>OX424490.1:5311203-7964305 GCA_949152395.1 Agrochola litura
ACACAAACACATAAAAAGGAAATATGAAATTATAAAGTTCAGGATAAAATATTTAAAAAAAAACCGGTCAAGTGCGAGTCGGATTCGCACACAAAGGGTTCCGCACTACATCATCATTTCAGCCGAAAGACGTCCACTGCTAGACATAGGCCTCCCCCAAGCACCGCCACTTCGACCGATTCTGTGCTTCCCGCATCCAGCGGATTCCTGCGGCCTTCACAAGGTCATCGGTCCATCTTGTGGGAGGCCTTCCAACGCTACGTCTTCCGGTACGTAGTCGCCACTTCAGAACCTTTCGACCCCATCGGCCATCCGTTCTGCGAGCAATGTGCCCTGCCCATTACCACTTAAGTTTGGCAATTAAATAGATATGTCGAAACAAATTCAGAGGTCATGGTATGTTTTAAACTCGAAAAATTATTTATTTACTAGCTTCTGCCCGCGACGTCAACCGCGAGCCTATAACCTTCCGCAAGAATTGGACTATCCAATGCAAAACGAATTTTTCAAATCCGACTGGTAGTTCCGCTCCTACGTACAAACTTACATACAAACAAACAAATTTTACCTCTATAAGTATAGATTTCCGCCGAAGGGTTCTGCCTTCGTGTGCGACTCCGACTCGCACTTGGCCGGTTTTTTTTTAAGTTTAAAATCCTATTGGTAGTCATATGGTTAGACTTCTTATAATAGGGATGATGACTAAAAAATATTTTTTGTCCGTCTTGTAGATAATTAAAAAATATTGGACACGTATTTTTTCTTTTTTTACGTTGTCAAAAGATTACAGCGATACATTGAGTTAAAATGTGCCGTGACGTCACTTGTATGTAGATTTTATACTTACTTGTGACGTAGCGATCCCCACTCCCCAACTTTAATGCGTTTTATCTAAGTCATTTTTTAGGGTTCCGTAGTAAACAAGGAACCCTTATAGTTTCGTCATGTCCGTCTGTCTGTCTGTCTGTCTGTCTGTCTGTCCGCGGTCTAGCTCCAAGACTGTTAGTACTAGAAAGTTGTAATTTAGCATGGGTATACATATTAATCATGCCGACAAAGTGGTAAAATAAAAGTATGAAAAATATTTTTTTTTAGGGTACCTCCCCTACCCGTAAAGTGGGGATGTTTTTTTTTCTTTCCCTTATTGTGGGGTATCGTTGGAAAGTTCTTTCTAAAACATTGTGAGTGTGTTAAACCCATTTTTGAGTTCAGAGATCCGTTTGAGAAATATTAAGCTTTAAAGTGCAAATTTTTGTTAGAGTCAAGTGTCCCCCCCCCCCCTACCAGCTAATTTTTTCAGCTGAATTTTTTCACATATCTAAAACCAACCAGGTTTTAGATATGTGAAAAAATTCACGGCAGTAGCTTATATAACGAATTTAAAAGGAAAACTATCACAGCTGAGTAGGCTTTACAAGTTAACGAGTAATAATCGACCAACTTAAATTTGCGGTTGTAAAACATGTTCTTTCATACATATACATACATGAAAGATTTTTTTTTTCAACTACAAAGTTAAGTTTGTTCTTGGGATAAATTCATCGCAACTACGGAACCCTACATTGTGCGTGGTCCGACATGCACTTTTTGCCGGTTTTTATTATTATGATAAAGCAAAAAATACGTGTCTAATATTTTTTTATTATCTGACTGACGGACTAAAGAGAATTTCTTTTTTTTGACTCAGGCGTCATGCCTATTATGCCATACGTACTGTAGCGTAACTTTTAAATAAATCAAAGAACTTTCTGAAGTTGTTGAATAGTTCACCATTTTCTTTTTAGGTATTCGAGTACTGGGTTCGGACTTTAGAAATGAAGGGCTGGCTTCGGCGGTCTCCCGGCAAGGAGACCCTTACCTTCATGATAGGAAGCGCCATCTTCTTCTATCTTATGCGGTTAGACAGAGACAACGACAAGCGGACGCCTCTGTTTTGGTACGTATGATTTAATCTTCATCTGCCTGGCCTTTTCATTACCATGTTTTGGTCGGCTTCCAGTCTAACTGGATGCAGCTGAATACAAGTATTTTACATGGAGTGACTGACTGCCTACAATATGGCCGGTCTGAACAAAGGCTCTCTGAACTTTCGCGCATGTTCTAGCGCAGAAAATGTTATTGCGCACATTAACAGCAACTTAATTATGTCTGTCTCTCAGAATGGATGTAAGAATGGGTCCCGCGGTACTAAGGAGCTGCTCCTTATAGACATTACCATCAGCCAACAGCTTCGTAGATCCCGGAAGGATTTGTCTACTTGTTGGATAGATTATAAGAAGGCCTATGATTCGGTGCCACATACATGGCTCATGGGGGTGCTGGAGTTGTACAAGATAGATGCAACTCTGCGCACCTTTCTGAGGATGTCGACAGATCCGGGGAATCGATGAACCGATCAGGATTGAACGGGGAATATTTCAGGGCGATAGTTTGAGTCCGCTTTCGTTTTGCTAAGCCTTGAATCCACTAAGCTCACTGTTGGAGGATTCAGGTCTAGGCCATCGGTTGAAAAGGGGTGGTCAGATGATATCTCACCTCCTTTACATGGATGACACATGCATGACTTGAAACTCTTTGCCCCCAATAATTTGCAACTGATAGAGTTACTGAAGGTAACAGAAACGTTCAGTAGCGCCATCAGGATGGAATATGGTGTGGACAAATGTGCAGTCATGCATGTAAAGCGAGGGGCGATTATAGAATCCGTGGGAACCCAACTCTCGGATTCCATACACCTTAGATACCTCTCTTCAACCGAAACCTACAAGTACTTGGGTATGTTGGAAGCTTTAGGCATCAATGTTGCCGACATGAATCAATCGTTGAGGGAACGCTTCTTTGGCCGGCTGAATAAAGTGTTAAATAGTCTATTATCAGACGGAAACAAGGTGCGTGCCTTCAACGGTTGGATCATGGCGGTTTTGATGTATTCTTTGGCATACTCAAATGGACTCAGACGGAACTTGACGCTCTGGATAGGAAGGTCCGTACATTGCTGACGGAAAATCGGATGCATCACCCATGGTCATCAGTGATGAGACTACATCCCGCGGAAGTGTGTGGTCGAGGTTTCTTAAATGCTAAAACCCACCACAACCGCGAGATTTACAGTCTCAGAGAATATTTCCTTCAAACTGACGTGGGTATGACCGAGATGTGGTCGTAGTGGACAAGGGCCTCACCCCGCTCTCCTTGGCGAAAGAGAACTGGCGTAAACCTGCAGTACTTGATACTAACGATCGTAAGGAAGTATGGCAGGGCAAAGAGCTACACGGACGCTTTTTCCGGGCCCTCCACGGGAATGATGTAGACTTTTGGCGTCTGTATCCTGGCTGCGTTTCGGCGACTTTTTCGGGGAAACCGAAGGTTTTGTCTGCGATTATGGATGAAGTTATTATGACGAATAATTTATTATCGGAAATACATTGTCAAGGACGGTACGGTTGACATCTGTTGGGCATGCCACTGCCCCGGTGAATCAATCCGACATATTGTTTTCGTCTTGGTAACGGCGAGTACTTGCATAGACACAATCTAGTGGCTAGGATTATCCACCAGCAAGTTGCCTTGCAGTACAACCTTGTGTAGTCCTAAGTACCATACTACAGGTATGTGCCCGACCCAGTTCTCGAGAATAGTCACGCCACATTGTACTGGGATCGATCTATCATCACTGACAGGACTGTTGTAGCCAATAAGCCTGATATTGTGGTGATAGATCGACGAGAGCGCCGTGCAATTATTGTTGATATCGCTGCCTCTCGTGACGAGAATCTCGTGATAGCTTAGAAAGATAAAAAAACAAGTATCTTGACATAGAACACGAGGTTGTCGACATGTGGGACGTGGTCTCTGCAACGATAATCGTTACGGTTAATGGCCTAATAGCGGAGAGTCCCGACCAACACCTCAGGAGGCTCTCATTGCACGGCTGGGTCAAGGGCTTGATTCGGAAAGCAGTACTCCTAGACACGGCACGCATAGTGAGGAGGTTCCTCTCTCTAGATCCCTGACCACCGGCATCTTGGACCCTGTTCCTGATGCCGATGGGCCACATATTTTTTTAAATGTTTTTTTAATGATTTAAAAAAAAATGTAAACGATATGTACATAAAAGAAATAAAGGAAATAATATGAAATTACTTATAATAAATAAATAAAATTACGGTACTTCTGGACACGGCTCGCATTGTTAAGAGGTTCCTCTCTCTGGAGCCCCGACCGCGTAGCTTTGACTTTGTTCCCGATACCGGTGGGCAATTTTTTTTATATATTTTAAAATGTTTTATATTTTGTATATGAGATTAATAAATGCTATACATTTAACGAGTTGCAAAATCAAACTGAAATTATTGGCATTGTTCAATTGAAAGGCGACTTTAATTAAAGTAGAACAATGCAAACTTTTTCAAGCGTTTAATTTAAACGATATGAGTTACTTCTACGCATTTAATATTATTAGTCGCTCTTAATAACTTGCTTATGCTAAAAGATGTAATATACAAACCATGCGAGTAAACTAGGCACCTGGCTCTATGACGTCACTGGAACAGTACTTTTCATTGTACTGTATGGGACCTCATTCCAGCGTGCCTAGTTAATTTGCACGGTTGTAATTATTTGTAAAATTGTTTCTTAAAAATCATCAATACAACTCTATAAGTTCATGTAAACCTATTGAATTACTATTTCATGAAATCATGACATTTTAGGATTATTCTAAATATAAAAAAAAGTTGAATTTCGCGGGCTACCTTAGCTCATCCCGCTTAATAATAATGTATTACACAAAACCGCATCAAAATCCGTTGCGTAGTTTAGAAGAACTACGCGATCACACAGACAGACACAAAAAGCGACTGCACTAGCGACTAAGCAACATGTAGACCATTTAGGTTGAGTTTTTTGTGATCGTGACGTTGTTTATTGCCTGTATTGTTAATGTAAGAATTGACATACGGTAAACAGAATCTTGAACATTGGCATTAATAATTGAGGAAGGTTAAGGGAAGGCCACTCCCTGCTCCCTCAAATGAAGAGTTGAGATTGTTTTTTGTGAATTAGAATAATATTACTAGTAAATAATCTAATAAATATGCCATGAAAAATTTAATCGTAATACATTACGCAAGCGATTGTAAATTCTCTTTGGTCTCAGGCACTGACGTCAAGCAATAGACAAAATTTGTTAACTTTTATTAGTTTTAAATATTGAATACGAGGCTTTTGGCTTATTTGTAAATATGTGTAATTTTTTTTTAACCGACTTCCAAAAGCAAGAGTTCTCAATTCTTTTTTTTTTTTCTTTTTTTGTATGTTTGTTACGCGATAACTCGGCCAATTATGAATTGATTTTAATGATTCTTTTTTTTTGTTTGGTAGGTAATACTTCAGAGTGGTCCCATATAAATTTTAATAACTTTGCTTGGGTAGTTTTTGAGTTAGCTTCAATAATACGTATTTTTTCCCACTTAGTATGTGGATTGTTAAGTTCCTCTCACTGTTATTTATATAGCAGGTAGTGGTATTCGAATTTGTGTGGGGTAAATACCACAACTAAAAAGTGAAAAATAAAGTGTCATTGGTTTTGAATTTTCGTTTTTTGCCACCGACTTCCGAAATTAAAGTTATTTTTCACTTTGTAGTGTTTTTTTTTGGAAGTCGGTTGTTTTTTTTTTTGTAAAAAGTTTCTTTGTAATGTGTTTAGTTTGTGCAGAATAAAAATAAAAACTTTTTTTATAATAGACAAACATTTGACTAAAACTACATTTAATTAAAAAAATATATATATGTAAATGTGGGATCATAACTAATAAAAGACCAAGATATTAACTTAAACTGCTTTCTTTATTTAGTTATTTACAATGAACTACACACGTAACGTCTTTAGAGAATCGTCGTCCATCATCATTTTCCATCCCTTTCTAATCTGTCATGCATCTCATGTGTTGCCACTTAACTCCTCGCATTTAATAATAAATTAATTTCGCTTAAAGGTTCTTCACACCTCCACGGGTCTCCAAAGAAGTTTGTAAGCCAGTATCAGGAATTGAGGGCAGAAGCCCTGCATGCCCACACAAAGGACCATGCATTAATTATATTCTTAAGGTATGGTAACAAGATTCCTATAAAAATGTTGACGAAAAGTAGGCAATGGTGCCGATTCCCTTGTTCACAAACTAAACTAAAGTTCAGTGCATCTTTTTCTTTCTATTTCATTAATAAAAGGATAGAAGATACATTTTTTTTTCTTGTCAAATTAATCAGCGCTTGACGTAAATTGACGTAATTTTAGTAGGCAAATTTTTAATCACGTCTAAACTTGTATGGAGTAGTGACAGGCGCTGATTAATTTGACAGGATTGAACAAAAATTTATCTTCTGTCCTTTTCTTAATGTAATAGAAAGAAAAGGATGCACTGAACTTAAAGGCTTGTGCAGACCAGCGCGACACGCGACGCGATACAAAGGCACCGCCCGTCGCGCGACGAGCGGTGCCTTTGTATCGCGTCGCGTGTCGCGCTGGTCTGCACAAGCCTTAAAGGGCTTTGAAGGTTTTGGCCCTAAACATCAGCAACCATTTTGATTTTTTATATTATGTTTCATGATTTTTTTTGTTTGTATAAGTGTCCTCTATCTAAATATATAACTTTCGTTGTGCACCGCGATTTTGAAAAAAATCAAAATGGCGGCCGACGTTAGGGCCACCCTCCATACAAAAATCTTCAAACCCCTTTAGTTTAGTTTGTGAACAAGGGAATCGGCACCAATGCATGGTTTTTTTACGAATCCGATATAGGTAACAACAGCCACTATGTAAAGTGGTTATACATACAAAATGGCTGACAAATTGCACTGAACGCAAATAATTGTTTAGCATAAGCATAATCAGCTTATGATGTTCCCACTGCTGGGACACAGGCCTCCTCTTGGTGAGAGGGAGTGGGCCGTACTCCACCACGCGGGCCCAGTGCGAGTTGGTAGATGTCACACGTCTTCGAATTTTGGTTCTAGGACATGCCGGTTTCCTCACGATGTTTTCCTTCACCGTTTCGAGAGCAGTAGTGATGAAATAATTAACTGTTTAATGTGTGCGAAAGTAGTAGGTAAATTATATGACCGGATTAAAGCTGACTTGGTATTTATTATGAGTTACGAAGTCCATTTCGACGAGAAATGCAGATATTTGTTATATCCAATCTATTCTAATCAATTTATTTTCTAAAATTACAGGGCACAGCGCAACTATTCGGCGTAGGTTGTGCAATGACGATGTTACGGACGTTAATTCCTAAATTATTGACGCCTGCCAAAGCCTTCAAGTCTTTGAAACTTTCACACATGAAATTAGGACTGTTCTTCGGTGGATACATCGGTATTTATAGGGTAAGTTTTAAATTACAAGCCTCTCCGCAAAATCATTTAAATAAAAAGCGACTCTTGCTACCACACAATAAAGTGCGATTCAGGTCGCACAGCTCTACTTACTGTAATATTCACCTAGAAGTTGCCTCTCTTTCTATCGCGTAACTCTTCTGACTACGTTACACTCACTAAATTGGCCCGACAAGTCGAGCCTGCCGCGTACTTGTAGCTTCATATATAATCTTTTAATTTTTCTTCCTTGTTACAACAATTTTGGCGCCCTTGTTGGATTGGCACATTATCGTGCTGCCAAAATTTTCATTTTGACAAAAAAAAATAATTTCGCGGGCTAACTTACCCATAAAAGATTGGCGGGGGGCGGAAGACGGCAGTTTTTGCCCCTCCTTAAAAAAAATCTAGATCCGGGGTTAATTCTTCTTCTCGCGTAGGTGCACGAACTATATGAGGATAATAGAATTCTGCCTCCCAAGATACAGGATTTTCCTTGTTTGGTATCTATTGTTATTGGATTTTCGACCTCACTACAAACCTTTTGTATCCAAAAGTTGCTCACCATTCTGTAAACTTATTGTATTTTTGGGATTTTTTTTTTTAAATTAAATTATAATTATATTATATTGTATTATTAAATTATAATTACATTATATTGTATTATTAAATTATAATTATACTATATTGTATTATTAAATTATATTATATTATAAATTATAATTATATTATATTATAAATTATAATTATATTATTAAATTATAATTTTCGCTAGTTACAAATCCGTCGTTACCAAGCCGAGTTTATTATCGCCATAAAAGTATTATTGTTTTTTTACGATTTCAGCATCGGGTAAGTCGACAGGTTAAAGTCCACTGTGAAAAACCCCTGGGCCTGTAAATAAGGCCCTAATATGGACTATGCTTGAATTTAGAATCTCAGCTAATTGTCATGTTTTCGAACCACCAAATCAAAGTCGTTTATGACAAAGTTCAAATTCCATTGCAAGCACTTTAGGACCTTTTCATAACAAATGGTTACTCAAAAATCAACTTAGTTGTAATAACCCTAAAGTAGATAGTTGAGTAAGTGGCAAAACATGTTGTCAACAGATTATTTGAGATTCTGAATTGAAGTATTTATTGAAAGTCAAAGTAAAATAATTTATTTTGAGAGGCACTTTTGAACGTCAAAATTTACAGTAAATATAATTGATTCTAGTCGCCCCTTCCAAAAGGTAGTATTCGTATGGAGAAGAATGGGCAAGAAACTCCACCGTTACTCTTTTAAAATGTTTTACTGTATTTTGTATACATTAAATATATAATTATAAGTGAAGACTATGCACCTGAAATAAGATTACTATACCAGAATAGGCAAAAATAATTAAAAATAAGCAATGACAGAAAAATTAATTATGTGATTGATACATGGTGCTCACATATTTACAAGCATTGTAAAAGTACCTAAACAATATTCCTAATTTTTTTACAACTAATATTAATAAGTCAGTGTGTGAGTTCAAGTAATCACAGAATGTAAAATCAATGTTATAATAATAATTAATTACACAAAAGATAAACAGATTAAGTATCTTGACCTGGCTCACGAGGTTGTCGACTTGTGGGATGTGGATACAGCAATTATTGTGCCGATAGTCGTGACGGCCAATGGCATAATAGCCAAGAGCCTCGACCAACACCTGAGGAGGCTCTCGTTAGGCAGCTGGATCAAGGGCTTGATCCAGAAAGCGATACTCCTGGACACGGCGCGTATTGTTAGGAGGTTCCTCTCTCAGGAGCCCTGACCACCGGTGGCTTGGACCCTGTTCCCGACACCGGTGGGCTACAATTTTTATATATTTAAATGTTTTTTTAATAATTTTTATAAGAATATTTAAAAATGTAAATTAAATGTTTATAAATGAAATAAAGGAATTAATTATACAATTAAATTAGCAACCAGTTTGATTTTGTCTAGACTCTAAATTGTCCTATGGGGCTAGACCAGCATGTTTCCAAGAATTCTAATCTTGGATATAATCCTCTAATTTATAATATGCTTGTTAGTTAATTGAATTGAAACTCTGAAATTTCTTAATTTACGAGTTATTCCGTTTATCCATCCCAATAAATCCCTCTTAAGGTGCTTTCGCAGAAACGTATGTCCGAGAATCCACCTTAAGTCTAGTTAAATAAACGGAATTTATAGACCATTTTATTTATATAATTTATACTCATTCCAGTTAGTGGTCTGCATACTCTGTCGAGCGCACGGCAAGGACAGCGCAATGTACGCGTTACCAGCGGGCTTCCTCTCCGGGCTCGCGTTCAGAGCCGCGCCGTCGCTACCCATCGCGTTGGCGCCTCTTACTTCTGCGTTACAGGTAATTATAAAAAAAAAACCTAACCTGTCATGGGAACTGCTGACAGAAGTAACTTAAAACTAGTATTAGCGCCATCTATATTTGAGGTAACAGCACTACGGCGTGCGGTGACGCGAATCCATAAGTTTACCCCGTACCAAAACCGATCAACGCGCCTAAAGAAGTTTTCACTTCAAAAATTGTCATAAGTGAATCCCAATATCCTCCTCGATCCATATCTAGTAATAAATACTGGGTTCATCAGGGGCCATAATAGCGTGTGTAGTGTCTAAATCACGTGTCAGGGCCATAACACACTAGGAGCGTGTTTCCGAAGCGATCGCTTAACGCGCTCGCCACGCGTGCTTACAATGTTATTAAAAGGCGGTAATCGCGTCAAGTTTGCATAAATCCGATCCAGTCTGTCCCTTGTTGCTCTCCCCTCAGCAACGCCCTTTTTTTTCGGTGGAAATTTACCAAATAATTTTTCCCGCTCTGGGCGGAGCGGGAAGGCGTGTCAGACTCTTACTGACTAAAACCCACCCGTGTTCCTTCAGTTGCCTGTATGTTGCTAGGGACCACGGTAACCCTTTCGGATAAACCCGCAACCCCGGCAGGCATCGGCCCTAGCGGACCCCGTCAGTTCTGCTGACATCTCTTTGAGGCGCGCGTGGAACACAACGCGGCGTCGACCCGGGCCTGGTCCTTATCGGACGGCGAGCTACCCATTGTTCACCGTCCGCAAGCCCGCGCCTACGGTGGCCGGGAATCGGCCTGCGATTCTCAACAACGACACCTTAAGCCGAGGTCCGTACCCCACAGAACTATCTGTATTAATCTGTGGAAGCAACTGCTTAACGTGCTTTCCGAGGCAATGAGTACGGATGGTAACCCATCCACGGAGCGACCTCGGCAAGCGTTGCTTATTAACCTTGAAGGTCGATCCGTGCGGCTGTTAGGATTTATAGTTTGACCAATACCGCTGTACCGCGCCTTAGGAAGGCGCGCGGCGAGACGGGGGAGCAGTGCAGGCCGCTAATTCGTCAAAGCTCTCGGCGCACGGCGTCCCGCCCGCCGCTCAGTGGTCAACACTGCCCCCCGCCTCGCCGCGTATTCCTAAGGTGCGGTAAAGCGGTATTGGTCAAACTATAGCCACGAGCCCCTAAACAAACAATAACATATTTTTTAATTCGCGTTTTCACGACTCATCCAAGCAGAGCGTTTAAAACCGACCAAAAAGGTTCTTACATACTAACTTCTCTCATATTCCAGATCCTAGGGTCATGGGGCTACCAGAAAGGCATGATCCCCGCCAACTGGCCCCTCGTCGAGATCCTGTACTGCCTCTGCCAAGGTCTGTTGTTCCACGCGCGAGTGATGCACGAAGACGTCTGTCCGAGATACATCATCAACTTGATGCACACCGTTACAAGTTCCAAGTAAGTTTTTAATCTTATATCATTTTTTTTAAGGGATTTCTAGTAATGTTGAAGGAAAATAAGAACGATGTCGTTTGCAAATTTGACGTTAGGGAGTGAGCACACTTATCGACGAGGAATTGATTTGATAGGAAGAGCTTTATAAAGCTCTTTCTGCCTGGTTCATACCAATACCTTTAATGTAACTTAAATGTAACTATCTGTATTTATCCGTGTCTTCAATAAAGTTTCTAAAAAAAAAATTACATTGGAGTACCAAAAAATCTTTACTTACATGCCCAAAAAACTGATATCTGGAGGCCTAAAACGGTCACATTAGCAATTCCCCTAAAGGCAATTCATTTTCTGAATTCGCAGCAATTCCTCTATGGTGACAGATTTTAGCTGAATCATATTCAATTCATATCAGAATCATATTTGGTGTAAATATTGCCACATGAAAAAAATTAAGACCGTAATTTTACCGGATAATTTTTCTTCACAGTTTTTGTTAATCAAATGAGATTTTTATTTTTTATTTCTACAGTTTAAATGTTATTTCATTAAAATACAAAAAAAATTGCGTAATATGAATTGAACGCAGATATTATGAATTGTCAGTTTGTGTGATTCAACTAACAATAAATAAAACGTCCTGTAATCATTAAATTCTCTGCTAGTGCTGTACACTTCTTCTGTAAGTGACGAGTTCACAGTACCTATAAAACTGTATGTGATTTTTGTATGTGTATGTTTAAGTGAGTAAGTCGTTGAGGTGCCAAATAAATAAATAATATTATCATATTATGATTCTGCCAAAGCGGCCGTTTTAAGCCCCCTGATGATGTTGTCCTATCTGCAAAAAATTAAAAGGTTAATTAATACGTCATAATTTTTTTATTTCAGGGCCGATGAAATCCAGTCAGCATTTATACAGAAAATGCTCAAGTTCGGTGCAATTTAGACCAATTAATTTCTATATTATTTATGAATCTATATTTTTATGAGGCGGGGAATACTTGACGAAAGTACTGAGTTATCCAAACAATCAAATTATGTTTCTGTAAGGCTTGTGTTTGGTAATGGCCTAATGTACAAAAAGTAGTTGAATATATCAAATGAAGATATTATGCTGAAGTTACTTACGCCGTTACAGGCTATGTAAAGGCATTATTTGTTTTACGTCCGAATTTTCATACGCAACCTAATTTATAGAAAGTTGTAGACGAGTTCAAGGGCTTACACGTTTTCTAAATTGAGAATTTGACTACATTACTTAAGGTCGCAATGTAGCCTGCGAAATTTCACCTTTAGTAATGGTAAAGTCGAGTTCGACGAGTTCTCGCTTTCATTGAGTATTCCTGCCCATATTAATTTATTTAGGTGCAAGTCTGTGATTTATGTTAAACGGATATTTTGTGGTACGGGGTTTATTTTAAATGGGTATATCATTAAAGGGTTAGTGTTTACTTTGGAAATATTCCAGTACTTTACATACCGTATCCGCAAAAGTGCAAAATAAAGAGGTACCGGCGAAATCGATTTGTACCTGTTTTTATTGATTTGTTAATATTACTGTAAATAAATATGAAATATCGCTCTATAGGGAACTGAAATATTAAGAGCGTACCGACCATTTGCCTTTATCTCTGTCTTTTTCTATACGTGTAAAGATTAAAGAAAATAACCTCACTTTTTCATTTTTCAATGTTTTTCGTTGTTATTTTCATCATATTGCTCTTTAATAAAATGAACGAGCAAAAACGCTGAAGTCAGCTATGAACTTTATTTTAGTAAATTAATCATAATATAAATAAACTTATTTATATAAAAAAAGTAGCAAAATAGAGGAAAAAAATACTCGATAAGAGGTGACTGCGAATTTATTCTATCGAGCCAACTTTATCAAATCGTGTTTCCATCGCGCATAATGTCTGGTATGTATCCCCAATAATACCAATTTATTTCCCTACATATTAATTTAATTGTTTACTACTTCAAATAAGCTTAATAGAAACATGTTTGTGTGCATAAAAAGCTCGGTGCCCTCTTAATAATGAATTGGAATTATAACACTGAATTAGATGTTGTAACCGCTTTAGGTGTAAAATGGCCATTTGGAAAGTTTCCAAATACTTTTTTTACATTTAAAACTAAATATTAAGTGTTACGATAATAATGGTTGGATTTCATACTGAATATTTTAGTTCACTATAGAGCGATATTTCCATACAGTAATATTGTCAAATTAATCAAAACAGCGAAATATTTGACAGGTATTTGCGACGTTGCCCACTTCCAGAATTCACGCTTTTAATGTTACGATGCGTCTACGCATCACAGCACACGCTGCTTTTAACTAATAAATCTGAATATAATCTAATACTTAATTTTGAAATGAAATTATGATATTACTGAAAATCGAATATTATATTTGTTTCTCTAATGTAATGTTGATCTTATCTGTTACCTCTTTATTTTGTAGCATTCTTAGTATCATAGTGTTATTCCGGCGTTAGTGCCAAGTATCGCTTCAGAGTAAGATTGTGGCTTAGTGTGATAATAAATTATTTTGTAAGCTCTATACATTATACAGGTCAAATTAAATTATCTAGCAAAACTCCACAGAAGTGATGGGTGTATCACTATCTGAACATGATAAAATAAAAAATTAAACAGATTTTCTCAACTCATACTTAACGACACTACCAGCGGTCTTTGATCCCAAAAATAAAAATCCAATCTTTTTTTAAATTTAGTCGAAGTCAAATAATTTATTTCAATTAGGCACATAAGAAGCAATTTTGAACGTCAAAATTTACAAAAAAAATTGAATTGATTCTAGTCGCCCCTTCCAAAAGGTAGTTTTCATATGGAGAAGAATGGGCAAGAAACTCCACCGTTACTCTTTTAAAATGTTTTACAATATTTTGTATACATTAATTATATGTGAAGACGATGCACCTGGAATAAGATTACTATACCACAATAGATGAAAAAAAAAATTAAGCAATGCCACAAAAATTAATTATGTGATAGATACATGGTGCTCACATATTTACAAGCATTGTAAAAGTATATCTACGATATTCCTAAACTTTTAACAAGTAATACTAATAATAAACAGTGTGAGTTCAAGTAATTACAGAATGTAAAATTTATGTTTTGAAATCGAAACCCATCACGTCTAAGTTTCGCTAGGTGATTTAATTTGACCCTGTATAAAATTAGCCGGTCCGACCGGGCTTGGTTTCCGAGGCCCGGTCGAACCTGTATCAACTGCGTAACACAATTGCAATCAAAATCAGAAGAATTTTTAAGAAAATTCCTAATCCATTGCTTCATAAATGTTAATAACGCAATGAATATTGCTGAATTGTCAAATTGAAAGAACGTTGTAAGTGTGATACGTAATTAGGCTGCTGACTCAGTTATGTGTGTGTAGAGGCCTTTATGAACAATGAGTAAGATATTATTATTTGCACGTAAGATTTAAGTAGAGAGTTGACGTCACAAATATCAAAAAAATCTTGCACATCTAGAAATAAATAGAATACTCATCTGTTTACGGTAAAAAAGGTTATGGACCCTGGCTCTTTATGAACTTCATGAATTGATATAGCCGCTGTAGACAGAATTATTTCTAGGCATAACAAATAATCCATATTCAAACTTATGAATTTATCAAATATGGTGTACACATGTGAAACGTATTATGAAATATAGAGGAGTGTACGCACCACAGATATAGATATACCTAGATAACGCAAGAGCAACTACTTCGCGTACCATTTTCGTGCCCAGCTTACGTACAATAATCGTAAGCTGCCACTTTCGCGCTCAGTCTGCATCGGTGCCACGCTTGTCGGAAGTCAGTTAAAAAATTTAAAATGGTTAATTACGCTGTTATAAATTGTAAAAACTGTGCAAATGCGAGGAGAAAAAATAAAAGAAATGTTTCTTAGTGCTTGTGACGTCATAGTAGGTAGTCAAAAAATGGCACGCTTGGTTTTCATTCAGATCGTTATACTTGCGTTATCTAGGTCTATCTATATCTGTGGTACGCACGAACGGACAAAACATGGTGAACATGAACATCGAACACGGAACATTGGTTCATACGACGTAAATTACCAAAACCCGAACACACCACGAATACCTACAGTTCGACTTGTGTTCACGCTCAACCGCCCCGCTCTCTTTAGTAGCCATGGGATTCGAAATTGGATCGCCTCGAACACACAGTGTTTGATGTTCATTAGTGGTGCGCACATGCGAACAAAATGTTCGATGTTCGTGTTCACCCATGTTCTTTTTCGTCCGAACGTAAACGTAACACGTCGAAACGAACATGCCATCCAAATATATGCAATGCACTATGAAATGTAACACATGTTGAAACAAATTCACCTAGTTATTGTGTTTATGTTGCATTGTATATATTTGGACGGCATGTTCGATACAACATTTCTTACGTTCCCCACCTTTATGGATGGATAAATAATCGGTCAATGGTGCCGATTCCCTTGTTCACAAACCAAACTAAATTTAAGTACAGTGCATCTTTTTCTTTCTATTTCATTAAGAAAAGGACAGAAGATAAATTTTAGTTTAGTCCTGTCAAATTAATCAGCGCCTATCACTACTCCATACAAGTTTAGACGTGATTAAAAACTTGCCTACTAAAATTACGTCAATTTACGTCAAGCGCTGATTAATTTGACAGGACTAAATTGAAATTTATCTTCTGCCCTTTTCTTAATGAAATAGAAAGAAAAATATGCACTGAACTTAAATTTAGTTTAGTTTGTGAACAAGGGAATCGGCACCATTGTTTACTTAGAATAGCAATACCAAGTGTATTATAGTATTGACAGAAGTTAAAACTGTAGAAATTTGTCTGCCTGATCTGTCTAGCCTTTTCCTAACTATGTTGGGGTCGGCTTCCAATCTAACCGGATGCAACTGAATACCAGTATTTTTTGAAAAAAAAAAAACTGTCCGCTAAGAACAAATGAAAAAAAAGTTATCTACCAATCGGTATTTACGCATTTAAACCTAAAACTCAAGTTCCAGGCAAAGCCACGATCAGAAACTAATTTAAACCTTAAAGTATGTGCATTAAGACGTTAAGTCGCGTAGCAAGAATAGTGCTTATAAATCAGTGCCTGGGTGATAATAGTAATCACTAAGGAAATGTTACATTAACATCGAATATTAGTGAACGTAAGGATATTAATTTATTTACCTTTCATACTTGTGAAAATTATAATATTAAAATGAATCCACAAAAAGTTGTGAACGTTTTTGTTACTCGAATCTCGCAAAACGGCTGAATAGATTTAGATGATATTTAGCACAAAAACAGACCTTGCGCTGGAATAATTATATTAACACTAACCCCGTGTCCTAACCAAAAGAACGCGTTCATCGCGATTGTATGAATATGACACACTTGCACGATCAACCAAGTCGCGAATGTACGTCATTATTCAGGTAAACGATCGCGCGATCGCGTATTCGTGCGACATTCGCTATCGAATAGGACGCAGGGTACGAACGGTCGTGAGGAAATCATGACGAATACTCGCGTTTTTAAAGTGAAACTTTTATTACATCGTCTCAAACTTTTTCGTCTGTGTGTTGCATGTCGCGTGACGGTCGGCCGCGGAGTAGGGATATAGTGAAAGGCGCTCGTCAGAGCAGCCAAGGCCAATATGGCGGCGCCTATAGTTCGCTTAAAAGTTTCACTTTTACCGTGGTTTCATAAAACCACACAATTCTTTTTTTATGTGTGTCATCTTTCCTCTCACTTTCCTGCAGTCAAAATCTAAATCTGTGGGAGTGATTTCGTGAAAAGGGACGGAAGTGTGTAACAGGAAGCCGGGGAAGCGCGCGCTATTTGATTTGACCAATGAGCGCGCGTGGTGCTAGAGTTGGCCCTCAGAAGCGACCTTGACGAAGCCCCGCCTCTTTTGCTTATTACCAAGGTGAGATGTCAGATGTTACACATCATATGCGAGTACTGTAAGGCTAGCTTGTTTATTTTTCTGTCAAATATAACTTTCACAAGTGCAGAGAGAGGTATATTATGTTAGGCACAAATTATCATAGTTACCTTTAGAATTCTTTATAAACAATATAATATCACTTAGATAATTTTATTATTTATTATATTAGCTTTGTAGAACTTTATTCAATTATTTATAGATCCAATATTCTACCACAGTCGATTGTAATTTTTGAATATTAAGTGCGAATTTCATCAATGAAGCTGAACGCGATTAGCACATATAAACCAAGTTCAAGAACTGTCAGTGTCAATATTCCAAAGAAAATAGGCAATGCCGCTAGTGGCACTAGGCGCGCGGCTTTAGTAGAAGTCACATTGTCATTTATACCGTTCAATATAATGACACTAAATCTAGTAACGACGTAAATTCAGTCACTGTAGTGACTTTTAATGTATTACTAGTAAAACAAAATACAAATCAAAAAGCAGCAAATTAACCTGAACACACAACCAAAATAACAAGTGACAGTGACAATGCAAATGCTTACGGCACTTTAAGAAGAGGCTCCCTAAATTATATGTTAGCTTGCATTAATATTCTGAAAAAGTCACGCATACAATCAAAACGGAACTTGATTATATGATTAATTAGATCTTTTTCTTTCCAAATATAAGACAGTTACGTAGTTGAAACATTTTCGCTCGATTCATTTTTTATTCGAGAATCATGTCTTTTTAAAGATTATTTGAAACTAAAACAAGATTACTCGGCTTTTATGTCTAAAATAATTATTGACAGAAAGAAAATATAGTTTATTATCCAGATATAAAATATTTTTTGTCTAGATCAATTATTACTTTAGTAATAAACGAAATAAGAATTGAGACTTACGACATTTAGTTCCGTGGTCGAACACGACCAAAGAGCGCACTCGATATTCAACTTTATTGGTGGGTGCATGGGGGCGGAGTTTGCGTGGAAATTATCTTTGGACTGCCTGGTCTTAACCGGTTCTAGGTAGGCACCACTATTATGATAGAAATCCGCTAGCGGCACTCTATACACTTCCAAGAAAATAATGACACTGACATCTCTTAAAACTCCATAGTATATGCTAATCGCGCTCATACTTAAGTATGTAGACGTTTTCCTATTTTAAGCTGTTTGTAGTATTTTAATAAAGAGTTCAAAAATGAAATATGTAACCCATAATGTATGACAGAAGGGAGAGTACAGTTCTATCACAGTTATTTTAACTTTCACAGCAGCAACCCAACATAAACCTTATTGGAACGAAAATAAAGATCACTGATTTTGACAGACTTTTCAGTGGCGCAATGGAGCAAATACAAATTTTCTCTTGAATAAAGATTATTGTGATATTGACAGTAATGAAAATCCTGAGGTAAAATTACTGTGAGCGGGTTGCCCTCGACAATATATCGCTGTCCCCGGTAAAATGGTAATGTGCTATTACGATAGTTTTAACTTTATTGCATATTCGATATTTAGAGGTCCGATTACACTCTGTCAATTTTTTTCATTAATTTCCTACGGTTATTTCAGAAGTTACGAGATTTTAGGTGTATTGTAATTAATGTAACATATTAGTTAGTAAGATAGTCACAAAAAACTTTATTTTTCCTGTAAAATTTGGTTTTTACGATTACGATTTTATTCGCCGGGGACAGCGATATATGTGTTATATTTTGTAAAAGCTAAGCAACGCATCGCATCTTCATACAATATCGTGACTTGGAATCGTTATTTAGTTTTTTTTTTAAGTACTGCTTACATCATATGCACTGATATTTTATATGATATGATGCCATGCAGGACCGTTGCCTAAGGCCCAGTGGAGAGTAGAGGATTTTTTGTGTCATTGAAGAATACACCTTATTGCGCCAATGTAAGCGCTCTTGAGGACGTCGCAGGGGCCGTGCATACCAGCACCGATTTTCAGACAACTTTTCACTCGTATGTCAATGAGAATAAAGTGTATTTTTCAGTATCTCCGTAAAGCCTCTGCCCTATGTAAGAAATAGTCTTCCTGTTTTTTTATCTGTGGTGGGTGATTTTTGCTAATTCTACGTGATTTAGAGGATGATATAATATATTGATTTTTTTTAAGGAATTTACGTTTGATTTTGCGTCATCAACCTTATTAATAAAATATAATTGAAACCGAGCTGGTTTCCTAGGTGCACTCATATTTATTTGAACACAAACCATGCGACGAATTTGCATTTTAATTAAGGTGATGTATTTAGGAAATGAATCGATTGAAAGATGTACTATCGAAGAAACGCATAACTATACACCGTAAGGGCTATTTCTGCTTGCAGCGCTTGGCTGATATAGTAAAAAAAAGGGTCGCGTGCACGGGATTTTGTTTTCAAATTGCTTAGGTATGCGTTTCTTCGATGGTACCTATACATATTCGTATGTTTTCAATAGTACTCATTCACTAAATTAATATATGATTAAAATGCTCTACATTACTGTTATATTTTTGTAATAAATCATTTTGTATTACACAAATCGTATCATTTTAATTAAAAAAAATACGTGTACAATTTACTTTTTAATATCATGATAATGATGTGCATCAAACCTCATTAAATTCTTCTATTTATAGAAGAATTTAATATTATTTTAATAATATCAGCACTGTGTAAAAATACAATAAATTGAAATACCCAAATATTTAGGCAAATGGAAATCTATAAATTTTGATTGATCGTGAAAATTAATATTGAAATCAGCTTTGGTCGCATCTGATTGACAGCCCTAACATATCTATGTTAATGCAATGAATGCTCAAAAACTAATGTGAAATAAACTGAAGTCTATAATATAGCTGTATATGGATCTTTTGGCGCGTGGCCAAAATTGGAAATAACGCCGCCATCTTGTTTTTTCAATACATTTCACAAAACAATATTTGCACAAAGGTTTACCAACAGCGCCTCCCTGTCAACGTCCTTCGAGCGAAAAAGGTCCCCGCAGCAGTGTAAGCACTATTTTAAGACATAGAAGTGACTTCAGTCAATTTCTTCGACTCTCGGGCCTCCAGGACTTTGAGCGCGTGTGTTGCTAGGCCCGCCTGAGCCGCTCTCGCACCCCGCGCCGTGCAGTTTCATCATGGACGACTGACAGACCGCTTGGGCTTTCTTCAATCGTTGCTCTAGCTCATCATTTGACGCATCGCGATGACTCTCGAGCCACTGTAGTTGGCTGTCGCATTCGGTACGGACTGCATTCTTTTCGGCATCTGTCAGCCTAGTACCTGCGTTGTCTACTGCCTGTAAAATTTTTGAATTACTTCGTTAACATACTTAACTATACAGTATTATATTATCTGTGACTATACTAACTAATATTATCAAGAGGAAAGATTTGTATTTTTGTATGTAACGAATAAACTTAAAACTACTGGACCGATTTGAAAAATTCTTTCAGCAATGGATACTACATTATCAGCGATATATTTTATCCCCGTACTCCCACGGGAACAGGTTTTTTTTTTTTAAAACAAGCAGATGATTTCGCGAAAAGGCCCAAGCGTGGTTATTATTGCAATAGGGCTGTCAACCCTAGTGGTTCAACAGGAGAACCACCAAATTGGTGAAACATTTTAATAAAATACTTTGAGTAAGTTTGTAAATACACACCGTCTTACACCCAAAACAGTAACCCTCCAACTGGTTCTGAAATTCCACTCGTTTCTTCGACGCTTCATCTTCTGCTTTAAACCGCTGAGCGTCGCTTAACATCTTGTCTATTTCCTTCTGGGAGAGGTGACCCTTGTCGTTGGAAATTGTGATGTGTTCTGATCTGCCGGTGCTTTTGTCTTCAGCGTTGACATTTAAAATTCCGTTGGCGTCGACGTCGAATGTCACCTGTGAATTTTAGATGTAGTACTTAAACGGAATGTTTAGTGGTTCTCTAATTTGTTGGGTTGTGACGAAGAAATAGGAGGTGGTCTTCAAGTGAAAGATGAGGTCAGATGAGTAGGTATATGTAGTAGCTTTGTTGTAGTATTGTTAGCCGTCAGTGGAGCAGTGGCTCCATCTAAAACTTGAAATTAGCAGACTACTTAGTACTTCATGCAGTCGTACAATTGTCGCTTTGCGCGCAAAGAAGTGTGTTGATTGTTTGTTGCCTCGATTGGTGAGATTTGGCCAAAATTGTTTAATTGATTGAAAGAACGAACTAAAGAAAGAAATAAAAAATAAAGAAAAGAAATTAGAAAAATATTTATTCGAACACATGGGGATTGACACGGTTGGCAAAAATTAGGCTCTAATGGTGACTGAACGAAATAACTCACTTGGATTTGGGGGACTCCTCTTGGGGCTGGTGGTATCCCGGATAAGTTGAAAGTGCCTAACAAATTATTGTCTCTTGTCATTGTTCTTTCACCTTCGTATATCTGTATAAAATATTTAAAAAATCCTAAGAAATGCATAGTAGATTTTGGAATCATTCCACTTTGCCCCACCAAGCCGCCTCATTGATGGGGCAAAGTGGAATGCCTAAAATTTTTCAGTGGAATCTGCCCCACTAGTTCGATTTAGTGGGGCAGATTCCATTAGTCTAAAATTTTGATGGATTCTGCCCCACAAGGGTTGGCACCTTAGAATTTGTGTAGGTAGGTATGCTCATATTTTATGTTTGTTTGGAAAAGAAAGAAATGTAAATCTAAGTAAATTAACTAGGATTGGTAACGTTAGACTAAGTAGTAGGTACATACCTAGGTAGTGTTTTTAAATAAAAGTACAAAAATAATTGTTTGCACAACACTTTATGCTGCCGTGGTATTCTTTCACTAACCTGGATGGTGACAGCAGGTTGATTATCTGAATAAGTCGTGAAGACCTGCTTCTGGGCTATTGGGATTCGGGAGTTTCTCTCTACTAAACGGGTCATCACTCCCCCAGCAGTCTCAATGCCAAGGGACAGTGGAGTTACGTCAACTAATAAAACATCTGCGATGCGTGCGTCTTTAGAACCGCTGAGAATAGCTGCCTGCACCGCAGCTCCATAAGCTACTGCCTCATCAGGATTAATAGACAAATTGAGAGACTTGCCACCAAAGAATTCCTGCAATGCACAAAGAAGAATCAATATGAAATATGAACATGGGTTTACAAATAATTAAGTATGTTTTTTTCGCTACCTGTAACAACCTTTGGATCTTCGGTATCCTAATAGAACCGCCAACCATGACAACATCATGTATTTCTCTTGTGTTTAAATTAGCATCCCTTAACGCTTTTTCAACCGGAACTAGGGTGTCCCGAAAAAGGTCCGAACATAGTTCTTCGAAACGTGCTCTCGTGAGTTTCGAGTAAAAATCGACGCCCTCGAACAATGCATCTATTTCTATACTGGCTTCCGAGCTCGACGATAACGTTCTCTTCGCTCTTTCACATGCCGTTCGAAGCCTCCTCATTGATTTTGGATTATTTCTGAGATTTTTCTTAAACTTCCTTTCGAATTCTGCACTGAAGTGATTGACCATTCTGCTATCAAAGTCTTCTCCACCCAAATGGGTATCGCCTGCTGTAGATTTAACTTCGAACAGCGATCCTTCAGCAATTTGTAGAACGGAAACATCGAATGTTCCGCCACCCAGATCAAAAATAAGTACGTTTTTTTCGCCAGTAAGATTTTTATCGAGACCGTAAGCAAGAGCAGCGGCCGTAGGTTCATTAATGATTCTGAGCACATTGAGCCCGGCTATCACTCCCGCGTCTTTTGTCGCCTGACGCTGGGAGTCGTTAAAATAAGCTGGCACAGTTATAACAGCGTCTTTTACCGTCCCCCCTAGATATATTTCGGCGACTTCCCGCATTTTACTAACAACCATAGATGAGATTTCTTCAGGCGAAAATTTTTTCTTCTCATTTTTATACTCAACGACGATGATTGGCTTGTCACCTTCGCAGCTAACTTGAAAGGGCCAATGTTTGATATCTTCTTGTAGTTTGGGGTCATCAAATTTTCTTCCAATCATACGCTTTGCATCAAACACTGTGTTAACTGGGTTAATCGCTACCTGGAGTTTAAAATAAATAAAGTACCTAACAATAGACATAGATATTAAATAACTGTAATATTATGTGAATTGGTCTTTCTATAATAAAATCATTCTCCCATTTACTTCTATGCTACGTACGTAGTACCTGATTTTTGGCAGAATCCCCGACCAGCCTTTCAGCGTCAGTGAAAGCGACGTAAGAGGGCGTTGTTCGGTTACCCTGTTCATTCGCAATAATTTCCACTTTACCATTCTGGAACACCCCCACGACGGAGTACGTGGTCCCGAGGTCTATGCCCACTGCTGGCACCATCGTCAGGTACTGAGGAAATATGATACACTTATTGGAACGAAGTTCTTTAATGCGGCTTTTAAACTTTCAGAAATCGTCACGCTAAAAAGTGTTAATACTAGCGACTGTCTTCTTTTAATTCATAGAGAAAGAAAGAGAGAGAGCAGGGAACGCCGCCGGTAGAAAAGAGTAACATGATTAGGATTACAGTGTCGTGGGATAAAATTGTACACATCGGCCCGAGTATACTGCATGCCGGAGAGAGCGAAAGTGCGAATTTGGTCAAAATAAAATCTAAGATGGCGGCTGCAAATATTTTTTTTGTTTTAAATAATACGTGAGATAGAACTTCGTTCCTGAAGGGTGTCCCGCGACCGCACACTTTTTCTTATGTAAAAAGAGGTAGATATGGGTGTGTTTCGCAAGTGGCACGTTAAAACTTGGCTAGTTAGCAAACCCTAATTACGTAACTTATTTTCGTAAACGATTATGCCTAATTTGTTTCATTTTGACAGTTCAATAACATTCATTGAGTTGCGTTGTTGAGCAGATTTTTTTTCCCAACTTATGAAGCAATCGATTAGTATACACGATCAATCACAATCTGTTTCGATTTGAAACAGATTTTTCAAATCGAAACAGATTGTGATTGATCGTGTATTACGCAAATAAGGTACTGAACTCAGTGTTGCGTCTTAGCGTGCCGAGCTATTGTTATCTTTTGAATCCTTGATCGAAGTTTGAATAATTATTTTTTAGGATTCCTTATCTCAAAAGGAAAAACGTAATCCTTCTAGGATCACTTCGTTGTCCGTCCGTCCGTCTGTCTGTCTGTCAAGACACTTTTTCTCAAGAACGCATCGAGGTATCAAGTTAAAACCAATCACTCTAAAAAATCAAGCTTTTAATTCAACGCAATAAAAAATATGGCCATTTATGCGACATATTTTGATACTCAGTTCGTTAATAAATCAAAACCTATAGGGTACTTCCCGTTGACCTAGAATCATGAAAATTGGCAAGAAGCAAGGTCTCACAGCAGAAGTAAAGGAATAAGTCAAAAACCGTTAATTTGTAGTTTTATCACATAAAAAAAATGCGATTACAAACTTACATTTGTAGTTGGAAAATAGACCGTGACGTATTTTGATGTATGGGAGATTTTTTTCTCAACTACCGAACCCTTCATTGTGCGTGGCCTTTTTATGTGTTTTGAGTCATTCAGGTCAAATCTTCTCAAAATCATGCCTCTATAATACGTATTATAAGAACTTAGTCGAATTCTGGAGCTTCCAAATTCCCAAAGCTACGTGTCAGCTGATTGCTGACTACCTTTGCAATTGTAAAATACTGGGGTTTATCCATAAACGATGATTAAAATTAAGAAACGTTTAAACGTCAAAAATGTATAGTTACGCTAATCATTACGTAATTTAAGCAACGTTTATTAATAAAGGGGTACCTATGTAGATTTGTTGAAAGCTGTTTAAGCGTTCCTTGGGAAATGATAGCTTTTCCTTTACTTAGCAGAAGGTATAACGCGGGTTTCCGCCACACTGAACTAGTTTGGGGGTACCCGGGTACCTTACGTTAAAGTTTATGAAGGATCTCGCGTGGCTTCTCTGTCCAATCCTGTTTAGGTGAACTTTATAATTGAAAATCGAGGGACTCAAGGGACCGTACTGTAAACTGTAACGTCATTAGTTGAGGTTATAAAACGAGAATCACTTTCTCGAAATATGAACTTCATAAAAAAAAACAAAATTCAAACAGTCATTTCTTCAAACTAGGCTGAGAATCAGCACTTTTCGAACGTCAAAATTACATAAGACCGTCCCCCAAAACGCCCACCCTTCACCACTTCCTAGTGCCTTTAGCTGGGAAGAAGAAGTGGCGCAACAAATTGCCCAGCAGCACAGCTGTCTGTTCAAGTTAGAAAAAAAAATATTCTATACAAAATACATAGTAAAGATTTGTAGGTCTTTGAGAACTTCAAAAATGCCAAATAGGTGCCACAATTACACAACTACACCACATGACTAAAAGGAGTTTTTGAAGTGAAAACTTCTTTCGGCGCGTTGGGCACTTTTGAGATAGGAAAAAACAATTGAACTCGCGACACCGTTACCGACACCTCATTTTTGTAAACGCGATTGTGTTCTTTATTTAGATAAAGTTACGGACTAATGTTCTATACAAGTATTTTTCTTCCACCAAGGTGACCTTGTTCAAGTTTTCACTTCTGTCGACACTCCCAGAGTGCCAGTTTTTTTATTCATACAACTACACTCTGGCCGATGAGAGAATGCGTTCCTGTCACCTGTCAGCTGAGTAAACAAGATTATAAACATAGTCTTGTCCAACTGACAGGTGTCAGAAACACTTTTTTTTCGGTGGCCGGATTAAGAGGGTGAATTTCTACAATGAAATTGAACGCGTACAAGAGCTGCTATGTGACACTAATCCACAAAAATGATGAAAGTGACAGCTTCTAAATGCGGATGTGATGATCGCGTTCACTTTCAGAAATTCGCCCTACGAAAGTACTAGCCTATGGTTTAAAATAGGTAACTGTCCCTACCTGAAAGTCATCACCGAAATTCCCACGACTATAAACCGATCCGTTCGACCTAACCATTGCAGTGAGACTGTCTCACAATATGAGAGGCGGGGCCAATGAGGTTATGGCGGGGCATACCATGGCCACAAAATATCAGAATGAAATGAATCTACTGGTTATTCTTTACCATGACAATGCCCCGCAAAAGAAAAACGAGATACCCAGACGGTAGACGGAAAAAATGTCCTGGAAACACGATGAGCATAAATCTCAAAATGACGATGGTTTAAGATTTGAATAAGTGAATTTATTATATTTGGGTAGTTAGGTAGATGGGTAGGTATTTTTAAACAACTTTCTTAACTTTAGTTGGATAGTTTTTGAGTTAGCTTCAATAATACGTATTTTTTCCCAGGATGATAAGTTCCTGTGACTGTTTTTTACATAGCAGGTAGTGGTATTCGAATTTGTGTGGGGTAGGTACCACAACTAAAAACTAAAAAATATAAAAACAAAATATATAAAAAAAAAACAACCAAAAAAAAACACTTTTTTTGCTATGAAATGCGTCATGAATACAATTTACATATTTTAATATAAGAGCATAATTTATGCTTAGGGCCATCACTGAAATTATTTAACATACAGTAAAAACACAAGATTTGTCCTGAAAATGTAGATCAGATAGGTACTCAAATTTTGCTAAACAAATTGTTATCTCAGACCTCTTCAACACAAACCAATAAAAGTGGCCAAATTGTAAATGTCATTAGGGAGAGACGAGCAATAAACTTCAGAGAAAGTTATCGTCAATTCAAGAGCCTCAATGTTTCGCCTAATCAAACCAGTCAG
The DNA here is from genome assembly GCA_949152395.1 of Agrochola litura. Lineage (NCBI taxonomy): Eukaryota > Metazoa > Arthropoda > Insecta > Lepidoptera > Noctuidae > Agrochola > Agrochola litura. The sequence goes on from OX424490.1 coordinate 5,338,125, forward strand.
TCCCAATTGTGAAATATAAAACTGTTTCCAATGTATTTTCGATTAAGGGTTCATACACACGTCAGTCACGTCAACGTCAAGTCACCGATCAGTCACGTCATAAAAATAGTTACGTAGAAGTTTTAGGACGTTGGGTACACACATCAGTCACGTCACTACCGGCGCGTCTCAGCCGACGTCGCGTCACTGTCAAGTCAAAACTTGTATTGCTACGAACAAAACAGGCGTTGCTATGACTGACTACCTATCTGTTCACACACGTCCCTGAAATTGACGTGACTGATTGGTGACTTTACGTTGACGTGACTGACGTGTGTGCATGAACCTTAAAAGCCACAGAACGTTTATTTTGGAAGACAATTTAAATTCAATTTATGTTCAAGTTAGTCGATTGAAGCGGCGGCAGAACGGGAAGAAGATTGAGAGAGAGAATTACGTAGGTTTGGGGTGAACACAAAATAAGGTTTGATACTGATGTTGATAAGCCAAATAGAGATCGATTTCTGTTGGCATATAAGGCATTAATTCATATTGTTTGATGACATTGGCAAAGATTCCTTGTTTCTCATCAAAATATTGTCAATCACACCAGGGGTTAATAAAATCAAGGAACTTTATCTTGAACTTCTGTAATCCCTAAGGGCCAGTAAAAATGGAGCACATTTTTAACCGACATCTTCTATTTTTAAACTACCACACTACACACATAACATCAACCCTGTATTGTAGGAGCTTGTTGGTACCTATAGATATAGCCCTCCTACCTCTGGCTATACTATGTCTTGCAGAGTCTCGCTAGTGGCGGTAATTACTGATATACAAATAATTACAATCACGGAATCATGTGAAAATGGTTTTATTTTCACCGAAACAAACTAAACAATATAAAATCAACTGACATAGTGTGAACGACATGAATAGACAGAGGTAGAGGGCTATATCTATAGGTACCAACAAGCTCCTACAGGTTATGGGCCCAGCACGCTTCCGCTGCGAAACCAAAAAGCAGCCGTAGTGAGCCATGTCTTACCACTGGTGAAAATGTTTCGCTATAATCTAGACCTCGTTTTTGTCTGAAGGGTTAGGCAGAAGTGTAGGTTTCACCCATGTTTCACCCAACTTACCATTTAAAAAATAAATATCTTATTCAAATAAATAAACTACTTTTGCACTTTTTCAGTCCAATGAATAAAAGGGAATTGAGGTCGATACTGTCCGATTGAATGTTTGATAGAACATTTTATTGAGTCATAAATAGTTAATTAATGTATTCATTTTAACTGGCATACGGGCAGTAGAGATACCAGGCAATCATGATCAAACAGACGGTACTCGTAAAACCATAGCGCTTTGCAGATTGTTCCTTACCGACCCTGACGACCCCATTACCAGGAGAGCAGTAGGGAAACCAGCACAGTGTACAAAAACAGATGCCTCCCATCATTCCGACCTCGCCGCCGAGGTGATTTGCGATCGCGACCGCGTCCCCGAGTAAATGATACTCCGACCCTTGCTCGATAACGAGGTGCCAGCAGTTGTTGCAGCTGAGCACGTAGCTTTAAATTCCCCGACGACTAATAATCATGATGAAAACTTTGATCCAGCCCGTCTCATCCTTGATGTCCTCCCTCCGGTTGACACCCTAAGCTGAGGTTTGTACCCCACAGGGGATGCCCTTAGCGAGCGTTCACACATAACATAACATAACATAACATCACGCCTTGTTTCCCCGAAGGGTTGGGCAGAGGTGTCCCTGTAGCAGGTACACCCACATTTCGCCAGTTATGTTTAAGTCCCATGTAATAGGGGGCGAGCCTATTGCCATCAACCGGGCACAAATCCAGACTCCGAGCTGCTACTGAGAAATTTCAGATAGAAAAACCCAATAACACTTTGCCCGACCCGGGAATCGAACCCAGGACCTCATGCTCAGCAGTAGCGCTTGCGACCACTAGACCAACGAGGCAGCGAGCGTTCACCTAGTTTTAATTAGTATAGTTGAATAACACCTGGTTGGAGGTTTTAAGTGAAGTAGCTTAAGGCACCCACAGGAAAGCCCGGTTAAGTAGTCCTGATCTTAGAGGTCAACTACGACATGCCCTAACTAAAAAAAAAAAATTGGCAGAATGCACATTGTTAATTGTAAGATCGTTGTTGCTAGTGAGGATATAAAACTCTGACTTATTTAGGTATAGGATGAGGATGTTGATGTCGTCGGCACCCGGCAACCCTATTGAGCACCTTTGGGATGAACTGAAACGGCGAGTACGGGCACGTGATCCTGCCCCTACCACTCTCCAAGAACTCCAAGATGCCGTCGTTGCAGAATGGGACAACATTCCTCAAGAGACTGTTATCACATTAATTAGGTCCATGAGAGAACGCATGGAAGCAGTCATCAGGGCTAGGGGGGGTAACACTAGGTTTTAAGTTGTTTTTATGGACTTTGTTGCAATTTTTGCTGATAAAATTAAATTTAACTTTTTAATCATTTGCATTAGCTTGCTTTTTTATTCCCTGGTAAACAAAAAACCAAATCTATTGATTTATTCTGAAATTTTAATAAATTGCCATTCCAATGATACCTTATAGTCATAATAGCGACCCGCCCCGGCTTCGCACGGGTATAAAGTTATTATACATTTATAAACCTTCCTCTTCAATCACTCTATCTATTAAAAGAAACCGCATCAAAATCCGTTCCGTAGTTTTAAAGATTTAAGCATACATAGGGACAGAGAAAGCGACTTTGTTTTATACTATGTAGTGATGGGGTTAAAATGACTTTGAAGGGAATTCTTAAAGACGTGCGATTTTTGTGACGCCGAGTGTATAATGATTCGGCATTACACTTTTGGGACATATGTGGAAGGTATTCCACCTGTCTCCTTTTACGCGTATTGGAGGTGAAGTGTAGTCAAAGAGCGGAAGGAAACTTCAACTTGCAGTAAATAATAATATAATTGTCACACGTATCAAAGTCTAATGTTAGGTATCTAATGTTAGATAACTAAATAAACTAGTAGGAATAAAATAAATCAATGACATAATATCTAATCTGTCCCGCGACGGTTTACAAGCAAGAGAGCGTCGCTACTACGGTGGACGCTTTTTCACACCAGGGGCCCAAGTCTGCTACTTTTACAAATTCGTCATTCCAACACGATCCCATTGTCATTTTGCTAAAAGTTCGTAATCTGCTAAATTCATAATGGTCGATCATTGGTCGGTTAATGGTCTCGTAATAGAATTGTGTTATAATGGCATTGTCGTACAATACGACCAATGATACCGCATAAGTCAGTCATTCATTTGTCATTATGTACGAGATTACCAATAAGTGCCATTTCTTTCAATGGAGTGTCAGTGGCTGACCATTGGAAAGTCATAATGACGCCAATATATTAGTAGATTTAACTTGTCAAAATCAACAATTATGAAATCAATGATAGACCATTCTGACATTTTAATAGTAGACTTGAGGCCCAGTTCACGCTATAGGTAACGCCCCGGATCATGGATTCGAAATGCCACTTACAAGGGTGCGTTCCTGACTACTTATATTTAACTAAACATAATACAGGCGACGCCACGTATACTAATGTGCGTTCACAAATTCACAATACGTGACGCCACAATACAAACGGCGTCGTTGGTTTGCAAACGCTCGCTGTTATGTGAAAAAGAGTAAATTTTTAGGGAACCACGAATAAAGAAAAAAATATAAAAGGGGTAATAATTTATAACTTTACGTTTGAAAAATTTGCCAGAAATTGCTCTACAATAAAGACATAATCACGATACTAAATTACTATTTGCAATGTGCAAAATTTCCATACACACACTTACACATTTATCCTGTACTATTAAAAGAGCATTATTTGTATATAAATGTATATATTTATAATCACGTTCTCGAAAACGGCTCTAACGATTTCAATGAAAGTTGCAATATAGGGGTAAGGGGGCGAAAAAAATAATCTACCTAGGTCTCATATTTGGGAAAATTAGTTTTCTGTATTTTCACCCAAGCAGAGCTAGATCGCCCAGGTACTATCTACATAACTGGCAAAATGTGGGCTTACTATATACCTCCGCCTTATTAGCACTAAAATATAGCGTAATCAGATAAATAAATCGGGCTTAAAAGAGCGTTTATCCTAAAAGTTGGCAACGTCGCAAATAGCTTTCAACTATTTACCTGTTTGATTAATTTAGCAATATTACTGTATGGAAATATGAAATGTGGCTAACTAGTAAACTAGAATATTGATTATGAAATGCAATAATACATTAGGTTTATTGTTTACTATGTTAACATACAATATACACAAACATATTTACAACTAACTACTATATACATTATGTACAAGTATGTAAAGGAAAAAGTTAAAAATAAAAACATTAATGCAATAATTAATATCGTAACACCGGATATTTAGTTTTAGATGTTAAAAAAAGTATTTGGAAACTTTCCAAATGCCTTTTTTTACCTAAAACTTTTACAAACATCAAATTAGTGTAATAATTGCAATTCATTATTAATATTCTAGTTCGCTACATTTCATATTTTATTTATTCAGTAATATTGCCAAATTAAAAAAAGCTAAAAATATGTCATCTACGATGCAATTGCGACGTTGCCCACTTTCAGAATATACGCTCTTATTATTAGTAATCAAATCAACACATTCAAAAAGATTCTGCGAGGGTCCCAGCAGAGATCCTTAGTGTTTGCATTTGCTTGCTTGCTACTTAAAACTATATAACTTACCCTAATTACTTGGTATGATGAGCATGATTCAATTCATTCATGGCTACTGTTTTATTTACTTGATTTATCAATAACGAAATATGAACACAAGATCTTTATCGAAGGACGGGATGGCACATTTTTGGTTGTTATCAATCACGTACATTTTATTTAATTTTAATTTGCATTTTCTGAACTGAATGACACAGAGGATTTTGACATTACTGATGGAGACGTTCAATTTGATTTCTACAAAATAGTCTGACGTAAAGAATTTGGCCAGTAATATTTTCTGACGAGTTTGTAGTAACTTTCTTCAGTTAGAGATCCAATACTGAAGAAGGGAAGGTAACCGAATATAGAAATAAAACACGGATACCTAGATAACATAATTATTTACTTATTAACATAATTATAACAAGCAAAAAATAAAAATCCGTCTTTAAAAACTCAAACTGACTTCATACCTTTAAACACAGCTGCGGAACGTAAATTATTCAAGCTTAGACCATTTTTAGGTTAAATGGTCTAAGTATTCAAGCCATCCAACGAAGCCATCCATTTTCAAATTGTCAGAAACGTTTATCACTTTATCAATGACCTTGTGAAGGCTACTGAAATCCGCTGGATGCGAGAAGCATAGAACTAGTCGATGTGTATGTCCAGCAGTGAACGTCTTTCGGTTGAAATGATGATAATGATCAAAATATCGATTCTAGACGAGTAATATCAACGTTTCTTCTTCTTCTTAACAAAGTCCGGTGGATGGAACCCCCTTGCAGCAAGCAGTTCCTGCACATTATGGCACCCGTAGTACACATTATCCATCGCCGCAGCAGTTAGCATGTCCACGTTACATTTCCCTTTATTTTTTCCTTTCTTCTTAGTTTTTTTCTCCTCTTTCTTACTATCACCATCGTCTTCATCTTTTTTTGGTTTGCCAGCCATTTTTTCAGTGTTTTTGTTTCAGTATTCAAGTTTGGTAACGTTAGCAACTGTAGGAGGACGCTATTGATTTAACAAAGGCTTTTCACTTTATACCTCCGTGTAGCCTGACTTGATAGTATGAATTGTGGCATATATTCACAGGTAAGGTTAAGGTGTGTTTGTATTATTACCGTGGTTTTTAACCGACTTCCAAAAGGAGGAGGTTCTCAATTCGTCTGTTTGTTTTTTTTTTTGTATGTTTGTTACGCGATTACTCCGCCAATTATGAATAGATTTTGATGATTCTTTTTTTGTTTGGTAGATCATACTTCACAGGTGGTCCCATATAAATTTTATTAATTTTGCTTGGGTAGTTTTTGAGTTAGCTTCAATTATACGTATTTTTTCCCACTTAGTATGTAGATGATATGATAACTTCTTGTCACTGTTATTTACATAGCAGGTAGTGGTATTCGAATTTGTGTGGGGTAGGTACCACAACTAAAAAGTGAAAAATAAAAACATTTTGAAAAAAAAAAAACAACCGACTTCAAAAAAAAAAAACACTACAAAGTGAAAAATAACTTTAATTTCGGAAGTCGGTGACAAAGAACGAAAATTCAAAACCAAAGACACCGACTTCCGAAATTAAAGTTATTTTTCACTTAGTAGTGTTTTTTTTTTTTGAAGTCGGTTGTTTTTTTTTTTGTAAAAAGTTTTTTATCATATAGACACTATTTATCCTTAGGTACCTAGGTATCGGTAAAGAAATATGTACCTACTAGCGTACTATGCTAGTACAAATTTTTTTGTTGCTTGGTACCTAAGCTATGATATACAACAATACTTTCGATATGAGGTCTCGAGATGTAAATATATCATGAAAATATATCAATCTGCATAACCTTTTCCCAACTATGTTGGGGTCGGCTTCCAGTCCAACCGGATGCAGCTGAATACCAGTATTTTACATGGAGTGACTGCCTATCTGACCTCCACAACCCAGTAACTGGGTAATACTCCAAGGTAAGACTGGTTGTCAGACTTTCGGGCTTCTGACGACTCGTAACAACTGTCAAAGATCCAGGAATGACAGCCGGGACCAACGGCTTTACGTGCTTTCCGAGGCACGGAAGAGTTTCGACTGTAAAGACAGTCACCCATCCACTGACCAATTCCCGCAAGCATAGCTTAACCTGATGGATCGACCCGTGTGGCTGTTATTACTTAGTCACGAGCTCGAGCTAGATGTACCTAAATATCATGAAGAAAGAAATATAAAATGTGAATTATAAATGTCAGAGTATCTACTTTAAACATAGTATAGGATAACATCATTTACAACTTAACAATTCAAGTATACACCTAGCGTTGCCATCTTTAAAAATCAGAAAACCGGACTTACCCGCTAAAAAAGCCGGACTTTTGGGTCCCGAAGCCGGACGGACGCCAAAAAAAGGAATTTTGACTAAAAGTTCAAATGAAAGACATATTTTATTAGAAAGTTTTAATCAGTATTATATTATTTTCATTTGCATATTTTGCTTTGGTAGAAATGTGCTTTAAAGCTCAACCTCCTTAATAATTTTGTCATAAAACATTTTGCAAGTTACATGTCTTAAATTCGCCAGTTAACATGCTTGCAATAGTTTCCGATTTTAACCTGTTTCTTTGTTTCGTCCATTGCTGGCCTTTTAAAGAGAATAAAAAGCCTAACAAAAGCCGGTCGGGTCAGACGCAGTCAAATTGGCCCGGACAAGAGGTCATAAAGCCTAACACTGTGCGGCTTTATTCGGACGGATGGCAACTCTATATACACCGACAACACAGGCCATATCAAACTACAGAAATTCCGAAAACTAATCTAGTTAACCCAGTTTGGGAACTACCAAGAATATTTGAGCATACCTAATCTGTCCCCCTGTCAGATAGGGAGGTGAGGTCCTCAACTCTTCATGTCCTCACGTCCTACTTTCTGAATGGTTATGGGACGACTCTTGGCACGTTTCCAGCTAGTCTGTTCACCTCTGCAGATCATAAGGGGTAATATATTGCCATTGGGATGTCCTCGCAGCTAACGGGTTTTACTTTTGCATAACGATGCGAAAAATTGGGAAAAACTGTGTCACTTGCTTTTTTTTTTGTTTTTAGGAATGTCTTTTGTTTTCTTCTTTAATTGTGAATCTGGGTTCCACATATATAGGCCTAATCAATACCTACGTTATTTCTATTTTCTTAATGTCCCTCGGGATTCATCGCATTTCCGAATACAAACGAATGCTAATTTCCATGTCCATCAATTATTAGATTTATCTTGTGTAATAATTTGAATTCAGAACTTTATTGTTGTTTTGATTTTCGTGTGAACTATATAGAGGTGTAAAACTATTTTCTTATCTGTCGTGCCTGCGACTTTAGCAGCTTTTCTACCATTATTAAAATAAATTACATTAAGTTAAAAGAGTGTTAATAACTCTATATACTTCCAAGTAGATTGAGAGCGTCCGGTCTGCACCAAGTGCAAAGGGCAACTGATAGAAATCCGACGACTGACGAAACACGAGGTTTGCCGAGGGACATTACGAACATATTTGTACAACAAGCTTAAAATATCTATTTCTAGGTATTACAACCTAGAAATAGATATTTTAAGCTTGTTTAGTATTATATGATACGTACTTACGCTAAGTTATGAATGAATCAAAACCACACAGTATCAGAGCCATTAATTTAATTACATTTGATAATAAATACAAATATTTACAATGCAAGTTTATCCTTTGACAAAATTCGGCAGTTATTTCTTTAATTTACTTAAATAACATAGTTTTGTAAATGCACAATGTAAAACAGCGGGTACTTAAATAATTTAATATTTCATTTAATATTATAAAGTGGTTCTTTAAGTATGTGTTCCACTTCAGCTCTATGTAGCACTGAAGCGCCTACTGCAGGTGTTGGTGCCTCTGCCCTGCCCGCGTAGACCAACTGAAACAAAAGAAAACATTTTATTAACCCCGACAGAAAAAAAAGGATTGTGTGGTTTTATGAAACCACGGTAAAAGTGAAACTTTTAAGCGAACTATAGGCGCCGCCATATTAGCCTTGGCTGCTCTGACGAGCGCCTTTCACTTTATCCCTACTCCGCGGCCGACCGTCACGCGACATGCAACACACAGACGAAAAAGTTTGAGACGATGTAATAAAAGTTTCACTTTAAAAGAGCGGTGTTATAAGTTTGACCGCTATGTATGTGTCTGTCTGTGGCACCGTAGCTCTTAAACGGGTGAACCAATTTGAATGCGGTTTTTTTTAAAGCAGGTTTTCTAAGGATGGTTCTAAGACATGTTTTATCAAAATCGGTTCAGCTGTTTGAAGATTATCAGCTCTTTTCTGGTTGATGAATGGATGTGAGTATCTTCCACAGGTATGATCGATTTGAAATTTGGTATTCTGTTACTTCAATGATACTCGTATTAGAAGAACATAGTAACCTTGAACTGATGCTGCAGCATCACCTGGAATTTGCAGGATACCCAATTACCTTACCAACTTATAGCACAGGTATCGTGTTTGGGCTCATTGGAATGGTCTCAATGAATGGGGGTTAGGGTAGAGAAATGAGGAAATGTTTGTGTCGGGAGTTAACTGTTAAAATTGTACTTGTTGTACTACTAAGAAACCTAGTGACGATCCGAAGAGCATCTAGACTTCTAGAGCACTTCTTTATTTGGGCAGAGTCTGTCCAGCTAATCAACCTTGCAACTAGCACGAGTGAAGATATATATTTTGCAACTTAAAAGAAACCTGAGGACAGGATAATACTAGTAGTTCTACAAACAGAAGACCTCGCGAGCACAAACTTTTTTGTAACAATTAATAAACCACTAAATTTGAGGAGTTATTTTGCTCATCACGCCAAAGATCTTCATGAAATCTTCACCATATTTTTATGAGACCTACTTAAGTTACTACCTTTGAAATAAAAAAAGAACCATCGAAATCGGATCTCGTGAGGCAGATATTTCCATTAGCCCAATATTTGCCACTTTTTGGAGGAAGTACCCCTCCAACCAAAAATCCCCAACGACAAAAAAATCGATAAGTAAAGTCGTAAAATCTGTATACCAAGTTTCGTCCAGATCGGTTGTAAAATACGACCTGTAGAGGAGTACCAACAAAGTAATACAGGAAAGCAAATTTTGCCAGACTTGAAGCAGAGACGCATCGCTCGCTCGGTCAATTATGACCAGTACAGTTTCATTTCTGAAACATCATATTAACCTTGGGTGTCAGACCAGCTTTGTTGATTGGTTTATCTATCTACCTACCATGGCATGAGTTGTCCCATATGGCGGCATTAGTTCCATTTTTTTTTGCTATAAATTTTTATGTTATTTAATAATATTTATTCTTGTAATTCGTTGTATAGTTGTATTATAATTCTAAAGTACTGTTTATTAAATTTTATTTCGTTACAAATTATTGAACCTGACTTGATTTCGGTTCATCTTTTTCGGGTGACCAATGAAAATCAGCGCTGTGCTGTCCCCCATAGCACAGCATCATGCTGAGGGGAAGCCTTCTTGTCACAGTCATGACGTGTAGCTGCCGACTGTTTCTGTTTTATACTCATGTTTGCATATTATGTACTAATTTATACCTATTTTGTTTTCTGCTTACCTACTCTTGTCTTTGTATATAGGTACGTGTTTCTGTGACAAATCTCTTTTCAAAAGAGATTTTAAGAATCTTGTACCGTTGTAGTTGTTTGGTCAGCAATGCGTCACAGAAAGCCATATCCCCATACAGTCCTTTCATAGTTATTTTACCTCTGATAGCAACCTTATTGCAATGAAAATAAAGATCATTGTGATATTTGACAGTGCATGCAAAATCAGAGATAAAACTGTGAAAGAATTTTTGCCGACTCACAAAATCAATTACAAAGCATAAGGCTCAATATTGATTGGCAAGAAGATACAATTAGACCACGGTACATTTTGTGAAAAAAAATTGGAGAGATAAAATTAACCATGGTTACCCACTAGACCTTACTACGCAAATGTAACAAGGGTCTACAATACATATATCACACTTATGAAATCGGATCCAAATGTTCTGATCAGATAAAACTGTCTACGTTCATAAAAGCTTACGAGAGGTCAGGATCTAAATGATGTCGATTGCTCATACAAATCTGATATTTAGTTCTATAATTTGTGCCGGAATTTATTTAAGCGATTTTATACGACTGGTTTACTAGACTTCCACGAATTGTGTAGTTTTACTAAGTAGGTAAAAGTTGTTTATTTACTATTTCCTTAAGATCAGGCACTCTAAAGACAATTTTCACGCAAGCTACGCTCCCAGGCACCCCGCCACTCCGATATGTGATAAACGCTAACACATCAGTTATAAAGTTGATTATCGCGTGTTCGAGCACGAAATTAAATAGTGTAAGAATTGAGTTCTTATTGCGTTTTTAACTAAAGTGATAATTGATCTAGAGAAAAAATATCTTGTCGCTGTATAATAAACTATATTTTCTTTCTATGAATACTTATTTTAGACATAAAAGCCAAGTAATCTTGATTTTATTTAAATAATCTTTTAAAAAAGACAGGGTTACGTAATTGTACATGGAAAAAAAAACGTGTGCGGTCGTGGGACCCCCATCAGAAACGAAGTTCTTTCTCACGTATGATTTCAAACAAACAAAATTTTTGCAGCTGCCATCTTGCATTTAAATTTTGACTTCATATCGGATTTAGTGCCCTCGAAAACTATGAAAACGATATCCATGACAAAAATTTAGAAAATTTTCTCAGCCGCCTTCTTGGATTTACATTTCGATCCCACTATCAGCTTTAACACCCTCGAAAACCATGAAAACGATACCCATGTGGAAAAATTTGATAATTTTCAGAGCCGCCATCTTAGATTTGTATTTCGACCCCACTATCGGCTTTAACACCCTCGAAGACCATGAAAACGATAACCATGATAAAAATTTGAAAATTTACAGAGCCGTCAAAATACACACTTTCTCTCTATCTCTCTCTCTCCGGCATGCAGTGTACTCGGGCCGATGTGTACAATTTTATCCCACGGCACTGTAATCACTTTACTCTTTTCTTTTGTATTTTTTCTGCCGGCGTTCTCTCTCTCTTTCTCTTAGAATTAGTAGAAGACAGTCGCAAGTATCAACACTTTTTAGCGTGACGATTTCTGATAGTTTACAAAACGCGTTAAAGAACTTCGTTCCAAAAAAGTACCAATAAATCATATACTAAAGATCTATTTTGATTGTATGCGTGACTGTTTCAGAATATTAATGCAAATTAACATACAATTTAGGGAGCCTCCTCATAAAATCCCAAGATCATAATGAAAATACTTTCAAGCGAATAATTAATTTAGTATTAAAATTAAATCAACGTATAAACATCGTTTATTTCCCATTACAGGCAAAATTTTGGCCTTTTTAATTTCCAATAGAATTAAATTGTTTTCCGATGAAAGTGAAAATAGGTAAAAAGAATATACATATCTTATACAACGTGTTTTTTTTGATATCCCATAACTCTAGGGTATGATTGAGGCCATATCAAAGAATCAACTGGCATATGAGTTATGTTCCAATCCTTCGTTATTTTTTTTTTTAATTTTTCATACAAAATAATTCGGCAAAGTCACGATTATTAATGTAAAACACCCTTACGTGAAATATGACAACGTCGCATTTTCTTAGCTTTAAATATGAATGATTGGTTTGAATAAAAATGAATTACTTGTATTTATCAATGAAACTTAGATACCTAGACACATCGAGGGTTTATTTGTACGGTAAGGTAAGTAACCTCGCAAAAGTAAAGATTCGTCATACTGGTGACAATTTTTGACGTAATTTAATTATGATTGATGATATCTCCGAAACGATGCATTTTTGGACCACCTATTCTAGGAGTTTTAGTATTATTTTTACCTACAGAATATAACCCTAGAGTTATGGGATATCAAAAAAAACAGGTTGTATATACTTACAGCGTGGCGCTTTAATGGTGATATTAAGACACGTATACGTATTAGCGTTTTCTTTTAATGAAGATATTTTAATTTCATTAAACGTTATTATTTATTTTAATTTTTTTTAAATAGCATCATGGTGCAACCTGTACTTAACAACTGTAGCGCAGAGGTAATTTACCGGGATCACGGATCATAATATCGCATCAATGAAAATAAAACGAATAACGTGCAAAGAGAAGGCGAATTGAAGGAAAGGGCGAGCCCTATGTCGGCGAGCGATTGAAAATTTTAATTTTTCAATTAACTCATTATTTTTAAGCTATTGCATAGCTTTTATCGCGGGCTTTGAGCGCGGCGACCGAATCAAGAAATTCCGTAACGTAACGAAAATAAAACCTAACACCCCCACTCCGCCTACCATGTAATGACGGTTCCCATGACAACGTGATGTTGTCATCTCTTCTTTTCCTTTATAAAGTTTCACAATTGGTGATAGGTACTTTATTCACATTACAATCAAGCGTATTAGCTAATAAGTAATTTAAAAATAACTTAAACTGCTGAGTAACTATCAAATTAAGAAGTCGTCCAATAACGTCTTTCTTATTCACTATAAGTTAAGGGGAAGACACTTGATTCACGTGTTCTTTGTAAAAGTCAGCACTTGCACTACAGTTTAAGTTCACTTACTCTGCACTAAACTAACTCAAAAGGTTTAACCCTTTTTAGTCTTCGCACTAATTCAGTGTTGTCAAGGAGTTGGATCGCCTCAACATTCACGTGATGATGAAGTCTGTGTTCATGAACTTCTGCATATTTTTGTATAACTATGTTTACGACATCCCAAGTGTAGCGTTGACAAATAGGAAGTATAGAGGTTACAAATGCTATGCAATAGCTTTACCGCGGCAGTCCCCGAGTGCCACACGTTTTTTTCTTATTATATTTTTATGATTACTGGCCACTAGCCCTACCCGTGTGTTAAATTAATGTCGCCATTGTAGCGGCACGTTGTATATAAAATTCTCGTGTCACAGTGTTAGTTGCCATACTCCTCCGAAACGGCTTGATCGATTTTTATGAAATTTTATATGAATATTCGGTAGGTCTGAGAATCGGTCGTAATCTATTTTTTATACTCCTAACTGATAAGGGTGGTCCACCCCAAACATAAATAATTTATAAGGCAAAATAACGTTTGCCGGGTCAGCTAGTTTTACTATATAAAATCGCTGATTCCCCGAAGTATAGTTTCGAAACTCGTGTTACCTTTCTTCCTAGAAGGTTCTCGAATCGAGGCTTGACGAAGCTCCAGGCGCCCATATTCCGATGTTCTTCTTGACTCCATATAAATTCTGGAAAAGTTTTAAGCTATTACGCACAAGTGAACAAAACTCGTTACAAATTATGTGAGGGTACATTAATATTCATGTTTATATCAGAAACTTTGTAACAAACATTCTCAGTTATATAACATTACTAATATTGAAGTTATTCAGCTTTGAAAGCAATAACAGCACTAACTCCAATATTCCTTTAAGCCTCGTGCAGACAAGCGCGGCGCGACTCTAACAAAATATTTTTTAAGAAAACTTCACGGTGGTAGAACAATTACAGTGGTGTCGCGTCACACCATCGCATCGCGCCAGTCTGCACGAGGCTTTATTCTGTGCTCTAGATTTGTTTTATTCAAAAAAACATTTCTAAAACTATACCTATTCTAATATATAATACATAAATATAAAATTCTCGTGTCACAGTGTTAGTTGCTATACTCCTCCGAAACGGCTTGATCGATTTTTATGAAATTTTATACATATATTCGCTAGCTCTGAGAATCAGTCGTAATTTATTTTTCATACCCCTAAGTGATAAGGGTGGTCCACCCCAAACATTTATATGGCAAAACAACGTTTACCGGGTCAGCTAGTATAATACATATTTATTTTGGATTATGTTATTCAGGCGTTTTGTACTAAAACATAGCCGGCCATTGCTTTGTTTATTGAATTTCATTGTAGTCTTGCGAGATTTGCTGCTAGGTAATATGATAAATGATGGCTTAAGGCTGCGTTTCCACCAGAGATATGCGAGGATGTGTAGCGGGGGATGTGTTTGTTAAGAACCAATAGAATCGCTTCATTTACCTAGCATCGCTCAGCGCAGCTCCGGTGGAAACGGCTTATCGGTGCGAGGTTTTTGTACGTACAAAACAAGCGAGGGATGGGTGCGAGGGATGTGTGCGAGAGATGAGTGCGAGGGATGTGAGTTAGGGATGAACGCGAGTGAGAAATCGTATCTGAAAAGAGCTCGCTACACATCCTCGCAGCGCTCATCTGCGCATCGTTTCATAGCGTTGCTAAGCATCCTCGCACCGCTTAGCCGCGTAGTAAATCTCTGGTGGAAACGCAGCCTGACTCTACTGGATTCACAAAAGTCGCAGTAAAAACCACGAAGTAGATGTACTAGTAAAAACTGACTCCAAACTTTTATTGGTAACATCAAACATCACGCCTGTAACCTCCGAAGGGTTAGACAGAGGCGTACCTTAGTACACCCACACTTCGCCAGTTATGTTTAAGTCCCATGTAATAGGGGGCGAGCTATTGCCATCAACCGGGCACAAATTCAAAACTCCGGGCTGCTACTGAGAAATTCCTGATGGAAAAGGCCCAATAACACTTTGCCCGACCTGGGAATCGAACTCAGGACCTCATGCTCAGCAGTAGTGCTTGCGACCAGTAGACCAACGAGGCAGTACTTTAGATTTTTATTGGTGTTGAACGAAAATCCACTCCTAACACAAGGAATTTTAAAAGTAGAAGAATAAAGTTTAACACACACACAAGGCACTTTTGACGTTCAAAAGTGCGTTTTTGTGCCTAATTGAAATAAAAGACTTTGACAAGGCGGGTGCGTGTCGGGCGCGGGTCGGGACGGCAGCACGGCGGGCTTGTATATATTGTAATTCCTTGTATTATATGGATGTCAGCACACGAAACGTGTACGCGGCACCCGCTTCCGACCTGCTCCGCGCCCGACCCGCGCCCTACACGGACCCGCCTTGTGTGTGTGTGTTGAGCTTAACTGCAATGGTAACATATGTAGGTAATCAAATTCCATAGGAAATTCAGCAAGCAGGTTTAAGTGTAATCCACATAAGCCTGCCATGTTGCGAAAGCGACGTGAACTGAACGTGACACGGACGTGACATCGAGCCGTTCACTGTTTGTACAGTACGTTTGCAAGTATCGTTTACTCGGAACTGTCTGTATAAGTAGTGAACGTACCTACCTATCAGCGATGGGCAGTAGTCGGCCGTTCTATCAACTATATAGACGTACCATCGGGGTAACGCATACTTATACATAACATAACATCACGCCTTGTTTCCCCGAAGAGTTGGGCAGAGGTGTCCCTGTAGCAGGTACACCCACATTTCGCCAGTTATGTTTAAGTCCCATGTAATAGGGGGCGAGCCTATTGCCATCAACCGGGCACAAATCCAGACTCCGAGCTGCTACTGAGAAATTTCAGATAGAAACACCCAATAACACTTTGCCCGACCCGGGAATCGAACCCAGGGCCTCATGCTCAGCAGTAGCGCTTGCGACCACTACCACCACTACTTATCTAACCAATTTGAAAACAAAATCCCGTGCACACGACCCTTTTTTTTCGTCGTAAGCGTTACTATAGCGGCCGAGCTCTGCAAGCAAGAATAGTCTTTACAGTGTACAGATATGCATTTCTTCGTTAGTGCGTATGAACGTTTGACTAGGGACATTACTTTTGGCTTCTGCAATACCTAAGGGTTCGATGGGGAGGATTAGATCCAACATTGGACGTGTTTCGGCTAACTGGTTCAGAGATTTAAATTTTACATGGAATAAATATTAATTCAAATTCAAAAGTTCAAATTCAAAAGTCATTTATTCAAATTAGGCTGAGAATCAGCACTTTTCGAACGTCAAAATTACATAAGACAGTCCCCCAAAACGTCCACCCTTCACCACTTCCTAGTGCCTTTCGCTGGGAAGAAGAAGTGGAGCAACAAACTCCCCAGCAGCACAGCTGTCTGTTCAAGTTAGAAAAAAATAATTCTATACAATAAAATTCCAATTTCTTCAATCAATAATAAATATTAGGTTTGTAAATGTATGTCATGAAAAACGGAAGAAGAGTTTTTCTTTTTCTCGTCGCTGATAGCGGCTTTGATAATAAATTGATTTCACCAACACCTTTGTCAGTAGTCTGCATGATTGAGGTCCTTTATAAAACAGTCTGGATACAAAACGCTGCATCAATGCAAAAAACTAGTTAATTGATTCAGGCAGGTTTGACGGGCGATAAGGCTCACTCTGCGTTCAGCGCTCGGTGTGGCAACACGCCGTGTTCGGGTTCGCGACAAGTCAATTGTCATCCTGAAGATGCCCCGTTGAGATGTAAAACACTTGTCGATTTCTTTCAGGGTTTTTTATGGCGCTTTAGAAATAGCTCAGGGGAATAGGTTACTAAATATATTCACGTCTATTGTATTTTTTTTACTGTAAAAATTAACTATACAACTTACTCCTAGCATTCTTGTATCTTGCAAGCTCCGTCTGCAGTTCATGCAGAGGGAACGGCGCGAGGGCTTCAACCCTAACAATGGCGACGTCGTCTATCTTGGCTCGAACCCTCTCCTTGTGTAGCTCGTAGTAATGCTTGCCACTCACGAGTATCACTCGCTTGATCTTCAGTGGGTCGGCTAAGGTGTCACCTGGAAGGAATTGGTCAGATGTACCAAAAATTGTTTTTACAAATGGCGAGTGTGGGTCTGAGTTAATCAAAAGGAGGTTAGCAATGAGTGTTAAGTATGGCTGTGAATGATGTTGATGGTATTGGTATTTCATCTAGCGGTTGTCTAATGCCCCTTTTTACCGACAACTAAGTGACACTTAAATTAATCCTTAAATTAGGTACTAAATTAAAAGACTAACTAACTATCTGTATAAATAAAAATAATAAAAACACAACGACACTTAGGCGTCGAAGTATTCGTCCGCATCGCTGTCATCCTGAAACGTGCCCAGAAGACTGGCAGCATTGCCACGTTGAATGGCAATGCTAATTCTTTGGCCAAAGAACGAGCCAGCCCTCTGGTCACGTGAAGTGTCGACCAGTCGACGAGAAATTTATCGCCAGGCTCAGCGCTGAGAGTTGAAAATCCAACAGTGCACTTTTATATAAGGATTTTATGAATCTATCGAGAACATTTTGATCGTTTTGGAAGCATCGATCCAGCCAAGAAAGCAGTACCTACACTACAATATTGATGTTTCATGCAAAAATGTTTTTTCCAAACTTTTCTGTTTTTACAAGTCGCAAAAAGATGAATGGTTTCTGTCTCTTACTTTATCTTTTCTTATATTTATGCAAGCATTTATAAATCAACTTGTTTGTTTGTTCGGTTGTAACATAATGAACTGCGTACGTTTAGCTGTAGAGTTATTTGCCGGATATTCACTCTAATGGAAAAGGGGTACATTTTCCTCCTTTTCTCTAAGTTTTGTTGTATTTACTTTTTCTTGTGTTTCTTATGAAAGTACGAAGCTAATGCTTATTGAGCCGGTGGTTGTATTGTTTGAAGAGTTTTCATATAAGTTTTGTGTACCGAATATGTTAAAGAGATTATTAGTTATAAGTACCTATGTTTATCCGGTGAAGCGTGAAAGTAAAATGATTTTGGCATTTAACGGTCCGATGATTTTTGTGTCTAATGAGTTAGATGGATGATGCGTTAAAGAATCGTTTGTTGTTTGTTAGTGCCTCAGCCGTTTTGGGAGGCAATACGGGCGTGTGTACCGAAGACTATAGTTGACGTTCGATGATTTTTGTGTCTAATGAGTTAGATCATAGTTAGATGATAGTATGGATGATGCGTTAAAGAATCGTTTGTTTTTTGTTAGTGCCTCAGCCGTTTTGGGAGGCAATACGGGCGTGTGTACCGAAGACTAGTTAACGTTCGATGATTTTTGTGTCTAATGAGTTAGATGATAGTATGGATGATGCGTTAAAGAATCGTTTGTTTTTTGTTAGTGCCTCAGCCGTTTTGGGAGGCAATACGGGCGTGTGTACCGAAGACTAGTTAACGTTCGATGATTTTTGTGTCTAATGAGTTAGATGATAGTATGGATGATGCATTAAAGAATAGTTTGTTGTTTTTTAGTGCCGATCAGCCGTTTTGGGAGGCAATACGGGCGTGTGTACCGAACACTCTAGTTGACGTCCAATAATTTTTGTGTCTAATGAGTTAGATGATAGTATGGATGATGCGTTAAAGAATCGTTTGTTTTTTGTTAGTGCCTCAGCCGTTTTGGGATGCGATACAGGCGTGTGTACCGAAGACTAGTTAACGTTCGATGATTTTTGTGTCTAATGAGTTACGAGTAGATGATAGTATGGAAGATGCATTAAAGAATCGTTTGTTGTTTGTTAGTGCCTCAGCCGTTTTGGGAGGCAATACGGGCGTGTGTACCGAAGACTAGTTGACGTCCGATGATTTTTGTGTCTAATGAGTTAGATGGATGATGCGTTAAAGAATCGTTTGTTGTTTGTTAGTGCCGATCAGCCGTTTTGGGAGGCAATACGGGCGTGTGTACCGAAGACTATAGTTGACGTTCGATGATTTTTGTGTCTAATGAGTTAGATGATAGTATGGATGATGCATTAAAGAATAGTTTGTTGTTTGTTAGTGCCGATCAGCCGTTTTGGGAGGCAATACGGGCGTGTGTACCGAACACTCTAGTTGACGTCCAATAATTTTTGTGTCTAATGAGTTAGATGATAGTATGGATGATGCGTTAAAGAATCGTTTGTTTTTTGTTAGTGCCTCAGCCGTTTTGGGAGGCGATACAGGCGTGTGTACCGAAGACTAGTTAACGTTCGATGATTTTTGTGTCTAATGAGTTACGAGTAGATGATAGTATGGAAGATGCATTAAAGAATCGTTTGTTGTTTGTTAGTGCCTCAGCCGTTTTGGGAGGCAATACGGGCGTGTGTACCGAAGACTCTAGTTGACGTCCAATAATTTTTGTGTCTAATGAGTTAGATGATAGTATGGATGATGCGTTAAAGAATCCTTTGTTGTTTGTTAGTGCCTCAGCCGTTTTGGAAGGCGATACGGGCGTGTGTACCGAAGACTCTAGTTGACGTCCAATAATTTTTGTGTCTAATGAGTTAGATGATAGTATGGATGATGCATTAAAGAATCGTTTGTTGTTTGTTAGTGCCTCAGCCGTTTTGGGAGGCGATACGGCTGTGTGTACCGAAGACTCTAGTTTACTGTAGGGTACATAAAAGAAAATACGGAATAATTTGCTCAACGGCCACCACTGTCTTGTAAAACTATTGTCCGCTTGGGCCCTGGCTAACGACTAAAGATTAGGTATAACATTAAATTCCACACAAAGCTTACCGAGGAGCTCGTGGCTAAGTAATAACAGCCGCACGGGTCAATCCATCAGGTTAAGCTATGCTTGCCGGGGTTGGTCCGTGGATGGGTGAGCATCTTTACATACCGAAACTTTTCCGTGCCTCGGAAAGCACCCCAGCTGTTATTCGTGGATCTTAGACAGTCGTCAGAAGCCCGAATGTCTGACAACCAGTCTAACCATGGGGTATCGTATTACCAAGTTACTGGGTTGTGGAGGTCAGATAGGCAGTCGCTCCACGTAAAATACTAGTATTCGGCTGCATCCGGTTAGACCTGAAGCTGACCCCAAAATAGTTGGGAAAAGGCTAGGCAGATTGACAATGCTTACCAATAACGTTCTTGAAATGTGTTCCTGGCGCCAACTCTGACATAGGAGACACAGCGTCTCCTAATCGCAGCAACACTTTCGGTGCAACTACCACCAAAGGCTTTCTGTAATTCCTGGCTACCTGAGAACGAGTAGAAAAACTTACTTTTTATTTATAACCGACTTCAAAAAAAAGGAGGAGGTTCTCAATTCGTCGGGTTTTTTTTTTTATGTATGTTCCCTAATTACTCGAAGACGGCTGGACCGATTTGAAGAATTCTTTTTTTTTTGAAAGGGTATACTTTCAAGTTGGTCCCATTGTCATTTGGTCACGATCTGATGATGGGATCTTTACCTTTGTACTTATTGGCTCTGTTAATATTTCACCTCGACTATTTCTTTATGTAGGTAATTCTTCCTTTAGTCAATTGTACATAAAGGAGGAAAGGACTCTCCTAATATTTTTGACGAGACTAAAAAAATAACCAGTTTCAAATTAGAAGACTAAAAATAAAAACCTGCCAAGTGCGAGTAGGACTCGCGCACGATGGGTTCCGTACCATTTATCTATAAAAACGGCAAAAAAATCATGTCTGTTGTGTCCCCTTAAATATTTATTTTATTCTGTTTTTTAGTATTTATTGTTACCTATAGCGGCAACAGAAATACATCATCTGTGAAAATGGTGACAGACGGACAAACGGAACGGACAGCGGAGTCTTAGTAATAGGGTCCCGTTTTACCCTTTCTTTGGGTACGGAACCCTAAAAATGGTCGAGAAAAATTCATAGAAATGGGGAATAGGTATAGTAGTTTGGTATATTTAGCAATACATATACAAGATCTAATAAGGTACCTACTGAATAGGCCCAAAAGCACTCAATTAGTAAATTGTTTGGGCAAAGTAACTGATTATGTAACTCAACACATACGACAACTAGAGCAAAATTCGCTGAAGTAGAAACTTCTACTGACTACTGCCATGTCTTTGAAAATATCAAACTATGAACAACAAAGAAACAAGGAGAACTCTGCCTTATTTAATCTAACTTTACTTCATTTATTTAAGTCACCAAGTAATTGAACGTTCTCCTTAGATTGCTTTTACGTGGTACCACACGCACGATTGTGTTGTACGAATTAATTTGTTTATGTACGTGCGTGACTTTCTAACTCACTAACTAGACAAGAACTAGGGACTATACCAGCGTTGCCAGACGTTCCGATTTTGGCGGGATGTCCCGATTTTTTAATCAAATTTAAATGTCCCGCGCGGAACAGGCCCTGTCCCGCTTTACGGGAATAACTCGACCGTGCGTGCAGGAACTGAGGAAGCGTGGCCGGGTGGCTCAGACAAGTGTGGACTGGCCGGCACCCGGCGCGTAATCCGCGTAATCTCACTAGCTCCTTAGATTATATTATTTGAAACACCACATTTTTCTAATGAATAAAACTTTTTTTATTCAGAAGACTAAGAAGACTCAACTACCTAACGGTAGAGTAAATCCGATTTAAAATATCAATTTTTAATTAAAATACATTTTCTATGGTTATTTTTGCTGTCTATTGTCACGTAAACGTAACTTAAAATTCAAATATTCAAAAACTTCTGATTATATACGTTTTTTAGGGTTCCGTAGTAAACAAGGAACCCTTATAGTTTCGTCATGTCCGTCTGTCTGTCTGTCTATCTGTCTGTCCGCGGTCTAGCTCCAAGACTGTTAGTACCTACTAGAAAGTTGTAATTTGGCATAGATATACATATTAATCATGCCGACAAAGTGGTAAAATAAAATTATCAAAAATATTTTTTTTTAGGGTACCTGCCCTACACGTAAAGTGGGGATGTTTTTTTTTTTTCTATCCCTTGTTGTGGGGTATCGTTGGAAAGGTCTTTCAAAAACATTGTGAGTGTGTTAAAACCATTTTTCAATTCAGAGATCCGTTTGCGAAATATTAAGCTTTAAAGTGCAAATTGTTGTTGGAGTCAAGTGTCCCCCCCCCCTGCCAGGGAGTAACGATAATCTTGACATTTTAAACTTTGTTTTTTTTGTGTTTTTTCAAACACCAATTTTGTTTTTTTTTTATTGGATGGTGTAGAATGGTAGTAGACCATGGTCTGAACAACGTTTGTTCTAGCAAAACTGGGATTCAAATTTCACGGTGTATAAATATGGGTTTTGATTTACTACTCGAATAGGCATATAACAGCACTATGTAACATTGTACAGAATAAGCTTTCAGTCTTGACGGATTTCTCGCAAGTTACGGGACTGACTAATTAATTAAAGCGATTGTAATGAATATAACACATTTTGTAAGTCTTCATGTTAATCTTACAAGCATTAGATACGTCGCACCCCTAGATGAAGACTCCGGTAACTCAAAAAGTACGCATTTCAAGTTAGTGGCGGTTTCGAATTCCTAACTCGAATACCTATACATAGATATAACTCGCGTTACAATACCTTCAACTGCTGTTAAAAGATAGCTTTACTTAATTAATAAAACGCAGCTTTACTTAATTTGCTTACAGCTGCAAAACTAGAGTAACTAAAAAATCTCGATATTTTCCAGGGTTTTAACAGACAAAATACAAACAAGCTAATTCAAAGTTATGAATGTCTCAATAGATTTTTGATATCTTTCCTAAATATACTAAAAACAGTTTTTCGTCATTTCTGAAAAATGAGGTTTTTTGAGTTACCGGAGTCTTCATCTAGGGGTGCGACGTGTTAATTAAATAACATGCTGAGTTCTTACAAAAATACAAAGTTTTTCTATGACTTTAAAAGGAGTTAAAAAAAACTCATAGGATAAAGGAGAGCAAAGAAAATCACACACACAAAATTCGATGATAATTTTGTTTCATTGTAAAATTCGGGAAAAGCAAGTAGAAAATGATCTTCCACTGATTCCTGGCTTTAAGAAGATGCATTTATATAAATGAGGTACTTAGTACTTAAAACCAGGCACTCCAAAGCCAAATTTCACGCAAACTCCGCCTCCCCCCACTCCACCACTCCACTATGTGCTAAACGCTAACACATCAGTAATAAAGTTGAATATCGAGTGCGCTCTTTGGTCGTGTTCGAGCACGGAACTAAATGTCGTAAGTCTCAATTCTTATTTCGTTTATTAATAAAGTAATAATTGATCTAGAGAAAAAAACATCTTATATCTGGATGATAAACTACATTTTCTTACTGCCAATAATTATTTTAAACATAAAAGCCGAGTAATCTTGTTTTTGTTTCAAATAATCTTTAAAAAATTACATGTTTATCGAATAAAAAATGAATCGAGCGTAAATGTTCCAATTATATATGTCTTATATATGGAAAGAAAAAGATCCAATAAATCATATAGGTACTTAAGTTCCATTTTGTTTGTATGCGTGACTTTTTCAGAATATTAATGCAAGCTAACATACGATTTCGGGAGCCTCCTCATAAGTACATACGGCACATTCTGGTCAGACAGTCAGTCTGATATGGTTTGTGCCGATGTGGGAGGAGATTACCTAAATTCGATGCAAACTCACCTGTCTCCTCAACAAATGGAAGTACTGTGCTGGCGTCGTCGGGTTAGCTACATGCAGGCAGACATTCTCGGAGTCCGGTGCTGTCTCCTTGCTATCAGTGATCTGCAGGAATCTCTCCATCCTGCAGGAAGAGTGCTCGGACGCGGCGCCGTCGTATCCGTGAGGAAGCAGCATTACCAGGCCGTTGCTGCGGACCCATTTGGCTGAACAGAAAATGGAAATTTGGAAAGAGTAGGTAATATGTCGCGTCCTGTAGGTGTTGGTACTTCCGCAATAAGTTCGATGTAGAAGACTTTAAAAAAAAACTAGATTTATTTTTAACATGCTTTTTTATTAGGTCGACCTGTATGTAACTAACTATGTAATGGAATCTAAGGTAACTAATTTAACCATCTTCCAACGGTCGTAGCGTAATGAAAATTGGCAGCTGTATGTAGTTCTGATGACAATACAATAATATGGTACTGTCGAACTGATCTGATAATGGAGCCGGAAGATATGAACTGGAACTTCATGATGGAAAATCGTATCATAGCTGTTTTGGATTTTTTAGAAAAGTCTTGTAATGAACTTGACCACGATTAGGTTTCAAGGTCTGATGATGAAGCCGGAAGATAGGCACTGGCATTCCATGATGGAATATCGTATCATAGTCGTGTTTGCACTTGTGAGAAAGGCCACGTAAGTGCATTTATAAAAGCGTTTTTTTTAAACTATTAATTTATTATTATCAAAACTAGGTCGTGTTTTCGGGACCTCGGCATTTTTACGATTGTCGGATGTCGGCATTTTCGGCGGCCGCAAATCGCAGGAGATTCGGGAACCGCCGCCGCCGCTCCAAATGTAATTTTTATTGTGACCATTTTCGTCTAGCTTTGCGGATGACCAAATTCAAAAATCTGTAGCGTGTTTAGTTTAAAACAACTACACCGGATGGAAGTTACTTGTAGCATTGTATGTAGTTTCTTTACTAGCATTTAAAGCCCAAATAAAGTTATTGCGATGAAATTGCGGGAACCGTAAACCAAAGCTTATATGAGAATTATGTTTTAAACGTGTCCTTAGTTATATGTGAAAATTGGTTCAGACTAAGTATCTATATCTCGCTGCATTGGCCAGATTGATTTAAAACATTTATCGTTCAGATTCACGTCAATGCACTACGAAACGGTTCGTGATTTCTCACAGACTTTTAATTCATCATAGACGAGACGACAGCTGAAGAAAACATTAAATCGATTATTGAAACTTTCTTTTGTAACGTTAGAGTTATGACAACGACTTGGAAACGAGGTTTTTGAACTGCAAGACTGAACTTTAAAAAGATATTCTAATAATTTTGCCGTCTAATTTCATTGCAAAACTTTGAATTAAATTACGGAGACATAAACCGCATTGTATAATTGAACTACTCCGGCGAAGAATGAACAGCGCTTCTATTTTCTTATTGTCCCTCGGGTATCATCGGATTTCCGAATACAAACGAATGCTAATTTCCATGTCGTTCAATTATTAGATTTATCGTGTATAATAATTTGAATTCAGAACTAAGTACTTTATTGTTGTTTTGTTTTGATTTCCGTGTAAAACTATTTTCCTATCTGTCGTGCCTGCGACTTTAGCAGCTTTCCTACCATTTTTTTTAATAAATTACATTAAGTTATAAGAGTATTAACAACTCTATATACTTTCAAGTCGATTGAGAGCGTCCGGTCTGCACCAAGTGCAAAGGGCAACTGATGGAAAACCGACGACTGACGAAACAAAAGGTTTGCCGAGGGACATTAAACATAGTTTGTCTGTACCTACACTGTTGTAAGACTTTTAAAGCAAAAGGAAAACGATTTATTTCATTTGCTTTTAACTGGTATAGACACCTGCTTTAATTGGGCATCTACTCCTGAAATTCCCTAAGAAAAGTGTAACTAAGTAATGCAGCCGTTTGTTAACAATAATAATTATTCGTTCCAACCAGAGCAAACTCTAAACAAACCATCTTTATCTCAAAAATACTTACATTCACCAGAAGCGATGAAAGCATCCACAATGATTTGTGCGCCATTATAGAAGTCTCCAAACTGTGCCTCCCAAAGGCATAGATTATCCGGAGAATCACTTGCCATACCGTATTCAAATCCCAGCACTGCCTCTTCAGATAAAATCGAATTGGCCACCTGGAATGGGAATTGCTATGATAACAAGATATTGTCATGGGTCTTTTCATATTAGCCGACGAGGACAGCTGAATATAAATTATGCATCACACCTGTAATCCTGAAGGATGATGTACCGACCTGTGGTAGGTACCCCACAATTCACCAGTTATGTTTAAGTCCCATGTAATAGGGATGCTAAATCCAATAATACATATCTTGCATTGTTCGAAACCAATGCAAAGCGAAATTTAGTGAAGTCCAATACTAACGTAACATGTTGTGACTTCGAACACACAATGTTTGTGATTACTAAATCTGCTTTCACTTCCTTCAAATGTAAAACAAGGTCCACGTTTTCAAGGAAACTTATTAGTTTGCCAGAAAGGTAACTTTGTACAACTTTGAAAAAATCGTGAAGGGATATTAAGTATGAAGCCTAAGCATAATCAGACTATAATGTTCCCACTTCTGGAACATACACCTCCTCTCTGCGAGAGGGAGCGGGCCGTAATCTATCACTCGGGCATATACTGCGGGTTGGTGGATGTCAACTGTCTGCGAATATTTTCCTTCACCGTTTTGAAATCAGTGGTGATGACAAAGTAAAGTGCCTTTTTTAGGGTTCCGTAGTAAACAAGGAATCCTTATAGTTTCGTCATGTCCGTCTGTCTGTCTGTCCGCGGTCTAGCACCAAGACTTTTAGTACTAGAAAGTTGTAATTTGGTATGAGTATACATATTAATCATGCCGACAAAGTGGTAAAATAAAATTATGAAAAATATTTTTTTTAGGGTACCTCCCCTACACGTAAAGTGGGGATGTTTTTTTATTATTTTTTCTATCCCTTAGTGTGGGGTATCGTTGGAAAGGTCTTTTAAAAAAATTGTGAGTGTGTTAATACTATTTTTGAATTCAGAGATCCGTTTGCGAAATATTAAGCTTTAAAGTGCAAATTTTTGTTAGAGTCAAGTGTCAAGGTCAAGTCAAGGTTAGTTTTAGATATGTGAAAAAAAATTACGACAGTAGCTTATATAACGAATTTAAAAGGAAAACTATCACAGCTGAGTAGGCTTTACAAGTTAACGAGTAATAATCGACCAACTTAGATTTGCGGTTGTAAAAACATGTTCTCCCATACATTTTGTATGAAAGATTTTTGTTTTCAACTACAAAGTTAAGTTTGTTCTTGGAATAAATTCATCCCAATTACGGAACCCTACATTGTGCGTGGTCCGACATGCACTTGGCCGGTTTTTTTTTTTTTTTTTCTCGTGGAACACAACGCGCCGTCGTCCCGGGCCTGGTCCTTATCGGACGGTCGAAATCGGCTCGCGATTCCTGCCCCGGGCGTCTCCTCCTGCGGCGGTTAGGGGCGTGAGGGCGCGAAGTTTGCCTCTCCCTCACGCGTTCCGCATCCTCCTTCGCGAGCATTACCGCTTCGCAGAAGGAGGTGACGGCCTGCCATTTCCTCTCGCTCCGTACCATGGCCTGAACCAGGACCGGACACGAGAGATCACCGCCGCCGATCGCCTCCACGAGGACACGGCGATGCTTCGCCCAAGCCGGGCAGCCCTCCACCGTATGCTCCACCATGTCCTCCGGGCGATCCACACAATGGTGACACCCAAAGTAAAGTGCCTGGGTTCGAACTTACGACCTACAACTGGAAGATAGTCGGAAGAAGTTAAATCATCCAAGAAAATTGGATATGAATGTTGGGGTTGTGGGGATTATTTTTCCTGTAAAACATTATGAGTTCTATTACACTTTTCACGCAAATTCATGATTTTTGACGTTGTGATAAGCAACAGTAAGATATTTTAATTATTGGATTATATGTTTTTTTTTTTTTTATGTATGTCCACCGATTTCATCGTCATTTGTGGACCGATTTTGAAAATTCTTTTTTTGTTTGAAAGGGTATGCTCTCAAATTGGTCCCATGTACATTTTATTAATTTTGCTTGGGTAAATTTTGAGTTAGCTACAAAATACGTATTTTTTTCCCTCTTAGTATGTAGATGATATGATAAGTTCCTGTCACTGGTAGCAGGTAGTGGTATTCAAATGTGTGTGGGGGTAGGTACCACCACTAAAAAGTGAAAAGTAATAACTTTTTTGTAGTGTTTTTTTTTTGAAGTCGGTTATTTTTTTTTTTGAAAAAGTTTTTAATTTTTCTTTTCGTGTAATTTACTATAAATATTTTACGACCTCAGTTTACAGGAAAATCCGTCGACGATGGAATTTTTGACGCTCAAATTCACATTGTTCCATTAAATTCTAATAAAAGCTAAAATTACTAAAAGATTAGTTGAATGTTTTACTTGTTTGTTGGAGTTCTAGAATTTCTTTAAATTCCTTAAGTATTAAAAGAAAAAATCATAAAGAAAAGCAATAAATGTCTTGATTCAATGGAGCGTCCATAACATTCCAAATAAACAAAATTTTATAAAATAAACTAATAAGATATAAAATTTCTATATATTAATAATAAATGAATACGTTTCATTAGTTTTCGTTTCTCAATACAATATGACAAAATTACCATAAATAAAATTAAAGTACTACTTATATATTCCGCGTCAATTCAGCAAATCACTTGAAAAAAATGTGTAACTCCAACTTACAAGAAAGAGAATGGCACTATCGTATTATATTCAAATAATTAAAATATCTTACTGTTGCTGAAAATGACGACGTCAAAAATCATAAATTTCCGTAAAAAAATAAAAAATGTAGTAATATATATATTTTTTTTTTTAAATTTTTTTTTTTCGCTAAAGAGCATGTAAAACTCCAGACATTGGTGCCGATTCCCTTGTTCACAAACTAAACGAAATTTACGTTCAGTGCATCTTGTTCTTTCTATTTCATTAAGAAAAGGACAGAAGATAAATTTTAGTTTAGTCCTGTCAAATTAATCAGCGCTTGACTTAAATTGACGTAATTTTAGTTGGCAAGTTTTTAATCACGTCTAAACTTGTATGGAGTAGTGACAGGCGCTGATTAATTTGACAGGACTAAACTAAAATGTATCTTCTGTCCTTTTCTTAATGAAATAGAAAGAAAAAGATGCACTGAACTTAAATTTAGTTTAGTTTGTGAACAAGGGAATCGGCACCACTATTAAACTTATACTAAACTCACTTCTAGAAATCCCTTCTGTTTTTCATGTATATGATTGAGAGGAATATGAATAGCTTCCGTCTCTTGGTCGACCAGCATTACGTGACGATGTGAGAAGGTGCCTCTGCCGACATCCTCGCCACTCAAGCGCACGTGACGGCCCTCCATTAGAAGGGAACCTGTTGAGAAACAGAAAATTAGAGATAGGGGAACTTGTAGTGCTCACCAATCTGTCGGTGAAACTTGATGATATCGGTTATAAAATATATCAAAGATAAAAGGGGAGGGATGTGAAATGAAGTTTTAAGACGCGAATAAATGCAAGTGTCCTTGATCGGATAGCTTGCGTGTTCTGTACTGAGTTCACGCAACGCGTCGTACGTCCAGCCAGTAATAGGACTCGCCCATCAAGGAGCGCTGTCCCAAATTAGACGCATTATTAATTTATTATACATAAAACAAAATATATTTTAATAAAACACGTATACTAAATGATAAACAATTAATTTATCTTTAAAATGGTGAAAGTTTCATAAAAATACGCTTGATAGTTATTGCGTGATTCTCAGTTTTTTATCCGCGTTAGACAACTTTACAAATTAATTAAACTATTTAATAAAAAATTCTCTAATTTAACATATGTTTTTTCCAAATCATTAACACTACTCGTTTAGACGTGATCTTTGTGATTAATATGTAACCCATGCCAAATTACAGCTTTCTAGTACTAATAGTCTCTGAGCTAAGCAGCGGACACACAGACAGACGGACATGGCGAAACTATAAGGGTTTCTTGTTGACTACGGAACCCTAAAAACTAACAACACCGCTTGTACTAGGTACTAGTTACTTGTACTTGTGCTAAGTACCTACTTTTGCAAAAGTTTACAAATTATGTGCAAAAAAAAAACTTGTTTTTGCGCACCTAAGAAAAAGTTATTGTTACGGTCTGTAGGCCCAAGTGTCGGAGCATATTATGATGACCAGTTATGAACTAGGGAATTACGAGGCAAAGTATTGAGTTTTAGTTAACAACAAAAGTTAGCGGCTACTTCAATTATTGCAAGCAGTTGAAACTAAATAATTAAAAAGCAGTTTGTGAACAAAGAAACCCGTAATTAAAAGCAAGCATGTGAAAATCTAAGCTAAGCTTTATTTGAAACGCATTTCGTTCAGATAGGATTTAATTTAATTGAAAAGCTGTAAAGTTTCAATTAAATGGGTTGTTTTACTGTAATCTCTTGTGGTCTCCGTTTTAGATAGTATTTAGTGAATTACTGAGGCCTTTGTTCTACAACACAACAAAAACAGAGGTATGACCGAGCGACTGACACGCCCTCCCGCTCCACCCAGAGCGGGAGAAGTTATTTGATAATTTTCCACCCAAAAAAAAAAGGGGGCGACAAATTCAAGCGTAGCAGACAAGTGCACCACCCAGCACACAATAACTTTGCAATAAATGAGACGCGCAGCACATTTATAATCTTTCAATTTGTTTTCTTTTTTACAACAGTTTTGGCACCCCTGTTGAATTGGCGCATTATCGATCGATACAATTTGATTAATATGTTGCTGCCAAAATTTTCATTTTGAGAAAATTTTATTTTCGCGGGGGTTACTTAGCGCATCCTCGTAAAAGATTGGCGGGGGGCGGAAGACGGCAGTTTTTGACCCGCCTCAAAAAAAATCTAGATCCGGGGCTGGTTCTTTCAGTAATTTCAGTTATGTTTATTTCAGTATCATGGCTCGTTACATCTGAATTTTATCATTAGCGACATCATCTTATGTATTCCAGTTCATTGCTTAACTTCCTGGAGTCTTCGAAAAACTCTAATTTCTTGGCTTATTTGGGACCTTAGATACTACAGCTGTTGAACTCCTCAAGTTTCAAGTTGAGCTGCAATTACTGACAAATGCTAAATACTAGACGAGGATCTAGCACCGCAGTATGTGGACCCGAGCCTATCGTACCCATCTCCTTCAACCAGCAACGCAGGTGGCTACAGGAGTTCACCCACACACAAGCGGGGAACTGGTGGACCTCGACACCGGGCTGCAGGCAGTCCAAGGAAGCTATGCCATCATTGGATAGCAGGCTAACCAGGCGTTTATTACGCCTGGACAGGAACGGCCTGCGCCTGGTGACGGGGACCATCAGAGGACACTGCTCGCTAACAATTCCACACAATAGGCATAACGGACAGTCCTCTGTGCAGGACGTGCATGGAGGCTGAGGAAAGCGTCACGCACGTGCTCTTTGAATGCACAGGCGTCACCCAGATCTTACACAGATGTTCTGAGCAGACCAGGAGATTTAATTAGCTTCTGGAGGGAGGTGAGCTGGTTGGAAAAACCACCAAACGGCCGCCATGGCCCACGTACAATGGTCCACTTTACGGACTAAGTACCGAAACCAAACCCAACCAGACACTAATCTACATGGTCTTCACATGGTTTTCAACAAGATTATGTATGGCCTTTAAAAGAGACTGTGAACACCGAGTTTGTTTCGGCCTTTCTTCTCAGAGTAGTCAGGAAACGCCGAACTCATCTAGTTTTTATTATAATCTGAGTGACGTGTAAAAGTTTTGTACAAACCTATTTATAGAAATAAAATCATTTATTTTTGACATATATATTTATCGATAGGTTTTGTTCTTTTTTTGAAGACAAGCAATGATTTTAGAAACTTCGCGGAAGTCCGGTACAGCTTGTCCACTTTGAAATGACGCGCCCCTCTACCGCATTACCCATGGAAATTTGCATTACCGTGTGTGTAAATGCGGTAGTGGGGCGCGTGATTTTAGAGTGGACAACCTATACCTATTTTATTTGCAATTACAATAATGTGGTGTCAATTCCGCAAACTATATAGACAAGCTAATTCGGGTAGATAAACGCGATACTTTCATACTTAATTAGCATGATAATAACTACAGTGTTTGGGAATCATCGCATTTCCGAATACAAACGAATACTAATTTCCATGTCCATCAATTATTAGATTTATCTTGTATAATAATTTGAATTCAGAACTAAGTACTTTATTGTTGTTTGTTTTGATTTTCGTGAGAACTATATAGAGCTTTAAAACTATTTTAATGCTAATACTTTAGCAGCTTTCCTACCATTTTTTAAATAAATTACATTATTTTAAAAGAGTATTAACAACTCTATATACTTCCAAGTCGATTGAGAGCGTCCGGTCCACACCAAGTGCAAAGAGCAACTGATAGAAATCCGACGACTGACGAAACATGAGATTTGCCGAGGGACATTAAGAACATATTTGTACTGTACCTACATTTTGATTGTAATTTCGAATCCCTTTCTGATCACTTTTCTAAAGGACGATAATTACATTTGCATGTTGTTATAATTTTTGAATGTGTTACTTGTATTTTGAATGTAATTGAAGTAAAAACTTCTTTAGGCGCGTTGGGCATTTTTGAGATGGGATAAACCATTGATATCGCGACACCATGACGGCGGCACCTCATTTTTGTAAACGCGATTGTGCTCTTTATTTATATTACGTTACGGACCAATGTTCTATGCAAGTATTTTTACTTTAAAGGTTTTGTAAACGTGATTATGCTATTTATTTATATTACGTTATGGATCAATGTTCTATGCAAGTATTTTTACTTTAAAGGTTTCGGAAATATTGTTTTTTGTAAACGCGATTGTGCTCTTTATTTAGATAAGGTTATGGACCAATGTTCTATACAAGTATTTTTCTTCCACCGAGGCGATCTTGTTCAAGTTTTCACTTCTGTCTGCACTCCCAGAGTGCCACCACTTTTTTTTTTGTATCATGTAGAAGATTTCAAACACAATGTAAATTGTTTGTGAATAAATAAATAAAATTAAGTTTATTTTTTATATTAATTTTATTTATGGAAAATTGAATTGAAATCTTACCGAAAGCTAACGCCTCGGCGGTCGCCCAATCAATATCCTTCCCCTCCGCCAGCTTCGTCAAGCGGTTTCTTAAATGTGTCTTAGCCAGATGAGGATGAACATTCTGCAAACAAAAAGGGGACCGTTATACTTGATTGATGTTTCATGGAAATTGTTGCAAGATATCTTTTGAGAGGTACGGTCTGCAAGGAAAATCGATTAACACTTCTGTTTTTGAAATCAAAACAACAAAATCTTGACCTCGTGAAATACATACAGAAACCAAAGTATCTACTGAATAATTTTGATTCAATTTAGATAATATCAAAAATAAAAATAAAAAATCAAGAGTCATTTATTCAAACTAGGCTGAGAATCAGCACTTTTCGAACGTCAAAATTACATAAGACAGTCCCACAAAACGCCCACCCTTTTATGAAAGTAAAAGTGTCAGTCAACAATCGATGCTGACGGTACCAGGTATTTTAAGCAGTCTCGGGTGTGGAATTAATTCTATAAACCGTTTTGAATTCAATTCCGTACGTCATACATTATGAATATTAGGATATTTGTATGAATATTGCAAATACCTTTCATATCAACTTTCGTATTGGAACTAACGATGTCTGGAAGTTTGCATCTACTCTATTCGTGCATCAACTTCATACGAGTAATAGTATGCGACACCTGAACCATGCAAACGGTAATACCTACTTGCTTTTGGTAAGTAACACATGCAAAGAAAAGGTTTAGACATTAAATAATTCTGCCTGAGAAACTCTTAAAACCAGGGCCTCAAGTCTGCTATTACAATAGTGTCAGAATAGTCTATCATTGATTTTATAATTGTTGATTTTGACAAGTTTGGTAGGTAATCTACTAATATAATGTCGTCATTATGACTTTCCAATGGTCAGCCACTGACACTCCATTGAAAGAAATGGCACTTATTGGTAATCTCGTACATAATGACAAATGAATGACTGACTTAGGCGGTATCATTGGTCGTATTGTACGACAATGCCATTATAACACAATTCTATTACGAGACCATTGACCGACCAATGATCGACCATTATGAATTTAGCAGATTACGAACTTTTAGCAAAATGACAATGGGATTGTGTTGGAATGACGAATTTATAAAAATAGCAAACTTGGGCCCCTGCTCATTGCTCTATGATATAATGGATTGAGAAAAAAAGAAGATCGATGATTAGCTCCCTGCATACAACGTTTTTCGTTCAATCGTTCTTTCGACCAACAGTTCACCGGCCAAACAATAATTCAGGCTTGGCAAACGTTTTTCGAGCAAAAAAGCTTTGGCCAGTTGAGAATTCCACGACGATGCGAAAAATTCAACGAAATTGTGGCTCGTTGTGTGATTGACGCATTTCAGTCGTGGAAACTGAATCAAAATAGATTGATATGCCGATTCGATAATGGAAATCAGGCAGCGCGACCTTGGCCTTTTCAGTGAGTCGAAGTTAGTTAATAACTTAGTTACAGTACGACACAACTTAGATGTAGCATGAATTTGAAAACTTGCATTCATTCATTTCAATTTTACGAATGTATTTGGTTATATGACTTTACAAGTTACTGCGTTTGCGTAAAGATCATTTTCACTTAAAGTAGTAATAAAGATTGACGATTTTGAAGGCGCATCCAGTTCGGATGGTGATTGGTTTTACGAATTTTGCCGATGCTACATCTAAGTTGTGTCGTACTGTATATGCTTAGGAACTTTGAGCAAGATTTTCGGTTGACGAAGTTTCGGTAGATTACCTTATTCACAAATCTTGACGAAGTGACACGACAAGTTAGTTACAACTTATACATATAATAGTTTTTCTTGGCGAAATAGACAATAAAATTACTGGATTTGATTTTTAGACATCTTCCGTAAGACAGGTCGATGACACAACAATATAAGACACACAATATAAGCCTTGATCTAAATGTTTAGTTGCAAACAACTGAATTGAATCATTACAACAATGGTATTTTATATGTCACCATAAGATTATGAAAACCGTAAGTTTATAATCTATAGGTATTATTTTCGTTTCATTATAAACTGTCAAAAAACTGTGAACTGGGTGAAATGGGTTAGGTTAGAACTGTGACCAACCGCGTGCGAGCCGAGCGAGCGAAGCGAGCGGTGCCGTGGCAGCGGCCGGCGAGCGCTACTTCCTTGTTGCTCGAAGCCACGCAGGCTATTTAATATCAGCGCAAGGTGCATTACGTCGCAAACAAGTTGGTTACCAGTTCACAATTTGTCAGTTTTTCATGGATAGGTACATTAAAACTATTGAAAAATTATGCGTTAAATTGTAAATTATTTGTCCACAATTTTTTGCCAGTTTATAATCTAACGGAAATAATACCGATCGATTATAAACTAACAAAGTTCATAATTATACGGTGACATACGTATACATAAACATGATCGGAAAAGGCTACTCATTAACTTCTTTGAATAATCTATACTAATACTAATAATAATATTATAAAGAGATAAAAAATGAGGTGTCGGTAACGGTGTCGCGAGTTCAATTCTTTTTTCCCATCTCAAAAATGCCGAACGCGCCTAAATAAGTTTTCACTTCAAGCTTGTTTGTTTGTAAGTTTGTATGTAGGGGTAATCTCCGGAACGACCAGTCGGATTTGAAAAAAATATTTTTGCATTGGATAACCCAATTGTTGAGGAAGGTTATAGGCGCGGACGAGGTCGAGGGCAGAAGCTAGTTTATAATATTTCGGTTAAGGGTCAACTCACACCGAAAGAGCGGCTAAGGGCAGCGAAGCGGAGTGCAGTTTCAGTGTCATATGAATTTTAACTTTATTTTCATCACTATAATACTTATTATCGCATGAGAAACTTGCCGCGGGCATCCGCGCGATAATAAGTATTATGGTAATGAAAATAAAGTTAAAATTCATGTGACATTGAAACTGCGCTCCGCTTCGCATGACCCTTAATCTTCGGTTTGCTATAACCTATATTTACATACACGATATACATTATGTTGCCTATTCCTCGAGCTTCCTCCGTTCTGTTTAGTCAGGGCCGTAGCCAGGAATTAATTTCGGGGGGCGGGGGCGGGCTTAGTGTTGCCAACTTTTTTTAGAAGAAATAAAGTATTTCTGATTTCAGACAGGACATACAAAGAGTACCCACTGATTTAAAAAAAAGAGTATTATTTATTGTTATTTTCAAAACCGCATTTTTTGTTCCTTTTGTGAAATATCATTTTTTTTAAACTGTTACGATATTAACAGTCAAGTTAGCTTATATTAGTTATTATCAATTTCAATAAAGCCCTGTTTCTCTCTTCCCGTCACATTGCAATCATGACCAAAAACAGGGACATATTTAACCTTTAAGGCCACTTTACCAGAATGGGGCCGCCGTGGAGAATATAGGATGCAAGAGCAAGCGAAGCGAGCTCGAAATTTTTAGCATCCTGCTTCGAATAAATTAGCGTTTCCTTTCTCTTTGACCGTTCAAACAGAAACAGAAGTACCTAAGTTGATTGACTTATGCAAAAAAGTTTGAAAATTAAGAGAATATGCGAGCAAAGCGAGCTCGAATATTTTAGCACCCCGCCTGGGATAGGTTAGACACTCTCAGAGAATGCTGAAGTTGTAGGAATTAAGACGCAGATATATGACAGTGACCTTGAGTGGTTAGCTTGCGTGTTCTGTACTGAGCTCACGCAACGCGTCATACGTCCAGCCAGTAATTGGACTCGCCCATCAAGGAGCGCCAAATGAGACGTATTATTAATTTATTATACATAAAACAAAAGAAAAATAAATTTTAATAAAATATGTATAATAAAATATCAATAACTAAATTATCTTTAAAATGGTGAAGGTTTCAGAAAAATACGCTTCATAGATTTTGCGTGATTCTCAGTTTTTTATCCGCGTTGGACATAACTTTATAAATAATTTCACTACGTAAGCATAATCCAAAATATAGCTTTATTAAAATATTTAAAAAATGCTCTAATTTAACATATTTTTTTTTTCAAATCATTAACACTACTCGTTTAGACGTCATCTTCAGTATAAAATCATTAATAGTTTGTTATCGTCGACTTAATTCAATACAAAGTCAAAGTACGTCCAATGCGAAATAGATCAATTATCTGTATTATAGTACTGAGGTACTCTAGGGGGGTCGATCTCTGAATTGTGATTATGGTTTCTCACATTTCGGGGTTTTGAACCCCCAAAATCCCCCCTGCCTGCCTACGGCCCTGCTGTTAGTAACTTATTATCCCAGTTGGCTGAGCAACAGCATTGACCTGAATGCCGATAAGGCCTCCAGCGACCCCTGATCCACCAAGCGTGGCGATTAGTGCATTGTTCCTTCAAGATTGCTTAGGGATGTAACTTATAGAGTGTTACGTATGCGTAATTTGAACATTAATTACGACCTGTAATTTGGCAACGATCACTCAAGTAACAAAGCCCAGAGGACAGGCAAGGGAGAGGTGGTATTGTTATATGGATTCGTCAACAGACATATTAGTGCCAACCTTGCCAATCGTTTTGTTGATTTGTTGCGAAAACGTTTTGTTTTCTGTTTCTGGCAATAAATAAATAATATTTGCCTCGTCGGTTATCTTTACTAATATTAAAAACGCGAAAGTTGTCTGTCGGTTTTCTTACTTGTTCAGCTGTGCGTATTTGGATGAAATTTGGCACACGGGTAGACCAGGACGTTGTGACAACCACGCGGATGTCACAACGTCCTGGTCGCGAAGCCGCAAGTAAACACTATTATCAAATATCCAAGTCAACAAGTAAATAACATATTTAGATTTTAGTTCTGTTTACGTTTAGTTTTTATTTTTTTATATTCTGCTTGATGTTTTTGGTTGGTATATTGGCGTGTGCTAGCTGACATATGGCCAGTAATTTATAATTAAAATAATGTTTTGTGTTGCATAATAATTTTGCATACTTTTGTATAGAATCATTTTATTTTTCTAACTAGACAGCTGTGCTGCTGGGGAGTTTGTTGCGCCACTTCTTCTTCCCAGCTAAAGGCACTAGGAAGTGGTGAAGGGTGGGCGTTTTTGGGGGACTGTCTTATGTAATTTTGACGTTCGAAAAGTGCTGATTCTCAGCCTAGTTTGAATAAATGACTTTTGAATTTTGAATTTGAATATTAACAAACACGAAAGTATTCGCCAAAGACTAAACATGTAGACATGTTATAAGAACATGTTTCTATCAAAAATAACAAAACTTTAACCCTGTCTTCGTTTGACCTCAATCAGCTGTAATCCTTGGCTTCGATCGGCGGTAAATGAATCTATTGGAATCGTTGCGATTGAGTTTGTATGCTCCGACGATTTGCATTGAAGGTCGATGGGACCTTTGGATTATGCTGGCGAAGGAATTCTTGGTAGGTATACCTACCTATACGTATTTGCGTTGAGGCGAAGGACGAAAGTATTTGTAAACGTATATTTTTATTTAAAATTCGTCGTTTCATTCCTTAGAAGCCTGTTTGTTGGAGGTCATTATTGTGACAACAATGTAGGTATATCTGGCGGAGAAATCATGGGGTACGGTACGGTGTGCACAAAACCGAAAAGAGTGCCACAGTAGAACTGAAACTGAATTTGATTGTCCTAGTAATTTCCAGCAGCATATTTATTAAATTACGGTTCACAGTAGTGGACGTAATAGCAAGAAAATATTCCTTTAGGTACCTACTTAGACGTAAAGCTAAAGGGATGATAATTAATATAACTGCACTATGATTTGTTACCTATAAAGTATGTAATCAGTCTGCTTAACTGTGTGACTTGTAACTGGAACCTTGTGGGAATCTGTTGTTCTAACGTCGAGGAAGACTATCCGCTCGTGATACAGTTTTATACTAGTACGAGGGGATAGGGCGAAAGACAACCAAATCATTTTTTGCAAATTACCATTTCACATTCTCCAACTGTTGACCTGACTAAATTTTATTGTCAAAATAACTTTAAACGATTTTTGGTCTATCCTGGGCGTATTTCATGTATTGTCTCATATTCATGAATGAATAAATAAATAAATTATTAAAATTATAAATTAGTTGTCTCTCGTAATTTAACTTTTTATCTCTATGTTCATTAGAGGACGGACTATAAATAATTTAAATAAAGAAATAAGTAAGTAAATTACTAGATATTATAATTGATATACTCACAAAATCATCAGGAAGGGTGACGGAGGCCTGTCCAACCACCTTTAGTAGACCAGCGTCTACTCCGGTGTCCCATGTCTCCACGGCATTGGGTGCTGCTTGCATGCTTGACCATTGTTCCTTGTAGTACGTCACCTGCAAGATTATGGTTGTATTGTACCTATTGTATTGTATAATGGGCTGGTGTCCAAAACTCCACGTCCAAGAGTGTATAAATTTTGCGTATAAATTTTGACTCCACCTGCTTTTCATAGAGCTCATACGCCATGTCGCCATATACATATTGGAAATGAAACCCTCTGGGATGGTCGCTGGCATGAAGTAGTCCACTTAGAGCACCCGTCCGAATAGCACCTGCGACTCAGCAGCCTACTGCTAGGATGTATTTGTTTTACAGGACGTTATTAAATAAAAGATATCGATAAAACAAATTACGTATGTGTATTTACGATGCTGATCAGCTCTTCTGTACATGTGTAATTAATAAACATTCTAGTGATTTTTAACCGACTTCCAAAAGGAGGAGGTTCTCAATTCGTCTGTATGTTTTTTTTTTTTTTTTTTTTGTATGTTTGTTACGCGATTACTCCGCCAATTATGAATAGATTTTGATGATTCTTTTTTTGTTTGGTAGATCATACTTCAGAGGTGGTCCCATATAAATTTTATTAACTTTGCTTGGGTAGTTTTTGAGTTAGATTCAATTATACGTATTTTTTCCCTCTTAGTATGTAGATGATATGATTACTTCTTGTCACTGTTATTTACATAGCAGGTAGTGGTATTCGAATTTGTGTGGGGTAGGTACCACAACTAAAAAGTGAAAAATAAAAACTTTTTACAAAAAAAAAAACAACCGACTTCAAAAAAAAAACACTACAAAGTGAAAAATAACTTTAATTTCGGAAGTCGGTGACAAAGAACGAAAATTCAAAACCAAAGACACCGACTTCCGAAATTAAAGTTATTTTTCACTTTGTAGTGTTTGTTTTTGAAGTCGGTTGTTTTTTTTTTGTAAAAAGTTTTTTGTATATAAAATTGCTTGCTATTGCTACAATAGATTTTATTTTTACAGTTTATATGGTTGTATTCGCTAAGAAAAACCTACATTTAAAATGAGCCCTCCGTGAGGGCGACAAGAGTGAACTCTCTAGGACGGCTCCCGGCACTGAACGTGTGTCGTTCAGCAAACGATGAAGTATTTAACATCGTGTCCGTGTCCGGTATGCCCTGATTCTGTACCTTAAAGAAAATTATGAATGCTATCGGTCACTAGTGTAGTAGGTAACTAAGTAATGGATTGTCACAATCCAGTGGTTTTCTTGATTTGTTTCTAAGATAAGAATCAGGCATCTTTAAAAAGCGTTGGAGAGATAAATAACAGTATTTTAGGTGACCTACATTAGAAAATCATATTACTACGGGGATGGGAACTTCGTGATTTGAAATAGAAAGGGTCTAAAGACGGAGGGGCGCCAGATAAATCAATCAATTGAGGTCATTACAGAAAAACCCAATAAAAAACTGTGCTCGATACAAAATCGAATACACAATGTCATTTGGGGCTAACTCATGTATCCAATAATAATCCGAAATGAGTGTGGACTAAACATAAGGTGAGGAAATATGGATGTATATACGTTAAATGATAAATGATTTTATTTCTGTAAGTAGGTTGTACAATAGTAGTTTATGAAACTGTTGCATAATGAGGGGTATTAAAACATGAGTGTGTGTTTAAATACCGACCCGTAGGCGAGGTTTTTAATAGTATCACACGAATGTTTTAATACCTAGTTATGTGCAGTTTCATACACTACTATATCTACTCTCAAACATTGGGATTGAAACAAATACTAAATAAAAAATCAAAGTTAAAGATCAAGAATAAATTTAAAAATCCCACGAAATTCAGTAAGTAGGTACTACAAAACAAATGAATGTCGTCTGCACCAGCACAATCATCACCGCACATGCGCTACAGCGGGTGCTGCTGTCCCCCGCCAAAAGTTGATGGAAACTCTTTGGTGATATTAACTTCTTGGATTAGCGCTGTATCGTAATAGAAAAAAAATTGTTTTATAGTATTATTTTGTTAGAGAAAAAGTGTTATAATATGATTCTATTTTTAAATTTCGGTATTCTGTTTATAAAGTATGTCAATATAAACTCGTTTTGAAGTTCATAATTCGAATATTACGCTATGAGAGTAGATAAACACTTTTACACGATATCATTGTTTACACGTCACTCATATTTTAAAAACTAGATGAGTTCGGCGTTTCCTAACTGACTACTCTGAGAAGAAAGGCCGAACAAACTCAGAGGTCACAGTCTCTTTTAAATTCCAGACATAATCTTGGTCAGATCATGTGAAGACCAAGTAGATTGGTGTCTGAAGTGGTCTTTTGAGGAAAGCACCACACAGATTGAGAGGGCCTGTCCA
The DNA here is from genome assembly GCA_949152395.1 of Agrochola litura. Taxonomy (NCBI): domain Eukaryota; kingdom Metazoa; phylum Arthropoda; class Insecta; order Lepidoptera; family Noctuidae; genus Agrochola; species Agrochola litura. Next base: position 5,380,012 of record OX424490.1, read on the forward strand.
GTTAGTGCACTCATTTGTCAGTTATCTTGCAGCTGAACTCAGAATTTAAGGAGCTCAACGAGTCGACGAACAATACCAAAAAAAAAAGACATTTGGGTAGGCCACTTTAGGTACACTTCTGCTTAACCCTTCGGGGAATACAGGAGTGATATTTAGAGTTTTAATATTTTATTTTGTTTGAATACAATAGGACAGTAATTTTTTTTTTATAAAAAAATCATTCGTCTTTACGTTACGTTTGTGGTATACCCAAATCGCTTTAGCGTGGCAAAAGCGGTCATTGCCCTTCCCATTATATCTCTCCGTAGGAACCCAAACAATAAAATATGAATGGTTTTTCATTTTTGGAACATGTTGAAGATCACGATAGATATTGATTCAGGCCGTTAACGGACTTTATTTTCAGTTTTTTAAATAAAGAATGCTAGAAGATGTAGGTGGGTGACCGCTATTGCCACGCTAATGTGATTCGGATACAGACAAACTATGTTCTTAATGTCCCTCGGCAAACCTCGTGTTTCGTCAGTCGTCGGATTTCTATCAGTTGCCTTTTACACTTCATGCAGATCGGACGCTCTCAATCGACTTGGAAGTATATAGAGTTGTTAATAATCTTTTAACTCAATGTAATTTATTAAAAAATGGGAGGAAAGTCGCTAAAGTCGCAGACACGACAGATAGGATAATAGTTTTACAGCTCTATATAGTTCACACAGAAATCAAAACAAAACAACAATAAAGTACTTAGTTCTGAATTCAAATAATTATACACGATAAGTGTAATAATTGATAGACATGGAAATTAGAATTCGTTTGTATTCGGAAATTCGATGATACCCGAGGGACATTAAGAAAATAGAAATACTGTATAGGCCTGTGTTTGTTAAATCTTTGTCTCCAAAACAAAGTTTGGAAGTTATATAAATTACAAATTAAAAGCGAAACAGAAACTACAATGAGGAAACAGGGCCGTAGCTAGACTTGAATTTAAGGTAGGGCAGCTGTTGTTTACAGGTAGGGCGGAAGTAAAAATGTTTTACTCAAAAATGCATGTAATGTGGTCATTATTTTGACAACCTTGTTTGAGCAAAGTCGACCTTGCCGTTCTGTTTCAAGGAGCGGCCGGCAAAGTTTTGCTGGTCGCTCTAACAGGCCGGCAAAACATTGCCGGCCGCTATTTTGACGTTTCAACGTTTTAAAAAATCAAATGCAAAAAGGTTTTATTTAAAACACAGCTGTTTGTATTTATAGAGATAGGTACAAAAAGATTTTATTCCATATTTGGCTGTATAGTTCCAACTACCATTGTTAAAAAAAAAACATAGAAGTAACAAAAGCACGGTTCAGTGAAAATTTTATTTTTATTTAGTGACTTTTTTGCTAAAAATGAGCTCTCAAAGCAAAAATTCTTCCGATTCAATGTGTTTAACACCGCCAGACATTAAAGATGAAGCTAAATTAGTGGTTGAAAATTTAATACCGCGAAACTCAAAGGAAAAATATAAGCTTGCATATGAAAAATTTGTGCAGTGGAAAATCAGTAGGAAATCTAAATCTTTATCCGAAAATGTTTTTCTTGCGTATTTCAATGATCTTTCCAACAAAATGAAGGTACTTGCATTTTTGAGTAAAGCACTATACAAGCCTTGGCCCACTATGACTGCTTCGCTGGTCACGCTATGATTGCCTCGAGCTAGCCTAGCTACGCTCTAGGCCTTCCAGCTTGGCCATCATTGCAGCCCTTGCTGTCCTCGCTGTAAAGGCCTCGACCTACGGCCTCGGCCTTTATCTCAGCTCGTCCATCAAGTGCTGCACGCTGACCGCGCTGTATCGGCCTGGAGCTGCGCTACGCTGCGCTACGCTGCGCTGTCGGCCATCATCAGCGCGACCAGCAAAGAAGTCATTATAGACCGCGGCAGTAATGTACTAGATCTGTTCTGGGCCTCAAGTTACAATAGTGTCAGAATGGTCTATCATTGATTTCTTAATTGTTGATTTTGATAAGTTTGGTAATCTACTAATATAATGGCGTCATTATGACTTTCCAATGGTCAGCCACTGACACTCCATTGAAAGAAATGGCACTTATTGGTAATCTCGTACATAATGACAAATGAATAACTGACTTAGGCGGTATCATTGGTCGTATTGTACGACAATGGTGCCGATTCTCTTGTTCACAAACTAAACTAAATTTAAGTTCAGTGCATCTTTTTCTTTCTATTTCATTAAGAAAAGGACAGAAAATAAATTTTAGTTTAGTTCTGTCAAATTAATCAGCGCTTGACGTAAATTGACGTAATTTTAGTAGGCAAGTTTTTAATCACGTCTAAACTTGTATGGAGTAGTGACAGGCACCGATTAATTTGACAGGACTAAACTAAAATTTATCTTCTGTCCTTTTCTTAATGAAATAGAAAGAAAAAGATGCACTGAACTTAAATTTAGTTTAGTTTGTGAACAAGGGAATCGGCACCAATGCCACTATAACACAATTCTATTACGAGACCATTGACTGACCAATGATCGACCATTATGAATTTAGCAGATTACGAACTTTTAGCAAAATGACAATGGGATCGTGTTGGAATGATGAATTTATAAAAATAGCAGACTTAGGCCCCTGGTCAATTGATTTTTGGCTTTCTTGACTGATAATTGTAATGCGTGAGTCAGTTAATACTTAATTATGGGGTTGATTTATATGTAGATTAAAAAAATAGTAATTAGTCTGACATAAATTTTTATTTCTCCAATCATATCCAAACATACCTACTCAATATAAAGTCTTTCCTTAAAACAACTGAATTCAAATAAGATTCGGAATAAATAATTATTTTATTGTGATTGTAAGATGCCGTGGTTAATTCGGAATTATTTAGATGTCATAAGTTAGCTTCACAGTACTTTGCTTATTATTAGTTAATATTTATAATAGTTAGGTTTTTTTAAAGGTAGGGCATTGGTATTTTAAGGTAGGGCATTGGTATTTACTAGTTTTTTTTTTTCATGGCTAAGTACTAACAGCCGCACGGGTGGATCCATCAGGTTAAGCTACGCTTGCCGGGGTTGGTCCGTGGATGGGTGACCATTTCTACATACCGAAACTCGGAAAGCACGCTAAGCCGTTGGTCCCGGTTGTAATTCGTGGGTCTTTGACAGTCGTTACGGGTCGTCAGAAGCCCGAAAGTCTGATAACCAGTCTTACCAAGGGGTATCGTATTACCTAGTGACTGGGTTGTGGAGGTCAGATAGGCAGTCGCTCCATGTAAAATATTGATATTCAGCTGCATCCGGATAGGCTGGAAGCCGACCCTAACATAGTTGGGAAAAGGCTAGGTAGATTGATTTTGATTTGATTGGTATTTTAAGGTAGGGCATTGCCCCACAATTCCTCCCCTTAGCTACGGCCCTGTGAGGACACAAAGAGATAAGGCAAAGTTGGCAACAATAAAGTTAAGATACAGGCGAACAAAAGGCCCCGACAATAAATTAGCTTCACTTAAACTTATCTGTGATTGCACACTTAACGTAAAGTCTGAATTTGGGACCGCTTTAAGTACTGAGATGTTGGAAGGCATCAGTTGGACCCGAAACGATAGCCCTGTATAGAGAGTTGTAGTTGTGACTTAAAATTGATGAAGTATCTATAACTATATTTATATGTCGCGTAATATAGTAATACCTGGACGACCGAGCTCTGCTCTAGTGAAAATAGAGAATGCTCATTTAATAGTATAGGATAATACCTACTAATTCCATACTGCCATGATAGTAGGTACTTACTATATCCATGCTGCCATGATCACTATTCTAATGTCAATAATGTCATGTCATTATTCATTATCTTGTTCTAAACTTTGGGCGACCGAGCTCTGCTCGGGTGAAAATAAATATATGAGACCTAGCTAGATCGATTTTTCGCCCCCGTTAACCCCTATATTGCAACTTTCATCGAAATCGTTAGAGCTGATTTCGAGAAAGTGAGTAGAAATTTATATACAAACAAATATATATACAAATATTGCTCGTTTAAAAGTATAGAATAGGATATGAAAGTGGTTCATTATTGTCTTACTTGGAATATATAGTTAGTTATATGAAAGCGGTTAATAATTGTCTCTTGGAATATAACTATCATACGAGCACGATCTAGTAATATAACTATTAGGGCACTCCGACTAAATAGATGAGGTTAGAACTGTGAACATATTTTTTTGGGTGGGCAATTATCAAATAACTTCTCCCACTCTGGGCGGAGCGGGAGGGCGTGTCAGACTCTTACTGACTAAAACCCACCCGTGTTCCTTCAGTTGCCATGTTGCCGGGGCCACGATCTATCTCGGACTTCTTCGCAACCCCGGCAAACTGTGACCATTTACGATCGGTCGAAATTGGTCGCAGTAACAATATTAGGGCACTCTAACAGTTATGGATCGCTTTCATATAACTATATTACGGTACCTATACAGTGTGTGTTTATTATGTGCATATAATATGAAATGAGGGTAATCAATGCTTAATTTTATCGCCGGATTTTTTAAAATATTTTTTTTTTTTAATAAAAATCTTTTTTTTTTGTTCTGTTTGGCGTCTTATTGAGAAATTTTACGATAAATGTAAAAAAAAAAATATTTTTGAAAAAAAATCATGTTTATTTTCCACAATTTTCATTTTATGAGGACGCCTAATTACTTCCAATCATTAAGGAGTTTGTTTCATCGCGATAGATCATTTAGTTTAAAAGTTACACCATTCTGTTATATTTTTTTAAATTCAATAAAAATATATTTTTTTTTAATCTGTCAATAAAATTAAGCATAGATCCCTCCTTTCGATATGTGCACATTATAAAGACTCGCCCTGTATAGCTATATCCCTAGGGATATTACTATATTACGGCTCCAACCACATACTGCGACAAATACATCATATAAATTAAAGTCGCCGTTCGTGTCTGTCTGTGTGATCGCGTTGTTCTTCTAAACTACACAATGGATTTTGATGCGGTTTTCAACATCATTTAGAGAATTTATTTATCAAATTATATCATTTCCCGTCTGATAAATTATTCACATCTTCCTTCCTCAATAGGTAGTGAACAGGACCTCAGGCGGAAAAAAACAAAGGTGTAAGTATGCAGATATTCCAAACCTATATTAATAATGTATGAGGTTATTGAATTCTAAGTTAGGATATTATATTTTTTATTTTAATAATTAACTAGGTATAAGATGTTATTTCAGTGCATTTCATTTTAAATCTGAATAAAAATATCACATTCTGATTAAAAACAAAGTATCTATAAAATATTACAATGAAAATAAGGATCGAAAAATATTACATATTTTTCAACACACTTGCTCTTATTGAATCGCTTTTAGGTTCATAATGCAGTGTATTAAACACGAGCCTTTTCACTTTATATTATCGCACTAGTGTGGTAATGTGTGCCACAGATAACTATTTACTAGTCGGAGATGTGCGTTTTTTTTAATCTCATCAAAGAGACTTCTTGCCTTTTTATGCCCATTGTGTAAATAAATAAAATATGATAAATTAACATAATATTTCATCAAATTATATATTTTTCACTACATATTAAGTACTTTGTGTATTCAAAACATTGTGTTTATTATATTTTTAATATAAGCTGTTTAGAGATTTTGGCAGTGCCTTTATTTACACCTGCGCGCACATCGCTAGCGCGGCGGCGCGTGGAAAAAATAGAACAAGTGCGCCATTTTTCATAAATATTTGTTAACGTTTTCGTTGTTAGGTTAATTATTATCAAAAAACGAAATCTAAAGTATTGTCACCAACCAACGTTGAAAGTTTTTAAAAGAAGCTCCAGATAGTCAGTACCTGGCAGCAAAGGTCAGTTGAACTTTATAAATCTAAATGTATCATCTCTATATTACTTTACTCTAGCATAAGTTCTTACAAAAAGTCTGTTTTTTCCTCGCAAGTGTGTTGAAAAACATCGTATGAAACGCATGTGCATTGATCATTACACACTCGGCTCCCTTATCGAATAATACCGCCTCGAGTGTAATGACCACCATAGCACACTTGTATCATAATGTACTATTACCTCTTTTCAAAAATATTATAATAAAAGTTCTTTCCTGGAATTTGATGGAGTTACCACCAACTTTCACAACATAATTTTCTTATCTTGAGAAAGATTGTTTGCCTTAACGAAGTCGGGGTGAATCGCTAGTGCTGCAGCAGCTGTTATAATGTTGAAAGTTCTAAGCCAAGATGAAACAACGAAGAATAACCGCAACCGCGGTAATTAATTTACCTTGATAAAGTTGTTCATGTTAATCAAAAACAAAAGTTAAAACTTGAAGAGAAGCACATTTACATATTTCATGAGTTTAATCCCAAAAGTAAATGAGACCACTTTATTTATGTTGAAGCTGAGAACATAAAATCTCGCAAGTTTAGCGTCAGAATTTTGTAACAAGGGGTTTGATTTTTTTACTAAGATTTATTTATTTAAAATAGGTACTCTAATAGCATATAAACTGTACCTTTATCAATATTAAAAGTTAAAAGCTATTGGTTTTTACGTATAAACCAATTACAGGTGTACACCACATTTACTTAAAACCAGGCAACCTTCGTAAATTAAATCGTCACTGGAAAGGAGAAAATGCTAAAGCGCCATTTGCCGCATGTTGCAAATATTGCCGCATGAAAAAATGATAGCCGCAATCTTTTTATTTACAGTTTTTATTAATCAAATGAGATTTTTATTTATTATTTTTACCGTTTAAATGTTTTTTAATTATAATACAAAGTTGTCAAACAGATAAATTGCGTAATATGAATTGAACGCAGTTACTATTATGAATTGTCAATTTGAGACAGTTTGTGTGATTCATAATATTATCATATTATTATGATTCTGCCAAAGCAGCCGTTTTAGGCCCCCTGCTCATTTCACTAAGACATTACATGGCTAGATTTGCTCTCATTTTTAGTAGAAATCTTCTATTGCGACAAACTATCTGGGCATAGCCTATTTAGCCTATAGCCAAGCATTTGGTAACTCTAAATTCATTAGTAGAAATTCTTTAATTAACTTCATCATCATTATAATCAGCCTATAATGTTCCCACTGCTGGGACACTGGCCTCTTGTCAGTGAAAGGGAGTGGGCCGTAATCCACCACGCGAACCCAGTGCAGGTTGGTAGATGTCACATATATTCGATTTTTTTATTCTAGGACATGCCGGTTCCCTCGCGACGTTTTCCTTCACCGTTTTGAGAGCAGTGGTGATGAAATAATTTACACAAAGTAAAGCGCCTGTCTGGGTTCGAACCTACGACCTACAACTCGTAAGTCACGGCCGTTACCATTGGGCTACCACTGCTCTTCATTATCTCTTTTTTTTTTAAGTTACGTAAACCCAATTCTGATAGATGATTTTAATTTGATTGATATTCAATTTACCTCAGGTTTGTATGCTGGAACTGCTTCATACTGTTTCTGGAGATAGTTGGTATAAGTCGTTAATACGTCCTTTACTTCGTCTTCTTTCATGACGCCTTCTGACACCAGTTTTTCTGCATACAAGTCTGGTATGGACCTGGAAACCAGAAAGATACATATAAAGAAAGATTTTTTTTATTCGGGACACGCACAGGAAATGCAACATTTAAACTAAGAAAATTATAAAAAAAATAACAATTTCAGAAAAACATATTAAAATTAGCCTCGTTGGTCACAAGCGCTACTGCTGAGCATGAGGTCCTGGGTTCGATTCCCGGGTCGGGCAAAGTGTTATTGGGTTTTTCTATCTGGAATTTCTCAGTAGCAGCTCGGAGTCTGGATTTGTGCCCGGTTGATGGCAATAGGCTCGCCCCCTATTACATGGGACTTAAACATAACTGGCGAAATGTGGGTGTACCTGCTACAGGGACACCTCTGCCCAACTCTTCGGGGAAACAAGGCGTGTGTATTTATGTTATATTAAAATAAAATAAAAAATATGTAAACAAAAAGAAGACCTGTGCGAGGCTAAAAAGGCTCCTATCTCAGCATAATGCTACGATATTTGAAAAAACAAATACCGCAGATAGGCTTCCCTCATTAATATACTCTGTATCACTAGAAGGTCGATATCTGGAGGAAATTGCTCGTTATCTGGCTACAGAATTGCCAGATCGGAAACAGGTGAAATGTACTTTCGACGTAATTGTTATAAAAGTGAAATTTAGTACTATTTTAGATTAGAAACTGTGTAATGTATTTCTATATGAAATTATGTCATACCTTAAGGGCAATTAACAAAATTAAATTAAGTACAGAACACATATGGGCAGAATTCCGCACAAACGTCTCCATACTCCAAGAACTCGGCATCAAACAGCGTCTATACAGCACTAGTACAGTCTCGAATACTAAAGTTTTTTGGTCATGTCTCCAGGCGGAATAATGACTCCATAGAGCGTCTGGTGGTGCAGAGCAGAGTGGAAGGTAACAGGCCACGCGGGAAGTTGCCGATGAGGTGGACCGATCAAATAAAATCCGAGGTTGGAGGCCCGCCAGACTGTCATGTAACAGAACCAGATGGAGGGAGATCGTGAGGCGGGCAACGACTACACCTGCGATTGGACATAGTTAATTGTGACCACGACCACTCTGTCAAGAGTGAAACGAAGAAGAAGTTATTAATTGTAAAAGATTAGAATCTGCGCTAATAATTTTGAAGAGCTAGCTACGTACTGTAAGTATTACCATAGATGTATTATTAAAACTAGCGTATTTCTATGGGTATTATATTAATATGCATCCTTACATATTATAAAACAAAGTTCCCCGCCGCGTCTGTCTGTCTGTCTGAACGCGATAAACTCAAAAACTACCGAACGGATTTTCAAACGGTTTTCACCAATAGACGGAGTGATTCATGCGGAAGGTTTTAGTGTATAATTCATTAAGGTTATGTGTAAATTGGCTAAAATTTCACGATTATTGTTGAAGAAGTCGGAAAAAATCATGCCGACTGGGAGCTTTACTGGCGTGCGCTGCCGGTATTGTTCATCTTAAAAAGTTCAACAAAAAGTCCGCGATGGCAAATGTCTATCTTCTAAGGATGACCCACAATAACCATTTTTATCTTTCAGAATGTGATAAAAATGTAATTGTTATTTCCGAAGCTTTTTTGACCGGTATAGTATTAATCCTTATCCAATAAAATATGTTATTTAAATTGGGCATTTAATTTAGATTAATATTTGCCTTGACATTATATCATTTAAATGAATAGTTTAAAAGATATCACAGTTTCAAAATTACGCGTAGCAACGCGGGCGCAGCGGTAGGAGTCAATGACAATTTCCTCGGTTATTAGGTATGAAATCTCGGTAGTACGTTCCCGTGGGATATTTTCCGACATCCACGCGGGCGAAGCCGCGGGCAAAAGCTAGTGTCAAATAAATCCTTAAAATACTCACTTCCTACTATGAATAGTTTTATAAAGCAGAGGGTTCGTAAACGTAGGGTCGTCGACCTCGTTGTGACCCCATCTTCTGTAACAGTTGTAGTCAATGAACACATCCTTACGGAACTTGCGCTGGTACTCGAAGGCAATGTTCGTTGCCTTGACAACCAACTGGAAGGAAAATAAAGGGAAACCTTGGTTAAGAGGTTACAGTATCGTGCGGTTGCCGCGGAGTTGGAGTGCGTCTGGAATGTTTGCTGCTGCAGCACACGGATGGCTTTCACGCCATCATGCGTAAGAAAGCGGCTTCCTTACTACAACGCTTGCGTAAAGGCTTCTGCACACATGCCGAGCGGCACACCTTTGTTTGGCGGCTCCTTTGTGCGGTAAGCTTTGGGCGCACCGCGGCTTGTCCGGTGGCAAGGCTGGCGGCATTGCCGCCGGCTTTGCCGCCGGCACTCTGTGTAGGAGCCTTAACACTCGTAACAGTATCCTGAAAATGGTTGCTAGCAGACCGCACTGCCCCATCCAAAGGCACTGGGTAAAAATAGCATTAGGTTTGTGTTAACTAATTAATTATATTACTAACAACACTAACATAGCATGTAAACACAATCTGTTACTAACCACTAACAACTTATGGACTAATTTCGGTTTGAAATAAAGATATTTTATTTTATTTTGATTTATATAGTGACTTTGTGTGAATTTAATGTTACAGTTTGAGCATGAGTCAGAAATTCACAGTTTCGAAGTTTTATATATTATGATATTAACAATAAATTGAAGCCATCCAGCGGTGTGATTGCGTAACAAATTTACAGTAGCAATGGCTTTCATTTTGACAGTTCAACAACATTCATTGCGTTATTTACGTTGCTGAGTGGACAAATTTTTCGAACATATGAAGCAGTGGATTAGCTACATCCTTCAAAATCATTCAGATTGAGATTGATAGTGTGTTACACAATTAGGGTGCTGATGGGTGGAATACAGAGATAGATCACGAAGTTATACGTTAGCTGTAAGTTTCCCGAAAATAATAAAATAAATTATAACACCTAGATGTTTAATTTCACTGTGTTTAGTTACATCATGGCCCCTGGAGGAGTTTGCAACCATTTCGAATGCTCTATACACCGTGAAATTTGAATCACACGTTTGCTAGAACAAAGTTTTTCAGACCATGGTCTACTACCATTCTACAGCATCTTGGTTTTAGAAAAAACACAAAAAAGACAAAGTTTAAAATGTCAAGATTATCTACTCCTTACTAAATTTCGTTTATGGAGGTACATTTCCGTTTAGACAATGCTGTGTCCCGTGCGTGGTGTCTGTGTTGTAGGGAGTAACGATAATCTTGACATTTTAAACTTTGTCTTTTTGTGTTTTTTCAAAAACCAATTATGTTTTTTATTTTTATTGGATGCTGTAGAATGGTAGTAGACCATGGTCTGAACAACTTGAGCATTACGGACTTGGAAAACTTGCACTCAATTTAGTAAAATCTTATTTAAATGATAGACAACAGCAAGTTCAAATAAACGGTATCAATTCACTAGGTTTAAAAGTAAAAATAGGTGTGCCACAAGGCTCGATATTGGGTCCATTCCTCTTCTTAGTGTATATAAATGATCTACTCCATTTATTAAAAAATCAACCACAAATGGTGTTATTTGCTGACGATACTTCTTTAATTTTTAAGGTAGATAGACGTGCTACAAATTTTAACGACGTAAATAACGCCCTACTGCAGGTCCAAAATTGGTTCACTGCTAATAATTTAGTATTAAATGGAAAAAAAACTAAGTGCATAAAATTTTCTTTACCAAATGTCAAAAGTAGTGATTGTGAGATAGTATTGAATCAAGAGAAACTAGAATTTGTCGACAAAACTGTTTTCCTAGGGATCACGCTCGACTCAAGGCTGCAATGGGGTCCTCATTTAACATCTCTTGCAGGACGGCTAAGTTCAGCAGCATATGCTGTCAGAAAAATCCGTCAATTTACTGATGTAGATACCGCGAGGCTAGTCTATTTTAGCTACTTTCATAGTATCATGTCGTACGGTATTTTACTGTGGGGACGGGCTGCAGACATCGAGTCTATTTTTATTCTGCAGAAAAGAGCGATCAGAGCCATATATTATCTCCGCAGGCGCGATTCTCTAAGGAAACTGTTTAAGGATATTAACATCATGACGGTACCTTGTCAATATATCTATGAAAACATCATGTACGTAAGAAAGAATTTACATCTTTTTAGCAAAAGAGGTGATAGACATAACTATAGTACAAGAAATAGGGACCTATTAGTTCAACCAGGTTTCAGACTGGCTAAAGTAGATTCATCTTTTATGGGATACTGTTTAAAATGTTACAATAAAATTCCTCCCCACATACTTCAACTGAATGAGACGAAATTCAAATCTTGTATAAAACGCACACTATGCAGGCAGGCATATTATACGTTGGGGGATTACATCGCTGATAAAAATGCTTGGCTCAATGCTGGTCCTGCTCCACAACTAATTGATTAACATTTGCAAATACTGTTGGAGCTGCTGAAGATTGTAAGACTATCTTTGCATTGTATAAACTCAATCTCCATTGTATTATATAATTGCATAGCACAGGTGTGAGTACTATGTACTAAAGAGTTACCATTTACCGGGTAATATGTCTTGCATTGACTTGAATCTGCCCTGGCGGCTGTGAGTATGTCATGCTCACTCAAATGTTTCGCTGATGGTGGCGCGTGTGTTGGATCATTTAGCTCCCTTCAAAATGGTTGAGCTGAATGGTGCTAATCCATGCGTCATGTTCGTGAACGGGCGCCGTCAGTTGGGACTGGTCATCTCTTAGCTGCCAGGGCTTATTTTTATTTTTTGAATTGTTCTTTGTTTTATCTTTTTATTACGGACGCTTCTAACGTGCACGTCTTTCTACATTGTTCTCACATGTATAATTTCAACATGAATGATGTAACCAATATTTTGTAACAATTTTTTATTTAAAAGAGTGTCCGTGGAGTTTCTTGCCCGTTCTTCTCCATAGGTACCTACTACGCTTTGGAATGGGCAACTAGCTTCATACCTATTTCTGACTGACCGATTCCTTGACAATTCAAAAGTGCCTGTAAATGGTTTAATTGAAATAAATGCTTTGAGTTTGAGTTTGAGTTTGAACGTTTGTTCTAGCAAATCTGTGATTCAAATTTCACGGTGTATAATAATAATTTAATTTTATTTAATATCTTTATTTCAGACAATACAGTCCATATTTTGTACACAGCTAGCGTTAGTAAGGGTTGTAAGTAGTTAAGTAGTACACAAAAAATACAATAAAAGGTGTTGGTAATTTGTTCGTAAACTAAACAAGTTACACAATAATCCTATTTCCTATTCAGGTATACACCTGACCAGTACACAGTAAAAGGACTGTCAATTTTTCACGCTAACGTTCTGAGGACAGTGTTGGTGCTACCACGGACCCTGCTCATCATCGATGCTGTTCTTTTCCTTATGATGGAAACATTGCGGAAGCACTCCAGTACCGGGGTTTTCTCAACGGGGTTAGTAAGAACAAGAGCTTATAAACTATGTTAGTAGAAGAATATAAATAACAATTAAAACATTTTATTTTACCGTCCCAACCACGATGCTAACCCAGAGCGAGTGCATCGGACACTGAAATTTACTCGAAACTAACTTCAGAATGTCGTTGCTGCTAATAATAAAATTGTTTATTTATCCAAATAATACACATATACATAGTTCAAAACCTTTGTTTTGAACTGTGTGCTGTGTGCGCATAGGTGACAATACGCACACACACATATAACTGCCTACCATGGTATTGTCGGCTCCGTATTGAGAGGTTTGGAGTTATATTTTGGGGAAACTCTACTAATATAGAAAACATTTTTAAGTCACAAAAAAGGTGTATTACGGCTACGTTTGGATTGAAAAGCAAACAGTATTTTATTAAATATAACATTTTAAGTCTGTCTTCCTTATTTATTTATGAAATGGCTAATTTTATACGAACCAATCCTAATCTATTTAAGAAACTTTCAGACGTTTCTATTCGTAATCGACGGGATAATAATCAATTATGCGTACCAAGATCAACCACGGCATTGATGCGTAAAAGTATGTTTTGTTTAGCACCAATCATTTATAATAAAATCCCAAAACCTATTAGACAAATGCCTACTGCTCTGTTTAAAATTATATCATTATCATATTATCATTTAAAAAAATATCTCAAAGGCAAATGCCATATCGGAATTTTTAAATGACCGCAATTAATTAAATAGATTCCTTTAATTACAACATTTTCACAATTTGACCCTAAAATCTATAAAAATCAGTATATTATTTTAATTTTTTTCCCCCTTTTTTAATTTAGCATTAGGATTAAGTTATTAATCAGTTTGTTGTGTAGACTCAATTTTTTAATGGTTTATTTAAACCAAAAATATGTTGTTTTGTACGCCATAAATGGCAAAACATGCAGATCTACCTGTTATTTTAAGACCTTGCATATATTATTTGATGTATACTCATGTTTTACAATAAATATATTCTATTCTATACATTAGCATAAAAATCTAGCTTGTGCACAGAAGACTTAGGTCTACAAAAAAAAACCCTGTCTCTTAAACTAGGAGACCAGTGATCTCAGTGCTAAAGTATGTATTTCTAGAAGTATTGTAAGCATCTCCGTCTGGAATATCTTTTGAGACAAATAATTCTGATATCACTTCTATTGGCCATGACAGGTTTAATATCAGTCTGTGCAAAATAGGTAAATTCTTATTCAGGGAAAATAAATTGATTTTCCTGTTTTCTATAGATTGATTTTTTTAATCACTGGGTAGGAAAGTAAAATAGGATTGACTAGCAAGGTAATCTGCGTCCACAATTTATTTGCCAAATATGTAGTACAAACACTAGTTTTAGGAAAAAGCAACTGTAATGCCTACTCATAAGGTTCAGTTTGCGCTACAACTTCATATTTTTTATGACTTTTTCAACAGTACTTGTCAGTCCAAAATCAACTTTATTTACACTACTATAAAGTTGATGTTTGTTTAAGTGGAAATAACATCAATTGGAAACAAGATTATAAATAGATCTTAGAAGGTAAAGTAGAATAGGGATTGATGACATTTATTTTATCTATATATATAAAAATCAATTACTGTTCGTTAGTCTCACTAAAACTCGAGAACGGCTGGGCCGATTTAGCTGATTTTGGTTTTGAAATATTTGTCGTAGTCCAGGGAAGGTTTAAACGGTGAGAAAATATGGAAAAACTCACGAAAAAAAAAAATATGAAGAAAATTCACGTTCTCATACATTTTGTGTGGATCGGTTTTTTGGACATCTCGGTAGGTAGGTAGGGTAGGTTGGGTAGGTAGGTAGGGTAGGTTGGGTAGGTAGGTAGGGTAGGTTGGGTAGGTAGGTAGGGTAGGGTAGGTAGGGTAGGTAGGGTAGGTAGGGTAGGTAGGGTAGGTAGGGTAGGTAGGGTAGGTAGGGTAGGTAGGGTAGGTAGGGTAGGTAGGGTAGGTAGGGTAGGTAGGGTAGGTAGGGTAGGTAGGGTAGGTAGGGTAGGTAGGGTAGGTAGGGTAGGTAGAGTAGGTAGGGTAGGTAGGGTAGGTAGGGTAGGTAGGGTAGGTAGGGTAGGTAGGGTAGGTAGGGTAGGTAGGGTAGGTAGGGTAGGGGTAAGGTAGAAATTTTAAAATCCTAAACATGCACATTCATTGACTGTAAGGCGGAACGAAGTTTGCTGGGTCAGCTAGTTTTAAATAAAAAAATATAGCTTTCCAATAAAGGCAAACAATACGGAAAAAAACCGGTCAAGTGCGTGTCGGCCCACGAACAATAAAGGATTCCGTAGTTAGGATGAATTTATCCCAAAAACAAACATAACATTGTAGTTGAAAAACGTGTTCTACCATACATTCCAACGGCAAATGTAAGTTTGTAGGAACAATATTGGGAGATTTACCATGTTATTTTAAGACCATAGACTTCTTCTATAGGTTTTCCTGTTGGAATTTGTATTTTTGTAATTTTAATTTTTTCCAAAATTTTAGGCTCAATAGTTTCGTAGATGACGGGGGTCATGGTCAATTTTCATCTATTTTCTTAATTAAATATCTTTAAAACCACCATACGTACAATTTTTTTTCGTTACTTTAAAAAAAGGCCCAAAAATGTATGGAGCCTAAATGATCTCCTTTGCCCCCCAAAAAGTTTCATCATTGACGAAGGTACTTTATATAATTATGTAAGTAGGTATCCCCAGATATCACTTTATTAAACCTTCCTGCCTCCAAAAATTAAGTACGGTCTAATTAAATTGGGTAGGGTAATATAATAAGCATAAACATTTTAATAAAGGGAAGTGTTTTCCCCTTTAAATAATTAAATCCCGTGTGAGCCTGTACGAGGCAAGTATTATTGCAAAAATATTTTGTTGAACAATGAATGAAAGTTGAATAGAATGTTCGACCAATAGGAATTTCTGGAAATAAACATCATAATCTTAATAAGTCCTGTGTGTGAGAGGTTTCTATGAGCCTTTTGTGGTGTAGCGAAAACATTGAAACTCAACCTAAATAAATAATTTTGTGTGAAACATTGAACAACAAGTACGCGGCCGTTAATATGGTACTTACGAGTTTTAGGTAAAGTTTGGCTTTGAAGGGCGACATCTCTGTTATTTCGTGAAAATCTTTTCTACTTATGGAGGATGCACCAAGGTAGCCCGCGAGTCATATTATGATCAACATACCGGTCAATTACAAAGAACGTTTGAATTTTGCGGGCTATCCTGACGCTTTCGCCTTAATAAACATCTTAGGCCGCATTCCGAGTTACACCTTAATTGCTCACAGCGCTCACATTGATACTTTGCGTTTCTATTTAGATATCACGATTATGACAGCTCAGAGCTGTCAACAATTCAGAACGATCGTGAACGCGCTCACACTGCTCACAGTGGTCGCTCAACGTCAAAACTTATAAGTAACATAACCTCAAAACTCGCACAAGATGGTTGGATTACAGTATTTCTATGAGTATCTTTGTTCTTCTTTGGTTAGGTGGCGACTGTAGCCAGAAGCATAATTTCGAAAATGCCACGTTAGTTTAAAGTTATGATGCAACTCAAAACAAAACAGCACAACTGTTATTTTTGACAATGCTCACGGTGATATTAATTTAGGGCATGGTCGGTGTTATCGCAAGATGGCGCATGTCATGACGTCATCTATGACGATTCACAGGACATCGTTGTCGCGATCACGCTTATTCGGTACGGGTGTTAGCACGCTCAAATCGATTATAGCGTTACTCGGAACGCAGCTTTAAATTCACTTACTGACAGCACAGATAATATAATACTAAGCAGACAGACAACGCACAGACTAAGCCACAGGGTCTAGCAGCATGAAATTTTGCACAAGAGTTCCATAGACAAGGTGAGCACTAAGAAGCAATTTTTAAAATTCAGCCCCTAAACTGGTTAAATAGGGGATTAATGTTTGTATAGAAGTTCGTCGTTTTAACCGATGGAAAATCTCATCGGGCACTCGCCTTGTTTTTGAAGTGAAAACTTCTTTAGGCCCCTGCCAGCTAAATGGTTGGTTTTGGATGTGTGAAAAAATCACAGCAGTAGTTTATATAACGAAATTAAAAGGAAAACTATCACAGCTAAGTAGGCTTTACAAGTTATCGAGTAATAATCGACCAACTTAACTTTGCAGTTGCAAAAACATGTTTTTCCATACATTCCGTATGTGAGAACATATTTTTCAACTACAGTTAAGTTTGTTTTTGGGATATCTTCATCCCAACTACGGAACCCTTCATTGTGTATTAACACTCTTTCTGTTGTTATGTATTTAGATACTAGAAATTTTAAGAGGATTTCCACTTACCTCAGGATGATCACCGTTCACATGGATGACTGGTACGGATATAGCTTTCGCTAAGTCAGTTACATACCGACAAGAACGGCCTCGCCGAGCTGGCAGTGTGAAACCCACCTGAAATTAAATTGATTAAAAAATTTAAATGTTGTTTATGTTTTGTATACCTACTTCTTCTCGGTTACCGTTAATGATATCGATAATCATCATCATCTATCTACCTAGCCTTTTCCCAACTATATTGGGGTCGGCTTCCAGTCTAATCGGAAGCAGCTGAATACCAGTATTTTACATGGAGCGACTGCCTATCTAACCTCCACAACCCAGTAACTGGGTAATACGACACCCCTTTGTAAGACTGGTTGTCAGACTTTCGGGCTTCTGACGACCCGTAACGACTGTCAAAGACCCACGAATGACAGCCGGGACCAACGGCGTAACGTGCTTTCCGAGGCACGGAGGAGTCTCGGTATGTAAAGATGGTCACCCATCCACGGACCAACCCCGGCAAGCGTAGCTTAACATGGTGGATCGACCCGTGCGGCTGTTATTACTTAGCTACGAGCCCCTCGGTTACTGTTAATCATGCTAGAGCTTATTTAGGTCTGATTTCACAATAGTCTGACAACTTTTGATAGACGTATTTTCCATACAACAGCTATCATCCCACAATATTATACACCTCGGATAAAAGTTATTTGACTATTGAAAAACCGTGTGTGATTTAAACGCCGAAAAAAACAAGTTTCTTGTATGGGGATCGCCTTTAACTTTATTTTTAACCGACTTCCAAAAAGGAGGCGTAGCGAAGGTTTTTTTTTTTATTATTGTCCACCGATTTCTCCGTCAGTTGTGCGCCGATTTTAAATTATTTGAAAGGGTATGCTCTCAAATTGGTCCCATATTAATTTTATTAACTTTGCTTGGGTAATTTTTGAATTAGCTACAAAATACGTATTTTTTTCCCCACTTAGTATGTAGATGATATGATAAGTTCCTGTCACTGGTAGCAGGTAGTGGTATTCGAATGTGTGTGGGGTAGGTACCACAACTAAAAAGTGAAAAAAAAAACTAAAAAAAACTACCGACTTCCAAAAAAAAACACTACAAAGTGAAAAATAACTTTAATTTCGGAAGTCGGTGGCAAAAAACGAAAATACAAAACCCAAGACACCGACTTCCGAAATTAAATTTATTTTTCACTTTGTAGTGTTTTTTTTTGGAAGTCGGTTGTTTTTTTTTTTTTTTGTAAAGAGTTTTTTATTTTAATTAATATTTGTTGTTATAGGTGTAATGAAATACACAATCTGTGAACATTTCAACTGTCTACTTAATACGATTCATGAGATTAAGTCCGCTGACAGACAACACGGACAGCAGAGGCTTAGTATTAAGGTTACGTTTGGCATCCTTTGGGTACGGAATCCTAAAAATCAAACTTAATGTTATTTATTTTTCTTTGTTTATTTGTGAATCATAAAAAACGGCTACATTTAATTTCTAACATTTACATTAAAACACGACACGGAAAAAAGGCGCTAACATTGTTATTACAACACAAGCTTGCGGGTGCCAAATGGAAAAACCATGTATTTACTATATGATCCAACATGTAGCCTTGTGTTTATGTACGTAATCTATACACGTACAAGTGTTCATAGGATTTATTGTCCCTTTACTTAGGCACAGTATAATAAAGTAACAGTATTGTATCTCGGCAGTGACTTTGAAATAATTACCTACAGCTGCTCGGTAGATAAACTTTCCGCGTCCGTGCGTAACTGCCGCGCACTCAATACAGTTTCGTACTGATATACACTGAGATTTCTGTTACTTATTTATACTGTGACTTAGGCCTATATTTCTTGAATTGATAAAATGTCTGAACGAAGAAGAGGAATCATTTTCTAGTTTGACCTCGGGTTTTAGAAAGCTTGCACATTTAAATCGTCGTCAACAAGATTACACAAAGCCACGATTGCACGCTAAGCCGTTGGTCCCAGCTGTCATTCTTGGATTTTTGACAGTCGTTACAGGTCGTCAGAAGCCCGAAAGTCAGACAACCAGTCTTACTAAGGGGTATCGTGTTATCCAATTACTGGGTTGTGGAGGTCAGATAGGTAGTCGCTCCATGTAAAATACTGGTATTCAGCTGCATCCGGTTATCGGGGATCAGCTTCCAGTCTAACCGGATGCAGCTGAATACCAGTACTTTACATGGAGCAATTGCCTATCTGACCTCCACAACCCAGTAACTGGGTAATACGATACCCCTTGGTAAGACTGGTTGTCAGACTTTCGGGCTTCTGACGACCCGATAAAATTTTTGTTAATATAGGATCATAGTAGCAAAAAATATGTGTTTAAAGAATAAAAATTTGAAACATACCTACTATATTGTTTTTATTTATTCGCGATTTACTATATTTTTAAAGGCCAATAATATGGCTACGATAAAACTATAATTGACATTAAAAAAAAATCTTAGCTCCTGTACCTATGCTTCTACTATTAAAAGTATAGAATCTCTTTCTTTTTCGTTACATAATTGTTTTTTTTTGCATTATTAACGAAGTACGAACCTCAAATTGAAAGTATCTAGTCTTTGGCTTCCAATTCACTTAACTTGCCTTTTTTTCGATACGGTAATGTAAACACCAAAGTTCCACCCAACCATTAGCTCTAGTGATTTATGAGCTTTGTTCAGGAGGCCCAAAAATACGGACTCATAAAAAGTTATAGAACATTTTGAGACGAGTTTTCAATTATCTTGATTAGTAACATCGTCGTTTACCCTGCGTCCTAACCGAAAACGACCATCGCGCGATTACGGGTGGTCGACGCGATCGTTTGCATGAATTGGCTAGTTGCCTAGGTAAAAAAATAAGAAATTCTATTTAGTCCGTCTTTCAGATAATAAAAAAATATTAGACACGTATTTTTTGCTTTATCATATTAATCAAAAATAACTTAGAAATCACGCATTAAAGTTGGGGAGTGGGGGCTCGCTACGTCACAACGCACTATTAAATCTAGCAAGGCGTGACGTCATGCCACATTTTAACTCACTGTATCGCCGTAATCTTTTGATAACGTCAAAAAAGAAAAAAATACGTGTTCAATATTTTGTAATAATCTACAAGAAGGTCTGTATATTGTTACAAAATATCTGTAAATACATATGTGTTATACTTGCGAATCATATTTTGATCAAGATACAACCTGACACTGACCGCGTGTTCCAACTGCGGATTCATCTTAAGTGAGTTATACCAGTTTTGAGTTTAATGGTACTTACTTGATTATTTACGACAACGTGTAAAGATCCACCAACATTGAAATGTGGTGCTTGTGACAACATCAACGTCTCCTGGTTCACTCCCTGACCAGTGAAGGCGGCGTCACCATGTATCTGTGAACAATTACAATGCAATGAATAACTAATAGTACTAATAATAATTATAGTTAGCAATGGCTGGATATGGGCCGAAAAATATATTAAAATACTGTTGTTGGTTGTTGTTGTTGTGTGACCGTCGGACTGCCAAGTCATAGGTCTCGAGTTCGAACCCAAGGCACGCACCTCTGACTTTTTGGATTCATGTGCATATTTTATAATTATTACTTGCTTTAAAAATGGTGAAGGAAAACATCGTGAGGAAACCGGCATGCATGAGAGATATTTCTCGACGGCATGTGAAGCCAAGTCAGAGGCCCATGGGCGGCTTTAAAAAACTCTGACACCAGGTTAGTCAGTAACCACACGAAAAGGTGAAGAAAATACTGTTTGCTGTTGGTAGGGGGAAAGGAAGACAACAAAGTTAACCGCCTCTGTGGTCTTAGTGGTTAGACTACCCGTCTCAGACCCAGAGGTTCGATTCCCAGTCCCGGCAAAATTTTCTAATCCCGCCTGGCTAGCTACCGCCATCTTATCTAAGTCTGTCGCCATATACCGCCATCTTATTTAAGTCTGTCGACATAACAACAATGTTGTGTTTAGGCAGTTAGAGGTAAGATAGCCAGTTCCTCTGTGGTATAAATTCATCCCATCTACGGAACCCTTCATTGTGCGTGGCCCGTCACGCACCTGGTCGGTTTTTAGGGTTCCGTAGTAAACAAGGAATCCTTATAGTTTCGTTATGTCCGTCTGTCTGTCTGTCCGTGGTTTAGCTCAGAGACTTAGTACTAGAAAGCTCAACGCCAACAAAGTGGTAATTTTTTTTAAGGTACCTTTCCTACTCGTAAAGTGCGGATGTATTTTTTTTTCATAATTTCTGTGAGTTTGTGAAAACCATTTTTGGATTCAGGAATCCGTTTTCGAAATAATTAAGCTTTAAAGTGCAAATTTTTGTCAGAGTCAAGTGTATGGCCGGGTGCCAGCTAAATGGTTGGTTTTGGAAATATTAAAAAAAAATCACAGCAGTAGTTTATATAACGAAATTAAAAGGAAAACTATCACAGCTAAGTAGGCTTTACAAGTTAACGAGTAATAATCGACCAACTTACATAACATGTTTTTCAACTACAAAGTTAAGTTTGTTCTTAGGGATAAATTCATCCCAACTACGGAACCTTACATTGTGCGTGGTCCGACACGCACTTGGCCGGTTTTTTATTTTAGTTAATTACATAAATACCTGAACGTTAAGAACTTTGTTTCCCATTCGCGATGCTCCATCTTCTGAGTAGTCTCCTTCTTTCAAACGTAACTGCTTGGATCTTGCTTTACCCATTGATACTGGATTTGCTGCCTGGAACAGAAAATAACCATGAATAACTACTTATGCAATTTTATGTCACAACCGTATAAAATTACCGATGATCTTCTTTTCGTGTGGTTAGTGACTAACCTGGTGTCAGAGTTAAGCCACCCATGGGCCTCTGACTTGACTTCACATGATGTTTTTGAAGCAAGTGATACATCACGCACATGAATCCGAAAATCCAGAGGTGCGTGCCTTGGGTTCGAACTCGAGACCTATGACTTGGCAGTCTGACGGTCACACCACTAGGCTATCACTGCTAGATATGACTGATGATGATAACCTGATATGATGGTATGTATGATCGTAGAAACGGCACAATTTCCGAAGTTCTAATGTCTCGTAAAAGCGAACCAAAAATACGTGCTATGCAAAATATCATTTCGATATCGTTTCAAAGAATTGGAAAATTCTGAATCAAGTTTTCAATTCGATTCATTTATTTCAGAAAAATTACAATCGTTAGTAGTAATTATAATCATTCATATTTTTTATTTTAATAATATAAATAAGAATACAAGAAAGAGACACACAACAATAGAAATGTAGCGGTTACACCGCCACATACAAACTACGCATCAAAGACATGACGTCACACAAATCCTGCATCGCGCAGTTAGAGTTTACCGAGCGATCGACATACATACAAGATTTCAACTTCCAACCGATGGGCAGTTGCCCGTCAGACACAACACCCGTCTGGTCGGAGGATCCTCCCTTTTCTATGGTGGATGAGTGAACTTTACACCTTGTTCCTCATGCCCCTAAAGAAACATTAGATCACGACCGCACTTGTACACACGGCTACACATCAACCCATACATTTCCAGTATAAACTGCCTCGCATTGTACGGAAATCCTATACAATGCGAGATCAACATAAACTGGTTTTATATAGCTTGATGTGTAGCCATGTGTACATGGAGTTTTATCCAATGCTCCATGAAGGAGCAATCCATATCCATTCTCCCTGCAATAAGCTGCAGGAAGCTGTTGGTGCTGCTCCGTATGCAGCACATGAGACGCTGTTCTTTTGCGATGTATCTAGCTTGAAAGCCAAACATTTGAGCGTCAGCAAACATACCGGATGCGCTACAAAAGCGTGGCAACCCCATCAATATCCTGAACGCGTTATTGTATTGGACACATTGTTTTCGTCCTTCGAGATCTATGATCCAAAAAGCACGACTAGATAGGGATGTCAGATCAATTAAATATCTAACTGGCAGGGTAATTAACTAGATGAATGATGGGGGTCTTAAACAAGCAATTAATGCGTGCATTGTCCCTTGTAACCCATCAACGTCTGCTAGGGGTACAATTAGCCTTGCAGATTTAGCGGGAAATTGAAAGGACATTGACCTTCGTCACTACGCAGTCGTACACCGTATATAAGACGAGAAGTGTAAATTATGCGTAAATAAATTAGATTACCTCTAAATGCGATGGATTGTTCAATAAAGAGAATCTAACAGATTTATCGTTGACGAGAATATCCACCGAAGCACCTGAAATAAAATAAAATCTTTAAAAGGTTTGAAACCAAAACGGAACATAGTTTCTTGATGGCGGAAGTTTTCAGAATTAACTTTTATAACTCTATACTATTACGAGCAATATAACATAACATTACATCACACCTGTAATCCCCGAAGGGTTAGGCAGAGGTGTACCTATAGTACACCCACATTTCGCCAGTTATGTTTAAGTCCCATCTAATAGGGGGCGAGCCTATTGTCATTAACCGGGCTCAGATCCAGACTCCACGCTGCTACTGAGAAATTTCAGATGGAAAAACCCAATAACACTTTGCCCAACCCAGGAATCGAACCCAGGACCTCATACTCAGCAGTAGCGCTTGCGACCTCTAGACCATCGAGGCAGTCAACGAGCAATATTTATATTTGTAATCACGTTCTCGAAAACGACTTTAACGATTTCGATGAAAATTGCAATATGGGAGGGGTTTACGGGGGCGATAAATCGATCTAGCTAGGTCTCATATCTGGGAAAATTCATTTTCTTCTTATTTTAATTCGAGCAGAGCTCGGTCGCCCAAAGTTTAGAACTAGATGGTTACCTTAGAATAATGAAATAGCAGCATGGAACTAGTAAGTACCTACTATCATGGCAGCATGGAATTAGTATGAACTTTCCTATACTATTAAATGAGCATTCTCTATTTTCACCAGAGCAGAGCTCGATCGACCAGGTACTATAATTTAAGTGGAGAACATAGATGAATATATTAATACAAAAGATATAAGTAAGTACAATTGAATTAATAAGTATTTAATTAAACAAAAAAAAAGGATTGTGTGGTTTTATGAAACCACGGTAAAAGTGAAACTTTTAAGCGAACTATAGGCGCCGCCATATTGGCCTTGGCTGCTCTGACGAGCGCCTTTCACTTTATCCCTACTCCGCGGCCGACCGTCACGCGACATGCAACACACAGACGAAAAAGTTTGAGACAATGTAATAAAAGTTTCACTTTAAATTATTAAATATCACTTACTAAGGTGCGTAGAAATATCACAGGCTGAGTTCGCTTCAATGGGAAACTCTGGTTGGCCACTGAACTTGTGGAAGATCTTCACTGGCGGGCATTGGAGGACACCAGTTAAAGCATTTAGCTTGCCCCTGTGGGCCATTGCTAGGATCACTTGTTCTACTCCTTCTGTAAGAATAATAAAATAATTTATTTAAATATCTTTTTGGCCCAATGGTTATGGCCTCGCCTCTCATGCACGAGGCTGTGGGTTCAAATTTGGGTAAATACCAACTTTTTCAATTCATATGTACTTTATGAGTTTATCTTGGAAGTTACGGACATTGGTGAAAGAAAGCATCTTGAGGAAACCTGAACTTGTGTAGTTAATATTCTGGTCGGACATTTGAGTCAAATTGACACGTTAAGAAGTAATACAAACAGTTCATAGAGTCATTAAAAGCTTATAGCAAATTTAAAGTAGCGATGCTACGAAATTTCGTAGCAGCTACGAAGGCAGCTACGCTAGAAGCGCTACTACGCTACGACCTTGGCTACGCTACGAGTTTGACTACGCTACGAGCACTGCTACGCCACGAATATAACTACGCGCTTAAGAGGCCTGCGAACGCGGCTCGCAACTACAAATCGAGATGTTTGCAAAATTAAATTCCAAGCACGTTGCGCTAGTGTGAGTGCCTGTCGGAGCGATATACACCTACAGTGAGCAATACTACCACGCACACATTGACAATTATTGTTTGACGCGATAGCACTACTAGCTTTCGAAAATTTATGATAAATTTGGATGTGTTCCGTTCTACCCAACCCTTCGGGGAAACAAGGCGTGATGTTATGTTATGTTATGTGTTCCGTAATACCAAAAATGATTAATGAAAACTTAATATTTTTCCATTTTTTTTTCGATAATTTTGTAACATGATAAATTGATAATATAAGCTATGCTTCTGCAGAAACAATAGTATAAATATTGTTGTTTATAATACAGAAAAAACAATATAAAGACATGTCATTTACGTGGTAAAAATGTGCGAAATTAAATTCGTTTAAACTTCATTTTAGAAAAGTTTTTTGGAAAAAAAAAAGATGTAGGAGCCTAGAAAAACACTGTCTAAATCCGAATAACAATATAATAAGGTGGAAATATGCCCAAATTGCAAATGATTTAGGTATAACGTTTATATGGACAATTCATGCGTCGCCGCGTTCTTAACGCAGCTACTGTATTGTGAGGCTAAAGTATAAAGTTATTGAACATTTATTTTTTCATCTGGATTATTAAGAGAGATTTTTAGGTTGGCAATAGGCTCGCCCCCTATTACATGGGACTTAAACATAACTGGCGAAATGTGGGTGTACCTGCTACAGGGACACCTCTGCCCAACCCTTCGGGGAAACAAGGCGTGATGTTATGTTATGTTATGTGTTTCTAGGTTTTGCAATAAATACACCGGCTGTAACTTTCTGTATATTATAATTTTAAGTCAAGTAGCCACAAAACTTCCAAGTTTTCCAAAACACAGACGCAAGTAACGAGCCGATAAATGAATAATTAAATATCGTACTTCATCAATAATTTGTTGATTTTCGTCTCACTTAACTGGATTTCATGAATAGAAAACCAAATTAATTCTCGATTTACCTCCAATCAATTACAAATACTCTAGATCGAGTTGAGTTTAAATGGAAAAGGAGGCTTTGCCTGCAGTGGGACAGTATAGGCTGATTATTATTTTAAATCCTAACTAATATAAGTGCAAAAGTGAGTTTGTTTGTTACACTTTCACGCTAAAACGGCTGAACGGATTTGGATGAAACTTGGCATATGGGTAGACTATGACCTGAAGAAGGACATAGGCTACTTTCATCCTGGATCGCAGACGAAGTCGCGGGCAACAGCAACAACAACGGCAACAACGGGCTAGTTATAAATATTTTAAAGAAAAGATAGTTTTTTTTAATATTTTTTTGTGTCAGATCTTGTATATCTGGGGTTTAAAATAAGAGAGATCTGGTTTTTAAACCCAGGATATGCATAATGTGTCCTGAACAGTTCTATTCTAGTCTATACCTCAACTATCCTAGGACGAATCCAAAGACACTTCTAAATATAATAATAAATTTTCACTCTCAAAGTACAACAAAAACTTGATCCATGAAGTACAATTTTCTAAACATCTTACCAGCAGTAGTCAATCTGAACAGACTGGAGAAGAATGTGAGAAGAGATTCGGCTCCTTCTCCGCAGTACCTCTTCACCGTGGGATACTTTATACTCAGGAATTTGTCCCACGCCTGGGACTGGAGAAGCTCCTTCACAATCTCTAGTCGACGGGCATTGTCGATGGAGTCTTTCCCAGTCTCTATGCGTTGAGCAAACCATTCTCTTTCTGCTTCTGTCTAGAAAATGAAACATAACTTAAGATCCTAACATTATTTTGTAGTAATATGTTAAAATAACACGATTGATGTTTTTCGTCACCACAATAAGTCTGCTGTCTTACTATATGGACTTGGGTAGGGTATAGTTGTGGTAAATAAACTAAAATAATTACATCGCAACTTTTCGTAGAATTCAAGTCGATGTATTGATTAAATATTTTATAGGACCATCAACTTAGCAAAGAGAATTTTCACTACAGGCATCGAATCTACACCTCCTTCTGTGAAGCAGTAATACTCGCGAAGGAGGAGGCAGAATGCGTGAGAGAGACGCAAAGATTGCGCCCTCATGCCCCTAACCACCGCAGGACACGCCCGCTTGCGGACGGTGAGCAATGGGTAGCTCGCCGTCCGATAAGGACCAGGCCCGGGTCGACGGCGCGTTGTGTTCCACGCGCGCTTCAAAGAGATGTCAGCACAACTGACGGGGTCCAAAAGAACCAATGCCTGCCGGGGTCGCGGGAAAGTCCGAAAGGGATACCGTGTCCCCGGGCAACATAAAGGCAACTGAAGGAACACGGGTGGGATTTAGTCAGTAAGAGTCTGATACAAGGAGAGCGGGAGAAGTTATTTGATCATTTCCCACCCAAAAAAAAGGCATCGAATCTTTGTTGCATGGAGTGAAGTGGTCAAAGAAACCTTGAGCTGAATAAAAAAAAAAACAGAATATGCATGTTTAGTTATTCTAAGGGCCTGTTTCACCACCTCCGATTAGGTTCTCGTTAACTTACTTGGCAGATAATATCCTACAAATTATGTTCCATTTTTGAATTTATTCGGTAAGTAGTGGCTATTCGGACATCGTGAAATAGGCCCTTAATCTCATAGACTAATTTGACAGATGCAAATGTCAAACTCCAAATTGAAATAAACAAACAAAAATCATTTGAAATGTCAAATTAGTCTACCGGCTACGAATAATAAAAGTCTACGGGATTAAAAAACGAACTATAAGAGCGCTAACACACTGGCCGACGCCGTGGCGACGTCAACGGCTACGTATCCAAACAATTCGTATTGAAATGTTAAACAGTTAAACTTACTTCTGGCGACGTCTACAATTTGAAAGCGTAACCACGACCCACCGGCCCTTGCGTGGAGACTACATACTGTGGCGACCTGGCGATGCGTAGCCAAGTCGCCAGTATTTTATATACAAGTAAGTTACCTCCCTCACTCAGTGGCCAATTGATCGCCAGGCCGGACGGCCCGCGTTTTACTGGCTACTTATTTGGCAACCTCATTTGGCTACGGTAGGTAGCCAGAGGTAGCCATGGCTACGTAGTCAGCAACATCGATATGGCGTCCCAAGTGTGTTAGCGCTCTAAAGCTCATAGTAAATTCACCCTGCGTACACAGACAGGAGTTAGTAAAAGCGTCGACAACATATTCACACTCACCTCTAAATAACTAAACTCATAAGAGATAGGTCCACAGTATATTCCCTCCAGTGTTTCCACAAGATTCTTCACAGATTGTTTGCCATCGTAACCGTACAACAAACCCAGGTCCACATTGTCTTCAGAACGAAGCCCGTATCTTGAAATACTAAGCTCTTTGACACTTCTGAAATTATAGGAA
Organism: Agrochola litura; assembly: GCA_949152395.1. Classification (NCBI taxonomy): domain Eukaryota; kingdom Metazoa; phylum Arthropoda; class Insecta; order Lepidoptera; family Noctuidae; genus Agrochola; species Agrochola litura. The sequence continues at coordinate 5,408,712 of OX424490.1, forward strand.
CAACTTGGTAAACAAAATTTATTGATGGCGATTATTTCCAATGGTTTAGAGGGAATTTATTTTTATTAGCTGCTGAGACTGAAGTAGGAAATTGTTAAGCTGTTGTTTCTGATAAAAATGTAGGGCATATTTTTATATTACACTAGCATTTGCCCGCGTGGAGTTCGGAAAATATCCCACGGGAACGACCGGGATAAAATCTATACACCGTGAAATTTGAATCACAGTTTTGCAAGAACAAATGTTGTTCAGACCATGGTCTACTACCATACTACAGCATCCAATAAAAAAAAAAAACGTAATTGGTTTTTGAGAAAACACAAAAAAAAACAAAGTTTAAAATCTCAAGATTATCGTTACTCCCTACAACACAGACACCACGCATGGGACACAGCATTGTTTACTGGGAAATGTACCTCCATAAACGAAATTTAGTAAGCAGTAGATAATCTTGACATTTTAAACTTTGTCTTTTTGTGTTTTTTCAAAAACCAATTTATGTTTTTTTTTTATTGGATGCTGTAGTATGGTAGTAGACCATGGTCTGAATAACGTTTGTTCTAGCAAAACTGTTATTCAAATTTCACGGTGTATAATAATATGACTTAATCCATGTAATGGCCTACCTGTGTGCCAAATTCCATCGAAATCTGTTCACCCGTGAAAAGGTCAGACAAACACACACACACACCCACAAATAGACAAACAAACACACACATAGATAAAGTTACTCTTGCATTTATAATATCAAACTCAAACTCGAAGCATTTATTTCCATTAAACCATTTACAATTTGAATTGTTAAGAAGTCGGTCAGTCAGAAATATGAATATGAGTTTCTATTTTTTTTTTCCAGTGCGCAAACTTAAGCTCGAGTTCATCATTATGAACAAGTTTTACCATGGGACCAATATTGAAATTGCGAAAAAAAAAATCAGCTGTTCCTTACATTTTGACGAGCTATGCGAATATAAATGTAGGGAAAAGCTGTTTTTTTTTGCAAATTCAAGTTTGGTCCCATAGTGAAAGTTGTTTTTTACACGCTTTTATTAGGTCGACCTGTATGTAACTAACTATGTAATTGAATCTAAGGTAACTAATTTAACCATCTTCCAAGGGTCGGTCGTAGCATAATGAAAATTGGCAGCTGTATGTAGTTCTGATGACAATACAATAATATGGTACTGTCGATCTGATGATGGAGCCGGAAGATATGAACTGGAACTTCATGATGGAAAATCGTATCATAGCTGTTTTGGATTTCTTAGACAAGTCTTGTAATGAACACTGACCATGATTTTTTTTTAAAAGCGTGTTTTTCTGGTGTTTTTTAAACTATTAATTTATTAATGAAAAGTACAATGACCCCTTAAGAGGATACAAACGAATTAAATTTCACATTGTATATGTATATAGTATGGATCAACTTGTCTACACTATTCACGAGTGAACAGGTTGCATTACTAATATACTGTGCTATCTATTTAGCTATCGGGAAATATAGAATATAATAATCTTTATTCAAGTATCATATGACTCACAAATGACATTAACAACACACACAAAACAACAACACTTACAACTACTTTACAAAAAAAAACTGACACAAATAGTAATGTATCACCGCTGTGACAACCCATGTGAGATGGCACAACAGCGACCCACGAAAACTCAGTCTAGGCGACTTGAAATCATGCTTAGGATACTGTTGGAGCTGCAAGAATTCTATTAGGAGTACGCTTAATAAACGAGTTTTCAGTCTAGTTTTAAACTCGTACGGAGCTCATATGGTAAGGCGAGGTAGCAAGTCTTTGCCAACTATGTAGAGTAGCATAATCAGCCTTAATGTTGGGACACAGGCCTCAACTGTGTGAGAGGGAGTGGACAATAATCCATCACACGTGCCCAATGCGGGTTGGTGGATGTCACATGTCTTCGAATTTTTGGTTTTAGGACGTGCCGGTTTTCTCACAATATTTTCCTTCACCGTTTTGAGAGCAGTGGTGATGAAATTAAATACATAGAGAGGCCGATACCACTGGGCCACCGCGTAAACAAATATTTTCTGGCTATGGTTACAAACCTGTCTTCATTTCTGTAATCAACATTGTCTATGGTAGCTCTGAGATGGCCGTGTGTCCGATAGGCTTCCACCAACCGCTGCGCTCGGCAATTCTCGTTTCTTGTCGCTAGAACTGCTTCGGGAACATCTAAATGGTAAAATTATAATAGAATAGCCTGAGGTAATGATGGCTTGATAACCTTGCTGGATGCGCTGAGGTAGCCCGCAGAATTCAAATTTTATTACGTTTTTGGCAAGAGTTGTGTTGATAATTTTAATGGTTATTTATTCTGTAAATATATATTTGTTACAGTCGCGAATTTTGATCAATATACAACCCGATACTGACCTGCGAATTGCAAAAAACGTAAGAAAATTTGAATTTCACGGGCTATCCTGTAGCTTACAGCCAGCGGCGAGCGTTTCATAAAGACAAAAAGACACTGCCTACCCTACCTAAATCAGATAATATAAATATTTCTAATCTTGTTCTGTTATCAAATATTATTTTTAACCGACTTCCAAAAAGGAGGAGGTTATATGTTCGACGCGTATGTTTGTTTTTTTTTTTTATTTATGTCCACCGATTTCTCCGTCATTTGAGGACCGATTTTGAAAATTCTTTTTTTGTTTGAAAGGGTATGCTCCCAAATTGGTCCCATATAATTTTTTTTAACTTTGCTTGGGTAGTTTTTGAGTAAGCTACAAAATACGTATTTTTTTTCCCACTTAGTATGTAGATGATATGATAAGTTCCTGACACTGGTAGTAGGTAGTGGTATTCGAATGTGTGTGGGGTAGGTACCACAACTAAAAAGTGAAAAATAAAAACTTTTAACAAAAAAAAACTATCGACTTCCAAAAAAAACACTACAAAGTGAAAAATTACTTTAATTTCGGAAGTCGGTGGCAAAAAACGAAAACACCAAACCCAAGACACCGACTTCCGAAATTAAAGTTATTTTTCACTTTGTAGTGTTTTTTGTGGAAGTCGGTAGTTTTTTTTTGTAAAAAGTTTTTATCTACGAGTACTTACTATCAACAAAAAAAATCTTTAATCATAATTCAGCTCCACCTGTCGCGTAAAATTTGAAGCAACTTACATTGCGTTTATATGACGTGTAAAAGTGATTTCGATATCCTATTTACAGAATAAACAATTTCATTTCATTTCATTTCATTTCATTGCGCTGCACGAGCGCCGCTGAGTGTCTCGGGAAAGACACAAACTATTCGCGTCTAAATGTTTATAAAGTCTAGATAATAAATGATTTCGTTTTTAATTTACTTTTTATTTTATTTTACACTGTAGACCATATAATGTTGATGATATTTTTTAATTTTTAAAATCAGAAGTAGTTTCTTCTAACGAAACGATCAAACGTCAGACTCGCGTCAATTTTTGGAAAACTTGTTCCGAATTTTAGTGTTTTTCCACGAATTTATTTGAAAAATCCCTTTTCACTACAAAACAAAGAATTCGACTTTTCAAATCACAAATAAACTGTCTTCCTCTGTGTTCTTGTTTAAACTCTGTTTGAATTTTTGTATGTTTGTATGTTTGAATGTTTGAATGAATTTTTGTATGTTTGTATGTTTGAATGTTTGAATGAATGTTTGTATGTTTGCATGTTTGTATGTTTGTATGTTTGCATGTTTGCATGTTTGTATGTTTGCATGTTTGAATGAATGAATGTTTGAATGTTTGTATGTTTGAATGAATGTATGTATGTTTGAAGGTTTTTAAAGTTTTGTGGACTCCAGCTTTTTTATTTGATTGAATATTTTGTGAATGAAAATAAAATAAATAAGCTTTACAAATACAAATACAAATACAAATAGTTTATTTTCTTTAACAAGCTTGTACTACATACTAGTGATAGAAGTGTCCCTTTAAGCAAGTAAATGCCTGTATTAGGACACTCCACTCTTCCGTAACTTAAATTTACATAATGTACACAAGAGATGCCACTGTTTACTATTTATAAATTAATTACAATTTTAAGAATTAGATTAGGTTTGTATGTTTGTATGTTTGTATGTATGAATGTTTGTATGTTTGTATGTTTGAATGTATGTTTGAATGTTTGAATGAATGTTTGCACGTTTGTATGTTTGAATGAATGTTTGTATGTTTGAATGTTTGAATGAATGTTTGCATGTTTGTATGTTTGAATGAATGTTTGTATGTTTAAATGTTTGTATGTTTGAATGTTTGAATGAATGTTTGAATGTTTGTATGTTTGAATGTTTGTATGTTTGTATGTTTGAAAGTTTGAATGTTTGCATGTTTGTATGTTTGAATGTTTGCGTGTTTGTATGTTTATATGTTTGAATGAATGTATGAATGTTTGTATGTTTGAATGTTTGGATGTTTGTATGTTTGCATGTTTGCATGTTTGAATGTTTGTATGTTTGTATGTTTGTATGAATGTTTGTATGTTTGAATGTTTGTATGTTTGAATGTTTGAATGTTTGAATGTTTGTATGTTTGTATGAATGTTTGTATGTTTGAATGTTTGTATGTTTGAATGTTTGAATGTTTGCATGTTTGTATGTTTGTATGAATGTTTGTATGTTTGAATGTTTGAATGTTTGTATGTTTGCATGTTTGCATGTTTGCATGTTTGAATGTTTGTATGTTTGAATGTTTGAATGTTTGAATGTTTGTATGTTTGTATGTTTGCATGTTTGCATGTTTGCATGTTTGTATGTTTGTATGTTTGTATGAATGTTTGTATGTTTGAATGTTTGAATGTTTGTATGTTTGCATGTTTGCATGTTTGAATGTTTGTATGTTTGAATGTTTGTATGTTTGTATGTTAGTATGTATGAATGTTTGCATGTTTGTATGTTTGAATGAATGTTTGTTTGTTTGCATGTTTGTATGTTTGCATGTTTGTATGTTTGCATGTTTGTATGTTCATATGTTTGAATGTATGAATGTTTGTATGTTTGTATGTTTGAATGTATGTTTGAATGTTTGAATGAATGTTTGTATGTTTGCATGTTTGCATGTTTGCATGTTTGAATGTTTGTATGCATGAATGAATGTTTGTATGTTTGAATGAATGTTTGCATGTTCGTATGTTTGAATGAATGTTTGTATGTTTGAATGAATGTTTGAATGTTTGTATGTTTGAATGTTTGTATGTTAGTATGTATGAATGTTTGCATGTTTGCATGTTTGCATGTTTGCATGTTTGCATGTTTGAATGTTTGTATGTTTGAATGAATGTTTGTATGTTTGAATGTTTGTATGTTTGTATGTTAGTATGTATGAATGTTTCAATGTTTGTATGTTTGCATGTTTGCATGTTTGAATGTTTGTATGTTTGAATGAATGTTTGTATGTTTGAATGTTTGTATGTTTGTATGTTTGAATGTTTGTATGTTTGAATGTTTGCGTGTTTGTATGTTTGCATGTTTGCATGTTTCAATGTTTGTATGTTTGAATGAATGTTTGTATGTTTGAATGTTTGTATGTTAGTATGTATGAATGTTTGCATGTTTGCATGTTTGCATGTTTGCATGTTTGTATGTTTGTATGTTTGCATGTTTGAATGAATGAATGTTTGAATGTTTGTATGCTTGAATGAATGATTGTATGTTTGAATGTTTGTATGTTTGCATGTTTACATGTTTGCATGTTTGAATGTTTGTATGTTTGAATTAATGTTTGTATGTTTGCATGTTTGTATGAATGTTTGTTTGTTTGCATGTTTGTATGTTTGCATGTTTGTATGTTCATATGTTTGAATGTATGAATGTTTGTATGTTTGCATGTTTGTATGAATGTTTGTATGTTTGAATGTTTGTATGTTTGCATGTTTGCATGTTTGTATGTTTGCATGTTTGAATGTTTGTATGTTTGAATGAATGTTTGTATGTTTGAATGTTTGTATGTTAGTATGTATGAATGTTTGCATGTTTGCATGTTTGCATGTTTGAATGTTTGTATGTTTGTATGTTTGAATGTTTGAATGTTTGTATGTTTGCATGTTTGTATGTTTGCATGTTTGTATGTTTGTATGTTTGTATGAATGTTTGTATGTTTGTATGTTTGTATGTTTGCATGTTTGCATGTTTGCATGTTTGCATGTTTGCATGTTTGCATGTTTGTATGAATGTTTGTATGTTTGAATGTTTGAATGTTTGTATGTTTGTATGTTTGTATGTTTGCATGTTTGCATGTTTACATGTTTGTATGTTTGTATGTTTGTATGAATGTTTGTATGTTTGAATGTTTGAATGTTTGAATGTTTGAATGTTTGAATGTTTGTATGTTTGCATGTTTGTATGTTTGCATGTTTGAATGAATGTTTGAATGAATGTTTGAATATTTGAATGAATGTTTGTATGTTTGAATGTTTGTATGTTTGAATGAATGTTTGTATGTTAGTATGTATGAATGTTTGCATGTTTGTATGTTTGTATGTTTGAATGAATGTTTGAATGAATATTTGTTTGTTTGTATGTTTGTATGTTTGCATGTTTGTATGTTTGTATGTTCGTATGTTTGTATGTATGAATGTTTGTATGTTTGTATGTTTGAATGTATGTTTGAATGTTTGAATGAATGTTTGTATGTTTGAATGAATGTTTGTATGTTTGAATGTTTGAATGTTTGTATGTTTGTATGTGTGAATGTTTGAATGTTTGCTAACTAAATAGAGCTGTAAAATTATTTTCCTATCTGTCGTGCCTGCGACTTTACCGGCTTTCCCCCCATTTTTTTATAAATTACATTATGTTAAAAGAGTATTAACAACTCTATATACTTCCAAGTCGATTTAGAGCGTCCGGTCTGCACCAAGTGCAAAGGGCAATTGATAGAAATCCGACGACTGACGAAACACGAGGTTTGCCGAGAGACACTAAGAACATATTTGTACTGTACCTGTTGATGCCAATTTGTAGTGCCACTCACAAATTGAGTGCTTTGATTTGATTATTTGAATATTTAAACCAGAAATTCTAATTTTAAATCAACTTAAAGATGTTTTTTCGTTTGACAATTGAGGTTAATTTTTCATTACGTACATTCAAACATTAATTGTTGGATAAAGAGTATATATAGAGATATAATCAAGTTGAAACCTTCTAAATACCTGATAGATGAATGTGTTACTAATTCCCTTCAAGAATTTAAACTTAACAGAGTTTGTAAATACTTTTATCAGATATTCTTGGATCAGACTATAGCTAGCAGTCCCAAGTGGTCGTAGATTTATCTACGCAAATGTAAGTAAATAAAAACGGTCAAATGCGAGTCGGACTCACACACGAAAACACGTTTCTTATATAATAATAAATAAATAATAAAAATTATACCTATTTAATTTTTATGATATTTTGTTAGAGCGGCAATAGAAATACACAATCTGTGAAAATTTCAACTGTCTACCTATTATGGTTCATGAGTTCAAAAAATCAAATCAAATCAAATCATTTATTTATTTGCAAAAATGGGTATAGTACATAGGTGTTTTTATAATAAAGTTCTCCATATTTTACCGTCACATGGGCATGCAAAGGTTTACAATTCCAAATAAAAAAAAATTTAGAAATATTCAGATCATTGGAATTACAAAAAAATAAATAAAAATGTCAGTGTGGTCATAGCAATAAAAAAATATCAAATAAGACTAAGTAAGCGAACCAATAATTATGTCAATTAGGGTAATAGTATGTCAATTAGTACAGATACACGGGCGGACGAACAGCGGAGGCATAGTAATAGGGTTCCGTTTGGCACGCTTCGGGTACTGACCCCTAATTAATGAGATTAGGAACCGTGTTTTAGGGCTCTTTATTCGATTACTATTTGATCATTTGAAATAGGTACGGACGTATTAATATCTACAAATCTAGTACAAAAATGATAACAGACTGAGTCGATACTTTATCAGTAGGTAAATAATCAATAAAACACTGGGAGGTCAAGATTACTAGGTTAGAAACAAAATTGGCGAATAATCTGATTGCTGTGAAGTTCACACAAATTTAAATTACCTACATATCTTGAAGTGTGGTCGCTATGTCGCTATGCAATATCTGTTTACGTACCAGCATCATTCACTTTCATCGGTCGATGACCGAACACTCCCACTCCTGAATGGTACTTCACACGATCGAATTGCAACTCCTTCCATCTCATCAGCTGTCTCGCTCCTACTTTAAAACTCAACATTGTCACTGCACTTAATTTAACACTAAAATACCATATTTATTTGTAGTTTCGAGTTTACACGAATGACATTCGATTTTTAAATGTGACCCGAGTCAAGGTCGGCTAATTTCGGGGATTATGCGCAAGAGTGGACGGAGCCGCGACTCGACGCTCACTGGCTACAGAGAGCGACAGTAATGATAATGTCGCTGTTTACATACTGTTTAATATTTGACGTAATAATGCGATTCTGTGTTTGTTATCTACGATAATAAGGTTTGTAGATGAAATAGTAATGTTTGGCATTTAATACTGAGTCGATAAGAAATAATAGAAACCACGTGTTAAACTCATTACATAAAAATAAAAAACTAGCCAAGTGCGTGTCGGATCACGCACAATGTAGGGTTCCGTAATTGGGATGAATTTATCCCAAAAATAAACTTAACTTTGTAGTTGAAAAGATGTTTTTGCAACCTCAAATGTAAGTTGGTCGATTATTACTCGTTAACTTGTAAAGCCTACTTAGCTGTGATAGTTTTCCTTTTAATTTCGTTATATATACTACTGCTGTGAATTTTTTCACATATCCAAAACCAATCATTTAGCTGGCAGGGGGGGGGGACACTTGACTCTAACAAAAATTAGCACTTTAAGGTTTTATATTTCGAAAACGTATTCATGAATCCAAAAATGGCTTTCACAAACTCCAAATATTTTTGAACGACCTTTCCAACGACACCCCACACTATGGGATAGATGAGAAAACAAAATCATCCCCACTTCACGTGTAGGGGAGGTACCTAAATTTTATTTTTATTTTACCTCTTTGTCGGCGTGATTAATGCCAAATTACAGCTTTCTAGTACTAAGAGTCTCTGAGTTAAGCCGTGGACCTCCTATCAGGGTTCCTTGTTTACTAAGGAACCCTAAAAAATGTATGCTCAGTTCTTTTAAACAAAAACGAATCGTTTTACTTACCACATATTACAGACATATTTAATTGCCAAACTGGGCATTTAAATAGATTCGTAAGCAAATTTTACCTGTGATAGCTACTTTCACATAGAGGGTCAAGTCTACTATGCAAAGTTATTTAGTCTTTGCATCAGTATTAGTAAAGATACAAGAGTCTTAATTTTAACCAATAACGGTCCGTACTTTATAGGAATCGGCATAAGAAACTACTAATTGGATGATGCTCTAAATAGGAAAATATTTGCAAGAACACTGCATGATTCAATAAATGGAAAGGTTATTTATTACTCCTCCAGCCATGAGTTTTGCAAAATGTTACCAAGTGACTAGGTGATCATGTCAGGAGAAAAGACAGCTCAGGGTGCTAATATTATGAACAAACGGTGATTTCCAATTGTCTGCTATACTTGGTTATTAAAGCATTTCTTGGTCCGTTCCTATACAATAAAATAAACGAAGAGTGTCAAAGCTATGGACTACAAATGTAAAAAGATTGTGCAATCACACCTCCAAAATAAGTATGACGAAACAGGAAAAATCTAAACATAATCAACATGGACAAGCAAATACAGCCTCATACACACACACACCCACCCTCACCCTCAAACACACACATCTAAACACAAACACACATTTTCTTACCTTAAAATTATTTTATTTTCATCTTTTTTCATCTTAAATTTTAATTGTCTATCACAATACTCCAAAATTGTAACAGTAACATCAGAAGCACTATGTAACCTTTACGTCATTATACCTTAGGGGACCGGACTGCTTCTCCTTAACACAGGTTTTCATAACCTAGTTGGGAGAGCAGTGCTCACCCACACGTTGCAGATATGTTACATTATTTTGTAAAACTGTTTTTTTATTAACGTGTACCTACTACAATTCTTTGTTTTTGAGTAAATAAATATTTATTATTATTATTACCAATGACTTTTAGCCTTCTGATAAGGCCCATTGTGAGCGACCACGTTTTAGTACCATAGGTCATCACTGGCAACACGCACTGGTCAAAGACTTTCGTCTTGAAACACTGTGGTATGTGGGACGAAAAGATATTGTGTAGCTTCCCGAATGCTGCCCAGCTGAGTCGGATTCGACGATGTAATGGAGAGGGCTATGCTTGGAGTTTCCCTACGTGATCGAATCAGAAATGAAGAGATCCGCAGGAGAACCAAGGTAACCGACATAGCCCGAAGAATTGCCAAACTTAAGTGGCAATGGGCACATTGCTCGCAGAACGGATGGCTGATGGGGCCGCAAGGTTCTGGAGTGGCGACCGCGTACCGGAAGACGTAGCGTTGGAAGGCCTCCTACAAGATGGACCGATGACCTTGTGAAAGCCGTAGGAATCTGCTGGACGCGGAAAGCACAGAATCGGTCGAGGGAGGCCTATGTCCAGTAGTGGACGTCTTTCGGCTGAAATGATTACCAATGAAGCCAAAGCAACCTTGGGTGTGGGTTATAAGAAAGTTCACATTTAATTTACGAGATGTTATGAAGAAGTTCTTTATCAATCTTTCAAGAATCCCACACGGCACGGTACAGTAGTTCAAAACAAATAAGTGATAATAAAAATAATGTTCCATTATGATAACACTGATAGACAATGTTTATCTTATCACGACAGCATGGCAACTGTTATGTGAATTGTTTATTTTGAATGAAAAGTAATACTTCAATCTAATATTTGTGTAATAGGATTCTTACCCAATTGCGTTGAAGCCAAAAAAGGAGGGTTATTAAAAAGTTTATTAGGTCTATACCAGCCCTGCCGGGGTCGCGGGAAAGTCCGAAAGGGATACCGTGGCCCCCGGCAACATGGCAACTGAAGGAACACCGGTGGGTTTTAGTCAGTAATGCTCGGGCCACACCAACGGGAAACGCCGTTAATTATCACGATGATGGATCTTAACCCGTCGGAATAAAGTCTATCATCGCGATAATCAACGGCGTTTCCCGTTGGTGTGGCCCCGGCATTAGAGTCTGTCACGCCCTCCCGCTCCGCCCAGAGTGAGAGAAGTTATTTGATAAATAGCCACCCAAAAAGAAAAACGTCTACTCCAGCCGGCCAATTCTGTAAAATCTCACCGTGAAAACTTAGGTGAAGTGAACTGACCTGATGCTACGGATTGACACTATTGATATCTGACCAAATTAAAAACTTACCGTTGCTAAATGTTATTATTCTGTGCAGGATTTCTTAAATGATTTTTTTTTGTAATATATTACCTTTGTTATCCTCTACTTTGTATTACATTTGCATGCTATATTAAGCCAGAATGTACATGGATCCTATATATAAGATTTAACAACTTATTTTTATGTACCTACATTCTAAGCAAATAAAGACCTATCCAATCCAATCCTATTCCTATTCCTCACTTCACCAACATTTTCATGGTGAGATTTTTTTTACAGAATCGAACGGCTGATTCATAAGATTTATGTCTAGGCTGTCACCCGCAGTTTCATTCGCGTCAAATAATCAAACAATTTATGTGTCAAAATATGAATAACATAATCATAAACATAATTAAAATAAAGCTCTTAATAAACACGTGCGCATGATAAACACTACAAAAAAAAAATTCTGGAATAACATACACCGTTGAAGTGCTAAAAAAAAGAATAAATTTTGGAAAATCCAAAAGTGCACGCCACATAGACAGAAACATGTTGACGAAATAATTTTACGGATTTTTAAAAGTAAATTCGTCTTTTGTACGGTTATGAGTTTGATAACGAAAATGAATAGGGCTCATCCGAAGGATGAAATAAACTTTATAGAAGAAGATTTAGATTAATCCATTGTGTGTGACGAAGTGGACGACAAACAGACACTTCCCAACGGAAAGCACAATACGTAATTTTTTTGTTGTTATATATATAAATCAAGGTAGGTATATCTATTTAAAGATATATTAATCTCATAAAGTCAAGTCTGTAGTTTTTAAAACATCCCTGCTTATATGAATTCCATGTATAATTGAGAGTATAGAAAAGATTTTATGTTGGAAAATTGTGACAAGGCGACATATCGAGAGTAGTACTCTCACCCGATGAAGCGTTGTGAGGTGTGCAATAGCTTTCATATGGCACTATGAAAGCTATTGCACACCTCACAACGCTACATTTTAAAAAGGTTTACATTTTTTATTTTATGGCATCTCGCAGGTCATCTTAATAGGTTGTCGGCTGCTTAACCACCCTTTCCTGTGGCTGCCTGAATAAATTAAGGCCTCCAGCCAGGGTATAAAACTTATAAATTTTAAGCAACTACCTACACGCTAAGGGCACCCCTTGTGGGGTACGTACGGACCTCTGCTTAGGGCGTCGCCGGGGGAGGACAGAAGGGACAGGCTGAATCGGATTAAAAATACTTTACCACCAAGAAAGAAATAAATTTATTTGACTCAGTACCTAATTGCGTAATAAATAATAAAATAATAAAAGTTTATTTTGGAACAATAACACAAAAATAATAAACGATGTAAAACGATGATAGCTGCAAAAGTATAAACTGTAGCGCAGCTAACAACGCCCTTCTCCAGCTACAGAATGGAATGATGTTCCATGCAAAAAGGTAATTAAGTTAAATTAAATTAGATTTAGTTAATTAATAATAAAAACAAAAAATAGATAAAAATAAAAATAAACAGTACAGGATATTTGATTTGGGATGTATTTAGACGTTGAGTTAATGTGGTGAGTGCAGGGTGAATGGGTGTGTGTGGGTGATTGTTAATGAGGTGTTTGTAGTGTTTGTGGTATGTGTGTTGTGTGTGGTTTTGTTGGGGTGTGTGAGGGTGTGATGAGTATTTTACACTTCCACGAGTTTCTCTGTTTCATCAAACATACAACACAATCACAATCTGTTTTGATTTGAAACAAATTGCTAATCCATTGCTTCATAAGTTGGAAAAAAAAATCTGTTCAACAACGTAAATAACGTAATGAATGTTGTTGAATTGTCAAAATGAAACAAATCAGGCAAAATTATTTACGAAAATAAGTTACGCAATTAGGGTACAGGTTAAAAAAGCACACAATTTTCACACAAAAATAAAAAAGAGAAACTTCGCTTTATTAAGCCTTCGGGATCCGTTGGGTTGTGGGAGTAATAAGGTGGGGCTGGGGTGTTGAAAGACCACGGGACACTCCCAAGGTTACATGTCTTTGAATTTTCGGTTCTGGGACATGCCGGTTTCCCCATGATGGCTTCATTCGCTGTTTGATCGAGTTTCCACTGCTCACGAATGCAAGGTTTGAAATGTTATGATTGTTGTTTTATAATTTTCACGAAGTTTATTTTAACATTCCATATTACATATTACATCAATAGGTAGGTATAAAAACCCATTGCTTGAGACAGTGGTTTCCAAACTATGGGTCGCGACCCACTGGTGGGTCGCGAGCGAAAATTGGGTGGGCCTTGAAAAATTGATTTTCAGCCATGATTAATATTAAAACTAAATACCGACATAAATTGGATGTATCAAACTTATTGAAGTTGATGTTAAAGCTATAATTACAAAAAATAGGAAACAAAATATACATCCTTCTCATTGAAATGGCACTCCTTGTATTTAATTAAGTATTAAAATTTTCGATTGTTACAGAATGTATTTTTCTTATTTGAACAGTCAGTTAGTTCATTCAGAATACTTAAGTATGCCCCATTTTCCCCATGACAGCCAAGAGGTGAGTCTCGAATTTGGAAGTTTTTGTTAGGTGGGTCGCAGTCCAGTCAACTTTGGGAACCACTGGCTTGAGAGATAAGTCACAGATACATAGGTATCACTGTGTACCTTGGTAAATAAACGAAATAATATCATCTGTCTGTTATCAACGAAATGACATCCATTTGCATGCAGAGATTGAAGAAAAATAATAATATGTCTACTTATCTTTGTGAACACATACTACTTCGATCTACCCATGGATCTTCTGACTGATATGAAAAGTTTGAAAATAATCTAACCAAAAATAAAACTGCGGAAATTATTTTCTTGTTTAATTTAAAGCACACCAAGGTCAAGGTCTAAAAGAGTTTCTATATATATATTTACATATTTTAAAGTCTTTTACAGTTGGTTGAGGTAATTATGGGATAATATTTAAAGCGCCTTCTTGTTTACTAATAGCAAAAAAAATGTATTAACCATCCATCTGCCTTCTCGAAAAATATTCATTGATTACTACGATATGAATAATTGCTGCTGGCGATCTATATTACCCTTTTTATCTTTTATGACGTTATTCATCATCATCATCATCATCAGCCTATAGATGTTCCCACTGCTGGGACACAGGCCTCTTCTCTGTGAGAGGGAGTGGGCCGTAATCCACGACGCGGGCCCAGTGCGGGTTGGTAGATGTCACATGTCTTCGAATTTTTCGGTTCTAGGACATGCCGGTTTCCTCACGATGTTTTCCTTCACCGTTTTGAAAGCAGTGGTGATGAAATAATTTACACAAAGTAAAGCGCCGGTCTGGTTTCGAACCTAGGACCTACACAACTCGTAAGTCGCGGCCGTTACCGCTGGGCCATCACCATGACGTTATTAATATATTAATATTTGTGCAACCAAACAAAATCCCATTAGGTGACTTGCGTGCATCCTTGTTAATTGAATTTCAGTGTACCGTACACAATCTGGTAATCAGTGTGGATGGCATAAAGCTATTAGCATGAATTTCATTATACTGACTATATCATAAAGTTGGGAAATAAATACAACGCGGACGTTGTTATTTACAATTTAGTTATATAGTAGGGCAGTCATGTGATCTGTTTAAAATTATGTTGAATCTATTAATTTGATAAAATAACTAGTTTCTGACCGCGACTTCGTCTGTGTGAAATTTCTTGCTCCTCCGACCCACTGCGTCGCATCGCATCGCCGGCTTGCGCTTTTTCTTCGTTTTCGATAACCGTTCTTTCTGACTTTTTTCTTTATTTATTTTAATTTATTATTTATGTACACACAGTAAATAAAATACATATAGATACAACATAATTATAATTTGAGTACAAAGGTACTGCTTATTTCTTAAGAAATTTCTTCCAGAAGACCTGCGAAAGGAGAAATGAAAAAGAAAGGAGAAATGTAGACAATAGTGTGAGAACAAGAAGAGAAAATATGAATATGCAGTCTTAAAACTATAATATTAAATATACCTACACGCATAAAGCAAAAAATTTATATATACTTAAATAAATACATAAAGCTTCTTTCTGATAGGCTCCTAAGGCTCCTCCTAGCCTGATGTGAAATAGCCTTCCTCAAGAATTGGGCTATCAAAACCAAAAATATTTTTTAAAATCTGATTAGCAGTTCCCGAGAATAGTGCGTTCAAACAAGCAAACAAAAAACAAACTCTTCAACTTTATTATTTACTAGCTGCGTCCCGCGGTTTCACCCGCAGAAGTCTCAATCCCGTAGGAATATCGGGATAAAAAGTATTCTATGTGTTAATCCAAGTTATAAACTATCTGTGTACCAAATTTCATCCAAATCCCTCCAGCCGTTTGAGCGTGAAGAAGAGACAAACATACACACACAAACTTTCGCCTTTATAATATTAGTGTGAAATTAGTATAGATATATAGCCATATGTGCATTTAATTGAGATTACTCGACTGGTTTCCGATAAAATCAAAATCAAAACTCAGTTATTTAAATTAGGTTGAGAATCAGGAATCGGCAGCTTTTTGAACGTCAGAATTACATAAGTCAGTCCCCCAAAACGCTCGCCCTTTACGACTTCGCTTGCTGGGTAGAGTGGCGCAATAAACTTCTCAGCAGTCCCTTTTTTTTTTTTTTTTTGGTTGGGAAATTATCAAATATTTTCTCCCGCTCTGGGCGGAAAAACCCACCCGTGTTCCTTCGGTTGCCCTGTTGCCGGGGGCCACGAGGTCCCTATCGGTTTTCTTCGAACCCCCGGCAGACATTGGCCCTAGCGGACCCCGTCAATTCTGCTGACATCTCTTTGAGGCGCGCGTGGAACACAACGCGCCGTTTCTCAGCAGTCCCGACAATATCTCCGAACCTCTAAGTTTAATATGGGTTCTAATTGTGTTCGATTCTAGTTTGAAAATACCAGGAAATACCGATTAAATGTGTGACAACAAAGTCACGAATATTACTTATCAATGTTAATTCAATTTTCATTGTCAAGTTCGTTTTAGTTAAAAACCAAAGAGAAATCGATTAATGTTGATCTTGTGAATGGCTTTGTCCGAAAGTCTAATAATAGATGAAAACCAATACAGCGTAATAACGGCTTTGTTGAATTTGTAATAAGGTCTAAATAACTCGAATTGACTCGAAGATCAGATCAATATGATAATAGGGCTGAAAGACAAAACCCAGTACTTAAGTGATAAATGCAGCTTGCAATGGCTCGGCTATGTATTTACTCCGGATCCTGCACCTTTATTTAAAAGGTAAGTAGTTGCTTAAAAACCGTAATTTTTGAGTTTATTCATTACTAGCTTCTCCCCGCGACTTCATTCGCGTGGAAGCCGATAAAATATAGCCCATGTTACTCGCTGATGTGTGCATGGTGCTCGCTCAGTGATGACCTATGGTACTGAAACGTGGTCGCTCACAATGGGCCTTATCAGAAGGCTAAAAGTCACCCAAAGGGCAATGGAGAGGGCTATGCTTGGAGATTCCCTACGTGATCGAATCAGAAATGAAGAGATCCGCAGGAGAACCAAGGTAACCGACATAGCCCGAAAAATTGCCAAACTTAAGTGGCAATGGGCAGGGCACATTGCTCGCAGAACGGATGGCCGATGGGGTCGAAAGGTTCTGGAGTGGCGACCACGTACCGGAAGATGTTGCGTTGGAAGGCCTCCCACAAGATGGACCGATGACCTTGTGAAGGCCGTAGGAATCCACTGGATGCGGAAAGCACAGAATCGGTTGAAGTGGCGGTGCTTGGGGGAGGCCTATGTCCAGCAGTGGACGTCTTTCGGCTGAAATGATGAATGATGACTCGCTGATAATGTAGCATTCTATAGGTGAAAGAATTTTTAAAATTGGTTAAGTAGTTTTTGAGTTTATCCATTACAAACAAACAAACATACAAAAAATCAAATCTTTTTTCTTTATAATATTAGTTTAGATAGTTTAGACTATTAAATAAGCATGTCATATTTGTAATCACGTTCTCGAAAACGGCTTTAAAGATTTCGATGAAAGTTGCAATATATGGGTTTACGGGGGCGAAAAATCGATCTAGCTAGGTCTCATATCTGGGAAAATTCGTTTTCTCTATTTTCACCAAAGCAGAGCTCGGACGCCCAGGTACTCGAAAGTCTGTCAACGGCTGAAATAAATACAACTATTAATTATTTCAGCCCCCAAAACCCCTTTTATAAATTATGTAATCTGTAATAAAGTCTTCACGTTCAAAAATAATTACAGATTATTCTGGCTAGCAACTATTACGGCTTGCTGCGCTTGCTCATATGAAGTATTACGAGGCGCCTTAGCGTTGTACACCTCTGATGCTGTGTCATACTCCGTGGAAACTGATTACCTGGAGTGGGACACACCGTTTCCAGCACTGACAATATGTGAGGAACCAAACCCAACGTACATTAAGAAGTACCTTGTTCAGTAAGTGATGATCTATTTCCACTTTTTCTCTCGTATGGGCACGTAAATTCAGCCTTAAAACTGTATACACCGTGAAATTTGAATCACAGTTTTGCTAGAACAAACGTTGTTCAGACCATGGTCTACTACCATCCCACAGCAACCAATTAAAAAAAAAACATAATTGGTTTTTGAAAAAACACAAAAAAAAAAACAAAGTTTAAAATGTCAAGATTATCGTTACTCCCTACAATACAGACACCACGCATGGGACACAGCATTGTCTACAGGGAAATGTACCTCTATAAAGCAGTAAGCAGTAGATAATCTTGACATTTTAAACTTTGTCTTTTTGTGTTTTTTCAAAAAACCAATTTATGTTTTTTTTTATTGGATGCTAAAGAATGGTAGTAGACTATGGTCTGAATAACGTTTGTTCTAGCAAAACTGTGATAAAAATTTCACGGTGTATATAGCGACAAGAATTCATTTGAATGTCTAATCAAATCAAATCAGTTTATTGCAAACATGTTGTACAAAAATAAATTGCTGCCCATGAACACCGACTCCATCGACATGTGAACATCGAGGCAATTCAGCTGCTAGACCAAACAAATATAGTGCGAAGACAACCTTTTGAGTTAGTGTAGTGTAAAAAGTGTAGAAATAATTGTGACAATGACACACATACAACACATGAACAAAGTGTTTATATTATAATATCAGACTCTAAGAAAGTGGAACGAACTTGTGTAAAGTACAATCAACACTATTCTAATTTTTTTAATAATCATTACGTAAAAAATTAAGTTAGATTAAAATTGCTTATTAGCCTTATAGGCTAGATTGTTATTAATTATTAAGAACCTGGTTCTTTTTAATAAAGGATAAAAAACCTGTTGTACAGAGGTTTGAAAAAGATTACATGTTTCAAACATGCACCCTGTAAGGGCACTGCAAAACAAATTAAAATTAATAAATTACATTTCATTACATTACAATACATTCTTTCATAATGCGTAATTTTTACAAAAAAAAAACAATACAATAGAACAATTATTGTTAATTGTTACTGTAGCTATCGCATTATATTATATTATTTATTATGAGTAATAAAGAATAAGAATAAGTTAAATCAAAAATAAAATTAATTAATACAAATAAATTAAATATGTAGGTATGTATACAAACAATGGTCAATGGTCAGCTATTTATGTCATTACTTTTTATGTATATAAAAAAAACTAAATTCTAATTAATTTTACATTTTCTGTTCCCATAATACAGCATCAATGTGTAGCTACAATCAACTACCGAATGTTTAATAATTATGTTTTGTGGCTACACAATCAAAGATTGTTTACAATTAAAAGAATTCTTGTCGATGTGTGATACAAGAAATTAAAGTGATTGAAAATATTAGGCAGTCAGATATGTGACAGCAGGGCTAACGGCTAGATCCAGGAGCCCTAGAACGGCCACATTAAGCAATTCCTCTAAAAGCAATCCATTTTCTGAATTTCCTCTATGGTGACTAAAATTTGAGTATCGGACCATTTTTATACAGATATAAGTAACGTCAACCAACGCACCTTTGGCAGTCAGACCTGCATCTTGCATTCCTGCTGACTGACATACAGGGTGGCAGGAACATCGACTGGATTAATTACACGATTCTGAAACCCACCCCCACGTTGAAATATTTCGTCGGTTATTAAAAAAAAATCTGCTGTTTCATAGAAAAGTGTAATACCTACGCGGTCAAAATGTATGGAACAACAGATTAAAAAAAATAACCGACGAAAAATTTCAACGCAGGGATGTTCAGAATCATGTACTGAATCCATGGTAACAGTTTTCGCGTCGATGTCCCTGACACCATGTATATTCTTTTTTATTTCGTTTCGATACGAGAAGAGAAGATTGTCTTTACAATAATCAAAGTTACTGTAAGGATAGTTATATTATTTTGCCCGTATCTTTTCAGGCACAATTTACCCCCAAGTTTAATCGCGTTCAGTCAAGAAGTTAGTTTTCGGAACGTGAAATTCTGTAGATCCTGTGTCTCTTGTGAGATGGGGAAGACCTGTGTGCAGAACTTTCTGGAGCTGGTCAATGGAATTAGGAAGAAGTGCCCTGATCTGCTGACTGAATGCTGGTGGGATGGCAAACCCTTCTCATGCTGTGAAAGGTAAGAACTTTATCATCATCATCAGCTTCTGCAGCACCCTTTCTTTTAACTCTTTATCTTTATACCTACAGCAGGTCATTTAAGCCTCCTTCCTTCGCCATTCTTCCCTGTCTTACACCAATCTTGTCCAGCTCTTATCGATAAGGCTGAAGAAAGAAAATATGTTAATTCTCGACAATAAAGACGCACATACTTACTGTTGTTTTCATAGATTAAGATTATGCTGTACTATGGAAGAGCGGAGTCTCCTAACACAAGCATTGTTTGCTTAAAAGGAGGCTCCAAACACGAAACCCTTTTTTGTAAACTGAAGCATATATAAAAACATTTTAATTTTAATAAAAAAAAAAAAACAATTTTATTTTAATTTAATACAAAGTCGCTTTTCGCGTTTGTATGAATGTCCGCGTTGTTCTTCTAAAATACGCAACGGATTTTGATGAGGTTTTCAACATAATTTTGAGAATATTTTCGGAAGGATTATATGTATAATACATTAATATTAAACATATAGATAATTAAGAAATCTCGATGTTTTGTCAAGTCGTAAAAACTTTGCAAAGCAGGGGCGGGTCGCTATGCCGCATACATACATATGAAAGATCATTAGGTACTTAAACCGAACGAATAAAAACTATCCCGTAAACAATATCCCGTAGGTTGAAGAGTTACTGAGAAAATAATTGGCTCTCGTAATAAATCTAGCTTCATCTGAATTTCATTCCCACTTTGAATAAACTCAAGTCAGAAATGAACAGTGTCCTTGCTACGAGTACTATCATGAAAGTTCAGCGCTGTTCACATTGGTAGATCAGGCAAACAAAACTTGCGGAACAAAAGTTGCCGGGGTTGCGGCAAAGTCCGAAAGGGGAGGGAAGGCAACATGGCAACTGAAGGAACACGGGTGGGTTTGAGTCAGTAAGAGTCTGACACGCCCTTCCGCTCTGTCCAGAGCGGGAGAAGTTATTTGATAATCCAACATAACCTTACCCAAAAAAAAATCTTTCCATTAAAATAATTGCATTTTAAATTAGGATAATCAGCCTATAATGTCCCCATAGCTGGGACACAGGGTCAGTAACAGCTCGGACCGAGTCAACTGGGCATGCTTCCTCTCTTTGGGAGGGAGTGGGCACTAATCCACCACGCGGGCCCAGTACGGGTTGTTAGATTTCACATGTCTTCGAAGTTTTGGTACTAGGACATGGCCGGTTTCTTCACGATGTTTTCCTTCAAAGTTTTAAGAGCAGTGGTGATGAAATAATTTACACAAAGAAAACCCGCCTGTCTGGGTTCGAACCTACGACCTACAACTCGTAGGTCGCGGCCGTTACCACTTGGCCACCACTGCTGTCATATCTTAGGTGCTCGTAGATAAAAGTGTAGTTAAAAAGTTTAGTTGCCGTTAAAAAAAAATCTTGGAATTACATCCACTAATGATGGATGATTTTGTAAACTAGTACCCTAATTGCGTAATACAACACAATCACAGTCTGTTTCGATTTGAAACAGATTGCTAATCCATTGCTTCATAAATTGGAAAACAAAATCTGCTCAACAACGTAAATAACGCAATGAATGTTGTTGAACTGTCAAAATGAAACAAATTAGGCATAATTGTTTACGAAAATAAATTACGTTATTAGGGTACAGATTATTTATAATGTAAAATATTTAGCTGCACTTATACCAATGTAAACTGAGTTTTAAGATGTCCTAGATTCAGTCACCACGCTACAAAATTAAACGCTACGCTTTACAAGTGAAAATGGTAAAATTAAAGCCATCTTGATCGAGTTTCACGCCAAATTAAATTCTGAGCAGCATTCAGTAGCTAAACGAAGCTGCTAGGAGCTGTTTTAATTAAAATACTTAATATTTATTAATTGTTCCATATCTTTAGGATGGTTAAAATAGACCTAATCAGGAGTGCGGATAACTGTCTGAAGTTTTAGCAAGAATTGGATACCAATATTCACTAATTAGAGCGAAGCAGTTGAATTTTAAAAGTGCTGTAGCGGTTACACCGCCACATACAAACTACGCATCAAAGACATGACGTCGACCCCGACTCACTGGGGAATCACCACAATCACCACAGAAAGTTTCGAAACACCGCGAACTATGCGGCACCCGGTTCCAACTCACTGGAACCACAGCTGGCACTGTATGAAGCATCGCAAGATTCAGCCCACTATCGACCTCCGGTCTCCGGAGCGGAGTGATGTAGCGGTTACACCGCCACATACAATCTACGCATCAAAGACATGACGTCACAAAAATCCTGCATCGCGCAGTTAGAGTTTACCGAGCGATCGACATACATACAAGATTTCAACTTCTAACCGATGGGCAGTTGCCCACCAGACACAACACCCGTCTGGTCGGAGGATCCTCCCTTTTCTATGGTGGATGAGTGAACTTTACACCCTGTTCCTCATGCCCCTAAAGTGCCAATAAAAAGTCGAGTATTTTGAAGAAGTAATAAGAAGAAGAAAAAAGAAAGAAAATATGTTTATTTGCGGAAAACATGACACAAAGAAAGAACACAGACACAAAATAGAACAAATACTATGCGAAATATTTGACATCATTTTGCGACGTTGCCAACTTTCAGAATAAACGCTCTTAAGTGTTGTGTTTTTGTATTTCATGCTATCAAATATAAATAACTCAGCTGGTAATTTTACTCTGACAGCTCCAAGTCCGTCCTCAAATGAAAGTCGTTAATGAATACAGACCCTAAACTGCGTCAGTATTGCCAACATTACTTGAGCTTAATTAAAGATAACAACGGTGTTGCCGCTTTATTGCCTGTTTCGGACTTAGACGTTTATTGCGAGGTCTTAAAGAGGGACTTACTTTAGTTCTAGTGACTAATTGGGTCGAGAATAATTCAGTGTGGTTAAAGTTGTAGGATTCATTAAATCTTGTTATTTTGAAAGCGAAATTCAAAGTGTATTATAGTCAAACTTGTTGTTGGATTTCGTATGTCTTTTGATTTTGAAATATAAATAATATTTATTTGCATATAAAACATCCTAACTATCCTTACATATTAAAAAACAAAGTCCCCCGCCGCGTCTGTTGCGATAAACTCAAAAACTATTGAATCGATTTGCAAACGATTTTCACCAATGAACGTAGTGATTCATGCGGAAGGTTTTGGTGTATAATTCATTAAAGTTTTGATTAAATTGGCTGAAATGTTTTAATTATTGTCAAAGATGTCCTGGTGTACGCCGCGTGATCCGTAAGAGATACATCAACTTTATGTTCTACAGGATCTTAAAAAGTTCAACAAAAAAGTCCGTGATAGCAATGTCTATCTTTTAAGGATGATCCACAGTAACCATTTTTATCTTTCAGGATTTCATAATAATTTCATTGGTTTTATATCAATCCATATCAAATAAAATATGTAATTTAAATTGGACATTTAATTTTAGATTAAGATAATCCTTGACATCTTTTCATTTAAATTTTAGGAGAATGAGGAACAGGGTGTAAAGTTCACTCATCCACCATAGAAAAGGGAGGATCCTCCGACCAGACGGTTGTTGTGTCTGGCGGGCAACTGCCCATCGGTTTGAAGTTGAAATCTTGTATGTATGTCGATCGCTCGGTAAACTCTAACTGCGCGATGTAGGATTTGTGTGACGTCATGTCTTTGATGCGTAGTTTGTATGTGGCGGTGTAACCGCTACAAAATGAATACTTTAAAAGGTAACACAGATTCAAAATTACACGTAACAAAGTAATTTTGGTTGATGGCAACGCGGGTGTAGCGGTAGGAGTCGATGACCTTTTCCTCGGCTATTAAGTATGAAATCCCGGTAGTACGTTCCCGTGGTATATTTTCCAACAACCACGCGGGCGAAGCCGAGGGCAAAAGCTAGTAATATTATATTATATATTATACTAATAATTATAAATGCGAAAGTGAGTTTGTTTGTTACGCTTTCACGCTAAAACGGCTGAACGGATTTGGATCAAATTTGGTACATGGGTAGACCATGACCGGGAGAAAGACATAGGCTACTTTTCATCTTGGATCACAGACTAAGTCGTGGGCAATAGCTAGTGGTATATAAAGTGGTTTTAAAAATATTTTATATCATGGCATGCAAAAACTATATATAGGTTATATTACAAAACGTCTCCCGTTAGTAAATTAAGCTGTAAAAACTATTAGAGTTTTACTATTTATGTGTACATTACCACATGTGAAAGTACATCTAGCATTTAGAGGTATGAGGAACAGGGTATAAAGTTCACTTATCCTCTATAGAAAAGGGAGGATCCTCCGACCAGACAGGTGTTGTGTCTGGCGGGCAGCTACCCAACGGTTGAAGTCGAAATCTTGTGTATATGTCGTTCGCGCGGTAAACTCTAATTGCGCGATACAAGATTTATGTGACGTCATGTCTTTGATGCGTAGTTCGTATGTGGCGATGTAACCGCTACAAAATTAGGAAAGGACGCATTTGCTTTGCAGTATTTTAAAATTGAAACTAACTTATTCATACTTTTGCAGGTTCCGCCCAATCCCTACAGAGTTCGGAACATGTTTCTCGTTTAATTCTCGCTGGACTGATGACAAGACCAGTATCAGTGTCAATAGAAATACTGGTCTTCCAAGCTTGGTGTTTTCTGCAACTCAGTCCGTCACTGTAAGTATATCAAGATTGAAAGAAAAGTTAGAGTTGTATTAGTTGCTTTGTTCCATAAGTCTATGCAATAAATTCTAAGGGGACCCATTTCAGCAATCCCAAATGCGTAAATTCCTAATCGATTACTTCATATGTTTGTAAAATTCGTCTGCTCGGCAACGTTTAACCCAATGAATGTTATCCAACTGGGATGATGCCTGGGTCAGAAAAAAAAACAATTTAGTCCGTCAGTCAGTTAATAAAAAAATATTGGACGCGTATTTTTAGCTTCATCATTTTAATAAAAATTGACTTGGATAAAACAAATTGGGGAGTGGGGGTCACTACGTCACAAGTAAGTTTAAAATCTACATACTCGTGACGCAATGGCACATTTCCGTAATCTTTTGATTAAGTAAAAAAATTGGTTGTCTGTAAAGTCGGTTTACGGACGATAACTTTACGTGATAACGTCACAAGCCGAACGCTTAGGTCGATCGTGCCTCTCTATCTCTTGTTCCGCGCTCTCGCTTGCACGCTCGGCTCAGGCGGAACGTGACACCTTTTCGTGCATGCAGCCGGGCGTGACGTTATCACGTCAAAAAAAAAAGATAAAATGCGTGTCCAATATTTTTTAATAATCTCCAAGACGGATAAAAAACACATTTTTAGTCATCATTCCTATTGTCAAAATGAAAGGCATTGCAATGTTTAGTGTGCGATCTCAGGTTAAGGGAGGATCAAGTAGCATTTCCATTAGGATTGTAAAACGTTTTTTTTTTTAAACTGTGTAGTTTCTTGCCCATTCTTCTCCATACGATACACGATACTACCTTTTGGAAGGGACAACTAGCATCAATTATAATTTTCTGTAAATTTTGACGTTCAAACCGTTCGTGCATTTCATGTGCCTATTTAAAATAAATGATTTGACTTTGACTTTGACTTCAATAGGGCGATCATACGGGTTTACGTTTCATATACACCGTGAAATTTGAATCACAGTTTTGCTAGAACAAACGTTATTCAGACCATGGTCTACTACCATTCTACAGCATCCAATAAAAAAAAAAAACATAATTGGTTTTTGAAAAAAACACAAAAATACTAAGTTTAAAATGTCAAGATTATCTACTGCTTACTAAATTTCGTTTATGGAGTTACATTTCCCTGTAGACAATGCTGTGTCCCGTGCGTGGTGTCTGTGTTGTAGGGAGTAACGATAATCTTGACATTTTAAAGTTAGTGTTTTTCAAAAACCAAATATGTTTTTTTTTTTATTGGATGCTGTAGAATGGTAGTAGACCATGGTCTGAACAACGTTTGTTCTAGCAAAACTGTGATTCAAATTTCACGGTGTATATACTGTGGTTTCGTTACAGATATGGATTCATTCCCCTGATGATGTGATAACAATAGCTTCAGAAAACATGCTTGGTTCCTGTGGGACTCTACATCGCATCACTGATTTTCAAGTTACGTTGAAGGTAATATAACTTAATAAGAATCAATACATGCCATGTCACTTCTTGGGTACCTTCTGTGAGTGAAGAAAATATAAATCTTAGAATTTTAAATGAAGTAAAACAACATGAATCTATCAGATTCTGCGGCCAAGAAGCTGAAGCGTCTGACTATTAACTCCGCTTTTGCGCATTTCCAACGGGGTTAAAAAAAACCAGACAAATGCGTTTCAGACCATGCACAATGAAGGGTTCCGTAGTTGGGATGAATTTATCCCAAGAACAAACTTAACATTGTAGTTGAAAAACATGTTCTCCCATACGGAATGTATGGGAGAACATGTTTTTGCAATTGCATATGTATTTGGTCGATTATTACTTATTAACTTGTAAAGCCTACTTAGCTGTGATAGGTTTCCTTTTAATTTCGTTATATATACTACTGCTGTGATTTTTTTACACATCCAAAACCAACCATTTAGCTGGCAGGGGGCGGGGACACTTGTCTCTAACAAAAATTTGCACTTTAAAGCTTTGCGTTTGCGAAATATTTTAACATTTTAACAGCAGTATGCAAAATTATTATGCAACACAAAACATTATTTTAATTATAAATTACTGGCCATATGTCAGCTAGCACACGCCAATATACCAACCAAAAACATCGAGAACTTTACTCAAGCAGAATTAAAAAAAAAAAAAAAACTAAACATAAACAGAACTAAATATCGAATAAAAGCCTCCAGGCATAAAGGGCGTGCCCGCTTACATAAAGTTGGAATTGGAAGTTATATACATATACACCGTGTCCAATAAATTCGAATACACTTTCAAAACTCAATAAATAAAAAACTGTCAAACTTAGTTTAAACATAATATATATTTTTAATAAAATTACATTTCTTTTAACAATTATAATAGATGTTTCGGTATAATGCCACCTTTGACCTTCCTCATCAGCTTCAAACGTTTTTCAAACCTGTCACACGCGGCACGCACAGCTTCCATCGGCATTTCCTTCCAAACGCGCTGGATAACTTTCTTGAACTGCCCGAGATTTGCAATTTTGTAGTCATTTAGCTTCGACAGCATGTATGACCGTACAAAAAAATCCAAAGGATTCAAATCTGGTGAGCTGGAAGGCCATTCATTCTTGGGTAGGAAATCAGTCAAATTGGCTTGACACCATGCTTGAACCACGTTTGCACGTTTTACGTTTGCGTTTGCATGTTGCTCCATCTTGTTGGAAGATGTAATAATCATCTCCAAACATGTGATGTAAACTCGGTGCTACAGTTTTTTCCAAAACTTTCGTCTTGTAATATTCAGCGTTGATTTTAACACCCTTTTCGATAAAAATCTAAGGAAGTTTTCCACGTTTACAAATCGCCCCCAAACCATCACAGATGGTGCACCTTGATATCTCGGAACGTATTTCTGGTCCTTTGGAATGTCTGCTATCCTTGCTGCCCACAATCGATCGTTTTGAACATTGTGGATGCTCTAGGACAAAAAGTTTCACATCGGAAAAGACGAACTCGTCCCCAGCGTGCCAGGAAAGTATTATTTTTGCTCTATCTAGCCTCTTTTTCTTACAAGCATTTGATACGCCGTGAACTTTACGTTTTTTATAAGCTTTACACCCAAGGTCCATTTTCAAAATATTATGCGCCGATCCCCTGGAAATTTTCAAATCAACCGCAAGTTTTCGCAGAGAACGATGGCGTTTTTGTCGAATCCGCTGTCGAAACGCGACCGACCAGATCTTTTTCGATCCTGCAATGAAGATGTCTCCTTGTACCTTTTTATGGTTTTGTACACAAAATCACGTTTGATCCCGAGAGGTTTTAAAGCCTTAAAAATTGCACCTGGCATTTTGCCACTGAGAAATTTTTTAACAACTCCTCCTCGAAATTTCTTCATTTTCTAGTTTTTGACATAAAACTAACAAAAAACATACGTCAGTAATTTTAATTTTCTTCTAATTTGCAGTCGTATACATAGACAATAAAATGTTAAAAAAAGATCCTCTCCAAAAAGTTTGCTTTATTCTAAAATAAGTGCCGATAAAAGTGTATTCGAACTTATTGGACACGGGTTATCTATATATATAAAAATCAATTACTGTTCGTTAGTCTCACTAAAACTCGAGAACGGCTGGGCCGATATAGCTGATTTTGGTTTTGAAATGTTTGTCGAAGTCCAGGGAAGGTTTAAACGGTGAGAAAATATGGAAAATTCAAGAAAAAAAAAATGAAGAAAATTCAAGTTCTCATACATTTTGTGTGGATCGGCTTTTTTGATATCTCGGTAGGTAGGTAGGGTAGAAATTTTAAAATCCTAAACATGCACATTCATTGACTGTTAGGCGGAACGAAGTTTGCTGGGTCAGCTAGTATAGAATATAAAATCAATTGCTGTTCGTTAGTCTCACTAAAACTTGAGAACGGCTGGGCCGATTTAGCTGATTTTGGTTTTGGAATGTTTGTCGTAGTCCAGGGAAGGTTTAAACGGTGAGAAAATATGGAAAAACTCACGAAAAAAAAATATGAAGACAATTCACGTTCTCATACATTTTGTGTGGATCGGCTTTTTTCATATCTCGGTAGGTAGGTAGGGTAGGTAGGGTATGTAGGGTAGGTAGGTAGGGTAGTTAGGGTAGGTAGGGTATGTAGGGTAGGTAGGTAGGGTAGGTAGGGTTTTAAAATCCTAAACATGCACATTCATTGACTGTTAGGCGGAACGAAGTTTGCTGGGTCAGCTAGTAAATGATAAACTAGGACCATCGAGCTAAAATAACCCATGTTTGACTAAACCCCTTTTATTTCAACAGGCAGAACAGACAATTAGTGACGTATCCGTGCAACTAATCTCACCGGACAATCGCGACTGCCTGTTCAACCACGAGCGACCAGAATTTGCGCACCTCTGGCCTTTCCCTCGATATTCATACAGCGCCTGCGTCTTGTACAGCAGGGCCTTCGTGCAGACAGAGGTGTGCAACTGTACACATCATTTCATGCCGCAACTTGGTATGTTGAGATTCTGTTAGCATAGAAGAAGCATTGAAAGTCAATCATCAAGTAACTTTTATGTGATTAGTATGGCTGTTTGACATATTTTCGTCTAACTTCTTCCTGCGATTTCTTGCGCGTGGACCTAGTTTATATCGCGATATACAAACTCATCCCCTATTTCACCCACTTCAAGTTTTATTTTCGCGAAAAAAGTAGCCTATGTCCAAGGTACCATCTATCTCTATACCAAAATTCATAAAAATGTATTCAGTGGTTTAGGCAAAAACTTAACATACAGACAGAGTTACTTGATGTGTGACATGTTTCCTCTCACTTTTCTGCAATCTGTGTGGTGTGTCCTAAAATATGTGGGAGTGATTTCGTAAAAAGGGACGGAAGTGTGTAACAGGAAGCCGGGGAAAGCGCGCGCTATTTGATTTGACCAATGATCGCGCGCGATGCTAGATTTGGCCGTCACAAACGACCTTGACGAGGCCCCGCCCCTTTAATGCTTATTACCAAGGTGAGATGTCAGATGTTACACATCATAAGCGACTACTGTAAAGGTACCATTCGTTACCGAACCGCAGGAGGCAACTGCAGGCGACGTATAATTTTAATTTAATTTATTTATTTATGTCAGACAACATGATCCATTATGGTTAGTAAGAACAAGAGCTTATAAACTATGTTAGTAGAAGAATATACATAACAATTAAAACATTTTATTTTACCGTCCCAACCACGATGCTAACCCAGAGCGAGTGCATCGGACACTGAAATTTACTCGAAACTAACTTCAGAATGTCGTTGCTGCTGCCGCGTACTCTGCTCAACAGTGACGACACACGCTTGCGTCTTATTGCGTAAAAGTCGTCCGTACGCGCTTCGGCAAACATGGCGGACGCACTGCAGAACCGCGGCAACCGCAACAACATCCTGAAGACGTTATTGTATTGTACCCGCAGAGCGCTGTAAGCCTTTTGAGTATAATTAACCCACAGGCTGCTCGTGTAGAAAGATTGGCAATATGCTTTGAATAGCGCTAACTTGACTTCAGCTGAGCAACGAGCAAACCTGCGAGCCAACATATTACCCCGGACTGCCAGCGCTCTGCGTTCACGTTCAATGTCCTCGTTGTCCCTAAGATCATCGGTGATAATGTGCCCTAGATATTTAAACTTTTTCACTCTAGTGAGAGGAGAACCGTTCAGAAAAAGAGGTGGCGGTTCATGATGGGTTTTATCACCAAGACCAAAAAAAAAAAAAAAAAAAATATATAGCGCCGTCATGTCGCGGCAACACGTCGCGGCGTCATGTCGCTGCAGTCATGATTCCGAACTCGACCGCAGGCGGCAACTGCCCATATTCCAGTCGGTAGATAGAAGATAGAAAAACGTGACTATCGCTCGAGCGTGGGCAGCACGACTGGTCTGCGGTCGGGCTGCACGTGTCACCTGTCACTCGCCCGTAGCTGCAAATGACATGTCGCTAGCTACGGATGGTATTTCATAGAAACCAGTCGTGTGCGGCGACACGTCGCATGCAGTTGCCTCCTGCGGTCGGTTACGGAATGGTACCTTTAGGCTCGTTCGTTTTTGTTCCCCAAATCAAAGTTATCTGAAGATCGAGAAATCGGCTTTAAGTTAACATAAAGCCAAACTGGTAGCACTTAAAAGGATTTCTATTCATTCTCTGGTTTCGTTTTCAGGTAATATACCGATGTGTGACCTTGATGGTTTACTTTGCCTTCACAAAGCAAAGAGAGGTGAGTCATGTGTTGTTTAGAATGCATAGCGAATAACTCACGACCAACTAACGCAGTTTCCTTCAGCTTTGAACCCGTTTTTTAACAGTATTATGCATGGAATTAGACCCGATTGACCCTATCGATTGATGCCATAAAAAACAGGGTGTTATTTTTTCGGATTTTAGCCGGTGCGATTCCCGAGTATGGCAAGCTAATTTTCGAAAATCTTTTAAAGCAGATTTCTTTCTTTTTAAAAATAACGGAAAGTTGCCTTTGAGTAAAAATTGCTTTCTCCAGTATTTAGAGTACTTTCCCAGGTGAGGTTAAAAATTCCACCCTGTATAGGAAGTACGTTATGCGAAAAACGCGTTCGTAACTTCGGAAAATTTACTTTTATTTAAGTGTGAAACAGTAGACTTACACTTGAACGGTAGATTTACACTTGAAAAAAAGTGTCAGAAGTGATATGAATTCTGAGATCCACAGCGCCTACACAGTCTCTCACTACCAAAAATAGCTCGTCCGAGTTATACACATTAGATAATCGCAAGGGTCAACCTATTCGTAGTGCAATGGAGAGCCTTCACCCTGGGGAAACCGCCTACATGATCACGGTTTTCCCTTCAGGTAAGTATGAATTAGCTGTGCGCGAAGTTCGTTTAACGGCGGAGAATCGCAACAACGCGGTTCAGGAAAAGGGCCAAAAGGTACAACGCCATCTATCGAGTTTTAGTGTAAACTGTCGGACAAAGAGTGATTTGTAAAATATAATGTAAACTAGCTTTTGCCCGCGGCTTCGCCCGCTTGGATGTCGGAAAATATCCCTCGGCAACGTACTACCGAGATTTCATACTTAATAACAGACGAAAACGTCATTGATTCCGCTGCGCCCGCGTTGCTCCGCGTAATTTTGAAACTGTGTGATATCTCTTAAACTATTCATTTAAATTGTATGATTAAAAGGCATATTTTAATCTAAATTAAATGTCCAATTTAAATAACATATTTTTTTGGATAAGGATTAATTAATACTATACAGGTCAAAAAAGCTTCGGAAATAAAAATTTTTTTTTTTCAAATTCTGAAATATAAAAATGGTTATTGTGGATCATCCTTAGAAGATAGACATATGCCATTGCGGACTTTTTTGTTGAACTTTTTAAGATAAACAATACCGTAGAACAAAAATTTGATGTATCTTTTTCCGTTAACGCAGCGCACGCCAGTAAAGCTCCCCAGTCGGCATGATTTTTTCTGACTTTTTCAACAATAATCGTCATATTTCAGCCAATTTACACAAAACCGTGGTATACACTAAAACCTTCAACATGAATCACTCCGTCCATTGGTGAAAACCCGTTTGAAAATCCGTTCGGTAGTTTTTGAGTTTATTGCGTTCAGACAGACAGACAGACAGACGCAGCGCGGGACTTTGTTTTATAATAATTATGTAAGGATAACTTAAAGAATTAAGTAAAATACAGTACTTATCTACATATTTATGCTTGGAATACGACAAATATTTATGGCGTAGTCACAAAATCACATCTATAGACTTTTTTTACAAGATACATACTTACAAACATTACAAAACATTTTAATTATAAATAATCCTTTTTCAAGGATTACTAAGATACTGAAGCTGCTTTTTGTAGAACGCCATTCTAAGTAGGTACAGAGAAACAGCTGTTTTCTTTCAGATGATTTGAGCACTGAACACTACCATTGTCCGATGGCTTGTGAAGAAGTAGTTTACGAAGACATCCATGTTGCTTGTCCGTAAGTAAAAATTTAATAGAGAAAAAGTATACTCAAGATTGTTCTAAGTACAGTAGGCCGCACATCAGTTTCTAAAAAACTTTTGAAAGCTGACCTCGCATTTTATTGAAACTCTGCACTACGTTAGGCCAGCTCAAGATTGTGGTGGCATCTACATCGCCACGTACAAACTACGCATCACACTGACGTCACGCAAAATCCTACATCGCGCAAGCAGAGTTTATAGCATGACCAGCATTTATACAACGACCCGACATCAATCGTTGGGCAGTTGCCCATCAGACACGACATCTGTGTCATTGGAGGATCCTCCCTTTTCTATGGAGGATGAGTGTTCCTCATGCCTCTATACTGGTGACCCCGAAAATGGACACTGGCGCAGTCTGTGAGCAGCTAGTTCGGTGTGACGTCATCATCATCACTTCTTCAAGGTTACGAGGGGCGAGTCACATAGCCAGCCAGCACCCACGGCTTCAATGGATATCCTGACCATCAGCACGCCCTCAGCCTTATCAGCAACCTTAGCACACTGCACTTTCGGCCGGTCCACAAGCAGAGCCTTTCAACCCTCTCCTGGTTGAGGCCAGCAGTCAGTCTCAACCCACATCCGACTCACTGGAGCATAACGCAGCACCACCCAAAAGGATTACCACCGACGCGACGTGCGGTCTACTGCAGTTTGTACCAAAATTATCTGATTAAAATGTAAACAAATGTCAAAACGTACCTATGGATGCCAATTTGTAGTCAATCTGCCTAGCCTTTTCCCAACTATATTGTGGTCGGCTTCCAGTCTAACCGGATGCTGCTGAATACCAGTATTTTACATGGAGCGACTGTCTATCTGACCTCCACAACACAGTAACTGGGTAACACGATACCCCTTGGTAAGACTGATAATCAGACTTTCGGGCTTCTGACGACCCGTAACGACTGTCAAAGATCCACGAATGACAACCGGGACCAACGGCTTAACGTACTTTCCGAGGCACGGTGGAGTCTCGGCATGTAAAGATGGTCACCCATCCACGGACCAATCTCGGCAAGCGTAGCTTAACCTGATTGATCGACCCATGCGGCTGTTATAACTTAGCCAAGAGCTCCTCCAATTTGTAGTGCTATTTAGAAATTGAGTGCTTCGATTTGATTATTTGAATACTTAAACCTTTTTTTTTTCTTTTTTTTTTTGGGTGTGAAATTATGAAATAACTTTTTCCGCTCTGGGTGGAGCGGGAGGGCGTGTCAGACTCTTACTGACTAAAACCCACCCGTGTTCCTTCAGTTGCCATGTTGCCGGGGGTCCACGATTTCCCTTTCGGTCCGTATTCGCAGCCCCGGCAGGCATTGGCCCTGGCCGACCCCGTCAATTCTGCTGACATCTCTTTGAGGCGCGCGTGGAACACAACGCGCCGTCGACCCTGACTTGGTCCTTATCGGACGGCGAGCTATCCATTGCTCACCGTCCGCAAGCCTGCGCCTACGGTGGCTGGAAATCCCGACGCCCAGGGCGTCTCCTCCTGCGGTGGTTAGGGGCGCGAGGGCGCTAAGTTTGCCTCTCCCTCACGCGTTCCACCTCCACCTTCACAAGCATTACTGCTTCGCAGAAGGAGGTGACGGCCTCCCATTTCCTCTCGCTCCGTATCATGGCCCGAATCAGGGCCGGACGCGAGAGATCACTGCCGCCGATCGCCTCCACGAGGACATGGCGATCCCGCCCAAGCCGGGCAGACCTCCACCGTATGCTCCACCGTGTCCTCCGGGCGATCCACACAGTGGTGACACCCGGGCGGAATACTTAAACCCGAGATTCTAATTTTAAATCACCTTGAAGATGTTTTTCATTTGACTATTGTAGTTAATTTTATAACCTCAATTTTCTTCAATAATTTTTCTATTACAACTTAATCATGTTATTCAAACAGTAATTGTTGGAAAACGTGGTACGATATAAACTTTTTTTTTTTGCCATTGTTGTTCCACTGCTGGGCAAAGGCCTCCCTACTGTCTTTCCACTTCTCTATCTGTCCAGAGCTTCCAAAGACCAATCTTTAAAGATATAAACCTGAAACAAAAAAAAAAAACAAATATTACCACCACCACCACCACTAAAATTACCATTAACAACACACCAAAAAAAAAACACTAAAACCACCACCTCCACAACCCACAGACGTATAAAGAGCCACAACCACTAAAATTTAAACCTTCTAAATTTGGATGAAAGTGTTGCTAGTTCAATTCAGTGAGTGATTGCGTAAGAATTTAACCTAAACCGGGTTTATTTACACTTTCATCAAATACTTTTGAGACAGACTATACTTACTTTTTCATGTAGTCGCCAATCAAGCAATTTGCCCGAGGAACTTTTACGTCGAGGCACTCGTGGTAGCATGCGCCTGGGCCGCCATCCTACCCTGAGAGTACGTCGTCAAGCAATCAGAGAATTGCTTGGTCTTGTCGGTAAGTAGAACTTGATATATTTAGCATAATTTTCACTTGTAGAAACATGAAAACTAGAAACATGTTAGATAAAGTCTATGGTTAGTCAAACTTAATCCTGAATTTGAATATAATGGCGATGGCGATGACGATGGTGATGGCGATGGCGATGACAATGGTTAAAGTCAAAGTCATGGTGATGGTCAAAGTCAGTCAAAAAGTCAAAGTCAGTCAAAGCCAAAATCATGGCGATGACGATGGCGATGGCGATGATGTTAATGAATAGTGTATATCATTTAAATACGTCAGCCAAGATATCAGATGAACTGTTACACATCATTAAGCATCAAAGGCATACGGGGTGGCAGGGACATCGACGCGAAAACTGAAACCATGGATGTAGTACATAATTCTGAAGCCCCGTGCGTTGAAATTTTTCGTCGGTTATTTTTAAAAAAATCAGCTGTTCCAGATATTTTGACCGCGTAGGTATTGCATTTTTCTATGAAACAGCAGATTTTTTTTTCAGCAGGTTCAGAATCATATGTACTGAATCCATGGTTTCAGTTTACGCGTCGATGTCCCTGACACCATGTATAGTATTTTTTACAGATAATTTACAAAATAATAACCTGTTTAAAAAAAATGGTCTTTGATTCATTGTGTGAGGGGTTGGTTTGATTCATTGAAATCCTGACACCATGTATAGTATTTTTTACAGATAATTTACAAAATAATAACCTGTTTAAAAAAAATGGTCTTTGATTCATTGTGTGAGGGGTTGGTTCATATATTACTTTCCTCTATGGGTTGGTTTGATTCATTGAAATAGAAATAACATATGTCTATGGTTTGATTAGACGATTGGACTGATAGGCGAAAGGCATAGACAAAACAGTAGCCATAACTTTGAACTTTCTTGTTTCAGTGGATGTCGGTGGTGTCATAGGAGTGTTCTTTGGGGCATCCCTCCTCAGTTTCATAGAAATAATTTATATACTGTTTATACGCAGTTATACCTAACATCTATTTACGAATATAAAGGTGAGTTGAGTTAAGTTAGGTAGTAGGTCTGACCACGCTAAGCCTGCAATGGAATAAATGGGCAACTCCAAAAAGTTTTATTTAAGTATGGTATACTTTTACATCAGTCGGTTATGTCAGTTTCGGGGTTGTAAGAGAATCTAATGATTTTGATATTTTGCCTTTTGATTTATGCATAATAGATTATGTGTAATAGACTATGTCGTACCTATGCTCTACCTCCATACGATGACAAAACTGTATCAAATCCACACTGCATCGTGCTAAAGTGTCCATACTTTACCAAGAATAAATCAGAATACAGTGTGATTCTTCATAATGTGTACATATCGATGATATACTTAATTTTATAGAAGAAAAAAAGAAATCGTTTTTTTTTTTTTTATTAAAACATTTATTTTATTCTCTTTGGCATGTTATTTATAAATTTTACAATTATTGTAAAAATTGATGAAAAAAACTTGTTACAAAAAAAAAAATACCGACTTCCAAAAAAAAACACTACAAAGTGAAAAATAACTTTAATTTCGGAAGTCGGTGTCTTGGGTTTTGTGTTTTCGTTTTTTGCCACCGACTTCCGAAATTAAAGTTATTTTTCACTTTGTAGTGTTTTTTTGCTACATACTAAGTGGGAAAAAAAATACGTATTTTGTAGCTAACTCAAAAACTACCCAAGCAAAGTTAATAAAATTTATATGGGACCAATTTGGGAGCATACCCTTTCAAACAAAAAAAGAATTTTCAAAATCGGTCCACAAATGACGGAAAAATCGGTAGACATACATTAAAAAAAAAAAAAAACATACGCGTCGAACATATATATATCTTTCATTTATTGCGGATCACACATAAAGGTACATACAATCCATATAGTATTAGTAACAAAGACTTAGAAACTATGTTAGTAAAACTTACAAACTAACCAAACAACAACTAATAACTACGTGGGTCAACACATGTTGGCACGTGCCTCCTCATCCAGTGCCTAATAAAAGAAAGAAAGAAAATACATTTATTTAGCACAGACCAAAAAAGCACACAATATAATTAACAGTAGATAAAAAATAATAAAAAATTAAAATCAAACAAAAAGTGTAAAGAGGGATGTCGGAAATTAGCAGGGGAGTGTGCCTCACGGCTGCGCCAAAACGGCCTAGTTCAGCAAAAATGCCAGACAACAATAAGTGCCTGACGCTGGTTTTCAACTGGACCTGAAAGTGTGATGTGACGGATGTAAATCAGTTTTATAATGTAACGTGTAAATGTATACTTAAATAAAATAAATTTGTGTCAGATAAAAAAATAAATAAAATAACGAATATATGTAGGTACAAAAATAATGTGATTGTGCATAAAATTGAAGATTCGGAAGACTGACAAATAAATGAGTAAGTGAGACGGACGCATGATAGACCATTGTATACTTAAATAAAGATAAAAGTATCCTTCGAAAATGAGTGAACAAAAAACCTTTTTGGAACGATGCCACACTTCCATGTTCCAACACATTGTCATAATTTAATAATGCAACAAGAACCTCCGGCTCGAGGACATACGGGATGTGAGCCAGTGAGCCGAGCCGAACGTCAGCATGAGCCAGAGCAATTCCCAGCAATGAAACTGTATACAGCACACAGACACAAATACTGACGCAGCCACTGACACAGACGCTGACACATACTCAATACTCAAGTGGGCAGGTACATATACATAAAAGGGTTGTCCACCTTGTCGACCAATGTTTTTAGGATGCTGTTGGAGCTTCCGCGCAACCTACCCATTATTGACGCCGCCCGCTTTCTCATTAAGGCATGAAAATCGTCAACACGGGCTTCCGCGAACATCTGCGAAGCGCTGCAGAAGCGTGGAAGCCCCATCAACATCCTAAACCCATTATTATATTGAACGCGTAGGACGTTGTAGGCCCTCTGCGTATACTTCACCCACAAGCTGCACGTGTAGAAGGTTTGGCAGTAGGCCTTAAAAAGATACACCTTCACATCCCCACTACAACGTGCAAACCTGCGGGCTAACATATTGCACCGAACCGCCAACGCCCTACGCTCTTTATCCAAATCTGCATCATCAGATAAGTCCTCCGTAACCAAATGCGTCCATGCGTCATGTTCGTGAACGGGCGCCGTCAGTAGGGACTGGTCATCTCTTAACTGCCACGGTTTATTTTAATTTTTGAATTGTTTTTATTTTTGTTTTTTGTTACGGACGCTTTTAACGTGCACGTCTTTCTACATTGTTCTCACATGTATAATTTCAACATGAATAATGTAACCAATATTTTGTAACAATTTTTTTATTTAAAAGAGTGTCCGTGGAGTTTCTTGCCCGTTCTTCTCCATAGGTACCTACTACGCTTTGGAATGGGCAACTAGCTTCATCTTTCTGACTGACCGACCCCTTGACAATTCAAAAGTACCTGTAATTGGTTTATTTGAAATAAATGCTTTGAGTTTGAGTTTGAGTTTGAATGTCCTAGGTACTTAACCTGAGCAACACGCTGCAAAGGTGTTCTGCTTATAGTCACTGGAGGAACGTTCGAACCTCCTCCTTTTTGGAAATCGGTTAAAAAGAACAGATTTTTGCTAAAAAATCATGTTAATTTTCAATCGAGGGTAGTTTTTTTTCTCAATTTTCATTTTATGTGGACGCCTAATTACTTCCAATCTTTATGGAGTTTGTTTCATCGCGATAGATGATTTAGTTTAAAAGTTACACAGTTCTGTTATTTTTTTTTAATTCAGTAAAAAATAAATTAGATTTCTTTAAATATTTTTCTGTCCTTAAAATTAAGCATAGATTCCCCCCTCATTTCGATATGTGCACATTATGAAGAATCACACTGTATAAACAAAATAACCTATGAAAAACAAAAAGACAAATAAAGTATCAAATATTTTTTAGTAGGATAGAAAGAAAGAAAGAAAGAAAGAAAAATATTTTATTTGGGACACGCACATGAAATACAAACAGTAATAACAATTACAAAGGAGCATCTAAAACTAACGAAATTTACAAATTACCGAAATGAAAACAAAAAATAACCTGTGCGAGGTCCAAAAGCCACCTATCTCAGCATTGGCTGCGATATTTAAAAAATAAATATTGTAGCGCTGGTATTCTGATACGGCCCGCTGTGATGCCACGGACACACCTACGGACACATCAATCCCACTTTGGTATTACAAAAT
This sequence comes from Agrochola litura, assembly GCA_949152395.1. NCBI lineage: Eukaryota > Metazoa > Arthropoda > Insecta > Lepidoptera > Noctuidae > Agrochola > Agrochola litura. Next base: position 5,448,086 of record OX424490.1, read on the forward strand.
AAATAAACAATAGTTTTTAATAAAAAATTAAATAACGGTTTATATGAAAACCGTAAGTAAATATTGCCTTCGCTCATACGCCCGATGCTCCAACATCACTTGTCCATGGTATAGACTATTGTCGATAGGATGGTGTATTGTTGATGGGATGGTGTTGCCGTCTATAGATTTTCAAATTCCACCGTTTTTTTACTTATGCAGACTTAGCGTGGCCAGACTCTACTTGGTGAGATAACTACTAGACCCAGTGCAAGTTCTCTTCATCCAAGTTCTCTTCATCATTATCTTCCTGCCCTTGTTGTACGTGGCCCGTGGGGTCATCCAACACGTTGTTCTTTCATTTTCCCTGTCAACTGTCACATTAATATTCACTCCCTTCTCTTTCATATCATTCCACTATACATCCATCTTCTTTTGGCCTTTCTCTCCCTTGAGTGCGAGTCCACTTATGAGCATTATATATCCACAATATCTTGAAAACGATTGTTTAATATGAATCTAATAAACTGCATAGGTAAGCAAATCAGACCCAAACAGATATTAGAAACTTAAATAAAACTAGATTTTGTTCGGAAATGATTTGTTCTACACTTTTTGCTTGTTTTCTTTTCCAAGATATTGGCAACTATCTATGAAATAATTTTTTATCTGTGTATTTGATACTTGACATAAAGAAAATTTGAAATCCGAAAGTTCACTTGAACATGACTTGAACTAAATTATGAAAGATTGAAAGAAGAGATTTTTTTTTGACAAAATAGAAATGACATTTTTAAAACAGCCTTGTTCAAAATTGGTCTTCAATTTTTATCCAATACTCACAAATAGTCAGATGCAATGGCTCTTAAATTATTAGTTGCTATATATTTAGTGCAAGTTGTAATTATAAATGTAATAGATGCTCAATTTCATAAATATGACCCAAAAGTAGAGAGATTACTAAGGAACTTAACTATGACGGGGCCAGGTACGTATCTGTTCACGTATTTGACGACCACGATTTCACTTGAACTAATGACACAGAATTTTGAATAATTCTGTCTTAGTGTCCCATAAAAAACACGTATCTTCCATACCAAATATGTTTCTGTTTCGCTCCTAACAGATTTCTATTTCAATAGATTGACCCCTATTTCATAAAACTTCTCAAAATAGTTGGCTCTGACCATAGCTAGCATATTTGCCATGGAAATGTCAAAACTGCCTGTATAATCTAAAACACTGTCAATATTCGTACAAATCTCTGCTCGATAGGTATACGTGGCCGTTTTCAAAATAATTTCCACATTAATTTAATAAATGCAGAATGTAATTTCGGGTTACTACTTTATTCTGTTCAGCCCAGTCTTCCAACCCACGAAAAGTGTTAAAAAATATTGTTAGGACACGATAAAAATAAATTAAGATTAAACTATTACTCAACAGATGAGTCGTTTGTCTGTGGGCAGACCGTATGCAGCACCCCCTGCCCGGGCGCTGCCCCACCGTTGCGCTGTCCTCCAAATATCCCACCATGCCACTTCGGTTGCGTCTGCCACAACGATTGCGAGCGGCGAATGGTTACCTGCTTCCAGGTCAGCGCCTGCTTTCAGGTTGGACGGTTATTCACTGCCCGCAGAAGAGCCAAAATGTCATAGTACGGCTATTTTAAGATGGCAGTTCATAAAATATTTTGTCTTCTTCATCATCTTTATTATCAATAGAATCAGCTATCAGAACACACATTTGATTTGTTGCATCTAAAACTATGATTACTATTGTTATCAAATGAATTTATTGTCATTCATCTATTACGTACGAACGTCGTTACTTACGATGTTGTACTCACATGCTGTGTCGTTAATCGTTCACTGTTCTGGGTGAGCTTCTTCATGAACAACCATGTGGATATGTCTCATGCTAGTTTCAACAAGACTTTGTCCATCACTTATTGTAAGTTCTGCACTTTACTCAACTGTTCTGGAATTTTCATCATGATTGTCTTTAATTTGGCTGTGCACAACCACCGTCATATACGGCATGGTTGTTTGCGGCTCACCTTGAGCATGTGCAGTTCGGATAAATGCAGTTTTTTATATGTCGCATGCTTCAGCCTGAGGTATCCGTGACAAACCATTTGTGGTGCATCTTTAATCTAGTGTTCAAAGAAGCTAATAGTCTTTTAGCCCTTATTTTGAGGCTCGCCTCGGTACTAGGCGCCTAGAAGTTGAAAAACCTTAAAAAGTCTTTAGCCCTCGAGCATATTTCTATTCTAGCCTTGGCGCTCAAACCATAATATCATAATAACCATAATTGTACCAGTCTTTTCAAAGTGTTGAGACTTTAAAATATTATCACCTCCAAGTCTTACAGAAAACAGAGGAAAGTTAACACCCTTGGTTGTGTTGTGGGTTTAGCCCAAAATTAGCAGTTTTGAGCAAAATTGAGGTTAAATCTTAAAAAAGGGTCTAAAATTTTAATAAGGCTTGAGTTTTAAAAATGACTAACCCTTTGTAGGCCTTTACCGTCAGTCCAGCTCAAAAAAGGACTACCTTTTTAAATGTAGGGCGAAAAGGCTAGAGTTTTTTAGACGCTACCCGCGATTGTTGTATGCGGCTTTCAAGAAATGCACAATACAAGCGAATCCTAATCTATATCGAATGAATTAATACAAAGGAGATCATTTGATTATTATTAATTAGTAATATTTTATGCCTTGCCATGCTAATGATAGCCTTCTTTCGCTCATAGCTACCATTATTTTCATAATTTGTCAGAAAAAAATGTACATAAGAATAACTAACTATATGGTTTACCTACCTGCTTAGTTTTTATGACCTTAGAACTTGTGGAAATTAAGTCTGTTATACTGAATAAACTGTTTTGTGATTTTTTTTCATCATACCTTGATAAATTGTTCTGTCGCGGTTGTTGTTTTTTCAGTTTTAAAGTTGTTGTTATTTTGTTTCGTCATAAATGTAATAAATGTTAGTAAATTGGATATTTTCGTTTTATTCACATTTATAGTCTGCGCAATCCGCGAAGACGCGCCCCACTCCGCTCCGCGCCGTACTAGAGTTCAGCTTACAGTAATCGCGGAGTGGGGCGCGTCGTCGTGGATTGCACGGACTATAGGCGTGTATCCCTACTTAAAATGATAGCCCGAGTAGCTATTATATCTTTCTTATACTATATAGCAATAATTAATAGCCACACAAATATACATACATAAACTCACGCCTTCTTCCCATGGGGGTAGGCAGAAACTACAGAACGCCATCTGCTACGATCCTTACATACTCCTTTTGCCTCGTTTACGTTCATACATCTGGTCATACACGCACGCCGGTTGCGAGTACTACGCACCTGACCTTTCTGAAGAACATCACCAATAAGGTCAGTATATGTCCTCCTAGGACTTCCCCGCCCGCCCTTTCCCTTCACATCTGCTTTATAAATACATTTTGTTAGTCGCTACACATATACACTAAATTAATTACATTACACTGATATCAATAGTATTTTTACCCGACTGCCCCAGAAGGAGGGTAATGTTTTTCGAGAGTATGACTGTATTTATGTTTGTCTATTTCTTTGGCACGCTCTGTAACCTGAGCTTTAAGGATTTTAACATATGAGGTCTCGTTTAGATTCGTCTTAATAGTGGGAGTGACATACGCTATATAATATTTATATATTGCAGCTACAAATACAATTAACCCGACTGCATAAACACATAACTAAAAAGAGAAAAACAAGCAATAATTATCTATATATATAAAAATCAATTGCTGTTCGTTAGTCTCACTAAAACTCGAGAACGGCTGGGCCGATTTAGCTGATTTTGGTTTTGAAATGTTTGTCGTAGTCCAGGGAAGGTTTAAACGGTGAGAAAATATAGAAAACTCACGAAGAAAAAAGTTATGAAGAAATTTCACGTTCTCATACATTTTGTGTGGATCGGCTTTTTTGATATCTAGGTAGGGTAGGTAGGTAGGTAGGTAGGGTAGGTAGGTAGGTAGGTAGGGTAGGTAGGTAGGTAGGGTAGGTAGGTAGGTAGGGTAGGTAGGTAGGTAGGGTAGGTAGGTAGGTAGGGTAGGTAGGTAGGGTAGGTAGGTAGGTAGGGTAGGTAGGTAGGTAGGGTAGGTAGGTAGGTAGGGTAGGTAGGTAGGTAGGGTAGGTAGGTAGGTAGGGTAGGCAGGTAGGTAGGGTAGGTAGGGTAGAAATTTTAAAATCCTAAACATGCACATTCTTTGACTGTTAGGCGGAACGAAGTTTGCTGGGTCAGCTAGTAATCTATAGAATTTTGTTATCGCAGGCGGGGGACAAACAAAAGTTACACCATATTTCTGGTTATTAGTTTGTCACAGTGGTTTGTTGTGTAATATTTTTGTTTTGTTTTGTTCGCCTTAATACAGGGGTGGTTTGGGAAAAAATCAATTTGGAAATACCCAAAGGAACAGCCGAAAAATCAAAATTAAAATTTTGAGAGGACAACGTATGACGGGTCAGCAAGTAGATTATAATATTACTTGTTTTTCTCGTTTCTGTGTTTTTGCAGTCGGGTTTTTTGTTTTTTCTTTATAACTTTAGTAACTGAGTTAGTTCAGATAAAAACCGCCGATTTAACCGCTTATAGTGGTCTAGTGGTTAGACTACCTGTCTCAGACTTACAGGTCCCGGGTTCGATTCCCAGTGGGGGAACTTTTTGCTCGGTTTGGTTGGTGGTGGTAGGGGGCATGTTGAAAGTCAGCCTGGCTAGCTACCACCATCTTATTGACCGAGCGAGCGAAGCGTCTCTGGATCAGGTCTGGCAAAATTTTCTTTCGTGTGTCAGTTTGTACGTACTCTTCTACAGGTCGTATTTTACATCCGATCTGGACGAAATTTGGTGTACAGGTTTAACAAATTTTTTGTAAATTTTAGTCGTCGGGAATTCTCCAAAATGGGGCAAAAGGGGGGCTACTGGATATCTCCAACTTATGAGATCCGATTTTGATGGTTCTTTTTTTTATTTGAAAGTTGGGGCACTATGATGGTCTCAAAAAAAAATTGGTTAAGATCTGATGAGGATCTTCGGCAAGATGAGCAGAATAGCTTCTCAAAATCCAGAAAATTGCTCACTGTTTAATAAAACCTATTAGTTAATTTTTCTAGCTGGCCTACATATTTTTACTCATATTTTTTTTGGTTTTTAGGGTACTGTAGTCTGTCGGTCTGTCTGTCTGTCCGCGGTCTAGCTCCGAGACCCTTAGTACTAGAAAGCTATAATTTGGCATAGGTATACATATTAATTACGCCGACAAAGTGGTCAAACAAAATTATGAAAAACATTTTTTTTAGGGTACATCTTCTACACGTAAAGAGGTGATGTTTTTGTTTTTTAACCCATGGTGTGGGGTATCATTGGAAAGGTCCTTCATAAACATTGTGAGTTTGTTGAAACCACTTTTGAATTCAAGGATCCGTTTGCGAAATATTAAGCTTTAAAGTGCTAATTTTTGTTAGAATCAAGTGTCCTCCCCCCTGCCAGCTAAATGGTTGGTTTTGGATGTGTGAAAAAAATCACAGCAGTAGTTTATATAACGAAATTAAAAGGAAAATTATCACAGCTAAGTAGGCTCTACAACTTAACGAGTAATAATCGACCAACTTAACTTTGCATGTTTTCCCATACATTCCGTATGGGAGAACATATTTTTCAACTACAAAGATAAATTCATCCCAACTACGGAACCCTTCATTGTGCGTGGTCCGACACGCACTTGGCCGGTTTTTTTTTAAGTAGGATTTTAAACTGACGTGGTTATTTTCACTACTAAAGTTCTTTATTTACGGGATATTTACTAAGTCTTTTGTTTAAAACGGGATATTTTGTAAAAAAAACAATACATGGTAAATATCTCGTTTTAAATAACTTTAGTGGTATATTAATTGTTGTAAAAAAGTTTGTGCTCGCGAGGTCTTCCGTTCGCAGAACTACTAGTTTAAGTCTGTCGCCATAACAACAATTTTAACAGCATTGTTGTGTTTCGGCAGTTAGAGGTAAAATAGCCAGTTCCTCTGTGGTTGAGGAGTCCGGGTGAAGCTCGCTTCCACCTTCGGCCTGATCATCACTTATCATCAGGTGAGATGCAGGCCAAGAGCTTCCACGTTGTGTATAGAAATTAAAAAAAAAACTTTCAATATTATTGTTACTCAAACAGTGTAAAAGCTCATTATTAATTATAATTACATAATAATAATATGACTTTTACCAAACAATACATATAAGATTTTTTTTTTTGGGTGGGAAATTATCAAATACTTCTCCCGCTCTGGGCGGAGCGGGAGGGCGTGTCAGACTCTTACTGACTAAAACCCACCCGTGTTGCTTCGGTTGCCCTGTTGCCGGGGGCCACGATCTCTTTTTCGGTTTTCTTCGCACCCCCGGCAGGCATACATATAAGGCTGATTTACTAAACAAACGTTGCAATGGAAATTGTTGTAAGCTGTAATGTTAGAATAAAACTTTTGGTATTGGTATATACCACCCCAATACCAAAAGTTTTATATACCATGTTTGGTATAAGAATATTCTCTTTATTTTCAATTCTACTTTTCTCATTACCGCACGGAAATGAAACTTCCTTAACGCCTAAAGTTCATTCAATTCATTAAATCATGATAGCCTTAAATGTTTTTGGGAAATCTGTATGTTCTTCGGAATGGGCGGCTGTAGAGTTATTAATAATTTGGTAAAAAGAAAGAAAGAAAAATAGGGTTATTTGTCACAGAAACACGTGCATACATAAAAGACAAGTGTAAATGAAATCAACAAAAAGTACATACTAAATCACGAGCATAACTCAGAAATTAGTCGGCAGCTGCACGACATGACTGTGACAAGAAGGCTTCCATTCAGCATGATGCTGTGCTTAGTGGTCACCCGTCCTTCCCTATAGTATCATTATTTAAATGCGATGAAACTTTTCCTAACATTGAAGTCAGCTCAGGTCTGATTTTAGAGCTCAGGGGAAAATGCAGTAGCAACACTGCTAGGAGATGTGACTGCAACCGCGGCCTCGAAAGGGCGGATAGAATCACTTGATTAGCGACCAAACATTCTGAGAGATACACACCCAGTTGCACAAAGACAAACATTAAAACGCCCCATCATTAACGCTAGTTAATGATTTCATTATTGTCATGAAAGAACCATTAAAATCGAGTCTAATGTGGCTTTCTGCAACAAGTTAATGGAAGATTAGTATTTCAATGACAGCTTTAAAAGTTAAAGTTTGTTTCTGCAACAAAAAAGGCTGTTAGACCCATTTATAACAGACTGAAAAAAAAAGAGGAGATTCTCAGTTCGTCGGAATATTTTTTGTCCGTTTTATTTTTTGTAAAAAAGTTTTTTTATCCATGTCATTTTTCATACTTAAGGTAACTTTTCTTCCTAAACGTTGCAAGTTCAACGCGGATTATTTATTCTGTTTTAAAATCTAATTTCGTTCAGAATGTAACATTTCGTTGTCAGACAGAAAGACGGAGATTCCACGCCTTTACATGCATTGCGATACGTGGGAACGGAAATGCGACTTCGTATTTTAAGTAAGAAGCTACACGTAGGTACGCGGCGGGCTCGACTTGTCGAATTCAGTGGACGTAACGTAGTCAGAAGATATAATAGTTTCGCGATAAAAAGAGAGGCAACTTCTTCTTGTACTTAGGTAATTAGCGCTGTGCGACCTGAATTGCACTTTATTATGTCGTTGCAAGAGTCGCTTTTTAGGGTTCCGTCAACAAGGAACCCTTATAGTTTCGCCATGTCCGTCTGTCTGTTCATGGCTAACTCAGAGACTCTTAGTACTAGAAAGCTGTAATTTGATATGGGTATACATTTCGTCGTTGGAAAGGTCGTTCAAGAATATTGTGAGTTTGTGAATGCCATTTATGGATTAAAGGGATCCGTTTTCGAAATATTAAGCTTTAAAGTTATAATTTTTGTTAGTCAAGTGTCCCTGCCAGCTAAATGGTTGGTTTTGGAAATGTGAAAAAATTCACGATAGTAGTATATGTAACGAAATTAAAAGGAAAACTATCACAGCTAAGTAGGTTTTACAAGTTAACGAGTAATAATCGATCAACTTACAACTACTTACTATTTACTTGGGAGAACATATTTTTGTAACCGCAAAGTAGTTGAAAAAAACACTTATCAAAGTTAAGTTTGGTCTTGGGATAAATTCATTCCAACTACGGAACCCTTCATTGTGCGTGGTTCAACACGCACTTGGTCGGTTTTTTATTCAAATGATTTTGCGAACTGACCCATCTATACCAATCTGTGACGCAACAAAGAATCGAAAGTTATATTAATACCTATCTAAACTGCTAATAATATGTTGTTAGCTTTTTTTCAATTAAAGAATGGAACTCTAATAGCTGCTGTACACTCCTGTCCGAATGCTCTGGCTAGGTCTCGCGAAAAAGTCTCAAACGAAGGGCTTCAGCCCGAGTGCGGCCATGTACACTCGCCTAGATCAGTTGGAGTTGTGAACCCCGAGTGGATGGACGCAGACATTGAACGCCTTTTCTGTCAATTGGCGCAAGCAACACTGGTGACACAAAAAACTGACACGGAACGGAGAGCGAGCGAGGAATGTCAAGACACACCGAGGCAGGCCGAGCGCTCTCATCTATGTACATTCTCGCACTCGGCCTGTCTCGGTGTACCACGGTGAGTAGAGAGTGTACAACCGCCATAAACAATACAATGTTATTGCGGTATCATAATGCGATAAACAAAAGGGAAATATTTCGGTCTTCTAAAAACTCGCTTTTTAGGGTTCCGTTGCCAAATGGCAAAAAACGGAACCCTTATAGATTCGTCATGTCGTGCCTGTCTGTCTGTCTGTCCGTCTGTCTGTCTGTCCGTCCGTATGTCACAGTCACTTTTTCCGACACTATAAGAGCTATGCTGTTGAAACTTGGTAAGTAGATGTATTACGTGAACCGCATTAAGATTTTCACACAAAAATAGAAAAAAAACAAATAATTTTAATGTTCTCCATACTTAGAACTGAAGCTCAACAATTTTTTTTTCATCAAACCCATACGTGTGGGGTATCTATGGATAGGTCTTTAAAAATGATATTGAGGTTTTTACTATATTTTTTTTCTAAACTGAATAGTTTGCGCGAGAGACTTCCAAAGTGGTAAAATGTGTCCCCCCCTGTAACTTCTAAAATAAGAGAATGATAAAACTAAAAAAAATATATGATGTACATTACCATGTAAACTTTCACCGAAAATTGGTTTGAACGAGATCTAGCAAGTAGTTTTTTTTTAATACGTCATAAATCGTAAACCGCAATTTACCTTTCATTCAATGTTACTTGCTGCTACAGAACCCTTCATGGGCGAGTCCGACTGGCACTTGACCGCTTTTTTAAATACATGAGCCTCTAAAAATGTTTTGGTGTCCTTAAAATAAATGAGCCTTTAAAAACGTTTTGGTGTCCTACTAATAATGATCTCTTTTTTTTAATAAATGGGCCTGTTTTTAACTTTATTGTCTTTTCGACAAAACATTTCAAAAACTATATTTTAGCCATTGAAATCGTTCCCAGATCTCGAAGCAATTACTTTAAAAAAAAAAACAAGTTACCGTTTTGACTTCGCTACGATTTTATTATAAGTACCTACTATAGATTTTTAGGTCACCAAAATAGGAATTATTTGAGAATAACAAAAATAAGCTCATTTATTAAATTAGAGTGTCCATTCATATTTTTAGGAAATTAAAATGAGAATTATCTGAGGTTCGAATAAATACTTGGCCAAAAATTTTTCCTTTAATCAATTTGAGAAACTGCGCGCGAATTTAAACGCGAATTCTATACTGTTTGAATTCGCTCAAAAACACACCACCAGTTTATACAATATACATATTCGAAACTTATGTAGGTTAAAAATAGGTTTACCTACGACTGATCCGTACGGTTCCGTGAATTTCTGTGCGTATGAGTCCATGACTATGAATCCTTTGTAATTCAAATTCTCTCTACTCGCAGGCGTGACGCTCCGATTATTCGATTACACGGATACGAGTGACATGCAACGCTTTTCACGCGAGCACTATTGGGATTTTATTTTGTGTAGGAATACTTGGTATGGTTTAGGTATGAGGTTCTCAGTTCGTCGGGATAATTTTATTTTATTTACTAGCTTTTGCCTGCGGCTTCGCCCGCGTGGATGTCGGAAAATATCCCAGGGGAACGTACTACCGAGATTTCATATAACAGAGGAAAACACCATTGACTCCTACCGCTGCGCCCGCGTTGCTCCGCGTAATTTTGAAACTGTGATATATTTTAAACTATTCATTTAAATGATGTGATTTAAGGCATATTTTAATCTAAATTAAATGCCCAATTTAAATAACATATTGTTTTGGATAAGTACTGTACCGGTCAAAAAAGCTTCGGAAATAACAATTAAATTTTTATCAAATTCTGAAAGAAAAAAATGGTTATTGTGGGTCATCCTTAGAAGATAGACATATGCCATCGCGGACTTTTTTGTTGAACTTTTTAAGATGAACAATACCGTAAAATATAAATTTGACGTATCTTTTCCGGATAACGCAGCGCACGCCAGTAAAGCTCCCAGTCGACATGATTTTTTCCGACTTCTTCAACAATAATCTCATATTTCAGCCAATTTACACAAAACCATACACACACTTAAACCTTCTGCATGAATCACTCCGTCCATTGGTGAAAACCGTTTGAAAATCCGTTCGGTAGTTTTTGAGTTTATCGCGTTCAGACAGACAGACATACAGAAAGACGCGGCGGGCGACTTTGTTTTATAATATGTAAGGATGTTCCTCGATTACTCTAAGACGGCTGGACCGATAATTTTTTTTTTTTGCGGGTTTACTTTCAAGTTGGTCCCATTGTCATTTGGTCACGATTAATGATGGGATCTTGAAAAAAACGAGGGAACTCTTCAAATATTATAGGCACATCTATAACGATTTGGGTATTTTTGATGAGCAATTGACATTAGGCTATTTGTAACTTAGATAAAGCAACCCACTAAAAAGAGAAAAAAAAACTTTTTATAAAAATACAACCGACTTCCAAACTACAAAATATAACTTTAATTTCGGAAGCCGGTGTCAAAAACGACTTCTTTTTCACTGTATAGTTTGGTTGTATTTTTTGTAAAAAAGTTTTTTATACACACAATATGATCCCTGAATATCAGGGATTTCAGCTATTTTTCACAACCCTTTTTCTAAAAGCTTTCTAACTCTATAATGGAAAAGGGCCATTCATATTTTCTTCTATCGCCACACTTGTAGAGAAAAGTGTAGGTAACTTTGTTTCCGGTTCCTTTCACGGGGCTTCCAATTTTATCTATACAGGGTGGCAGACACACCGACGCGAAAACTGAAACCATGGATTCAGTACATGATTCTGAACCCCACTGCGTTGAAATTTTTCGTCGGTTATTAAAAAAAAAATCTGCTGTTTCATGGAAAAGTGCAATACCTACGCGGTCAAAATGTTTGGAACAGCAGATTTTTTATTTAATAACCGACGAAAAATTTCAACGCAAGTGGGTTCAGAATCATGTACTGAATCCATGGTTTCAGTTTTCACGTCGATGTCTCTGCCACCCCGTATAGAGTGGCGATGATAAGGTTATCATTAAATGAAACCACGTAAGTATCCCCATACATATTTATCAATACCACCATAACCAACCAACCATATAATCCCACTTTTTTTCTTTTTTTCCTTCGATAAAATTATGCATAGAGATCATTACGATATGTGCACATTTATAGACTCGCACTGTATATTCTTCCAAAATTAATCATTTTACGTACGTAACAGTATTTACGTACCCAAGAATCTTCTAGTATTCGAGTTAGTTGAGCCTTAGTGAGCGCTTTCAGATGATTAAATGCATAAAGTATGAACTTCCTTCTAACTAAGTATACACCGTGAAATTTGAATCACAGTTTTGCTAGAACAAACGTTGTTCAGACCATGGTCTACTACCATTCTACAGCATCCAATAAAAAAAAAACATAACTGGTTTTTGAAAAAACACAAAAAAGACAAAGTTTAAAATGTCAAGATTATCGTTACTCCCTACAACCGTACACCACGCACAGGACACAGCATTGTCTACAGGGAAATGTACCTCCATAAACGAAATTTAGTAAGTAGTAGATAATCTTGACATTTTAAACTTTGTCTTTTTTGTGTTTTTTCAAAAACCAATTATGTTTTTTTTTTATTGGAAGCTGTAGAATGATAGTAGACCATGGTCTGAATAACGTTTGTTCTAGCAAAACTGTGATTCAAATTTCACGGTGTATAGTTTCTCAGAACTCGGGTATGCCTTTGAAAACGTAAGTCTATTGCGTCTTCCGCTTTCGTGAGTTACTTCCACTGCGGGGATAATTATTTCCTAATACCTACCTAGTTGAACTTAAACGATTAATTCTTGAATCCGTAAGATGACTCTTATGCCTTATAAGACATAAGTTCTCGGCAACTCAACTGCTACCAGTTACCCTGCGAAGATCATCGCTTCACCTACCCTTTTTTTTTGTGTGGGATATTGTCAAATAACTTCTCCCGCTCTGGGTGGAGCGGGAGGGCGTGTCAGACTCTTACTGACTAAAACCCACCCGTGTTCCTTCAGTTGCCATGTTGCCAGGGGCCACGGTATCTTCCGCAACCCCGGCAGGCATCGGCCCTAGCGGACCTCGTCAGTTCTGCTGACATTTCTTTGAGGCGCGCGTGAAACACAACGCGCCATCGACCCGGGTCTGGTCCTTAACGGACGGCGAGCTACCCATTGCTCACCGTCCGCAAGCCCGCGCCTACGGTGGCCGGGGAATCGGCCTGCGACTCCCGACGCCCAGGGCGTCTCCTGTGGCAATTAAGGGCGTGAGGGCGCAATCTTTGCCTCTCCCTCACGCGTTTCGCCTCCTCCTTTGCGAGCATTACTGCTTTGCAGAAGGAGGTGACGGCCTCCCATGCCCTCTCGCTCCGTACCATGGCCTGGACCAGGGCCGGACGCGAGATATCACTGCTGCCGATCGTCTCTACGAGGACACGGCGATGCTCCGCCCAAGCCGGGCAGACCTCCACCGTATGCTCCACCGTGTCCTCAGGCCGATCCACACAATGGTGACACCCGGGTGTTTCCTCCCGCCTTATCCTAAACAGGAACCTCCCGAAGCAGCCGTGTCCGGTGAGGACCTGCGTCAGGCGGAAGGTGAGGGCGCCGTGGCGTCTCTCAAGCCACTCCTCAAAGAGGGGTCTTATCGCCGCAATTGTGGCGTGCCCAGCACGGGGTTGCGACAATCGCACTCTCCATGACGCCATGAGATCCCGCCGGAGCTCTGTCCGCTGTGCCGCGATTTCTTGCGGCATCGGAGTTAAGCCCCGGCGTTTCGCCTCCTCGCGCCACTCCCAGATGTGCGCGAGGACCTTTGCCTCCAGATCCCATGGCGGTAATCCGACTCGCAGGCGTGACGCCCCGATTATTTGATTACACGGATACAGGTGACATCATACGATTGTGTTTGGGTCTCAGAAATTCATATGTAGTATACCAACTAAATCGGTCTATTAGATTCGGAGCAAATTGGCTGTGACAGACGGACAGACAGACACATGAGTGATCTTATAAGGGTTACGTTTTTTCTTTCGGACGTACCCTAAAAAGATTACATACAGTCTTTTGTCTAAACCTGCGCCATTAGATACCTACAAGTAGGTGCCTACTTAAGTAGTCCTCCAGACGGAATTTCGTCCATGGCGATTAATCTCAGCGGAGACTAGCCTTCGGCCCGGGAGATATCTTAGTGCACAAAACTCAGTACACAGTTACACAGTTGTACTCTCTCTTCCCTCTCCTATTTAACTATCTACGTACCAGGTACATTTATTTAAAATCGGGCTTTTCAGTACAATTTCGGTTTTAAAGCCGATGTACATACGGCTACACATCAAGCTATACATTTCCAGCATAAGCTGACCTCGCATTGTACGGAAATCCTATACAATGCAAGATCAGCATAAACTGGAAATGTATAGAGTTATGTGTAGTAGTGTTTACCTACCTACTAACCGATTATTATTAGTTTCTGCAATGGTTACTTTTCACGATTTTACGGCTCCCTGCGGTACCTAAATATATTTTTTTACAGCATTTTTATGTCCTGTTTCTATGTGATGGTTTGCCATTAATATAAAAGCGGTCAAGCGTGATGGTTCTTGTATTTGATACGATCCAGCCTGTCCCTTGCTGCCCTCCATTAGAGTTTTTTTTTTTTTTTTGGGTTGGAAAATTATCAAATAACTTCTGCTCTGGGTGGAGCGGGAGGGCGTGTCAGACTCTTCCTGACTAAAAACTCAAGTAACTCGATTCAAATCGTATACGAGTCAGCTCGAGTTCGGTTTTCACCAACTCGAGTCAACTTGGTCGATCGATACCCCCCCCCCCCCCCCGCCCGAGCCCGCACAACCCGAGCGCTCGCCCGCCGCGCGCCGTGATGATGCCTATTGCATTGCATGATTCACATCTCGCTCTACTCGATGTGAGTTGAGTGAAATAGCAATAGCATGCGCGTTGCGTCGTAAGTTGCGTTACTCGTTCAGGGAGCTCGGTCGTCAAGATCAGAATTGTGAGAAAACCGCAGTAAATGTTTATTTTGACTTGTATTTCAACATTTTGTAAGAAAGAAAAATAACAAGTCAACTCGAGTTGCGAATCGTCTGACTCGAGCTCTACACTACTATACAATCCATTACGTCATTACGAGTCGACTCGCACAGCTGTATACGGTCTCTACAGGTACCGAGTCGAGTCAACTCGAGTTGCGACTCGAGTCAGTAGCGATATCAACTCGAGCAACTCGAGTCCAAAAAAATCCGACTCGTCACATCGCGACGGAAGAATAGACAAAATGACAGATAAACAATCACAATCTGTCATTTTGTCTATTCTTCCGTCGACAAAATCCGTTTCTACGGTGGTCATGCTACGCGTGCAGAGGGGCCTCGGTATCCCTTTCGGACTTTCCCGCGACCCCGGCAGGGGGTAGGTTCAAGTATAAAATACCTGTAAGTTTCTGTCTTAGGTCTTTTTTATTAAATTATTATTATTTATTGAAGCGAAAACTTCTTTTGGCGCGTTGGGCATTTTTGAGATGGGAATAAACAATTGAACTCGCGACACCGTTACCAACACCTTATTTTTGTAAACGCGATTGTACTCTTTATTTATATTATTTTACGGATCAATGTTCTATGCAAGTATTTTTACTTTAAAGGTTTTGGAAGTATTTTTTTAACTGTTCAGGTTTTCACTTCTGTCGGCACTCCCGGAGTGCCACTGTTTATTTATTTATTTCTAAAACACTTAATCTATTACATTACTTTTTTGGCCTCACAACGAAAACCTATCAGGGTTTATCTGTGTGCGGATTTTTGTAGTGTTTGTAGATTGATGGAATCTTTACACAAAATAGTTTTTTTAAACAAATTAACAGGCAATGGGTTATAAATTATCGTTCATCTGTACTCAAATCATTAACTTTTCAAAACTGTTAACATAAAACATTGTTAGGTAAAAATCAATCCGTAAAGCAAATTGTTTGGTTTGTCCATCATTTATGCTTAATCAATCAATTACGAACCAGAGGCGTACAGTTGATGATTAATGATCGATTGCGAGCAAATTGTTTACCTACATGTACTTATTTTTAATCCAAACATGAATTAGCATTGCCATTCAACGTGGCAATGCTGTCAGTCTTGTGGGCACGTTTCCGGATGACAGCGATGCGGACGAGTACTTCGACGCAGTGTCCTAATTTATCTTTGTATTTATTTGTATAGTTAGTCACTTAATTTAGTGATAGATTGTATACTGTATGATTATAAGATTTTTATGTAAAGATAAAAACTAAAACTCAATAACGAAAATAAAGTATTTGCCATGCAAATATGATTGTCTTAAATTCTCAACTCTGGACAAAACCAATTGGTTAAATACATTTACTATAAATTCAGGACAATACGCACCTTTAGAAATATAAGGGCACAACTCGAAATATTGAGGTTTTGAGTTTTTGTGTTAGATGGGCTCAATATCAACTGTTCTATCGTTCTTGGCTTTCACAGAAAGAGAAAAAAGACAATATTAAAGCGAATACTATAACTGTGTCTCTTTCACATCACCCTCTCCGTGGTAGAACAATTGATATTGAGCCCATCTAACACAAAAACTCAAACCCTTAATATTTCGAGTTGTGCCCTTATAATTCTAAAGGTGCGAATATCTAGCAATTATTATTATGAAGATACCGTTACACATTATTGAGCGATAAAAAGCAACTTAGTGTCCGACTGAAGATTCGGTTTCAGTTTCTGTTTCGGCCAGATTCGGCAAAAAAAAATAAGGTTGTGGCTGTAGTTTCGCTTTCCACCAAAAAGTTGCCGAATTTTCGGTTCGACCGAAACTAGCGTTCAGCGTAGACTTAGTTATGGGGTCCCGTTTTCACTCCTCTTGTACAAAAAAATAAGTGTAGTGTAGTGTGTTTAACTAGAAGTCATTTACGTTCTTAGCACATAGGTATGCTGGTTACACCTGAAAAATTATTAAATCGCTAATCGCAAAAGCTAACAGTAGCTACGTTATTTCGATTAGTCATTTTAAAATTTTGACAGTTTTTCACATAAAATGTGCCACTTCATTTAGGATAAAATAAATCTGATAATTGTAAAATCAGCCCTAAATAAAATTATTTGTAACAAAAACCCACGAAAAACGACGGGTAGAAAATAAAACTTTCACTTTCAGTTTTGACCGAAACTAGAAGACAAGTCGAAAATTCGGTTATGGTTTCGGTTTCGGTTAAAATCGTTTTTCAGTCGGACTTCACAGTTTTATTTTTAGCAGTTGGCTGATATAAAAAGGTATCGATAAAATAAATAAATGCACTAGCACACAAAACTCCATCAAATCAGATACCTCGATATAGCAATGAAATGGAAATCGTTTCACAATATTTTTATTCACTTCCAATTACGTTGTTTGAATTTTTATTTGATTCGAGTGTCGCTCGGACCATTTGCATAGCCGCGCGTCGCATCGTTGGGTGCCTCCACTAAATTAGAGTATTTCCGTTTTGAAATATTAATATAACTTAAGTCTTAAGATTTTAATGAAACTATGTTGCATGATAAATATATGTCTGGTTGAACGAACTGAACATGTAAACTGAAACAGTCCGTGATCTCAGCACACAACTATTTTCATAACTCACAGAGCATATTTCTTTCGCAGAAATGCGAATACAGTAGCAATTTCATATGTAAACGTTGAAACACTTATCACGAATTCTATTTGAGAAATATTCTATCCTTAACCACTCAGATGGAAATGCAATTTCCATTGTGTTGTTATATTTTTATGCTCACATGTTATTAATAGTGAAATCTTATGCCAAATAAAATTAGCTAGCGAAACTGCGTGATAAAAACCGGCCAAGTGCGTATTGGACCACGCACAATGAAGGGTTCCGTAGTTGGGATGAATTTATCCCATAAGTAAACTTAACTTTGTAGTTGAAAAACATGTTCTCCCATACGGAATGTATGGGAAAACATGTTTTTGCAACTGTAAATATAAGTTGGTCGATTATTACTTGTTAACTTGTAGAGCCTACTTAGCTGTGATAGTTTTCTTGTTAATTTCGTTATTTAAACTACTGCTGTGATTTTTTTCACACATTCATAACCAACCATTTAGCTGGCAGGAGGACACACACTTAACTCTAACAAAAATTTGCACTTTAAAGCTTAATATTTCGCAAACGTATCCCTGAATCCAAAAATGGTTTTACACACTCACAATGTTTTTGAAGGTCCTTTCCAAAGATACCCCACACTATGGGATAGAAAAAAAAAACATCACTCCTTTACGTGTATCATAAAAAACCAAAAAAAAAATGTTTTTCATAATTTTGTTTTACCACTTTGTCGGCGTAATTAATATGAATACCCATGCCAAATTACAGCTTTCTAGTACTAAGAGTCTCGAAGCTAGACTGCGGATGGACAGACAGACATGGCGAAACTATAAGGGTTCCTAGTTTACTACGGAACCCTAAAAACGCAAATGAACGTTTTTTTTTCTTTCTTTTTCTTTCTTGATGTGATGGGCATCCATCATGTCTGCGGGGTTTCATTTGATAGAATACCTATCTACTGTTATTGTGTTATCGCTCGTAGCGATATAATACCCTTGAGTATAGCGTTGATAATATTTATTTTCTTATTTATGACACACGGTAAAATATATACTTTTTTTTTCAACGGGGAATTTTACCGGGTTACTACATGGGGCGCGGGGGCCGTCGTTTAGCGGGTTGTAGACACCCGCTTAACTTATGACCCCCTGTTGATAATTTACTAATTTTTAATGGAATCGGAATAATTTTGGTACTAAAATCGTGAATTGTAATAGTAATATCTTTTTAATTTTATAATAATATTTTTTTATTACCTTTTGGTAATGTTATTGCAGTACCTACCTATGTGCTCATTTCGGATCTGACAAGGTTTTTGTAACACATTGTACAGGGTGAGTTTTCGCGTCGATGGGACATCGACAATGAATGAAAAAAAAAACTGTTACCATGGATTCAGTATTATGATTCTGAACCCCCTGCGTTGAAATTTTTCGTTGTTGTTGTTGTTTTTCCCTATATAATAGGACTTCTTTGCAGGAAACGATAGGTACAAGTGAAAAATCGATAGTTTCAAATACAACGTAACTTTCCTACTAGTTGGCTTTCCAGATAATTTACAATATGTATCGGTAGTTTGTTATGGAACAAACTATTTCGCTTCTGAAAATTGGTTTTCTACTTGACCTACTTTTCGATGTAAAAAACTAGGTAAGTAGGTATTCAAAGCATTCTGGTGTAATCGATTTAGCTATTTATGGGTAAGGCGTAAAATGTTTTTTGAAGTGGAAACTTCTTGAGGTGCGTTGGGCATTTTTGTTATGGGAAAAAAACAATTGAACTCGCGACCCCGTTACCGACACCTCATTTTTGTAAACGCGATTGTGCTTTTTATTTATATTACGTTACGGATCAATGTTCTATGCAAGTATTTTTGGTTTTGGAAGTTTTTTTTTTTTGTAAACGCTATTGTGCTCTTTATTTAGATAATGTTACGGACCAATGTTCTATACAAGTATTTTTCTTCTACCAAGGCGATCTTGTTCAAGTTTTCACTTCTGTCGGCACTCCCGGCGTGCCAGTTTTTTTTTATAATGTACCTACAAATAAAATTAATATTTTAAAATTATTGTATCACTAGCTTCCACCAGCGGCTTATGTTCCTCGGTGATAATGTAACTTTCTAACGGCAAAATAATTTTTGAGATTGGTCCAGTAGTTTTTGGGTTTATTCGTTACATACAAAAATACAAATCTTTCCTCTTTATAATATTGGGGTAAATGTAATATCATCATTTTAGTATGGGAGAAACATTTTTGTAAAATTTGTTTTTTTTTTAACGGCTCGCCGCACACAGATAAACTCTGAGAGGTTTTCGTTGTGAGGCTAAAACCAAAATGTAAATGTGTTAAGTGTTTTAGAAATAAATAAATATCACGCCTTGTTTCATACGCCTTGTGGGTGTACCTGTAGCAGGTAGGTACACCCACATTTCGCCAGTTTTTGTGTGTCACACAGTATATGCTCTATAAATGCATCATTTGGAATGTTATTCTAGCTAGTATATATGGATCTCATCGCACGCTGTTCTAAGTTAGTCTAGCAAACACTTTTTAGAGCTTATTGTACCTCATTATACACGTGCAGCTTGTGGGTAAATCACACCCAAAAAGCATACCAAGCCCTCCGCGTCCAATATAACAACGCCTTCAGAGCGCTGTTGGGGCTGCCGCGACACTGTAGTGCCTCGGGCATGTTTGCCGAAGCTAGCGTCGACTGCTTTTATGCTACGATGCGTAAGCGGAGCGCGTCTCTGGTGCGCAGGGTGCGCGGCGTTCTGATGATGATAGCTGACAGGCTCGACTGTCCGTACATGACGTGCAAGTCACTGCAGCGTCGCATGTACGGACATGCGACGCTGCAGTGACTTGCACGTCACCTACAGTCGTCTGTAATTTTATGTTGTGACAATGTAAGTGTTGTATGTAAGGTGGTGTTTTGTTTTGTATTTTATTTTAATGTTTAATGTATTGTTTGATGAAGTTATGTGTGATATATTGTATTTTGTATATTTGTGTATGAGTCATTGTAACTCGATGAAATAAATATATATATATATATTATCAGATTTGACACACCTATCATCATCATCATCATCACTTCAGCCGAAAGACGTCCACTGCTGGACATAGGCCTCCTCCAAGCACCGCCACTTCGACCGATTCTGTGCATTCCGCATCCAGCGGATTCCCGCGGCCTTCACAAGGTCATCGGTTCATTTTGTGGGAGGCCTTCCAACGCTACGTCTTCTACGCGGTCGCCACTCCAGAACCTTTCAGCCCCATCGGTCATCCGTTCTGCGAGCAATGTGCCCTGCTCATTGCCATGCCTATATTTATTAAAATTGAGCAGCTTCAGGAGAATTAGCACCTGTAGCTACATAATTTACAAACATACATACATTACTCTCACCAATTTTCAAGTACTGCACTTCAGTTCACTTAGTTTAGGCTGTGGTGAGATCTTAAGTGAGCGTCGCGAACTATTTATCTACGATCAACCGTGTCTTCGCGCCCTTTGCCTACCACTGAATTTATTTAGGAGATTCTTAGATTACGAGATGCATAATTAGTTAGTTAGTAGTTTAAATATTTCATAACAATAATAATTAATTAAAAATCCGTAGTTGGGATGAATTTATCCCAAGAACAAACTTAACTTTGTAGTTGAAAAACATGTTCTCCCATACGGAATGTATAGGAGAACATGTTTTTGCAACCGAAAATGTAAGTTGGTCGATTATACTCGTTAACTTGTAAAGCCTACTTAGCTGTGATAGTTTTCCTTTTAATTTCGTTACATAAACTATTGCTGTGAATTTTTTCATGATTTTATTTTACCACTTTGTCGGCATGATTAATATTTATACCTACCCTTATCAAATTACAGCTTTCTAGTACTAAGAGTCTTTGAGCTAAGCCGCGGACAGACAGACAGACAGACGGACATGGCGAAACTATAAGGGTTCCTTGTTTACTACGGAACCCTAAAAACCAGTCTTACCGAGGGGTATCGTATTACCCAGTAACTGGGTTGTGGAGGTTAGATAGGCAGTCGCTCCATGTAAAAAACTGGTATTCAGCAGCATTCGGTTAGATTGGAAGCCGACCCAGAGTTGGAAAAAGGCTTGGCAGATGACAATGAATTATTTCTAAAACTTCACCCGTAGTTGAACAGATGAAAAAACCCTATAATATATTTTCCTATTTTTCCCTGATGTCTTCTATTATTCTACCATGCTATGACATGATATCCGAGGTTTTTAATATAAATGTAGATTTTGGAGGGCACCAGTTTATTGAATAACTAACAGCTTTCCTTGTACTGATAAAAATAAAGAATTTTCACGAATTATTACATGAAGGCGGAAAGGTTTTCGCTGTCCACCCTGGTTTTATTCTCTTACTGGACAATAAAGAAAATTTATATTGTTACACGCGCTCGGGACTGTCCTGCCGTTTCGCCAGTGAATAGTGGTCACTTTGTCAGAAGTTAAAAAGTTTGACTTCTTTTAGAAAAGGTTTGATATTTTTTGTATATTTTTCTTTACGTGTATTTTCTTGTTTGTCGAGTCGTAAAACTCATGGCATCTACAAGTTCTGAAGATGCTATTTATAAGCTTTGCAATTGGAACTTTCAAATAAATAACTTGTTTTAGAAACAGCACGGTGAACTTTTGTTTATATTTTACTTTTTTACAGTTTTTCTTTGTAAATTAAGATGAAACATCAAGAAAAAACTAGCCAAGTGCGTGTCGGACCACGCGCAATGAAGGGTTCCGTGGTTGGTATGAATATATCCCAAAAACAAACTTAACATTGTAATTGAAAAACCTTTTTACCATACATCGAAGCCACGGTGCAATTTTATTAGTAATAAAAAGTGATAAAACTACAAATTAACGATTTTCGGACTTTTTCCTTTACTTGTGCTGTGGGATCTTGCTTCTCGCCAAATTTCATGATTCTAAATCAACGGGAAGTACCTTATAGGTTTTGATTTATTTGAGAGTATCAAAATATTAGCTCGATTTTTTTAAAGCTGGAAGGGACCATCAACCTACTTATTTGACTTAAATTTGAACTTGATACCTCCACGCGTTGCTGAGAAAAAGGGTACCCGCGGAACCCTAAAAACGTTAAACTGAAAATTCAAAATGACATAAGTAACATCCCGATCATATAAACCATAATTTTCACGCAGAAGATAAAGGAGTATGTCGTAGCAGGTGGCGTTCTGTAGTTTCCGTCTACCCCCAGAAGAAGAAAGCTTGAGTTTTATTTACTTACTTATTTTTAACAAAAAACGGCCAAGGCCAATATTACATTAGTTAAAGACAAAAGATTATTATTAAGGTACAGACGCCAGCACATCAGGCTACTACAATCTGTCAAATTTATTTAATAGATTTTCAACTTCATCGCTGAAGTGTAAGGTTCAAAGTTGATTGGGAAAATTTGACAGTTTCGGGTAGCTTGATGTGCTGGCGTCTGTACACATCATCACAATACTCCAGACATACTGACAAGATCTTCTTCCATTCATCCGCGAACACATCACAGTCAGGCTTAGCGTCCAAGAGAGCGTTGAGCGCAGAGAGTGTGCGAGGGACGCGAGACTGGGCTCGAGCGACGCCGACGGTTCGACTCCGAAGCACGACGAACAATCTATGCCTCCCTCCACGGTTTATGTATGTATGTAAGATAAAGCTATAGGACAACTGCTAAGGACGACGCTGACCATAATGTCTATAAAGATATCACTTACACTATCTTTTGAGAGCATAAAATGGCCCATCGAAACTGCCATAAAACATTTACGGTTTGACAAATTTGGCCGTTGCCAAGTTCGCAAGTTTGCCCAAGTTGGGCTTAACTTAGTTGGGGTTAGTTGTACACTTGTAAGCTATGTTTAGAGTATTTTGGGCAAGTAGTAGTTTTGACTTTGATCGTACTACCTTTGTACGGGTTATAGTAAGTTAGCTTCGTACACCGATTTGTCGTGAAGGTTTGTATGTTTAGTTAGTATAGAGAAACACGTTCCACAATTTTTTTTTTATTTACTTAAATCTTACCTAAACTACTATTACAGATCTGCGATCCAATGCGATAGAGGGGCCTTACATGCTAAATCCTTAATCTACATCCTATAAAATTACATACTATATCCTAAATCTTAACTTTTGCGAATTCCCTCAAGTTACACCACAATACATCAACCCTCTCATGAACCTCGTTCACCACTCGCATGGCTCTAGTGAGAGGAGTTCTCGCCAGTAGGTTGGTTCTGGCTGCAGGCACAGCAAGCAGGGGCGGGCATCGCCGCCTCCACATGTAGCGGTCTGGCACGCAAAGTTCCAGGTGCCTAAGATGAGTAAGTAAGATGACTTAGATGCCCTAAGTACTTAAGTTCATTTAAGTTAAAAGTAAGTTATGGTATTTGAGTGGAAGGTGATTATTTCTATCAGTTGTTGATAACTCACAGTTATAAGTTCACTATATTTAAATTCGTTAGTCATGTTATTTTATTACTCTAAATTACGACGCACGTCGTTGGCTTAAAGGAGGTTAGAGAGTAGGCAGAAAAATGTACAGCGGTGAGACTGTACAAAATTCGTCCTTTGATGCTGGACTAAGGCAAATGGCGTCCAGTACCTGTAGAACTCATTTGAATTTTAATACATAACTTTATAGTTGAGATGTTTCAGACGGTTTGTCATTGTCTAATTAGTTACGTATTTATTTTTTATTTTTTTCTGTTGTTTTGCCATATATACAATAAGTTACGCTCCACAATGTGTCGGGCAGGAAGGAACGCTGACACCTGAGATACAGGACATGTCCTAGTTTGGGTGTCAGGAGTTTCACAAATTCGTGCATGTACTTAGTCTAATTACTATAAGGATCCAAGTTACTTAAGAAATTCATTGTTAACCCTTTTCTCTCCTTATGTATTAGGCTTATGAAATAAATTTAATTTAATTTTAATTTAATTTAATTTAGATTTTGTACGGAGAGTTTTTCAATTATGTAGGTAATCATCCTGTTTTGATTTGATTCGAAGGTCGATAGGTACTAGTTGTTCGCTTATGGCCTAAATTATTTTTCACTCCTCTTGCTCAAAAAGTCCGTCATTGTAGCGTACCAGAGCGGGAAAAAATAGCACATCTTGCTCTAGGGGAAAAAGTAATTTTTGTCTGTAACCAACGAGCCTACAAAAACGAAAAAGTCTTAATTCTTGTCTAGCTTTTTACTACCGCATACCGGGATAAAAAGTTTCCCTAAAAATTCAGATTGAACAAATTATATATTTTTAAATAAAATAAACTATTTAAAATTGAATTGGATTATTTTATTTTCTCGCAATCGTAGTGAAAAGTAGAGTGTAACATACGGTGCTAAAACCCATTATAACTCGGTTTCTATTTACTATTGCTAAAGCTTGGGAGAAAAACTACCTCGATGTAATGGGTTATTTTAGCCCCTCGTATAACAATCTACTATTGTATTTAAAGATGACTACAATAACTAAGAAAGAAACGAGATTTGGTATAACCCGATTTTTCTAACTGTCCGTTTGTCAACGTCAAAATATTACATTGTAGGTATGGTTTAAAAATAGTAACAATAATAACTTATCGAATAATATGACAGAACTTTGGAAACGACACGAGTTGCGGGGCACTGAGAGACGAGGTAACCGCGCGGGTGAATTTAATACTTGCAAAATACGAATTTGACAGCTCCAAGCGGACAGTTAGAAAAACCGAATGATTAAATTTATATAAAAAAAATACTTCAACGCAACGATCCTTAAAATTGTAATTAAGAAAGAGTTTCTTAATTACAATTTTCTTCTAACTGGAAAATAGGTATCATCACAATTTTCAGGCGGGTTGTACCGACACTCGAACCGCTTTCCAGATTACAATCTTCAAAATAATGAGGCTTAAGTGACCTTGTAATTATCTCGTTAATACAATTTATTTCATATCTTTTGGATATCTCTTAAAAGTTATTGTTATTTATATTAGAAAATCTGTTGAAGAAAGAACGAATATGTGTAAATCATGAGAGTGAGATCATTAGATACACGTCTCTATTTTTTGTTTAATTAAATACTTATTAATTCAATTGTACTTTACTTACCTCTTCATCTATGTTCTCCAATTAAATTATAGTACCTGGTCGAGCTCTGCTCGGGCACAGATATTATAATACTGCTCGGGTGAAAATAGAGAATGCTCATTTAATAGTATAGGATAGTTCATACCAATTCCATGCTGCCATGATAGTAGCTTACTAATTCCACACTGCCATGATAGTAGATACTTACTAATTCCATGCTGCCATGTCATTATTCTAAGGTAGCCATCTTGTTCTAAACTTTGGGCGACCGAGCTCTGCTCGGGTTAAAATACGGAGAAAACGAATTTTCCCAGATATGAGAACTTATACAGAGTGGCAGGGATATCGACGCGAAAACGTTTACCATGGATTCAGTACATGATTCTGAGATGATCATAAACGCAGGGTACGTTGAAAATTTGCGTCGATTATTTAAAAAAAAACAGCTGTTTCATAGAAAAGTGCAATACCTACGCGGTCAAAATGTATGGAACCTCAGATTTTTTTTTAATAGCCCACGAAAAATTTCAACGCAGGGGGTTCAAAATCATGTACTGAATCCATGGTTTCAGTTTTCGCGTCGATGTCCCTGACACCCTGTATATATTCGAATATTGCTCATTAATATTATAGGATTAATTAAATTGTACTTACTTACATCTTTTGTATTAATATCTTCATCTACGTTTCAAATATTTCAAAGCTCAAAGATGGCTGATCTACCAACCTTAAAGAATCTTGTAGGTGTACGTAAAGGATGCTTTAATTAGGTTTTGCTCGATGTACAATATCTATATAAAAACTTTAACATTTACAAACAACAAGAAAAAAATATTTATGAAGATAATTTTCAAGAAACTTTCAGCGGTTTCTAACAGACATTATAACTGAAATAATGACGTAGAATAGTCCTCGTTATTTCTCATTATATTGTTGAGTTATTTTATCTCTCTTGAGAAGCATGAACATTGTTAGTTGTAATAAATAGCTACAAGTGTCGTTATAGGTACTTATAAAAACTTTTCAATAGAAAATTCTAGCAACTTTTTTCTTGGTGTTATTATAATTTTTTTGTTGAATGAATAAACGGAGTTCTTAGCAAGAGTTATTTATAAAGTTGGTTTATTTGTGAATCTTAACTAACCTAATACTAACTATAATATTATAAATTTTATGCGAAAGTGAGTTTGTTTATTTGTAACGCTTTGATGCTAAAACGGCTGAACGGAAATGAATGAAATTTGGCAAATGGACATACTATAACCAGGGTTCGGATATAGGAAATTTTTTATCTCGATATTCCCACGCGATAGAGACGTATGCGCGTGTTTATATTTCTGTGCTATATTTGGGAGACCCATCAGGGAGTGGCATCCTCAGCCTATAACAGTATATTGCTGTAGGCATGTCCAGCAATAGACTGCTGTAAACTTCTCCAGTCACACGCTGTCTATCCTCGTCGACCCTTCTCCAGTCACCAGCCTCCCTGCGAAGACCATCGCTCCACGGTGCCTGAGGGTAGATCCTACCCTATCGCCCATTTCGTAACGATTGTGTCAATTAAATGACAAAATCAGATAAATTATTCCAGAATCAGATACGTACAGTATTTCTATTTTCTTAATGTCCCTCGAGTACCTATCATAGAATTTTCGTATGCAAATTTCCATGTCCATCAATTATTGAGTTATCGTGTATAATAATTTGAATTCAGAACTAAGTACTTTATTGTTTTGTTTTGATTTCCGTGTGAACTATATAGAGCTGTAAAACTATTTTCCTATCTGTCGTGCCTGCGACTTTCCTCCCATTTTTAAAATAAATTACACTAAATCAAAAGAGTATTAACAACTCTAAATACTTCTAAGTCGATTGAGAGCGTCCGGTCTGCACCAAGTGCAAAGGGCAACTGATGAATTGAACTGAACCGACAACTGACGAAACACGAAGCTTGCCGCGGGACATTAAGAAAATAGAAATACAGTACTTTTGTAGAATCTCATATCGAGTCAGTCAGTGTTTTACTCAAACAAAATATAAAAGAACTATTTATTTGAGTAAAACCAAATGCGTGTTTACGTCACGTTTTCAGACATTTCAGGCCAAAATCACGTATCCACCAAAATATTTTCACAGGTTTCATCCAATATTCCGTGTGCTCTTTTTCTCTCTAAATTGACACGTAGCAGTTTCATCACAGACATGTTTCATGTTGCTTTTACAAAATGTCTGCTGCATGACGGAACAGAGGGCCATAACGACGCTGAAACCTGCTCCGAATTAATTAAAATATGAATGGATTTTGATTCTATTCACATTTTTAAAAGGATTTTTAGGGTTCCGTAGTAAACAAGGAACCCTTATAGTTTCGTCATGTCCGTCTGTCTGTCTGTCTGTCCGCGGTGTAGCTCCAAGACTGTTAGTACTAGAAAGTTGTAATTTGGTACGGGTATATATATTAATCATGTCGACAAAGTAGTAAAATAATTTTTTTAGGGTACCTCCCCTACACGTAAAGTGGTTTTTTTTTTCTATCCCTTGTTGTGGGGTATCGTTGGAAAGGTCTTTCAAAAATATTATGAGTGTGTTAAAACCATTTTTGAATTCAGATATCCGTTTGTGAAATATTAAGCTTTATAGTGCAAATTTTTGTTAGAGTCAAGTGTCCCCCCCCCCCTGCCAGCTAAATGGTTGGTTTTAGATATGTGAAAAAATTCACGGCAGTAGCTTATATAACGAATTTAAAAGGAAAACTATCACAGCTGAGTAGGCTTTACAAGTTAACGAGTAATAATCGACCAACTTAGATTTGCGGTTGTAAAAACATTTTCTCCCATACATTCTGTATGAAAATTATTTTTTTTCAACTACAAAGTTAAGTTTGTTCTTGGGATAAATTCATCCCAACTACGGAACCCTACATTGTGCGTGGTCCGACATGCACTTGGCCGGTTTTATTGCTTGTTTCACTTTGTAAATTACAACATCTAAGCCACTGTTAATAGTCTTCGTTCACAAGTGCTTTTAGTCCACTTTTCATAACGCAAGACGTTGTTATAATGAAATGATAAAGACAAGAGATCATCTAATGAGACCTAAATGCCTTTGACTTAGAAAACTTATACACACTTCTCAATAATATAATCTATACTTCTATACTAATATTATAAAGAGGAAAGATTTTTTTGTTTGTTTGTTTGTACCGAATAATGATGCCCTATGATTACTTGCCCCCCTTTTTATATACTTGTACATATTATTATTTTAGAAAGAAAGAAAAATAAGTTTAATTGTCACAGAAACACGTGCATAAAAAAGAAAAGAATAATAAAATAAAATAAAACAATAGATTTAAATATAATCACGAGCACAAAACAGAAATATGCGGCAGCTGCTGTCACGTCATGACTGTGACAAGAAGGCTTCCACTCAGCATGATGCTGTGCTATGGGGACCCACAGCACAGCGCTGATTTTCAGTGGTCACCCGAAAAAGTCTGTTTAAGTCTGTTAGTTTTTAAATCATGATATAAAATACTTTTCATCCTTTAAATAGATGGGTGAAGGTTGTCTCTAGGTCGGATCTTAGGTTAATAAATTGAGTTGTCAGAAATAAAATCCTTTTAGAGTACAAACACCTAAAAGCTCCTATATATTCAACGCAGTTAAAGCAAAGGGCCATTTAGCACGCGATATATTGATTCTAGATGTGACAGATAATTAATTGATTCAGGCGTGACCTTGCGGAAATCCATTATAAAATACAATAGACGTGGATATATTTAGTAACTTGCTCCGCTTAGCTATTTCTAAAGAGCCAAGCCAAGCCAAGGTGCTTGGTGTGGCAACACGCCGTGTTCGAGTTCGCAACAAGTCCATCGTCATCCTGCGGATGCCTCGTTGAGAGGTGAAACACGTGTCGATTTCTTTCAGGAGTTTTTTATGGCTCTTTAGAAATAGCTAAGCGGAACAAGTTACTAAATATATCCACGTCTAAAGTATTTTTTTTCTAGATGTGACCATTAGGTGGTCCGCCTCACGATCCTAATCAATAAATAATCTTGATTTTCTCATTACTTACGCGAGTAAATCACTGGGGGTTAATAAGGTATGTTTTATTATCTACTTGAACGTCCACCACAAATAGCAGGTATTTATTAGTACGAACATTAACACCACAATTTAGGCAGGAATAAGAAACCTAAATTTTGGCTGTAGGGCATTTTTTTTGTTTGGGAAATTATCAAATAATTTCTCTCGCTCTAGGCGGAGAGGGCGTATCAGACTCCTACTGACTAAAACCCTCCCGTGTTCTGCAACCCCGGCAAGCCGATGCCCTAGCGGACCCCGTCAGTTCTGCTTACATCTCTTTGAGGTGGGCGTGGAACACAACGCGCCGTCGATTCGGGCCTGGTCCTTATCGGACGGCGAGATACCCATTGCTTACCGTCCACAAGCTCGCGCCTACGGTGGCTGGGAATTGGCCTGCGATTCCTGACGCCCAGGGCGTCTCCTGCGGCGGTTAGGGGCGTGAAATTTGCCTTTCCCTCACGCGTTCTGCCTCCTCCTTCGCGAGCATTACTTCCTTCGCAAAAGGAGGTGACGGCCTGCCAATCCCTCTCGCTCCGTACCATGTCCTGGACCAGGGCCGGTCACGAGAGTTCACCGCCGCCGATCGTCTCCACGAGTGGCTGTAGGTCCTGAGGTCTAATATAAACAAAAACCTTTTTAGTAGTTGTACAGACGCCAGCACATCAAGCTAACCGAAACTGTCAAATTTTTCCAATCAACTTTGAACTTTAAACTTCAGCGATAAAGTTGAAAATCTATTGAATAAATTTGACAGATTGTAGTAGCTTGATGTGCTGGCGTCTGTACCTATCCCACACAAATTCATGTACCAGTACTTGCTAAAAAAGAATCACACGTTCTACCGAGAAACTAAACTCTAAGAAAACTAAATTTCTTAGAAATTGTTTTATTAGAGGTTCGTCGCGACTGTTTCCAGGAGCCTTAAATCGGCCTAGTAATCACTGGCAAATCGATTAATATATATCATCATCGGGCTAGCCTTCTCCCGGTCGGCTTCCAGTCTAACCGGATGCAGCTGAATACCAGTATTTTACATGGAGCGACTGCCTATCTGACCTCCACAACCCAGTTACTGGGTAACACGATACCACTTAGTAAGGCTGGTTGTTAGACTTTCGGGCTTTTGATTACTCGTAATGACTGTCAAAGATCTACGAATGACAGCCGGGACCAACGGTTTTACGTGCTTTCCGAGGCACGGAGGAGTCTCAATATGTAATGGATGGTCAATTATCCACGGAACGTAGGTACTCGGCAAGCTTTAGCTAAACCTTCGAGCAACTCGTGCAGCTGTTAATATTTAGCCATGAGCGCCTCCTGAAATCGGTATAAATATATAAACAAAAAAAACAGTGGCACTCCGGGAGTGCCGACAGAAGTGAAAACTTGAAAAAAAATCGGCACCGCGGTAATCAACGCGTTGATGTCTTTTACTCCACGGTGTCGGTAAATTCAGTAACAGTGTCGTGTTTAGTCTCAAAAATGCCCAACTCGCCTAAAGAAGTTTTGACTAAAAAAAACTCGTTGAAATCATAACCTCTCATTTTTTTAAGTTGGTTAAAAAAAAAAGAGTTCGTTTGCCCATCGTATTGTGAACGGGCGTCAACGAGAAACGAGATTACGCGGCCATAGTAAATGTACTGTCACTGCTTCGGAGACATCATCTCGTTCTCGTTGACAGTTCACGGTGCGGTGGACAGACGGCCTTAAGAACGCGGCGACGCATGAATTGTCCATACAAACGTAATACCTAAATCATTTGCAATTTGGGCATATTTACACCATATTATGTTGTTATTCGGATTTAGACAGTGTTTATCTAGGCTCCTACATCTATTTCTTTCCAAAAAAAAATTCTAAAATTAAGTTTAAATGAATTTAATTTAGCACATTTTTACAGCGTAAATGACATGTCTTCATATTGTTTTTTCTGTATTATAAACAACAATATTTATAATGTTGTTTCTGCAGAAGCATAGCTTTTATTATCAAGTTACAAATTTTCCAAAAAAAAAAAAATTAAAAATATTAAGTTTTCATTCATCACTTTTGGTATTACGGTACTCATCCAAATTTATCATGACGAAAGCTAGTAGTGCTATCGCGTCAAGCAATAATTGCTAATGTGTGCGTGGTAGTATTGCTCACTGTAGGTGTATATCGCTCCGACAGGCACTCACACTAGCGCAACGTGCTTGGAATTGAATTTTGCAAGCATCTCGATTTGTAGTTGCGAGCCGTGTTCGCAGGCCTCATAAGCGGTCCCGGGTCGACGGCGCGTTGTGTTCCACGCGCGCCTCAAAGAGATGTCAGCAGAATTGACGAGGTCCGCTAGGGCCAATGCCTGCCGGGGCTGCGAATACGGGCTGAAAGGGAAATCGTGGCCTCCCGGCAACATAGCAACTGAAGGAACACGGGTGGGTTTTAGTCAGTAAGAGTCTGACACGCCCTCCCGCTCCACCCAGAGCGGGAGAAGTTATTTGATAATTTCCCACCCAAAAAAAAAAGGCTTCTGAAGCGGTTAGTTCCGATATTTGTAAGCGAACCATGGAAAAAAGTAAAAATAGGTTACTATGCTCCATTGAGAGATAATGCAACAAGTCTTGTTTCCTTTAGGAAATTCCTGACACTGTTAGTAATCTACCTTAAATGTGAAGGAAGAAATAAGTCGAATAATATTTTATTTTCCTTTTCAACTCAGTATAATAATGTTTGAAGTTGTTTAGACAGCATCACAAAATGTAATTAATTCTACAAGTAGAAATAGTTTTTTTGAGGCCTAGATCTTCTCCGCCTGAACCTATTTTAGTAAATTATTTGCACAAATACTTAACAACCCTTTTTCACTGTCTGAAATCTCCATGAGAAAGGCATCATAGACGAACATAATCTCTGTTCAAATCAAAACATTGCACAAACAGGTGCCATAGTCTACCACTGATCAGTAGACTAACCTATTTCCCTTTGTGCAGTCACTTCAACAATAATGTAGCACGCGGCGATAAGTACCCTGTTACACTGTTTTGCTCTTACTCTGTGATGGCGATAAAAATAAGGTCGGATATTTTTATCTGAGTAGGAATACTGTAATGGTTTTATACTCTTTTGTTTTCTTAGATATTTTATTATGTGACTAACAAGTTGTAGCGTCGGCGAGACAATGGTGCCGATTCCCTTGTTCACAAACTAAACAAAATTTAAGTTCAGTGCATCTTTTTCTTTCTATTTCATTAAGAAAAGGACAGAAGATAAATTTTAGTTTAGTCCTGTCAAATTAATCCCACCAAAAACATTCTGTAAAAAACTAGCCAAGTCTCGATAGAGCTGCTTGTTTATCTCTAAAAAGTAATGAAATCTAGACAAAGTCGTGCCAAGTCTAAGGTTCCTTACTGCGATTTCTTTATTATTATAGTTAATGATGTGTGACTTGGCCGTTGAACATTCTTTATACGTTAGTGGGTACAAGTCAATTTTGTTTACAATGTTATATCTGTTGTAACTACCTATGTTTGTTAAGCGAGATAATAGCCCATACTGGTATTGGTAATTGGACGCTAGTGTCTCATTTTAAGCTGTTGTTGATTGTGCAACACATGCATTCAGCATTGACAATGGGTAGCGGTTCTGGCGACAGATTGGTGCAATGGTGTCATGGAGCACCTGGTTTTGTACCCTTGTGTACCCTTCAACGGCCAAGTCACACAACATTAACTATCATAATAAAGAAATCGCAGTAAGGAACCTTAGACTTGGCACGACTTTGTCTAGATTTCATTACTTTTTAGAGATAAACAAGCAGCTCTATCGAGACTTGGCTAGTTTTTTACAGAATGTTTTTGGTGGGATTTCACTTCTTTTTGTAGAAACGTGGGCATATTGATTTATTGTATTAGATTTTCTTATTTGACACAGTTTCTTTCTTTTTAGGAGTAGTTTTTTCTTTTGCTTTTTTTATTATTACAAATCTTTCTTTTCTTTTTTTCCGGTTCTGATTCTTGTACAGTAGCAACAGTTTTTCGTATTGCCCATTCGCGTTCATTATTTATTCTTTTAGACGGCTTAGACGGTTTAATTTCTGAAAGATCGGCGCGGTATTTACGCCTAAGCCGGTTATATTCGGTGATCGCTGAAGCTTGAGCTTTTATACTCTTGAAGTCAACATTTATGAGGTGCACCCCATGAAGATTGGTTATTCGTGAAAGCGCCACGTAGGCTTGGCCACAAGAGAATATGGAGGTACCAATGTCCATGAGGGAATTTTTAGACTTAGACCTTGGCTCTTGTGAATTGTTAGGGCATACGCCACACAGATTTGGAATTGTTCTCTGTACACGCATGCCCGGGGTATGATCTCAAATTTTGACTTAAAAGGCAATAATTTGTGAATCAAATTATTAACGAATTTCTTAATTATTAGACAAGTGTCAATATAATTAATTATCAATGAACTTTCTACCAAAGGTATTACCTACGTAGTACTGAAATACAGCTAAATTAATGATATTTTTAAACGAAACGAAGTAATATCTAACTAAATAAACTAAACCTAGAATACTAGAAAAGTACTTATAAACACGAACGCGATTCGAAGTGCAGTGAGACGCTATAGGCTAGATTAAATTAGATTAGAAGATGTGTCCCACTACACTGGATTTTTGCAATGACAGTCGATTTTTTTATGTACCAATAGTAGAAGGGGGCATTACCATATCTCTAATACAGCTGAGACCAGTTGAGGGTTCTTCATCAGATACTTCAGAACTTTGATTTTTGACATCAAATGAAGCGGCCCACCAAGTTGAATATTTTTTGTAAAGGCGGTATGTCGATCTCTAATAGTTTGGTTGGGCTCTTGTGTTTTCTAATCAGGGTCACCAGATACTCCAGATCTTCGATTTTCCTAGTTTTTATAGTTTTCCCTTTATGTGGCCATTAAACCCTAACTCTGTACCAAATTTCAGCTCTCTGAGTTTATGGGAAGTACTAGTTCTATTCTGATGATCATGAGTGAGTGAGTGTCATAAATGTGAAACTTTGCTTTCGCTTAACTTCGGAACTAAATGATCTACAGACTTGAAATTTTGGATTTTAAGTATGTGATTATAGTTTACTGGATGACGAAAATTTCTGCGTTCTGATCTTATCCAGAGGTTCTCAAATAGGGGCCTGAAAATGCGGCGAAATGGTTCCAGTAAAGGATGGTACGGCAGTGTTTGCTTCGCGCTCGACTTGGCGGGGGCACTGCCGTGCCCCCCGATTAAGTTTAGACGTGATTAAAAACATGCCCACTAAAATTACGTCATATTACGTCAAGCACTGATTAATTTGACAGGACTAAACAAAAATTTGTCTTCTGTCCTTTTCTTAATGAAATAGAAAGAAAAAGATGCACTGAACTTAAAGGACACGTCCTAAAATGGTTTTTATTATTCAATAATTCTAACCAGGATAAGTTAAATATATTTGAATAGAAATCCCAAAAACTAGTGGTTCTAACTATATCATACATTAGACACAACTTTACAAATTAATTTCACTATGTAATATAAACAATTAAACATAATCCAAAATATGCCACATTAAAATATTAAGAAAATGCTTTAGTTTAACATATTTTTTTCCAAATCATTAAAACTACTCGTTTAGAAGTCATCTTCAGTATAAAATCATTTTTAAAGTCGGTTATCGTCGACTTAAACTTATAACTTCCCTTTGAGAATATAATTTCTCGGAAGGATACACGATGTTCAAAGATGCGAATACTTCTTCTACGGACAAAGAAGGGTCCGATTATGTACTCTTGTTCAATATACGTGTGATTAATGTATCCGAGTATCCCAAAAAAAACCTTTTTGATGCGAGAGCGCACTTGAATAGGAATAACACAAGTAGCCGCCGACCCAAACCAATATTAATGCTCGAAGAATTTTTTTAATACTTCGTGGAATTTAGTATAGGCTTTAATCCTCATCTGCCGAACTTTTTCCCAACTAGGTTCTGGTCGGCTTCTAGTCTAACCGATGCAGCTAAATACCAGTATTTTACCTGGAGTGACTGCCTATCTGACCTCCACAAACCAGTTACTGGGTAATACAAAACCCCTTGGTAAGAGTGGTTGTCAGACTTCTGGGCTTCTCACGACCCGTAACGACTGTCAAAGATCCACTAATGACAGCGAGGACCAACAGCTTAACATGCTTTCCGAGGCAGGGCGATACCCCTTGGTAAGACTGGTTGTCAGACTTTCGAGCTTTGACTACCCGTAACGGCTATCAAAAATCTATGAATGACAGCCGAGACCAACGGCTTAATGTGCTTTCCGATGCACGGAGAGGTCTCGATATGTAATGGATGGTCACCCATGATGATGGAGCCAAACGAGCAGTGATAAGAGCAGTGGTGGCCCAGCAGTATCGGCCACGACTTACGAGTGGTCGTAGGTTCGAACCTTCCCAGGTCGACGGCGCGTTGTGTTCCTCGCGCGCCTCAAAGAGATGTCAGCAGAACTGACGGGGTCCGCTAGGGCCGATGCCTGCCGGGGTTGCGACGAAGTCCGAAAGGGATATTGTGGCCCCCGGCAACATGGCAACTGAAGGAACACGGGTGGGTTTTAGTCAGTAAGAGTCTGACACGCGCTCCGCCCAGAGCGGGAGCAGTTATTTGAAAATTTCCCACCAAAAAAAAAAAGCTTCAAACCTTGACAGGCGCTTTGCTTTGTGTAAATTATTCATTCATCCACACATCACTGATCACAAAACGGTGAAGGAAAACATCGTGAGTGAAACAAAAATTCGAAGACATGTGACACCTACCAACCCGCTAGGCACGCGTGGTGAATTACGGCCCACTCCCTCTCACAGAGAGGAGGGCTGTGTCCCAGCAGTGGGAACATTATAGGCTGATTATGCTTCACGAGCCTTGGGGCTTGACAAAATAATCACAATTTTCTATAGGATAATGTAATTCCTTATTTATAACTTGTTAAGTCTTCATGCAGAGATTAATTTATCCACCTATGTGAGTTTAATATTAATAAACATTTTGACTTCGTTTTAATCTCATGTTAGCCTTTTAAAAGGTTACTAGGATCAAAGGATTTAAAACTTTAACGTAAAGTCTTGAAAATTACTAAAATACCGACGTCGAGTTTATATTTATTTGCAGTATTTCTATTTTCTTAATACCCCTCGGGAATCATCGCATTTCCAAATACAATCGAATGCTAATTTCCATGTCCATCAATTATTAGATTTATCGTGTCTAATAATTTGAATTCAGAACTAAGTACCTACTTTATTGTTGTTTTGTTTTGATTTCCGTTTGAACTATATAGAGCTGTATAACTATTTTCCTATCTGTCGTGCCCGCAATATTAGCAGCTTTCCTCCCATTTTTTTTTAATAAATAACATTAAGTTAATAGAGTATTAACAACTCTTTATTACTCCAAGTCGATTGAGAGTATCCGGTCTGCACCAAGTGCAAAGGGCATCTGATAGAAATCCCGCCCGCGCCATTACTTCGTTTTCGCGTTCTTTCTGACTTTTTAACCGACTTCCAAAAAGGAGGAGGTTATATGTTCGTCGCGTATGTTTGTTTTTTTTTTTATGTATGTCCACCGATTTCTCCGCCAATTGTGGACCGATTTTGAAAATATTTTTTTTGTTTGAAAGGGTATGCTCTCGAGGTGGTCCCATATAAATTTTATTAACTTTGCTTCGATAGTTTTTGAGTTAGCTTCAATAAAACGTACTTTTTTCCACTTAGTATGTGGATGATATGATAAGTTCCTGTCACTGTTATTTACATAGCAGGTAGTGGTATTCGAATTTGTGTGGGGTAGGTACCACACCTAAAAACTATCGAAGCAAAGTTAATAAAATTTATATGGGACCACCCATATAATTTTATTAACTTTGCTTCGATAGTTTTTGAGTTAGCTTCAATAATACGTACTTTTTTCCACTTAGTATGTGGATGATATGATAAGTTCCTGTCACTGTTATTTACATAGCAGGTAGTGGTATTCGAATTTGTGTGGGGTAGGTACCACAACTAAAAAGTGAAAAATAAAAAAAAACAACCGACTTTCAAAAAACACTACAAATTGAAAAATAACTTTAATTTCGGAAGTCGGTGACAAAAAACGAAAATTCAAAACCAAAGACACCCGACTTCCGAAATTAAAGTAATTTTTCACTTTGTAGTGTTTTTTGGAAGTCGGTTGTTTTTTTTTTGTAAAACGTTTTTTTTTCTTTTTGCACGTTTCCTAAAGGTTCTAGCGTGATGTTAGTAGTAGCCTTCCTCTACAATTGGACTACCGAATGCAATTTTTTTTCTTCAAATCTGGTTGTTCCAGAGATTAGCACGTTCAAACAAACAAAAATGAGCATTCGCGGGACGCCTAGCAGATGAGAAACATCGAAATTAATATGTACAGGTCAAAATCAATTTGCCTAGCCTTTTCCCTACTATGTCGGGGTCGGCTTCCAGTCTAACCGGATGCAGCTGAATACCAGTATTTTACATGGAGCGACTGCCTATCTGACCTCAACAACCCAGTAACTGGGTAATACGATACCCCTTGGTAAGAATGGTTGTCAGACTTTCGGGCTTCTGACGACCCGTAACGACTGTCAAAGATCCACGAATGACAGCCGGGACCAACGGCTTAACGTGCTTTCCAAGGCACGGAGGAGTCTCGGTATGTAAAGATGGTCACCCATCCACTAACCAACCTCGGCAAACGTAGCTTAACCTGTCGGATCGACCCGTGCAGCTGTTATTACTTAGCCATGAGCTTCTCGTACAGGTAGGTAATATGCATAAAATATAGTTTACGACAGGAAATAAATATGGCGACTGTTGGCATCGTCTCGCGTCGCCACGCCAGCAGTCGGTCTGACCCGTCGCTATAAATGAGTCACATAAAAAAAACAAGTTCTTCAGCTTTTATTAGTTGGATTAGATTAGATAATTTGGGATTTACATATATTATTGCGAGTTGCGACTATATTAGTTAGCATATAAAGCTTGTGGAGTATTTTTTATGTCAACAGTACAATAGGCTAGGTTCAAACTTACCATTCCAAAATATAACCGAGATAGTTTTTTTACCCGACTACTGTTACTTTCAAGAATCGTCGCACAGAACATATATTTTTTTTAACTCATACTGAAATACTTAACATATTCGCTAAGAAACATTATTTGTCTTAAAACCCTTCTTGATCCTCGCAGAAGGCATTCCTTTCACGAACGCGCTATTTACATATTCTCCACAAATAAGAACCTCGTCTATAAAGATTTATGTTTGGAATAAAAATAATACGAGTATGATGACGATATTTTTATAGCTGACCCTTTTCTGTGTATTTCTGTACGAAAAGAGATATATTTTGCTTAGAAATATTGTTTTATTGGTTGTTGATACTAGGTTATAAGTTTGTTTTTGAATTTTGCCAACCTATTTTTATTATACATTATATATTCTTTTATCTACAGCCCATGACGGCTTGTAGCTAAGTAACAACAGCTGCACGGGTCGATCAATCAGGTTAAGCTACGCTTTCCGCGGTTGGTCTGTGGATGGGTGACCATCTTTACTTAACAAGACCCCTACGTGCCTCGGAAACGTACCACGTTGGTCTCGGCTGTCATTTGTAGATCTTTGACAGTCGTTACGGGTAGTTAGAAGCCCAAAAAGTGTGACAACCAGTCTTACCAAGGGGTATCGTGTTACCTAGTAACTAGGTTGTGGAGTTCAGATAGGCAGTCGCTCCATGTAAAATACTGGTATTCAGCTGCATCCGGTTAGACTGGAAGCCGACCCCAACATAGTTGGGAAAAGGCTAGGCAGATGATGATGATCTACAGGGTCAAATTCAATTAGCTAGCAAAACTCCGCAGATGGTATGGGTATGAATATCTAAAAATGATAAATAAAAAGGGACAAGGACAGGACAGGACAGGGGACAGGGGGATCTGTTTACAAGGGATGGGAAGACTGATGGAGATGTGGAAAGAAGAGTAAATGCGGGAAATAAAGTGAATGGTGCTATACATGCGATTGTGGCCAACCAGTCGATGTCTAAAAAGGCTCGACTTGTTCACAATGGTGTGCTGGTGCCCACGCTTATGTATGGAAGTAAATGTTGGGTGTGGCAAAACAACAACTGCTTCGGGAGGTTCCTGTTCAGGATAAGGCGGGAGGAAACACCCGGGTGTCACCATTGTGTGGATCGGCCTGAGGACACGGTGGAGCATACGGTGGAGGTCTGCCCGGCTTGGGCGGAGCAACGCCGTGTCCTCGTAGATGCGATCGGCGGCGGTGATCTCTCGCGTCCGGCCCTGGTTCAGGCCATGGTACGGAGCGAGAGGAAATGGCAGGCCGTCACCTCCTTCTGCGAAGCGGTAATGCTCGCGAAGGAGGAGGCGGA
Organism: Agrochola litura; assembly: GCA_949152395.1. Taxonomy (NCBI): domain Eukaryota; kingdom Metazoa; phylum Arthropoda; class Insecta; order Lepidoptera; family Noctuidae; genus Agrochola; species Agrochola litura. Next base: position 5,488,059 of record OX424490.1, read on the forward strand.
ACGCGTGAGGGAGAGGCAAATTTCGCGCCCTCACGCCCCTAACCGCCGCAGGAGGAGACGCCAGGGGCGGGAATCGCGAGCCGACGCCCGGGGCGGGAATCGCCCGCCGACGCCCGGGGCGGGAATCGCGAGCCGATTTCCGGCCACCGTCGGCGCGGGCTTGCGGACAGTGAGCAATGGGTAGCTCGCCGTCCGATAAGGACCAAGCCTGGGTCGACGGCGCGTTGTGTTCCATGCGCGCCTCAAAGAGATGTCAGCAGAATTGACGGGATCCACTAGGGCCAATGCCTGCCGGGGGTTCGAAGAAAACCGATAGGGAAATCGTGGCCCCCGGCAACAGGGCAACCGAAGGAACACGGGTGGGTTTTAGCCAGTAAAAGTGTGACACGCCCTCCCGCTCCACCCAGAGCGGGAGAAGTTATTTGATAATTTCCCACACAATAAAAAAAAAAAAAAAAAAAGCGTGTGGCAAAACAAGCATGGAAGTAGAATAAATGCCGTGGAAATGCGTTCCTTGCGAAGCATGTGTGGTCTGACTATGAATGATAGGCTGAGGAATGATGTGATAGGACATTGACTTTATGTATGTATGTATGTAAAAAATAAACAATGTTGGTGTCTTCAACCGCAGGTAGTGTAGTCACTTGAAATATCAGTTTGAAAAAAAAAACAGTTTCATTTGTGTAAACGTTAAGTTTACACAAATCAAACTGTTTTTAGACGTGATGGGTTGATATCTAAACAGATTTTCACAACAAATACTTCAAGTAACAAACTCACCAGCGATCGTTGACCAAGAAAAAATGGCCGATTTTTTTTTGGTTGTACCCTTTGTTACCACAAGTAAAGCACGCGTCGCTTCGTGAAATAAAAATACATTACTTTACATGACATTATTTCAATACATTATTGCTGCAAGCTGCTGATTCTCTGGTAAAGATGGTGATAATAAATAAGTAAATAACTCATCTGTATTACTCATTTGTTTTATTAATATTTAGCCTTATTTTCTAATAATATTTACATTTACATACACTTATAGCATTTATAATACAAGTTCAATTTAAAATCCATCACTTAAAATAAAAATACAATGTAGAAAAATAATTATGTAAGTACCTATGTATCGCTTTATGCTTAACATTTAATATTTACATAAGTAATTTGCAAAACAATTATATTTTGGTACTCGTATTTAATTTACATATAAATAAGTATAATGCTGTGGGGGTCCACTGTAAAGCGACGGCGATATTGTGGTCGACATAAACGCTATTTCGTGTTGTTTGGCGTCGCGTTGATTGCATTGCCGTTTGTGTGCTAGTGTAGCATAGCTAAAAAAACCGGCCAAGTGCATGTCGGACCACGCACAATGTAGGATTCCGTAGTTGGGATGAATTTATCCCAAGAACAAACTTAACTTTGTAGTTGAAAAAAAAAATCTTTTATACAGAATGTATGGGTGAACATGTTTTTACAACCGCAAATTTAAGTTGGTCGATTATTACTCGTTAACTTGTAAAGCCTACTCAGCTATGATAGTTTTCCTTTTAAATTCGTTATATAAGCTACTGCCGTGAATTTTTCACATATCTAAAACCAACCATTTAGCTGGCAGGGGGGGGACACTGTTTTAACCTTTAGTTAAAAAGTGGACAATGGTGTGGGTTACATGTCTGTTAAATCTTAGTTTATTTATTTCTCTGTATTTTGTAGCATGTAACTGTTTTTTGTCCCTAATAACAACAATTTGCACTTTAAAGCTTATTATTTCGCAAACGGATCTCTGAATTCAAAAATGATTTTAACTAATTCGCAATGTTTTTGAAAGAACTTTCCAACGATACCCCACACAAAGGGATAGAAAAAAAAAAAAACTTCCCCAGTTTACGGGTAGGGGAGGTACGCTAAAAAAAAAAAAATTGACAGACAGACAGACAGACGGACATGACGAAACTATAAGGGTTCCTTGTTTACTACGGAACCCTAAAAAATACAGTGCAAAAAAAGATTAATTAATTAAACATCATTATTAATCACAATAAAGACTTTGGAGTTCGAAGGACCAATAATTGTATTATAACAGTATCGAATTATAATTTCTACACTGATTTGCTGGTTTTGTACATAACATGGTTTTATGAAAATAAAAATATGGTCCATATACATTTAAAATCAATTGCATTAAAAAAATCTAGGACGCTTTGTATTTAGTGCATTCCCAAGTACCTACCTATAATAAATTACACACTTACTACACTAAACGTGCAAAAATTTGTTAAAAGTAAAATAAAATAAACCAATTAAATACAGATTTCTGTGCACATAAAGTCTGAAAAAAGTAGTTAAAAGTTTCCACAATAAAAGTCCTCATAATTGTGTGCTCTTTCTAACAACCAAGCATCGTTAAGTAAGGTTGGCAAATAAAGTTCACTGCTAACACAATATTGCTCTTTCTAAGTTGTATAAAGTGCAGAGCGACACACTTTACTGCTTAAAGTTGTGCAGAAAATAGATATTATTAGAAGATTTTCCTTTTTCCTTTGTCACAAGACAAAATAAAATAATATGCTGGATTAACTGGAAGCCAGTTCCAACATACATAGTTGGGAAAAAATGCCTTTCAGAAATATAATAAGTAGAGAATAATTATTTCATGAAGTTTCAGATAGGTAATACATTTTTTTATATAATTCTCAATTTCTGCGTTAAATTCCAATTAAACCCATGAATTTTAAAGACCCATTCAACGGCACATATTGCAATATAAAATAATCATTTATCAAGAAATAGCTGTTATCAACAACTTACTTAAGTTAATGGGACGGCACACAGTGGAACGAATGTATGGGAGCGGTTGGACGTAGACATTTCCGAAAAAAAAGAGTAAAATTATGCCAAACTAATGATGCCATCTTATTCGATTACTTAATGCCTTCATAACTTGTGGTGATGAATTTCTTCATAACTCCCATATTTCGGGAGTAATTTGAGAAAATGTGAAATTTTACTATGAAAATGAGTGTATCGAGCTCTCTCCCTCCTGATTCCGGGCTTGTTTCAAGTAGCGGTCTCTAATATCATAATGATAATACTAAGAGCTATATTTAATACTAAGACACATAGTGCGCCAAATGTGCACTTTCTGGGATAAAGAGTGATGTTTATTTTATAACACAATTTTTTTATTTTTTGTTTATTTTGTTGATTAAAACCGTTTTTCTAAAGGTTTACCTTATTACAATAACATTTCTGAGCAGCCAATTAGAGAAGATATAAGCTAATTAGGATATATAATTAGGGACTTAAGGTTTACATATAAAACTGATGCACTAATGATTACTGATAAGAACATTGCTATTATTTAATTACTAAATGGCTCTTAATACACTAATTTAGCATGCATCATTTACTAATTATCACAATAACTAATTACCTTGCAATATTTAACAAAGGATACCTGGGATACCTGGATTTTATATAAATAGGTCACTATTAGTAACTTTAAAATCAGTGTTGATTTACACCTCGTTGTATCCAAGCTAATCTCGCAATGTATTTTCCAAATTTTAATACAAATCTTGATATTCACGTTGCTTTATGCGCACGCGCACATAAAGATTTACGCGACTTTAACTATTTGTTCAGTGTTTTAAAAGATAACAGTTGTGTTCAGTTATGTGAAAGTGCTGAAACAAGTTTAAAAGACTGGTGTCGTCGATTTTGCTACCGCATTTATGCAAAATGGACACAGTCTGGAAGAAGCACAGATAAGTTTCGGAAGAAACATGAGATTTGGCTACAGGCTGCAATTCAATGGCCGGAATTACAGAATGAAAATATGGAACCTTCTACAGAAAATATAAGTGACGTCATCGAGCCCATAATTTCTCCTGCTAAATCTGATGCTTCAACTTGTACACATCCTAGTCCTCGTAAATCTTTTGAGGACCTTAGTAACCGGCAAAAAAGAAGACGCACTGAAGATAGTCTTTCATGCAGCAGTAGCAGCGCTGAAATTATGTTTTCGGCCGAAAGGGCGCTTCAAAAGGCAGGACAAAGCGATACAGCTTATGTTATGAAATACTTGACGGAGAATCCAGAAGAGGCCTCAAAAATCAAAGCCTTCATTGAAGGTAAATCAATTCAGGTACGGGAAATATCCCCTTTGAAGGCATTGGCTCTTTATGTATCGATGAACTTATCGAAATGGCGCTATAACACTCTTCGGGATTTCAACACTCAAGAAGGAGCTCTTCAATACCCGAGTTACTACATGTTGGTTAAAGAAAAAATTAAGTGCTATCCGGCCAAAGAAGATCTCACAGTTACAGAGAGCTCTGCAAAAATCAAATTACAAGCCTTGATGGATTTAACCTCAAGAAGACTTATTAGGTCGTTAGAAACCCCTGTTGATCCCAATCAACAGCTCGTATTGACCAGCAAATGGGGTTTTGACGGATCATCTAGCCAAAGCATTTATCATCAAAGGACGAGTGAAGATGAGCAAATCGATCTTGCTAGTAATTTTATGATTAGTCTTGTACCACTGCGGCTCGTCTCAAAAGGTGTAACAATTTGGGAAAACGAGCGACCATCTTCCACTTCATTTTGCCGGCCAATATTGTTTAAGTTTATAAAGGAAACCAAAGAAAATGTGCAGAGAGAGATGGCTGAAATCGAAGCAGAGATTGAAGCCTTAACTCCATCCACCATCACTGATGGAATTAGTGTCAAACACCAACTGCTGTTGACAATGATTGATGGTAAAATTCATTCCATTATATCCAATACAGCAGCTTCAGTGTGTGACATATGCAAGGCTTGTCCTAAAGAAATGAATAATTTAGAGTTAATCAAAGATAAACACGCAAACGAGGACATTCATGTATAAATATAGCTTAAGCACCCTTCACGCTAGGATTCGCTCAATGGAATGCTTATTACACATTTCCTACAAATTAGACATAAAATCATGGCAAGTAAGGGGTGATATAGCAAAAAGGCAAGTTGATGACAGGAAGAAAAGAGTTCAAGAGGCTGTAAGAAGAGAAACGGGCTTACTTCTCGATGTTGTGAAACAAGGCAGTGGATCCACCAACAATGGCAACTCGGCAAGGAGATTTTTTGAAAACTACACTAAATCTGCTGAACTGACCGGAATAGATGCTATGCTTTTAAGAAAAATCTGTGTGATCTTGCAGTGTATTTCATCAGGAGAGAAGATCAACGTAACTAAATTCCGAGAGTTCTGCTTTGATACTGCTAAGCTTTACGTGGAGTTATACCCATGGTATTATATGCCTTCTTCACTTCATAAAATTTTAATGCATGGGCCAGACATAGTTCAGAACATGTCAATTGTGCCCATTGGTTTTCTATCCGAAGAGGCATCTGAGGCTAGAAATAAAGATTTTAGAAAATATAGAGAGGGGCATTCTCGAAAGCATAGCAGTATCTCATGCAATGAAGATATTATGCACAATCTTTTACTGTCTTCTGATCCACTTGTTACAAGTATCCGTCCAAAAGGAAATAAGTTTGTAAAAAAATCTTCTTTTAAGGAATTTTATGAGCTTACGGATTCTGAGAAAAGTGATATCGAATTTGTTAACATAAATGATTTAGCGGACATCGATTCTGAATTTGAATTAATTGATGATGATGATGATGACGAAGATAATTAAATGATGTTATTGTTTTAAAATGTGTAACTTAGTAAATTAGAGCTTACATCTTAATTATTTATTGTACTTTTAATGAAACTAGGTAATTTATTATCAACTTACTTAAAAGTCATACTCTCATCAGTTCTTGTGAATATTTTTGTTAATATATATTTCTGTATATATATAATATATTTATAGACCTCTTAATAAGTCTGTCTGCGGTTTAAAGTAAATACAAATGGGGAAAAAACGTTTTTTTTTTTAAATTTTCATTTCCTTTTATCCCAGAAAGTGCACATTTGGCGCACTATGTGTCTTAGTATTAAATATAGCTCTTAGTATTAGCATTATGATATTAGAGACCGCTACTTGAAACAAGCCCGGAATCAGGAGGGAGAGAGCTCGATACACTCATTTTCATAGTAAAATTTCACATTTTCTCAAATTACTCCCGAAATATGGGAGTTATGAAGAAATTCATCACCACAAGTTATGAAGGCATTAAGTAATCAAATAAGATGGCATCATTAGTTTGGCATAATTTTACTCTTTTTTTTCGGAAATGTCTACGTCCAACCGCTCCCATACATTCGTTCCACTGTGCGGCAGGTAGAGAATTGCATTTAATTAAAATAGAGGTGTGCCCGCACCTTCCCTACAATGTCCAAGTTATTTGCGAAATAGATCGTACACTCAAAGTAGTTAGCACTTAAGTAAATTAAAATAGCCTTGAATATAAACCTATAGCTGTAGACTAAATTGTAATTGAAAGGGAATTACTATTTTTATGTGACATTTTTTCACATAAAATAAAAATAGTAATTCCCTTAACATATAAATGTTAGACAATGATTTGCATAAATAAGTCACGGAAATAACATTAAACTATTAATATAAAAGTGGTAATAATAGGTCGGTCTTGTGAAGGTGAATTAAAGATCACAAAGGTCAGGACACAGGAATCTATTATTATCCTTACATATTATAAAATTAAGTCTCCCGCCGCGTCTGTCTGTCTGTCTGAACGCGATACACTCAAAAACTACCGAACGGATTTTCAAACGGTTTTCACAAATGAATGGAGTGATTAATGCGGAAGGTTTTATTGTATAATTCATTAAGATTTTGTGTAAATTGGCTGAAATTTAACGATTATTGCTGAAGATGTCGGAAAAAATAATGTCGACTGGGAGCTTTATTGGCGTGCGCCGCGGAAATGGTAAAAGTTACATAAAATGTATATTCTACAGTTTTGTTCATCTTAAAAAGTTCAACAAAAAGTTCACGATGGCATATGTTTATCTTCTAAGGATGATCCACAGTATCAATTATTATCTTTCAGAATTTGATGAAAATTTCATTTTTATTTCCGAACCTTTTTTGACCGGTATTATATGTATTAATCCTTATCCAATAAAATAAGTTATTTAAATTGGGCATTCAATTTAGATTAAAATATGCCTGACATCATAATTATCATTTAAATGAATGGTTTAAAAGATATCACAGTTTCAAAATTACGCGTAATTACATAATTATGGTTGACGACAACGCGGGCGCAGTGGTATTAGTCAATGACATTTCCTCGGCTATAGGTATGTTATCCCGGTACTGCCCGGTAGTACGTTCCCGTGGGATATTTTCCGACATCCACGCGGGCGAAGCCGCGGGCAAAAGCTAGTATAATATAAAAATAGACGAAATAAAAATGTCTATCACTATTCCACACATCAATGGAATATATTAGAGGCATAAGAGATTTATAAATCTGTTCTACACAATTCTCGTAATACACAGATATTTATGTTGAATGAATTTTCTGAACGCAATGTCTGGTACTGAGGCCAAAATGTAAACCGATGAAAGCTTCAATTAACATTGTTGATTTTAATGTTACCGAAGAGAATTAATAATTATTACCACTGTGGATACTTCCAATTTAGAATTGAGATACTCGAAATCTTCTTACAATAATTTTCCGAGCATTACGAGAGAAATTATTAACAATAATATTATTAATAAATTAATAGCAATAATTTGGATTATTTTCGAAAGTGAGGCAAATGAAAGACAAGAATGCTAAGAAAAACGTTTTTATACAACAAATATATACCTACTTAAGAATCCTCTTGAATTAAACAACACACAACTTTTACAAAAACGGAATTTACGGACTTACGGACAATAAGACAGACTATTGTGAAAACGCTTTAAAATACGCATAAACAATCCTAAAGAAAGTAAAAGGGTAAATCCAATTAAAAATTTCCATCCAATCGAGGAAATATTTACAAAATTGAGGATCGAAGAGGATCGGGAATTTTTTCAATCAGGAAAATACTTTCAATATCTTGATACACAGTTAGATAAAACTTTAGGTCGAAGCCACACAGCTAGGTGCTTCACTAATGCGGCCGAGATCTAATTATAAATTTTACTTCGCAAATACGTTGGTTAAGCGTTTTTCCTGTCACTGTCGCACAACCGTCAAACTACAAGTGGAAGACAGAGACGGAAACATGTGTAAGCCAAGCGACTTTTATTAGCAAACCAACGTATAGTTTTACCCTTTCAATGGTCACACTGACGCTTGGTGCCACGCTGCATGACTATAGTCTTTCCCAAAATTATATAACGAAATAGTAAACAAACCTTATTCAGGTTAAATTCTTACGCAATCACACTCTAAAGGGAATTGTGTATTTAAAAGGTTTTTATTTGATATTGCGGCGATTCGATAATTGGACGAGAATTTGAAAGTGAAATTTGAAGGACGCGTCATATTTCGTTACATGACAGAGAAAAAGATAAGTCTCTCAGTCTTTCATACTAAATATCTCTAATTCTTTATTTTTTAAGAAGGTTCACTTCTATCACGTACTGCAAGCGCAATTTTTTCCAAGAATTTTCATTAGAATTATTTAATTATACGAAAATTTTGATGAAAATTGAGGTTACAAAATTAACTTCAGTTGTCAAATGAAAAACTGTCTAAGGATACTTGTTTAAGATTAGAGAATGGGTTTAAGTCCGCTAAGGCCCCATTTGACTCCAAATTGGAGTCATGGCAGGGCCGCAAATACCGTCAAGCCCGATGACACCGAATCGGTAACGTGAAGTGACATCAATGACAAACCGCGGGTTTGACAGTTATACTTTACAAAAGTTAAAGTGTCGGGGCTTTACCGGTTAAATTCAAATAATTAAATCAAAGCACACAATTTGTAAGTGGCACTACAAACTCATTAATTCTTCTCATTCTGATTCATTTGTTTACATTTTTATCAGATACTTTTGAAACGGACTATGATTTATCATTTGTTTGAGCTACGCTTCTTCGAAGAGTGGCACAAACGAAGCTCCTAGCGGTGTGGCTTCGGCCTTATTAAAATGCCAATCAAGAACAAAACTTTACTTTTATAATAAAAAAAACAATTGAAGCTCCATAAAACAGTACGACTTAATATTTATAGTAAGTATGAAAGTCACTCAGTATTTTCAAAGTCTGTAGAAACAACAGTCACTCAGAACGTCAGTCCATTCGTTCAAGCAGCGTCACTACATCAGGTGGGGGGTTCGAGGGGCGGGGGTTCCTTCTCTTTGCCCAGGGGACTTCCACTTGAATCGGCTGCGTCGCTGTTACCGCTGTTGATTGCTACTGACGTCAGAGGGACCTGTAAGTTAATTAATTGATTAGTTTCTAGCAATTTAGTTGATTAGCACTCAAGAGAGTTCTAAATTGAGAACGCATTGGTTTTTCTTTTATGTACAGATGAAGAAATAGACTCAAAGTCAAATAATTTATTTCAATTAGGCACATAAAAGGCACTTTTGAATGTCCAAATTTTACAAAAAAATTGAATTGATTCTAGTTGCCCCTACCAAAACGAAAAAAAAAATGAAAAAAAAAATCGTTTATTTGTGGTAAACATGACGCAAAGAAAGATTTAAAAAAAAACACGTAAATAACAAATTGGGGAAAAATATGCGTCACATCCACAAAACGGCCATCGCTAAGCATAATGCTGCGACCCCATGCGAGACAGAGCCCCAGCGCTGGTTTTCAGCGATATTACAATAAAGATTTGACAAATGTCAGACTCGATAGATAGATAGAATATTCTTTATTATGTACACCATAAAAATTACAGATATTTATTTAGAAATTTTACATTGGGTGACACAATGGGCGGTCTTATCGCTAAAAGCGATCTTTTACAGACAACCTTAAAGCTCTTAAATAAGTTAATGGGCCTTTTCATGGCATCCGGATAGGTGCTGGCAATATGCATAAATTAAAACTTGAACAGAGTTTTATGAAATGATCTACCATATACAAAGTAGTCAATAAATAGATGATGCCATTAGGTTGACTTGTACAGAACACCTTAGGCCTTAAAGGGTCAGGGTAGCCCGCGAAATTCAAATTTTATTACGTTTTTTGCATTTTGCAGGTCAGTGTCAGGTTTTATGTTGATTAAAATATGATTCGCGGCCTTAACAAATATGGCTTTACTCAATTATAATCATTACAACCAGCAATAGTGATTAAGAAGAAGATAAAGGTGTCAACTGTCATGATTTCATGAAGTTATTTATCTTAAGAGCGGCCAACCCGTCATACTTTTCATACAAAAGCTCGTACGTGATTATGGTGTTGTAACACATCTTTCTTTAATTCTTTTAAACTAATAGGTATCTTGTGCACTATATCTAGGTTTCTATGAAAGCAAAAAATAAAAAATTTGCGAAACAAATTCAATATAAGCCTCCAAAAATCTGCTTTTCTGCACAAATTTTACCTGAATTTTGACCGTTCATAATGTACTCATAAATTGTAAAATTAAAGAAAACATCGTGATAGAAACCTCGCACATGTAATGGAGATTCTAAATGACAAACATTTATTTCACAAACTTGTAAGGCGTATTCAAAAACACGTATTTCCTGAAAGAAGTTATTTTACACACAATTTTATCGCGTTCTCACTTGCTTGTTAGCAATTCTCACTTGCACTGGATGAAACAACAAGCTTTTTGACCATGCTCGCGTTGACGATAGACGGACCGGGAAGGGCCCTCTTAAGTCCGCGAATACACAGAGTTTAAATAAATAAAATAGTGTATACTATTATTAGAATATTTGCAGGCATTATTAGTCAACTTACTTGACAATTTGGCAGTGTATACTGGTTCGTTAATATCTCCAGGGAGTCCTAAGTTCCTAGTACAATGGTCTCTTGTATTAAAGCTGCTATCCTGAATTTGAATAGAATGGACTCCAGAGAATTGTTATCTGCAGTTGTTTTGTATAAATACTACTTACCATTTATTTTTAGGACATTTGTTTAGAAAAATAGTGGTGCTTTTGTACGTCTGTAACATTTGGTCCTTAGAGAATGTTTAGGATTTTGCAATTCTCTGCTCATTCATAAAATATTCTATGAAGTTTGAGAAAAAAGATTCTCTACATTTTATGGTGAGTGAGACTTTCGGTTGAATAAAAAAATATTTTCAATAAACATGACTTAATAAAGGTTTTATAGAAATAATCCCAATCAATCGATTTTTTCTTATAGTAAAGTTTTCTTATTAATTCTTTAGTATTGCTGTCCCCGGTGAATAAAATGGTAATGTGCTTTTACTATAGTTTTAACTTTATTATGATATTTTGAGCTCCGATTACACTCTGTCAATTTTTTTCATTCATTTCCTACGGTTATTTCAGAAGTTACGAGATTTTAAGGTGTATTGTAATGAATGTAAACCATCACTTTTCTTTTGGTATTTGAACAATTCTGCTATATACATATTTAGTTAATAAGATATTCACAAAAATAACTGCCTCGTTGGTCTAGTGGTCGCAAGCGCTACTGCTGAGCATGAGGTCCTGGGTTCGATTCCCGGGTCGGGCAAAGTGTTATTGGGTTTTTCTATCTGAAATTTCTCAGTAGCAGCTCGGAGTCTGGATTTGTGCCCGGTTGATGGCAATAGGCTCGCCCCCTATTACATGGGACTTAAACATAACTGGCGAAATGTGGGTGTACCTGCTACAGGGACACCTCTGCCCAACCCTTCGGGGAAACAAGGCGTGATGTTATGTTATGTTGTTATATTCACAAAAAACTGTTTTTTATTCTTCCTGTAAAATTTAGTTTTTATGATTACGATTTTATTCGCCGAGGACAGCGAATTATTGTTTTTAATAAAAAAAAATTACTCTAAAATTTATAAATCTCAATTGAAAACGATAATGTAACTTACTATCAATTTTTTGTCCGTCTTTATCTTTTTCTTATTGTATTGGGGCTGGCATCTAAAACTCCGTCGTAACATTTATAACCTTACCTATGTTTGACAAATCAACACTATTGCAACTAGAGCAGCAATCACTCGAATTATAAAGCTTCATCTAAATACGGCGTGGCAGGGACATCGACGCGAAAACTGAAACCATGGATCTGAAGTTGAAATTTTTCGTCAGTTATTTATTAAAAATCAGCTGTTCCATACATTTTGACCGCGTAGGTATTACACTTTTTTTAAGAAAAATTTCAACGCAGGTTCTGAATCATGTACTGAATCCATGGTTTCAGTTTTCGCGTCGATACCCTGTATAAAAGCCATCGTCTTCACATTTAATTATTTAACTAATGTAGGTACCTATACAAACTATTGTAAAACATTTTAAAAGAGTAACGGTGGAGTTTCTTGCCCATTGTTCTCCATACGAAAACTACCTTTTGGAAGGGGCGACTAGAATCAATTCTATTATTTTGTAAATTTTGACGTTCAAAAGTACCATACATGGGCCTATTTGACATAAATGATCTAACCTTTGACTTTGACTTTAACATGCAAATATCCAATCTCAGTTCCTCTACGCTGTGATTTGCATAACTTTGTTCGGTGGTGATACTACGTAAAAATACTGTGTTCCACAATATAGCAGTAGGAAAGGTTTTTTATTCCCGATTTATGGAACTTAAATGGATCATCTGCGTTCTATGCGCGCCTAGTACCTACATTCAGAGGAATTAGTCTGGTTCTACGCGAAGTTTTGATATTTACCTAATTACTTACCCAGAAAATCAAATAATAGAGTTTGCAGTAACTAACTATTAAAAAGCCTCAGAATTTATTGAAACTCTGACCCAGTTAATAATATTACTGAATAGTTTAGTACCTATTTAAATATTCAGTAATATTAATAACTGAATTCAATACAAAAAAAAAAAAATCAACTAAAACATTGTTTCATACATAAATTGAGGCAGCCCCAGTAAGTTAAAATAGTAGGTACTTGTGTCAGAGCTAAATTACTAATTCAATAATTATCATTGAGGCTAGTCTCAATAACAATATTGTTGAATTTGTTACTGAAATGGCTCCTGTATTTTGTATGAGGTTACATGAAAATGTTTGTAAGGTATCAGAAGTCATGATATAAGGATTTTCTGTAGGTAAATAAAAACTCAATTATAACTTATTCGAATTAAGGATGAAATATTTGCTCATTCCAGTTCAAAGGTCTATAATCCAATACTGTCCTGTTTATACCTGTCTTTCTTCGAACGCAACGCAATGTGAACTTACTGCTATGTCATATTTCTTTGATAATTTAATATAAACATTTTCGGCCGAAATCGTTTTATGCTAGAAGGCAAAATTTCGCTCATCCTGTTTGCCTCCGTCGACTTTGATAAATTAGCTAAGCAAAGACATTTTTTGATAAAAATGCTCAGAAGAATACCTACTCTTTTATTACTTTCGATAATATTTATGCCTTAGACTTGGTACTTGTTACTTCTTTTTGAATAGGTACTTTTTAAAGCTACTACAGAATTAAATAAGCAGCTTAATTTAAATTTTTCGACAGCTAATTAAAGAAGTGGTCGTCTTCTATAGGGTGGCATGTCATAGGTAATCGACGCGAAAACTTTTACCATCGATTCAGTACATAATTCTGAACGGATAGTAATAAAACCTCCGAAAAAAAATCAGAATATGAGCATTCCCAAAATATGAAATTGACTGCTTAATATACTAATTTCCCGACAACTTTTAAGCGAATACAAATAAAGAAACGACCGAATAAAATACTGAAAATTCTGTAAAATCAATACAGCATTTGCTGACGTAATATTCATTTAGTCATTTTTATCGTAACTCACCTATTATGAATTTAGAATTAACCTTACACATTTTATAAACTGTGGCGCAAACAAAGACCAGGTTCGTTTAGGTACAAGAGAATGTAATGTTTTGGAAATGTGGTGTTTTACATTCTCTTGTGCCGAAACGGACCCTGGCACTCGCCGGCCGCTGCCGCGGCACCGCTCGCTACGCTCGCTCGGCTCGTGCGTTTTGTGGTTTCACAGTTCTAACCTAACCTAACCTACCTTTCAAAGCAAAACGTAAACAAAAACATGAACGAACGTATTATTTTAGCAGAACATACGTTTTCGGAAACTTAGTATTTTTTTCGGAAATTTAGTTTATTATTTGAAAGTACAGATTATTTTTCGTAGAATTGTATTTTGAATAAGCTCATGTTTGTTTTTTAAATACAACATTTTTTGTCGATTAATTTTGTAATAATTTTTCGGTAAGTAATTCATTTTAACACATCGTATTACAGTCAACCACAGATCGTCGGAAGTTAATTTGTTTTTCGGAAGCTTTATTATTTTCCATTCTGAACCCCCCTGTGTTGAAATTTTTCGTCGGTTATTTTTCAAAAATGCTGTTCTAAAAAAAAAACAGCTGTTCTATACATTTTGCTGATTTTTTTTTTTAATAATTGACGTTCAATTTCAACGTATGGTAGTTCAGTACCATAATTTTATTGTATAACTTATTTTCGTAAACGATTTTGACCAATTTGTTTCATTTTGACAGTTCAACAAAATTCATTGCGTTATTTACGTAGTGGAGCAGGTTTTTTTTCCAACTTATGAAGCAGTGGATTAGCAGTCTGTTTCAAAACGAAACAAATTGTGATTGATTGTGTATTACGCAATTAGGGTACCTACTGGTTTGCTAACTAGCCAAGTTTTAACTTGTTACTAGTGGAGCGCGTAAAATCTATCCACCTCTTTTTTACTTACCTATAATATTATTGCATTTTTTTAATGTAAAATATTTTTTATACATACCATAGAAACTGCAGTACAAATATGCGTGTCGGACTGCCTCGGAGGCGGCGAGAGGGACGCATCGAATCTCAAATCCAGCTGGAACATATAGACTGCTGCAGCCAGGGTCGAGATGGAGACTGTCAGCTGAGCACTAGCCACGCCTATGCAAGTGGTGCTGCCGCATCTGAAAATATATTTTTTCTAGAATATTCTGGGCATGCTTTCCGAGTTCTAGTCATCAGCATGGGCAGAGAGGCAGTTTATCAATATGTCAATTTTTTTCAAATTTATCTACATTTTTGACAAGATTTTGGGATTGATTGTCGTTGAGACAGGGTTGCGACTTTAATTTAAACGTTCTGCATTGCCACGTTGTATGGCAATGCTGATTCTTTGGCCAAAAAATAGGCCAGCCCTCTGGTTACGTGAAGAGTCGACTAACAGCTTGGCGATGGCCCTAGTGTTTCAACCCCAAACGGATTGTCTAAATGTTAATTTTAACATACAATTTCTTTCTTCCTTAAAACTAGAAAACATTGTGCTGAAAACAAACTCAAAGTATTTATTTATATTAAAACAGGCACTTTTGAATTGTCAAGGAGTCGGTTAGTCAGAAAGATGAAGCTAGTTGCCCATTCCAAAGTGTAGTAAGTGTTGAAGAAGAACGGAAAATAAATTCTATGGACAGTCTTTTAAATCAAAATATTGTAACATTTTGTATTTATTCTTAACTTTACTGTGTTGTAATGTTACAAACGCTTCGAATACACTCGAGGCACTAGATTTAATAAAGGTAGCGACAGTTTTATCTTGTCCACGTTACGGTACATCAAAAATAAATATATTTTTTTATTTTAATTTAAAAAAAAATGAGACCCAAATTATTTGCTTCGTAGATTTTTTATTAAAATGGTGGTTATTAAAATTCAAGTCCCAGGCACAGCGGTATAGTTTGACCAATATCGCCGCGCCTCAGGAATACGCGGCGAGGCGCGGGGAAGTGTTAACCAATGAGCGGCGGGCGGGACGCCGTGCGCCGAGAGCTTTGACGAATTAGCGGCCAGCACTGCTCCTCCGTTTCGCCGCGCGCCTTCCTAAGGCGCGGTACAGCGGTATTGGTCAAACTATAGCAGATGTGCCACGGTTTGATAATTACTTTATAATTCCTAAATAATATTTTTAGAATTTAATCTGACTGTTGTTCTTATAATTGCTTATTTTTGTCAGGTTACTGTTTAACCAAAAGGTAGCCCTACAGGAATCGACGTTTCCTTCAATTAATTTTATTTAAATAATTTTCTTTCGGTCGTGATTTAGGTATACACTGTTATTTAGAACTTTTGTTGGTGTATGGCGTGTGCTAGCTGACAGCAAATAATTTTGCTGCTGGGGAGTTTGTTGAGCAACTTTTTCTTCCCAGCTAAAGTACTAGGAAGTGGTGAAGGGCGGGCGTTTTGGGGGACTGTCTTATGTAGTTTTGACGTTCGAATAGTGCTGATTCTCAGCCTTTTTTTTTTTTTTTTTTGGGTGGGAAATTATCAAATAACTTCTCCCGCTCTGGGTGGAGCGGGAGGGCGTGTCAGGCTCTTACTGACTAAAACCCACCATGTTGCCGGGGGGCCACGATATCCCCTATCGGCCCATATTCGCAGCCCCGGCAGGCATTGGCCCTAGCGGACCCCGTCAATTCTGCTGACATCTCTTTGAGGCGCGCGTAAAACACAACGCGCCGTCGACCCGGTCTTGGTCCTTATCGGACAACGAGCTACCCATTGCTCACCGTCCGCAAGCCCGCGCCTACGGTGGCCGGAAATCTTCTTGTGATTCCCGACGCCCAGGGCGTCTCCTCCTGCGGCGGTTAGGGGCGCGAGGGCGCGAAATTTGCCTCTCCCTCATGCGCTCCGCCTCCTCCTTCGCGAGCATCACTGCTTCGCAGAAGGAGGTGACGGCCTCCCATTTCCTCTCGCTCCGTAGCATGACCCGAATCAGGGCCGGACGCGAGAGATCACCGCCGCCGATCGCCTCCACGAGGACACGGCGATGCCCTGCCCAAGCCGAGCAGACCTCCACCGTATGCTCCACCGTGTCCTCCGGGCGATCCACACAGTGACGACACCCGGGCGTTTCCTCCCGCTTTATCCTGAACAGGCACCTCCCGAAGCACCCGTGTCCGGTGAGGACCTGCGTCAGGCGGAAGGTGAGGACGCCGTGGCGCCTCTCTAGCCACTCCTCAAAGAGGGTTCTTATAGCCACAATTGTGGCGTGCCCACTGATTCTCAGCCTAGTTTGGATAAAAGACTTTTGATTTCGTTTTTAGAAGTGAATAATTTTAAAAACACGTTTATCACTTCTATAGGTAGCTATATGAAAATATCTCGATACTAACTCGCTTTGTTAGTTTTATAAAGTGGACTGTTTATCGCTTCGAAAGAGTTTTTCATTAATTTTGTTGGCAACGCTCTCTGTGAGAATTTTTAGATATTTAGAGATAAAAGAACATCAGAATGTGCGTGGATAACTGGATTAAAATTAAAGAACGCGCAATAGGCGGCCGCTATTGTGCGTAAAAATGCATTGTTCACTGGTCCTTTGAGGCACAAAAAAGTTGGACAAAAGAGGACCAACAGACTGTGCCGGTTTTTCTGGATCAATCGTGCGTGTAGATACTGAATATATCATATTATGGAGGTAGTAGGTACAGCTGATGTATGCCACTACACTTTTGTATTTAATTTTTTTTTTTATACAAGTATTTAGAATGAAAAGTAGCGACCTATCTGTCAAATTTCATAACGATCGGTTCAGTGGTTTAGGCGTGAAAAGGTAACAGATAGACAAACAGAGCTACTCGCATTTATAATATTAGTATGATCTTCATGGAGAAAGTAGAAGATAAATTAGTTTACTAATCCAATTTGTTAAAAGAAATTATAGAACAGGAAGGGCCATTTTTATTGGGTTAACGTTTATTGAATTTCAATTTAGAAAAGGAGATCAAATAGAGCTTTACAAAATAAAATATACATTGAAACATTTAAATATCAAAATGCTAGTAGGTATAAGATTTGATAACCGACTTCAAAAAAGGAGAAGGTTCTATGTTCGTCTGTATGTTTTTTTTTTGTGAATGTACGTTCATCGATATTTTCGTCAATTGTGGACCGATTTTGAAAATCCTTTTTCGTTTGGTAGAAAAAACCTTGCGCGGTGGTCCCATATAAATTTTATTAACTTTGCTTTGGTAGTTTTTGAGTTAGCTTCAATAATACGTACCTATTTTTCCTACTTTGTGTGGATGATGTTATAATAACTTTCTGTCACTGTTATTGACATAGCAGGTAGTGTATAAGAATTTTTGTGGGGTAGGTACCACAACACAAAAGTGAAAAAAAAACGACTTCGAGAAAAAAATTAAAATAACTTTAATTTCGGAAGTCGGTGGCAAAATACGAAATTACAAAACCATTGACACCGACTTCCGCAATTGAACAAATTTATCTCTTTGCAGTGTTTTTTTGAAAGTCCTTTTTGGTTGTGGTACGTAGGTATCTAAAGTTTTATTGCTTGTAAAATTTCGTCATTGTAATTTTATAGACATAAAATTAGAAAGATCAAGTGGGTTGAAAGACCACAACATACTTACCTACATTATATTTCTGAACGTTTAATAATGTCAAGTTCGTGGCGAGTTTCAGAAGCTTGGAAATACGAATTTATAAACGAAATTCACTCAGCCGCGCGCTGTTGCCGTTGTTTGCGAAAATCTATTTTACAAACATGGGAGGGACCTATTTAGGCTTTGTGATTAGGTAGGAACATTGTTTGACAGTGGCGCCGATTCCCTTGTTCACAAACTAAACTAAATTTAAGTTCAGTGCATCTTTTTCTTTCTATTTCATTAAGAAAAGGACAGAAGATAAATTTTAGTTTAGTCCTGTCAAATTAATCCAAGCAAAAATAATTGCTTGGAAACGACTTTAATTTTTGGTGTGTAAAATCGCTGTTTACGGTGGTGCGCAACGTAACGCATGCAAACATTGTGCATGTGAGTGCATGCAACGGTACAGGAAACGTGGGAGGGAGTATTTAAAGTAGGGTTGTCAGATTTTTTAAAATTCCTTAAGGGACAAATGCTCACTTTTGTTTAAAAAAAACTAAATTATTTTACGGTGGTACGGAGCCCTTCGTGTGAGAGCCCGCCCCCACATGGCCGGGTTTTGCTTTTTAAAACATGAAATGAATGTAGAATACTCACCCAATATTCATCAGTGACCTGACACAAAAGGCCAGCATCGCCACATGGGCCCCAATAGCTGCCGTCCACAGCATTGTCAGAGGCACTGCAGCACAGGGCGAGGGCCCGAGGGCTCTCCATGGAGCACCCCAGTTCCTGGTCGCTCTGGATCTGGCAGACACCCAACCACCGAAGCCTCGGCTATAGTATATTGATGTGGCTGGAACGAGGATTGATTTTAGTAATGTGGCCATTACGTCTAGGCCATACACGGTGATTTTTAATTCACTGTTAACCTTGAAGGGGGTGAAAGTACTCATGATTAAAAAATACAATAGATGTTGATATATTTAGTTACCTAGAGCCATAGAAAACCCTGTAAAAAATCGACACGTGTTTTACCTCTCAAAGAGGCATCCTCAGGATGACGATTGGCTTGTCATGAACCCGAATACGGCGTGCTGCCACACCGAGCGCTGGACGCAGAGAAAAAGAAAATAGGAAAAGCGAATGGGGAAGAGATCAGAGAGAGATGGTGATGATGTGATGAGAGATGGGAGTGTCTGGGGAATAGTTAAGCGAAACAGGTTACTAAATATATCAACGTCTATTGTATTTTATAAAGGATTTCCGCCAGGTCATGCTTGAATCAATTAAATACTCTTGATTATAAACAACTTTGACTATGGGACCAACTTCGAAATTGCAAAAAAAATATACATCTGTTTCATACATATTCATCGGAAAAATATTGAATTTTTGTATGAGAGAGCTTATATTTTTTTCGATATTTCAGAGCTGGTCTCATGATGTAATTTGTTCATAATGATGAGTACTTTCACGACCTAAAAGATTAATAATTAATTAAAAATCGCCAGATACCCCTGTATCTGGCGATTTTTAATTAATTGTTAATCTTATCCTTGTTTTGCTTTGTCGTAGTCGGGTAATTAACAGAGGAATCATTTATTAATATGATATTTCTATTAAATATGTTTTTCAGAAATTGTTATAGTTTTTATAATTTTCTTAGTTTTCATGTAGTAAGTTTCCTGTGCGTGTCCCAAATATTTTTTTTTTCTTTCTATTAGCTTGTTAAGTACGAATATTTATCCAATACGAGTAGAAATAGAAGAAATTGATAAAATAAAATTAAAGTTTCTACTAATTAACGACTAACAGCAACAGGAAATACCAGTATGAGAGCAAAAAAAATGTGGTGTGGCCGTGTGTTTTACGTGAATACATGTACGTTATGAGTAATAGTCATAACGCCAGCGCCGGCTGTCGCTGAAAACCAGTGCTGGGGCTCTGTCTCGCATGGGGTCGCAGCATTATGCTGAGCGATGGCCGTTTTGCGTGGATGTGACGCATATTTTCCCCCAATTTGTTATTTACTTGTTTTTTATCTTTCTTTGCGTCATGTTTACCGCAAATAAACGAATTTTCTTTCTAATATTTTCTTTGAGACGAATTCTTTGATCCGTTAGCTATCGAATGGTGTAATTAAATGGTAGCATCGAAATGTATCCCCCGATTTTGTTATTATCATTTTTTTTAATTGCCTCTCACTATGGAAGCATCACGTGAAAATATATGTTTTATTTAATGCTTCATTTTCTCCTATTTATTTATTTCCAAGTTATTCTAGGAAAGGAATTAAATTTGCACACACACGTGATATTGAGTATTTCTCTTTATTTTTCCTAGAATACTGCTTCTAACGAGATTTTTCTTGTCTTCACTATCGTAGAATGTTTCCTGAGAATTTCTTGATCTATCATGATATTAAACTACTGAGTTAAAACAAATGAAAGATATATAAATGTTTACTTAAATCCACAAAAATTATGAAAATCGCGATTTTCAAGGGGCCATATCTTCGAAAAGAATGGATAGGTAAAACGGCGTGAAATTTTTAGGAGGTCATCGGAATATGGAAAATAGAAAACTAAATTAATTTCATATGTCTACTTATAATGGGTAAAAACTTATGGGTACCTACGGGAAATATCGCATGAGATGGTTCCTGTGAATATACCCACGGGCCACGGCGCGTCACAGTATTTTGTTTATTTATAAGTATTTGGTCTTTTACTATAAGCATAGGGCAGTCAAATTTTAGAGAAAATCATTTCGCCTTTTGCCATTATTAAGGTACATTTCCGTAGCTGACCGCAGGCGGCAACTGCAGGCGACCGACGTGTCGCCGCGACACAACTGGTTTCTATGTATTCTTATGTATCTATTTCAATGAAGGCGACGTACGCTAGCTACGGAAGATATTTCATAGAAATTAATAGAAACCAGTCGTGTCGCGGCAACACGTCAGCCGCCTGCAGTTGCCGCCTGCGGTCAGCTACGGAATGGTACCTTTACTATAAGCTAATAGGTAACATCAGTGGTTCCCAAACTTGACTGGACCGCGACCCACCTAACAAAATCTTCAATATTCGGGACTCACCTCTTGGCTGTCATGGTGAAAAAAGGGGCATACATAACTATACGAATGAAGGACTGTTCAAATAAGAAAAATACATTCAGTTACAATCGAAAATATTAATACATAATTAAATACAAGGGGTGCTATTTTAATGAGAAGGATGTATTTGTTTCCTGTTTTTTGTCATCAGGTATAGTTTTAGCATCAACTTCAATTTTAGTTACTTTTAATCGCAGTGAGATTGATACGTCCAATTTATTTCGGTATTTAGTTTTAATATTAATCATAGCTGAAAATCATTTTTTCAAGGCCCACCCAATATTCGCTTGCGACCCACCATAGGGTCGCGACCCATAGTTTGGGAACCACTGGGTTACATACTTCTTAGCTTCAGGTGGTCCAAAATCCTACATTTTACCCAGAGTAATATTGCCAGCGGGGAAATATCAAAGTATAACATGAATACTTTCAGAATTACATGGTTTTATGAGACTACGAAGCCTTAATAAAGCTGCAAATGTAAAAAAAAAAAGTACAGTTAAGCTGGAAGAGCTACTGGTCCATGAAGGAACTATTCAAGGGTGAGTTGCTTATGGCACTGAAACGCAGGCTCATGGACATGTGTATTCTTCCCGTCTTAACCTATAGTGCACAGACTTGGTCTTTGACTAACATCCAGAAGTCCAAAACTCAAGGTTTGCCAAGGAGCAATGGAGCGCAGTATACTAGGCGTTAAATTAACGGATCGTATTCGAAACACAATACTGCGCTCAAAAATAAGAATAGTAGACGTGCCTCAAAAGGCTGCTTAACTTAAATGGGACTGGGCAGAACATGTCTGCCGCATGAGACAGTGAGGCGGGGTCTCGGCAGACCACGTAGAAGATGGCGGGACGAGCTGGATAGGTTCCGTCAAAACTGAAAGGAGGACATGCAGGCTCGCGAACTGTGGAAGGAGTGGAGGGAGGCCTTTGCCCAGGAGTGGGACAGCATATTCTAGTAAAAAAAAGAAAGGCTCTGAAGCTTAACTTTTAAAATCGATGCGAATTGATGTCTGGCTATTCATTTTAACTTCGGTACTCAAAATTAAATTGTTACTGAAAATTCATAACAATTTGTAACCCGAGATTTGCTAATTGCTAATAATAAATAACATCTGCCACACTTTGAATATAAATTAATGTCGTAATTCAAACTAAATGCTTAACTTTACGAGATTTCATATTTTTAACCCAATTCAAACAAAAGAGGAGGTTATGCAGTTGGACGAGGTCAGGTGCGTAGTACTCGCAACCGGCGTGCGTGTATGACCAGATGTATGAACGTAACCGAAGTGAATGAAAGAAGTAAAGAGTCGCAGCTTGCGGACGGTGAGCAATGGGTGGCTCGCCGTTCGATAAGGACCAGGCGCATTGTGTTCCACGCGCGCCTCAATGAGATGTCAGCACAACTGACGGGGTCCGCTAGGGCCCATGCTCATGGGTTGCGGGTTTATCCGAAAGGGTTACCGTGGCCCCTGGCAATCTACAGGCAACTGAAGGAACACGGGTGGGTTTTAGTCAGTAAGAGTCTGACATGCCCTCCCGCTCTGTCCAGAGCGGGTGAAGATATTAAATAATAGCACACAAATAAAAAATGGATCGTAGCAGAGGCGTTCAGTAGTTTCTGCCTAACCTGGGAAGATAGATTATGTATGTTACATGTATGCTCATAAAAATAAATTCCTCATGTCATTAACATAATGATCCTGAAAAGTTCTCGTGTAAAATAACGACCGGTTTTATGTTAACAAAACGGCTGGTTTATTTTACGCCACATTACGTTGTTTATTTAATGTTATCTACGCCATTTTGCGCGGAGTAATGATGTGTTGCGTACTTAAAATGTTGGTACTGCTTTGAACTTTAACATATCTATACTCCATTTGAAATAAGATTAGACATTTAAATAAACCCTTTTTACAGTCTATTCAACCAACCGACTTTGACTTCCATTGCGTTGGTGGCATGACAAAATGGCTGCTACAGTAAATAGTTGGTATTGTTACCACTTTTTGCTTTTAATGCCATCCTTATACTACGGTATAGAAGTCAAAATCGGTTGAACGGACTGTAAAAAAAGTTTTTTAAATGTCTAATCTTGTTTCAAACGAAATATATTCTTTATTTTACCAAAAGCCATCACAGTACAAAAACCAAAAACTAACAATAATTTTTATTCCCTGACTCCTAAACTAGGTGTATGTGCTTGTGTCTTAGGAGTCAGTGATTCTCCGTAACAAACAAGACAAAGCCACAATATAATAAAACGGGACGTTACAACAATAAGCAAATGGTGTAAAATAAAAACAGGATATAATCTATGGAAAAAAAAAACACAAAATGAAAAACATTTAGCTGTGTAGTGAGGTGAATAAATGTAGGGTCCGAGGAGTGCTTGTGTATGTGTGTGTAGTGAGTAAATGTAGGATGTGCGAGGGTGCGTATGTGGTGTGTAGGTGTAGGGTGTGTGAAGTGAAAAAGAAAGTGGTGTAACCGGTACACATCCGTTTATGGTTAAATTTAGACTTATATTTATATGTATAGTACCTTATCATTGCAAATTACCCAGCAGAAGATCCTCAGTGTCATCATAACTTAATGTTTGGAGATAATCTCTTGTAAGTTTTTGCATTTATATTTAGGGCACGAATAAATTTTTAACTTTTTTTTTTTTAATGGTGTATAAGTGCCCTGAAGCAGTGTCGTTACAATTTTCTTGGTTCAACTATACTTTAATAAACAGGATCAGACCGTAATCATTAGCGACAATGTTATTGACATTATATTTTGTTTGTTGGTTAGTTTGGTTTTTTTTTGTTTGTTTGTTTGTTGTTTATTTTTTTTTTTTTTAGGGAAGTGTAAGGTACACTTGTCTGCGCACACACTTGTGCACTATCCCGCGTCGACTATATCCCGCGTCGATAGTTAGTCTACGCTGGGATTAAGCGTCATGGCCGAAACTCGGACTGGAGGACTATTATTTGAGAGATCGAGTTCAACATTTGAAAAAAGGGATCAATTCTTCAATTTCAATAAATTACAAAGGTTCATGTTCTTATATCTGCGTAGATTGTTATACTTTATACATAATAAGAAATATTTACTGAGCTAGTCCTGACGCAGGTGTTTTATCTCATCATAAGCAACATTAAAGGGGCCTCGTCATGGTAGTTTCTGACTGCCAACTCAAGCACCGCGCGCGCTTATTGGTCAAATCAAATAGCGCGCGCTTCCCCGGCTTCCTGTTACACACTTCCGTCGCTTTTCACGAAATCACTCCCACAGAAAGCGAGAGGAAAAATGTTACACAACAAAAAAAAGTCCGATTGTTTTTAATTTTTAGTTTAATCACTTTAAAAAAACAGTGGCACTTTGGGAATGCCAACAGAAGTGAAAATATGAACAAGATCGCCTTGGTGGAAGAAAAGTACTTGTATAGAACATTGGTCCGTAACCATATCTAAATAAAGAACACAATCGCGTTTACAAGAAAAAATACTTCCGAAACCTTTACAAGTAAAAATACTTGCATAGAACATTGATCCGTAACTTAATATAAATAAAGCGCAAAATCGCGTTTACAAAAATTTGGTGTCGTCACAGTATCGCAAAATCAATGGTTTAGTCCCATCTCAAAAATGCCCAACGCGCCTAAAAAAGTTTTTACTTCAAAACATTTACCTGCAGCCAATACAGTGATAGCACCAGTAGGTACTCCTAGACCTAGCGCTGGCTTCTGTCTCTCTTCCAGCCAGCCGACTGCTCCCAGCACTAATCCACCGATGCCGCAGACAATCTGTAACAAAAATATCCATAAGAAGATTTACTTGAAAGAAAGAAAGAAAATTCGTTTGTTTGCGTTTGTATGACGCAAAGAAAGATAAAAAAAAAACACGTTAACAAAAAATTGGGGGAAAATATGCGTCACATAGCAAAACGGCCATCGCTCAGCATAATGCTGCGACCCCATGCGAGAAAGAGCCCCAGCGCTGGTTTTCAGTGACAGCCGGCGTTGACGTGATGACGTCAACCGGTGCAGCATATAGTGAAACAAATCAAAAATAAAATACATACAATACTTAGTCCTAAATGTTTATACAAATACTAGCTGACCCTGCAAACGTTGTTTTGCCATATAAATGTTTGGGGTATCACTTACTACCTACCCTACCTACCCTACCTACCCTACCTACCCTACCTACCCTACCTACCCTACCTACCCTACCTACCCTACCTACCCTACCTACCCTACCTACCCTACCTACCCTACCTACCCTACCTACCCTACCTACCCTACCTACCCTACCTACCCTACCTACCCTACCTACCCTACCTACCCTACCTACCCTACCTACCCTACCTACCCTACCTACCCTACCTACCCTACCTACCCTACCTACCCTACCTACCCTACCTACCCTACCTACCCTACCTACCCTACCTACCCTACCTACCCTACCTACCCTACCTACCCTACCTACCCTACCTACCCTACCTACCCTACCTACCCTACCTACCCTACCTACCCTACCTACCCTACCTACCCTACCTACCCTACCTACCCTACCTACCCTACCTACCCTACCTACCCTACCTACCCTACCTACCCTACCTACCCTACCTACCCTACCTACCCTACCTACCCTACCTACCCTACCTACCCTACCTACCCTACCTACCCTACCTACCCTACCTACCCTACCTACCCTACCTACCCTACCTACCCTACCTACCCTACCTACCCTACCTACCCTACCTACCCTACCTACCCTACCTACCCTACCTACCCTACCTACCCTACCTACCCTACCTACCCTACCTACCCTACCTACCCTACCTACCCTACCTACCCTACCTACCCTACCTACCCTACCTACCCTACCTACCCTACCTACCCTACCTACCCTACCTACCCTACCTACCCTATCTACATGCTATGTATCAGAGATGGCGCTGTATGTGAAAAAAGATTTTCCCGCTTTTCTGTTGAAATTTTTCCTGAATTTTCTTTGCTATAAACCTCACGGAGCCCGAGACCTTTCCAACGAATGCAAAACCGTGGAAATCGGTTCGTGCGTTCTGGAGTTATAGCGTCAGGAAGGAAAACCCGACTTATTTTTATATAGTAGATAATTTATTTAAAATGGCAACATTTCGTTCCGTCGGTGACTCACGCGCCGCAGACTGATTGCAATTTCTTTATCTATACAGAATTTATCTATATGGAGCAGTGGTGGCCCAGTAGAAACGACCGCGACTTACGAGTTATAGGAACCGACTTAAATGTAAAAAAAAACACCCCTACTTTTATGATGCCAATCGAAAGAATGGCCAAAAAATAATAACTCTTCTTAAGTAACATAGTATTTTAAAAGAAAGGAACAGCGTAAAATTAATCATTTTAATCAAATTAAAAACATACATGAAACTGCCGTAGTCAATTAAGTGGGTATTTTTTTTGTAAATTAATTAATTAAATGCTCAAAATGTGATCCCTCTTGTCTTACGCAAATCGCCAATCTTTTAATGAGTCCGCTGCCTGTTGATTTTCTTATCATTTTATGGTGAATACTCGATATGATATGGCACAATTCGTTCAATTCATATTCAATTCATAGGGTATTTTGCTGAAAGAAGACTTTATGTTATTTTTAAAAGTTAGTAATTCTGCATTCAAAGATTTTCTAAAAATTACTTGCCTTGTCTGGGAATCGAACCGACTTAAATGTAAAAAAAAAACACCCCTACTTTTATGATGGCAATCGAAAGAATGACCAAAAACTAATAACTCTTCTTAAGTAACAGTATTTTAAAAGAAACGAACAACGTAAAATGTTTGAGTGAAATTTCAAGAAAGTTATTGATTGCCGACGACGACGTTCGAAAAGTAGTGAATGTTTTCCTACTAGGATTGGTACGAATGGACTGATTAGATAGCCGGCCAGATCCCCGGACCTTACACCATTAGATTTCTTCTTTTGGGGATACGTGAAAGATATGCTATACAAAAAACGATACGAGAACGGGCGAGTTACAAACAGAATTGTGCCATTTCATATCGAGTATTCACCATAAAATGATAAGAAAATCAACAGGCAGCGGACTCATTAAAAGATTGGCGATTTGCGTAAGACAAGAGGGATCACATTTTGAGCATTTAATTAATTAATTTACAAAAAAAAATACCCACTTAATTGACTACGGCAGTTTCATGTATGTTTTTAATTTGATTAAAATGATTAATTTCACGCTGTTCCTTTCTTTTAAAATACTATGTTACTTAAGAAGAGTTATTATTTTTTGGCCATTCTTTCGATTGGCATCATAAAAGTAGGGGTGTTTTTTTTTTACATTTAAGTCGGTTCGATTCCCAGACGAGGCAAGTAATTTTTAGAAAATCTTTGAATGCAGAATTACTAACTTTTAAAAATAACATAATGTCTTCTTTCAGCAAAATACCCTATCTACGATATTTAAGGTACAGTAAGCGCTCAAAAGTGCATGAGCACGCTAAGAGTCGTATTGCTGTGAACACGCGGTATAGCTCGTACATTTGTATGTGTAAGCAACACGATACACACACCACAGATAACGCAGTTTTGCACTACACGAAACAACAATATATTTCCGTCGCTTTAAACATGCTAGCACACACGCACTATGCGCGTGAACTTGACCAGTTAATGGCATTGCTAAAATTCGATAGTAACTTAACAAGTGCAGATAGCAGAAAGCGTTAAGCGTTGGTATGGAATTCAAACTGCCTCTGGTTCTAATCTCGTAAAACACAGTGCGGTTTTTTGCAAATATTATTATTTTTGTTTTCGATAATAATATTTTTTAAATATTGCTGCTTTTTTATGTTGTTATTGCAATAAAGGTTTTAGAATAAAAAATGCGTGATATATGATAACAAAATTAAAAAAAATATGTTTATTCGTTATATTTATTTTACATAAGTTAAAAAACTGCTACAATTATTTATCATTACTTCAGCTGAATAAGATGTGAAATAGATGTCAAGAAACTTAGAAGCAGTTTGTATTATTTTGACATATTTAAATTATGAAATATTTTAAATTTTTAATGGATTTTTTCACCATAAATATTAAGCTTTGATCATGGTCGAAGTAATTAAGTAATAAATAAGAATATTAGACTACTTAAAATGTAAAAAACTACTTACAGAATAGGTAATTTTAAGGTTAAATATGGGCAGTTTGTTTATATTTTATTTGTATTAATTATTTTACATTTTATTTGACTTTAGTAAATATTGGTTGTTATTGAGGTTAAAGCTTAAGTATTCATTTTCTTTACGAAAAGAAGATTGAAACTAAACCTCAAATTTTAATCCTAAAATAATACTATTACTAAAATAATATTAAACAATTTCGGTATATCTGTAAGAAATACGACAAACACCCTATTGAAACGTGCTTAAAAAATTCGTTACCATAAATTCATGCAATAACGAATCTGTTGTTTATTAAGTTGGTACGGTCAATATTTTAAGGTCAAAAACGGTTTTCTAGCTGGTCTTCAGTGATGCAAGCCTTCAGAGTGCACGGCGAACGGTTCATAATGACGTGTTTTTAATAATTCAGCAAAATATCTCGTTGGCATAAAACCATTTGTTTCATTCACCATTTGACGTCGCTGCTACTCGATAATAAGCCCCTTCCTCATATCTCTTAACCCTCACAGTATTTCTGTAGAACAAAGAAAAACATTGTTTTTATTACACATAATACCTTATTATTTATTATTCACTAATCGAATTAAACCTCACATTGAATTTAAAACTTTATGGCATCTTCTGTCTCAACAATACCTCTGTTCTATCAACAATACCCTTGATTAAGATTTATGTTTAGTAAAATATGAAATATATAAATGATAACACTCACACTTAGTCCGGTTTCATTAGATATTCACTTCACTTTTACGCAGCGCAATAATATTCTCTGATCTGATCTGATCTCTTCAATATATTTTATGCCTGCTTTTTGATAATAATAACCACAACACTGCGCTAAATACTCGTCACCAATATTATCCACGAACCAACAAAGTTCTATTAATTAAATATTCGTAACAAACTGCATCTACCCCACAGAAATCGAAATAATTTACTTAGTTTTTTGTGGTCTACCTGCTAAACTTTAATATTTATGTGAACAAGACGAATGAAACTAAAAACGAATGATGATTATTGAACTAGTCATTGGTTGCAGACAAAGTGAGTGTGTGTGTGTAATGTGCGTGTCTACAGTATTGTAACAACTTATAGAAGAAGGTCGTAAGTCAAACCGAAGCGTCAGTCTATTGCTTTGTGAGATTGCTCATGGACTTTTGGTCGGTACTGTACTTTCCCTTCATGTCCCATAACTTTGGGACGCCCTGTAGATTGATTATGTTATGTCTACAGAACTGAATTCTTCATCCAATCATTAAATTATTGAATACCGTACTTAAAAACAGGCATAAATGCAGTTTGGTTCTTGTGGTTTTTGGTGGAGACTTAATTCGAAGTAGTCCACTTAGAGCACCCAGGTGCTCTTCTTGGACAAACGATTTTTTTATTAATTACTAATTAATAAACATTCTAGTGATTTTTATCGATATCTTTCCTTTAATAACGTCCTGTAAAACAAACACATCCCAGCAGTAGGCTGCTGAGTCGTAGGTGCTCTTCGTGGACTAGGCTAGGTGCTATTCGCCTAGGTGCTATTCGGATGGATGCTCTAAGTGGACTACTTCCTTAATTCACTGTAATATTTTGTTTCTTTACGAAATAAGAGTAGGTATCTACTTAGTAGAAAAATGCAATTTCGAAACACAGATTGAGTTTAAATTTGAGTATTGAAATTTAAATTTAATACGTCATAAGTATCACGAGAAACATTCCTTTTGCCTAGGTGTCAAACAAGAATTAATGAAATTCAAATGAATCTTGGAACAGATCATGTTGAAACGTGACTAAAATAGAAAACCGGCTAAGTGCGTGTCGGACCACGCATAATGAAGGGTTCCGTAGTTGGGATGAATGAATCCCAAAAACAAACTTAACTTTGTAGTTGAAAAACATGTTCTCCCGTACGGAATGTATTGGAAAACATGTTTTTGCAACTGCAAATATAAGTTGGTCGATTATTACTCGTTAACTTGTAAAGCCTACTTAGCTGTGATAGTTTTCCTTTTAATTTCGTTATATAAACTACTGTTGTGATTTTTTTCACACATCCAAAACTAACCATTTAGCTGCCAGGGGGGGGGGGGACATTTGACTCTAACAAAAATTAGCACTTTAAAGCTTAATATTTCGCAAACAAATCCCTGAATCCAAAAATGGTTTGCACAAACTCACAATATTTTTAAAGGACCTTTCCAATAATACCCCACACCAAGGGATAGAAAAAAAAAAACATCACTACTTTACGTGTGGGGGATTTTATTTTTTTCATAAATTTATTTTACCACTTTGTTGGCGTAATTAATATGTATACCCATGCCAAATTACAACTTTCTAGTACTAAGAGTCTTGGAGCTAGACTGCGGACAGATAGACAGACAGACGGACATGACGAAACTATAAGGGTTCCTTGTTTACTACGGAACCCTAAAAACTACATAACAATTTCATGAGTATCAAATGGACACGAAATTCGTGTCACCTCCCACGTACTTCAGACGCTGCCTATTACAAGACAGCTTTTGAAGGAACTCGTCGACTGGTTGACACTTCACGTGACCAGAGGGCTGGCTCGTTCTTTTGCCAAAGAATTAGCATTCAACGTGGCAATGCTGCCAGTCTTCTGGGCGCGTTTCCGGATGACAGCGATGCGGACAAATACTTCAACGCCTAATTGTCGTTTTATTTATACAGATAGTATATTATTTATTCTCAAAAAATAACATTTCATAACATAACATGTAAGCTCATTTATCTATCGCGATTAATTGTAATCGACGTCTTCTCAGTTCATCGGCCAGATGTATATTAGTTTTGTCTAGGTAGGGCTGCTCCATCGTCGAAGCCGAATAACCTGGCTATTGGTTTAAAGGAGATTGCCCGATTTGTTAGGAAAGTTGGGTCCCAGTGGAAAATGGTTGTGCCCTGAAGATTTTTATTTTAAATAATAGTTAAAACATAGTATTTTCTTAATCAGAAACTATTTTTAATTTATTCACCCTGGTTCAAGAGATATCATTGTTTTTCTGTTGTAAAAATCTAGGTTATAATTAGAAATTGACATTGACATTTCCTCCTTATTCTATTTAGATTGAGTACCTACTTCTACTACCTATCTACTATAGTATGGGGATGGGAATTACTAATTAAAAGATTACGGAATTCAAAACTCAACTCAATCTAAACAAAGCAATCACGCACGTAACGAACCACAGAAGTCAGCGAGTTCTGTGACATGCGCAAGTAAATGTTGCCAGATATTTTTTTTTATAATCGATTAATAAATCGTTATAGATCAATCGTTAAAAACTACTTTGTTAGGGGTTTGCTATTACTTTTGTGTCTATTGCTTTTGTGAACATTTATCAATGTAGGCCTATTATGAATTTATACAACCTATTATTGTCATCGTTCCATCGGTTTTACTCGCATCGACTATGAGCAGTGTTTATTTATCCAATAGTTTTCGTCATCAAGAATACTTTACAAACTCATATTTTTTGGTGAACACCTATTGTTGTTCATTTCAGATTATGGTGCAATAATACGTATAAAAAGGACACGGATACCATTATTCTACCTCATCGTCGTAAAACAAAATGCTAACACAGTAGCGTTGAAGTTGTCGATCGAATGTTGAGATCTAATGGGGATAAAAACTGCCACTTGCTCACTTCAGATGGCGCTGATTCCAGCGTCTTATAATTTGACAGCTAGCTTCGATCAATAATATTGATCGAAGACAGCTAGCCATACATTTTACGTAAACAAGCGACTTCTTTTACGCATAATTAATTATTGAGCCCAGTTGCACAGCTGTTTACTGCAAAAATATGGGCCCCATGTATTTGCCAAAGATGTTATAAGAAGAAAACTGTGGGAGAAAGCTCTCCGAAAAAAATTGGAATCCAATATTTTGTCGAGACAATGTGCTATACTTTAAGCCTTTTATGGGAGAAAGTGGTTTATAGGTGATGTTTCCAAGAGAACTAAGTCTGTTTTCATTACATACAGGCACTTGTGATGTGATATTATGTAAATTACAGTAAAGTATGTTTATAATATCATATTAGATCAGTGCTAGAAGTGCTATCTCTAAGGTTTTTCAGTCAAGAACATCAAGGCCGAGTTGGTTTTCAACTCTGATCAGGTTAGTTCTATCGCACGCCTCCAGTCTTTAACAAAAAACGAACTTAAAGCCGACAAACATAAAATAACATATAAATAAATAAAACGTTCATAATTTATTGACCTTTCCCCTAAAGCTGCTTTTTTACCATTGGTAGACGCTTCCTCTGTCCTTACCTCGTCTGTTAATAGTGACTACACTCCAAGTCTCATACATATTTATCTAGTTTTCGTATAATTTGTGATCGACACAAAAGTAAACAAACACAACAATGGCGGTTTATAAAGACGTAGAACTGTGCTGCCATCTGCTATGAGCTTTCAGTTTTTAACCCCATTGAGATGTAAACCGCCCATAGGTTATTTCTTTACTTCTATAACGTGATAAGTCCGACAATATTATTGTCGGACTTCCCACGTTATTATTGCTTCAATAACGTGAAAAATCTGACAATATTAATGTCGGACTTATCACGTTATTGAAGTAAAGATGCGATATATACTTAATTAAAAATAATTGTTTTTTATTGTTTCATAATCGTTTTATTTTGATATCGATTAATCAATTGATTAAAAGATGGCATTAGTTATTTAATTCTTTGATACCTGGCAACTTTTTTTTTGTATACCAATCAAACGGATGTCGACGTAATGTTTAACTAGTTAATTAACTTTAACTTTATTCCCAGGGTGAAAGAAATTGTATAAAAAATACCCTGTACACAAAAAAATTAATAATATTTTTAGGTTATTATTAAAATCAGGCACACGATACCACAAAAGGGACCTGCTCCGTGGCAATCTCCTTTATGCCTTGTGCCGTGAATGCAGCATGCGCATTATTGAGATTTCTTTATTTATTTATTCAGATAGTTAGTCAGTCTTTTAATTTAGTACCTTAGTTGTGTTAAAAACTATAAAGTTATATTATTAGTGGCTGTTTTTTCAATTTGATAAAAATCTTAGACAGCTTTTGAAGTACCATTACTGTGTACTGGTACTGCAAAACGGATAGTAATCTAAAATCTTCACAACGCTACTTCTTAATTTTCTTATTGTCAATGCGCTACAGGTACGGAAAAAACGTCAAAGGAAATACTCTTCAGCATGGCGAACTGGCTAGTACAAAGGAGAACGTCATTATGTCTGAGCTTATTTAGCATTATATTTTATACAAAGGAAATTCAGCGAACGGACGACACGCGACAGTACTCGTAGCTAGAGCAAAAGATACGACGATCAGCTTTGACCGGGCTTATAAAATTATTCACAACTAGAAAATCATAAAATAATGCAGAAATTGCACAAGCATTCCATAAAATTCTACACTTCTTGTTTTCATATATTCTAAACATAATATAAAGTATTCTCAGTTTGTTAAGAGGAAGATAGTTAATTGATTCAGGCGTGACCTTGCGGATATCCATTGTAAAATACAATAGACGTTGAAATTTTTAGAAATCTTTTCCGCTTAACTATTTAAAAAAAACCATAAAAAAACCCTGTAAGAAATCGACACGTGTTTCACCTCTCAACGAAGCATCATCGGAATGATGGTTGACTAATCGCGAACCCGAACACGTCGTGTTGCCACACAGCGCTGGATGCAGAGTACCCAAAGAGCAGAGTACTGGAGGTAGAATGAGTTGACTCTGCGTTCAGCGCTCGGTGTGGGTTGCCACACCGAGCGCTGAACGCAACGCTTTTGACTAATCGCAAACCCGAACACGGGGTGTTGACCCCGTGTTCGGGTTTGCGATTAGTCAAAAGGTTACTAAAATATCAACGTCTATTGTATTTTTTGTGACGAGGAAATCGAAACTAAATGAACAGATACTAATTATGGAGAAACGGCCATGTTTTCCAGTTTCCCTTGGCGGGCATGCAATTAATAAGAATTTCTGCATTAAATTTTTCATTGCAGTGCTTTAATTGTAAGTGTATTATTTCATTTATCTCCCACTAGCGACCCGCGTCTGACACAAGATGGACCGATGACCTTGTGAAGGCCGCAGGAATCCGCTGGATGCGGAAAGCACAGAATCGCTCGAAGTGGCGGTGCTTGGGGGAGGCCTATGTCCAGCAGTGGACGTCTTTCGGCTGAAATGATGATGATGATGACCTGCGTCTGGCTTCGTACGGGATTTACGGCTTCACAAAACATCGAGATTTCTTTATTATACATGTGACTGTTCCTAAATTACCCTAGGCTGATAAAATTTTCGGTTATAGAATAGTCGGTTTATGTAAGTTTAAATAATAAAGCATTATACACATAAACCTTCCGGAATAAATTCTCTAAATGATATTGAAAACTGCATTTAAATTCGTTTCATAGTTTAAAAGCACAACGCGGTCATTCAATTTATAATGTGTAGATATAAAAGATATAGATTTTCCCAAACTAATATGTATTAGATTGACTTCATAACAAAAATAACTAACACACTAATTGATCGAACTGCGACGTTAACCTGCGGTTTCCGATAACGATATTCAATTTAACTAAGTCATACTGACTTGATTGGCGGTTGTTATGTAGGCCAGCCAATCATAAAAGCATAAAGGCGCTGACTAGACGGAAATTTTATGAGAAGGCTAGTTTAAAAAAAAATTGCCAAATCTGTATAGTTTGTGGTAGCGCAACTCGGTTGTAAAGAAAGCAGCACGTTCTAAAAAAAAAACTCGTTGCAAATTAACGGTAAACTAACCTATTAACTTGAGTTTCAATCCAAAATATCTGTATTAAATATCAACGAACGTAGGTATTTAATTAATAACAAGAAAATCTTATATGAATGCAGAACTTGGTTGTTTTTTATTTTCGATTACTTAACAAATTTTCGAGTAAATAGATAATGGCTTCATATTTTTTTGCAATAAATTACAAGCGTTGTATCATCGCGTTTTGTTTTTCTTTTTTACGCAGTCCGACAGTGACCGCGCTATAGCTCTTGTCAGCGTCTTAAATGATATTTGGCATTCAATTTACTGATCAGACTTGGAAACCAGAGGTAAATTGCGCTAGCCGTATTTAGGTCCCAGGCATGGCTATCTCCCTGGGCGTCGGAAATCCCAGGCCAATTCCAGGCCACCGTAGGCGCGGGCTTGCGGATGGTGAGCAATGGGTAGCTCGCCGTCCGATAAGGACCAGGCCCGGGTCGACGGCACGCGGCGCGTTGCGTTCCACGCGCGGCTCAAAGAGATGTCAGCACAATTGACGGGGTCCGCGGGCGGCTGCCTGCCAGGGTCGCGGGAAAGTCCGAAAGGGATACTGTGGCCCCCGGCAACATGGCAACTGAAGGAACACGGGTGGGTTTTAGTTAATAAGAGCCTGACACGCTATTGCATATTTTGACATCAACGCGGGCGAAGCCCCGGACAAAAGCTAGTACTTTTTATTCCAATACAAAAGCAATAAAATTTCCAACGACACAGATTTAATATCACTGCAGCTTTTAAAACGTTATACCGCGGTTGAAAAGCTTTCATGTTCCCAGCTATATATGAAGTTTTGATGGAAATATCCGACAAAATTAGTTTCTGCCACACTAGCCCCTAGTCGTGGATTTATTTTATGGGTAATACCAGTAAGCAAGTTCATAGGTTAACAGTAAGTTGAGACGATTTGAATAGCTTAAAATATTACCTGCAGCTAAGTTACAATATATTATTTGTCAGTGAGTCGAGAATGGGCGCCGTCAGTTGGGACTGGTCATCTTTTAGCTGCCATGGCTTATTATTTTCAATTTATTTTACATTGTTCTTTGTTTTATTTTTTTATTACGGACGCTTCTAACGTGCACGTTTTTCTACATTGCACTCACGTGTTTAATTTCAACATGAATGATGTAACCAATTTTTTTAAATTTAAATTTATTTAGTTTGATTTAAAAGAGTGTCCGTGGAGTTTCTTGCCCGTTCTTCTTCATAGGTACCTATTACGCTTTGGAATGGGCAACTAGCTTCATATTTCTGACTGACCGACTCCTTGACAATTCAAAAGTGCCTATAAATGGTTTAATTGAAATAAATGGTTTAAGTTTGAGTCCCAAACTAGACAGTCTGTATCTCGATGTACAAATTCCAGAATGGAGAATAGAGAGGTGATTTTAGGATTTTCAGGTATATGCGTGTGTGGTGTGGGCGGTGCGGTAGAGCGAGTATATTTTTTAAAGGCAGTTATAAAAAGAAAAATGAAAGAAAGAAAATACGTTTATTTGCGGTAAACATGACGCAAAGAAAGATAAAAAAATAAAAAATTGGGGAAAATATGCGTCACATCCACACAAAACGGCCATTGCTCAGCATAATGCTGCGACCCCATGCAAGACAGACCCCAGCGCTGGTTTTCAGCGACAGCCGGCGTTGACGTGATGACGTCAACCGATGCAGCATATAGTGAAATAAAAAATAAAATAAATACAATACTTAGTCGCATAGCTTAGCTTTTCACCCTTTATACAGATAGCAAGCTACCTCTGACTTTTCGGATTCATGTGCGTATTGTATAATTATCACTTGTTTAAAAAACGGTGAAGGAAAACATCGTGAGGAAACCGGCATGCCTGGGAGATATTTCTCGACGGCATTTGAAGCCAAGGCAGAGGCTCATGGGCGGCTTTAAAACTGTGACACCAGGTCAGTCACTAACCACACGAAAAGAAGAAGACCCAGGTCGTGGTCTATTCGTGCCCAAAACATCCAAATCTGTTCAGCCGTTAAGACGTGGAAAGGTGACAGACATATCGAGTTACTTTGGCATTATTAGTAATACTGTTCATTTATTTTACCTCGATGGTCCTAGTTTATCATTTATAACTTCCAATTACAGCTTTATGTAAGCGGGCACGCCCTTTATGTCTCGAGGCTTTTATGTAGATATTTAGTTCTGTTTACGTTTAGTTTATATTTTTTTAAATTCTGCTTGTTCTTCATGTGCTTCTAATAATAGTTCTCGATGTTTTTGGTTGGTATATTGGCGTGTGCTAGCTGACATATGGCCAATAATTTATCATTTAAATTGTGTTTTGTGTTGCATGATGTAAGTTATTTTGCATATTATTGTATAGAATCATTTTTTTTTCTAACTTGAACAGTCAGCTGTGCTGCTGGGGAGTTTGTTGAGCCACTTCTTCTTCCCAGGTAAAGGCACTAGGAAGTGGTGAAGGGTGGGCGTTTTTGGGGGACTGTCTTATGTAATTTTGACGTTCGACAAGTGCTGATTCTCAGCCTAGTTTGAATAAATGACTTTCGAATTTGAATTAGTATGGAAGTATGGAATTTTATTACAGGAATTATTTAACCCCTGAAATTATTTACACATTTTTAGGGTTCCGTACCTCAAAAGGTAAAAAACGGAACCCTTATAAGATCACTCTCTTGTCTGTCTGTCTGTCCGTTTGTCACCACCGATTTTCTCAGGAACGGGTGGACCTAGTAAGTTGAAATTTTATACCAGATACTGAAGTCTATAGTCCCTATTCATCATCAGCCTATAATGTTCCCACTGCTGGGATACAAGCCTCCTTTCTGTGAGAGGGAGTGGGCCGTAATCCACCACGCGGGCCCACTGCGGGTTGGTAGATGTCACATGTCTTCAAATTTTCGGTTCTAGGACATGCCGATTTCCTCACATAGTCCCTATTAGGTGTATAAAAATCAAGGTCCTGAGTCAACACGATAAAAAGATTTAGGAGAAAACTTGTAAGTACCAACATTTTTAACTTTTTATTGTTCGATATTTTTTGTTATACCTTCCATAAGTAATGAATTATCCATCTACCTTTGAAGCAGGGCGATCTTATGCATTATTAATTTATCACAATATAATCCTTATATCCAAACCACAGGGCTGTAACATGAAATAAATTCGCAATCAGCAGATAGATAATACGTTAATTATTCACTCACTGCGTACCGATCCTGTACCTTACTTTACGTCTCGGGAGCACCTACCTACGAAATTAGTATGTAAATGCCATCACGAAGACAGGATAATGTTTGGCTTATCTCCCTCGGTAAGTTAATGCTTAACTTAACCCTGTATGTGCGGAGTAAGCTGAAAAACCTTGACAAAAGTAATTAGGTATGCGAAAGTATAATTTGTTACTTTGTTGGGTTTGCGGACTTGCTTATCAAGCATTAGTTACTTGCAGACTCAAAACTTTTTATGCCAAGCTTTGAGCCTGCAAGTACAAGGAGTGTTTTTGAAGTCTCCTTCTTCTTTCTTTTTTGATTGGTTACTGACTAAGCTGGTGTCAGAGTTTTTATGCCACCCATGGGCCTCTGACTTGACTTCACATATCTTTTAGGCAGCCGGTTTCCTCACGAAGTTTTCCTTCACCGCTTTTGAAGCAAGTGATACAATACGCATATGAATTAAAAAAGTCAGAGATGCGTGCCTTGGGTTCGAACTCGTGGGCACGCCACAATTGCGGCGATAAGACCCCTCTTTGAGGAGTGGCTTGAGAGGCGCCACGGCGTCCTCACCTTCCGCCTGACGCAGGTCCTCACCGGACATGGCTGCTTCGGGAGGTTCCTGTTCAGGATAAGGCGGGAGGAAACATCCGGGTGTCACCATTGTGTGGATCGGCCTGAGGACACGGTGGAGCATACGGTGGAGGTCTGCCCGGCTTGGGCGGAGCAACGCCGTGTCCTCGTAGAGGCGATCGGCGGCGGTGATCTCTCGCGTCCGGCCCTGGTTCAGGCCATGGTACGGAGCGAGAGGAAATGGCAGGCCGTCACCTCCTTCTGCGAAGCGGTAATGCTCGCGAAGGAGGAGGCGGAACGCGTGAGGGAGAGGCAAATTTCACGCCCTCACACCCCTAACCGCCGCAGGACAAGACGCCCGGGGCGGGAATCGCGAGCCGATTTCCGGCCACCGTAGGCGCGGGCTTGCGGACGGTGAGCAATGGGTAGCTCGCCGTCCGATAAGGACCAAGCCCGGGTCGACGGCGCGTTGTGTTCCACGCGCGCCTCATAGAGATGTCAGCAGAATTAACGGGGTCCGTTAGGGCCAATGCCTGCCGGGGGTTCGAAGAAAACCGATAGGGAAATCGTGGCCCCCGGCAACAGGGCAACCGAAAGAACACGGGTGGGTTTTAGTCAGCGGGAGAAGATATTTGATAACTTCGCACACAAAAAAAAAAAAAAAAAAAACTTGGCAGTCCTACGGTCACACCACTAGGCTATCACTGCCTCATATCGCAAATGATAAGAGACAACATACCAACTTGACTGTAAAATAAAAAATATCATATCCTAACTAAAACTGTTAACAAACTAAAACATGGCGTCGAAAAATTCCTCCGCATCGCTGTCGACCGGTAATGTACCCACCCAAGAGACTGACGGTATTGTCACGTTGTATGGCAATGCTGCAAATAAAGCGAAAAAGGTATTGTATTGCAATCATTTAATGTATTTTTTTTTGACATACCTACCTAATTATGACATTGTTTCAATTTATTTAAGTTTATTCCTATTGTGTTTATTGTATTACAGATAATTATGTATATCTGTAAACTCATGTTATAATAATGTTGCATGCCTAATATCCTAATTATGACATTGTTTCAATTTATTTAAGTTTATTCCTATTGTGTTTATTGTATTACAGATAATTATGTATATCTGTAAACTCATTTTATAATAATGTTGCATGCCTAATATCCTAATTATGACATTGTTTCAATTTATTTAAGTTTATTCCTATTGTGTTTATTGTATTACAGATAATTATGTATATCTGTAAACTCATGTTATAATAATGTTGTATGCCTAATATAAGGTAGATTGTACAAGGATCACCCATATTTTAACTGTTACATCTATAATAAAAACTATCCTATCTCTAAAATAACTAACCGAGTATAATTATTTAAACTCAAATGGATACTAATCCCCAATTGAATCTTAAAGTCGTTACCCCAATATCATAATCTAAAACTGTTTAATAAAACTACATATTTACAGTATTTCAGGGATAAGGAAGTAATATGAAACACCAAGATATTTGTCAGTCATTTATATTTCTTTGCCAACATCAAATTCAATATTCTACACCATACCATCACATCTCCTATTCCCCACATAATATACACAATTCATTTCACCTTCAAATCAGTATTCTTATATTTACCATAAAACTAATAGTTTACCTTAATTTACAGTAGATCTCCAACCAATTCTATGCCAATCTGTATTTTTACCGACACCGCCACTAAGCACGTCCTACCGTCACGAGCGCCCAACCCAGAAGGCCACATCGAATCTTTCGGTGCTGCCAGTATAATAAATTGAAACCTAACACATCTTATTTACTGTACCTGCAATCTATGCAAATAAATTTTTACTTTACTTTATTTTACTTCACATTGTATGGCAATGCTACAAATAAAGCCAAAAATGCAAAAAACTTGATTGTCATTTTCAGTGTTACTAATTTATCATGTGTATGTACCGGTAATATTTTATCCTCATACAACACTTTCAGTAATGAAAGTCGTTTATCAAGAGTCACGATTTGTTCATTTGTTTGATTTTGTAAAAGCTTCTTTTCCACTAAAGCTGGAAGAATTTTCAGTATTTTTTTAAATTTAATTCATCTATCTCACGCCCTTCATGTTTTGATTTGTTCAACCCTTAGAGACCAATGGTTTAAATGGTTTGTATTTTACCTGTAAAAAGTAAAACAATTAGACCTTTTCAAGGTTATTCGAGACGTGTTTTCAATTAACTGTTTTTCTGTTGTGTTGTTGAAAATCGAAACAATTTAAGATTAACCAGGTTTTTCCTTTTAGGGTTCCGTACCAAAATGGTAAAAAGGAATCCTTATTTTGCGACTCAGTCTGTCTGTCACAGCTGGATATCTCAAGAATTACTAATGCTATCAACCTGAAATTTGGAATAGTTTAGATGACGTATACGTGTATTATATTTTGTAAATAAGAAAGAAATAAAAATGTATATATTTTTGTGCAGCAGTGGTGGCCCAGTGGTAACGGCCGCGACTTACGAGTTGTAGGTCGTAGGTTCGAACTCAGACAAGCGCTTTACTTTGTGTAAATTATTTCATCACCACTGCTCTCAAAACGGTGAAGGAAAACATCGTGAGGAAACCGGCATGTCCTAGAACCGAAAATTCGAAGACATCCGGCACTGGGCCCGCGTGGTAGATTACGGCCCACTCCCTCTCACAGAGAGGAGGCCTGTGTCCCAGCAGTGGGAACAATTATAGGCTGATGATGATGATGATATTTTTGTGCAACAGAGACTGAACGGGGGTTTTAAAAATTCAAAGTGGGGCTAGTCAGGCCTATACTCTGACGAATATAGGCCTCGCCGATGAAAAATTTAAATGATACGGAACCCTCGGTGCGCGAGTCCGACTCGCTCTTGATCGGTTTTTTTTGGAGGTGAATATGGTTTATTGCACGTAATAATACCTATCTTTACAGTTTTTAACACAACTGACTATTTACACTAGGTACTAAATTAAAAGACTGACTAACTATCTGTATAAATAAATACAAAACAAAAGGATACTTAAGCATCGAAGTATTCGTCCGCATCGCTGTCATCCGGAAACGTGGCCAGAAGACTGGCAAAATTGCCATGTTGAATGGCAATGCTAATTCTTTGGCCAAAGAACGAGCCAGCCCTCTGGTCACGTGAAGTGTCGACCAGTCGGCGAGAGGGGACGATAACCGACTTTTAATGATTTTATACTGAAGATGACGTCTAAACGAGTAGTGTTAGTGATTTGGAAAAAAATATATGTTAAATTAGAGCATTTTCTTAATATTTTAATATAGGCATATTTTTGTTTATGTTTATATTACATAGGTAGTGAAATTAATTTGTAAAGTTATGTCTAATACGGATAAAAAACTGAGAATGACGCAAAATCTATCAAGCGTATTTTTCTGAAAACTTCACCATTTCAAAGATAATAATTTTTTTTTTTAGTATACGTGTTTTATTAAAATACCTTTTGTTTTATGTGTAATAAATTAATAATGCGTCTAATTTGGGACGGCGCTTCTTAATGGGCGAGTCCTATTACTGGCTGCACGTACGACGCATTACGTGAGCTCAGTACAGAACACGCAAGCTAACTGTTCAAGGTCACTGTCATATATCTGCGTCTTACAAAGGAGACGCGCACTCGGGCCTTTTATGATGTTTTCAGTGACACAAAATAAATTTTCTGCCTTTGTACAAACGCAATATAGTTACAAAACAAATTGCCGTTGCAAGAAATCAATCTGAATTCCTTTATTTATTAGAATTCCTGGAAATAGCCAATAATGTACGGCTAAGGTACATGATAAACTGATTTGAGTTCAACTTGTGTATTTGATAGTTATAAAGAAAGCACAAACGCCCAAAACTGATAAATGATCTGATCGACCCGCGGCGAATGAGTCTTTTAGTGATATTGGTGCTTGATGGTTCAATTTTTAATACAAATGTGAAGTTATTATGTGTACGGTTCCTCCGACGAAGTAATAATGTCTTAGTTAATCCTGCTCGATTAAAACTCTTGCTCAAATCAAATCAAATCAAATCTTTTTATTGTGGGCATAGGTTATTTATACAGATATTATGTCCTGCCTAATAGGCATACAATAATTATATCAACATGCAGTTAAAAATAAAAAATAAAATCTTAGGCATCACATAAAAAGTAAATCTTAGAAAATAACAATTATGGTGACAGATTGTAGTAGGCACTAATTATTTAGAAAATCTTGGATCGTGTAGTAAGCTTTGTCAATTAAAAAATTACGCAATTTATGTTTAAATAGTGGCAGTTCCTTGGTGCTAAAAATTTCCACAGGTATCTTATTGTAAATTTTAGATGCCATTCCAAAAAAACTTTTGCCCATAAGAGCAGTTCTTTGTGGTATACTAGATATTTTCAGTATATACCTTTTTGATTTCAGTTCATTGAATAGATTTTTATTTATTTTAACAAATACTGCAACTTCATAGATATAAGCTGATGGAAGAGTTAAAATTTTAAACTTTTTAAAATATGGTTCGTATGATTCCCGAACAAAGATACCAGCCATTGCACGAACGCATCTTTTTCGCGCTTTTTTGCTTTCTTGTTTATAATAGTCTTGACCTATTTGCAGCAGACGACTATCGTTTGATGTCCACTTTTAAATTGAAGCCTCTTAACTTCAGTAGATTCATCAAATCTTGCTGAAACTGTTGTACTGCTGTGTACTGCACTATTATTGTCAGTACAACCTACACTGCTAGTTCGCTTGACGTCACTAGTGAAACGTTTGACAGTACTTACTTGATTGCTGCACTGGACATGATAATTATTCAGATTGATTACAATTGTAATAGCAATCATATAATTGCGTTTTATTAAAATAGGTTTTTACTTTCATTAATTTATTTATCTTTTGTATAGATTCTTTTCTATTTTGTGAATATGAGAACGCTGTAGGTTTAGTGAATTGTAGACCTGTAGACCATTTTCTATTTTGTTAAGTACTTAGTACTTATTGAAAGACCTACACTGTCCTCCCATACCATAACACTGTTATTTGAAAGTATTGTAAAAGCCAATTATTTTTAAAAGAGTAACCGTGGAGTTTCTTGCCGGCTCTTCTCCATAGGAAACGACCAATTGGAACCGTGCACCTAGCTTCTGACGTTTCATAAGTGCCGATGTAGGTTTATGTGAAA
This sequence comes from Agrochola litura, assembly GCA_949152395.1. Lineage (NCBI taxonomy): Eukaryota > Metazoa > Arthropoda > Insecta > Lepidoptera > Noctuidae > Agrochola > Agrochola litura. The sequence continues at coordinate 5,532,623 of OX424490.1, forward strand.
TAAAATATTTTGAATTTGAATGCATAGACGCGACATCCGGCTCGAAGGACCAAATATCTCCAAGATTTCTTGAGCAGGAAGAGAAACTGTTTGATGTTAATCTTAGATGTCATTACATAGAGCTGGTCAGTATCAAACAAGGGTTCGGACAGTTACAAATTGATGGTGCCAGAATGTGGGGATAAAATACAGTAACATTTTGGATAAAATATTTTTTACCGAGACAGTTTTCGTATTCCTTAACAATTTATTGTACTAACATGTCTCGAATTTAAATATAGGATAACGCAACTCAGGCCCCCAAGATACAGGCGCTGCCTAGTTTGGGGATCACTGATCAAATAACATGTCAAATGTTCTAATTACAGAACTTAAAGAGCATACAATAATTATTTATGAATAGAACAAAACTTTCACTTCTATTGCGTTGGTGGCATGACAAATGGCAGCTGCAGTAAATAATTGGTATTGTAACCACTTTTTTGCTTTTAATGACATTTAATGAAATTGGTTGAATGGACTGTAAAAAGATTTGTTTAAATGTCTAATCTTCAAACGGAGTATAGGTATTGATCACAAATACGCGCAAACGAAGTCGCGGGCAACAACTGGTAGTCCATACCTACTCTATACTCAAAAACAACGACAAATTGTAATTTGAGGTTTATACCATAGATTTAGTGTAACTACTGTTTATACAAAGCTTTGGTGGTACCCACAGAACCCAATGCGTACCTACGTCCGACTAGGGTTGCAAAATTACGTAATTTTACGGAAAACGCTAGTAAAATACGGGTATTTATAAATTACAGTAAAATTACCGGTGACTTATGAAGTTTTAAATTTTTATTTGTGCTCTCCTCTGCTCTGCCTCTGCACTTACATGATATTATTATAATCCCTGACATGGTGTGATTCATATTTTGAATTCTTGACTTGAGAATTAAGTTTTAAGGATTTTTAGTACGCATGAGTCGCACGAGCCCAGTTTTCTGTTTTTTTTTTTTAATTTTCAATACTTCTTATAAATGCTGCTTATACTGCTTATGAATAAAATTTAATCAAATCCATTTATCCGTTAATAATGAACTAGTGACATACACAAGATACACACAAACATACTTACTTACGTATTTGTAGTGTTTTAGTGGGTATGACTGTATGAGTACGTTGTTTACCGAAAATTACCATATTTTACCGTAAAATACCGTAAATTACGTAAAACATTTTTTTTACTATACCAGGGTAATTTTACCGTTTTACATCCCTACGTCCGACGCGCTCTAGCCTGCTACATAATTGCGTAACATTATTTTCGTAAATGATTAACACTAATCTGTTTTATTTTGACAGTTCAACAACAATCGTTGCGTTATTTACGTTGTGGAGCATTTTTTTTTTCGAACTTTTGAAGCAGTGGATTACTCTTTCAAAATGATTCAGATTTTGTGAATTATGAAATTAATGTGCTGGTTTTTGAAAAACGTTATCACGTGAGCGCAGTCGAGGGCATAGCTAGTTTTTCATACAGATCATAAATAACAACACTCTCATGACACGATAATTATATTAGCTCATAGCCTTAATTATTGATAATCTAATCAATTAATGCCCCAGGGGCAGTGCTGTTAAAAACCTATCTATGTATAGCTGGATTCCGTTCCAGTTAATCACATTACGCGCTCTGATTGAGCTAATTTTAGGGGCCGTTTCCAAATTGCTGGCTGATCTGATTTTGAGGTAAAACGTCGAAACCGTGGCTAGTTTCAAGACTCTTTTAATGCTTTGTAGTGCACGTATAAAGCTGTCAATTTCAGTGGCAATAATGGCGTAGTAACCAGTCCGAATGAAAAATTAAGCAATAAATTCCAACTCCAGGTATTTCTCAGTAGTAGTCCTGAGGCTGGATTTGTGCCCGGTGGATGGCAATAGGCTCCTCCTTTATTACATGTGCTTAGGCCAGGCATGGGCCAGTCAGCAAAAGGGATTTTTAAGCGCAGGCTTAAAGCCCAGGGCGACGACGCAGGCAAAAGGGGCAGGGGGGCGGAGCATAGGACGTATTTTAGTATCGAATTTCATGGAAGTATGCTAGTTAGTTCATTTAGAACAACTATAAATGGCCTTTAAAAAAAAACCGATCAAGAGCGAATCGGACTCGCGCACCGAGAGTTTCGTACCTATCATTTTAAAATTAAAATAAAAATAATATACACCGTGACATTTTAGTCGTCTTAGAAAGGGCCACTCAATGTACCCGACATGAAATACCTCTAGGAGCAATTAAAAATTTGTTACAATATATATGTTTTTTTTTAATGTTTAGTAGTCATTGGATACACGAAGTGGGCTACTTTTGTAAGACGACTAAAATGTCACGTTGTATAAACTTCCCCGACATCAATCGTTGGGCAGTTGCCCGCAGGACACGACACCCATCTGATCGGTAAAGCCCTGACACAGCCCCGACACTTTAACTTTTGTAAAGTATAACTGTCAAGCTCCGCGGTTTGACATTGACGTCACTTCATGTCACCGATTCGGTGACATCGGGGCTTGACGGTATTTGCGGCACTGCCATGACTCCAATTTGGAGTAAAGTGGAGTCAAGCCGGGCTTGAGCGGTTTGGTCGGAGGATCCTCCCTTTTCTATAGATGATGAGTGAACTTTACACGCTTTTTTTTTTTGGTTGGTAATTTATCAAATAAATTCTCCCGCTCTGAGTGGAGCGGGGAGGGCGTATCAGACTCTTACTGACTAAAACCCACCCGTGTTCCTTCGGTTGCCCTGTTGCCGGGGGCCACGATGTCCCTTTCGGCCCTTATTCGCAGTCCCGGTAGGCATTGGCCCTAACGGACCCCGTCAATTCTGCTGACATCTCTTTGAGGCGCGCGTGGAACACAACGCGCCGACCCGGGCCTGGTCCTTATCGGACGGCTAGCTACCCATTGCTCACCGTCCGCAAGCCCGCGCCTACGGTGGGAACTTTACACCCTGTTCCTCATATCTCTATACTCTTGTTACGTGGGACTAACATAACTAGCAAATGTTTCGGGAAATACAGGCTTAGGATAATCTGAGCTTTCTTACCTGTAAAACTCGTACTCTAAGAGCTATAGCGAAGGGGTACAGCTGTAGTCCATTGCCGGGTTGCTCCACCTCATCTCCTCGCGACACGCCGCTGACGGCACTGCACACTGACTGCTTCCGCGACCACATAGCCGCTTTTGCGTGGAGAACTGTGGACAAAGAAATTTCGATTATTTTGCTGCATTTTCTGTCTAAATGCACTCAGAAAACAAACATACAGGGTGGCAGGGACATCGACGCGAAAACTATTACCAAGGATTCAGTACATAATTCTGGACCCCCCTGCGTTGAAATTTTTCGTCGGTAATTTAATAAAAAATCTGCTGTTTCATAGAAAAGTGCTAATAGACCTACGCGGCCAAAATGTATGGAACAGCTGATTTTTTTTTAAATAACCGACGAAAAATTTTCATTTTTTTTCATTTCAGAATCATGTACTGAATCCATGGTAGCAGTTTTCGCATCGATGTCCCTGCCACCCTGTATACAGTCAGTAAAATTAACTGTTATGCAAATTGACATCTTGAGTCAATTTGTTTTATAGCCATTTCATACGACTGTCAAAGAATGACAGTTGTGATTTGAATAAATGGATAATTTAAGTTGATTCTCAATAAATTTCCGACTTTACAATTATTATGTGGTATGATTTTCTTATAGAGTATTGATTGATATTGTATGTGGTTGAACATTGTATTTTCAAACGCATACTATTTTGCTAGAACTTGATCGTTAATTTACGAGAAAAACTAAATCTGTACAAATGTGAGATTAAATCAACATGTATAGGTAGTCGAGCTCGAAATTGGTTAACCACCCTAACCTTGAATCTGACTTGCTCGTCATAAAACGACAAGGTCTATTTGTCTACGTTCGAAAATTTCAACTCATCATCACCATCTGCATAGCCTTTTCCTAACTATGTTGGGGTCGGCTTCCAGTCTAACCGGATGCAGCTGAATACCAGTATTTTACATGGAGCGACTGCCTATCTGACCTTCACAACCTAGTTACTAGGTAACACGATACCCCTGGTAAGACTGGTTGTCAGACTTTTGGGCTTCTAACTACCCGTAACGACTGTCAAAGATCTACAAATGACAGCCGGGACAAACGGCTTAACGTGCTTTTCGAGGCACGGAGGGATCTCGGTATGTAAAGGTCACACATCCACGGACCAACCGCGGCAAGCGTAGCTTAACCTGATCGATCGGCCCGTGCGGCTGTTATTACTTAGCCACAAGCCCCTCAAATTTCAACTATAATGACGTTTACAATTTTATTACGAGGTCATGCATAAGTGGTAAAGCAAATACGATATCGACTATACCTTTGAAGTTAACTTATGGTTTGATTAAGAGCATCTGTCAGATCGACATAAAATATTAGGTTACACAGGCCTAGTAACAACTACTACAAGCTGCAACCTTATCGAATACTGCCATAATGTTATGGATATTTGGCAGAATGGTTAGTACCTAAGTGGTTGAGTACCATGGTTTGGTGGCATCAATTCTACGATTTGGAATTGTATTCTGGGGTAATTGTAGTATGAGAGAACAAGTGTTTAAGGCCCAAAAACGATGTATAAGGGCAATGTGTGGCCTGAAAATGACAGACAGTTGTGTACCTATGTTTAAGTCCCTAAAAGTGTTAACATTTCCGGCATTATATATTTTAGAAATGGCAATTTTTGTGAAAAAGCATAAGAATTACTTTCTAACAGTGTCAGAAACTAGAAAAGGGCCTGTTAGAAGTCAATATAAGAACCTATTACAAAATGGTAGTTACAATACAGCTTTACTAACGAAAAGTGTTTTCGGCATGGGTCCCACCATTTATAGTAAAATACCAAATATTTAAAAAAATTACCCAATCCAAATGTTTAAAAAGAAACTGACAGCCCTATTGCTTGATAAGTGTTACTATTCAATTAATGATTTTTTAAATGACCCTAATCTTTAGATTTAATTATTAACATTGTATATTTCTTTATTATTATTATCATGCTAGTTTTAAATTCTATAATTTTTTGATTTATTTATTTTTTTGCTAATTTTAATTTGACTCTTTGATTTTCATTTGTTTTTTTTATTGTAATAAAATTTACTTTTAATGTATGCAAACATTGGTAGATTGTACAGGGATCTCAACATTTTGTGAACACCTTCATTTATGTACCTACTCTCAAAGCGAATAAATGATTATGATTATGATTACCGATATGCTTATATGAATCTTAACTAGCCAACAACGTGAACTTAATTGTGATTTTATAAAACGGGTGTAAAAACGCGTTTCCCTACTTGGGAACCTTCTGGTTACGGAGATATTGAAGGTGGAAGTTACCACTTATTTTGAGGTTTTTTTACGAAAACAAGTTATAAATTAACTTTAAATACTCTTACCGTAAACAACGAAAACTGACTCCAAATATAAAATTCGTTTCCTAGCAATTATTTTTGCAGAAAGTAACATAGGTTTCATCATTCATCAATTTAATTGGTAAATATTTTATTATTCGTATCAATTAAATCATAATATGCGTATCAATTTTATTTTTGTTTTTGTTTTTAAATAAAACGTGTTTTTTTTTTGCATTTATGGACGCTATAATATTGCGGGTTTACGAGAACGGCTTTTTTATAATTAACATATTGTACTCGTAATACGAAAAATCCCATCATACTTAAACAAAATAACGCATGAAAGTATGATGTAATTTTTATCAGAAGGTTATCAGATTTCAGCAACAAAACATGCATAATAACATTCAACCTTATCACCACATCTATCTATAGGAGATTACATAATACTTATGTACCTACGTAATTTCGCACATTCCTAAAGCCATAATGTTCGCGTGGGTGTTTAATCTGACTTATCCCTGAAAGCTTTATAAATATTCGATGAGTCCATAATGTTGAATTTTTTTTCGGTTTTCCTTCGCATCTGGCGTTTTGTTTGAAGTCACGTAGATGTTGCGCTAGCGTAGGATGTCTACGCTGCATAAGACTGCCTCTCCACTGGAGCGGAGCGAGGCAGCGGAGCGGAGAAATGTGCCGATAGTAACCAATAGGAGCGGAGCTCTCAAGCGGAGTTTAGATTCTATTGGTTAATATTGGCACATTTCTCCGCTCCGCTGCCTCGCTTCGCTCCAGTGGACAGGCAGCCATAGCGTAGCACTTCTACGTTGTGTTTTTGTGCTGCGTCAAGCGTAGCATATCTACGTGAGCTAGCGTCACGTCTCCGTCAACGTGACTGTATTACCACAGATGAATACAGATGGTTCATTCCGCAAAATCATTTTAATAAAAAGCGACTCTTACTACGACACAATAAAGTGCAATACAGGTCGCACAGCGCTAATTATATTCACCTTGAAGTTGCCTCTCTTTATTTGACATGCAAAGCATTACAATATATTCAATGCTAGAGTATAATATTTATGTCCAATGGCATGCTTTAAGTATTTCTATTAATCATACATTTTACAATACATTCATTATTACATAACATCTAACATAACATCACGCCTTATTTTCCCGAAGGGTTGGGCAGAGGTGTACCTGTAGCAGGTACAGTAAGCGCTCAAAAGTGCATGAGCACGCTAAGAGTCGTATTGCTGTGAACACGCGGTATAGCTCGTACATTTGTATGTGTAAGCAACACGATACACACACCACAGATAACGCAGTTTTGCACTACACGAAACAACAATATATTTCCGTCGCTTTAAACATGCTAGCACACACGCACTATGCGCGTGAACTTGACCAGTTAATGGCATTGCTAAAATTCGATAGTAACTTAACAAGTGCAGATAGCAGAAAGCGTTAAGCGTTGGTATGGAATTCAAACTGCCTCAGGTTCTAATCTCATAAAACACAGTGCGGTTTTTTGCAAATATTATTATTTTTGTTTTCGATAATAATATTTTTTAAATATTGCTGCTTTTTTATGTTGTTATTGCAATAAAGGTTTTAGAATAAAAAATGCGTGATATATGATAACAAAATTTAAAAAAATATGTTTATTCGTTATATTTATTTTACATAAGTTAAAAAACTGCTACAATTATTTATCATTACTTCAGCTGAATAAGATGTGAAATAGATGTCAAGAAACTTAGAAGCAGTTTGTATTATTTTGACATATTTAAATTATGAAATATTTTAAATTTTTAATGGATTTTTTCACCATAAATATTAAGCTTTGATCATGGTCGAAGTAATTAAGTAATAAATAAGAATATTAGACTACTTAAAATGTAAAAAACTACTTACAGAATAGGTAATTTTAAGGTTAAATATGGGCAGTTTGTTTATATTTTATTTGTATTAATTATTTTACATTTTATTTGACTTTAGTAAATATTGGTTGTTATTGAGGTTAAAGCTTAGCGTATTCATTTTCTTTACGAAAAGAAGATTGAAACTAAACCTCAAATTTGAATCCTAAAATAATACTATTACTAAAATAATATTAAACAATTTCGGTATATCTGCAAGAAATACGAAAAACACCCTATTGAAACGTGCTTAAAAAATTCGTTCCCATAAATTCATGCAATAACGAATCTGTTGTTTATTAAGTTGGTACGGTCAATATTTTAAGGTCAAAAACGGTTTTCTAGCTGGTCTTCAGTGATGCAAGCCTTCAGAGTGCACGGCGAACGGTTCATAATGACGTGTTTTTAATAATTCAGCAAAATATCTCGTTGGTATGAAACCATTTGTTTCATTCACCATTTGACGTCGCTGCTACTCGATAATAAGCCCCTTCTTCATATCTCTTAACCCTCACAGTATTTCTCTAGAACAAAGAAAAACATTGTTTTTATTACACATAATACCTTATTATTTATTATTCACTAATCGAATTAAACCTCACAATGAATTTAAAACTTTAAAGGCATCTTCTGTCTCAACAATACCTCTGTTCTATCAACAATACCCTTGATTAAGATTTATGTTTAGTAAAATATGAAATATATAAATGATAACACTCACACTTAGTCCGGTTTCATTAGATATTCACTTCACTTTTACGCAGCGCAATAATATTCTCTGATCTGATCTGATCTCTTCAATATATTTTATGCCTGCTTTTTGATAATAATAACCACAACACTGCGCTAAATACTCGTCACCAATATTATCCACGAACCAAAAAGTTCTATTAATTAAATACTCGTAACAAACTGCATCTACCCCACAGAAATTGAAATAATTTACTTAGTTTTTTGTGGTCTACCTGCTAAACTTTAATATTTATGTGAACAAGACGAATGAAACTAAAAACGAATGATGATTATTGAACTAGTCATTGGTTGCAGACAAAGTGAGTGTGTGTGTGTGTAATGTGCGTGTCTACAGTATTATAACAACTTATAGAAGGTCGTAAGTCAAACCGAAGCGTCATTCTATTGCTTTGTGAGATTGCTCATGGACTTTTGGTCGGTACTGTACACCCACATTTCGCCAGTTATGTTTAAGTCCCATGTAATTTCCATCGCTTAGTTCTGTAACAGAATTTGGCAACTTGTTATAAAAGTGGATACTGTTTATAAGAAATGACTTACTTAGGGGGCGAGCCTATTGCCATCAACCGGGCACAAATTCAGACTCCGGGCTGCTACTGAGAAATTCCAGATAGAAAACCCAAATAACCATTATTAATACCATTATTAATATTCGTTTATTTATTCTGGTTCTTATTAAATTACATTTTGTAATAAAAAAATGAAAAAATATATATATTATTGTTACACTAATTCAAAATAGATTATTAACATTATTTATAAATTCATTTATAGAATAAAATCGTTTTTCCAGTAGCCATAATTTTAACTTTATAAAATTATTAGGTAACTCTTTAAAGTTCTATGGTATTTTGTTATAGATAAGTCCACACATGTGATAACAGTTATTTTTATAAGAGAAGACCTTGGAGCCCTAGACAGAACTAGTCTATCTGGATCTCTTACTTTTCGAGGGCAACGGTCTTGAGCCTTTTCAAACAGGTCAAAGTGCCGTCGCACAAAGGAGAAACCCAAACTCCATAGAAACTTGGGCCTGGCGTTCCAGGACTGGAATTTAGACATTAATTAGAGTATTTAGGAAGGATTCATGACCCCAATTTTCACGTCTCCCAGCAATGGCCAAATTGGTCAAATCAGACAATGTTTACATTTTAGGTTATTTTTATTATTTGAGTTATTTCAATAAAAAAAATATGTTTGAGGCTTGTACTGCAGCGCCTGCAGTCTATCATGATGAGGTTTTAGGTAGGTACACAAAAAGCGCGTGGGGGGGGGAATCTAAAGTGACCTTTACATTTATCTTATTGATCTTACTGAAAACGTCAGCTGAAAACTATATTTAATAAACAAGGCTCACTTACAACATTACTGGCTTGCATTTGTTAATATTGTATCTACTAGGGGATTTAATGCAATCTCATATTACAGTAATCTGAGATTGCAATAATATATTAAGTAAAATAAAGTAAAAACACATTATTGTGATAAATGGTTTTATTAATCACTTTCTTCATTAGGATTATCGTAATATAATAATACAGTATCCAGAAATTGTGCAGAAGGCATTTGGCTACCCTGGTGCCGTGCCTAACCAAGATAATTATCATAATTCTCCTCATCGTGTGGGTACGGCTACCAACCGTTCTTTTGCCAACAAAAAAGGTGCAATAATATTGAAGTATAGGATCCCTCCCACTTAGAGAGCTGTCGACTAATATATAAACGAAATACATCCTATTACTAATATGCTTAATTTTATTATTTCTCTCAACATCCAGTTTGAGTCCGATGTTGACAGCTCTTGCTGTAGGCCACCGTCCACCTCTCTACACACTTCCATTCATCAGTGTCCTATAGGTGTCTGTTCACTCTCTTCTGGTCTACTTATTTCAATCAAGAGATACAGCATTGGCATGTTTTCGGCAAGCTTGGCAGATAAACTCATTTTCATTTAAGTACCTGAAACAAACATTTATCATTTGACTATTAGGTCTAGCACTAGCATTTAGCAAGAAACATCTGAGTGGCACATTTGGGTATAGATAGTGCAATCCACGAAGACGCGCCCCACTCCGCTCCGCTCCGTACTTAAAGTACAACTTACAGTACAGTAATCAGTGGGGCGCGTCTTCGTGGATTGCACAATCTATAAACATAAGCGGCCTGATTACATTCCCACTGCAGGGACACAGACCTCCTCTCTGAAGATGGAATAGGCTGTAATTAACTATGCAGGTTCAGTCCGGATTGGCGATGTCAGATATGGCTTCGAATATGAATTTGTTGCACATTCTGGTATCATTTTATAAAATACAACTATCAACAGACAACTGGACACAAACGATAATACTATTTAGTTTGATTGCATTAAATAATTACATGGTACAAAAATGTTACGATATAAAAATATCGGATACTAACCGTTTGAGGCGCGACCCATTCCTGTAAATTGAAAGAATCATTTTCATCTTCCAATTTTTGCCTTCCTATTGTATTGCAGCGGTCTGTTGCTATTCCGCAATTAATGTACAGGCTCATGATATCGTTATTTAACCAGTCTTCAAAAGATCATTATACAGATCTGGTTTTCCAGCAAAGGTCTACAGGGGTGGCAGGGTACGGCGTCCAATGTTCAAGCGAGGGCAATCGGAAGGCAATTAATTTCGGAGTTCAGTATTCGAAGAGGTTCTAAGAAATAATAAATCCCGAGAAATACGAAAAAACACAATAAAAGCGAATGACAACAATGACATGACATTTGACAGACGTTGACATTGACATTTGCCGTTTACTAGTGTAATCCGTGGTGCAATCGCTTTTAGCGATTATTTATTTCTTTTAATGATTTTTTTATGGTGGTTACTTTAAAAATCAATTAGAATCCAGTTTTTTTTTATTTTACAATGATTTTAATATAAAAAACAATTATAATAAAATAATGGAGTATTATTTAATTATTTGTAACAGTATCGATTTCCACTAAATCGATCATATTCTTATGGCACGCTCTATTGATATAATGCCAGCGTTTGTGAAGTTAGTGATGTTTAACGAAATAAGTGTTTTAATGGTGTACAAAGGTTGTTTAAAACAAAAAATAGAAAACTACTTATTTTCTACACTTGGCCATTGCTATTGAGGCTAAGATTAAAATGGGTTAATTAAGCAAAATAGACGATTTTTTTGGTACATATCTGATTCGTGGAACAGTTAGGCCCAGAAACGGCTTTCTCCTTTGCACATTCTAAAATACACATACAGGGTAATGTCAGGACTTTTAATTTTAGAATTTTAATTTTTATCGCGTAACTCTTATATCATCTGACTAAGTTACACTCACTGAATTGGCCCGACAAGACGGGTCCGCCGCGTAATTGTGGCTTCATATCTAAAATACAAAGTGAATCATCTGTAATTAGTATTCATCTGTAACATGATGTGGACGCGGTTTTAGCGTCGCGTTAGCCCGGCGTATTCGTTCTACGAACGCCTATGTTCGATGTGAAGGGTGTCTTACAATAAGGGGACGATAACTGACTTTTAATGATTTTATACTGAAGATGACGTCTAAAGGAGTAGTGTTAGTGATTTGAAAAAAAATTATGTTAAATTAGAGCATTTTTTCAATATTTTAATATAGGCATATTTTTGATTATGTTTATATTACATAGTGAAATTTATTTGTAAAGTTATGTCTAATGTGGATAAAAAACTGAGAATGACGCATTTTTCTGAAAACTTCACTATTTTAAAGATAATTAAATTATCGATTTTTAGTATACGTGTTTTAATAAAATACTTTTTGTTTTACGTGTAATAAATTAATAATGCGTCTAATTTGGGACAACGCTCCTTGATGGGCGAGTCCTATTACTGGCTGGACGTACGACGCATTGCGTGAGCTCAGTACAGAACACGCAAGCTAACCATTCAAGGTCACTGTCATATATCTGCGTCTTAAGCAATAACAGCGTCGTCGCACCGTCAGCGCTAAGAAATGACCTACTGAGATCTTCGTCTCATCGGCTCGATACATACAAACACACATCTAAATAAATATCAATGTGTATAGACCATAAAATTAGTATAATTAAGTTAATTACTGTACTAAACTAGTCATCAAGCTGGAGTCGAGTGTGATTTATCTCCTATACTTCCTCTTACTGTGGCCAAGACACCTTTAGCCATCATCGATCCTGTTCTGTGGGATCGGCAGTAAGAAAACCATTTCCTGCGTACATTGCACGACGTACACAAACCCCTATTCCTTCCCAAACTCCGTCTGTTACCGTAGGTCTCCTTGTAACTGACTTCCCGCAGGTATAACGAGGTGCTCTAAAGTAGTTAAGGCTACGCTCTTTAGAGCGTACTGTACATCGCTTTACTCATGCAGTCTGTGGGCTCACTACTCTAATAGAAGTTACAGCGCCATCCGCGTCCAGTACAATAACGCGTTCAGGGCGGTGATGGGGTTACCTCGATACTGCAGCGCCTCGGGTATGTTCGCAGAGGCGCGAACCGACTGCTTTCACGCGACCATGCGCAAGCGCGCCGCGTCCTTGGTGCGCTGGGTGCGGGATAGCCCCAACATCGTACTGGCGATGATTGCGGGAAGGCTGGACTGCCCCTTCATTCAGCATTGTTCCAGTAGACATGTTACTGTACCAGTGTCGGAGAGAAATTATTGATTTTACTGTAAAAATTACGTTATTTATTTTGATTTAATTTGATGTGATTTAATTTAATTTGATTTTAATTGATTTGATTTTGTTTTATATGACATTATTTTATTGTATTATTGTAAAAATGACGTTATTTATTTTGATGTGCTTTAATTTAATTTGATTTGATTTTATTTTATTTGACATTATTTTACTTGACATTATTTGATTTTATTTGTAAAATTTCTATTAATTTATGTTTGGCAATGGGTGTTATTTACCTGAAATAAATGAATTTATTTTTATTATAACCAACGTAACTCACGTTTGGTATGGTTTGAATGGTAAGGGTGAGGGTGTTAGGATAACTAGGGTGCTAGGTAATTTTATACGGCTAGGTTTTTAGTCATTAGGGTCGTAGGTAGCTATTCGGTACCAGGCTCGATTGCCTTAAACGTCGCCACACTGTACGCATTTGGGATAAGGCCGTACTAAGTCAGGTCCTGGTGCGTTCAATTTACTTTATCTTTTTTCTACTTAATTAACCTTAAACATTGTTTAACCTCTACATAAAATATTGAAATCCCCTACTATCATAATTCCCTCTAAATACTCGTATTTATTCTTTTAAAAACTTTAATCATTTAAATAATCACAGCAGTAAATGTAGCATAATTATTTAAAGTACCTCGAGCTCTGCTCGGGTGAAAATAGATAACCATATCGTCCAGGTATACCGACGTTGTATCACATTCCCGAGGATGTGAAAAAAGAGAAAACGAATTTTCCCAGATATGAGACCTAGCTAGCTATTTTTCACCCTTCTGCAACTTTCATCGAAATCGTTACAGCCGTTTTCAAGAACGTGATTACAAATATATATTTATTTATATAATGATATGGCACTTCCACAACTTGTTCACTAAGACATTCACAAATAAAAATCACTTACATTTTTAGGAATTGTGAATTTGTCACTTACAGAAAGAAGTACACAGCAATATCGAGAAATTAATAGGTAATACGTGCTAGATATTTAGTTAGTTGAATTACATATGAGTTATAAAATAATGTAGTTATGAGTTAATCAAAGATGAGCCACGTCACAAATACGATCGAAAATACAAAAAAAATTAAAAAAACAAAAAATATGAAAAAATAAAAATATTGCCCATTTAAGAAGAATGCGCTAAGGTAGCCCGCAAAATTAAAATTTTCTTTAGTTTTTGCATTTTGTAGGTCACTGTCAGGTTTTATGTTGATTAAAATATGATTCGCGACCGTAACAAATATGGCGTTTGCAATACAACTCCATAAGTTAGCATAACTGTCAAATGTGATGATTTCATGAAATCATGCTGATTGTAATGATTATAATTATGAAAAGCCATATTTGTCATGGTCGCGAATCATATTTTAATCAACATAAAATCTGACACTGACCTATAGAATGCAAAAAACTAAAGAAAATTTGAATTTCGCGGGCTACGTTAGCGCATCCCCCTTAATAGTATAGGATAACGCTTGACTTGAGATGCGGAGGAAGGCCAGACGTTACCTGCTTACTAAAATATACATTATTCAGCCACACCTGCTATAAGTTGACTTAGAAATATATTTAGTAGTAGATGGCGTAGTAAAGGCTCGCACACATTCAGGCGGGTCGCACCACACCGCATCGTATCGCAACGCATTGCATAAATCCTCCAGCATTACTTTAGTATATTTTGCATGAACCATCGCACACTACAGCGGGTCACAGCGCAGCGCACTAGCGGATCGCTTTCTAGGTTTATTTTCGCGGCTACTGTTTTGAGTCGCACAGGTACGCGAGCCTCATTGCACTAGAGTGAAAACAGTTAAAATTCAAAGAAAATTTTCTCTGTCTGAGTACCTAATTCTTAACCTTTCAATTGAACATTCGTGTGATATCTCAAATTCAAATTCTTTATTGCGAACTAAGTGTACAACATTTTGAAGATGTGTAGGTTCTTGGAACTTAGTTGCCTGTGCCTTACATTGCAATTAAATGGTTATAAAAACTTAATAAAAAAATTAAATAAAACATAAACATACTCAATATTCCAGTTATACATTTTACATTATATTATATTTCTTACATTTTATATTATATCATACCATCATTATTAGGTATATCTGTTAACTTTTACTATCCTTGACACGTGAAAAACGAACAATCAGAGATATATAGTTACTGGCCTGCTACGTTTGAACTAGGCTGCGTTTTCACCAGAGATGTGTAAGGTAGCTGAGCGGTGCGAGGATGCGTAGTAACGCTGTGAAACGGTGCACAGATGAGCGGTGCGAGGATGTGTAGTGGGCTCTTTTCAGATACGATTTCTCTCTCGCGTCCATCCCTAATACATATCCCTCGCACAGATCCTTCGCACATATCTCTCGCACACATTCCTCGCACAAATCTCTCGCACACATCCCTCGGACCCATCCCTCGCTTGTTTTGTACGTACAAAAACTTCTCACCGCTAAGCCGTTTCCACCGGATCTGCGCTGAGCGAGGCTAGGTAAATGAAGCGATTCTATTGGTTCTTAACAAACACATCCCTCGCGACGCATCCTCGCACATCTCTGGTGGAAATGCAGCCTAACACTCCTCTTCTATCAAACAAGCTCGCGATGCAATAATTGCTTGTCGATCTACAATTTCCAGTATTTCCAGCGGGCGATAGATTATCTACCGACTCCACAGAACACATCTCAATTAGCTTTGTTTGGACAAATAATATTGTACATTTACTTGACCCAGTTCTCGCAACAAGACAAGTAAGACTTACTTGACATTTAAACAATGTTTGACCGACCTTAATGTAAACATAAACAGAGGACAGTTTAACTCAGTTGACATAAACTTTGTAGGTATTTAAAATTACATAATCTGTTTTAAAAGTATCTGATTAAAACGTAAACAAATGGATAAGAAAAAAATGAACCTGTGAATGTCAATTTGTAGTGACTACTTTGACTTGAATGCTTTGATTTGAAATTTTTATACTTGAACCTGAAATTCTAATTTTAAATCATCGTTTTTCATTTGATAATTGAGGGTATTTTTTTAACCTCAATTCTCATCAATGATTTTTTAATTAGGTACAATATTTAATAACGTTATCAAACAATAATTTGTTGGAAAAAGTGTTTCGATATAAATTTTATCTACACCCATGCTATAAATCCTCTGTAAAAGTTTCTGAAACAATTAGCTTATTACCAACATTAAAACAACCAGTGTCATAGTAACCATAATATCATCCAAATGAGTGTTATAATGTTGTACTAAATTTCATTATGCAACTCGTTTCACCGTTTAAGCGGGGGTGCTGTCCCCCGCTGCACGCATGTGTGTGTAATGTGCTGCTGCGGCGACGTACATATGTGCAGTTGTACTGAATTTCGTGGGACTTTTTTTATTCTTGATCTTGAATTACAAACACCCAATGGTTTCAGACCTTTTTATATCATGGGTGTAGATTAGGTATTAAAACACTCATGTGATACTATTATCAAAACCCACATTCGTGTTTTAAAACCCCTTATTATACAACAGTTGCATAAATAATCTATTAAACTTTCTAAATACAGATGAATGTGTTATAATTTCCTTTTAGAGAGTGTCTGCTTAAGAATTTAACCTAAACAAAGTTTGTTTACAATTTCATCGGATAATTTTGGAATAGACAAAGATAGAAGCCAAGTCTATAAGTACAATTGACCGGGCATGGTTCCAATCTCCTGAAATTTCCTGCCTGAAAAACCTTATAGCCAAATTTTTTGCCCAATTGCAATCTGGGAATCAACACCGTGAATTTATGACCGCAGTAACCGCGTTTGTGTCCACCACCACCGAAGCAGTCACTTAACGAGGTACTTAATATTCTCTCTCATAAAAATGTCAACAGTCCTTTTTACGGGTCCTTGTACCCGACATTACACAGGTACTTGTTGACTCACGTAAAATAAACGATAACAAACCAATTAAATTGAATTTTGTGAGCATCCCTGAACGTCCTAAAAGTGTTCGTTGGACAAACAAAGGGTCGCTTGACAAAATGTTAATGGGTTTCTGTAAGTAAGTATTCACAAATTCTGAAAGCTTTTTGTGGTGAGTGTACATGATGTGCTGTCTGTCTGTTTTCTTTGAAAGTGTTACATTCAAAAGTCTGTTATTTTATTAAACTGTGTCTTACCTTCACTCAAATTATAAGTTAATATTTAAATACTTGTTTTTTAATATTTCCTTTACGTATTTGTCCATGGTAGATCAAAGGAGCAAGAAAAGTAGAAGATTAATTTATTAAAGTCCGTAGCTAGCTGCACTGATTTGTAAGTTTTTTACACGACAAGACTACTCTAGGACACAATTCTGCAGCCCGTTTTCAGTAACACTAGGCGTTGCTGTTGGATTTTCAACGTTCGGCTTATCACTGAACGTTGAAAATCCTACAGAGCGCTTTTATTTAGGCATTCATTTAGGTGTCGCCTGGTGCTGCGGAGAACGGACATAATTTTTATGTTATTTAATATAATATTTATACATGTAATTCGTTGTACAGTTGTATTATATTCTAAATACAGTTTATTTTGTTACCTACCTATTTATTACACAAATCACTGACCCTGACTTGATTTTCATACTTCTTTTTCGGGTGACCACTGAAAATTAGCGCTGTGCCCCCAAAGCACAGCATCATGCTGAGTGGAAGCCTTCTTGTCACAGTCATGACGTGCAGCTGCCGACTATTTCTGTTTTATGCTCGTGATTTCTTATGTAACTACTTTAGTTAGTTGTTTTCTGGTTATTTTTGTCTTTTTGTATACACGTGTTTCTGCGACAAATAAATCTATTTTTTAGGTTTCCGTAGTAAACAAGGAACCCTTATAGTATCGTCATGTCTGTCTGTCCGCGGTGTAGCTCCGAGACCTTTAGTACTAGAAAGCTGTAATTTGGCATAGGTATACATATTAATTACGCCGACAAAGTGGTAAAATAAAATTATGAAAAACATTTTTTTTAGGGTACCTCTCCTACACGTAAAGTGGTGATGTTTTTTTTTTATGCTTTAAAGCGCTAATTTTTGTTAGAGTCAAGTGTCCCTCCCCCCTGCCAGCTAAATGGTTGGTTTTGGATGTGTGAAAAAAATCACAGCAGTATTTTATATAACGAAATTAAAAGGAAAACTATCATAGCTAAGTAGGCTTTACAAGTTAACCAGTAATAATCGACCAAATTAAAAACATGTTTTCCCATACATTCCGTATGGAAGAACATGTTTTTCAACTACAAAGTTAAGTTTGTTTTTGGGATAAATTCATCTCAACTTCGGAACCGAATTGTGCGTGGTCCGACACGCACTTGACCGGTTTTTATTTATTTTCTTCTTTCACATAAGTGACATAAGTATCTGTGTTTAAAGATGCTATCCGCAACTTCAATCCACAGTTATGAGCTTGTGTCCATCAAAATGTCATCCATGGACTGAATTCATGATATGAAGCTTTATGTGGAATATATTACTGTATCATATATAAAGGACCATATCTCTTATCCTAGGTATATGAAATAGGTATCTCTCTCTTTTTCGTGTGGTTAGTGAAAAAGAATAGGCAAAGGAATAGATAGGTATAAGAAATAAATTATACTTATCATGCCGAAGCTCACAGATTCATATAATTATGTTATGGCTAAAACCCGAAGTGCGTCTATAGCTAGTTTTAGCCGGCTACAACTAGGTGCGGCCGTTAGCAGTTGGTTAAACTTAGGTGTAGCCTATTAATTCACGGCTAGAATTAGGTGTAACCGGTTGCATTGTGGTAAAATTAGGTGTAGCCAATGGCTGAAAGGTAGGTTAGGTTAGAACTGTGACCACACAACTGTGCCGCGGCAGCGTTACATTCTTTTGTGTCAGGGTGTGAGTATATGTGTTCCACGCGTGCCTCAAAGAGATGTCAGCAGAATTGACGGGGTCCGCTAGGGCCGATGCCTGCCGGGGCTGCGAAAAAGGCCGAAAGGGAAATCGTGGCCCCCGGCAACATGGCAACTGAAGAAACACGGGTGGGTTTTAGTCAGTAAGAGTCTGAACACGCCCACCCAGAGCGGGAGAAGTTACTTGACAATTTCCAAAAAAAAAAAAAAGGTTGTGAGTATATAACTCTTGTACCTAAATTGACCCTGGCACTCGCCGGCCGCTACCGCATCACCGCTCGCTTCGCTCGCTCGGCTCGTGCGGTGTTATGTGGTCACAGTTCTAACCTAACCTAACCTACCTTTCAGCCATTTTCATTTGCTACAACAAAATTTAACCAACTGCTACCAGCCGCACCTAGGTGTAGCCGGCTAAAACTAGGTATAGCCACATTTCGGATTGTAGCCGTGACATTTATATTACATTGTCATAATATCTATAAATCCTATAATTCATAGATATATATGATACAGAAATACCCAGCTAAATAACGTATGTAAAGCTAAAGTCACAAAAATGATTCAATTGATTTATATAGGAATTCCGTTAAGAGAATTACTTGGCCTCTCCTCTGGTCTTCATCTAGTTAAAACTTTTTATTTCGAAGTAAGACCTGTTTATCTTATCGTGTTATTCCTTTTTCTTTGAACGCCGCTGTCGTATATTTTTTATGCAAATTCCCGTACAAGTTAAAATAGACATGGATAGAAGTTTTTTTAGGATCTTTAAAACCATCTTGTAATGGCGTATTTTCGTCTGTGAATATATTAAACCTTTAATTTTGAGGGTTTTAGCTGTTTCACACCTAGTTGCCCAAAGACAGACATTAATGTCCCCATTACGTAATGGATCATTAACGCTAATGATAATGGAAGATTAGTATTTAATCACAGCTTTAAAAGTTAAAGTTTGTTTCTGCAACTGGCTGTCAGGCACCTATCCCACCGCCGCGCCGACTAGGAAGCCCCAAGCTATCAGCGATTTTCTCGCTCAAAAAACGTACATAAGATTGTAGGTCCCGTGTAAGTAAAAGAGATGCATATATTAATAGTTGATCGTTGACTGTTCACACGCCGGCGAGTACTCGTTTGTCGCAGCGACAAGAGTACTCGCTCAGCAACGCTCGCTTGGTGGGCCTAAGGCAGTTGTCCTACCGCTGGCGAGGAAGCGACTAACTACCAGCTATTTACTCGCTCAAGAAACGTACAATAGAAATACGAGTATATTCCGTGTAAACAAAAAATATGCATATATTAATAGTTGTTCGTTGACTATTCACACCGCCGGTGAGGACTCGCTCCACTAGTTTGTCGCTGAGTGACAAGAGCTATTAAAGATAATACTTGCTCAGCGATGCTCGCTTGGCGGTCAGAACTCACTCCGAAAGACCAAACAGCGGTAATTTCGCGGCGAGCGAGTGGTGCGAGTAATCGCCCGTCACACTCGGACACTCGCTTATAGCCCAGCGACAAAACTATCGGAACTACACACTCGCTGCTCGCTGATCGCCAAATCGGTTTTAGTTGCTAGCTTTACGCGCTTCTCGTCAATTGCTGACGGTGGAACAGGTTCCTCAGGGTAGGTATTAATAAACCAGTCTTAATATAGATCTTGTATTGATTAAATGTCTTCTCAGATACTGATGCCACCTTAAATAATATGTTCAGAGATTACACAGACCCTGTACCCTAATTGCGTAATACACGATTAATCACAATCTGGAAACAGTTTGCTAATCCATTGCTTCATAAGTTGGAAAAAAATTTGCTCAACAACGTAAATAACGCAAGGAATGTTGTTGAACTGTCAAAATGAAACAAATTTGTCACAATTCGTCACCAACACCGCAAAGGGGCGAACCTCAAATAAGAAAATTTTACAGGAGACCCAAAAAACTTTTTTTTCTCCCGATGACGCGCTTATTTTGATGATATTTAAGAAAATGTATAGGTATAATTTAGAACAAAAAAAAAAAAAAACCCTACAACTGATTTTAAGATACGCCGTCAATCTTTTTTCGTTTCTATTAGTCTTAGAGCTTCGCCCTTTTGTGACAACATAGAGCTCGACAAATAGAGCATTTTTGTATACTAAACTAATTTTTGACCGTTTGTATGAGGTTCGCCCCTTTGCAGTGTTGGCAACGAATTGTTTACGAAAATAAGTTACGCAATTAGGGTACTGTTTTCAGAATTTCCATAAGAGTGATGTAAAATAAACTTCTGCAAATTAAGTTCAATATTATTCAGAATCCACTGCTCTCAAAACGGTGAAGGAAAACATCGTGAGGAAACCGGCATGTCCTAGAACCGAAAATTCGAAGACATGTGACATCTACCAACCCGCACTGGGCCCGCGTGGTGGATTACGGCCCACTGCCTCTCACAGAGAGGCGGCCTGTGTCCCAGCAGTGAGAACATTTATAGGCTGATGATGATGAAGGTGATTATTCAGAATCCAATGAACGGTGTATTTGTTTAGTCATTGAATTATTATAGAAAATGACGAACGTTATACTTATGAAGAAAACAATTTCTGTTTTCAGAGATTGTCATCTTTTCCATATATCGAGAGCAACATAAATCACATGATTTCCAAGATTATGTATGTACAGACGCCAGCACTTCAAGTTACTACAATCTGTCAAATATATTTTCAACTTTATCGCTGAAATTTTAACGTTCAACGTTGATTGGGAAAATTTGACAGTTTCGGGTAGCTTGATGTGCTGGCGTCTGTACATATATATATGATTGTTAAGAACTAAAAGTGATATATGATAGATAAATAAAATCTTAGGTATATCTAATTTATAAATAAAAAACCGGCCAAGTGCGTGTCGGACTACGCACAATGAAGGCTTGTGCAGACCAGCGACACAAAGACACCGCTCGTCGCGCGACGAGCGATGCCTTTGTGTCGCGTTGCGTGTCGCTGTTTGAAAGAGCCTTGAAGAGTTCCGTAGGTGGGATGAATTTTTTCCCAAATACAAACTTAACATTGTAGTTGAAATACATGTTCTCCTAAACATTCCAACTGCAAATGTAAGTTTGTACGCACAATATTGAGAGATTTACCATGTTATTTTAAGACCATAGACTTCTTATAGGTTTTCCTGTAATCTATGTGTGAAGAACCATTCTCTGTAATTAAAAAAAACTTTAAAAAAATTCGCTTTCTGGTGTGGGTAGATCACTTTATGTCGCCAGTGGCGCGCTTGCGATTCGTTTCGTCTCCGTACTAATGACCGGATCCGACATACCTTACGCGAATAACTTCGTAATAAATGAAAGATTAACTTTCCTGCAATGTAATAACACTGCAAAACGATTAATCAATTAATATAATATCACAAACATCTCTAGTTTTATTCAGCGTAGAATGTACAAACTGGTTGGAATTGTGAGCTACATTATTAGCTTTAGGTGGGTATTCAAGGCTTTATTACATTCAAAATTAATTATACTTCCGCCTAGTTATAGGTACCTAGATCTACTAAAATAGTTCCACCCGCAAACTCGACTGTTTGCTCCGGCAAAACGAGCTCCAATCTCGAAATTTGTAGATTAATTAATTAGCGTCACCACAGATTGGTACAGATGGGACACTCCGCAAAATCATTTAAATAAAAAGCGGCTCTTGGTACGACAAAATAAAGTGCAATTCAGGTCGCACAGGCTGCCGGGGTTGCGAAGAAATCCGAAAGGGAGATCGTGGCAACGGCAACATGGCAACTGAAGGAACACGGGTGGGTTTTAGTCAGTAAGAGTCTGACATGTCCTTCCGCTCCGCCCAGAGCAGGAGAAGTTATTTGATAATTTCCCAACCAAAAAAATATATATATGTCGCACAGCACTAATTACCTGCAGTTATTTCACCTAGAAGTTGCCTCTCTTTCTATCGCGTAATTCTTTTATCTTCTGACTACGTTACGCCCATTGAATTCGACAAATCGAGCCCGCCGCGTACCTACTTCATCATCATCATCATCAGCCTATAAATGTTCTCACTGCTGGGAAACAGGCCTCCTCTCTGTGAGAGGGAGTGGGCCGTAATCCACCACGCGGGCCCAGTGCGGGTTGGTAGATGTCACATGTCTTTGAATTTTCGGTTCTAGGATATGCCGGTTTCCTCACGATGTTTTCCTTCACCATTTTGAGAGCAGTGGTGATGAAATAATTTACACAAAGTAAAGCGCCTGTCTGGGTTCAAACCTACGACCTACAACTCGTAAGTCGCGGCTGTTACCACTGGGCCACCACTGCTCTTTCCTACTTGTAGCTTCTTAACTAAAATGCGGAGTGTTCCATCTGTACCTTTTCATCTGTGGCGTGGCTTAATACTGGTAAAGTTCACGATGGTACAGTAGACTGCACATCACCGTTGGTGGTAACACTGTGTGTAAAACTGTGTATAAAATTTCAGATTATTTTGAAGATAAAATAACTTGAGATTGAACTGTTCGCTCTGCTAAGCCTTGTGATAAAACCATACAACTTGACATTTTAATTATTATGTCAAATCATCAACATATTAGGCAGGTATACCAGTTTTATATACACATTGAAATTGTTGAAAATTGTATTCAAAATGACATGATTACTTTATAAAGTACTAGCTTTTGCCCGCGGCTTCGCCCGCGTGGATGTCGGAAAATATCCCACTGGAACGTGCTACCGGGATTCAGAGTATCCTATGTCCTAACCCAGGTCATGGCCTATCCTATGCCTTTCATCTAGAAATCCGTTCAGTCGTTACGTCATGAAAAGGTAACAGGCTGATATTAAATCTGTTTTAGGGTTCCGTACCTAAAAATTTAAACATTAAAACCCTTAAAGGATGACTTCATTGTCTGTCAAGACCCTTTTCTCAGGAATGCGTGGAGGCATCAATTTATATCAATAGATATTAAAAACTTAGATCTACGGTCTCTTGGAAGTGTAACGAAAATCAAACTTCCAAGTCAACGCAATAATGGGCACGCCACAACTGTGGCGATAAGTTCCCTCATTAAGGAGTGGTAGAGAGGCGCCACGGCGTCCTCACCTTCCACCTGACGCAGGTTCTCACCGGACACGGTTGTTTCGGGTTCCTGTTCAGGATAAGGCGGGAGAAAACAATGGTGACACCCGGGCGCAGCATACGGTTTAGGTCTGCCTGGCTTGGGCAGAGCAGCCGTGTCCTCGTGGAGGCGATCGGCGGTGGTGATCTCTCGCGTCCGGCCCTGGTCCAGACTATGGTAGAGAGCGAGACGGCATGGGAGGCCATCACCTCCTTCTGCGAAGCAGTAATGCTCACGAAAGAGGAGGCATCATAATATCATAGTACCAGAAGGAGACACCCTGGGCATCGGGAATCGTAGGCCGATTCTCGGCCACCGTAGGCGCGGGCTTGCGGACGGTGAGCAATGGGTAGCTCACCGTCCGATAAGGACCAGGCCCGGGTCGACGGCGGGTTGTGTTCCACGCGCGCCTCAAAGAGATGTCAGCGGAACTGACGGGGTCCGATAGGGCCGATGCCTGCCGGTTGCGGGTTGCGGTTATTGTCCGAAAGGGTTACCGTGGCCCCAGGCAATATAGGCAACTGAAAGAACACGGGTGGGTTTTAGTCAGTAAGAGTCTGACACGCCTTCCCGCTCCACCCAGAGCGGGAGAAGTTATTTGATAATTTCCCAACCAAAAAAAAAGTTAACGAAATAAAAAATACGGCCATTTGTGTCGCATATTTTGACACTCGCAAATAAACCAGTCTATTTGGTACTTCCCGTTGGTCCAGCAGCATGAAGTTTGTCGAGAAGTAAGGTCAAGTAAAGAGGAAAATCCGAAAATTGGTAATTTATAGTTCTATAATGAACGGCAAAGTTAAGTTTTTTCTGCAATCTGGGGTTAAAAACTCATACGCCGTGTCTTGGAGTAACAAACCTCAGTTGGCCCAATAGGTATAGTTTTTTGGTTCTAGTAATAAATAAGAAATAGGATAGACCGGCATCAAAAAAGATTTGTGAAAATTGGCCATTTTCTTGCTGACTGTACAATTTTTTTCAAAATCTGTGAATGCAGATCAAAATGTTTCAAAAAGTTAAGGACAGTCTCCTAAGACTGTTTTCTTGTAGCGACAACGGTTAAGGTACCTTATTGCTCCATCTCAAAATCCACCCTGTATATGCTATGATTGACTGCTTGGTTCCATAAAGGTATAGCGTGATGATAATTTTTTAAAAGGTTAAATCCGTAACTATCTGCAATATTCTAACCTTTTGGCTAGCCTTTTTACAATTTGCGGTAAACTCTAAAAGACTAAAAGATGCTAAGATGCTATATTGCTCATCCCCCATAGCAAATAGCGTGATAATAGTTTTTGAAAAATCTATTGTGAAGTTACGATTATTTGACTTATAGATTATTTATACCAATTTTCAAGTTAATTAAGCCACACAGTAAAATCCTCCACTGTAAAAATTGATACCCCGTTTCACCCCGTTAGGGGTAGATTTTCAAAAAACCCTGATTTACGTTTTTATTTATTTTCAGTTTTAATTATAAATACTGAGTTTCGAGTTAATCAGACCGCTCGTTAAAATTCTTCCATACAAACTTTGACACCCCCCAATCCTCCTTTAGGGGGTATTTTAGAAAAACTAAAAATGGCAAACTTTATAATTTACATAGATAAGTATTCGTGCCAAGTTTCAAGTTTATTAACTCAAGGAATAAGATTTTTCATACAAACAATATCCCCCCTTTTCACCCTCTTAAAGGTCGAATTTCCAAAAATCCGTTCTTAGCGGACGTCTACTAACTATAAACTACCTCCCTACCAAGTTTCATCTTCATACATCAAGCGGTTTTCGAGATTTCGTGATGAATGAGTGAGTGAGTGACCTTTCGCTTTTATATATTTAGATTATATTAAGTTGTGAATATGAGGACTATGTGGATATTATTATTTTTATTTCTCAGCTAGTTTTAGTGATGGTCTGGCAGTTTGAGTAGTTTATGCGGCCTACCCAAATGTCCTTTCTTTGGTATTGTTCGTCGAGTTGAGCTCCACGATTACTGACAAATGCTGGCACTGACTGGGCAGGTCCACTCAAATCTGTGTGGTTCTTTCCTCAAAAGACGATCTCAGACACTAATCTACATGGTGCATGCTCATCTAGCTTATTTTTAATATTTTTTTAATATGACGTGTAAAATTTATTCCGATATCCTATTTACAGAATAAACAATTTCATTTTACCTTGAGCTGGCCTGGCGTAGTACGAAGTTTCAACAGAATAAGAGGCCACCTTATAAGTAATTGTTTTGTTAGCACTGTTGTGCGGCCTACCGTACCTACTCCCTCATTTTTATCTGTCACCGTAAGATTGTGAGAACCTTTAGTTCATAATCTATGGGTATTATTTCCGGGTAATGGGTTAGGTTAGGTTAGAACTGTGACAAAACGCGCGCGAGCCGAGCAAGCGAAGCGAGCGGTACCGCGGCAGCGGCCGGCGAGCCCTACTTCCAAGTTGCTTGCAGCTAGGCAGGCTATTTAGTATTAGCGCAAGCAAATTTGATACCAGTTCACAATTTGTCGGTTTCCCATGGATAGATTATAAACTATCGAAAAATAATGCGTTAAATTGGAAATAGTTTATTGCAGTTCACAATTTTTCGACAGTTTATAATCTAATGGAAATAATACCGATAGATTTTAAACTAACGAAGTAAATACTCGCTGGTCCACAGAATATTTATGTAAATTCTTACTTATGTGTTCAGTTAGTGAGTATCCCTGCCGAGTACAGAAAATCAAACTAACGTTATAAATGCGAAAGTGACTTTGTTTGTTACGCTTTCACGCTAAAACGGCTGAACAGATTTGGATGAAATTTGGCACATGGGTAGCCCATGATCTGGATTAGGACATAGAATACTTTTTATCCCGATATTCCCACGGAATCGATACTTATGCGGGTGAATCCGCGGGGCGCAGCTAATAAACATATGTTGTGGAAAAAAAAAGAAGAGGAAAAACGAAAAAGTTTTAAATGAGTCCCAAAAAAGTAAAAGGATTTGTTTATTTTCAGTTTTGTCCTTGTTACTTTTTGTAAGTTTTCTTATAACTAAGAGAGATGTTTTCCGGATCTACGTATGTGTTACAAGAAAGACCCGTTTACCACTGTTCAAAACTGAGACAAAGTTGCATGGGGAAATCTTCAATCAAAAGCAGACGGATTTTAAACTTTTGAACAGGCGTGACAGCTTCTTAGATTAAGCATTTAATTCATTGCTAATACAGTCAGGGAAACTGTTTGTTAAACAAATTGAGCCATTTCATTTATAACTGTCAAAGAATAATAGTTGTAATATACGGACAATTTATGTTGGTGATCAATTTGCCTAAAAATGTATTTCCCTTACTTTACATACTTTCAACTTAGCTTAAGAACGCGGCGACGCATGAATTGTCCATACAAACGTAATACATAAATCATTTGCAATTTGAGCATATTTCCACCATATTATGTTGATATTCGGATTGAGACAGTATTTATCTAGGCTCCTACGTCTTTTTATTTCCAAAAACTTACCTTTAAATGAAGTGTAAGCGAATTGCATTTCGTACATTTTTACAGCGTAAATGACATGTTTTCTTATTGTTTTTTCTATATTATAAACAACAATATTTGTAATATTGTTTCCGCAGAAGCATAGCTTATGTTATCAAGTTATAAATTATTGAAAATAAAATGGAAATACATTATTTTTTCATTCATAATTTTTTGTATTACGGAACACATTCAAATTTATCATAAATTTTCGAAAGCTAGTAGTGCTATCGCGTCAAGCAATAATTGTCAATGTGTGCGTGGTAGTATTGCTCACTGTAGGTGTAGGTATATCGCTCCGACAGGCACTCACACTAGCGCAATGTGCTTGGAATTGCATTTTGCAAACATCTCGATTTGTAGTTGCCAGTGGCCTTGAGTGGATAGCTTGCGTGTTCTGTGCTGAGCTCCCGTAACGCGTTGTACGTCCAGCCAGTAATAAGACTCGCCCATCAAGGAGCACTGTCCCAAATTAGATGCATTATTTGTTTATTATACATAAATCAAAAGGTATTTTAATAAGACACGTATACTAAAAGATAAATGATTAAATTATCTTTAAAATGGTGAGGGTTTCAGAAAAATACGCTTGACGGTTTTTGCATGATTCTCAGTTTTTTACCGCGTTAGACATACCTAATTTTAAAAATTAATTACACTATGTAATATTAACATAATCTAAAATATTCATAGATTAACTTATTAAGAAAATGCTCTTATTAAACATATATTTTTTTTCAAACCATTTACACTACTCATTTAGACGTGATCTTCAGTATAAAATCATTAAAACTCGGTTAGTGTCGCCTTAAATGCTTATTCTTAGAACGCGCTCGCTCGTGGCTAAATAATAACAGCCGCACAAGTCGATCACAGGTTAAGCTACGCTTGCCGCGGTCGGTTCGTGAATGGGTGATCATTACATATCGAGACTCCTCCGTGCCTCAGAAAGCACGTTTAGCCTTTTATCCCGGTTGTCATTCGTAGATCTTTGTGGTTATCATTCGAGAAGCCCAAAAGTCTGACAACCAGTCTTACCAAAGGTTATCGTGTTACCCAGTAACTGGGTTGTGGAGGTCAGATAGGTAGTCACTCCATGTAATATACTGGTTAAAAGTTGAATCCGGTTAGACTGGAAGCTGACCCCGACATAGTTGGGAAAAGGCTCAATTTTCCATTAAAATTATTTCCCTGACCTTACATACAACTTAGCTTAAATGCTTACTAGCTGACCCGGCAAACGTTGTTTTGCTATATAAATGTTTAGGGTGGACCACCCTTATCACTTAGGGGTATGAAAAATAGTTTACGACTGATTCTCAGACACATAATTTTTCATGAAAATCGATCAAGCCTTTTTGGAGGAGTATTTAGTATTTTATCTAAATATATAAAAGCGAAAGGTCACTCACTCACTCACTCACTAATTCACACATTCATCACGAAATCTCGAAAACTGCTTGACGTATAAGGATGAAATTTGGTAGGGAGGTAGTTCATAGTTAGTAACGTCGGCTAAGAACGGATTTTTGGGAATTCGACCTTTAAGGGGGTGAAAAGGGAGAATTTTGTTTGTATGAAAAATCTTATTCCTTGAGTTAATAAACTTGAAACTTGGCGCGAATCTATGTAAATTATAAACTTTGCCATTTTTAGTTTTTCTAAACTACTTCCTAATGGAGGATTGGGGGGTATCAAAGTTTGTAAGGAATAATTTTAACTCGCGTTCTCATTAACTCGAAACTCAGTATTTATACTTAAGATTGAAAATAAATAAAAACGTATATCAGGGATTTTTTTAAATTTACCCCTAACCGGGTGAAAAGGGGTATTCATTTTTACAGGGGAGGATTTAACTGTGTGGTTTGGCTAACTTAAAAATTGGTATAAGTAAATAATCAATAAGTCAAATTAGGGAAACGTCACAATAGACTTTTCAAAAATTATTATCGTGCTATTTTTTATTTCGTTTAATTGTAAAAAGGGTAGCCAAAAGGTTAGAATAACCCAAATAAATACCCAATATTAACCTAAACTTTTAAAGATTATTTATAGATCTAAGCAATCATAACATATATAGGGTGGATTTTGAGATGGGGCAATAAGGGTATAATAATTTATTATAATAACTTTAACCGTTGTCGCTAACTAACATTTTGATCTGCATTCACAGATTTTGAAAATAATAGTCTGAAGAACATAACCGCCGCCACATAACGGCAGCCACATAATGGCCGCAACACAACGGCCGCCACATAGCGGCCGCCACATAACGGCCGCCACATAACGGCCGCCACATAACGGCCACCACATAACGGTTGCCACATGATGGTTACCACATAACGGCCGCCACATGATGGTTACCACATAGCGGCCGCCACATTGCGACCGCCACATTACGGCCGCCACTTTACGGCCGCCACTAACGGCCGCAACACAACGGCCGCGACTTTGCGACCGCCACATTACGGCCGCCACATAGTGGCCGCCATATTGCGACCGCCACATTACGGCCGCCACATAGTGGCCGCCATATTGGGACCGCCACATTACGGCCGCCACTTAACGGCCACCACATAGCAACCGCAACAAAACGGCCGCCACATAGCGGCCGCCACATAACGGCCGCCACGTAACGGCCGCAATACAACGGCCACCACATAACGGCCGCCACATTATGGCCGCAACTTGACGGCCGCCAAATTACGGCCGCCATATAACGGCCTCCAAATAGCGGCCGACACAACCGCCGCCACATTACGGCCGCCACTTTACTGCCGCAACATAACGGCCGCCACATAACGGCCGCAACACAACGGCCGCCAAATTGCGGCCGCCACTTTACGGCCGCCAAATTGCGGCCACCACTTTACGGCCGCCACATAACGGCCGCCACGTAACGGCCGCAATACAACGGCCACCACATAGCGGCCGCCACATTACGGCCGCTAGATAACGGCCGCCAAATAACGGCCGCCATATAACGGCCTCCACGCAACGGCCGCCACATAGCGGCCGCCTCGTTGCGTCCGCCACATTACGGCCGCCAAATTGCGGCCGCCACATAACGGCCGCTAGATAACGGCTGCCAAGTAACGGCCGCCACATGAAAATGACGGGGGCAGCGGGGTTTGGACTTCACGGAGCCAAAAAACGCTCCAAAATTACTAGCTATATTTCAAAAATAAAATGTCGCAAATGTTTGACAGCTATTTGCGACGTTGTCAACATTCGCATCAACTGACCAATCTTCACATAAAAACAAAATTTACAGACGGGATGCTATGGGTTTTATTTTCGCCTCATTTTTAATTTTCTCAAATTATGGTTTCCTTGGTATCTATCATAAAACACACACACACACACACACATTCTGAAAATCAAACAGATTGCTAAAAACTATTGCTAAAAAATATATAATTTTTTGACATATTTAATAATGTCAGGTCAGAAGTAAAGCGGAAATTTTCTAAAATTAGGATTTTTGAATTTCAGAATAACCAAATCTATTGATTTTATACGATTTTGTTTATAAAACGATGAAGCAAAAATTTTGGTCATGGGCTCGCCAACCATTAGAATTAATTTGAATTTAGAATTCTAAATGAAAGCAGTGCGCGCGTGCGGTATCGTTTCGGTTTACCGACCAGTGAGGAAACATAAGCAGTACCGAAACGGTACAGAATCGGTACCGAAATGATTCCGTACCGACCAACGAGGAAAGGGCCTAACGAGACTGTCCTTAACTTTTTGAAACATGTTGATCTGCGTTCACAGATTTCTTAAAAATTGCCAATTTTCACAAAAACTTTTCCAAAAACTATATCAAGCCAACTGAGGTTTGAGTACAAGAATGTCTGTCTGTATGTTAACTTTTCACGCCTAAACCACCATCAAATTCCAAATTCGAATTCGATTTCGATCAAATTTGCCAAGGGGATAAACAGCATCCTAGGGTAGGACATAGGCTACTTTTTGTCTCAAAAATAATCCTAAAGGAGGTTATATATAGGTAATGAAAGTTTTCTCGCCAAACTTCATGCTGCTAGGACAACGGGAAGTACCATATAGGCTTTGTTTTATTTGGGAGTATCAATATACATATGCGGTATAATTTAATGGCCGTATTTTTTTATTGCATTTACTTGGAAGTTTGATTTTCTTTACAGCTCCAAGGGACCGTAGATCTAAGTTTTTGATATCTATTTCAACTTGATGCATCCAGGCGTTTCTGAGAAAAAGGGTCTTGACAGACAGCGAAGTTATCCTTTAACGGTTTCAATTTTGCATTTTGAGTAAAGATTTATTATCTGCCTGTTACCTTTTGATACCGTAACGGCTGAACGTATTTAGATGAAAGGCATACGGATAGGCCATAATCTGGCTTAGAACATAGGATACTCTGAATTCCGGTAGCATGTTCCTGTGGGATATTTTGCGACATCCACGCGGGTGAAGCCGCGGGCAAAAGCTAGTATAACATATAGACTAGCTGGCCCAGCAAACGTTGTTCTGCCATATAAATGTTTGAAGTGGACCACCACTTAGGGGTATGAAAAATAGATTACGACCGATTCTCAGACCTACCAAATATACATATAAAATTTCATAAAAATCGATGAAGCCGTTTCGGAGGAGTATGGCAACTAACACTGTGACACGAGAATTTTATATGTATAGAAGATTTTATAATATATCTTTGGTTCACGGTTCACGCCAACGGGTGTGTAAAAACAACCGAGTTATAAAAACTGATCAAGAGTTTTTGTTTAGATTCGGTAAATCCATATGATCTGTTTACATTTTCAATCAAAATTCCTCTCTCCTCACATACATCACAAAAATAATCTTTACAGCATAGAAACAGTAAATATCTACAGATTTACAACGATACGAATAACAAACCTTTCAATCTTATGAAGCCAAACACGTATTCAATCAATTGTTGGGTTATTTCCAATTCCGCCGGCGGCGCTTACATTGAGTTGTGGGAAGATATTATGATATTGGATTATAGTGTAATTGGTCGAAAATAGGTCGTTACGGGGTATTGTGGTATTTAGTCAAGTAGTTTCTTGGTATATTTTATCTTGTGTACCTGGTCAACCGAGCTCTGCTCGGGTGAAAATAGATAATCATATCATCCAGGTATACCAACGTTGTATCACATTCCCGAGGTTGTGAAAATAGAGAAAACAAATTTTCCCAGATCCAAGACCTAGCTAGATAGATTTTTCACCCCCGTGAACCCCTTGCAACTTTCATCGAAATCGTTAGAGCCGTTTTCAAGAACGTGCATACAAAATGTCGGAGCGCCGAGCTCACAATTATCGTCAGAAGGGTAATTATCAATTAAATCGTTCATTATGTAACTGTCTGTCTACTTTGTGGGCAAAGGAAGTAAATATAATCGTCTAAGAGTAATCGTATAAGAGTCCGCGGCTCGCGCTCAGTCGATCTCGCGGTCTGAATGGAACTGACTGCTTGATCCAGGCTCTTCTGATGCTAAACTCTTGTCGTCTTAAAACGCTCCCACGAGAAAATGCAAGCTGACTAGCCACGTTCGACGCAATCAGATTTACGTTGTCGCCTTTCTTATCGGAAACAATTTATTCATTACTAGCTTTTGCTCGCGGCTTCGCCCGCGTGGATGTCGGAATACATCCCACGGGAACGTACTACCGAGATTTCATACCTAATTAGCTAATAACAGAGGAAATGGCCATTGACTCCTACCGCTGCGCCCGCGTTGCTCCGCGTAATTTTTAAACTGTGATATCTTTTAAACTATTCATTTATATGATGTGATTTACAGGCATATTTTAATCTAAATTAAATGCCCAATTTAAATAACATATTTTTTTGGATAAGGATTAATACTATACAGGTCAAAAAAGCTTCGGAAATAACAATTACATTTTTATCAAATTCTGAAAGATAAAAATGGTTATTGTGGGTCATCCTTAGAAGATAGACATATGCCATCGCAGACTTTTTGTTGAACATGAATAATACCGTAGAACATAAATTTGATGTATCTTTTTCCGTTAACGCAGCGCACGCCAGTAAAGCTCCCAGTCAGCATGATTTTTTCCGACTTCTTCAACAATAATCGTCAAATTTCAGCCAATTTACACAAAACCTTTAATGAATTTTACAATAAAACCTTCCGCATGAATTACTCCGTCTATTGGTGAAAACCGTTTGAAAATCCGTTCGGTAGTTTTTGAGTTTATCGCGTTCAGACAGACAGACAGACGCGGCCGGCGACGATTGCTTTTTTGGCTGCTCAGAGTTTTTAAATCAACCTTTTTTTTTAACGCAGACTTGGGCGGGCCGCACCGCATCGCAAAAATCCTCAACACTGTCGTATATTTTGTATGAACCATCACACACTACAGGCGAGCCGGTCCACTAACATAACATAACATCACGCCTGTATTCCCCGAAGGATTGGGCAGAGGTGTACCTATAGTACATAAGTTCACACACATTTCGCCAGTTATGTCCAAGTCCCATGTAATAGGGGGCGAGCCTATTGCCGTTAACCGTGCACAAATCCAGACACCGGGCTGCTATTGAGAAATTCCTGATGGAAAAACTCAATAAAAATTTGCACGACCCGGGAATCGAACTTAGGACCTCGGGACCAGCAGAAGCACTTGCGACCACAGGCAGTTTTGGCCGCTCCACTATTTGTATGGAAATGCAATGCGATGCTGCCAGATGCCCGATGCGGCTCCAAGTGAAGTCGTATCTCAAACCTACACCGTATTCTCGTAAATAGATGGTTTTGGCTCACTGGCTCGAACGACAAACCAATTGTATTGGAAATTCAATTTCTAGGAATCAATTTTAAACCGACTTAAAAAAAAGGAGGAGGTTCTCAATTCGTCGGGATATATTTTTTTTATGTATGTTCCCCGATTACTCGAAGACCGCTGAACCGATTTGAAAAATTATTTTTTTGTTTGAAAGGGTATACTTTCAAGTTGGTCCCATTGTCATTTGGTCACGATCTGATGATGGAATCTTGGAGAAATCGAGGGAACTCTTCAAATATTATAGGCACATCTGGCGATTTGGGTATTTTTGATGAGCAGTTGACATAAGGCTATTGTAACTTAGATAAATTACAAACCAAATCACTAAAAAGTGAAAAAAAAACTTTTTTACAAAAAATACAACCGACTTCCAAACTACAAAGTGAAAAATAACTTTAATTTCGGAAGTCGGTGTCAAAAAACTAAAATACTCATCCAAAGACACCGACTTCCGAAATTAAAGTTATTTTTCACTTTGTAGTTTGGAAGTCGGTTGTATTTTTTGTAAAAAAGTTTTTTTATATAACGTAATTGGATGTTCACTGGAATGCGACAAGTTGACGGAGCATTTTAAATTGCAAACACTGTAGGTAAGAGCATAATTACCTATAGATACAAGCCTCCTCTCTGTGAGAGGGAGTGGGCCGTAATCCACCACGCGGGGGGCCAATGCGGGTTGGTAGATGTCACATGTCTTCGAATTTTTGGTTCTAAGACACGCCGGTTTCCTCACGATGTTTTCCTTCACCGTTTTGAGAGCAGTGGTGATGAAATAATTTAAACAAAGTAAAGCGCTTGTCAAGATAGATAGATAGATAGATAAAACATTTATTTAGTGCACACAAAAGACACACATAAACACAATTAAATTATAACAAATTACATGGATATAAATAAAAACAAGATGTTAATGTACAAAAAAGAAAAAACATAAGGTAACATAAGGTACAACCTACAACTCGTAAGGCCTACAACCTACAACTCGTAAGTCACGGCCGTTTCCACTGGGGCACCACTGC
This sequence comes from Agrochola litura, assembly GCA_949152395.1. NCBI lineage: Eukaryota > Metazoa > Arthropoda > Insecta > Lepidoptera > Noctuidae > Agrochola > Agrochola litura. Next base: position 5,567,851 of record OX424490.1, read on the forward strand.
TCTCCACTGCTCTCCTAGTTAAGAGCGTTTACTGAAAGTGGGCAACGTCGCAAATAACTGTCAAATATTTCGCTGTTTTGATTAATTTAGCAATATTACTATAGGTATAGAAATAAGAAGTATGGCTAACTAGTGAACTAGAATATTAATAATGAATTGCAATTCATTATTTACACATAACATAACATCACGCCTTGTTTCCCTGAAGGGTTGGGCAGAGGTGTCCCTGTAGCAGGTACACCCACATTTCGCCAGTTATGTTTAAGTCCCATGTAATAGGGGGCGAGCCTATTGCCATCAACCGGGCACAAATCCAGACTCCGAGCTGCTACTGAGAAATTTCAGATAGAAAAACCCAATAACACTTTGCCCGACCCGGGAATCGAACCCAGGACCTCATGCTCAGCAGTAGCGCTTGCGACCACTAGCGAATTTAATTAAAAATTATTATTCAATTCAGGATTTTATTTAAATAGCAATAACTTTTTTGTTTTCAATAATAATAAAAAATAATATTATTTTTTGGAAATGTGTACCTATGTGCCCCTTTCGGATTGGACAGGTTTTTTTTACATATTGTATAATATAAATTGAACAAATTAACTAGAAAATTAATATTCAATATTTGTATGACTGTGTAACTTCGAGTTTAATCCATTTGAACTAAAATAATTGCCGTGTATTATTAGATGGTGTTGAAATCTGAAATCGGGATGATCAATATTATCAATCCATTAGTTTTTAGTTAGTGTTTGGTTTATCATAATCTACTTATTTTATTAATGTTTTAGGCTCATCTATAAATAGATACATACAAATAAATAAAATTGAAGTGTCTGTTTGTAATATCTAAATAACAGCATTTACTTAACGCATGTAAAAGTAGGTACAAATACGTACTGACGACAAAAAAAAAAGTGGTGGCACACCGGAAGTGCCGACAGAAGTGAAAACTTGAACAAGATCACCTTAGTGGAAGAAAAATACTTGTATAGAATATTGGTCCGTACCCTTATCTAAATAAAGAGCACAATCGCGTTTACAAAAAATAATACTTCCGAAACCTTTAAAGTAAAAATACTTGCATAGAACATTGATCAGTAACGTAATATAAATAACGAGCACAATCGCGTTCACAATAATGAGATGTCGTCATGGTGTCGCAAAATCAATGGTTTAGTCCCATTCCATCTCAAAAATGCCCAACGCGCAAAAAGAAGTTTTCACTTAAAAAAAAAATTGTCATCATCTCTTATCCTCTTTATGTTCGTCAAATTCTGGGGAAACAATAAAATGGGTAACCATTTCCATTATTTACACATAAATAAATAAAATTAATAAACGGCGCGCTTGAAAATTTTCATGAATAAAATGTTCACAAAATGTAAGCGATCGCCGCTCAAAACTGAACAAAAGGCAGCTCTCCACACTGTCCAGTATATTCGTATATTTCATGAATACTACTGATATGTTCGTGAACGGGCGCCGTCAGTTGAGACTGGTCATCTCTTATCTGCCAGGGCTTATTTTTAATCATATATTTTCAACTGCTTTGATTATTTTTTGTACATTGTTCTCACATATAGAAGCAACAAGAATAATGTACCCAGAATTTTGTAATATCTATATTTAAAAGAGTGGCCTTGGAGTTTCTTGCTCGTTCTTCTCCATAGAGATCTACGTTTTGGAATGGGCAACTAGCTTCAACTTTCTGACTAACTGACCGATTCTTTGACAATTCAAAAGTGCCCGTAAATGGTTTAATTGAAATGAATGCTTTGAGTTTGAGTTTGAGTTTATGAAATTGTATTGTCAGCTTGTACCAAAAACTTGATATGAAAACGACGGGCGAAAATCAGGAATATCGATTTATGAAAGTTTTAAGTTACAAATCTTTTCATATTTTTTGTGAGTCATAGTTGTAAGGTTTATTACAGTATTCAAAAGTAGGTATTATCCTTGTACCTATTCCTATCTTATATTATTATCTTTCCTTAGATTACTTAAAATAGTTCTTGTAAAGTAAGGGCATTTGTCATAAGAAAATTGACGTAGTTGTTAAGGGTCCCCGAAACTATCAATTGCTATTATAATAAGAACCATCCTTACTCTAAAATAACTAATTTAATTCCGAATATAATTATTTAACCTCAAAATAGATACTCATCCCCAAATGAATCTTGAAGTCGCTACCCCAATATCATAATCTAAAACTGTTTAATAAAACTATATGTTGGATCCGGTCATTAGTACGGACACGAAACGAATCGCAAGCGCGCCACTGGCGACATCAAGAGTGAGCTACCTACACCAAAAAAGGCGCGCTTTAAGGCCACGGCGAGGAGGGCATGCAGCCGTTGGTCGCATTGGAATCAAGACGTCACGGAACTGTTCTCGATTCGTGGTGCTGTTATTGTGTTATTTGTAATTTGTGATTGTTAATTGGTGATTTTAATAAACGCCGTCGCACCCAGTGTGTGTATAATTTAGCTAGTGTGATTCATTTGATAGTAAATTAATAATGTGATCTGAACTCCAAACTGTTTTTCTATTGCGCATTAACCAACACTACCCACACTACGTTCACAGTAGTTAAAATATCGCTGATAATAACGAAAGTCACATACCCGTCTCCATGTACAATATTTCAGGGATAAGGATAATATGAAACACCAAGATATTTTGTCAGTCATTTATGTTTCTTTGCCAACATCAAATTCAATATTCTACACCATACCATCACATGTCCTATTCTCCACATAATATCACTATTTAATCAGTATTCTAATATTTAATATAAAACTAATAGGTTACCTTAATTTACAGTAGATCTTCAACCAATACTATGCCAATCTATCTTTTTACCGACACAGCCACTAAGCACGTCTTACCGTCACTAGCGCCCAACCCAGAAGGCCGTTATTTCCCCATTTTGACATATCAAATCTTTGGGTGTTGCTTAGGGACACGAAAAAAGTATCGATACTTTGTGGTATCGAGTACATTTCCATTTGATACCGATACTTTTGTACTCGATACTTTACATTCGATAATTTTACTCAATGAGTACTTTTTGGCAGGTATCGTATCGAATAAGAAATTAAGTTTTAAATAGGTAATCTTAGAAATTACCCATTTTATTACTACTACTCCTACTAGTATTACGGGCAGTGAACCTGACAGCGATTCTTCTATCGAAACAACATACTATTTCTGGAGTCACCATAAGAAGTTGGCTCATACGAAAAAACAAAACAAAAAACCAAGTCCTTCATCTTCATCACAGTCTGAAAATAAGGATGAATTAAGTAAGCTATTACTTATCTGCACAGGTTTCACCAATTTCCTTAGATCCCTTGAAACAATGGGAAGATTTGAAAGTTGTATTCCCAAAATTATACAAATTGGCACGAAAATATTTATCAATTCCTGAGACGTTAGTGCCTTCAGAACGATTATTTTCTAAAGCAGAAAGTACAATCACAAAAATCCGAAACCGCTTATCTCCAAAACGGCTCAATAAACTTCTATTTTTAAGTGATTGTACGGAGGAGGAATGGGAACTTTAATTTATAATATGCCTAAAGTACTAAATAATTTAATTTTGTTTCTTTTTTTTTTAGGTTACTTTTGTCTTTTTCTATTATTGTATTAAATTTGTGTACCAATACCATTTGTTTTTTCATTTCAAGTTAAACTGACGTTATTTACTGACTGATTGACCTATGCTCTATGCGTATTAGGCCTTAAGAAAAGTACTCGATACCTTGAAGTATCGATACTTTTGTTTCGATACTTTTATGAGTACGATACTTTTTTTTCGATACTACTCATGAGTATATTTTCTATTCGATACCGTGTCCCTAGTGTTGCTAGTACAATATTCAACAATTACATATTAATAAATTAAAACCTAACACTATCAATTGCAACTGTAGTAATATTCTCAATCCCTTCAATTGCATGTGGTAGACGATCAATTTGCGCATCACTGTGGATCTTTTATATGAGTTTTGACAAAGTTGTGTAGGTACTGCAAATTACTTTTATTCATTACTTTTCTTGAATTTCTCAGTAACAGCTCGGAGTTTGAAAGTTGGCGATGTGATACCCCCTTGCCTGTCCTGCGCCTGATCTCTCTCCGGTCGTGTCGGATTGCCGTACCATCGGACTATGAGAGTGAGGAAAGAGAGTGCACCTGTGTCTGCGCACACACTTGTACACTGTAATATCTTCCACGTCGATGGCTAGTCTCCGCTGATATTCACCGCCATGGCCGGAATTTGGTTTAGAGTACTCTAAACAACATGTCCCGGAATTAACGCATACCACCAAACACCCCAATTAGAATATTATGTTACAGTCAAACCTGGGTAAGTGAGGACTGGGTAAGCAAAAAACTCTATAAATGAGATTAATTGCCAGGACCCGTCATTTTAGCCCTCTTAAGTGAGACACAGGAACCTCTATAACAGAAAGTTGTTTTACACTCGTGGACCTCTATAACTGAGACTGCTACTTAATTGTCTGTACCTCTATAAGCGACAGTCAAGCGTAATTTAACATCTGCTATTTAGGACTCATTTTTAAACGTGGAACTTACATTGTTTTTGTTCCTCTCAACCTCTATAAGTGAGAAAAGCCACTCCTGTACCTCTATAAATTAGAAACTCGAGTTAGTGAGAAACTAATATAAGCGAAGAAAGTAGAAGAAAATTGTGGTCACATTATAAATCTACGCATGTTCACAGTCGCGCAGTCCAGCGTAGTATTCGTCCATTTTGGTTTTTTTTGACTGTACAGCTGAAGTAAGTAACTATGACTGTAATATTTACGTAGTTTTAATTATTTTTGGGATAAAATTACCAAAACTATCTTCCGCCAGCGGCTTCGCCCGCATGATTTCTTTATAAAAACCTATGTTACTCAGTGATAAATATAGAATTCAACTGGTGAAAGATTTTTAAAATCGGTATTGTAGTTTTTGAGTTTATTCATTACAAACAAACAAATAAACATACAAACAAAGAAAAAATCTAATCATTTTTCTTATTAATATTAGTTTAGATAATATTAGTTAATTGATTCAGGAGTGACCTTGCGGAAATCCATGATAAAATACACGCCATCCTATCTGCGGGAACGCTTTTCCTACGCCCGTCCCTCTGATGCACCTTGCAGGTCGCATCTTAGAAATCTCCTTAAATCCCCTCCCCACTCAACCGACTTCTACTCCTACTCCTTCAGTGTGCACGCGGTTCGGTTGTCGAATTCACTTCCGCCTGACATTAGGGACTGCCAAACTGTTGCGGTTTTTAAAAGAAGAGTGAAAGAACACTATCTTTCCATTTCGTCATAGTTGCATAATTATGTATTTATTATTTTATAAAGTAGTTTTATCTATTTTAGTGATATGTATTTAAGAAGACAACATGAGAATATACATGTATATTCTCATGTTGTATGTTTATATTTAAATTAGTGTATAGTTAAGTTTTTTATTTAATGTATTCTGTTTTCTCTTCTACTCTTACACACGTTGTCTACATCTCTTTAACTACTTTCCTATCGCAGGTATGCTGGAAGAGATTTCTATAGAAATAAGCATCACCTTTGTACGTATTTTTCTGTTCCTTTCTTCTTATCTGTTTATATGTGTGTACATAAATTGTTAAATAAATAAATAAATAAATAAATAGACGTGGATATATTTAGTAACCTGTTCCATTTAGCTAAGCGGAACAGTACTCTAATTGTGTAATACAACACAATCACAAATTGTTTCGATTTGAAACAGATTGCTAATCCTTTGTTTCATAAGTTGGAAAACAAAATCTGCTCAACAACGTAAATAACGTAATGAATGTTGTTGAACTGTCAAAATGAATCAAATTAGGCAAAATTGTTTACGAAAATAAGTTACGCAATTAGGGTAAATATTACTAAATATATCCACGTCTATTGTATTTTAGATAATATTAGTTTAGATGACAAGATTCAGTAAAGATTCTGAACAAACTACTTTCATAATGTGCATTAAACTTGGGGCATGTTTTGATTGTCGGCCTCAAACATCATGCAAACATGAAACGGGAGCGGAGGGCGTTGTCTGTTAGAGCTAACATGATCGCCCGCAGATTTGCGCGGTGCTCTAATGAGGTTAAGGCTACTCTCTTTAGAGCGTACTGTACATCGCTTTACTCATGCTGTCTGTGGGCTCACTACTCTAATAGAAGTTACAGCGCCATCCGCGTTCAGTATAATAATGCGTTCAGGGCGGTGATGGGGTTACCCCGATACTGCAGCGCCTCGGGTATGTTCGCAGAAGCGCGCATCGACTGCTTTCACGTGACCATGCACAAGCGCGCCGCGTCCTTGGTGCATAGGGTACGGGTTAGCCCCAATGTCGTACTGGCGATGATTGCGGGAAGGCTGGACTGTCCCTTCATCCGGCATTGTTCCAGCAGACATGTTGCTGTACCAGTGTCGGAGAGAAGATATTAATTTTATTTTTAATTAAACGACGTTATTATTTATTTTGATTTGATTTAATTGAATTTAAGTTGATTTGATGTACTTAATTTGACATTATTTATTTGATTTTATTTGTTTTTAACTGAGTTCTAAAAAAGGAGGAGGTTCTCAATTCGTCGGGATATTTTTTTTAAATTCTTTTATTTGAAAAATTCTTTTTTTGTTTGAAAGGGTATACTTTCGAGTTGGTCCCATTGTCATTTGGTCACGATCTGATGATGGGATCTTGGAGAAATCGAGGTAACTCTTCAAATATTATACGCACATCTATAGCGATTTGGGTATTTTTGATGAGCAGTTGACGTAAGGCTATTGTAACTTAGATAAAATACAAACCAAATCACTAAAAAGTGAAAAAAACTTTTTTACAAAAAATACCTACAACCGACTTCCAAACTACAAAGTGAAAAATAACTTTAATTTCGGAAGTCGGTGTCAAAAAACTAAAATACTGATCCAAAGACCGACTTCCGAAATTAAAGTTATTTTTCACTTTGTAAGTACTCGTAGTTTGGAAGTCAGTTGTATTTTTTGTAAAAAAGTTTTTAGTTAAATTGTATTTGATCGTGTTTGATTTTATCTCTAAAATTTCTATTAATTTATGTTTTGGTAATGGGTGTTATTTACCTGAAATAAATGAATTTATTTATTAATTCAGTTACCTATTGTACGTCTTCATTAATTTATTGCAGTACACATTGTTCTTAGTAAACAATAAAGAGAACAGTATCTACGCTGTCGCAATTTATTACGATTATATTTTTCTCGCTTCTCCTATGCCCGTTTTTCTCGCGCACTAATTTCTTCCTACCCTTAATGGTCTCCGTTAACGAGATTAATGTCTTTGTCGTCCGTAACTGCTGGGTTTTAGATCTGAATTGTTCTTATTTTACCCCTTTTTAACAAGCTTTTATTTAACTTGCCTTATTAGTTAGTTAGTTTGTTTGTTAGTTAGTTAGTTAATTAGTATTAGTCAAATCTTGCAAGCTGGATTAAAACCACTTCCTCTTATCCGGAGTTGTTTGACATGTTGATTCTATTTCGAAGACAATGTATTTTTATGATGTGTGACCTGATTTTGCACCTAGGATTGGCTTTACGAAAAGGATTTTACTTAAATTTTATTATGTTTTGAAAAGGTGTAAAAACCCAGCAATTTAATATTTAGATTTGAATTGAATTAGGATTTTTAGATTTAGAGTCTAAGCCACAAAAATCAACAAAACATAGAGAAGTTAAAATACATTGGGCTCACTGAATTTTGATACTTACTTAAACAAGGTTTAATTGAAATATTTGTCATCATCATGAACGACTTATGCTATGCGACCAAACCTGAATTCACGAAATCAATCAGCAGCTCCCATACATTTATGTTAGCATAAGTCGACAAATTCGTCTTGACAACAGATTTTTATCAGCTCACCGCCTTACGTTGAAAATCCAACACTGCGCTATATTACGCAAAATACATTAAGGTGTCGCGTAGTTTTAGTGAAAACGGGCACAAATCAAACTGAAGGATCAGATTTAGAACAAGAGAATGAACTAACAAGTAAAGCAATGCAGATAAATCACTCAGAACCCTTCAGAATAAAGAAGATAGATATGTACTCGTGCACTACATTATTTACCACCTACCTAGCTATAGTTGATCCCTCTAGCGATGCTAAAAATAGTTCAGCATAGAACGAGCTTACCATATTTCCGATGTTGGATTAAACGTAGATAATCTCTGTACAAACGCATATAATTGAATATCTGAAATATTTTGCTTTTGTTTTGTAGTAGCAAAACCCAAATCGCCGACGTCTCCCAAAAAGCAGCCAAGTTTAACATTTTTGACTCCACTCACTTTTCATAGAACTCATACGCCCTGCCGCCATACATATTGGAAGTGAACCCTCCGGGAGGGCCCTACCGGCATTACGTTTTGCGCTTAAGTTAACCATCGCGGATGGTCAACGTAATTAGGTTTAAAACCGTGTTATAAAACACTGTAAAACGAAGTAAAATAGTGTTTTCAGGGGGTTTTGTCGCTGTAAGTAGTTTCCAACCTTATGATTTGTAACCGTGAACAAAAAATAAAAAAGTGCTTGGATTTTAAAACCAACGCATATACTAATAAATCTTGTTAAAATATACATCTGATTTTATTTTCACGGTTTATAATGCTGTATTTGCTAAGAAAACCTACAGTTAAAATGAGCCCTCCGCGAGGGCTTCCGGCTTCCCATATACGACTAGGTGAACCCTGAACATGTTAAGTGGGACTGGGCCAGACACGTATGCCGCATATCGAATGAGTGATGGGTGTCCGTCGACATCGAGGCAGACCCAGTAGAAGATGGCGAGACAAGCTTGACGCCTACAGACAGGATTGGTTCACACCAGCTCAAGACAGAGAGGAGTGGAAAGGAGAAAGAGAGGCCTTTTTCCTGCAGTGGGACAACACCGACTAAAAATAAAAATAATAAATAATTGTAGTAGTATGTGGCGGCATCTACAACGCCACATGCGTACAACGCATCACACTGACCTCACGCAAAATCCTGCATCGCCCAAGCAGAGTTTACCGTGCGACAAGTCCCGACACCAATCGTCGCGAAGTTGCCCACCAGACACAGCACCCGTCTGGTAGGAGAATCCTCCCTTTTCTATGTAGGATGAGTGAATTTTACACCCTGTTCCTCCAAAGTTTTGAACAAAATGGCTACCTTAGAATAATGACATGGCAGCATGGAATAACTAAGTACCTTTTTTTTTGGTGGAGTGGGAGGGCGTGTCAGACTCTTACTGACTAAAACCCACCCGTGTTCCTTCAGTTGCCATGTTGCTGGGGGCCACGATATCCCTTTCGGCCCGTATTCGCAGCCCCGGCAGGCATTGGCCCTAGCGGACCCCGTCAATAACTAAGTACCTACTGCCGTGGCAGCAATTACTTCGATGCCGTGGCAGCAATAACATAAACTACAATCAGAACGATGGGGTGGTAGTTTACGCAAGAAATCATCTCAATGTGACTGTCGAGGAACCAAATATGCACGACTGTAATAGATTGTTAGTTAAAATTGGGTTCGAATTAGCGATACTTGCCTTATATCGACCCCCTTCTTTTAGAAATATAAACAATTTCACTGACTCTCTAAACAACACCTTGCAGAACCTATCGTCTTTCAAAAATACTATTTTAGTTGGAGATATTAATATCAATATTCTTCCGGAAAGTGCTGACGCATCCGCTGAGGAATACCTTAACCTATGCGCCTTCCATGGTTTGCTTCCTGCTCACACGCTTCCTACACATCAAAGTGGCTCCTGTTTGGACCATATTATGCTCAAATCAAATTTCCCTGCACTTGCCCTTGTAACTAATTCCACAATAACCGATCACAATGCTACCCTACTTATTTTAAATTGTAAATTACCAAAAGTAGACACTCGCACAATTTCTAGTTTAATTGTAAATAAACTTGAAGAAGATTTACGCAATATCGACTTTGACCCAGTTTACGATTCCGCTGATCCGCAGTTTTGTATGTTGTATCTAATCAAAAATGTACAACATGCAATTCAGAAAAACACGGTCATGTCTCGGCGAAATAACAAAAACTACAACATAAAACCATGGATCACGACAGGACTCATTCGCTGTATGAAAAATAGAGATAAACTGCATATGAAAGCTAAATCTAATCCAGATAATTTAATTTTGCAAATGTCATATAAACGATATCGTAATTTCTGCAATAATCTTCTAAAAAAAGTAAAAAGCAACTACGATAAAATTGCACTAGAAAAAGCTGGTACTAATAGTAAAAAAATCTGGAATTTTATAAAAAATGTAACGTATAACTCTAAGCAAAATCAGTCATCTTCAGGTTTATTACAAGCACACTCATCACAGTTAGCATCTGCCAACATTGCGAATAATTTCTTTGTTAATGTTGGTAAATGTTTGGCTGAAAAAGTTCAGGGCCAGTCACATTATCTAACAAGCACTCCATTTACATGTAGCACTATTCCATCATCCTTTGTGTTACTAGACACTGACGAGACTGAGGTAGAATCGATAATTATGAGTTTGAAGGACGACTGTGCAGTTGGCTGGGATAACATATCAAATAAAATTATTAAACAGTTCAGGCACATTTTGGGACCGCCACTAACTTATATTTTCCAAAAATGTTTAACTACAGGTCTTTTTCCCAAGTGCCTAAAAAAAGCTGTTGTTGTCCCTGTTTACAAATCAGGCAGTAAAGATCAAGTGACAAATTATAGACCTATTTCCTTGCTGCCTACTATGTCTAAAATATTAGAAAAAATTATGAATAAAAGGCTTTACAAATACTTGGAGGATAAATCAATTTTATCTAAACGGCAGTTTGGGTTTAGGCCTAAAATGTCAACAGACGATGCTGTGCACCTACTGACTGACTATCTAGTACAAGAACTTGATAATGGTAACCACACAGTAGGAATCTTCCTGGACCTCGCCAAAGCTTTTGATACGGTTTCTATTCCTATTCTGTTGCACAAGCTTGAAGCCTTAGGTATTCGAGGCACCCAGCTGAAATTATTTAAGAGCTATTTAGAAGATCGTACCCAATGTGTAAGGATTGGTAATATTCTCAGCGATAGTAAAAGAAATACGTCTTTCGGAGTTCCCCAAGGAAGTATTTTAGGGCCTACACTATTTTTGATATATATAAACGATCTTTGTAACCTAAATCTAGATCACGGCCAAATTGTTTCTTATGCTGACGACACTGCCCTTCTATTTTCGGCTGACTCAGAAAAAAATGTCTACAAGCATGCGCAACATGGATTCAATATCGTTAATAAATGGCTTCAACACAATTCACTAACACTAAATGCAGACAAGACAAATTACATTAAGTTTTCGATGCGCAAGCAAACATCAACAACACCAACAAGCACTACCTCGACATTACATGCTCATTATTGCACAATTCCTACAGATAACCAATGTGTTTGTCCTAACATTAAAATGACAAATACAACAAAATACCTTGGTGTTATAATAGATGAAACACTTTCGTTCAAACAACATATACAAGCTTTAAATAATAGGATGCGCAAGTTAATATTTGTTTTTAAAAAGTTACGCTATATTGCTGACCCAAAAATCGTTAGACAAGTTTATTTTGCTCTATGTCAATCAATATTAACTTACTGTATTACCACATGGGGTGGAGCGGGTAAAACAATGTTACTAACCATCGAGAGAGCTCAAAGGGCGATTCTCAAAGTGTCTACTTTCCGCCCTTTCCTTTTTCCTACTTACCTCCTATACAAATCTTGTGAAGTATTAACAGTTCGACAGCTATTTATAATGGGTATTGTATTAAAACAACACACAGCTTTACCTTACAGCACTGCATATACTAATAAAAGGCGTAAAGATATCGTTTGTCCACAAAATACATCTAAACATGCTTTTGTATCCAATTTTTACCTGTACCTCGGTCCTCTTCTCTATAATAGACTAAACTCGAAAGCAAACATTTATTCCCTGAACAACACAAATTGTAAGAGTATTCTCAAGGATGCTCTCCAAAGTATGTCTTACGAAGATACAGAGAATTTACTAACTGTGTTAAAGTGAATATGTACAAATTTCACCTACTTTAAGTATTTATCAAATTTAGAAACTAAGTTTTAAGCTACTCAACGTATAATTAGTGATCTATTGTCAACCTGCAGATTATTTAATTATTTATAAGTTTATTTTAGCGCTTCTCGCCTGAAACACAGGATTACCTAGTTCAGGCACGTAAGTCTTAGGAATATAATTTACATTTAAGCAAATCTGTAATAATTTTTATGCCTTGTAATTTTTGGAATAAATATTATTATTATTATACTTACTATTACGGTAGCATATATTTAGTATATACTATACATGGAATTAGTATGAACTATCCTGTACTATTAAATGAGCATTCTCTATTTTCACCAGAGCAGAGCTCGGTCGCTTAGGTACTAATGTTTGAAGAACGGACGGTCATACCTGTCCGCTATCACACTCAGGATGCTGTTGCTATTCACACGCACTCTGTGCAGTACTGACGCCGCTGTCTTGCGTAAGATTGCCGCGATTATAGATCTTTGTTGTTTTTTTAATTTTTCTTTATTTTCGAGTTAAGTTATGTTCTTTTTTGTATGTGTCATGGATATTGTCAAATTAATGATATTATAATTTTACTAGTGAAATTATGATTGCACGAAACTTTGTCAACCGCCTCCATTTCTCACAATTTCACGGGCTCGTTTCAGTGACATTATAATTCCACTGGACCCACGTAGTGATATTGCAAGGCAGTAATATTTTATCAATTTCACTGTATGTGCAAGCCCGTTAAATTGTGAGACGGTCAATGATTGGACTATTTCCTAACTTATATCATAAAATGAATAAACTTCTACACGTTATTATGCAGATCTTAAAGGCGAATGAAGAAGAGGTGACCAATCAAAACGCACGAAGTCCCCACTACAAACTTGACTCATAATATACCTACTTTTTTTTTGGGTGGGAAATTATCAAATAACTTCTGCTCTGGGTGGAGCGGGAGGGCGTGACTAAAACCCACCCGTGTTCCTTCAGTTGCCATGTTGCCAGGGGGCCACGATTTCCCTTTCGGCCCTTATTCGCAACCCCGGCAGGCATTGGCCCTAGCGGACCCCGTCAATTCTGCTGACATCTCTTTGAGGCGCGCGTGGAACACAACGCGCCGTCCGTCGACCCGGGCCTGGTCCTTATCGGACGGCGAGCTACCTATTGCTCACCGTCCGCAAGCCCGCGCCTACGGTGGCCGGAAATCTGCCTGTGATTCCCGACGCCCAGGGCGTCTCCTCCTGCGGACTCATAATATACCTAGGGTGATTATAAAATCACTACAGCGTTCCCGTAAAATTACAGTAACACTAAAAAAAGTCTATTATGCACGTGTTTTTATGACAAATAAACCTGTTTTTCTTTCTTTATTTGTCTCTGGGATGGCAGTGGTGGTCAGGAGTTACCACTTACCATCAACTGGGCATTCGACTATATTTGGCATTAAATAGTAAAAAACTGGCCAAGTGCGTGTCGGACTACGCACAATAATGGGTTCCGTAGTTGGGATGAATTTATTCCAAGAACAAACTTAAAATTGTAGTTAAAAAACATGTTCTCCCGTACATTCCAACTGCAAATGTAAGTTTGTACGCACAATATTGAGAGATTTACCATGTTATTTTAAGAACATAGACTTCTTATAGGTTTTCCTGTAATCTATGAGTAAAGAGCCATACTAAGTATTTTTTTCAAAATTTTAGGTCCAGTAGTTTCGGAGATAAGGCGCATGGTAAATTTTCATCGAATTTCTTAAATATCTTTAAAAGTACTTATTTTAAAATTATATAAAAAATATGTTTGAGATCCTCACAACAAGCCCTTTCATTTGATATGTCAATACGGTACTGTTAGCAAAATTTTTCTTTTTTAATTTCTTGTTTTCCCCCAATAGTGACCCCTATATTCAAAATTCATTTATTTACGTTACACGTTCGTAATTGGATCACAGAAATACATATGAGTACCAAATTTCAACTAAATCGGTTTTTTAGATTCGGAGCAAATTGGCTGTGACAGACGGACAGACACATGAGTGATCCTATTAGGGTTCCATTTTTTCCTATTGAAGTACGGAACCCTAAAAACAGTCTTACGAACATATTTGAAGGAACTAGGTTATTTTTGCTGTCTGTACCAACAAGCTTTCATAGCTACTGTTTAGATTTATAGACCACTTGTTAAAACTAGTGTTGAAATAGGGGTTGTAAAATAAAACGTTTTTAGTTTCGACGCTATAAAATTACTGAAGCACGTTTTATATTTTAGGAATGCTCGTATGGCAGGGTAAACACGATCCTGAAAACACTCGTTCAAAATCACGAAACTTGGCAAAAAACCTTATTTTAATGTGTAAAACCTTTACTGCCTCGTTGGTCTAGTGCCTGGGTTCCGAACCTGGGGGTAATTACCCTCGCGGGGGTAAATCAGCTATTCTGTGGGGGTAACAAAGAACCTAATAATTAAGACTTAATCTGGAGGGACCAAAGCTGGTGCCGAATATACTGTTAATAGCTAACAGAGCTTTAATAAAAATGCTTATGAGTACCCTTTGCCACCCCACCTCTGATGTGAGAGTGGTTTTTCAACTTTGGTTACACTGAAAACAAAGGCCGGCACCGTTTCAATGTGGAACATGACTTAAGATGCGCTTTAAGCGAAACTAAACCTTACATAAAAAAACTTTTGAATGCAAAACAGTTCCAACCATCACACTATGTATTTTTAATTAATTAATTATATATTTAATATAAATTACGTAAGAATTATAAGCTTGTCTTGTTTGTAGTGATAACATTTTAAGGTCGGGGTAAAATCAGTTTTCCTAATAGGTCACAGGGGTAACAATATTGAAAAGGTTAGGAACCACTGGTCTAGTGGTTGCAAGGGCTACTGCTGTCGGTCAAAGTGTTTTTGGGTTTTCCATAATTATGTTATTTCTCAGTAGCAGCTCGGAGTCTGAATTTGTTCCCGGTTGATGGCAGTAGGCTCGCCCCCTATTACATGGGACTTAAACATAACTGGCGAAATGTGGGTGTACAGTACTCTGCCTAACCCTTCGAGAAATTACAGACGTGATATTATGTTAAAACCTTTTTTGTAAAGGTTTTAACAGGTTTGTGGAATTACAAAATACAAAAAATACAAAATAGTTTATTGTGCCAAATAGAAAATTACATTACATTTGAACGTGTTTGGAGCCTCCTTTTAGGCCTTAGGCAAACAATGCCTGTATTAGAAGGCTCCGCTCTTTCACAACATTGTAACACATTTATGGGTAACTATATAATGTAAGTACATTTTTCTGTATTTAGCTTAAATTTATTAATCTTAAGAAAATTAAAAATAAAATAAAAATCTATAAGCAAAGTTGCAATTAAAATTTTATGAAGCTTATTTCTAGTTAGTGCATATGATGTGGTGTGGTGTGGTGTAGTGTAGTGCGGTGTGGTGTGGTATCGTGTGGTGTAGTGTCGTGTGGTGTGGTGTGGTGTGTTGTAATGTAGTGTGGTGTGGTGTGTGGTGTGGTATGGTGTGTGGGTGTGTGGTGTTCTCAATTAAATTTGATGATTATAGAATTTTTATTGATACCAGATTCACCTTGTAGTAGATGCGAGGGAACGAACGTACATAGATACACAGGTCACTCTGAAAGTTTTGCGACTAACAGTTTTTGTCTATGGGACACTGGCTGGTTTTGATGTCAATTAAAACTATGAAGGACTATTTATTACAAAAAAACACAACATTCCAAATTCGAAATTCCCTCCACATTTTTTTACGAACAAAATCAAAGTACTCTGCTCTGTCTCACTGAAAAATGGATTTACAACGAGAACATTTTCGCGCGATGATTTTGTACGATTTCAAATGTCGACTAAAACCAGAAGAATCGTTTCAAAGACTTCGAATGGCGTTAAAAGACAAAAGCCCTTCTAAAGCGACTGTTTTTCGCTGGCTCAGCAAATTTAAGCGTGGTCGAGTAACGTGGTTGGTGGACGAAGAAAGAAGTGGCTGCCCTATGACGGCTGTTATAGATGAAAACGTGCTTGCTGTGAAAAATTTTGTTCAAGAAAATAGGCGAATTACATATGAAGAGATTCAACATATACTACAGATTGGATCGGGAAGTGTGCATGAAATTCTACACGGGCATCTTCGGGTAAGGAAGATAGTTTCACGCTGGGTACTGCACAATCGTAAATTGGCAGGCTCAGAAGGAGGTTCGGGTAGAATGGTGCCGAGACATGATAACAAAATTTGAAGCAGGCTCGTCTCGGCGCGTTTATGTTATCATTACGGGTGATGAATCTTGGATTTATCAGAATGATCCAGAAACCAAGCGTCAGTCGACCGTGTGGCTATTTCAAAATGACCCAACGCCTACCAAAGTGAAGCGAGCCAGAAGTGCAGGCAAATTTTTGATCGCAAGTTTTTTTCTTTGACGGGTTATCTGGTGTCAGTGTCTTTACGAGATCAAAGGAGCATCAATGCTGAATGGTATGATACCAAATGTTTATAACGCAATGAATGTTGAACTGTCAAAATGAAACAAAATCTGGTGTCAGAGTTATAAAGCCGCCCATGGGCGTCTGACTTGACTTCACAGGCCGTCGAGAAATACATTTCAGGCATGTCGATTTCCTCACGATGTTTTCCTTCACCAGTTTTGAAGCAAGTGGTTACACATGAATCCGAAAAGTCAGAGGCCTTGGGTTCGAACTCGAGACCAAGCAGTCTTAGCTTGGCAGTCTGACGGTCACACCACTAGGCTATCACTGCTCCTAAAGAACGTCGATTTAAACAAAACTAGAAATATTCAGTAGGTACCAATAGTCTATCAACCAACCCAAAACTAAGTTAGTTAATTGAAACAAACAAAACCCTTTTTAATGCTGAGCGATGTACAAATAAGGGTGTTAAAGTTAGCTTTCAAAATCAAACAGTTTCCATCGAAAATTCACTAGGTATATACCAAAATTCTAATGGCACGCAACTACATTTTCTGATGAGTCTTACTTGAATGTTTGTAAACTAAACAATCAAAAAGTTTGAATAACAACGGTTCAACAAGCCCATCCAATTTAAATTAAGCGTTGAGCTTTCAACCAGCTAAGAGTGGCACATGCTGTATTATATTTCATGTCTGTTTATTTCTTATAAACAGTATCCGCTTTCATAACAAGTTGCCAAAGTCGGTGATAGAACTTAGCGATGGGAAGTTCAAAACCCACATCAAACGTGTCCTTATCAAGAAAGCATATTATAAAATTAAAGACTACGTTGAAGACAAGGAAGTTTGGCAATAGTTCCTTCTGCACATATGGCTTCCCTGGTACCTCATTAACGGCATAAATAAACAAAGAGTCTATTAACTGCTCCCACATTACCATGTTTATTTTAATCTTAATTTTTTTTTTTTACTTTCGTCCTTGACATATTTATTATATTATTATTTGACATTAAACATGCCTACTATTTCATTTTAACTCTTTTTATTAGTGACTTTTGTGGACATGATAATTATTCAGATTGATTACAGTTGTAATAGCAATCATATAATTGCGTTTTATTAAAATAGGTTTTTACTTTTATTAATTTATTTATCTTTTGTATAGATTCTTTTCTATTTTGTGAATGTGAGAACGCTGTAGGCTTAGTGAATTGTAGACCTGTTGACCATTTTCTATTTTGTTAAGTACCTGGTGCTTATTGAAAGACCTACACTGTCCTCCCATACCTAGTAACACTGTTATTTGAAAGTATTGTAAAAGCCAATTATTTTTAAAAGAGTAACCGTGGAGTTTCTTGCCGGCTCTTCTCCATAGGAAACGACTAATTGGAACCGTGCACCTAGCTTCTGACGTTTCATAAGTGCCCATGTAAGTTTATGTGAAATAAAATATTTTGAATTTTGAATAAAATTTAAAAAATAAAAGTTATCATAATTTATTATCTGTCTGTCTATCTATTACCTTTTCGCTCGTTAACGGCTGAACGGATTTGGATGAAAAGCATACGGATAGGCCATGACCTAGGTTAGGAGGACATAGAATATTTTTATTTCGGTAGTAGGTACGTTCCCGATATCCACGCAGGTGAAACCGCGGGCAAAAGCTGTAATTATAACTACTTACATTACTATAATATATAATTAAAAAAATATGATGTATATTTACTAAGGCATTGCACCAAGCCCTAATATACAAATCAAAAATACCTACGTAAAATTCATAACAATCAATCAAATACATTAAAACTCAAGTGATTAATGTATTTTTTTTTAAATTGTTGCTGTCCGGGAGTGCCGACAGAAGTGAAAACTTCAACAATTAAAAAAAAAAATATCCAAAACCTTTAAAGTAAAAATACTTTTATAGAATGTTGATCTGTAACGTTATATAAATAAAGGGCACAATCGCGTTTACAAAAATGAGGTGTATGTATGAATAAAATTATGGTATTAAGGTCTATAAGTTTGATATCTAAACATAACAATAGATATGGGGCAAGATTATTATTCTATTTGAGGAGCGTCGGAACAAAAACAGTTAATCACAATTTGTAAAAAAAAAAATTATGATGCCAATTTGGTTGTTCTCTTACATATCTTGCTCTATGGTTAATATAACCTGGTCAAAAACTGATAAATCCGCTCTAAATCCGTCCGCGAAATACCCAGATCTGTACAAAATCCGATAATTACATCAATCGTAGGTACTAAACAAACAACATTAAAGTATGATGTGATTTTAAATAAAGTTGTTTGATTGGAAACCACCTAAAAACCCACCAGTGTTCCTTCACTTGCCATGTTGCCGGGGGGCCACGATTTCCCTTTCGGCCTTATTCGCAACCCCGGCAGGCATCGACCCTAGCGGACCCCGTCAATTCTGCTGACATCTCTTTGAGGCGCGCGTGGAACACAACGCGCCGTCGACCCGGGCTTGGTCCTTATCGGACGGTGAGCTACCCATTGCTCACCGTCCGCAAGCCCGCGCCTGCGGTGGCCGGAAATCTGCCTGTGATTCCCGACGCCCAGGGCGTCTCCTCCTGCGGCGGTTAAGGGCGCGAGGGCGCGAAATTTGCCTCTCCCTCACGCGTTCCGCCTCCTCCTTCGCGAGCATTACTGCTTCGCAGAAGGAGGTGACGGCTTCCCATTTCCTCTCGCTCCGTACCATGGCCTGAACCAGTGCCGGACGCAATCTGGCTTTAGAAACACTGACGCATGTTCAGCCGCAGTTTATCAAGCTCTCATATTCCTACCAACGTTTTATCAAATACCGATATATCCTACAGTGTTTTGTCAAAAACCGATATATCCATTTTCTTTTTTATATAACTCAACAGGTACCACAGGCACGAATGCAGAATTTAGGTTTCCAAACATTGATGCTAACACTAATAAATTTCGTTTAACTCTAAATTAGAAAACCGTGAACTTGGCCATATTTTAAAAAAAATCCACAACAAACACAAATGTGATTTATCGGTTTTTGATCCAACGCTCCTCATTTATCTCGATCGCAAAGTAGGGGAAGACAAAAGAATCGATTGATGTGTGAAAGATATGGCTAGAAAGGGGGTGACTACTGAGATGTCAACTGATAGAAAACTATGGAAGAAAAATACAGTTACTACGATCCCAAATAAGAGAAAGAGAATGATGGTGATCTTGATCGCTAAGTGACGTAATTAAATTGATCGTTAAAGAGTGCACAGATGAATACAGATGGTTCACTCCACATCACTATATTTTTATATACAATATTTTTTTTCATCAAATTAGATTTGTTACAGCTGTAGTGGCAATCATGTCATTTGGTTTAAATAGGTTCTTATTTTAATTATTTTGTTTATCTTTTATTTAGATTCTTTTCTTTTCTTTTAGATTTTGTGAATGTGAGAACGTTGTAGGCTGTAAACTTGTGTACCATTTTTTATTTTACTAAGTATCTGGTACTTGTTGATAGGACTACACTGTCCTCCCATACCTATTAACACTGTAATTTGAAAACATTGTAGAAACAATTTATTTTGAAAAGAGTAACCGTGGAGTTTCTTGCCGGCTCTGCTCCATAGGAAGCGACCAATTGGAACCGTGCACCTAGCTTCTGACGTTTCATAAGTGCCCTTGTAGGTTTATGTGAAATAAAATATTTTGACTTTGATTGTAGGTATGAAGCTACAAGTAGATAGGTACAGTACAAATATGTTCTCAATGTCCCTCGGCAAACCTCGTATTTCGTCAGACGTCGGATTTGTATCAGTTGCCCTTTGCACTTGGTGCAGACCGTTTTTAATTAATACTGTTTTAATTAATGTAGTTTATTTAAAAAATGGTAGGAAATCTGCTAAAGTCGCAGGCACGACAGATAGGAAAATGGTTTTACAGCTCTATTTAGTTTACACGAAAATCAAAACAAAACAACAATAAAGTACTTAGTTCAAATAATTATACAAGATAAATCTAATAATTGATGGACATGGAAATTTGCATTCGTTTGTATTCGAAAATGCGATGATTCCCGAAAGACATTAAGAAAATAGAAATACTGTATGCAGCGGGCTCGACTTGTCAAATTCAGTAAGCTTAACGTACCTAGTCAAAACATATAAAAGTAACGCGATAGAACGAGAGGCAACTTCTAGGTGAATATAACTGTAAGTAATTAGTGTGCGACTTGAATTGCACTTTATTGTGTTGTACCAAGAGTCTCTTTTTATATAAATGGTTTTTCGTAGTAACCATCTGTTTTAATCTGTGTCGAGAGTAATTCTTCGCATAAGAAAACAGTTGAACGTTACCGAGTTCAATTCTCAATAATTCACATAAAACAAGATTATCTCCCACGAAGTCTATACTTCACAACTACTCGAAGAAAATCTTCTAATCCGTCGCAAATTAAAAAGCGAGAAACTGTCGTCAATTAAGTTTCTAAAGTGGCTTAATGGAAAAGTCAAGTAAAGTCGGTTTGCAAAGCTAGTTAAGACGGCTGAGTCAATAAGAAAGCCATTTCCCCTAATGCCGAGACGTCAGGAGCAATGTATTGGAAAAGTTCGATTGAGATGTCTTGTGTAGCTTTAGAGCAAACTGTAAACTAAGCGGTTTAGTGTTGAGGGAATTTGAATATTGTTTTGGTTTCAAAGTAGAGGGTATTTTTTATATCGATTTGAGATTTGAGACTAGGCCTTGTTCATCAGAAATGAATAGATCAGTAGGAGAACCAAGGTAACCGACATAGCCCGAAGAATTGCCAAACTTAAGTGGCAGTGGGCAGGGCACATTGCTGATGGCCGATGGGGCCGAAAAGTTTGCTGTATTTGTTTTCTCCTCTACCTATCGTTATTTCTCCTGACAAAGTTTATTCGGTTTACATGTATGTATTTATGTATCTATTTATTAGTATGTACTCGTTTCCAAGTTATCTGCCATTTATGTTGCACCTGCCATGTTTTGTCTCTGCATCACCCTAAGGTTGACTGGTAGAAAATGCCTTAGGCATTAAGTCCGCCTTTGTACAGTATTTTTTTACTTGTGCATAAAGTTTTAATAAATAATTAAATAAAAGTTCTGGAGTGCCGACCGAGTACCGGAAGACGAAGCGTTGGAAGGCCTCCCACAAGATGGACCGATGACCTTGTGAAGGCTGCAGGAATCCGCTGGATGCGGGAAGCACAGAATCATTCGAAGTGGCGGTGCTTGGACGAGGCCTAAGTCCAGCAGTGGACGTCTTTTGGCTGAAATGATGATGATGATAAGGCCTCGTTGGTCTTGTGGAGCGCTACTGCTGAGCCTGGGTCCTGGTTTCGATTCCTAGGTCGGACAAAGTGTTATTGGGTTTTGCATCTGGAATTTCTCAGTAGCAGCCCGGAGTCCGGTGCCCGGTTGATGGCAATAAGCTCACCCACTTTTGCATGGGACCTAAACATATCTGGCGAAATGTCACTGCCTAACCCTTCCGGCAATAGAGGCGTCATGTTATTTTAGAAAACAGAGTATTATTGGTGAATGGTTTTTTCACTCCTCAAAAAGTCTGTCATTGTAGCGTACCAGAGCGGGGAAAAACTAGCATATCTCACTTTAGGGGAAAAAGTATTTTTTGTCTGTAACCAACGAGCCTACAAAAATGAAAAAGTCTTTATTCTTATGTAAAACTAGCTTTTTACTACCGCATACCGGGAAGTTTCCTTAAAAATTCAGATTGAACACATTGTATTTTTTTTTAAATAAAATAATATATTTAATATTGTATTGGATTATATTATTTTCTCGCAATCGTAGTGAAAAGTAGAGTGTAACACACGGCGCTGAAATTCATTCTAACTCGGTTTCTATTTAATCCCTTGCTAAAGCTCGGGGTAAAACTACCTCAATAGAATGGGTTATTTTAGCCCCTCGTATAACAATCTACTATTTCCTATTAACATTCTCTTCTTCAATTGCTTCAATTGCATTTTGTAGACGATTATTTTGCGCATCCATCACGTTCATTTTCAAGCCTTCCTTCGTTGTTATACGAGATCCACGGAAGTAGGTTAATCCCCATTTCCGAAATTCATTCGCACGGCTTGACCTAAGTGCTTTTTTTTTTCGAATAGAATTGGACTCTATGTGTAGGTATGTTTTTATCGTATTCATTTTGTTACCCGCTCTAGCTTTGCAATGATGAAATGTGAATGTAATCAGTGGGCCTAAAACGGCCACATTTAGCAATTCCTCTAAAAGTAATTCATTTTCTGAATTCCCAGGAGATCATTAGCAATTTCTCTATGGTGACATATATTTAGCTGAATCATATTCAATTTATATCAGAATCATTATTATTGGTGTAAATATTGCCGCATGAAAAAAATTTTGACTGTAATTTTATCTGTAAATTTTTCTTTACAGCTTTTATTAATCAAATTAAATTTGATTTTTTAATTTTAACGTTTAAATGTTATTTAAAATAAATAAAATACAAAACTGTCAAACAGATGAATTGCGTAATATGAATTGAACGCAGATGAAATTATGAATTGTCAGTTTGTGACTTGATAGATTGATTGTGACTTTTTTATAATGTTATCGTATTATGATTCTACCAAAGCGGCCGTTTTACGCCCCCTGTACTGAAAGCTTCCTAAAAAATCTTCAGATGATGGTGAAACCGCATTCAAATTCTGCAAGTAGGTAAATAATTAGGAAGAAGTGAAGGATTACACAGAAAAAATTATATGACTTTTTTACCGTTTAGAAATACCAGATGCTTAATTAAATTAACTTTGTTTCTAAAACGGGTATAAATATTTTAATTTAAATGTAGTAAGGAACAATACATCGTGAGGATGTCTGCACTTGCTAAAGTGCACAGCTCTGTTTAAAAAGAGCTTGCAGAGGAAAAACAGCGCTTCACTATGCTTGCCCACAGCGCGACTGTTTTGCCAATTTTAGACCGATATAATTCCTAGTTTTCTCACGATGCTTTTCTTCGTAGTTATCTTGGTCAGTGTTGTCCAAGATTAGTAAGAAAAAACCGGCCAAGTGCGTGTCGGACCATGCACAATGAAGCGTTCCGTAGTTGAGATGAATTTATCCCAAAAACAAACATAACTTTGTAGTTGAAAAATATGTTCTCCCATACGGAATATATGGGAAAACATGTTTTTGCAACTGAAAAGTTAAGTTAGTCGATTATTAGGTACTCGTTAACTTGTAGAGCCTACTTAGCTGTGATAGTTTTCCTTTTAATTTCGTTATATAAACTAAAGCTGTGATTTTTTTCACACATCCAAAACCAACCATTTAGCTGGCAGGGACAAACACTTGACTCTAACAAAAATTAGCACTTTAAAGCTTAATATTTCGCAAACTGATCCCTGAATCCAAAAATGGTTTTCACAAATTCCCAATGTTTTTGAAGGACCTTTCCAATGATACCCCACACCATGGGTTAAAAAAAAAATAACACCGCCACTTTGTCGGCGTAATTAATATGTATACCTATGCCAAATTACAGCTTTCGGGTCTCGGAGCTAGACCGCGGACAAACAGACAGACAGACGGACATGACGAAACTGTAAGGGTTCCTTGTTTACTATGGAACCCTAAAAATCACATTGGTATTTGCCAGGATCGAAGCCTCATTCTCCTAATTAACTTCAGTTGCAAGTCCCTTATCTTTGGGCTATCATAACCAGCTATACTCTATTTGAAATAAGATTAAACATTTAAACAAAGCTTTTTTACAGTCTGTTCAACCGATTTTGACTTCTATTGCATAGGTAGCATGACAAATGGCAGCTGCAGTAAACAGTTGGTATTGTATCCACTTTTTTGCTTTTAATGCCATCCTTATGTCTAGGGTATAGAAGTCAAAATCGGTTGAACAGACTGTAAAAAAGGTTTGTTTAAATGCCTAGTCTTATTTCAAATGGAGTAAAGATAATTTTACTTTATCCATGGTATAATAATATACTTCGCCAGGTATAGCATTCCGAGACACATTGGTCACGTGGGAGACACAAGACTACGTCATCATCGCTATCAATGGTTCTCAAACTTTACAGTTTGGGGAAATTCAACCTAATAAAACATTGACCTAATTATTACATTCTTGCTAGCCTTTGCTTGTGGCTTCACCTGCGTAGTAGGTTTTCGTGACAAAAAGCACTATTTGTCCATCCTAGGGTTCCAAGCCAAGGTTTGGCATTATATATGACTTCCGTACAATGAAAGGCCAGCTTATACTGGAAATGTATTGCTTAATATGTAGGCGTGTGCACCTACCATAAAGAAAATCTACTTCTACTATTCTTCTTCTTCTACTTCAGCATTCATAATATTAGTAGTGGATTTCGAGGGATTACTGAAACAATACTCAAACACATTGTAAAACAGTCGCCTTAAGAAGTTTTTATTGTAATATTCACTAGACTATGTTTGATACTTTATATAATTTTCTTTTGCGCTTCTTTTCCAGTTGATTGCACACAATATTTCTATTCAACTCTTTCAGTCTTATGTAGGTTCTTGTTCTTACTAAGCAAAGTATTACACAGTAATCTATTTGAGGGTAACGATCTTTTACATCATTGTGCACAATTGCAGCCAAGGTTTTGAAAATGAATTTATCTGTGGACAGCGATTTCCCGTGAAACTTTTCAAACTCGGTCTCCATTATTTGAGCAACGCTTATGAGCTCTTGACATGGATAAATCAACTTCCCCCTTGATATAAAGTTTATCCACTCACAGGAACCACTTTCAGGATTTAGAGCTCGTGTTTGATTTCCAAGATATGGGTACTTACCTAAATATCTCGAAGCAACATAGCCAGCAATGTACTTAAGGCCCTGTTCAGTGACTTCATTACTAGCCATCTGCGTTTCAAAAACGTTCAATAACTGCTCTTCTTCGTCAGTTGGAAAATACATAGCCAACTCGCAATTATGAACGTTTTTCTCAGGTTCCAACGCGTCACTTTGTAGTAAAGTAATTAGTGAACAGTTCTCATCATCATTGCCATAATTATCTGAATCGACGTAGGTATTTAATATACCGGTCAAAATGACATCTTCATTTACATTATTTTGATCAGGTTGATCACAGGCGGACGTTTCGGGCTCTTCTAATGGCGCTATCAGACAAGAGACACTTGGATCTTCACGGGTATTGGTGGAACATTTAAAAACGTCCGCAGAATGTTTCCCTAAAATGTACCATTTCAGACGATGTTTGAGAGAAAGCGCTGTGGGGTGATCATGTGTTGCACCCATACCTCTTATATATGAGAAGAAATTCTCTAAAATGTCTTGGTTTAATCGAGAGGTTAATATGTACTCCAAATTAATGTTTGTTCTTCCTTTTAAATCAGATAATAAATGTACAAGAGATTTGTTTGATATTAAAATGCCTCTTTGGAATGGAGTGATGGTGGATGTCTTTTTACCGGTTTTTATGTTTTCCATCAAGTGGTTCATTTCATCCAGAACCAAATTTTGAGCATCCAATTTAATGCCATATGCACATTTGTTTCCTTCAAATTTCATTCGGGCGTTAAAAACATCAAACCAATCATTGAAAACTTTGAAAATGTATGACAGCTCTAACCAATTATCGTCAGGCAGGAATTTTTTTATGCCACACCATTTTATTGCCTGAGCCACTGTGTTTGAAAATAGTTGGGCAGCTGGGCGTACTTTTTGCCTTTGCGAACCTTCAATATTGAGATGATATGACGTTATTTTGTGAGCCAATTTAAGATCGTTCTGAGAAATTGCCAGTATTTTTTCTATGGTCTGTTTTGTCAATACTTTGCTGTTATATACAAATCCATGGTCTATAAAATGATTCCTCGCCAGTTTTAGTAGATGGGGAACGTCAAAAAAAACGTGGATTTTCAAATCGCTGTCACTGGGATGATTAAAATAGGTCTGTTTGCCATCTACAACGCCAATATTTAAAGACTTTATCAATCCCTGGTTTCCAGGACCCATATCACACGTTACTGAAATCACTGTCAGACCAGCCTCATATAATTTTTTTATTATGTCAAATAATATGTCTTTGGTCATCTTCTGGTCACATTTAAAATATATAGGCTGCTTCCACTTACCGCAAAGGCCACGGGCCATAACACATTGACAGTTGTTATGAGGTCCAACTTTTTGTTCATATTTCTTGTCTATTTCAATTTTATTTGAGAGATAAATCTCATCAAACGACAACGTCACAAGTTTTTCCAGCTCATTAAAACTCTTAGCTTTGAATTTCATTAATGTAACAACGTTTTCTAATAGCCCTTCTTTAATCTCAAACTTGGACGCCCATTTGCGGAGAGTGGAAAAAGCTGGTAAAGGAATCCCTACGGTGGCTCTCAAGTGACGATAGCCCTTTGGACTTATACTTCTTAACGAAATAGCTGCAGCAATATCTTCCGCGGACCATCTGACACGCTTATTAGGCTTCATGAAACAACGAATTTGACCGGGGGTAAAACATTTCTCCAGATTTTTTTTTAAAACATCATATTCATTGATACTCCTTTTAAATAGCGTATATTCAGCCAGAGAAATCGTGATATTTTCGTCACTGAAACAAAAATATAAAAACTGTTTGCCTTAGGGAATAGATACAGTTACAAAGGAAAACAAGTAATAATATTAACAGGAATTTTGAATTTCTCATGACCAAAATAAAAAAATCTTCAATGTACAACATACCTTTTCTCAACAATCTTTGAAAAGCACGCAACCTCATTAGCTGGTGTTGTATTATATTCAGGAAAATACTTCATGTTGCCTAAAGTATACTTATATTCAGCTAGAGGAATAGTGATATTTTCGTCACTGAAACAAAGAATATAAATAATTGGCTGCCGTAGGGAATAGATACAGTTACAAAGGAAAATAAGTAATATTTACTTCATGTTGCCTGAAGTATCTACAATTTGGCTGTTTACTTCTATCGGCATACTAAGGGTATTTTGATTGCTTAAATCATCAATCAGCAATGTAGGTAATACGTCTGGCTTTAATTTTCTCACTTTTCTTGGCGATTCATTTAAGATAATCTGCTGCAGTGGCTTGAAATAGTCAGAAGATAAAAAATGGTTTGAGCATACTCTCCCTGAAAAATAAAAGATACAAAAATGTTACATGCAAAAACAACAGACTCATGTCACTCTTATTATCTATGGCAGGCCAAACTGAGGTTATAAAAATAGCAATAGCCGCAATTTAGTATTCGTGAATGCAGCACAGAATCACTACCAATTATAATTTAAATACATCAGTTATTTAACATATGTACTTACCATTTTTAGCGGTTGTTTTAGGTCCACAATAGCGCAGCCATTCATTGGCTACAGATTCTTTTTGAGGAAATGAAAAAAATCTTATTGTACCGCCTTTTATACTTCTACTCTTACAGTTCCGAATAGAACAACCAACCATTTTAATGATGTGGTCAAAGAAAAAAAAAATGTATCAAACAAACTTGTTAGACGTTCACAAATAAATGTTTGGGAACCACTGTTTACACTGTCACTGAGCGAGACAGGCATACGCATAAAACAAGAATAGTGATACACGACAAAATGGCGAAATGTCAATGAGACAGCCCGTTCCTGTGTTACCAGTAGAGTCTGGTAATAACTCCCTAACCACATTTATTACCTGTGCGAATACGATAAAACATTGAGGTTTTAACTAACAATTATGTTGGTATACGTATTGCATTGTTTCGTTTGCTAGGCTAGACACAATTTAAATGTTTTATATATATTTTTTAACAGATTGGTGACTGAAAATGTTTCCTTAATTTCATATTTTGTTGCAATAAAGTGGCAACTGGATAGTGACGTAACCATGTGTCACTCCCGGAATGCCAGACCTTGTTTTTTTAGACCATGACTTTATCCATTTTCAGAAATGGGGATTCCAAGTAATCCTAGTTGAATATGCCTTTGTTCTCTAACGTTCTGAGCCCATTGTTTAAAGATGTTAATAATTTTATAAATCCCTGTGTGTAATACTGACATAAGCCCTTCGTGCCTTTTCTAAAATCCAACACATCGATCGATGAAGGCAGATTTACGGTGTTAGTAATACATTAATAATGTATGTAACGAATAGCTTTTCAGAATAAGACAATCCAGTAGGTATTTGAGCACTGTGTTTTATGGGTATTAAAATAACAACTTGAAAAAAATTAATGTTTGTGTGAAGTGTTTTATTATAAAAATGAAAAGTTTTTCTAAAATATTGTGTTCGTTTTCTAAAGTTAAACCATTTCAAAATATTATAATGCTTTGAGCTTTTAATACCTACATTTTCTGGAAAACTTGATTATTTGTTTAGACCTTCAATAAATGAACAACCTATTATGAGACACTCGTCCCATAGGATTACTAGGATACAAATAATAATATGTTCCACATATAGTGTTACTAAATTGGTTCAGTAAAAAAACAAAAAAAAAAAGTTTATAAACTAATATGAACTCATATTAAAATTCTTACCAGGCATTGAACTAGATTACATCCAAATAAATCACATCACACCAACTTATAACACTTTTATACAAAAACACAATAAACTATTACAAAACATTTTCCGTAGATGAAAAACTTCGATGTTAACGAGAATTCGGATCGAGACGAGGAGCGAGCGTCCTCTCCCGTCGATGTACGGAGGGTTACTGATTACTGAAGAGTGAAGACTATAGGAAGGTACTCCGTACTTGCGAGGATGTGAACTGAGATAATGTTCACAGCGGGAACGTTATGGAAGTGATGATGTCGATTATTGATATGTTATTATGTTAGATGTAATGGAAAATTGACGGGATGCGAATGGATATGTTACTCATGTAGAGATGGATATAAATAAAACATTTTTGTTTGGATTGTTTTGTTTGTTATGCCACAACCTTGGTATATCTACTGCTTCTTGTTCGTCGTGTCGATGGCACGACAGTGTATTTAATTTTGTTGACCCAAAACTTTGCCACTTCCATGGCATCGTCGGTGGCAGCGCACTGTGGCTGTATTTTTTGGGGCACAGAGGGCAGGATAGGCGGTTGGACATAGTTTGCGCCACAGCTCATATTCACGACCTGCTGCCGTAAAGTCGACATAGCCAACTTTGCGAGGTTGTAGTTGCATTTTCCCATTACTAGTACTATGGTCCGTATTTCGGCCATAGCAGCCAATCTCAACGGAGACTAGCCTTCAGCACGGGAGATATTATAGTGCAAAAGTGTATGCGTACACAGGTGCACTCTCTCTCCCCTCTCTCTCATAGTCCGATGGGACGGCAATCCGACACGACCGGAGAGAGATCAGGCGCAGGACCAATGGCTTAACGTGCTTTCCGAAGCAAGGGGGTAGAAATTCGTAATGGAAAAACCCAATAACACTACACTAGTAGTACTAGTAGTAGTCTACTGCTCAACATGAGATTCAAAATGAATGGCCAAAGGATATGAGATATAGTTTTGATTAAAGAACTTGACCGAAGGCTATTTCTATTTGGTCGCATTTTGTAATTAAAATTTTCACATGAATGCCTAAAGTTTTTTCAGTCATCTACGGCTGCTATCTGTTATAAATTGTAACAGCGAATCAATTTTCACGCATCCTCTTTACGACCTAGAACAAATATTTTTTGATATTCGGGTAGCTCGTGGTCGTGGCCTAAAGAGGTGCCATAAAGAATATGCACATATTTGCTTAATTTTTAATTCTTTTTACATATTGTGGTATAGTAATTTTATTCTAGGTGCATCGTCTTCACATATAATTATTTAACTAATGTACCTACCTATACAAACTACTGTAAAACATTATAAAAGAGTAACGGTGGAGTTTCTTGCCCATTCTTCTCCATACGAAAACTACCTTCTGGAAGGGGCGACTAGAATCAATTCTAATAATTTGTAAATTTTGACGTACAAACCATGTGCCTATTTGAAATAAATAATTTGACTTTGACTTTATGTATAAAAAAACTAATATATACTTACACTATGTAAAAAAAAACCCTGTCCGATCCGTGAGGGTGTTGTTAGGTATCGTTCTGATAGTTATTTATGTGGTAATTATCAGGGGAAAAAAGGCATATTTTTTTTCAATGGGGTGTTTTACCGGGTTATTTAGATGGGGCGCGGGCGGCCGTCGATTAGCGGATGTCTAAAAGTTGAACATTTGCTCAGTTTTAAGAGCCCATACTACCTCAGCTCAAATTCACTTTTTATCTCGCTTGCACCATACTGCTCGCGGACTGAGTGAGAGCGAGATGGAGTGGGGTGCTAGCAGCTCCGAGGCGCCAATAATTTAGGTAATTGCTTTTTACGGCGAAAATAATGGTAATTAAAAAAAAAAAACATAGTCGCTGTTTTATAGTTAGTTCAGTTATTATGCAAAGTTTCGTAATCTAATCTGAAGTATTTTTTGAATACCAGCGGTTTATTGTTTGGTTTGGAGGTAACTTTGGTTTTTTTTGTATCGAGATTTTTTTATGGAATCGTGTTTTCGTCTAAAATGGTACTTAACATTAATCCTTAACTTTGACATATATTTATTTCAAAATTAATGCTGCAGTATTTTCGATATAACGGAGGATCATGTTAAGCCATTTGAGGTAGTATAGGCCTTTAATGGATATTGGGTAATTTCGGTACAAAAAAAGTGAATTTTAAATGGTAATAACTTTTATTTTAACATAACATCATAACATCACGCCTTGTTTCCCCGAAGGGTTGGGCAGAGGTGTCCCTGTAGCAGGTACACCCACATTTCGCCAGTTATGTTTAAGTCCCATGTAATAGGGGGCGAGAACTTTTATTTTCAATAATAATAAGATTTTTTATTACTTTTCGGGAATTACCCTTCGGGGAAACAAGGCGTGATGTTATGTTAGGTTTTCGGGAATGTTATTGCAGTACATATGAGCCCCTTTCGGTTCAGACAGGGTTTTTTTACATATTGTATAGGTATATATAATATGTTACGGCTAAAACCCGAAGTACGGCTACACTTAGTTTTAGCCGGCTACAACTAGGTGCGGTCGGTAGCAGGTAGTGAAACTTGCCTAAATTGACCAGGGTCAATTTAGGCAAGTTTCACTATCTGCGAGCGGTGCCGCGGCAGCGCTCGCTTCGCTCGCTCGGGTCGTGCGGTTTGTTAAGTGGTCACAGTTTTAACCTAACCTACATTTCAGCCATTTTCATTTGCTACAACTAAATTTAACCAACTGCTACCGGCCGCACCTATTTGTAATCGGCTAAAACTAAGTGTAGCCACACTTCCAGTTTTAGCTGTGACATATATATGTCACCGTATAATTATGAACTTCGTTAGTTTATAATCTATCGGTATTATTTCCGTTAAATTATAAACTGTCGAAAAATTGTAAACTGCAACGAACCATTTACTATTTAACGCATTATGTTTCGCTAGTTTATAATCTTTCCATGGGAAGCCGACAAATTGTGAACTGGTATCAAACTTGCTTGCGACGTAACGCACCTTGCGCTAATATTGAATAGCCTGCCTGGCTGCGAGCAACTTGGAAGTAGCGCTCGCTCGGCTCGCGCGCGGTTGGTCACAGTTTTAACCTAACCTAACCCATTTCACCCAGTTCACAATTTTTCGACAGTTTATAATCTAACGGAAATAATTCCGACAGATTGTAAACTAACGGTTCTCACAATCTTACGGTGACATTTATAAATCCGCGAAACTTCGTGGGTTAAAGTTAGTTATTTAACAAAACAGAGACAATATAAATTGACTAACTAAGGTAAACAAGCATTCATTACCTTTGATAAAAATTCAAAGGTCTCAAAAAGCAACACTTAGTAAGGAAAATTGTGTAAAATTTTCCTCCTCACCTAAGTTCCACTGACCTGGAAATGAGAAAAAAAACCTTAAATTACGTCGTTTATCTGTCTATGTATCTAAGTAAATAGAGAAAAAGGGTCTCGTCAGTATTTGGGTCACTTAACCCTCACTACTTAGAGAATACTTTGCTGAAATCTTTTTCCTTACTTTGCAAAGGAATTCACGTCAAAAAAATGAGATATAACATTATCATATGAACGCTAAAACTACATTTGTAGTTGTAAGCTACAACTACATTTGGAGTGGTCGTTAAAGTACAGTCAGGGAAATTGATTGTAAAGCAAATTGACACCCTACGTCAACTTGCCAAAGAATGAGAGTTGTGATTTGAATAACCGGACAATTTAAGTTGGTAGTCGATTTGCTTAACAATTAGTTTCCTTCAATTTATAAAGTTATAGATATTTAAAAAAAAAAACCGGCCAAGTGCGTGTCGGACCACGCACAATAAAGGGTTCCGTAGTTGGGATGAATTTATCCCAAGAACAAACTTAACTTTGTAGTTGAAAACCATGTTCTCCCAAACATTATGTATGGGAGAACATGTTTTTGCAACCGCAAATGTAAGTTGGTCGCTTATTACTCGTTAAGTTGGAAAGCCTACTTAGCTGTGATAGTTTTCCTTTTAATTTCGTTATATATGCTACTGCCGTGAATTTTTTCACATACTCAAAACCAACCATTCCGCTTACAGGGGGTGGGGACACACACTTGACTCTAACAAAAATTAGCACTTTAAAGCTTAATATTTCGAAAACGGATCCCTAAATCCAAAAATGGTCTTGCAAACTCACAATATTTTTGAACGACCTTTTCAACGACACACCACACTATGGGATTATTGAGAAAAAAAAAAATCCTCACTTTTAAAAAAAAAATTTTCATGATTTTATTTTATCACTTTATCGGCGTGATTAATATGTATTCTCATGCTAAATTACAGCTTTCTAGTACTAAGCGTCTCTGAGCTAAGCCGCGGACAAACAGACAGACGGACAGACAGACACACAGACGGACATGACGAAACTATAAGGGTTCCTTGTTTACTACGGAACCCTAAAAACGTGTTTAATATTTCAATTGTTTTTGCCCAGCCGTGCGAAATGACAGGTTAGTAAACTAAGTTAACTATGTTAGTGAAGCAATCATTTAAAATTATGTGCCAGAACTTGCCTCTCCAGCTATGTTGCCTGTCTGTTCCACCTGCCAACTATATCATTAACCTTGTGGTGTGTATCTTTATTGCCACATGCAAACTATGCATCAAAGACCTGACGTCACACAAATCCTGCATCGCGCAATTAAAGTTTACCGCGTGAACACCGTTATATATAACTTTCCCGACATCAATCGTTAGGCTACCCGCCAGACACGACACCCGTCTGTTTGGAGGATCCTCCCTTTTCTAAAGAGGATGAGTGAACTTTACACCCTGTTCCTCATACCTCTAAAACCTAATCAAATAAAAAACGAAAAAAAAAAAGACATCTGAAATTAAGTTCTAAAGCTCATAAAAACTTTTTAAAAGCGCACTGGTCGGAAATTCGGAAATTATTTGAATAGGTAATTTTTACAAATTGTAGATATAACATACGGCTTTCTTAAATCAGATATGCGTACCTACTATGATTATAATTATAATCAAGAAGAACCTATGCGCTAAAAACTCGTTGTGATTTGAATGTTGATTTAAGAGCTAGATAAATTTTCAATTGAATTTTTCATCATTTTAATGTGCTTTCGTTGTATTATTAATTGGATAGTACCTTAAGTCAACACTAAACGACTTTTAATGATTTTATACTGAAAATCACACCTAAACGCGTAGTGTTAATGATTTGGAAAAAATATATGTATCACATTAATATTATAAAGGCGAAAGTTTGTAAGAATGTGTGTATGTTTGTCTCTTCTTCACGCTCAAACGGCTGAACGGATTTGGATGAAAATTGGTACACAGATAGTTTATAACCTGGATTAACACATAGGATACTTTTTATACCGATATTCCCACGGGATCGAGACTTCTGCGGGTGAAACCGCGGGGCGCAGCTAGTGTAATATATTTTTGATATTATATTAAATAGTGCATTTAATTTGTAAAGTTATATCACGCAAAAATTATCAATTATTTCTGAAACCTTCACCATTTTAAAGATAATTTAATTGTTTATCTTTTAGTATACGTTTTTTATTAGAATACCTTTTGTTTTACGTTTAATAAATGAATAATGCGTCTAATTTGGGACAGCGCTCCTTGATGGGTGAGTTCTATCACTGGCTGGACTCAGTAGGTACAGAACACGCAAGCTAACCACTGTAGGTCACTGGCATATATCAACGTCTTAAATGGTATGGTTCAGTTCGACAACATAACATAACATCACGCCTGTATTCTCCGAAGGGTTGGGCAGAGGTCTACGTATAGTGGGTACACCCATATTTCTCTAGTAGTGTTTAAGTCCCATATAATAGGAGCCAATTGCCATCACTTATCTATCAGTATTAATCCTCAGTTTGTCCATTAAAAAAAAATTCGTTTATAAAGCTTTGGATTTTTGTTCAAATACAAAATCCGAATGACAAAATTCCCTAAGGATAGAATCCTCCAATTAGAAATCAGAAAACGTATCTTAACTTTAACAGTGAAAATTTTACGCTTCCAATATTTTTAAAACTCAAACTGAATTATAAGTAGATGGTTTTCTTGGAAACAATTTTCTTACGTAAGAAAATATTCTTTTCTCAAACATGCATGGAAATATTGTCATTATTTTCGAAAAAAGAACACGCGAAGTATCGAATTTACGGTCAAAGAAAATCAAATCCATTGCAGGCGCGTTTTTTGAATTTGGAACATTACAACGCTCCAGCAATGTTGTATGAAACGGCATGCTGGGGTTATTAAATACTCTTTGATGGGATCTCTTTTATCATTCTTGGCATACCAAAGTAAGTCTCTTTGCTTAGTACAAATTGCGTTCACGTGGCTGTATAGCTGTGTATAAATGCGTTTGCCTTTCGGCACAGGTGAAAAATAGAAAATTGGCGGCAAAGCTGAAAATTCGTGTTGATTTGTTATTAACAAACATAATAAATAAAAATTAAATCATTAAAATGAGTTCCAACGGTTCGGACAGTGAAATGGAGATTGATTGTACTCCACCAGATTTAAGATCAGAAACCAAATTGGCAATGGAAAACCTGCTTCCAGCGAAGTCAAAAAAAAAAATACATGAAAGTATATGAAAATTTTATGATTTGGAAAAACGAGAAAAAAGTGAACATTTTCTCCGAAACAGTATTTTTGGCGTATTTTAACGAGATTGCTAAAACTAAAAAGCCATCTAAATTATGGGAAAATCAATAACATTTTCTTTTAGTAATTGCCCCAATATGACTAACGTTACTTTTAATTTTAATTAAATTAAATGTTAAATATGAAAAGTATTTTTTATTTCCCTGCATTCTTTTGAGAAAAGCACCATATATGCCTCGGCGGAAATGGCAATTGCCTGTCTCTTATTAGTGAAACGGCTCGGCCTTCAAACTCATACTCGACCTGCAATTGCCTTTTGCAATAATGTACAATTGAAACATCGAAAACGAGCATGATAATTTTATCATCACAATACCGTACGTAACAAAATAATACCAAGATTTTCTGAATTTGTTTAACTCCTAATCAGACTAACATCCTGGTACTTCGCTCCGGGTTATATACAGAGTGACCCAAAATATACACGGATAAAAGCGTTAACATCCGGATACTCGGACTGTGCCATATCCGGGTCAGTTTGTTTAGTTACCCGTATGGACGTACAAATGAATGGGCAGTTTGATTTACCAAATATTAGAGGCAACGTTCTGGAATTTGGAATACAATGTAATGTTGTTTAGTGTTGTACCGTAGTATAAGTAGTTCTAAAAGGTAAAACCTTTGAATCGAGTGCGATATATTCATGAAATAGAGACTGGATGGTTAGAAATTCCACATGAATATTATCTTTTTTTAGGGTTCCGTAGTAAACAAGGAAATAGTTTCGTCATGTCCGTCTGTCTGTCTGTCTGTCCGTGGTCTAGCTCCGAGACCCTTAGTACTAGAAAGCTGTAATTTGGCATAAGTATACATATTAATTACGCCGACAAAGTGGTAAAACAAAATTATGAAAAACATTTTTTAGGGTACCACTCCAACACTTTTTTTTTTTAACGCATGTTGTGGGGTGTCATTGGAAAGGTCCTTCAAAAAATTGTGAGTTTGTGAACGCCATTTCTACATTCAAGGATCCGTTTGTGAAATATTAAGCTTTAAAGTGCTAATTTTTGTTAGAGTCACGTGTCCCCCCCACCCCTGCCAGCTAAATGGTTGGTTTTGGATGTGTAAAAAATATCACAGCAATAGTTTATATAAAGAAATTAAAAGGAAAACTATCACAGTTAAGTAGGCTCTACAAGTTAACGAGTAATAATTGACCAACTTAACTTTGCAGTTGCAAAAACATGTTTTCCCATACATTCTGTATGAGAGAACATATTTTTCAACTACAAAGTGTTTGCTTTTGGGATAAATTCATCCCAACTACGGAACCCTTCATTGTGCGTGGTCCGACACGCACTTGGCCGGTTTTATTTCATATTCAACAGGTTTTAACAAATAAATTGTAGAGGCCTTCTTTTAAGTATGGAGATATCTGTGCCAGAAGACCTCCCTCTTCCATAACTGTTTGTATAACATACAAAGCCTGTTAATAATAGAATTTTAACAAAGTAGGTAAAATAATAAAATTAGTTTTTTTTTAATTCTTTATATTAAATTTGACAGATTGTAGTAGCTTGTGGTGCTGGCACCACAAGCTACTACAATCTGTCAAATTTCTTTAATAGATTTTCAACTTTATCACTAAATAATAAGGTTTAAAGTTGATTGGGAAAATTTGACAGTTTCGGGTAGCTTGATGTGCTGGCGTCTGTACTTGAATTCGTAAACGATGCTATGAAATTGGAACCCTGTTGTGTATGACATTGAGCTTGTTTTCTACACATAACATAACATAACATCACGCCTTGTTTCCCCAAAGGGTTGGGCAGAGGTGTCCCTGTAGCAGATACACCCACATTTCGCCAGTTATGTTTAAGTCCCATGTAATAGGAGGCGAGCCTGTTGCCCTCAACTGGGCACAAATTCAGACTCCGAACTGCTAATGAGAAATTTCAGATAGAAAAACCCAATAACACTTTGCCCGACCCGGGAATCGAACCCAGGACCTCATGCTCAGTAGTAGCGCTTGCGACCACTAGACCAACGAGGCAGTTTTCTAAATTTGATAAAAATCATCAATGCAATTTTGTTAATGTTATTTTGGCACAAAGGTAGCTAGGGACCTATGTAATTCAGGTGAAGTATGAATGACCATATCTACACACCAATCTACCTATTTCTTAGCACCACGACAATAAAGTCCGTCAAATCGCGAAACACTGCTAATTATCATGTGGAGATTGTTTGGACTGATTGTACCTACAGTAAACGGTTCTGTAATTACATCGTAACTGGCAAAAAAATAAAACGACAAAATAATCGTAACTAAATGACGGTATGTAAGTTAATTCCTATTTCATTACAAACATTTCCTCTCAAAACTAAATGAGGTTTGGCAGCGAGAAATGAAAAGAAATGCTTTTATTTCTCGCTGTCAAACCTTATACAGGGTGATTGGAAGATGGGTGCAAAGCTTTAAGGCGAAGATAGTACAGACAATTTAGAACCATTTAAGCCATGGTTGTCTTAGACGAAGTCTTACCAAATATTTTTAACCAAATTTTTAAGTTTTTTTTCGGAAATTCTCAAAATTTAATGTAAACTGCATAATTATGGCCAAATTGAATGATAAATGAATTCATTTTTTATTTATTTAATTAAAGTAATGTGTAAGCAATCAAGCAAAACATGTTTTAGGCTTCTGTGTCATTAGACATTTTTTTTACAGACATTTAAAGCTCAGAAAAAATAAAAAAATTGTGCAATACGTCTTTTAAACCTTATTAAAAATTAAAAAATTTGGTAAGACTTCGTCTAAGACAACCATGGCTTAAATGGTTCTAAATTGTCTATACTATCTTCACCTTAAAGCTTTGCACCCATCTTCCAATCACCCTGTATATTTTTACGTCCTTTCACCATAAAGTCATATCCTAGTAATAAAAGAGTAAAGCCTACGTTATACCATTTAAGTATCGAGTACGAAGGAGGGCCTTCAAAGAGGAAATTGGAGGAGGTCAATTACTATTGAACGGGAGGAAAATAAATGTTGAGCAATAAAATCGAATGACTAAATTTATTTACAACATACTATACGTACGTTGCCTAGGTAACACTTTAATAATTTTTAAAAGTGAAACTTTTATTACATCGTCTCAAACTTTTTCGTCTGTGTGTTGCATGTTGCGTGACGGTCGGCCGCGGAGTAGGGATAAAGTGAAAGGCGCTCGTCAGAGCAGCCAAGGCCAATATGGCGGCGTCTATAGGTCGCTTAAAAGTTTCCCTTTACCGTGGTTTCATAAAACCACACAATCCTTTTTTTACAGAATATTATAAATTACAAAAATACCTATTAAAAAAATAGCTGCGCCCCGCATTTACACCCGCATAAGTCGGTCCCGTGGGAATATCAGAATAAAAAGTAACTCCATGTCCTAACCCAGGTCATGATCTACCCATGTGAAAAATTTCATCCAAATCCGTTCAGCCGTTTTAGCGTAAAAGCATAACTAACAAGCATACAAACATATAAAAAATCTAATATTTTCTTTTTTAAATATTAATTTAGAATTGTAACATAACATCACGCCTTGTTTCCCCGAAGGGTTAGGCAGAGGTGTACCTGTAGTAGGTACACCCACATTTCACCTGTTATGTTTAAGTCCCAAGGGGGCCTATTGCCATCAACCGGGCACAAATCCAGACTCCGAGCTGCTACTGAGAAATTCCAGATAGAACACTTTGCCCGACCCGGAAATCGAACCCAGGATCACAT
This sequence comes from Agrochola litura, assembly GCA_949152395.1. NCBI lineage: Eukaryota > Metazoa > Arthropoda > Insecta > Lepidoptera > Noctuidae > Agrochola > Agrochola litura. The sequence continues at coordinate 5,607,452 of OX424490.1, forward strand.
GCTCAGCAGTAGCGCCTGGGACCACTAGACCAACGAGGCAGTCGAGCCATTTAGGTAAGCCAGAATTCTTGGGCTATCGTGTCTCTTGCATCGGGAACCATGGGTGCTGAGACTGACTAGCGCATTCAGACTTTCGTTAATAATTATGACTATTAACTTAGGTTTGAAAAACATATTGGAACACTGTAAAAGACTCGTTTCATTGGACTCAACGAGGACGCTCACCTTACAGCTTCTCCTAAACTTCTATCTTCTTATCTTTGCCTTTACTTTAAGACGCTAAGAAAAATCGGAAACCACTTTATTATATACGGGTCAAATGCAAGTTGCTAATGCCTCGCATATGTGTGCAAGTGAATGCACACATATGCAGACTACGAATGAAGTAAGCCCTTGAATATTCGAGAAGTCTACGCTACCGAGGCGCGCACACAACAGGCGCGCCATCTTTAGTTTTTTCATTGAAGTTTTGATTTTGACTTGAAGACTGTCATATTATTGTTTTACCTACTTACATTATGTTTAAACTAAATTAATAGTACATTATTGCAAAGGCCGGGAAATAAGTATGAGTTTGAAGGCCGAGCCGTAGGCGAGGACTTCACTAATACGAGACAGGCAATTGCCATTTCCGCCGAGGCATATATACTTAGTGCTTTTCTCAAAAGAATGCAGGGAAATAAAAGTAGTTAAATTTCCATAATTTTTCAAGTTAATGCTGTTTATAACATGAACTGTATATTTCAGCATAGAATAAATTGCCCATAATGTAGATGGCTTTTTTGTTTTAGTAATCTCATTAAAATACGCCAAAAATACACAGTTTGTAGAAAATGTTCACTTTATTCTCGTTTTTCCAAATCACAAAATTTTCATATACATTTTTGTATGTTTGTTACGCGATTACTCCGCCAATTATGAATAGATTTTGATGATTCTTTTTTTGTTTGGTAGATCATACTTCAGAGGTGGTCCCATATAAATTTTATTAACTTTGCTTGGGTAGTTTTTGAGTTAGCTTCAATTATACTTATTTTTATGATAACTTCTTGTCACTGTTATTTACATAGCAGGTAGTGGTATTCGAATTTGTGTGGGGTAGGTACCACAACTAAAAAGTGAAAAATAAAAACTTTTTACAAAAAAAAAACAACCGACTTCAAAAAAAAAACACTACAAAGTGAAAAATAACTTTATTTTCGGAAGTCGGTGACAAAGAACGAAAATTCAAAACCAAAGACACCGATTTCCGAAATTATAGTTATTTTTCACTTTGTAGTGTTTTTTTTTGAAGTCGGTTGTTTTTTTTTTTGTAAAACGTTTTTTCTTTGACCGTAAATTCGATACTTCGCGTGTTCTTTGTTCGAAAATAATGACAATATTTCCATGCATGTTTGAGAAAATTAATATTTATCTTATTGAGGAGTCGTCATTATTATTATTCCATTCCCACAACGAACATCATTCACAGTACACAAGTGCTGAAAATAATAAAAACTATACTTACATAAAACATGACTGAAAACTCGGGAATATGATATCTTTACTAATGAAAGCATTCTTACAGCTGCTGAAGCGCTTTACTCACAATTGAAACTTCAATTGAATGAAGCTGCAGCTGCAGTCCTTTCTCGGACCAAGTTTAATTCTCGCTGGATTTTTCTGAACAAAATAGCAGTGCAAAACTTTAAAAGGTTTTATTTTCCTATTTTTAAAATAATACATACAAGCACAGCACAAACGCAGCAAGTGAGTATGCAGATTATGATATAGTATAATCAGTCTATAATGTTCCCACTGCTGGGACACAGGCCTCCTCACAACGAGAGGGACTGGGCTGTCTACCACGCGGACCCATTGCGGGTTAACAGATGTTATATGTCTTGACCACGTACCGGAAGACGTAGCGTTGGAAGGCCTCCCACAAGATGGACCGATGACCTTGTGAAGGCCGCAGGAATCCGCTGGATGCGGAAAGCACAGAATCGGTCGAAGTGGCGGTGCGTGCCTATGTCCAGCAGTGGACGTCTTTCGGCTGAAATGATGATGATGATGATATGTCTTCGAATTTTTGTTTCTAGGATAAGCCGGTTTCGACACGATGTTTTCCTTCACCGTTTTTGAGAGCAGCGGTGTTGAAATTATTTACATAAAGCGCCTGCTTGGGTTCGAACCCACGACCTACAACTTGTAAGTCGGGACCGTTACCATTGGGCCGGTACTGATTACGATATACCTACTGGGAATAAAATAGTTCAATCTCTATATCTATATAAATAAAATTAAATGCTGTTCGTTGGTAAGCGCGTCACTTGAAAACGTTAGACCGATTTGGCTAATTTTGTTTTAAAATGTTCGTAATAATTTTATGGAAAGAAAATTAAGTATAGAAAAGGAGACGGAAATGATTACATACACTCTTGGGCCTGAATGTAACGAGATGAAAATGGTGTGAATTTATAGATTCAAACATACATGAGTGTATTGCAGTGACTAGTTGCTATCCCACAATTCACACAGTGATCCATAGTTTCAACAATATCCAATCCACAAAGCGGCGGTAAAATTCAAAATAACAATTCCAAGTCAATTGTGTGAGCGATCTTCGGTGTCCAGTGTGAAAGCAAGGGTTGTACAAGGTAGGCAGGGTCAGAATCCGTAAAAAACAAAGAAGTGGTCGTTGAAAATGAAAAATAATCGGGAATCCAATCAAAAGGCATCGGAAAACACGAAATACAAATTCTGCGGGATTATTGTCTGTTTTTTTTTTTTAAATTGGAAGTCTAGATATAAAATTCAGCTCAAAATATTCAGCGCTTTCGAATTAATAGTGTTACCTACTCAAATTATTTTCGCAGCAAATTCACCTAGGAATGTTCGTGATATCACTGAAAAAATCGGATAAAATTCAGTGGCATTTAAAGCGAAAACCTTGGCTGTATGTGCCATAATATAATGTTAAATGTAATCTGAAGCATTCAACAGTGTTGGCGACCATTCATGTGTCCTAGAGATTGGATCAAATATGGGACGGGTTTCAACGGATTCCCTAATGTATCATTTCCCTCGGGACCGTTTGACAACTGATTTGATATCTTTCCGTTTCCGTAAACCGACCCTATCCCGTTTTATTGCCGTTTTCAACCGTTTACTTGAAAGAGGATTCGGACAGGACCTAATTCTCGGTCCAGTCGTTCTGAAAAACTACGTTGCTAAATATTTTCTGTGAACTATTTCTGGAATACCTACTAGATAGTTTTTTAAGGATTTTGATATGTAATTAAGTGCTTAATTAAGTGATCTTTTCTGGTCTATGAAAGATCTATAAATGAATGACTGTAAAATAAATTCGCCGACGGAACGAAAGGTTCCATTTTGAATATTATTTAGAAATAAACATTTAGGACTAAGTATGATTTTTTTTATTTTTTTGCTATTTCACTATACGCTGCACCAGTTGACATCATCACGTCAACGCCGGCTGTCGCTGAAAACCAGCGCTGGGGCTCTGTCTCGCATAGGGTCGCAGCATTATGCAGACCGATGGCCGTTTTACGTGGAAGTGACGCATATTCTCCCCCAAATATTTATTTTCCTGTTTTTGTTCTTTCTTTGCGTCATATACCACAAATAAACGTATTTTCTTTCTTTCTAAATTCTGTTGGAGCAATGGAATGATTTTGTAAACTTTTGAGTAAGGCCTATCGTCCTCGATGTTACTCAAAAGTTACGTGTTGAGACAGAATTTGAGCTCCATATACGATGCAACTTACTAACGCGTTATTGATTAGTATTTATAATGACACTACCTCAGGTGAGTTACCCCTCTTTTTTTTACACAAAAGTTGTATCACAGACATTTGGGAATGTCACTACAAAATAACAAACAAACCAAAGCTCAAAATGTTAATTGCGGCGAAACTTTACCTAACCACTTAAACACGACCTTTCATAACAATTACCTTCGCACAAAAGTAAAGCTCAACTTAAGCTGGGCGATAAAGTTTATAGCATAGGCGACGTCCTTCTATTCCAAGCATGTCGTTTTAAAATCTAACCAGATGTCGCAGACTGAGTAATTAGTATTTAAAACAATGGTCATTTTGAATTCAAATCCGAACTTTTGCTTCACAGTAAAACACCTTCTGTGTTTTAGGTTTTAATGCTGTTACTGATTTTACTTCTGGGCAAGCCTCTCCCCATGACTTCCAGCTTTTGCGGTCCAGGGCCTATAATTTATAATGTAGACCAGAGGTCGTTTGTTTTGTCCAGCTCGCTCTGCCATCTTCTACGGGGTATGCCGCGATATTTAAATAATTTAGTAAAAATAAATCTGGAATTATGTAGTTCTATAAAAACTACGGTTTTAGGGTTTTCCAGAAATGTAGTAGTATCTAAATCTTCTAAATATATAAAATTCTCGTATCACAATGTTAGTTGCCATACTCCTCCGAAACGGCTTGATCGATTTTTATGAAATTTTATATGTATATTAGGTAGGTCTGAGAATCGGTCGTCATCTATTTTTCATACCCCTAAGTGATAAGGGTGGTCCATCCCAAACATAAATAATTTATAAGGCAAAACAACGTTTGCTGGGTCAGCTAGTAGTATCTATATTTTGTATTCAAAGAAGACCTCTAGAATCTAGATGAAGGATCAAGATCAACAAGATCATTGTCATGTTGCTGATGCAAAAGTATAATATTAATACTTTTGCCTAAGGACTAATTCAAATAAAACAAAAATCATCTATATCCAACTGCGTTACTAAGCAGATATATTTATGACTTTTTCAAATAGCTTGTTTAGAGGAATCGAAAATCAAAAGCGTAAGAAGCATCTTCAATCTTATATCCATCAAGCTTCGACTCTTAACCGCAATACGAGTTCAAGGCTCAAGAATAGTTAAAATGCGTCACAGGTATGTTTATACGTAAAGACCCCACCAAGGTAAGCTAACACGTCTGAGTATGTGTACTAAGCTGCATAAATATGTTAACCTATGTTTATATGCACGCTTCAGGTGTGCTTGTTTTTAGCCTGCACACGAACCACTCGTGAACATATTCTAGTGGACAAGGAAAGCAACTTTTTAAATAATTTTGCCTTTATTTAATGCCAAAATCATTTTTTTTCTTTCATGTTGTTTTGAGGCACAAGTAGACAGCATACTGTAAATAGTAGGCACGACAAAAGGTGTGATTAAAAAATGATTGAAAACCTGAAAGGGTACATTGTACTCATCATTATGAACAACTTTGGCAAAGGGACCAAGCGTAAAATCGCGGAAAAATTAAACAGGTTCATGACTACATTATTCTCGCTGTCCCATAAACGCTCTCGCAGACAGGCGCGACTCTGGTGGAACAATTTCTTTGAAAACTTCACGGAAATGGTGTTACGTCGCGTCTGTTTACGCGAGCCTTTATTGGACAAAATGTAGAGAATAACTGTTTTTTTTTATTGCTCTTGCAGAATATAAGGCAAGCAAGTAAAATATACAAAATGTTATGTCCAAGTAAATACAACTAACTATATACAGGGTAAAAAATAAAATAAAATATAGGAACAAATCATTGGGCATAAAAAAATTCATCCGCATCGCTGTCAGTGGGAAAGGTGCCCAAAAGGCTGGCAGCATTGCCACGTTGTATGGCAATGCTACATGTTTGGCCTAAAAATTGGCCAACCCTCTGGGCACGTGAAGAGTCGACCAACCGCTTGGCGATGTCCCGGAATAATCGATGAGCACTCGGACCCCATGGCCCTAGTGTTTCAACCCCAAACGGTTCAAAAATTTATTTTGAACCCCAAACGTTTATTTTAATTACACTTTGTGTACTATGAATTTTGTCGTGCTATTTATATCACAGTGTCTAGGTTCTCGTGTTTTAAAACAGCATCATCTGAACGAGGTCGCTGACCATAAGTGGCGGTCTCAAGTGGTCCGTATACGGCGACTTTATTGCACTCTACGAGTATATTGATGTTTCTAACTCAAACACTTAGCAAAATTGTGTAGGTGCAGTTATGGCTTATTAATCTCACTACACAGTATTACGTGTAAATTGTTTTAGTTTGTGTCCATCGGACACTAGGTCAGTGTCAGTTATACGATTAAATAACTAAGTCAATCAATCTGTCTAGGCTTTTCCCAACTATGTTGGCGTCAGCTTCTAGTCTAACCGGATGCAACTGAATACAAATATTTTACATGGAGCGACTGCCTATCTGACCTCCACAACCCAATAACTAGGTAATATGATACCCCTTGGTAAGACTGGTTGTCAGACTATTGGGCTTCTGACGACCCGTAACGACTGTCAAAGATCCATGAATGACAGCCGGGACCAACGGCTTAACGTGATTTCCGAGGCACGGAGGAATCTCGGTATGTAGAAATGGTCACCCATCCACGGGCCAACCCCGGCAAGCGTAGCTAGTACTTAGCCATGAGCTCCTAACTCAGTCACAGCACAGAATGTAGACATCAATTGAGCATAATTCTGCCGAAACGAACTGTGAACCACTCTCGCATTTTCCGAAGTAATTGTCATGATTTTGCATAGTTATCGCTGTTTATTTTTAAATCTATTCTAAGCATAAGTTTTGGATGTATATTGGACAGACTGCTTTTTAGTAACACACATTTGGAATATCGACTTTGTTGCGGGTTGGCACATTTTTGTAGAACTAGCTCCAATTAAACTAGACTATAAAACCAAATATCATATGTAATTTAAACAAATACCTACTAAACAACATGAATAATTAATTAAAACTATATCGGTATAACATAACAAAGACCTACTTACTCAAGCAGACGTATTATTTATAACGTACTATAGAAATAAAGTGAAAATATTTAAGAAGTAGTTTTACCAGAAGACATATTTAAATAATATAAACACTCTTCAAATAAGTGCTCTTCCTCCTCTCTCCTACTATGCTGTGCCCAACAGGGTCTATAATTGTTTCTATAATTTTAAGCCTACCAACTGTTTTACCAACATTATAGAATGTAATAAAGAATTGAGAATTGATAGACTTAAAGTGGTGTAGACATACAAAATAGTACTTTGGATGGGAGCGAAACTTCCGCTCAGGGTAGAACGCGTTCAGAGTTCAAAATCGAGCTATTCCTCTATATTTTCAGGAATATGATCCTTTTAACTAGTCAGGTTTATACCGAGTACAATTTTGACTAGTAGAATGTATTGCACACGTTCAAAATAGTTCCGTATATATCTGTACTAATATACTAATCTATATATCTATTATCTTATCTATATATAATAATATTATAAAGATGAAAGATTTGTATTTTTGTATGTAACGAATAAACTTAAAAACTACTGGACCGATTTGAAAAATTCTTTCAGCAATGGATAGCCACATTATCAGCGAGTAACATAGGCTATATTTTATCCCCGTACTCTCACGGGAACTGGAACTACGCGGGTGAAACCGCGTGACGTCCGCTAGTAATCTATAATATAAAAATTAATCGCAAAATGTGTTGGTAAGCGCATAACTCAACCACGCCTAGACCATTTTGGCCAATTCTTTTTTTAAAATGTTCGTTATTTTTAGGACAAGGTTTTAGGGTAGGTAGGGTAGGTAGGGTAGGTAGGGTAGGTAGGGTAGGTAGGGTAGGTAGGGTAGGTAGGGTAGGTAGGGTAGGTAGGGTAGGTAGGGTAGGTAGGGTAGGTAGGGTAGGTAGGGTAGGTAGGGTAGGTAGGGTAGGTAGGGTAGGTAGGGTAGGTAGGGTAGGTAGGGTAGGTAGGGTAGGTAGGGTAGGTAGGGTAGGTAGGGTAGGTAGGGTAGGTAGGGTAGGTAGGGTAGGTAGGGTAGGTAGGGTAGGTAGGGTAGGTAGGGTAGGTAGGGTAGGTAGGGTAGGTAGGGTAGGTAGGGTAGGTAGGGTAGGTAGGGTAGGTAGGGTAGGTAGGGTAGGTAGGGTAGGTAATAAATGATAAAGATGGTGCACCCCAAGCATTTCTAAGGCAAAACAACGTTTGCAGGGTCAGCTAGTAATATTATAAATGCGAAAGTGATTTTTTTTGTTTGTTACGCTTTCATGCTAAAACGGCTGCACAGATTTGGATGAAATTTGGCACATGAGTAGACCATAACCTAAATTAGGACTTAAAATAATTTTAATCCCAATATTCCCACAGGATTGAGCCTAACGCGGGTGAAACCGTGGGGCGTAGCTAGTTGTTCCATAAACCACAGCTTAGGTCTACATACACGTGGGGCACTCAGAAAGTTTTGCGATACCTACAAAAAAAAAAGGAACTTCGTTCCAAAAATACTACAGGTTATAATTTTATTAATCTTTCTTTTCAAAGAACTCTCCATTGGCGTCTATACACAGTTTCATACGTCTTAACCAATTTTCATAACACATTTTCCAGTCCGCATCAGACACCTCTTCAATCTCCTTCTCAAATGCAGCCAGTGCATCTTCCGGTGATGAAAACTGTTTTCCTTTGAGTTGATTTTTTATTTTGGGGAACAAGAAAAAACCGCACGGATCCAAATCGGGACTGTAAGGAGGATGACCTATAAATTTGTCCGGTGTGCTGTCCAGAACGTCCCTTGTTTTGAGCGCCGAGTGAGCCGGCGCGTTGTAGTGGTGAAGCCCACGGAGGCCCACGGAGGCCAGTGTTCGGTCGCTTGCTGCTTGCAGCAGTAAAAACTTCTGGCAAACATTTGGTAAAATACCATTCAGCATTGATGCTCCTTTGATCTCGTAAGGGTATTGACACCAGATAACCCGTCAAAGAAAAAAAACTTGCGATCAAAATTTTGCCTGCACTTCTGGCTCGCTTCACTTTGGTAGGCATTGGTTCATTTTGAAACAGCCACACGGTCGATTAACGCTTGGTTTCTGAATCATACTGATAAATCCAAGATTCATCACCTGTAATGATATCATAAACATGCCGAGACGAGCCTGCTTCAAATTTTGTTATCATGTCTCAGGACCATTCTACCCGAACCTCCTTCTGAGCCTGCGTTAGATTTTGCGGTACCACCGTGAAACTATCTTCTTTACCCGAAGATGCCCGTGTAGAATTTCATGCACACTTCCCGATCCAATCTGCAGTATTATGCTGAACCTCTTTATATGTAATTCGCATATTCTCTCGAATTCAATTTTTCATAGCCAGCACGTTTTCTTATGTAACAGCCGTAATAGGGCGGCCACTACTTTCTTCGTCAGTCAAAGTTACTCAACCACGCATAAATTCGTTGAACCAGCAGCAAACAGTCGCTTTAGAAGGGCTTTTGTCTATTAACACCATTTTAAGTCTTTTAAACGATTCTTCTGGTTCTAGTCAACATTTCAAATCATACAAAATCATCGCGCGAAAATGTTCTCGTTGTAAATCCATTTTCAGTGAGACAGAGTGTTTTGATTTTGCTCGTAAAAAATGTGGAGGCAATTTCAAATTTGGAATGTTTTGTTTTTTGTAATAAATAGCCATAGTTTTAATTAACAAAACCAGCCAGTGTCTCATAGACAAAAACTGTTAGTCGCAAAACTTTCTGAGTGACCTACAACAGATTAATTCGCTTTCTTAGTCTCGGGTGTGAGATATTTAACTTCAGTTCAGAGTTCAAGGGTTAATTCTCTTTGAATTAACCTTTGAAGTGCCATGAAGAACGATAATAATTGGCTCTTGTGGCATTCGTGCCCACATTACCACAAGCCTGTGATATTCCAAAAACGTTCAAATCGAGTGTCGAAAACACTTGACAATTCAATTCCCTAATGTATTTTGGGTGCGTTTAATGTTCCTTGGGTTACGTACAGCTATCGAGAATAATTTGTGGTAATTAAATTGCTTTGAGAAATGGCTGAAAGTCTTTTCAGAATTTCGATTAGCAGTCATTATATTAATTGCAGTTCTGTACGAATTCTTAGTAACAGACGAAATGAAATAAAGAGCTTTCATAGAAAAAAACGAGTTTCTTTCTCCTAAAAGGTAATCTTAATTTTTACGTGAAAAGGTGATTTTTAAGTTATTACAGAATGGTTTCGCTACTGCCTTTTATTTGGTTTTCCTTTGTATGATTTTTATTTAATGTATTTGGGTTTATTTCAATATATTTTTCGTGCTTGTTGAACTTAATTGTACTTAGATTATGGCTGTCTATCCACTGGAGCGGAGCGAGGCAGCAGAGCAGAGAAATGTGGCAATATTAACCAATAGAATCTAAACTCCGCGGTTAATATTGTATATTTCTCCGCTCCGCTGCCTCGCTCCGCTCCAGTAGACAGGTAGCCTAAGAGTGAACGATGTGGTCTCCTATAATTGGAAGCGCGCACTTGTGTTTGTCCTTGTTATTGTAAACATGCATGTAATTGTATTGGAGATCCAGTTAATAAATATAACGGCGCAGGATAGCCTTTACCAGAAGTGGTCATCGCATATGTGGTTCAGCAGCGTCAGCGCGTTGGACGCTCATTAAACGCAATTTCCACATTTTGTTCTAACTAAAAACCCTCAACATGCTTATTATAACAGTGTTTTTTTAGTTTATTACTGATCCAGAGAAAACGACAAGGAAAAATATTAAAAATAGTAAAAAAGAAACTTGCGTCAGTGCGTCGAGGGTGTGCTAAGGGCGCTCGGGACGGGCGCGCGTCATACGTGCGTTTGACGCGCGCCCTAGGACGGCGATGCTTGATTTAATTCGTTATATAGAAATTCATACAATTTTATTGAGCGCCCAAAACCCAGCGTACAAAATGCGCGCCTCGGGCGCCTGTTATAACTAGGACTGTATTCAGCCAGTGACTGTCTTCAGCCAGTGTCACTCTTATATATAACTAGTTTACGAATGATAGTGGATATAAAAAAAAAACAACCGGCTTCCAAAAAACACTACAAAGTGAAAAATAACTTTAATTTCAGAAATCGATGTCTTTCTTTGGTTTTGAATTTTCGTTTTTTGTCACCGACTTCCGAAATTAAAGTTATTTTTCACTTTGTAGTGTTTTTTGGAAGTCGGTTGTTTTATTTTGTAAAAAGTTTTATTTTTCACTTTTTAGTTGTGGTACCTACCCCACACAAATTTGAAAACCACTACCTGCTATGTAAATAACAGTGATAGGAACTTATCATATCATCCACATACTAAGTGGGAAAAAGTACGTATTATTGAAGCTAACTCAAAAACTATCGAAGCAAAGTTAATAAAATTTCAAGAAATAAAAACCTCGAGAACATACCCTATCAAACAAAAAAATAATTTTCAAAATCGGTCCACAATTGACGGAGAAATCGGTGGACATACATAAAAAAAAAAACATTCATACGCGACGAACATATATAACCTCCTCCTTTTTGGAAATTGTAATTAAGTAGTTAAAAATAATTTTAGTAGTTAAAAATAGTAAACATTATTTAATATTCTTTGTAGTCCTTCTCCGTGAAGAATTCCACGACAACAGGACAATCTACACAATGAAAACTTTCGAGATATAGCACCACACTTTTCACAACCAACTTTTCTCGTAGACATTGTCAATGAGTTTATCAACATATCTATTGCCCTAAGAACCGCTCGGGAACAGCAAAGTTTTTATTGCCCCAGTGTGAGAAGAAATCCCGACCAACGTATTTCATTTCCAACAATAATGATGTCAATTATGAAAGAATGGACGTTGATAATGTAATCTAAGGTCCTTTTATTTTCGTTTGAAAAGAAACTGTCTTTGTGTGTCAACCTATAGATAAAGGTTACTAGCGTTGCCCGCGGCTTCACTCACGTAACTATGTAATCTATTGTGAATAGGAACGTGAAGTCAAGTTATGCTATGTTGTCCCTAGAACCATTCAGGGACGTGAGGTGTGTGCACGACCTGTTTTCGCCGTCACTTCGAGTCGTACAACTGTAGGCTTGCGGGCACCTCTAGCTCATGTTATTCATGTGCCTCTAAATCGCCTCATAGGCAATTTCGATAAGTTTTTCTCTAATTAGGATCTAATCGCTTTAAGGCAAGACTGGCGCAACTAGTCGCGCGACGCGATTCCGGTAATTGTTTTACCGTGAAGTTTTCTAAGAAATGGTTTTATTAGAGTCGCGTTGCGCTTGTTTGCAGGAGCCTGTAGGTATAATACGTTGGAAAATTTTGAAACATATTGCATGATATTCGTAATAGCCTGTAGAACATCAGTTGACTTTGTTAATTTAAACTAACACTTGTCAAAGGCTTAGGCCTACACATCACATTTTCTTTTCTACTTTTGAAGGCAGCTGAGGAGGTATGTCGTTTATGATTTTGCAATTTTATTATGTGAAAATTGACAAAGTTCTCTCTAGCATGTTGTATCAAAGGTCTCTAATCAATGAAAATGATATCGGTTCTAAATAACCATCTTACAAACTCACATATATAGATACTGATATCCAAAGTTCCGAAGGTCCCTAAAAAAAAGGTCCGTAAAAAGAATTGGCTATAGTTCGCTATCCAATTAGTCCGGTTCATTTTACAGTAATCTGATGATAATAATTTTATTTTGGCCACGTTAGTTTCGACCATCCATTACTTAGATATTGCAATCTGAATCATTTTGAAGGATACTGCTAATCCATTGCTCCATAATGTTCGAAACATTTGTCTGCTCAACAACGTAAGGGATCGTTCAAGTATTACGTAAGCACTATAGGGGGGCAGGGGGTCTATGCTTTGCTTATTTTTGATGACATGGGGGTGGGGGGGTCTATGGTGATTACGTCAGCAGTAATTATTTACTTTTTTACACATAATGTTTATAATATTTGTTTCTTACTCTATGTTGAAGTCCTCTATCCTAAGCTTATTTTCTTATTTCTGGAATTATAACTGCTGCTCATGAATTAATAAAAAAAACAGAATACCTACTTACATTAAAAAAAAATGCATATACCAATGTTTACGTAAACATGGGAGGGGTAAGAGCTTTGCTTACTTTTGCTGACAAGGGGGAGGCGGGGGTAAATAATTGAAATAAATCTGCTTACGTAATACTTGAACGACCCCTAAATAACGCAATGAATGTTGTTGAACTGTCAAAATGTAAGCCATTGCTACTGTTAGTATGTTACGCAATTACAACGCAGCTATTTTTTTTTTTTTTTAAGGCCTACTGCCAAACCTTCTACACGTGCAGCTTGTGGGTGAAGTATACGCAGAGGGCCTACAACGTCCTACGCGTTCAATATAATAATGGGTTTAGGATGTTGATGGGGCTTCCACGCTTCTGCAGCGCTTCGCAGATGTTCGCGGAAGCCCGTGTTGACGATTTTCATGCCTTAATGAGAAAGCGGGCGGCGTCAATAATGGGTAGGTTGCGCGGAAGCTCCAACAGCATCCTAAAAACATTGGTCGACAAGGTGGACAACCCTTTTATTAGGCACTGGATGCGGAGGCACGTGCCAACATGTGTTGACCCACGTAGTTATTAGTTGTTGTTTGGTTAGTTTGTAAGTTTTACTAACATAGTTTCTAAGTCTTTGTTACTAATACTATATGGATTGTATGTACCTTTATGTGTGATCCGCAATAAATGAAATAAATATATATATTCTCTACATTTTGTCGAGTTATGCGACAGCGACAATAATGTAGGTATGAAGTAATTATTTTTTATCCCCGATGATATGCTTGGTCCTTTACCAAAAGTTGTTCATAATGATAAGTACAATGTCAACTTTTCAGTTATTTTAATTACGACTTTTGTCGTACTTACTATTTACAGTATGCTGTCTACTTGTGCTTGAGGAGCTCGTGGCTAAGTAATAACAGCCGCACGGGTCGATCCACCAGGTTAAGTTATGCTTGCCAGAGTTAGTCCGTGGATGGATGACAATCTTTACAGTCGAGACTCCTCCGTGCCTCGGAAAGCACGTTAAGCCGTTGGTCCCGTTTGTCAGTCGTAGATGTTTGACAGTCGTTACGGGTCGTCAGAAGCCCAAAAGTCTGACAACCAGTCCTACCAAGGGGTATCGTGTTACCTAGTTACTGAGTTGTGGAGGTCAGATAGGCAGTCGCTCCACGTAAAATACTGGTATTTTGCTGCATCTGGTGAGTTTGGAAGCCGGCCATAACATAGTTGGGAAGCGGCTAGGCAGATTGATTGTTAGTCTCGTGATCACAAATGCGACTACTGAGCGGGTTCAATTTCCTGTTCGGGCAAAGTGTTATTGGGTTTATCAATCTTAAATCCCGGGCACAAATCGACACAGTGCATTAAAGCTGTCAGTGCGTACGTCGGCAAATATCGCCGAGGCACTACAGAAGCGCGGCAGTTGACACAATTCCCTGAATCTATTGAATTGAATACGCAGAGCATTGTAAGCCTTTTGGGTATACATGAACCACAGCGATCCTGAGTAGCGGTGATCTCTCGTGTCCGGCACTGGTTCAGGACATGGTACGGAGCGAGAGGAAATGGGAAGCCGTCACCTCCTTCTGCGAAGCAGTAATGCTCGCGAAGGAGGAGCACCTCTCAACGAAGCATCCTCAGGATGACGATATACTTGTCGCGAACTCAAACACGGCGTGGCGTGTTGCCACACCAAGCGCCGAGCCTAGGCGCGAGTCTGCGCGAGTTCGTCGCTATGGTACAATAAAAATTAAGTATTTAAGGCGTATTAAAAAATTGTAATCAACTTATTTACAATGATTTTAATAACTAACCTACTTTTTCACTGTTCGCTGTTTACAAAGGTAGGAGTAGGTTTACACTTCCCGGTAACAATTTTCTATCAAACACTGACAAAAAACAATTGTGGCTGGCGCGGCGCGGCGCATTCGTTTTCGTGGAGTGCATGAACTCTACGAAAATGATAGGGTTGCATGCACAGTCCACAGTCACACACATTTCACAGTTGTTGTATGTATCTTCTTCCCAGGTTCAGAACCCCGTGAAGACGGAGCGACTCCCAAGATTTACGGCTTCGCGTAAAGTTATAACTAGCCCTAGCGTACAGGTTGTATAACAGCGACGTACTCCAAATTGAAATAACTGTAATGTCGATCCATTTTTGCAAATTATGATATCGTACTACGCGTCATACGACGATCGCGGGTCAACTGAGAGACCCGGCGCAGGCGGCGGCAGCGCGGGGCTGAGTTGCGTGGGGAGAGGCTCGCCGCCGCCGCCCGCCCGCGTGCGTGCAGACTAGTTTATGCCGTATCACTACGCGCGGCAGCTTATTTTGGTCTGAACATTTACGAACCGCTCTTCACTTTGTCGGAAGCGCCGCCACACATTTTTTTTTTTTTACTTCTAATCCATCTGCGATCAGCCATTGGCTATAATCAGATCTGTTTGTTAATACGATGGCAATTGGAGTTTGACGCATCCTGTGACATGTCTTCTCATCAAAATTTCAATTTAAGCACTACTTAAATTGAGGCTATTCGTTTCCTTTTAGGCGGAATATGTAGTTTTTATGGTCCAATAGGGTAACAGCGAGTTGGTTTTTGTGTCACTCGAGTCTTTTTTGTAGGTCATGCATGATCTTTCCACGTCTTCCTTTATTTGAAGGTATTCATGGACTTCACTGTTCTTTGTGAACCATCTTTTATTCTTTACTGCTTTGTTTTGGAAACGTTGTAGGATTTTTATGTTTGAGTCGCTGGCCAACCTCCAAAGCTCTATGCATGTCCATACAGGTTTAAGTATGCATTTGTAGATTATGAGTTTGTTTTCAAGACTGAGTGAGGACTGCCTACCTATAAGCCAGTAAATGTCTGCTAGTTTTCTATCTGCCTGGTCTCTTTTGTTCTTAATATATTCGCGTCAGGTAAGCCTTCTATCTAGGTGCATACCTAGGTGTTTTTCTGGGGCAGCACATTATTCTCTAGTTTTACCGGAGGGCAATCATCTCTCCTCAGAGAGAATGTGATATGGACCGACTTTGAAGCACTAGCTCTGATCCTCCACTTTTTCAGCCAAGATTCTATTTTGTCCAGTTCTTGTTGGAGTTTCAAAGACGCTGAAATAGGGTCCTTGTCGCACGATAAAATAGCCGTGTCATCAGCATAGGTTGCAGTGACCACATGCTTTGATGTCGGGAGGTCAGCGGTATATATCGTGTAGAGGATAGGGCCCAAGACGCCACACATGCGGTTCGAGAAGTACCTACGTTATGTCTAGTGGATGCTATTGTGTCTCACGCTTTCAAATTTATGCATATTTTTTTTAATTATTTGTAAACAAAAACATTTTAATTTTTTGAGTTTAACTCTATGATTCAATAGTACTAAGGGCAAATCGTCCTGCCCCGGGAAAACAACCATTATAATTTCAGCTTGTATAATATATATAATCTGAATCTCGGAAACGGCTCCAACGATTTTCATTAAATTTAGTATGCAGGGGGTTTCGGGTGCGATAAATTGATCTAGCTGGTTTCATTTTTAGAAAAAGCAAAGCTCGGTCATCCAGATAATGTATAATTAAATAAAGGAAATTATAAAATAACCCATCGCCGAATCTCAACGTGGAAGTTGTGGTGGGGCTTGCGCGCTCCTATGTACTCTAGGTCTGTGCCCGTAGGATAATACATAGTAATACATAACCAATATGACGTGTAAAAGTGATTCCGATACCTATTCTATTTACAGAATAAACAATTTAATTTAATTTCATGACCAGACCCTGGACACCACTTAATGAAATAGCACTTAACAATACATATCCAATGAGTCCAAACACGATGGTACTATCTTTTTGGTTGAGGTGTTCCTAAGACCACCTTCCAGCTCCGTCATTAAACCCTGGACACCACCTAGTTGAGTTCAAACACGATGGTGCTATCTTGTTTGATTGTGGAGTTCCGATGCCCACTTTCCTGCTCAATAATTAGACTCTGGCCACCATCTATAAATAAGTTTTTGTCAAGACAAAACCAACGAGTTCAAACTCAACAACGCCATCTTAATTAGTTGAGGAGTTCCTATGGCCATCTTCGGGCTCCATCATCAGACCAGCTCATGTTTTTAAAATGTCCCTGTAGTTAATGTATGCCAAGTTTCAGCACAATCGGATGCCAGGAAGTGCTTCAGTATGACAATTGAAGTAACTGGAAACATACGAACGAAGCAAGCTAATTAAAGCTTGTCAAAACAGGTGACACAGGTGTCTATACCAAACTTTTTGTTCATACATAAACGTACCATAACCACATTGAATTTGGCAATTTAAATTGACAGTGAATTTCAGTTTTGACAACTTTCACGCGTATTAATTATTAGTATTAGGCTAAGTTATGTTCCATATATACCCCTGGTGAAATGGCATCTGAGGATAGTGATGACAAAGGACGCAGGATCTCCAGGACGTTGGCCCCGTCGGCCCTGTCCACCATATCACGCTATGCGCCATCGACATCCTTCCAATTAGAGCCTGTTCCTCAAACACGTAAGGAGAAATTCTGTAAATTCTTATACGACAAGGAAACCGGAGAATTCTTTTATAGAACCTGCAAAAGTTGGTTATTGATATTGTCGTATTCAGTTATTTATTTTATATTTCTTTGCACATTTTTTCTCGTGCTCCTCTACATATCCTTGATAATCCTAAAATCGACGGTTGACTTTAATAATATGGATTCTAATAAATTTCAATTCCTTACGTATCCAGAACACGGTATAGGGCTAACAGCATCACCGACATCTGAAACCAATGTACCATTGATTTGGTACAAGAATGGAGCGAAGAATGACTACGACAAATATGTTCAGGCAATTGACAAGTTTATATCGAGTAATAGGCGGAAAAGAGAAATTGGTAGTTTAGGACCATGTGGACAGTCTCCTTATGGTTATGGCGAAAACCCTTGTGTAATTGTAAGAATTAATAAGCAATTCAACTGGGCTGGCAAACCCCTGCTTTTCAACTCGACGATTGCGAAGTCGGCGCCGTTAGAAGTTCAGACTTGGATGAAAGAAGACAGGACGAAACTGTGGCTGCAGTGTAGCGGATACCACTCTTATGATAAAGAACACATTGGTAGAATAAAGTATTACCCCGATCCTCCAGGATTTGACGCAAGTATGTTTCCGCTTGATGCTTCCAAGAAGTCTCCTATGGTGGCAATCCAAATATCCGAGTTTACCATAGGTGTGTCATTGGCTATAGAATGTAAACTGTGGTATGACACTGGTCCCTCGACGATCGACTTTTTGCTCTACGTTGCCCCGGGAGAGAAGATAGCTGTATAATAGTATTAATGCATAATTTGTACAGGTACCTATAATATTAAAATGAATTGTATACAAACCGGTTACTTTATATTTACAACTAGCCGCTGGCCGCGTGGAACCTAATTCGTTTTCTAAAATAAAAGTAGCTTTAGTTGCTCCTAATTCTGCCAGTGAAAGTCCCGTCAAAATCGGTCCAGTCGATTCGGAGATTAGCCAGAACAAGCAGACAGAGAGAGGATTTTTTTTTTGTGTTGTAAGTACCATTTATACGGTTTAGTCCCGTTTCGGCACCCATGAATTTATTTATCTTGGGATACTGCGCCATTAGTTGATTACATGGTCACTAAGACGTCGTTATATCAGTTTATTTTCTAGAAGTTAGGAATAATTATCTTCAAGTAAATTAAATAAATAATCTAATTTAACCTAGATATAAATTAAATGTAATAATACTTGCTGCGCCCTAACAGGGTCATGTACTCTTTAGTTTTAGCTTAGCCTGTAACTGAGTGGGCATTATGCAAAATAAATAAATTGTCGTTTGCCCAGATGGGAAGGTGCCAAGATGGGACTAAACCATACTTTCATATGCATTTAGTAAAAGCCTTTTTTTTAAGACGCAGATATATGACAGTGACCTTGAATGGTTAGCTTGTTCTGTACTGAGCTCACGCAACGCGTCGTACGTTCAGGCAGTAATAGGACTCGCCCATCAAGGAGCGCTGTCCCAAATTAGACGCATTATTAATTTATAATTTATAACACGTAAAACAAAAGGTATTTTAAGAAAACACGTATACATATATAAACGATCAATAATTTAATTATCTTTAAAATGGTGAGTTTTCAGAAAAATACGCTTGATAGATTTTGCGTCATTCTCAGTTTTTTATCCGCGTTAGACATAACTTTACAAATTAATTTCACTATGTAATATAAACATAATCAAAAATATGCCTATGTTAAAATATTAAGGAAATGCTCTAATTTAACATATATTTTTTCCAAATCACTAACACTACTCGTTAAACTCGTTTAGACGTCATCTTCAGTATAAAATCATTAAAAGTCAGTTATCGTCCCCTTAAATTACAATCATACACTTTAATTTTATTTATTTGTATAGCATAGGAGAAGGGGAAGGCCCTCCATAAGGTGGACCGATAATCTGGTAAAGGCCGCAGGAATCCGCTGGATGCGAGAAGCACAGAACCGGTCGAAGTGGCGGTGCTTGGGGGAGACCTGTGTCCAGCAATGGAAGTCTTTCGGCTGAAATGATGATGATATTTTAAGTATCTAGATAATTTCGTTGTTTTAGCTGTGGCGGCAAACTAATTAAATTTCTTCACTTCGAAAGTTAGCTGTCAATATTCTGCTGTTGATCTGATGAAAAACTTTTGAAGCTGTTGTATTCTACTAAAGGAACATCAATAGTCCTCGTGATCTTCGTAACCAAGTTGGGATGGGTATTTTAAGAAACTGCACGTATTTTTATCTTTTATTTTTTGCTTTATCATTATTAATAAAAAACAGGCCAAGTGCGTGTCGGACTACGCACAATGAAGGGTTCCGTAGTTGGGATGAATTTAATTAAGTGAGTCATAGTTACTTAAATAAATAAATTGAAATAAAATAAATAAATAGCTACGGTTACCAGGCCTAACAATGCAAAATCCTGTCTGACATGTCTAAAAATCCTGATTTTGAAAAAAAAGTCCGGTCACGCACCTGTATTAAATAAAAATCATAGTATTTAAGCACGTTTTTATTTACTTATATTATTTAGACCCATATTTTTGGCTGCTGGCAACCGCATGCAAAAAGTTGTTTTTTCCAGCAATTTCGCAATAAAATTGTTCACACGTCACGTTTTTATAGTTATATTGCGTAAGCAATATGGCTCTCACTGACTCCACTGAAAGTCTGTTTCTCTCTTTGGTCCACTGAGAAGTCATGAGAGAAAAGACTCTCCACATTTGCGTTGTGTGGCAAAATACTAAAGAAATATTGACAAATCAGAATTCGCTTGAGCGGGCGCGAGGACATGCAAGTATGACAAAAATCCGGTCTGACGTAAAATCCGGGCGGAATCCGGTCTAATACGTAAGAATCCGGTCTAGACCGGCTTTATCCGGTCAGATGGTAACCCTACTCATAGCTGTATCCATCGAAAATTTATCTACGTTTTTACCAAAGTGGTAAAAGACATGGCTGAAGTATCCCGATGCCACCATAGACCACTGTGACCGTTCCGTTTCCTCGATGGTGGCATCGAAATGATTGAGGTCAGAGCCATTATGGTGGGATACTTCAGCTATGTTTTCAACCACTTTGGTAATAACGTAGCTAGATTTTCGATGGTTGGTGATTTAATGAGCAGCTTGTTAAAAATTCCCCATAGCTACAAAGTTGTTCCTGAGCTATTTCGAAATAAGTGCCCGGTTGAGGGTGGCCCCCTAATAAGTACATGGGACTTTTGTTATATGTCCAAAATAAAGCCTTCTTAGTTTAGACGAAAAGTTTTCTGTTCTTGTCGTCAGATGATCGGTTTTCGGTGTATAACTTAGGAACCTACACGCGAATGGAAAAATACCGGTTTATTTTTAGCTAGCAGTACTAAGCGAAGAATATCCTCTTTTATACAGATTTAGTCCTGCTCAATTTTGGGAGGTACATTTTGTACGTTGAAAAAATCGATGAACCAAGGGCTAAATTTTAAATAAAATAAAAATGACATGAAAATTAAAGTGATATTTTTTTTTAATGAAAACTTCTTTAGGCTCGTTGGGCATTTTTGAGATGGGACTAAACCATTGATTTCGCGACCTGTTACCGACACCGTGGAGTAAAAGACATCAACGCGTTGATTACCGCGGTGCGTGAAGTAAATAATACATCAACGCGTTGATTGATCAGCAGTGCTCAGCACCTAAATAAAAATGGCGACCACTTCACTCTGTACAATGATGGTATGTAAATTAATAATTTAGTTATCTTCTAGCAACTTTAGATCTATGATTTTTAGCTTTTATATTTTCTTTAACATTCAGGTCATCATAGTTCATTTCAGCGTTTTTTCCCTGAACTTACCCGAATTGGCTGGGAAAGAAAAAAGAAACTGTATTTTTAGCAACGGTGCGCGGGGCGTTGTTATGTAGCAAGCTTTACACTTTATTTTTCCTCATTTTTGTCATTTTTGTTTATAACTGACTAAAATTCGTTTAAGCTGAGTTTAAACCAGTTCTAAAAAACCTGGTCTAAACTTTAACTGCTTTAAATCAGACTGCGTTGAATAATTACTAAAATTCAAAATTAAAAAGTCATTTATTCAAAGAAGGCTGAGAATCAGCACTTTTCGAACGTTAAAATTACATAAGGCAGTCCCCCAAAAACTCCTGCCCTTCACCACTTCCTAGTGCTTTAGCTGGGAAGAAGTGGCGCAACAAACTCCCCAGCAGCACAACTGTCTGTTTGTAGCGGTTACACCACCACATACGAACTACGTATCATAGACATGACGTCACACAAATCCTGCATCGCGCAGTTACAGTTTACCGAGCGATCGACGTACTTACAAGCTCAGATTCTGAGCTTACAAGATTTCAACTTCAAACCGATGGGCAGTTGCCCGCCAGACACAACACCCGTCTGGTCGGAGGATCCTCCCTTTTCTATGGTGGATGAGTGAACTTTACACCCTGTTCCTCATACCACTTCATTGGTGACCCCGACGTGATCGTCAACGCAGCCTTCGTGCAATTACTTCGGTATGACGTCATCATCATCATCACTCCCGCAAGCTTTCGTGAGGCGAGTCACACAGCCAGCCAGCACCCACGGCTTCAATGGGTATCCTGACCACCAGCAAGCAGCGAACGCGCATTCCCGGTCATCACCCTCAGCCTCATCACCCCGACTCCCTGGGGAATCAACGCTGTCAGCCTCATCACACCGACTCACTGGAGAATCAACGCTGTCAGCCTCATCACCCCGACTCACTGGGGAATCACCGCATTCACCCCGACTCACTGGGGAATCACCTCAATCACCCCGACTCACTGGGGAATCACCACAGACAGTTCCGACTCACCGCGAACTATGTGGCACCTGGTTCCGACTCACTGGAACCACAGCTGGCACCGTGAAGCATCGCAAGCCCACTATCGATCTCCGGTCTCCGGAAGGGAGTGATGTAGCGGTTACACCGCCACATACGAACCACGCATCATAGACATGACGTCACACAAAATCCTGCATTGCGCAGTTAGAGTTTACCGAACGATCGACATACTTACAAGATTTCAACTTCAAACCGATAGGCAGTTGCCCGCCAGATACAACACCCGTCTGGTCGGAGGATCCTCCCTTTTCTATGGTGGATGAGTGAACTTTACACCCTGTTCCTCATACCACTACATGTTCAGTTAGAAAAACTTCATTCTATTAAAAAAACTAAACTAAACTACCCTAACCTATTTATCATAGAAAATGATTAAGTATAAAAAGAATACCTATTGCACTCTTAACAAAAATATAACAACTTCATTTCCACAGCAGGATAATATTATATCCTCAATAATATAATAAGAAGCAACACGATTCTTTTGTCCGTTATGCGTTCCATGTTTCATCTAATTTTGTTCGCGGTAGGGGGCATGATTCAATTACGAGTATTGTAGTAGATTACCACGAATGGACTGTCATCTAGGGCGCGACCTTTCTGTTTTGACCTTTGGAATAAGAGGATAATCTTGTGAAAAGCCACAGGGAACGATGTTGGAGTGGTAAAGATAATGTTATCATTAGTTGGTGGCTAAGCAGCAAGATTTTGAAGTGAAAACTTCTTTAGGCGCGTTGGGCATTCTTGAGACTAAACCATTGATTTCACGACACTGTTACCGAGTTTACCGACACCCTGGAGTAAAAGACATCAACGCGTTAATTACCGCAGTGCGTGGAGTAAACGATATCAACGCGTTGATTACCGCGGTGCCGATTATTTTTCAAGTTTTCACTTCTGTCGGCATTCCCGGAGCGCCACTGTTTTTTTGAACATGAGGATTTGAGTTGGAAATCAGACAAATTACTTTTTAGGGTTTTGTACCCGAAGGGTGCTAAACGAAACTCTATTACTAAGCCTTCACTGTCTGTCCGCCCGTCTGTCTGTCAGCGGGCTGTATCTCATGAACCGTAACGGGAAGATAGGTCAAATTTTCACAGAATGTGTATTTCTATTGCCACTTTAATAAAAAAATAATTAAAATGAAAAAGTTAACAAGAAAACAAGAAACGTATTTCTTTTCCGTGTCTTTTGTTAAATATTTTATGGTGGTACGGAACCCTTCGTGTGTGAGTCCGACTCGCACTTTGCCGGTTTTGTGAGTAGGTACAGAGAAGTCATGAGTGTAGTCTAAAAATGTATTGTATTTAACCGAGTGGTATTTAATAATAAGTACCTGGGCGACCGAGCTCTGCTCTATGTCATTAATCTTGTTCTAAACTTTGGGCGACCGAGCTCTGCTCAAGTGAAAATAAGGAGAAAACGAATTTTCCCAGATATGAGACCTAGCTAGATCGATTTTTCGCTCCCGTAAACCCCTATATTGCAACTTTCATCGAAATCTTTGGAGCCGTTTTCGAGAACGTGATTACAAATATATTAATATTCTTATTAATTTATGTACAGACGCCAGCACATCAAGCTACCCGAAACTGTCAAATTTTCCCAATCAACTTTGGACCTTATTTTTCAGCAATAAAGTTGAAAATCTATTAAATAAATTTGACAGATTGTATTAGCTTGATGTGCTGGCGTCTGTACATATCGTTTAGATATTTACATATTTTTATTTGTAAATATACTTACATACAAATATTGCTCGTTTAATAGTATAGGACACGATTCATGTACCGAACGCTACAAGGTTCTTTTGGCGCGTGGCCAAAATTGGAACTAACGCCGCCATCTTGTTGATCAAAACATTTCACAAAACTACTGCGCAAATGTTTACCAGCAGCGCCCCCCTGTCAATGTCATTCGAGCGCCAAAAGATGCTTGTAGCACTCATACCTAATTGAAGTAAAACTCCTGGCGCGTTGAGCAATTTTTGGTAAGGGAGAGACTTATGGATTCGCGTCACCGACATGCTCGCGCCGTACTGCTGTACTATAGAATATAGATGGCGTTAATACCAGTTTTAAGTTTTCACTTGCCAATTTTTTTATCTTGCACTCCACTGACATACTTATGAAAAAAACATTGTGGTCTTGAATAAAACCGGTTAAGAGCGAGTTGGACTGTGTAAAAATTCCGTACCACTAGAACTAAATAGTTTAGGTACAGACGCCAGCACATCAAGCTACCCGAAACTGTCAAATTTTCCCAATCAACTTTGAACCTAACACTTCAGTGATAAAGTTGAAAATCTATTAAATAAATTTGACAGATTGTAGTAGCCTGATGTGCTGGCGTCTGTACATAAACACTCAATCTGCCTTTGGGGTCGGCTTCCAGTCAAATCGGATGCAGCTGAATACCTGTATTTTACATGGAGCGACTGCCTGCCTATCTGACACTCTCCACGTTCCAGTAACTGATACAATACCCCTTTATTCGCAGTAGTTCCATGTAGCTAGTTCCATATGGAACTATTGCAACCTTTGTTAGACTTTCGGGCCACTGACGACCCGTAACGACTGTCAAAGATCCACGAGTGACAGCCGGGACCAACAGCTTAACTTTCTTTCCGAGGCGCGGAGGAGTCTCGGTATGTAAAGATGGTCACCCATCCACGGACCAACCCCGACAAGCGTAACTTAACCAGATGGATCGATCCGTGCGGCTGTTACTTAGCCACGAGCTCCTCACAGATACTATGTTCAGTACATAAACACTGTAAAGTATTATTTGCTATGATGGAGGCTATAGTAATTAGTAACACGTATTCTCGGAAAATATTTCAGCAGGCTACCTATTAGGTACCGTTAAACCATAAAGTAAACCCAATAAAAATATGTATACATAGCGTTTTTTGCTCCACAGATGGCAATAACAAGCAACGAAGTTGAGTCTTATAGTTTGACCAATACCGCTGTACCGCGCTTTAGGACTACGTGGCGAGGCGGGGGGCAGTGTTGACCAATGAGCGGCGGGCGGGACGCCGTCCGCCGAGAGCTTTAACGAATTAGCGGCCTGCACTGCTCCCCCGTCTCGCCGCGCGCCTTCCCAAGGCGCGGTATAGCGGTATTGGTCAAACTATAGCAAATAATACATTGAGCCGTTTTTAAAACCGAAAAAAAGGTAAGTCATTTTGATGGTCTACAATGTGAGTTCCTTAATACTGTTTCAATTGCAGCTACAATTAAGTAGTATCCAATGTGTTAAATGTTTTGTGGCTACTCATTGATACAATATTATGGAACAAATATTGTAGACATCATATTAATTATTGTCAAAAATAGACGAAACATTCACATAAAACCAAAAAACCAGACTGCTAGACAGCCGGCGGCGTAGGATTTAGTAAAAGGGTACAGTTAGCACCTTATGGGTATGGAACCCTAAAAAGCTTTCGAAGAGGAAAATAAAACAACACACGGTATAATATTTACGCAATAATTTATTTTTAATACGCTAATAATTCAATGATTACTTATTTTTATTTCACACTATTTTTTAAGTAGTGAAGACAAAAACATTCCTTCGTCCTACATCCCTTGAAATAATAACATTTAAATTCACTGAAATAGCGATGCGATAGATTTATTTATTTATAATCTTCTTAATTTTCTATTACAAAGAAAACATTTTTAAAACATATTTATTTACAGGATTTATTATTGGGAGTTTAAACCGTATTCGAAACGGAATATATAAGCTATTGTTTTAATAATTTTCATTTTACGATTGGACCATTTATATATTTTAAGAAAAATCATAAAATAAAAACAAACTTTTGATTGTTAGATTATTTATTTTCTCCTATAGCTATGCAAACAAAAATAATACTGGCAGAGTTTGTTATTTATGGCTCGTTGCATACATGCTAACTTACCGTTGCTCGACAGTTTGCATTGATAAAGTCTATGGCAATTTATGGGAGTTTATAAATGTGCTAGACTCAATTCCCATACAGTAAATTAAAATCAACTTTCGCACAACAGTTATGTTGAGCATGAACGCCACACTAACCGCTCAATTTTTCATCTGCTCAACTCATTTTTGACAGTTTTCATAAGACTCAACAGACGATTTGTAATTTCCATCTCACGATTCCAATCGCAAAATAAAATTACATTCCTT
The DNA here is from genome assembly GCA_949152395.1 of Agrochola litura. Taxonomy (NCBI): domain Eukaryota; kingdom Metazoa; phylum Arthropoda; class Insecta; order Lepidoptera; family Noctuidae; genus Agrochola; species Agrochola litura. The sequence continues at coordinate 5,633,971 of OX424490.1, forward strand.
TTAAAGATTGTTTGTAATTTAAATACTATAATATTGGCACTAACTATTTCTATCACAATGGACCTTGCAGAAGAGTTAATGATTTTGTAATTTCTCGTAATATTAGAGTTTTATTTGCTACAGATGGCACTAACAAGCAACGAAGTTGAGTCTTAGCAAATATTACATTGAGCCGTTGTAAAATCGGACAAAATATATTATTAAGTAATAACCAGTTGATTTAATATTTATTTTCCTTGTTACATAGAACCTGTAGAGTATTTTTTCGACGTGATCGTTTGATTACTTAATAAAAAAACAGATTTTAAAAGAACCGACCAGAGAAGTATGCTTTTAGCTATCATTGGTCAGAAATCACATGATCCTGGGATACTATTGAACTACTCAACTAGTTAAGCAAGCTATTAATCGAATAAAATTCAATTTTCCATTTAATACCATCGAAGAAAAATATTTTATGTAACAATTGACGTTGTGGTCTGTTCTACTTTATAAAGAAGCGGTAAATTTATTATATTAATAATGACAATTTATTCAGCTATACAATTCCCGTTTAGTTCAGCAATATTAATTGTAGGCTTTATCAAAAATAGAAGGATTAGAGTAATATATATCACAAAATATATTCATCGTTACAACGATATCCCTTTGTTTTCAATACCAAACTTAACTCCAACTGTGTGACACAAAAAAGTGTTTGGTGAATGATATATTGAAGTTATTAACAAAATTGAGTGCACCGTGAAATGGCATTGAAAACAAAAGTCAACAATAGGCCTGACAGCACAAACTGGACCACTGAAGAAGAGGTATTCAATTGAACTCACTCATTTATAGAAATGTATAAGAAAGCTATGAGTAACATGCAACTCTCAACCAACTAAACTATTGCTAGCGTGCATGTCTAAAGTATTAGTAGGAAAATGAAAACGTGACCAAAATGTGAAGCGATGCAACAATAAAAACAAGCCACATTGGACATCATACAAACAACATTTCTTATACAATAACCAGCGATATAGCTCCGAAACACTTAAATTCAGTCGATAAAATCCTAGTATATACGTACAATGATGTATATATTACAGCATGCTCCGATACAGTAACAGCTAATGACACATTTATTTATACATAATGTAATAAAATATGTTTATCCAACAATAACAGATAGACTTTGTAAACAGCTAAACAATGAAAAGTATTAAAGAGTAAATAGTATTAGATCAAGCTTTCTTATTGAAGATAGTGACTCTGAATATAGGCTTTATGAAGATGAGTTTGAATCTTTATTTGTATAAGAATTTGATACAATTTAAAATCCTCGAATCGACGATTCTAAAACAACTACGTATTATGAAATAAATGACAATGAAGAAAATGTTAAAGATATTTAATATATGGAAATCTTTATAAATGATTTGATTAGTCTACAGCTAAAGTCACCTATTACAAAAATGAATACATCTATAAATAATATTATTACTCTTAATAATGGACGAACACATATACCATTCGAGCGAATGCAGTCTACTTAGACGATCATAATTAAGTCATTGCTTTCATGTGAACTTATCTTATAAATCGACGTAAATGCAACTTCTAAAACACATTAAGTGCACTTCCACACGCGGTTCTTAACAATATCGTGTAAGATCAGACGCACCATACAAGTTGGACATACATTCTGGACAATAATCACAGAAAATTCGTTATGTAAGGCAGTGCACGAAATGCGTGAAATGTAGAAATCAAAATCTTATAACTACACAAGCAAAACAAGTTTTTGGGGGAACGCAAACTGTAATTTACTAAGAATTAAGAAGTTACGGTAACATATTCAACGATTCTTCTGAGATCACACATCTGCTTTCCATTTTTAAAACGATAAATCACATTTTAGTAGGCTTCACTAGAATTATCGCAAACACTTAAGTATACAAAAGTCACTTGTTCTCCGTCATCAGCGTCATGTCCTGACTTCAAGTCTTAAAGCATATACTTCCGTTTCACTAACACTAAACTAGGATTTGGCTATTCAGGATCACCCCAGACCAAGACTCAGTATGTAGGCCACATAAACAGGTACAGTATGAAAAAACATCTCAATGCTGTCTCACTCGCTTCTGGATATCTTCTTGATCGAAAAAGATTCTTACAGTTCTTAACGATTGCATTTGATTTTATTTACATATTTTTTTAGCCGAACAATAAAAATCTTCTTCGTATTTAACACTATCATAGTTCTATGTTTCAAAATATCGAAAAGTTGGTAAGCATCAGAATTTAATTCTGTACAAAAATTGTTTTCTTCCTAATAATGTATACGAGTATGTCTTGAGTGGCCTCCTAAGTGCTAGAATTATACACTCTTGCCAAAATCAGGTTGAATTCCTCGTATACCCTAAGTAGCCAAAATAATCCTCATATCCAGAGGCACGTTAGGATTGACATGCCCAAGACTATGTAGAAGTTGGGTGATCCCAGGAATCCTTTGTTCCATTCACAATCCAGGTCTCTCGAGAGAACCTGAAAGAAAGAAGAAAAAATTAATAAAATTAACCACGAAGATGAAATATCAAAAGCCACGTTAGTTAGTTCGAAAGATCAAACAAGTAATCCTGATACTCTTTTACTTTTTTTTCTCTTTTCTCTTTAGTTAATAAATAAGAAACCGACTCACGTCAGCAAAAGTTCTGTTGTCGTACGTAGGACACGTTGCAAATCTTACGTCATCTCGCGTCGAGACACATTTGGATGGACTGTCGCAAAGATACTGCCTTCTCTTGCGGTCCCATGCTTTTATCCAGCTGTAAACATAATAACAATGTTGATTAGTGCATTTTCTCCTCTTCTCTATTTTATTCTTTGTTTCTCTATTTCCTTACTTCTGCGATTGACCTTTATCTGAAGGTAAGCGACGATGTGGTCGACGATGATGTATCTTTGTTTGAAAGTACTCTATTAATTCGAGGTTTGAAAACACAATGAACATAAGAAAAAGAAGCTTACCCAATTCCACAATCGCAGACCAAAGGATTGCCAGCAACAAGAATGTCTTGAAGGAACACTGTATTCGGGACTTTTGGCCACGCCCTCTGCGACGGATTTGGTACTCTCATGATGTAGTTATCCCTAAGGTCTAGGGTCAAGTTGGTGACACGGCCTGGTCTCCAGAACACTTCGCTTGCTAATTCTTCGACGCTTGTGTTGCAAACCGTGAGGCGAAGCACTTTTGATTGGACTCCCTGAAAGCGTTTGTAAATTTTAATTTTCTTCCACGGGTAGAAGATAAGACGCTGGATAAATCAGCCATAATTGGTATATAGACTCTAATACTTACGCTCAATAAATACTGTGTCAGATACCTCAGGTATCTTCCAGTAATAGTGATATTATCAAGTTTAAGAGGCAGTGCCCCATACATTTCTTTTCCGAACTCCACTCCATCATAATCAGTTTCGATCAGAAGGTTTTCTAAGCCAGCGTTATATGACAACATCTTTGGTACATTGAAATCTCTCACGTTTGAATACGCTGTTATTTTTAATGTTCTTAGTCCATACATTTTGCTGAAGACTCCATGCTGAGAATAAAGATGAATATAATTTAAAATGTTGTAATAGCAACAAAAACTATAGTGGTTGAAGAAAAAATACTTCGAAATATTAAAATCACAAGCGCTAACCATGTGAATTTTATGTAGGTACATTGACATAAGGTTTAAATTATAACTATTGACGTAAGCTATGATTAATATGAGCTTTGAATGAAAGCTTACCTCAAGTATCCGGAGTCTTAGACGAGTTACATCAAGGTATTCAAGGCGAGGTGAAACTCCGTAAAGACTTGTATTCATCAAGGCAGTGATAGGGTTACCAGACAAAGACAGCCAACGAAGATCACTCAGTGAATGTGTTGCCTGAAATATAAACAAATTATTTAGATAATGTGATGGGGAAGAACAAGAGAAGGGAAAAAGAGAGAGGGAAGAAGAAAGGATAAGGCAAAGAAATGCACTTCTAGATAGAACCGAAAACTTTGTTGAAGACTAATTTTATTTAGGCCAAGTATAGTCACTTACCACAGGCACAGCAGTAAGATCGTTGTAAGATAAATCCAATGATCTTAGCCGTGTTAGATTGGCAGTTGTATCAGGTGGTATTGAAGGCAGATTGTTGTATGATAAGTCTAGACTCTTCAATTTTGTCAGAGACATTGAAGGCACCTGAAAATAAACTCTCGGTAAGAAACATGTTGAAATACAATATTTATGACATTAGGAGATATAACTTCAAGTTTAAATTTTTTTCTCATGTCAAAAGAATATAAATTTTAAGTGATCGAAGCTCTGGGACTGATAATAGGAGATACAATTATTATAGAAAGTGATTTTTTCATCGATCAATAAACTATCAGATAATATGTATTTCTGATAAATAGAATGTCATTTTAAAAACTTACAGAAACCAAGCTGACATTCTTCAGTCCCAAATGAGACAGTCTTCTCTCCAGTCCTTTGAAGATTGTAGTACCTCGTTCACCAGAATTGAAAGGCGAATTATTGCTAAGGTCCAACCAGCGTAGTCTAGGCAATGCTGCGAAGGATCCACCTTCTATTCGCACAAGATGGTTGTTTGATAAATCCAACCATGCTAGAGACTGAAAAATAATGGAAGTAGAAGGAATTATGATTAAAACGAGATGAGAGAGAAAATTCTAATCATTATGATAATAGAAATGATTTCTAATGGTAAATAATCTCAGGCAATAACAGAAAATAAAACTGAAGTTAACGTTGACAAAAACAATGATTAGAATAACATGCTGAAAATCTTTATATGGATAAAGCTGAAAAAAAAAATCGATGAGATACAACACACAACACAAAATAATATTTATGCAGAAGAATCTCCATGAAAACTAAAAGATAGAATGGCGATGCACAGTGCAGAAAGTGTTTTAGTACGATAACTATAAGGTTAGTAATGGCATGAACATCTAAATTACAATCTACCTTGTACAAAATATTCTGCGGGTATTGTTTTTTTTGGTGGAAAACTCTCGTGTGATCTCGTCTAGCCGTGTGGTACATATATTCGTCACTGTAGTCAGGTTCCTCGGGCCAGTATTCGCCCAACTGTTCCTGGTTCTGGCGACACATGCATGATAGGACAACACATTAGCATACTCACACACTGGCGATAACTACGACAAAACTCTGTTAGGAAAATTTAAGGAAACATGATCCATCTTTCATTTTTAAAGGACAATTTAAAGAAGCAAATACTTTTCCTTATGCATTTTTGGACACAAATAAATAATTATGTACTTTCTTAGTGTATTAAGATCAATCAATCTGCCTAGCCTTTTCCCAATTATATTGGGGTCGGCTTCCAGTCTAACCGGATGCAGCTGAATACCAGTATTTTACATGGAGCGACTGCCTATCTGTCCTCCACAACCCAATAACTAGGTAATACGATACCCCTTGGTAAGACTGATTGTCAGACTTTCGGGCTTCTGACGACCCGTAACGACTGTCAAAGATCCACGAATGACAGCCGGGACCAACGACTTAACGTAATTTCCGAGGCATGGAGGAGTCTCGGTATGTAGAAATGGTCACCCATCACGGATCAACCCCGGTAAGCATAGCTTAACCTGATGGATCGACCCGTTCGGCTGTTAGTACTTAGCTACAAGCTCCTCTCTCCTCTCTTTCTTAGTATATTAAGATCATGTTTCCTTATTAGATACTGCATTAGTATTCAATTACTCAAGTATACAATATTCAAACGTTATATTCAACTTTACATGTTGCAGATCAAATGCTTATTTTATTATCGAGCAGTTAGTTCTCAAAACTTCAAACGGATGCAAAGGGATTTTATGTTATTTCTAGAAACTATTGAAATAGTAATTACCCGGAATCTTTGGACCAAGTCTCCTAAACCAACGGCAGGTATGGTGTTTCCGCTCAAGTCCAGTTCCACTAAATTGGCGGATGCAGCACCAGACAGGCAGTTCGTTGGTATTCTTGACAATAAATTGTCTGATAGGTCTAACCTAAGGATGAAAATATTTGGATAAATACTTCAATCTAATAAAAAATGTGCAGAGAACTCTAGCATTATCATTAATATTCACATTTTACTAGTCGTTTTTAAGGCTCTAGACGTAGTCAAAGTTCGAAAAAATATTAATCGTACCTTTCTAGAGCTGGTGATGGAATTAGATTGTCCGCCAAATTCTTGATATGGTTATTTGATAAATCCACCGATGTTAAAGATTGCATGTCGTGGAAAATTTCTACTGGGAGCTCGATTAAGTGGTTGTGAGATAAATTAATAATCTGAAATTGAAATGTGAAATATTATTTGGTTTATCGTACAATATATTTAAAAGAGATTTTTTTTTTCTAAAGTGGTTTTTAAAAGCGAAGTTATCATCCAGATATAATATGAATTATTTTCATTTTGTTATGAGACATTATTTTCTTTCATTATTATAGCTTTTTAATCATTCCAATTAAATCGATTTCTTTATGATCTTGGTTTTCCAACATATTTGCTGCGCAGTTATTTTATTTTTATAAAATATTTTAGTTTGACTGAAAGCCTTAAGAAGATCTAAGAGAAATCTACGCGTAAACTCACCTGTAAATTCTTTACTCGCTTAAAGCAATCGTATTCCATATGGAAAATGAAGTTATATGATAGGTCCAAGTATTGGAGCATGTGCATAGAACCGAATACTTCACGAGTTATGTTTCTTATCAAATTGTGTGACAGATGAAGTTCTGTTAGAGTTAAGTCTGCATGCCTGGAATATAAAGAAATGTTTTCGTTTGATTACTTTTAAAGTAGAAAAATACATAACATCACGCCTGTATGCTCCTAAGGGTTAGGCTGAAATGTACCCATAGTACAACTACATTTCACCAGTTATATTTAAGTCCCATGTAACAGGTGGCGAACCTATTGCCACCAACCGGGCAAAAATCCAGAATCAGGGCTGCTACTGAGAAATTCCAGATGGAAAAATCCAATAACACTTTGCCTGACCTGGGAATCAAACCAAGGACCTCATGCTCAGCAGTAGCATTTGCGACTACTAGACCAACGAGGCAGCAAAATAACACTATGTTTAAATTTAGGTTTGAATGTAACTTACCTGAAGTAATATGGAGCAATGTATGTAATATTATTATGCGAGAAATCCAAAACTCGGATGTTAACCGAGACTGTCCCGAGACCTGAAAAAACGAATCAGTTTAGATTTGTTTTCATTCAGTGATCCGATTTAATATGAAACAGTTTTATACATAATTATTTGACTAAAAGCATTTTATGTGTCACCTTGAGTTACTACAAGATCTTCCTCAGTATCAGTGAAACCTGTGCAAAAAGCAAAAAGTAGAAAGCAAAAAATATAATTAAAAGCACAAATAGAGAAAAGAAACAAAATTATACTCAAGAAATCATCAAAAAATACAAAACAATCTACAAATAATAATAGTATTAGTTGACTGCAGAAAAATAAGAAAAGAGCATACTTTCATACATACTGATGTTTGATGAAAAGTCTTGAGATCCGAAATGATATGATGGAAGTAAGTAGAGGAGGTTAATGACAGAGTTAGTAATGAAAGAAAGAAAGAAAGAAAAATCAAACATAGAAAGAGTAAAAGAGATGCAAACAACAACACCAATAGAATACAAGAAGATGGTAAAAACTTACTTTGTGCTTTAGGTGGTGGGTAGAAATTTGATGTAAAGAAGCTCGGAGCGTTGGAATCCGTCAGTGTAATGATTCTGTTGTATGACGCGTTGACTTTCAAAGCAGTCGCTGATCCAACTTGGTCGAATATCGAAAACTTAAACGTATCGAGGTTGTTAAATGATATGTCCAACCTGGAATAAACGAGTATAGTTACTAGTAGGTAAGGATCGTAGCAGGTGGTGTTCTGTTTCTGCTTACCCCATGGGAATAAGGCGTGAGTTTATGTTTGTATGTATGTATAATAATATGATGTAGTAGTAGGTAATACTTAAAAATGCATAAAATATTTTGTTCACTATAACGCGATTTAGGAATATTGGTTTTGTAAAACATTCAATTTTGTATTTAACTATTCTTGACAGTATTTTCGCTAATAATTTCGGTAGTACTTACTCAGTTAGAGCAGGTATATTCTGGAACGCCTCTTCACTGATTTCGTTGATCCTGTTCCCTCTTAGATTAATAATCTTCAAATTATCAAGGCTAGTGAAAGCCCTCCTTTGAATGAGCTCAATCATATTGTCTTCGATTAGAACCTCTTGTAGTTCTTTCAGACCTACAAATGCGTGCTGGACTATTTGTCTTATCTGATTCAGGTTTAGGCATATGCTTTCTAGTTGGTTGTGTATGTCACCCTGCAAGAAAAAAATGGCTGTTCTTATGTGACTTTTAACTATTGGACTTTTATAATGTTCGTCCATCTTAGTTCTTTCGATGTTATCAGCAAGATTTGGCTTTAGAATATTAATCAAACTCATAATCAGAACTGACTATGTTGGGGTCGGCTTCCAGTCTAACCGGATGCAGCTGAATATCGGTATTTTACATGGAGCGACTGCCTATCTAACCTCCACAACCTAGTTGCTGGGTAACACGATACCCCTTGGTAAGACTGGTTGTCAGACTCAGGCATTTAGGTACTTTAAAAATAATAATGAAATTATCAGCACTAACCTGCAACGTCCCTTTAGAGAAATTATCAATATAGTTATCCTGCAAATTCAACCGTTTTAACTTGTATAAGAAGTGGAACGATGTATCGGGAACATTCTTCAGCTTGTTGTTGCTAAGATCCAAGTACTGTAATTCTATGAGAGCCTTCAACGGCTCAAACGGTAGAATTTTCACATTGTCTGCTAGACCGTTTGCCATCTTCAGTGTTGTTAGGCTGTGTAACTGGAAAAAGAAAAAACATGTTATGGCACCAATTTACACTAAATTAGCTATTGTTTTGGTAACACCATAGATGACTTTACTTGCTCATATAGGGTTGTCAATTAAGGATTCTCCTTGTTTATTATCTGGAAAAACCAGTCCGCCCACTGTAATCCCTTTATCGATTTAATTAGGGTGCGTTTAAGTACCACGTAACACTTTTTTTGGAGATTTTTGACCCCCCTCCCCCTTTAAATTAAATCTACGCAACCGTTCTGAAGGGTTAAAACAATGTTACGTAATGCGTGGTTCAAACCCCCCTCCAACCCCTGTAACGCATCGTAACGTTTCAGAAGACCCCTCCTCCCCACAAATTCGTTACGTAATATTTGAACGCTCCCTTAAACAGTACTTAGACTATACAGGGTGTATCAGAAGGGTCTGGTCAACTTTAAGGGTATGGTCACAGTATGGCACAGAACATCAAACTGAACTTCTCTCTCTCTTATCTGCCAGGGCTTATTTTTAATCTTATATTTTAAATTGCTTTTGATTATTTTTTGTACATTGTTTTCACATATAGAAGCAACAAGAATAATGTACCCAGGATTTTGTAATATCTATATTTAAAAGTGTCCTTGGAGTTTCTTGCCCGTTCTTCTCCATAGAGATCTACGTTTTGGAATGGGCAACTAGCTTCAACTTTCTTACTAGCTGACCGACTCATTGACAATTCAAAAGTGCCCGTAAATGGTTTAATTAAAATAAATGCTTTTGAGTTTGAACAAATTATCAGTCGTCCCATATATTTGGGTTGAGTAGATATTGAATGTTTATATTTTTTCTCGATTACAATATTGATCTTAAGGAGAACGTTATTTAGCTTGATGGCTTGGTGTACTACTCTTAATTTTGCCACACCTTTCTGACACACTCTGTAACTGGTTCTTTCGTGACTATTACAAAACTAAGCTTATTTATCGATTCATTACTAACCTCAGCAAAAGCAAATGGATCAATAAACTCGATGTTATTCTCCGACATATCAAGAGTCTTGATAGTTCTAACATGCTGAAAGGCACTAGACTCAATCCTCGTCACAGTGCTGCCAAAGATCTTTAGGTCTTCAAGTTCCACACCAAATTCTTGGAAGTCTTCTGTCCTAATGCTCTGTCGTAGCACTTTGCTCACTGATAAGAAGCGGAGGGATCTCATTCTGAAGAAGAAAAACATAAATATACTTATGTTTGTAAAACAAGGTACCTATCCGGTTCTTAAAAAAATGTTCAACGTTCTGTAAAAGATAGTGTACAAACTGCAACACTTCTTTATTGAAGTGTTCACTAAAGGTTAAGAAAATTGAAATGTTAATCGACTTTCGTTGCTGACCGTACCTTCAAATTAGAGCATATAGTAGTTTATTGATTCAGGCGTGATCTTGTGGAAATCCATTATAAAATACAACAGACGTGGATATATTTAGTAACCTGTTCCGCTTAGCTATTTCTAAAGAGCCATAAAAAACCCTGAAAGAAATTGACACGTGTTTCACCTCTCAACGAGGCATCCTCAGGATGACAATTGACTTGTCGCGAACTCGAACACGGCGTGTTGCCACACCAAGCGCTGAGCGCAGACTGTGAGACTTTGCGTTACGACACGTGTCGATTTCTTTCAGGGTTTTTTATGGCTCTTTAGAAATAGCTAAGCGGAACAGGTTACTAATTATATATCCACGTCTACTGTATTTTAGAGCATATGATATTTACACTCGTAATCATATTAGCCCATGGTTGGGTCTGCTTTATACAAATTCGTAAGTTTTAAAAACTAAATGCAAAATATACCAACCTTCTAAAATCCTGCAAGTTCATTTCAATGGAGCTGGCGCTGCTGATGTCCAAGTAAAACAGTTTATATTGGAAGTTGTTGAATGACGTCATTGCATAGTCCGATGGTGTAGTTGAAGTCAGGAGGTTAACATCCACCTGGAATTTAAAGAGTAACAATTTAGTTTATTGGGTAGTGATTAGACACTTTGATGAATTGAATCACAATCAATCAATTACGATATGCAGCCTGATAATATTACGAGGGGTGGGCAATTAAAAATAAATTATCTGTAATCAATAACAGTCAGTCAGTCGTTACGGGTTGTCAGAAGCCCGAAAGTTTGACTACCAGTCTTACTAAGGGCTATCGTCTTACCCAGTTACTGAGTCGTGGTGGTCAGATAGGCAATCGCTCCATGTAAAATACTGGTATTCAGCTGCATCTGGTTAGACTGGAAGCCGATCCCAACTTAGTTGGGAAAACGTTGGGCAGATTGATTGAATAAAAATGCAGAATTGCCTTCGATCAACAATACCAACAGAATTGCAAATAGAATAGAACATAACGATGTAAAAGGCTAGGTCAAATATTGGGAATATTACATCTATACATTTCGTAAATTACTGAAGTGCACTTAAGGTATCGTGGCAAAAAGGAATGGTGCTATTAATCCTGTATAGTTCCAACTCGCTCTCGCACTGGACCGTTGATGGCTCTCAATAGGCCCTTGATGTACACAAGTTATGATAATAAAACCCACCTTATTCTCTCTAAGGTTCAAGAATCTCAAGGAGTCCAGTTTGTTCAGCATGAACTTGGATATCATGGTGAGGTTGTTCTCAGACAAGTCCAGGCTCTGCAGGCTGTTCTCCAGCCCAGCGAAGGAAGCTGGTGACAGTTCCGATATACTGCAGTCACGGAGCGAGAGAGTTTTGATCTTGGCGTTTCGGAAGGCATCTTCCTGAAAAAAGTAAAGTTGAAAGATTGTTTAATTTAGTACGCCATATCGAAACATACATATGAATGATGCCTAGGTCAAAAAAATAAAAATTCTAATATGTCCGTTACTCAGATAATAAAAATATATTAGACACGTATTTTTTGCTTTATCATATTAAAGTTGGGGAGTGGGGGTCACTACGTCACAATTAAGTAAAAAATCTACATACTCGTGACGTCATGGCACATTTTAACTCAATGTATCGCCGTAATCTTTTGATAACGTAAAAAAAGAAAAATATGTATCCAATATTTTTAATAACCTACATGATGTACAAAAAATTAATTTTTAGTCATCATCCCTATTCTCAAAGGCAACTCAATGAAAAAAAATGGAGGACGACATATCAATGGATTTACTAATACACGAAATTGAAAAAAGAGATGTGATTTGGAATCTTGCGACCAATTGGCACCGTGCACCTAGCTTCTGACGTTTCATAAGTGCCCTTGTAGGTTTATGTGAAATAAAATATTTTGATTTTGATTTTTGAAGGACTATTCAAATAGAATAATAAAAAGAAGGTCTTGGGAAGAATTAGTGTTAATTTTCTGTGACCATGGTGACTCTAAAAAACCCACAAGCAAATTGCCTCCTCCACGTCCATTCTCACTGAATGTTCACGCTAGACTGTCGCGCGCAAGCCGCCGCCATATGAACAGGTGAATCGCGCGGCAGCGCGCGTCGTCGCGAGTTCATCTGAACTTAGCCTTAGGTGAGGGACAGAAATATCATGCAAAGTCATGAAAGTAAAATTGTAGACAACACTTTACCCCCTTTTGAGAGTAGATATAGACTTCACATAGGGTCAAATAAAATTAGCTGAAAAACGTCAGAGACATGATCGGTATCGATGTTTAAAAATAAAACATCATATCCTTAACTATTCAATGAACACGTTCTCGAAAACGGCTCTAACGATTTCGATGAAAGTTGCAATATAGGGGGCGAAAAAATCGATCTTACTAGGTCTCATCTGGGAAATTCGTTTTCTCCGTATTTTCACCCAAGCAGAGCTCGGTCGCCCAAAGTTTAGAACAAGATGGCTACCTTAGAATAATGACATGGCAGCATGGAATTAGTAAGTACCTACTATCATGGCAGCATGGAATTAGTATGTACTTTCCAATAATATTAAATGAGCATTCTCTATTTTCACCAGAGCAGAGCTCGGTCGCCCAGGTACTATTTACTAAAATCATAATTTAATTCAAAGTAAATGCACTACCCACGGCCGTAAACCCCGTAATCAGCTGGAGTTACTTGGAGTATAAGTTAGTTTTTTTTTGTCTTATTTAGATACTATCAACAGCAATTACAACTCTGAAGTTTCGTCAGCTAATTTAATTTGACCCTGTATATTTTACTAGCTGCACCCCGCGGTTTCACCCGCATATGTCCCGATCCCGTGGGAATATCGGGATAAAAGTATCCTATGTCCTAACCCAGGTCATGGTCTACCCATGTGCAAAATTTCATCCAAACCGGTTCAGCTGTTTTAGCACGAAAGCGTTACAAACTAACTTTCGCATTTATAATATTATTTAGGATAACATTCATAATTTACAATGAGCGTTATTGTTTATGAAAAGTTTAGACCAAGACAAGCTCAATTATCCTAATAATCCTACTATAATTTATAACTGCCTCGTTGGTCTAGTGGTCGTAAGCGCTACTGCTGAGCATGAGGTCCTGGGTTCGATTCCCGGGTCGGGCAAAGTGTTATTGGGTTTTTCTATCTGGAATTTCTCAGTAGCAGCCCGGAGTCTGGATTTGTGCCCGGTTGATGGCAATAGGCTCGCTCCCTATTACATGGGACTTAAACATAACTGGCGAAATGTGGGTGTACCTGCTACAAGTACACCTCTGCCCAACCCTTCGGGGAAGCAAGGCGTGATGTTATGTATGTATGTAATTTATAATTGTTCGAGCATCGCCATAGGAAATGTATTGTTTTAGTTTTTACCGCAACAAGCATTTGCTTATTCGCCGACTACATGTCTACATTTGCTGAATAAGCTATCGCGCCCACCACAACTCACCTACTTTACGTGTGTATATTTTAATGTTTTTCCTAATAAATCGGTCAATCAATAACGGACGCAAAACAGTGATTTTATTTCCTGTAAACATCCCGTGTGAATCGTACCCGTCAACAAGCTACAGACAACATCTCAGTTTACGGACAAACTGCCCGTACAATAATAGTTAATATTATAAATGCGAAAGTTTTTGAGGACGGTTGGATGTTTGTTACTCTTTCACGCAAAAACTACTGAACGGATTTGGATGAAATTTCGCACACGATTTTCAAAATTCAAAAGTCATTTATTCAAACTAGGCTGAGAATCAGCACTTTTCGAACGTCAAAATTACATAAGACAGTCCCCCAAAAACGCCCACCCTTCACCACTTCCTAGTGCCTTTAGCTGGGAAGAAGAAGTGGCGCAACAAACTCCCCAGCAGCACAGCTGTCTGTTCAAGTTAGAGAATGATTCTATACAATAGTATACAAAATAACTTACATTATGCAACACAAAACATAATTCAAGTGATAAATTATAGGCCATATGTCAGCTAGCACACGCCAATATACCAACCAAAAACATCGAGAACTATACTCAAGCATTATTTAAAAAATAAAAAATAAATAAAAACAACGTAAACAGAACTAAATATCTAAATAAAAGCCTCGAGACATAAAGGGCGTGCCCGCTTACATAAAGCTGTAATTGGCAGTTATAAATGATAAACTAGGACCATCGAGATAAAATAAATGAACAGTTAATTACTAATAACAAAACCATGATCAGCAAGACGACCAGTCACCACAAGCAGCACCCGTTCACGAGCATAACGCAAAGATCAGCCATTACCCCCCTCGCCATATTTGAGATTAGTTTATAACCTGGATTTAGGGTACTTTTTATCCCGATATTCTCACGAGCTCGAGACTTATGCGGGTAAAACCGCGGGGCGCTACTAGTTATTCATAGATATACTTAGATGTTGTTTATTCAAGAACCCTATTACACGTTTTCGACCGAACCCAGGATTCACACTTGTTTCGTCGAAAACCCAAGATTTTATGAGCATCAGCTGCGCTTTTAACTTATCCCTAAGATCAATGATATAGTAAAACATGGGAGTGAATTTTTTTACGAGCTCGAACCTTTTTACGTTATAAAGCGTACTGTACTGTTTTATGTGAAAATATACGCGCTTCCTGTTAATGTTCTTGCTTTTATTGGGTGGTGTGCAATATCATTCTCGGTGGCAAAAATAAAAGGTTCTTTTGGTTCATCGAAAAAATCGCTAAAAATATGTTTTTTTTTGTCAAAACCATTCTATTTATATAAGGGCTTAACATTTTAGAAACCTTTAAGGCGAAAGCGTCAGGGTAGCCCGCGAAATTCAAATTTTCTTACGTTTTTTGCAATTTGCAGGTAAGTATTAGGTTGTATGTTGATCTAAATATGATTTGCGGTCGTATCAAATATTTATAATTATATAGAATGAACGGTGAAGGAAAACATCGGGAGGAAACCGGCATGTCCTAGAACCGAAAATTCGAAGACATGTGACATCTACCAACCCGCACTGGGCCCGCGTGGTGGATTACGGCCCACTCCCTCTCACAGAGAGGAGGCCTGTGTCTCAGCAGTGGGAACATTTATAGGCTGATGATGATATATAATTATAATCATAATAGTCATCAATACCACTCTCTAAGTTCATGTAATCCAATTGAATGACTATTTAATGAAATCATGACATTTGAGGATTATTCTAACTTAAGGAGTTGTTTTGCTAATTCTAATGATTTTAATTCTGTAAATTCACATTATTGATAAGGTCGCGAATCATATTTTAATCAACATACAACCTGACACTGACTTGCAAATTGCAAAAAACGTAAGAAAATTTTAATTTCGCGGGCTACCTTAGCGCATCCGCGTATTTCCAATCTATACAAGGCCAGAACGCAGCCATAGGAAACTGCTCGCGTATACATTGTAATGCTATTTTTAAATCTGTGATTACTATGTATACACGAATTTTGCATATTGCAGTTGTATAGTTTGTAACGTGGACGAGCGCGTCCTGGTTCCAAACTGTACTACATCACTTACGCCTGATAAGAGTTTTATAGATATAGTCTATAAAAAAAAGAAAAGAACAAAAGCGTGAACTGGATGAAATAGCTTAGGTTAGGTTAGGTTAGAACTGTGACCAACCACGCGCGAGCCGAGCGAGCGAAGAGAGCGGTGCCGCGGCAGCGGCCGGCGAGCGCTACTTCCAAGTTGCTCGCAGCCAGGCAAGCCATTTAATATTAGCGCAAGGTGCATTACCTCGCAAACAAGTTGGTTACCTGTTCACAATTTCTCGCAATCTAAACTCGATTAGTCCGTATGCGTACTGGCACTGTATACTATGGAATGAGGTAGTTAATTTCGTCACTACGAAGTATACGCGAGTATTTGCGTACTACTCTTGTATAGATTGGAAGACCTTAGTAAAAAAGTGATTTCCAATCTGTATGCGAGCAGTTTCCTATGGCTGCGTTTTAGCCTTGTATAGAATGGAAAGACGCAGCGCATCCTCCTTAAATAAAACAGTTACTTTAAACATAGGATTGCTCGATTAGTTTAGACATTGAACAGAAAGTACGAAACAGGAGGAGCTAATCCGAAAGAAACATGTTCATACAATCATAAACATAAATAAATATATATTTCTCAAGCATGCTTGGAAATTCGAACATTATTTTGACAACCTTCTTCGAGATAAATCGACTGGTCAATAATAAAAAGCAAAATAAAAATAAAAAAAAAACCCACGACGGTTAAAATGTAATTGGATGTCAAACTAGTAGTTTTGGAGAAAAATGGCAACATGGATTTGCATAAACAATATTTGCTGCAGCGCCCCCTGGTGAGTTGTCACCGTAAAACCTATCTAAGAACATGCACCAATCAAACCCGAACCCATAGCTGAAAACTGCATCAAAATCGGACTAGTAGTTTTGGAGAAAAATGGCAACATGGATTTGCACAAACAATGTTTGCTGCAGCGCCCCCTGGTGAGTTGTCACCGTAAAACCTATCTAAGAACATGCACCAATCAAACCCAAACCCATAAGTGAAATCTGCATCAAAATCGGACTAGTAGTTTTGGAGAAAAATGGCAACATGGATTTGCACAAACATCCTCTCACCCCAAACGCATATACTGTCTCCGTTCCGTCGTGGGTAAAAACATGCGAGGTCGGCGAAAATCTATAACTGTCGTCTTTAGCGGCTAAATAAATGACTATGAAAACTCATAACTGTCGTGTTATTTAAAAATGGAACTAACAGACTTTTTCTTCAACACATGGCAACCAAGGAGGTAACTCATCAAAGTTTTTATTTAAATTTCGATTTGACTTACAAATAGAGCCGTTTATAATAAAGAAAAATCAAATGAACATATTGGCGCGTGAAAAATTACTATCGGTGTTCGTCATTGATTCTGGAAATTATAATTAATTTACTCAGTTTGAATTTCCGTGCATTATTTGAGAAAAGTATTCTACAAGTCTTGGCTGTAACCAGACATTGATGGACTCATGTATGTGTGCCTCACGATCGTCCATCAAGGCCCTAATTACTGGCCGCGACAGTAATGTACTATAGGTAGATAATATTGGAAACTTACTCTCAAAGCATAAATGGTATTCCCGTCCAAAGAGGTCGAATTCAAAATGTTGAAGTACTTGAAGGACCCAGGATACAGGATTTTGATAAGGTTGTTGTCTAGCCTGAAAATATTGAAGAGAAAATAAGTATTAATATTAGCAAAAACATTATCAACGCTGTCATTTAAGAAAAACACATGTAACTAATCAGATCAATCGAAATTAAACACGACTGGTATTAAATGCTAGTGCATTTGATAACTGAAGGCCTTTAGTTGTAGCAAAAAGGTTACTTTAACCATTTTGCTGTCCCCGGCGAATAAAATCGTAATCGTAAAAACTAAATTTTACAGGAAAAAAAAAAAAAAACAGTTTTTTGTGAATATCTTATTAACATCGCGGAATTGTTCAAATATTTACCTACTTACCAAAAGAAAAGAGATTTTTTACATTAAATACACCTTAAAATCTCGTAACTTCTGAAATAACCGTAGGAAATGAATGAAAAAAATTGACAGAGTGTAATTGGACCTCTAAATATCGAATATGCAATAAAGTTAAAACTAACTGCCTCGTTGGTCTAGTGGTCGCAAGCGCTACTGCTGAGCATGAGGTCCTGGGTTCGATTCCCGAGTCGGGAAATGAAATGAAATTGTTTATTCTGTAAATAGGATATCGAAATCACTTTTACACGTCATATTAAAAATAAGCTAGATGAGTTCGGCGTTTCCTATCTGACTACTCTGAGAAGAAAGGCCGAAACAAACTCAGAGGTCGCAGTCTCTTTTAAAGTCCAGACATAATCTTGGTCAGGCCATATGAGGACCATGTAGATAAGTGTCTGAAAAGGTCTTTTGAGAAAAGAACCACACAGATTTGAGTGGACCTGTCCAGTCAGTGCAAGCATTTGTCAGTAATCATGGAGCTCAACTCAGAACTTAAGGAGCTCAACTCGACGAACAATACCAAAGAAAGGACATTTGGGTAGGCCGCATAAACTACTCAAACTGCCAGACCATCACTAAAACTAGCAGAGAAATAAAAACAATATCCACATAGTCCTCACATTCACAATAGTTAAAATAATATAATACTTTACAAAGTATTATATTATTTTCGGGCAAAGTGTTATTGGGTTTTTCTATCTGGAATTTCTCAGTCTGGATTTGCGCCCGGTTGATGGCAATAGGCTCGCCCCCTATTACATGGGACTTAAACATAACTGGCGAAATGTGGGTGTACCTACTACAGGTACACCTCTGCCCAACCCTTCGGGGAAACAAGGCGTGATGTTATGCTATATTAAAACTATCGTAATAGCACATTACCATTTTATTCGCCGAGGACAGCGATTTTTGCCACATCTAGAACACAGAATTAATCTACCAGACGAGTTCGAAGTGAAGTCTATTGAAAAAAAAAAACATCAAATAACTTACTTCAAAGAGTCCAAAGACAATTTGATTCCGTTTAGATCATGCGCAGGCGGAACTTGTTTGATCAAGTTATTGGACAGGTCCAGGAACCTTAGCTGACGCAGCGGTGATAACTCTTCGTAAGGTATGTAGGCCAGTTGATTGTCGCCGAGAAGGAGCTGAAATTGAAGAAAATGAGATACAGAAAAAAATACGGCACATTTGAACTGATACGAGAGTCTATAATACCTCAAATTGCTGAACATGATCTTCCGTTACAGCGAAAATACTGCAGCATTAATTTTGACATAAATATATGGTAAAGTTAAGGATTAATGTTAAGTACTATGTTTGACGAAAATACGAGTCCATAAAATTTTCCCGACGAAAAAATTACAAACCGAACAATAAACAGCTAGTACATTACATCATGAAACTTTGCATAACAACTGGTTTCTTTTTAATTTTCCAAAATTTTCACCATAAACAGAAATGACCTATACTATCGGCGCCTTGGAGCCTTCTCGCGTAGTGTGTGAGCGAGCTAAAGAGTGAATTTGAGCTGCGGTATTATGGAGTCTTAAGCTAAACGCACATTACAGCAGCATCGGGCAGCAGCGCATCGCATTGTAATAAAAAAAAAAAGCGCGGTGCGGCTCGCCTGTAGTGTTCATACAAATTGTACGAAAGTAATGTATGGGGATTTTTCATTGCGGTGCGTCCCGCCCAAATGTGCATCAGTCATTATGCTACATTTACAAAGGAAGTGGTCGGCAAACTCATTAGTCAATAGAGCATTAGTCAAAAGATTTCATATGAGAGCCAATCCTTTCTGAGTCCAAACTGTTTCAATATACTTTTCTTAAACTTAAAACTACCATCTGCTAAGAAGTAAGATGCCTTCATCATCATCACATATCGGCTGATAATAATATGATGAAGGCATCTTACTTATATATATGGAAAACTTTGAAAGGTACAGTAAATTATTAATTTCGATGTCCTGTTAATTATTGGTGAAAATACTTCGGAAATAAATCTTTGAAATGTAATTTTAATTTTAAATAGACCCGCGTAATACGGTAGTTGTCTAGGTAAAAAGAAAGAATTTCTATTTAGTCCGTCTTTTAGATAACAAAAAAATATTAGACACGTATTTTTTGCTTTATCATATTAATCAAAAATAACTTTGAAAACACGCATTATGGTTGGGGAGTAGGGGCTCGCTACTTCACAACGTCGTATTAAATTTAGCAAGGCGTGACGTCATGCCACATTTTAACTCAATGTATCGCCGTAATCTTTTGATTAGGTGAAAAAAAAAAAAATATGTGTTCAATATTTTTTAATAATCTACAAAACTTGTACACAGGTAAAATTTTGTACACAGGCCTATTACGCTCGCATTTATTGACATTTGTACAGAGCCGCACTCTATAGGTCAAAGAGCCGCATGCGGGCTCGCGAGCCGCGGTTTGCCAACCACTGTCCTAAGGCTACAGTTTTCTAGAAAAGCGGTGGTGTGCACACAGCGGCCGCAGCTGACGGCTGTCATGAAAATTATGACACCGGGGTTTGACCTTATTACACTGTTTGTCCACCGCACCGTGAACGGGACGTTGACGAGAAACGGCCATAGTCAATGTCGTTGGTCTAGTGGTCGCAAGCACTACTGCTGAGTATGAGGTCCTGCATTCGATTTCCTGGTCGGGCAAAGTCTTATTGGGTTTTTCTATCTGAAATTTCTCAGTAGCAACCCGGAGTCTAGATTTGTGCCCGGTTGATGACAATAGGCTCACTCCCTATTACATGGGACTTAAACATAACTGGCCAAATGTGGGTGTACTATATTTACACCTATGCCTAACCCTTCGGGATTACAGGCGTGATGTTATGTTATGTTAGTAAATGGTGTTACTTTGGCGTCATCATCTCGTTCTCGTTGACGACCCGTTCACGGTGCGGTGGACAAACCGCCTTACGGTGTCAAAAACGCTCTCTAGGCAAACACAAACCTACTACGCTTTGGAATGGACCACTAGCTTCATCTTTCTGACTGACCGACCCCTTGACAGTTCAAAAGTGCCTGTACTTGCTTTATTTGAAATAAATTCTTTGAGTTTGAGTTTGACACCAAAATACTTTCATAAATAACGTTTATGTGACGTCATTCGTCAGTAAATTGCGGAGACTATGTGGTGGCCACCGCTGTTCTAGGACAAATGTAGCTTTATTGTGTTAAGTCTACCTACCGCAAATAGGGTTGCCAGGTGTCCGGCTTTTTACAATGGTGTCCGGCCAAATATACACAAGTCCAGCTTGGCCGGCCTTTGCTAGGCTTTTGGTCAACCCCGCCCCGACAAGAGATGCGATTATTGATTGTTTAATTACTTTCAATATAATGAAGAAGGCTAATTATGTAAATCGGTGTCCGGCTTTTCTATTTTTGGGCCTGGAACCATTTTTTTTTTCCGAGATTATTAAATAACTTGTCCCGCTCTGGGCGGAGCGGGAGGGCGTGTCAGACTCTTACTAACTAAAACCCACCCGTGTTCCTTCAGTTGCCATGTTGCCAGGGGCCACGGTATCCCTTTCGGACTTTCCCGTAACCCCGGCAGGCATCGGCCCTAGCGGACCCCGTCAGTTCTGTTGACATCTCCTTGAGGCGCGCGTGGAACACAACGCGCCGTCGACCCGGGCCTGGTCCTTATCGGACAGCGAGCTACACATTGCTTGCCATCCGCAAGCCCGTGCCTACGGTGGCCGGGAATCGGCCTGCGACTCCCGACGCCCAGGGCGTCTCCTGCGGCGGTTAGGGACTTGAGGGCGCGAAATTTGCCTCTCCCTCACGCATTCCGGGCCTGGCAACCCTAACCGCAAGTCGACACAGAAACTATTGAACTAACCATCAGCTCACCGTAGAAGTACCTACGTAATGCCTATTTTCGAAACTTGCGTGACTTGAAATACATTAGTGTTAACAGCTACAACCTAATCGGGTTATAAGCAGTTAACACTAATGTATTTTAGTAATTAGTTTAATTTATATTTTCACACAAGTTGTTGAAATGGTTATGACCTTTGAACAGGTTATTGGTAGAAGACTAACATCCTCTTAAGGGGTCATTTTACTCATCATTATGAACAACTTTTACTATGGGACTAAAACTGAAATCGCAAAAAAATAAACAAGTATCCCTAAAAAAAAACCTGTCTGATTCGAAAAACTCTTATAGGTACTGCAATAAAACTACCTAAAAGTAATAAAAATCTTAATATTATTGAAAAAAAAAAAGATTGCTATTAAAAATCAAATTTTTAGAACCTAAATTACCCCAAATTCATTAAAAATGAGCAAATTTTCAACAGAGGTATAAGTTATGACTTGTAGACACCCGCTAAAGGACGGCCGCCCGCACCCCATGTAATAACCCGGTAAAATTCCCCATTGAAAATAATTTGACGACATATATTCTTTTTTCTTGAAAATTGCCACATAAATAGACTCTCAGTACGATACATAACAACACCCTCACAGATAGGACAGGTTTTTTTTAACATGTGCATTATGTTCGCATAACTCGTCAAAATTTAGGTAACATCTGACTTTTTTTTCGCGATTTCAGGTTTCGTCCCATAGTAAAAGTTGTTCACAATGATGAGTAAAATGACCCCTTAAGAAATTTTTATAGTTTTACTAATAACCCTGTATACAATACCATATTTAATAAACTTATATTATATCAAAATTTCAAGATAGAAAGCGTGTCACTCATCTTTTCAGCCTGCAATTACGCCAAGGTCTGGGCCACTTACGATCTAAATTCTGGTTCAAGAACTCGTATTATTTTATTTCCGAGGAAATTTTTGAAGAACAAATGTTTTGTTATACCGCTGTGCAGTAAAGCATTAAATTAAACTCAAACTCAAAGCATTTATTTCAATTAAACAATTTGCAGGCATTTTTGAATTGTCAAAGAATCGGTCAGTTAGAAAGTGGAAGTTTGTTGCCCATTCCAAAACGTATATCTCTATGGAGAAGAACGGGCAAGAAACTCTAAGGACACACTTTTAAATATAGATATTATTATTACAATATCCTGGGTACTTACATTATTCTTGTTGCTTCTTTATGTGAGAACAATGTACAAAAAAGAATCAAAAGCAATTGAAAATATAAAATTATAATAACAACAGGAAGACGTAATCTACTAACTTCGTTTACATTTCCAATTTTAAGAGCAACATCCATTTAAATAAACAAATTAGTCAATTCTCTTCTGAAATGACACAAGCAATAAACAGCCTTTGTTGTTTCATAATAAAGCTCAACTTACCCTATTCAGTCTGCTCATCCCATCCCGAAACACACCACTATCGATCACAGACAGATGGTTTCCGTGCAGGTCCAGGGTCTCCAACATAGGCAAGCTGGAGAAGGCATCTAGAGGCAGGTTCGCTATCGAATTGTCTGCGAGAATTAACGTGGTTAACGTATGTTCTAAACCACGCCAATTGTCACCCGAAATGTCTGTTATTTCGTTTCCTGGAATTGTTGCAAGAGAAACCATTAGTCTTGTTAACACGGACAAAGGAAGTGTACTGTAAGGTGCTGGTAATATATTTATATAAGGACTACGGTGAAGCAAGAAGGAGGGTTATGATTTTGACTGGTATGTATATATTTTCATCTGTTCCCTCATTACTTCTAAACTACTCATCATAATTTGACAAGTGAGATATCGTTGGAAGCGTCTTGATTGTCCGCTGGTTATGGGCTATGTGATGTCTCATTAAATGCATTTTTTTTTAAATGATATCTTGTTGGTTTTCGAATGAAAGGGCTTAATTAGCACATTTCAATATGTATATATATATATATATATATTATAACCCCAAAATAATTTTAAATAAAAATTAAAAATTATATAAAATCAAATTAAACACAAGAAATAGTCAGTAAACACTTTTTCTTTCTTTATTTCTTCTTCTTCTTAATTATCGATGTGTCATTGTTATGGCAACACCAAAATTAAATTTTACGTTTCATTAGGGCCTTGAAATTGGGTTGTTTAATCTCTATCTATTTTAACAATAGGTATACTGTAGTGCACAGACTCTAAAAAAGGTTAAGTGGTAATAAATCACCTCTCTACTTCACAAAGCTCTAATCCTTAAAAGAGCTTCGAAAGAGCCTTTTTGTAAGTAACTCAATTCGTCTCAGTTCACATCGAATAAATCTTTACCTACATGTGTATCAAGGTTCGTTAATTTATTTCACTCAGACGTCACCCAAAATCTCCAACGCATTTACAAAATACGATACACCAATTTTTCTCTCAAGACCTCCATCCAATATTGGATCAAAACTTGAAAAAACTCCCTCCACTCCAACAAGAAATTGTATCATACAAATTCTAACGCCAATACTGGTTCAAAATTTGCACCAACAACTTAAATTGAACGAGAAATTTCAAGTATATATCACCTGTCAGATCCAGTAGCCTCAGTTTCTGCAAGTATCTTAGCGACCTGCTGGGCACAGCCGTCAATTTGTCCTGTCGTAGTTCCAATTCCCAGAGGGTATTGTCAAGACCGTAGAATGCCTCTTCATGGATACTCTCGAGCGGGTTCTCGTTAATTGCAAGACGGTACAACCCTGAAATTAATCGTCTTTGTTAGATTATCTCTAAACAACAATATCTATCTCTTCTATATTCTTATCATGAGGTGAAGTTTTGTGTATGTATGTAATAGTGATGTGCCGGATCGTTAAAAACTGTAATCCGCGGATACGGATACGGGTACGGATTTCAACTTTCTTCAGGTTCAACAGGAATTATTTATGATCCTCATCGTAAGTGACTTTTGGGGGACAAAGCTGCCAAGTTACTCTTTTTGAAATATAATTTACCATTACTCAATATTAATTATGACGTATACTTTTTTAAGTTCTTGAAAACAACATAGTTTTAATTGATGTGTTAACTTACATAATTATTTCAATTAGCATAGCACAAATATTAGAGGTTTGATCTCACTACAAAGATAGTTTAATTACTACCTTATAACTTAATTTACTGGTACTTACTCTACTTGAATTATAATAAAAATGATTAAATTTATTTTTTTACTAATTTGGATTGATGTTAACACTATTTTATTGCTACATATCTTTAAAATTTCATATACGTCATTAAATGTATTAATATAAAAGATCCGTTCAAGATCCGCCAAAAAGTAACGGATACGGATCTTTTTTCTCCCTCGGATATCCGCGGATACGCATACGGATACGGATATCCGGCACATCACTAGTTTGTACGATGGAATCCTTGGAATTCCTGATGCGATTACAAAAAATCTGTCACAGATAGAACAATACACTATTACCGAGTGACATAGGATACTTTTTTATGTTAGAAAAATTAACGCTTCCTAGGAAAGCTCCATCTGGGTGAAACTACGCGGCGCAACTAGTGTGAGAATAATGAACACTTCGATTGAAGCTTAAAAGATATTAAGTGCTAATCTTGTCTTAAAGGGTATTCTGTTTATTGAATATGAATCCTTTGAAGTGACTTTTCTTAAGACTCCTACATTAATGTTAAGTACAGCATTAACATTATCGTTAAGGGATAAAAAGATCTTTCAGTTACTGTTATGCTCGAGGGCGTAGATAATGAGATGCGTAAAAAAATAAAAGTTACAGAAATAAAGAAAGTTACAGAAGCCGAGATCTTAAAACGCCTACGGTTGTGTACCTAATTAACATAATTCTCTAATTCCTAAGTTTATGTCAGCAAAAAAATACGCTACAGCTTCGATCTTTAGCAATTATCAGCTGAAATGATGATATAAATAATCTTTTATTTCATTTAAATACTTATAAATTATATTTTTAAATATTAGAATAAAGAAAATCTAAAAACATTTAAAAATATAAAAAATAGTAGCCCACCGGTATCGGGAACAGAGTCCAAGCTACCGGGCGGTCAGGGCTCCAGAGAGAGGAACCTCCTGACAATGCGAGCCGTGTCCAGGAGTACCGCTTTCTGAATCAAGCCCATGATCCAGCTGCCCAACGAGAGCCTCCTTAGGTGTTGGTCGAGGCTCTTGGCAATTAAGTCATTGGCTGATACGACTATCGGCACAATGATCGCTGAGTCCACATCCCACATGCCGACTTATTAATTATATTAATAATATCATTAGTATCGTTCGATTGAACAAAGTACTGTCGCTATAAATCATATTTCAAAGCATTATCATGACTTACAATAAAATGAACACCTAAATCTTCAATGTCTTTCGTAAAGCAACTGAGGTTTTAGCAAAATAAATGCTCTCAACTCAAGTATTAATTCAGTCAAAATCTGCTTACGGCAGATATAAGCGTATCAGGCTGAGCGTCACATATTCAAACAGTTTACTTATTTACCAGTATGAAACGCTGAGTGGAGGATTAAGATAGACCTTTCCTTATTATATTTACCGTGTCAGTCGCAAGCGGCGCTCAGTCAGCGCGACACGAGAATTTATGTTGGTGATATCAAATATACATGTTTTCGGCGTAATCTTGTTGGCATTTGTACTTGTTTTCGCATTTTTCCTTATTTCTAGGCATTTCTGGGGCAGGACAATGAATTATGGGAGTTATATAGAAATAGACTGTTTTGGGGTTCAACCAGGTAGAGAATACTTCAGTTTTTTAACACGCTTTTATTAGGTCGACCTGTATGTAACTATGTAATGGAATCTAAGGTAACTAATTTAACCATCTTTCAAGGGTCGTAGCGTAATGAAAATTGGCAGTTGTATGTAGTTCTGATGACAATACAATAATACGGTACTGTCGAACTGATCTGATGATGGAGCCGGAAGATATGAACTGGAACTTCATGATGGAAAATTGTATCATAGCTGTTTTGGATTTCTTAGAAAAGTCTTGTAATGAACTTCTGACCACGAATTTTATGTTTTTACGTGCATTTATAAAAGCGTGTTTTTCTAGTGTTTTTTAAACTATAATTTTTTTTTATGTGAATACTTCTTTAGGCGCGTTGGGCATTTTTGAGATAGGAAAAAACAATTGAACCGGCACCTCATTTTTGTAAACGCGATTGTGCTCTTTATTTAGATAAGGTTACGGACCAATGTTATATACAAGTATTTTTCTTCCACGTAAGTTTTCACTTCTGTCGGCACTTCCGGAGTGCCGCTGTTTCATACTTTTGATGGTAGTTTCGTAATGACGCTTTAAGGCTTGTGCAGACCAGCGCGACACGCGACGCGACACAAAGGCACCGCTCGTCGCGCGACGAGTGGTGCCTTTGTGTCGCGTCGCGTGTCGCGCTGGTCTGAACAAGCCTTTATTTAAAACTGTTCAGCAATTTGTATCCAATTGTGTGGACTTGAAAATGTCTGCATCGATTTTCCCAACAAATGAATCATACTATATACGTTTTTTTATGTGTGAACATACAACAATGAAAAGAACACATTACACGGTTGAAATTCTAACAAAGTATAGAAGTTTAGCTAGTGCAACTATGTATTCCGAGGTTTAACTTTTAACGAAAGTTTTACTGCATAATTTATATTATGTGAAACCGTTCTCCCTGAAGGTTTTGTAACAAAGTTAGCCTTTAATAATGCAGGTTGTAAAGTACACTATTATCTCTTTAAGCAAAGTTATTGTTTGCTCTCTCAGAATTGTGTGGACTTGAAAATGTCTGCATCGATTTTCCCAACAAATGAATCATACTATATACGTTTTTTTATGTGTGAACATACAACAATGAAAAGAACACATTACACGGTTGAAATTCTAACAAAGTATAGAAGTTTAGCTAGTGCAACTATGTATTCCGAGGTTTAACTTTTAACGAAAGTTTTACTGCATAATTTATATTATGTGAAACCGTTCTCCCTGAAGGTTTTGTAACAAAGTTAGCCTTTAATAATGCAGGTTGTAAAGTACACTATTATCTCTTTAAGCAAAGTTATTGTTTGCTCTCTCAGGATGTGGAAGTTATGCGAACTTTACATCTTATTCTGGGTTCTTCTTGTTATAAAAAAATGTGTCAGTGATATTTTTATGTTTTGACACAAGCATAATGATACCCTTTGTAGTCTATAAACATTTATCTATTCATCAACAGACTATGAATCTGAAATTCGCTTGGACGGCAGAATCGTAACACTGAGCGACAAAATGCCCTTCACTTCTATTGGCTCTTTGGCTTGCACTTGAGAGCCATTAAACCAGCTATACAGGAACCTGAATATCATATAAAGTATATAAGACCTGTTTTCACATTTTATATCTCATAGAAATGAAAATATTTTCCAACAAAGCACAATATAACGTAAGCTTCCATGTCCTCCTTTTCTGATATTTGCCAAATCGCATCACATACACCGTGAAATTTGAATCACAGTTTTTCTAGAACAAACGTTATTCGGACCATGGTCTACTACCATTCTACAGCATCCAATTAAAAAAAAACATAAATTGGTTTTTGAAAAAACACAAAAGACCAAGTTTAAAATGTCAAGATTATCTACTTCTTACTAAATTTCGTTTAAGGAGATACATTTCCCTGTAAACAATGCTGTGTCCCATGCGTGGTGTCTGTGTTGTAGGGAGTAACGAGAATCTTGACATTTTAAACTTTGTTTTTTTTTGTGTTTTTTAAAAACCAATCATGTTTTTTTTAATTGGATGCTGTAGTATGGTAGTAGACCATGGTCTGAACAACGTTTGTTCTAGCAAAACTGTGATTCAAATTTCACGGTGTATACTTATTGCAATGCCATATTTTACTGAATACAATATTATTCTTACATTCCGCTCGCGATGTCGGGTCCATTCGCACAGAATTTTTCAAACGTCACCTTGGGAGATATTTAAACGTATGTAGCTATATGTTACGCGACTTTTATTGATATTGGATATCAAGTATTTTCATTTATTCCCTGATCTTCTTGAGGAATGAATGTGTCTCTTATATGAGAACCTGTCAATCCATTCTCCTCAAAACATATTTATTCTCTACTGACCTGTAGCTTGAAAGAACTGTGGCTCCAGATCCCTTATCTGGTTTCCAGTCAGCTGCAGCATAAAGACTTTCGAACTGTTGATGGTGCCAGGAACCCTCAGGATCGGCACGTGGTTGCAGGTGACGATGCCCAGGTCTCCAGCTGGCTTCGAACACGAACATAATGCTTGGAATAGGCATGGTGGATGGCCTTGGTCAACGTGGAGCTGGAAGAAAAGAATTTGATGGTTAGAGGTGGTTGATTAATGGGTGATCAGGTCTGCAAGGGATGGGAAATAATTGAGCTAGAGGTTGAAAGAGTTGTAGTTTCAGCTCTCGACTTAGTCTTTCCAAAGATGGAATCCTTTTTGTATTATTGTATTATTTTGGTGCTTAGATCACAACCAAGTAGGTATGCATAGGCACATTTTGGCCGCGCTTTTATAAGGCAGGCTCTCTCATATTTAAAAAATATATGAACGGAAATATTTATTGCTAAAAATGAGCGTCTGAGACCGCCACAAAATACGATAATGCTTGAATAATGTCGCATTTTGTTTAGATTGTATGTTTTTGATAGACATTTTCGCACATAAGTGGCTGTTATCGCATACATATTTACGTGAACATTTTTGTAAAAGTAAATAATGGAGCTAGCAGATGGTCCAACTGAAATCTCAATGTCTCTCAAAATCTCGAAGATGTGTCATACGTTTCATTTCAGTGCGCTCGTCGGTCGTTACCAATGACAAAGGTAAGAGGAGACTCCCTAAATCTATTAAACGAACAATATTTGTATATTTGTTTGAATATAAATATATTTGTACTCACGTTCTCGAAATTGGCTCTAAGATGAAAGTTGCAATATAGGGGTTTACGGGGCGAACAATCGATCTAGCTAGGTCTCATATGTGGGAAAATTCGTTTTCTCTATTTTCACAGCCTCGGAATGTGATACAATGTTAGTATACCCGGGCGATTTGTTTATTTCTATTTTCACCCGAGCAGAGCTTATATTCGGAAAAGTCTCGCATACAACACACAATCAAAATGGAACTTTAGTATATGATTTATTGCATCTTTTTCTTTCTATATTTAAGACAGTTACGTAATTGGAACATTTTCGCTCGATTCATTTTTTATTCTAAAATCATGTCTTTTTTAAAGATTATTTGAAACAAAAACAAGATTACTTGGCTTTTATGTCTAAAATAATTATTGACAGAAAGAAAATATAGTTTATTATCCTGATATAAGATATTTTTTCTCTAAATCAATTATAACTTTAGTTATAAACGAAATAAGAATTGAGACTTACGACATTTAGTTCCGTGCTCGAACACGACCAAAGAGCGCACGCAATATTCAACTTTATTACTGATGTGTTAGCGTTTAGCACATAGTGGAGTGGTGAGGTGCATGGGGGCGGAGTTTACGTGGAAATTGTCTTTGGAGTGCCTGGTCTTAAGGGATCTCGCGCACTAGACGGCTACGACTGGCCGGAGTTGTGGCCGTGTAGTGCGTGAGATCCCTAAATCGTGTGAAACTGTCAAAGGCACGTAACTGGTAGAATCTGATAGAAGATAGAAATAGGTAGGTACCACTTTATCCACAAAACTCTTTCACAAAGAGCTAAACTAAATAGGGATACCCACAAAAAATACTTTGTCGAGCTAAAAGGAAAAACAATTCCAGACAATCATAAACGTCCCCAAATAAAACCCAATTCCATTAAAACCATCTAAAATGAAACAAACAGATCGCTATCCATCTCTTTAAGAGCCAAGTTAAATGGCCTCCATATCATAACTTGAGATGAACGGTAATTTGTAGACGCTGTTGTTTGCAAGAATTAAAGCGAACGATGATAACTGTGTTACAAAAGATCCACTTTATTAAAGACTTGTCTAGTCATCAATCAAACTTTGTTATTGTTTTCAAGCTTCGTCTTAAGCTGCGTTTTCACTTAGCGTTTAGAACAGTTCTGAGCGAGCAAGCGTTTGTTCGCGCGGTAAATAAAAACACTTGAGCGAGCGAACATGTTTTTTCAGTGATGATCTAAACGAATGCTCCTCGCTCATTCTTTTAGTGAAAACGAGATGTTTTTTGTTTTTGAGCGAACATCGGTAGAATAGCAAACATTTGCTCTCAACAAATGTTCGCTCAGCAGGGTAGTGAACACAGATGTTTTCTGTTTTGAGTGAACATCGGTATAACAGCAAACAGTTGCTCTGAACCAAATGTTCACTCGTCGGGGTACAGAAAATGCGGTTTTAAAAGGCGCTTTGTGTGATCTCGAATTCACAGGTACCTACTTAAAGTTTCAGTGAGAGATGACTTGATGTACCTGTTGCTTGATTTTGCCTCATAACACGGAAGAGAAGATAATATTGATTGATAAGAGTCTTGGGAAGTATTGCGTCGTCCACAGCTGAACAAGTTTGTTATTCAGTACCTAACTTGTCCATAAAAGACATGGTGGGACGCATTTCTAAATAAGCCTGTTCTGGGGAATCCAAAAGATCGGTGAAAAAGGAAGTGTCGTTATTAATAGGTATCTCACTGGATGACACTGCTGCCATCATTGTAAATTCTACAAGATATTATAATTTATACCGAATATCAGGAAGTATTATCCTTACGATGTTTTCCTTCCCCGTTTTTGAAGCACGTGATAATAATACAATACCCCATGAATCCGAAAAGTCTGAGGTGCGTGCCTTGGGATCGAATTCGAGACCTATGTATGACTTGGCAGTCTGACGGTCACACCATTAGGCTATCACTACTTTTGCCATGCCTGAAAAATATTTCTCGACGCCATGTGAAGCCAAGTCAGAGGCCTATGGGCGGTTTACAAACTCTGACATCAGGATAGTCATTAACCACACGAAAAAAGAAGAAGACGAATTATTTTTCTAAGTTTATTGAACTGCTAACATCCAGAATATCGATAAATAATTATTAATGATCTGAGGTATTGGTAATGTGTTCATAGTGAGTTTGGATTCTGAAAATGTTTGCGATTGAATTCTAAAAATCATTACTATTTAGTTTTTTCAATAGGTTGTGGATATTATTGAAATTGTTTACAGAAAGTGTCTAATAATATTGCATTCAGTATTAGAATCAATGTTTCGTTTTACCATATTTTTGTAAATTACAGAGGTACCTAGTTAATAGGCCTGTGTCCAAATTTTTACTTTTTCGATTATATTGAACGTGTATTTTTCTTTTTTGACATAATCAAAAGATAACGGCGATACATTGAGTTAAAATGTGGCATGACGTCACGCCTTGCTAGATTTAATACTGAGCTGTGACGTAGCGAGCCTTACTCCCCAACTTTAATGCATGTTTTCTAAGTTATTTTTGATGAATATGATAAAGCAAAAAATACGTGTCTAATAATAATTTTATTATCTGAAAGACGGACTAAATAGTTTTTTTTTTTACCTAGGCTACTACCGTATCGTAGTTTTTTTACGACAGTAAAGGGTAGATATTAAATCATGCTTGCTTTTAGACAACTATACCTAATTTTCAAAGCTGCAGTACGAGTACCAAACAGTCCAGTATTTGCGGAACAAATAGGTAGGTACGCCGTCCAGTTTGCACAAAAAGTTAACAACCGTACTAAAACAACGAACTGGATTAGTATAGGTACGATCCAAAAGTTCCATGTTTCGGTTTTTATACATATTGCGGTATCCAGTAAGTAATAGCGGCTGTAGGGGCGTGAGGATCCCTAAAAACCCTCCTCTCTGGGAGTTTTCACATCAATTTAGGGTAACATAACACATGTACTTTTTAGCAAACGGTTTCGTTCATAATTTGGAAGGATCCAGTGCGTACATAACAGACTTTTTTAGGCCTGAGTCGAAAACTCATGTTTGAGTTCGACTGATGACCGGGTTTGCCCTCATCTGTTTCTAGGAAAGCGCTGAGCAATGGCGGACTCGAGTCCTGTTGCTTTTGCAATTTCGTAGGCGTTTTATTAATAGAAGTCGAATTATTAATTCACTGGAGTAAAATTACTAGAGCTAGGGGTCACCTAGTAAAATAATAAGGTCATACTTCATAAATATTGTAATTACAAACGTTGAATTAAGTAACGAGTTAGTTTAATCTAAGTAAGTTACGCTCGAAGTTGTGGACGAGTATGTTTACCTAGGACAAACTGTCCAGCTAGGTAGGTCCAACTTCGAGAAAGAGGTCAATCGTCTAATCCGTTTCGGCTGGGCAGCGTTCGGGATGCGACGCAATATCTTTTCGTCCCACATACCACAGTGTCTCAAGACGAAAGTCTTTGACCAGTGCGTGTTGCCAGTGATGACCTATGGTACTGAAACGTGGTCGCTCACAATGGGCCTTATCAGAAGGCTAAAAGTCACCCAAAGAGCAATGGAGAGGGCTATGCTTGGAGTTTCCCTACGTGATCGAATCAGAAATGAAGAGATCCGCAGAAGAACCAAGGTAACCGACATAGCCCGAAGAATTGCCAAACTTAAGTGGCAATGGGCAGGGCACATTGCTCGCAGAACGGATGACTGATGGGGTCGAAAGGTTCTGGAGTGGCGACCACATACCGGAAGACGTAGCTTTGGAAGGCCTCCCACAAGATGGACCGATGACCTTGTGAAGGCCGCAGGAATCCGCTGGATGCGGAAATCACAAAATCGGTCGAAGTGGCGGTGCTTGGGGGAGGCCTATGTCCAGCAGTGGACGTCTTTCGGCTGAAATGATGAAGTAAGTCTACTATTAAGTTTAAAAAAATAGAACAATAAACATTTCCTTATTATCGAACAAAGTGACAGCTAGCATATGTCATTTTACTCCAGTGAATTAATAATTCGACTTAAAAACCTAATTAAAATATATAACAGAGAATTTCTTGATATCTTCTGCTTTTTTTTTTAGGTAGGGCATCTCGTAGTTGATCTCTGAGATCATGACTACTTAACCGAGCTTTCCTGTGGGTGTTAAGCTTCTACACTTAAAACCTCCAGCCAGGGGTTATTCAACTATGCTAATTAAAACTAGGTGAACGCTCGCTAAGGGCACCCCCTGTGGGGTACGAACCTCGGTTTAGGGCGTCAACTGGAGGGAGGACATCAAGGATGGGACTGGCTGGCTTGGCTTGCCTAGCTTATTACATTCTTTCACTCCCGGAAAAATGATTGAATATTGTTTTATTCAAATACAATAGACGTGGATATATTTAGTAACTTGTTCCGCTTAGCTATTTTAAAAGAGCCATAAAAAACCCTGAAAGAAATCGACACTTGTTTTACCTCTCTACGAGGCATCTTCAGGATGACGATTGACATGTCGCGAACCCGAACACGGCGTATTGTTTTTTTATTATTAAAATAATTCACAACATACCTAATAATTTACTGTACAAACAAAATTGTATGATATTATTATTAGGTATCTTAAAAATAACAAGACTTCAAATTAGCGTGGATATTTTCCTATAGAAATTATAATTATAACTTGCTTAATGACCGCCCTGATCGTTTGGAACCAAGTCGCAGCCGTAATTAAATTATATTGCCTTTCTAATACCTACTTGGCAATAACGAGGAAACATCTTCAAGTGTTGTGTGTGAAAGTACAATATTAAAATTCACGCATGTATTACGCGAAGGGTTTCATTTCTTCACATATACGAGTAAGTTCCTATTTAATAGAAATAGGGTAATATTGCACCCAACCAGGAATAGTAGAAGCTGAGCTTCGACTGGGAATTTTCTAAAGAATAGTTATTTATGCTACAAGTACGGAAATCATCTTATGCACGTGTATCATACAACATTTTACTATGCATTGAGCGAGGAAATAAAAACGAGCGAACCTTACAGTAGTCGCATATGATGACGTATATAATAGGTTCATCATCATTATCGTCATCGCCATCGTCATCGCCATCGCCATGAGTTTGACTTTGATTGACTTTAACTAACTTTGACTTTCACTGACTGACTGACTTTGACTTTCACTGACTGACTTTGACTTTGCGTTTTTGACTTTGACTTTGACCATCGCCATCGCCATAACTTTGACTTTGACTGACTTTGACTTTTTGACTTTGACCATCGTCATCACCATCGTGGCATGTGGCACTTTAAGCACAGTTTGGCTGCTTGGAAAACGCTCTTTTCGAGCACATGCATTGTAAAATACATTTTCACCCTATGCTTTAGCTAACCTGGGGATTGTAGATGTTCAGCTATCGTGCTTGCTAGACCAGTAATACCTTAATTGGGTGAACACACTTTCAATCGCAATCTAAGATTTTTGAAGGATATTGCTTACTTATTCATTGCTTCATAGGTTTGAAAATTCGTCTGCTCATCAACGTAAATGACGGCTGAACTGTCAAAATAAACCCATTGCGAACAATTGTCATTTTATGTGTTCGGTACGGAATTACCCCGTAAATAATAAGCTAGCTTCCGCCAGTGCCTTAACCCGCGTGATATCTATATAAATTATAGCCTATGTTACTCAGTGATAATATAGCATTCAAATGATAAACTATTTTTTTAAATCGGTCTTTTAATTTTTGAGTTTATTCATTACAAACAAACAAGCTAACATACAAAAATTTTTATCTTTTCTCTATAAATTATTAGTTTAGACAATCAAAGAAGAAATTGACATAAGATACATTGTCATTAGATACTATTTAAGATAATAGATATCTTAAATAGTATCTAATCTGGAATTTCTCAGTAACAGCCCGGAGTCTGGATTTGTGCCCGGTTGATGGCAATAGGCTCGCCCTCTATTACATGGGACTTAAACTTAACTGGCGAAATGTGGGTGTACTATATAGGTACACCTCTGCCTAACCCTTCAGGGATTACAGTCGTGATGTAGTAATGTTATTATCTTATTATTTATGCTTTTGTAATCAAAATTCACACAGAAAAGAAACTGTAACTCTATATATAAGAGATGCATCTTCATCTTTGACTCAACTGAGTCATCATTTACATCAACATTGCAGTGATAGCCTAGTGGTGTGACCGTCAGACTGCCAAGTCTCAGGTCTTGAGTTCGAACCCAAGGCACGCACCTTTGACTTTTCGGATTCATGTGCGTATTGTATAATTATCACTTGCTTAAAAAACGGTGAAGGAAATCATCGTGAGGAAACCGGCATGCCTGAGAGATATTTCTCGACGGCATGTGAAGTCAAGTCAGAAGCCCATGGGCGGCTTTAAAACTCTGACACCAGGTTAGTCACTAACTACACGAAAAGAAGAAGAACATCATCATTTCAGCCGAAAGACGTCCACTGCTGGACATAGGCCTCCCTCAAGCACCGCCACTTCGACCGGTTCTGTACTTCCCGTATCCAGTGGATGACTGAGTAAGCGAATATAATTTATTGCTGTCGTTGACCTATGACATGAAGTCTGGTCATTGATTGAGTTATGTGTACTAACTACATTATTAAATCATGCCCGGGTCTTTGCCCGCGTATAATATTTTCAAGGATGAATGTCATTTTTTGAGATAGCTTAACAACTTACTATCTGAATTGCATCGAAATCGAAATGATAATTTGTCATGAAAACACACTTATTTGACAAATATGTAGGACTTACTTTCATAATATGATCTTTATTATACAAAAAAATAAAATTGAAGTGTCTGATTGTAATGTCAAAATAACAGCTTTTTACTAAATGCATATCTATATATATAAAATTCTCGTGTCACAATGTTAGTTGCCATACTCCTCCGAAACGGCTTGATCGATTTTTATAGGTATATTCGGTAGGTCTGAGAATCGGTCGTAATCTATTTTTCATACCCCTAAGTGATAAGGGTGGTGCACCCCAAACATTTATATGGCAAAACAACGTTTGACGGGTCAGCTAGTGAAACTGATAACAAAAAAAAAACAATTTTAAATGGTTTTGTCTGTCTGTCTGTTTCGACTAACCTCCGAAAAGGCTAAACTAATTTAGACGGGACTTTCACTGGCAGATAGCTGATTTTATAAGGAGTAAGTTAGGCTACTCTTATTTTGGAAAAATAATCAGGGTAGACGCGGGTGAAGCCGCGGGCAGTAACTAGTTATTAATAGAGACACAAAGAAGAAAAATCCAGACACCGTTTTGAGCAAAAATCTTGATGACCAAATAGATTTTTTAACTTTAATATTGGACTGAAACGTCTTCATTTCTGCTCGTAAAGTCGAAGTAATGGCATAAATTGATGGCAAGTTCTTATGACTCTCACGACATAAAATTAAGTGACGTTTAATGTTCTCTAACAAAAATCGAGGTCACGAAAAGTCTGTCTCTCTTTCCACTATATCATTTCAACGCCAATCCTGCTGAAATATCTCTAAACAGTAGATAACTGCGTGGACAGATTGAATTATAAATAGTGAAGGAGATGCTGATGCTCATCTAAGAAGGGACTCTATTTTCTGCAAGGGAAAACCACACTACAGGGGGTCAGAACAAGAATGAATACTGAATAGACATGTGGCGGCATCAAACATCGCTACATGCAAACTACGCATCACACTGACGTCACGCGAAATCCTGCATCTCTCAAGCAGGGTTTACCGCGCGATCAGCATATATACCGAGACATTTTAGTTGTAAAAGGAGCCGACTTCTTGTATCCAATGACTACTAAAGATTCTTAAAAAATATATATATATACACACACTGTGACATTTTAGTCGTCTTACAAAGGGCCACTCAACGTACCCGACATAAAATACCTCTAGGAGCAATTAAAAAATTGTTACAATATATAATTTTTTGGTAGTCATTGGATACAAGAAGTGGGCTGCTTTTGTAAGATGAATAAAATGTCACGGTGTATATAACTACCAAACGTCAATCATCGGGCAGTTACCCACCAGACACGACACCCTTTTGGATGGAGGATCCTCCCTTTTCTATAGAGGATGAGTAAACTTTATACCTTGCTCCTCATACATCTATAGGCATCTTTGGGCACGCTTGTTGCATCGTAGACCTCATACATTGCTTTCCATCAGGCGAGATCGAGGTCAAGAGCAGGCTCATCCCGCAATAATATATAATATACATATATATAAAAAATATATTAGTACGTTGAAGTGACAGTCGATGGACCAATGGCAGACAAGACCTTGAGTGGTGACAGCAAATCGGCAAAAGTGGCGTAAGATGATTGATTGCCAGAACTATATCAAAAAATATATCCACAACTCTTCCTAAATCGTAAAGCTATAAGCACAATAGTCCCACAATAAGACTATAACCCTGTTATTCTCACGGATTATACCCTAGGCAAATATTCCCTTTGAAAGGCCAGAATATACCCGGAATAATATACGTTATGCAAAATAATAGGCCACTTACTTTTACGCCGGAATTCGGAGGTCCCTTCGCAACAACTAGTGTTTCCGAAGTTGTAGCGAAATATAAAGCCTGTCTGTATGACTGGAGATTTGTGTAACTTTGTGCTAGCTTTTACTAGCTAATTTTCTTATATGTAAACATGTTTTTGTACGTCTTTGGCTAACTGAATTAGTTTGATTTATGGTCTATCGGTAAGCACTATCTAGGACTTTGATGAAGATTTTCTGTAAAATAATGTGGCCAAAATCTTGTAAATCAAAATATTGATGAGATTTCTTGTATGTACATACTGGTGGTCATAACAACAAGTATATTAACAATTCAGTTCACTTTCTCACTAATTCCGACCTCTAAGTCTTCTCAAGTTTGTTTTGTTTTAACCACAACGAGGAACCTCTTGGCTTGCAACTCACTTGATGGTAAGTCATGATTAGGCCGAAGATGGAAGAGAGCTTCACCCGGAATCCTCAACCACAGAGGAACTGGCTATCTTACCTCCAATTGACGAAACACAAAAATGCTGCTATTTCTGCTCTAGGATAATTTACTCATGAGTCTTTAAAACGTCTAGCTTTTAGCAGATACTGGAGTTAACCACAAATTGTTTTACTCTCAGTCGAACTGAAGTATTCCGCATACAGCGCATTCCCCGAGTGGTAAAAACGAAAAAGGACGCTAAAGCAAAGGCTTCTTCATCCAATTTTGAATTTTCAAAGTGTTCGCCTGTCGATTTTGGGATTTTCTGGTAACTACCTCCAGCAAAACTTTGTTAATTAATAATAAATAATAACTACATCAAGAATCAGATAGTGGCTCTTTTACAAATTATATTTGTTCAAGAAAATCTCCGCATATACGGTTATAAATACCTACTTAATTAGTAAAACTATCTTTCCATCCTTCAACACACACACCCTTGAAGGAATGAGTATCTAATTTCCTGCACTCCAATCCAGTCTATATGAGGAAAAGAGGGGAAAATCAAAAGCCTGAAAGCCGGGCTTGCCAAGCCACTTGGAGCACCGTAGTGTATGTGCTGTTGTTCACATCAAGTGTTTGTGTGGGTACTCTAGTGTCCGTTATAGCGAACATCTCTCTAGATTTCATAGCAGCCTGTTTAACCTGAAATTTGTGTTGGGTTTTTGTTTCAATTTGTGACGTTATGTAACCTGAGTTTATGAATAGATAGATTTCTAGAACAAGGGTACTCTATGTGTATGGTTAAGTTCGAAAGGAATGACAGTAACTAGTAGGAAAAAGCCATGTTAGGTAAGTTTTTGGATGCCATACAAAGTGTTCATACGATATATATAATTTTCATTCTTCTCCCTTATTCCGATTTATTTGAGGTCGACGACACGTTTTTTTTTACCCCAACTGGGAAGCTCTTGGCCTGTATCTCACTCACCTAATGGTAAGTCATGATCAGGCCGAAGGTGGAAGCAAGCTTCACCCGGAATCCTCAATCACAGTGGAACTGGCTATTTTACAATATTTTGTATAGTTAACAGGCCTGTGACTAAAAACTTTTTTCTGTCTGTCTTGTAGATTATTAAGAAATGCTGAACACGTATTTTTATTTTTTGACGTAAACAAAAGATTACGGCGATTCACTGTGTTAAAATGTGGAATGACGTCACACCTTGCTAGATTTAATCCGACGTTGTGACGTAGTGAGCCCCACTCCCCAACTTTAACGCGTGTTTTCTAAGTTATTTTTGATTAATATTATAAAGCAAAAAATACGTGTCTAATATTTTTTTACTATCTGAAAGGCGGACTTAATAGAATTTCTTTTTTTTACCTAGGCAACTACCGTACTGATTCAGGCGTGACCTTGCGGAAATCCATTATAAAATACAATAGACGTGGATTTATTTAGTAACCTGTTCCGCTTAGCTATTTCTAAAGAGCCATAAAAAAACTCCTGAAAGAAATCGACACGTGTCTCACCTCTCAATGAGGCAACGTCAGGATGACGATTGACTTGTTGCTAACCCGAATACGGTCTATATTTGGTAACAATTTTTTTTTTTAAAGTGTCCCTAGAGTTTTTTGCCCGTTTCTTCTCCATTGGAACCTACTACGCTTTGGAATGGGCAACTAGCTTCATCTTTCTGACTGACCGACCCTTTGACAATTCAAAAGTAATTGGTTAATTTGAAATAAATGCTTTGAGTTTGAGTTTAACTGCCGGAACACAACAATCCTGTTAACACTGTTGTTATGGCGACAGAATTAGGCTTATTTTTTTCTTTCATACTTCTCTAATTAGCTGCATCTTGGTGTCACTCCTTTTCTGGCCATATCATTTTTTACACAGTCCATCCATCGTTTTTTTGGTCCACGTTTCTCAATGAACGAATAAAAAAATAATGGGAGGATTTTAGAAATGTATTTGTTTATCGAACATGACATGTAAAACCAAAAATACAACTGTTTTAAGTATTTGCAATTAAAATTTCCGTAAAACACCGAAAACAACGGTTTACATTGGATTACGATGGAACGAGTCCTTTTGTCCACTGGGACACACATTGTGGCGAGAAAATTTTTTGACACGTGTATCCAACTTCTATTTACTTATTTGTGTCCATGGCTCTCATCGTGTGGCAACCGAAAAGCCACCCCATAAACTCTTTGTGGGTAAAGTAATAGGCGTATATCGGATTACTCTAGGTGTTGCCCGCGACTTCGTCTTCGTGTATTTTGTATTTCATCATTTTTAGGGTTCCGTATCCGAAGGGTGTCAAACGGATAAATAGCACTGATTAATTAATCCCTCTCACAGAGAGGAGGCCTGTGTCTCAGCGGTGGGAACATTTATGAGCTGATGATGATGAATTAATAGTTCCTTACGGATTAGTAAAATACTACTAGGATTCTTCAAAGATACCTTCCTATTAAAAAGCTCTTGTTCGATATCAACATCTTATTAATAACAATAAAAATCTCTCGATAGGCAGTTGGATCAAGGGCCTGATTCAGAAGGTAGTACTCCTCCATACGGCTCGCATTAGAGGAGGCTCTTAGTCCTGTCTCTGGAGCCCTAACCACCGGTAGCTTAGACTTTACTCCCGACACCGGCGGGAAACAATTTTTTACCCGACAGAGGCAAAGCCAAAAAAAGAGGGTCATTATATTTTAAAATGTTTTTTATTTCTTTTTTAGGGTTCAGGATCTAGTATTTGAAGTCCAGCATTTTTCATGAATCTTAAAAGACGTCCAATTTCAAAACCATCTACGTTCTTACATTTTTGCCACAGACAGCGTTATTTACATCTCCATTATCTTCCTTCACATTGAAACCTTCTCAGAAATCTTTAAATCCCAGATTATCTTGGTCGTGTAAAAACCTTTTTGGTAACAAAGAGGTTCTTTTCAGTAAAAATAAGAAAGAAAAATGTGCCAAGAGGGGTACTCTTTTCTCGAAATAAGATCAATAAACGGTCCGGGGAATATTAAAATATTATTCAGTCTGTCTATAAGGGATGGTGAGAAATGGGCGTATTGGATGCATTATCGGTTTGGTCCCGAGAGCCTGTGGTTTATAGTTATGGCGTATGATCTACAGGCATGTCTCTTGTGGTTTGCTTGATGTATAGCTACGCGAATGTTCCTTGTGTATATGTATAGGATCTGTTAATGTACTTTGGTGTTCGACAGCACCTATATAATAAACCAATAGTTATCAAATTAGCAATGGCAATAGACTCGCCCCCTATTACATGGGACTTAAACATAATTTTAGAAATGTGGGAATAAGTATTATAGGTACACCTCTGTCTAACCCTTCGGGGAATGCAGGCGTGATATTATGTTGTTCCTATACTATTAAACAAGCAGAAGCAATATTTGTATATATATTATATTTGTATTTACGAGGCTGATGTGAAGGGAAAGGCCGGGCGGGGACGCCCTAGAAGGACATATACTGATCTTATTGGTGATGTTCTTCAGAAAGGCCAGGTGCGTAGTACTCGCAACCGGCGTGCGTGTATGACCAGATGTATGAACGTAAACGAGGCAAAAGGAGTATGTAAGGATCGTAGCAGGTGGCGTTCTGTAGTTTCTGCAAACCCCCATGGGAAGAAGGCGTGAGTTTATGTATGTATGTATATTTGTTTGTCTATAGATTTTTACTAACGTTCTCGAAATCGGCTCTAACGATTTCGATGAAAGTTGCAAAATATGGGTTTACGGGAGCGAAAAATCGATCTAGCTAGGTCTTATATCTGGGAAAATAAGTTTTCTACGTATTTTACCCGAACAGAGCTCAGTCGCCTAAAGTTTAGAATAAGACAATGAATAATGACATGACAATAATGACATTAGAATAATGATCATGGCAGCAAGGAATTAATAAATACCTACTATCATGTCAATATGGAATTATTAGGTATTATCCTATACTATTAAATGAGCATTCTCTATTTTCACCAGAGCAGAGCTCGGTCGTCAAGATACTAATGAAATAAACGACGATAAAAATCCTAAAACATCTCTCTCTAAAACATTATACATGTGCAAGATATTATCTAATGGACAAAATATTCATAAAGCAGCGCTCTCAGACTACTTCAGACAGATAAAGTAGATTTTCTTTTATGAAATTTTTAGACCGGGATTGGAATGCGTCTGATATATACCGATAGCCCGGGCCGGATCACATCGGATCCTTACCGACATTGGCAAACGATATACGATAATATCCATTGCCTTTCCGTTTAAAAGGGTGAATGGCATCGTATGTTATTATCTGTATGACGATATTTTTTTAACAATTCCACTGATTTGTATACAGTGTGTACCTATCAGAAATATGTGGTTATATTTAAGGGTGTACTGATCATAAAACTGAACCACATTTTCTATGGAACCAATATCATAATCACGAAAAAATTATCCCTTGTCCCAAACGAAACTTAATACCTCTTTTTGGGTATGAGGAACAGCGTGTAAAGTTCACTCATCCTCTATAGAAAAGGGAGGATCATCAGATCAGATGGGTGTCATGTCTGGTGGGCAACTGCCCAACGATTGAAGTCAGGGAAGTTATATATTTATGGTGTTCGCGCGGTAAACTCTAATTGCGCGATTCAGGATTTGTGTGACGTCAGGTCTTTGATGCGTAGTTCGCATGTGGCGATATAGATGCCGCCACACCGCTATAATTTCAATAATCGACCCAAATGTGTGGGAAAGCTGATAATTTTATTAAATGAAAATTTCTTTAGGCGCATTGGGTATTTTTGAGATGGGAAAAAACAATTGAATTCGCAACACCGTTACCGACACCTCATTTTTGTAAATGCAATTGTGTTCTTTATTTATATAACGTTACGGATCAATGTTCTATGCAAGTATTTTTACTTTAAAGGTTTTGGAAGTATTTTTATAAATTGTTCAAGTTTTCACTTCTGTCGGCAGTCCCGGAGTGCCATTGTTTTTTTCGTGATTAAGATGTTGGTCCCATAAATAAAGTTGTTCAGTTTGATGATCTGTGCTACACGCTCAAATAGGACCACACATTTCTGATACAATTTATTATATTTATTGTTTGCAGAAAGACGTGGAAAGGTGACGCAAGGTCTTGCGGGACTAAAGTTTGGAAGAAATCAAGAAATGAAGAGGGAGTAAGTTTTGCTTTTGAAAGTAGCTGATTATTTATTTATTCTTACTTAAAGATTTTGGTGAGTAATCGCATAAATTTTACTTAATTTTAACTTAACCGGTAAAGGACCGGCGTCTCTCATGAGAGACGGCACACCCACGCGACTTACATCTCTATTTGTACTTGTTGTAATGGCTATTATCGTCTGTGGATTTTTCTGTCTATGGTCGGATAGATATTCTCGTCAAATAAATCGACTAAAAGCAAAAATATTAATAGGCAACATTTTAAAAAAATGTTGAAAATCACGTTCCCGCGCGGTAAAATGTCAGTCAAATGTCACTCCCGTCCGCTGTAATAATTCGTTTTTTAATGGTTTTTGTGTGTAAATCGTCGGAAAGTGGTGATATTTTCATTTTGAAGTAAATATTACATCGTTTTAGATAATATTCGCACTAAATAACACCTATTTTGACCCAACCAAAAAAGTGTAAACAAACAAAAAAGAGAAAGTTCC
Source organism: Agrochola litura (assembly GCA_949152395.1). Lineage (NCBI taxonomy): Eukaryota > Metazoa > Arthropoda > Insecta > Lepidoptera > Noctuidae > Agrochola > Agrochola litura. Next base: position 5,678,396 of record OX424490.1, read on the forward strand.
CGTCACAGTGAAAGTTGTTATATTTTGTGGTTTTTCTGTATGGATCTGATCCGTAAGTGTTTTATTTCTTTTCTATATTACATGAATCATCGTATTAGACAACATTTAGAACAAAATAATACAAAAAAATATTTTTTTGGGACGGAGAAAGTTACGTAAGCATTAGAAATTCTAGATCATCTAAAATCTAGATTTTTTGAATTTTTTGTTTTGAATGTTTGTCTCTAAAAACGCTTTTGTTAGATAACTTATCTATCCATAATGTACCCTGCAAAATTTCGTGTGAATTGGTACGGTAGTTTTATCAGAAATCGTTATCACAAAGAACAAAAGAAATAATAACAAAAGCGGGTAATAAAGATAAGTGAACGTTGTTTACAAAGACTGTAACCATTTGAAACGTATTCCTAATCTATTCGAGTAGCAAAAAACATTAACAATACTACTTGAGATGTTGTAAAGAAATCCGAGTGTTTGTTTATTTAAGTGCGGTCGTAAAACTGTCACGGCGCGGACCACCCACGGCGACTCAGCCGTCCCTTACCGGTTAACATGGATGAGAATAAACCAAATGAGTAAACAAGAAGGACAAAATCAACTTGCTGTTACTCGTATAGTCTATACAAATATAATAACGCGTTCCGGGTAATGCTGGGGCTGCCGCGCTTCTGTAGCGCGTCGGCGATGTTCGCGGACGCACGCGTTCCGGATTTCGGCTCGCTGCTGCGTCTGCAAATCGCATCGCTGATGCGTCGGGTGCGCGGCAGCCCCAACAGCCTCGTGGCTACTGTAGCCGGCAGGGTGGATGGAATAACAATATGTCACTGGATGTTGGCACACAGACCGTCATTCAGATATGTGATGTAGTACGATAAACGTTTTTTAGTTAGTAAGTATCAACTCATTTTATTACCTAGTATTAGTATTAATTACTTATGTTATGGATCTCTGGTCTGAAAATAAAGATTTAAATTATATTATTATAGGCTAATATAATTTATCAGATGTGATAGGGAAATCATTACCTAGCATAAACAGCCTAGTTTCCACTGCTGAGACACTTGCCTTCTCTTTCTGTGAGAGGGAATGGGCCATAATCCACCACGCGGGCCCAGTTCGGGTTGGTGGATATAACATGTCTTAATTTTTTTTGTTCTAGGATATGCCGGTTTCCTCACGATGTTTTCCTTCACCGTTTTGAGTGCAGTGGTGATGAAATAATTTACACAAAGTGTCTGCTTGGGTTCGTACCCAACGTGCTATTAAAGATGGCTTATATCCCTTCCTACTAAACTTCAAAAGCCTGCGGTAGAACTCTTAACTCATACGTGTAATAAACCACTTTACTAATACCTCCTTCGGCTTCAGAACGCATTTCGCTAACTTCATCACAGATTCCAAACTTGGTAACTTTAGCGTGTCAGTCGGTGACAAATGTTGGGCCCAATATTTCCTGAATATTGGAAGAATGGCCAATGTGGTCCAATAGTTGAAGGTGTGGGTCAAACTTTTGAGGTTATTGGTTTTTGTTGTAAACGTAGTTAGCCAAAGTCTTGACGATGAACAGTGAAGGTTAGTACCTAATGGTCATATTTATAGTAATCATGCTGATCTTTATTATTCACGACTTCGCTACTTTCAAAAGTCACAAAATTGACCGGTTTTAAAGCAAAGTCAGGGGCACCGGCCCTGATTCGGGCCATGCTACGGAGCGAGAGGAAATGGGAGGCCGTCACCTCTTTCTGCGAAGCAGTAATGCTTGCGAAGGAGGAGACGGAGCGCGTGAGGTAGAGGCAAATTTCGCACCCTCGCGCCCCTAACCGCCGCAGCAGGAGACGCCCTGGGCGTCGGGAATCGCAGGAAGATTTCCGGCCACCGTAGGCGCGGGCTTGCGGACGGTGAGCAATGGGTAGCTCGCCGTCCGATAAGGACCAAGCCCGGGTCGACGGCGCGTTGTGTTCCACGCGCGCCTCAAAGAGATGTCAGCAGAATTGACGGGGTCCGCTAGGGCCAATGCCTGCCGGGGGTTCGAAGAAAACCGATGGGGAAATCGTGGTCCCCGGCAACATGGCATAGGAAGGAACACGGGTGGGTTTTAGTCAGTAAGAGTCTGACACGCCCTCCCGCTCCACCCAGAGCGGGAGAAGTTATTTGATAATTTCCCACCCAAAAAAAAAAAAAAAAAAAGGGGCACTAATATTGTAATATGCACACAGAGTAAAATAAAAAAAATACGATTGCAATTTTGAAATAAGATCAATTTCATAATTGTAAAGATTTCAAAGAACTTTTTCAGATTTTAGATTAAGATCATTTTTTAATTTGCTTTGTGATACTCGTATATGTATACATATTTATGCTCAAGACTATACATATTATACAGGGTGGCAGGACTTGTTACCATGGATGCAGTTCATGATTCTGAACCGTTGAAATTTTTCGTAGGTTACTAAAAAAATAAAAAAAAACAGTGGCACTCTCTCGGAGTGCCGACAGAAGTGAAAACTTGAAAAAAAATCGGCACGCGGTAATCGACGCGTTGATGTCATTTACCCCACGGTGTCGGTAACAGGTCGCGAAATCAATGGTTTAGTCCCACCTCAAAAATGCCCAACACGCCTAAAGAAGTTTTCGCTTTAAAAAATTTGCTATTCCTTACATTTTGACCGCGTAGGTATTGCACTTTTCTATGAAACAACAGATTTTTTTGGGGATCTAGAATCATGTGCTGAATTCGTGGTTACAGTTTGCACGTCGGTGCTACCCTTTCTTATAGCAGATATCTAAATGCATAAAGCACAAAAGAATCTCTGTCTTCTGAAACGCCCCACCAACATTTGTTACCAAGTAAATACCTACCCCTGCAGATTGAATGTTATTATGCAAAACAGTGCCAATCCTAGCTGCTAACCACAAGAGGAAAGCATTCGACTCAAGTGTTTGCTAACTCATCTACAAACAACTAGCTTTCTTCGCTAAAGTTTACTTAAATCTTTACAAATACATACAGTACCGACCAAAAGTCCATGAGCAATCTCACAAAGCAATAGACTGACGCTTCGGTTTGACTTACGACCTTCTTCTATAAGTTGTTACAATACTGTAGACACGCACATTACACACACACACTCACTTTGTCTGCAACCAATGACTAGTTCGATAATCATCATTCGTTTTTAGTTTCATTCGTCTTGTTCACATAAATATTAAAGTTTAGCAGGTAGACCACAAAAAACTAAGTAAATGATTTCGATTTCTGTGGGGTAGATGCAGTTTGTTACAAGTATTCAATTAATAGAACTTTGTTGGTTCGTGCCGTGATAATATTGGTGACGAGCATTTAGCGCAGTGTTGTGGTTATTATTAACAAAAAGCAGGCATAAAATATATTGAAGAGATCAGATCAGATCAGAGAATATTATTGCGCTGCGTAAAAGTGAAGTGAATATCTAATGAAACCGGACTAAGTGTGAGTGTTATCATTTATATATTTCATATTTTACTAAACATAAATCTTAATCAAGGGTATTGTTGATAGAACAGAGGTATTGTTGAGACAGAAGATGCCTTTAAAGTTTTAAATTCATTGTGAGGTTTAATTCGATTAGTGAATAATAAATAATTAGGTATTATGTGTAATAAAAACAATGTTTTTGTTTGTTCTAGAGAAATACTGTGACGGTTAAGAGATATGAGGAATGGGCTTATTATCGAGTAGCAGCGACGTCAAATGGTGAATGAAACAAATGGTTTCATACCAACGAGATATTTTGCTGAATTATTAAAAACACGTCATTATGAACCGTTCGCCGTGCACTCTGAAGGCTTGCATCACTGAAGACCAGCTAGAAAACCGTTTTTGACCTTAAAATATTGACCGTACCAACTTAATAAACAACAGATTCGTTATTGCATGAATTTATGGTAACGAATTTTTTAAGCACGTTTCAATAGGGTGTTTGTCGTATTTCTTGCAGATATACCGAAATTGTTTAATATTATTTTAGTAATAGTATTATTTTAGGATTAAAATTTGAGGTTTAGTTTCAATCTTCTTTTCGTAAAGAAAATGAATACTTAAGCTATAACCTCAATACCAACCAATATTTACTAAAGCCAAATAAAGTTTAAAATAATTAATATGAACAACTGCCTTTAACCTTAAAATCAACAATTTTGTCAGTAGATTTTTTTTACATTTTAAGTAGTCTAACATTCTTATTTATTGCTTAATTACTTAGACCATGATCAAAGCTTTATATTTATGGTGCAAAAAAATCCATTTAAAATTTAAAACATTTCAAAATTTAAATATGTCAAAATAATACAAATTGCTTCTAAGTTTCTAGACATCTATTTCACATATTATTCAGGTGAAGTAATGATAAATAATTGTAGCAGATTGATAACTATACTTAAGTAAAATAAACATAACGAATACATATTATTTATTTTTTATTATAACATATCACGCATTTTTTATTCTAAACCCTTTATTGCAATAACAACATTAATAAATAGGCAGGATATTTAAAAATATTATTATTGCAAACAAAAATAATAATATTTGCAAAAACAGCGCTGTGATTTACGAGATTAGAACCTTAGCCATCTTGAATCTAAGACCAACGCTTAACGCCTTCTGCTATCTGCACATATAATTTACTTTCGAATTTTAGCAATGCGATACACTGGCCAAGGTCACGCGTACGAGTATGATGCGTGCTAACAAAAGTTATGGAAATATAAGTGCGGCGCCCGCGAACCGTGACGATACGATAGTGTGTAGCGCAAAACTGCGTTCTCTGTGGTGTGTGTACGGCACTCACACCACAGACGTCTGACTGTTTACACATACAAATGTACGGACTATACCGCGTGTTCACAGCAATACGACTCTTAGCGTGCTCATGCACTTTTGAGCGCTTACTGTACATACTCGTACATACATTTTCTAAACATAGATATAATAAATAAAATTAAAGTGTCTATATGTAATGTCAAAAGAACTGCTTTTTTACTAAATGCATATGCACGTGGACCAAAAAAAAATTCTAAAGTTTGCAACTGTCTGTCTGTTTATTACAGCTAATCTCCGAAACGGCTGGACCGATTTTAGCGGGACTTTCACTGGCAGATACTTACTGCTTTTATTTTAGAAAAAGAATTATGGGCAACGCGGGTGAAGCCGTGGGCGAGATATTTTGGAAAATGTTCATGGTTTGATTAGCAAAAATATTAATTAGTAGCATAACATAACATCACGCCTTGTTTCCCCGAAGGGTTGGGCAGAGGTGTATCTAAAGTGCACCCACATTTTGCCAGTTATGTTTAAGTCCCATGTAATAGGGGCGAGCCTATTCCCAACCGGGCACAAATCCAGACTCCGAGCTGCTACTGAAAAATACCAGATAGAAAAACCTAATAACACTTTGCCCGACCCGGGAATCGAACACAAGACCTCAAGCTCAGCAGTAGCGCTTGCAAGCACTAGACCAATGAGGCAGTCAGATATTAAGTAGTGTTAGAGCGGTTTCGCATTACGTCCGATCCGAATCCGAGAAATGTCGGTCCGAAGAAGCCATGGTATTATTTGTATGAGAAGTTGCGCACTAGATTCGATCTTTGTTCGTTCCGAGTGTAGTTTCGAATTCAATCCGAATTGGGAATGTTCTAAATTCGGAACTTGAATTCGGATTTGGATCGGACGCAGTGCGTAACCGCTCTTACTCTCTAAACATCACTTCAAAACTTAAATAGTTTCGAGGTCTGAATCCGAAGTGAGATCGGATCGTTTTCGAATTGAGAGCGGTCTCTTAAGTAAGGTTCGAAGTGAACTTTTCCGAATTGCACTACTGTTCATATAATGGATTTGTATCTGCTATGGTTTTGTTATCAGGGTTCAAAATTTAATTAGTGGTCAGTTGCCAGTCCACTAATTAAATTTAAATTTATTATGACCGCTTGCAGCGTCACTGGTTTTCATTGCGTTATAGTCAGTGATAGGATATTCGGATGCAAATTTACCTAAAGTTGCGGTGTTGGAATACACTTTTGTATCGAAAAAATCCCGGAATTCCGGGATCGACAAATTTAAAAGTTCTGTGAATTTGAAATTTAAAAATCGAATGTATATTTGGTTACGTTCAGGTGTTGGCTAATACGGAATGCACTTTTGCATCTATCGTAAAAATTTCGCGATTGATAAATTTTGTACTTTTTGACTATATTTATAAATACTAGCTAATGTTGCCAAACCGGCTTAGCAAACGTCAGGATAAGTAATTTTCTTTTTTTTCTCCACATAGCGACAAAAAACTCGGTGTCTTGAGTTTTGTTAAAAATCAAAAAAATATCTTCAAAATTATTTCATAATTGGCGGAGTAATCGCGTAACCGCTTGTTTGTTTAAAGTTCGGGGGGCGCGGGGCGGTCGCTCGTTCACGTGGTTTCGGGTTTCGCGATTATTTTTTATATTAACACCGCGAAAGTAACCTTCACAAGTGGGTTGATAAGTAGTTTCCATACCATGTATCCAATTATGTATATATTCCCGGAATTTCTGAATATCCCGGATTTATGTTAAGATAAAAATTTATAGCTTCCATAATTTCTTAGTCAAAAATTAACTTTAGGAAAATATGCATCCGATTTTCCGATTTCTGGTTATAATCATAGTACGATCATTTATCCACTTCCCGTACGAGGTAATTTCGCTGGCATATTGTATGAACTAAGTATATAAATCGTCTGTTAAGTATTCTGCAGGCCTATTCCTTTATACAAAGGGTCCATCAAAGTCGTTAGTACTTCATTATTGAAAGGCAAAGTGGATCTTTGTGCGAGGAACCTTGACATTACCCACTTAAGAATGTTGAATTTAGACAGAGGTCAATGTTCCGATTTTGATGTTAACATGAGTGCTGTAGGTCTAAAAATATCACTTCGTCCTTTTATTCTATGGTTGTTATAAAAGTTTAATTATCAATGTCGTTGACAGCCTTGTTTCAACTAGTGCTGGATATAGGCCTCACCTCTTTTGTTGCTTGTATCCCTACTTTCTGTAAATCATATCTAATTTTTACGTGCGTCAGTCAGGTCAATATTGGTATTAACCTGCATCCGGTTAGACTGGAAACCGACCCCAATATAGTTGGGAAAAGGCTAGGCAATTGATTGATCATAAGACAGGTCGTTTGCCTATCTGGCTTCTGTGGACTACCAACTTTACGTAACGGATTACTAAGGCATATTTTCAAAAATATCCATTTTTTCGTGTCAGGTTTCCTGTTTTTATTGTCCTTTTCAACATTGCAGTCACCAAGGCATTTGCTAGGTACCTATCGTTATATGCTTTTAAGATCTCTTTATTTTTAACCCCCGACGCAAAAAGAGGGGTGTTATAAGTTTGATCGCTATGTGTGTGTCTGTGGCACCGTAGCTCTTAAACGGGTGAACCGATTTGAATAATGTTTTTTTATTTGAAAGCCGATTTTTTTGCGAGGGTTCAGCTGTTTGAGAATAACAGCTCTTTTCTAGTTGATGAATGGATGTGAGTATCTTCCACAGGTCTGATCGATTTGAAATTTGGTATTCTGTTACTTCAATGATATGAGAAGAACATAGTAACCTTGAACTGATGCTGCATCATCACTTGGAATTTGCAGGATATCCAACTCCCTTACTAACTTACAGCACAGGTATCGTGTTTGGGCTCATTGGAATGGTCTCAATGAATAGGTTATAGATAAATGGTGAACAAGGTCTGGTGATGGAGTAGGAAAGAGAAATGAGGAAATGTTTGTGACGGGGATTTTTTAAATTGTACTTGTGGAGTCCGTGTTTCACAACATAATAAAAGGTATTAAAGGTAATCATTGTTTACTTACTTCTAATGCTCTCGACAGTGATGCCCATACCATGAGCAGCAGTGTCACCACCACAAGCGCATACCCGAACTTAATAAACGCCATCAAACTCTGAAACAATAGGAAACATTGTTAGAACGATATCAAAATAATTGCTTGGCAGTCAAAAATATGTAGATAACAGAGGGGCAATTCCCGTAATTTTTAAGAACGTTTGCATTCTAAGCTCATTCGCAAATCTGTTCAAAATGTATTATTTTTGACAAGTTTGACAGATTGCGGCTTGAATGTGAACGTTTTTAAGTACGAGAATTGGCCTTTAGCTCTATTTTTGTAATTAATTATATTTATAATGGTTAGTTGAAGATTGAAAACAAATTAAATACGAACTTTAAACTACAACGTATAACTAGAATACGGTAGTTGCCGAGGAAAAAAAAAAAGAAATTCTATGTAGTCTTTCAGATAATAAAAAGATATTAGACACGTATTTTTTTCTTTATCATATTAATCAAAAATATCTTAGAAAACACGCATTAAAGTTGGGGAGTGGGGGCTCGCTACGTCACAACTCATTATTAAATCTAGCAAGGCGTGACGTCATGCCACATTTTAACTCAATGTATCACCGTTATCTTTTGATTACCTACGTAAAAAAATAAAAAATACGTGTTTATTTTTTTTTATAATTTACAAGATAGACAAAAAAAAAATCGGACACAGGCAAAAAAATTACAAACTAGCGTAGGTATAATGAGTTGGTTACTGCAAACACTTATTTAACATACCAAACAATGATACATCCATATATATATAATTAAGTAATTAGAGCTTAAGTCGGTAGAAAAAATTACCAATACAATTCTCTACTGTATAGATACAAAGTAATCGAGCAGTACCGATACAGTAGGTAATAAATAAATCACTGTTAGAAATAAATATATGTATCTCAGTAAAATAATTCCCATAAAAAATGTACCCATAACGAATCTTACAAATCATTTTCATTAAAATCACGTTTTTAGAATACACTTGTGGACTAAGCTCCGTAGCACAGTACTTACTTACTTAGTTAAAATTGTCTCAAAATTGACGTGGATAATTCTCGGGAGGCGTAATGTATAGGAATTAGATACGATGTTGATGATGGATATAGGTTGTTATGCTTGTGTTATGGTAGTCAAAATAAAGAATGGTTTTAGCCTAAATTCGTTTTCATTTAAATAGATACTGTTGTTTTAATTTTAGATGAAAAAATAATGGTAAAGTAACTTTTCTTGAAAATAGAACTTGAAAACAGAACATGAAAAGTCTCTATATTTTAAGTCAATATGAATGAAAATATAGAGAAGGTCCTTAAAGGCCTTAAAGCTCCTTAAAAAAAATCTAAAGACTTTAAAAATATTATCAACCCTTCGGATCTGAAAGTCATCTTCAAAAAAAAAAACATCTACCGATGTGACAAAAAATCTCATCTTTGGAAGAACCTTTATGTCTTCAGAGTAAATAAAATCTGAAACCATGATCATTAAAATTCAAAGGGTAAATAATGTTAAGGATAATTGGTAGGTAAATAACAAAATTGTTAAAGTTTTCGTAAAAAACAACATCAGTACCAGAACAATTAAAAACAATCGTCGTATTATAGATAATGAAATAATTAAACGAACCCGCAATACGAACATACGTGTCTGCTGAATTGCTAAAGCGAGAGAATTTAATGGAAATGCAGTCAAATAAAAACCGCCAATAAGCCCGTCATTGTGCTTAAAAACATTGCTAGCATTCAGCTATTTATTAAACGAGCAATATTTGTACTCACGTTCTCGAAATCGGTTCTAACGTTTTCTATGAAAGTTGCAATATAGGGGTTTACGGGGGCGAAAAATCGATCTAGCTAGATCTCATATCTGGGAAAATTCGTTTTCTCCGTATTTTCACCCGAGCAGAGCTCGGTCGCCCAAAGTTTAGTACCTACAAGAGAATGACATGTGAATAATAACATTAGAATAATGATATGTACAGCATGGAATTAGTAAGAACCTACTATCATGGCAGCATGGAATAAGTAGGTACTATACATGGATTAGTATGAACTTTCCTATAGGTACTTTTAAATGAGCATTTTCTATTTTCACCCGAGCAGAGCTCGGTCGCCCAGGTACTTTTATTAAACAATGAAGCAATTTTTTGTGATGTCATCATTCTCTTCATCTTATCCCAACTTATTTGGGGTTGGGGCAGCAGCAGCAGTCTTCTTCTATAATTCTCTATTAGTCATCATTTCAGGAGTCACTCCCTTTCTAGCCATATCATCATACACACAATCCACCCATCGTTTCTAAGGTCTTCCTCTACTCTTTTATAGCCATCTACATTCATAATCAAAATTTTCCTCACGGCATTTTCCACAATTTGTAGTGATGTTGAAGAGTTTATCTCAGCAACGATTGAATGAGACTTTTTAACTTTATTTCTGAGTGACGAGAGCAAAGCAATGGCACGTAACACACGTGCTTGGCGGACGTGACTTAGATACGGTAAGGTTTTGCAGTTGTGATAGGCAGATGTTACCACTTAACATGTGTCAGGTGGAATATCAATAAAACGTTTGTTATTAACTGTGATTTGCTGATCATGTGTAATGAACCCTTAAAAATTTAGTCACATAAATATTAGAAAAGAAATGAATCCAAGTTCTTTCAATCTGAGCCAGCAGATTCAAAGCCAACGGATAGCAATAATGAACACTTAATAATAAACATAAATAATCACCAAAGAACAGAAATGATAAATTATATTACGCATGAGGAAAATAATAAAAGACTTAAAAATATCAAGAATGAACTTTGTCTTATCAATTTAAAACAGCCCACTGGTATCAACGTTACTAAAATATTGACAAAAAACCCAAAATTAAATTATTTTATCGTCACAATACTTCTTTAAATTCGAAACCCCTCCCTTGAGGACACCTCAAAGGAGAAACGGTTTGATAAAGCTTAAGTTTAACAATCAGAGCAGCACTTAAAGATAAATTAAACCTCTCCAGTATCTACATAATATATTCAGATCTCCGTTAATAGCAGCGAGTGTGGAGCCAAGCTTGACTGAGACGCAGCTGGTATCGATCCACAAGATTTTATGAATAATAAGGTTATATTCGAGATAAGTCGCCATGTTAAACAGTTTCGAGATATTGCTGACGTCTGCATGGTCTCCTTATAGAACAGTAACAATGGTATGTCAATTTATGTTTATTGTTTGGATAAGAATAAATATAATATACATGAAATAAAGGAGGCTTTATGGTCCTGTAGCCTTCTTCAAATCAACATCTAATCACATTATATTCTGGAAAGGCAACAAAAACTCAATACGGCCGTAATGAAGATATTTCTGATCATACAGGATTCAGATGAACGTATGGCTCATCTTATATTTTGAGTACCTGGGCGACCGAGCTCTGCTCTGGTAAAATAGAGAATGCTCATTTAATAGTATTGGAAAGTTCATACTAATCCATGTATATTACCTACTTATTCCATGCTGCCATGTCATTATTCTAATATCATTATTCTCATGTCATTATTCATTATCTTGTCCTAAACTTTGGGTGGCCGAGCTCTGCTCGGGTGAAAATACGGAGAAAACGAATTTTCCCAGATATGAGACTGAGATTTTTCGCCACCGTAAAGTTTCATCGAAATCGTTAGAGCCGATTTCGAGAATGTCAGTACAAATATATATACAAACAAATATATATACAAATATTACTCGTTTAATAGTATAGAATAACAACATAATATAACGCTTGCATCCCCCGAAGGGTTAGGCAGAGGTGGACCTATAATACTTACTCCCACATTTCGAAAATTATATTTAAGTCCCATGTAATAGGGGGCGAATCTATTGCCATTGCTAATTTGATAAGTATAGGTTAATTATAGGTGCTGTCGAACACCAAAGTACATTAGCAGATCCACAGGGAACATTCGCGTAGCTATACATCAAGCAAACCACAAGAGACATGCCTGTAGATCATACGCCATAACAATAAACCACAGACTCTCGGGACCAAACCGATAATGCATCCAATACGCCCATTTCTCACCATCCCCTATAGACAGACAGAATAATATTATAATATTCCCCGGACCGTTTATTGATCTTATTTCGAGAAAAGAGTACCCCTCTCGGCACATTTTTCTTTCTTATTTTAACTGAAAAGAACCTCTTTGTTACCAAAAAGGTTTTTACACGACCAAGATAATCTGGGATTTAAAGATTTCTGAGAAGGTTTCAATGTGAAGGAAGATAATGGAGATGTAAATAACGCTGTCTGTGGCAAAAATGTAAGAACGTAGATGGTTTTGAAATTGAACATCTTTATTCATGAAAAAATGCTGGACTTGAAATACTAGATCCCGTAACTGATCTAGACGTAATGATTTAGGTAGTCTATATATATATATAAAATTCTCGTGTCACAATGTTAGTTGCCATACTCCTCCGAAACGGCTTGATCGATTTTTATGAAATTTTACATATATATTTGGTAGGTCTGAGAATCGGCCGTAATCTATTTTTCATACCCCTAAGTGATAAGGGTGGTCCACCCCAAACATTTAAATGGCAAAACAACGTTTGCCGGGTCAGCTAGTTAACTTTTAAAAACTAACCTTAAAAAATTTGAGCAGAAACGTATAGATTTTCAATATCAATGATAAATATGCTTCGAGCACAACACAACACACCAAAAGTCAAACAAAAATCAGAAATAACAATATTGTCATGAAAATCTAAAACTCCCTTTTACGCCAACACAAATTGGGGTGCAAATATCCGGGGGTATATTTTGTCCCCCGGCTACCGAAAATTGCACCTCGAGTGCCAATGAAATATACGGTATATAGAAAATATTTCAATACGATGGTATCTGCATTTTTCGTTGACACGACCGCGCTAGCTTTGCTAGAAAATAAAACGCTGGAGCTACAACCGTTTGGGAGTGGTTATGACAGATATTCAGGCCAAACTAAAAATAAAACCGAACGAAAGGATCAATATGATTTAGATGAAATGGAAACGCTTGACGCCATGTTATACTCTTACAAGTAATTGCTGGAAGTTGAAAGTTAAGTACGTTACATTACGATCACCTAGCTTAATTGTGACTTCTTTAATTTACATGCTGGTTGCAATCGTATTTGGAATAAAAGTGGATATATTTAGTAACCTGTTCCGCTTAGCTATTTCGAAAGAGCCGTAAAAACTCTTGAAAGAAATCGAGCGGTAAACGCAAACTCGGTGTGGCAACACGCCGTGTTCGGGTTCGCGACAAGTCAATCGTCATCCTGAAGATGCCTGGTTGAGAGGTGAAACACGTGTCGATTTAAATAGCTAAGCGGAACAGGTTACTTAATATATCCACGTTTATTGTATTTTATAATGGATTTCCGCAAGGTCACGCCTGAATCAATTAACTATCTTAATTAACTATATTTGTAATTGCAACTAAGTATAATTGAACATTCTCCAAAAGCTTAACTTTTTTGCGTTTATAAATGAAAGTACCTGTTTGACCGAGCCCAGCTCGAGTGAAAATATCATACAGGTATACCAACGTAGTATCACATTCCCGAGGCTGTGAAAATAGAGAAAACGAATTTTCCCAGATATGAGACCTAGCTAGATCGATTTTTCACCACTATTAAGATTAAGCCCCTATATTGCAACTTTTATTGAAATCGTTAGGGCCGTTTTCGAGAACGTGATATAAATGTCGGATCCGGTCATTAGTACGGACACGAAACGAATCGCAAGCGTGCCGCTGGCGAGAGGACGCGATCTACCCATACCTAAAGCGCGCGCTTCTACAGAGTCGTGATGTTTTAAGGCCACGGCGAGGAGGGCATTCAGCCTCTGGTCGCATCGGAGAGAAGACGTCACGGAACTGTTCTCGATTCGTGGTGCTCTGTTATTGTGTTAGTTATAATTTGTGATCATTGTGTTAATTGGTGATTTTAATAAACGCCGTCGCACCCATTGTGTGTGTAATTTAGCAAGTGTGATTCATTTGATAGTAAATTATAATGTGATCTGAACTGAAAACTGTTTTTCTATTGCGCATTAACCAACACTACCCACACTACGACCACAGTAGTTAAAATATCACTGATAATAACGAAAGTCACATACCCGTCTCCGATATACAGGGTAGCAGGGATATCGACGCGAAAACTGAAACCATGGATTCAGTACATGATTCTGAAACCCCCTGCATTGAAATTTTTCGTCGGTTATTTAAAAAAGAATCTGCTGTTTCATAGAAAAGTGCAATACCTACGCGGTCAAAATGTATGGAACAGCTGATTTTTTTTTTAATAACCGACGAAAAATTTCAACGCAAAAAAGAAGCCGGATTATGACCTTTGCCCGGTTTCAAGGGGGGTTCAGAATCATGTACTGAATCCATGGTTTCAGTTTTCGCGTTGATGTCCCTGTCACCCCGTATATAGGTACAAAATTTGCTCATTTAATAGTATAGGATGCATAAACTAAGCTTCAACTAAATTGGCATCGTATATACCAGCAAAGGATTTGCATTCAAGCATTTTGTTACATATTCATGAAGCATACTACAGTTATATACTCGTATATCCAAACACTACTTGATCAATATGTAGCTGCATATTGGATATCCTGTATGAATAATTTCCTGCAAATTTTCCGAAATAAGCTACTTTTATTTGGAATTCCACGTGCATATGCCTTATTTCCGTCAACAAGCGACCAGTTGTACACCGGGCAAAATTTTTGTTATGAACACAGAACAGGAAATTTCAATTTCCAACCGTTTTCCTCCGACATACGGTTGAGAATCGCATCTAAAATTATCATTTTCCAATGTGGCCGACACGATTCAATATAGTTATTTGTTGTGGAAATCGAGGCATGCGCTGCGGTCGCCATATTTTCTATTTCCCGGCGGAATGTTGGAAAACATTACACGTGTGTTAAAAATTACAACTGATTTCAGCCAGGTCCAGTTACCATGGACAATATATGGGCCACGTTACAGGCAACTGGGAAATACTTTGTAGAATTTTAATGCTGCTACCTGAGTTATGGGTACTAATGTTCTGGTAGTCGGTTGAAGTGTGGGAGTTTAAAAAAGTCGTAAGTTAAGTCGTTTATCTTAACTGCTGCTTTTGAAATAGGAGTGATATAGTTTAGTCCGAGAGAAAAATCTGCCGGTACTTATAAAATAAAATATTGATTATGTTGCACTGTATCATAATTTGCAATACCGTTAAATGATGCTAATTACATTAATTTAAAAAGCATAGCTACTGAAATCAATCTGCCTAGCCTTTTCCCAACTATATTGGGGTCGGCTTCCAGTCTAACCAGATGCAGCTGAACACCAGTATTTTACATGGAGCGACTGCCTATCTGACCCCGACAACCCAGTAATTGGGTAATACGATACCCCTTGGTAAGACAGGTAGTCAGACTTTCGGGCTTCTGACGACCCGTAACGACTGTCAAAGATCCACGAATGACAGCCGGGACCAACAGCTTAACGTGCTTAGTATAGCTACTGATATGGTACTATACTTATTTTAAAATCATCAGGCAGTTTAGTCTTATGTTTTTATTGGTTCTTGTATTCTGTTCTCTAATGTCAGCGTTACATTCATCAGTCTATCCGATAATAATTACTACAGCGTAATCAGCCTATGATGTTCCCACTGTTGGGAAACAGGCCTCCTGTGTGTGAGAGGGATTGGGCCGTAATCCACCACGTGGGCCCAGTGCGGGTTGGTGGTTAATTACTATGCTTACATAAATTCAAAATCATTCAAATTATGTATCCATATTTGAGTAACAAACGGATGTTACAATTTTAATTATACCGTCTGATATTTCATCAAATAAAAGCTTCGTTAGCAATGTCGATGTAAATAAATGTAGTTACAATAACCGGAAATCGACATAAAATCAATAACGTTATCGGATGAATGTATTATTTGTTAAATACCTACTTTTTATTCCAGCACTGTATTTTTATGAAATTAAATTAGTATTGTTAACAAGTACAATTTGAGCAGTTAACATTTAAAAATCCCCCGACACAAACATTTCCTCCTTTCTCTTTCCTACTATATCACTAGACCCTGTTCACTTGAGACTATTCCAATGAGCCCAAACACGATACCTGTGCTATAAGTTGGTAAGAAAGTTGGGAATCTTGCAAATTCCAGGTGATGCTGCAGCATCAGTTCAAGGTTACTATGTTCATCTATTATCATTTAAGTAACAGATACCAAATTATAAATCGATCAGACCTGTGGAAGATACTCACATTCATTCATCAACTAGAAAAGAGCTGATAGTCTTTAAAAGGCTGAACCGATTTTGATAAAATATATCTAAGAACCATAGCTAGAAAATCTGCTTTCAATTAAAAAAACCGCATTCAAATCGGTTCACCCGTATAAGAGCTACGGTGCCATAGACAGACACACAGACAAGCACATGGCAGTTAAACTTATAGCACCCTTCTTTTTGCGTCGGGGGTTAAAAACAAAGGAGTCTAGTTGAATTTAAATTAACAACACACTGTAGGGTGATCAGAAGAGGAATATTACGTAGATGTATTATGTAAGTGGATTCAAAGTGAAGTCTACAAAACTTTCCCGTTTTGACGAAATTCAATTTAGACGCAGCGTTTACAGGACGTGTTGAAGAGAGTAACTTTATTTTCCGATGTTGAGTTTTCAATTTTCTCTAAGACAACAAACATAACCTAATATCACGCTCATATTCCCCAAAGGGTTAGGCAGAGGTGTAAGTAAACCTACATTTCGCTAGCTGTTTTAGTCCCATGCAATACTTTAACTTAGGTGGTAAGCCTATTAAATTATTTATTTCTGTAAGTAAGTTTGTACAGTAAGCGCTCAAAAGTGCATGAGCACGCTAAGAGTCGTATTGCTGTGAACACGCGGTATAGCTCGTACATTTGTATGTGTAAGCAACACGATACACACACCACAGATAACGCAGTTACACGAAACAACAATATATTTCCGTCGCTTTAAACATGCTAGCACACACGCACTATGCGCGTGAACTTGACCAGTTAATGGCATTGCTAAAATTCGATAGTTACTTAACAAGCGCAGATAGCAGAAAGCGTTAAGCGTTGGTATGGAATTCAATCTGCCTCAGGTTCTAATCTCGTGAAACACAGTGCGGTTTTTTGCAAATATTATTATTTTTTATTTTCGATAATAATATTTTTTAAATATTGCTGCTTTTTTATGTTGTTATTGCAATAAAGGTTTTAGAATAAAAAATGCGTGATATATGATAACTAAATTAAAAAATATATGTTTATTCGTTATATTTATTTTACATAAGTTAATAAACTGCTACAATTATTTATCATTACTTCAGCTGAATAAGATGTGAAATAGATGTCAAGAAACTTAGAAGCAGTTTGTATTATTTAGACATATTTAAATTATGAAATATTTTAAATTTTTAATGGATTTTTTCACCATAAATATTAAGCTTTGATCATGGTCGAAGTAATTAAGTAATAAATAAGAATATTAGACTACTTAAAATGTAAAAAACTACTTACAGAATAGGTAATTTTAAGGTTAAATATGGGCAGTTTGTTTATATTTTATTTGTATTAATTATTTTACATTTTATTTGACTTTAGTAAATATTGGTTGTTATTGAGGTTAAAGCTTAAGTATTCATTTTCTTTACGAAAAGAAGATTGAAACTAAACCTCAAATTTTTATCCTAAAATAATACTATTACTAAAATAATATTAAACAATTTCGGTATATCTGCAAGAAATACGACAAACACCCTATTGAAACGTGCTTAAAAAATTCGTTACCATAAATTCATGCAATAACGAATCTGTTGTTTATTAAATTGGTACGGTCAATATTTTAAGGTCAAAAACGGTTTTCTAGCTGGTCTTCAGTGATGCAAGCCTTCAGAGTGCACGGCGAACGGTTCATAATGACGTGTTTTTAATAATTCAGCAAAATGTCTCGTTGGTATGAAACCATTTGTTTCATTCACCATTTGACGTCGCTGCTACTCGATAATAAGCCCCTTCCTCATATCTCTTAACCCTCACAGTATTTCTCTAGAACAAAGAAAAACATTGTTTTTATTACACATAATACCTTATTATTTATTATTCACTAATCGAATTAAACCTCACAATGAATTTAAAACTTTAAAGGCATCTTCTGTCTCAACAATACCTCTGTTCTATCAACAATACCCTTGATTAAGATTTATGTTTAGTAAAATATGAAATATATTAATGATAACACTCACACTTAGTCCGGTTTCATTAGATATTCACTTCACTTTTACGCAGCGCAATAACATTCTCTGATCTGATCTGATCTCTTCAATATATTTTATGCCTGCTTTTTGATAATAATAACCACAACACTGCGCTAAATACTCGTCACCAATATTATCCACGAACCAAAAAAGTTCTATTAATTGAATACTCGTAACAAACTGCATCTACCCCACAGAAATCGAAATAATTTACTTAGTTTTTTGTGGTCTACCTGCTAAACTTTAATATTTATGTGAACAAGACGAATGAAACTAAAAACGAATGATGATTATTGAACTAGTCATTGGTTGCAGACAAAGTGAGTGTGTGTGTGTAATGTGCGTGTCTACAGTATTGTAACAACTTATAGAAGAAGGTCGTAAGTCAAACCGAAGCGTCAGTCTATTGCTTTGTGAGATTGCTCATGGACTTTTGGTCGGCACTGTACAAACACTTTGACACGTTAATCACATTTTTTTTTAAACTAGATGAGGTCGGCGTTTCCTATCTGACTACTCTGAGAAGAAAGGCCGAAACAAACTCAGAGGTCACAGTTTTTTTTAAAGTCCAGACATAATCTTGGTCAGCTCATGTGAAGGCCATGTGGATTGGTATCTGAAGTGGTCTTTTGAGGAAAGAACCACACAGATTTGAGTGGACCTGTCCAGTCAGTACACGCATTTGCCAGTAATCGTGTAGCTCAACTCAGTAATTAAAATGAGCTCATATTGCCGTCATCTTGGCACAAATCCTGTCACCGAGCTGTAACTGAGAAATTCCTAATGGAAAAACACAATAACACTCCCCGATCTGTGAATCTCAGAGTATTCATGGAGGGACGTCAGCAGAGAAGAATGTTACAACCTTAGAGCATTTTCGCACTGAAAGAAAAGAAAGAAAGAAAGAAAATACATTTATTTAGCACAGACAAAAAGGCACACAACACAACAATTGTAACACAAGTAAAAAATAAAAATAAAACAGGGAACAAAAACAAAGTGTAAAATAATCATTTAACAGGCAAGTGTGCCTCGCTGCTGCGCCAAATAGGCCCAGTTCAGCAAAAATGCCAGACAGCTAGTGCCTGACGCTGGTTTTCAACTGAACCTGAAGTGTGAGGTGACGGATGTAAATCAGCTATAAACCTACTGCAATACGTGTATGTATACTTAAATAAAATTAATTCATGTAAGATAATAATAATAATAACAAATAATTCGTTTTATACTGCAATGTGTGTATGTATCTATACTTAAGTAATTAAAATAAATTTATGTAATAATAATAACAAATGCATTGTGTGAAATCAAATAAAATTGCAAAACAACAAAACAAAAAGAAACTCCAAATCCGAATTCAAGATCCAAATTGGGAATATTCTAAATTCGGACAGACAAAGATCGGATCTAGTGCACAACCCTTCATACGAATAGTAATATGGCTACTTCGGACCAACATTTCTAGGATTCAGTACCCTAATTGCGTAAAACAACACAATCTGTTTCGATTTGAAACAGATTGCTAATCCATTGCTTCATAAGTGTGAAAAAAAAATCTGCTCAACAACGTAAATAACGCAATGAATGTTGTTCAACTGTCAAAATGGAATAAATTAGGCAAAATTGTTTATGAAAATAAGTTATACGCAATTAGGGTGCGGATCGGATTTGGATCAGACATAGTGTGAAACCGCTCTTACACAATATTAACTAATAATGTTCTAGCATACTTCATTACTACGCTACATTACAAAAAACCACAAGGGCTAAGGTCGAGCAAACTAAAATCGAGCCTAAGAACAGTAAACCCGTCGTCGTAAGCACTCACCATGTTTCTCGGAGTAAGTGCACTCTCCCATAAATCTCATGCATTTGGGTCGCTCAAAGATGGTCGGTTATTCACTCAATTATATGCAATACTCGCACTCCCCGAGCCGATTTATGTAACACTATTTGGTTCTGCAATGAAAAGTGTTATTGACTTGGTGGTAACTGTTGCAAGAGATGCCTATATTTTGTGGGTACTAAAGAAGCTTTGGGCTTTGTCATTTGAACATAAATTAATGGCAATTGTTTAATTTAACGTTGTACTATTTTATTTGGCTACTAGCAAATGACTTTTTTTTTTTTTTTTGAAAACTTCTTTAGGCGCGTTGGGCATTTTTGAGATGGGAAAAAACAATTGAACTCACGACACCGTTACCGACATCTCATTTTTGTAAACGCGATTGTGTTCTTTATTTAAATAAAACTACGGACCAATGTTCTATACAAGTATTTTTCTTCCACCAAGGCGATCTTGTTCAAGTTTTTACTTCTGTCGGCACGAGTGTCCTTGGTTCCTTGCCCGTTCTTCTCCATAGAGATCTACGTTTTGGAATGGGCTTCAACTTTCTGACTAACTGACCGATTATTTGACAATTCAAAAGTGCCTGTAAATGGTTTAATTGAAATAAATGCTTTGAGTTTGAGTTCCATTTTTAAATAACACGACAGTTATGAGTTTTCACAGTAATTTATTTGGCTGCTAAACACGACAGTTATGGATTTTCCTAGTAAAATTACCGGCCACCTACTCGTTTGTTTTTGACAGTAAAGCAATTTTGATTTATCTGGAAGAAGGTTGTCAAAATGATGTTCGAATTTCCAAGCATGTTTGAGAAAAAGTAATTAATTTGATTCAAATGTCAAGAGTGACCCGTAATCAACGCTTAGCATTTATTTATTTATATTTTAATAAACAGTATTCGTTTGGGGGAAGAATGTCGTAATGAAACAAAGGATGAGAGCCGAATTTCGTAACAAGTACTACTTCATTACCCTTCTGTTTTGGGTCAATTCTCAGAAAGAACAATGAGTCCTATTACAATTATTTACGTCTTTTTCGATAGTTTTCTTTCATAAAATATAGGTATGCATATTTTGAACAAAAAAGAATTCAATGAATTTACTGAAATTACCTAAATGAAATTGTTTATTCTGTAAAAAGGGATATCGGAATCACTTTTACTTAGACGTCATATAAAATAAAATAAAACAGTGGCATTCCGGGAGTGCCGACAGAAGTGAAAATTTGAACAAGATCGCTTTTTTGGAAGAAAAATACTTGTATAGAACATTGGTCCGTAACCTCATCTAAATAAAGAGCATGATCGCGTTTACAAAAAAAAAAAACTTCCAAAACCATTAAAGTAAAAATGATTGCGTAGAACATTGATCCGTAATGCAATATAAATAAAGAACACAATCGTGTTTACAAAATAATGAGGCATCGGTAACAGTGTCGCGAGTTCATTTGTTTTTTCCCATCACAAACGCGCCTAAAGAAGTTTTCCCTTAAAATAAGGGCAAGATGGAGTCGTACTTTAGTTCGGCTTATTCCCGAAATCCCCCCTGAAATCCCCCCTAAGGGGGAAAAGTGGAATTTATAAAAAAAAGTCTAGAAATCCCCCCTGAAAATCCCCCTTAGGGGGGAAAACTGGAATCGAAAAAAATACTTATTCCACAAATCCCCCCTGAAAGTGCACCCTAAGGGGGAAAACTGGACTCTAAAAAAAAAGTCTGGAATTCCCCCCTGATAATCCCCCTTAGGGGGAAAACTGGAATCTGAAAAACCAACGTCCAGAAATCCCCACTGAGGTCTTTAAAATTTAAGGAGTGCCTCTGCTACCGGCGCTGGGCGTCGATTTGTTCGCCGGTGCTGGTTGCCAAAATATTTACCGCGGACGCCGGTGGATATTTTACTTAGATAACCTAGAACGAGCGAGCGAAGCGAGCTTGGGAACATTTTGACTTATTCCGTTCTAATACCACTGGTATTTGTTTCAAGTTATATTTATTTTATATTCCGAACGGATACCACTCTTTATATAATTAAATTTAATGTGCGAAAGAATACTTACAACTTGAATTTGGTACAGTCAGCTCAGTCAAATGAACCTAAAAAATTATAATGGTTGTTTTACTCTCGGTAACCTACTTTGATTTATTTTACTTTGAATTGTTAGTATTTTTGATTGTTATTAGCATTACTTACATTGTTTTTTTATTGTTGTACGTATACCTAATAATGTTTTTTTTTTTAATAAGTATTCGTAAACTGTCTAATTACTAGTCAACCGTGTTGTCGTCTACAAATGATTGTTTTATTTAACATTTTCTCTTTATCTTTGTACTTCATTTTTACTTTCTGCAAATTGCCGAAAAACTTGATAATTGTTATATATTTAAATATGTGATGTTATTAAGGGAAACTTTCAGAGGGGTATGCTAAATACTTTAGTTTTTCTAGATAGGTACCTACTTTGTTTAAACTGTTTTCATTATTATTTTTACTAAAATCGACAATAAGCTGAAATTACTTATTTAGAGTAGATTTGAAAATAATTAGTACGATCTTATTAGGATGGCGGCATTCATAGTTTTAGAATGTCGTTTGACAATTACTTTGTGAAGAAACATGCTTTTCAAGGTTAAGTTTTGAAAATACGTGCTCGCCCAGATGTGACTATAAATTACAAACGCCGCGATGGTTCGTTCAAACATTTTAATGTTTCCCTTTACGATAAATATCAATGAGTGACTGGCAGTCGTAAATTGAATAAAATGTATTGTTCCCGTGTTTACTTTTCATAGATTGTAGTTGTTTATACTCGTAGAATATAGGGTTTTTAAAACATATTCGTAGCTGTTTGATGAGTTCGGGATTGGTAGAAATAGATTTTTTTTTTTTTTTTTTTGCTGCTCCGGCTTCCCTCCTCCATAACGTGAGCCTTCGCTACTGCTAGACCAACGAGGCAGTCTACCGAACGGATACTTCTCTAATAATTAATTTGCGAACGAATACTAACAACTTGAATTTGGTACAGTCAGCTCAGTCAAACTTAAAAAAATAATAATAATGATTGTTTTATTCTCGGTGCATTACCTATTATGATTTATTTTATGAGTTCTTTTGATTGTTGTACGTATACGTACAACAATAAAATATATACTCTTTATCTTTGTACTTCATTGTTACTTTCTGCAAATTGCCGAAAAACTTGATAATTGTTACATATTGAAATATGTGATGTTCAGGGGGGGGGGGTGTATGCTAAACTACTTTGTTTAAACTGTTTTAATTATTATTTTTACTAATATTGACCGATTTACCTTATCGCTGTTTGTTTGTGATTGTTTTTACTCTTCATCACATTTTATTATGTATAAAAAAATTCTGTGAAAAATAAGACTCATTAATTATACTGTCGTTTTTTTTTTGTTTATTGCATTTTACCTAATCACTTTTTTTACTTTAAGAGCGTAGAAATCAAAAATAAAAATAAGGGGGAAAAGTGGAATAATCCAAAATGAAAAGGGGGATTTCTGGATTTTTTTACATTAGGGTTCAGTTTTCCCCCCTGAGGAAGATTCTCTCAGGGGGGAATAGTGGAATAACTCAAAATGAAAAGGGGACTTTCTGGACTGTTTTTACATTAGAGTCCAGTTTTCCCCCCTGAGGGGGATTCTCTCAGGGGGGAATAGTGGAATAAGCCCTTTAGTTCGTCCTGTCTCACAGCTAAACAATGCTTTTTTATGGTTCCGTACCCGAAGGGTGCCAAAGAGAACCTTAATACTAAGCCTTCGCTGTCCGTCTGTCCGTCTGTCTGTTAGCGGTATCTCATATACCATAATAGGTAGACAATTGGAATTTTCACAGATTGTGTAGGTATTTGTATTGCCGCTATAACAACAAGTAATAAAAGTAAAATATAAAGTTAAAAATTCAATCAATCTGCCTAGCCTTTTCCCAACTATGTTGGGGTCGGCTTCCAGTCTAACCGGATGCAGCTGAATACCAGTATTTTACATGGAGCGACTGCCTATCTGACCTCCACAACCCAGTAACTGGAGAATACGATACTCTTTGGTAAGACTGGTTGTCAGACTTTCGGGCTTCTGACAACCCGTAACGACTGTCAAAGATCCACGAATGACAGCCGGGACCAACGGCTTAACGTGCTTTCCGAGGCACGGAGGAGTCACCCATCGACAGACTAACCCCGGAAAGCGTAGCTTAACCTGATGGATCGAACCGTGCGGCTATTATTACTTAGACACGAGCTAAAAAAAAAAAGAAGTTAAAAATTAAATGGTAAAAAAGTAATGTAGTGTTCAAAATATTTTACGGTAGGTAGTACGAAACTACGTGTGCGACACTACGAGTCCGACTCGCACTTGGCCAATTTGTTTATTTTTCGATCCGTCACGTAGCGCACGTCATTGCAGACTTACCTAATTAGCGATTTCTATACTCCATTTGAAATAAGATTTGACATTTAAACAAACCTTATTTCCAGTCCGTTCAACCGATTTTGACTTCTATGCCGTAGGCATAAGGATGGTATTAAAAGCAAAAAAGTGGTTACAGTACTAACTGTTTACTGCAACTGCCATTTGTCATGCTACCAACGCAATAGAAGTCAAAATCGGTTGAACGGACTGTAAAAAAGGTTTATTTAAATGTCTAATCTTATTTCAAATGGAGTATAGAAAAGTCAAAGTTTTATTTGGCTCGTTGATGCAAAAATTTGTTATTGACCTTAAAATGATTGTATTGACTTAGATATTCTACGAAGACGGGTCGAAAGGAGGTTCGCTACACGTTACCGCTATGCTTTTGAAGAAATTCCTTAATACCTATTATAACCTCAACTCGCAAGAAGCTTAGAGGTGTACCCCATTCTTCACCTGGAACCGCGTTGACCGTCGTACCCGAAAATCACATTGTCTTATCTATCCTTTGTTTTCACTAAAATAACAGTACAGACCCACGTGAATGTTACTACCTTCACTTAGCTCAGGTACGCACGGGTGTTATTTTTAAGCGAAGATTTTTATCGTGCACTGGATTTTCTGTTCTCGGTGTTGAGCCGAGCAGTGACAATGCAACAGAGTGCATTCCAGCACGTGAAATCAACCATCATCATCATTAGCCTATAGACGTTCCCACTACTGGGACACAGGCCTCCTCTCTGTGAGAGGGAGTGGGTCGTCATCCATCACGCGGGCCCAGTGCGGGTTGGTAGATGTCGCATGTGTTCGAATTTTCGGTTCTAGGACATGCCGGTTTCCTCACGATGTTTTCCTTCACCGTTTTGAGTTGAAATCAATACACTGTTGGATTTCAACTCTTGGCCTCTTGGCGCTAAGCAGTGCGTTGAAAATCCAGTGGTCGATAAAGAATATTTATTGGTTCATTGTTACAAAATACCTTTCAAAAACCAATCGCCGCATTAAATAAAAAAAAACAGTGGCTCTCCGGGAGTGCTGCAAGAAGTGAAAACTTGAAAGAAAAATCGGAATCAATGCGTTAATGTCTTTTACCCCACGGTCAACGCGTTGATGTCTTTTACTCCACGGAGTCGGTAACGTTACGTTACAGTGTCGCGAAATCAATGGTTTAGTCCCATCTCAAAAATGCCCAACGCGCCTAAAGAAGTTTTCACTTCAAAAACGCCCGTGGGTACGAGGACTTAGGACCTACAGCTCGTAGTTTGTTTTGTTACGGCTATGGCTCGTTTTCAACAAACGGGGTTATTCTGTTCAAAATTTCAATAGCCTGTATTTTTCGGAGCGAGCCGCCGCGCCTTCTATACTTCACTCACCCATGTGTTGTAGTAACAAAAAAGGTGCTTTAGATACAGCAACATGGCGGAAATGTCGGCCTGAACTGTAGGTTCACATTGTTCTTTTACCATGGACGTACCTAAATACTAAAGACCTTGTGCTTAAATATTTTTCTTTTTTTTTTGGTAAATGTTTCGCGGTGGTGTTTAAAGAAGAAATGTGTGGCAGTTTTAAGTCAAAGTCAAATCATTTATTTCAAATAGGCCTTTATATGGCACTTTTGAACGTCAAAATTTACAAAATAAATTAATTGATTCTAGTCGCCCCTTCGAAACGGTAGTGTTCGTATGGAGAAGAATGGGTAAGAAACTCCACCGTTACTATTTTAAAATGTTTTACAATATTTTGCATAGGTACATTAGTCAAATAATTATATGTGAAGACGATGCAGCTAGAATAAAATTACTATACCACAATAGTAAAAAAAAAAAAAAAAATGAAGCAACATCAGATAAATTAATTATGTGATAAAAACATGGTGCTCACATATTTACAAAAATTTTAGACGATTTTCCAAAAAAAAATACAATTAATAAGTTAGTGTGTGAGGAAGTAATCACACAATGTAAAATCAATGTCATTATAATAAAATTAAATAAATTAAACAGATAAATTAGCAACCAGTTCGATTTTGTCTAGTGTTTAGTATACCTAATACGTTTTATTTTGTAAGTATTGGATAGACACATAACATAACATACATAACATCACGTTTGTTTCCCCGAAGCAATTATATTGGAATAAGTAATTACATAACTTTTTTTGTTACATAAATTATTATTTCAGTGAAGTGCATGTCATGTGAGAATGCCGCAAAATAAGAATTAACTGCAATATGCAAAGGACAACAATGAAGGTAATTACTGCTAAGTCAAGGGCGCAAATTACTCATAAAAAATTGCAATGCAGAATAACACTAATCGTAGGTAGGTAACATAACATACAGGATGTAGCTGTATTATTTTCATCTTCTGAACAATCGTAGTTTGTAATAAGTTTATGTGGAACTGACTTAATATGTTTTTTTTTTAATTTAATTATATTTGTACATTATGATCATTTGTTTGTCGGAATAAACTGAATGAATTATTTTTATTACAGCTTATTTTTTAACGTTTATTTGTACATCATCGATTGCAGTGAATTAGTGTCTATAAGTACTAAACTCATGACTCATACAAGAATGAACCTATTACGGATCATTAAGTGCAATAGTAATCAGAATCACTGACCCACTTGTGATTGTACATTATGTCATTTGTATGTGATTGTGTGTTGAATATTAATGACTTGATTGCAGAGAAATTGCCGAGTAGACGGCATTTAGAACTAGACCTACTTAATGCTCATTGGGGATTTTTTTCTATAAAGTAAATTGGATAGATTGCATTTTTATATGACCTTGGATGTTGTTGTATTATTCTGTTGTTGTCGTTTTTATATATACAGGGTGATTGGAAGATGGGTGCAAAGCTTTAAGGTGAAGATAGTATAGACAATTTAGAACCATTTAATCCATGGTTGTCTTAGACGAAGTCTTACCAATTTTTTTAATTTTTAATAAGGTTTAAAAGACGTATTGTACAAATTTTTTATTTTTTCTGAGCTTTAAATGTCTGTAAAAAAAATGTCTAATGACACAGAAGCCTAAAACATGTTTTGCTTGATTGCTTACACATTACTTTAATTAAATAAATAAAAATGAATTCATTTATCATTCAATTTGGCCATAATTATGCAGTTTACATTAAATTTTAAGAATTTCCGAAAAAAAACTTAAAAATTTGGTTAAAAATATTTGGTAAGACTTCGTCTGAGACAACCATGGCTTAAATGGTTCTAAATTGTCTGTACTATCTTCGCCTTAAAGCTTTGCACCCATCTTCCAATCACCCTGTATATTAGAATGATAATATTCGTGAAATTAATACGACTTTCAATAAATTTATGTCAAGTAAGTAACTCAAATAAGTAAATATCAGTCTGAAAAGTTGCTGACTATTCTGGTAGACATGCTTAATATGGCTTATGGCCGTTTTCTTCAAGCGTATTAATTGATTAGGAAACAGTTCCTAAGGAAGTACTTACTAGAAGCGATTTTCACGCTAGTCAAAATTAATTCTAAATTATTATCTCACACAAACACCAAGTAGATAAGATTTTATAAATGACTGAAACATTACTTTATTTTAGATGCAGTATCATAATTAAATTCTGCCATTACTTAAATTTAAATATACAGGTTGTTCTTTTTCATTATGTACTTTAAAGGATTCTATTTTTAAATATTTTTCATTAAATACTGCTGGCCAGTTTTAACGAGCCATCAAAAATATTAGACTAACATATTAAAATACTCTTTGGTAATAAAGTTTTATGTACAGGGAGGGGAGAGCATTTTCTTTGTTGTCTCGCTAGACAAAGAGCTTATTGATTCTTGCACCGGACGAAATACATTTGCATTTATTTGCGTGGCTTCATTTTCCTTGGCTTACTCGCCACGCGTTTATTTTAAAAGTGATTGAATCTGTGTTTATTATGTAATCTGTGTTTAGTAAGTAAGCATTTTGGAAACAAAATCCCGTGCACACGACCCTTTTTTTTCGTAGGTAAGCGATACTATAGCGGCAGAGCGCTGCAAGCAAGAATAGTCCTTACAGTGTACACATATGCGTTTCTTCGATAGTACATGGAGGAGAAAAGCTGACAACCATGAGCGATGGAAAAACCTGGGGAGGCTTACGCTAAAGAGCAAAGAAATCTGGAGATTCTGATGTCTAAACCTTTAAGGTGGATCTGCAGTGGTAACCCGAGAAATTTAAATTTTCTAACTTTTTTTTGTAATTTGCTGGTCAGATTGTATCTTGATCAAAATATAATTTGCGTTCATAACAAATAATGTATTTACAGAATTATAATCATTCATACATCTCCTCTCTAAGTTAGATTTGTTCTAATTAATTACTTTTTCATGAAATCATGACATTTGAGAATTATAATTCTGTAAATACATACTTATTTGTTATGGTCGCGAATCATGTTTAATCAAGATACAACCTGACACTGACCTGCAAATAGCAAAAAACGTTAGTAAATTTGAATTTCGCGTTGTAATACTAGTTTTAAGATTGACAATGATGGCTATTTGAAATTGAAATTTATAAAAGTCGAAGTCAAATCGTTTATTTCAAATAGGCCCATGTATGGTACTTTTGAACGTAAAAATTTACAAAATAATAGAATTGATTTTAGTCGCCCCTTCCAAAAGGTAGTTTTCGTATGGAGAAGAATGGGCAAGAAACTCCACCGTTACTCTTTTAAAATGTTTTACAATAGTTTGTATAGGTTTACAAATTATTCTATGTATTATATTATGTAGATGACAAAAGTAAAAGTAAATTGTTAACTCGTAATTGTAGAAAGGGATTACATAAATGAATAATGTGCCAAGTATGTTTTGTTCATGACGATGAATAATTTTTTACGATAGATCCACCTTAATTAAAGTATTTTCTGGGTTCCCAATCAAGCAAATTCATGTTTTTCAATTAAGCGTCCAAAATTTTCAATTTGCCAGCAATAAAACCCTTGAAACGGCCATAAAACACACGCGGACTAATTAGTAGCGTAACTCGGAAGACCCACTAACCGAAAACTGTAGTCCATTCGTCCAAATCAATTCAATTAATCTGTTAATTAAATTAAATTATGTAAAACATGTCGTTGACGTAGCCGAGGCCTAAATGAAGCCAATGGAGGCCTCACTAAATCCAGATTAGGACGTCGCAGTCGGAAATTAGGTCGTTCCGAAGACTGCGACATCGATTTCGTTTTAACTCGGTGTTCAAGTTATATTACGTTACGGATCAATGTTCTATGCAAGTATTTTTACTTTAAAGGTTTTGGAAGTATTTTTTTTTTTGTAAACGCAATTATGCTCTTTATTTAGATAAGGTTACGGACCACTGTTCTATACAAGTATTTTTCTTCCACCAAGGCGATCTTGTTCAAGTTTTCACTTCTGTTGGCACTCCCGGAGTGCCACCACTTTTTTTTTCTTTTAGTAGGTTATTGGTAATGAGCAGTGATCGGAGTAGGTAGATTGATTTGGGGTCAATGAACTGGTACATATATATTAGTATGGATATGCCTCCGAGATTCCGGGATTTTGAAATTATATTAAGATTTTTTTAAGGAATTTCAAATGTTGTAATGTGTAGAATAAAGAATACATCAATATGAATAAGAAATGTTTAACCCTTTTGCTGTCTTTTTGATAGTATATTAGGTGATCGGACTCCAAGAAAAGGATGGTATACTAGAAAAACAATTTAATAATATAATATATTTTAAATGTTTATCTATCGCATTCTATAAATTTCTAATGTAGTAGTTTAAAAATCCATACTTTAACAATATTTGATTCAATCCCGTAAGTACCAAAATGAAATCCCGGAAAAAACCATGTTATGATTTCTATGACTATTCATGATGCGAGTAGGTACGTAAAATCAATCTACCTACTCCGATCACTGGTAATGAGTGCCTGATTACCTGGTTATCTGCTTTCCAGTATCTGATGGTAGACTGAAGTCTATTTTCCATATCTATAGGTACCATTGGGGTAACGCATGTCTGACCAATTTGAAAACAAAATCCCGTGCACACGACCCTTTTTTGACGTGTCGATGAACGCCGGCAGCACGCACGAAAAAGTATCACGTTCCGCCTGAGCCGAGCGCGCAAGCGAGAGCGCGGAACAAGCGATAGAGAGGCACGATCGACCTAAGCGTTCGACTTGTGACGTTATCACGTAAAATTATCGTCAGTAAACCAACTTTATAAACAACTATTTTTTTTTCGTAGGTAAGCGTTACTATAGCGGCCGAGCGCTGCAAGCAAGTATAGTCTATACAGTGTACAGGTATGCGTTTCTTCGATAGTACCTACAACTACATATTATAAATTAAAGTCGGTTTTCGTGTCTGTCTGTGTGAATGCATTGTTCTTCTAAACTACGCAACGGATTTTAATGAGGTTGGCACCATTAGTTAGAGAGTTTATTTCCGAAGGTTTATGTGTATCAGACATATAGTCGTAAAAAGCCGTGAGAAGCAGGGGCGGGTTCAGTTTAATTTTAACTAATATTATAAATGCAAAAGTGAGTTTGTTTGTTTTTTACCCTTTCACGCTAAAATGGCTGGACGGATTGAGATGAAAGGCCAAAGCCTGAAATTGGCGTCTTTTTTTTTCTCGCGGCCTTCATCCAAATCTTGTTTTTCTACTAAAGAATAGTGTAACAAACGAAGCTTATTTGACATGCATATCTCTAAACTCAGTCCAAAGAGATAGATAGGTGTTTTGTTGTTGTTGGATGTTTGACTGAGTTTAGAGACATGCATAATAAGTTTCGTTTGTTACACTATTCTGTAGTAGAAAAACAAGATTGGGGTGATGGTCGCGAGAAAAAAAAAGACGCCACCTTCCATACTAAAATCGGCATTGTCCTTTGGCACACACTTAGATAGACCATGTCCTGGGTTAGGACAGAAGATACTTTTATCCCGATATTCTCACGAGATCGACTTAAGGCTCTTACAAAACAGGCGCGACACGCGACGCGACACAAAGGCACCGCTCGTCGCGCAACGAGCGGTGCCTTTGTGTCGCGTCGCGTGTCGCGTCTCGTGTCGCGTCGCGTGGCGCGTCGCGTGTCTCGTCACGTGTCGCGTCACGTATCGCGTCTGTTTGTAAAGGCTCTTATGCGGGTGACACCGCGGGGCGCAGCTTATATTATATAAAATTAAGCATAACTAGAACTATGTAATGTATTTATAATTCAAATAGTTACGTTACAGCTTCAATGTATCATCATCTGCCTAGCCATTTTACCAACGATGTTGGGGTCAGCTTCCAGTCTAACCGGATGCAGTTGAATACCAGTAGTATTTTATATGGAGTGACTGCTTATCTGACCTCCACAACCTAATTAATAGGTAACACGATACCCTTTGGTAAGACTGGTTGTCAGACTTTTGGGCTTCTAATTATCCGTACGTAACGACTGTCAAAAATTTGTGATCTACAAATGACAGCCGCGACCAACGGTAATATTCTAGTTCACTAGTTAGCCATATTTTTTATTTCCATACAGTAATATTGCCAAATTAATCAAAACAGGTAAATATTTGACAGCTACATATTTGCGACGTTGCCAACTTTTTGGATGAACGCTCTAAATCGACTAATATGCCTTTTGTTAAAGGATTTATCTACCTACAAGTCAGACTATATAAAACTGGCGAAATGTGGGTAACTCCTGCCTAACTCTTCGGAGATATTAAAGCGCGATGTTATGTTATGTGATACGTCAGCTTAATGTTATGGACATACGAAATTGATACTAGTGACGTAATAAATGGGGAAGATCAATAAATTGCGTCATAGTGTGTACGGGACGCATCAAAATCGAATTTAGAACTTCACGGTATTATTTAAATATAAATTTACGCAAGAAGCCGTCAAACCCTAGCTTGACATTATCATCTTTAGTTCTAATACAATTCTGACAACTTCAAAACAAACTGGATTATCCTACAATTCCCAGGAAACTTAATGTAATTTAACTTTAACTTCAAGATCACGAACAAAACCCTATCCTAACAAAAAAGGCCAAATTACAATAAACAAAGAAAAAAAAAGATTCTAAAAAGGTTGCATATTATGCGCAAACTAGAGCAAAAAAAGAATTAGCTCGGTGTTCACGTGTCACCCTGACCCACAACTTTCAAGGCAACGAAAATTGTTTGCCAAGATTTAGATCGTGCCTCCGCTTTTTCCAGCTTACGTATGAAACCGCGAAGCGCTTGAATCGCTGCAGAATAGCTCACTTTACTCGACTCGGCGATTAAATTGGGTCAGTTTACTCGAATTGGTGATAAAAATGGCGCGGTTTTGGGTACTTTAATGTCCGATTTTGAGGTTTTTGCTGTGATTATGTTTGTTGGACGGATTTTGAAAATTGGATTTTTTGGGTAACTTTTTGGGGGATTTAATCCAGTCTACATACAAAGGCTGATATCTAAGACCCTACTTTATATTCCATTGCTGAGTTACGACTTCCCATTGATGAAAATCTTGCATACGAATGTGCGATCGATATTAAAATGACTCGAGCTTCGGACATTGTGTGTAGAAGTCATTACAACATCTCATTACAACATTTTTCTGACGTTCAACTGTTTCGCTATAAATTGGTATATTCGAAATAGGAACAGTTCAGCCACCCAATATGGCCGCACAATCACATTATCCCCTTCATCCCGATGTTTCCCGACCTTAATAATAGGCCTCGATATGATTACGAAATCAGTCATGCGCTTAATTAAACGAACATTCCGAATGGAAAAAAAAAGATTTATTATATATAGGCACTAGTGCCTATATATAATAAATCTTTTTTTACATTTCTAGAAATGTACATTTTGTGGAATCAAATATTCATTATGGAGTCCTATGTTAGGAGCAGAGCCTACAGCCGAATTTGTACACATATAATTAATGAGATTTCTCAGTCAGAAAATCATGGAGACCTTTTGTGATGGCAGCGCAGTAGGTACAACAAAACATATAAAATCCTAAATTTTCCTCTCACTAGAAGCAAAAAATCTCATCGCAATATATCAGCCAGCTATGTTCACGTTAACACAAGTGATTACCCCGGCTTTGTCCATAGCTTCCTCTCTTTTCGCCCTAATCCTCGGGTTTCTGCCAAAGCCCAATTGATCCGCACTAAATAGGTACCGAAGCACAATGTGATAGGTTCCATATTACGACTTCTGTCTATATTACACCAGATTTTATTTGGGATAAAAAATAAGATGGATTTTTCTTGAGATCTTATTGTAAGTATGACTATTTCTGTAGTATTTTATTTCAGGGTTTCGTTTTTCCTTGAAGTGTAAATGGGGTAGGTACCCCAATTCTATAAGAGTGAATGATTTCAGTATCGTTTGGATTTACAAGTACTTAGTGGTCATTGATAATTATGTGTATCAATGGTAGTGGTGCCTAAAATTGACCTTTATTAACTACACAGATTTGTCGATCCCTACTATTGCGATTTTATGAAGTACCTAGTTCACTTAGAGCACCCGTCCGAATAGCACCTGCGACTCAGCAGCCTACTGCTGGGATGTATTTTTTTTACAGGACGTTATTAAATTAAAGATATCGATAAATCAAATTTCGTATGTATGTATACTCCATTTGAAATAAGATTAGACATTTAACTAAACCTTTTTTACAGCTCGTTCAACCGATTTTGACTTCTATTGCGTTGGTGGCATGACAAATGGCAGCTGCAGTAAACAGTTGGTATTGTAACCACTTTTTTGCTTTTAATGCCATCCTTATGCCTACGGTATAGAAGTCAGAATCAGTTGAGCGGACTGTAAAAAAGGTTTGTTTAAATGTCTAATCTTATTTCAAATGGAATATAGGTATGTGTAATTAATAAACATTCTAGTGATTTTTATCGATATCTTTCATTTAATAACGTCCTGTAAAACAAATACATCACAGCAGTAGGATGCTGAGCGCAGGTGCTATTCGGACAGGTGTTCTAAATGGACTACTTCGATTTTATTCACGAACTCATTGGACAGTACTTAATTGGCCAATTGAAACGAAAAGCTAAACAAAATAAAGTACGAATCAAATTAATTCCATCGCTAATTAAGTTCATTGGACGATATAATTAAATAAGTTATTAGCTCTATCAATCAATGGATTGATCTGGTGTTTTTAAGCTTTTCATTATCGTTTTTTCATTATTCAGCATTAAACATGGGTTCATTAATGAGCAAACAGTTTAATTATTTATAGTTCAATTTATTGCTATTTTCAGTAGTCGTACTGACTCGCAAATGATTAAAAACAGATGTAAAAGACGGATTACCAAAACCAATTATAGGGTCGAGTGTGGTTTATATTGAGCTGGGGTTGCCTGAGTCGATTGATAGCAAATGCATTTATTTATTTATTTAAATAAAGGCTTACCAGCTAAATACATAGGTACATAGCATTGACCCACAGTCTTTGTCATAATAAAAAACATTAAACAAAAAAAAAAACTGTCATCTGATAATAAAACAATAATATTTTACGTTATACCTTAGAAATGCTGGAGGAGCTAAGTAATAAAAGCCGCACGGGTCGATTCATCAGGTTAGGCTACGCTTGCCGGGGTTAGTCAGTGGATGGGTGACCATCTTTACATACTGAGACTCCTCCGTGCCTCGGAAAGCACGTTAAGCTGCTGGTCTTGGCTGTCTTTCGGGGATCTTTGACAGTCGTTACGGGTCGTCAGAAGCCCGAAAGTCTAACAACCACTCTTACCAAGGGGTATCGTGTTACCCAGTATCTAACTGGGTTGTGGAGTTCAGATAGGCAGTCGCTCCATGAAAAATATTGGTATTCAACTGCATCCGGTTAGACTGGAAGCTGACACCAATATAGTTGGGAAAAGGCTAGACAGACAGACCTTAGAAATGCTGTGCTTTTTTAAATATCGAAATAGTTGCTTTTTTATGACAACACGCTGTATATACAAATTCAAAGCTTCGAATTAACTGCATAGGTACCCAGTTCGACCTATGTCACGCGAATCTACTATTACCATAAATAAATTTTGGAAACCTACAATACCTGCCGTACCTACTAAACCTATTTTAACGACTGTAATACAACTTACAAAAGAATTATTTAAGGTAAAGTTCAAACAAAGTAGGTCAAGTTTGACTTTCCCGCAAACGCGGAAGGTAATTTTGGTGTTCAATAGATTTTTTCCGTCGCCCCCTACTCGAACGTGAGCCAATTTCGAATCAAAGCAAGCATGACACATTGGAAACTGAACTTTATCTTTATCACACTTAAGTATTGTTTTGTACTTAATTGGGCTGTAAGTTAGAATAGGGATTTTATTCCATTAGGATGTTAGTTAACAATCTATTAAATGTTGTTTGGCTAACTTTGTGGGACTTTGAGGTCGGGTTTGGTCGACCAATATGTTTTCGAAACATGTACACGATTTATCACTTGGTTCAATCGGTAAAGGGATACGGTAGCCCAGTTTTTCGTAACAGTATAGCGGAAGTATTGTCCAGGGAGTCTAAAGGAAACACACGTAGATTGTCACTAGTTGTGGATTTACTTTAGAGGCGCAAAGAATATTAATAAATGTTATATTTTTATCACGCGCATCTTACGAAATTATTAAGGTGCTAATAAACTTGAGCATTCACTCGTAATGAGCATTCTTGCGAAAGTTACATTACAGAAAAATAAACGGGAGCGTTTGCCGAAGCAAGGATCCCGGACTTTTACGTCATCATGAGGTTGCGGGTATCGTCTTTTTGGCAAAGTTTGAGACGCTCGCTCCAGTAACAGCATTTTAAGGGTTGTCTCGTGCAACCTGGCAAGTCCCATATTTGTGCACTGGATTTCTGTTCACCTAAACGAGAATAAAAAATGACGAAATGTTTTTTGAAGATTGTGATAAATTTTTAAATTTTTAATGTTTATTTTTTTATGATAATTTTGAATGATAATTTTTTGAATATTTTTTTTAAAATAATTTTTAATGATAATTTTTTTGAATAGTTTTTAATGTTTTTAGTGTATTTTTTAATACTTATTTATTCTTTTTTGCATATGGGTATTTTGCCTGAATTAAAACACTATTTATTATATTTTATTTAGCGAGCATTCTAGCGAAAGGACAGTAAATTTACTTCGAACTTTTTGCCGAGCGAGCCATTATGTCATTGACTACAGCATTCGCTAGAATAATCGTGAAAATGTTCGTAGCGATGTTTGGCTGTATTCGTTGTTCAGTTCGACAAATTTAAAAACGGCGAATGCTCGATTTTCTGTTACAAGTGAATGCTCAAGTTTATCAGCACCTTTAGGTACAGTCATATACCGGGAAAAATGTAGATATCCTGTATTTTATAACAATTGATATTCTACTTGTGCATCCAATTTCAATCAAATCCGTTCAGCTATACAATGTGGAGACGACAGTACGACAGTAAATGATGCATAAGAGTATTTTGGAACGATCAAATAAAGCCTAACATCAAACTTAAAAACAGTTTTTTTTTTTCAAACAAGCTAAATAGAAGTGATATGGCGACAATAGGTTTTGGCAATCATTGACTCGCTATAGTGACTAAACAATTGTATATATTTGGTTAAATTTTTGTATGTAGACTGGGAATGTCATAAGATAATGATATACAGTCTGACTTTGTTCTTAATGTCCCTCGGGAACCATCGCATTTCTGAATAGAAACGAATGCTAAGATTGATAGAGTCCGGTCTGCACCAAGTGCAAAGGGCAACTGATAGAAATCCGACGACTGACGAAATACGAAGTTTGTCGAGGGACATTAAGAAAATGGTTATACTGTACGAAGTTTTATTTATGTCGTAATGTCGTCTCCATCTTGTAGAAAAACGTGATTGAGTTACATACATACAAACTAACAAGCATCCAACATTTCACGGCAGATTCTTCCCTTAGGGCCGGCGCCCAGTGGCGGCACGGCCTGGCAAGAGATTTTTATGCGACGAATAGAAATATAATTTAATAGCATGACAATAAAATTTAAATTCCAACGGCAACGATGCCGCGGTATCCTTAAGCATGCCGCGATGTCCTTAGGCATCATCATTGAAATTTCAATTTGACTGTCATACATATGAGTTTTATTTCTATTCGTTGCATAAAAATACCTTGCCATTCCGTGCCGCCACTGGGCGCCGGCCATTAGCGTTATGTCTATCAGCTTCAGTTTTAATTAAAAGCAAATTAAATGTGTTGGAAATTACTTTCTGTTTAACTTTCTCTGTTCTTTGTTGACGACATCCCAAAAGCTTCGGATCTCCTGTTGAATGCAAATCGTATGACATTTAATTAGAGACGTTTTATTGTAAGCACGTAGGGATAATAATATATACAGTTTTAATTATAGCCATCGCCATTATGTTTTTCTTTTAAACTAGGTACCCGTTATAGCAAGTTTTTTGGTAATTTGATTTTGTTTCGAACTAGCTCTTACATGGCTTAGAACCAGTGAAGGACGAAAAAAACAGTGGCACTCCGGGAGTGCTCACAGAAATGAAAACGAAAAAAAAAATATTTCCAATACCTTTAAAGTAAAAATACTTGCATAGAACATTGATCCGTAACGTAATATAAATAAATAGCACAATCGCGTTTACAAAAATGAGGTGTCGGTAACGGTGTCGCGAGTTCAATTGTTTTTTCCCATCTCAAAAATGCCCAACGCGCCTAAAGAAATTTTCACTTAAAAAAAAAGCTTTAACACCTCCATAAAAAAGTTTGTGCCATGTGACAAATTTCATGGTGAGCCGCATATCGCATCAGAATTTGGCAAAATTAGCCACAGATTGGGTTCCGAACAACTGGGCGGCAATGCATTAGGCCCAGAAGTAGATAGCGTGTCGAGTTAGACACCTACCTGATGGATTGGGCTCTAATTGTAAAATAGATAGAAAAATGGAAAGTCGGAAGGTACGCTTTTGCCCCGCAGTGGAACACAACGGGCTCATAATAATAGATAAGTTAGGATTTAGATAACTTTAAAGTACCGAATTGATCATGAAAATAATAAGTACGAAAACGTAACTGCGCTATTTCTTCGACAAAACTTAAGTTTTTCCTGTAGTATGAAAGAAGATGCTATTTAATAAACTTACAACTTACTTTTGCTTTTATTTATTTAATTTATTTTTAAAGTGAAACTTTTATTACATCGTCTCAAACTTTTTCGTCTGTGTATTGCATGTCGCGTGACGGTCGGCCGCGGAGTAGGGATAAAGTGAAAGGCGCTCGTCAGAGCAGCCAAGGCCAATATGGCGGCGCCTACAGTTCGCTTAAAAGTTTCACTTTTACCGTGGTTTCATAAAACCATACAATCCTTTTTGTTTAATATTTTTTTATTTATATAAAGTTTGCAGGTAGATAAGATAAGATATTATTACATTTATTTGCTCAAACATTTTTCACATATGTAACATTGTTTGTTTGTTACGCCATCACGCTAAAACGGCTGAACAGATTTGGATGAAAATGGCACATAGATAGATCATGACCTGCCAAAGGACATAGAACTACTTTTCAACCTGGATCGCAGACGAAGTCGCAGGCAACTGCTACTAACAAGAATAAAATGTAAGCAGGATAAATTAAAAAAGTAAGTTCAAAAACTAAAACGCGACCACTGAAAAAATACGCTCTAAAAAGTATGAAACAAGAAAATATTTCAGACAGAAATCAAGACAGGGGCAAAAATGGTCAAGGTAAAGCTGTGGTCGCATGCAATTATAATTTCGTAGGTGTACAGGCATGCGACCACGGCTTTTTTTTTTAGTTAATGTCTTTATATCCTCTAGAGGGCGCCATATTACATTTAATGTGACGTCACATAACCTAAACCAGCGAACGATCAAGCCGCTTGTTGGGGTTTTCTCGTCGTTGACGGATACCCCGGTAGTTGTTGTAGGTAGTTAGTTAAGTTACACCAAACCACTGTTAAGTTTAATAGTTTATTTATGGAAACTAAGTTATGTATGTTTAGTTATCTGAGCCGCACTTAATGTTTTGTTGTTATTGATAGACCCGCACATTAGCGCGTGACGGTGTTTTAGTTACGACTGAATTGAGTGAATATTAGTTCGGTACGCGTAAACGTACTTTTGCTGTATGAGCATTATTGGCTCGTACATGCTCCCGAGGGAAAGAAATACGTACTCAGATTACCAAACTTGCGTTACAAGTTAAATATACATTGGTATAAAATTGTTATAAACTAACAAAAGCAATTAAAACAATAAGAAGAAATAATTCGTAAATAATTAAATTAATTAATCATAGTTTGAATCTTGTTCCAATTGCTCGTTGCGACAGATGGTCGTTCTCTGACTGTCCACCACGTATTTTAGCGTAGGCAGGAATCTCATTTAGTTCTATATCTTCTGTCCTCTCTCGAGTCTTGTTCGTATTGGTAGGGGTATTGTTCTTCCTACGCGCCTGAAGATATCTTCTTATTCGCCAAACTATTATAGCGGCGACGATTCCTCCCACCAGCAAAGTGCTTATAGCGTAGTTGCCAATATCGTGGACACTTAGGTCGTTGGGTAGGCTCTCTCGTCCCTTTTGTGCGGTTATCTGGTCATCTAATAGTCTGTGTTCATTAGATAGGTTTAGTTCCGGAAGCACAATCTTTGTGTTTTTGAACGTATTCCACATATCATTTGGTGAGTCAATAGTAGGTACCTCCAAGGTAATTCCAATATTGGTACTGCTACTAAAAACGTTATGTGAATAAATTGTAGCGTCTTTGTGCTGAAGTATGCAATCCTGACCTAGGGCAAGGAGCCCCGCCTTTGTTAAACTTGTTGTTGTAATTCGATTTTCGCATACAATGCGTGTCGTACACTCATTGATGCAATTATACAGCCATATGTTTGGTCTCTGTAATTTTATCCATTGATCAGAGCATTGTTGTGGTACCCAATTACATGTAATGTTATTTACATTTTGGCTTAGTATTTTCGCTTCGCAAGATGCCGTGGCTCCATGCAAGTTGCTGATAGTCGTAGAAGCGTGGCAGATGTGATTGTCCGCCGTCATTGTTGTACATTGCTGAAGATCAACCTCTTCCATCTGTATGTAGGTATTCTTTACGAAGTTGACTCCAATATATTGTGTTGTCGTCTCTATCGCCTGACATTGGTTAGTAGTTTGCTGTCTAGGTATAGCTATATTGTGATACAATGTATACTCGTCATCGCTTAGTAACGGTATATGTAATTCGAAGAGTAGGTACTGTTCGGTGAGCCGGGCTTTAACATAAATAATTTTGTAAATATTTTTCATGTTAGCTCCACTGCTGTTTTTGATAGGTAACGTTAATCTTTTCGGTATAATACCGGCAATATAATGAAGTTGTTCAGATAGCTGCTCTGGTGTGAATAGTTTCATATCGAGATTGCCTCTGTAGATGTCTGTCAATGCACTTAGGAGCATTTCCTGGTTTCTTCTCAGTACTGATATAAGTAAACTCGCAGTTAACGCCCCAGCGTTGACGTCATTCATGGTTTTCATTATTTGAAATCTGTTTTCTATTAACGCCGTGTTATATTTCGTTTCGTTCATGAATTGCTGAATTACTTCCAGTTGCGTCTTTACAAAGTCTTCATTTTTCTTGATGACGTTGTTTTCTGCCTCGATAATCAATGTCTGATTTCTTATCAGCTGTAATAGATATTGTTCGTTCGTTTTGATTTTTTGTATGTCCTGAGCGTATTTTTCAGCGAAATCGCTATCAAGGACACCAAATAGGGCTCGTGCAAGATTTCCTACGCCGTTGACGTAGCCACGTCGCCTTCTTTGTTGATGTTGAGCTCGTAATAATATGTTGTACTCGTTCAGCTGGTTCATTTCGAACTTGAGTTGTTGTGTCGTAGAGTGACATGGCTCGTTAGGCATCGTGTCGCATAGTTGAGCTATACGATTCACGAATTTCTCTACATTTGTCGTACTTTGCCAGAATGTTGTTAGGTTATAGTATACCAGAAGTTTCCATTCATCGTGAATAAGTTGGATATTCCCGACGGGGTCAAAGTAAACTGGTTGGTTTTCAGCTAATTGAGTCATTTTAAAATGTTGCAGGGGTGTTGCTAGTCCACATGATAGCGTTGTAAATGCTACCAGTAACACCATAAGCAAGCTGTTTACCCTTTTTTGGGTTTTATTAGCCCCTTTCTTTTGCTTGCCGTGCTCGGTTTCTGGACTCACTTCATGAGACTCAGTGCTTCCGCATGCCTCGTTTATAGGTAGCGGGGCTAGTTTAGTTATGGGTCTTTTTAGTACCCCATTTTGTGTTTTGAGCGTGACTACTCGTACTAAGTTATCGCTGCCTGGGTGCAGTTCTACTACGCGTCCCATAGCCCATCTGCTTGGTGGTAGATTACTGTCCCTGACGAGAACAAGATGCCCTTTCTGTATGTTTTCTTTAGTTTGTTGCCATTTGTTTCGGTTTTGTAACGAATGAAGGTATTCTTTCGACCAGCGATCCCAATAGTGTCGACGCATGAGCTCAATGATTTTCCAGTTGTTTCTGATGTCTATAGCTTTCGTTTCTTCAGGTTCATTGAGTGGTAGTGTTAGTGTTGGACTCCCCGTGAGAAAGTGACCAGGGGTGAGGTATTCCAGATCTTCAATATCCTCCGATAATGGACATAGCGGTCTGCTGTTCATGCACGCTTCGATTTGTGTAAGAAGCGTTGCAAATTGTTCGTAGGTAAGCTTCTGTTGTCCGATTACCCGTTTCAGGTGTGCTTTCATGGAACGTACAGCAGCTTCCCATAAGCCTCCTGCTGATGGCCAGGATGGTGCGTTGAAGTGCCACTCGATTTGGAGGTCGTTGATCTCTTTAAAGAACTCTGAAGATAGCATTGTTTTAAATAGTTGGAACTCTTCTTTTAAAGCTCTTGCGGCTCCGACGAAGTTGGTTCCGTTATCGGAATAGATATGTTTTGGGGTGCCTTTTCTGGCGCACATTCTTTTTAGTGCTGCGATGAAGGTTTGCGTTGATAGGTCCGAAACAAGTTCGATATGTACTGCTTTTGTACACATACATATGAATATGGCTATGTAGCCTTTGCAGGTTTTTATCCCGCGACCCTTGTTTATCTTTACATCCACATGGCCTGTAAAGTCGACGCCGGTGTGTGAAAACGGCCTCGATGGAGTGATCCTTTCTTTAGGAAGGTTGCCCATCAACTGTTCAGGTTGGTTTATTGCATATCGACGGCATCGAATGCATTGCCGCAGTATTTTCTTGACGGTTCGATTGCCGCTGATAATCCAGTAATTGTTTCTAGTGTCAGCTAGCGTTAATCTTGCTCCACCGTGTAAGGTTCGTTGATGCGCCTTTTCAATAATAAGTTGAGTTAGTCTTCCCTCTCCTGGTACGAGGATGGGGTGTTTCGTTTCCACTGGCAAGTTTGAGTGGTTTAGACGTCCTCCAACACGTAAAACTCCGTAAGAGTCCAAAAATGGATTAAGTTTCAAAATGGTGCTTCTGTTGAGGAGTTTTCCACCTTTGTGGAGAGAATTTATTTCATTTTGGAAATAATCCCATTGCACTGATTTGATAATTATAAATAGTGCGTTGTTTATTTCATTCAAGTTCAGTTCATGGCACCCAGTTGACCTTCTTTTGTTTCGTAATGCATCAGCGAAACGTATCACCAAGGCGAGTATTCTTGTAATACGATCTATGTTGCTATGTCGTGCAAGTAATGAATCGATTAATTCATTTTTAATGGACGTAGGTTCCGTACTATTAGTCGTGTAACAGTTTGTTAGGAAACCCTCGTCTGTGGTATATGTTTCTTTTGGGATAAGGGCTTGTTTTTCTTGCTCCTTAAGCCATTTAGGCCCTTCCCACCACAGGGTAAAGTTGACTAGCTTTTGCGGTGGGAGTCCTCTTGTTGCACAGTCAGCAGGGTTATCGTTCGTTTTCACGTAACCCCAATTTATCGCAGGCACGATGTTTAATATTTGTGTGGTTCTATTGGTTACATATTTTTCGTATTTAGTTTGACTTCCCTGAAGCCATGCTAGAACAACTTTAGAGTCGGTCCAGCAGGTAATCCTTAGATCGTAATCTTCCAGGATCTTAGCTATCCTTTGTATAAGTTTCGCTAGCAAAACTGCGGCGCATAGTTCCAACTTCGGTATCGTAGTTTTCCTTTTGATTGGTGCTACCTTAGTTTTTGCCGCGA
The DNA here is from genome assembly GCA_949152395.1 of Agrochola litura. Taxonomy (NCBI): domain Eukaryota; kingdom Metazoa; phylum Arthropoda; class Insecta; order Lepidoptera; family Noctuidae; genus Agrochola; species Agrochola litura. The sequence continues at coordinate 5,722,209 of OX424490.1, forward strand.
GTAGTGTAGTTTCGTACGCGCCGGTGGATGACGTAGTTCGGCTGTAGATAACGCATGCGTAGGCTTTCTCGCTCGCGTCACAGAAGGCTTGCAATTCGATCGCCTTGTTGTTTTGGTTTTTTATCCATCTTGGTAAACTGATGTATTTAATGTTTGGCAGATCGGATTTAATTTGCATCCATTCCTTTTCTATGGAATCCGGTACATTTTTGTCCCAACCAATATTTTGATAGTTATCACTCCATAGTTTTTGAAAAAGCAGTTTTGCTTGTAGGGTGATTGGAGCTAACCATCCGAGCGGATCGTAGATCTTGCTTATTTCTGACAATAGTCTGCGTTTAGTGTATGGTGCATTTTTGTTGTTACTCGGCGCTTCGCTAATAAAATGGAATGTGTCGCTTGCGTCATTCCATGCGAGTCCAAGTGTTTTGCTGAACTCCTGTTGCTTGAAGTTAAACTCGTTATTGTTACTTTTCTCTTTCGTCTGTAGTTCTTTGAGAATAGATGGTTCGTTCGTGGACCATTTCCGTAAAACAAAACCACCTTTCTTTAGTAGTTCGCTTAGCTCTTTTTGCAGTAGCTTCGTTGATTCTATGGTATGGTGGCCCGTTATGGCGTCATCCATATAAAATTCGTTAAGTAGCGCTTTTTGGGCCAGAGGGAAAGCGTTGCCTTCATCTTTGGCCAGCTGTTGGAGAGTGCGCATCGCTATGAATGGTGCGACTTTGGTCCCATATGTTAGGGTACACAGCTGCATCTCTCTTAGTGGTTCTCTCTTGGAGTCTCTCCAAATTATTTTTTGAAGACATTGTTGATCTTGATGAATAAGGATTTGACGGTACATTTTCTCAATGTCCGCCGTTAGAACATATTTATAGCTCCGCCATTTAATGATCAGGGATAAAATGTCCTTTTGAAGATTAGGTCCTTTTTCCATCAAATCGTTCAGGCTGTGCCCGGAGTCTGTTTTCATTGATGCGTTAAAAACAGCTCGTAGTTTGGTTGTTGTTGAGCATTCCCTTACTACTCCGTGGTGTGGTAGATAGGCTTGTACTCGACTATCGGATTCTGTCACTGGTTTCATGTGACCTAATTCGATGTATTCACGGATGAATTCTTTGTATAGTTTAGCGAAGTGTTCTTGTCTCGCCATTTTCTTTTCTAAATGAAGAAATTGTGCTGCAGCTTGAGGTTTCGAGTTACCAAGGTGTTGTTCATAGTTAACGTTCATCGGCATCTTCACCACATAACGCCCGCTGCGTAATCGCTCTGTTGTTTCTGTGTAATATTTTTCACAGAAATCGTTTGTTGTTGTAATTTCGGGTTCCGAAGGGATGTCTTCTATCTCCCAAAATTTTGTTAGGTTGTCTAGCTCTGTTAGAGTTACTAGACAGTTAAACTGCTTTGTAGCACCGCATAGTATCCAGCCCAACTTTGTCTGTTGCGCTACTGGCGAGTCATTGTTATATTTGATTATTCCTCCTAAGATCACATCGGAGTAAACATCTGCTCCAAGTAGTAAATCAATGGGTCCAGAGATGTTGTAGTCTGGATCAGCCAACTTGATTTTATGAAGATGCGTCCAGTTTTCTGTGTTAATCGTTGAGTTTGGCAGATTGTTGATAAGTTTACTCATCACTAACGCATTGGTTTGGAATGTATAGTCAGAGTGTATAGACTTGCACTCTAATTTTATCATCCCTTTACTCTTGCCCATTATAGTGCCAACGCCAGTGACCGCAGCGTTCATTTTGTTTCGGGGTAAGTTCAACCGTTGAGCAGCATTTTCTGTGACCAATGATACTTGAGAACCTTGATCCAGTAACGCCCGAAGGATGACGTAATCTCCTTCCTTGTTCTTGACCCTTAGTTGAAGAGTCGTTAAGAGTATCTCTTGTTCACCGTTAATGTGATTAGATGTTCGCTCAGCCACCGTTGATGTGGCCGGCTTTGATTGTTGCCCTTTCAGATTATCATCATGAAGAAGGGAGTGATGTTTGAAGTTACACGTGCGGCATGTTTTCGTTGAATTGCATTTATTTCCGCCGTGACTAAACAAACAATTTTTGCACAAGTTTAGGTTACTTGTTGTTTGGTTTCGCGTTGCGACATCCATGTTCAAAAATGTAGAACACTGCCTCAGCGTGTGTTCGTTTTTGCAAAGCGGACATTTCCTCAGCGTTGCATGGAAGGTTTTTGTCCACTTTTCTGACTCTTTAAAGTTCGTTGACTTGTTGTTGTTATAATTTTTATGTTGGTTATTCGTTGAATAATTTTGTTTTCCGCCGTTCTTTTTGTTACGGGATGTTTCTAGCGTTATGAACTGCAGTTCTAGGAACTCCATAAACTCCTCTAAGTCTGGGAGCTCTCTTGCATGTTTCATTGCTTTGATGTAGTCACCGTACGTGACGTCATCCAGTTTTGAGGATAGTAAGTACACGATAAGTGGACCCCATACAGGAATATTGATGTCAATGTTTTCTAGGCCGTTTAAACACTCTTTCGTTGTGTCATACAGCTTCTTCATGTTAGTTGAGTTCGGTTTTTCGATGGATGATTGATTGAGAAGTGTGTCTATGTATGAGGTGAAAAGTAATCGCTTGTTGTCGTAGCGATGCTGAATAATATCCAGGCATGAGTCATAATTCTCAGCACTCACTGGAAGGTGCTTGATTAACTTTTCCGCTTCACCTTTCAATTTAGATTTTAGGAACTTCATTTTTTGCGTTTTGTTTAGCGTTGGATTGTTATGAATCATCTCAAAGAATAAATCCCTGAAGGAGATCCAATTGTTGAAAGCTCCGTTGAACTCCGGTAATTCCATACGCGGTGTTGTTTTTTCATAGTGGGATGTTTCAAAGATTTTTCTATTTAGCTCTTCCTTTAGGTTGTCGTAGACTTGCTCCCAATGATCGAACTTTGCTTCATAGTCCTTGTCATTCCCTTGCAGTAAGTAGCTTAGTTCCCAGTGAATCTTGTCGATGGATTCCCATTTAGATCGTAGTATGTTGACTTGATCTTGGAGTTGCCACTTCTCTTTCATGCCATCCAGATCAGTTTTGGAGACCGCTCGCTTCAAGGCGTTGAAGTTACACATTTGATTGCGTAACAGCGTTGATAGGTGCTTGTCCGTTTCATCTCCGATTTGTTCGTGTACTCCAGTAGTATCAAATTGCGGTGTTCCGGGAGTTTCTAGTATTTTCGGTTTTGATATACCAGAAAATCCAGGTTCGTTTATCAACTTGTTTCGTGTTTGCTTCATAGCTTGCATTGTTTCGTCAAACATGCTTCTCGTTATGATGAAAATGTCTTGCTTGAAGTAGTCATGTTCTCTTTGTTTAGACTCGTACTTCTTCAAGATTTCATGGTTCGATCGAAACTCATCCCATAGGGATTGTAAAGCTTCGATGCGCTTGTTAAGGTAGTCTATGGTTTTTCTACTCACAGCATCCTTTTTATAGTTAGTTTGAAGAGTTTTGATTCTCTCGTAGCTGCTTTGCTGCTTAGTTATAAGTTCCACAAATTCAGGGTAGTCTTCTGTCGACATTGTTTATGCCTTGTGGCTGCTAATGGTTGGCGTGTTGATAGTGTGTACTCACGAAGATTTCTGAGCTGAAGTAATCGCAGTGGACGTTATCCCCGCTGATTATTTCTTGTTTGTAGCGATAGACGTTATCTCCGCTGTTGTCACCGTCGTGGACGTTATCCTCGCCGATTATTTCTTGATAAGTAATGTAGCAGTAGACGTGATCTCTGCTGGTTCGTTAGTGGCAGGCACTCAGTGTAGCTCACCCTCCTTACGTTATGTGCAACGTCTCAATACTACTGGTTAGACCCGCTTGTGGGAAGCCAACAGCACCGATTTGCTAACGTAACTGGGATATACCACGCTAAGCTATCTGCTGATGAGGAGACACGACGACTCACAAGATGATTTGCCGTGACCTCCGGCTCGAAGGACCAAAAGATGTTGGGGTTTTCTCGTCGTTGACGGATACCCCGGTAGTTGTTGTAGGTAGTTAGTTAAGTTACACCAAACCACTGTTAAGTTTAATAGTTTATTTATGGAAACTAAGTTATGTATGTTTAGTTATCTGAGCCGCACTTAATGTTTTGTTGTTATTGATAGACCCGCACATTAGCGCGTGACGGTGTTTTAGTTACGACTGAATTGAGTGAATATTAGTTCGGTACGCGTAAACGTACTTTTGCTGTATGAGCATTATTGGCTCGTACACCGCTTCCAATGACACCTCATTTGTCAAATTATAATCGGCAGTTTAGAAGTTATTTTATTTTATTAATTTTAAGAAAACAAACAGCTAAAACTTTCGAGTAGTCAGAAAAAATACAATAGACGTGGATTTAATTAGTAACTTGTTCCGCTTAACAGTCAGTAGTCAGAAGTCATATGTAGAAGAAGGCCAATTACAAGTTTCCAGTCAGATAAACTTAGTATAAAATTGACAAAACGGTACAAACAGCGTGGAGTTAAACATTGAAACAACTGAAGAGAATAGTAGTTTATGAAACTTGCATAATGAGGGGTATTAAAACATGAGTGTGTGTTTTTTAATAGTATCACACGAATGTTTTAATACCTAGTTATGTGCAGTTTCATACACTACTTTATCTACTCTCATAAATTGGAATTGAACCTAATACTAAATAAAAGATCAAATTTAAAGATCAAGAATAAATTTGAAAAATCCCACGAAATTCAGTACAACAAAACAAATGAATGTCGTTTGCAGCGGGTGCTGCTGTCCCCCGTTTAAACGTTCCAATGCAAAAGTTGATGGAAACTCCTTGGTGATATTAACTTTTTGGAATAGCCCTGTATCGTAATAGAAAAAGAATTGTTTTATAGCATTATTTTGTTAGGGAAAAAATATTATAATATGATTCTATTTTATATTTCGGTATTGTGTTCATAAAGTATGTCAATATAAACTCGTTTTGAATTTTATAATTCGAATATTACGCTATGAGAGTAGATAAAATACATTACGCAACAATGTTACTCTTAATGAAAACTTACTTAACATTTTTTTAAATTTCTGGACGCTATTCGTAAATAAATCAAGTTCCTTATGTATGAGGTAACAGATGAACATATATACATACATACCAGTATCATTACCCTCCTTTTTGCTTCGCCGTAGTCAGGTAAAAATGAGGCAATGCTCATAAACGTAATATTATTACTTTGGACAAACAACCCTGCCAAGTCAAGACACCACTTTTTAATTTATTTCGCCGAACAACTGTAGAAACTTTCAAACAAACGGGTCGAATTATTTCGAACAATTATTATCGCTGTAACTCCTGACATTTCAGTTTGGGACCCTTCGTTAACGAATCATTTTAATATGATTACAAATTGTGCGAAATTTGTTGTTGGCCATTGATAAAGTTTGTTTGGACATGAAATTATTATTTGGATTTAGGGCTATAACTGTTCAAATATCGTGTATTCGAGTCCTTTCTGAACAAGGTGAAATGTTTTTGAACATCTTTTTTGTTAATAACAGTTAGGAAAGTTACCTTTATAATTGATCGCAACCATAACTATATAAGTAGGTAGGCTATATGAAAGCTCTCTCTCTGCTCTTTTGAACGCTCGGTTTGGTAACACGCAGTGTTCGGGTTCGCGACAAGTCAATCGTCATCCCGAGGATGCCTCGTTGAGAGGTGAAACACGTGTCGATTTCTTTCAGGGTTTTTTATGGCTCTTTAGAAATAGCTAAGCGGAACAGATTACTAAATATATCCACGTCTATTGTATTTTATAATGGATTTCCACAAGGTCACGCCTGAATCAATTAACTAGGACAGCATTTGTCATTTACGCAGGTTATAATTATAACGTTAAGAGCTCAACTGTCATTAATGAGACACAATAGAATTTTAATTGTTATCGATCTCCAGGAAAGCTCGTGACAATCAAGGGGTAAGAAAGAAAAGAAGAATTTCCTTTCAGACTAATATTGCGTGAATTCAAAAAATCCTGGCAATTAAAAATGTGACTTTTCAATTCTTGGTTGTAATTTTAGATTTTATTAACGTCGGTGAAGGAAAACATCGTGAGGAAACCTGAACTTATAGTGTAAATATAGGTCTGAATTCGCCAACCGGTCTTGAGCAAGCGTGGTGATCAATACTCGTGCCTTCTCTGTATGAGAAGAGGCCTTTGTCCTGACGTAGAACAATAATAGGCTGGTATTTTCGTCACATGAAAAACAGAAGTATTCAAATTTGTCTTATGGAAATGTCATGGCTATCCTTGCTTACCCATTTATGTAGCTACTTGCATTCAAACACAATTACATACCATTACTAGACATAACAATGCATAACCATATGTTGTACATACCTACTACGAAATTATTTCGAGACAATTACAGTTTAATGACACCGCATTGTGAGAAAATTCTAAACAAAAACTCAACTCAACAAGCAATATTTAAATAGCTGCCATTTGCAAAGTCAGCACTGTGCAAATTATGCTAGCGAGTGCTTATTTGGACGAAAATGACATTATCGTGCGAGGTAGGTACAATTTTACACCTGGGTTCGTTTATTTTTTAGCCCTCGACGCAAAAAGAGGGATGTTATAAGTTTGACCGCTATGTGTGTGTGTCTGTGTCTGTCTGTGGCACCGTGCTCTTAAACGGTTGAACCGATTTGAATGCAGTTTTTTTTTAATTTGAAAGCAGATTTTCCATCGATGGTGATGCTGCAGCATTAGTTCAAGGGTTCTTCTAATATAATTGAAGTACAAAATACCAAATTTCAAATCGATCAGATCTGTGGAAGATACTCACATCCATTCATCAACTAGAAAAGAGCTGATAATCTTCAAACGGCCGAACCGATTTTGATAAAACATGTCTAAGAACCATCGCTAGAAAACCTGCTTTCAAATAAAAAAAACCGTATTCAAACTGGTTCACCTGTTTAAGAGCTATGGTACCATAGACAGACACACAGGCACACACATAGCAGTCAAACTTATAACACCCCTCTTTTTGCGTTGAGGGTTAATAAAAAGAAGATTTCAATGGCCAAACGCGAGTCCGCAAATAAACTCTTCGGCTTATGTCAAAAGTTAAGTTCAAAACTGCAAATGCACTCGAGTAGGCAATAAAATAGGCAAAAAGACTTGGAAACTTGAAAAGTCCGCCTACGTGAGCGCCGCAAAGTGTTCGGAAAATGTAAAATGTATAAGGATAGGAATGAAACACGATATATTCCGTAAAAGTTATTTCATTTCTAGTTGCAAAAGAAAGGTTTTGAAAGTAAAGTCTTTGTAGAACATGATTTTTAAAGTAACTTGCTCACTCACGAACTAGTGCGCTGAAAGTTTTATTTTGTTACTTATAGTTGGTTTAACAAATGGTTTTGTATGATTGTGTAGCACTGAATAATCTAAACTATTGTTACTAGATGAAAAAAAATAAAGAAACGTTAGGAAATTAGAGCTATCAAATGAGTTCTGTTATTGCATCCATAAGTCACCTTAGAATATACGACTTAAAACATGCTGAATGCTTTACGTGCACTGTAAGCCAGTTAAACCGCTGTTTTTTTTCCGTCTTCGCCGGTTAAGCTTCTTATTTATGGCCAGTTTCTCTGTTTATCACCTCATTTGGCAGATATTTTAATACAATTTCCTATCTATGTTTACATTTATCTGAATCCGTATTTAATAACGTTCAAAATCTAGTCGAAATCTCACCTCTGCGACAATCAATGACCAAAACTTGTCAAAAAGGATTTTCTACAGTTTGAGACTCGGATTATAATGCGAGAATAAATTGTCCCTCTGGTATCTGTCCTTTGTAAGAAAGGTCTTTAAAATTCATTGATTCAGTCCACAACAGGATCGCTGAACTTAATTTTTATCCTAATAAACTCTTCTGCCATTGATAGCTTCAGCTCCTCTACCATTATAATATATAATTTTAACAGTTGTATTGTGCGTGCAAGTAAAAATTTTAATAGAATATGTAAACAACGCGACTTGGATCTCTTTACAACCAGTGTGACCTCAGCTAGAAGGTGCTTAAGCCTCAAATTTTTTAAATAGCTGCAGTGCTCCTAAATGTATTTTTTTCTTCTTGCTCTCTATCTTTTGAATTGCAGACACAAGTGGTTATTTTAATAGTTTTAACTATCAAATATATTATATAGTGATATGTTACTGCTTGTATGTTCACAACACAAATTCTATTAGAAGTCTAAACGCGAAGACTTGTAATTGGCTTTCTGTCGACTATTGTTTCCTTTTTTTGTGGTTTTTTTTAGCTGTAAGTCTTCCATGCTGTAATAATTAAATAAATAATTATCCAATGAGTGGCTCTTTTTATCACGAGTCCGGACACCGTCACGGATGTGCTCAATCCGTATCTGATCTAATCGGGCCACTGCAGTGCAGCATCTTCATTTCCGTGACACTTATCTGCTGTAATGTTGCCATGCTTTACGGGTGCCAAGATTTTTTGCAGTGCTGAGCGATAGAAGTGTTGGAGTTTCCTGCTTTGCTTTAGTTTGAGCAGTCACAGGATTTTATTTTAGCTCTTTTATCGTTCTTCAAGCGTAGAACTTATTCGTAGGGATTTATGGGACGAATAGAGAGATTAACCTTTGGTATGCCGGAACGTAGATCTACACGAGACACAATGTTTTTTTAATTGTGTCTGTAATTACGGCATTCGAGAGGTTAATGGGAAAAAATTGAGATAGTAAATCAAAGTTTTTTTTCTATCCACGACCCATGTTCTAAAAATATAGCTACGTTAAAAGGCCTGTTTTAAAAGGCCTGTTGTAAAAGGCCTTTTGAGCCACATTTTTTTTATTTAAGCAGAACTCATGTTAAACTTCCAAAATTAAGTTCACATTAACGCGCTGCTGCGTGAGTAAAGACTTCATAAAAAAAAACCTTTACTCAAAACGAGTACGTATATAGGCTTTCCTCAGAAAATCAATGAATAAATACTACTTAGATAGAAACAGTCAGAAAAAAAGAAAACTGAAGAGAATTCATCTTTCCATTCCTGGCTTATAACCCTCGTTCAACGTTCACCTTTATGAATATTGTATGTATTATCAGTAGAATATTATGAATAAGTCTTACGTTTGCTATCCAAAGTGCTTTTGGCTGATTGGTAGTGAAGTTTTGATACTTTGTTTGCCCCGTAAGCTATTTCTGTTTTAGTTTGCAGAAGGTACGTGATAAGGGGACCTGTCAGAATTTATTGACAGGCTAACCCGAAGGTGGAGACAGACCCTATAAATACAGGTATAGATAAACAATATCTAAGGCCGCGTTCTATTTAGAAGCGATTGTGCGCGAATACGCGATACTTTCCGATCCATATGATCCCATTACACTCCTCCAGGAGAAGAATAGGGCCACCAGTACAGTATGCAAAAACTGACGCTTCCCGTCATTCCGACCTCGCCGCCGAGGTCCTCTGCGACCGCGCCCCCGAGTAAATAATACTCCCCCCCGACTCTTGCTCGATAACGAGGTGCCAGCAGTTGTTGCATCAGCTGAGCACGTAGCTTTAAATTCCCCGAATAATAATCATGATGATCAAAATTTTGATCCAGCCTGTCCCATCCTGCTGTCCTTCCCACAGCGTAGCCCCCCTAAGCTGAGGTTCATACCCCTCAGGGGGTGCCCTTAGCGAGCGCTCGCCTAATGTTCAATCGGATCAATGTTCTATGCCAGTATTTTAACTTTAAAGGTTTAGGAAGTATTTTTTTTTTGTTTAGATAAGGTTGCGGACCAATGTTCTGTACAAGATTTCCTGCACAATAAAATTGCTCAAGTTTTCACTTCTGTCGGCACTCTCGGACTGCCACTGTTTTTTTTTTTGGATTTGTGAAGCTTTGTTCTCATTAAGGATAAGGAAAAGACTAATAAGGTAAGTAACAACACAAGCCTGAAACCAGGCTATTACAGTGCCACAGGGCAAAACAAAGGCGTCCTAATAATATTATGTATCTACAAAGAATGTTCAGTAACATTATTTTATCGTCTCCTTAGTTACTGCGAATTATCATTAGGGCATTAAGACCACGCATCTTTATAACGATGTCAGTGTTATCTTTGGTTCATTACGAAAGATAAATTTGTAATATTATGTTTGGACCTGAATTCTGAATGTTGGGCTCCTCATGATACACAGACCACACTTACCACGACCTATAAGTTTTTGGTACAAAATAATTCCTTTGAACAACTCCAAAAATGCCTATTAACAACTTCTATTTTCGTTAAACACCATTAAACTGAAAGTAGTTTCGAAGCGATAGTTCATCGGGGTATAATTTGAATTTGACCTCTCAATGGCGCAGTCACCGATGGTTGTCTATTATCGCTAATAAATTGGTTTTAAGCCTGCCACACCCTTCATTTATTGGCAAAGATATTGTGTATATGGCGAGGGGGGTAATGGCTGATCTTTGCGTTATGCTCGTAAACGGCTGCTTGTGGTACCCGGTCGTTTTGCTGATCATGGTTTTGTTATTGTTACTAGTAATTAACTGTTTATTTATTTAATCACGATGGTCCTAGTTTATCATTTATAAGTTCCAGTTACAGCTTTATATAGCTAAGTATTAAGTTGTTTACGTTTAGTTTTTATTTTTTACTTCTGTTTGAATATACTTCTCAATATTTTTGGTTGGTAGGTGTATTGGTGTGTGCTAGCTGACATAAATTATGGCTAATAATTTGTAATTTAAATGATGTTTTATGTTGCCTAATGTAAATTGTTTTGCATACTATTGTACACAATCAAATTTTTTTATTTTTTTATCTGATCAGACAGCTGTGTCGCTGGGGAGTTTGTTGCGCCACTTTTTCTTCCTAGCTAAAGGCACTAGGAAGTGGTGAAGGGTGAGCCTTTTTGGGGGACTGTCTAATGTAATTTTGACGTTCGAAAAGTGCTGCCTAGTTTGAATAAATGAATTTTGAATTATCGTAATATGCATTGCAGTAAACATTTTGACAACGAATATTAATAAATAGTAGAGTAGTATTCCTATGGCATTTTTAAAGAACTTTGATGAGCTGTTACTTTTTACTAGATTGGCTAGCTGTACTCTATTTGTAAGTGTCGTAAAGAACAAAAGGCATGACGTCACGAGAATGATCAGCCGTATGCTGCTTCAAACTGATAAAAATATAGTGCTGTCAGTGTTGTCACCAATTCCATTGTTAAGCACGTCAAATAAAAGGGAAAAAAATACACAAAAATATATAAGGGACCAGTTAAAAGAAATAGCAAACGAAAAGACTTGTAAACCGCTAAAAGATTTAGCATTAGAAAGAGTAGAATGCAAATCGCTACACTGACAAAGGACCAGCACTTTAGTTTTGGATGGACTTGGACACCAACTACAGAGAATTTATTTTTCGATTTGTGGCTTTCTCTCCCTACAATATCGGTGCTGTGGTGAGATTATTGCGTTGCGGCCAATCTGCGGGATAACTTCAGGTCTGCGGTTCTCTGTTATGTGGCATAGCTGTACCTAGTTACTAATGCACGACTTATCGCTAAATAGCATCATATTAAATAGTAGGTACTTAAAGTATTTGGCCACAAAACCTTACCTTAAACAAATGATGAACGACGATGCTAAAACAAACACAAGTGTACTTAGCACCACTTTTGGATTATGATTTGTTCTGAACTGGCAACACTATTGGATGATTTGCTTTTAATAATGCCACAGTGCGCTTAAAATTTAAACTAAGCGATCCATTGTTTCTTTAGTTATCTAGATCTCTTTTAGATAGACACTACGCATTTCATAGTTGTCTGGGTTTTCTGATAACTACGTCCATACAAAAAAAAATAACGATTCATTTTTTAATATCATTTTCTAAATAAAAAAAAAACAATCTCTCAGAATAAATAAACTATCTGTCCATCATTGTTGTTTGTTAAAAGGTGTGAAAATAAAACTGCATCAGTGCATCCTGTCGTTCAATTGAGTGCGGCTGCGCCTTGCCGCGCCAATCGCGTCAATTGGATGTCGGGGACCTTGACATAACAATACCGCCACTACATCTACCTATGTAGAAGTTGTGACTAGAGTTACATGTATTTATTATAATGGTATAAATTATAGGTAGTAATTTATTTATAAGTTTAGCAATGTGGCACTAAAATGCGTTGGCGAATTCTGAAAACTTTGATTTCTCCATGGTTACAAATGGATGAATTGGGTTATTCCGACATACCCTAAAAAATCCATCCTAAGGTGGATACTTACTCGGGTATGTCCGAGAATCCCCCCTCGACGTAGTAGATAATTGGAATTCGTTTTTCTTCCAATTTTCTACCTCAACTGTGTACAGTCATTTAAAGAAACATGATAGAAAAACTGGCGAGGAGCTTGTGGCTAAGTAATAACAGCCGCACGGATCAATCTTTCAGGTTAAGCTACGCTTGCCGGGGTTGGTCCGTGGATGGGTGACCATCTTTAGATACCGAGACTCCTCGGTGCCTCGGAAAGCACGTTAAGCCTTTGGTCCAGGCTGTCATTCGTGAATCTTTGACAGTCATTACGGGTCATCAGAAGCCCGAAAGTCTGACAACCAGTCTTACCAAGGGGTATCGTATTACCCAGTTACAGGGTTGTGGAGGTCAGATAGGCAGTCGCTTCATGTAAAATACTGTTATTCAGCTGCATCCAGTTAGACTGGAAGCCAACCCCAAAATAGTTGGGAAAAGTCTAGGCAGATTGATTTTGATAAAAAAACTGGCCCAAGAAACTTAGTAGACATAAGCATACCTATAAATAAAAATAGATAGTATACTTCTTCTTTGAACCTGAAATCGTTTGTTAATTGAACCAATCATTGAATGTGATGATTACTGCACTTGGGGTAAAAAGTCGGAAAAAATGATTTCCGACAATCCACCCCGTCTGGGGTGGACAGATGAACACGCGTGTCCGAGTATCCACCCTAAGGTGGCTGTTTTAGGGTGGACAAACGGAATAACCAGATGAATCGTTTAGCACAATTATCGAAAACTAATAGGTCTTTAAAAAAAAGATAATTGATAGCAAAAAGAATGGAAGCCCAATCAAAACTGATAGTACCGAGATACAAAAACTATTACGGGAACCGAACGAACGCTTATTTAATACCTACTCTAATGAATGATGTTCCAGCAAAAATTCAATCAGAAATAACAAATAATAATTACAAAAATAAATACAAAAAATTATTTGATTCTCTTTGAAAATGCATCAGCCTGTTTAAATTCCATCAATTAGTAATTAGTATCGACGGACTGCCTGACCCGCGCCGTCGTTGTTTTTGTGCTTTCTGTTATTATTATAAACTACTTTACAATGTTTTGTATAGTATGTTTTAATCATAAATTTCGGTAGTATTTAAGATTGCTTAAAAGTGTTACAACATCCGGACAAACCTATTGAGGCTTGTGTGATGTTTCTGTTTATATTTTATTTTGTTCCTTAATTAATAAACAATAATAAAAAAAATTATATATATTTAACTCGCACTGAGACCATGTGATGGACTACTATGGAAAAATTAAAGGTTAATTTTGTGACCATTGAGGGTCTTATGGCTCTAAGATGCTCGTAGAAGTCGTAGATCTTACAATCACCAGCTTGTACACTGTGTACGTATTCTAACAGAATTACATAGCCTATATATACATACAAAATAATAACATAATTGCCGTTCCTGGTAACATTATGTATGTTGAAGTGTGCGTCAGCATTGTCCACGAGTATTATTACAAACGCGCCATGTATATTCTGTAACCGCACGTTCTAAACGATTATCATTAGCACCTGTACAGTAAGGTCGATTGCCTGATTAATTAGTAGTTAAGTACAGCCTAACATTTGGAACAGTCTTACCATTCTTCGATTGAAATATGTAGAAAGGAAAAATAAAGGAACGGTAGGGCTACAGTAGTATATATACAGAAACTACGTAGAAAACGTTCGAAACGGCACACTCACACAGACGCGCGCATTGACGAGATTCTAAGCGATTGTCGCGGTGCTGTCAGTTCCGGGTGCCATGTCAAGCCGAATGGGAGCCGCGATCTTTTTAAAACTGGAGCGTAGGTAATTATTTCAACATATAGGTCTAATTTCCATACTGTCCATTGTTATATTGTGGTAGGATGATCCCTATCGTTCCTTTATTTTTCCTTTCTAGCGAGTGAAAGAGGATGTTTTTATTCACGTGAGCACTAAATTCGAAGTCCAAAACACTGTCAGGAACTTTTTAATGTCATTATAATTTTGAGATCATTTTGACCCATCATTTTCTTGACCTTATTCCAATTTATTTGGGGTCAGCGCAACATGTCTTTTTCTCCCATAATTACATAATCTTGACCATAAACCACATGGAAAAAAAACAGAAAAGTTCTCTGTCTTGACTCAACTCAAAGCATTTATTTCAAGTAAACCATTTACAGGTATTGCGAATTGTTAAGGAGTCGGTTAGTCAGAAAGATGAAGTTCCTTACCGTGGGACAATTACCTACAGGCTGGTCTTTGATCCTATTAGTCCTATTTAATATTATAAATGTGAAAGTTTGTGAGGATGGATGGATGGATGGATGGATGTTTCTTACTCTTTCACGCTAAAACTACTAAACGGATTTGAATGAACATTTGCACACAGGTAGTTTATAACTTGGATTAACACATAAAATACTTTTCATCCCGATATTTTCACGGAATCGAGACTTATACGGGTGAAAACGCGGGGCGCTGCTAGTTATTGATATGTCTATATAGAATGAAAAAAACATGCCAATTTTTTATACTGGAGTGCGTGACTGCTGCGTCTTACACTCGCGCCACGTCATTGTGCTTTTCTAGTGTGTGTGCATTTAGCGGTTAACAGTTGGACGTTATTTTTTTCGAAAAGTTCACAGCTTTGACCGTTTATCCATATATTATATCGTTGAGACTGGTATTATTATAAGTCCTGAAAATTATGAGCTGTTAAAAAGAGTAGATAATTTTAGTCTGTGCTAGTAAATAGCAGGGGTTCCTACCGCAAATACCACTAACGATCCAGTTGGTCCATGTAAAAGTGAAATAGATCGCTCTTTGAGGCTAGCGCTGTTGAAATTTCTGTCAGAGAAATACTCGTTATAATTTCGAACTAGTTTGTGGTGAGAACATTTCTATCAAAAGGATGAAAACCGCCATCGATGAATAGTTATTCAAAGTCTCCATAATAGGGATGATGACATTGATTTTTTGAACACGTATTTTTTTCATTTTTTACCTTATCAATAGATTACGGCGATACATTGAGTTAAAATGTGCCATGACGTTACGAGAATATACATTTTATACTGACTTGTGACGTAGCGACCCCCACTTCCCAAATTTAATGCGTTTTATCTAAGTAATTTTTTTAATACGATAAAGCAAAAAATGCATGTCTTATTTTTTTTTTATTATCTGACTGATGGATATTTCTTTTGACCCCGGCATTATTCCTATTGTCTATTTAAAGCTTGCCTTAGTTTTTTAATACCGCTTATTATTGTCCCACTGCAGGACAAAGGTGTCTTCTCATACAGAGAAGGCACGAGCATTGATCACCACGCTTGCTCAAGACGGGTTGACGATTTCAGACTTACATATATGAACTATAAAGTCCAGGTTTCCTCACGATATCCTTCACAGTGATGTCCGTAATGTCCGAGATAAACTCAGAACGTACATATCAATTGGTAAAGTCACATTGGTACTTTCCTGGATTTGAGGTACATGAGAGGCGAGGCCTTAACCACTGTGCCATCACGACACGTTATTTTTTTTGGTAGTCCTAAATCTCAGATTTATTTATTGTAGGTTACAGACATGCAGCCGTATTGATAGAACAGAGACGGTTCTCAGAGTGTTGGCAGACGGGCGTCGTAGCCAAGTCAAGCCCAGGAATCGCTGAGGTGATATTTATGAAACGTTCAAAGAAGATTGGCCAAAAAAAGGCAGCGTTGAAGACTTATTTTGCCATTGAAGTCACACAGCCTACAGAAACTATCTTAAAGCCTGCACCACATCATACAATTACTGCATTAAATATTAAATCTTCCTTGCCTTCAATTTCTAATTCCTCTTTGCACGAAGACGCAAATCCTATTTAAAGTAACTTTGTTAAGCGATATATACCGTTTATAAGCCAGCTCTGAGAGTGTGACAGTATTTAGCATAAGATTAAAGACTCAAAGCGCAGAGTTTAGCTGAGCTTGGAGACTTATTGAGTCTCCAAGCTCAGCTAAACTCTGCGCTTTGAGTCTACTGTTTAAGCCTAATATTGTGTCTTAAGACTGTTTCTTCTATTCGTATAATTTTCTGTGTTCATTTGAAAAGCGGTTATTTGTGATGTCGGACTGTGAATTTGGCTTTAATTTTTGGGTATCATTTAAGACCTTCAGTAAAT
Organism: Agrochola litura; assembly: GCA_949152395.1. Classification (NCBI taxonomy): domain Eukaryota; kingdom Metazoa; phylum Arthropoda; class Insecta; order Lepidoptera; family Noctuidae; genus Agrochola; species Agrochola litura. The sequence goes on from OX424490.1 coordinate 5,738,692, forward strand.
TAGAAGGTACCAAGAAATATTAGGATATTCGTCAATATCCAAACTAAAATTAAGGACAATGTCTCCATTAGACCGAAATACTGATAATTCAGCTGCATCCGGTTAGGCTGAAAGTCGACGCCAACATAGTTGGGAAAAGGCTAGGCAGATTGATTTGTCTCCATTAGACTGAAACCATTACTGTCAAGAACTATACAAACATGGTCACGGTCTAAATTGCCTTCCTCGGTGAAATTCTATTTATACCAGGAAAATAAGCAAACTAACTAGGCGTACCAGGAGCTCATAACTTCTAGCTGGCTAGAAAATGAACGGCTGCTAACGAAGGAATTCTCTTTAAGAAAACATTTCTACGTGTACACTCGTTATTATCTAGAGCAGGAACTGAAAGGCCGCTCATTTTCCCCGCCCGAAATTACCAGGAGTGACGACGTGGAGGTAATTTACGAGTATAAGAGCTATTTCAGCCTTTTGGGATGATCCTATTTATGGTGCGGTAGTTCCGTTTACTCGGTTTAAAGATTGGACTTAAGTTCAACCGCCTCTGTGGTCTAGGTGGTAAGACCATCTGTCTCAGACCCAGACGTCTCGGGCTCGATTCCCAGTGGGTGCAAAATTTTCTGCTAGGTTTGGTTGGTGGTACGGCTTGTTCTAAGTCCACCTGACTAACTACCACCATCTTATCTAAGTCTGTTGCTCATAACAACAGTGTTGACAGCATTGTTGTGTTTCGGCAGTTAGAGGTAAGATAGCCAGTTCCTCTGTGGTTGAGGATTCCGGGTGAAGCTCGCTTCCACCTTCGGCCTGATCATCACTTACCATCAGGTGAAATGAAGGCCAAGATCTTCCAAGCTGTGGATAAAAAAAACGTTGCCTGGATCTGTCAGGAGAACACTTTAAGAATGATCTAGTCAGGACTATCACTTCCTCTTTCGGATCAAAAGATTCACTGCATTCAAGCGTGAGGCTCTGGACGTCGCTCCTCATGAATACTGTTTTCATTCATAAAAAATATTCAGAGGGATCCCGTTATGGAAATTCCTCGTATTAAAAACAAGATTCAAATTTTGCTAAGTGGTCAACAGTGCAAACTGCAAAGCTTTCAGTGTAACCTAAATAGATCACAAAGAAGTTACATTACTTAATCAGAAACATAGGATATGAACTCTTTGAAGTTTTCCAGATTTTCCATCTTTTTACAAGAATATGTGAGATTCTAAAATTGCAGTAATGTATTAGGCTGTGGCTGGCTGCCAGGACGTTTACGAGCATAACCTCTTATTCCGTTGGCGGGATAACAAACTGCCGATATTACAGGTAAGATTATTTCATTCCCCACCCCGAGCAGAAACCTCGCATTGCTCAAATTACCACCATCCATCACATTACAGAGGAAATAAAATACCCAAATCTGTCAGAAAATAATGCCTAATTAACATAGCTCATTGTTGAAAGTATTTTAAAACAATTCTTTCAAAGCAAAGAATTCAAGACCAACCAACATTTTGTGTAATGGCTCAAGGAGTGCGATAAAAATCTAAATATATAAAAGCGAAAGGTCACTCACTCACTCACTCATTCATCACGAAATCTCGAAAACCACTTGATGTATGAAGATGAAACTTGGTAGGGAGGTAGTTTATAGTTAGTAGACGTCCGCTAAGAACGGATTTTTGGAAATTCGACCTTTAAGAGGGTGAAAAGGGGGGATATTGTTTGTATGAAAAATCTTATTCCTTGAGTTAATAAACTTGAAACTTGGCACGAATACTTATCTATGTAAATTATAAAGTTTGCCATTTTTAGTTTTTCTAAAATACCCCCTAAAGGAGGATTGGGGGGTGTCAAAGTTTGTGTGGAAGAATTTTAACGAGCGGTCTGATTAACTCGAAACTCAGTATTTATAATTAAAACTGAAAATAAATAAAAACGTATATCAGGGTTTTTTGAAAATCTACCCCTAACGGGGTGAAACGGGGTATAATTTTTACAGTGGAGAATTTTACTGTGTGGCTTAATTAACTTGAAAATTGGTATAAATAATCTATAAGTCAAATAATCGTAACTTCACAATAGATTTTTCAAAAACTATTATCACGCTATTTGCTATGGGGGATGAGCAATATAGCATTATGTTTGTATTCTTTTAGAGTTTACCGCAAATTGTAAAAAGGCTTGCCAAAAGGTTAGAATATTGCAGATAGTTACGGATTTAACCTTTTAAAAATTATCATCACGCTATACCTTTATGGAACTAAGCAGTCAATCATAGCATATACAGGGTGGATTTTGAGATGGAGCAATAAGGTACCTTAACCGTTGTCGCTACAAGAAAACAGTCTTAGGAGACTGTCCTTAACTTTTTGAAACATTTTGATCTGCATTCACAGATTTTGAAAAAAATTGTACAGTCAGCAAGAAAATGGCCAATTTTCACAAATCTTTTTTGATGCCGGTCTATCCTATTTCTTATTTATTACTAGAACCAAAAAACTATATTGGGCCAACTGAGGTTTGTTACTCCAAGACACGGCCTATGAGTTTTTAACCCCAGATTGCAGAAAAAACTTAACTTTGCCGTTCATTATAGAACTATAAATTACCAATTTTCGGATTTTCCTCTTTACTTGACCTTACTTCTCGACAAACTTCATGCTGCTGGACCAACGGAAAGTACCAAATAGACTGGTTTATTTGCGAGTGTCAAAATATGCGGCACAAATGGCCGTATTTTTTATTTCGTTAACTTTTTTTTTGGTTGGGAAATTATCAAATAACTTCTCCCGCTCTGGGTGGAGCGGGAAGGCGTGTCAGACTCTTACTGACTAAAACCCACCCGTGTTCTTTCAGTTGCCTATATTGCCTGGGGCCACGGTAACCCTTTCGGACAATAACCGCAACCCGCAACCGGCAGGCATCGGCCCTATCGGACCCCGTCAGTTCCGCTGACATCTCTTTGAGGCGCGCGTGGAACACAACCCGCCGTCGACCCGGGCCTGGTCCTTATCGGACGGTGAGCTACCCATTGCTCACCGTCCGCAAGCCCGCGCCTACGGTGGCCGGGAATCGGCCTACGATTCCCGATGCCCAGGGTGTCTCCTTCTGGTACTATGCTATTATGATGCCTCCTATTTCGTGAGCATTACTGCTTCGCAGAAGGAGGTGATGGCCTCCCATGCCGTCTCGCTCTCTACCATAGTCTGGACCAGGGCCGGACGCGAGAGATCACCACCACCGATCGCCTCCACGAGGACACGGCTGCTCTGCCCAAGCCGGGCAGACCTAAACCGTATGCTGCGCCCGGGTGTCACCATTGTTTTCTCCCGCCTTATCCTGAACAGGAACCCGAAACAACCGTGTCCGGTGAGAACCTGCGTCAGGTGGAAGGTGAGGACGCCGTGGCGCCTCTCTACCACTCCTTAATGAGGGAACTTATCACCACAGTTGTGGCGTGCCCATTATTGCGTTGACTTGGAAGTTTGATTTTCGTTACACTTCCAAGAGACCGTAGATCTAAGTTTTTAATATCTATTGATATAAATTGATGCCTCCACGCGTTCCTGAGAAAAGGGTCTTGACAGACAATGAAGTCATCCTTTAAGGGTTTTAATGTTTAAATTTTTAGGTACGGAACCCTAAAACAGATTTAATATCAGCCTGTTACCTTTTCATGACGTAACGACTGAACGGAATTCTAGATGAAAGGCATAGGATAGGCCATGACCTGGGTTAGGACATAGGATACTCTGAATCCCGGTAGCACGTTCCAGTGGGATATTTTCCGACATCCACGCGGGCGAAGCCGCGGGCAAAAGCTAGTGATTTATAAGATGGTAATTAGGGGGACAAGTAAACGGTTAACTACGTCATTAAAGAGAGGTGTCCCCGCAATGGCAGTAAGATTGTATTATGTTCATGCTTCGCTTTTAACGAGCCGAGGTTTACAAGATGTCAAATTTAAGTGCAGCGATTGAAAGCGCGTTTGGCGCAGTTTATTTCGTTATGTTCTTCTTCATATTGCATTGGAAGTAGTTTATTCTACTTGCTTAGATTATTTGCTTAGGTAAGGTCGTTAGCATTTAAATCAATATATTATTCGAGATAATCTTTGTTTGTACTTGTTTCAGTCAAAACATTTAGATTGCTTTTATATCAAACACTACTAACTAGGTATTGAAGTTTTCTAATATCGATCTTTAATCATAGCCAGTACAGTCACGAGTATAAATATCTTACTAGAACAGCTCGGCAATAATATCTGATTGCATGATTCATTCATTAAAATATGACGGCAAATATATGTGACAATTTGTTGAGACTACCAAATGCTACTTGTGACTGTACCTAATGCTATAAATTCAAATAACATCTCTGAGTACCACGTCCTTTAAATCACTAACAAAACCAGTGTCTTCAAGAAACTTAACTCAAATGCAACTTCCAAGTTTTGCCAAGATGTAACCTGTTGGCAACAAGGGGCAATAAGCGCTGCCTGTTACCTAATAGCTTTCAGTGGCATATTTCTTGTTCAACATCTTTAATACATTCTTAATCATTATTCTCGAGTAACTTGTGTAATTGCTTAATTATAAGCAAATGTTTGAGGGTAACATTGTGTGTGCTAGCTTTCATGTAGATAAGATTATGTGTTTATGTACTTTATTATAATTTATTTTCACATTTATGCTCCGCTTCTTGTTCTAATCAAATTTTCAAAGAAGCGCCAAACAGTGTGTTTATTGGTTTGACGATAATTTTTTTTTCATTTTATATCTTTGTTTTTTCCGCTTTAGCTTCATTCGGATGCAATTTAAAAGTATGACCATTCATTATATTACGACTATGACCTCAAGTAGGATCAGTGCCACAAATTAGAGTCAACTGCTCACACTAGGTCAAAGATTATCGTTTCCAGGTCTCTATCATCATCATTTATTATGCCTAGAAACTAGTAAATAATATCTACAATATTAATGAAGCCATTCAAATTCCTATGTATGATGCAACTGCATAATATCTTAACGGAAATTAATATTTGTATTCAGTACTATTCCAAGTCTTATCCTTATTTTTTCATTCATATTGATACCTACATTATGTTTTTAATATTTATCTCAGATACAATTACCTACTATGTTTCGAAGGAACTTTGCAATATGTGCATGCGTAGATACAAGTATATCAGAGCAAATGACTGGTTCATTGCATAATATCAAGTTGTTTTCCTCCATCGTTCATATAGCTTGCAGTTGATAAACAGCTGAGTGACTTGTATATATCTTAAGTTGCAAGATTAGCGTGGAATTTGTTTACCAATTTTCCTTGTTGATTGCGTCACCTGACGACTGGTTTAGAATTGAAACGGCAACAGTCAACATCCTTAATTCTTAAATATAATATTCTGTCAACGGATTACTACTAATGGAATATGAATATTTTTTATGTGTTATCTGAAAACAATGTCGTAGTATTTGACACAGTTAAAATGAGGAAAAGTTCCCTAGTTCAGATTTTTATGCTCTTATCAGCAGTAATTAAAATATGGGTAGAATAAGGGCTTTTTCTTTTCCAGCATTTGAATTCTCTGAAAAGTCAGCAATTAGACTCTACATTCGTTGATAAAAAAGACCATTTATTCTTGGAACTTCCTTATTCACTCTGCGCTACGAACGAACCCTCCCTCACACCCGCGGTGATTTTTCATAAAATTCGTACGCAGAACTTCGGTATAAATAAATGTTTGTACAAAGATTTTATTGTTCTTGTTGAAAGCTTGAACATTTTCTGTTTATGGAAGTTCACGACGTGTTCTAGTATATATAAATTGTTGGTGATTACATTGGGAGATGTAGAAAGCGCGAGAGGTTCCCTAGGGACTATGTAGAGAAAGAATAAACGCTTCTTTAAGAAAGATACGAATGTTGATTAAAGTATTTGAATACTTGAACAAGAAGATGCTAATAAAGATAAAGATGCAATACAGCTATGTAGATATTATTTAATTTTAAAATAGGGATGTCATGGTCAAATAACACTAATTAGGTACCTATTGATTAAACGACGACAAGATGAAATCTAGATGGAGGATAGAAAAATTCAATATACCCGTTCTAATGGAGTACCGGAATATTAAAAAGTATACTTTAACGATACTACAACGATAAGAATGCTTAGCGTTCAAGGCTATAATGATATGTTTTAAACACAGAACAGAAAAAAACAGGTTTTAAAGAAAGATGACGAAATATGCAGTAAAATCGCTACGGGACCAAGAACCTGCAAGGGAGCATAATGTAAATTGCTCAATGATTAAGTATAGAATTTAAGAAAAAAATTATAAGAAAAGAGATTCAAAATAATAACGATCGGATTGATTTATCACGCCTAAGGCAGATGTAAATATGACGGTAAATGCTTATCCGAAGAACTTTATTTGTGCCGGTTTTTGTTTTTAAAATTAACATCGAAGTTAATTTAAAAAAAAAAAACCTCTATTCTATACCTCAGTGGTGATATTATGCTGTCGGTTTTACCAGGGTAGCATTCTCTGCCCTCTTTAAGTTTTATTATCACCATAATCTCAATTTTTACACTACATTTTGCATTTTCGCAAAATTGAGCAGCTCAACCATGCGTGTATTCAACCGAATCTTTCGAACCCATCAATATATTTAGTCAAGTGTTATTTTACAGAAATTATTACAGGTAATATCCGATAATGTTTGCGTCATTACACATTCGGCGGACACAAATATTATTGGCGATACATTACTACAGCTTAATTCAAACTGGCCGTTGGAGAATTAGGGTCAATTTATAGGGGTCGCCGTAACTGTGGGGGAGAGCCAAAGGTTAAACCATCTTAATTTAGATTACTTTACTTTAGACATGACGAGCTTCTACGGAGGTCAGGCTGTAGTACCTACCTATCGATATTTGTACCGTTTGGACCTTGGGGGAAATAGGTCATATTGTTTTGTCCTATATAGTTACCTTCTTCTAATGTTATTAAGTATATAGCTATTATGAATGTGTCGCCTAGCAAACGGAGATTGAAACAGTTGCTAGAGTGCCCACACAAGTAAGTACCTATATTGAATCAAAAGTCTTTACTGAAGTCGGACAGCCAGACAGTGGCCTAGAAATGCGAATACTTTACAATAGTAAAATCGATATGTTTGCTGATAAAAATGAAATTTCCATGGCTATGAAACCACACGGGAACTTTCCAGGAGAACGTAATGATTACACAACATTAACAGGTTCCAAGGTGCCAAAAGTTAAATAGTAACGAATATTTTAATTCATCCGTATTGTTTTTCTATCGTGTCGAAGGCACGTGTCAATTCTTATTAGTCCTGTACTCCGCTACACGGACATCTAATCATTCAACAATTTCTCCCGGGAGAAGGTGTCAGGTTTTACAGGACAAGACGTAAGATTAGTCCCATCGTTTGTAACTCTATATACCCATTCACGTGTCTGTTTAACCTAAATAGAACAAGGAACGGTCAGCCTCAAAAAGTGATGTTAAAAGTTCACCGACTAGAATTCATTTTTGATTGTCTACAATTTGAACTTGACACTTATAGGAAGGATTGTTATATATTGGCTCAGGATCGAGTTGACTGAAAAAAGGAAAGGAAGGCCTTGCCCTGCAGTGGGACAATACGGGTTAATTTTTATTTCATTTATATACATTACTATTTAAATATTTATATATTCTATTATAAACATTTGTAAATATAAAAAATTGTAGCCCTTCGGTATCGGGAACAAGGTCCAAGGTACCGGTGGTCAGGACTCAACGTACAATTTGTGTTCCATAATACTGTATAAATGGGTAGCAAAAATGAAGTAACCAATGTGTTATAATTACGTTTTGTGGACACATAGATACAATTCATCTTTTCGTGTGGTTAGAGACTAACCTGGTGTCAGAGTTTTGAAGCCGCCCATGGGCCTCTGACTTGGTTCACATACCGTCGAAAAATATATCTCTTAGGCATGCCGGTTTCCTCACGATGTTTTCCTTCACAGTTTTTGAAGCAAGTGATAATTATACAATACGCATATGAATCCGAAAAGTCAGAGGTCCGTGCCTTGGGTTCGAACTCGAGATCTAGGACTTGGCAGTCACACCACTAGGCTATCACTGCTAAATAGATACAATAATACAATAAACAACAAAGATTGTAGACCAGTGGTTCCTAACCTTTTCAATGTTGTTACCCCTGTGACCTATTAGGAAAACTGATTTTACCCCGACCTTAAAATGTTATCAATACAAACAAGACAAGCTTGGGTTGAAACACTAGGACCATGGGGTCCGAGTGCTCATCGAGTATTCCGGGACATCGCCAAGCGGTTGGTCGACTCTTTACGTGACCAGAGGGCTGGGCTGGCCAATTCTTGGGCCAAAGAATCAGCATTGCCATCCAACGTGGCAACGCTGCCAGCCTTTTTGACACTTTTCCCGCTGACAGCGATGCGGACGAATTTTTTGACGCCCAATCAGCTTTTCTCTTTATTTTTAACTTGTTCCTTTACATACTTGTACATAATTTATATAGTAGTTAGTTGTAAATATGTTTGTGTATATTAAACCTTTGAAACAAGTTTATATTTTTTACGTAATTTATAATAAATATAAACAATTAATTAATTAAAAATACATAGTTAGTGTGATGGTTGGTATTGTTTTGCATTCAAAAGTTTTTTATGTAAGGTTTAGTTTCGCTTAAAGCGCATCTTAAGCAGATTAGGTCTTAATTATTAGGTTCTTTGTCACCCTCACAGAATAGCTGATTTACCCCCGCGGGGGTAATTACCCCCAGGTTCGGAACCCAGGTTGTAGACAGTTAAATGAGTTCTTGAGGGCTGGCACATAATCATTAATTCAGGATAACAGACTTCAAAACTGCTGTTCTTTAACATAAAGGCAAATGAAATAACATTGATTGTGGACACAGCAAAACAATTTGGTGAACCGTGTGCCCAGAGTGATTCTGTTAGATTGGTACATAGTTTTTGGATTGGATTTTTTTGGTTACATACCTACCTACGCGTTTATTAAACTTTGACGTACAAAAGGAGTAAAAATAAAGCTGTTTAGTTGTAAATTGTGTTTTGCACATTCTGCCTACTAAAATTACCTTAATTAAATCATAATATACATACATAACATCACATCTGTTTTCCGCGAAGGGTCAGGGCAGAGGTTTACCTAAATAGTACACACGGCTACATAATTATCAAGCTATGAATTTCCAGTAAAAGCTGACCTCTCATTGTACCGAAATCCTATACAATGCGAGATCAGCTTATACTGGAAATATGTAGCTTGATATGTCGCCGTGTGAACACTCAAAGCCTATTGCCATCAACTGGGCTCAAATCCAGACTCTGGGCTGTTAAAAAATTCCTCATGGAAAACATAATAGCTCTTTGACCGACCTGGGATTCGAATCATGCTCAGCAGTAGCGCTTTCGACCACAAGACCTTAGAGGCATGAGGAACAGGGTATAAAGCTCACTCATCCACCATAGAAAAGGGAGGATCCTCCGACCAGACGGGTGTCGCGTCTGGCGGGCAACTGCACAATGGTTGATGTCGGATAGTCTCATATACGCGCGCGGTAAACTCTAATTGTGCGATGCAGGATTTGTGTGACGTCATGTCTTTTTAATGCGTAGTTCGTATGTGGCGGTGTAACCGCTACAAGATCAACGTGATGGGTGACTTTTAAATCATTATCTACGTTAAAAATACGAGCGATTGACTGATTTGTCATTTGAGTATTTTGCTGTCTCTTCTTCATCACATGACAATTATTAAAACCAGCTGGTATATTGTGATGAAGTGAACATGGGTTATTGTTACACAGAAAAGTATTTTTTTCAAACCCTGATCTAAATTCTAAACCCACAAGATTAAATCGTGACGTAGCGGCTAAAACTTATCTGTTTTTCATAACGATTGGACGATTTTCGGCGATGTTAATCGCAATGGATGTTAGATTTGTAGAATTCAGAATTCGTTTCCAACTTTATAACTTTTCCGAACAAACCAATACAAAAACTGGGCCGTTTTATTTGAGCCCAGCAACAGCTAAGTCTGAATATTTTATTGTTGTGTGGATATCCTCACAAAGCCTAGTTTTTCTTTTCGGTCGGGATCGTAAAAAATGTATGGAGCGTACGCAATTTAAATCGCAATACTACCGCTTGAAGTGTTTACTTTGTAGTAATGTGTAAGACTGCTATTATTGTGACTTGTTATGTAACTGGGACAATAGCACAATAGGGATTATGACTAATAAATGTTTTGATGTCCGTCAGGTAGATTATTAAAAAATATTGGACACGTATTTTTTCTTTTTTACCTTATCAAAAGATTACGGTGATACATTGAGTTAAAATGTGCCATGACGTCACTTGTATGTAGATTTTATACTTACTTGTGACGTAGCGACCCCCACTCCCCAACTTTAATGCGTTTTATCTAAGTCATTTTTTATTAATATGATAAAGCAAAAAATACGTGTCTAATATTTTTTTATTGTCTGACTGACGGACTAAATAGAATTTCTTTTTTTTTACCAGGCATCATCCTTATTGTTATGTCGGTTGATCTAATTATCCAATTCCGCCTAAGTGGTCACCTAATTACAAGCTTGGTTATTACAATGCAGGTAGTCCTTTGCTAGACAGTAATATAGACTGGCTATTGATAATTTAATATTATGAAAGGCTAAGTAAAGCTTTTTAAGTTTGGCCCGTAACTGCGATAAGTCAAACTACTACTTTCTTGGTTCCTGTTTTTTATGTCTTTCCTCTCGCTTTCTGTGGGAGCGATTTCGTGAAAAGGGACGGAAGTGTGTAACAGGAAGCCGGGGAAGCGCGCGTTATTTGATTTGACCAATGAGCGCGCGCAGTGCTAGAGTTAGCCATTAGTTGGTACCAACCCATTTTCCGAGACAGTTGGTACTGTCAGCCAAGATGTCAGATGGTACACATCATATACGACAACTGCAAGGCTCGTTTTTTTAAGTGAAAACTTCTTCAGCTGCGTTGGATATTTTTGAGATGGAACTAAACCATTGATTTCGCGACACTGTGACGGAATTTACCGACACCATGGAGTAAAAGACATCAACGCGTTGATTACTGCGGTGCCGACTTTTTCAAGTTTTCACTTCTGTCGGCACTCCCGGAGTGCCAATGTTTTTTTTTTTACTACTGCGGCTGCTTTAGGATAGCCCTTGCTTGCACTTCCTGAATATAGTTCATTTTGAATTGAGCAAATTTTGAGATCTTTTTGCTAAAAATGTAGGACTCTTGGAAGCACACTGATGGATTTTCATTGCTCGGCCCTTTAGGCATTACATTTAGGTTTCACGTACCTAGTATTAGTAAAAACGGGCATAAAACTTCACCTGTAGGTACAGGACGCGTCATCAGGAAATGAGGAACCCGATTAATCATCTCGTTTTACTAGGATGTCAAAGACAACATGGTTGACTCACTATAATTCACTTACGCAAGATGACAAACCGTCAACAGATACATAACATGTTTTTCTTCCATTAGCGGGCAGGCGCCAATATTAAGTACATATAGGTACCTTCCGTTGGAACTTCAGGTTTTTTCCATCAAAGGCTAAAACTAAGACCTACCTGGTTTTGTTGCGAAAAACAAGAAGTTTGTCAAAATCAGGATCATGGTCTTTCATTACCCAATCCATTGTTGTTGAGTTAATTTTAGATTTTTTATTATCTACGTAACAAATGTCAATCGAAGTAAAAAAAAAAACAGTGGCACTCCGGGAGCGCCGACAGAAGCAAAAATTATAAAAAAAGGCGGTAATCAACGCGTTGATGTCTTTTCACGGTGTCGGTAAAATCGGTAACAGTGTCGCGAAATCAATGGTTTAGTCCCATCTCAAAAATGCCCAACGCGCCTAAAGAAGTTTTCACGTAAAAAAATAACAGTAAGTACGGTATACTTCGCAAAAGGAATACGGTACGTCATCAATCCCGATTCAACAACATCAAAATGACGACTATTGTGGTTTACAAGCCAAACAAAATATATTTTTTTTACCAAATTGAACGTCAACTTAGCGATAGCAGGTTTTGAATCAGTGTGACTAACTTCCTAGGATGTCAGCATTTACGTGACGTTTACCTACTTGTTTATATAGGTATATTATATTATAGGTACCTACTTATATATTGACATAACACGTAATATCTACATTGTCAACCACAGAACAAATTAGATGACTCACAGTAATACGTGACGCATTATGTAGTTTCCTCGTAACTCAATTAGTTTGTACCAACTCTTAGGCGTGGTTTACCAGAATTTAGGAGCTTTGAATATTAATTAGATAGTCTAATCTTACGGATAGAAACTAGATACAACATTGTTGTTTCAGTGAAACAACATATTATCAGATCTGTATTCTCCGAAGAGGAAATCAGATGTGTAGGTACTCATACCTATACTCATGCCTTATACATCCCATTGAGAATTACCAAAAGAAAAAACCCAAAAACACTTAGCCTGACATACAGTCACACTCAGAGACGTCTAATGGTTAGGCACTTAGGGGCTCCTTAGTCTTGCCCGGGTTGCGGAAAAGTCCGAAAGGGATACCGTGGCCCCTGGCAACACGGTAACTGAAGGAACACGGGTGGGTTTTAGTCAGTAAGTCTGACACGCCCTCCCGCTCCAACCAGAGCGGGAGAAGTTATTTGATAATTTCCCACCCAAAAAAAAAGGGAGACTCCCTTTTTTATGGTAAAAATTAAAAAAAGTTCACCCTCAGAGTCTGTTAACAGTTCATTAGCGTCCCTTAATGACAATTAAAGTTAAGTAGGTACAGCAAAACCGATCGTTTTGACATTCACGTTTGGAGTTATGTTTTTATTTTTTTACCAGTAAATTCGCTTTCGTGTTTATCAAAAAGCAATAATAGATATAGATTTAGAGGGATCGAAGCACGAACGATGATTTTATTTTTTACCTTAGCGTATCTAAATGAGATATTCAGGTACAGGCACGTACGGTACCCATTTTACAGAAAACAAGAATGGGGCAATGTATTTCAAAATCATGTTTTAGGAGTTTTCATGGTGACGCAAAAATGCAGTCTATAATACCACAAATTGCTTAGCATAATCCTCCATTGTATACTGCAACATTAAATTTGAAATAAATATTTGGTAAAGTTGAGGACTATGTTAAGTACTATGTTTGACGAAAATACTATTCCATAAAATTTTCTCTATAGAAAAAAAAAATCTAAGTTACCTCTAAACCGAACAACAAACCGCTGATATTTAAAAAAAATTGGTACTTCAAATTAGATCCTGAAACTTTGCATAATACCTGAACTAACTATAAAGCAGATGCTAAGTCTTTTTTTTATTACCATTATTTTCCTTGTAAAAAGAAATTACCTAAACTATTGGCGCCTTGGAGCCTTCTCCCCACCGCTGTCTCGCTCTGAGTGAGTCCGCGAGCAGTAAGCGATAAGAAGTGAATTTGAGCTGAGGTATTATGTCTACATACATTAGATTACTGCAGTCATCATTCTAGTATTTTCCTATAACTACGTTCACGTCACCTAAACCAACACAGATGTATTTGATGGCAACTGAAGATTATTAATGCACGAACCGATGCACTTCAGTGCTCCTGTCAAATGTCAATCAGTCACAAACACTGACGCCCAAGACCTAAGTTTAATTGAATAATGTTGTTATTCGAGTACCATACCACGAATCGAATAAACAACTTAGTTTTCACAAAGCCAAACAAATATCGTCGTCTGTCGTCATTAGCATGGTGCGGGTTATAAATTAATGCGTGTCTTCATCGTAGACCAGCTTCTGCCCTCGACTTCTTTCGCGTCAAATTTCTTATTTTAACATAAAATATATCCTATGACACTCGACAATACTGTAGCTTCCCATTAGTGATTTTTTTTTGGAATCAGATCAATATTTCCGAAGATTTCACAACTCACAAATTTTACCTCTTTATAATATTGGTATAGACGTGTCATCACCACAGATTAAAAAAAAAAACAGTGGTTCTCCGGGAGTGCCGACAGAAGTGAAAACTTGAACAAATTTACTGTGCAGGAAATAGTTTTCTTTTTTGAAGTCGGTAAAAAAAGGAAATGTCAATCATGTCGTTGTCATGTTTCAATGTTTGGAATGTCATTCCCAAAGAAAATGTATCGCGCGTTCATGTCTTTATAATGGTCAAAAGCTGGTGTCGGTAACAGTGTCGCGAGTTCAATTGTTTTTTCCCATCTCAAAAATGCCCAACGCGTCTAAAGAAGTTTTCATTTCAAAAAGGTTCCGACATTTATTTTTGTTTTTATAATATCACAAGTTTTAATTAGAGGGTCAGGGTCACAACCCTATTGGTGGAAACACTCATGAAAAGCATTAAAACATGTTTGTTTTCACAGTAGTTTTGATGACTGTCTGCTGTGTAGACAGCACACAGCCACAACAGTCATAGTATGTGTGTCTGTTTGTCGAAAATGAAAATGATTTTCTAAAAAATAAATAACTAAATTTGGCCCATAACGACATAAGTGGTTTCTATCGTCCATTTCACAGAAAACTTGACCTTAATCGGTAACATACTTGATACAGTCATTCTCATAAAAATGATTGAAAATAAACAAAATAGCACAAGGGATTCCATAATAGTTTATTTTCATGTTGATTCCAACAATAATGGTAATGGCCTTAGTAGTTAATTTGATACGGTTGTCGCACGCAATGAGCCGAAAGGGAACTAAACAATAAAAAATAATAACTCAAATTAAAGGTAAACTAGTAATTATAGAGTAACAGACAGTAGTTGTCCAGTATCGATACATACACACATATATATATATATATATATATATAAATAAATCGGGCAAAGTGTTATTGGGTTTTTCTATCTGAAATTTCTCAGTAGCAGCTCGGAGTCTGGATTTGTGCCCGGTTGATGGCAATAGGCTCACCCCCTATTACATGGGACTTAAACATAACTGGCGAAATGCGGGTGTACCTGCTACAGGGACACCTCTGCCCAACCCTTCGGGGAAACAAGGCGTGATATTATGTAACAATAACAAGACTTTAAAATAATAAGTACATATTTGAACATCAAGGTAGCACTTCGGTTTCATTAAAGATGGCTGTAATCAGCAATATGGCCTAGCTTTGGCAGTCTTTTTCTTTTCGTATGGTTACTAACTAACCACACGAAAGGGAGGAGCTCGTGGCTAAGTAATAACAGCCGCACGGTTCAATCCATCAGGTAAGCTACGCTTGCCGGGGTTGGTCTGTAGATGTGTGACCATCTTAACATACCGAGACTCCTCCGTGCCTCGGAAAGCACGTTAAGCCGTTGGTCCCGACTGTCAATCGTGGATCTTTTACAGTTGTTACGAGTCGTCAGAAGTAAGAAAGTCTGACAATCAGTCTTACCAAGGGGTATTGTATTACCCAGTTACTGGGTTGTGGAGGTCAGATAGGCTGTCCCTCCTTGTAAAATATTAATATTCAGCTGCATCCGGTAAGACTGGAAGCCGACCCCAACATAGTTGGGAAAAGGCTAAGTAGATTTTTGAGAGTAATCGAAGACTTTATTTCAAAAACCACCTTTGCCAAAAATTTCATGATATGAGTTAGTTACGCCACCAAAGTTTAGTATACAGTTGTGAAGAAGTTTTTTTTACTTTACTGTAAAACTGACTAAGGTGGTTTTTAAAATAATGTCTTCAATCCGTAAGGCAGAATAGGCAGTTACCTACAAATAGAAAGAAAGAAAATCAAGAAAGAAAATACGTTTATTTGCAGTAAACATGACGCAAAGATGTTTACCGCAATGTTGTTGAGTTGTTTGTCTAATGTTTTTCATTTAATGATAAAGGTTTGTCAAATAAGCTCACGTTTCGTAGTCATCATTTTCAAAATCGCAAACAGTATCATAGTTGGGTCTAGTTTTCGGCTAGAGAAGTCTAACGATCTAGACTAAAATTCAACACATCTAGTCTTTAACTACTTCAACCACAGAACCCTCCAAATTAATAGCCTTTAACAAAACAATAGTAAAAGTTCGAAATAAACATAAATTAAACGAAAAGCTCTCACGGTTTTCAACTCCACACATTACAGAGAATTTATTCAAGAGCGAACAATTCCAACTTTTCTTCGGCATTCGTTTATTTTTTAAATTTATTTTTTCTTTTTCTCTCCTCATGAACTCCACGTTTATTGTTTCGTTCCAATTTAGGATCAAAGTTTTCGTCGAAAACATTTGAAAATCGGGAAGAAAGAACAGGTCATTCAAAAAGAGGAGGAATGAGGAAAATGTCGTGAGGATAGTTTTGAGTATGAATGTGGATGGCTATAAGAGTAGGGGAAGACTAAAGAAACGCTGGATGGACGGTGTGGAATATAATATGGCTGGAAAGAGGGCGACTATTGAGGTGCCAATAGAGAAGTATGGAAAGAAAAGCCTAATTGCGTGGAGCTTAAATAAATTGCGATAAGTGCAGGAGACTGATGATGTCATTCAAAAAGTCTCGAAAAACTCTATCAAAGTTTATTTCTTTTATTTATCCTATACTATTAAACGAGCAATATTTGTATACTTTGTAACCACGTTCTCGAAAACGGCTCTAACGATTTCGATGAAAGTTGTAATATAGGGGTTAGCTAGGTCTCATATCTGGGAAAATTCGTTTTTTCTATTTTCATAGCCTCGGGAATGTGATACAACGTCGGTACAGGTACCTGGACGATATTTTTATTTTCACCGGAGCAGAGCTCGATCGATCGGGTAGGTACTTTGTTTGTCAAGCACAGAAATTTACAAAGGCAGACTTAATGCCATAGGCATTTTCTACCAGTCACCCTTTGTGTATGTAGAAACAAAAAGAAAATTGAGGAATTTATTAAACATATTTTCTTATTCCTCAATTATTATAAATACACGTATTCGTATTACAAACTATAAATATAATATATATTTCTAATTATATATAAGTACAAATAAATAACATAAATACACGAATATCCTAAAACAAATAAGACAAACAATGGGAAAACATTCACGTTGTGATGATGCTGCCAGCTTCTTACAAATGTGCTCGCGAACTTTAACTTTTAAGGATAAATAATTGGTTGCTTGCCATACTGATTTCCAGGGGATAGCACGCCGTCCGATAAGAACCAGGTCCGGGTCGACGGCGAGTTGTGTTCCACGCGCGCCTCAAAGAGATGTCAGCAGAACTGACGGGGTCTGCTAGGGCCGATGCTTACCGGGGGTTGCAGGGATGTCCGAAAGGGTTAACGTGGCTCCCTGGCAATATAGGCAACTGAAGGAACATGGGTGGGTTTTAGTCAATAAGAGTCTGACACGCCCTCCCGCTCCACCCTGAGCGGGAGAAGTTATTTGATAGTTTCCGAAAAAAAAGGGGGGAGCGCATTCCACAAAGAGATCCGACATTGCTCTTTACACTTTTTGTTTGATTTTTATTTTTTATCTACTGTTAATTATACTGTGTGCTTTTTTGGTCTGTGCTAAATAAATGTATTTTCTTTCTTCTTTCTTTCTTTCTTTAGATAGACTGAACAAAGAAGGAAGAGTGAATGAATTCTGTGCGGTGAGTGCGACATTGAAAAACGCGATTATTTGATGAACGAACATTTTATTGTTTTTATTTTTATTCGTTTTTTTCATCATACCTTACACTTCTATAGTCACATTATTAAAGGATACGAAATCCTTATCAGCAGGGATTAACATATCTCCATATTTACTACCCATCGAACTTATGCAAACGGCTTCCATTAACAACTTTGTATGAATCAATAGACTTTCTTCTAAAGACATCACGACATGGGTGTTAATAAATAGAGCATTCAGAATGCTCTTTAAGGTACATCACAAGTATTTTCTTCGTAAATGAACAAAATAATGCTTTTAATGGACACGCTTCTGCCTTTGTTACAGTTAAATGGAACGAGTGAATTGTGTTTCAATGACGCTTAAGGATTAAAAGCCCACTGATAGAGCTTTTGTTTTAGTAATGTAGGTGAAACTTTTATGGGCTTTTATTTTTAGATGGGCTTTTTTATAGATCCTATGTTATAGGAGGTGAGCCTTTTGCCATCAACCGGACTAAAATGCTGCTACTGAGTGCATGGGATGCTGTCACCTCCTTCTGCAAAGCAGTAATGCTCGCGAAGGAGGAGGCGGAACGCGTGAGGGAGAGACAAATTTCGCGCACTCACGCCCCTAGCCACGGCAGGAGACGCTCTGGGCGTCGGGAATACCAGGCCGATTCCCAGCCACCTTAGGCGCGGGCTTGCAGATGGTAAGCAATGGATAGCTTGCCGTCCGATAAGGACCAGGCCGAAGTCGACGTCGCGTTGTGTTCTAAGCGCGCCTCAAAGAGATGTCAGCACAACTGACGGGGTCCGCTAGGGCCGATGCCTGCCGGGGTCGCGGGAAAGTTCGAAAGGGATACTGTGGTCCCTGGAAACATACAGGCAACTGAAGGAACATGGGTGTGTTTTAGTCAGTAAGAGTTGATTCCAGCCCTTTTGTAAGAACAGAATTTGCAAATATTCAGTACGACAAACGCTCGTCTTTCATATACAATAAAATAAATAAACAAATAGATATACATACTAAACCATATAAAGAATGCAAATCATTGCTGATTAAGTGGATAAACAAGTTAAGCTACGATGAAGTAGAGAATATTCTACTAAATATAAGGTAAAACCCTTTCCGTAAAAAAACAACCACACACACACACATACTTACATACACACTAACAGACTAAATAAAAATAATAAATTCATTAACTTGTAACTCTTTTTTTTTTTAATAACTTTTGTTTAATAACTTTTGTTTTAATAACATGTTACACTAATAGCAAGATATAAAGGAGCGGCGCCTCCTGGCACAGGCATCTGTATGCTTAAAAGGGGACGCCACCAACTGTATAACGTATGTACAACGTGTAATATTGAAATAAACATTTTTTTTTATTTTTTTTTTGTATTTTGTAAGAGTCTGACACGCCCTCCCGCTCCACTCGGAGCGGGAAAAGTTATTTGACACTTTCCCATACAAAAAAAATAAAGGGCTGCTACTGAGCATTTTCAAATGAATAACCCAATAATATCTTGTTCCTAGGATTGAAGACCAACAAAGCAGTATTTTTGTCCTTTAAGGGATCTCGTGTACTAGACGGCCACGACTCCGGCCAGTCGTGGCTGTATAGTAGTATTGTATGGTGTGCGGCTAGTTGGCTGTTGCAACCAAGTGCGCGATTCGTGTCGGTTTCTAGTTTAGCTGGACGCTGCGACTACTAGTCGTAGTCGTGGCCGACTAGCGCGCGAGATCCCTAATAATTACCAGTACCTGGGCGACCGAGCCCAGCTCTGGTGAAAATAGAGAATGCTCATTAGTATAGGATAGTCCCTACTATTCCCATACTGCCATGGTAGTAGGTACTTACTAATTCCATGCTGCCAAGATCATTATTCTAATGTCAATAATGTCTTGTCATTATTAATTATCTTGTTCTAAAGTTTGGCCGACCGAGCTCTGCTCGGGTGAAAATACGGAGAAAACAAATTTTGCCAGATATGAGACCTAGCTAGATCGATTTTTCGCCCCCGTAAACCCCTATATTGCAACTTTCATCGAGGTCGTTGGAGCCGATTTCGAGGACGTGAGTAGAAATCTATATACAAACAAATATTGCTCGTTTAATAGTATAGGATTTTGACTGCCTTGTCTCAGGTGCAGGCCGTCGGAGTCTGGATTTGTGCCCGATGGATGGCAATAGGCTCGTCCCCCTATTCCATGGGACTTAAACATAACTGACGAAATGTGGGTGTACTAATAGATCCACACCTGTTCAACCCTTCGCGGAAAAACGGCGTGATGTTATGATTTTGATTACCAGTTCAATATCTACTGCTAAATAATAAGGCAACCGTCACGTTTTATCTCGGAGAATCCGTTTTATACTAAAAATAAACACGATAAATAAAAGTAGGTATCATCACTATTAACCTTCACATGTTTTTTCTCATACATCCAATAAACAAGTTTTCGCCGTAACACAATAAACATCTAAAAGATTGTTGATTGCAAACGGCAAGGGTCGCAAGTCGACAATCCCTTTGGGACAAGAACCTTACGAAATTGAACCCTTCTTCTTACATGGATATTATCGGGACTTGTATTATCAATAATAGCTTCTGCCTGCGACATTGCCCACGTGATTTTTATTTTAACGTACGACTAATAAAAAGTGAAAAATTAAAACTTTTTACAAAAAAAAAAAACAACAACAACCGATTTCCAAAAAAAAAACACAATAAAGTGAAAAATAACTTGAAGTCGTTTTTTTTTTGTAGAAAGTTTTTATATTTTTCACTTTTAAGTTGTGCTACCTACCCTACACAAATTCGAATACCACTACCTGCTATGTAATTATCAGTGACAGGAAATGATCATATCATCCACATACGAAGTGAGAAAAAATATGTATTATTGAAGCTAACTCAAAAACCATACAAGCAAAGTTTATGAAATTTATATGGGACCACCTCAAGACCTTTCAAACAAAAAATAATTTTCAAAATCGGTCCAAAACTGACGGAGAAATGACACAATGAAAAATGAAACTGACCGTGGACATATTTATTAAAAAAAATAAAACCTACATACGCTACGAACATATAACCTCCTCCTTTTTGGAATTTGGATAAAAATATATCATATAGCATCGCATCGCCTGCGCCTGCTATTACTTGTTTTCGATTAGCGTTCTTTCTGTTTTTCTTTTTGCTCGGTTCCTAAGAGTAGTAGCGTGATGTTAAATAGCATATAACCTTTCTCAAGAACTGTGCTGTCAAATGCAAAAATATTTTTTTCAAATCCAACTGTTAGTTCCAGAGATTATCGCGTTCAAACAGAAAAACAAACAAACAAACTTTTCAACTTTAGATATTGAGTGAAATCGTGTCATTTAATATTAAATAATTCCGGATTTTTATACAAGTCTATTATCGAACCTCTAGTGTTTTAGCCACTATCAGAGCGAGATGTTTTCAAACCGTAGCATAGGTAAAAGCCTTTAGTCCTTTTGAATATTTCAGGCTCTAAAGGCTTAGGGTCTTGACTCGAAGGACCAAAATGTACCTACTATCAGTAAGTTAAATATTCACTTGGACTTAAACCAATAGACTACTAATAATTATTCAATAGTAGGTATGCAAAATTATTTTGCCATGACGTCACTGATACGGAACAAGCAAAAATGAATAATAATATGTAAAATTATACCAATGTCACATGTCCGAATCTTCAGAACAATTTTTCATCCGTGAAACTGGGACATCAAAAATAACAAAGAAAAAATGTTTTTTTTTTTTTTTTTATTTGGAATCCAATGGAAAGTGAACACTGCATGTGTACAATTGCAACATCAATCCAATGTGGTCCCACTTCCCAACCTACTTTTTTAAATCAAAACAAACCTCGACATAATAGCCTACCTCAAGAAGACATCAAAATATTTGATACTTCTTCAATTCTACTGCATAGAACCTGTTTGCTTAGAACGTGCGCTTACGTAAGACCCGTTAAGGTCGACCAGCCTTTGGTATTTGTAGAAACCATAGCTACAATTAAGACCTTTACGACTGTGGTCATAAGGTTCATTTTATCTAGGTTTCTACGTGTTTAGTAGGTAGTATTTTTACGCTGTTTACGTGACTCAAGTAGTGGATACGAATGTTATGTATGTCAACCGTATTTAGATGGATATATCGGCATGTAAAGGAAAGTGATAGTCGCGGATGTAGATAGAGTTATTTTAAGCAGACTTTGATTAGAAGCGTTACTGATACAGTTTTTCTTAGTTTTTTGGTGGACTTGTATTAAACAAGCCACATTTGCTGGTCGCAACTCTCTACAGTTTAAATTTTTGAAGTGAAAACTTCTTTAGGCGCGTTGGGCATTTTTGAGATGGGATTAAACCATTGATTTCGCGACACCATGACGACACCTGATTTTTGTAAAAGCGATTGTGCTCTTTATTTATATCAGGTTACGGATCAATGTTCTATGCAAGTATCTTTACTTTAAAGGTTTTGTAAACGAGATTGTGCTCTTTATTTAGATAAGGTTACGGACCAATGTTCCATACAAGTATTTTTCTTCCACCAAGGCGATCTTGTTCAAGTTTTCACTTCTGTCGGCACTCCCGGAGTGCCACCACTTTTTTATGTTTTACTCGGCTCCAGTAAATTGTCTGCAAAACTTACAGAAAATATGACCAAAGAATATATGAGTCATACCTGCTCCAGGATTTAAGTAGTTATATAAAGTTACACCGATGTAAAAGTGAGTACCTACTCATTCCAGTTGTGACGTCTAAAATGAGAAACCAAACAAGATTTAAAGAATGGAAAGGAAAATCTAGGTAGTAAATAAAAGACTCATTTTGCTCAATTTCAATAAGAACAAAACATTTTGATTTTTACTCCTCAAATTCTTAAAGGGCCAGGTAGGGAAGGGGTAGCTTCTTAATCGGGACCTTGCAAGGAATTCACGACATACTTAACAGATTTAATCTTTTCCGGTTATGGACCTTGTCAACTTTCAGATTTCACTTCTTTTTAAACAACTTTCTCTCACAAAGATTGAGAAGTTTAAGGAAAACTGGAATGAGTTTTCCACAACGAGTAAGCCGCAACAATCTTTAACATAATGTGATGGGGGATGTAAGCCATGATTAATTTCAGTTAGTAAAAACGTTATAGAAGGAGTAAAAGAGAGAAAAAGTCTTTTCTTCCTTGTCTTTCGTAACCTCTCGTGTTTCGGTCAAGTCTTTGTTCTTATTTATGAAGGGCTTCAAGAAGTGTGGAAGAGGTTGTCGAAAAATTGACGACAAAAACGTAATTAAGTTATTTTGATGCCTAAAGAATTTGTATGGGAGCATTTAATTTTTCATGTGGACTGCCATCAAAGTGTAGAAAATCTGACGAATTATTGCTGAGCAGAGTTTATCTGTATCTATCCTACATAATATTGTGAATAAGGAAAGATACATGACTGACTGATAAACATACATACTCGTACAAAGAACTGCCTGAGCCACAGTAGGTGAAAACATGAGGAAAAATATTTTCCTTAGTGGATATAAGGTGCGTTTATTGAACAAATTTTTCGAAACTTTGTAACTCTGCAGGTCAAAAATGGGGCTTAAATTGGGGAGATGGAGTTTGGGGGTTAAATTTGTTGTATGCAGAATAAAGTGACGGTTAGCACGGTGGCGGATATTGTAAGCAGACATGCGGACGCCATGATGTTATTATTCAATTTCCTTTAACACTTTCACTGTCCCAAGTAATTGGTAATTCTATTCTTCATTGTGTTGTTTTATAAGGTCATTTACTAATTCAAAGACGAGGTAAAATTCGTCTATCACCCTCAGATAACCATTAAATATCATTTTCAAAAATGCATTACATGCAATGCACGGACGTATGAGCTTCACTTCCAGCTAATAGTGTTGCATAAAAACGTTTTAAAAAAACGATAGAACTGGTTCTACAATATTATTTGACTTTGGTTAATTTCGCTGGAACAAGCTTCTAGTGCATTCAAATCAAATTATTTATTTGCTTAATACAGGTAGGTATAAAAAGATATTACAAATAAATATAAAGTACTCTGTATCATTACCTATTATGGTGTGCAAATATTTACATTATTATTAATCTGATTAAATAATTATTAAAATAACATTACAAAATTATTACACTAAAAAAAATGAAATAAAAACATAATTTTAAAAAAATCTGAATATTACACACGTCAAAGGTTTAAAAACAAAAATGTCAGATGAATTAAAATACATGTCATAGACTTAACAATCAAATAAATTAAATAAAAATATTGATCCAAATTAAAATAAAATAAAATTACATGTCATATACGGACAGTGAAAGTGTAAATACATCCTTAACAAGAGATGCAACATGGTGTGTCATCTGTAGATTTTTCTGGAGAACATACAGTAGATAGTATTTGTATTCCAAGTTGTAAAAGGATATTGATTTTTCTAAAACAGAGGGATCCCATTCGTTTGTTACAACGTGTACCTAATAAAAGAGATGGAAATCGTTCGTATTTTACTTTAGGTCTTTATTACGGGTTTATTCGTGAGGAAATAGCTTGATTTGTTAGATCTATTTCGAATATATAAGCTGGAGACGACAATACGACAATAAATTAAACTTTGTATATCTAATGACGTTTCCAGTCTGCATACAAAAATTCAACCAAATAATATATTCAATAGATTAGTCACTATAGCTCGTCAAAGATTGGAAAAACCCATAGTCGGCTATTCACCCAAAATTGTTTATAGTATGTGTTTATGTTAACTTTTATTTTTATTATATTTTAATTATATAAAATGAATTTAATAAAATTATAAATTTAATATTAAATATTTTAATCCTTTCGTATTAAAATATTTAAAAAATAAATAAAAAATGGCCATTTAGTTTGTTACAGCAACTTCCCTGCCAAAAAACGAACTAAAAGGTAATAAACAAGTTGTATAAGTCAATCTGTATATACAAAGCGAAAGGTCACTCATTTACTCGCTGACTAAACAGATAAATAAAATTGTCATTGCTGTCGGGGGACCGTTGTGTCGTTGTGTGGAACACTTTTTAATCTAAGAGGTCCCCCGACTGCAATGAAAATTTTATTTGTCACTCGGGATGATGTAAGGATTCTAACGATATCCCATACATCCAAATCTGTTCAGGCATTTTAAAGTTATGATGAAACAAAGAAACTCACATACATTTAAATACATACATACACACACGAACCCTGAAAACATGACAATCCTTTTTGGGCAATCGTGAAAAAAAAATAGCTTTTTTTATTTCAATGTTAGGATTTATTTTATAGCTTCTAAATACTCTTATGTACTAGTATTGCTAATGTTTTCATTAATTGTCATGTCGCCACAAGACAACCAAAAAGACGGCCATGCCAAAAAAAAAACACTAGTTTTTATATTTAGTAACCTGCATGCAAGCTGCTGCTGCTGTTTCAAGGTCACGCCTGAGTCAATTAACTATCTTAAACTTGCGGTCATGCCGTTTAGAACCAAGGTGTATTCAAGGTGGTGGCCTGTGGATGCTCTTTGAATGTTTTGTTTTATTTAATCTATAACTGTCCTGGATAAAGACTTCTAAATGCGAGTGCCTTTAGGTATAGACTTAACGAAACTTAACGGTCTCATTCCAAATTTAATATTTGAAAGTACCTGCTTTCAAATTCTTATCATTATGTTAATTTTTCCATGATAATCTATAAATAGATTTCATACAAAGGCAAGGGTGGTTTAGTTCAAAAATAAAGAGGACGTGGACGACCTACAGAAGAACGCGGGGAAGACCTGGATGAACATCGCATAGACCAGGGAAGCATGGCACAGGGAGGAGGGCTATATTTAGCATCACTGGCAATTTAGGGGCATGAGAAACAAGGTGTAAAGTTCACTCATTCTCTATAGAAAAGGGAGGATTCTCTGACCAGACGGGTGGTGTGTCTAGCGGGCAACTGCCCGCCGGTTGAAGTCGGAATCTTGTATATGTCGCAGGCAATTTGTATGATTCCGCTTTTTACAAACGGCGTCATCCGTTTACAAGCGCTCGCAGTTATGAAATATGCCAAAGGCAAAATGTAAATTGCTTTGTCACTTTACAATATGCCACAACATAATGATGGACAATTCAAACGCAGTATTTAGTTATCCGGCACGTAAAAAACGTAAGGTGTCCGTGGAATCTGGTGCTCAGGGGACTCCTGTGGAATATTATTGGTACAAAATTGTAAACTGCAACAAAAAAATTACAATTTAATGCATTGTTTTTTGATCGTTTATAATCTAACGGAAATAATACCGACAAATATTGTGAACAAGTTGGTGGTAGCAAGTTTGAACTTGCTTGCGACGTAATGCACCTTGCGCTAATACTAAATAGCCCAACTTGGAAGTAGCGCTCGCTCGGCTCGCCCGCGTTTGGTCACAGTTCTAACCTAACCAAACCCATTTCACCCAGTTAATAATTTTTCGATTGTTTATAATTTAACGGAAATAATACCGATAAATTATAAACTAACGGTTCTCACAATTTTACAGTGACATAATTATGTCTGATCGCTGGAATAAAGTACGTATCATTTTTCCAACTTGTGTTTTATGATGGTCACCCTGCAATTAACAATCAATGTCGAAATTATTACAATTGAACGAGTTGCCAATTAGCCTTAGGCATTTTGCATAACCGCGAGCGTTTGTAAACGGACGGCGCCGTTTGTAAAATGACTAATCCTTTAATCTGCCTGCAACATATATATGTCGATCACGTAGTAAACTCTAATTGTGCGATGCAGGATTTGTGTGACGTCTTTGATGAGTAGTTGGTATGTGCCGTTGTAACCGCTACAGCAACAAGGCTGCCAATGATGATGACGATGAAGATGCCCATTATCAAAACATAAATGCCTAATCCATTCCCCACATTTAGGCCCTGATGAAAGATAATTGTGGACCATATCGTGTCGATATTATTCAGGTATATCATATAATAGGTTTATCCCGTCCTTCCGAAAAGGATATTTTGCGAATCTATGAGAATAATAACGTTAAAGCTTATGAGGGTTGATACTTGTTAGATGTGTAATAATATTGGGCATAGACTTGAACCCCTACCTATCTAACTTTTTTATCTTTTTCAGACTTTGTGTAAGAATTTTTACCAAGGGGATTGTGTTACCCAGCAATAAGGATGATGCCTGGGTAAAAAAAAAGAATTTCTAGTTCGTCAGACAGATTTAAAAAAAAAATTGAAGCGTATTTTTTGCTTTATCGTATTAATCAAAAATGACTTAGATAAAACGTATTAAAGTTGGGGACTGGGGGGTCGCTACGTCACAAGTAAGTATAAAATCTACATACTCATGACGTCATGGCACATTTTAACTCAATGTATTGCCGTAATCTTTAGATTACGTAAAAAAAGAAAAATACGTGTCCAATATTTTTTAATAATCAACAAGAAAGACAAAATAAATTTGTGTTGTGAAGATCAGATAGGCAGTCGCTCCATGTAAAATACTGGTATTCAGCTGCATCCGGTTAGACTGAAAGTCGGGAAAAGGGCAGGCAGATTGATTGTGTTAGAGCACAAAGTCTAAAACCGGCCAAGTGCGTGTCGTTCCGTAGATGGGATGAATTTATCCCAAGAACCAACTTAACTTTGTAGTTGAAAAATATGTTCTCCCATACGAAATGTATGGGAAAACATGTTTTTGCAACTGCAAAGTTAAGTTGGTCGATTATTACTCCTTAACTTGTAAAGCCTACTTAGCTGTGATAGTTTTCCTTTTAATTTCGTTATATAAACTACTGCTGTAATTTTTTTTCACACATCCAACACCAACCATTTAGCTGGCAGGGGGGGGGGACACTTGACTCTAACAAAAATTTGCACTTTAAAGCTTAATATTTCGCAAACGGATCCTTGAATCCTAAAATGGTTGATTCAAAATGGTTAAAGGACCTTTCCAATGATACCCCACATTACGTGTACTTCACCACTTTACGTGTAGGAAAGGTACCCTAAAAAAAATGTTTTTCATAACTTTGTTTTACCACTTTGTCGGCGTAATTAATATGTATACCTATGCCAAATTACAGCTTTCTAGTACTAAGGGTCTCGGAGCTAGACCGCGGACAGACAAACAGACAGACGGACATGACGAAACTATAAGGGTTCCTTGTTTACTACGGAACCCTAAAAAAGATGAATTATGAGAGTGGGGAAGAACCTACTCTATAAATAAACGTTCTCGACCTGGAAATTGTATAAAGCCTTGATAAAAATAGATGTATTCATTCTGAATATTTAATTTCTGTCATTCAATACGAAGATTTATTAAATCATTTCTACCTCGCTTCCATTTTGCACGTGAACTTTTCCATTTAGATTTCAATCTGGGATTACAATTAAAGAACTTAAATTTCCCGGGATTTTTTTTAATTGGAGCTTTCCACTGGCGGACGCCTGTTACCTGACATTTTACTTATTTTACCAGTCGATATTTTACCTTGTTTTGCGATGATTTTTAAAAGAGCATTGGGGTCAACCATTTTATAAATGGCTGTTACGATCGGCTATTTCTTTTTTCTGCAAAACATTTTTTGACAAATAAGGTTTATACAGAACCTCTATAAGTGCGTACTCAGTACGATGATGGTAACAAAGAAACACGTGGAATTATAAAAAAAAACAAATTCACATTCTCCCTATTTACAGACTTCTTCTTGAAGTAACAAGCAACTGACTGTTAAAATAAAAAATAAACCCCGACATAAACATTTCCTCATTTCTCTTTCCTACTCCATCACCAGACCCTGTTCACCATCTATCTATAACCTATTCATTGAGACCATTCCAATGAGCTCAAACACGATACCTGTGCTGTAAGTTGAAAAGGAAGTTGGGGATCCTGCAAATTCTAGGTGATGCTGCAGCATGAGCAACAGTTTAAGGTTACTATGTTCTTGTAATATTATTGAAGTAACATAATACTAAATTTCAAATCGATCAGACCTGTAGAAGATACTCACATCCATTCATCAACTAGAAAAGAGCTGATAATCTTCAAACGGCTCAACCGATTTTGACAGAAAACCTGCTTTCAAATAAAAAAACCGTATTCAATTCGGTTCACCCGTTTAAGAGCTACGGTGCCACAGACAGACACATAGCGGTCAAACTTATGACACCTCTCTTTTTGCGTCGAGGTTTAAAAAGGCGCAAGTAAGCGACAGCTCCTTATGTAAGGAGCTGTCGCTTACGCCTTTTTACTTCGTTCTTATGATGTGTTATTATTACAGTGACAGGATGAAATAACACATCATAAGAGTACCTAAGAGACGGGACCTTTACGATGTGACGTGTGGGTATACAAGCCCTTTATTGCACTTTGATTGGCCCAAATCACATCTTTTGATATTTCACCGTCTATTGATATGACCCTTGACATTAAGATTCCCTGGGAGCTCGTAAATGATTGTATTGTGACCAACCAAATGTCATTTTATGTGACCTCTGGAGACAATAATGTTATAAACCACTCGCAGTTGGTTAAAGAAAATTTTTCGAGAGAATAAGCACTAACACTACTCTTTAATGACATTTATATTGACGTCGTCCACGAACCACTTGTTATTATCATATTGGATTTCCGTACAATGCGAGATCAGCATAAACTGGAAATGTATAGCTTGATGTGTAGCCGTGTGTACTGATAAGCAAGCTCTCTTCTCATACAGAGAATAGTTGAAGAAAGAAGGAACCGAGTCACCGTTCTTATTTGCAGCGTCGCTTAAACGACAAGATTTTGTCATTAAGTATGTTTTTTGTGACGTCTTAGCACGAAAACGCGGAATAAAACTAACTTAAATTCAAACGATTTTAAAATTGATAATACTCGTTTTCCACATAATACTTATTTCATTTTAATACTTTATTCATAATTATCTTCCGCCAGTGGCTTCGCCCGCATGATAACTCTATACTTAAACTAGCTGACCCGGAAAACGTTGTTTTGTCACATAAATTATTTATGTTTGGGGTAGACCACCCTTATCACTTAGAGGTATGAAAAATTGATTACGACCGATTCTCAGACCTACCAAATATGCATATAAAATTTCATAAAAATTAATCAAGTCGTTTCGGAGGAGTATGGCAACTAATATTGTGACACGAGAATTTTATATACATATATAGAAGATTATAACCTATGTCATACTCAGTGATAATAAAGCATATAATTTTTTAAGCTATTGCATAACTTTTATCGCGGGCTTTGAGCGCGGCGACCGAATCAAGAAATTCCGTAACGAAAATAAAACCTAACACCCCCCACTCCGCCTACCATGTAATGACGGTATCATCCCAAGTGTAGCGTTGACAAATAGGAAGTATGGAGGTTACAAATGCTATGCAATAGCTTTACCGCGGCAGTCCCCGAGTGCCACACGTTTTTTAGAACAAAATCTATCGGTACAATTAAGACACGAGTGACAATTAGCTTGACACTTAGTATCTTACAAAACTGCAATAAAGAAATGTCTTAACCCATTGCATGCCTTATGAATTATCTCTAATATAAAGCAATGCACCCGACCCAACCACGCCGGCAGATGGTCCACGCGGCCCGCTGCACCAATAAAAAGGCCAGGCTTGGTTAATTTTTCACACCTGCTCTACTCAGGCGTTTTATTAAGATTGCTAGCAATTACACTCGACGCCGTACGCGCTGCTCGAATTACTCGCAAATTGAGTTTAACTCACAACACGTAGTTCCGTGTCGAGTAAAATTAAGCTTTGTTTATTTAACTGTGTGTGTGAGATTGCTTTTGTTTTGTGTGTTAAGGCTGTGTAGGCTTTGTCTGGTCTTTAGTGAGGAAACATGACAGTACTCGTACTTAAATAGGTGGTATTTGTAGTTTAATAACATCATAATATGAAGTGCCAACGGCTACACGACTGCCAACCGCGTCCCCGACAGAGGTGAACTTGGCTGACGACAGGCAGAGCTGTTTGAAATTTTGTCGTAAACCACCATCTACACGGTTGTAAACCACCGAGGTCACCTCTGTCGGGAGGCGGTTGGAGACTGTGTAGCAGGCACTTAACTAGTAAGGTTCTCGGGGTCGCCTCAGAGTCAGAAAAATCGTAGGTAGCGCTTAGGAGTAGGTCCTTGCCGCTGGAGTGGAGTTGGTGATTTCATAAAGCTTCGTAACTAGACTTCAAAGTTATCCTGGGAGTCAACCTCTCTCAAGGGAATAGGTTACAAAAGTAACAAAGAAAGGCAAGCGTGTACACACGGCTACAAATCAAGCTATACAATTCCAGTTTAAGCTGATCTCGCATCGTATAGGATTTCCGTACAATTGGTCAGCTTATACTGGAAATGTATATGATGTGTAGCCGTGTGTACCATCGCCAACCGCAACATCGGGTTAGCTGGTGGCCAAACGCAATACTACGTGAGAGCCCTAGGCTATCCATAATCCCCTACGCGGGCCCAGTGCAGCTTGGTGTATGTCACATGTCTTCGAATTCTTCGTTCTAGGACATGGCAGTTTCCACACCATTTTTTCCTTCACCGTTTTGAGAGCAGTAGTAATGAATTAAATTACGCAAAGTTAAGTGCATGCCTGGGTTCAAACCTTATGACCTAGGACACGTAAGTAAGCCGGGCCCGCTGCCACTGGGCCACCGCCTCTCTCAGTCGATAGTGAAAAGCGAGATAGTGGTCAAACGCGAGCCTGTCAAAATTTTGTTAATTTATTTTATTTATTGGTACCCCAATACAACAATGTAGTCACAATTTCCACACTCGGAGATGTCACCCAAAAACAAATTAAACAGCACCACCAACAAAAATTTAATGTTTTTAAACTGTCCTATTTGAGATCCTCGCAATAAGCCCTTTCATTTGATATGTCATACAGTACAGTTTGCAAAACTTGTATTCTTATTTGCTCCCCAAAAGTGACCCCCATATTCAAAATTCATTTATTAACGTTACACGTCCGTGTTTGGGTCATAGAAATACATATGTGTACCAAATTTCAACTTAATCGGTCCATTAAATTCGGAGCAAATTGGCTGTGACAGACGGATAGACAGACAGAGCCACACGAGTGATCCTATAAGGGTCACGTTTTTTCTTTTTGTGGTACGGAACCCTAAAAATTTGTGAATATATATAACTATATTGACTAGATATTGGATGATTTTACGCAGACTTCACTATGTTGGTTAAGATTGCATAGAATTTTTGAATAAATAAAAACCTTTTCAATGTTTTTTTTCGGTTTGAAACATGGGAATCGATAGATGGACATAGGTTTTTTGAAGATAATACGGTATCATTTTAATATTTTCATAATATATTTTTAAATACCACTGAAGCACCAGCAAAAAAAAACTAATCTAGAGTAGTATTCTGTTATGAAACCCACTATTTTAATAACATCGATATTGCAGTTTTTTTGTTGGAATAATGATAATTCGTAAGACATGCAATTGTTACGAAATTGTCAATAAGTTTGGTTTTGACCCATTAACAAGTCCCAAGTAACGACTCTGAACCTGTCCTCTGTATGACTTGAGCCGGTGCACAAGTCATACAGAGGACAATATGTTAAGAAAAATAAAAAGGCAAGAAAACCTGCATAGAAATCTTAACAACCTACTACGGTACATAATTGTCCCATTCTTAGGTCCAGAGCACACGATAAAAATGCCAAGCAATACAACAATAGATATTTTTTTCGCTTTACCAAACGGTCTGATGACTTTATTGTTAGAGTTGTTGTATTCATATCACAAAACGTGAGATTTGCATTTGCTAATAGCTTTTGTACTGATAATTGAAAGTACCTACTGAATCTACTGATGATAGGTACTTGTAATCATAAAGACCTTTTGACATATGGTATTGATATGATTTAATAATAATATTATATTGAGGGAGTCTTTATCATTTTAACTTAAACTGTTTGCATGCCTTAGTTAAGGTAGTTAGTATAAGGATCATTTTTGAACTTAACATCTGTAACTTGTACCTACTTCCTGTGCAAATAAAGAACTATTCTATTCTATTCTATTCTAATGGATTAGGATTTTTTCTTCAAAATCCTACTGTTGTGTTTAGAGAAGTAAAGTTGGCATATAAAAATAATATAAGCTACATATATGCGTCATCGTTAAGTACCTTTTTCCAAGCCTACACAAGAATTGTGAAAACTGGTTATAGTAACAGTTTTTATGGTGCTAAACAGCCCATTTGTTTTTCTTAAAACGTCCTATTCTAAGCGATGACGATACATTAACGTATTTTCTCTAACGTCTTTTGCAAATGTAATGGGGCAATTACTTTTTTTATTTTATTTACCTACTGCTTAGGGTATTATCTATAGCCCATTGCTGGGCATGGGCTTCTCGTGTCTCAGAAAATCACGCTTAATTGAGCTTCCATATGGTTTCCACTACCTACAGCTTTTTTTTAAGAAAACTTCTTTAGGAGCGTTGGGCATTTTTGAGATGGGAAAAACGATTGAACTCGCGACACCGTTACCAACACCTCATTTTTGTAAACGCGATTGTGCTCTTCATTTATATTTACGTTACGGATCAATGTTCTGTGCAAGTATTTTTTACTGTAAAGGTTTTGTAAACGCGATTGTGCTCTTTATTTATATTACGTTACGGATCAATGTTCTATGTAAGTATTTTTACTTTAAACGTTTCGGAAGTATTTTTTTTTTGTAAACGCGATTGTGCTTTTTATTTAGATAAAGTTACGGATCAATGTTCCATACAAGTATTTTTCTTCCGGAGTGCCATGTTTTTTTTTTTCAGGCTTATCTTGATACAACATTTTCATAACAAATCCATATTGGCATAATATACTTATGGCATATAACACAGCATAACGGCTGCATTCCTCGAAGATTTAGGCACAAGTGTATCCTCAGTACACCCACATTTCGCCAGTTAGGTTTAAGTCCCATGTAATAGGGGCGAGCCTATTGCCATCAACCGGGCACAAAACACCGGGCATATAAGAGTGCGGTTAGTTAACACGCTTGGGCTTATGTAAGTAGCATTGTCGTGAGAACACAGCTTGATATAACTTAAAAATATAAACTATCGCAATCTAAATCGATTTCATATTGCTGGAACTGGCAGATTTGGAACACTGACTCTAAATATGGATGAGTGGGAAAAGGAATTGCTGTATCTGAGTCTTTAAGAAGAAAATATTACGTTATTATTGTGTGTGTTTGTGCTATTTAAAAAAAAGGCACTAAGTAATGTTGGTTTAAGAGACAATTTTTTGCTTAAAACAACAATAACTTTTTTTTAAACCCTGAGATAAAAATGTCAATGAATTT
This sequence comes from Agrochola litura, assembly GCA_949152395.1. Classification (NCBI taxonomy): domain Eukaryota; kingdom Metazoa; phylum Arthropoda; class Insecta; order Lepidoptera; family Noctuidae; genus Agrochola; species Agrochola litura. Next base: position 5,772,830 of record OX424490.1, read on the forward strand.
AATCTGTATTTTGCAAAAGTAGGTCTACAATGCAATGAATTGAATAAGATCAAATAAAAACATCAAACAGCTACAAATATTTAAATAAGACCTTTTAGGAATATACTCGTAAATGAAACGTCACGAAATTCAGGAATGAAATAAGGCGGAAGCACAAGTAATGGCATCTAAATTAAATGGAGGAATCGATTTGGACAAATTATTGGGTAAAATTCAAAATGGCCGCCATAAGACGTGGGTATTTGATTTTGTATTTTTATTTCTTTGGATGGAGATATTTGTTGTATTATTTATGATTGTATCTAAGTGCTTCTGGATAATTTTAATGAAGTTATTTATTTTGTGGGTACTTGAGTAGGATATCGAAATCCTAAAATAAGTAGTATAGATATAAAATTTAAAGTAAACATTATGTAAAACTAATTTGCAAGCGCTAAACAAGCAAAATATGGACTGTGCAATTGTAAATTTTGAAGTTCAAAAGTGTCACACATGGGCCTATTTGAAATACCTAAATGATTTGACTTTGACTTTGCAAAGTTTGACTGGTAAAACCTGTGTTTTCAACAAATAAATTATTCTTATTCTATTCTTAACAAAAATATCGTAAAAGAATCAAATTTATATGGATGTGCCTGTAACAATAAGTGCTTCTTCGAAAGTTAATTTCTCAAATCTCAAAAAAAAAAAATACCTATTTATGACGATTTTTTTTTTCATATTATAATTAAATTTATTGATGGTCAAACATACATCATTATGTAAACAGTCTAACGACAGTGTCCCCCTCTTTCCGAGGGCGATAAGTTAAATAATATATAAACTCTGATAGGTATTATTAGGTATTCTGCATTTCCATGTTATTTCAAGTGTTTTGTTCTCCCCTACCAAAATAGTATCTATAATTACAGGCACAAAGCTTGTCACTACTCGTTAATTTATTAGTTTTAATGAGATCGAAGCTCGTTAGCGTTGATCGGCGACGTGTTTATGACATGTGTCATCAGTGTCGACCTGTCATAATGTAGTAGCGCATTATTAATTAATAGGAATAACCAAAACATTGAACGATTTGTTGATGAATAAACGTGAAGGGACAAAATCAATGTTATTTTATTAAAATTTATATCAAACCAATCTGAAAGTACAACTAAAAAAAACAAATTGGTTTATAAATGTCAGAGTTCTGAGCTAACAAAAATTAAAAAAATACGACCGAATTGAGAACCTCTTCCATTTTTTGAAGTCGGTTAAAAATCTGTCGAAGTCACTTTTCGGGTACAAAGCGGGTTTGTTTTGTCGCCCTTGGAGGCTGGGCTCCGGGCTGCTACTGAGATTCTGAGATTTTACTAAGTAGTGAAAAAACTCATAAGACCAATGGTCAAGTGAATAAATTTATGAGATATCTATATACAATATAAAATTCACAATGTTAGTTGCCATATTCCTCCGAAACGGCTTGATCGATTTTTATGAAATTTTAAATGTATTCGGTAGGTCTGAGAATCGGTCGTAATTTATTTTTCATACCCCTAAGTGAAACCACCCCAAACATTTATATGGCAAAACAAAGTTTGCCGAGTCAGCTAGTGTTTCATAAAATAATATGGAAAAAAGGCGAATTTTATCAATAGGTGTAGACTCGTATCAGCGCGTGAGCTCATTATTACTAATAACAGCATAAAATCCCTGCATTTTGAATATATAATAATAATTATATTATTAAATGCATACCTAAATGATAAATTATTAAAGACGCGTACAACAGCGGCTTATGATAATAAATCCTCAATAATCAAACAATGGAATGTAATGTCATTTTGTATGAAGATTTTAGGTCAAGGAAAAAGGTCATACATAATGTTGACCTATTTGTCCTTATTGTAACAGGGTTAACGGTGTGACAATCAGTGCCAAAGCCCTAGTTGTGGCAATCTGGCACAAGCAGAATAATAGTGATACAAAAGATACATTGTACCTATTTGTGAGAAGCCCATTAGAATACAGGGTGCTGTTAATGTTGGTCTTACTTTACCTACATACACAGGTTGTTTGAAATACCTAACTGAAAAACTCTTAAGAGGACATTGTACTCAACTTTTACTAAGGGACCAACCCTGATATCGCGAAAATAGTGATATTTTCCCTTCATTTTGTCGAGTTATGCAAATAAAAAATATGGAGTAGCAATTTTTTTTTTGCCTTATATAAGTTGGTCAAAAAATTAATGTTTATAAATGGTGAGACAATACTATCGACATAAAATTAAAAAAAATCTGAAATAACTTCATGCCGTCCAGACTGCATTAATAATTTTTCCCATATTTTCTAACTGTTATATTTATTCTTTTAGTTCAGTTTTCCATTTAATGTAGGTGTATACAACGTGTAACGTTAAATGCGCAAAACCTCAGACACCTCAACTGATTTTTAATTCAATTGACATATTATTTCAGAGAGAAAAAAATCATTAAAAAAATTGTAAAATTGTAGATTCGTATTTGCATTGAAATAAAAGCTATTATTATCCCGCGTATGAGAAAATTTAAATTTGTCTACAACAAATTGTATTTGTTTACCTATTTTGGCGGGTTTGCGCATGTGATGGCTTGACCTATTAATAAATAGACACGGCAACGTTTTTAATGAAGATTTTTTTGAAAAATGTTTTCTATATTAAAAAGTGGTCCAATTGATTCTGCTCGTTATTCTGATCAAACTGTTTTCAGGTTTTGCGCATTTAACGTTACACGTTGTAAATATCTATCTAAAGAGTGTTGGAACCTATCATACGTACCTAGAACTTTTAAAGCAATTATTATTGTTGAGTACTTATATAATTGTTTCTATAGTAACCTGCGTGACTTTATGGTACTTTGAGCGTGTCATGGCTAAGATGATAATTAATTATAATATCTGTGCCTACAAGTAAAGTTGTAAACATACCTATACACAGATTTTATACTTCAACAAATATAAATAAAATAACACAGATTCTATTGATACAAACCCGGATGTAAGCAGTCACGTTGTGGGTTTTTAAAACGATCTTAGATAAAAAAGCTGAAACTTAGGTTAATTTCATATGAGACAGTTGGGAATCTGTCGGAAAATTCGCTGTCCCCGGTGAATAAAATCGTAATCGCAAAAACTAAATTTTACAGGAAAAATAAAAAACAGTTTTTTGTGAATATCTTTTAACTAATATACATGTGATTTTTTATATTCATTACAATACATCTTAAAATTTCCTAGCTTCTGAAATAACCGTAGGAAATGAATGAAAAAAATTAACAGAGTGTAATCGGACCTCTAAATATCGAATATGCAATAAAGTTAAAACTATCGTTATAGCACATTACCATTTTATTCGCCGGGGACGGCGAATTGTTTAGTAGTAACAACTGAAAACTCATTATGGCATGTTGCATTCCCCTTGAGCAAAGCGGACTAACAATTTTCTAACATGGTCAAAATCAAAATATTTTTTTTTCCACATATACCTAAAAGGGCACTTATGAAACGTCAGAAGCTAGGTGCACGGTTTCAATTGATCGTTTCCTATGGAGAAGAACCGGCAAGAAACACCACGGTTACTCTTTTAAAAATAAATTGGCTTTTACAATGTCTTCAAATACAGTTATAGTAGGTATGGGAGGGTGTAGTGGGTAAAATCTTTATAAAAACCCTAAATTACGTTTTATCGAACATCTCGCACCCTCGAGAGACGAATGCTTTTCCTTCATAAATGACTTTAGTTAACAAAGATTAGCACAGCAAGGATATAATTACAAATTATATTCCTCTTTGACTCAGCTAATAAGAATTTCTTCTTACTCGGACTAATTAAGTTATCGGACAATCACAGGTCATACTGATTCAAATCAACCTACGTATACGAATGTCACTTTTTCTTGGCTAATCATATACTTTCATATAAGGCAAACTTACCCACATATACGAAAGCCATCTCTATAATTTTGCCTGTACTAAAATATTTAAAATTATACAGGGTGGCAGGCACATCGACGCGAAAACTGTTACCATGGATTCAGTACATGATTATGAAGCCCCCTGCGTTGAAAATTTTCGCTGCTTATTTAAAAATCAATCAGCTGTATCCATACATTTTGACCGCGTAGGTATTGCACTTTTCTATGAAACAGCAGACCTTTTTTTAAATAACTGACGAAAAACTTCAACGCAGGGGGCTTCAGAATCATGTACTGAATCCATGGTAACAGTTTTTACGTCGATATCCCTGCCCTGTAGAGACAGCTTTCGTATAGGTAGGTAAGTTTGCCTGATACAAAATCAGGAAAACTTACCTACTGTTTTGAGCCATGGATTTTTCTATTGCCTAATCTAGGTATATTCTCACGATAAGATCAGCTAACTTGAGACAGGAACCAACAAACGTTTAAACGAATTATGTACCGAAAGTCCCATCATGACTGTCATGAATCATCCTTGATTAACAATTTCTTCGTGCCCTCACTAATTCAATTAACAGAGAATGAGACACGTGTCAGATAATGGACCGGTATTTTAAGAGGACATTTTATTTCAATACATAATTTTAAATGGCTATTAGGTATAACGACCGATTTTCGAACCACATTTTCAATTTGCGTATAGAAAGGCTCGTGGCTAAATTACAACAGTCGCACGAGTCAATCGAAGGTTAAGCTACGCTTGCCGCGGTCAGTTCGTAGATGGTGACTCTCCATTACATATCGAAACCCCTGCATGCCTCGGCAAGCACGTTAAGCCGTTGATCCCGGCAGTCAGAAGCCCAAAAGTCTAACAAACAGTCTTACCAAGGGGTATCATGTTACACATGGGTTGTGTAGGTCAGATAGGCAGCTGCCTGTAAATTACTAGTATTCAGGTGCATCCGGTTAGACTGGAAGCCGACCCTAACATAGTTGGGAAACGGCTAGGCCGATTGATTGATTTTCAATTTGCGTATTTTCAAACTGGCAAAATACGCAAAAAATATAACATACAGTTTTGATTGATGTGCGTTTTGACAAGTTTCTGTATTCTCATTTGAATTCAGGTCTATAACTCGGCACGTGTATTGGGTCACTCAGAAATACTCGCTTTGTCTGTTAAACTATGGGTTTTCATTGTTATGCTGAAGTCTTTTTATCAAAGCAAGAGTGAGCAGGTATCTTATGGGCACGCTCGTTCCATGGTAGACCAGACAAGATTGAGGTGAAGAGCAGGCCCATCCCGCAATAAATAATAATAAATAAATAATATAAACAAAACCCTTTAATTACACTTTAGTTTTTTTAATTAAGACCATTTAATATTTTTCAAACACATAAAAAATCTGTGCAATACCTACTTATCATCACTTAACGCTAACTTTAAACGCAGTACCGTGGCACTTCGGTTCATTTACCGTGAAGCCTACTCGATGAACCGAATAAACTGCAAGTACCAGCAGTGCCCCACTCCCATCACACAAGCACCATACAATGTCAACATTCATTCATTACGCAACGAGACCTCGCCAAGAAAAATCGCTGCGTTTCTAAAACCGGTTTTTTTGTTATACATTATGTACTCTATTGTGATCGCAGTAAGGGCGAAAATTGATTGATAACTTAAGTAGGACTGGACGTAAGTTCGCGTTAAGTTATTACGACATTGTGCTAATGGTGTATGGGAAACTGACCTGTCTATAGTTTCTATAGTTTTATTGTGTATAATTCTAGAATATGTTACAAGTATATCTTTTATATTTATATTTAACTTGATTTATGCGTCATTCCGATTAAGTTAGCTCACGTCTTCAGACGAGGATAAAACGTGGTAATATTTTAAGGCTTGTTTTTTAAAGAAAACGAAATCGTGTACATATCCTACATAAAATTAGCAATCACAAAGAAAATTATGTTACTTGGAAAAGGCATTATTTCTCTGTTATTGTAATGGTTTAAGAACTTTATTATTCCTAATTAAGAATTATTGTATTATGACGTCAATTATAAATTTTAATTTTAACATATTTTGAATTAAAATAAACTGTCCCACCACCTTTTCGGAAACACATTTAGTAATAACAGTTTACAATCTAATCAAATCAGTCACAAATCGATTATTAATCGAAAACAAATGCTTTCTCCAATAAAAAATCGTATACGAAAATAATAGAATCTCACCTTTATTCGAAGATAGTTTTAAATGAAACTCAGCAATCCCCAAAACTACTCATTATCGAGCGAAAATGCACCAGCCGCCCGTGAACTTGACGTAAATTCGTTGCTATAGCAATGCTCTCCCAGGGAAAAGCTCCCCTAGCGAATTCACATCCAAAATACGCAATAACAGTCTAACCAATTTAAAAATACGAAAAATTAAAACTAAGCACTGAATAATAATAAAAAACATAGGCACCTCTCTATTTCGGATAAAAATACACAATTCAAATATATTTTTGAAATTCGAACGCTATTTTTTTTAAGCGCGAGACGGACGCGCGTCTTCGCGGCGGTACGGAGCGCACTACGTAAATGTCAGCACAATCGGCACATGTGCGGGTCGTAGTAAGGCCGCGTTTACTACGCAAGCAGTTTTCCTAGCTTATTATTAATGAACGTTAATTATATTATATTATTATTATTCGTTATATTCGTTTTATTGTTTATTATTCGTTATATTTATTCCACAATTTTCAATATTGCACCTACCACTGTTTGTCTCTGCATCACCCAAAGGTTGACTGGTAGAAAATGCCTATGGCATTAAGTCCGCCTCTGTACATGTATGTGCTTAAAGTATTAAATAAATAAATAAATAATTTTTTGTTACGATTTCTGTTTGATATTAAAATAATAAATGATTATAAAAAAATTGTTTAAGAAACTCCCTTTGTTGTGATTTTATATTTTTGTTTTATTTTTAAATAACAAAAAAAAATACATTGCAAGTACAAAAAAATATTCTAAATAAGTACTACATGTAAATGCAGTCTAGACTACAAACCTGCTAATCGGTATTCGAATATCGTCGCGCGTGCGATAAAAGTGAAAGTAGCTATATTGTGTCATTCATTATAACGTGGAAGGTAATCCGGCAGGTGGCTGGCCAAAAGTGAATCTGCTTTTATTTATCAAGTTTTGTACAAAACTTGGATAGTAGGCATGCTTTAAACTTATCCGCTTATTTTGTATTTTAATTCTATTTTATATTTTCATAAGTTTTTTTTGTTAATTACGATGTTGTTTTATAATGAATGCTGTGAATAGGCATGCTTACCAGTAGGTACTCCTATTATGTTAAATTGTTCTGTTTTAATTCTTTGTTACATGTAGATACTGCTATTGGTGTACGAAATAAATGAACTTAAATAATACGACATGCTTTACTTTACATGAGGATAAAATAATACAAAAACGATGTAGGTATCTACTGGTCAGTAAATTAGTAATTACACTTTTACGTATTATTTAGTTGCGATTCGTTTTTTTCGGACATTATGAAATTTAAACCGTTAACTTTATAATTGCATTAAGTATGTACTGTGTTACTACACGTATACACGTTTAACAACGAAAAAGGGTCTTTCCAGATTTCTACTGTTCAACCTTAGCGCATAATAATAATTATGTTGTTATGAAATTAACAATTTTTATTTCATCCCAAAAACTAGAATATCAACTCTCACCACTATACGCACTATTAGTAGTTTTTTTTAAAGTAATTATTTTATTCGCGTTTTTCCTTTAGGTTTTTGATTTATAGGTTTAGTGTTTTGAGACAGTAACTAAGAAACAGTACCTAAGTAGTTAAATACCCAAAAGAAAAATCGAAATCACGATTTCCTTATAAAATAATCGCACGAAAATTCCCACCTTTCTGCACGCGGCTCAACAAAGTGCGAGCGAGACAGCGTTCCAGCCAGGGGTTGTACATCCGCTTTTCTCGGCGTTATGTAAGCTACGGCCCTGGAGCCGGGCAAACCCCCCGCGCCCCCTCGCCACCCCGACCGGGGAGAGTACGGTACGAGCACAGTACCAACATAGCTAGGGTGAAGCTAGCCTTATGAGTGTCAGTTTTGGCTGATGATGGCGTCACTAATTCTTGATGTTTGTTGTTTTGGGAGACGACGTAAGGATAAGTTGGGTTTGCTTTGAATAAAGGTAATTTGGGACATGAGTCGGTGGTCAAGGTCGTTGGAATGGGTGCTAATTTTATTATATTAAAACTTAGCTTAGGTAACTTTGTGAGACAAACAATTAATATTAATAGAATCTAAATGAATTATTTGTCTGGATAAATGGAAAATGTAAGAAATACAGGAGGATTAGTTATTTCCACCGTCAGTACTTTATTTAGTCTGTACTTCCACTGAAATGTAAATAATAGGAAAACCTTTGTAATAACTTGTCACCTCGTCTTAAAAATTATGGACATCTTGACCTTACCGTAATGATATTAAAATAAATAGCTCTAAAAATAATAACAATAAGTTAAGCTACATTTCAGATAAATCCATCCATTCTTCATCCATTTAATGCAGAATTCATTATGAAACGTACTTCACCCCTAACAATGAACGCACACACCCTTAATCACGTGTAACAAAACCACACGCTGTAAATACTGTAACGCAAACCACACAACACACGGTTCTTGTTGAAATACGTTTGCAGACTTGCCTGCTAAAGGTACGCTTTCAATTAAGGATGTTACAATTTGATAACTGTACCCGAAAAACTCGAATAACAGAAAGAATTCAATATTCGAAAATATCCGGACCGTACTAAATCAAAATTGAATTGATTTTTCTGCTTATGGCTTTTGAAATGGGTTGCCGGTATTTTCTTTTTATTACTTACTTTCCAATGTGAAAGTAATTTTCAGGAAGTAAAATAGATTCAATGATTTTTTTGTATGCCTCAGTGGATTTTCTATCATAATCAGTTCCAAATGGCTTGATAGGCACCAATTTGTTTTCAACTTTCAACAACCTTTCATCAATCAAATAAATTCCTTAAACACCTTCTAACGTTTCTTAAAGTAGTTTAAAAAATGTCAAGATACATAACAAGTTGCTAAATCCGAAAATACCATTGCGGATATATCCGCCATCCACGTACAACTCTACCAGTCCGAATTGGGTTACCGGAATTTGGACCTCAGTGCTAACACAAATAAAACTCATTAAGCTGCCAATTTGTTTATCAATTTCACAGGGACATTCTCTTTTATTTTTAACGGTACGTTGACGCCCCTTGTTTTTGGAGCAATTCATCTTCGTTTGAATTTTGAATTGTTAACTGCGTATGTATTGAAAAATGTGGGGTGAATTTTGTTAATTACATGAAAAATGATCCCTTACTTGCGTATACATATTATGTCCGCATTTTTTTTTTCATCGGCAACTTTGCCGCAGACAAAAATAGAATAGAATAGAATGATTTTTCCTATAATTGAACGCCCATTAGTCCCTGTTTTTTTATCCGGCCATAACGGCAAAACCAAAAGGGTTATGATTTTAGCAGTCTATGTATATGTACATATGTATGTTTGTATATGTACCTATATTTGTATTTAGGTACGTGTGTTCCACCGTAGTGCTTAAACTACTGAACAGATTTTGATGAATGAGGTATCAATAGATTTGTAATAAGTAATGGTCTGGGTGACATAGGCTATATAAATTTTCCCTAAAAATATGGTCGACTTTACACGTAATTTCGCGTGGTACTTCCTGGCCGCGCCACAGCCGAATTTTGAATCGGGGTTAATAAGAATAAATGTACATAATATGTTCATTATTGTACATAATAATAAAAAAATTGTACTATCAAGATTCGCGAGAAATTTAACAAAATAGGTGGCGCGGGTAGGTACCATACTTTCTGGCCGCGCCACCGCATACACTGCAATAAATAGTCTAATAATAATGTACAAACTCATTGCTAATCTATTGGTAATCAAAAATACTGCAAAAAGTCAATAACTATGATGAATATCGAAACATCTAAATCGGTTCTGCCAAAACGTTTGCTTTTATGATTAATAGAAAAAAACAATACTTACAATAATATTATGTAGGTAGTTGCAAAAAATACTCAATAGCACCTACAAAAGCATTTTATTTTATTAGTTTCTTTTTTGCACATACCGGTACAATGCAGACGTTTTGGCAGAACTGATTTACGTAGATGTTTCGATATTTATCATAGTTATTGACTTTTTGCAGTATTTCTCATTACCATGAGATCTGTGGATTTAAAAAAAAAACTATCTGAAATAATTTCAGCATTTGTTTTGGTCAGATTTCTAAGAATTTTGCCATCGACACAGGAGATAACCCCCTTCACCTAGCTTCTAAAGATTAGCATTCGTTCTACGTTACACCCTGTATTAGCATAATCAGCATAATAACGATCCCACTGCTGGGACACAGGCCTCCTCTCTGTGAGAGGGAGTGGGCCGTAATCCACCACGTGGTCCCAGTGCGGGTTGGTGGATGAGTATTAGCTAGGTAGGTACTTAATATAAAATATTAAAACGACTAAAGTTTTAATTAAATAAAACTTGTACAGTGATTTCCTGCAGGTTGGCGTAGTCGACATCATTAAGATATTCTCGAAAAGCGTGGAATTTACATTTTTTGTAGTTTGTTACCGTCGAGTGATAAAAGGGAAGTAGGTCAATTAATGACGAGCCGAGAGAATTTATTTTAATAGTAGGTAATTGTGATTCTCATGCTGGGAATTTTGATATAATTTAAAACAGCTTATTTTGATCCTGCGAGATGATTTAATTTAAATATAACATAACATCACGCCTGTATTCCTCGAAGGGTTGGGCAGAGGAGTCCCTGTAGCAGGTACACCCACATTTCACCAGTTATGTTTAAGTCCCATGTAATAGGGGGCGAGCCTATTGCCATCAACCGGGCACAAATCTAGACTCCGCAAAACAACTCTGTAAATACATTATTTATTATGAACGCAAATTATATTTTGATGCTAACCAGCAAATTACAAAAATAAGTCCCATGTAATTTGGGCGAGCCTATTGCCATCAACCGGGCACAAATCCATAGTCCAGGCTGCTACTGATTCGAGATGGAAAAGCCCAATACCACTTTGGGAATCGACACAGGACCTCATTCTTGCTCAGCTGTAGAGCTTGCGACCTCTATACCAACGACGCAGATTAGATTTATAGAACAAAAAATAATTTTCAGCATGTGGTTTTTTTCTATGCAGAAGTCGGCATTCTTTTTTTAGTCCACTAAGGTGAGGTCACCAATCTGTCAGCAAAACATAGCGATGGTAGTGTTTTTTATATACCTACTCATGTTTCTGCCAGTTTTCACTAACACTAGGTGACACCATAGTCTGCGCGCAACTGCTAGTCACCGCCTGAGGTATGTGAGCGGTGAGACGGGGGAAGACGCCATTGACAAAATTGGCAGACTGAGTTAGCTTGGCTTTTGTCTGCCTCTACTTCTACCTTTTTTTTGGTTGGGAAATTACCAAATAACTTCTCCCGCTCTGGCGTCTTTCCATTCCATACAAGGCTAAAACGCAGCCATAGGAAACTGCTTGCGTATAGATTGGAAATCACTTTTTTACTAAGGTCTTCCAATATATACAAGAGTAGTACGCAAATACTCGCGTATACTTCGTAGTGAACAAATTAACTGCCCCATTCCATAGTATACAGTGCCAGTACGCATACGGACTAATTGAGTTTAGATTGCGAGAAATTGTGAACAGTAGTGCTATTCTGTAACCATCTCACCGTGTTATCTTAGGTGAAGTGAGCGTGGAGTGAGCTGTCAGTTGCTAAGGATTGACAATATTGGCAGCTCACTTCACCTAAGATATCACGGTGAGATTTTTACAGAATAGCACTACAGGTAATTAACTTGTTTGCGAGGTAATACACCTTGTGCTAATATTAAATAGCCTGCCTGGCTGCGAGAAACTTGGAACTAGCGCTCGCCGGCCGCTGCCGCGGCACCGCTCGCTTCGCTCGCTCGGCTCGCGCACGGTTGGTCACAGTTCTAACCTAACCTAAGCCATTTCACCCAGTTCACACTTTTGTTCTTTTCTTTTTTTTATAGACTATATCTTTAAAACTCTTATCAGGCGTAAGTGATGTAGTATAGTTTGGAACCAGGACGCGCTCGTCCACGTTACAAACTATACACCAGCAATACGCAAAATTCGTGTATACATTGTAATCACAGATTTAAAAATAGCATTACAATGTATACGCGAGCAGTTTCCTATGGCTGCGTTCTGGCCTTGTATAGATTGGAAATACGCCCCGCTCTGGGCGGAGCGGAAGGCGTGTCAGACTCTTACTGACTAAAACCCACCCGTGTTCCTTCAGTTGCCATGTTGCCGGGGCCACGATCTCCTTTTCGGATTTCTTCGCAATCCCGGCAGGCGTTAGCGTACCCCGTCAGTTCTGCTGACATCTCTTTGAGGTGCGCGTAGAACACAACGCGCCGTCGCGTCGACCCAGGCCTGGTCCTTATCGGACGGCGAGCTACCCATTGCTCACCGTCTGCAAGCCCGCGCCTACGGTACCTCTACTTCTACCTGAAGCGGTGACTACCAATCGAAATCCAACAGTGCGTTTTACACACATAAGCATAGAAAACAGACATAAGATTTAAGAGTCACTAGGATTCGCAGGTTACTTTGCAGTGCGAGTTTACGGTATTATTTTTAGCCAAGGCTTGTATCACAATACCACATTCTCATCTAAAGTCCAAAACCGCATATCAACTCCAGCAGCATAGCTATTTACAACCATTCCACAGGTTTCCGATTCGAAAATGACACATTTTCGGTTACCTGATTTGTCTAGTCCCCGACCGCAAATAGCCGTCGGAAGAATAGCGGTCGTCTATTTGGTTTAAACAGTCAATATTTTCGGGTTTCGGATTTGTGAACAGCGTTTAGAGAACTCCTTCGATAACTTTGATTGATGTTCTATTCAGCATGGAAGCGTATCGAGTGGTTGTGATAAGCTATGCTGGACAAATTGCTTTTGTTCCGGTTAACTCAAGTTCTATCAGCCTCTTAAACAGTCGATTAGAGGCAGATGAGTAAAGATAATTTTACCCTTCTTAAATCTAAAATAAATGCTCGTCACAACTTCGTCAAGTCACCATGACTCAACAACGTCACACAAGTTAAATCGATACGATTGAACGTTCCACAGTTTCTTCACAGTACAAGTTGTCTGGTTAAGCGGGCAACTCAACTGGGCTTAGGGCTGCCATGTTTTAAGTTAAGATGTCTTATAATAGTTTTTCAAGTTATTAAGTTTTTGAATCTGGAATTTGTCAGTAGAAACCCGGAGTCTGGATTTGTGCCCGGTTGATGGCAAAAGGCTCGGCCCCTATTACATGGGACTTAAAAATAACTGGCGAAATGTAGGATTACTAAGTTCACCTCTGCCTGACCCTTCAGGGATAATATAGGAGTGATGTTATGTTATTAAACCTAATAAATTCTCGTCATAACTTCGTCAAGTCACCATGACTCAACAACGTCACACAAGTTGACAATAGATACGATTGAACGTTCCACAGTTTCTTCATAGTACAAGTTGTCTGGTTAAGAGCGGCCAACCCGTCATGCTTTTCATACAAACGCTCGTAGGTACGTGATTATGGCGTTGTAACACATCTTTCTTTAATTATTTTAAACTAATAGGTATCTTGTGCACTATATCTAGGTTTCTATGAAAGCAAAAAATAAACATTTTGCGAAACGAATTCAATATAAGCCTCCAAAAATCTGCTTTTTTGCACAAATTTTACCTGAATTTTGACCGTTCATAATGTACTCATAAATTGTAAAATTAAAGAAAATATCTTCATAGAAACCTCGCACATGTAATGGAGATTCTAAATGACAAACATTTATTTCACAAACTTGTAAGGCGTATTCAAAAACACGTATTTCCTGAAACAAGTTATTTTTCGCACAATGTTATCGCGTTCTCAGTTGCTTGTTAGCAATTCTCACTTGCGCTGGATGAAACAACAAGCTTTTCGACCATGCTCGCGTTGAAGATAGACGGACCGGGAAGGGCCCTCTTAAGCGGGCAACTCAACTGGGCTTAGGGTTGCTATTTTTTAAGATGTCTAAAATTTTCTTTGTCTCAACTGGCTTCTAAAAGTGAAAGACAAAAACACTTTTTAAAGCCGTCGTCTTCCGGGAAATATTAGATAGTTCACTTCTGTTTTTGGCAAAGCGTTAAATAGCAACTAATCTATATTATAAAAATGTTAATGAAAATGAACTATTGTTCGTTGGTAAGCGCATCACTATAGAGCGTCTGGACCGATTTAGATTTTTTTTTGTTTTGAAATGTTTGTAGTTGATAGTCCAATTTAGATTTTTATGAAAAAAATAAACTGGTAAATTTTCAAATTCGGGAAATACTGAACATCTTATTTGCCATGGGATTTTTAAATTTGGATAGGACAATGTCTGTCGGGTCAGCTATTAATATATAAAATGTGCAAAGAAATAAACATAAAAACAAGTTCTGTGGTCAGCAATAAGAAGGGCTCTGATCGCACGTGAGTTTTATCAAAGACCGCACTCAAATGTGAAAGAAAACATCGCCCAAGAAAACTGGACTTAAAAACCTGAAGTCACCGTACGACGGTGACCAAGCATGGTGATCGATTATTACATTAATTTAAAATGCTTTTAATAGCCTTACACACTACTTATGTGAGTTGTTGGAAACCCTAACAGCATCCGTGAAGTTGTTGGCAAAGCGCGTAGTACTACATCAACCGTTTTAACTTTGCAATTAAGTCTGAAAACTTCAGATTCGTATAATGTTAAACTTTATTTATTGTGTGCAAGAATAATGGACGGTTTAAATGAAATGGTCCTGTGAATCATTTACTTCATAAATTATGTTGTGGCGGCATCTACAACGCCATGCGAACTACGCATCAAAGACCTGACGTCACACAAATCCTGCATCGCGCAAGCAGAGTTTACTACGTGATCAGCATATATAACTTTCCGAAATCAATCGTTGGGCAGTTGCCCACCAGACACGACACCCGTCTGGTCGGAGGATCCTCCCTTTTTTATGGAAGAAGAGTGAACTTTACACCCTGTTCCTCATACCTCTACCTATTTCTTCCTGGATACCTTCAAGATTGTCTAGGCTGCAAGATTGCTTGCAAAGCTGAGTACCCAGGTTGCACTAGCTGCCGGACACACTTAAGATACTTGAGTTATGAAGACATGCAACTTTTTTTTTTTTTTTTTTTGGGTGGGAAATTATCAAATAACTTCTCCCGCTCTGGGTGGAGCGGGAGGGCGTGTCAGACTCTTACTGACTAAAACCCACCCGTGTTCCTTCGGTTGCCCTGTTGCCGGGGGCCACGATTTCCCTATCGGTTTTCTTCGAACCCCCGGCAGGCATCGGCCTTAGCGGACCCCGTCAGTTCTGGTGACATCTCTTTGAGGCGCGCAGTCCCCCCTTAATTGTATCCTCATTGAAGAAGTGTTTGGCTTCCACTTTCATTTCTTAAACAGTAGAAGTCAAACAATCTGCCTAGCCTTTTCCCAACTACGTTGGGGTCGGCTTCCAGCCTGGATACCGGTATTTTACGTAGAGCGACTGGCCATCTGACCTCCACAACCCAGTAACTGGGTAATACGAAACCCCTTGGTAAGACTGGTTGTCAGACTTTCGGGTTTCGCAGGACCCGTACTGTCAAAGATCCACGAAAGACAGCCGGGACCAACGGCTTAACGTGCTTTCCGAAGCACGGAGGAGTCTCGATATGTAAAGATGGTCACCCATCTACGTACCAACCCCGGCCAGCGTAGCTTAACCTGATGGATCGACCCGTGCGGCTGTTATTTCTAGCCACGAGCTCTTTACGACAGAACACAACAGTAGAAAAGTGTATAAATAGTAAATAAATTGCTGTCTTGTTATAATGAATTTTTATTTTTATTTGTAATATTATTGATAATTTTAAACATTTTAGTAATTTAGATTCTGATTTTTTTTTAATCTTAGTAATAATAGTATGATTGTGGTGTGTATTTGAATACTAACATAACTCTTAAGTATATCTACTAACAAAAATATGGATCATTGTGTCTCAATTAAATAAATAAATTAAATATAGACACGACAAATGATAGGTTAAATGGAATATCTGTAATTACCCCACTACACCACATTTATGCAAATGAATTATAATTAGCCATTTTACGTCCCTGACCTAACATCAGATCAACGTGGTTGATAAGCAAACGTTAACTGTAAAAAGTATAAAAACATTTAGAGTATTATGCACCCGTTTTGAATATACTGTGTATGTGTATATTTATGTCGCAGGGATATTGTCAAACCAATGATATTATAATTTCACTAGTAAAATTATAATTGAATGAAACTTTGTCAACCGCAACCATTACTCACAATTTCACGGGCTCATTTCAGTGACAATATAATTCCACTGGACCCACGCAGTAATATTGCAAGGCAGTAATATTTTGACAATTTCACTGTATGTGCAAGCCCGTTAAATTGTGAGACGGTCAATGATTGGTTCGTTTCCAATGTCATGCCTTACTTATTAAACTTCTACGCGTTATTATGCAGATCTTAAACGTGGATAAAGAAGAGTTGACCAATCAAAACGCACGAAGATCCCACTAAAAACTTGACTCATAATATACCTAGGGTTTTTATAAAATCACTACAGCGTTTCCGTGAATTACAATAACACAAAAAAAGTCGCTTCGTTTTCGAAGTTTCGTGCAATTATAATTTCACTAGTGAAATTATAATATCACTGGTTTGGCAATATCCCTGCGACATATATCCCATATACTCGTATGTATTCTATACAGGTTGTATTCATGCTAATCGTGGGTAGATATGTGTCGGAAACTCGGAAACGGTCGTTATTTTTTGCTTTCTCTCCCACCCTGGAAATGATAACATTATCCTATATCCCTACTTTCACATGATAAAGAGCAGGAATTTAATATCTCAGCACATTAGAGAATTCATTAACCGACTTCCAAAAAGGAGGAGGTTATATGTTCGACGCGTATGTTTTTTTTTTTTTTTTATGTATGTCCACCGATTTCTCCGTCATTTGTGGACCGATTTTGAAAATTCTTTTTTTGTTTGAAAGGGTAGGCTCCCAAATTGGTCCCATGTAGTTTTTGAGTTAGCTACAAAATACGTATTTTTTTTCCCACTTAGTATGTAGATGATATGATAAGTTCTTGACACTGGTAGCAGGTAGTGGTATTCGAATGTGTGTGGGGTAGGTACCACAACTAAAAAGTGAAAAATAAAACTTTTTACAAAAAAAAAAACAACCGACTTCCAAAAAAAAACACTACAAAGTGAAAAATAACTTTAATTTCGGAAGTCGGCAAAAAACGAAAACACAAAACCCAAGACACCGACTAAAAACGAAAACACAAAACCCAAGACACCGACTTCCGAAATTAAAGTTATTTTTCACTTTGTAGTGTTTTTTTTTAATATTGCATCGTACGTTGAACAATTATCTACAATTCAGGTCTATCTACATTGTGGAACGTAAAAAAATTATACATGTAATATACCTACAATATGTTATGAATATTTTATAATACCGTGGACCTGGATAAAGTGGTATCCAAATATAAACAGGTTTAATATCTCGTGAAATATGAAAACGGTCATTCACACAAGAAGGAACACGAAATCAAAATTCCTTCCTTCCCCTATTTAATTTGTAACTATTCAAAGAGAAACATCGTGTGGAATTGTTTAATAAGTTTTAATTATAATATACTAGTAGAACAAGGTATTGTCAAGCTTCAAACAGAACTTTACGTCATGACGAGAAGTTTAGCTCAAATTGCCAATTTATAACCCATATATCGCACATCACAAACAAAAGGGGATTAACTGCAAAAACAGTGTTTTGAGATATAGCGTTTTGAAAGTTTGAAAATTCATAGCTCCTGAAGTAATGGTTGTAATGTCTTAATGTATATACAGATTTGATGGTACATTATCCCTCTTTATTTTTAGTAAGTTTTACGCGTGTATCAGTGGTAGTTTTAATTTTATTAGCACTTTTATATGGTCGGGTGAAGATAATACTGTATAAGCAGTTCATATTGCTAAAACTTTTGAGTTACGACTGTCTAACCCGGACGAAATTCACTTTAATCTGATATTATCAAGTACTAATTTAAAATAATACATTTAATGAATACAAAATTTGATGTTTACTCTAGAAGTAAGGGATTAACTAAACAAACAAAAAAGTTGTTAATACTAAAAACAAGTTTATTAGAATGTACATAAAGTAAGTATCACAATACTTAAAAAACAAAAACAGTTACAAAAACGGTTACATTTAAAAGAAGATTAAACTTTATAGCTCAATAATGTAATACCGTATAAAATTCAAAGTTTGGTAACATTTTACAAAAAGAAAAAGAATTGAATTCTTAATCGAACATTAATAATTAGCTTAACAATTAAAAATAATCAGTCTTTAATATCTAGTTGAGCTTAATAGTTAAATAATAATCTCAGTAAAACAGGAACCAAATTATAAAAATATAGTCATTCTCATTTTCTCATAATTATAAAAAAACTATAAAAATGATTAAATTATTCATAATAATGAGTTACAAAAATCGTAGGTATTTTTTAACAATCTCTAATCATATAAAATTTGTTAAATTATCTTACGCTAAATGTAGATTGGTTATTAAATATTGTTATCAATGGTTTTCCAACAGTCTCATAATTTTATAATCATAATCAAGTAATAATTTATTGAATACATGTGCTAAAAATGTCTGCAATACAATTTTTATACTCGCAATGCTGTTGACTGGTATGATTGGTTACGTCACACAAAACTTTATCGTTGTTTGTTGCTGTTAGAGTTTCGTCTGCTAAGAAATTATTGGTTTCACCAGTCAACGTACTATCAAGTATTTCTGTACTAATTTCTTGAGCAGTACTGTTATGGAATTCGCAATTATTGAAGGACTGTGCATTATCAAAGTGATCCCAGCAAAGAAAACTGTTGCATTTACTACATGCTGAGAAGACTTCAGAACAACAAGATACATACTCGCATGTTTGATGACTGCCCGATGATTCTGACACACAGGATCGAGACCGACAATTTTCATCGGGAAAATACGTCGGATCATTAATATCATCATTATCTGCAAAAGGATCCCCATTTTCATCATTTGAGTTGCTCTCAAGTGTCATTTGGCGATCATGAACTGCCCTCAGCATTTTTTCTGTCCTATTATTTCTCTTCATAATTTTGAATTAATCTAAAATACAAAATAAAAGTAAAAGGAAACATCAGACAAAAAAGTAACATTTCATTTAACACTCAGTCACCGCGCAACAATTAACGTGTAATACAGTATTATCTCAAACAAAACGATGACTATAAGGTATCATTTAGGGATAATTTTGGCGAAAATCACAAATCTATCAAAACAAAATAATCATTACGGAATTAATTCAAAATAAAAATAAAAATTGCGTTATTCTAACGGGCAATAGGATATTAAGTCAAAATAATACTACGATTTATATTATATCTAACAGGCAATAAGGTATTAAGCCAAAATAATACTATAAAGAATACTCACATTTTATATTTTCGCTCCGCAAAGTCGTCGTAACTTGAAAATAATACGTGTGACGCCGACGATCGCTGAGCGGCAACTGACTCAACTAGAATGCGACCATATTGATTGATGCGTGAATGACACGATTGAACGGTCAATAAAGAAATGTATTGCCATATCTCGAAAACTATTTGCGCAAAAAATACCATTGTCTTGCCAGTTTGTAGAAAAAAAAATCTATATTCCAAAACGCAAAAAATAAAAAAATGGCATTCTTCGACTTGATACCCTATTGTTTGTGACGTGCGATATGTACCAAGAAATGTATAGTTATAACTAAACATAAGTATAGTTAAAACTAGTTATAACTAAACATACCTTTGAGTACCTATCATAACTTACATAGGGACATCTTGCGTTAAAAGCATCCGCCAACGTTATCAAGAAACTTTGATTGCTCTTGACTCAATTTTAAGATCAATTTCCTGTAGTTTATAGTTTCCTAGACCTTGGCTACGTAAAGCTCCTGATTACGACTTTGCTACGGAGCTACGACTTCTTTAAAACTCTCATAGAGAGTTTTAATACACGAAAGAAAGAGTCGAAAGTCAATCTTTCGTTCTTCTTTGTGAGATTCGGCAAAGAGATCCAGTTTTACTTAAAAATAGAAACCTACAGGGCTAAAAGGTTCTTCTGGCATGTAGTCAAAATCAGTACTAACGCCGCGATCTTGCCTTTTCAATATCTACATTTCACAAAAAACAGGGGGGCGCTTTTAGTAAATATTTACTTGTGAATGTAAATATTTACTTGGGCGCTTTTAGTAAATATTTACTACGAATGTTTACCAACAGCCCTGTCAACGTTATTTGAGCTCCAAAAGATGTACCCTTCATCAGTGTACTCTTAAAATTTTTGAAACTGAAAAGAAAATTACAAAAAAAAAAAACTTGAACAAGATCGCCTTGGTGGAAGAAAAATACTTGTACCTATAGAACATTGTTCCGTAACCTAATCTAAATAAAGAGCACAAAAGAGTTTAAAAAAAAAAAACAAAAACCTTAAAAGTAAAATACCTGCATAGAACATTGATCCGTAACGTAATATAAATAATGAGCACAATCGCGTTTACAAAAATGAGGTGTCGGTAACGGTGTCGCGAGTTCAATTGTTTTTTCCCATCTAAAAAATGCCCAACGCGCCTAAAGAAGTTTTCACTTAAAAAAAAAACAAACATATTCAGAAACTATACGTATGATAATTATGTTCACACAATTTTCCTATAAAAATTCTAAAAACTACAATAGATAGGTAACTTTGTTATCACAGGCAAATTGTTTGGCGCAAAAATGTGAATATTCTAAACGTAGGGCGATGTGAAAGCTATATTTTATTAACGGTGTGACGGGACAGCGGTATTCCATTATATTTTGGATGATTTGTGTCCAAATATGCGAAATTGTCTGTAACCCAACAGTCATAACTGTGTGCCTACCCTAAATTTATTGTAACTGACACAACCTCTAATAATAGAAAAAATAAAAAATAACACATCTGTAGTAAATTTAAAAGGGGTTACACAAGGCGAAAGTTCCATTTTAAATGACATTAGGGTTTTGATAACAAAATAACAGACGAAAATAGTTAAATGCCATGCACACATAAAACCACTTTGCAGCCAAAATTCCGGGGATTTTAAAGGCCCAAAGAACTATGCCCACAGGGGATTGCAACAGGTTTTAATTCCCTTAGGGGACCTCAAATTACACCACAGAAAGGTCCTTGTGTACCTTTAGTTTTACTTTATTATCTCTGTCGTTTGATGTCGACGTCACTCCAGTTTTTACATTCGTTCAGGGAAAAGAACGAATGCTTTCGTGAAAGGTGAGCTCAGGGAATGTCATTGGTTTGAGCATGTCGATCACGTATTAGTCTTCTGGAATGAATAAAATAGAACACACCAATTTCTTTCCGAAGGTACTGACAGGTTTTATGCTGTCATTTAGTTCGATATTGATAAACTTGATTTTGGTAAAACCTACCTACATATTTTAATACTCGACTACGGCGAAGCAAATAGGAGGGTTATGATTTTGACAGGAATGAATGTAATGTTTGTATGTTAATCTATTCCTTAAACCTTTTAAACTACTCATGATAATTTAACAAATAAGGTATCGTTCGAAGCGTCTTAATCGTCCGCTGGTTATAGGCTATGAAGCCACATTAAATTGAATACGGCGCCCTAATTTATATGGTTATAAAAAAAAAAACGTGTGGCACTCGGGGACTGCCGCGGTAAAGCTGTTCCATAGCATTTGTAACCTCCATACTTCCTATTTGTCAACGCTACACTTGGGATGATGACGTGATGACATAAAACAAAAATTACGTTCCCATGACAACATCACGTTGTCATGGGAACCGTCATTACATGGTAGGCGGAGTGGGGGGTGTTAGGTTTTATTTTCGTTACGTTACGGAATTTTTTGATTCGGTCACCGCGCTCAAAGCCCGCGATAAAAGCTATGCAATAGCTTAACTGCTGTTTCATAGAAAAGTGCAATACCTACTCGGTCAAACTGTATAGAGAAGCTGATTTTTACACACAAATATAATTATATACAAATATTGCTCGTTTAATAGTATATGATAGGATTCTCCTGTCCTTATCCCCATTTATTTCGGGTCGGCGCAGGCGCAACATGTCTTTTTCTTCCATACTTCTCTATTAGTCGTCATCTCGGTAGTACAGACGCCAGCACATCAAGCTACCCGAAACTGTAAAATTTTCCCAATCAACTTTAAACCTTATTTAAGCAATAAAGTTGAAAATCAATTAAATAAATTTGGCAGATTGTAGTAGCTTGTGGTACTGGCGTCTGTACCGTGTAGTCCCGGATTAAGAATATGGCCACCCCATCTCATCCCGTGGGTGTCGAAGGAGGCGACTAAGAGAACTGGAGACCTGGTGCATACCATTACAACACCTCGGTTCACCAGCGCGGTGGCGGGTAAACCATTAAAAACTGGCCAAGTGCGTGTCCGACCACGCACAATGAAGGGTCCCGTAGTTGGAATGAATTTATCCCAAAAACAAACTTAACTTTGTAGTTAAAAAACATTTTCTCCTATACGGAATGTATGGGAAAACATGTTTTTGCTACTGCAAATATAAGTTGGTCGATTAGGTATTACTCGTTAACTTGTAGAGCCTACTTAGCTGTGATAGTTTTCCTTTTAATTTCGTTATATAAACTACTGCTATGATTTTTTTCACACATCCAAAACCAACCATTTAGCTGTCAGGGGTGCTAATTTTTGTTAGAGGCAAGTGTGGGGGACCACACTTGACTCTAACAAAAATTAGCACTTTAAAGCTTAATATTTCGCAAACGGATCCCTGAATTCAAAAATGGTTTTCACATACTCATACCGTTTTTGAAGGACCTTTCCGATGATACCCCACACAAAGGGATAGAAAAAAAAACCTCTTTACGTGTAGGGGAGGTACCCTAATTTTTTTTTCATAATTTTGTTTTACCTATTTGTCGGTGTAGTTAATATGTATACGCATGCCAAATTACAGCTTTCTAGTACTAAGAGTCTCGAAGGATGGACAGACAGACAGACAGACGGACATGACGAAACTGTAAGGGTTCCTTGTTTACTACGGAACCCTAAAAAAGCATTCCCGAGGAGGGTTGGTGTCCGGCAGACTGTAAAACTTTGCCAAAACCTTAAGCAACACGCTCAGTTATTTCTTACACAAAGAAAAATATCTACAAATGCAAGTCATCGACTCCATTTTTATTCTCTTACATAAATATGCGATGACATGAGCCAACTAAACCTGAAACCATACCAATTGGTGTCCGCAGGAAACATCGTGCAAATCGAGTTAGAAGG
The DNA here is from genome assembly GCA_949152395.1 of Agrochola litura. NCBI lineage: Eukaryota > Metazoa > Arthropoda > Insecta > Lepidoptera > Noctuidae > Agrochola > Agrochola litura. Next base: position 5,796,415 of record OX424490.1, read on the forward strand.
AAGCCACACTCGTGTGTCGGAAGTACCTCCATTTAAGTGTATAGAGAGTATTGAAGTGTCTTGGACTGTAATAGTTTCAGGCTTTTACGTTGAAAGGAATTTGGACGGTTCTAGAAAAATGTGGAAGCAATTTTATTCACCGGTCAAAGGTACCTACCTAACCTACCCATGAAGTTTTTATAGCAGTGTAAAGCGTATTTACTTTTACTACGTCTACTTGTGCAGACAAATGATTATTAGGTTCCTATTTCTAAGTCAAAGTCAAATAATTTATTTCAATTAGGCACATAAAAGGCACTTTTGAACGTCAAAATTTACAAAAAATTGAATTGATTCTAGTCGCCCCTTCCAAAAGGTAGTTTTCGTATGGAGAAGAATGGACAAGAAACTCCACCGTTACTCTTTTAAAATGTTTTACAATATTTTGTTTACATTAATTATATAATTATATGTGAAGACGATATACCTGGAATAAGATTACTATACTACAATAGGTAAAAATTATTAATAATGAAGTAATTATAGAAAAAATATTTATGTGATGGATACAAGGTACAAGTATCAACCTATACGATATTCCAAAAAACATTACAAGTTATACTAATAAGTCTGACTTTACAACTGGGTAGAACGAGGAAAGGCCAATTCTCGTATTAAAAAAAAACGATCACATTCAAGACGCAATCTGTCAAACTTGTCAAAAATTTTGTTGTAAATAGATTGCAGCTATTTTTGACAGATTGCAAATGAGATGCGAATGCGACCGGTCTTAAAAATAACGGGAATTGCCCCTCTGAACTCTAATTAATCAATCAATCAATTCAGCTATCACAGTACACTTCTGAACAACGGGCCTCTTCGAATTTGTACAACCTCACCACCCGGTTTTCCACCTCCTTCCTCATCCAGTTTATCCCCGCTCCATTTTTAAAGTTGGTCTCTCTTTTGCCTAGCAAAATTGAGCTCTAATGACAGGCTTAAGTCGTATTGTTTTTACATAAGCAAAACCACGTTACCTACGACCGCAAATAATGTCTTTGTTTAAAAGCAAGTGAAACCTAACATGCCTTTAAGGTTACCACCTAGATAAGCGAATCAATCAAGGAAAACCGACACTGCACGTCAATCATGTGTGTCATCAATACATAACAATACTCATTATGACGCAATTTGGAATATAACCGAAGGCATTTTATAACTGTTTTCCATGTTTTTCGATTGCAAACAAATGAATCGTTATTGCAAAACCTTTCGGAATACATCCTATACTAATTAAACGATCAATATTTGTATCTATATTTTTTTGTATATAAAATTTCTACTAACGTTCTCGAAATCGGCTCCAACGATTTCGATGTAAGTTGCAATATAGAGGTTTACGGGGGCTAGTTAGGTCTCATATCTGGGAAAATTTGTTTTCTCCGTATTTTCACCCGAGCAGAGCTCAGTCGCCCAAAGTTTAGAACAAGATAATGAATAACGACATGACATTATTGAAATTAGAATATATGATCATGGCAGTATGGAATTAGTAGGTACTATCCTCTCTCTCTCTATGTATTTTCACCAGAGCAGAGTTCGGTCGCCCAGGTACTTTTACTGACTTATTTAGCTTTCATTTAAAGCACCTTCAATCGTATTTCAAACGCTACGACCACAAAAGATTCACCTCACATACAATTTTAAATTAAAATACGCCATCTTTTCTTCTTCAGGTGCGAAGTTTTGGCGTCATAGTTAGGCGTCCATTTTTTATATTTCTCCACTATCTCTTCCACCATAATTTTATTTATGACCGTGTTCGTGCTAAGCCTATACATTGTAGAATATCTATAGTTTGCGATGTATAGTATCGACCGATTATAAGTTCACAGTTTATCCATTTAACGTCTAGTATCTAGTATTTTCTTGTTCTGACTGAACTCGAGATTCCAGGTCGTGGATTACGACAGTATGTATGTTGGAATGCTCTTAAATCAACCGGGTCAACCCGTTTTTGACTAATTCTTCTTCTATTTCTAATGCGGTAGTGGCCAAGGTAAAAAAAATCTATTTAGTCCGTTTTTCAGATAATAAAAAAATATTAGATACGTATTTTTTGCTTTGTCATATTAATCAAAAATAACTTAGAAAACGCATTAAAGTTGGGGAGCGGGCTCGCTACGTCACAACGTCGTATTAAATTTAGCAAGGCGTGACATTATGCCACATTTTAACTCCATGCATTGCCGTAATCTTTTGTTTACGCCAAAAAAGAAAAAATACGTGTTCAATATTTTTTAATAACCTACAACACGGACAAAAAAAATTTTGGACACAGTGTGAACATTATGTAAGAATTGGCTTGTAGGTTCCACATTCAAGGATTTTTACGAACAAAGAAGATGAAAAATTCAAATTACTTTCAAAACCTTTTCGATCCCTGGATTCACATCTAACGTCCCCTCGATAGCATACACTTCTATTAAACTTTCAGTAGGGTATACATAACTAATTAATTACTGCAAAAACATTGCTGAACGCAAGGAGACTGGTTCATGCTGGATGAATTTCAGGAAGAAGTCTTATTAGGAACAAATCATGACGAATGACGTGTTTGGGCAGAGCAGCGCCCTATTTGGACCCTGTAAAGCAGGATAGATCCAACCAAAAATTTTTATGAAATTGAGTTACGTACATGACGAGAATCTACACATCGAGTTTTATATTTGCACAAAAGATCCTGGCGGTCTAATGACATTGCCCTAACAAAAACTACCTGATGATTATAACTTGGCCTGATATTTTTGTTTAAACTTCAAATCGCATTTACTCAAAACTAACAAAATGTCGGTTGGATCTAATCTGCATAACGGGGTCCATTTATTAATCAAAGCGGCAAGTGACAGGCGATCTGACAATTTTGTGAGTATTTTTCAGAGGTTTTTGCTTTATTAAAATTTGACAATAATCGCATTTTCAGTTAAATAGGGCTCTGGGCGCTATAAATATTTTAAATGGTAACCAAGACACAGAACAAATCTCAAGTGCCTCATCATTTAAAACAATAGAATCCTACTCAAGAACCACTTCACGTGCAACAGTCCCCAATGACTAAGTTATTAATAGGTCCATTTAAAAACAGCTGATCGCTCCCTTGTAACAAAGTCCGAGTTCCTTCCTGTGCTATTATCTTATTACACTATTATCCACTTGGGTCGCAATTAAAAGAGGTCAAAGGTCCAATCGGGCGCGGACACCCATCTAAAGATAGTGAGGAAATGTACTGTTTAGTTCACTTGTATGTTTAAGATAGGATATTAGATTCGTGTGTGTTTGAAGTGAAAACTTCTTTAGGCGCGTTGGGCATTTTTGAGATGGGAAAATTCGGTTTACGGACGATAATTTTACGTGATAACGTCACAAGCCGAACGCTTAGGCCGATCGTGCCTCTCTGTCGTTTGTTCCGCGCTCTTGCTTGCACGCTCGGCTCAGGCGAAACGTGGCACTTTTTCGCGCGTGCAGCTGGCGTTCATCGATTAAAAGCAATTGAACTCGCGACACCGTTACCGACACCTCATTTTTGTAAACGTGATTGTGCTCTTTATTTAGACAAGGTTACGGACCAATGTTCTAAATAAGTATTTTTCTTCCAGCGATCTTGTTCAAGTTTTCACTACTGTTGGCACTCCCGAAGTGCCACTGTTTTTAAAAATTAAGGCGTGAAAGAGAGTAATATTCTTTGGGGTCATTGGAGGCAGTTTTGGTAATCCAAAATTAAAAAGAAAATATTGAACACTGTATGATTAATGGGTAATATTATATTAGGTACTTCATATACCTACCTCGCTCGTGGCTAAGTAATAACGGCCGCACAGGTCGATCCATCAGGTTAAGCTACGCTTGCCGGGTTTGGTCAGTGAATAGGTGACCATCTTTACATACCGAGACTCCTCCGTGCCTCGGAAAGTACGTTAAGCCGTTGGTCCTGGCTGTCATTCGTGCATCTTTGATAGTCGTTACGGGTCGTCAGAAGCCCGAAAGTCTTACAACCTGTTATACCAAGGGGTATCGTATTACCCAGTTACTGGGTTGTGGCGGTCAGATAGGCAGTCACTCCATGTAAAATACTGGTATTCAGCTGAAACCGGTTAGATTGGACGACCCCAACATAGTTGGGAAAAGGCTAGGCAAAGACTTCATATACCTACCTCCTGGCAAAACCGGTCGCTGTGACGATTTAAGTATGGGAAGGTCTACGTCCAGCACCTGGACGTCTATCTTAATGTCTGCTCAAATTATAGGATGTGAAATATCACCATGCTTGGCAAATTACTTTGGTGAACTAACTATAAAATTATTTGTCAATCAGGCACATAAAACGCTGTTTTGAACAATGTAAAAAATGGAAAACTTGCAGAAATCGACATTTGTAAATCAGTCCCTTTGACGTCGGTGTGTCAAAGTTCAGCAGCCTAATTGCATAACACATTTTGTTTCTGATTGCGATTCTAAAACGAAAGCAAGTAAAATCTTCTTCAAGCAACGTTTTTAAATAAATCCTTCAGTTTCTAGGAACAAATCCCGATGTACCAGCCTATTCTGAATTTAGATCTGAAACTAGATTTTTATTGTGATTTCTATGAAATAGTAAGTTTTAAATCGAGATTTATACCAATAAATCTCGATTTAAAACTACCTAGTTTAGCAGTGTTTTAGAGTATGGGTTACAGTCCGAGTGCTCCTTCCGATATATCTATTCAGTCAGTCATAGCCTAAACTATTCATGGATATGCGAAATGACTCGGTATATATATACGAGAACGATTCCTTAATATGTTGAGGTCATATGACTCAGATAATCCGGGCGGTGGCGGCGGCGGCGTCGCGACCGATAGGTCACTCGGCCATCTGTCTATGGCTTCTGCAGAGATGTCAAACTGATTAGATCTGTGACGTATTAACAGTTGGGTTTTCCTACTAATCAAGTAGGTGCTCTCAATGCTCAACTATTTCCTTCCGCGATGGCATCGCATTACAGCTCCACGGAGAATGACGAACGGCTGATTGCCGGAAGAACACAAATTTGAATTCGCAAATGTTTGAAATTCAAATAACAAAAAATTTAATGTCTCATTGGCTATTTTTAATTTTGTCAGCTCTTTTTGAGGACTCTCTCTCTCCTTTCGCTCTTTTTCCTATTGGTTATTTCTTCTTTTTGTGTGGTTAGTGACTAACCTGGTGTCCGAGTTTTAAAGCCGCCCATGGGCCTCTAACTTAGCATCACATGCCGTCGAAAAAAATCTCTCAGGCATGCCGGTTTCCTCACGATGTTTTCTTTCACCGTTTTTCAAACAAATGATTATTATACAATACGCACATGAATCCGAAAAGTCAGAGGTTCTGTAGGTTATAATCGTCGATTTTTGTAACATTAAACATCAAATGTAACATCCACCAACCCGCACTGGGCCCGCGTGGTGGATTATGGCTCATTCCCTCGCACAGAGAGGAAGCCTGTATCCCAGCAGTGGGAACTTTATAGGCTGATAATACTTATGCGGTTCTTGTTGTGGCCGAGTACCATATCTAAGCAGTTAGTGCCTAGCGTGTGCTTACAGCTGTAAATAGCTACTAACAGTTATTTTTAGCAGTCCATGTTGTCCTACAATGTCAATGAGCTATTTTTGTAACTATTAATGGAAGTGTTATTTCAGGAATTAAAATTGTAGTTCATTGAAATAGAAGGACGAATGCTGAAAGTGACGATTTTATGCCAAATCTTACCTCCTTTCCTTACCGTCGGACTGTATAAATCTCCACTCACACAATTTTTGCTTTGAAGGTACCTTCCTACTTTCTTTCTATAAAAAGATGATAGATTTATTATTATATCTAGTTATTATGACACAGATATTGGGTATTTATTCACAACACAACACTCACACTCATGTATGTCGAACAGTTTATTTGATTTTGTGAGCTTTTTTTATATTATCCTATCTTTTATTACATTATTTATTCTGATACCTATATCCTTATCCTTACATATTATAAAACAAAGTCCCTCGCCGCGTCTGTCTGTCTGTCTGAACGCGATAAACTCAAAAACTACCGAACGGATTTTCAAACGGTTTTCACCAATGGACGGAGTAATTCATGCGGAAGGTTTAAGTGTATAATTCATTATGGTTTTGTGTAAATTGGCTGAAATATGACGATTATTGTTGAAGAAGTCGGAAAAAATCATGCCGACTGGGAGCTTTACTGGCGTGCGCTGCGTTAACCGGAAAAGATACGTCAAATTTATGTTCTACGGTATTGTTCATCTTAAAAAGTTCAACAAAAAAGTTTGCATGGCATATGTCTATCTTCTAAGGATGACCCACAATAACCATTTTTATCTTTCAGAATTTGATAAAAATGTAATTGTTATTTCCGAAGCTTTTTTGACCGGTACAGTATTAATCCTTATCCAAAAAATATGTTATTTAAATTCGGCATTTAATTTAGATAAAAATATGCCTGTGAATTATACCATTTAAATGAATGGTTTAAAAGATATCACAGTTTCAAAATTACGCGGAGCAACGCGGGCGCAGCGGTAGGAGTCAATGGCGTTTTCCTCTGATAATAGGTATGAAATCTCGGTAGTACGTTCCCCTGGGATATTTTCCGACATCCACGCGGGCGAAGCCGCGGGCAAAAGCTAGTAAGATATATAAGATGTATTTTTCTGCTGTAATGCCAATAAATGCATTTTTCTTTCTATCTTTCTTTTCACTGTTAGGTAGTTTTCATAACAAGTAGATATTCAATTTCAAATAACACATTATTTGAAATTGAATAACTACTTTGGTGAACTTCATTGCAGTTGACTGTTCAACCAAGTGAATAGATCTATAATAGACTGGATGTGTGTAATGATTTTTTTTCAATGTAGCAATTGTAAGAGACGATGTATGGTGATCCGGAAGACATAAATTGATCAAGCTAATTAGAGATCAACGCCCTTACGGTCAGAGGTCTGAGCACTTAGCTGTTCGTCATTCATGGGAGCTAAGTATGAAGATATGTAGTGAATAAGTAAGAATATCTAGATTAAAATAAGTTACACATAACATACTTTTTCGTAACATGCATTAAGATTTGTGTACCTATTCTCACCTTTTTTATAACAAAACTAGCTGCCCGACCCGGTAGCACTAAGTACTTATCTACGGCGCAACTACCTACCCTACCTACTCTACCTACCCTACCTACCCTACTTACCCTACCTACCCTACCTACCCTACCTACCCTACCTACCCTACCTACCCTACCTACCCTACCTACCCTATCTACCCTACCTACCCTACCTACCCTACCTACCCTACCTACCCTACCTACCTTACCTAGCCTACCTACCGTACCTACCCTACCTACCCTACCTGCCCTACCTAACCTACCTACTCTACCTACCCTACCTACCCTACCTACCCTACCTTCCCTACCTCCCCTACCTACGTATATACCTGCCTACACCTACGTATATACCCATCTACGCCTACCTACACGTACGTATATACCTATCTACACCTACCTACACCTACGTATATACCTATCTACACCTACCTACACTTACCTACACCTACCTACACCTACCTACACCTACCTACACCTTCCTACACCTACCTACACCTACCTAAACCTACCTACATACCTACCCTATCTACGTACATACCTACCCTACCTACGTACATACCTACCTTACCTACCGACCTACCTGCATAGGTTAAGTAGAACCTGAGAATAACGAACACAACAAAAAAAAACCGGCCAAGTGCGTGTCGGACTACGCACAATGAAGGGTTCCGTAGTTGAGATGAATTTATTTATCCCAAGAACAAACTTAACATTGTAGTTGAAAAACATGTTCTCCCATACATTCCAACTGCAAATCATCGCTCGGCATCCAATACCGCGACTGTGACATTTTTTTTTAAATTGCAGGGTCACTTATTTGAACGTGTAGAATGAAATAAAACAAAAACCAGATTTTCGTAAAAAATTTCACATTCGCGGTATTAATACAATAATAATACCTTTAAACGAGCAATTCTTGTACCTATGTATGTATAATCTGAATCTCGGAAACGGCTCCAAAAAATTTTATTAAATTTAGTATGCAGGGGGTTTCAGGAGCGATAAATCGATCTAGCTAGGTTTCATTTTTAGAAAACGTCGTTCAAAAAAAAATTATCATCCAGACATTTTTCTTTATTCAAGTAACAAGGACTCATTGCGTTAGTAAACTTATGAACTATGTTAACTTATTTTACGAGGTCACTTAGAAAGTTTTGCGACTAACAGTTTTTGTCTATAGAATACTGGCTGGTTTTGATGTCAATTAAAACGATGACTATTTATTACAAAAAAACTTAACATTCCAAATTCGAAATTCCCTCCACATTTTTTTACGAGCAAAATCAAAATACTCTGTCTTACTGAAAACTGGATTTATGACGAGTACATTTTCGCGCGATGATTTTGTACGATTTCAAATGTCGACTAAAACCAGAAGAATCGTTTGAAAGACTTCAATTGGTGTTCATAGAAAAAAGGCCTTCTAAACAGACTGTTTTTCACTGGTTCAACGAATTTATGGGTGGTCTAGTAATTTTGGCAGACAAAGAAAGAAGTGGCCGCCCTATGACGGTTGTTGAAAAAGTGCTGGCTGTGAAAAATTTAATTCAAGAGAATAGGCGAATTACATATGAAGAGGTTCAGCATACACCGTGAAATTTGAATCACAGTTTTGCTAGAACAAACGTTGTTCAGACCATGGTCTACTACCATCCTACAGCATCCAATAAAAAAAAACATAATTGATTTTTGAAAAAACACAAAAAAAGCAAAGTTTAAAATGTCAAGATTATCGTTACTCCCTACAACACAGACACCACGTATACGTTTATTCAAAACACACGCGCCGAGATGAGCCTGCTACCAATTTTGCTATCATGTCTCGGCACCATTCTACCCCAACCTCCTTCTGACCCTGCGTTAGATTTTACGGTACCAGCGTGAAACTATCTTCCATAACCGAAGATGCCTGTGTAGAATTTCATGCACACTTCCCGATCCAATCGGCAGTATACACCGTGAAATTTGAATCACAGTTTTGCTAGAACAAACTTTATTCAGGGCAACCTATCCTTCTCCATCTTTCTCCAGAATACGTCATAAGCAACCTGATCAGAAACCTTGAATAAATCGATGAACCTAGCATAAATCGGCGTCCCACGCTGTGTATAGTAAGTATGTGATAGTATGCTTAAGGCACAACACTGCACTTTCTGTTGACAAACCACGCCGAAACCCGAATTGGTTGTCATGAACATTTGCAGTGTTATTTATTTGTGTATTAAGCAGACGGTCAAACACTTGATATTTTTTGATATTATAGTAGCTAGAGAGATGGGCCTTTTGGATGCCGAGCGACGAAATGTAAGTTTTTACGCACAATATTGAGAGATTTACCATGTTATTTTAAAACCATAGACTTATTATAGGTTTTCCTGTAATCTATGAGTAAAGAGCCATACTATGTATTTTTTTCAAAATGTTTGGTCCAGTAGTTTCGGAGATAAGGGGGGGAATGGTCAATTTTCATTGAATTTATCAAATATCTTTAAAAGTATTTATTTTAAAATTATATAAAAAATATATTTAAGATCCTCGCAACAAGCCCTTTCATTTGATATGTCACACGGTACTGTTAGCAAAACTTTTTTTTTAATTTTCTTGTTTGCGCCCCAAAAATGACACCTATATTCAAAATTAAATTATTTACGTTACACATTCGTGTTTGGGTCACAGAAATACACATGTGTACCAAATTTCAACTTAATCGGTCCATTAGATTCGGAGTAAATTGGCTGTGACAGACGGACAGACAGACAGACAGACAGACAGACAGACAGACACACGAGTGATCCTATAAGGGTTCCGTTTTTTCCTTTTGAGGTACGGAACCCTAAAAAAGAATTATCCAATTTGGTGTAGCCGTTCTCAAGTTACGGCGTGATCAAGGGAAATAGGGATATTTTTATTTATATACAGGGTGGCAGGGACATCGACGCGAAAACTGTTACCATGGATTCAGTACATGATTCTGAAACCCCCTGCGTAAAAGTACAATACCTACGCGGTCAAAATGTATGGAACAGCTGATTTTTTTTTAAATAACCGACGAAAAGTTTCAACTCTGGGGGGTTCAGAATCATGTACTGAATCCATGATTTCAGTTTTCGCGTCGATGTCCCTGCCACCCCGTATAGATAAATAATAATTCCAAACTTAGGTACTTATACTTTTCAAAAAGATAAGTAGTTTATGATCAACAATTTTTACAGGAATCATTCATGTAGTTGGTGAAAAAAAAACAAATTGCGTAAAAATACTGCATTTAAAAAGACGTAAGTTCTCACAAAAAGGAATCTTCTATACAGCGTGTTATCTTTTGTGTATTTTCGGCTCCCATTCACCTTTGACCAACTTGATCCGCACATCACTTCCACACATTCAAACACGTTCAACAGAACGCAAAAGGTTAGTCAAAAGCCATAGAAAACGGCTTTTATTTTTGGATTAAATTGTTCGCGTTTTCGCTTTACTTCACAAATAAACGCCTGACTATGTGAACTTTACAAACGCAAAAACAAATATGGGAAAGTTTAATTTATTTTGGTACCGTAATAATATTCATATGAGGCTTAACGATAATGGTAGTATTAACTTTCGGTGTTTCTCTATGTAATGAATTACACTGAATGAAAAAAATATTGAAGTGTTTAGGTATATCAAATTGCTTAAATTGTCCGTATGTTCAAATGTCAACTGTCATTCTTTGATAGTTGTATGAAATGGATATAACACGATAAATTGACATAGTGTGTCAATTTACTAATTAAATTTACAACTAAAATACAATAGACGTGGATATATTTAGTAACTTGTTCCGCTTAGCTATTTCTAAAGAGCCATAAAAAACTCCTGAAAGAAATCGACACGTGTTTCACCTCTCAACGAGGCATCCTCAGGATGACGATGGACTTGTTGCGAACTCGAACACTGCGTGTTGCCACACCAAGCACTCAGCACTCAGCGCTTGGTGTGGCAACACGCAGTGTTCGAGTTCGCAACAAGTCCATCGTCATCCTGAGGATGCCTCGTTGAGAGGTGAAACACGTGTCGATTTCTTTCAAGAGTTTTTTATGGCTCTTTAGAAATAGCTAAGCGGAACAAGTTACTAAATATATCCACGTCTATTGTATTTTATAATGGATTTCCGCGAGGTCACGCCTGAATCAATTAATTATCTTAAATTTACAACTAATTTCCCTGACCTTATCTTTGTACAGCCCGATGCAAAGTTTATGGCGGCTCGGAACATGAGGCGAGTTGTAGTTGAGCGCAGTAACAAATTCATGTGTCAGCGGGGGTGAGGCGTGCGGTAGGTAAAATTACAACCAGTTTTGTCTTGTTGTGTTTTGTTTTGAATACTGCGTTTCAACTACGAGTAGATACACAATTTCTCTGAAAAGCGAGTAGCATTGCTATTGAGAGGAATAAAATACGACTTAATTAAGAATGAAAATTCACTTCCAGAGGGAACCACACTTGGCACTATATTAATTAAGTTGGCTGAATTAAATAAAACTAATCAAGTTTCACAGAATGAAGCCCTGCAAAAGCTTTTTCTTGACGGAAGTGGGGCAAACCCCATTTAACATGGATATGTTGCCAAGTGAATAAATACGTGCTGTGTTTTTTTCATTTGTGACCTGCAATTTTGCTTGTTGTTTTCCTATTTCTTATTATGGCAAGTAAAGCCGATGTCGAACATTCTGCCAATGTCTAAAGTGAATTGGAAAAGCAAGTGCGTATAGTAAAAAAGAAGAAAAAATCCCCACCCTCAAAATTTTCGCCCCCTATTAATTTTATTTCTGCTTGAGTAGGTATATTGGCGTGTGTTAGCTGACATAATGGCAAATAATTTAATGTTTAGTGATGAGTAGGTAGGTAATGTAAATGATTTTGCATTCTATTGTATAGAATCAAATATTTCTAACTAAACAGACAGCCGTGCTGCTGGGGAGTTTGTTGCGCCACTTCTTTCCGGCTAAAGCACTAGGAAGTGGTGAAGGGTGGGCGTTTTGGGGTACAGTCTTATGTAATGTTGACGTTCAAAAACGTCGTATAACCTTTAAACTGTCATTAATGAGACAATAGAATTTTAATTGTTATCGATTTCAATGAGTCCTCGTGACAGTTGAACGCATAAGCGACTCTGAAGTGCGCTACGCGCTGCGCAGTACCTATTATTCACAATAGAATCTTAATTACAAAAGAGTAAAGGCTTGTGCAGACCAGCGCGACACGCGACGTGACACAAAGGCACCGCCCATCGCGCGACGAGCGGTGCCTTTGTGTCGCGTCGCGTGTCGCGCTGGTCTGCACAAGCCTTAAGTTCAAAAACTAAAACCCGACTACAAAAAAACGTAAAAGGATGAAACAAGAAAATATTGGTTACTGGGTAATACGATACCTCTTGCTAAGACTAGTCGACCACGGCTTTACTTTGACCATTTTTGTACCTATGACTTGATTTTTTTCTGAAATATTTTCGGATGTGGAGGTCAGATAGGCAGTCGCTCCATGTAAAATACTGGTATTCAGCAGCATCCGGTTAGACTGCAAGCCTACCCCAACATAGTTGGGAAAATTCTTTCAGTGTTAGCCCATTTATCGAGGCAGGCTATAGGCTACAATACATCATCACGCTAAGACCAATAGGAGCGGAGCACCAATGAAGAATGTTTCAAAATCGGGGTTATTTTTCCTTTTGAGAGTTTCCGCTGCGTGCGCTGCATAAGTGGTTAAAGTTTCATAAAAATCATGTACAACAGAATTATTCCCCTTTAAAAGTTCTAAAAAAAATTCCGCTACAGCATATGTCTATCTTTTAAGGTTGGCTCACTATAACCTTTTTTATGCTAACCAAATTTGTTCTAAAATAATGCATTATTTGCGAAGGTGTTTTTATAAACATGATATTAATCCTTATCCAAATAAAAACGTTATAAAAGTCATTTAAAAAAAATATTTTCACCTTCTACGTAAACAAAGTCGCGGGTCAAAGTTAGCGTTAGCCCAAAGTAACTATTCCACGCGGACGAAGTCGCGGGCAGAAGCTAGTGCCATTATAATTTTGTAGGTGTACAAATTTCATCCAAATCCGTAAAGCCATTTTAGCATGAAAGCGTAACAAACAAACAGAAAAACTCATAACATTTGTGATAGAAAATGGTTTCAGAAATAAAATATATTGTGTTTTTATGGTATCTATGGGTTTTTCTCGATTATCCAAATATCTTCAAAACCATGCCAGATGAAGCAAAACTATTTATATAATTTGTTTTGTTAAAATAATACCTATCTAATTAACATATAACCTGAGGATGACCGCAACTAAGGCAAAATAACACACTGTGCGGCTGTCATTCGTGGATCTTTGAGAGTCCTTACGCATCGTCAGAAGCCCGAAAGTCTGACAACCAGTCTTACCAAGGGTATATCGTAATATCCATTATCTGGGTTGTAGAGGTTAGATAGGCAGTCGATTCATATAAAATACTGGTATTCAGCTGCATATACTGGAAGCCAACCCCAACATAGTTGGGAAAACGCTAGGCAGATGATTACTAAATTGTATAATTCTAAAGACCGATGTGGTTTTTTGTATAATACAAAGCAAAAGCTATAATCGGTCAATCAAAGGAGTTACGTATACCTAATGTATTGTTTATTGATAGATAAGATAATTCTTTATTGACATAATAGGTTAGAAAAACTTGTTTGCCTCTGACTCCTGGGGGCCTACCACCATCTCATAAAGCAGTATTATTTTTATATTACTACAGTGGGAGAAAGAGATGGAGCTATACGTCCTGTAGAGCATCATCTCTTTCCCACACTGAAGTAATATTAAAATAATACTGCTTTATGAGCTGGTGGTCGGGCCCCTGAACTAAGTGTAATACCTGTATGTCAGGAGTCAGCACCCTCTCCCATTTTATTTGGTTTAGATACTAATGTCAACATAAGAATATAAAATCGTAATCGTAAAAACTAAATTTTACAGGATAAATAAAAAACAGTTTTTTGTGAATATCTTATTAACAAATATACATAGTGGAATTGTTCAAATACCAAAAGAAAAGAGATTTTTTAAATTCATTATAATACTCCTTTAAATCTCGTAACTTCTGAAATAACCGTAGGAAACGAATGAAGAAAATTTACAGAATGTAATCGGACCTCCAAATATCGAATATGTAAAGTTAAAAAAAACTATTGGTATAGCATATTACCATTTTATTCGCCGGGGACAGCGATATGTGCTATAAAATATAATTTTAAAGAGGTAAAAAACAAAATAAAATACAATACCAGAAATGAAAAGTATTATAGAGCTATTTTAATAACGTACCGTAGTTACTTACCTACTTACTTACTTCCGAAATGTTATTAGGTACCATAACATTACAGAACCAATAATACAGATATTATTGGAAGTGAATTGTCTTTTATTAATTTGACAGGTGACATGTTCAAATGAGTCAGAATTATCGAATTTTGATTAGAGCACAGGTGCTCAGAGTGAGTCATCTTCTTAATTGAATTGGCAATATTGGCACGTACGTTCTGACATACAAAACATTCTCGTTGGCTGCTTATTACCTGTTCCAAAAAGTAAAGGTAATATAGATTTATGGTAATACTTTTCCTCGTTTTAATTCCTTCTTTTTTATGAATCATCCTGTACCTATAACCTTTTCAAAGTAGAAAGTTTAGGTACCGGTAGATACTAGGTTTATTAAAAGTACGAGTGGCGATGCTGAATTTCGTATGGTGGATCCTGGATAGGACAGCTATCTCGGAGCTACTTAGCTACCACCGATGCTTACAACTTTTTTTTATTAGTACAAAAATAGCGGTGTCGTAATAATCAGCAATAATAAATGTGAAACAAAACAAACACAACAAACATAACACAACACACAACATAACACAACACAAACAACATAACACAACACACACAACATAACACATCACAACACACACAACATAACACATCACAACACACACAACATAACATAGCACATCACAACACACACAATATAACACACAACATAACACAACACACACAATATAACATAGCACATCACAACACACACAATATAACACACAACATAACATAACACATCACAACACACACAACATAACACAACGCAACAACAACAAAACTGGCGAAATGTGGGTGTACATAGGTACATCTCTGCCTTACCCTTCGGGGATTACGGGCGTGATGATGTAATGTTAAATGTATGGGTATATGTATATTAAGTACTTATGTGGATTTTTCGTGAAAAATTGTTTAAACGTGTTAAGGCGCTAATTATAATCACAACCAGTATCTACGTAGGTATAGGTAATTGGGTGATTCACGCAACTGTTAATTACCAAAATATACCTACGTAGATGGATAATTACCGAGAAGATATGGAACAATTAATGTGACTCAAAGCTGTTCTATGTTAATGATTATAAACATTACAATAGATGCCTAGGATATTGTTTTTATTTCTCTGCTAGTTTTAGTGATGGTCTGGCAGTTTGAGTAGTTTATGCGGCCTACCCAAATGTCCTTTCTTTGGTATTGTTCGTCGAGTTGAGCTCCTTAAGTTCTGAGTTGAGCTCCACGATTACTGACAAATGCTTGCACTGACTGGACAGGTCCACTCAAATCTGTGTGGTTCTTTCCTCAAAAGACCTTTTCAGACACTTATCTACATGGTCCTCATATGGCCTGACCAAGATTATGTCTGGACTTTAAAAGAGACTGCGACCTCTGAGTTTGTTTCGGTCTTTCTTCTCAGAGTAGTCAGATAGGAAACGCCGAACTCATTTAGCTTATTTTTAATATTTTTTTATATGACGTGTAAAAGTGATTTCGATATCCTATTTACAGAATAAACAATTTCATTTCATTTCATTTCATTAGGTAAAAAAAATCTATTTAGTCCATCAGTGAGATATTGTATTTGTTTTATTTTTGAAGAAAAAAGATTTGTTATTTCACTATATGCTGCACCGGTTGACGTCATCACGTCAACGCCGGCTATCGCTGAAAACCAGCGCTGTGGCTCTGTCTCGCATGGGGTCGCAGCATTATACTGAGCGATGGCCGTATTGCGTGGATGTGACGCATGTTTTCCTCCAATTTGGTATTTACGTGTTTTTTTTATATTTCTTTGCGTCATATTTACCGCAAATAAATGTATTTTCTTTCTTTCTTTCAGATAATAAAAAAAATATTAATCACATATTTTTGCTTTATTTATTTATTAAAACTTTATGCACAAGTAAAAAAAAAATACTGTACAAAGGCGGACTTAATGCCTGAGGCATTTTCTACCAGTCAACCTTAGGGTGATGCAGAGACAAAATATGGCAGGTGCAACTTAAGGGATCTTTATCATATTAATAAAAAATTACTTAGATAAAACGCATTAAAGTTGAGGAGTGGGGATTACTACGTCACAAGTAAGTATAAAATCTACACTCTCGTGACGTCATAGCACATTTTAACTCAATGTATCGCCGTAATCTTTAGATTACGTAAAAAAAGAAAAAAAATACGTGTCCGATATTTTTGAATAATCTACCTGACAGACAAAAAAAATTTTGTCATCGTCCCTATTCGGAAGTCAATTAAGCAGGAACAAGATTTAGTACCTAACTTCAAATACATATACTTACTTATTAGCCTATCATAGTCCACCGCAGAGTCTACAAAAGTAATTACTTAATATAACATCACGCCGATGTTCCCCGAAAGGGTTAGGCAGAGGTGCATCGGTATACAAATAATTTAAAACACTGGTGCCGATTCCCGACTACCTCGTTGGTCTAGTGGTAGCAAGCGCTACTGCTGAGCATGAGGTCCTGGGTTCGATTCCCGGGTCGGGCAAAGTGTTATTGGGTTTTTCTATCTGAAATTTCTCAGTAGCAGCACGGAGTCTGGATTTGTGCCCGGTTGATGGCAATAGGCTCGCCCCCTATTACATGGGACTTAAAACATAACTGGCGAAATGTGGGTGTGCCTGCTACAGGGACACCTCTGCCCAACCCTTCGGGGAAACAAGGCGTGATGTTATGTGTGTGTGTGGTGCCGATTCTCTTGTTCACAAACTAAACTAAATTTAACTTCAGTGCATCTTTTTCTTTCTATTTCATTAAGAAAAGGACAGTAGATACATTTTAGTTTAGTCCTGTCAAATTAATCAGCGCCTGTCACTACTCCATACAAGTTTAGACGTGATTAAAAACTTACCAACTAAAATTACGTGCAATTTACGTTAAGCGCTGATTAATTTCTAACTCGTCCATGTCCTATTTTCATATCCAAAATGACTAATATTAAACTAGACAAGCTCAGTGTTCATTAGTCCTTTTCATCCAGTTCACACGGTATCTACTCGTATCAACTACATATGTACACACTTTAATGAGAATCCTTTGATAAGTTTCCCTTTGTTCAACTTACTTCAAATAGGATATCAAGTTACTCAAGAAACGAAAACTGATGAGCATCTTAAGTACAAGTAACTATGTTTATACGACTTCGATGGGAACTGTGGAAACATGCGTCATTAGAAGATTCTCTCAAAATCGGATGGTGGCGTGTGTGTTGTATCATTCGGTTCCCTGCAAAATGGTTGAGCTGGATCCACGCATCATATTCGTGAACGGGAGCCGTCAATTGAGACTGGTCATCTCTTATCTGCCAGGGCTTATTTTTAATTATTTTAAATGATTTTTTTATAAGCAACAAGAAAAATGTTCCTTGGATTTTGTAATATCTTGATTTACAAGAGCGTCCTTGGAGTTTCTTGCGAGTTCTTCTCCATAGAGATTTACATTTTGGAATGCCCAATTAGCTTCAACTTTCTGACTAACTGATCGACTGTTTGACATTTCAAAAGTGCCTGAAAATGGTTTAATTGAAATACATGCCTTGAGTTTGAGTTTGAATTACTTCTAAAAGTGATTAATAGCAGATAGGAGGATACTGATGCCTTTTATTTTGAAGTAAACCAGGTACTCCAGCCGATTTAGATGCTGATGAGGGCCTTCTAGTAAGATATTGCTATACAAGATGGAGACGAGAATACGACTATAAATTTAACTTACCTATTATTATTTTGCACTTTGTTTTTGTTTCCTTTTTAGGGTTCCGTTGCCAAATGGCAAAAACGGAACCCTTATAGATTCGTCATGTTTGTCTGTCTGTCTGTCCGTCCGTATGTCACAGCCACTTTTTTCCGAAACTATAAGAGCTATGCTGTTGAAACTTGGTAAGTAGATGTATTCTGTGAACCGCATTAAGATTTTCACACAAAAATAGAAAAAAAAAAACAAATAATTTTGGGGTTATACTTAGAACTGAAACTCAAAATTTTTTTTTTCATCAAACCCATCCGTGTATCTATGGATAGGTATTTAAAAATGATATTGAGATTTTTAATATAATTTTTTTCTAAACTGAATAGTTTGCGCGAGAGACACGTCCAAAGTGGTAAAATGTGTGTCCCCCCCCCTGTAACTTCTAAAATAAGAGAATAATAAAACTAAAAAATATATGATGTACATTACCATGTAAAATTCCACCGAAAATTGGTTTGAACGAGATCTAGCAAGTAGTTTTTTTTTAATACGTCATAAATCGTAAACCGCAATTAACCTTTCATTCAATGTTACTTACTGCTACGGAACCCTTCATGGGCGAGTCCGACTCGCACTTGGCCGCTTTTTTATTTTTACTTGTGTTATAATTATGTTGTATTGGGTGCCTTTTTGTCTGTGCAAATAAATGTATTTTCTTTTTTTTTCTTTTTGATCGACGTTTCCAGTCTGCATACAAAAATTGTACCAAATATATCGAATAATTTAGTAACTATAACTAGTCAAAGATTGGCAAAACTCATAGTCCGCCTATCACTACTATTCAGTTTGTTTAAAAAACTTTTTTTTAAAATCGATATTTGAAAGTCCAAAATACACATTAGAATTGCCATTATTTTCATTTATTGTCGTATTGTCAATACTTAACGATGAAATTGGCAATTGGCCCCAAAAATAGGTACCTAAGTAAGTCATAAGTAATTTATTCATTTGTTTAACAAAGGTGTACAATAGTAATGGTATATATGTTACGGCTAAAACCCGAAGTGCGGCTACACCTAGTTTTAGCCGGCTAGAACTAGGTGCGGCCGGTAGCAGTTGGTTATACTTGCCTAAATGGATCCTGGCACTCGCCGGCCGCTGCCGCGGCACCGCTCGCTTCGCTCGCTCGGCTCGTGCGGTGTGTTATGTGGTCACAGTTCTAACCTACCTTTCAGCCATTTTCATTTGCTACAACTAACTTTAACCAACTGCTAACCGCACCAAGTTCTAGCCGGCTAAAACTAGGTGTAGCCACACTTCGGGTTTTAGCCGTGACATATATAAAGATAAAGAGTTCGCTATGTTTTACCAGAGGGCGTACAAATGTTTATAATTGAGTAATTATTGAATTAAATAAGCCTGAACAATAAAAATAAAAAATAATTATAAAAAATCACACATTTCATAATACAAATTAATTAATAATAATTATATTACGTCGCTTCATTCTTCAGATACAAATAACCATGTAGTGCCTTTATTCTACAAGGCTCTATACAAGGCTCTATTCGCACGTTTAAAGAATCGACTTTTAGTCGATTGTCATTTTTTTTTTTTTTTTTTTATCTGTCAACCTCACTAGCGTGGCGTGATGTTCGTGCTGTGAACTTCATTCCTTTTTCTTGCGAGGCATCGTTTGCACGTGCCTTACACTAGTGAATATTTCGTGCTCAACAATCGCCATTATAATGCCGAAAAGGAGAAATCAGGATAAAATAGAACATTATCAACGTAAAATTCAAAAACTGGAAGATCGACAAAGAAAATATAAAAGAATTATTTATTCATCATCGGAAGACTCCGATGAAAATTCAGGTTAGTAACTCGTTATTTATTAAGTGTGAAGTGCGTTAGTGACAAAATATTTTAGAGAAATATTATCTCGTAGTCTCGATTATAATGCCTGGAGGTTGACCGTGTGTCATCACGAAGGTAACTTACTATACCTAGAGGTTAACCGCGTGTTAGCACAAAGGTAATCCGTAATTGTTTAAAGGACGATTACGTTAAAACAAATAAAATGCCTGGAGGTGGATCGTGTATCCTCACGACGGTTATTTATAGTCCCGCTTTAGCGTTGTAATATTACCCGAGAGATTAACCGCGTGTTAATACAAGGCAAAAAATTTAATAAAAAATAAAAAAGTCTACCCTCAATTTTTAACTTTTATTTTTTTATTGTTTTAGACAATACACGTCATAATGACGCCGATCCAGACCCCATAGGGTTAATAGATCAGACTGGCATGAACGACATGTCACCCGATGAGGAGACCAAACCTGATGGCGAACAGGAATCAACCCCAGTACCGGAATTGAATCCTGATATTCTCTCCGCCTTAGGTGAGACCACGGAAGAGACGCCAAAGTTTGGCCCTAAAATTCACGAAAATCTATCGCGGCTTTGGCTACCTATTCTCCGAAAAGGGATGAGTAAGGAGACAAAAGAGAGACTTCATAAAGAGTACCTCATTCCTGAGAATTGCCCGTTATTACAAGCACCTAAATTAAACCCAGAAATTTCGGCTGCAGTAAATGAAGGTACCCGTATTCGTGACAAAAGAGTAGAAGGAGTACAGCAGCAATTAGGTCACGGAATAGCCGCTCTTAATAAAGGTTTAGATTTGCTTCTTGACGAAAGCAAAGACAAAGTTCAGGCCATAAAATTTTTAAGCGACAGCTGTCGCTTGTTTTGCGATCTGCATTTCGAAGAAACGGAGGCGAGGAAGAAGTTCGTCACTCCGGGTCTAGATAAATCGTTCTTAAATGTCATGCAAGATATAGATCGGGATGAAATGCTTTTTGGAAGCAAGCTGTCAGAAAAGATAAAGGCCACGAAAGTGATTGAAAAACATGGCTTACAAATAAAAAAACCCGCACCGAACCTCAAAACACCTTCTACATATCAAACACCAACGAACCGGCCGCGCTTCCAGGGAAACTGGAGAGGCCCTCCTCGCTTCTCTTCGAACAGGGGGGGGAGGGGAGGGCCAAGGAGGACTGCTCCAGCACCTCACAAGCCCCAGACAGGCGCAGCTCAACAGAAGTCATCTGTTCAGAACAAACAGCGTGCGGCAGCTCAACAATAGAGGTACACGCTGGGAGAATCCAGCATTTTTATAATTGTTGGCTTAAAATTACTGGTAATCCATTAATTCTTAAGTGGATATCTGAAGGATATTCCATTCCATTTTTAAAAACAGTGAATCAAGTATCAGTTATACGTAATTCTGTATCTCCGAGTGAACAACCGGATATGTTACAAGCTATCAAAAAATTATTAGAGTTAGGAGCTATATCCCCATGTCATAGATCCAAAAATGATTTCGTTTCCAAAATCTTTTTAACTCCTAAACCTAATGGAGGCAAAAGGTTTATTTTAAATTTAAAAGCTTTAAATAAGTTTGTTTCCACTGCTCACTTTAAAATGGAGGACCATAGGACTGCTGCTAAACTTTTACCTAAAGATGGTTTCATGGCAAGCATTGACCTAAAGGAAGCATATCTTTTAGTCCCTATTTGCAAAGAACATCGTAAATACTTACGTTTCCAGTTTGATCAAACATACGAGTTCAACGCAATGCCCTATGGTTTATCTGTTGCTCCTAGGGTTTTCACGAAGTTAATGAAGGAGGTTATTAACCACCTAAGACATAGGGGTTATAGGTCAGTAATATTTCTCGATGACATTTTTTGCATCGGTAATACTTTCGATGAATGTCGTGACAACGTTAACGAAACACTAAGATTGCTCAAATGCTTAGGTTTTGTCATTAATTGCGAAAAAAGTTGTCTTGACCCTCGACAAATTTGTAAGTTCTTAGGTTTTATATTTAATAGCATCGATATGTCACTAGGCCTGCCAGATGACAAACGAACAGGGATTATGCAATTGGTCATTAAGTTCTCTTCTCTTCCTAAGTGTTCCATTAGAGAACTATCACAGTTGATCGGAGTACTTACTGCAGCCTGCCCTGCAGTTAGATATGGTTGGTTATACACCAAAACTCTCGAACGTCAGAAATATTTAGCCCTTCAAAAGTATGGTGACTTTGAAGCAAAAATAAGACTGTCAGAAGTCATCTTACCTGACCTAGAATGGTGGAGACGGAACATCTATTTAACATACAATGCGTTGAGAAGAGATGAACATTTCGATTTAGAAATTTACACGGACGCTTCTAGGACCGGCTGGGGGGCCGTCTGTAATGGTAATCGAGCAAACGGTGGTTGGAAAAACCAGGAATTATCTTTCCACATAAATTACCTCGAACTACTAGCGGTATTTCTAGGTTTGAAGTGCTTTGCAAGCTTGCATTCTAACTGTTCTGTATTGCTTCGCGTGGATAATACAACTGCTATCAGCTATATTAACCGTATGGGAGGAGTACGGTTTCCACATTTAAATGAACTGACCAAAACAATTTGGCAATGGTGTGAAAAGCGAAATATATTTCTATTTGCATCATACATTAATACACATGACAACATAGAAGCCGATGAAGAATCTCGGAAAATTAACGTAGATACAGAGTGGGAACTATCGGATTGGGCCTTCCAAACGATAATTCAAAAGTTAGGTGAACCAAAAATCGACTTATTCGCTTCCCGCACCAATGCCAAATGTAGCCAGTACATTTCATGGAGACCGGACCCTGATTCTATAACAGTTGACGCTTTTACAGTTAGTTGGCAATCAACTTTTTTCTACGCTTTTCCACCGTTTGCTTTAATCCTAAAATGTTTAAGAAAAATCATTGACGACTCAGCCACTGGCATCCTAGTCTTTCCTTATTGGCCTGGCCAACCTTGGTTTCCATTGCTGAAAAGAATGCTCATGTCAGATATTGTTTTCTTGGATCCTAATGAGGACCTTTTGCATTCAAATTACAGATCTCGTCACCCGCTTCACAGCAGCCTTACACTGGGGGCCGCGACGCTCTCAGGACAGCATTTACGAGACTGAGTACCCCGGACGTAGCGCTAGACTTAATGCTAGGCTCCATCTCGGATAATACTATGAAACAATATTCCGTTACTTATAAATATTGGTGGCATTTTTGTCTCGAAAATAACCTTAATACCTTTGAAACTTCGGTATCATCAGTCATAGCCTTTCTGGTAGATCTCTTTCATAAGGGAGCATCATACGGTGCTATCAATAGCCATCGATCTGCCCTTTCATTACTCCTCGGGAATAACATTGGAGCAGACGAAAGAATAAAACGTCTACTCAAAGGTATTTACAGGCAAAAGCCATCTCGTCCCAAATATAACACTACTTGGGACCCAAAACTAATACTGGACTACGTTTCCCAATGGTACCCGAACATCAATTTAGACCTTACTAAACTAACAAAAAAAATCACAATTTTATTAGCTTTATGTACTTCCCACCGAGTACAAACCTTCTCCCTTATTAGAGTGCAAAATATCAATAGATCCTCCACTGGTATAAAGATAAACATAACTGACATGATAAAGACTTCCGCAGCAAATCGAGAACAACCGATTTTGTATTTACCATATTTTGTAGAAAACCCAAGGATTTGTCCAGCAAAGACTCTCGATGATTACCTCGAGGTAACATCTGCTTCACGACCCGAAGGAACCGATAGTCTTTTGCTTACTGTTAAAAGACCATATAAAAAAGCATCGTCACAAACTATCAGTAGGTGGATCAAGCAGACCCTAGCGGAGAGCGGCGTCGACGTCACAGTGTTCAGTGCGCACAGCACGCGCCACGCCTCCACCTCGGCGGCGGCCTCCGCTGGAGTCTGTATTGACACCATCAGGAAGACGGCTGGCTGGGCTAGCTCGTCTCTGACGTTTGCACGGTTCTATAACCGACCATTAATTGATGATGGAATTTATGCTCGATCTGTCTGCGCCATCAGTAATTTAGATCTAGAGTAGGTAATAAATTACTATAATATGTAAGTTTAAAAATAATTAAAACAAAATACATTTAAGTATTTATTGTTTATTTTTTGTTGTTCTAATAATGATTAATTAATTTCCAATTATTTATAATTAAGAACTTTCTGTTTTTTTGTTATTAAAATTAAAGTTTTCTACTGATAAATTAAGTGTTATTTCCTAATCTGAGAACCTATCTCTAAACATCTACATGGTTATTTGTATCTGAAGAATGAAGCGACGTAATATAATATAAGATCAAACGAACTTCTTGAAGTGAAGTTCGATCATTATTATATGAGTCGCTTCATTCGAAGATACAAAGTCCTCACCCACCCAAACCCATCGTAGAAAACTGATCTCTAAACAAGAATGAAGTTCACAGCACGAACATCACGCCACGCTAGTGAGGTTGACAGATAAAAAAAAAAAAAAAAAAATGACAATCGACTAAAAGTCGATTCTTTAAACGTGCGAATAGAGCCTTGTATAGAGCCTTGTAGAATAAAGGCACTACATGGTTATTTGTATCTTCGAATGAAGCGACTCATATAATAATGATCGAACTTCACTTCAAGAAGTTCGTTTGATCTTATAATAGCAATAGAAATCAATGTCAATATAAAAAAAAAATATATAAATGTCAATACAGTGCATGACAACACACAGACTGAAAACAAATAATAAGGCTATGTCATTAAACAATACTAAAGTTAATGTACAAAAACTGATGTCAATAATACTAATGTGAATAAATAAAAATTATGTCAAGGATCACAATACATTTGATTTTCTTAGCATGTCATCATTCTGTCATTAAATTTTTGTCTGTTATAAATTCCGAAATACTGTAACAACAACAATTACTCACAACAATTTTCCCCTTAAGCAACACTTGGAAGAAAAGAAGCTCTACAATAAAGAATGTATAAGTAAAAAGAACTGATTCACTCCATTTCATTCCAACCCTCAGTAATTACCGCTGCCCTTATAAAACCAAATCCACAGTGCCTTTAAAAGCAACTCTAAATTTACTGAAACTCAAAGGATCCTAAAATTAGAAACGGTAAGAGCAGCAACGACTTCCATAAAGTAAAATTTCGGTTGAAAAAATTCTAAGTACTCATTTTATTACGCTTGAGACTTCCAAGAGAAATAATATTCCTTGAAAAAACGTAAAATAGGACGTGCTAAATGCTCAAAGTTATTCGGGCTGAGTTTCAGTCTAGCTACATTTTAAGGCATCTTGCATATAATTCGTGCCTGCGACGTCGCTTGTTATAAAGTAGAATGCTAAACAAATTAAATCTGGAGAGGAAAGCCCGGGTAAGTGGAGTGTTTTAAATTAATTTGTAAGTGTTTGAACTTTGCCGGGTCGGCCGTGTAGTTAGTAATAATATTGCTACATCGTAACTACCACCTACATTTTAAACCGTTCATCATAGTAAACAGAACAAAATTGTTTATTATCCTTAGTTCTACTTACATCGTTTTTTGGTTGAAGTGCAGTGGTGATGGCACGGGCAAGTTCACCGTAGAACCGATGACCGCTGAAATATACGAGCTCTTGAGCGAAGACAGCGAATCGGGAAATTTGGAAGGAAGAACGTCCTCAGGCTAGGTGGAGAGTAGAGTGAGAATAGCCGAAGATCGGAGATGGGGCATGTCCACCAGTAGACTATCAACCCACCCCGAATCGTTGAGCTTCTTAAATTCTGAGTTGAGCTACTCGATTACTGAAACATGCGTGTACTGACTGAACAGGTCAACTTAAATCTGTGTGGCATTTTCCTCAAAATACCATCCCAGACGCTAATCTGCATGATCTGACCATGACAATGTCTGGAGTTTAAAAGTGACTGACCTGAGTTTCTTCTACGACTAGTCAGAAAAAAATATGTTTGACGTGTAAAAGTGTTTGTAAAAGTTTCTTACAGATCTTGATTTTTTTTAAACAGTTTCATATAGGTAGTAGACCTACATTCAGGGATAGACGACTATTAGTAATGTAATGACTTTCCTACAAAGTAGTAGACAGCCATTAAAACTGTCGCTCCAGCATTCATTACATTTGCAATCAAAAAATGTCTATCCTTTATTTACCCGCACATTCTCTGACGATTGAGGACAGTAGGGCATTGCATGTAATGGACTGCGAAGCCTTTCTGTGCCAATAATTATTATAAAACTTACGATATGAAGTAAGAATTATGTTTTTTTTAAATGGTCTAGAAATGCATATATAAAAGTATGCGATCGATCTACTGATAACGAATGGCATATAAATATTGTTAACCAAAAACGTGCAAGAAGCCATGTAGAATGGGTTACCTGAAGAAAGAAATGTCGAAATGAAATGAAATTGTTTATTCTGTAAATAGGATATCGGAATCACTTTTACAAGCCATAAAAAAAAATTACCTAGATGAGTTCGGCGTTTCCTATTTGATTACTCTGAGAAGAAAGGCTGAAACAAACTCAGAGGTTGCAGTCTCTTTTAAAGTCGAGACTAAAATCTTGGTCAGGCCATATGAGGACCATATAGATTAGTGTTAGTATGAGGAAAGATCCACACAGATTTGAGTGTACCTGTCCAGTCAGTGCAAGCATTTGTCAGTAAGCGTGGAGCTCAACTCGGGACTTAGTTGACCATGCAATTTCTTTTAAAATAATCCTTTTTAACAAAGAGAGCAAATTTTTTTGTCAAGAAAGCTGCTGAAAGCGTCTAGAAATACACACGTCACAGACTGCTCCGAGTACGTTTTACAACTTTATTTACTCCAAAAAACGCTTTTCTCTCGACAACACATTCCCAATCCAAACAATACAGAATACCAATCATTCCACACACAAAGCCCTGATCACTATAATAGTACCGTGAGTCAAACGCTTCTGGAATATATCAACGCCACACATTATCGGGAATTTTCAGTAGACAGGTTATATACTGAGCTTCAAACTGTCAATTTGTTGCTAATACTACGCTTTGTGTTAGTTTTAGATTTCGTGCTGAGTCAATAGACGATTTCGGCTGCAGCAACTGTATTACCTATAATATGGTTCCCAGTCCATGGTAGATCTGCACTTCAATGTGCTACTTTCATATTTGTGTGTTTCTGTTCTTAATAAAATCTAGTGTGTTCAGGTGTCTCCTGGTAAAGATTTCTATTTCGGTATAGCTATGTATATACATTGTCATAAAATAGATGACTAATGAACTCAAATTCACGTATCTCCAGAAACAAAAGTACAGACTTAACTAAACGTAATTTATTTAGCGTCTTATAAATTGCCAAGTATAAACTATTACTTAAATAACCCTTCATTTTCAAGAGCATGTAGGTAGTATTTTCTCTTAATAACCCGACAGTTGACTGGTAGAGAATCCCTAAGGCACTACCTAAGTCCTATGTACTACATCAAAAGTTTAAATAAATAAACATTCCACATATAGACACGGATTCGCAGCCAACGGTTTTCCTCGTCATTAAAATTTCAACCTACACTTTATTACCGGTAACGCAGTGTGGGCGTCAGATTACAGAAATATTTTCATACACGAATCCTACCGAATAATTTCGGCATAGATTTTCGATTTGGTTCAACACCTACGTCAAACTTGACAAGTGTCTATAATGCGATTTTTCCAATTCATATCGTTCTATCGACTATAATTATGCTTTCTAAGTACATATCAAGAAACTTTCTCAGTATCTTGGACTTACGGTAAAGGAAATCATGATAAATGATTTTATTTCTGTATGTAGGTTTGTACAAACACTTTTACACGTCAATCATATAAAAAAATATATTTGATGTAGTTGGCGTTTCCTATCCGACTACTCTGAGCAGAAAGGCTGAAACAGTCTCTTTAAAGTCCAGTCGGTGCACGAATTTATCAGTAATCGTGCAGCTCAACTCAGAATTTAAGGAGCTCAACGATTTGAGGCATTGCAAGGAAACATGGACTTTTCAATGTTCTAATATCCTGGACGCGTACCGTAAGGGCTGGTTCGAGGGGATGATGGCGCAGGAAAAGACTTCCAAAGCTTGTGGGGGCCCAGCAATAACAAACAGGGTCAGCTAAAAATTGAATTAATAAATCGCTAGCATGCAGAAGGCAAGCGTGATCAATGCTCGTTTAATCTTTGTTTGAAACAAGACTTGCCCTGCAGTTAGACAATTTAAACGACAAAATTTTCTTTCAAATTAAAATTCCCGCCCTAATGAAAAAACAAAATAAGCTACGGAGTAACATTTCCTTTCCTATGCCTTAATTTTCAAAACCCCATCCCTCCAAAATGAATAAATTCTGCATTGCAAAAACAGGAGTGCGGATTATTTTTTTTTTCCAGAAATGTGCTGTTGGACGGTAGGGTCGTACCACAGTCTGTTAAAATGAGGTCGTCGAGACGAGCCGCGGGACGTATTCAATCTGCCCGTTAATTAGTTTGTATTCTTAACCGCGGTATGCGTTTGGGGCAGCTGTTTGTGTTCCGGATTACTGTCTGATGCTGTTTTGTTTTTCAGGTTTCGCATAGTGTGTGTTGACTAGTTCAGAGGGTATAATTGTGATCAGTTAGTGGATGGTTGGTGCTGACTTTTACTAGACTATTAAACTCTTTAGTATGTACATAAAGTACGAATTACAGATATAAAAGTAGATGGTAGAAATTTTACATAGGATGACACAATGGGTTTCACTTGTTCCATCTTAGTATACTCAGGTTCTCAATGACGATTTACTAGCCTTACGGATAAAGTGAAAGGTCGCCAATTATATGCACCAATAAAATGGCAATCGATCGCAATACCTTTCATTTTGGTATCCATTGCTTTATAGGTGTGAAAAATTCTTCAGCTCAACAACGTTAATAATGCATTGAACGTGGCTGAGCTGGTAAATACTGAGTTAAGAGATAAAATGGGGATCTAGAGTGTAGTTTTTGTCCAGAAAGGATTAAAAAAAAGAACCTACTGATAATCCAACTTGTACAGTACCGACCAAAAGTCCATAAGCAATCTCACAAAGCAATAGACTGACGCTTCGGTTTGACTTACGACCTTCTTCTATAAGTTGTTACAATACTGTAGACACGCACATTACACACACACACTCACTTTGTCTGCAACCAATGACTAGTTCGATAATCATCATTCGTTTTTAGTTTCATTCGTCTTGTTCACATAAATATTAAAGTTTAGCAGGTAGACCACAAAAAACTAAGTAAATTATTTCGATTTCTGTGGGGTAGATGCAGTTTGTTACAAGTATTCAATTAATAGAACTTTGTTGGTTCGTGCCGTGATAATATTGGTGACGAGCATTTAGCGCAGTGTTGTGGTTATTATTATCAAAAAGCAGGCATAAAATATATTGAAGAGATCAGATCAGATCAGAGAATATTATTGCGCTGCGTAAAAGTGAAGTGAATATCTAATAAAACCGGACTAAGTGTGAGTGTTATCATTTATATATTTCATATTTTACTAAACATAAATCCTAATCAAGGGTATTGTTGATAGAACAGAGGTATTGTTGAGACAGAAGATGCCTTTAAAGTTTTAAATTCATTGTGAGGTTTAATTCGATTAGTGAATAATAAATAATTAGGTATTATGTGTAATAAAAACAATGTTTTTCTTTGTTCTAGAGAAATACTGTGACGGTTAAGAGATATGAGGAAGGGGCTTATTATCGAGTAGCAGCGACGTCAAATGGTGAATGAAACAAATGGTTTCATACCAACGAGATATTTTGCTGAATTATTAAAAACACGTCATTATGAACCGTTCGCCGTGCACTCTAAAGGCTTGCATCACTGAAGACCAGCTAGAAAACCGTTTTTGACCTTAAAATATTGACCGTACCAACTTAATAAACAACAGATTCGTTATTGCATGAATTTATGGTAACGAATTTTTTAAGGACGTTTCAATAGGGTGTTTGTCGTATTTCTTGCAGATATACCGAAATTGTTTAATATTATTTTAGTAATAGTATTATTTTAGGATTAAAAATTGAGGTTTAGTTTCAATCTTCTTTTCGTAAAGAAAATGAATACTTAAGCTATAACCTCAATACCAACCAATATTTACTAAAGCCAAATAAAGTTTAAAATAATTAATATGAACAACTGCCTTTAACCTTAAAATCAACAATTTTGTCAGTAGATTTTTTTACATTTTAAGTAGTCTAATATTCTTATTTATTGCTTAATTACTTAGACCATGATCAAAGCTTTATATTTATGGTGCAAAAAAATCCATTTAAAATTTAAAACATTTCAAAATTTAAATATGTCAAAATAATACAAATTGCTTCTAAGTTTCTAGACATCTATTTCACATATTATTCAGGTGAAGTAATGATAAATAATTGTAGCAGTTTGATAACTATACTTAAGTAAAATAAACATAACGAATAAATATTATTTATTTTTTATTATAACATATCACGCATTTTTTATTCTAAACCCTTTATTGCAAAACAACATTAATAAATAGGCAGGATATTTAAAAATATTATTATTGCAAACAAAAATAATACTTAATATTTGCAAAAACAGCGCTGTGATTTACGAGATTAGAACCTTAGCCATCTTGAATCTTAGACCAACGCTTAACGCCTTCTGCTATCTGCACATATAATTTACTTTCGAATTTTAGCAATGCGATACACTGGCCAAGGTCACGCGTACGAGTATGATGCGTGCTAACAAAAGTTATGGAAATATAAGTGCGGCGCCCGCGAACCGTGACGATACGATAGTGTGTAGTTCAAAACTGCGTTCTCTGTGGTGTGTGTACGGCACTCACACCACAGACGTCTGACTGTTTACACATACAAATGTACGGACTATACCGCGTGTTCACAGCAATACGACTCTTAGCGTGCTCATGCACTTTTGAGCGCTTACTGTACATATTTCACATTTGAAAATAGCTCATTATGAACATTTCAGAAATAATAGGTAGGTACAAGACAAGCCGAATCACAATAAAATAATGGAGCTTCTTCGAAAGCTTACCTAATACAATTTCATTTATAAAATAAATTCTTTTGAAGACTTTCAAAGTTTTCTGAGAAGAAGAATTTCCAAACATCCTGCGTTTCGAATCGAATTAATAACAATGGAAATACACAAGTGTTTCTTTTGTTCGTGGAATCAAAGCTAAAATGTTACCTTCCGATAAGAATAAAAATACCAACAATTGACCTTTGAATATCTCGAGATAAATTATTGAGTGGAATTCAATAAAAACTCATCCCAACCCACCTGATTTCTGCAACGGTCGATCTCTAAACGGTCCTAAACAAATTCCGACAATTTTGGGATGAAAGGACATTGGTAAATACACCGACGAAATTATTGATTTCGTTTAAGGTTGCAAAAAGCTAACTTCTTACAGCTAAAATGAGGATTCTAAAGCAAAAAGGCATTGCTGATTTTGTTAAATCTATTAAATGGAAGCCTTTAATACTATTTTGAGGTGCTTTAGTGCTTTAGTTCTGCAGTGTAGGTAAGTTCCTTATGCGAAACGGACTGCTTTGGATTTTTCTTTCAGTCAATGTTCTTAGCTTTTTCCCAGTCTAGACAGATGCAGCTGAATATCAGTATTTTACATGGAGCGACTGCCTATCTGACCTCTACAACCCAGTTACTGGTAACACGATATATCTTCGGTAAGACTGGTTGTCAATTTTTTTGGGCATATTACACTGACACGTGACGACGGTCAAAGATTTACGAATGACAGCCGGGACCAACGGCTTAACGTGCATTCCGAGGCATGGCGTTTTGGTTTTTAGAATTCTGTAGTAAATAAGAAATCCTTATAGTTTCGCCATGTCCGTCTGTCTGTTTGTCTGTCTGTGTGGCTGTCTGTCTGTCCGCGGCTTGGCTCAGAGACTCTTAGTACTAGAAAGCTGTAATTTGGCATGAATATACATATTAGTCACGCCGACGAGGTGGTAAAATACAATCAGGTTTTTTTTAAGGTAGGTACTTCCCCTACACGTAAAGTAGGGATGATTTTTTTTCTCATTTATCCTATAGTGCGGGGTGTCGTTGGAAAGGTCGTTAAAAAATATTATGAGTTTGTCAATCCCATTTTTGGATTCAAGTATCTGTTTTGGAACAGTTTTGATTTTTGTTAGAGTCAAGTGTGTGTCCCCCCCTGCTAGCTAAATGGTTGGTTTTGGATATGTGAAAAAACTCACAGTTCACAGTTACACAGTTATTTTTCGATAATTTTTCATGAATATTCAGAAAAATTCGGGCGGGCACATGCCGATGGGCGACATTGTATATAACGAAATTAAAAGGAAAACTGCTAAGTAGGCTTTACAAGTTAACGAGTAATAATCGACCAACTTACATTTGCGGTTGCATAAACATGTTCTCCCATACATTCCGTATGGGAGAACATGTTTTTCAACTACAAAGTTAAGTTTCTTCTTGGGATAAATTCATCCCAACTACGGAAACCTTCATTGTCCGACACGTACTTGGCCGGTTTATTTTATTTTATTGAAGCCTAAGTATTCTTTTGAATCATCTCCAAATAGATACACAATAGGTATCATTCCTACAGATAATTATTTGCGAAGAATAGAGAAAGCTTTCCCGTGCCTGCTATAGAAGTTGCACTAGAAGTTACGTACCTATCTACATAATTATTATTATACAAAAAAACTTCCTTTGTTCAGTCTTAGTAGGTACCAATTACCTTTGTCGGGTTAGTACATTCCGACCTTGAAGTGAATGCCCTAAACAGCAGTGATCCGGTAAATCGGCTGTGTAGAAGCCACAGAGCTGTGTCTGACAACAATGTAATCCTAATTGGTGGAGGTGAGTTAGGTTTGTACTTTTAATAAGAACATTAACATCAAGGTCCTGTGAGACGAAGCATTTTGCCAGTAGAGCCAAATACAGGCTGGTTAGAAAAAAAAAACGGTGGCACTCCGGGAGTGCCGACAGAAGTGAAAACTAAAAAAAACATTTACTTCCAAAATAAAGTAAAAATACTTGCATAGAAAATTGATCCGTAACTTAATATAAATAAAGAGCACAATCGCGTTTACAAAAATGAGGTGTCGGTAACGGTGTCGCGAGTTCAATTGTTTTTTCCCATCTCAAAAATGCCCAACGCGCCTAGAGAAGTTTTTACTTTAAAAAAACCGGCCGAGTACGTATCGGAATCTAAAAAATAACGATTTTCGGACTTTTTCCTTTACTTGTGCTGAGAAACCTTGCTACATCAACGGAATCCCTATAAGTTTTGATTTATTTGCGAGTATCAAAATATGTCGCATAAATGGCCGTATTTTTTAGAGCTTCTAGGTTCCGTAGACCTACGTATTTGATATTAATTTCGACTTGTTACCTCCACGCGTTCCTGAGAAAAAGAGTCTTTACAGACAAAAAAACGGACGGACGGACAACAAAGTGATCCTAATAAGGGTTCCGTTTTTTCCTTTTGTGGTCTCACAGAGAGGAGGCCTGTGTACCAGCAGTGGGAATATTTTAGGCTGATTATGGTATGCTTTGTAGGGCAGGATACGCATTCTGTTTGTTGATACGATTTCTCTTTTACTGATACTACTAGACAGACAGACACACATTTTAATGTAAAGAACTAAAAATGGTGTGCAGGTAAACCTTAACAGATAGACCACCTTCTTCTTCTTCGTTTTGCTCTTGACAGAGTGGTCGTGGTCACAATTAACTATGTCCAATCGCAGGTGTAGTCGTTGCCCGCCTCACGATCTCCCTCCATCTGGTTCTGTTACATGACAGTCTGGCGCATTCATTAACAGGGCTTCCAACCGCGGATTTTATTTGATCGGTCCACCTCATCGGCGACCTCCCGCATGGACTATTACCTTCCACTCTACCCTGCAACACCAGACGCTCTATGGAGTCATTATTCCGCCTGGAGACATGACCAAAAAACTTTAGTATTCGAGACTGTACTAGTGCTGTTAGACGCTGTTTGATGCCGAGTTCTTGGAGTATGGAGACGTTTGTGCGGAATTCTGTCCATGATACCCCAAGCATTCTTCTCCAGCACCACATTTCTAGAGCATCTACTTTTTTCCAGACCACCTACTTTTATTAATTTATTATCTACATTGTATCTGAGTTACTCATAAGGTGTACAACAAAGCATATTATAATGTATATCTATACTATCAATCCATTGTCTAGACCCAAACTGGTATGACATGACGATAATAATTAATGCATTACCTAATTAGCATATGACAATATCTACTTATATCTGTAGCGATTACACCAAACTACGCATCAAAAAGACATGACGTCACACAAATCCTGCAACGCGCATTTAGAGTTTACCGCGCGAACGACATTTGGTGCCGATTCTCTTGTCACAAATGCCTCTAAACTAAACTAAAAATCACCAAAATTTAGTTTATTCCTGTCAAACGACGATTTCCCATTCTGAAATAGACAAAAGTGACACAACTTAACTATATTTTAGTTTGACAGCACTAAGATGGCAACGAGATTTAGTTTAGTGAAAATAACATTTTTGCTATTCTGAATTTGACGTTTTTCACCTAAAATTTAGATTTTCTAACTAAATCTGACTATTTGTAATCGCGACTAAAAACGTGTGGAATAAAATTGGTTGTCATGAACTATAAATTCACACCAACACCTCGACTTCAAATGCAAAAACAGTACTGAATCTTTTTTTTTTCTTTTGCTTATATCTCGAAAACGGTGTGTCCAATCGCAAAAATAATGAAAATTTCGACCCCCTTTATAAAACCCTTAAACCCCTAACACTACATGTAGGTAATAAGTTTTCTTATTTTCCATACAAAAAGTGAAAAATTCCATACAAAACACGACGAGGCTGCCCCCCCCCCCTGCGCGCCTCCGGCTCTAAAAAGATCACGTGGTTA
Source organism: Agrochola litura (assembly GCA_949152395.1). Classification (NCBI taxonomy): domain Eukaryota; kingdom Metazoa; phylum Arthropoda; class Insecta; order Lepidoptera; family Noctuidae; genus Agrochola; species Agrochola litura. Next base: position 5,831,588 of record OX424490.1, read on the forward strand.
GGTATCACGTGTGGAGTCGCGATTGTCAAATTCGATTTAGATGTGTCAAAATTATTTTTAAATTTAGAGAATTTATTTTGCAGAATAGCTTTAAGATTCTCATAGTCAAAAGTAAGGAATTTTAGTGATAGTTTAGTTAGTTTAGTTCGGTGTACAAGAGAATCGGCACCATTATAAGACTATACGACATCAACCGTCGGGCAGTTGCCCATCAGACACGACACCCATCTGATCGGAGGATCCTCCCTTTTCTATAGAGCATGAGTAAACTTTACACCCTGTTCCTCATACCTCTAAACGTATAAAAAATATTTCCTTTGAAGATTGTGTTAGGTAGGTACAAAATTGTATGAGGCAGTACTGTACCTATCTAAGGCTGATAGAAAGACTACTCAGAACTTTTGAGGCAGAATGGATGTAAATTCATATAACCGGGTGTTGTTGCTTGGTGAAACTTAAAAGTAGCTCGTGACCACTTGACGAACGGCCAGCAAAGTAAGTACTGAAAAAGATAAACCCCCGTTTTATCTACTTACTTACATTTCAACCTATCCACTACCCGTCATCATGTCATTTTCATGGAAAATCGTGGCCCCTTCTATTTGTCTCCAATACCTTCGATGATGATCGATGACGATCCTTAGATGATGGGCCTAAACCCATCATCTACTATTAAGGCGACAACAACCGACTTTTAATGATTTTATGATGAAGATTACGTCTAAACGAGTAGTATTAATGATTTGGAAATAATTTATGTTAAATTAGAGTTTTAATAACTTACTTAAATATGAATATTTTAGATTTTGTTTAAGTATATTACACTAGCTTTTGCCCGCGGATTCGCCCGCGTGGATGTCGGAAAATATCCCACGGGAACGTACTACCGAGATTTCATACCTAATAACAGAGGAAAACGTCATTGACTCCTACCGCTGCGCCCGCGTTGCTCCGCGTGATTTTGAAACTGTGATATTTTTTAAACTATTTATTTAAATTATATAATTTACAGGCATATTTTAATCTAAATTAAATGAACAATTTAAATAACATTTTTTTTTGGATCAAAAAGCTTCGGAAATAACAATACATTTTTTATCAAATTCTGAAAGATAAAAATGGTTATTGTGCGTTATCCTTAGAAGATAGACATATGCTATCGCGTACTTTTTTGTTGAAATTTTTAAGATGAACAATACCATAGAACATAAATTTAATGTATCTTTTTCGGTTTAGGCAGCGCACGCCAGTAAAGCTCCCAGTCGGCATGATTTTTTCCGACTTCTTCAACAATAATCGTCAAATTTCAGCCAATTTACACAAAACCTTAATAAATTATAAACTAAAAACCTTCCGCATGAATCACTCCGTCTATTGGTGAAAACCGTTTGAAAATCCCTTCGGTAGTTTTTGAGTTTATCGCGTTCAGACAGACAGACAGACGCGGCGGGGGACTTTGTTTTATAATATGTAAGGATAAGGATGTAAGGATTGTGAAATTAATTTGTAAAGTTATGTCTAACGCGGATAAAAAACTGAGAATCACGCAAAATCTATCAAACGTATTTTTCTGAAACTTTCACCATTTTAAAGATAATTTAATGGTTGATCTTTTAGTATACGTGTTTTATTAAAATACCTTTTGATTTATGTATAATAAATTAATTATGCAACGCGTCGTACGTCCAGCCAGTAATAGAACTCGCCAATCAAGGAGCGCTGTCCCAAAACAGCGCTCCTTGATTGGCGAGTTCTATTACTGGCTGGACGTACGACGCGTTGCGTGAGCTCAGTACAGAACACGCAAGCTAACCACTCAAGGTCACTGGCATATATCTGCGTCTTAAAAGGTGTATTAGTAAGCGTTATATCAGTAAGTGTCAAACTTTATGGCGGCTCTGAAAAGCGCTACTCGCTGCGCAGTACCGCACCCCTCACCCCCGCTGACACGTGAATTTGTTACTGCGCAGCGACTCGCCTCATGTTCCTAGTCGCCATATAGTTTGCATCGGGCTGTACCTACAACAATTTACCTATCATAATTATATTTTAGTAGGTACCCGAGGTAAACAAAGATGGTTTTTCCTATTAATTAAGTAAACGAAACTTTAATAGAAATTTAATCGGCAGTTTTATTGACATTGTTAAAATTAAGTAAAACATTAACCGGTTGTAAGTACCTATTCGCCCCAACTTTCTGGGGAAATAGAACAAAAGACGATGTTGTTTTTACGTTAAGCCATTGGTCCCGGCTGTCGTCCGTGGATCTTTGACAGTCGTTACGAGTTGTCAGAAGCCCGAAAGTCTGACAACCAGTCTTACCAAGAGGTAGGTATCTATCATATTACCCAGTAACTGGGTTGTGGAGGTCAGATAGGCAGTCGCTTCATGTAAGATACTGGTATTCAGCTGCATTCGATTAGACTGGAAGCTGACCCCAACAGTTGGGAAAGGGCTAGGCAGATAATAGTGCCGATTCCCTTGTTCACAAACTAAACTAAATTTAAGTTCAGTGCATCTTTTTCTTTCTATTTCGTTAAGAAAAGGACAGAAGATAAATTTTAGTTTAGTCCTGTCAAATTATTCAGCGCCTATCACTACTCCATACAAGTTTAGACGTGATTAAAAACTTGCCCACTAAAATTACGTCAATTTACGTCAAGCGCTGATTAATTTGACAGTTTAGTTTGTGAACAAGGGAATCGGCACCAATGACGATGTTGTTTGAAGTTTATTCTTTAATAGGTAGGAATATTTAATGATATACCGAAACTTGTTATGACATCCATATACTTAGGTACCTACATAGTCCAAATGGCAGCCATGATTAATTCCTAAATTATGCTATGCTGGGGGTCTAAAACGGCTGCTTTTGCAGAGTCATAATACATTATGAGTCACACAAACTGTCACAAACTGACAATTCATAATAATGGCGGCACCATTATTATGAATTGTCAGTTTGTGACAGTTCCCTGGTTCACAAACTAAACTAAATTTAAGTTCAGTGCATCTTTTTTTTATCGCGGAAAGCGATAAGGCCGCCCATTGTATATTTTGTAGTGTTTGATTTGTTTTTTGTTGTGTATTTTTGTGGTGTACAATAAAGTATATATAAATAAATAAAAGCGGACTTAATGCCCGAGGTATTTTCTACCGGTCAACCTTAGGGTGATGCAGAGACAAAACATGGCAGGTGCAACATATAGGATAGATAACCCGTAAAATAATAGGTACCAACATATTACCGAATAAACTTTGTCAAGAAAAATAACGATAGGTAGAGGAGAAAATAAATCCAGCAAATTAGCGCTGCAATGATTCTGCCAACTTCTTACGAATATGTTCACGTGTCTTCACTATGAAATATAACCGACTGGTTGCCATCCTGATGTTCAGAGGGAGCGCATTCCAAAATTACCCTGCCCAGACTTGCAATAGCTATCTGATGTATGTCCTACTTACTTATTGAAAAGTCATTTATTTTTGCAACTGACAATCCCAAACACACGAATCTTTATTTTCGGATTCCTACTCCCAATCAAAACCATTGTTATTACGATGTCGAAGCTACAATAGAACTAAAACCATTAATTAATACACCGTGATACTGACCGGCGCCGACCTAATAAATCCGAGCGGGATTGTCCAAACATTCCCCGAATAGCTTCACAATATGATTGAGTAATAAGGAGATAATTATTGCACGTGGCCCCAGCGGTAAACAAAATGGCGGCGGTGTAAACAATATACGATCGCGGTAGCACAAGCAGTAGGTACAATTGTGTACGAAATTGTTGACTCATTCATTATGCAAGGATGCATTATGCAGTGTTAATTTTGGGTGGATAGCCATTTTGTTTTTATTTGGATTGTAAAATTTAAATAATTATTTAATAAGTTGTGTTATGTATGGCTCATGCTAGTAGGTAAGTAGCATGCTTATTTACCTACTTATAGCATGTTTGGCGTGTGTGTGAAGCGATGAATAATACCAACTCTTTTTGTATATCTAGGTAGGTACACATGCTAATTATGTGCTACTAAGTAGCAAATGCTCGAAATTAGCATGCTTCTGTGCTACCTACTACACAGCATGTGTATTCCAGGCTTTACGAAAGTAGAAGCACAGTTTTACAATACAGTCTTCCTTTTTTTTAAATACAATCAGCATTAGAAAATATCACTGAGTGGTTCATAGCAGTCTGGACTTGTACCGTCTCACGAAGGTAGAGTACCTAAATTTTTTCTCTGAAATGAAAGCTCTTTACCGGTGGATAAACATAGACTTAGCTTGTATCTTCATAACTAGGTCTAAGCTTCATCGATGGCCGTTTACACATCATTTACGAGTTAATATCTTCCCTGCATTATTCAGTGTAATTTCAAAGTCAAAGTCAAAAACGTTTGTTGCGAATTAAGTGTACAATGTTGGTGACTTAGCAGCCTTTTACAAGCATTGCATTGCTTATTGTATTTGCATTCGTCTTTGGGTAAATGCAGTCAGCAGTCGTTACCCAGTATTTCAAAAGGTTTAGTAACTGAGGTATCCAAATAATTATGGAAAGTATTTTTTTTTCTTAATTTGAGCGCCCTCAAATCTCAGGGAAATTTCAACCAGAATAAACTTGGTAAGTATGCGGATTGGAAATCTAGTTGTCGATTATCCTAAGTTAGTTGGTATTACTGGCCAGATAGACTATGGTCTGAATCCGACATTATGTAGGTGGTAATGGGAATTCATGGAGCTGCTAATCCCAGTTTAGTACCTACCAATTTCTCCACTATATTCCAATAGGTACCTTCTTGGTATGCATGCAGTATTGTCTATTATAACTTAGATTCATAGAAGCTCCTAATGATTACCTTCATTGGGTTTTTAACGTCTCTACATCTAATTAGCTGGTAAACTTTTTACTCCCCGAACATTTCACAAATCATCATCATCATCATGATTTCAGCCAAAAGACGTCCACTGCTGGACTTAGGCCTCCCCCAAGCACCTCCACTTCGACCGATTCTGTACTTTCCGCATCCAGCGGATTCCTGCGGCCTTCACAAGGTCATCGGTCCATCTTGTGGGAGGCCTTCCAACGTTACGTCTTCCAGTACGCGGTCGCCACTCCAGAACCTTTCGGCCCCATCAGCCATCCAATCTGTGAGTAATGCCCTGCCCATTGCCACTTAAGTTTGGTAATTCTTCGGGCTATGTCGGTTACCTTGGTTCTCCTGCGGATCTCTTCATTTCTGATTCGATCACGTAGAGAAACTCCAAGCATAGCCCTCTCCATTGCCCTTTGGGTGACTTTTTGCCTTCTGATAAGGCCCATCGTGAGCGACACGTTTCAGTACCATAGGTCATCACTGGCAACAAGCACTGGTCAAAGACTTTCGTCTTGAGACACTGTGGTATGTAGGATGAAAAGATATTGCGTAGCTTCCCGAACGCTGCCCAGCCGAGTCGGATTCGATGATTGACCTCTTGCTCGAAGTTGGATTTCACTAATGATTTTCAGGAAATCACTTATCTTCAGTTCCTTTCCTCATAATACTATGATAAAAGATGATTTCTAATTAGATCTGCACGCTCGTTTTTATGGTGCTCATGTTACGCGTGCGGGGAAGTCTTAATAAAGATATCCTTAACACTTGCACTGTTGGCAAAGCACACACAGTAGGTAGTTAAACAATCTTCGTGAATCGTATTTTATGTGGGTCACTATACTGCTCAAGGGTTAACATAGGTAGATAGGTACCTAAGGTTACAAGAGTGACCCGAATACTGATTTACATCCGTAAGACGTCCTCGTAACATAAGGTCCAGTTGGAAACCAGCGTCAGGCACTAGTTGGCTGGCATTCATGCTGCACTGGGCCTATTTTGCGCAGCCGTGAGGCAACCTTGAGACGCACACCGCACCTTATATATTTGATCATTCTGAAGTATGTCATAATGTCACTCCATTTCTATACGTATGTTTTTTCTTTTTTGTATATTGGCATCTTGTTTTTATATATCCGTGTAATTTGTTATCATTTAATTGTGTTTATATGTGTCTTTTGTGTGCACTAAATAAATGTTTTATCTATCTATCTATCTAATACTATTTTAAGTTTTTTTTCTGTTCTTTGTTTGTGTGTGAATATTGTGTGCCTTAAGGGTCAAATAAAGGAGATCATTCACCATCCATACATTTTTGGGCTAAATCTGAAGCGGGCCAAACAAAAAAAAAGATATATTACGTTAGAACATGTTGTTATTCTCTTCAATTTTCACAGAAGGACCAAATCTATAGGGTCATTCTCTACGCTGTTATACGAGTTTGAAAAATACTGTTTTCAGTATGTTTTAGTTAAAATAATAACAGTAATCTAAAGTAACATCTTTTTTATGCCAGTAAACATTACAGTTATCATCTTTTACTGTGAAACTAAGGCTCTAGGGTTATTCTCCACATAACTACAGTGTGTGAAATAGTTGTTTTTTCGACAGTTCGGCACTTTCATAATTTAGCCCAAAATGAATGATCTCATATTTTCTGTCTTTCTTCTAATACTTATATTTTTTAATGTTCTTTATGAAAACTTTATACCCGACTGTACCGTCAGTAAATACATCATCAAGTCAATGATCCATCATAATTTAAGAGAATGGGATCAAGAGGGCAGAGGAAACACCAGATATTTATGTGCAATTTTTATAATGATTTAACACTACGTCTGGTTTACCAGGCGTAACATGAATGAGAGTACTACGAAATTTGCATAACCTGAGGATGACGGGTTATAGTTATTTTTGTATAAGTGGAGTATGCCAAACAATGTTAAATTGGTTAGGTACGAGTTTTTATCGTAAAATTGTGACGTCATAACTACACCACACCACACGTGCTGTTTTTCAGTACTGTAGAGGCTTTAACCGTCATGGCTTTCTTATCCGACCTCCACGAATGTTTTAAGTTAATTATACAGGGTTACTGGTAATTTGACGTATATCCGGTAGGAGCTAATAGGGGGGCTCAAAAGCAACAAATTTAACCCTCCATATGGTATGGCCGAAGTTCAGTAGTTTTCGAGATATTTGAATTTTAAAAGTTTTTTTTAAATTTTACCAAAATTTGAACTTTAATTCCAAATTTATAAAAAAGTTCTGGTAGTATGGGCTCTATTCAAACTTAATTTTTTACCTGATACTTTAACTAACCTAATACAATCATTAAAAGTACAAAATCAATACAAAAATAATTTTTATCGACGTTTTCAGTTTAGGCTACAAAAATGTTGACTTGTTTAAATAAATAGGTACTATGGCATTAATCATACAAATAGCTATAAAAACATGCTCGTTTCTTAGACTATCCAAAAAGGTACCAAAGTCAATGTAAAGATACCAACAATTAGGGTCATCTTTATTTTTAGGTAATAAAATTAAACAAATATTGGTACATACCTGAAATTTTATTTAATGCTATACATTCTGTTCGATATGAGCCCCTCGATTTCGAATACATGTCCGAATCATCAGGAAGATAGATGCTTTAGAACAGGGATTCCCAACCGGTGGGGCGCGCCCCCCTCGGGGGACTAGAGTGACCAATGGCGCGGCGGCTCCATTAATAAAGTATAGATTTACAAAAATATTCAACCTCACTTTCGCTTGCTTTTACATTCCTATGCTTTTCTGCTTATGACAACAAAGTAACTCAGGGGCGTAGTGATTTTAAAAGAAGGTACAGTACGACACAACTTAGAAGTAGTATCGGCAAAATTCGTAAAACTGATCACCATCCACCATCACCTTTATTACTACTTTAGGTGACAAGGATCTTTACGCAGACGCAGTAACTTGTAAAGTCAGATAACCAAATACATTGTGAAATTGAAATGAATGAATGCAAAATTTTCAAATTCATGCTACGTCTAAGTTATGTCATACTGTAAGGGAGCGCGTTTTTGGGAACCCCTGCTGTAGAAGGTTCCCCTCCAAAACAATTAAGGATCAGTTTAAGATTCTAGGAGGAGGTAAATTTTGGGTAAAAAAATATTAACACCAACACAAAATGTACTACCTATGTACAAATATGTTTACGCATACACAACATCAAACTAATAACAACTACAAATTGCATCGGGCCAGAATGTGTCAATATTGGACCAGGCAGTAAATTGGGCTTCAAAGCTCTGTATTCATGTTTCGTACATATAGGCGTACACATACATACATGTATCTATACATAAAGGTATATGTATTTTACCGTCGCGTGGACTGCTCACACAATGGGTCGCGGAAATGGCAGAAAAACTCATTAGTGAGTCGCGAAGTACCGTCTGTGTGACAAAACTTGAGATAAAATGATGGACGACAAAGTCTTTAACAATGAAGGTCCGTCGATATTTTTGACATTAGAGGCACAATGCTTTGCTTTGATACTTCTTGTGTTGGTTATGATTTTTGTTTTGGACGAATTCAGGTTATTGAGGATTGGTTTTTGTTGAGGGAGGACCGAGGCATATTGTCCAACAGTCAGCTTAGGCCTAGCCAACTTGTGGAGCATACGGTGGAGGTCTTCCCGGCTTGGGTGGGGCACCGCTGTGTCCTCGTGGAGGCGATCGGCTGCGGTAATTTCTCGCGTCCGGCCTTGGTTCAGGCCATGGTACGGAGCGAGAGGGCATGGGAAGCTCTCACCTGGTCACCTCCTTCTGCGAAGCAGTAATGCTCGCGAAGGAGGAAGCGGAACGCGTGAAGGAGATGCAAAGTTTACGCCCTCACGCCACTAGCCGCCGCAGGAGACGCCCTGGGCGTCACAAATCCCAGGCCAATTCCCGGCCACCGTAGGCACGAGCTTGCGGACGGTGAGCAATGGGCAACTCGCTGTCCGATAAGGACCAGGCCTGGGTCGACGGCGCGTTGTATTCCACGCGCGCCCCAAAGAGATGTCAGCACAACTGACGGGGTCCGCTAGGACCGATGCCTGCCGGGGTCGCGGGAAAGTCCGAAAGGGATACCGTGGCCCCTGGCAACATACAGGCAACTGAAGGAACACGGGTGGGTTTAAGTTAGTAGAATCTGACACGCCCTCCCGCTCTGCCCAGAGCGGGAGAAGTTATTTGATTATTTCCCACCCAAAAAAAGGCCAGAACTAAGTTACGAATACGGTTTATGTATGTATGAGAGTGAATAAATACCTAGCTACTTACGGTCAAAGTGGGTATCTGCCTGCTTGCCTACCTACACCTTATTTTTATTGTAAGGACGCAACACTATTGTAACTATTTATTTCTAGCTCATTAAATTTGGTGTTCCAGCAATTGTACCTAAGACACAGTGGCACTTCGCGAGTGCCGACAGAAGTGAAAACTTGAACAATTAAAAAAAAACTTCCAAAACCTTTAAAGTAAAAATACTTGCATAGAACATTGATCCGTAACGTAATATAAGAGTACAATCGCGTTTACAAAAATGAGGTGTCGGTAACGGTGTCGCGAGTTCAATTCTTTTTACCATCTCAAAAATGCCCAACGCGCCTAAAGAAGTTTTCACTTCAAAAAACACTTATTTCAATAATTCTCTGAAAAATCATCACGTTTGGAAATGGCTACATCCACCAATGACAAAAAATAATTATTCCGATGTCAACGCGTTGGACCTGCATTCACTTTACGTTCGGAAAATACAATGAGAGCAACAAAAGGTGACGTTGATCGGAATTTGTTCACAGTTTCCAGCGTTTTCCATGAATTTCAGAGTTCGAAAAAAAATTGGTTGCCTGTAAAGTCGGTATACGGGCGAAAGTTTTACGTGACAACGACTTTGAGTGGTAAAATAATTTTAATGTGAATATTCATTCGTATAGTAGGAAGAAGGATGAAATAATAGTAACAATTTAAAACATTTATTTATACACATGAACCGGTGTGTATGCCTATCTCTCTCACTCTCTCTCTCTCGCTCTGTCTCTCTCGCTCTTAGGCGGGCTAACTGTGCTCGAGTGGAAGGGACGCGTGCCTTTCACTTTTTATGTCTGTCTCTCTCGCTCTTAGGCGGGCTAACCATGCACGCGTGCCTCTCACTCGCTCTCATTGTGAGCGCATAACGTGAGCGGAGCGTAACGCAGTTTCTTGAAGTGTCACCCGGCAAACCAATTTATAAGACGTTGTCACGTCAACATTTTTATTTACCGATCCAGTAGTCCAATACTGACGAAGAGGATAACTATGTTAAAATCGTATAAAATCATTTGTCATCGGCACTCTGGAAAGTTCTGCGAAAAGGGTAGTGATTAAATTAAGTTTGTGCAGAATATGTTGGTAAATACATACCTAATAAAAAAATTTTTTATGTAAACCTACATGGGCACTTATGAAACGTCAAAAGCTCCAGGTTCCAATTGGTCGTTTCCTATGGAGAAAAGCCGGCAAGAAACACCACATTTACTCTTTTAAAAAACCGGCCAAGTGCATGTCGGACCACGCACAATGTAGGGTTCCGTAGTTGGGATGAATTTATCCCAAGAACAAACTTAACTTTATAGTTGAAAAAAAAAATCTTTCATACAGAATGTATGGGTGAACATGTTTTTACAACCGCAAATTTAAGTTGGTCGATTATTACTCATTAACTTGTAAAGCCTACTCAGCTGTGATAGTTTTCCTTTTAAATTCGTTATATAAGCTACTGCCGTGAATTTTTTCACATACCTAAAACCAACCATTTAGCTGGCAGGGGAGGGGGGCGGGGGACACTTGACTCTAACAACAATTTTCACTTTAAAGCTTAATATTTCGCAAACGGATCTCTGAATTCAAAAATGGTTTAATTACACTCACAATGTTTTTGAAAGACCTTTCCAACGATACCCCACACTAAGGGATAGAAAAAAAAAAAAACATCCCCACTTTACGTGTAGGGGAGGTACCCTAACAAAAAAATATTTTTCATAATTTAATTGTACCACTTTGTCGGCATGATTAATATGTATACCCATGCTAAATTACAACTTTCTAGTGCTAACAACCTTGGAGCTAGACCGCGGACAGACAAAGAGACAGACAGACGGACATGACGAAAATTAAAGGGTTCCTTGTTTACTACGGAACCCTAAAAATAACTTGCTGGCTTTTACAATACTTTCAAATAACAGTGTTACTAGGTATAGGAGGACAGTGTAGGTCTTCCAATAAGGACCAGTTACTTAACAAAAAAAAAACAACCGACTTCCAAAAAACACTACAAAGTGAAAAATAAAAAATAACTTTAATTTCGGAAGTCGGTGTCTTCGGTTTTGAATTTTCGTTTTTTGTCACCGACTTCAGAAATTAAAGTTATTTTTCACTTTGTAGTGTTTTTTGGAAGTCGGTTGTTTTTTTTTTGTAAAAAGTTTTTATTTTTCACTTTTCAGTTGTGGTACCTACCTACTCCACGCAAATCCGAAAACCACTACCTGCTATGTAAATAACAGTGTCAGGAACTTATCATATCTTCCACATACTAAGTGGGAAAAAGTACGTATTATTGAAGCTAACTCAAAAACTAACAAAGCAAAATTTATAAAATTTATATGGGACCAGCTCGAGAGCATACCCTTTCAAACAAAAAAAGAATTTTCAAAATCGGTCCACAATTGACGGAGAAATCGATGGACATACATAAAAAAAAAGACAAAAAAAAAACAAACATACGCGACGAACATATAACCTCCTCCTTTTTGGAAGTCGGTAACAAAATAGAAAATGGTCAACAGATCTACAGTCCACTAAGCCTACAGCGTTCTCACATTCACACAATACAAAAGAATCTATACAAAAGATAAATAAATTAATAAAAATAAAAACCTATTTTAATTAAACGCAATAACACATGATTGCTATTACCTGTCCTATGTATACCTAGGTAGGTAAAGTAGGTACTTACTTCCTTTGATAAACCATCTGACTTTCAAGAAATTGCCAACAATGCCTACAACTAACACATTAACACCAAGACACCAAGATGAAGATGGAGGGACGAATTAGACTCCTTATACTGAAACGACATTGGCCACACACAATAATAGAAGACGATAGAAGTGTTTCGAAAAGAGAGGAAGCCTTGGCCCAGCAGTGGGACTTAAGAGGCCTGCGAACACGGCTCGCAACTACAAATCTAGATGTTACCAAAATTCAATTCCAAGCACGTTGCGCTGGTGTGAGTGCCTGTCAGAGCGATATACATCTACAGTGAGCAATACTACCACGCACACATTGACCATTATTGCTTGACGCGATAGCACTACTAGCTTTCGAAAATTTATGATAAATTTGGATGTGTTCCGTAATACCAAAAATTATTAATGAAAACTTAATATTACAACTTAATTAACTTAATTTCCATTTTTTTTTCGATAATTTGTCACTTGATAATATAAGCTATGCTTCTGCAGAAACAATATTATAAATATTGTTGTTTATAATACAGAAAAAACAATATGAAGACATGTTATTTACTCTGTAAAAATGTGCGAAATTAAATTCGTTTAAACTTCATTTTTGAAAAATTTTCTTTTATAGTTTTTCAAGTCTAAATCCTAGCACGGCGAGTTGTGCTGGGGCGGCTGCTGCAGGTGCAGAAAACCTCAAGCGGCGCAAATATAACAACCTTACCGGTAGCTATATTTTTGAACCGTTTGGGGTTGAAACACTAGGGCCATGGGGTCCGAGTGCTCATCGATTATTCCGGGACATCGCCAAGCGGTTGGTCGACTCTTCACGTGACCAAAGGGTTGGCCAATTTTTAGGCCAAAGAATTAGCGTTGCCATACAACGTGGCAATGCTGCCAGCCTTTTGGGCACCTTTCCCACGGACAGCGATGCGGATGAATTTTTTGATGCCCAATGATTTGTTCCTACATTTTATTTTATTTTTTCCTCTGTATATAGTTAGTTCTAATTAATGTTCACAACTAAAATAAATAAACATTCGTTAATTGAAAAAAAAAAAAAAAAAAAAAAAAAAAAATCTAAATCCGAATAACAACATAATATGGTGGAAATATGCCCAAATTGCAAATTATTTAGGTATTACGTTCGTATGGACAATTCATGCGTCGCCGCGTTCTTAACAGGCTAGATAAAAAGATCGATAGAACAGATATATAAAGAAAATACAGCGATAGCCTACATAGTGGTGTGACCGTCAGAGTGCCAAGTCAATGAGTTCGCACCCAAGGCACGCACCTCTGACTTTTCGGATTCATGTGCGTATAGTATTACTAGCTATTTTCCGCGGCATAGCTCGCGTGGAGGTCGGAAATTATCCCAAGGAAACGTACTACCAGGATAAAAGTATCCTATGTGTTTATCCAGGGTTATAAACTATCTATCTGCTTCATCTAAATCCTATTAGTAGCATAACATAATAGTTGAATACTATCGTGAATTTATGCAAGCCTAGTACTTTTTGTTAGGTTATTGCTCAGAAATTGTGCACAACGTCTAATGATTGAAATACTATCTTGAATTCATGCAAGCCTAGTACTTTTTGTGCCAAGTTTTAAATTTATTACTCAAGGATTTTTCTTACAAACGAAATCCCCCTTTTCGCCCTCTCGTGGAATTTTCAAAAACCCCTTCTTAGTACTCCCTACATTATTATAAAAGGAAGTTGTGTGCAAAATTTCACGTTCCTAGTAACAGTAGTTTCGGCTTTGCGTTGATATGTCAGTCAGTCAAGAAGATTATCATCACCTGCTTCAAAAACGGTAAAGGAAAACATCGTGAGGAAACCGAGAGATATTTCTCGACGGCACGTGAAATCAAATCAGAGGCTTTAAAACTCTGAGAGGTTAGTCACGAACCACACGAAAAGAAGACCTTCCTACCCGTGGTTACTTGAGTCTTGCCGAAAATCCTGGCCCTCAATAGGAGAAGAGGACAAGTTTATTGAAAAGGGAGAGGAAAGCCTTTTGGCCAGCAGACTAGATAGACACAACAAATAAAGAAAACCAAGTGTGGCAAACTAACTAATTATCTATGGTTGGCACTGTTAGATATAACCTGACAACACTAGTTGGTCTAGGGAGTTAGTCTATGGTTCAAGAAAAACCAGAGGGCTTTGAATTACCATGTAAAACTCCGGCTACCTCAATATTATTACTAGACTCCACTTATCGTGTACCTAACTAACAAGTTTAACGAGACACAATATAATTTTAATTGTTATCCACCTCAATGAGGCGTCGTAACAGATGATGAGTTATCCTGTGTCTGTGTACCTATACAATTGTTCCGCCGTCGCTTAGACACTGTTACGAGTTTCATTGAAATAAACCAGGCGCCATGACGCGCCTAAATTGTAATTTAGGCGCGCCATAACATAACAGTGTCCAAGTGACAGCGGAACAATTGTATACACAGACACAGGATAACAAACTTGTTAGTTAGGTACACGATAAGTGGAGTCTAGTAATAATATTGAGGTAGCCGGAGTTTTACACGGTGATTCAAAGCCCTCTGGTTTTTCTTGAACCATAGACTAACTCCCTAGACCAACTAGTATTGTCAGGTGTCTAACAGTGCGAACCATAGATAATTAGTTGGTTCGCCACACAAGTAATGAAGAATACTTACACAGTGGTAATAATTAGACATTGACAACAATTTAACGCATCTCAGTACCTAAGGACGATTTTTGTAGTCCAACTGTTAACACTGATGTGCGATTGACTGTGCATATAATTTACTCGGATAACCCAGGATCTGTATTTACAATCTGCCTAGCCTTTTCCCAACTATGTTGGGGTCGGCTTCCAGTCTAACCGGATGCAGCTGAATACCGTATTTTACATGAAGCGACTGCCTATCTGACCTCCACAACCCAGTAACTGGGTAATACGATTGCCCTTGGTAAGACTGGTTGTCATACTTTCGGGCTTCTGACGACCCGTAAGGACTGTCAAAGATCCACGAATGACAGCCGGGACCAACGGCTTAACGTGCTTTCCGAGGCACGAAGGAGTCTCGGTATGTTAAGATGGTCACCCATCCACAGACCAACCCCGGCCAGCGTAGCTTAACCTGATGAATCGCACCGTGTGGCTGTTATTACTTAGCCACGAGCTCCAGGATCTGTATTTACGATCCTCCATAAAACATTCGTAAACTCGAATAGATCAATAACTCCGTAAACAAACGCACACGGTTTATTAACCCCACATCAAAGAGAAACCGATCCATTCGTTTATTTATTTATTTAAAACCTCGTTTTTATTCTTTGATCTTTTAATTTATATGTTCGTGAAGGTAAAAAAGCTGATGTTGTTATCAAGCTCATTATGAATATCGACCTACTGAAAGTTTTCTTTATTTAGTGGCATTGTTATTTAAATGCAGTTAGAGCAGAGTTATTTTCAGTTTCTTGAAGGTGAATAGCGTATTAAAATTGTGAAAAGTAAGTATTTACCAGTTATTTGTTGTACTTTATATAATCTTCTACTTCATAAAATTTTTAAATTCATTAATTAATTGACTGGCGGACAACAGTCTAAACCGCTTGGCCTAGAAGCCTCAAATGTTGACTTTATATTGGAGGGATTTATGTTAAATTAGGGATGAAAGTTTGTTGAGGGTTTAGCGGTATGAGGAACAGGGTGTAAAGTTCACTCATCCACCATAGAAAAGGGAGGATCCTCCGACCAGACGAGTGTTGTGTCTGGCGGGCAACTGCCCATCGGTTTGAAGTTGAAATCTTGTATCTATGTCGATCGCTCGGTAAACTCTAATAGCGCGATGCAGGATTTGTGTGACGTCATGTCTATGATGCGTAGTTTGTATGTTTGTATGTGGCGGTGTAACCGCTACAAGGGGCTCATGGCTGGGTAATAACAACCGCATGGGTGGATCGGTCAGGTTAAGGTACGCTTGCCGTGGTTGGTCTGTAGATGGGTGACCATCTTTACATACCGAGACCCCTCTATGATTCGGAAAGCACGTTAAGCCGGACCCATCTGTAATTCGTGGACCTTTGACAGTCGTTAATGGCGTCAGAAGGCCGAAATTCTGACAACCAGTCTTACCAAGGGGTTTCGTATTACCCAGTAACTGAGTTGTAGAGGTCAGGTAGGCAGTCCCTCCATGTAAAATACTGATATTCAGCTGCATTCAGGTTACAGTGGAAGCCGACCCCAACATGAAATAGGTAGATTGATTGATTGTTATTTAAATGCAGTCAGAGCAGAGCTATTTTCAGTTTCTTGAAGATTGAATAGCGTAGAATGATGAAAAGTATTTACCAGTCATTTGTTGTACCTATCTTCTAGTTTATAAAATTCCTAAATTCATTAATTCACTGACAGACAACGCAGAGTCTAAACCGCTGGATCTAAAAAGCATTAAATTTTGCACAAGTTCCTCAATACTAAGGTATTTGTACACGGCAGATGTGAGTGGAAACGGGAGGAGCCGCTCTAGGAGGACAGAGTAAAGAAACGGTTAGGAGGAAATACAAATAAATAAATAAAATTAGTTTATTTCAAGTAACTAAACTCATTTACAAAAGGATACAGACAGGATAACAAGCACAGACAAAAACGAAGACTCACAAGGTAACAATGTCTGCTGCAGCATTGCCGGATATAAGGGCAATCGTGTCTGTTCGCGCTGCCGCGCACTCTGTGCACCAGACGCGCACCGCTTGCGCATCGTCGCGTGACAGTAGTCGATGCACGTCTCCGCGGACATGTCCCAGGTGCTGCATTGGCGGGGCAGCCCCACCACCGCCCTGAACGCTTTATTGAACTGGACGTAGAGGGCGCGGTATGCCGCATGAGTAAAGTCAAAGTCAAAGTCAAATAATTTATTTCAATTAGGCACAAAAAGGCACTTTTGAACGTCAAAAACAAAAAATAGAATTGATTCTAGTCGCCCCTTCCAAAGGGTAGTTTTCGTATGGAGAAGAATGGGCAAGAAACTCCACCGTTATACCACAGGCTGCACATATACTGACCATAATGGTGATGTTCTTCAGAAAGGTCAGGTGCGTAGTACCCGCAACCGAGGTGCGTGGACAACTAGGTGTATGAACATAAACGAGGCAAAAGGAGGATGTAAGGATCGTAGCAGATGGCGTTCTGTAGTTTCTGCCTATCCCCATGGGAAGAAGGCGTGAGTTTATGTATGTATCTACAGTCCTTTCAGTCATTTTACCTCTGACAGCAAACCAAGCAGCAAACCACCAGCAACCTTATTGTAAGAAGAATAAGGATCACTTTTATTTTGACAGTGCTGCAAAAGGCGCAACCTTATTGCAATGAGAATAAAGGTCACTTCAAATTTGGACTGTAAACTGGTGTAGAGTCCGGGCCACCTCTGAAGTCCTTTTGACGCGGCTAGTGTCCGTCATTGCATCACATAATCACATTGGATACAAATGCAATTTATATTAAAATTTATAAAAACCCTCGGCACAAACATTTCCTCATTTCTCTTTCCTATTCCATCACTAGACCCTGTTCATAATCTATCTATAACCTATTCATTGAAACCATTCCAATGAGCCCAAACACGATACCTGTGCTGTAAGTTGGTAAGGGAGTTGGGTATCCTGCAAATTTCAGGTGATGCTGCAGCATCAGTTCAAGGTTACTATGTTCTTCTAATATCATTGAAGTAACAGAATACCAAATTTCAAATCGATCAGACCTGTGGAAGATACTCACATTCATTCATCAACTAGAAAAGAGCTGATAATCTTCAAACAGCTGAACTGATTTTTCTAAGAACCATCGCTAGAAAACATCTCGACGTCTTATGCACGAGCTGTGATTTTAATAGGATACCTAGTATTAACTGTGTGGTATTTGATTTTGTGTTGGAGAAATAGAATAAGTAAGTACATGAACAAGTGCCTATTATTTCTAAACCTTATATTCAAAAGCCATGAACCTGAATAACAGTTAATTTTCATATTTAAACTATTACTAGATTCTCTGTAAGAGTACAGAGTCTACATCTCAGAAGTGGGATGTAGACTCTGTACTCTTAATAAAAAAGTGTATTCTAATCGATTCATCCGTTTAAGAGCTACGGTGCCACAGACAGACACACACATAGCGGTCTAACTTATATACCCCCTCGTTTTGTTAAAAACACAATATTCCGCCGGCTATATTTCGTGGCTCGCACTCTAGATAGTTCCGCGTTCCGCCATCTCTTGGTCGGATATATAAAGTTCTGCGGAAGCTGAACATACAATGAAATAACAAAAATACATTATTAAAATTACTTTTATTAAGACTAGGTATACAACGATAAGGCACTGGATTATTTACAAGGTAATGTTAACACTAGAAAGGAAGCTTATTTACAAGTTTATTGCTAATAAATACGTATTTTGTAACGTGGTATTTCAGTTCTTCTCCTAGCGTTGTCACTTCCGCGACATCATCAGTAGATGGCTCTGAAATAAAATACATAAATTATAAATACTTTTCTTTTATTTCCTATTTACGCAAGATTCTATAACTATTGTAGGAAAGTTTAATTATGTGGTTATAAATAAATAAGAAATCTACATTATTATTTTCTTTAGGATTTATAATTATATCTACCATCAATTTAGGTACCTATAAAATACAATTTTGATAGTCTACATCAGGGGTTCCCAACCTTTTAACATACGCGTCTCCCTAACTTTCCTTTAAAATCATTACGCCCCTGATTTACTTTTCGACATAAGCAGAAAAGCATAGGAACGTAAAGCGACCGAAAGTGAGGTCGAAAATGTTTGCACCCCTTTAGATAGGTTAGATTTGCTTTTGATCATTCAAATAGATATAGAAGTTACTTTGTCAAGTTTTGCAGAAAAACTCAAGAATTATGAGGATGAAAAATGTTGTACAATTTCGGATTCGTTACATTCTTTTTTGACCATTTATACAGAAAAAAAGCGGCCAAGTGCGAGTCGGACTCGCCCATGAAGGGTTCCGTAGCAGCAAGTAACATTGAATGAAAGGTAAATTGCTGTTTATGATTTATGACGTGTTAAAAAAAACTACTTGCTAGATCTCGTTCAAACCAATTTTCGGTGGAAGTTTACATGGTAATGTAAATCACATATTTTTTTTAGTTTTATCATTCTCTTATTTTATAAGTTACAGGGGGGGGGGGACACACATTTTACCACTTTGGAAGTGTCTCTCGCGCAAACTATTCAGTTTAGAAAAAAATGATAATAGAAACTTCAATATCATTTTTAGAGACCTATATCCATAGATACCCCACATGTATGGGTTTGATGAAAAAATTTTTTTTTGAGTTTGAGTTCTAAGCATGGGGAACCCCAAAATTATTTGTTTTTTTCTATTTTTGTGTGAAAATCTTAATGCAGTTCACAGAATACATCTACTTACCAAGTTTCAACAGCATAGCTCTTATAGTTTCGGAAAAAACTGGCTGTGACATACGGACGGACAGACAGACAGATAGACATGACGAATCTATAAGGGTTCCGTTTTTTGCCATTTGGCAACGGAACCCTAAAAAGAGTTACTTTTTCGACTGACGAATCAAAAGAATGTAGAAGGAAGAGCGAGCAAAGTGAGCTCAAAATTGTAGCACGCCGCTTCGGATAGGTTCGGGTTTCTTTAGTCCATTCATACAAAAGTAGGTAAACTTATTTTGTCAACTTATGCAGAAAAGCTGAAAGCTCATTTTACAGTACCTGCCTAGACCTATAGTATTATGAAACGTTCGGGTTTTGAAAACTAGCCTAAACATTTTATAATTCTATAGTTTAATATTAGAGCCGCCGCGCCCCCATTGGTCACTCTACGCCCGCCTAGGGGGACGCACCCCACCGGTTGGGAATCCCTGGTCTACATAGATAATATTTTATAAAAAGACAAACTAACTTATCGTGACGTTCTGGATGTTAGATTACCCATGTTAACTTGTTTTACTGAATAGCACCAAGGAGCTTCATATTTGTAACAATTTCTGTCGCGCCAATAGAGGGCGCTTTTATAAACAAAATGTCTTAGTGGCATATGCACGCGACAATCGCTTTTAAATAAGACGCGGCCTGAGTGGCAAATGATCGCGACGATCACTTTCTATTAGGACAAAGTCATACAATTCCCGTAAAGTAGTTTTTGAAGTGTGCGCTGGGCATTTTTGAGATGAGACTAAACCATTGATTTCGCGACACCACGACGACACCTCATTTTTATAAACGCGATTGTGCTCTTTATTTATATTACGTTACGGATCAATGTTCTATGCAAGTATTTTACTTTAAAGGTTTTGTAAACGCGATTATGCTCTTTATTTGAATAAGGTTACGGACCAATGTTCTATACAAGTACTTTTCTTCCACCAAGGCGATCTTGTTCAAGTTTTCACTTCTTTCGGCACTCGCGGAGTGCCACTTTTTTTTAAAATAAATTCTAAGCAGTTATCCTAACTTACCTAAGTTCTGCCACACAGCCGGCGGGAAGACTGATTGTTGTGAGAAGACGTACACCATCTTGGAGTCTCTTTGAATGCCTTTGGAAGCTGCATTCTCTTTTTTTGTCATTTCTACGCGATACCAGAAGGCCGGCTTCCTAAAACAAGACATTAATAGATTACAATCTTAACTAATAATGCGAAAGTGAGTTTGTTTGTTACGCTTTCACGCTAAAACTGCAGAACGGATTTAGATGAAATTTGGCACATGGGTAGACAACGACCTGGAGGATAGCTAGCTAGACATAAGATACTTTTTATCCCGATATTGGTGCCGATTCCCTTGTTCACAAACTAAACAAAATTTAAGTTCAGTGCATCTTTTTCTTTCTATTTCATTAAGAAAAGGACAGAAGAAAAATTTTAGTTTAGTCCTGTCAAATTAATCAGCGCCTGTCACTACTCCATACAAGTTTAGACGTGATTAAAAACTTGCCAACTAAAATTACGTCAATTGCTGATTAATTTGACAGGACTAAACTAAAATTTATCTTCTGTCCTTTTCTTAATGAAATAGAAAGAAAAAGATGCACTGAACTTAAATTTTGTTTAGTTTGTGAACACGGGAATCGGCACCATTGTTACGGGATCGAGACTTACGCGGTTGAAACCGCGGGGCGTAGCCAGTAAGTAAAATAAAATAAACACATTAAAGGTACAGCCACATTATTTTTGTTTTGGCGTGCGCATCAGTATTTCATGACCGAATCCGGTCGCTTTGTTACTTGTTTGTGGCCTTACTGTATCAGAACTTAAGAACGTTTATACAGAAAGTGAGCAACGTCGCAAATAGCTGTCAAATATTTCGCTATTTTGATTCATCATCAGCCTATAATGTTCCCACTGCTGGGACACAGGCCTCCTCTCTGTGAGAAGGAGTGGGCCGTAATCCACCACGCGGGCCCACTGCGGGTTGGTAGATGTCACATGTCTTGGAATTTTCGGTTCTAGGACTTCTTTTTTCTAGGTTTCCTCACGATTTTTTCCTTCACCGTTTAAAACTTCACTGTTTTGATTAGTTTGGCGATATTACTGTATGAAAATAAGATATATATGGCTAACTAGTGGACTAAAATATTGATTATGAAATGCAATAATTAATATCATAACACCGAATATTTAGTTTTAGATGTAAAAAAAAAACAGTGGCACTCCGGGGGTGCCGACAGAAGTGAAAACTTGAAAAAAAATCGGCACAGCGGTAATCAACGCGTTGATGTCTCTTACTCCACGCACCGTGGTAATCAACGCGTTGATATCTTTTTAATGGTCAAAAGCTGGTGTCGTTACAGTGTCGCGAAATCAATGGTTTAGTCCCATCTCAAAAATGCCCAACGCGCCTAAAGAAGTTTTCACTTCAAAAAGTATTTGGAAACATGCCAAATGCCATTTTAACACCTAAAACAGTTAGAACATCAAATTCAGTGTTAATTGCAATTCATTATTAATATTCTAGTTTTCAGAGCAGTGGTGGCCCAGTGGTAACGGCCGCGACTTACATACATGTTGTAGGTCGTAGGTTCGAACCCAGACAGGCGCTTTACTTTGTGTAAATTATTTCACCACCACTGCTCTCAAAACGGTGAAGGAAAACATCGTGAGGAAACCGGCATGTCCTAGAACCGAAAATTCGAAGACATGAAACATCTACCAACCCGCACTGGGCCCACGTGGTGGATTACGGCCCACTCCCTCTCACAGAGAGGAGGCCTGTGTCCCAGCAGTGGGAACATTTATAGGCTGATGATGATGATGATGTTTCTAGTTTGCCAACTTTTTGGATGAACGCTCTTATTATAAATTTCTATTGTTTTACCGTTTGTGAGCAACTGGGCAATAATATATCTTACTCGCATCTGACCTACCAAGCAAGATTCCCATAAACTAAGAGGGTGACCAAGGGTGACCACTGAAAATCAGCGCTGTGCTGTGGGTTCCCCATAGCACAGCATCATGCTGAGTGGAAGCCTATCTTGTCACAGTCATGTCGTGCAGCTGCCGTCTAAATAATTTCTGTTCTATGCTCGTGATTTGTTATGTACTTTGTGTTGTTCTCTGATTACTCGTGTCTTTTATGTATGCACGTGTTTCTGTGACAAATAAACCTATTTTTCTTACTTTCTAAGAGATCAGGGATATGCGTAGTAGGACTAGCACTTCATTTCAGTTAACACAAATGTACTGGCATCATAACTATAACAGCAGTGATAGCCTAGTGGTGTGACCGTCGGACTGCCAAGTCATAGGTCTCTAGTTCGAACCCAAGCCACGCACCTCTGACTTTCGGATTCATGCGCGTATTGTACAATTGTGTTGGATCATTTAGCTCCCTTCAAAATGGTTGAGCTGAAAGGTGCTAATCCATGCGTCATGTTCGTGAACGGGCGCCGTCAGTTGGGACTGGTCATCTCTTAGCTGCCAGGGCTTATTTTTAATTTATTTTAATTTTTTGAATTGTTCTTTGTTTTATCTTTTTATTACGGACGCTTCTAACGTGCACGTCTTTCTACATTGTTCTCACATGTTTAATTTCAACATGAATGATGTAACCAATATTTTGTAACAATTTTTTATTTAAAAGAGTGTCCGTGGAGTTTCTTGCCCGTTCTTCTCCATAGGTACCTACTACGCTTTGGAATGGGCAACTAGCTTCATACCTATTTCTGACTGATCGATTCCTTGACAATTTAAAAGTGCCTGTAAATGGTTTAATTGAAATAATTGCTTTGAGTTTGAGTTTATCACTTGCTTCAAAAACGGTGAACGAAAACATCGTGAGGAAACCGGCATGCCTGAGAGAAATGTCTCGACGGCCTGTGAAGCCAAGTCACAGGCCCCTGGGCGGCATAAAAATTCTGACACTAGGTTAGTCACTGACCACACGAAAAAAAAAGATTAAATGATAAATGATAAATGATTTTATTTCTGTAAGTAGGTTTGTACAAACACTTTTACACGTCAATCATATTTTAAAACTAGATGAGGTCGGCGTTTCCTATCTGACTACTCTGAGAAGAAAGGCCGAAACAAACTCAGAGGTCTCAGTCTCTTTTAAAGTCCAGACATAATCTTGGTCAGATCATGTGAAGGCCATGTGGATTGGTGTCTGAAGTGGTCTTTTGAGGAAAGCACCACACAGATTGAGAGGGCCTGTCCAGTCAGTGCACGCATTTGTCAGTTATCGTGCAGCTCAACTCAGAATTTAAGGAGCTCAACGATTCGACGAACAATACCAAAAACAGGACATTTGGGTAGGCTACTTAAATTACTCAAACTGTCAGACCATGATTAGAAGTAACTGAGAAAATATTAAAAACAAAACAAAAAGGAATGACCCACAGAGTCTTCACATTCACAATAATTAAAATAATAAAATACTTTAAAAGTAAATATTCATGTCATTGTTTATATAAAATTCATTAATGTCAATGTGTATATAAAAACCAAGAAATAATCTTGGTCAGAGCATTTCATTTGAGGACCATGTAGATTTGTGTCTGAAATGGTCTTCTGAGGAAAGAACCATACAGATTTGAGTGGACCTGTCCAGTCAGTGCACGCATTTGTCAGTAATAGTGTAGCTCAACTCAGAACTTAAAAGGAGCTCAACGATTCGACGAACAATACCAAAGAAGGGACATTTGGGTAGGCCGCATAAAGTACTCAAAACTGCCAGATTATCATTAGAAGTAACTGAGAAAAAAATAAATAAATATATAAATGACCCACATAGTCCTCACATTCACAATAATTAAAATAATAATAATATTATACTTCACAAGTAAATATTCATGTCATTGTGTATATAATTTTAAAGTTTGCAAAATAAACAATGTTCCGAAAGTAAAAAATAAAAAATTATAATTGGAGCAGCTCAATCCCAAGCCTTTTTGTCCTCAACGTAATCTTTAACGGTATAAAAAGCTTTCTGGCACAACTTACGTTTAATGAATGATTTAAATTTATTAAGGCTTAGATCTTGTACGTGGCTTGGAAGTTTATTATAAAAGCGTATACATTGACATCTGAACGAGCCACCTATTTTCTTGAGCCTTGTTGTAGGTACAACAAATTTGTGTTTGTTTCTAGTATTTATGTTATGGATATCACTGTATTTTTTAAACAATTTTATATTTTTATGGGCATATAAAAGATTATCAAAAATATACTGAGTATTATGGCATGGGTGATAGTATTACTTATCTATCACCCATGCCATAATAGAGGCTAAAATTCACTACAAAGTTGTTTCATTCCATAAGTGCGCGACAATCATTGCAATTGAAACCTTATATTAAGGTGCATAAAAGTCTTATTACGACCACACGTGATTAGTAACAGCTATTCTACCTGTAACAGCAAATAATTCTTACTTCAAATGGTCCTGTACGATGTTATTAGCGATGGGCATGCAGATCTTTTGTACTGGATCACTCATCAGTTGTCCAACAGTTCGTATGGGGGACTTCTCTGATACGTAGTGTTCTAGTAACCGGGATGCTATCGGCTTTAAACTGGCTGAAACATAATATTTTTGTTAAGTAAAATCTTCCACAACAACATGATATTTTTATGTCAGGTACGATAGCTTTTTGAAGTGAAAACTTCTTTAGGTGGGTTGAGCATTTTTGAGATGGGAAAAAACAATTGAACTTGCGACACCGTTACCGACACCTCATTTTTGTAAACGCGATTGTGCTATTTATTTATATTATGTTACGGATCAATGTTCTGTGCAAGTATTTTTACTTTAAAGGTTCTGGAAGTTTTCTTTTTTTGTAAACGCGTTTGTGCTCTTTATTTAGATAAGGTTACGGACCAAGTATTTTTCTTCCACCAAGGCGATCTTGTTCAAGTTTTCACTTCTGTCGGCACTCCCGGAGTGCCACTGTTTTTTTTTTATCAACCTGTATTGTCTCACTGTTGGGAAAAGTCCTCCTCTATAGCTTTCCACTCTCTTCTGTGTATTGCTTTCTCCGACCAATCTCTCAGGCTATGGTCTCCTATAAACACCGTAAGCCGCGTCACGGTGCTTACTATAGAAATGTACTGTTGTGGTCTCTTTCACACGTCGACGTCAACGTCTTGACGTCGTACGCGGCATTTAACCGTCGCGTCTCTAGTTATTTCGAACCATTGCAGCGTCAGGTCATATCAAGTGTCACACGACCACTCGCGAGCATCGACTGAAGCGTCTTCGTCCACT
The DNA here is from genome assembly GCA_949152395.1 of Agrochola litura. Lineage (NCBI taxonomy): Eukaryota > Metazoa > Arthropoda > Insecta > Lepidoptera > Noctuidae > Agrochola > Agrochola litura. The sequence goes on from OX424490.1 coordinate 5,857,271, forward strand.
GCGGACGAATTGACCACCTACGCTATGCATAGCGTTCAGAGGTCGATCGGAACGTTGACGCTGAAGTCAGACGTCGCATATAGTATAAAATAGGAGACCATAGCCTGTAAGTTATCACGCCAGCGTTTCCTAGGCCTCCCTCGGCGACGACCCCCGTTTTTTGGCTAGCATAGCTTCTTTGACTAAATTAATAACTATATTAAAATAAGCCTGTACTGTCCCACTGCGGGGCAAAGGTCTCCCTTCCCAATTTCCACTTTTCCCGGTTTACTGCAATTGTGGGCCAATCCTTTAAGAAGGAGTCCAGCTCATCCCGCCATCTCTTTCTGGACCTGCCGCGTAGTCATTTCCTGTTATTTTGGATCCACTGAGTGGTGATTTTTGCGTATTACAACCCCGACATGCGACAGATGTGGCCAGCCCAGTTCCACTTTAGTCCAGCAACTGTACGGCCAGCGTCCACTATTTGTGTTTTGGAATTATATTATAATTATTATTGCTATTTTATTTTGCAGGACATCCCTTCCCTCTTTCCACTTCCACTCTTATTGTTATTTTATTCTATAATTTATTTATTTACCAAAATCAACTCTCAAACAGCTTTCAGCGCGATGTAGATGTTCTAAGCACGCGTGGACTTGAGCGAACTTCATCAGAAGACTCTTCCACGGGCTTATGTCGATCTCATCTGTTATTAGCGGTACCTGCAAAAAATACACGGAATTATTATGACAGCCAGTTTTTTTTTTTTTTTGTGGTTTGTGACTGTGGTGTCAGAGTTTTAAAGCCACCCATGGGCCTCTGACTTGGCTTCACATGCCGTCGAGAAATATCTCTAAGGTGCAGCGCAGTCGACACACTTTTTGTGCGATCGAGTCTGTGGCGCACATTCAAATTCCTAGCTTATTCGTAATGTGAGCTACGGAATGGTTCCTAAATTAAATTTTAAATTGACAGAAATTACTATCGAGTGACACATCATATAGAATAACCTGCATTCGGAAAACATCGGGGACAAATAAGACATTTTCGTGCGCCACAGACTCGATCGCAAAAAAAGTGTGTCGTCTGCGCTGCACCTAAGGCATGCCGGTTTCCTCACGATGTTTCCTTCACCGAAGTTTTCGGTAATGCCCTAAGTATAAATTTATTAAGCAGCAGACAACTATCTTCTATTGCAAATGAACTCATATGCCACAGGGCCCACAGGTATGGAACATAGCATAGTCAGCCTTTACTCTTGTAGCTTGTGGGTTAGGTATACGCAGAAGGCTTACAGCGCTCTGCGCGTGCAATATAATAATGCGCTGAGGATATTGTTGAGGCTGCCTCGGTTTTGCAGTGCATCGGGCAGGTTTGCGGAAGCGCGAATAGATGACTTTCATGCCATCATGCGCAAGTGGTGTGCATCGATGTTGCGGCGATTCACGGGTAGAAAACCCTAACAGCTGCGAATAAGGCCGAAAGGGACATTGTGGCCCCGGCAACAGGGAACCGAAGGAACACGGGTGGGGATTTAGTCAGTAAGAGTCTGATACGCCCTCCCGCTCCACCCAGAGCGGGAGGCGGGAGAAGTTATTTGATAATCTACCACCCAAAAAAAAAAGGGGGTAGCCCTAATAGTATTTTAGTTACACTAGCGGACAAGGTTGATGGACCATTTATCAGGCTCTGGGCTAGCAGACATGTGTACATGTCCAAGTAGCCCATTAATTAATAATGGTTGTATTTTTAAGTTATTGAGTTTACTAACTTAAGCTAAGTTCTTACTAACACTATATGGATCCCTTGGTCTGAAATAAAATGATTGAATTTGAATTTACATATCCACTGCTGGGACTTTGACTTTCTCCCTGTAACAACTAGTGATGTGCCGGATATCTGTTTCCGTATCTGTATTCTAGATATCCAAGGGAGAAGAAATATTCGTATCCATTACTTTTGGCGGATCTTAAACGGATCTTTTATATTAATACATTTCATTACGTATATGAAATTTAAAAAATAGCTAGCAATGAAATACTGTTAAAACTTCAACCCAAACTAGTTTAATTTCTTAAAAATAAAATCACATTTATCTAATACCTATAAACGAGCAATTCTTGTATATACAGGGTGTTTGGCAGAACATTGAACATACGAAAATGGTGGATAGGTGGGGTCATCTGCTACTTACTCACCCCTAATTTATTTGGCCCTGCCCCCCTGGATATTTTCTTTTTTATGCAAGTTTAAATTAAGATTTAATTATTTTTTACATCTTTGTGTAAGTTTGAGGACTCATAACTTTTTTTCTAGCTAATATCTGAATAAAGCAATAATTTTATAAAAATCTGCCAACATTAAAGATTAAAAAAAAAAACAAAAATATTGCCTGTTTTACCCATTTTTAATAAAAATGACACTTTAAAGTTAAGAAAGTGGTGAAACTAGAAGAAAGCAAAAATATTTTTTTAAACATATCCAGGGGGCCAGGGCCAAATAAATTAGGGCTGAGTAAGTTGCAAATGACCCCACCTATCCACCATTTTCGTATGTTCAACGTTCTGCCAAACACCCTGTATAATCTAAATCACGGAAACGGCTCCAACGATTTTCATGAAATTTTGTATGCAGGGGGTTTCGGGGGCGATAAATCGATCTAGCTAGGTTTCATTCTTAGAAAACGTCGTTCAAAAAAAAATCATCGGTCATCTAGATATTTGTAATTAAAGTAGAGTACTAGTAAAGTAAGTTATAAGGTAGTAATTAAACTATCTTTATAGTGAGATCAAACCTCTAATCTTTGTGCTATGCTAATTGAAATAATTATCAAGGTGTTAACATCAATTAAAACAATGAACTTAAAAACATTAACTTGACAGTTTTCTCCCCCAAAAGTCCGTTACGATGAGGATCATAAATAATTCGTGCTGAAGCTGAAGAAAGTTGAGACCCGTATCCGTATTCTAGACCATTTCTTTTTTGGGTGGGATATTATCAAATTACTTCTCCCACTCTGGGCGGAGCGGGAGGGCGTGTCAAACTCTTACTGACTAAAACCCACTCGTGTTCCTTCGGTTGCCCTGTTGCCGGGGGCCACGATTTTCCTTTCGGCCCTTATTCGCAGCTCCGACAGGCATTGGCCCTAGCAGACCCCGTCAATTCTGCTGACATCTCTTTGAGGCGCGCGTGGAACACAACGCGCCGTCGACCCGGGCTTGGTCCTTATCGGACGGCGCGGATCTAGACCCTTATGATCCGTATTCGCGGATCACATTTTATAACGATCCGTTCAAGAGCATACCGATTTCACTATGTCCTTTTTCGCCTAAAGTAGTGTACTGCACATGCTAAAAAGCTTTAGACACAATCCAAGCTCAGATATTTATAAAACTAGTTCAGCAGTTCTTTTGATTTAGCCTGCTGTCTGCACAAAATCAAAGACTCAACTTACTTCATTAACATCTTTCTTCTCACTGACAAGCCCATGTTTCTTCAGCGACGCGAAGTCATCAACGGTAAGTTCATTAGGATCCTCTTCATAGAAGGACTCGCAGTCCAATCGTATAGAATGATCCGTCGACGTGAGACTCTCGAACGGGTTCAGTTGGAAGTCGCCACCGCTCATCGTCATGTCTTGTATGGTCTGATTTATTTGTTCTATTGATTCGTGTGTTCTGTAAATAAATATAATCACAACATTTATATCGAATCGATACATATTTTTTGTAAAGTGAAAACTTCTTTAGGCGCTTAGGCGCGTTGGGCATTTTTGAGATGGGAAAAAACAATTTAACTCGCGACACCGTTACCTCATTTCTGTAAGCGCGATTATGCTCTTATTTATATTACGTTACGGATCAATGTTCTATGCAAGTACTTTTACTTTAAAGGTTTTGGAGGTATTTTTTTTAAAACGCGATTGTGCTCTTTGTTTAGATAAGGTTACGGATCAATGTTCTGTACAAGTATTTTTCTTCCACAAAGGCGATCTTGTTCAAGTTTTTACTTGTGTCGACACTCTGGGAGGGCCGCTTTTTTTTTAAAATTGATGTTTCTGTTTGTAATGTCAAAATAAAGTATATACGGCACTTAATTATATAACAAAAAACCTATTTTTTTAATATTTGTCTGTCTGCCTTTTTGTTCCGGCTAATCTCCGAAACGGCTGGACCGATTTTAACGAGACTCACTGGCAGATAGCTGATGTTATAAGGATCCTCAAGCTACTTTTATTTTAGAAAAATAATTAGGTTTCACGCGGACGAAGCCGCGGGCTGCAGCTAGTCAGAAATATTGATACACAAGATCATCATCATTTTAGCCGAAAGACGTCTACTGCTGGATATAGGCCTCCCCCATATAGGTATCCAGCGGATTCCTGCGGTCTTTACAAGGTCAGCGGTTATTTTATCGTAACCGGAGCCAAAAGTATCTATCATCTGAGATATCGATACTTTTTTGGAACCCTGTGTGTGCGCCGGCCGTTTTTGAGAGATTGTAAGAAAACCTTGGAGGAAAGACTGGCACAACAGAATTAGCTTATGCGACACTAATCCAATAGTAGACCTACAAGTAGTTATTCCAGGTCTGGCTGTTTGTGTATGTGAGTTTAAATGTTTGTAAACGCACCCACAATACAGGAGAAATTCCTAGTGTGGGGCAACGATTTTTTACAAAAAAAAAAAAAAACAGTGGCACTCCAGGAGTGCTCTCAAAAGTGAAAACTTTAACAAGATCGCCTAGGTGGAACAAAAATACTTGCATAGAACATTGATCCGTAACGTAATATAAATAACGAGCACAATCGCGTTAACAAAAATGAGGTGATATATCTAAAGATTTCACTTAAAAAAAAATAGCAAACTAGCTAGAAAATAAACACGTACCTTGCATCACTATTCCAAATCCCAGCAATAAAGAACGAATGCTCCAACAGCGACATAACTCTCGTATATTCCCACATAGTTTTCTCAGTACCCACTTGCGCGACCAACGATAACGCTTGAGGAGGACTGGCTCTCAAGTTCTTTAGCACTTTGGAGGCTTGAGAGTGACCCCGGGACAGTTTGAGGACTAATTTCGATAGGTAGGTTTTGTTGTTGGCGTCTATCTGTATAAAAATAAAAATAGAATTTTATGGAAAACATCAATAGGTATTTCTGTAAGGAAATAGCACACATATCAACTCGGAAAGGGATCGTCACCGTATCAACTCGAGCCATTCCGTATTTTTTGTATGAAACTCCCTACTGCAACGCACTCTAATCGGAATCGTAACGCAATCGTCTCGCCTCGGTACAAGCCCACGAACCGCGGCGATATGGTGACGATCCCTTTCCGAGTTGATGTGTACTATGAGGAATATCGAATAGGTACTTTTACAATGCTTGTAAATATGTGAACACCATGTATCCATTACATAATTATTTTTTCTGTCATTGCTTCATTTTTAATTATTTTTACCTATTGTGGTACAGTAATCTTATTCCAGGTGCATCGTTTTCACATATAATTATACACCGTGAAATTTGAATCACAGTTTTGCTAGAACAAACGTTATTCAGACCATGGTCTACTACCATTCTACAGCATCCAATAAAAAAAAAAAAACATAAATTGGTTTTTGAAAAAACACAAAGTTTAAAATGTCAAGATTATCTACTGCTTACTAAATTTCGTTTATGCAGGTACATTTCCCTGTAAACAATGCTGTGTCCCGTGCGTGGTGTCTGTGTTGTAGGGAGTAACGATAATCTTGACATTTTAAACTTTGTTTTTTTTGTGTTTTTTCAAAAACCAATTATGTTTTTTTTTTATTGAATGCTGTAGTATGGTAGTAGACCATGGTCTGAACGTTTGTTCTAGAAAAACTGTGATTCAAATTTCACGGTGTATAATTAATGTATACAAAATATTGTAAAACATTTTAAAAGAGTAACGGTGGAGTTTCTTGCCCATTCTTCTCCATACGAAAACTACCTTTTGGAAGGGGCGACTAGAATCAATTCTATTTTTTGTTTTTGACGTTCAAAAGTGCCTTTTTGTGCCTAATTGAAATAAATTATTTGACTTTGACTTTATGACCTGTAGTTTGCTTGACAGCTGGAACGCCTTTGAAGAGTGTTTTCGTAAAAAATATTTGAAGAACATATTTTATGTGAAACAAATCATCTAACACAACAAAATCAGTATTTAATGTTCCCACAGTTGGGACTCGGGCGTTCTCTCTAAAAGATAGGCGATGCAGTGTGTTTTCCATTATTCCAAGTTTAGTGAATATGTCACATGTCTTTGAATGTTTAGTTTTAATTCTACCCAACATGTAGTAATTGAAATAAAAGTTTAAGAACTTACAAAAGGTCTTATTTTTCCTGAAGATATGAATTTCAGGGCTTGAATCAGCAAAGTTATTAGTTCCTCTGCTGTTTCACAATCTGAAAGAAATTAAAAAGTGTTTAGCGTATGATCTGATAGAAATAACATTATCAATGAGACATTCTCCAAAACATAGTTTCTTCAGTAACCCAGCTCAATATTTAGAATACACACTTTACGAATATGAACGACCATGACCATGACGTTTTGCTGTCTGGTTAATATTTGTCACGGCATGTGGTATTTATTTGTTTTACTTAATTTTTTTTTTTTTAATCTTTCATAAAAAAAAACACAGGTTCACAAAAACTTTTCAAGTAAAAAAATAACATTACAGAAAATAGTGTATCGACACCAGCGCCATCCAAACTAGGTAACATAAAAAATAAATCGAACATAAAACTTGCTTCATAAACGGTGAGATATTTCTCGACGGCATGTGAAGCCAAGTTAGATGCCCATGGGTGGCATAAAAACTCTTAACACCAGGTTAGTCACTAATCGCACGAAAAAGAAAGAAATAATTAGTTTTAATTCGAGCAAATAAACGTTGAGATGGAGTTAATGTCATAAGCATTTTCTACCAAGCCAACCTTTGGGTGATGCAGAGACAAACAGTGATAGGTGCAAGGTGCAATCTCAAAAATTGAGGAATAAATATTTGCCGATACGAGAGAATAAGAAGACTAATCTTCGTTCGCAATTTATTCGCCAACCATGTAAACAGACACGAGTTTTAGGAAAAACAACTGTGATGCCTACACATAAGGTTCAGTTTGCGCTACAACTTCATACTTTTTTTTACTTTTTCAATAGTCAGTCTAAAATCAACTTTATTTACTCTCGCATAAAGTTGATGTTTGTTCAAGTGGAAATAACATCAATTGGAAACAAGGTTATAAATAGACTTTTGCTTACCTCTCAGTATATCCCAGAGTTTGTAAGTAAAGTCATTACTAGATCCGATAGTATTCATATCATTGAGACACTGTCCTAATGTAGTGGTATCTTCAGTGACACAAATGCACCCGCCGGCAGGACATTCCGCGGTATACGCGTAAGTCTCAGTTTCATTCAAAAGTTTACTGACGCGTTTTGAGTTGTTCGGACGTTTTGAGCCCGGGACGTTGTTTCTGGAAAGTGATTTTAGAATTTAGTACCTATTTCTTACACATACTGCCTCGTTGGTCTAGTGGGGTTCGGTAATATTGTGTTTTTCTATTTTGGAATTTCTCAGTAATCAAACTCAAAGCATTTATTTCAAATAAACCAATTACAGGCACTTTTGAATTTTCAAGGGGTCGGTCAGTCAGAAAGATGAAGCTAGTTGCCCATTCCAAAGCGTAGTAGGTACCTATGGAGAAGAACGGGCAAGAAACACCACGGACACTCTTTTAAATCAGAATATGGTTACAAAATATTGGTTACATCATTCATGTTGAAGTTAACATGTGAGAACGATGCAGAACGTTAAAAGTGTCCGTAATAGAAAATAAAACAAATAATACAATTCAAAAATTAAATTAAAATAATCCATGGCAGCTAAGAGATGACCAGTCCCTACTGACAGCGCCCGTTCACGAACATGACGCATGGATTAGCACCATTCAGCTCAACCATTTTGAAGGGAGCTAAATGATCCAACACACACGTCACCGTCAGCGAGACATTAGAGTGAGCATGACATACTCTCAGCCGCCAGGGCACATTCAAGTCAATGAAAGACGTACCTAGTAAATGGTAGCTTTATAGTAGGTATATAGTACTCACACGTGTTATGCAATTATACAATGACAACGCTAAGGGATTGAGTCTATACAATGCAAAGATAGTTTTTAAAATCTTCAGCAGTTCCAACAGTATTTTCAAATGCTAATCAATTAGTTTATGCGCCCTTGTGGAGCAGGACCAGCGTCTGGATAATAGTAATAGCCCGGAGTCTGGATTTGTGCCCGGTTGATTGCAATAGGGTCGCCCCCTATTACATGGGACTTAAAAACATAACTGGCGAAATATGGGTGTACTAATAGGTAGGTACACCTCTGCCCAACCCTTCGGGGAAACAAGGCGTAATGTTATGTTATTACACAGACAATGGTGCCGATTCCCTTGTTCACAAACTAAACTAAATTTAAGTTCAGTGCATCTTTTTCTTTCTATTTCATTAAGAAAAGGACAGAAAATAAATTTTAGTTTAGTCCTGTCAAATTAATCAGCGCCTGTCACTACTCCATACAAGTTTAGACGTGATTAAAAACTTGCCAACTAAAATTACGTCAAATTACGTCAAGCGCTGATTAATTTTACAGGACTAAACTAAAATTTCTCTTCCGTCCTTTTCTTAATGAAATAGAAAGAAAAAGATGCACTGAACTTAAATTTAGTTTAGTTTGTGAACAAGGGAATCGGCACCGGCTCCGACGCAGAATGTCCACTTCTCAAAATGTCCACTGCACGCAAAATGTCCTTTTCTCAGAATGTCTCTTTCGCAAAATGTCTCTTTCGCAGAATGTCCACTTCGCAAAATGTCCCTTTCGCATATTGTCCCCTTTTTATTTCTGACATCCTTTAATCATAATTCAATTCATTTTAGCAATTAGCTTTCACACATCATGTTTGACGTGTGTTTATTTGTATCGATATGGGTGTAAGCAAAAAAAAAAATATTGTACAAATCACATTTATTTCTTTGCATAATCGCTTGATTTAAAGTAATTATTTTACCAACTTAATTTTTACTAACTCGCAATAAAAAAATAAGAACCTACCTACGATCCGTTAACTGTAAAAATATTACTTTTTTTTATAAATTGTGGCAATGTCAAATTATTTCGTTCTAATTGAACCAATAATGCCTTATATTTTTTATCAAAATAAATGTCATGTTTTCTTCTATTGTGCTGCACATTTTTAAAAAGACTTCCTTATTACCCTATCCCAGTATTTACTTTCCTTTTTCAACTTAAAGACAAACATGTACAGACTTGGTTTTCTTGGTATACGTCTTGTATTAGCGCGTCGGTGCCAGCCTTCCAAAGCATTCGTTGTTCGATGGCGTTGGAAAGCACAACTCAACAACGTGGTAGACATTTTGGGGTACCACTGATTTTCGAAATACTTTCTAAAACGGTGCATTTCAGAACTATTCGGCGCCTGGTTTATAATATAACACCACGTAGCTGGTATTTTATCTGCTGGCACGAGCGGTATCATCGCAGCGATTCTTGCAACATTTCTACCTTCTTTTGATTTTAATAAGTTATTTTTTTTTTGCATTCTTCCAAATAGCGGCATTAAAATGTCTGTAACAACCACTAACTCTGGCATCGGGGAATACAGCTTCCACCGCGTTCATTTGTGCAATTTCATAATCACATTTGAAGTTTCTTATTTTAATGCCCAATTTGGTTTTTAAAATTCGAAAAAGGCGGGTGTATGTGTCTTGTGTCTTGTTGGGTAATAACGAATATATTACCGGTACTATATTTGTACATTTTTTACTTGAGTTTATATCTAAATGTAAGACATACATTTGATAATATGGTTTTGGTGCAGACATAAAAGTCCCATCTGCAAAATATGAGCCTGGTAATTTTTTAACTTTTTTTGCTTGAGTTGTTGCAAATATTTAAATTTTCTCAGTATCTCCATCTTCACAAATTAAGAATTCTTTTCCCAATACTTCCGGTACACTGGCAGTTTCAGTGCTGTTATGTTGTAGTCTATCTGTATTTAAAAAAGATTTACGTGCTCTGTACAAGGTATCTTTGATAGATCGAAATGAACGTAAACAATCAGATCTATTTTCATGGAGGTTTGTTTGATATTCTTCAAAAATTTGCGGAATAGGTCTGAAATCTTCACAAACGATCTTCTTAAGACTTGAAATGTGATCATGAATTACATATTTTATATCAGCTGACTCACATGTATGACGAGTTTTCCTTGTAATTGTTGTACGTGTTTTATCTAACGTTAACGAAGCACTGCACTCGCGTCTATTTATACACCTCCACAAAGTACCACCACTTGTATTAGTTTTCTTTTTACTGTATCTATGATTACCAGTAATGAGTGTAAGTTGTCCTTTTTGATTATTAACGAAATGGATTTCTTGCTCCATAATGTTTTTTGTTAATTAGTAATAGTAGAATAGGATACACAAATGAACAATAATTTCTCATAACCACTTCTACTTGATATGACACAACTTAAAATATTTTGTAGGTACCCTTATTATACTTTATTGAAATATTCCGTTTTACCTTTAGAAACACATTGTGTTATAATAGTTTCTTAAATTTGATTAAAAATATAATGTTTATTTTTATTGAAAATTGTTTATTATTCATAGTAAAATATGTAACAAATAAAATAATACAACGACATCATGCAGCGCCATCTAGTACACTAGCTAGGAATTAAATGTGGAAATGATGATGTGTGAAAGCTAATTGCTAAAATGAATTGAATTATGATTAAAGGATGTCAGAAATAAAAAGGGGACAATATCCGAAAGGGACACTTTGCGAAGTGGACATTCTGCGAAAGAGACATTCTGAGAAAAGGACATTTTGCGACCAGTGGACATTGTGAGAAGTGGACATTCTGCGTCGGAGCCTCGGCACCATTATCAATCTATTTTACCATTAAAAGCATAATGCTAAGTTTTCCTCTTTAAAATAGTGTTACCTTATTGCAGCTGTTTCCAGATTGACAGAGGCGAATCCAGCAGCAGTCATGTCGACAAGCAGTTGGTTCATATTGTGTAGCGCACACACAGACCTCCAAATAGCATTACACGGACTTGCTAGATGACCCACTATGATCTCTTGTTCCTGCAAAAATGGAATTAAGAAAATGAATGTTACTAGTGGTTTCAATATTTATTTAGAGTTATAGTCGTATTACAAAACATTCAATCTCAGTTCCGAGTCTCTGTGTGTCCTTTGGCAACGTCCTTCTTACCCCTTCCAATTCTCCGTTCCTTGCCTATCTAGTCCATGTCATTCCCCCCCCCTTCTCTGGTTTTCACCAAGTCATCCTACCATCTTTTTAAGGGTTTCCCTTTGTTTCTCTTCCCTCTCTAGGGTACCATAGGGTCACTTTTTTGTTCCATTTCTCTTCTTCTCTCCCTTGACAGTGTGGCCGGCCTGGCCACACTGCCAAGGGAGAAGAGAAGTTAAAAAGAGATTAAGAGCGTTTATTCCGAAAGTGGGCAATGTCGCAAATAGATGTCATATATTTCGCTGTTTTGATTAATTTGGCAATATTACTGTATGGAAATAAGAAATATGGTTAACTATGCTCCATTTGAAATAAGATTAGACATTTAACTAAACCGTTTTTACAGTCCGTTCAACCGATTTTGACTTCTATTGCGATGGCGGCATGACAAATGGCAGCTTCAGTAAACAGTTAGTATTGTAACCACTTTTTTGCTTTTAATGCCATCCTTATGCCTACGGTATAGAAGTCAAAATTGGTTGAACGGACTGTAAAAAAGGTTTGTGTAAATGTCTAATCTTATTTCAAATGGGATATAGTTCCCTAGAATATTACTAATGAATTGCAATTATAACGCTGCAGAGAATCGAGCTGAATGGCGTGCAATTGGAGAGGCCTATGTCCAGCAGTGGACTGCTATAGGCTGATGATGATGATGAATTATAACACTGAATTTGATGTTCTAACAATTTTAGGTGTAAAAAAGGCATCTGGAAAGTTTCCAAATACTTTTTTTGCATCTAAAACTAAATTTTCGGTAATACGATATTAATTATTGCATTTCATAATCAATATTTTAATTAGAATTCTTCATTATTCATTACAATCTGGAGTCCGAGTATTATTTCTATCAACCTACGATACTCCTCCAAAGTGGTGACCCCGAACAGAACATACCACAAACCAAACATACGTGAAGAAAACTGTTCTACTACCGAAGAAACATCCAATTTCAAGATGCCAAACCCCAGCCAAGCAGAAGACAGGGGCGAAGCCCGGAGTACGATGGTGGCGTGTGGCGTCGGCAGTTCCTGTCCTGTACTTCCTCCAACAGTTTCCCTGTTTCTTGTACAGATTGTCAAAACGTGCTATGTTCAAAAGTTCTTTTGAGAACTGCTGTGATCCATGTTTCTTGGTATCAGGATGTCTAAAAACGTGGTGTGATGAGTGGTGGCTACAAGTTCCCTAGTTAGCCACATTTCTTAATTCCATACAGTAATATTGCTAAATTAATCAAAACAGGTAAATAGTTGACAGCTATTTAACACTACTGAGCTTCTGAAGTCACTAGAGACTATAATTTAGTATTTTCAATTCAATGTGAATGATCTACACAAAGTATCCACTCGAATTTGTAGCTCTTGAATACTATACAGTGATGTATAAACTATTTCTTTTTTTTTACACTCTTCCTTGACATAGTTATCCTCTTATTTGACATTGTGACTTGTGGACATGATAATTATTCAGATTTGTTATAGTTGTAATTTTTATTAATTTATTTATCTTTTCTATAGATTTTTTTCTATTTTGTGAATGTGAGAACGCTGTAGGCTTAGGGACTGTAGATCTGTTAACCATTTTCTATTTTGTTAAGTACCTGGTACTTATTGAAAGACCCACACTGTCCTTCCATACCTAGTGACACTGTTATTTATTAGTATTGTAAAAGCCAATTATTTTTAAAAGAGTAACCGTGGAGTTTCTTGCCGGCTCTTCTCTCTTTTCTTTCTTCGAAATGAAATGAAATTTCATTTCATTTCATTTCATTTCAGAAAACGACCAATTCGAACTGTGCACTTAGCTTCTGACGTTTCATAAGTGCCCATGTAGGTTTATGTGAAAAAAAAAAAAAAAAAATCAATTTGAATTTGAGCTGGTTTCGTGTTTCTGTCTTCAGGAGCTCATCAGGTTTAATACATCATAATGTTAAGGTGCCATCTATACGGGCGAGAGTATCGCAGCGATAGTCACGTCGAAACTGTATGCAGCAATCTCCACACAGCGATATCGTCGCGACGAGAATTTGATGGCGAGACTATCGCCACGATTCTCTCACCCGTGGAGATGGCGCCTCAAGTAGACAGGTTTATTAATACTCACAATATTAACTTTACAGCTTATAAACGGCGTGTGCAGCGTCTTCCCAGACCATTCACAGCGCAACTCTGTGACGCCACCGTGTGGAGCGTTGACTAACTCGTCAGTATTGTGGGAGCCGTACGAAATGCCTGAGATCAGGTATTTGCAATCCACTAGGGTTGAGATCTGAAAATAAAGACAACAGATATTGAGCAAATGGTATTTTCATATTATTGAAGTGAAAACTTTTTTAGGCGCGTTGGGCATTTTTGAGATGGCACTAAACCATTTATTTCGCGACACTGTGACGGTATTTACCGATACCGTGGAGTAAAAGACATCAACGCGTTAATTACCGCGGTGCCTGGAGTAAAAGACATCAAGGTGTTGAATATCGCGGTGCCGATTTTTTTAAGTGAAAATATCTTTAGGCGCGTTGGGCATTTTTGAGATGGGACTAAACCATTTATTTCACGACACTGTGACGACACCAGATTTCGACCATTAAAAAGATATCAACACGTTGATTAACGCGGTGCCGATTTTTTTTTTAAGTTTTCACTTCTGTCGGCACTCCCGGAGTGCCACTGTTTTTTTTTTTCAAGTTTTCACTTCCGTCGGCACTCCTGGAGTGCCACTGTTTTTTTTTTAATTTATTTAAAATAGGTACTCCAACAGCATATACCTACATCCAGCCGTCAAGATAATGCGTTCTTGACACCCTGTCAGTTTCATACTAACTTTTTGCTAATTTGATCCTTATTACTACTAGAAATTGTCCAACTGGCAGGTGTCAGGGACGCATTCTCTCAACAGCTGGACTGTAATAAGTAATCATTATTCAAACTCAAAGCATATATTAAAAAAAAAAAAACGGTCGAATTGAGAAACCTCCTCCTTTTTTTAAGTCGGTTAATAAACCAATTACAGGCAATTTTGAATTGTCAAGGGGTCGGTCAGTCAGAAAGATGAAGCTAGTTGCCCATTCCAAAGCGTACTAGGTACCTATGGAGAAGAACGGGCAAGAAACTCCACAGACACTCTTCAAAATCAACCTGGTTTTCGAATTAACCCTTGGTATCGCCAGAACGTGGCCGGAACGTGGATCCACGCGAGACACAATGGTTTTTTAATTGTTTCTGTAACTACGGCATTCGAGAGGTTAATATCAATGTACAAAAAAGTTTTTACTTTTATCAATAAGTCCGCCTGACACCATTGTGTCACAGTATTTAAAATTTCTACTTTTATATCTGTAATTCATATGGAAAAGTATATGTCAGCAGTGATAGCCTAGTGGTGTGACCGTTAGACTGCTAAGTCATAGGTTTCGAGTCCGAACCCAAGGCATGCACCTCTGACTTTTTGGATTCATGTGCGTATTGTATAATTATCACTTGCTTCAAAAACGGTGAAGGAAAACATTGTGAGGCATTGGCACGCCTGAGAGATATTTCTTGACGGCATGTGAAGCCAAGCCGGAGGCCCATGGGTGGCTTTAAAACTGACATCAGGTCACTAACCACACGAGAAGAAGAATAGAGTAAAAAGTATTCTATTCTATTTTACTTTCCTTCCTCCTGTTAGGAGATAGCAGTGTGAGAACACAGTAAACTGCAATAAGTTCGACGATTCAGTAGTTCCGTTCAGTGAGAAAGTTAAAAACTTGGGGATCTTCATTGATAAAAACTTTTCATGGACTGCCCAGGTACAGGAAGTTAGCCGCAAACTATTTGCATCCGCTGCATCTTTGAGGAGATTACGTAATTTTCTACCGACTGCCACCAAGATTGCGCTTGCACAATCGCTACTTCTTCCCATCCTTGACTATGCTGATGTCAGCTATCTTGACCTTACCCAAGACCAACTCGATAAACTTGAGCGGCTTCAAAATGTTTGTATAAGGTTCATATTCGGTTTGCGCAAATACGACCATATTTCCGAATTTCGTGTGAAGCTCAAGTGGTTACCAATTCGCCTTCGCCGGAATGTCCATATTCTTTCCCTTTTGTATAATGTGCTTTTTTCCCCTTCCACCCCTCTTTATCTCAAGAAACGTTTCCAGTTTCTTTGCGACTCCCACACAAAATTTTTAAGGTCATCAGATAACTTGAAGCTTAAAATGCCTATGCATTCCACTACTTTCCTCGACAAGTCCTTTACTGTCCAGGCCGCTCGTTTGTGGAATGCATTGCCAGTTCAAATTAAACGCGCGCAATCGTTACCTATATTTAAGAGACTCGTGAAGGAACATTACTTGTCGTTGTGATCTTGTTCTCGTAACTGTAATTATCCATAGTCTTCATTTATTTTTGTTGCTTATATATTTAGTAAGTATGTAAATATTTATGTATCTATTATTTAGGATATGTATATATCTGTGTATCTATTCTTGTATATTGTATATTTATCATTTGCACCAACGACAGCCCCATTTTATGTCCAGGCAAATCACTGTCCATTCCAAGGTTGCCTGGAAGAGATCGCGGAAAGCGATAAGGCCGCCCATTGTATATTTTGTAGTGTTTGATTTGTTTTTTGTTGTGTATTTTTGTGGTGTACAATAAAGTATATATCATCACCAAACTCAACGCCAACCGCTACTACACAATAGGGTATGCAGATGACCTTGCAATCCTTGTCTCGGGCAAGGTGACGGGAACGATCTGCAACCTCACCCAGCAAGCACTACGTATCGTAGAAAATTGGTGCAGGGAATTTGAACTATCAGTGAACCCCACTAAAACTGAACTAGTTATGTTTACCCAAAAACGAGCATTAGGCCCTTACCGCCTACCCAAACTGTTCGATACAGAACTTCAGTTGACTAACGAGGTCAAATACCTCGGGGTCATTCTAGACAGTAAGTTAAACTGGAGTAGTCATGTAGACAACAAGCTAAACAGGGCCTGCATAACCTTCTGGCAGTGCAGGAGAATGATAGGTAAGAAGTGGGGCCTATCCCCCAAAATTATTCTGTGGTTGTACACTACAGTGATCCGCCCCATGATCGCTTATGGGGCTGTGGTCTGGTGGCCCCGAACTCAGCTGGTTACAGCTTCTAACAAACTACAACGCATGCAAAGACTAGCCTGCGTGGCGACCACGGGCTGCATGAGGACTACTCCGACTGCAGCCATCGAAGCCATGCTGGGACAACCCCCGCTCCACCTGTTCATACAGCAGGAAGCGACAATGGCAGCGGTACGTCTTAATGCAATTAATCTCTGGGGTAAGAGAGAGACACAACACACCGCGCTGCTTGAGGGACTCAACAATGAGTTCCCTATTACGAAAGCCATAAACGACCGGGTACCCAAACAATTTATCTTCGATAAAAAATACAGGATTCAACTTCACGAGGATCGCCGATGCGAGGGTTTGCGCCCCGCAGAGCTACGTATCTTTACCGACGGATCCAAAACAGGTAGTGGCACAGGTGCTGGAATCTTCTCGGAGGACTTCAACATACACATAGCCACACCATTGGGAGTCCATAACACAGTGTTCCAGGCCGAATGCATGGGTGTATCTCTTGCCGCTTCAGCCATCTTGGCCAGGGAAGTTAAGGACCACTCGATATGTATACTCTCAGACAGTATGGCTGTTCTGCAAGCACTAAGCAGTCAAACTGTTGACTCTGGGTTAATATACGAATGCCACCAGCGCCTTAACCAGGTGGGTAGCCTCAATAATATAACCATTCAATGGATCAAGGGACACAGCGGTTCGCGGGGCAATGACGCAGCCGACGAACTTGCCAGAAGGGGGTCGAGCATGGCACCGGTGGGGCCTGAACCCATTGTGCCACTCCCCTTCGGGTACCTACGCACTCTGGTAAGGAAAAGAACCAGGGATCAACATCACAAACTTTGGTTGGACCACGGTGAATGCAGGCAGGCCAAGGAGGCACTCCCTATAATTAATAGCCGCCTCACGAAACAGGTTCTCCGACTAACGAAACAGCAGCTGCGTACAGTTACAGCAGCTATAACTGGCCATGGGTCATTTAATAAACACCTCTTTGTCACCTCTATTTTTTGTGTACACACAAATTTTTCATTATGTGGTGGAGAAAATAAACGTTTTTTATTATTATTATTATAGGAGTCCCAGACAGTCCGCTGTGCAGAGCCTGCATGGAGGACGACGAGACAGCAGCTCATGTGCTACTAAACTGCCCGGTGGTCGCCACATACAGGGCCAAGTACTTCGGTAACCCAGGTACCCTACGTGAGATTGTCAGTGACACCAAGGCGTTGCTGGTCTTCTTTGAGGAGCTGGGGTGGATCGAATAATCGATTTTCCCACCCGTACGCAAAATACGCGCTTTGACGTGGAGTTGCGGATACCAGCCTGTATTACCTATTACCTAAGTATATATAAATAAATAAATAAGTTATTTTTGATATCAAGAAGGAAATCTTACCATATCTACAGTCAATCCTTCCTGCTTAGCGTAATCTTCAACAAGCAGATCCAAATCAACATCATCCTGGTTCATGTTGTCTTCATAAGTCACTTGACCTCTAGCGAAGTGTGTACTATCTGATTGTATTGTGAGCAGTAATGGCTTGCCATCATCTAATGGGTTTGTTAGTATCCATAGCGGTATGGCTTCCTCTGTTGTTATTTGGTTGCGGTTCTTGTTGTATAGATTGGCAATTTCTCTGGAATATTTGAAATTGGAACTGTTAATTTTGTTTTGTTGTTAATTCAAACTTAAGTAAAGAGGTTTATATGAATGCAGCCAACTTAATACTGGCTGATTTATTACCTGAAGTTTATGCTTCCATATAGCTCTTTCTAAAACCACGGGCAAAATAAGAATACTCTACAAATACATTTCCAAGGGATTTCAAAGGACAAAATAACTAACACTTATCATTTTCTTTAAATCATGGACATCACAAAAAAGTAAAAAATATAAAATTTTGAATTATTCAGTTTACTATTATATGTTGGGGTTTTCTCGTCGTTGACGGATACCCCGGTAGTTGTTGTAGGTAGTTAGTTAAGTTACACCGAATCACTGTTTCGTTGAATAGTTTATTTATGGAAACTAAGTTATTTTTGTTTAGTTATCTGAGCCACACTGAATGTTTAGTTGTTATTGACCAACCTGCACATTAGCGCGTGACAGTCTTTTAGTTATGACTGAATTGAGTGAATATTAGTTCGGTACGCATAAACATACCTTTGCTGTATGAGAATTTTTGCCTCGTACACTATAATACAGTTAACTGTGAATAATTCACCCTTTTTCTTTTATTTTGCATTTAAGAGATTTAGTGTTAGTATACGGTTAGCTTGTTTTTTTATTATTATAAATAAACAAATTAATTAAAACACTCTCAATGTTTTTAAAGTTTAAGAACATTGAGTGTTCTAATTATATTGTTTTAATAGATTAAAAAACTATAAACCAACCTTGCAGTATCCAGAGTAAGAGGAACATGAGTAGCTTCCTCCTTGGTCCATAGCTGTGGCTCATCTGTGATCATTGTGTCATCAAATATAGTGTGAAGACTTAAGTCCAGTTTTAGTGGAGATCCCGTTAACTCTAACTCTTCTGTAATTTAAAATATTTAGGTTTTACGTTTTTTTACTGTAGAAATAAAACAGCAACAATAACCACTAGTAGTAGTATTCACTTTATGAAACATTTTAATAAGAAAATACAAACAAAGCTGTAACTGATTCCTTTGAAACTTATTTCTGCAAAAAATTATTTAATCTTCACAAAGTATTGAAGATGAATTTACTAGCTAACACCCTGCCTAATAATATTCAGTTAGGATTCTTAATTTGTTAAGTATTTTGATCAAGTGACCAAAGTAAACAAAAGAATGGCGTCACTTACCAGCCTCATTTCTATTGCTTTTTCCAATCGTTTCCGTAACATAAGAAGATTGTTTAGTCTGTAAGTAAAAACAGTTTCTATTTAGACATAAATTCAAGTTTTTATACTCACAATTACCGAAATGAACAAATATTTACCTTGTTACAAACTAACACCACATCTCTGTTACTTTTTGTGTACATTTCTATGTAACTTGGACTCTTTTGTTTTTCAACATAATGTTTCGAATAATTCTCTAACAGAGGTTTAATCAAATTATCCATTGTTTATTTTAGGCGTTAGTAATTATATATAAAAGTACTCTGTGATAACTATTTATTTTAAAAATAAATGAAATCTATAGAATCCGTTGTGATCGTCTTTCAATTTGAATTTGGAATAATTTGACGTTTACTTTGAAAATAACATTGACATTTATAAATCAGTGCTGCCAAAGCGTATTTAGAATATTCTTGGGATGACTGGATTATGTTGAAAAGTGAATAAATATAATATTTCACACAAGACTTCAATAACTTTATTCGACACACTAACTACCTATTATATTATATTCCTATTTCATGAAATTCTGAAAACGAGTTATTCAGTCCTTTGTTTACTTGGCAATTTGGCTTCACATAGCTTCAAAAAAATTATCCTAGATGGCGTTAGCATTTTATGCGAATGAGAACAGCTGAAACTTTGTGGTACTTATCTACTTTGACATTTTGGCTTCACACAGCTTCTAAAAATTTAGTCTAGATGACGTTAGCAGTTTCATTTTGTGTGAATGAGAACTGAAACTTATTGCCGTTGATCCTGAAGATCTGAATGGCTGTTGGTATTATCTTCATGCGTTGTTCTATGTGGTGTAAGCTCAAAGAGTAGTATCTTTCAGCATTTTTTAAATCGGGGACGTAAAAAATTATTATTATTATAGTAGGTAGGGTTTAAAGTAAGTAGGTAAGTACCTATCTAACTTAATTAGGTTACATTTTGATCTACGGTTGTGATTTAAGATTCCTCATTCATCAACGTCAAGGTATCCTATGAAAATCGAAAATTAGGGGTAACAAACTTAGATTGGGTATTTTTAGATCATACAAAAATTTTGAACGACCTCTTGTTCGTATCGGTTGGAATTTGAACTTTGATTTACCTACTACCCACGCTCTATTCCACGTGAAAGACCATACTGGCCGGTTACAATTACAATGTTTTTCGATACCCTTTCAAGTAGAGTAGCTGCCCACTGTGCCCACATACCATAGCACTTTGACACGACTTTAAAATGAAACCACTTACGTGAAGAGCGTGCTTGGTACAGGCAAAGTAATCGAGTGCTGATAAAAATAGATTTAAAATCGCTAATCTCTCAAGTGGTGATCCATTAGTCATTCTAGATTGGTGATCAACCACAGGATGGATTAATTGCTCGTAGAACCGTTTGAGTGGACGGCTTCGAAAGAGTATCAATGCGTGACTTTGTAATGTGATATTTTAGGGTTCTTTATGGTTTTTTGATATCGGAAATAGGGTTTTAATTTGGTGCTTTTTGTTGATGGGCCGTGAGCATAGTAGGTACCTAGCTAGGTAGTGTGTTTGGTACAGCTATCTGTACCTACATTACGTACCTATACGGAATAAGAAAAGTAATATATATCTAACATCAAGCTTGTAATCCCCGAAGAATTAGGCAGAGATGTAGGTACCTACCAATAGGGAAAACCCTCACTTCGCCAGTTATGTTGGTCCCATGTAATACGGGGCGAGCCTATATTGCCATCAGTCGAGCACAAATACAGACTCCGGGCTGCTACTGAGAAATTCTTGATGGAAAGTCTAATGATACTGTGCCCGACTTGGGAAAAAATTAAGTAATAGTACCTAGGTACAGTAGCGAAGGCCGAGTTTATGGAGGAGGGAAGCCGGAGCAAAAGCAAAAGAAAAAAAAAAAAAAAATATATGATCTTCATGCAAATTAGTAAAAATCATTCTATTCCTACCAATCCCGAACTCATAAAACAGCTACGAATATGTTTTTCAGTCTGCACATCTGTTTTAATGAATTCGTCAAATTAAAAAGGAAAAAAAAATCCTATATTCTATAAACAACTACAATCTAAGACAAGTACTCGTAAACACGGGAAAAATACATTTTATTACATTTACGACTGCCAGTCAGTCATTGATATTTATCGTAAAGGGAAACATTAAAATGTTTGAACGAACCATCGCGGCGTTTGTAATTTATAGTCACATCTGGGTGAGCATGTATTTTCAAAACTTAACCTTGAAAAGCATGTTTCTTCACAAAGTAATCTATCAAACGACATTCTAAAACTATGAATGCCGCCATCCTAATAAGATCGTACTAATTAGTTTTCAAATCTACTCTAAATAAGTAATTTCAGCTTATTAAACTATCTACTTACCCCAATACCTAATTACAACGTACTTTACTTTCACATCCAATAAACTCAAAACACTATGTTAATGACTGTCCTATAACTACAAACAAATATTACTACTAGTAATGATAAACTAATGAATTCAATTAATACTGAGCGAACAAAATGCAAATTAATATGGTTCTAATGCGATTACGTCAAAAAGCAACCACACATTGTCATACGAATAATGAAATAATGAAATGTTTACGAACTCCGAACTCCTAGCCGAACGTATTACGACATTCAACGAAAACTACCGAATCAAATGCGTGTGCCAGAAAGAGGTGGTGCAATAGCAATAATTCCTTCTCGCTCCCGCGCGCACGTTTCTGCTACTATATGACTACAATAACTCGTTACAGACCGGCTTACCCGGCTCATAGAAACCGCGGTATCACGTGACCGAAGTGACGTCATGATGACTTTATTTTTTGTAAGGAAATTGAATTTAGCATAAGCCGGACGCGCCTACGAGTTATTTTAGCGCAGTGTTTTGTTGTTGGGTTATTAAGACAATTTTTAATGTATGTAGGCGTTTTGTAATAGGTATTTTAATTTTATGGTGTATCAAATACTTATAATTTCATTATTCAATGACGATAGAGTGGTTGTGTTCCGAATTTCCAAAGGGAAGCCGTTAGGAATCGGCTTATATGGACATTTCGCCCCTGCTAGGTAGGTAATACAAGCCGTAGGTAACAGTCCTTATTGTTTATCTTAGTTATTTTCATTGTCTGGGATTCTTCTCTGGGAAACCTGTGCGGACATTAATATTGTCTTTGTTCTACAGAAAAGGGCTGTTCGAGCCATTTACAACCTAGGTCCAAGAAATTCCCTTCGAGAAATAAATATTTTCTGACTGTAGCCTCGCAATACTTTTTTGAAAACCTATTGTATGTACACAAAAATATATCATATTTTATTAACCGACTTCCAAAAAGGAGGAGGTTATATGTTCGACGCGTATGTTTGTTTTTTTTTTTTTTTTTTTTTTTTTTTTTATGTATGTCCACCGATTTCTCCGTCATTTGTGGACCGATTTTGAAAATTCTTTTTTTGTGTGAAAGGGTATGCTCCCAAATTGGTCCCATATAAATTTTATTAACTTTGCTTGGGTAGTTTTTGAGTTAGCTACAAAATACGTATTTTTTTCCCACTTAGTATGTAGATGATATGATAAGTTCCTGTCACTGGTAGCAGGTAGTGGTATTTGAATGTGTGTGGGGTAGGTACCACAACAAAAAAGTGAAAAATAAAAGCTTTTTACAAAAAAAACAACCGACTTCCAAAAAAAAAAAGACTACAAAGTGAAAAATAACTTTAATTTCGGAAGTCGGTGGCAAAAAACGAAAACACAAAACCCAAGACACCGACTTCCGAAATTAAAGTTATTTTTCACTTTGTAGTGTTTTTTTTTTGGAAGTCGGTTGTTTTTCTTGTAAAAAGCTTTTATTTAAATGTTATACAGGAAGGTACTGAGACGCGCAAAAACAAAAACGTGATGATGAAGTTTTTAGACCAAAATGAAACTTCGCATGGAGTCACTGGGACCTAACATATAAATTTTATTAAGGGTGAAAATGTCCGATAGTCATAGTATAAACACAACCTTGCTGTACATCGCACGTCTCCACAGAGTAGGCAACTCGTTTATGGGTTCAAGAAACTTCCCATTGACATTCGAAACTTACCCATTAACGCTTGGATCATGGGGCCCGAGTACGCGTCTCCTTTTTAACCGACTTCCAAAAGGAGGAGGTTCTCAATTCATCTGTATGTTTTTTTTTTTTTTTTTTGTATGTTTGTTACGCGATTACTCCGCCAATTATGAATAGATTTTGATGATTCTTTTTTTGTTTGGTAGATCATACTTCAGAGGTGGTCCCATATCAATTTTGTAAACTTTGCTTGGGCAGTTTTTGAGTTAGCTTCAATAATACGTACTTTTCCCCACTTAGTATGTGGATGATATGATAATAAGTTCCTGTCACTGTTATTTACATAGCAGGTAGTGGTTTTCGAATTTGTGTGGGGTAGGTAGGTTTTTACCACAACTAAAAAATGAAAAATAAAAACTTTTTACAAAAAAAAAACAACCGACTTCCAAAAAAAGAACACTACAAAGTGAAAAATAACTTTAATTTCGGAAGTCGGTGGCAAAAAACGAAAATTCAAAACCAAAGACACCGACTTCCGAAATTAAGTTATTTTTGACTTTGTAGTGTTTTTTTCGTCGTCGGTTGTTTTTTTTTTTGTAAAAAGTTTTTAAGGAAACTTCTCGTCGACTGGTTGACACTTCACGTGACCAGAGGGCTGGCTTGTTCTTTGGCCAAAGAATTAGCATTGCCATTCAACGTGGCAATGCTGCCAGTCTTCTGGGTACGTTTCCGGATGACAGCGATGCGGATGAATACCTCGACGCCTAAGTGTCGTTTTGTTTTTATTATTTAAACAGATAGTAGTTAATTAGTCTTTTAATTTAGTACCTAGTGTAAATAGTCAGTTAAGTTAAAAACTGTAAAGTTATGTTAACGATTATTGAAAAGAAATAAAATTCTGTGAAACCCATTAAACGATTTATAAGCTATAAACCAAACCGAACCAAATATAAAATTTCAGATTATATAGAAGATAAAGAGCTTGGGATTGAGCTGCTCGCTCTGCTAAGCCTTGTGATAAAACCATAAAATATACCAGTTTTATAAACACATTGACATTGTTGAAAATTATACCAAATGACAATGGTAACTTAATATTTTTTTTTTTTTAATAATTAAAATTTATTCAAGTACTTATAAAGTAAAATTATGATTTACATTCATTACAATCGAGGAAAATTTAATTCTAATTGTAATGTAGACTAGCCTTATCTAGGTTTATGAAAATCTGTGTTTCAGTCCCACCAATACCGAAAGAGACTGGCGATTTTTTTCTCGTCACCTATTGTTTTGCGCACTTAGGGGTTTTCATTTATGAACTAAAAAGGGTCTATTCTATCCAAAAAAATAGCTACTTTAAAAAATCGGCTAAGTGCGAGTCGGACTCGCGCACGAAGGGTTCTGTAAAAATATCAAAAAAATTGCGGTTTACGATTTATGACGTATTAAAAAAAACTACTTACTAGATCTCGTTCAAACCGATTTTTGGTGGAAGTTTACATAGTAAATGTAATGTACATCATATATTTTTTTTAGTTTTATCATTCTCTTATTTTAGAAGTTACAGGGGGGGGGGGGGACACATTTTACCACTTTGGAAGTGTCTCTCGCACAAACTATTCAGTTTAGAAAAAAATGATATTAGAAACCTCAATATCATTTTTGAAGACCTATCCATAAATACCCCACACGTAAGGGTTTGATGAAAAAATAATTTTGAGTTTCAGTTCTAAGTATGGGAACCCCCAAAATTTAATGTATTTTTTCTATTTTAGTGTGAAAATCTTAATGCGGTTCACAGAATACATCTACTTACCAAGTTTCAACAGCATAGTTCTTATAGTTTCGGAAAAAGTGGCTGTGACATACGGACGGACAGACAGACAGACATGACGAATCCATAAGGGTTCTGTTTTTTTCCATTTGGCTACGGAACCCTAAAAAGCGATGGGTGCTAAAGTACAGTGGTTCCGTTCTGTGTTGAGCTCCACGATTACTGACAAATGCTTGTACTGACAGGTCCACTCAAATCTGTGTGGTTCTTTCCTCAAAATACTATTTTAGACACCAACCTACATGGTTCTCTTAAGGCCTGACCAAGATTATGTCTGGACTTTAAAAGAGACTGCGATCTCGAGTTTGTTTCGGCTTTTCTTCTCAGAGTGGTCAGATCTCAGAGAGAAAACATAAATGATTACCTACGTAATACGTTACATATCACAAGCTTTAAGTTTTTGGAACGAATAAGTTTTTATAGCTACATAATGCAGTTACATTATTAACGTAATACTAAAGCTATTGCGCGCGAATATGCGTCGCAACGTACTTTTGTTTCGTTTCACTCTTTTCATTCGATCACTGCATTGTGATGTAACTAGTTACAAAAATCACGTGTTAATGTGTGACTCGAAACTAGTTATTTGGTTACATGGCCCGTAGCCAGTTATTGTAACTAGTGACGTTAAATAACGCCCATACCTAGGTATAAGTTCAATGAGCTAAATAAATTCTGATAGATGTTATAATATTCTATGTTGTTTATTCATTTTGATTCGTATTCATTTACATTTTAAATATTTCTTAAAGTAAAACGAATAAAAAAACTTAAAAAAATAAATAAAAACAAATATGTTATTATTATAATGAGCCAGACAAATTGAGACCTAGGTACTTATTAGTTTAGAGCTAGCACTAAGCCTAGGTAACTTAATTTTACTTACCATCTAAAACTTCTACATAATTTAAGAAATTATTCACTTGAAAAAAATCGCGAATTAACGTCATAGAAAAATACCAGGTAAGTACGATCAACAACAAGAGTCGATTAACTACTGTTTTTAAAAACATTAATACTACATAGAAAAAACATTTTAGGTACAGATGTTAGTTTCAGACTAGACTATTAACCGACGTTCGTACGGACGTTATAAAATCGCGGCGGGATTTTATCGCGCACTGGATTTTCAACTCTCGGTATTAAGCCGAGCGTTGAAAATCCAACGCGCTGGGACGCACTCTCGTCCCAGCGCGTTGAAAAAACACACTGTTGGATTTTCAACTATCGGCGCTAAGCATAGCGTTGAAAATACAGTGCACGAAAAAAAATCGCCGCAATTTTATTAAGTTCGTGCGAACGTCGGCTTAGACAACGAACTCGAACGACTTATAGGTACATGAAATACTGCGATCGTATTTAAAAGTGTCAATCTACTTTTGTTGCTGACCTTACCAACGTTGATTCACACCCTAAACGTGGCATTCGACGTTATCATTCCATAACGTACCTATGTAGGTAGATATTTGACATCACTACCCACATAACTACGAAATATCACTATAAATTGACGTAGGCAAACGTTCCTAGAACCGCACCTAAAACGTGGCTTGATGCGTAAATAATAAATATTGCAGGTTTTAGGATTAAAACTAAGACTTACCTAACGGAACCTCGCATTATGGGCTTAGCTCCGATTTTTTTATCACCAGTCAATGTGTAATAAATTACTGATAATTAGAGATGGGCCGAATGTGGTTTGAACCGAATCCGAACTTCGGCCAAACATTCGGTTAAAATGAAAAGTTCGGCCGAATGTCGGCCGAACTTTTCATTTAAACTTCAAACGAACTTCGAACTTCGGTTCAATTTCGCGCGTTTTCTCTAGAGCGACACGTCGTGACTTGTTTACGCATTTACTTCAATTATTGCTAGATGTACCCCGCCCGCACACCGCGCTTCTACCGCGTGACCTAATAAGAAGAACAGATTTTCAAGACTATTATGAACTGATTTAATTTAAGGTTTATACATATTTACAATGTTCCTAACTAAAATAAATGACCATGAGTGAGTAAAAGACTTAATTTTATTTTACAGTAATGCTATTCTAATTCTATTAAATTTCAGTGAAAATAGTAAAAGTAGGCATTATTTTTCTTATGCCGAATGTTCGGCATCTGAACCAAATTTTGGCCGAATGCCGAAGTTCGGTTCAAGCTGCCTAAATTCGGTTGAACCGAATGTGAACCGATTTTCGAACCCATCCCTGCTGATAATTGTTATGACGTGTTTGTAAAAGGCTAGTGGGAGATATATGTTTAATATAGGTTAAAAGGAACCACTAATAAAACTTCAACCAACGATATCGCATAAGCCATAATCAGCCAATAATGTTCCCACTGCTGGGACACCGGCCTCCTCTCTTCGAGAGAGAGTGGGCTGTAATCGGTGTAATCCACCACGCGGGCCCAGTGCGGGTTGCTAGATGTCACGTGTCTTCGAATTTTTGGTTCTAGGACATGCCGGTTTCCTCACGATGTTTTCCTTCACCGTTTTGAGAGCAGTGGTGATGAATTTATTTATACAAAGTAAAGCGCCTGCCTTGGTTCGAACTCACAATCTACCACACGTAAGTCGGGGCCGTGACGACATTGGAAATAGTACTTTTTTGAAGACACTAGCGAGGAAAAATAAAGAAAAAGATAAATTTGTGAAAAATGGCTCGCTTTTTTGTTTTACGTGTGTCATGCCTTTGCATTTTATAGGAGAGGCACGGCACTGGCGCTCGGAGCCGACAAACAGCCAAAAAAAGTAAATTTATGGAATATGCTTATGTAAAATTATTTGTATGTTTAATTATTTGTATTTAGAATTTTGATGTATTTTGAATTTAATTATCAATGATCACTAACATCGTTTTAAGACCTTTGTAACTAACAATTTATGGACATATCAATTAGTCTGAATTAAATTAATTAAATTTAATAGGTAGGTAACGTTTTCATGTTTTTTTTCCTACACATTTTTGTAAATTTTCAAAATTGTATGCATAAAAAAGCTATGAAGGCGCTTTGTTGAGATAAAAAAAAATGCATGTCTCTAGTTGGGAATCCTAGTACTTGTCAGTGGGGCATTCAAAGTAAAAAGCACGCGAGTTAAAAAAATACACTGCATTTTGAACCTAAATGCGGTGCAATAAGAAATACTTTACGAGCAAGTGTGTTGATTATTTTTATTGGGTATTTCGATAACAGTATTTTGGTATACCTTTTATCCACGTACCCATTGATGATACATTCATTATTTAGGGCATACCTACTGACTAACCTATGTATTATGCATGCATAGTTACAATATCTATCAACCTATAGCATAATTTCGCTAAAACTGCAATACCGTGTAATTAACAGTGGATAATACCGCGGAAGTACAAAAATAAAAGTACAGCAGAAGTTTTTTTTTTTTCGTACACCCGCCTGCACATCGATCTATAATTTTCCAGTATAAGCTGACCTGGCATTGTACGGAAATCCTGCACAATGCGAGATCAGCTTAAATTGGAAATTATAGCTTGATGTATTGCCGTGTGTACTCCTGTTAAATTTGCCAACATTTAAGTTACGTTTTTTTTTTTTTGTGGTGGTAAATTATCAAATAACTTCTCCCGCTCTGGGTAGAGCGGGAGGGCGTGTCAAACTCTTACTGACTAAAACCCACTCGTGTTCCTTCGGTTGCCCTGTTGCCGGGGGCCACGATGTCCCTTTCGGCTCATATTCGCAGCCCCGGCAGGCATTGGCCCTAGCGGACCCTGTCAATTCTGC
This sequence comes from Agrochola litura, assembly GCA_949152395.1. Taxonomy (NCBI): domain Eukaryota; kingdom Metazoa; phylum Arthropoda; class Insecta; order Lepidoptera; family Noctuidae; genus Agrochola; species Agrochola litura. The sequence continues at coordinate 5,886,271 of OX424490.1, forward strand.
TGACATCTCTTTGAGGCGCGCGTGGAACGCAACGCGCCGTCGACCCTGGTCCTTATCGGACGGCGAGCTACCCATTGCTCACCGTCTGCAAGCCCGCGCCTACGGTGGCCGGTAATCTGGGATCTAAGTTACGCTGTGTTGTCTGTTGTTAGTTACGCGTTATTTCAGTATCAGCGAAAATAAGCATGTCTACCTAGATTATAATTTATTTGATACGAGCTGCTGACTGACTTCACTTGCAAGAATTTTTTGAACTAAGTTCCACGAGGGGTTGGTATAAATCTATTTAAGTCTTACTTTGCATAGTATAATCGAATTACAATCAACCTAATCAAGTTTGTAAGTTTTTCAGTTCCGGTGATATCGTGACGAGCAGCTTTAAATTAAAAACTGGCGAAGTGCGAATCGGACTCGTGCATGAAGGATTCGGGTCGAGCAAACGTCGAAAAAAACATTTCTTGTACCCCTGTTAATTATTGCCTTTATTTAATTTTTATTACATAACATAACATAACATCACGACTTGTTTCCTCGAAAGGTTGGGCAGAGGTGTCCCTGTAGCAGGTACACCCACATTTCGCCAGTTATGTTTAAGTCCCATGTAATAAAGGGCGATCCTATTGCCATCAACCGGGCACAAATCCAAACAATCCAAATTTTTTTTATTTCTTGTTAAAGCGGCAACAGAAATACATAATCTGTGAAAATTCTAACTGTCTACCTATTATGGTACGTGACATGCAGTCCGTTGACAGACAAATAGGCAGACGGACGGACTGACAGCGGAGGCTTAGTACATAATATGGTTCCATTTGGCACCCTTCAGGAACGGAACCCTAAGAAGGAATACTGTTTTTAAATTGTTAAAAACTTATCCACAACTGTTTAAGTTAGGTTAGGTCAACTGTCCCCCTCTCTTAGACGGCGGGGGGAGTCAAACACCTAACTCCTCCTGCTTGACCAGAAGGAGCTCGCAGAGGTGGGCAGCACCAGTCGGGGGCTGCGTTGAAGAGTGCCTCCGTAGCCCCCGGTGCAAGTGTGATAGACCCCTCAGTCCGCCCCAGGACGGAGGACATCCATGAGGATTTCCAACACGTTACCAAAAAAAAAAAGATCAACTGTTCCACTGGCTGAATAATAATATGATTGTTATGGCAGAGTATAGATTCTCGCATAGTAGATAATCCACATCTTTCCATATTTTATTATTACATTATATTATAATTATAAAATATGGTACCTAGGTACTCAAAACGTGACTATTCTATCCCATATGTTCCGCTGCATGCGATAAATATGACTCAACTAATCACACGTATGCCTGCCAATCACCACAAACAAATTGGTGTAAAAGGAGAGTGCCCAAAAAAAACCCAGCGTCGATTTCAAAAAACTACTAAATATCAAATGTGAAATTCGTTTCTCTCAAAATAATCACGGTAAAGGCACACACAGTGCCACCGGCTTTTGCCAAGCGGCACTCCTTTGTGCGGCAAGTCCGGGCGCACCGCGGCGGCGGCAAGGCTGGTGGGTTGGTTTGTAGGAGCCCAGCGTGTACAAAGTGGCAACATTGCAAGCGTCGAATAAAGAGTTTCCTGTGGTCAAACAAAGATTGGTAGTAGTTCACTATGCGGTTATATTGCACCTATTCCACCATCTGTAACGAAAGTGAGTTAAGCACTGACAGTGCTTCTTATTCTTTTCGTGTGGTTAGTGACTAACCTAGTGTCAGAGTTGTAAAGCCGCCCATGGGCCTCTAACTTGGTTTCACATGCCGTCGAAAAATATCTACTGAGAGTGCTTATAACAGTTATTTCAACAAAAAAGTGACGAATGCAATGAGTTACCTTAGAATTGCAGCAGCCCTTATCAATGCATATCGAGAATCTTACGTAGATGGATACCTCATGCAATACAAAAAAGTCGGTTGAGAAGTTGTGCACATGTAATCAACATGTCGTAATAGCTTCACTAGGCTAGGCATGAATACACTATGCAAAAACTAGCTAGTTTTCTAGATTATTTCTTAGCAAAAATATTATGTAACAGCGATGTATTTTTGTAGTACAAAATTATCCACTTACGCTTTTTTACATGTGTGTCTTTTTAACCGACTTAATTATATTCTGTATACTGCTAAGCAACTTTATTTACAAAAAGAAAGCAAGAAAATCATTAGGTAGATACCTTAAAAACAAAAAAATAAACACCAATTATGGGGATAATTTTTAAAGAAAGTAATTTCATATTTGTTATTTACAATTAATTCAAATAATTTATGTCGAGTAACATAGACTCATATTATTATTAGAATAGGTAGGTATACATTTACAAATAAAATTAAAATATAATTGAAATAAAATAATGTAAAATTCAGTAAAAATAAGATTAAAATCAAAATTAAAACTCAAATTAAAAAACAAATAAGAATACATTACATTTTTTGTCATAAATTACAGTTAAAATGTCATTTCAATTTAAAAAGAAAGCGATACGTAAGACGCTTCGAAATATAAATTTTATGCTCCCAAGCGCGCCACGTGCCGCTCACAACAGTGAGTCATGATGGCACAGCGCGGGCTTGCGCAAACATTGTCGATGCGCTGCAATAGCGGGGGAGCCCCAACATAATCGTTTAACGGTTTTTGCGTGTAGTCAGTCCACAGACTACATGTGTACATTGTGTTGCAGTATGCTCTAAAAAGAGTTAGTTTAACTTCACTTGAACACCTAGCAAACCTATGGATTACCATGTTCGCTCTGACCGACAGCGCCCTCCGCTTCCATTCAATGTCCGCATCATCTTTCAGGTTAGGTGGCCTAAGTATTTAAATTCGTCTATCCTTTCTAAAGGTGAGCCATTCAATTTAATTGGTGGCATTTCTATTACTTTTCGAGGTTCACCCTGGAAAACCATATACCTACTGACTCTTTTTACATTATACAACAGTCCGTGATTAGCTGCATAACCCTCACAGATAAGTACTCATCAGCCTTCTGAGTCCGTAGACCGCAGATTAATGCCCTTTTACCCCACATAATTGTTTTTTATCAGCTCTGAGTGTTTTGCCCATACATTTTTGGGCATTCTCATTTTTAAACATAGATCACTAATCAACTAACGACAAAATTTGCGTTAATTAATAATTAGATCCTGACGACCACGCTTCGTCGCTTGCTAAGCCAGGCAAATATGTTGCATTACCGTATCTAGTTTCTACTCACAATCATTAATTACATCGTTGATTAAAATAAAGGTTTACATTCATGATTCACAGTTTTTTTGAAGTTATCTAAATATATGGGTAAGTAGAGTTATAAACTATAGACAAAGAACCTACAGAAAACGAGTCTGTACTGAGAAGAGTAAAGTTAATAATCGTTAATTAAAAAATTACAATTTGGAGCTAACGTTGGTCCCAAACTAGGCACAGCCTGTATATTGGGCATCATTAAATAGGTGTGCAACATTTTGGCAATTTTTAAATAAAATAAAACTTGAGTGAGCTCACACAATAGGTATTTATGACGTTTTCATGACAAGCAAGTGAAATCTCTGCGAAATTTTGAGTGCCAGAATGGACAGAGGTGATAAAACGAAAAAGTCATTACCTAAGTCATTAGTTAAGTGACTGCCTCGTTGGTCTAGTGGTAGCAAGCGCTACTGCTGAGCATGAGGTCCTGGGTTCGATTCCCGGGTCGGGCAAAGTGTATTGGGTTTTTCTATCTGAAATTTCTCAGTAGCAGCTCGGAGTCTGGATTTGTGCCCGGTTGATGGCAATAGGCTCGCCCCCTATTACATGGGACTTAAAACATAACTGGCGAAATGTGGGTGTACCTGCTACAGGGACACCTCTGCCCAACCCTTCGGGGAAACAAGGCGTGATGTTATGTTATGTTATGTTATGTCATTACCATCTTTTACCAACAGCAGTTCCATGACTCACTGACAGATAACTTACAGCTTATAGGTACACACGGCTACACATCAAGCTATACATTTCCAGTATAAACTGACCTCGCATTGTACAGAAATTCTATGCAATGGAGATCAACATAAACTGGTTTTGTATAGCTTGATATGTAGCCGTGTGTACCACTGGAGTAAGCAACATTTGAAATATACATTCCAAAAGTTGGCAACGTTGCAAATAGCTGTCAAATATTTACCTGTTTTGATTAATTTGGCAATATTACTGTATGGAAATATGAAATATCGCAAACTAGTGATCTAGAATATTATTATATGATTACATATCTTGGGACCATGTCCCGGTCTTTTGAAAGGCGTACGAGGGGCCGAAACCAACTCGCAGAGGCCCCTTAGACAATTTTAAATGGAATGAGGCACTAACCGACGATATACCTGTATGCACTACGCAAGTGCACCCAAGGACAACCCCCGGTTGGTGCAGGACTATAGCAGAACATGGAAACAAAACATATTGGGCTATGTGTTTGGGTGGCTATAGTGGATTTGCTACCTTGAACTATAGAATAACTATGACCCCTGCCTGACCAATGTTATATAATATACAATGATAAAATGGCAGGGGGTGACTTGCACACTCAATAATGAGCCCCCGACTATCGCTAGCACATAGTGATGTAGCGACAAGGGGACAACATGTCCTGAGGTACTTGAGGAGTGGAGAGGTATTCCACGGTTTTCAGAACAATCCCAGAGCCCGGAAGATGGTCAAGATCAGTACGAGCACTTACTGGAATACTTCCTTCCTCCAAGCACGTTTGGTCTTGCGAATCTTCACTCAAGCCGGCCAATTAAGGGAAGAATGAGGTGGAATATCTCGTTCCTCGTTAGTGTTCACTCAAGCCGGCCAATAAAGGCAAGCCAGAGGTGAGAAACAAAACTTCTCCCGGGAGATAGGGTCCGTGGGGTCGCTACCGTCCAACAGCTCGCCACATGCTGCCCTGCGGGTCGTTGTATCTCTCTTGGTCTGACTCCTCAACCCAGACTTGTTCCGGTAAAGTAAATTCTACCGGCATAGACCTATAGTTCGGAGCATGCAAGCCCCACCACGACTCCAACGCAGAGATAAGGCGGCGGAGTTATTATTATTATAATGAATTGCAATTATAACACTGAATTTGATGTTATAACCGTTTTAGTTGAAAAAAAGGCATTTGGAAAGTTTCCAAATAATAATATGTACTTTTTTACACTGATCGAACGAAATATTCGGTGTTCCAAATTAATTACTGCATTTCATAATCAATATTTTACGACGATTTTGACGTTGTCCCTTTTCAGAATGCACGCTCTTCTGGGAATGTCAAGATGCACTTATAGATAAAGTTTTTTGAAACTTCACGTGAGAGAAAAGTTTACAACGATTTTAATTAATTAGCAACAAACTTACACGAATGCTTCCAACTTCATTTATCATTTGCGACCTGGCTGCCGTGGTATAGGTACATTTTCCGACATAAATTCTCTAAATTATGGTGAAAACAGCATCAAATTTTTTTTGCGTAGTTTAAAAGAACAACGTGGTTAAACAAATATACGAAAAGAGTTTATTATATTAAATAGATAATATGTTAGATTAGTTTATTCTATGCGTAGGTTTTCTAATACATATTCACCAGATAAACATGTACTTTGCATAGTTACTTTCCATCCCAAAAATTTGCATACACAACATTTTAGCAATTTTCATGCAAATCTTGGCGAACAACTTGACCGTTTGATGGCGTGGCTTTGATTATTCTAACACAATATGCGCTGTAAGGAGCACCTTAATATAAGGTGAATCCTTTTACTTTGATTAAATAGAATACCGTCAGATTTTATTGTAAGTATTCGGAAAAGGTAATGATTGCCATGTGGAATTAGGCGGCCATTTTGTTCTTGTTAATAGAAAAAGATCGACAATTCACCGCAGCTACACGTACGTAGGGGCTGCTGGGTGCAACCTCTTTGCGTACCTTGGCTGGCAAAGAGATAGCTTTCCTCATTGCTTTGATTGGCCCTTTTGGTTTAGAAAGAATGCCTGCCCTGAATTTCCCGTGAATATCCTTAGAAAACAAACGTCTTCCAAAAAAAAAACACCGCTGAGTGAAAAATAACTTTAATTTCGGAAGTCGGTGTCTTTGGTTTCGAATTTTTGTTTTATTTCACCGACTAACAAAATTAAAGTAATTTTTCACTTTGTAGTGTTTTTTTTGGAAGTCGTTTTTTTTTAAGTTTGTTTTTTTGTAAAAAGTTTTGTTTTTGCATTTTTTTTTTTCACTTTTTAGTTGTGGTGAACTTATTATAACATCATCCATATAGACTAAGTCGGAAAAATACGAACCTACCTATTGTTGAAGATAACTCAAAAACTACCCAAGCAAAGTTAATAAAATGTATACGGGGCCACATCTGAAGTATGAACCACCAAAAAAAGAATCATCAAAATCAATTCATAATTGGCGGAGTAATCGCGTAACAAATATTTAAAAAAAATACAGTCGAATTGAGAACCTTCTCCTTTTTAAAAGTCGGTTACAAAATTCGTTCGTGGGTTGGAGGTACACATCTATCGATGGTGTTCACCTTTGAGGATTGGAGGTACAAGGTGTTCATGTTCGAAGGAACCCTTCTCCAAGATGGCTACTGTAATGATGATTAAGGTTGAACTAGTCGCGGGCTCGAACTCATTGGTGAGCTTGGTCAAAAAGCACGCTATCTCACCTGGCATCGTGTCCGACAGAGATAGTATCAGTGATGAGCAGTTAGACGCTGGTCTACATGCACAAACTCTAGTTCGCACGCACACAAACACCGTTCAGAACGATTTTAGTAGAAAAGTCCTTTGGAAGGTGGAGTTTTATGAAAAAACTGCTGCATAAATCAATTATGAATAAAGTTTATTATAATTATCGACAATTGAGCTTTGTCGGAACGAGCTTTGTTTTGGAGATTTTATACTTCTTTTATTACTTATTTACTCCCAAAGTTGCGTTAAAATTAGCAGGAAAAACGAATCTTTGTTGCCTCATAACTTTTTAATTGCTTTTTTTTTTACTATTCTGCTTCTGTACAGACAAAATTAATCACAAGACAAAACGATTTCATGTTTTACGTTACTTTGGATGTACAATGTGTAACAGTGGAGTAAAACCCCCCCGAAATTTGTATGGAAAAAGTATCGGCTAGTTGCGCCTTAAGTAATATTTCTAATAAACCCCAGTTTGGTATCCCGAGAAAATAAGTTGGAATATGGTGAGGAGAATGATGAATAAACCCCAGTTTACAAAAGCCTGTTCAATTTAACCATCCTGTTGTCAAATAGAATGAAAGAAAATTCGTTTATTTTCGCAAAGAAAGATAAAAAAACAGTGGCACTCCGGGAGTGCCGACAGAAGTGAAAACTTGGGAAAAAAATCGACACCGCGGTAATGAACGCGTTGATGTCTTTTACTCCACGCACCGCGGTAATTAACGCGTTGATGTCTTTTACTCCACGGTGTCGGTAAATTGGGTTACAGTGTCGCGAAATCAATGGTTTAGTCCCATCTCAAAAAAGCCCTACGCGCTTAAAGAAGTTTTTTCACTTCAAAAACATGTAAATAACAAATTGGGGGAAAATATGCGTCACATCCACGCAAAACGGCCATCGCTCAGCATAAAGCTGCGACCCCATGCGAGACAGAGCCCCAGCGCAGGTTTTCAGAGACAGTCGGCGCTGACGTGATGACGTCAACCGGTGCAGCATATAGTGAAATAAAAATAAATACAATACTTAGTCCTGAATGTTTATACAAAAAAAAAAAATAGCAATATTTCGTTCCGTCGGCGACTCATGTGCCGCAGACTAAATATGTGTTTTGATTGGCTGTTTTTATTTCGACCAGCCAATCACAATTTAGCTATGACCTGAAAACGAACTTAACCAGCTCCCTAATTGCGTAACACACGATTAGTCATAATCTGAATCATTTTGAAGGATATTCAAATGTTCGAAAAATTTGTCTGCTTAACAACGTAAATAACGCGCAATGAATTATGTTGAACTGTCAAAATTAAACAGATTGTGATCGATCGTGTGTTATGCAATTAGGGTGCAGGCTTTTAGAAACCAAAAAACATATTTCATAAAACGGCTACAACAAAAGACCTCAAAGTAGGTACTTGCACCGGTTAAAGTGTACCTGTTTATTAAATTAACCTTTTATTTTCCCCTCACTAATTACATTGTTTCTGTATATTTTAAATGTGTTACGTGGATGCAAAATAGAATTAATTGTCAGTGTAAAAAGGCCAGACGAGTGACCAACATCTTTTTTTTTTGTATAATAATGAGACCCATATTTTAAGGTTGATATTATGTAAATTATTTACGTGATGTACCGTTTTCAGGAGAGTTTTAAACAAGGAAATGGATTAACAACATAATTATATAGGTGTGAATCTATGTTTTGTACACATGTATTTATTTTTAATCGACTTTAAAAAAAAGGAGGAGGTTCTCAATTAGTCGGGATTTTTTTTTTTTTTTGTGTATGTTCCCCGATTACTCGAAGACCGCTGGACCGATTTGAAAAATTCTTCTTTTGTTTGAAGTTGGTCCCATTGTCATTTGGTCACGATCTGATGATGGGATTTTGGAGAAATCGAGGGAACTCTTCAAATATTATAGGCACATCTATAGCGATTTGGGTACTTTTGATGAGGAGTTGACATAAGGCTATTGTAACTTAGATAAATTACAAACCAACCCACTAAAAAGTGAAAAAAAAAACTTTTTACAAAAAATACAACCGACTACATTTTAGAATGTCACCACCAGCATCAAATTGTATATGTAGTTTTCTGAAAAGTGTTTATTTTAAAACAATAAAAAAACTTTTTTACAAAAAATACAACCGACTTCCAAACTACAAAGTTAAAAATAACTTTAATTTCGGAAGTCGGTGTCAAAAAACTGAAATACTTATCCAAAGACACCGACTTCCGAAATTAAAGTTATTTTTAACTTTGTAGTTTGGAAGTCGGTTGTATTTTTTGTAAAAAAGTTTTTTTATTGTTTTAAATTAAACACTTTTCAAAAAACTACATATACAATTTGATGCTGGTGGTGACATTCTAAAATGGAGTCTCACTCAGATAGTAACACAAATATCAGCAGGATTTGAAAAGATTATTATTTGAATTCAATTTACAATTTCTAACACTCAATCTGCCTAGCCTTTTTCCCAACTATGTTGGGGTCGGCTTCCAGTCTAACCGGATGCAGCTGAATACCATATTTTACATGGAGCGACTGCCAATCTGACCTCCACAACCCAGTAACTGGGTAATAGGATATCCCTTGGAAAGACTGGTTGTCAGACTTTCGGGCTTCTGACGACCCGTAACGACTGGCAAAGATCCACGAATGACAGCCGGGACCAACGGCTTAACGTGCTTTCCGAGGCACGGAGGAGTCTCGGTATGTTAAGATAGTCACCCATCCACGGACCAACCCCGGCAAGCGTAGCTTAACCTGATGGATCGAATCGTGCGGCTGTTATTACTTAGTCACGAGTCCATACAATTACAATCTCTCTCTCTCTCTGTGCTCTTACAATTTCTAACACTAAAATATATACATATATCATGTACAAGTATATAGGTAAGGATAAAATTAAGGAAAGAAACTCTACCCAATTTTTTTTGGAGTGAAAACTTCTTTAGGCGCGTTGGGCATTTTTGAGATGGAAAAAAACAATTGAACTCGCGACACCGTTACCGACGGCAAATTTTTTTGTGAAAGCGATTGTGCTCTTTATTTATACAAACTTACGGATCAATGTTCTATGCAAGTATTTTTCTTCCACCAAGGCGATCTAGTTCAAGTTTTCACCTTTGTCGGCTTCTCCCGGAGTGCCACTGTTTTTTTAATTTATTTTTTATTGGTTGTCAAAAGATTCGTCCGCATCGCTGTCATTACTTATTGTTTAATTTGAATTTGTGAGGTACAGGTACCTATTAAATGTGAAAATTTATAAAATTAATGTAATACCATTATATTATGATATTATGAAAGGAGATCTTCCAATTTGCCATAAACGCAAATTAATGGACATGTGCATTCTCCTTATCCTTGCATACGGCGCTCAAACCTGGTCTTTGACAGTTCAACAGAGGGCTGAGCTCGAGGTTTGCCAGCGAGCGATGGAGCGTAGTACCCTTGGAGTTCGACTTACCGACCGGATACGGAATACGATACTGCGCTCTAAGACACAAATCGCTGACGTCACTCAAAAAGCAGCAAAGCTCAAGTGGGACTGGGCCAGACACGTTTGCCGCATGTCGGATGCATTGTGGGCTAAGACCACTACAACATGGGTTCCTGAAAACGTCCAGCGGCATCGTGGAAGACCCAGGCGTAGATGGCGGGACGAACTTGACGCTTTTAGGAGGGATTGGTCTATGTTGGCTCAGGATCGGGTTGGGTGGAAAAGGAAAGGGAGGCCTTTGCCCTGCAGTGGGGCAATACGGGCTAATTATTATTATTATTAATACCGAGTTATCTTTGACATTATCATAGATAGTGTGTCCCTTAAGTTTACGAACTCGGTACCTTTAATCGTGATTAAAAGCTTAAAGTTTTTTTAGGAGGAGACACGTTCCGAATATTATTCTTTCATTCGCTCTACAGCTCAGGTAGATAAAGAAAATGAATTATTTAATACAGACAAGGACACTGTACCTACTGTTACATTACAAAACTGTAAATAATAATACCATTTATTTCAAGCGTCACATGCCCATAGAAAAAATACCTTAACCTAAAGATACATATTTTAATATTATATTATATTTTATATATCGAGGGGTGAAAGGCTATTTGGTTTAAGCGACATCTTGGAAAGGCTATTTGGTTTAAGCGACATCTTGGGCGATATCAATTGCTGATTCCGAATATGTATATAACTCAATATCGCCCAAGATGTCGCTTAAACCAAATAGCCTTTCACCCCTATTTTCTTTTATTATATTATTTTAATTTATATATTTTTTTAATATTTTTAAAAACTTGTGTTAATAAATAGCTTAAAACTATGTTAGTAGCACTTCACTTCACTAGCTTATCCTTGTGCTGTCCTGTGGTACTTGTCCGCGGAAGCGATGGAACACCACGTCTTGCGGCCAAAAGTCTTCCTCCATGACGATGGACAGAAAACAATTCGGTACTCGCACCACAAACGCCTTGAAGTTGAAGTTGTGGTGCGACTCCAGTAACTGCACCCTCGGCATGTACCTCGTCTTTTGGCGCACGTGCTCCACGATGTCCTCCGCCTTAGTGGTGTAGTGTAGGCAGGAGATGTACACCGGTGTGTTCGGCTTTGCGGCTCGCAAGCTTACTTCGGACTCTGTAGGAGCTTTGCCACAGCGGTTCTTGTTTGTTCGCAATCGCCGCTTCCTCCTTTGCACTGTCATGAAACCCTCGGCATCAGATATATTCTGGCATAGGTTGCATACTTGGAGCGTTTGGGGCACTCGCGGTGACGCCAGCGAAATCTTTTTGCATAGGTTTAAGCCTATAAGATCAAATAAACAAGATATGAGTAGGTAGCAATTTTTAAAATAAACGGATCTTCATCTATCGTCTATTCTTACATAACATACATGCATAATCAGCCTATAATGTTCCCACTGCTGGGACACAGGCCTCCTCTCGGTGAGAAGGAGTGGGCCGTAATCCACCACGCGGGCCCAGTGCGAGTTGGTAGATGTCACAAGTCTTTAAATTTTTGGTTTCAGGACATGCCGGTTTCCTCACGATGTTTTATTTCACCGTTTTGAGAGCAGTGGTGATGAAAGTGACGTCCGTTCTTGCTCAGTGGAAAAGAAGGACAAGAGAGGCCGACTTCACGTAAATGGGACCACGGCCTAGAAGGAAGAATATCAATACATCTTTTGCCAAGCAACTAAATTTTAACGAAAACGAAATTCCTTCCTAACTACATATACTTAGGAGTCAAACTCAAACTATTTATTTAAATTAAACAATTTATAGGCATATTTTGAATTTTCAAGAAGTCGCTCGGTCAGAAATATGAAGCTAGTTGCCCATTCTGAAGCGTAGTAGGTTCCTATTGAGAAGAACGGGCAAGAAACTCCTAGGGTACTTTTTAAAATTAAAGTCAGCCTTATGTATAAACACTGAAAGCACTGAAAGTAGATAAACGACACAAACAAGATCTGTTCATTCAAAAACTAGAAAAAATCTTGTACTTCCAAATATACAGGAAAAAAAAAATAACCAATGCGCAAACTTAAACACGTGACTTTACTCATAATTATGAACAACTTTTACTATGGGACCAAACCTGAAAAGGCGAAAAAAAAATCTGCTGTTCCCTACATTTTGACGAGTTATGCGAACATAAATGTAGAGAACAGCTGATGTTTTTGTCGCGATTTCAGGTTTGGTCCCATAGTAAAAGTTGTTCATAATTATGAGTAAATTCACGTGTTAAGGTTTGCGCACTGGATAAAAACTTACCCTGTAGGCATTTGTATTCTGTAACCATTTCAATTTCAGGTTAACTTCCCAATGAAACCTATTCTGTGAAACCTAACTTTCTAGGTTGGCTACAGCCATCTTACAATTTCAATACAAAACTGAGTTACATTCATACATGCTTCATTATCAGATGTGTGAAAGTAATTCTGTCTGTTTGTAACGTTTTCACGGCAAAACTGATGAACCGATTTTGATGGTACATAAATTAAATATCTTGAAGCCCCTCATAAGAAATGAAGTTTATATGAGAATATTAAAAACAGCGGCCAAGTGTGAGTCGGACTCGCACACGAAGGGTTTCGTACTACCGTACAATATTTAAAACAATTTTTTTTTTTACTTTATTTATTCTTTTCGTGTGGTTAATGACTAACCTGGTGTCAGAGCTATAACGCCGTCCATGGGCCTCTGAATTGGCTTCACATGCCGTTGAGAAATATCTCACAGGCATGCCGGTTTCCTCACGATGTTTTCCTTCACCGTTTTTGAAGCAAGTGATAATATACACCGTGAAATTTGAATCACAGTTTTGCTAGAACAAACGTTACTCAGACCATGGTCTACTACCATTCTACAGCATCCAATAAAAAAAAAACATAAATTGGTTTTTGAAAAAAGACAAAGTTTAAAATGTCACGATTATCGTTACTCCCTAAAACACAGACACCACGCATGGGACACAGCATTGTTTACAGGGAAATGTACCTCCATAAACGAAATTTAGTAAGCAGTAGATAATCTTGACATTTTAAACTTTGTTTTTTTTGTGTTTTTTCAAAAACCAATTATGTTTTTTTTTTATTGGATGCTGTAGTATGGTAGTAGACCATGGTCTGAACAACGTTTGTTCTAGCAAAACTGTGATTCAAATTTCACGGTGTATATGACGGAGGAGGGTCTGTGTCTCATTCGTTATTATCAGCCATATTTTAACTACTGTGGGCGTAGTGTAAGTGTTGGTTATTGCGCAATAGAAAAACCGTTTACAGTTCAGATCACTTTATAATTTACTATCAAATTAATTACACTAGCAATTCCTACACTGTAGGTACACGACACAACTATACGGAACGCGCGACAGTTTCTAAACGTCTTCACTACTTGACCGCCATCCATGAACTCTGCTCAGCTCCGGTCCGGCCGGTCCGAGCGTTATGTTCAGACTCTGTCAAACGCCGCTAGGCGGCGCTGTCGTCCCGATTAGTCAACTCAGTAATGTATTTCCAACATATAGGTATATATAATTACACAATACTATAATACTTTAGTTAAAAAAACACGTTTATTGTATGACCTACTTTAATTTTAAACTTTATTTTATTTTTATTATTTGTTGTTGTAGAGACCGTAGTTACATAGACACTCTGTAAAAAAAATCAAGTATCTACCTATTACGGTTCAAAGATACAGCCCTTTGACAGATGGAAGGACAGTGGAGCCTTAGTAAATAGGGTCCTGTTGGCACAGGGTACGAAACTCTAAAAACCACACGGACAAAGTCACGAGACTTTGGCAAAGCGACAGAAGATAAATAAACATAATTCCTCCAAGGCGTAGGTAGACACCTCAGGTACCTACTTTAATTGAATAATTGAATTGTTTCGTATCAGTTTATTGTTATCAAGATTTCAGTACAACAGCTATTCAATTTAATTGGGGTATTCCAATTGGCAAAGGGTTTATGGTAATAGTACTTGACCCTATCTTGGTAACTTTTCGGGAACGGACTGTTATGTTATGCATAGGTACTTTTAAAGGGCTTTTGTAATCAGCCTGTAATGTTCCCACTGTTGGGACACAGGCCTCTTCTCTGTGAGAGGGAGTGGACCGTAATCCATCACGTAGGCCCAGTGCGGATTGGTGATGTCGCATGTCTTAGAATTTTTAGCTCTAGGACATGCTGGTTTCCTCACGATGTTTTTCTTCACCGTTTTGAGAGCAGTGGTGTTGAAATATTTTTTTCAAAGTAAAACGCCTGTTAGGGTTCGAACCCACGACCTTTATTGTAAGTATAGTAGCGTTCGTTTTCTGTAATTGTAAAATAAAATGGTGCGATGCATAAGTATAATCAGGCTATAATATTCCCACTGCTTGGACACAGGCCTCCTCTCGATTAGAGGGTGTTCAATGTTACCTTTGGACATTGACTCAGCACTCGGCCCAGCTCACGCGTGGCCCAGTTAAAATATTGATTTGGTTGCATCTCACACGTATAGAACACTAAGAATTTATGTATCAGTGTGTGTTAAGTAATTGTAGTATATAAGCTGTAAAACATTGTTAATAAATCAGATTTGAATTTTATATTCTTGTCTCATTACCCCTCACTGTGGCCAAGACACCTTTAGCCATCTCTGATCAGTCTCGTGAGTCTGCGGGACTGGCAGTGAGTGTACCCTTCCCGAACCTGGCAATCCTGTCTACCATCTGTCTGTAACCTTAGGTCGCATGGTGCAGACATTCTGAACTTATTTATCTATCACACTAGGTATATGATAGGTTAGGGCTGTACGGCTTATAGGGCTTAGAGTCGCAGGGACTGTTAGGGGCCGTTCAAGTATTACGTAAGCAAATTTATTACAATTATTTACCCCCGCCTCCCCCTTGTCAGCAAAAGTAAGCAAAGCTTTTACCCCCCCCTCCCATGCTTACGTAAACATTGGTATATGCATTTTTCTATCTGTAATGTAAGTATTCTGTTTTTTTTTATTGATTCATGAGCAGCAGTTATAATTCTAACAAGTGTAAATTTAGACAAGTGAATAGCACGCGGTAATTCCCCTACTCGGTTGTAAGCGAGTACCTAAACGTATTCATTATTTTTCCATATGTGTAAAAAAGTAAATTATTACTGCTGACGTAATCACCATCTAGACCCCCACCCTCCATGTCATCAAAAATAAGCAAAGCATAGACCCCCCCCCCCCCCCCCCGCCCCCCTATAGTGCTTACGTAATACTTGAACGGTCCCTTAGGCTTGTAGGTCTTAGCAACTTCTTTTAACTTATTATATATTTCCATGTATTGTCACACCCTTAACAGTGTTGCGGCCTTACGTGACGTTTGTTAAGGGTGGATGTATAGAGGGAGTGGGCGGTAATCCACCACGCGGACCCAGTGCGGGTTAGCCGATGTCCCATGTCCTCGAATTTTTGGTCTAAGACTTGCCAGTTTCCTCCCGATGTTTTCCTTCACCATTTTGAGAGCAGTGTTGACCCAGTAGTGCGTTAAAAGTGATTAAAATATAGCGACAACAATTAAAATTACAATTTATTAACTTTGTCGTTGATAATTAATTGATTCAGGCGAGACCTTGCGGAAATCCATTATAAAATACAATAGACGTGGATATATTTACTAACTAACTTGTTCCACTTAACTATTTCTAAAGAGCCATAAAAAACTCCTGAAAGAAATCGATACGTGTTTCACGTCTCAACGAGGCATCCTCAGAATGACGATGGACTTGTTGCGAACTCGAACACGGCGTGTTGCCACACCGAGCGCTGAGTGCAGAGCGCGCGCAGTGCGTGCGCTGGTGCTGAGTTAGTGTGTGAACTGAGTGAGAGGTGTGCTCGGTGTGGCAATACGCCGTGTTCGAGTTCGCAACGAGTCCATCGTCATCCTGAGGATGCCTCGTTGAGAGGTAAAACACGTGTCGATTTCTTTCAGGAGTTTTTTATGGCTCTTTAGAAATAGTTAAGCGGAACAAGTTAGTTAGTAAATATATCCACGTCTATTGTATTTTAACTTTGTCGTGTTGTTTTTTGCTGAATACCACCTTAAGGTCGCCGCTACGGCGCTACGTGGCGTAGCTTTTCGTAGCTATTTGCTACGCGGTGTCCGCCATCGAGAAATGTGTATTTTTTTTCATATGTTCAGTAGCTCTGTTCTAGTACGAATCCTAGTAAAATAGTAGTCCCTTGACCACTATTTTCTATATCGTTATCGACAATGTTATGCACGAATTTAGCTAAAAAGAAAATGAATACAATTTAAACAACTTACTTTACTATGTTTACTATGGCATGTATTTATATTTAATTGAACCACTAACAATTTCCATTTTGCGCTCCTTTAAATATTATTGAACATTCTAATAAACTATTTGCCCTTCTTTTTATAAACGTCAAAAAAATCCAAAATCCACTTTTGATCAACGATAGAGTAGGCGTTGTCAGTAGCCTTTGTGAAAAAAGAGGTACAATACTTTCACCACAGTTGCATTGTTTTCGTAAACTCAAACTCAAAACATTTATTTCAAATAAACCAATTACAGGCACTTTTGAATTGTCAAGGGGTCGCTCAGACACAAAGATGAAGCTAGTTGCCCATTCCAAAGCGGTACCTATGGAGGAAACGGGTAAAAAACTCTACGGACACTCTTTTCAAATCTTGATTACGTCATTCATGTTGAAGTTATAAATGTGAGAACGATGTAGAACGTTAAAAGCGTCAGTAATAAAAATATAAAAAACAAGCACAATTCAAAAATTAAAATAAGCCGTGGCAGCTAAGAGATGACCAGTCCCTACTGACGGCGCCCGTTCACGAACATGAAGCATGGATTAGCACCATTCAGCTCATAGACATATTACTTTTGCTTCAAGAACACAGCTAAAAGTACATTTTATGAAAGTCTTTATAACAGAGGATTTAATTAATATGCAGTTCATGTACAATAAACTACTCCAAAGTTTGTCCTCTTATTGTCTTAATTAAAAATAAAATGAAATTTAATAAAGCATTAAAGTTTTAAAGTAGGTAGCGTTCATATAAATTGTTTTTTAAAAGACTTCCCTTTAAAGTAAGTGCTCTTCGTGCATATAAATTAATTAGGATGTAAGAAAGAGCTTTTTTATTAAGTTATTTCTGAGTTACTGCCTCATAGGTATATTGATTGCATGTGGGACTGCTAAGCTGGTCCTGGAATCAATTTCCGGGTCGGGCAAAGTGTTATTAGGTTTTACCACTTTTAGAATTATTCTTATGATGGCCACTTATTTAAATTAATGAACCTTCAAAAAAAATTGGGCTTCTAATGATGCAAACTTTTTTAAATTAATGAGCCTCTAAAAACTTTTTGCAGTTTTTATGATGCACACTTTTTTAAACTATTGAGCCTCTTTTTAACTTTCTGGCATTTTCTCACAGTTGGTCGTGCGCTCGAGCTGAACGAGCGCTACATCCAAGTTGTGTCGCAGTTACTTGGCTATTCAGTATTTTTAGGACCCTAAAATAGGAATTATATGAGGTTCAGCAAAAGAGGCGCAATTATTATATTAGAGTGATCAATAATATATTTCGGAGCGAAAAATGGGAATTATTTGAGGTTCAATTAAATACATGCCATTCTTCGTTGATTTGTGCCTGGTTGATGGCAATAGGCTCGCCCCCAATTAAATGGAACTGAAACAAAGGAAATTGCAGCCTCTTATATTGAAATGGTAAATTATTTAAGATAATTGGGATTCGGGAAATCAATACACTCTCTCTTTTAGCTGCTCCGGTAAGAATTTTGCACGACTCATAATGCGAAGCATTCGAGAGTGCTCTGCGATCGAAAATTTTGTTTTGCCTCCTCTCTGCAACTGTTTTTATTGTTACACTCCTGCTCGTACACAGAACCTACTTAATTTATAAACCATTGTATAGATAATTTAATGAAGATTAATACTGTACTTTTGAAAAATTGATTTTTAATGCAGCAGAAACGAAAAAAAACATCAAAATAGTAAAAATAAATCCCGTCAATCAATGTACGAAACCTGAAAAAGTTGTAGCTTGCGAGGAAATCAATTAGATGAGTTTTTTTTTTTTAGATTCCTTTCATCCATAGGAAGAACCTTATTGAAAATGGCTGTTTAATACAAAGTAGTTTAATTATAATTACTAAAAAACGAACTAATATAATAACCTAAATAGTCTCGTAAACGAGGTTAGAAATTTTACCCATGTTGATAGGTAAAAAAGCAGTCAAAACATCCTACTTCATCATATCTTGAAACTAACATAGCATTTACGAAATTATGCTTCTGGCTACCGTCGCCACTTATCTAAAGAAGAAGAAGAAATTTGTGGCATAATATATATAACATAACATAACATAACATCACGCCTTGTTTCCCCGAAGGGTTGGGCAGAGGTGTCCCTGTAGCAGGTACACCCACATTTCGCCACTTTTCTTTAAGTCCCATGTAATAGGGGGCGAGCCTATTGCCATCAACCGGGCACAAATCTAGACTCCGAGCTGCTACTGAGAAATTTCTGATAGAAAAACCCAATAACACTTTGCCCGACCCGGGAATCGAACCCAGGACCTCATGCTCAGCAGTAGCGCTTGCTACCACTAGACCAACGAGGCAGTCGTGACATAAATATATGTCACGGCTAAAACCCGAAGTGCGGCTACACTTAGTTTTAGCCGGCTAGAACTAGATGCGGCCATTTAATAATTAATAAATAAACAATGTTTTATAAATAATAGTAAAAATTCTGTGTTTATATTATGACTATAACATATTATTCGGATTGAGGTGTTTGGTGGTGTGCGTCTATTCCAGGACATGTTGTATATAGTAGAGGGGCGTGTGGCTAAGTAGTAACAGCCACACGGGTCTATCGATCGGGTTAAGCTTCGCTTGCTGCGGTTGATCCGTGGATGGGTGACCATCTTTACATGCCAAGACCACTCCGTGCCTCGGAAAACACGTTGGTCCCGGCTGTCATTTGTAGATCTTTGACAGTTGTTACGGGTAGTTAGAAGCCCAAAAAAGGGGTAGGTACTTATCGTGTTACCTAGTAACTAGGTTGTGGAGGTCAGATAGCAGTCACTCCATGTAAAATATTCGTATTCAGCTGCATCCAGTTAGACTGGAAGCCGACCCCAACATATTTGGGAAAAGACTATTAGGTAGATTGATATGATGTATTACACAGTATGAATTTTTCTAACAAGATATTACTACGAATAATATTAAATATATGTAGGTAATTAAACGAAAAACGAATGACGAATAGAAAGAAAGAAAGAAAATACATTTATTTAGCACAGACAAAAAAGCACACAACACAACAATTATAATACAAGTAAAAAATAAAAATAAAAAAGGAAACAAAAACAAAGTGTAAAATAATCATTTAATAGGCAAATGTGCCTCGCGGTTGCGCCAAATAGGCAAAAATGCCAGACAGCTAGTGCCTGACGCTGGTTTTCAATTGAACCTGAAGTGTGAGGTGACGGATGTAAATCAGCTTTAAACTTACTGCAATATGTGTGTGTATACTTAAATAAAATACATTCTTGTAAGATAATAATAATAATAACAAATAAATAATATAATCTATGAACGTAAACGAGGCGAAAGGACTATGTTAGGATCGTAGCAGGTGGCGTTCAGTATTTTCTGCCTACCCCCATGGGAAGAAGTTATGAGTTTATTTATGTAAATGAAAAAGTTAATTCCAACTTTTCTCTTTTCCACTTCATAAAACAAAATGTTTCAAGTTATTCCCATTAGTAGCAGTTTATTTTTTTAATTTTCCTAGGAAGGCACACGTCAGAGCGGTGGCTGAGTGTTGCTTACGCGTGCGTGGCTCCGCCTACAACCCGCCCAGCAGCTGCCTATAAATGGTGGTGCCAGCGACTTCATACTTCACTTCTAACTAGGTGCACTTTGACGCGCTCCGGCCCTTCGAAGTTCGAAAAGTTTCTGCCGCCGTCTCTCCGCTGTAAAGCTAAGGTAAGTGGGGAAATCGGTTGGGATTTCGGTTTTTTTAAATTTCGATTATTCTATTTTTCGTTTATGGGTGGATTAGGGTTTTGTTTTTTTTTATGTAAAAACTTTTAAGGGGATTTTAAAATAATTTTAGTGCAAGAATAAATTATGTTTTATTTTGTAAAATGTTACACCTTTAATTTGACAAACTCACTATGTTTACAACATGTGACTTCGATTAAGCAGGGTTTCAAAAGGACTAGATTCGTGAAAACTAGGTCCTGGGCCAAGTTTTAGTCTAGTTACCCGGACGTAGAAAAACATACTAAAATACGGGTATATTGTCCCCTTAATCTTTTTTTCGGGTACATTAGTGGATCATTTTTAATAGCACCAGTTTTTACATCGAGTAATAAAAGGGGTAAATGCAATGGATATATGTAATGTATTTCTTTTTTACCATTTTAGTTTTAAAAAGTTCAATCATAATTTCATTTATTTTTTATACGTGATAGAGTAACACTAAAAGTTGCAGGCAGTTCAAAAAAGTTTTGAAGAGCTCACTCGTTGGTTTTAAACTTTTACCACAAACTTGCATAATTTCAATGTATTTTTTTGTTATTAGATAAAAAGGAAGTGTTAATTTAAGAAAATTGACATCATGAAAATTGCGTATTTTAAAATATCGAAAAACATACCTAACTTCTAAAAAAATGAAAGCTACTTATTCAGTAAAAAAACTTGCATTACACATTTTACATCTATTTCGTTTTATTCGAAAAATAAATTGATACCTAAATACCTAGTAAAAACTCACATTAAATTTTTTTCTCTAGAAAACTACCATAAATTACAATGTTGCAGAGAAAAAAGTAAAAAAAAATATAATAACGCATAAGTAATACACTTCAACTTTGTAAAAGGTTTTTAATCGAGCTTTTTAGCTAAGCGAAGCTGCTGACCGAAGCTTTGTGAACTTTTAATCTAGGATATTAACATGCAGTACAATCTTAAACAAAATGAGTAATTTTGGAGTCTCCTGCATACAGTTAAGGCATTTTCCGGTCGTAATTTTCCTACTTCACAACTTTTTAGCTAACATTATTTTTTACGGCATGACTAATATTTCGGAATATTCGAATTTCGCAAGGTATTACGGAATATTCGTGCTTTACGATAAAAAGAGGTTCTTTTCGAAGTTAAGTCATTAAATTGTAAATCAATTAGGTATAAGCACGTAGGCATTTCCGGCGATTCCTATAAAATTCAAGTGAATTTTTGCGTTTCTACCTTTTGCAAAAACCTTTAAGGTTTAAATTCCGTACTTATGGAATAGAAAAATTACAAATAAATATATAATAATAATATAATAAATTCTTTATTGGCATAAAAAATGTGTACAAGCAAAGTGAAGCCGGTGTTTTTACCTAGCGCAGGAGTCAATCCTGCGCTAGGTAAAAACACCTGTGTTACAGGGATCAGTGTCTTCTCCCAATCAGTAAGTTCTGGATTTATGCAATAACATCATTTGAATTTACTAGACAAACAAAAAGTATTAAAATAATTATTAATTTAGTTATTTAGTTACATTCAATATTAAAATAGTTATTAAATTTATTATTAAAATAGTAATACATCCTTTCACGTTTATAAAATTATACCCATTTTCGACCAAATAAACTTAATTATACATATTATACGTTGAAAAGATCAATTACTATTTGAAAACACAAGTTCCCTGATCTCTAAAATACGTTTGAGTTAAAGTATTATTATGGAATGTTCATATTATCCATTTTAAATACACTGATTATGCAATTCATATTTTACATAAATATTCATGTACAGTTTTGACTTGGCTACGATTTTATTATATTTAATAATAAATTTATAATACCAATGTTACATATATTACTTTATAACTTAACTTAATGTCGGTCTGAAACTGTTAGCGATCTTCATTTTAATTTTTATGGCGGTCCCCAAACTAGGCGGCGCCTGTATCTTGGGGACCAGAGTTGTGATAACATAATGCTAAATAGAGCCTAAATAAATTACACTGAACTAAGCCAAAACTAAAAATATTAAACATTCAAAAATAAAATGTAAAAACATCAAAGATGAGCTGTGTAGGTGTACAGATAAGTCCAGGTTTTCTCACGAGGTTTTCCTTCACCGATGCCAGTAATATCCATGATAAACTTAGAAAGTACATAAGAATTGAAAAAGTCACATTTGTACTTACCCGGATAATAATAATGCAATGCATCTCGTTAAATTGCCAAAATGAATGTCAGGAATTGCCATTGTGTGTTACGCAATTATTGCGCTGATTTCAATCCTAGTAATCACTTACGCTCGGTTCCTAACAAAAACGAATAGTTTTGCATACCAATGGTAGCATTTTTTATTGCAAAACTGGACATAATAACTTGTGACAGCTACTTCCTTATGGGAGGATCTACTATACAAAGTTATGACGTCTTTGCTTCATTACTGAACAATTTATTAATCAATACCACAAAGTGGAACGTAAGCTCATGTATGTTTATCTCAGAAGAAGACACTTGCTGTTCCAGAAGTAACAAACTACTTTGGTAAGCGCACAAGAAGGTACGTAGTACCAACGTTAGTGAAAGAGGTACCCACGGAGCCAAGGTACCCCTAAAACTGATATCGCATGTCAAGTCTAAGGACCAACTTATAAGAGTTTTACAAAAACTTTTTCTATCATTGTGTCCATAGCTATTATAACAAACCTCACGTTTGCTATAATGCCTTTTTGTAAATGGTGAGATTTTTTATCTCGACTGTAGGTATGTTATTTCATAGCTTACTTAGCACGATTAAGTTTTAGCACATTAATTTTCAAAATTCAAAATTTGTAATCCATTGCTAGACGAGAACAACTGCCGACAAACTGTTATGCAGTTTGGCAGATTTTGTGTATTTTACTGTTAATACAGATTTTGAATAAATAAAAAATTATTGGTAAAGATACAAGAGTCTTAATTTTAACAAGAAACGGTCCATAAATTATAGGAATCTGCTATTAGTCATCTTCACGCCACCCACATTCCACAGGACATCGCAGAGTAGGTCTATTCTTTGTGAGGAACCACACAGCTGAAAATTTTATATATCTAAGTACTTTTCATAATATCTAAAAAGTTGTCGTCATTTATGATATAAAAAAAATACGTGTCGACTTGAAACCTCCTCCTTTTTTTCGTCGATTAAATATAAGTACCTGGGCGACCGAGCTCTGCTCTAGTGAAAATAGAGAATGCTCATTTAATAGTATAGGATAGTACTTACTAATTCCACACTGCCAAGATAGTAGGTACTTACTAATTCCACGCTGCCATGATCATTATTCTAATGTCATTACTGTCATGTCATTATTCATAATCTTGTTCTTAACTTTGGCCGACCGAGCTCTGCTCGGGTGAAAATACGAAGAAAACGAATTTTCCCAGATATGCGATCTAACTACATCGATTTTTTGCCCCCGTAAACCCCTCTATTGCAACTTTCATCGAAATCGTTAGAGCGGATTTCGAGAAAGTGAGTAGAAATTCATATACAAAATATTGCTCGTTTAATAGTATTGAAAAGGTACCTACAAGTTTCCTGTTATCTTTAATCTTTCTAAGGCCAGTGTTCACTAACATTAATCAATTTACATTACATATTTAAAAAGTAGTGATAAGGAACTGCTTAAATAATGTAGCTTAATGGAAAATAATAATCACTATTTTAGCTTAGTAAAAATAGGCATTTCCTGCATTCGATCCTAATCATCCTAATATCTTCACTTTGATACCAATATCAATTAAATCGTTTACCAATAATTGTGGGAAAAAAAGGAAAGATTGAAAAGCACGGATTATCTTTGCGAGAGAATGTTAAATTAAATATTTGATTGAAAAAATATCGTACAAAGGATCAATTAATAAATTGCTTACACACATTTCAATATTAATTGCAAATTTTACCTTTGGTTTTACCTTTCACCCTTCCGTTTATTTATTAAATTTGTTCAAAACAGATTTGTTCAAAACAGACTTTTATTCGATTATTTTGTATTTATTTTCATCTCGTTCAGTTCAAAGAAATGTAAATGGTTTAACCTAATTTTTTAAGCCAATACGGAAAACACGTATTTTATCTATTTACCTAAGAGGCAATGATCTTTTAATATATTCTCTTTTTGAGAGCTTTCACTTTGTACAACATAAGAATCAGATTCTGTTTTTTCTATAAATCTCAAAGCAGTTGGTCCCGGCCGTCATTTGTAGATCTTTATCTCCAAGTGACGGCCGGGACCAACTGCTTTGTATGTTATAAAAAGTAAAAGATCTCAACGACTTCTAAAGAACAGTTTTAACGGGTGGTGAGAAGCCCGAGCGTCTGAGAACCAGTCTCACCAAGGGATATCGTCTTATCCAGTTACGGTTGTGGAGGTCAGATAGGCAGTCGCTCCATGTAAAATTCTGGTATTCAGCTGCATTCGGTTTAACTGGAAGCTGACCCCAGCATAGTTGGAAAAAGGCTAGGCAGATGATGATGATGACGATATCTTAAGAAATAGATGCTTTTACTAAAAGGTGATCGGCTCACATTTGATTTCTGAGATTCTCGATAAACTTTCTAACAAAGTTATTCATTCGACATAGTTATCAATTTTAACAACTGTTCTTCCTTAGCTGAGTGTTTGGAAACAACATATCGAACCAATAGCTCTATCATCATCATCATCATCAATTCAGCCGAAAGACGTCCACTGCTGAACATAGGCCTCCCCCAAGCACCTCCACTTCGACCGATTCTGTGCTTTCCGCATCCAGCGGATTCCTGCGGCCTTCATAAGGTCATCGGTCCATCTTGTGGGAGGCCTTCCAACGCTACGTCTTCCGGTACGCGGTCGCCACTCCAGAACCTTTCGGCCCCATCGGCCATCCGTTCTACGAGCAATGTGCCCTGCCCATTGCCACTTAAGTTTCGCAATTCTTCGGGCTATGTCGGTTACCTTGGTTCTCCTGCGGATCTCCTCATTTCTGATTCGATCACGTAGGGAAACGTGATGACCTATGGTACTGAAACGTGGTCGCTCACAATGGGCCTTATCAGAAGGCTAAAAGTCACCCAAAGGGCAATGGAGAGAGCTAATAGCTCTATGGAATAGATAAACTCCGGCCACAATCCACCAGACCCTGTTCACCATCTATCTATAACTTATTCATTAAGACCATTCCAATGAGCCCAAACACGATACCTGTGCTGTAAGTTGGTAAGGAAGTTGGGTATCCTGTAAATTCCAGGTGATGCTGCAGCATCAGTTCAAGGTTACTATGTTCTTCTAATATAATTGAAGTAACAGAATATCAAATTTCAAATCGATCAGACCTGTGGAAGATACTGACATCCATTCATCAACTAGAAAAGAGCGGATAATCTTCAAACAGCTGAACCGATTTTGATAAAAACATGTCTAAGAACCATCGCTTAAAAACCTGCTTTTAAATAAAAAAAATCGCATTCAAATCGATTCAGTCGTTTAAGAGCTACGGTGTCACACACACATAACAGTCAAACTGAGGGGTGTTATAACCCCTCTTTTTGCGTCGAGGGTTAAAAAAGAGGGTGTTGATTTAACGAACGAAAATAATGTCAGATATCGATTTTCATTTATTGGCTTTATGCTTTTAACAATCGAATTAAAAAGTTCGAGGTCCTCAACACGTATTTGCTCACGAAATTCGCTATCATACGACAGAGCATACAAATTACCTGTTGTTTTCGGTAGGAACAACAAACGATTGTTTTTGTCGATGTCCAATTAATCGCAGTTCGAATTCGAGTTTGACGTATATTTTTATAACAATGGAAAGCGAGTGAAGTGATGTCGAGCGTAAACGTTCGTATGTATAGGAAGTCTTGTTAGGTTCACAAGCGTTCAATAAATCTTTGTTAGGACCAACATAGTTCAAAATAGATTTTGAACGTTTGACGATACTTAAAAACAAAGAAAAGTACGATTGGCAATTCCTGGAAATTGACATTCAGCGGGTTCGGATTTTTTTGTGATGTTCTTTCAGTCCAATTTTGGGACCTGAAAACACTTGAAAAGGTGAAAGATGGGATTTTTCGGAAAGTCTAAACAGATGCAGCTGAATACCGTATTTTACATGGAGTGACTGCCTATCTGACGTCCACAACCCAGTAACTGGGTAAAACGATACCCCTTGGTAAGACTTCGTCTCCGACTTTTCGGGTTTCTGACGATCCGTAACGACTATCAAAAATCCACGAATGACAGCCGGGACCAACGGTTTAACGTGCTTTCCGAGGCACGGAGGAGTCTCGGTTTGTTAAGATGGTCCCCATTCACAGCCCAACCCCGGCAAGCGTAGCTTAACCTGATGGATCGAACCGTGCGGCTGTAATCACTTAGCCACGAGCTCCTCTTAAAATCCTAAGACATCAACAGAACCATTAAGGTTTTAATCGAACTTTGGGTCTTATCGATATGTGTGTATGTGTGTTGTCGATATTTCTTAGTAGGCATTTTCCAATCACATTAAGCGAACATATTCTTCCTTAATATCATAATTGATAAGCCGAAGGGACCTTATAAATAATTTATTTGTGATGGGAATATAGCAGATGGTTGTTATTCCTTTGAGGTTTTAAAGACTTAATGTTCATAATTATTATTGTTGAAGGTTTTAGTGAAACTATAACTTTAGCTGTTTGAATTTCTTATTTATTTACTTTTGGAATTAATAAGTGTAAGCTTGTAATTTCATTCGTTTTACTGTCAGTCTTCGGATTCGTTCAAGCTATAGAGGCTTCATTTAGTTTTAGTAAGGTTTATATCGACAACCAACAACCACCAACATCAGTAGTACCTTTACTTTTGTTTAATTTCCTATGATAATTGTTAGAACTTGAATAAAGAGAACATCAAAAACTTGAATAATAAGAGCTATCCAAAAAACGGGCAAGAAAAACAGCACGCTAAAGGGATAATTCCCATATTTTTAAGAAAATTCGCATTGAAATCTCAGTTTGATTCTGTCAAAATATCTTCTAATTTACCTACATTTTTGACAAGTTTTTGATAATGATTGTCACTGAGATGAAATTGCAAATAGATTTTGAACGTTTATAGTTACGTTTTTTGTCCTTCAAGTAGCTGATACTTTAAACTATCCATGATCAGAAAAGCCGCAAACCAATCAGATAATACCAAGTACAAAAACAGATTTCATCCCTCGACTAACTCAATCTAAACAAGAGAGTTCAAGGAGGCGTCTCAGGGTGCACTTACACGAGACACTTAAATTGCTCAATACTAATAGTAGTTAACTCTGCAATCGACATTTTGTTTTTGTTGCAACAGTAATTACGCAATATTGTCTTTGGTCCGTGGCCTTGACATTAACCAATGAACCAGTGATTATTTAAGCTATGAACAACAATGTCAAACTTTTTTGGATTGAATACGAGGTTTTTGGCTACTTTTGTATTGTGCGTATTTTATGTCTAGTTTTTTAAAATGTGCGTTTTGTTTGTGCAGAATAAACAAGTTTTCTTTCTTTTTCCTTCTTTCTATACTATGCAATATTAGTCAAATTGGTATATTGCCATCACGATAACATCAGGCAATTTACTGCATGCCAGTATGATTTTATATAAAAATTGTTGCTGAAGATACCGCCACACCAAATAGAGTGATATTAAGCAATTATACCAACAACAAAAAAACGTTAATTATCAATACAGAATAATTTGGAAATCATATTTTTGGCCTTTTTCTTTTAAGTTGTGTGATGTGCAGTTTAACATGTCTAATAAATAAATAAATAATATCGCGGGTCTCAAACCATAGGGTCGTATCCACAAAACCGTTACTTTTCAGGAGAGACAAAAAACTGGATAACTTTTCTTATGATTGAGCCAGCTTGTTGTGTTTTTGCAAGCAGCCATATATTTACAGTTCAGTTAATATGGGATGCTTGATTTTAAGGTATTTCCTCTATAACACAAATTTATGGTTTTTACGTCTATTTGGTATGAGGGCAATATGATAAAATTCCATCCAAATTCCCCCAAAAATGCTTGGAATTTATGGACGTAAAATTTCCTTAAAATTATTAATAATTATACCAATATTTACTTGAAACTAGTTGGTGATTTAAGATATTGCAATTTAGGAATGAGAAACCATCAAAATTAATGTTATTTCTGTGATTTTAAAAATGTATACGCCTGTCTGGCTTGTAATTAATACTGAGAGGTGTTTGAATTCTAAGTGGGAGTATAGACCATTTTTGTTCTACAATCTAGAAAAAAACAAATTGAACGAAAAATCTCATTTTTGCAAATACGTCCCTATGGTTTGAGACCCGCGATATATTGCCGAAACAATTGAAGCAATTTTTGGGTATAAATATAGACTGATCCACATTTTTCCTACTCTGGAAACTGTTGCCGGGCAACAATAAATTGCTGGCTAAAAGTCCCGTGTAAGGGCAGCTTTACAGAATATGACAGATATTTTTATAGGACACCGACAAGGTATTGTAGGCTAGTCACTTTGTTATTATTGCATAAAGTGATCCTTGTTACTTGAACGTAAGGTTCTGTTTTATTTAACCTTTGCTCCACTTGACTTTTCGAACCTATAATAAGATTAAAGTTGTTTTAGTACTTTACTTAAACCCTTTTTCTGAAAGGCAACCGTCAAATCCCATAATATTTGTAGATGGGTTGATCGAAATCATAACATATATATTATATGCAATCATAAAGTTATAAACTAACATGAGATAAGATAAGATGTTTTATTTTTATTTTTTGTGATTTACTTTTTTTTTTAGATATTGAATAGGGTTTTATAATAACTAAAGAAAAAAATGAAAGAAAATGTATTTATTGTGAATCGCACAGGAAGATCACAAACTAAACTCATTTCACCATTGTCCAAAAAGAAAACTAGATAGTAATTCGTTTTTAAAGCAATAAAGCTCAAGATAAGATGGATGTTTATAGAGAAGTTGTTTTTAAATTAGATATGAGATATGCATGATAATGATTGAAGCCAAGTTTTCTGAACCAGAAGTGGCATTTATAAGAATGACAAACCTATAAATAAAAGACCCAAGTTTGAGGCCGAATGTTAGGTGCAGGATGCCAATATAACATCCATTTGAAAAACCAAAACTTTAATATACGTATGTGAATCTGTAGGCATCGGCTTTCAAAAATGGAATAGATACCTTTCGGTAGACTGCTATCGCTATGAGCACTAGACCCATCCGCTTTACTCCTTTACCAATACTGAGTTTTGTAAAATTAATCGAGTTCCTTTTTTCTTCCATTGCTAATTCGTAACCCGCGGTCACGCATTGCAAAACAGTTCGGGGGCCAATCGAGTGCTCTTAGAAATTACCGGACCAGTTGCATTGTTTAGATCGTAACGAAGTCAAAGCGGAACTGACTCCTAAGACACAGGCACATACACCTAGTTTAGGAGTCAGGGAATTAAAAGTATTGTGACCTAGTTATAAGCCTTATATGCTCTAATTTTTTGGTTCTTGTACTGTGATGGCTTTTGGTGAAATAAAGAATTTATAATTTATTATAATTTATAGGCTTCTTTTTTTTCTGTTTCTGACCATTGAACTAGGGAACGAATGTCGATGGAACTTTTATTGGTATTCTCTCTTCCGTTGTAATTTGGAGTGAAGTTTAAGTTGCGTTAATTCAGCCTTTGTTTTTGAAGTGAAAACTTCTTTAGGCGCATTGGGCATTTTTGAGATGGGACTAAACCATTGATTTCGCGAGACTGCTACGACACCACCTTTAGACCGTTAATAAGACATTAATGCGTTGATTATCGCGTGCCGATTTTTTTTCAAGCTTTCACTTCTGTCGGCACTCCCGGAGTGCCACTGGTTTTTTTAACATCACATCATGCCTATGTATTCCCTGAAGGGTTAGATATACCCGTAGTAAGAGTACCCGCCAGTTATGTTTGAGTTCCATGTAAGAGCTCATTCACACGGAACCCATCATTGACGATTCGTCTAAAAAAACGATAAGTCATGAAGTCATGACGAATGCACGTTCACATTTCATACGGAAACTACTTTTTTCTCGATTCGTCAAAATATCCGAAAAGATGTTCACTCTTGATTCGCGTTTTAGAGTTCAGTCTTGGACGAACTACCCAAAAAAACAGCGATTCGTGTTTTTTGACAACCGTGATTTTTAAAAGACGAGGCTATTAAACGCCTTTGTTTTTTTTCTACTTATATATTTTCATTATGGTGGTCAATGAGGGGAAAAGTTCAAAAGTCTGACAACCAGTCTTACTAAGAGGTATAGGGTTCCCAGTAACTATGGGTAATGGACGTCAGATATACAGTCGCTTCATGTAAAATACTGGTATTCAGCTGCATCCGGTTACACTAGAAGCCGACCCCAACATAGTTGGGAAAAGTCTAGGCAAATTGATTGATAGTCCATGAGAGGAAAAATTAAGATAAACTAAGTTCCTTGTTAGACAAACAGTTATCATTGCGGTTGGTCATGTTTTGAGTAATTGACTAGCTTAGAAATGTTAGGAAAAGAGATGAGGTAAGGGAATTTTGCTGCAAACAGTTGGGATCGTAGCTACCTTTATTAAGCTATTGCATAGCTTTTATCGCTGGTTTTGAGCGAGGCGACCGAATCAAGAAATTCCGTAACGAAAATAAAACCTAACACCCCCCACTCCGCCTACCATGTAATGACGGATGATGACATAAAACAAAAATGTTGTCATGAGAACGTAATTTCTGTTTTATGTCATCATCCGTCATTATCCCAAGTGTAGCGTTGACAAATAGGAAGTATGGCGGTTACAAATGCTATGCAATAGCTTTACCGCGGCAGTCCCCGAGTGCCACATGTTTTTTTTTTTTATTTATTTTTGTAAAAAGGGGAAAGTGTCACTGATATTTTAAAAGAAAAACGGGGAGAAAATAAATAAGTAACAAAATACAGGAAGACAGTGATTGGTGAATAGTTCGATGAAACTTCGAAATACGATACCGTTCATAATTAAAATTTTAATGATCGCCAGTCGGTCACCTGTTGTACCAACTTTTCACATTTTCGTTTAAAAACTTGAAACAAAAATGATTGAAATTGATATCGGTAATAAACGGAAAATATAATTGAAAAACATCGGATACTTGATGAAAGTTGGATTAGTTGAGATCCAATTTCTTTCTTTTTTCATGAAATTTAATACAAATGAAACGGCTACCAATTTATAAAATATTAGTTTTCAGCTTCAGGAAATATATTTTTAGTAAGACTAACAACAGACTAGCTTTTGATTACGTGGGAATATCGGGTTAAAAAGCATAGTATAAAGAGAGGTAGTAAGCTATCTTCATAGAAACGCACCGCGCGCGGCTTGTATGTGTGGGGCCATAGTATCTATGCGTCGCCGCACGCACACTTAACAAAATCTCGGCTGGTTTCTCACGAGAAACGGGTCGAGATTTTGTTAAGTGTGCGTGCGGCAACGCATAGACACAAGCCGCGCACACATACAAGCCGCGCGCGGTGCGTTTCTATGAAGATAGCTTACTACCTCTCTTTATCCTATGTAAAAAGTATCTTTAGTCCTAACCCAGGTCATGGTCTACCCATGTGCCAAATTTCATCCAAATCCAGTCAGCCGTTTTAGCGTAAGAGCGTAACAAACAAACAAATTCACTTTCGAATTTATAATATTAATAATAATTGGTTAGGATTAGGATAATAACATCGACTATTTTTAATCAATCTGAATACGCTGTAAAAACTCAGATCAGGAGGTTCACCCACAAAATAACTAGAGGTTGAGCACTGGAACAGGCCCATGAGCGTAGTGATGGGTTGACTAAGATCAAGAATCATCATCTCAATAATCAGTGCCACTAGCATGTGCATTCGCGGCACAAGGCATAAATTTAAACCAATAGCCAATTTTATTCGGCTTCGACGATGGAGCAGCCCTACCTAGACAAAACTGATGTACTTGTGGTCGATGAACTGAGAAGACGTCGATTGCAATAAATCGCGATAAATAAATGAGCTTGTGTTATATTATGTTCCGATGATGATTGAAACAACTAGAGGTCATCCTTTTCAAAACTGACTATACCCATTTTTAACCGACTTCCAAAAGGAGGAGGTTTTCAATTCGTCTGTATGTTTTTTTTTTTTTTTTTTTGTATGTTTGTTACACGATTACTCCGCTAATTATGAATAGATTTTGATGATTTTTTTTTGTTTGGTAGATCATACTTCAGAGGTGGTTCCATATAAATTGTATTAACTTTGCTTGGGTAGTTTTTGAGTTAGCTTCAATTATACGTATTTTTTCCCACTTAGTATGTAGATGATATGATAACTTCTTGTCACTGTTATTTACATAGCAGGTAGTGGTATTCGAATTTGTGTTGGGTAGGTACCTACCACAACTAAAAAGTGAAAAATAAAAACTTTTTACAAAAAAAAAAAAACAACCGACTTCAAAAAAAAAACACTACAAAGTGAAAAATTTCGGAAGTCGGTGACAAAGAACGAAAATTCAAAACCAAAGACACCGACTTCCGAAATTAAAGTTATTTTTCACTTTGTAGTGTTTTTTTTTTGAAGTCGGTTGTTTTTTTTTTGTAATTAAATAAAAAATATTATAATCATGACGTGGTCATAGATAGCCTTTTTTTGGGTGGATAATTATCATATAACTTCTCCCGCTCTAGGTGGAGCAGGAGGGCGTGTCAGACTCTTACTGACTAAAACCCACCCGTGTTCCTTCAGTTGCCATGTTGCCGGGGGCCTCGATTTCCCTTTCGGCCTTATTCGCAACCCCGGCAGGCATCGACCCTAGCGGACCCCGTCAATTCTGCTGACATCTCTTTGAGGCGCGCGTGGAACACAACGCGCCGTCGACCCGGGCCTGGTCCTTATCGGAAGGCGAGCTACCCATTGCTCACCGTCCGCAAGCCCGCGCCTTCGGTGGCCGGAAATCGGCTCGCGATTCCGTCATAGATAGCCTTACGTTGTACAAATGTATTACTATAATTTCGGGATATCAATACATTAACTCATATCTGAATTACAATATTACATAAATAACGAAACAAATTGAAGTCGAAATCTACACAAATTCTGGCATCATAAAAATAAGTCGATTCACAAATTGCATTGATAAGATAATTATGATAACTGATGACACAATTTGTAGTAAGTACTATATCACATGAATGATTTATAACACCATTCAAACACTCGTAAATATAAGTGGTCCGTGTGTGAATATTTTATTGCCTGATTAAATTTAGGGCTTAGTATGAAAAAGTAGGGAAACGATAATCCATCTATCTAAATATATAAAAGCGAAAGGTCACTCACTCACTCACTCACTCATTCATCACGAAATCTCGAAAACCGCTTGACGTGTAAAGATGAAATTTGGTAGGGAGGTAGTTCATAATTAGTAGACGTCCGCTAAGAACGGATTTTTGGAAATTCGACCTTTAAAGGGGTGAAAAGGGATAGGCCACAATCTGGCTTAGGACCTAGGATACTTTGAATTCCGGTAACATGTTTCTGTGAGATATTTTGCGACATCCACGCGGGCGAAGCCGCGGGCAAAAGCTAGTAGGTACTTATATAAATGAGAAAGTAACTCTCTGTACCTAATCGATGAAAATTGGCACACGGATAGATTTTGACTTGGTTTATTTTATTTTATTTTATTATATTCGGGAAACTTACAGCTAACTTACACAGTGTTCTTAAATTATATAAAATTGAAGGCCATTTACAAGTTTCCACTGATAAACACGTGACATAAAAAAGTGAAAAAAAAAGGTCGGTACAAAATACCCATTAAACATAAATTAGGAAAAAAAAAAATAGCACACGATAAAATACAAACTAAAAATCAGTTTTGCTAACAATTACTTTTCCGTAAAGAAGCTTTTTACCAACAAATGCTTAAGCCGAGAAACACTGGTGTTGAATATATCCAAATCATGTTCACCAGACAGTTTATTGAAACGTCTGCACGCACGGATTAGAAATGAATTCTGCCTGTACGCGGACTTGGAATGAGGGACATGCAACAAACTAGGTTTGCGAAACATTTTGCAGTGTGTTACTAACCCTAAACTACCTAACAGCTCAGGGCTATCTATGGTACCATTTGCGATTTTAAGTAAATACGTCATATCTGCAATGCGTCTGCGCTCATGAAGTGGTAAGATGTGAAACCTTTTACATCGCGCATTAGGACATAGAATACTTTTTATTCCGGTATTCGTTCTCGAGGGATAATTTCCGACCACCACGCGGGCGTATCCATTGCCAAAACCTGGTAATAATGTGAGTAGTCCATTTGAAAATATTGTATTACCTGATTTAATTTACGGACCATGCAAAACTTTAGAGAAACGAGACTATCATAGATTCGTTACGGTACTGATGATAATAGTCCTTCAAACCGAATTTCGGCCATGGCGACCAATCTCAGTGGAGACCAGCCTTCGGCACGGGAGATATTTTTGTGCACAAAGTGTGTGCACAGACACAGGTGCACTCCCTCGTTTCTCACTCTCATCGTCCGATGGCATCGGAGAGAGATCAAGCGCAAGCCAACTGCTAACGTGCTTTCCAAGGCACGGGGGTATCACACCTTCAACTTCCAAACTCCGGGCTATTACTACGAAATTCCTAATGGAAAACCCCAATAACACTTTGTCCGATCCTGGAATCGAACCCAGGATCCCACGCTCAGCAGTTGCGTTTCCAACCATGAGACCAACGGGGCAGTCCGGAATTCGGTACTTTTGATATTAGGATGGATGATATTGAAATTAAAGATGCTGAATAGCTCTGTAAAGAAGATTGCGCGGAGAGCTTAAATCTAGCAAAACCTGATGAATAGAGTAGAAAACGTTTTGGTAATGGTAAGGTTAAAAAATAAATTAGTCTAGTAGAACGCCATCGTTATGACGTAACAGAACCAGATGGAGTGAGATCGTGAGGCGGGCAACGGTAACACCTGTGATTGGACACAGTACATTGTGACCACGATGGCTCTGTCAAGACCGAAACGAAGAAGAAGAAGTAGAACGCCATAGTTCACTAGAGATTCTAATTATAATAGCGGCTCTTCTAGTTATGGTAGTAAAAATATTAAAAGTAACTAGTAGATATTTCTAAATCATGACGAATAGCAATTTCGTATAGATACAAACATGGAAAGCAAAAACGATTTATATACAACGGTTTATGCATAATCAGCCTATTATGTTCCCACTACTGGGACACAGGCCTCCTCTCTGTGAGAGGGAGTGGGTCGTAATTCATCACACGGGCCCAGTGCGGGTTGGTAGATGTCACATGTCTTCGAATTTCGGTTCTAGGACATGCCGGTTTCCTCACGATGTTTTCCTTCACCGTTTTGAGAGCAGTGGTGATGAAATAATTTAAACAAAGTCTTTATTTTGTTGTAGTTGTAGTTCGTAGGTCCAAACCTACGAACTACAACTCGTAAGCCGCGGCCATTACCACTGACTTTCGTATACAACCGTTTTACCTACCTAATATTGATCAAATGCTAAAATTCCCACCGAAATTATCAGATTCATCTCAAGATGAGATAATTCCATCAATTTGACACTAAACTTTACAATTATGATAACGAGGTTTTGTTTGGATTAAAATCTTAAAATGAGCAAGAAATTATAATCCGTAAAGCTTTGTATGGATTATTATTATTATTATTTATTATTTATTTATTTTATAAATTACATGTTCCTTAAACTTAAAAAGGCACACAATTAGACCTCTGGGGTCTATCCTAGCATGCCATGGCCTGAGATTTGATCAACGCGCTTTTAATAGTTAATCATAATCGAGTTGATGTAATGTTCCTTCAACTTAAGCTTTATGTTTTTTGCTTTTGTTTTTATTCTTTCTTAAATCTTTAATATTTAATTCGATGGAGAAAGTCCAAAGTGTTTAAATAGTAGTTGCTTAGGTAAAACAAAAAAAAAACTATTTAGTCTGTCTTTCAGATAATAAAAAAAATATTAGACACGTATTTTTTTTTAATCGTGTTAATAAAAAATAACTTAGAAAACACGCATTAAAGTTGGGGAGTGGGGGCTCGCTACGTCACAACGTCGTATTAAATTTTGCAAGACATGACGTCATGCCACATTTTAAATCAATGTATCGCCGTAATCTTTTGATTAGGTACGTCAAAAAAGAAAAAATACGTGTTCAATATTTTTTAATAACATACAAGACGGACAAAAATAATGCAAAATGCAAAACGCTTAGTAAAACCCAAAATTGGGAAGAGAAAGTAGCAGTCACTAGACTACTACAAGCATTTACAAGATGACCCAAAAAACAAAAGTCCCCTAAAAAAATATACAATACTCATTCAATGAGTTCCGAATAAAAATCGGAAATAAGAAAGCCTTGTTTCCCAAACAGCTTCCGCTAGCTTTCATATTTTCTAATACAGAATGATAAATAGTCTATGAATTCTTAATAAAACCACTTGTTTTAAATAAGTACCATTCCCGAAGGATATCAGTGAAATTCTCCGGAAGAATTCACATAGCGTAAATAATAAGGGGATTTTGTGAAATTTTCCTGTATTGTCCGCTTCGTTAGATGTATTATAAAAATGAATGGAACTTCTTAAATGATAGTTCGACCTTATTATTTAATAGGCCATCTTATTTCGATGTACAATCTAGAAGACTAAAGTTGCTAGTTATATTGAAATGAGGGGTTTCTGAAGTGACGAATGACTACGAATGGTGATGTGACTGTACCTAAATTACCCTAGGCTGATAAAATTTTCGTTTTTCCTAATTATGCTAACATTAGTGTTTAAGTCGGTTCCCCCTTAGGGGAAGAACAGTGCCCCTCCTTTCCGCACAGTTCTGTAGGGCTCGTCCCAGACTGGTCACCCTCCCACCGATATAAGAAAGAAATGAATTCCCTTACCCTAACTGCCTTGTCCCGGCTTATAAAAAGTTCAGGGACAAGGATTGGATACTAGGTGAAGTTAATATTGGGAATTCACAGTTAGTAAACATAAGTATTATAATATGAAGCTAAGAAGACAAGAGGGTATGCAAAAGTATATAATATAGTATTATGTTTTGTAGGTATTATAAATATTGGAACACCAGCGTCTCCCCTCTCGCAGTTGAGCACCGATAGCTGCAATATAACCTTTATAAAGTGAAGGGGTAAAGGAATCGTTACGCTTGCGCTTCAAATCACTATTCATAGCTACGTTAATTTGTCTGTTTACAATGTACCCACTTCAGTGAGACCGGGAACCGTTTTACAACGTTTTGTCTCAATGTACGTGTTCTGCTAGACCTAACGCATAGAACCTCTGAGGAACTAATACGATTCTAACGGAACACGTTTCCTAAGCATTAAATAAATGTCTTACTCAATCCTAAGACAGGGTACTGCGAAGTCCATCTGTTATTGAGGAAGGCAAGTATCGGATAGTTCTAATCGCGTACTTGTGTGAGAGACACCCTTACGGCGGCCTAGCCCCTTTTTACTAAGATAATACAAAACTAGCACAAGCGCACCGTAGACTCAGTCTCTAGCAGAATACATTACGATCGAACTTGGTGAACGCCGAAGTGGTGGTTCGTCACTTCTCATTTCGTTAATCTGCCCCATTTAGAGGATGCTTTGCGGCATTTAGCGGCTTAGCGTCCCAATAGCGTGTCTCGATAAATAGTGACGATTTAGTAATAGTCCTACAGAACGGACGGGTTATTTATCGAGATACGGTCCCTAGCGTTCATTGAACGTCTACCAATTCAGTTTGGGGTACTTGGTGAAGCCTAACCCCACTCCCGGAAATGTACGTCATCAAGCCTCACGCAAACTATTCTGTGGCGAGACCTTTTTGGATACAGATATCATCACTAACATTTGGTTGTTTTATAATGCAATTGCACATTGGCTTTAAAGCCTAGTTCAGCTTTAAATGAGCTGCGAGTATTTATGGTTCTGCCTTCCAAATGTAGTGTGTCAGCTCAAGATCAAGAGTCGTCAAAGGTCAGGAGTATTAGTGCTCAGTGTCAAGTATGGTGGAAGGCTTTCGCCATTTCCCTATAACCAAAAGCAAGTGACTACCCTGCCAAGGGGTGGATTAGGATATGGACAAGTAATACACGGGAATATAGCGTTAATTATAAACCACAATACTAAATAAGAGTTATATCGCCATTCTGGAATAAACGATCATTAATAGTTAATTAAAGTTGACACTTACCAATTCCTTAGAGAGGATTAGGTTACAACTCACACAATACAACACGTACCAGCTTCGCCTCAGACACCTCCTCGATCGCGACTCGTCTCCGACGCACCTCAAACTAACTCTAACTTAGACTACGTCGTCCGCTACCTAACGTGGTCTTAAATTCATCATCAACTTAATAAATAATGCTCGGTCCTTTAAGACAGCCCACAGACATCACCTCTTGGTATTCACCAAGACTCCTAACTTAACTAGCCCGGACTATTACGTCAGTAGCCTATCGCGACTCAAAACCAACTGCCATGACTTTATTCCTTGGTCCCCTAAAAATCCTAAAAACACCACGTTTGGCCCATCTTCCCACACTTTTGCAGAATAGACTTATGGATGTTTTTTGTGCAATTTCTCAATTGTTTTAAAAGGGTCCATTTGAATTGCCGGGGCGAACTTAATGCTCACCAGATGTGGCTCTAATAATGTCCACTGCTTTGGTTCAGGGATTACCAACCTTTTGAGACGGGATAGCCAAAAGTAACAATTTATATAATTGTATAATAAACATTCAATTATGTTTTAGCACAAAATTGATTAGAGCAGCTATTATTCTAGCTAGCTGCTAGAATAATAATATAATTAATCCAATAATATAATTACAGTTATTGGATAATATATAGTTACTTTTGAAAGTTTGGTTAAATCTAGCTAATAAGTTGTTGTTTTAAATTTCAAGCATGACTCTAAATTTATATTCGTTAGTTGGTTTCTTTCCCTTACTTTTTATTATATTCATATAATACCACACTTTCTCACACGCATTTCAAGGGCCGCGTGTTGTTTACCCCTGCCTTAGTTTCAGTTCTTAGAATTAGTAAAGCTTGCATCCCATAAAATATAAACGTAAAGTGGTTTGAAAGAGGTTCAATATTGTTTCACAATTTTAAAGAAATAGGATATTTTGTAATTAATTAGGGTAACGTGTCGAACTGTCAGCCCATAAAATAGAGATTTAATGTATTTCTAGGAAGCCCGAGCTGTGTGCCGAATTTAAAATAAATATAATATTTTGTTATTAAAATAGGAGCAAATGACACACAGTCACATTCCCCCCTCTGAAAATCAGACGCGTGACGCAGTACAGCGTTTGAGCTTTCACAATATGATGAGCTCTGCCTTTCCATAAAAGCGTTATAGGTCCATCTGCTATGATCAATTAATCAAATAATAATTATTATTCTAGTTGGAACATGAATCCAATAAGATCACAATACGATCCAAGGTCTGCTAGAATTTAATACTGTTTCGCAGAAGCATCTTCAATCGATACACATATAATTTCTCTTTAATATTTGAACTATTATTCTTCTAGCAAATACTCTTTTCATGATAAACACATGAACATTATCGCGCCTCAGTTAAGTTCAGAAAACCTGTGCATGCTTATAATGTAGTTTTACATACCAGGGTCCCTTTTAAGAGTATTTGTGTTAATGTGGCACACTACCTACAGTGCTCCCTCGTTCTAAACTCAGCTAATCGCAGTTGCCGGTGGACAGAGGCCTTTCCTTATGCGCCTCGATGCTGAGTCAGCTTAGTCAGCTGCCCGCATTCGTATCCAGGAATAGCTGAAATAGTCCGCACATGAACATATTAGATTGTATTCCAATTAGTCGCCCCACTCTGATTCTAAGAGGTTAGAGTCGTTTTGAAATCTAATAAGAGTTAGAAAGTTATACTGATTAGAAAATATAGGCATCCTAGATTGTCCAAACAATTGTTGGCTTATTAGCACACAATGCTGTAAGATGTTATGTGGATAGTTAACAAACTATCCCCTCAGATTATAACCATGTTAACAAGAACATTCTCTAGAATATTTGAATTGAAAACTGTAGTACCATAGCCCTAAAACATATAAACCTATGATATTAGATGACATAACAAAAATCATACCACGTTACTAAGATAAACTGAAGTGTCTAATAAAAGTAAAACTTAGCTTCGTAACAGGAGCC
This sequence comes from Agrochola litura, assembly GCA_949152395.1. Classification (NCBI taxonomy): domain Eukaryota; kingdom Metazoa; phylum Arthropoda; class Insecta; order Lepidoptera; family Noctuidae; genus Agrochola; species Agrochola litura. The sequence continues at coordinate 5,926,901 of OX424490.1, forward strand.
ATGCTACAGCCACTGCTGTTGAAGTCAGCCGATGTCAGCTGATTTTGAGGAAACTTTAAACCAAACTCTCTCATAAACCAATGGTTTAGAAATAGCGTAGGCGCAGCCAAGTGAAGACTTAAATATCCTGGAATTTGAAATAAGGCCACACGAGTATCTGTTCGTTTATATGACATACGCCACCAACTGAAGTGTTGGAAAGATTTATGTTTACTTTTAATGACGATAGTTAATGTACCTTCCTGGTAAATTAATTGTCATTTTATAAGCTTTACGCTTCGTAGGTACACTTCGACGGTTTACTAATAATATTACGTTTACCCATAAAATAAGGGTGTGTCTTATACATAAGCTCACTCCTCACACACATGTAAATCTTAAACACACAAACACATTTCATTTTCACAAACTGTCAGATACAAAACTCACGTTTGCAGGGAGTCGAACCCATTATTACAGTAGCACAAGAACCCAAGCAACAACCATACCATAACTTACTTAAAAATACGTCCGTGCATCTGGGAATTGAACCCACTATCAGTAGCATCGGAACCAATGCCCTATATGAACTATTCGTGCGGGAATTGAACCCACAAGCCGTGACACAGGAGTCCAAGCACTTATAAACAAATTATGCGGGAATTGAACCCACTACCTGTAGTTGAAGAATTCAACCACCATTATCAAACTGTAACTTAATTACACATAAGTTATTGTAACGTTACATACTCTCGCCGTTCATAATAATTAATAATAGGACCATAAAATTACGTTGTGTTTTTATTGTAGTAACCCATAAGTTCTTTCTCGTTGTACTGAAGTGAATCAGTACATTTAATGACCAGAATCCTGGTCACGGCACCACATGTGACTGTACCTAAATTACCCTAGGCTGATAAAATTTTCGTTTTTCCTAATTATGCTAACATTAGTGTTTAAGTCGGTTCCCCCTTAGGGGAAGAACAGTGCCCCTCCTTTCCGCACAGTTCTGTAGGGCTCGTCCCAGACTGGTCACCCTCCCACCGATATAAGAAAGAAATGAATTCCCTTACCCTAACTGCCTTGTCCCGGCTTATAAAAAGTTCAGGGACAAGGATTGGATACTAGGTGAAGTTAATATTGGGAATTCACAGTTAGTAAACATAAGTATTATAATATGAAGCTAAGAAGACAAGAGGGTATGCAAAAGTATATAATATAGTATTATGTTTTGTAGGTATTATAAATATTGGAACACCAGCGTCTCCCCTCTCGCAGTTGAGCACCGATAGCTGCAATATAACCTTTATAAAGTGAAGGGGTAAAGGAATCGTTACGCTTGCGCTTCAAATCACTATTCATAGCTACGTTAATTTGTCTGTTTACAATGTACCCACTTCAGTGAGACCGGGAACCGTTTTACAACGTTTTGTCTCAATGTACGTGTTCTGCTAGACCTAACGCATAGAACCTCTGAGGAACTAATACGATTCTAACGGAACACGTTTCCTAAGCATTAAATAAATGTCTTACTCAATCCTAAGACAGGGTACTGCGAAGTCCATCTGTTATTGAGGAAGGCAAGTATCGGATAGTTCTAATCGCGTACTTGTGTGAGAGACACCCTTACGGCGGCCTAGCCCCTTTTTACTAAGATAATACAAAACTAGCACAAGCGCACCGTAGACTCAGTCTCTAGCAGAATACATTACGATCGAACTTGGTGAACGCCGAAGTGGTGGTTCGTCACTTCTCATTTCGTTAATCTGCCCCATTTAGAGGATGCTTTGCGGCATTTAGCGGCTTAGCGTCCCAATAGCGTGTCTCGATAAATAGTGACGATTTAGTAATAGTCCTACAGAACGGACGGGTTATTTATCGAGATACGGTCCCTAGCGTTCATTGAACGTCTACCAATTCAGTTTGGGGTACTTGGTGAAGCCTAACCCCACTCCCGGAAATGTACGTCATCAAGCCTCACGCAAACTATTCTGTGGCGAGACCTTTTTGGATACAGATATCATCACTAACATTTGGTTGTTTTATAATGCAATTGCACATTGGCTTTAAAGCCTAGTTCAGCTTTAAATGAGCTGCGAGTATTTATGGTTCTGCCTTCCAAATGTAGTGTGTCAGCTCAAGATCAAGAGTCGTCAAAGGTCAGGAGTATTAGTGCTCAGTGTCAAGTATGGTGGAAGGCTTTCGCCATTTCCCTATAACCAAAAGCAAGTGACTACCCTGCCAAGGGGTGGATTAGGATATGGACAAGTAATACACGGGAATATAGCGTTAATTATAAACCACAATACTAAATAAGAGTTATATCGCCATTCTGGAATAAACGATCATTAATAGTTAATTAAAGTTGACACTTACCAATTCCTTAGAGAGGATTAGGTTACAACTCACACAATACAACACGTACCAGCTTCGCCTCAGACACCTCCTCGATCGCGACTCGTCTCCGACGCACCTCAAACTAACTCTAACTTAGACTACGTCGTCCGCTACCTAACGTGGTCTTAAATTCATCATCAACTTAATAAATAATGCTCGGTCCTTTAAGACAGCCCACAGACATCACCTCTTGGTATTCACCAAGACTCCTAACTTAACTAGCCCGGACTATTACGTCAGTAGCCTATCGCGACTCAAAACCAACTGCCATGACTTTATTCCTTGGTCCCCTAAAAATCCTAAAAACACCACGTTTGGCCCATCTTCCCACACTTTTGCAGAATAGACTTATGGATGTTTTTTGTGCAATTTCTCAATTGTTTTAAAAGGGTCCATTTGAATTGCCGGGGCGAACTTAATGCTCACCAGATGTGGCTCTAATAATGTCCACTGCTTTGGTTCAGGGATTACCAACCTTTTGAGACGGGATAGCCAAAAGTAACAATTTATATAATTGTATAATAAACATTCAATTATGTTTTAGCACAAAATTGATTAGAGCAGCTATTATTCTAGCTAGCTGCTAGAATAATAATATAATTAATCCAATAATATAATTACAGTTATTGGATAATATATAGTTACTTTTGAAAGTTTGGTTAAATCTAGCTAATAAGTTGTTGTTTTAAATTTCAAGCATGACTCTAAATTTATATTCGTTAGTTGGTTTCTTTCCCTTACTTTTTATTATATTCATATAATACCACACTTTCTCACACGCATTTCAAGGGCCGCGTGTTGTTTACCCCTGCCTTAGTTTCAGTTCTTAGAATTAGTAAAGCTTGCATCCCATAAAATATAAACGTAAAGTGGTTTGAAAGAGGTTCAATATTGTTTCACAATTTTAAAGAAATAGGATATTTTGTAATTAATTAGGGTAACGTGTCGAACTGTCAGCCCATAAAATAGAGATTTAATGTATTTCTAGGAAGCCCGAGCTGTGTGCCGAATTTAAAATAAATATAATATTTTGTTATTAAAATAGGAGCAAATGACACACAGTCACAGTGACAACACTATGACGTTAGGTCCGGGCACCTGTCAAAAATGTCAAACTTTTTATTTTCTTAAGTCGTGACTGAATATTGAACGAATAAATGAAAGGAATGATGAACGTCATCTTATATTTTATTTTTTATAACATGGACTATGATTTATATTCATTGTCTTGTGGTCGGAATGGTAAAAAGCTGATTGGTAAACGATGTTACTACAGTTTTCAAAAAAATGTATCCTATTTGAATGTGTTTCACAAGAGGTTATATAAAACTTTCTTTGCTTTTTTTTTGGTTTTGATCAGTCGTCATTTTAACGTGTGTTCTGATATCAAGATTTTGAGAATAGAGTGTTCCTATAACGACACGTAAAGTCAGTACTGACTAAGTATTGTTATTATCACGATCCCACTATCGCCTTTTTATTACTGGAACACCAGACGTATTGCTGGGCATCATCCGCACTTGGTTGATATCCCGTCCAGTAGTACTCAGCGCTTTTCCTCCACGTGCGCTCAGCTAAAGTGTGGAAATCACTGCCAGCGTTTGTGTTCCCTTTCACATATAGGTAAACCATCTGCCTTCAAAGCGAGAGTGAACAGGCATCTTCTGCACACGCTTGTTCCATCATAGACCTCATCCATCGCTTTCCATCAAGCGAGACCGGAGTAAAGAGCAGGCTCATTCTGTATTTAAAAAAAAAAAACAGCGGCACTGCGGGAGTGCCGACAGAAGTGAAAACTTGAACAAGATCGCCTTGGTGGAAAAAAAAACTTGTATAGAACATTGGTCCGTAACCTTATCTAAATAAAGAGCACAAAAGTGTTTACAAAAAAAAAAAAACTTCCAAAACCTTTAAAGTAAAAATACTTACATAGAACATTGATCCGTAACGTAACATAAATAAAGGGCACAATCGCGTTTACAAAAATGAGGTGTCGGTAACGGTGTCGCGAGTTCAATTAAAAAAACACTGTCACTTCGGGAGTGCCGACAGAAGTGAAAACTTGAACAATATTATTGTGCAGGAAATACTTTAAATGAGGTTTCTGTAACGGTGTCGCGACTTCAATTGTTTTTTCCCATCTCAAAAATGCCCAACGCGCCTCAAGAAGTTTTCACTTCAAAAACTTTTTTACAAAAAATACGTTTTTTTTTTCACTTTTTAGTGGGTGAGTTTGTAATTTATCTAAGTTACAATAGCCTAATGTCAACTGCTCATCAAAAATACCCAAATCAGTATAGATGTCCCTATAATACTTGAAGAGTTCCCTTGATTTCTCCAAGATCCCATCATCAGATAGTGACCAAATGACAATGGGACCAACATGGAAGTATACCGTTTCAAACAAAAAAAGATTTTTTCAAATCGGTCCAGCCGTCTTCGAGTAAGCGGGGAACACACATAAAAAAAATCCCGACGAAATGAGAAAGAACCTCCTCTCCTTTTTTTGAAATCGGTTAAAAAATAAGAAAAAAAAAAGTTGTTATGAATGAAGAGACTGCCACGAAAACGCGATTTTGTTGCCTACGAAGAATGCAAATGATAACCCTGTAACTAGCGAAGCTATCACTACTTTTTTAAAGTAGCTACCATTTAGATTTAATATCCTATTTCGATTTAAATACTTGATAAATGGTTCAAAAGTATTAAAACCTTGGATAGGAATCTTTTATCACTTCTGACCCACGTTTCGCTATTTTGTCAATAACTGTATAAGTTTATTCGGTATCTAAATATTAAATATATCATTAAGTTAAATAGGTACTTCGTGCTCCAATTGTTACAAAAAATCGTAACAGAAGGCAGTGTGATCCAAACATTATTTATGCTACAAATTTTTAATGGCTACTTATTTAATTTCTTTGCTTTCATTTTTATTCTCGATACTTGGAATTTCCTGGTGTTGATTTAAAATGTCAACGTTTTCTTTATTTTTCAGGGAGAAACCTACAGAATTAATGTATATTATGAATACTTTTGTAAATGTGTTGCTTTAAATTTTTATTTTAACTATGTCTATATAGGGTGGCAGGGACATCGACGCGAAGACTGTTATCATGGATTCAGTACATGATTCTGAAACCCCCTTTTTTTTGGGTGGGGAATTATCAAATAACTTCTCCCGCTCTGGCCGGAGCGGGAGGGCGTGTCAGACTCTTATTGACTAAAACCCACCCGTGTTCCTTCGGTTGCCCTGTTGCCGGGGGCCACGATTTCCTTATCGGTTTTCTTCGAACCCCCGGCAGACATTGGCCCTAGCGGACCCCGTCAATTCTGCTGACATCTCTTTGAGGCGTGCGTGGAACACAACGCGCCGTCGACCCGGGCCTGGTCCTTATCGGACGGCGAGCTACCCATTGCTCACCGTCCGCAAGCCCGCGCCTACGGTGGCCGGAAACCGGCTCGCGATTCCCAATGCCCTGGGCGTCTCCTCCTGCGGTGGTTAGGGGCGTGAGGGCGCAAAATTTGTCTCTCTCTCACGCGTTCCGCCTCCTCCTTCGCGAGCATTACCGCTTCGCAGAAGGAGGTGACGGCCTGCCATTTCCTCTCACTCCGTACCATGGCCTGAACCAAGGCCGGACGCGAGAGATCACCGCCGCCGATCGCCTCCACGAGGACACGGCGATGATCCGCCCAAGCCGGGCAGACCTCCACCGTATGCTCCACCGTGTCCTCCGGGTGATCCACACAATGGTGACACCCGGGCGTTTCCTTCCGTCTTATCCTGAACAAGAACCTCCCGAAGCAGCCGTGTCCTGTGAGGACCTGCGTCAGGCAGAAGGTGAGGACGCCGCGCCGTGGCAACTCTCAAGCCACTCCTAAAAAGGGTCTTATCGCCGCAATTGTGGCGTGCCCAATTCTGAAAACCCCTGCGTTGAAATTTTACGTCGGATATTTTAAAAAAATCTGCTGTTTTATAGAAAAGTGCAATACCTACGCGGTCAAAATGTATGGAACAGTTGATTTTTTTTTTTAATAACTGAAGAAAAATTTCAGCGCAGCAGTTTTCAGAATCATGTACTGAATCCATGGTAACAGTTTTCGCGTCGATGTCCCTGCCACCCTGTATACACAATAAAAGTCAAAAACGGTAAATGATTTATATGAGACTTGTATATTATGTACGTAACGCTTACTTTTCTGACTTGACTACCAAAACGGAGCTTCTAAAAAAAAAAACCCACCGCTACCACTACCGGTGGTGGTGGTGACGGTGGATTATTTTCGTATAAAGAGCAATTGCATTCTAAAATAGCTAGTTTAAAGTATTTAACAACCTTTCATTTAATTTAAATACGAAAACTAAGTACCTAATAATAATGCATAGTTTGCAAGTGACATGTTAATAAAATGCATTAAATTTAAAATTTTGTGTAGGAGTTATTTATAATGTTCATTTTATTTGTATGGAAATATTAGAATTTGTAATACAAAATAGTATGTATTTTGTATTAGAAATTCTACACAATGTTGACATTTTGAACAGGCTAATCTTAGTTTAATTTCTGCTAGCATTGAACGAGCTAAACAATAATGGTTCTGCAGAATTTATGAGTGAAAAAAAGCGTTACAGGTGCTCATAAGATTTTATTCATACCTAAGTTACTTAAAAAGAATATTCTTACCAAATTAATCAGAATCTACTTTCCTATTTCTTAGATAAAAAACCTCTACATACATTTTCGAATATGACGACAATGATTAAAAAACTTTTTACGCAATAAGTCCTCCATCAATTTTAAATTATGAGCTTTTGTCAATGGAAAAAAAGTAAAAACTTGTCAGCCAATATCCTCAACTCAAACTGGCCGAAGCTGCAACTCAAACACAGGGGACAATGTCGATCGGCCCACAGAACTCGAACAATTTAATCCTTTTTACAAAGAATTCACAATTATCTAAGGGTATTAACCGTTTACTTTACAAATACTTACTTTTAGCTCCTAAAGTACTTAACGTTTTCTGGAATGACGTTGTAAATAACCTTTTTGCAATCCTACTATCTACCTTCTGTGAAAGTTTGATAAGATGTTCGGGTGTTTGTTACTCAATGATCTAAACATCCAAACATCACAGGCCCACACTTCCTCTCATACTTACCAACAATATAATTTGAACACATTGATGTATAAGCCAATTAATAATTTTAAAAAGAGTAACCGTGGATTTTCTTGCCGGCTTTTCTCCATAGGAAACAACCATTTGGAACCTAGCTTCTGATGTCTCATAAGTTCTGTTCCCATGTAGATTTATGTGAAATAAAATATTTTGAATTTGAATCACATAAAATATTGTAGAGCGGATTTCGATGGAACTGGGCACATAGATATCTCATTAATTACCACATAGGATAGTTTTTATTCCGTGGGTTTTTTTTTCGAAATCATTTCATTTTCGGACTACCACGCCGTGGGCAAAAGCTAGTATAATATTCTTTGCTTACTCTCGTAAAGGATTTTCCTTTTATCCGAGCCAAACCGAGGACCTTTTGTAGTCATGTCCGGTAACTATTTTAAACTTTAGAAGTGACGTAGGTACTCAGTGAAATTTTGATAAGAACCAACCTGCGACAACTCAAAAGGGCTTTATTTGATTCTGCCATTACTAAATTAAGCTACCATACTTTAGAAGTTTGGAAGATAGGAAATCTTTGAGGTCTGTGGCATTCCATAAAGTAAATTAGAAGATTTATAATTTTCTTCAATTTGAACATTTTAACTCACGGGATCCGAGAGAGATCATGAATTATATTTTTTTGTAGTGTTGATATATCTATTTAAATAGAAGAAGTTCAATTAACAAAAACAAAAAAAAAAAAACTAAACAAAATGGTTGTAATAAAAAAAATATATATATATAGAGAGAAAATATTTTGTTCCCATTAAAAATGCCAAAATAATACTTTCATGAGAGTGAAACTGCGGGTACAGCTTGTTAGAAGATAAAGTTCTATGCTCGGTCTAAAATTATGCGTTGGCATCAAATGTTATTTTTATATTGCTTATTATAGAGGTTGCATCTGCATCGCCATCTTCTGCATTTGTATCGCCATTATAATATTACACCTACTACATATAACAATTTATAAATCTCTCGTTCCTATGTAAATGTATAATAAGCTTATATCTTAACAAAACCCACATGATATTATAATTGACATTTGAGGAGGCAACATTTTGCTGAAGATGAAAATATTAAGTGAGATTTACTAATTTCGTAATTTTAATATGAATAAAAAATGTAAAATTTTGTGTATTTCATTTGATTTTACTACGACTATAATGTTCTACTAATAAGATTTTCGCATTGTGTATTGTATACAAAGTGTATGTCCATATCCAAACTTGGGTACATTTAAGCAGCACATAAATTCGAAGAGGTACCATAGTGGACGAGGTTTTGCAAAAAGGTACAATTTGCCTCCGGCCAAAAGTGACGTTTTTCCCGAGAGGACGGAAGCATTTAAAATGATTGACCCAAAGTTAACACCCTCACATGTAATTCTGTTTGCATAAGCACCCGAGCACTATGACAATCAAGAGGGCAAACAGACCGAGATGACATTCACAAGGGGATGTAGCTGCTAAGGCATCTGCCAAGTGTCACTGTGTTGTGGAACTCACATGTGTAATATATATATTTTTTTATTTTTTTTTACGTTTCCCCACACTAGGAATTTCTCCCGTATAGTGGGTGCGTTTACAAACATTTAAACTCACATACACAAACAGCCAGACCCGAAACAACTGCTTGTAGGTCATACAAATATTTATTCCGTGCGGGAATCGAACCCGCGACTCGCAGCGCAGCAGTCAATCGCTTAACCACTGCGCCAACCGTGCCGTCAAGATAGGTAGTCGCTCTCTAAAAATGACTGGTATTCAGCTGCCGGTTAATCCATGGTCAGCAGCATTGGTACTGACTTATTCAGATAGATAGATTGTTTATTTGGTGCATACAAAATATAGTACAATACACAAAAGCACGATGAAATAATAACTAATTACATGTACATTAGGAAAAAAAAAACAGTGGCACTCCGGGAGTGCCGACAGAGGTGAAAACTTGAACAATTTAGTAGGAAATACTTATAATGAGGTGTAGGCAACGGTAATGGCAACAGTGTCGTGAGTTTAGATATATAGATATATATGATATTATATTTTTATTATTTCTCATCTCATAAATGCCCAAAGCGCCTAAAGAAGAGTTCACTTAAAAAAAAATAAGCACACCTCCTCCCCCTTCCCCTATAGCTATCAACTTATCAAACTGAAAGCTATAGTCAACAGTCTTGCCGTGCAAATTTTGGCGTTCAAAAATCGTGATAGTACTTCGGAGCTCATTATAATTTTGCTGAATTCGTCAAGGATTAAGTATGAAAATAGATAGATAAATAGTTTATTTGGTGCACACAAAAAACATAGCGACATACAAAAGCATGATTAAATAATTGGCTCGCTATTACATGGGACTTAAAATATAACTGGCGAAATGTGGGTGTACCAGTAGGTCCACCATTGTTTACTGTGTTCAAGAACTTCAATATGTACGGTTTATTATGTGAAGAGGCGTAAATTTTTTGCCAAACAACTTTTTATAATGTATAACTTGATTAAATAACTTCTGGGCTTGTGAAAATTTTTGTTAATACGTCCTTCAAATTTAATAATGAAACCTAGTTGTTTTTTCCACCAAAGTTCATAAAACTTAGAGATAATCTTTTCTTTACGTGTAAAAGTTTGTGATATACTTTTTACTACTTTTTCCGTTGAATTACATTATAAGGCGCGTATATGGTAAGGATATATTTTATCTTCAGCTGCATCCGGTTAAACTGGAAGCCGACCTCATCATAGTTGGGAATAGGCTTGGCAGTTTTGTTGTATATTGTGAGGATAAGTGACCCAATTTTAATATTATGAAACCGTTTTCCGGTTCACTTAATATTTCCAAAAATGTGCAGACTTTAGAATTTCTTTTGAATCTATCACAATTAGAAAGAAAAAAAATTTCGTATATTGCCACAAAAAACATAAAACATAAAATCATTCTACAAAATTACATGATAACATTACTAATATTCTCAGTCACTATTTTGACAAATACACACTTGGGTGTTTATCGCTGTCAGTAGCAATTTCACAAAAGTGCAAAAACATTGTTATCGTTATTGCCATTAATCACAAATATTTCAAACAAGACTGAAAAAAACAAATACGCGGGTAATTCAATATTCCTTTTCCATTTTTTAAGCCGCACAAATATTGCTTATGCCGCTCAGCTGAGGCACGGGGTAATTGAATATTTTAGTGCCTCTTGAAATGAAAGCTTGGTATATGGCAAATAGTCTTGTGGATGTATATAGTATTGCTGAATTTAAAAATTAAGAATGCACTTTTAGAATTTCTGGAATGATACTAAGATAAATATTAGAAGAGATTGATTTTGATGACGCTATAATAAACTTTAATCACTTAAACCAACAACTGTCAGATAAACTGATTACAAAAAAATTAACAATACAAAAATGGCGTAGAGTTGATATTTAGAAATCTCTTCTTTTTTTAACCGACTTCCAAAAAGAGGAGGTTCTCAATTGTTGTTCTTTTTTTTGTATGTTTGTTACGCGATTACTCCGCTAATTACCCGACTGCCCCAGAAGGAGGGTAATGTTTTTCGAGAGTATGTATGTATGTATGTATGTTTGTATGTATGTATGTATGTATGTATGTATGTATGTTTGTATGTATGTATGTATGTATGTCTATTTCTTTGGCACGCTCTGTAGCCTAAACGGCTTGATGGATTTTAACATATGAGGTGTCGTTAGGCTCGTCTTAATAGTGGGAGTGACATAGGCTATATAATATTTATATATTGCATCTGCAAATAGAAAAAAGGAGGGGTAGGTTTAAAAAAAATACATTATTGGTATCAAATAAAAGTTAGAAATGAGTCAATTCCAAATATATATACATAATCTAAATATATAAAAGCGAAAGGTCACTCACTCACTTACTCATTCATCACGAAGTATCGAAAACCACTTGACGTAAAAGATGAAATTTGGTAGGGAGGTAGTTTATACTTAGTAGACGTTCGCTAAGAACGGATTTTTGGAAATTCGACCTTTAAGGGGGTGAAAAAGGGGGATTTAGTTTGTATGAAAAATGTTTTTCCTTGAGTTAATAAACTTGAAACTTGGCACGAATACTTATCTTTGTAAATTAAAAAGTTTGCCATTTTTAGTTTTTCTAAAGGAGGATTGGGGGATGTCAAAGTTTGTATGGAAGAATTTTAATGAGCGGTCTGATTAACTCGAAACTCAGTATTTATAATTAAAACTGAAAATAAATAAAAACTTATATCAGGGTTTTTTGAAAATCAACCCCTTACGGGGTGAAACGTCATTTTTACAGTGGAGGATTTTACTGTGCGGTTTAATTAACTTGAAAATTGATATAAATAATCTATAAGTCAAATAATGGAAACAACACAATAGATTTTTCAAAAATTATTTCCACGCTATTTGCTATGGGGGATGAGCAATGTAGCATTATGTTCGTATTCTTCTATAGACCGCAAATTGTAAAAAGACTAGCCAAAAGGTTAGAATATTGCAGATAGTTACGGATTTAACCTTTTAAAAGATTATCATCACGCTATACCTTTATGGAGCTAAGCAGTCAATCACAGCATATACAGGGTGGATTTTGAGATGGGGCAATAAGGGCAGGTACCTTAACCGTTGTCGCTACAAGAAAACAGTCTTAGGAGACTGTCCTTAACTTTTTGAAACATTTTGATTTGCATTCACAGATTTTGAAAAATTGTACAGTCAGCAAGAAAATGGCCAATTTTCACAACAACTTTTTTGATACCGGTCGATCCTATTTCTTATTACTAAGATCAAAAAACTATATTAGGCCAACTAAGGTTTGAGTACGAGAAAAGTCAGAAATTGCAAAAAAAACTTCCCATACATTTCGTAGGAAATGAGAAGAGATAGAACACAATATACCTTTGTATGTTGAATTTTTTTTTAATGAGGTTACCATTATTTAAATGAACACAATATACCACTATACAACAGTTGAATTATTCCAATACTTCACTGGGCTGAATAAGGAACGAATGTAGCAGATAGTTACAGATTTAATCTTTTAAATAATTATCATCATGCTAGGTATACTTTTATAGAGCTAAGCAGTCAATCATCAATTCATTCATACTAATATTATAAATTCGAAAGTAACTGTACCTGTATGTATGTTTGTTACCTTTTCACGGCTAAACCACTGAACGGATTTCGATAAATTTTGGTAAAGAGATAGATGGCATCCTGGAGAAGGATATAGGGTACTTTTTGTCTCAAAAATAATCCTAAAGGGCATGAGATGACAGATCCTACAGGGGATGACTGTTTGTATGGTAAATCCAGCATTTCTTAAGTTAGAGATATGAAAATTAAAATTTATGCTTTTGTTAAGAAATAAAGAATTAAACATTTCAGCGGTTTTTTTGGGGGACCTGTTTGGGGGATGATTTTAAAATTCACATGTAAAATTTATTTTTTTGTGTCTTCTTTTTAAGAGATTTAAGGAAATTGTAAATATAGCCATAGTCTGTATCTTGAATTATATCATTTAGTCTATATTTCATTAAAATCGACCCACTCTGTCAAAGTTATCACAATTTAAAGACGTAAACTAGGTAACCTTTCTAACATGTGAGTTTTACTTCGGTTCAATGGCGGCACTAGAGTAGATATTACAATTTAATGGTGGTGATAATAGTAAAATGAATCATTAGTATTTTAAGAAAGGCATTTAGAATCATATAAACCTGTTTTATTTATGTTAAAAAGCCGGACAAATATGAGTAGGATTTACGCCCTAAAGGTTCCGTCTCAAAGCTGTGCTTGATCGGCTGCCTGAATTTCCAAATCAGGATTGAAGTACAAACTTAACTTTTCAAATAGAAAAAGAACTTTTAATAGAGTGGAGAGTACCGATTTGAATGAAATACCTACATACTAAATGTTACTTCAAGACACGGTCTATACATTTTTGATCCCGGATTGAAGAACAAACTTAACTTTGCAGTTCATAAATTACAAATTTTCGGATTTTCCTCTTTACTTGAACTTGCTTCTCGCCAAACTTCATGCTGCTGGGCCAACGGAAATTACCAAATAGACTGGTTTATTTGCGAGTGTCAAAATATGCGGCATAAATGGCCGTATTTTTTTATTGCGTTGACTTGGAAGTTTGATTTCGTTACAGATCCAAGAGACCGTAGATCTAAGTTTTTGATATCTATTTCAACTTGATGCCTCTTCGTTCCTGAGAAAAAGGGTCTTGACAGACAACGAAGTAGAAAAAAATAAAATAAGTCATCATTTAAAGGTTTAAATTTTTCATTTTGAGATACGGAACCCTAAAATAGATTTATTATCTGCCTGTTACCTTTTCATGCCGTAAGGGCTGAACGGATTTCTAGGCATAGGATAGGCCATGACCTAGATAGGTTAGGGCATAGGATACTCTGAATCCCGGTAGCACGTTCCTGTGGGATATTTTCCGCAATCCACGCGGGCGAAGCCGCAGGCAAAAGCTAGTTATTTATATATTAATAAAACTAAAAAGTTTGAAAAAAAACAAATTATTAAAAAAAACAAAGAACCCGACTGCAAAAACTCAACAGAAAAGAGAAAAACAAGCATTATAATCTATAGGATTTTGGTATTGCAGGCGGGGACAAACCAATAACCTGAAATTTTGGTGAAACTTTTGTTTGTCCCCCGCCTGCAATACCAAAATCCTATAGATTATAATGCTTGTTTTTCTCTTTTCTGTTGAGTTTTTGCAGTCGGGTTCTTTGTTTTTTTTAATAATTTGTTTTATTATGAATTGATTTTGATGATTCTTTTTTGTTTGGTAGGTACGTCATACTTCAGAGGTGGTCTCATAGGGTAGTTTTTGAGTTAGGTTCAATAATACGTATTTTTTCCACTTAGTATGTAGATGATAAGTTCCTGCCACTCTTATTTAGTGGTGCATAGCAGCTAGTGGTATAAGAATTTGTCGGGGGTAGGTACCAAAACTAAACTAAAACAACAGACTTCAAAAAAAAAAACACTGCATGGTGACAAATAACTTTAACTTCGGAAGTCGGTGGCAAACAAAGACACCGACTTCCGAAATTAAAGTTATTTTTCACTTTGTCGTGTTTTTTATAGTTTCATGATATCTTCAAGAACTCACCACTGTGGCCTTTCATTATTCGTTTGAAGAGTTACATCTTTATTATTCATAACCTGTATATAATCACCTATGTAAGGTCGATTGGGTGCCATATGACCTCTATCGATCTCAAGATTCAATCATGCTTCGTCTTTTCTCTTCACACATTTACTTCTATCGCACCATCCTTTTAAAAGTTATTTTATCGTGTGATATGTTTAATACGTGTTTCTTCATTTACATCGATCGGTCCCAAGAGGATTACGATCTCAATTTTGACCCTTTTCCTAAGATGCTTCTAAAGAAGATATATTGCCAATATTTTTTAGCTTACCCTAACTTTCTAAATAAATATTTAAAAAGTTAACATTCAAAATTATGTCTCTTTTTTAAGGTTCCGTAGTAAACAAGGAACCCGTATAGTTTCGTCATGTCCATCTGTATGTCTGTCTGTCTGTCCGTCCACGGTCTAGCTCTGAGAGTCTTGGTACTAGAAAGCTGTAATTTGGCATGGGTATACATATTAATTACGCCGACAAAGCGGTAAAACAAAACTATGATAAGAAAACCATCTTTCCAATGTAAGGAAAGATGGTTTCCCCACATATCATTGGAAAGGTCCTTCAAAAAAATTGTAAGTATGTGAGTTCCATTTTTGGATTCAGGGATCTGTTTGCGAAATATTAAACTTTAAAGTACTAATTTTTGTTAGAGTCAAGTGTCCCCCCTGCCAGCTAAATGGTTTGTTTTGGATGTGTGAAAAAAATCACAGCAGTAGTTTATATAACGAAATTAAAAGGAAAACTATCACAGCTAAGTAGGCTCTACAAATTAATGAGTACTAATAATTGACCAACTTATATTTGCAGTTGCAAAAACATGTTTTCCGATGCATTCCGTACGGGAGAAAATGTTTTTCAACACACATAACATCAGCATAACATCACGCCTTGTTTCCCCCAAGGGTTGGATAGAGGTGTCCCTGTAGCAGGTACACCCACATTTTTCAACTACAAAGTTAAGTTTGTTTTTGGGATAAATTCATCTCAACTACGGAACCCTTCATTGTGCGTGGTCCGACACGCATTTGGCCGGTTTTTATTTGTACTCATTAAGTATATCTACTTCATCACATCATCATAAATATTAAGTAGTGCAATGCAAAGAATATTGAAATATAGGTGGAACTGTGGGCCCAGAAACAAATTCAATAAATTACATTACTGATTCAGTAACTCCCAAAATAAATGACATAGTATAATATTTATTCTGATTTGTCTGACACTTCGCCTCCCGAGACTATACCTCGAAACTCTAATGTGAAATATTTGCTCACATCATTTGAAAACCTGAAAGGACAATAATAAATTTATAGTCAAAACTTTCTCATAGGATTCTGGCCCCATGTGGATATGTCAGAATAACTCTCTGTTCTTTGCATGTCCCGGTGGAAAACGAACTAGATGAGATTCCTTCATCTATGTCATGTTATTGGTACATTTTTCGAAACGGTTTCGTCTTAAAAACCTAAAAATACTGTTTGTTTCGGTTACGTTCGAACGGAACGATATAAAAACGTTTTTGAAGAAGAACAAAATTTAAATCATATATACTCGGTTAATAAAACGTTTTCAACCGGTTTTGTTTTCATTTTTGGGTTGATTGATATGAAACCCGCAACACAACCCTTACGGCAAGCGCATTGGAATCAATGATGTAATGAAATGAAGATAAAGTACAATTTAACTAAACAAGTTCATGCTTGTCGGCTTGTCGGCGCACGCCCAGTGCGCGGCTGCGTTACGCGGAATAAACCGGTTTTTGTTTTGCGGAATAAACGTTCTCATTTCGTTTTCGTTCCGAACAAAATGTTGTACAAAGGTTATTTTGAATAACGTTTCCGAGCCCTACTCTGTGTTAGGGTTTTATGAGCAATAGCCCGCGATTTTTTATATTACGTTCGACTTGAAACCCTCTTGTTTAAGAAAATTCAATAAGAGTTCTATATAAACAGTATTGTATTCTTTTACAAGGATAATGACTGTCTTTTAACTTTTCTTTCATGATCTGGGAAATACTTTATGTACCTTTGTATAATACTTTTCTACTCCACCAATTTGTTACATGCATTTATTAATAAGAAACTTTATAAACATTGTGTTATTCATTTAGCCGAACTGTTCATGCGAAGATATTAACATATTGAAAGTTATACTTCGTATAAGATATACCTAATATGGTTAAATTTCCTTGTTCTTGTTTCTGATTGGGCAAGTCAGTTGGGACCAAGGCTTGGTAAAATTTAGATACAGACCTTGTCATAAATTCAATTTTCTATGACGAGGAAGGAACTTGGCTAAAAGTTGGCAAATTGTAAATTACATTACTGTAGATGTGGGTGGTTTTCAAATTAATGTTTGATATTTGAAGGGCAATAATCTTATTTTAGATTGACCGCAGTTATCGCATATTTACGCGAGGATTACACAACATCACCACCGTATTCACCGTAAATATATGTTGACAGTATCTAGGTACAAAAATATTTACTATATTTATAACTGCCTCATTGGTCTAGTAGTCGCAAGCGCTACTGCTGAGCATGAGGTCCTGGGTTCGATTCCCGGGTTGGGCAAAGTGTTATTGGGTTTTTCTATCTCAAATATCTCAATAGCAGCTCGGAGTCTGGATTTGTGCCCGGTTGATGGCAATAGGCTCGCCCCCTATTACATGGGACTTAAACATAACTGGCGAAATGTGGGTGTACCTGCTACAGGGACACCTCTGCCTAACCCTTCGGGGAAACAAGGCGTGATGTTATGTTATGTTATTTAGGGCAACTTGCAGCTTTTATTTAAATCTCTATTTAAACCAGGGATGGGCCGAAATTCGGTTCACATTCGGTTCAACCGAATTTCGGCAGCTTGAACCGAACTTCGGCATTCGGCCGAAATTCGGTTCAGATGCCGAACATTCGGCACAAGAAAAATAATACCTATTTGCATTATTTTGACTGAAATTTAATAGAATTAGAATAGCATTATCTACTGTAAAATAAAATTATGTCTTTTACTCACTCATGGTCGTTTATTTTAGTTAGGAACATTGTAAATGTAAAACTTAAATTAAATCAGTTCGTCTTATTACATTAGTCTTAAAAATCTTTTCTTCTTATTAGGCCACGCGGTGGAAGCGGGGTGTGCGGGCGGGCTACATCTAGCAATAATTTAAGTAAATGCGTAAACAAGTTACGACGTGTCGCTCTCGAGAAAGCGCGCGAAATTGAACCGAAGTTCGGCCGAACTTCAGCCGAACTTTTCTATTTAACCGAATGTTCGGCCGAAGTTCGGATTCGGTTCAAACCACATTCGGCCCATCTCTAATTTAAACTCGACTTAGGCTTAAACTTAATTTAACGGTTTGCATGTCATCGATTTAACTTAAATCTCGATTTAAATAAACGTCAAAGTTAAACTGGGTCGGTTTAGAGTTGTTAAATCTCGATTTTGTATACAGACGTCATTACAATTTTATTTTAAATGTCTCTGTTTATTTGTAAAAATGGATTTCTTTTCATTTGATCATCATGATCTTATGATGACGAGGTGATGATTATCGGATGATGACGAGGAGACCGTACAATATCTAGAGACTCCGTTTTTTTCTCGTAGAGTGTACATTAAAAGCGATTTATTTACTACATTACGAGATGACGAATTTTTTGGCGGTCCTGGGGAACTTCTTTTGCGAGTTGTACTCGGTCGGACCACCGAGCAAATCTTGTTTGACCCCAAAAATTCCTGATAGTAGAAAATAATAATAATTTATTTATTTTAATTTATTAATACAAATAAAATAAATAAATATTTATTTATTTTTATTAAAATTAAATAAATAACAATAATTCATTAATTTTTTTTTTTCTATTATCAGGATTTTTGCTACAAGTCGTAATAAATGCATTATTTCTGCCGTGGAATAATTAGGTGCCCTAGATCTCTTCATTGTAATTTATGTTAGGTATGTATATTATTATGACTGACCCTAAATAAAACTAGAAAATAACTCGAGAACGCAACTACAACCAACACTGACTTACATTGAAATTATTGACAAATCAAATTCTTTTTTCTGAACTGAGTTGCCATCACTTTTTATTTGAAAACGGAACACAAAGAATGAACGGTGAATGAGTTATTGACTTAATCTCAATTTAGTTAAATCGAATGTGAAATGTGACTGTGCAAGACATGCTTAAAAAGATTTAAGTTAAGTCGAGTTTAGGGCAAAATCGAGATTTAATTAAACCGAGATTTGTATAATTTTGCTGCAAGTCGCCCTTAGTCTATTGCCCTAAACTGGGCCAAACTTAGACTGTGGGCTTTTTTTTTTTAGTTGGAAATTTTCAAATAACTTCTCCTGCTCTGGACGGAGCGGGAGGGCGTGTCAGACTCTTACTGACTAAAACCCATCCGTGTTCCTTCAGTTACCATGTTGCCGAGGGCCACGATCTCAGTTTCGGTTTTCTTCGCAACCGCAGGCATTGGCCCTAGCGGACCCCGTCAATTCTGCTGACATCTCTTTGAGGGGTGCATGTAAACTCCGGGCTGCTACTGAGATTTACTCCTAGTGGAAAAACCAAATGACGATTTGCCTGACTTGGGGAGCTCGAGATCAAAACTGATCAGCAGTCTCAGACTAAATAAAAGAGTCAATCTCTTTTAATAATCTCTTTCATGTTATTGTACTTAGATACCAAAATGCTGAACAAGAACATTGCTATCGCCGTCGCCGTGGTCCTGGCCATCGTCTGCCTGGCTGAGGCTAGGGAGGAAGGACCTCACGACATGGCCGATGCTCTTCGCATGCTTCAAGAACTGGACCGCTACTACACTCAGGCTGCTAGACCAAGGTTAGTTATTTCCTTCTTAAAAGAAACCTTTGGGTATGGAGCGGAATACGGAAATATTTTTAATGAAAACGATCAAGATGATGGTTATCTTGATGTTGATGCTGTTCGCCGCTTTGTACTTGAAGTTGACTGGACAGTAAATGTAGATTAGTAATAATAGGTGGACTGGTCCTGATGGAAGTGCCATCTGACAGGTTTATACTACTCAACGTTACTTATTGGAGATGGGAGAGCTGCAGATTTGGCATCTTGAAACAGGTAACAATAAAATGTATTAGTCTTTAATAGAAAAACGCATATGATATGTAACATCTGACATCTCACTTTGGTAATAAGCAACATTAAAGGGGCGGGGCCTCGCCAAGGTCATTTCTGACGGCCAACTCTAGCACTGCGCGCGCTCATTGTTCAAATCAAATAGCGCGTCCTTCCCTGGCTTCCTGTTACACACTTCCGTCCCTTTTCACGAAATCACTCCCACAGATTGCAGGAAAGTGAGAGGAGAGATGTTACACTTCAAAAATAAAAATAATAGGTACCTACATCTTAAACTGAATCCCCAATATTATTTAAAGTAAATAGTGCAGTCTTGTGTAGTGTGTTCGTCAAAATTGGATAAGTTAGTTAAACTATAACTGCTTTCTAAAGAGATTTAGATTTGAACGAATTCTAAGAAATTATTTAAGGCGAAAGCGTCAAGACGTCTTGACGCTAAACTCAAATTTTCTTATGTTTTTTGCAATTTGCAGGTCAGTATCAGGTTGTATGTTGATCTAAATATGATTCGCGACCGTATAAAATGTTTATTTCATCATCAACATCGGCCTATAAATGTTCCCACTGCTGGGACACAGGCCTCCTCTTTGTGAGAGGGAGTGGGCCGTAATCCACCACGCGGGCCCAGTGCGGGTTGGTAGATGTCACATGTCTACGAATTTTCGGTTCTAGGACATGCCGGTTTCCTCACGATGTTTTCCTTCACCGTTTGAGAGCAGTGGTGGAAATAACTTACTCAAAGTAAAGCGCCTGTCTGGGTTCGAACCTACGACCTACAACTTGTAAGTCGCGGCCGTTACCACTGGACCACCACTGCTCTTTAATGCTTATTTATAGAATTATAATCATAAAAATCTTTAATACAACTCTCTAAGTTCATGTAATCCTATTAAATGACTATTTCATGAAATTATGACATTTGAGGATTATGCTAACTTATGGAGTTATATTGCTGATTCTCAGGATTATAATTCTGTAAAGCCATATTTGTTACAGTCGCGAATCATATTTTAATCAACATACAACCTAACATTGACCTGCAAATTGCAAAAAAACCAAAGAAAATTT
Organism: Agrochola litura; assembly: GCA_949152395.1. NCBI lineage: Eukaryota > Metazoa > Arthropoda > Insecta > Lepidoptera > Noctuidae > Agrochola > Agrochola litura. The sequence continues at coordinate 5,947,841 of OX424490.1, forward strand.
GGATTTCGCAAGCTACCTTAGTGTATCCCCCTTAAGTATTTTGTTACAGTAAAAGTAAAACACAATAAAGAGTAAGCTTTTATGGACTCGTAAAACTTCAATTCGCTTTAAATAAAATAAGTTTAACTTACTTTAACTTTACCTTCAACGGTCGCCATATTGTTGGGACGAGAGTGAAATCGAAAAAGTTTTCGCACAACTTTCAGGGTAAAGTCACTTCCTTACAACTGTAACTTTATTCTAGTTTAATCCCTTGGACAAACTCATTAATATCCATTAATTATACGTAACTTTAATCAATCATTGGATAGCTTAAAAGTTTATAGCTGTCATTAATTAATTTTGTAATAGAAAGTTCTTGAACATAGAAGGGAGTTAGTAAAATCTGATCGTTTAGGGAATAAACGAAAGTAGGATCCAAAGAAAACTGAATAAATTATGACCCTAATTCAAGAACTATTGTATTAAGGTCTGGAAAATGTTTAATGGGTGGGTATGATTACTTTGTAAAGTATTATATTATTTACGACTGCCTCGTTGGTCTAGTGGTCGCAAGCGCTACTGCTGAGCATGAGGTCCTGGGTTCGATTCCCGGGTCGGGCAAAGTGTTATTGGGTTTTTCTATCTGGAATTTCTCAGTAGCAGCCCGGAGTCTGGATTTGTGCCCGGTTGATGGCAATAGGCTCGCCCCCTATTACATGGGACTTAAACATAACTGGCGAAATGTGGGTGTATCTACTACAGGTACACCTCTGCCCAACCCTTCGGGGAAACAAGGCGTGATGTTATGTTTATGTTATATTATTTTAATTATTGTGAATGTGAGGATTATGTGGATATTATTTTTATTTCTCTGCTAGTTTTAGTGATGGTCTGGCAGTTAGAGTAGTTTATGTGGCCTACCTGAATGTCCTTTCTTTGGTATTGTTCGTCGAGTTGAGCTGCCCAAGTTCTGAGTTTAGCTTCACGATTACTGACAAATGCTTGCACTGACTGGACAGGTCCACTCAAAGCTGTGTGGTTCTTTCCTCAAAATACCATTTCAGACACTAATCTACATGGTCTTCACATGGCCTGACCACTATTATGTCTGGACTTTAAAAGAGACTGCGACCTCTGAATTTGTTTTGGCCTTTCTTCTCAGTCGTCAGATAGGAAACACCGAACTCATCTAGCTTATTTTTTTTTTTATATGACCTGTAAAAGTGATTCCGATATCTTATTTACAGAATAAACAATTTAATTTAATTTCATTATATGGAAGAAACAAAAATGAGATATGAGAGAACAATGATTATGCCAAAATATTTGAATATGCCAATTAATTTGTACGAGTAATAAGTTGGCTAAGTAATATTAGCCACACGGGTTGATCCATCAGTTAAGCTACACTTGCCGGGGTTGGTCCGTGGATGAGTGACTATCTTTACATAACGAGACTCCTCCGTGCGTCGGAAAGCATGTTAAGCCGTTGGTCCCGGCTGTCATTCGTGGATCTTTGACAGTCGTTACGGGTCGTCAGAAGCCCGAAAGTCTGACAACCAGTCTTACCAAGGCATATCGTATTACCCATTTACATGGTTGCGTAGGCCACGCAGACAGTCGCTCCATGTAAAATAGCGGTATTCAGCTGCATCCGGTTGCAAACCGACCCCAACATAGTTGGGAAAAGCCTAGGCAAATTGAATTATTTTATACGAGAAACTCACACTGAGTCATCTCATCACACTCTGTTCCTTACACCCTAAAAAGTCATACGTCAAAAGCACTCTCCACAAGCCAGTCAAAATTCTTTAGCACCTAAAAATAATGCTTAGATTTCGTCTACTTAATAAAATTTATTGTGACAGACATTATTATTTATTTTCTGGGAACTACCTTAGAACATTGTATCAAATTTTCAATTTTGGATCGTATCAAATGGATGTTACGAAAAAATCTCATTAAGTAACAGAAATTAATATCCGACTGCTAAGTGTTGTTTGGCTGGCATCCTTACTTTTACGGTCTAAAAATCTTTTTGTTCATTGTAATATAAATCTGCGCCATTAAAGACGTTGACATTTTTAATATAACTATTCAACATAGTGTTGAAAGGAGACTGTGTGCTATCACATTTTGTCATCAGTGCGGAGATTTTTAGAGTTGATAAAATCTTAATGCCACGTATCGGAAAGTTCTTGATAACCCACGCAGACATCGACCTCATTTGTGTCCTTTACGTCTATAATTATTTTAGCACCGTCTTATAATAAAATTAAAGGATTGATTCTTTCTTTGATTTCTACAATAATCACAATTCATCAAATCCTAAGTCTTTGGTTTCTTAAGTAATTCGTAAAATGTAACATACCTGAACTCTATTCTCTTTATTTCGGAATCTGCTTTCAACTTTCTCATTGTTGCGGCGCACACTGTTTTGTTCATTATTATTTATTAATTTAAATCACAATTATAACACCTTTACATACACAATACGGTAGTTGGCTAGGTAAAAAAAAAAAAACTTTTTGTGCGTCTTTCAGATAATAAAATTTAAAAAAAACATTAGACACGTATTTTTTGCTTTATCATATTAATCAAAAATAAGGTAGAAAACACGCATTAAAGTTGGGAAGTGGGGGCTCGTTACATCACAACGTCGTATTAAATCTAGCAAGGCGTGACGTCATGCCACATTTTAACTCAATGTGTCGCCGTAATCTTTTGATTACGTCAAAAAAGAAAAAAATATGTGTTCAATATTTTTTTTAAATCCACAAGACGGACAAAAAAGATATTTTAGGATACAGGCCTATTTTACAAAAAAATAGAATTAAATAGTAATACTAAATATAAACTATTTTCAAGCCCAAAAAACGACACTTCGAAGCTCTAAGTCTTCTAAACGCGATTTCTATCCAGTGTGCGGCGTCAGCGTTTTTGATACTTTTAGCATCTTTGTTCTATATTAATTTGGTATCTATTATCAAATTCACTCCCTATCATTAATAAAGGATCGGTCATAAAGTAATCCTTTTCATTTATTAGTAAATTAGGGAAGGGTCTTACAAAGTTAAGCAATAAAAGTAAAATTTGTAGCAAAACAATTCGTTTTCGAGGAAGGAAAGGGCCAAGCATTAATGAATACAAACTTGACGTGACAATAAATACGCCCCAAATGTCTATTTAAGAAGTCTTTTTAAATGCCTATCAATTACAACAATTAACCTAACATCCATCAGTATCACTTTCAACCAACCCAAATCTGGACCCAAGGCAGTCAAAATTCAATCTTACTCCTTTGACAGAGAAGTAATTTGGACCGCAAAACCAATTTGGTAGTTGAACAATTTCCCTTTGTTGCGTGTATTCTGTGGTCATTTTGTGAACGGGAAGGGCGTGTCATTGCACAGGGATGCAATTGGGGACAAGATTAGACACAATGTCAGGGGAAAATTACTACCTAGGCCCGACCAGGTGGGATGAGTCCTAACCTTTGTGGCTAAATTGTCGTTCGCCTACGCAAAACTGTAGCTTGAAACTGTGAATTCTGTTTGTTTTTTTGTCCTAAAGTATGATATGATGTTTTTTGAAAAATAATTCATGAATACTAAAATAAATTTGGCCCATTGTGTAAACGCTACGACGCATTACTAGTTATCCCCTGAGGCCTGAGGTTGGATTGGAATTTTTTTATCTTTAGCTTACTAAAAATTTTACTCATCATTTTAAATTGCCCTGGTATGTATGACGAAGGACGAAAAATAGTTTTAAGAATAAAATTTAAGTTTACAAGTGCAGTTATGTAGTTAGGTACTTTAAAGAGGATTCCTTCCACAGGGTTTTTTTTTTTTTCAAATTTTTGCTGCTGATCCATGTTATAGATTTTATTGTAAGAAACATTTTAATATCCCAACAGTCATTGTGAAGAGGCAAAACTAAATAGATAATGTATACCTACTGTCCAAAATTGTAGATCCGAACACTGCTAACTTAACCTAACAAGCAGGTGTCTAGAGGATATTGTCACAAAAGCAGTCGAGTTAGTGACTCGACCAACATCGTTGACCAAGTTACTGCATACTGCTAGCTTCCTTATTACTTTCCAGTATGAGCACACAATTACAGAAGTTTACCAGTACTATGTTGGAAGTTAATGTAAAACGTCTTTGTAGGAGACAACCTTGTTAACACGGACACGGCTGTAGTTTGCTCGAAACATGACTAATTTTAGTTCTGCTATTACGTTTTGTTTTTAATATAGTTTGAGTTTGTTTGGTTAATGCTAAGATAGTAAAATATATTTAAGATGAAACTTGCTTCAATGAACACTTAAAAATAATTATTAAATAATTAACCAAAGATTTTATAATACATCTGTAATAATAGTATACTACATCAAGGCTTTTAGTAGGTAAAAATAAAAGTAGAAAGAATAAAAGAAACAAAAATAATAAAAAGTAAATAATATTCCCCTCTTGAACTCGCATGATCTCAGAAAAATAAAGCTGTTACTGACAGGGTTCTTACCATAAACCGTTGTGTGCCATATTTGGAATGATATAAGTGTTCCAAATATGTGGATTATGTGAGTACCTTTTAGTCAGAAGCATTATATTTTTTACAGCAAGAAATGTCTAAAAATAGACTCGGCTGCTCCAAAATCATTCATTCCCAGTTGACGCTTTTTAATATACCATCTTAATTTATTCTCATAAATAATTCTACGCATTACAGCAGTATTTTTATTTACAAATGTAACAGATAATTTTTTTCCAGGAAGTCTTATAAAAACATTTCCAACTCACTCCAAACAAATTCTATTATCACAAATCGAAAACATTATTGAATATGATTTCCCCAAGGGTCATGTACTGACATTCTCTCTATTGTGATAAAATTGACGACTCATTCTCTTAAAGGAACTAAATCAATTTGTCTTAAAGACTTAAAGTACCTTATATGGGCGTGCTGAAAAAACAAGTTATTTTTTTTTTTTGACATTACAGTCGAGTAGGAAACACAAAAAATAAATTGGTACATTTGTATCATGACAATACTAATGAAAAATAAACGATACACGTGAAAAAAGATAAAGCAGATGGTGTAATTTAACTGATGAGATTAGTAACAATATTCTTGAACAATATCAGGTTTTCTGGTAAATGTCAAGTCTCTTGGGAAATGTTATAACGTGCCTATGTAAATGTGATATGATGTTGATTCAAGAGAACAATGTACAAATGTACTGACTATTTAATTGATACTCAGATTGTCTTAGTTGTGGCTCCACAGTTTATGCATAATAAAGCAGGGCATAATATCCGTCATGAGTACGTTTCTGTTGACGCTAAAGTTTCTAAGGCCACATATGGAACAGACGTAGGTCGAAATTCAGTCATGTGTTACTCCTACGGAAATTGTATCTTGAGTGTGACATATGGCTTCTGGTTATATCCAAGTTTAGCCTTAACACCCACTTGATAATTATATGAAAGTGATGTTATAAGTCCTGGTAGGTCAAACTAAACGACATTAGTGAAATTATTAAGAATCTTACTTTGTACCAAAAACATTTCAATACATTTTAGAGACTTCATTTGTCTGCTGCCTTTTCTGGCCAATCAGTCAAGAAAGAGTCTAGTTCGTCGCGCCAGCGTTTCTTATTCCTGCTTCGGTGACGACGCCCGTCTCCAGGCACCCACTGCGTGACGACCCTGGCCCATCTGTCCTGATGCATCCTGTACGTGTGGCCTGCCCAGTCCCATTTCAGCCTTGCGGTCTTATCGCCATTATCAGCGATGCCTGTCTTCAAGCGTATTACTGTGTTGCGAATTCGATCCGTTAGTTTTATGTTCAAAATGCTACGCTCTATCGCTCTTTGGCAAACGTTGAGTTTGGACTTCTGAGCTTCGGTCAAAGACCAAGTCTGAGCGCTATAGCTTAGAATACGCAGGATACACATGTCGACGATATGTTATTTCATATATTCATTACTTCATATGTTCGAAAAATTTGTCTGCTCAACAACGTAAATAGCGCAACGAATGTTGATGAACTCCTCGTTATCCCGCAGTTCTTGGGGACTATTTTGATTTACTGTTAGTTTTGAATCAAAATTAGTCCCTCAATTTTGAGGATCGTTACCTACTCCTCAATGTTTTGTGATTTCTATTCGCTCGTGGTTTGTGGCTTAATGGAGGGCCACATTTGCCATTTAGAATTGCTTCGACGCCTTTTTTTTTTTTTTTTTGGGTGGGAAATTATCAAATAACTTCTCCCGCTCTGGGTGGAGCGGGAGGGCGTGTCAGACTCTTACTGACTAAAACCCACCCGTGTTCCTACGGTTGCCCTGTTGCCGGGGGCCACGATGTCCCTATCGGTTTTCTTCGAACCCCCGGCAGGCATTGGCCCTAACGGACCCCGTCAATTCTGCTGACATCTCTTTGAGGCGCGCGTGGAACACAACGCGCCGTCGACCCGGGCTTGGTCCTTATCGGACGGCGAGCTACTCATTGCTCACCGTCCGCGCCTACGGTGGCCGGAAATTGGCTCGCGATTCCCGCCCCGGGCGTCTCCTCCTGCGGCGGTTAGGGGCATGAGGGCGCGAAGCCTGGCTTTGGACCACTTTTTCTAGGTCTTTCTTCAACTTTTTTGCCTGCCACTCAATATTTATCTGTGTTTTTGTGGGCTTATGTGACTAATATATTACTAGCGTCCTGCCCCTGCTTTGCAAGGTTTTTACGACATGACAAAACATCGAGATTTTTTCATAATATGCTAGTTCAATTTTAATGTACTACGTACATAAAACTTCCGGAATAAACTCTCTAAATGATGGTGAATACCGCATTAAAATTCGTTAAGTAGTTTAGAAGAACAACGCGGTAACACAGACAGACATGAAAAGTGACTTTGTTTTATAAAATTTAGAGAATCATTATACATATATACAGGGTGGCAGGGACATCGACGCGAAAACCGTGGATTCAGTACATGTTTTTTTTTTAAATAACCAACGAAACATTTCAAGGCATGGGTGTTCAGAATCATGTACTGAATCCATGGTAATAGTTTTTGCGTCGATTTCCCGGCCACCTTGTATACATTATAATATTTAGGGTAAAGTTGCATATTACATTGAATTCAGAAGTCAATTCAAAAATATATGAATGTTTTTCTACGCCCTGCTAACCGTTATAAAAGTATTCAAAAGCTTTTGAAACGCCTTAGCTTCGTAACAATAAAGTATTTTCTTTGTTAAAATACTTAGTTACTTTCCGTGGTGCAGAATTTAAATTAGACGTTTTATATCCTCTACAATAAGATCTAAAAATAATGTTTTGTAAAGTACTAATGCAATTTGCAGTTCCTGTTTTAGACGTGCTGTTTTATTATCGGGCTTAAAGTCTTTGTCATGTTTATTATTTACTAGCTTTTGTCCGCGACGTCGTTCGTGCGGAAGTCGATAAAATATAGTCCATGTTACTTGCTGATAAGGTAGCTTTCTATAGATGAAAGAATTTTTGAAGTGAATGCTTCTTAAGGCGCGTTGGGCATTTTGAAAATGGGACTAAACCATTGATTTCGTGACCTGACCGCGCCCGACACCCTGGAGTAAAAGACATCAACGCGTTGATTACCGCGGTGCCGATTTTTTTCAAGTTTTCACTTAAGTCGACACTCCCGGAGTGCCACTGTTTTTTAATTTGGTTAGGTAGTTTTGTGTTTATTCATTACAAACAAACATACAAAAAATCAAATCTTTTCTCTTTATAATATTATTATTAGTGTATGGACTTCAATTTCTTTTTTTAAGTTTTGCTAGCTAATGCCCGCGGCTTCGCCCGCGTGGACCCTAATTCTTTATCCAAAATAAAAGTAGCCTAAATTACTCCATATAACACTGCTGCTATCTGCCAGTGAAAGTCCTGTCAAAATCGGTCCAGCCGTTTCGGAGATTAGCCGGAACAAACAGAAATGCAATCAAAAATTTAAAAAAATAGTTTTTTTGTTAAAACTACCGTTACTTTCATATGCATTTAGTAAAAAGTTGTTATTATGACATTTTAAACAGACGACACTTGTATGTATGTATATTGTATGTATATCAATCTGTCTAGCCTTTTCCCAACTATATATTGTAACCGTATATTGTATGTATATGTAGGTACCTACCGTACTGAAAGACGAGCAGTTTTTTTTATCAAAATCAAAATCAAAATATTTTATTTCACATAAACCTACATGGGCACTTATGAAACGTCAGAAGCTAGGTGCACGGTTCCAATTGGTCGTTTCCTATGGAGAAGAGCCGGCAAGAAACTCCACGGTTACTCTTTTAAAAATAATTGGCTTTTACAATACTTTCAAATAACAGTGTTTCTAGGTATGGGAGGACAGTGTAGGTCTTTCAATAAGTACCAAGTACTTAACAAAATAGAAAATGGTCAACAGGTCTACAATCCACTAAGCCTACAGCGTTCTCACATTCACAAAATATGTAGAAAAGAATCTATACAAAAAAAATAATTAATTAAAAAAAGTAAAAAACCTATTTTAAATAAAACGCAATTACCTATATGATTGCTATCGAATCCCTACGTACCCGCTAATCGCGCTACAGCTGAACCAGCTCCCTGCACTTTGTGAGCTCTCCTGACTGTCAAGAACACTGATAGTTTGAATAGTTTTAAACGTTTTTTTTTTCTGCCTTTTTCACAGCTACTCTGTCCTTATTTTGGAATCTTCATCTTCATTTTCATCGATACTACAGTACTTTAAAAAGTTTACTGATGACGGAAACTAAGATTTAACAAAAATGCCTTGACGGAAGCCAATGTCCATCCGAACAGCGGACTTCTTTTAGCTGAAATAATTATGATGAAATTTTAGGAGGGTCTAAATACTCACAAATATAACATTATAATAATATTAAGTTGGACGGCCTTCCACCATTCATAAAATAATTTTATAACTGCTGCAGTCAAATACAAAGTCTATAACATAGAAAAAACTAGCCCAAATATAATATTGATGTTTGTTTTCAATTGGAGTTCTGTCCGGATCAAATAAATTCCTATGAATACATATCGACTTATTTACCCGAAAACTATAAAGCTTTGCGAAACATCACGTGTTTAAAAAATAACCTTTGACTTGACCTCTTTTATTATTTTTGAATAAAACAATTTGTTTGAGTGGTTGTGAAGATGCATATCTATTAATAGTCTTGATAGTTTACTATGACAGTAAACATGAGACAAAGAAAGGATATATTATATTTTTGTAAGGCATTAATAGTCCTAATGAATAAATAAAAATAAATAATATAATAAATATAAATATAATAAATAAATTAGGAAATGGACACCTCAACAAGCACAAGAACCCCTGTAACTACACCTGCACCATTTTTGAATGCACCACTTCTGACAAAATGCCAGAAATAATAAAACCCCTTACTATAACTTTCTTCAGAATATCCCAATAGTGAGCCATTGATTAAATTAATGAAGTCTGAAATATAGTATCTAATAATCTTAAAACTCTATCAAAAACATTGAGAAATACAACCACTACCAAGATGCTTTCGATCCCAAATTGCCATAAGAATGACAGTCAAAAGCCCTTCGAAGTTCCATTCCTATTGGAACGTCTTAAAACCAGCAATAACCCAAGGTAATCACTTATTCGCGTGCCTTATAATGGAGACGCTCCAATGCTTAGCCGAAAGTGTCGCATGTCCAATTTTCATGATTACGTGCTTAAAATGTTTACGATGCATTAGGAAAAGAGATTTGGGTTTTCAGTACTTACCTTATACAATAGTACGAATATGTTTTTGTAAAAACAAACGTACAGGCTACATTACTGGTATTACGGTGAATGTAAATGTATAGCTAGTGCTATTTGTGAAATTTTTTATCTGTAAGGCTACCTGTCTGCTGGAGCGGAGAAATGTGCCAATATCAACCAATAGGAGCGGAGCTCTGAGGCGGAGTTTAGATTCTATTGGTTAATATTGGTACATTTCTCCGCTCCGTTACCTCGCTCTGCTTCAGTGGACAGGCAGCCTTAGGCGACCGTGCACCGTCGCGGAAGTGAGAGGTGAGAGCACCGGTCGACCGCGCGGTGTGTTAGGCATTAACGGATTTATTAGAGGCCAATGCGACATAAGATCCGCTTCACCGCCTACCGCGGCGGTGCGCGGTGCTGTGTGTTAATAGCCTTAGTTTCCTTTTCAAACTCAAACTCAAAGCGTTTATTTCAAATAAACCAATTACAGGCACTTTTGAATTGTCAAGGTCTTTTCTTAAGTCATCAAAATAACCTGTCACCTGTGACAGTCGAACGCAAGTCGGCCGTAGCAAAGAGCATCTCCATAGATGATGAGGGTTTATGGACTTCTCGGACTTCAAGTGCGGCGTATCTCCGCAGACAATGGTCCACCTTTCATCTTTCGCCGCATGTCACCTAGAAAGAAAGAAAATACGTTTATTTGCGGTAAACATGACGCAAAGAAACATAAAAAAAATACACGTAAATAACAACCACTAGAAAGAAAGAAAATACGTTTATTTGCGGTAAACATGACGCAAAGAAAGATAAAAAAATACACGTAAATAACAAATTGGGAGAAAATATGCGTCACATCCACGCAAAACGGCCATCGCTCAGCATAATGCTGCGACCCCATGCGAGACAGAGCCCCAGCGCTGGTTTTCAGCGACAGCCGGCGCTGACGTGATGACGTCAACCGGTGCAGCATATAGTGAAATAACAAATCAAAAATAAAATAAATACAATACTTAGTCCTAAATGTTGATACAAATATAATATTTAAAATGGCAACATTTCGTTCCGTCGGCGACTCACGGGCCGCAGACTTATTGCGTAGCTGTCATAAAACTATTTGCATGACGTTTTGACATATTGGTTAATATGTCAGACGTGGTTAATATGTGGTCAGATGTGGTTAATATTGCAGTACATATTAACAGTACTGTATTGGTTTGGTACCTGCGCACTTGAGGATCTTATGACAAGTTTGCGTAACTGAAATTTGGGCTAAACATAATATTTGAATCTTCACAACCTTATTTGCTATCGATATGCTGAGAAAAAGACTGACATACAGACAGTGGATGGATTTCAGAAATGGAAATTAATTTCAATTTTAACGTGTTTCTTTTCATAAATACTGTCTTTTCATTGCTAATATTAATTAATATTTTAATTAATGTCTTCGGTTTTAATTGGCTTTTCGTTACCAATTTACATGATGGTCGCAACAGCTATGAAAATTGACATAACTATTAAAATATAATATTGTTTTGATCGGTTGTTATCTTTCTTAACGTCGTCTCTACTGAAGAGAAAATTAATAAATCTAATTCGGTTTACAGAAAAGTCAGTGTTATAAAATACTTGAAAGTAATTTACTTTACAATAAGTTAAAGGAAATGTTAACAGGCCAATCTGTTAACTGCGGCTCGTAGAGATGCAAAATAAATGTATCGCTTAAGATTTCATGGTGAACCTAGTCTAGCCTTTGGTTAAATGAAGATGCTTTATAATAGGTCAGTGTAAAGCTCGTTTCATGTTTTCTTTGCAAGTTAAGTGAGTCACTTTACAAGTAAGTACCTGGGCGACCGAGCTCTGCTCTGGTTAAAATAGAGAATGCTCATTATTGCTCATAGTATGTAAGTATAGGAAAGCTCATAGTAATTCCATGCTGCCTTGATAGTAGGTACTTACTAATTCCATGCTGCCGTGATAGTAGGAACTTACTAATTCCATGCTGCCATGTCATTATTCTAAGGTCAAATCTTGTTCAAAACTTTGGGCGACCGGTTGAAAATAAGGAGAAAATTATTTTTTCCAGATATGAAACCTAGGTAGATCGATTTTTCGACCCAGTAAACCCCTATATTGCAACTTTCATCGAAATTGTTAGAGCCGTTTTCGAGAACATGACTAAAAAATATATATGTATAGATGTATATACATACAAATATTGCTCATTTAATAGTATAGGATTAGCAATTAAATTGATGTCGTGAATTTTATCGTAAAATTTAGTCTTTGACATTTTGCTGCAAGTAACAGAGATAATTCTGTATTTGATGGTAATTTTTACACAATATCAGTTGATAGAGGTGTGTTAGTAATACGAAATAATATTTAATTAATTATTGTTCCACAATCAACAAAGTGGACACCCAAATTCATGAATAACTTAAAACAGCTTACAGTTAAAACCAACTCCCATACTCACCACATTAAGAAAATTAATAATTCAATGATTTTAAGTGCATAGTTAGTGTTTCCTTAATTTATTCTTGTCACCTGTCACTAACATCGTTCAGACATATTGGGTATAACAAGGGATCATTTTGATTGAAGTAATCTTGTTATAGTTAAGTTTTAGTTCATATTGACGAATATTGATTTTGGATACTTGTGACGCATATAAACGAGGCTTGTGTTTAAGATGCGTAGGTTTAATTTTGGGATAACGTACCGTGACGTATTATTACGACATAGGATTTAGAAAGGGACTGTTAGGTCCTTTGTATATGTCACGGCTAAAACCCGAAGTGCGGCTACACCTAGTTTTAGCCGGCTACAACTAGGTGCGGCCGGTAGCAGTTGGTTAAATTTAGTTGTAGCAAATAAAAATGGCTGAAAGGTAGGTTAGGTTAGAACTGTGACCACATAAAACACCGCACGAGCCGAGCGAGCGAAGCGAGCGGTGCCGCGGCAGCGGCCGGCGAGTGCCAGGGTCCATTTAGGCAAGTTTAACCAAATGCTACCGGCCGCACCTAATTGTAGCCGGCTAAAACTAGGTGTAGCCGCACTTCGGGTTTTAGCCGTAACATATACACATATTTTTAATATTGTTTCCCCAATGAATTGTTTCACGCCATTGTTTCCCCGAAGGGTTGCGCAGAGGTGTACCCACATTTCGCCAGTCATGTTTAAGTCACACGTAATAGAGGGCGAGCCTATTGCCATCAACTGGACATAAATCCAGACTCCGGGCTACTACTGAGAAATTCTTGATAGAAAAACCCAATATCACTTTGCCGGACCCGGGATTGGAACCAAGACCTCATGCTCAGCAGTAGTGCTTGCGATAAGTCCAGACTAGACCAACGACACAGTCACATGTTTGTCTTGCCGTGAAAAACTACAGTTTATTCGTCGTGTGTAGGCACGGTTGTTAGTGTTGTATGGATAATTGTGGAAGCTTGTTTGAAAGACACGTTTTTTCTCCGACGCGGTTTTTATGCCGTACCATAAAAAAACCGTGCCGAGTACAGGCCTTGCACAGGTATGAGAGATGCAGATGACACTGTACAAAATGATATTTTTTTTTTTTTTTTTTTTACATTTATTCAGTATATTGCATCACACTATATTAAAAATATATATATATTTTTCTTTAAGTACGCTGCACTTATACAGCGTCATATTTGTTTGCTGCACCGGTTGACGTCATTACGTCGGCGCCGGCTGTCGCTGAAAACCAGCGCTGGGGCTCTGTCTTGCATAGGGTCGTAGCATAATGCTGAGCGATAGCCGATTTGCGTGGATGTGACGCATGCTTCCCCCAACCTTATCTCATTTTTATATTCTAAACAATACTTTTCTGCGTCATGTTTACCGCAAATAAACGTTTTTTCTTTCTTTTTCTTTCTTTCTTTTCTATATTTTTGAAGTGAAAACTTCTTTAGGCGCGTTGGGCATTTTTGAGATGGGACTAAACCATTGATTTCGAGACACTGTAACGTAATTTACCGACACCGTGGAGTAAAAGACATCAACGCGTTGATTACCGCAGTGCCGATTTTTTTTTCAAGTTTTTACTTCTGTCGGCACTCCGGGAGTGTCACTGTTTTTTTTAACATGTGGTGCCGTATTTAAAACCGTGTACTGTTATTTTCGAATGTCGTGATGGCCCAGTGGCGGCCTCGCCTCTGATGCACGAAGTTGTGTGTTAAAATTCAGACAAGTGCCAATGTGATATTTTTCAATTCATATGTTTGTACTTTCTGAGTTTATTTTGGACTCAAACTCAAACTCAAAGCATTTATTTCAAATAAACCAATTACAGGCACTTTTGAATTGTCAAGGGGTCGGTCAGTCAGAAAGATGAAGCTAGTTGCCCATTCCAAAGCGTAGTAGGGACCTATGGAGAAGAACGGGCAAGAAACTCCACAGACACTCTTTTAAATCAGAATATGGTTACAAAATATTGGTTACATCATTCATGTTGAAGTTATACATGTGAGAACGATGCAGAACGTTAAAAGCGTCCGTAATAGACATTACTGATATCGGTGAAGGAAAAACATCGTGAGGAAACCAGGACTATAATTAATATAAATCTGAAATCGTCATTTTGTTTTGAGCTAGCGTGGTGATCAATGCTCGTGCCTTCTCTGTATGAGAAGAGGCTTTTGCCCTGCTGTGGGACAGCAATAGGCTGGTATTTTACTGTTATTTGCAGGCTTTGGTACAATTCATAGTGTAAATTGTTTGGCCTTCTCTGTGTATATTCATAACATAACATCACGCCTTGTTTCCCTGAAGAGTTGGGCAGAGGTGTACCTGTAGTAGGTACACCCACATTTCGCCAGTTATGTTTAAGTCCCATGTAATAGGGGGCGAGCCTATTGCCATCAACCGGGCACAAATCCAGACTCCGGGCTGCTACTGAGTAATTCCAGATAGAAAAACCCAATAACACTTTGCCCGACCCGGGAATCGAACCCAGGACCTCATGCTCAGCAGTAGCGCTTGCGACCACTAGACCAACGAGGCAGTCTGTGTATATTCATGTTGAAATTAATATTGTTCTACGTAGGAGTGTTTATCGATACAAATCTCGATTAATACACACTCAAGCTCTCCAATTGATTTGGAAACACAAATGTTTGTTCATGCAGCAACAGTTGTTTCGCTCAGAATTCCGTCAATATAGCTGGTATTATGTTAAGAACCTGGTTGACCGAGCTCTGCTCTGGTGAAAATAGAGAATGCTCATTAATAGAATAGGATAGTACATACTAATTCCATGCTGCCATGTCATTATTCTAAGGTAGCCATCATAAGGCAAACTTGTTCTAAACTTTAGGCGACCGAGCTCTGCTCGGATGAAAATACGGAGACAACGAATTTTCTTAGATATGAGACCTAGCTAGATCTATTTTTCGCCCCCGTAAATCCCTATATTGCAACTTTCATCGAAATCGTTAGAGCCATTTTCGAGAACGTGATTACAAATATTTATGTATCGGTATCGGTCGGGTCCGCTGAGCATGAGATCCTGGGTTCGATTCCCGGGTCGAACAAACTGTTCTTGGGTTTTTCTATCTGAAATTTCTTAGTGGTAGCTCGGAGTCTGGATTTTTGCCCAGTTGATGGCAATAGGCTCGCCCCTATTACATGGGACTTAAACATAACTAGCGAAATGTGGGTGTATGTACTACAGGGACACCTCTGCCCAACCCTTCGGGGAAACAAAGCGTGATGTTATGTGTGTTATGTTATATATCGGTATTTATATACAAATATTGCTCGTATAGGATACATGCTTGCTTCTCGAAGTCATCATAATGCTGCATTCATTATCACCCAATCAATAATATTTAAAATATCATGTGAGTAGATGCTTAAGTTTAGGGCCCGAGGTTTAAGGTTGAGGTTTAAGATTAGGGCCTCATGAACTCTCATGGGGTTTTGGGTTCAAATCCCTGGCAAGTACCAATAGGGCTTTGGCAATTCATAATGTACCTTCTGAGTTTATCTTGTAGTTTACTAACATCGGTGAAGGAAAAACATCGTGAGGAAACCTGAAGTGTAGTTTTTTTTTTTCATTTTAAAACATACTATATGATTGAAAAATATACACAAACATATTTACAACTAACTACTATATATATTATGTACAAGTATGTAAAGGAAAAAGTTAAATATAAAGACAAGAGCTCATTGGGCGTCAAAAAATTCGTCCGCATCGCTGTCAGCGGGAAAAGTGCTCAAAAGACTGGCTGCATTTCAAACTTATAGTTAAGTTTGAAATTGCCAACTCGTCTAGAGCAAGCGTGATGATTAATGCTCAAGTCTCTTCTCATTATGAGAAGAGACTTAAGACTTAAGATTAATAGACTGGTATCAAGGTAAGAACTGACTACCCTGGGTACGACGGCATAATTAGCCTACAATGTTCCCACAGCTGGGAAACAGGCCGCCTCTCTTCAAGAGGGAGTGAGCTGTAATTTACCACGCGGGCCCAGTGCGGGTTGGTGGATGTCACATGTCTTCGAATTTTTGGTTCTAAGACATGCCGGTTTCCTCACGACGTTTTCTTTCACCGTTTTGAGAACAGTGGTAATTAAATTATTTACACAAAGTAAAGCGCCAATCTGGGTTCGAACCCTCAACCTATAAAACGCAAGTCGGGACCGATACCACTGATCTCTACTTAACTCATTTCTAATAACTTTAAACGAGCAATTCTTGTATATACAACGTGTAACATTAAATGCACAAAACCTGAGACACCCCAACTGATTTTTAATTCAATTGTTTGTTAATTGTTTATCAGAGAGGAAAAGAAAATTTTAAAGGCTTTATGTGCTGTTTTAGTTCGTAAGATTCAAATTTGCATTGAAATAAAAGCTATTATTACCCCGCGTATGAGAAAATTTAAATTGGTCGACAACAATTTGTGTTTGTTTATCAATTTTGGCGGGTTTGCGCATGTGATGGTTTGACCTATTAATAAATAGACACGGCAACTTTTTTAATGAAGATTTTTTGAAAAATGTGACCTATATTAAAAAGTGGTTCAATTGATTCTGCTCGTTATTCTGATCAAACTGTTTTCAGGTTTTACGCATTTCACGTTACACGTTGTATATAATCTGAATCTCAGAAACGGCTCCTACGATTTTCATGAAATTTTGTATGCAGGGGGTTTCGGAGGCGATAAATCGATGTAGCTAGGTTTAATTTTTTGAGAAAGTCGTTCAAAAAAAAACCGAGCCAAGCTCGGTCATCTAGATATTAATACTTATATCACATAGCTCTTATGTTATTCCTTTTTAATTTTAGCTAAAATAAATAATACTAAAATTGGCTACGTATAATTAATAAGCCTCAACAAAATACAATAGACGTGGATATATTTAGTAACCTGTTCCGCTTAGCTATTTCTAAAGAGCCATTAAAAACCCTGAAAGAAATCGACACGTGTTTCACCTCTCAACGAGGCATCCTTAGGATGACGATTGACTTGTTGCGAACCCGAACACGGCGTGTTGCCACACCGAGCGCTGAACGCAGAGCCGCGCGCGGAGCCTAAACATCTAAAATATCTTCTTATTTAAATTTTAGGTGCGTGAATGATGTACAAACTCTAAGTCTTAGTGATTGTAGAACGAAGTTTAAGTATTTCTCCCCAATTTAATACCAAAACATTTCTAACAAGCGTTGAACTAGGGCAGGCAAGGTAATTCGTGAATACATATTCTCTTGAGAAACTTCAGAAAAGTTCTTGTTCATTTTATGTGGCTGATAATTTCACAGATAGGTAACATTTTCCATTTTACTATTTTAACTTAGGTATTTGTTAGATACAAACTAGGAATTAGGAATTAGCTCGTGGCTAAGAAATAACAACCGCACGGGTCAATCCACCAGGTTAAACTACGCTTGCCGGGGTTGGTCCGTGGATGGCTTTACATATCGAGACTCCTCCGTGCCTCGGAAAGCACGTTAAGCCGTTGGTCCCGACTGTCATTCGTGGATCTTTGACAGTCGTTACGGGTCGTCAGAAGCCCGAAAGTATAACAACCAGTCTTACCAAAGGGTATCGTATTATTGTCCCTAAAGGTTCATTAGAAAATCAGCGTCAGTCTGGCATTAATGCTGAAATAAACCTTTTTGGCGCAGTCGTGAGGCACACACTATTGTTGTTAAAACATAATTTTCACCTTTTATTTTTTCATCTGTATTTTTTGTTTCACAAATTGTGTCCAAATAAACTTTATTCTTTCTTTATTACCCAGTTACTGGGTTGTGGAGGTCAGATAGGCAGTCGCTACATGTAAAATACTGGTATTCAGCTGCATCCCGTTAAACTGGAAGCCGACCCCAATATAGTTGGGAAAAGACTAGCAGATTGATTGGTAGATACAAACACAGGCCCAAAATAATGGCACCACCACAGGAGGAGACGCCCTGGGCGTCGGGAATCGTGAACCGATTTCCGGCCACCGTAGGCGCCTAGGTAGCTTGCCGTCCGATAAGGACCAGGCCCGAGTTGACGGCGCGTTGTGTTTTACGTGCGCCTCAAAGAGATGTCAGCAGAATTGACGGGGTCCGCTAGGGCCGATGCCTGCCGGGGTTGCGAAGAATACCGAAAGGGAAATCGTGGCCCCCGGCAACATGGCAACTGAAGGAACACGGGTGGGTTTTAGTCAGTAAGAGTGACACTCGAGAAGTTATTTCATAATTTCCAACCCAAAAAAAAAGGCGTTACTTTATGCAAGAGTGCTGGTCAGATGATTCCGGAATACGGATGAGCGTAATTGTAATAACATTAATTTGAGCGATTTATTAACGGTTCTGTTAATATGATCATTATAATTAGACTGATGACGCATCCGACTTGTTTAATCAACTTTAACACGCGTTCTAAATATAGACAAGGGGACCTAAAACGCCCGTTTTGGCAGAATCATAATTTGATAATACACCGTGAAATTTGAATCACCGTTTTGCTAGAACAAACGTTGTTCAGACCATGGTCTACTACCATTCTACAGCATCCAATAAAAAAAACAGAAGTGGTTTTTGAAAAAACACAAAAAAGACAAAGTTTAAAATGTCAAGATTATCGTTACTCCCTACAACATAGACACCACGCACGGGACACAGCATTGTCTACAGGGAAATGTACCTCCATAAACGAAATTTAGTAAGCAGTACATAATCTTGACATTTTAAACTTTGTCTTTTTTGTGTTTTTTCAAAAACTAATTATGTTTTTTTTTATTGGATGCTGTAGAATGGTAGTAGACCATGGTCTGAACAACGTTTGTTCTAGCAAAACTGTGATTCAAATTTGACGGCGTATTGTGAATCACACAAACTGTCACTAACTGACAATTCATAATATTATCTGCGTTCAATTCATATTACGCAATTCATCTGTTTGACAGTTTTGTATTATAATGAAATAACATTTAAACAGTAGAAATAAAAATAAAAATCTCATTTGATTAATAAAAAGTGTGAAGAAAACATATACGGTAAAATTACGGTCTTCATTTTTTTCATGCGGCAATATTTACACCAAATATAATTGTGATATGAATTGAATTGAATATGATTCAGCTAAAATATGTGTCACCATAGAGGAATTGCTGGGAATTCAGAAAATTTATTGCTGTTAGAAGAATTGCTTAATGTGGCCGTTTTAGACCCGCAGTTCGGATAGTCTAAAAAGTCGAGTATTTAAAATAGCAGGTTACGAAATGCATAAGAATTCTTTTATATTTTACACAAATGGAGTCAACTGAAAATCTTGAAGCCATATAGTTTTTTAGGGTTTCATAGTAAAATAGCGAGAAATTGGGGTTTAAACGCAAGCAGCTCCAAAAGGGGGCCACGCCAAGGTCACTTGCAGACATTTTTTTTAATGCGTTTGACAGCTGTCAGTTGAAGGGATAATAAACCCAATAAGTGTGTCAAGATGGATTCCATGTAGTTAAAATTATAAATGCACAGGACCGACGATATACGATACAAAATATGCTCTTGATATTTCAAAGGATTAACTCCATCAAGGATTAATACAGAAAACAGAATCTCGACACGATGTAGGTACAATCTTAATCCAAAGTAAACTCGGTTTGACCTTTTGCAACAATATTCCCCTCGTATGGGATTGATGGCACTGTACGTGAAGTGTGTGATTACGATAAACTATCGTTAGTTAAACCAACATGTTTATATTAACGGTTGGTTGCACCATTTAATGAACGATTCGAGTGTCACGCTAATTACGCGATTTGTTGAACTGTTAACGATATTATCGGTTTATCACAACTTATCGTTGGCGATTGTGGTGCCACCCTGTGATGCGGAATATATTAGCGTTTAGGTTTAATTTAATTGATATTATTTATCAGGATGGAGTTTTTTTGTGTTCTGGAAATTGTTGTTTGTATTTATTTAACTTTGATGTTGGCTCAATCAATCAACTTGCCTATTGCAGTCCACTGCTGGACATAGGCCTCTCCCAGGCTGCGCCACTACACCCTGTTCTCCGTTTTCCGCATCTAGTCTGTCCCAGCCACCTTCTTAAGGTCTTCGGTTCATCTATCTGGGGGCCGTCCCACCCTTCGCTTGCCAATAGGTACGCGGGTATGCTGACTGACAGCGATTAATTTGAAGAGAAGTTGGTTCGACTTTGATCCCACGATATCAGTTGATTTTGACATGATTATTATTTCCTTTCATTTTAAAATATTAAATAAGAAAGGCACTGGAATAAAGCAGCACTTACAGTAAAAATAATTTGACCTTTCACTGAATATTTACACACATACACACCCAATTTGATATTTACTGGAAACCATACTATTTACTTAGCGACTCAATCCTTTTAACTTTATTTGGTTTCTTGAGAACTGTCAGTCACACTGTGTTGTTAGTTTGTGCTCAAATATTTTGTATGTAGGCACCTAACCTACTTGTTCGTAATTGAAAGTTACTTAACCAACGATTGAATCATCAGGCCTTTGGAATTAAAATATTGTTTTCTTTAGTAAGTAATATTTGACAGTTGTTGGCATTTCGTGAATAGATTGAGGATATTATTTGATCTGCCAGAAATACATACGTACTGCTTTATGCAGTGTTACAACCTGATACAGTGAAATTATCAAATTAATTAAGGGTAGAATAGCGGCCCAGAAACACATACCTAACAAAAAAAGATTCAATAAAATTTTCTCAGTTTTAGGAATTTCTATCTTTTGTAATCACGACGCAAAGATATAAATATGTCTAGATAGAGACTAAAATCTATGACCTCGAAAAAAATAGCGTCCAACTGCTGGCCGCTAAATGCACGCACACTAGAAAAACACAATGACGTGACGCGAGTGTAAGACATAGCTGTCACGCATAACAGTATAATAAAGTTGACTTGTTTGTTTTAGTTATTTTGCAGCGCAACACTATCTAGCTCTAGACTTATACAGTACTTTTATTTTCTTAATGTCCCTCGGCAAACTTCGTGTTTCGTCAGTCGTCGGATTTCTACTAGTTGCACTTGGTGCAGACCGGACGCTCTCAATCGACCTGGAAGTATATAGAGTGGTTAATACTCTTTTAATTTAATGTAATTTATTTTAAAAAATGGGAGGAAAGCTGCTAAAGTCACAGGCACGACAGATAGGAAAATAGTTTTACAGCTCTATATAGTTCACACGGAAATCAAAACAAAACAAGAATGAAGTAGTTATTTCTAAATTCAAATTATTATACACGATAAATCTAATAAATTGATGGACATGGAAATTAGCATTCGTTTGTATTCGGAAATACGATGATTCCTGAGGGATATTAAGAAAATAGAAAAACATTAAATAATCAAAGACATGACGTTCAGAAACACAAAAAAAAATTATTTTGTATGGAAAAATTGCATGGAAGAAACCATAGTCCTTAGCTTCTGGTGCAACAGCAATTCTTACAAAGCTATCTTCTATACCACACAATACTGCCCTCAATATAATAATGTGCCTCTGTTCCCACTTCTTGATACTTTAGAGTATGTTGATTTTTTATTCATGAGCCGACTTTATTCTTTATGATAACCCATACTACACTCGTAACAGTAACCTCAGCTTATGAAGAAAAGTATAAAGAACTTTGTAAACAACAGTTTATTGAAGATTTCTGGAATAACATCTAATTTTTATGAATATTAAGAGTGAGCAATCTTGAAAGACCTAAAATACAGGTTATTAAAATGTATGATCTCCAGTTCTAACATTGAGTTTGAGAGACATTACAAGTATGATTTATAAAATCACTCCTTCAAAGGGAATCCAATAAGTTTATGATCTAAAATTAGAATAATTCCGAATTAAAATATTGATTCGAACAATTTCGTAACACCACTTTGATACGGAACGAAACTCTATCGTATCTTGGCCGTGTTGAGTAGTGTTGCTAGCACGATTGTTATATCGATATCGATATATTGGCAGGATCGACCGCCGCGACGTTGCGGATGGAGACCGCGTCGATCCAGACTTGTTAAATCGCGCTGTGCGGCTCCTCGTGCTGCAGAAATTAGACAACATTTACTCCTACCACACCCGACCAAGGTACGATAATCGATGTTTTCCTCCTATCATCGATAATTCAGCGCACGTACGTATTTGATGTATTTCCTGCATGCCTTATCCTCCTTATCCTCCTTGATTGTTAGTTTGTGAGAGGGAACCGAATCCCTTTTTTCGGTCAAAAACAAAATAATAGTCTTTTCGTCAATAAATGTTACTATGAATATTGATAACATGTCCCCGAATAATAGTTCTTTAGGTCGGCATTTAACTGATTGGCAAACGATTACGTGGGTGGAAAAAGCTAAAGTTATTTCAAATTGTTATTTATCATGTTCTGGTATTACTACCATATTTATCGTAATTGAAATACAACGAATCATATTGACGTAAATTTGTTTGGTTCTGAATACGGTTTAGAAGATTGTAGATAAGTACTGTGGATAACATTTCAAACAGTTGCTTCTTTAATTGCTACGTATTTAAATAGCAATTAAATTCGATCGGAAACAGTAATAAATATAATCGTTTATCGATATTACCTAAATTCAGAACCTATCGAAAAATTCGTTTTATTTTGAGGTGGCATCACTAAAACACTGACGAAACATTTTGAAATGTTAATTTTTGTTTTTGTAATAATGATAATTTAGTTGGTTATTTTTTATATTCCTGTAATTATTTATTGATAATTCTTTCTGCACTTGTTCAAATATTTAATCACCTTGTTTGTTGATGTATGTTTATTTTGTGAGATCACGGAAATCAATTGGAAAAAATAATTGTATGATGACTTGTTTATTTTACGGAAATTGGATATTGATTTATTGAGAATCTGGTATTGTGAGATCGAGCGCTTTCTAAAACTAAGTAAAAATACTGAATGATAGGTTACAAAAACGTCACAAATGAACAGTTTCCTTTACAGCGCAGAGCAGAAAATGAAGTTAAGAGATAGAAAATAATAAAGCAGAAAAGAGCCAACAGCACTATCGTAAAACACGGGATATACATAATAATTTACAATATATGTTTCTCTTTGAGTTGTAAAATAAAATCTTTTTCATGTTTTGGCATTAGACGAGAATGCAAAAAAATATACGATGTGAAATCTCTACTTCACATATTACAACTTCTTAGATGAAATACGTTGACAAAACTAACCCAACCTTTGGTGCAACCGAACCTAAGGTTTTTGCCTAAACATTAATAACAGACATAAAACTAAAGTTTAGTTTTACACTTTTTATTATTACATACCTACTTATAACCAGATTTTTCTAACTGAGCGAATGTCAACGTCAAAATATTAGTACATTAATAATATTGTAATTATGTGGGTCTAAATAACAATAATATTAACATAACATCACGCCTTGTTTCTCCGAAGGGTTGGGCAGAGGTGTACCTGTAGTAGGTACACCCACATTTCGCCAGTTATGTTTAAGTCCCATGTAATAGGGGCGGGCCTATTGCCATCAACCGGGCACAAATCCAGACTCTGAGCTGCTACTGAGAAATTTCAGATAGAAAAACCTAATAACACTTTGCCCGACTCGAGAATTGAACCCTCAGGACCTCATGCTCAGCAGTAGCGCTTGCGACCACTAGACCAACGAGCCAGACAACAACACAGCGCGGCGAATAATAACTTAATAACGAATAATGTGGCAGAATTGTGGAGATGAAACGAGTTGTGTAGACCGTATTAAAAGGCGTCGGGGCACTGAGGAAGTTACCGGGCGGGAGAATTTAATACTTACAACCTACGACTTTGACAGCCCCAAGCGCACAGTTAGAAAAATTGAGTTAAGCTTATACTTGATTTACGAGTTCATATTAATCTTGAAATTATGTTATTGAAGACGCCTTTTCAAGAAATTGAGAATTTTTTATTCTAATGTTGTTAAATTCAAATTCAAATATTTTATTTTTAGAACATAGGTATACAAAAAAGTACAGATGTTAATAATAATAAAAATAAATTATGGATGAAGTTATCATGACGAACAATTACCGGAGATTTATTGTGAAGGATGGCACGGTTGACATCTGTCGGGCATGCCACCGTCCGGGAGAATCAATCCGACACATTATCTCCGGGTGTTCTCGTCTAGCTAACGAAGAGTACTTGCATAGACATAACCTTGTAGCCAGGATTATCCATCAGCAACTTGCTCTGAAATATGGCCTTGTGGAATCGGAAGTGCCGTACTACAGGTATGTGCCCGATCCAGTTCTCCAAAATGGAAATATCACATTGTACTGGGATCGATCCATCATCACTGATAGGACTATTGTTGCCAATAAACCTGATATAGTGGTGGTGGATCGAGTAGAACGGCGCACAATGGTTATCGACATAACAGTCCCGCATGACGGGAACCTCGTGAAAGCCGAGAAAGACAAACAAATCAAGTATCTTGACTTGGCTCGCGAGATTGTCGACATGTGGGATGTGGACTCAGCGATCATTGTGCCGATAGTCGTATCAGCCAATGGCTTAATTGCCAAGAGCCTCGACCAACACCTAAGGAGGCTCTCGTTGGGCAGCTGGATCAAGGGCTTGATTCAGAAGGCGGTACTCCTGGACACGGCTCGCATTGTCAGGAGGTTCCTCTCTCTGGAGCCCTGACCGCCGGTAGCTTGGACCCTGTTCCCGATACCGGTGGGCTACTATTTTTTATATTTTTAAATGTTTTTTTTAAGATTTTTATAAAAATATTTAAAAATGTATTTAATATGTAAAAAAATGAATAAATGAGAATAAAAATAAACGCTATGTCTTGCCGTCAACGGTGCACAAATATTCTAATTATAAATTAAACATAACACACATAACATCACGCCTTGTTTCCCCGAAGGGTTGGGCAGAGGTGTCCCTGTAGCAGCCTGTGCTGTGTGCCTGTGTGCAATTATAAATTAATTAGTAATAAATTAAACAAAACATTTAAATTAAATAAAACAAAATATTCAAAATTAATAGATGCTTAAAAACATTATTCATTGTAATTTCATTCAATTATCATACAATATATCAGATAAAAACATTAAAATTCATTTTTTTATAAACATTAAATTAATTAACAAATTAAAAATATCTGATAAAAAAAAAGTCAATATTATAACTTGTCGTCCAGATACTCATTGGTTGGGTAATAAGATTTTATATTTAATAAATTAAGAACAGCCTTTTTAAAATGGTGTATGTCGAGATCTTTTATTGGATTGGGTATCTTGTTATATATTTCGGGTGCCATTCCTAAAAAGCTTTTTGAATATAGTGTGGAATAGCACATATCTCTGTTGCGTCGTATACTTATCTAAACCTTCTACGACAAATGATGTTGACCTACCCATGCAAAAATAACCTAATTATGTACTGTAAAGGCTTCATGCAAAAAGCAACCTTATGTTGTGCAGGCTGATAGAAAAATGCCTCTGGTTGCATTCGATCATTCAAGCGAATTAGAAATTAATTTTAAATAAAAATATAATAGATTTTTGAAGTGAAAACTTCTTTAGGCGCGTTGGGCATTTTTGAGATGGGACTTAACCATTGATTTCGCGACACTGTGACGACACCAGCTTTTGACCGTTAAAAATACATCAACGCGTTGATTACCGCGGTACGTGGAGTAAAATACATCAATGCGTTGACTACCGCGGTGCCGATTTGTTTTCAAGTTTTCACTTCTGTCGGCACTCCCGGAGTGCCACTGTTTTTCTTTTCTTTATAGAAATAGACTTGTAAATAAGTGCATGTTTCTCTGAGATAAGATGACAAATATAAAACAAATATATCTAATATAAATTGATCATCAATTATTCTACGCCCCCACATAATACTTCTCTACAGTTACTGCTCCTCAAGCGCTACAGTACATTTCAATTCGATTCGTACGTAATTGTTTGTACTTAGGTGTTCAATTTTCCGTATTTAATTTTCAATAATGTCAGTCAATACAAAAACATGTCGCCTTTGAACGCTCGTCAAAGTGACGGTACCAAAGGGAGTCAAAATTCGTTGCAGTGTAAAAGTTAAATTCTGTTTCGGACCGAAATTTAACGCGACATGATTTTCTAAGGCTGTTTCAATAAACAACGACAGTAAACAGGTTTCAGCATAATTCTGACATTTTCAGACATTTTACACGTTGTTCAGACTTGCATGCTTCAGGGTTGTGTTTTATTTTTTTAATGCTATTCTGTGTCAAACGTGCGAAAGCTCGTTTTGAGCGGATTTTGTATCCTGAATTTTTCAAAAAAATGCTGCAATTTTTTTTATTCGACTCCAATTTATTTACGTTTAAAATGGATACTGGTGCCGTGTTATGACGTTTTAATGCTAAGCTATAAATGGCCGATAGCTCCATCCCTTTTTCGATCTGGAATCAAGATATATTAAAGCTTCTTGATACTACCCTGTTCACAAAAAAATATAAGTAGTAACGGTGACATTTTCTTAAAAAGCTTTGAAAAGAAAAGCAGCAAAATTTGGTATTGTTATCGCTGTTTGGCATCAAAGGGAAAGATTCTGTGTGCCTACTCACTTATACATGACTGACATTTTCTTAAACACGGAAATGTTGGAATTTATACTACGCAGTGTAAGATGAAAATATGAAAGTATAACACTGAAATTGTGGCAATTTGCTACTTGTCTTCATTCGTTTTTGTTAGCAGTGTCATCGTGAACTGTAATAAAAATAATTTTGTACATACACAATTGTATTGCTAGGTATATGAATTTTGGATGTTCGAATGACGTTGACGGGGGGACTGTTTGTAAAATGTATGTGTTAGCCGACGTTCGCACGGACGTAATAAAATCGCGGTGGGATTTTATCGCGCACTGGATTTTCAACTCTCGGTGTTAAGCAGAGCGTTGAAAATCCAGTGCACGAAAACAAATCGCCGCGATTTTATAACGTCCGTGCGAACGTCGGCTAATTGTTTTATGAATTGTATTGATAGATTAAGATGGCGGCCTACCATGAGTCATAAGATCCTTGCATAAAATAAACTATCCCATAACACGCAATAAGTTGTTGGTCTCTAGAAGAAACTTAACACTATTAACCTTGTTTAGAGTTCCGTACCCTAAGGGTGCCAAACGGAACCCTATTTCTAAGCCTCCGCTGTCCGTCCGTCTGTCTGTCAGCGGGCTGTATCTCATGAACCGTAATAAGTAGACGGTTGCCGTTATAACAACCAATAAAACAAACTGCCTAGCCTTTTCCCAACTATGTTGGGGTCGGTAACCAGTCTAACCGGATGCAGCTACCAGTATTTTACATGGAGCGACTGCCTATCTGACCTCCACAACCCAGTAACTGGGTAATACGATACCCCTTGGTAAGACTGGTTGTCAGACATTCGGGCTTCTGACGACCCGTAACGACTGTCAAAGATCCACGAATGACAGCCGGGACCAACGGCTTAACGTGCTTTACACACGTGCTTTATACACTGTACACTTGGGCGTTTTTTTTAGGAGAACCCTATTATTCAGTAACCCAACCACTATAGTGTATTTCTAGTTTATTGTTAAGTCAGTAAGTAGTTAAACTTTTCGTATTTTTGTTCACAGGTTCGGCAAACGCTCTGACGCCTACACGAACTGGGCCAAGGATCTTGAGGTAAGTTTTGCCTTTTAACTACTTTTAGTCTTATTTTACAAATGCCTGATTTCAGAAACTGAACTATTCTATCAAACATTGTTAGCTGTAAGGGGTGCTTTGCACATCATGTTCGGGTCGGCACTTTCGATCCGGCAGTATTTGTTGACTAAATAGCCGACCCGAAGCAATTACTAAATATTCGGCTCGTGACGAGCGGCAAACTCCGTTCCGACATCTACCCTCCCAAAATCGTGTTCGGGTCAGCTCGGCACCATTCAAGATAGGCCAAACAGGTTTTTCCCGAACATTTATTTAACATTAATTTGGTTTTGCCGCCTGGTTGTGCCGAAACAACCGAAACCCGAGCAAGCACGTCTAAGCCGTAATGGACTAAAACTAAATTAATTTTAGACAAAATATATATATATTAATTTTTTTCAACTTGGGTAATTCATTTTTCTAGATAACTTTATTTTTCGTGACAATTATGTTAATAGTTGACGCTCAAAAAAATCTAGTCCATTTTCAGGATTCGAGTGTCATCTAATTTTTCAAACTAAATTAAACAAAAATATGAGTCTCCTTAGTTTTTTACATTATTCATTAGTTACTTTGATAAGAAGCTTAATTCCTTTTGATAGTAGATAAACATTATCAGATATGGTACCTTCAAAAAGTCGCTAAAAAGCTTTTTATTATTTATTTAGTAGAAAGAGAATTTGATAACTAACTAGTACCTAATTATTAAAACAAAATTACGTATAGAACTATTAATTAAGCAGAAGATAGCTTAACATTGATTAACGTTGTAAGCAAGTAACTAGAGGATGTTCATAAAATAAATGATAAATTAATTATACGAAATTGTTTAAATTCAGGGTAAACTCTTAACATAACAAAATGTTATGTTCTGGTTTAGATATTGTAGCCTGCTCTGACGTATTCAGTTAATCTATACTAATATTATAAAGAGGTAAAATTTGTTTGTTTGTATGTAGGGGTAATCTCTGGAACCGAGATTACACAGCACATATCTCACTGTTGCGTCGTATACTTATCTAAACCTTCTATGACTATGATGTTGACCTACCCATGCAAAAATAACTTAATTGTGTACTGTAAAGGCTTCATGCAAAAAGCAACCTAATGTTGTGCAGGCTGATAGAAAAATGCCTCTGGTTGCATTTGAACATTCAAGCGAATTTGGAATTAATTTTAAATAAAAATTAATAGGTTTTTGAAGTGAAAACTTCTTTAGGCGCGTTGGGCATTTTTGAGATGGGACTAAACCATTGATTTCAATTACGACACCAGCTTTTGAACATTAAAAATACATCAACGCGTTGATTATCGCGGTGCCGATTTTTTTTCAAGTTTTCACTTCTTTCGGCACTCCCGGAGTGCCACCGTTTTTTTTGCGTTGGATAGCCCAATTCTTGAGGAAGGCTCGCGGACGAAGTCGCGGGTGAAAGTTGGTTTTATATAAACACATAAAAACTATCGTGCAAATTCAGCTATGATAGATAAATATCTTTAAAAATTCACGAATGAATAAGATAAAGATACCATTTGCGTAGATGGGGTTCTGTTGTTTGTGTCTACCCCCATGGGAAGAAGGCATGAGTTTATGTATGTACAGGAGAAAATACTGGTCGAAAGGTTTGAAAAAAAAATGGCAGTGGCACTCCGGGAGTGCCTGACAGAAGTGAAAATTTGAACAAGACCGCCTTGGTGGAAGAATAATACCTGTATAGAACATTGGTTCGTAACCTTATCTAAATAAAAAGCATAATCGCGTTTGCAAAAAAATACTTCAAAAACCTATAAAGTAAAAATTCTTGCATAGAACGTTGATCCGTAACCTAATATAAATAAAGAGCACAATCGCGTTTACGTAAATGAGGTGTTGGTAACGATGTCGCGAGTTCAATTGTTTTTTCCCATCTCAAAAATGCCCAACGCGCCTAAAGAAATTTTCACTTCAAAAATTGAACGCTCTAGAACTCCATGTAAAACCGTTTGTAGAAATATTACCTAAATTAAATGTCATTTATTCGAATTCGGCTGAGAATCAGCACTTTTAGAACGTCAAAATTATATAATACAGTCCCACAAAACACTTGCCTTCACCACTTCCTAGAGCTTTAGCTGCGAAGTGGTGAAGGGCGAGCAACAAACTCCCCTGCAAAAAAAATAAAAATATTTTATTTCACATAAACCTACATAGACACTTATGAAACGTCAGAAGCTAGGTGCACGGTTCCAATTGGTCGTTTCCTATGGAAAAGAGCCGGCAAGAAACTCCACGGTTACTCTTTTAAAAATAATTGGCTTTTACAATACTTTCAAATAACAGTGTTTCTAGGTATGGGAGGACAGTGTAGGTCTTTCAATAAGTACCAGGTACTTAACAAAAAAGAAAATGGTCAACAGGTATACAATCCACTAAGCCTACAGCGTTGTCACATTCACAAAATAGAAAAGAATCTATACAAAACATAAATAAATTAATAAAAGTAAAAACCTATTTTAATAAAACGCAATTACTTGATTGCTATTACAACTGTTATACCTAAATCTGAATAATTATCATGTCCACAAAAGTCACTAGTCACAGTAAAGGTACAGTAGGTACCACAGTATCTTTACTTTTACCGACCAGTATCACAGCTGTGCAGTGTTACGATTTTATAAAATCAAAGCCTAATAAGACTCCAACGCTCACAAAATAAAATTTGGGGATATCTCCTTGGGGCAAGATTCATTACTCCGTGGGCAAGACCTACTTACGGCTCAAAACATTGGTCAGTTCCTTGAATATTCCCATAGTAAAAATAGCTGTAACCAGAAACAAAATCGTTCCTATAATTATTGCTCCCACTCATCCTTATTGTTCTGAATGCTATTTAGGTTGACAATAACAAATAAACATTAATTTTAATACAATAAACGTATTTGTCGCGAACCGAAAATAGACCTAGCCAGACCCTTTTACATTGGACTTAAACATAACTGGCGAAATGTGGGTGTAGCTATAGGCACACCCCTGCCCAACCCTTCGGAGAATTACAGGCATGATGTTATGTTATGAAAACAGAACCTCCTTTGTAAATAAGGTATTTGATATTTAATTTTTCAACCAAAATAAACATACAATCCTTTAATATCTAATTATGATAATAATCCAAACATCATTTACCTACGTTGAAATTATATTTAATAGGTAGCTTAGCATAGAGCATAATCAGCCTATAATATTCCCACTGCTGGGACACAGGCCTCTTGTCTGTGAGAGGGAGTGGGCCGTAGCCCACCACGCAGGCCCAGGGTGGGTTGTTGGATGTCACAATAATGTCTTCAAATTTTCGGTTCTAGGACATGCTATAGTTTCCACGCGATGTTTTCCTTCACCATTTTGAGAGTACTCGTACTGGTGTAAATAGTCCTCATTAGAAGGCTGAAAGTCATCCAATGGGCAATGGAGAGGGCTATGCTTGGAGTTTCCCTACGGGATCCATAGGAGAACCAAGGTAACCGACATAGCCCGAAGTATTGCCAAACATAACTGACAGTGGGCAGGGCACATTGCTCGCAGAACATATGGCTGATGGGGCCGAAAGTTTTTGGAGTGGCGACCGCGTACTGGAAGATGTAGCGTTGGAAAGCCTCCCACAAGGTGGACCGATGATCGATGATTGAAGGTTGCAGGAAGCCGCTAGATGCGAGAAGCACAAAACTGGTGGAAGTGGCGAATATGTCCCAAAAGTAAAGTGCTTCTCTGGGTTCCAACCTAAAACCTACAACTCTTAAGTTGCGGCCATTTCCACTGGGCATGTTGTGTTAAATAATCAGTCAGAAATGATATTTTAATTCATTCACCCCATATCATTTGCCTACGGTTCTATCAAATACAGCAAAAAATTACTGTTAAAATGTCTGCATTTTTTATATAAGAAATGCCAATTATGTTAAAGGGCAAACCCATCTTTTTCAAACGGATGTTTTCAGGGTGGGTTAAATTGTGTTATGCATTATATCCATGTCGCCTTTTTTCAGCATTCGTGGGAAGTAAATGTCACCGTATTTCATCGTTTAACAATCATTACACTGAAAATCTCTTTGCAATAACTATGTAAGTAGTATACTTAAAAATTTATGATGTAGGTTTGTCACTAAACCAAACTCTCTAAACCAGGGGTTCCCAAAGTTGACTTAACCGCAACTCCGCTAACAAAAACTTCCGAAATCGGGACTCACATGGAGAAAAAAGGGGCATACTTAATATATAAATGAAGTACTGTTTAAATAAGAAAAAAAATATTCAGATACAATAGAAAATTTTAATTTCATTACAAGGAGCGCTATTTCAATGGATGTATTTTTATTTATTTTTTTGTCATTATCATTATTAGCTTTGGCATCAATCTTTTAATCGCAATGAGTTTGATACGTCCAGAGAAGAGCTCGTGGCTAAGTACCAACAGCCGCACGGGTCGATCCATCAGGTTAAGCCACGCTTGCCGGGGTTGGTCCGCGGATGGGTGACCATTTCTACATACCGAGACTCCTCCGTGCCTCGGAAAGCACGTTAAGCCGTTGGTCCCAGCTGTCATTTGTGGATCTTTGACAATCGTTACGGGACGTCAGAAGCTCGAAAGTCTGACAACCAGTCTTACCAAGGGGTATCGTATTACCTAGTTACTGGGTTGTGGAGGTCAGATAGGCAGTCGCTCCATGTAAAATACTGGTATTCAGCTGCATCCGGATAGACTGGAAGCCGACCCTAACATAGTTGGGAAAAGGCTAGGTAGATTGATTTTGAGTTTGATAAGTCCAATTTATTTCGGTATTTAGTTTTAATATTATTCATAGCTGAAAATCAATTTTTCAGGGTCCACCTAAATTTCGCTCATAGTTTGGGAACCACTGCTCTAAGCCATTAAGTAAGCGAAAATTTAAATTTAGCGTTCAACAAGGAATTTTATGACTGTTATTTTTAATTATTTTCTGTTAATCAGCTAGCTAAGCTAAAATAAAATTACGCTCTTTATTCTGTTCCAAAAGTATCTTTTGTAAATGTAAACAAATGGATTAGATGACGTACCTATTGATGCTAATTTGCAGTGCCACTTACAATTAGTGTGCTTTGAAAATTAATATAAATTTAAATGGGATCACGTAGGTCAACCTAGTAGGTTGTTGGCTGCTTAAATTGACTTTCCTGTCCTGTAGCCTCAATAAATTTAGGCCTCCAGCCAGGGAATAAAACTTAAAAACTACAAATTGAGTGCTTTGGTTTGATTATTAAGTATGTACTTAAACCCGACATCCAAATTGAAGTTGATTTTGTGATCTCAATTGATCGCGTAGGTTTGTTTCGTTTTCTTTTTTCAATTGTTGACCGATTTTGAAAATTCTTTTTTTGTTTGAAAGGGTATGCTTTCGAGGTGGTCCCATATAAATTTGATTAATTTTGCTTCGATAGTTTTTGATACAGCATCAAAAAAACGAACTTTTCCCACTTAGTATGTGGATGATATGATAAGTTTTTGTCACTGTTATTTACATAGCAGGTAGTGGTTTTCGAATTTGTGTGGGGTAGGTACCACAACTAAAAAGTGAAAAATAAAAACTTTTTACAAAAAAAAACAACCGACTTCCAAAAAACACTACAAAGTGAAAAATAACTTTAATTTCGGAAGTCGGTGACAAAAAACGAACATTCAAAACCAAAGACACCGACTTCCGAAATTAAAGTTATTTTTCACTTTGTAGTGTTTTTTGGAAGTCGGTTTTTTTTTCGGTTCAAAGTTGATAAATAATTATATCACCGATCGACAGGCCACTATTACAGATTCAATTTATAAATCAGTTTCTAATTTATTTTCCAAATTATTATTTAAGATTGTTTGAACTTGCTTCGGGAGGATTAGAATTTTGTGAAACAAAATGAAACGAAATCTTGCTTTTCGATAGGGTAATAAATTTTAATGGTTTTAGAAAAACATTTTTAAGCTATTTTGCAAGCGAACCTAGCCTTTTTTAAAAGTATTAAAGTTTCGTGAGATGATTAACTAACAAATCGTTTTATTTAGAAAAGTCTGAAGCCGAGATCTATAAACGTTACTTTGCTCGTGATTTGATAAGACATGTTCCCGTCTCTATCTTGCGATTGTAGTTTGACAGTTGTGCGACAGTGACAGGAATAACGCTGAGCCAAAGTACAAAAAAGTAAAGCCTGATATACACGGTGCAATTTAATTACCTGTGGCAAAAAATATAACTATAAAAATATAACTTTATGCAAAAATCTGGTTGCTTCAATTTTATTGTATTCATTTATGCACACACATGTAAACAGACAAGAAAACAAAGCGGCCAAGTGCAAGTCGGACTCGCCCATGAAGGGTTCCATAGCAGCAAGTAACATTGAATGAAAGGTAAATTACGGTTTACGATTTATGACGTATTTAAAAATTAAAACTACTTGCTAGATCTCGTTCAAACCAATTTTCGGTGGAAGTTTACATGGTAATGTACATCATATATTTTTTTTTAGTTTTATCATTCTCTTATTTTAGAAGTTACGGGGGGGGGGGGCACACAATTTACCACTTTGGAAGTGTCTCTCGCGCAAACTATTCAGTTTCGAAAAAAATGATTTTAGAAACCTCAATATCATTTTTAAAGACCTATCCATAAGTTTCGACAACATAGCTCTTATAGTTTCGGAAAAAAGTGGCTGTGACATACGGACGGACAGACAGACAGTCAGACATGACGAATCTATAAGGGTTCCGTTTTTTGCCATTTGGCAACGGAACCCTGAAAAGGAACAGAAAAATACGTACAAAGACATTACTTATTTCTTAAGAAATCTCTTCCGGTATACCTGTGGTAGGAAAATAGATAAAAATAGATGTAGACAAACGTGTGTAAGAGTAGAAGAGTAGAGAAAAAAAATACACAAATCAAAAAACAATTCACGAATCTTATACTATTAAACGAGCAATATTTGTTTGTATATATATTTGTACTCACGTTTTACAAATCAGCTCTATCGATTTCGATGAAAGTTGCAATACAGGGGTTTACGGGGGCGAAAAATCGATCTAACTAGGCCTCATATCTGGGAAAATTAGTTTTCTCCGTATTTTCACACGAGCAGAGCTCGGTCGCCCAAAGTTTAGAACAAGATAATGAATCATGACATGACATTATTGACATTAGAATAATGATCATGGTAGCATGGAATTAGTAAGTACCTACTATCATGTCAGTATGGAATTAATAGGTACTATCCTATACTGCCTCGTTGGTCTAGTGGTCGCAAGCGCTACTGCTGAGCATGAGGTCCTGGGTTCGATTCCCGGGTCGGGCAAAGTGTTATTGGGTTTTTCTATCTGAAATTTCTCAGTAGCAGCTCGGAGTCTGGATTTGTGCCCGGTTGATGGCAATAGGCTCGCCCCCTATTACATGGGACTTAAACATAACTGGCGAAATGTGGGTGTACCTGCTACAGGGACACCTCTGCCCAACCCTTCGGGGAAACAAGGCGTGATGTTATGTAAGTTATGTATCCTATACTATACTATTAAATGAGCATTCTCTATTTTCACCAGAGCAGAGCTCGGTCACCCAGGTACTTTAAATACTCGTATAAACATACAATATGAGAATACAGTTACATACATACTTCTAAAAAATTAATATCACTACAATATATATAATTATAATATAATTTAAAATAACTATGCAAACTATGATACTGCAACAAGCAGGCCAGGCAAGAAACTTGCATCGTATGATTAAAGTTTTACGTTTATAGGTGACGCCCTTAGTTTCTCGGTTTACTCCCATCTCGGCACCTTCCCATCTCGGCACCCATGAATTTATTTATCTTGGGATACTGCGCCATTAGTTCGTCACCAACACCGCAAAGGGGCGAACCTCAAATAAGAAAATTTTACAGGAGAGCCAAAAAACTTTTTTTTCTCCCGATGAGGCGCTTATTTTGTTGATATTTAAGATAATATATAGGTATATATAAAACAAAAAAAAAAATCCCTACAACTGATTTTAAGATACGCCGTCAATCTTTTTTCGTTTCTATTAGTCTTAGAGCTTCGCCCTTTTGTGACGACATAGAGCTCGACTAATGGAGCATTTTTGTATACTAAACTAATTTTTGACCGTTTGTATGAGGTTCGCCCCTTTGCAGTGTTGGCGACGAGTTGATTACATGGTCACTAAGACGTCGTTATATCAGTTCAGTTTCTAGAAGTTAGGCATAATTTATCTTCAAGTAAATAAAATAAATATTAATATTTAACCCAGATATAAGTTAAATGTAATAAATAATACTTGCTGCACTTTAACAGGGTCATGTACTCATAATTTTTAGCCTAGCCTGTAACTGAGTGTACATTACGCGAAATAAATCAATTAAATTAAATAAATTCTTGGGTGCCGAGATGGGACTAAGCTAGTTTCTCCACAATGGGTGTAGGACGGTAGGTAGGTGTCGAAGATGACTGAGGGAATTTGTTCAAAAAGATGATCAAGAGCATTCTCCTGTCTGACAAGCAGTAGATAATAGATTGATTGTCAAACTTTTGACAAAACATGCAGGTTTGGGTTCAAATCCCAGGATGGAGTTAATTTATCCCTTTTGTAATTTAGTGACCTTTACATCTGACAGTATTACATAGCAATATGCTTATCGGTTATTTTCATAAGCAACTGACTTTTCATCTCATCGAAAGCAATCCTCAACGAAATTCGATTATTTAATTCATCTTTCAGTAAAACAAAAATTATAGTTTAATTTATTTTAGAATCGCCAACGAAAGAAAACCGTTATTTTTTTTAATATTTATTATAGATACTTATACCTATCTCTAGAGCAGTGGTGGCTCAGTGGTAACGGCCGCGAATTACGAGTTGTAGGTCGTAGGTTCGAACCCAGACAGGCGCTTTACTTTGTGTAAATTATTTCATCACCACTGCTCTCAAACCGGTGAAGGAAAACATCGTGAGGAAACCGGCATGTCCTAGAACCGAAAATTCGAAGACATGTGACATCTACCAACCCGCACTGGGCCCGCGTGGTGGATTACGGCCCACTCCCTCTCACAGAGAGGAGGCCTGTGTCCCAGCAGTGGGAACATTTATAGGCTGATGATGATGATGATGATGATCTACGAAAAAACGTTCACAACATTCGCATACATTTACAGGCAACCACAGCTAAAAACAATAATCAAAGGTAAAAATACACTATAAAAATACACTATATCCCCAAAAAAATATTTAATTCAAATAACAGTCCCACGTTTATTGTTTCGGTCAATAATCACGAAATGAATACCCTATGGTAGCCAGAAAAACATTGTTTATACTTCGAGAATAGATCATGTTATGGTTATCTTTTTGCCTAAAATAAGTCTTGCCGACCACCTACACGTCCTCTTTAGTAAATAACCAACAAGCAAACATTCTTTACAAGTCGTATTATATTACATAAACACGAGGACAATATACCAAAGTCAAGTGATTCCTAAATCACTTATGGACGTGTAACCCAATAACAAGTTTAATCAGTTGAAGCACACTTAACTTGATAAAGTTCACCACTTAACAACACCAATTTCTACCAAATTGGTAGATTCCGTAATTCTAAGTAAAGATATCCAAGAACTATCAAAACTCGAGATACCTAGTATTACAAAAAAACACAATTTCACACTCTCTATGGAATAATTTAAATTTCGAACGCTCAGTAGAGAGGGGAATTAAATTAAGTTTAGGTAGGTATCTCAACAAAATAGGGCGATATTTCGACTTAAAACTCTACAGCTCAAACCTTAGAAATTAAATTTAAACGACCGTTTATTGCCAAACATAATTTATTAATTAAGCCCTAGTTGTTAAATGTCCTTCGTTTTCTTTTGATCTTTTTACCTTTGGTGTTGCTTTCGTGAATTATTAATGAGGCCTAAACAAACAAGTCTCTGTGTCGTGTAAATATTGTGCAAGTACTTAGGTGTTAATATAATTAGGTGTTGACATTTTAGCGCTTTGAGAAAAAAGGTAGCTTTAATTTTAGTCCCAAAACTTAAGACAAAAAAAAAAAAATCTGCCTGTAACTTATTCTATAGACTTACTCACTGCGTATGCCTCAATTTCAGAAAGGCAGTCCGGTCTCTTTAAAAATAATATAAACTGGGGAATTTACCGGCTGAAAGTGAGCTTGCACCCACGGCCTGCGTCTCGTTTTACGATCAATCGTTTTTACTCTAACAATCTACGTCTATTTTTGTACTACAAACCATCAATTTGTCAAAGGACGATCAATTGTAGCAGGAATAAAAACAAGCCAAGTGCATGTCGGACCACGCACAATGTAGGGTTCCGTAGTTGCGATGAATTTATCCCAAGAACAAACTTAACTTTGTATTTGAAAAAAATAAATCTTTCACTCTGAATGTATGGGAGAACATGTTTTTACAACCGCAAATTTAAGTTGGTCGATTATTACTCGTTAACTTGTAAAGCCTACTCAGCTGTGATAGTTTTCCTTTTAAATTCGTTATATAAGCTACTGCCGTGAAATTTTTTCACATATCTAAAACCAACCATTTAGCTGGCAGGGGGGGACACTTAGAGGGTCATGGCCATCCGGCTGGCCCGAGGATACCGCACGGTCTCCTGCGAGGCGGCGAGCCTCCTTGCCGGATTACCGCCATGGGATCTGGAGGCAAAGGTCCTCGCGCACATCTGGGAGTGGCGCGAGGAGGCGAAACGCCGGGGCTTAACTCCGATGCCGCAAGAAATCGCGGCACAGCGGACAGAGCTCCGGCGGGATCTCATAGCGTCATGGAGGGTGCGATTGTCGCAACCCCGCGCTGGGCACGCCACAATTGCGGCGATAAGACCCCTCTTTGAGGAGTGGCTTGAGAGGCGTCACGGCGTCCTCACCTTCCGCCTGACGCAGGTCCTCACCGGACACGGGTGCTTCGGGAGGTACCTGTTCAGGATAAGGCGGGAGGAAACACCCGGGTGTCACCATTGTGTGGATCGGCCTGAGGACACGGTGGAGCATACGGTGGAGGTCTGCCCGGCTTGGGCGGAGCAACGCCGTGTCCTCGTGGAGGCGATCGGCGGCGGTGATCTCTCGCGTCCGGCCCTGGTTCAGGCCATGGTACGGAGCGAGAGGAAATGGCAGGCCGTCACCTCCTTCTGCGAAGCGGTAATGCTCGCGAAGGAGGAGGCGGAACGCGTGAGGGAGAGGCAAATTTCGCGCCCTCACGCCCCTAACCGCCGCAGTAGGAGACGCCCGGGGCGGGAATCGCGAGCCGATTTCCGGCCACCGTAGGCGCGGGCTTGCGGACGGTGAGCAATGGGTAGCTCGCCGTCCGATAAGGACCAAGCCCGGGTCGACGGCGCGTTGTGTTCCACGCGCGCCTCAAAGAGATGTCAGCAGAATTGACGGGGTCCGTTAGGGCCAATGCCCGCCGGGGGTTCGAAGAAAACCGATAGGGAAATCGTGGCCCCCGGCAACAGGGCAACCGAAGGAACACGGGTGGGTTTTAGTCAGTAAGAGTCTGACACGCCCTCCCGCTCCACCCAGA
The DNA here is from genome assembly GCA_949152395.1 of Agrochola litura. NCBI lineage: Eukaryota > Metazoa > Arthropoda > Insecta > Lepidoptera > Noctuidae > Agrochola > Agrochola litura. Next base: position 5,987,459 of record OX424490.1, read on the forward strand.
GCGGGAGAAGTTATTTGATAATTTCCCACCCAAAAAAAAAAAAAAAAAAAAAAAAAAAAGGGGGGGACACTTGACGGTAACAAAAATTAGCACTTTGAAGCTTAATATTTCGCAAACGGATCTCTGAATTCAAAACTGGCATTAACACACTCACAATGTTTTTAAAATACACACCAAGGGATAGAAAAATAAAAATAAACAACATCCCCACTTTACGTGTAGGGGAGGTACCCTAAAAAAAGGTATTTTTCATAATTTTATTTTACCACTTTGTCGGCATGATTAATATGTATACCCATACCAAATTACAACTTTCTAGTACTAACAGTCTTGGAGCTAGACCGTGGACAGACAGACAGACAGACAGACGGACATGACGAAACTATAAGGGTTCCTTGTTTACTAGGAACCCTAAAAACGGAAAATTTTAAGAGCATAAAAATATACACCTCAGTTCTATATACTAGGGAATTTATAGGCTGAATGTGGGCTTGCACCCAATGCTCTTGTTTTACGATCAAATACTTTTTGTTCTGAAAACCTCCGTCTGTTTCCGTAGCATAAAAATATCAAAGGAAATTGAGGCAGGTAAAGAAGAAAAATAAACGAGCAAACTTTTCATGCATGCATGCATCATCAACCAATAATGTTCCCACTGCTGGGACACAGGCCTTCTTTCTGTCAGAAAGAGTGGGCCGTAATCGACCACGCGGGCCCAGTGCGGATTGGTGGATGACACATGTCTTCGAATTTTTGGTTCTAGGACATGCCGGTTTCCTCACGATGTTTTCCTTCACCGTTTTGAGAGCAGTGGTGATGAAATAATTTACACAAAGTAAAGCGCTTGTCTGGGTCCGAACCCATGACCTATAACTCGTAAGCCGCAGCCATTACCACTGGGCCACCACTGCTCTTTCATTTATGATAAATATTAATAACTAAGGACCGACCCAGATTATCGACAAACTTCGGCACAATAGGCTTCTTGTAGATTATTAAAAAATATTGAACACGTATTTTTGAAGTGAAACTTCTTTAGAATCGTTGTGATTTCAAACCGGATGCAACGGAAAAAACGACAGGTAAGAGACACAAATACAAAAATGTGTAGGATGAAGCCAGGAAAGAATGAGACAGAAATATCCCATACTTCGTAGCGTCCTCACTCCCGTCTTCTAAGTATAGTCGCCTGTAATTTGTGAGCCAGAGCGAGAGAGCAGATATTGCATACTGTTTAATACGTGCTTGTATTTGAGCATTTAACGTGTGTTAGTGTATGTGAAAACTACGTGAGCTACTGTACATTGTATGCGGCTGCGTATTACAGCTTTTTAGTAAGATGTCAGCGTGGTGTGTTATTATTTAACTGTGTGTTTGTTTATATCTTGTTGTGCTAAATAATAAATTTTATAAGATGCCGAAAACTAATGCCGAAATGTGTCGTCAATATCGACGCAAAAAAAAGAAAATAAAATTGAAATGAAAAAAAATCCAGGAAAAAGTTCAACAGTAACGAGAGCCGCGATTTTTAAGACCATTTTACGTGCAATTTTCTCTATGATTTATGGCTTCAAACCTCTACTTTTTTTTGATCCCATGGTTGGATCGCTATGAAATTTGCACATAACAGAGCTTACATAATCTTGTCTTAGTATACATATCAATTTTTATGGTATCTTCAGTAACAAAGGATTTCCTAGAACATTAACTGTCTAAAATTAACTTTGGTACATTTTCATTATATAAAACTGCTAATATCTTCAAAACCCGTGGGTCGATTTATACAATTCAAACGTGACAAGTGTTTTTACACCTAATCCTCTTATTTGGAACTAAAATTACGTTAATATCTCCGTAAACAAAAAACCTCATTTTCAAGTTACGTAATTATACTGAACATTTTATTCAAACATTAAAATTTATACAATTTGCATCTTTACTTTATCTTATTAGATTCTAACAAGGAAACTAATAACTAAATTCAACTAAAGAACTAATTAGAACATCATAAAACACTTAAATCTAACTAGAAACTACAAAAAACTTATACAAAAATGGCAAAAGCTCACCTACACTCATTCATCATTTGTTGATCATTTGTTGAAACTGAAAATATGGAACTTGAGCAATAGATTATGTAACATATGTTAAATAAAATATAAAATATCTTTTAAAATTAATCAAAATCTTACTTTCATTTTTAAACAATTAAACTTTGTAATTATCCTACCCTTGTTATATATATTCATCTCATTCTTTTGTCGATTTACTGAAGTTTCACTTCTATCGTGTGTGAATCGCACACACACCTTTTTTTTTCTTTTTTGACGTTTAAAAGATTAAGGCGATACATTGACTTAAAATGTAGCATGACGTCACACCTTGCTAGATTTAATACTGCGTTGTGACGTAGCGAGCCCCCACTCCCCAACTTTAATGCGTGTTTTCTAAGTTATTTTTGATTAATATGATAAAACAAAAAATACGTGTCTAATATTTTTTTATTATCTGAAAGACGGACTAAATAGAATTTCTTTTTTTTTACCTAGGCAACTACCCTATACTTTTATCTGTCAAAATGGTCAACAGAAAATGAAATTAACACGAGAGACTAAAAATATGAAAAGTTCACTGACAATAATGACTGTGAACTCTACGTACCGGGATCACAGAATACGATTATCTTATCGTACCTACACTGCTGTAGTATTTTTATCTCTCAAAGCGACGCGCGCTTTACTTGTGGTTCCAAGTGTACAAATACGCTGTGAATGTGTGTGTAAGCGCAGGAGCTCTTGGTACCGTACTAGACAATGACAAAGTCGTAAGTGTGCATGTGTGTGTGCGTGTGTGTGTTATGTGCTGATGCTGACGCTACTCGTCTTCACGTACACATTCACTGCGTGTTTGTACACTTGGAACCACAAGTAAAGCGCGCGTCGCTTCGTGAGCTAAAAATACTGTACAAGGATGTTTTGGCGCTCGAATCACGTTGACGGGGGGCGGTGTTGGTGAACATTTGCGCAATTGTTTAGTAAAAATGTATTGAAGATCCAAGATGGCGGTGTTTGTCCCGGTTTTGGCCACGCGCCAGAACATTTATTACTGAGATTAACCTTTTAACCTTTAAAGGTTAATCTCAATAATAAATGTATTTCCCTCTATTTGTAAATGTTCTTTATGCTCTAAAAAACAAAAAGCACCTATACAAGTTGCAATAATAGATATCAAAGCATTTTTCTATATGAATTTCTCATTTTAAATTCCTATTCAATCCTTTTATAGTGCAATCGTCTCGTGTAGGATTTTATGCGGGTATTTTATATACAATATGAAGAATAAAGGCCAATATTGCATCTCAATGTAGCTTTCAATATAAGGATTTATTTGCATCGTTATATTCCATTATTGGAGGCTTGCAGATCCTACTATGAGATTTAGATTGTGGTGGGACTTGTTGATTTGTTGCTTGATTTACGTTGCTGCCTTTTGGTCTAGAATTCGCAACCGCTACTGTTGATATGAGGTCCTTTGTTCGAATTCTGGGTTGGGCAAAGTGTTACTGAGTAAAAAAAAAAAATTTGACCTAACAACTACACATCAAGCTATACATTTCTAGTATAAGCTGATCTCGCATTGTATAGGATTTCCGTACAATGCGCGGTCAGCTTATACTGGAAATGCTTGATGTGTAGCCGTGTGTACACATTCATTCGTCTGAAATTTCTCAATAGCAGCCCGGAGACTGGATTTGCGCCCGGTTGATGGCAATAGGCTCGCCCCCTATCACATGGGACTTAAACATAACTGGCAAATGTGTAGTCCCCCTCTGCTTAACCCTTCGGGCAATACAGGCGTGATATTATGATAAGTCGATTTATGTTCTGAAGAATATCCCTTCACCAAAAAAAAATTTATGAGTATTTTACAATAAGTGTGTATTGTAAAATCCTCATACATTTTTTTCATACAAACAAAAACTCACGCCTTCTTCCATTAGGGGAAGGCAAAAACTACAAAACGCCACCCGCTATTATCCTCACATAGGTACAGACGCCAGCACATCAAGCTACCCGAAACTGTCAAATTTTCCCAATCAACTTTGAACCTTACTTTTCAGCGATAAAGTTTAAATTCTATTAAATAAATTTGACAGATTGTAGTAGCTTGATGTGCTGGCGTCTGTACTCCTTTTACTTCGTCACATAATACTCCTAGGTCCAGTTGCAAACCAGTGTCAGGGACTTATAATTGTCTGGGATTTTTGCTGAACTGCGGGTCTAAAACGGCCACATTAGCAATTCCTCTAAAAGCAATTCATTTTCTGAATTCCCAGCAACTCCTCTATTGTGACACAAATGTTTAAGCTGAATCATATTCAATTCAATTCAGATCAGAATCATATTTGGTGTAAATATTGCCGCTTGAAAAAATTAAGACCGTATTTTACAGGATAATTTTTCTTTTCAGTTTTTATTAATCATATGAGATTTTATTATTTATTTCTACAGTTTAAATGTTATTTCATTATGCATATTACAAAACTGTCACAAAAATGAATTGCGTAATATGAATTGAACGCAGATACTATTATGAATTGTCAGTTTGTAATAGTTTGTGTGATTCATAATATTATCATACTACTAATTTCTTACATCGCAAATTACACTATTTATATCAATTTTTTTTTATCTGCTTTATAAATTGTGTACTTTTTAGTCTGTGCTAAATAAATATATTTTCTTTCTTCTTTCGTACACAATATCTGTACGTAAACGTAATAATTTAATATGCCATTGAAAATATTAAAACCAAAGACGATTGGATTTATTACCTAATTGAAAATAATTACAAATTCATATTTAAATCTACATAGGCACAAATAAATAAATGACATTGAGAAAATAATTTGTTTATTGAACTCGAACAATAAAGTTCAATAAACAAATAAATTTTCAATTTTAGTAATTATTTCGCGTTGACTAACAATTAATTTATTACAAATAATAGTAGGGGCTACGTGTTTGAATTTATTGAATTTCAATAAAGCTTGTGGTAAACATCGTTAAATTGTTTCACGCCAATATTATTATAGGGTTTAATGAATTCATTACGATGACCGTAGCTTGAAAATATAATTAATACAATTAAGATAAACAAATAAAATAATTTAATCTAAAATAAGATGGATGAATGGTGGGATGAGCTGGACTTCTTCTTAAAGGATTGGCCCACAATGGCAGTAGACTGGGAAAAGTGGAAAGCGGGGAGGGAGGCCTTTGCCCTACAGTGGGACAACACAGGCTTATAATAATAATCATATGATAATCAATAACATCAATAATTATTTATTTTAATAAGGGCTTGATCCAGAAAGCAGTATTTCTAGACACGGTGCGTATCGTTAGGAGATTCCTCTCTCAGGAGCCCTGATCACCGGTAGTTCGGACCCTGTTCCTATCAAGGGCTTGATCCAGAAAGTACTTAGTACTTCTGGATACGGCTCGTATCGTTAGGAGATTCCTCTTAATTAGCCCTGACCACCGGTAGTTTGGACCCTGTTCCCGATACCGGTGGGCTTTTGGGATTTTTTTGTTTTTATAAAAATATTTAAAATGTAAACAATAATAATCTAAATACTCAATACTCAATTATTTATTGTTTCCACATGTGAACTTAGGTAGGTAGTAGGTTTTACAAAATATTATGAACAAGTGACCCCAGCAGGTGTTGGGGTTCACTTTGTGTATTTAATTTCATCACCACTGCTCTTAAAACGGTGAAGGAAAACATCGTGAGGAAACCGGCAAATCCTAGAAGCAAAAATTCGAAAACATGTGACATCCACCAACTGGGCCCGCGTGGTGGATTATGGCCCATTCTCTCTCACAGAGAGGAGGCCTGTGTCCCAGCAGTGGGAACATTATAGTCTGATTATGATGAAATCAAGTGCTCACTCTAATTTATTATTGTAATTTGTTTCGTAATAATATATTTTGTGAATGTAATTGATTAAATTAAAAGACCCAACTTTCTAAAAAGGTTCTACTCTAGATACGGAAATCTCTTCAGCTATAATTATCACTGATACACATTTCAAATTAAATGATAAGATTAGAATATGAACTGTATGCTTTTACCTTGGACTGAAATACTACCCTAGACCTTTTTTTTTTTGGGCGGGATATTCTCAAATAACTTCTCCCGCTCTGGGTGGAGCGGGAGGGCGTGTCAGACTCTTACTGACTAAAACCCACCCGTGTTCCTTCGGTTGCCATGTTGCCGGGGCCACGATCTCCCCCCTTTCGGACTTCTTCGCAACCCCGGCAGGCATCCGCCTTAGCGGACCCCGTCAATTCTGCTGACATCTCTTTGAGGTGCGCGTGGAACACAACGCACCGTCGACCCGGGCTTGGTCCTTATCGGACGGCGAGCTACCCATTGCTCACCGTCCGCAAGCCCGGGCCTGACCTGACGCCCAGCTACCCTAGCCCTGCAGAAAACTGGGCTAGTCCACCAAAACTAAAAACATTGACGTGAAGGAAAAAAAGTTTCTAAATTAACTTAATTTTCTTTTTCAGAAGCCGGACTTACCCGCCTGGCTGTCGTACGCCAGAAGGAGATGAGGAGTGCAACAGTCTCGGGATCCATATTAATAACCATGTCATTTAAATCAATGTTCGTGATTACTGTTACCAGTTTTAAACGTTTAAGTACCACATTCCCAGTAAATTTTATCCTATAACTCGTACGTTACCACATTTCTAACATAAAGACTCGCGAGTTTGCGTCTTGACTGATTCGGTTTTTATTTGTAATTATATTTATTTGATTATTTATTTATTTAATTATTTATTCATTGTTTATTTTTACATTTCAAAGTTCAAGTAAATGTGTTGTAAACAGTATTGTATCTTATTCTTTTTAAATATTTAAACGATTCCCATTCTAAGTTTTACCTAAGAGTCATTAAGTCATAGAAATTCAAAATAACAATGTACCTTTACGGATCAAATATCATTGTAATGTTATGAATAAAAGCAATTGATAAAATGTAATATTAATTTGTTTGTTTTATTGTTGTCGGTTCTTAGTAACAAGAAATAATTTGGTTCAATTATTTTCAACAAAGGAAAATATAGAACGTGTGAAAGAAAATCAACCAATGACAAAAACTAACAAACTACAAATTCTGGACAACATAATGGCTTACGTAATAGACTTCTGAGACATTCATACTTATTAGAAATGAATTGAACATAGAAACTGTTACTAACTTGCACGCACTAAAACCCTATGACTATTCATCATGGACAAGTAATCGAGCTAGAAGACCAGTTCGAGCTAGTACCTACTGTTTATTGAAAATAGTTCATTCTTTTTCTTCGTTGTGCGGCTTCTTGTTCGACAGTGTATTATAACATTCTTTGGCCCAAAACTTCGCCACCTCCACGGCATCGTCGGTGGGAGTACGAGGTCGCTATGACAGCATTTTTTGGGGCACAGATGGCAGAATAGGAGGTGTGATATAGTCCGCGTCACAGCTCCACCTGATGCCGTATTGTCGAGATATCCCCACTTTACGAGGTTGTACAGTAAATAGCTAATGGTCTAATAGCTAAGAATCTCCAACTCAAGAGGCTTTTGTTGATAACTTTTTGAAGAGAATACTCCTGTATTCGAGACGTACCTATTGTTAGAAGTAGGTATAAATTATGATATTAGTTCGAAGATTCCTTTCACAAGCGCCTGAGGCAAAATTCCCAAAGTCGTGCTTTTGATGTGGTGAATAAACTTAAATCTACTTCTAAAACTATTTTAATCACCATATTCTATTAATAAGCTCGCCCCCTATTACATGGGACTTAAACATAACTGGCGAAATATGGGTGTACCTACCTGAAACAGGGCGTGATGTTATGATGTTATTCTATTAAAGCGCTTGGTATACAGGTATTCTATAAATGTCACGATTTCAAGTTTTACAGAATCTTGATACGTTGTTAACAGTAAAAAAAATTGCTCAGCCTTTTCCCGACTATCAGTCGACTTCCAGTCTAACCAAATGCAGCTGAATACCAGTATTTTACATGGAGCGACTGCCTATCTGACCTCCACAACTCATTTACTAGGTAATACGAAGACGAACCTTGGTAAGACTGTCAGAATTTTGGGCTTCTGACTACCCGTAACGACTGTCAAAGATCTAGGAATGACAGCCGAGACCAAGGGCTTAACGTGCTTTCCGAATCATGGAGGGATCTTGATATGTAATGGATGGTTCATTCACGAACCGACCGTAGCAAGCGTGGCAAGGACCTTTGATCGACTCATGCGGCTGTTATCATTTAGCCCCTCACGAGCTCAAGCACGAGTAAACAGTAAGTAAATGAAACAAAAGAATCAACCTGATAAATAAATAAATAAACATTACGCGCTCAACGAATCAAAGAATCGTTTATGTAATTTTCTATATTTGTGAAGAACAAATAAGATTTTGTTCGAGAATGGAACAGTAACTCGATTGTAGGTAGACAATTGTATGAAAGGTGTACTGATTGTTTTATTCGACGAGATAGGAAAAATTGTTGGAGGGGGATCCGCCAAGGTAGTCCGCAAAATTTTAAATGTCTTACTTTTTCTGCAAATTGCAGTGCTGTTTCACGTTGTATGTTGATCAAAATTCAATACGCGGCAATTATGATACAATAATTACTCAATTAAAATAATTTACTGACTGCCTCGCTGGTCTTGTGGTCGCAAGCGCTACTGCTAAGTATGAGGTCCTGGGTTCAATTCTCGGGTCGGGCAAAGTGTTATTGAGTTTTTCCTTCTGGAATTTCTCAGTAGCAGCCCGGAGTCTGGATTTGTGCTCGGTTGATGGCAATAGGCTCGCTCCCTATTACATGGGACTTAAACATAACTGGTGAAATGTGGGTGTACTATAGGTACACCACTGCCTAACCTTTCGGAGATTACAGGCGTGATGATGTTATGTAAAATAATTTAAAACCTAAATAAAGCTCTCGGCCGCATTGAATACTTACCTATCCTACCTTAAATCTGAAGACTAGCGTCTCTTGATTAGCTACCTTGTAGGTCATGCGATAGTATAATTTGTAACGCCATGACCACAAGGGCCTATTTAAAGCCCTCAGTACACGTTAGGCGAGCACGCGCGTTGGCTAAGTACTAACAGCCGCACGGATCGATCTATCAGGTTAAGTTACGCTTTCCGGTGTTGGTCCGTGGACTGGTGACCATTTCTACATACCGAGACTCCTTCGTGCCTCGGAAAGCATACTATGCCGTTGGTCCCGGCTGTCATTCGTGGATCTTTCATAGTCGTTATGGGTATAGAAGCCAGAAAGTCGCTTCGTCAGTCGACAGACGGGCAAATACACGCAAAAGGGCCCAGTGTACGTTGACATAACGTTGTTTACAAAACTGACAGGCGACAGGTGACAAACCGTCAATCCGACAAGTTTGTAAGTTAATTAGATATTTTTTAATAGATGGATCAACACCAGTCGAGAAAATGTGACAACTTTGTCAGTTTTTGACAAATATGTCGCATTTTCAGTTTCCTATATTCTTAATATCCTGGCAGACAAGAGATGGAGGTAGGGGAAAGCGTTATTGGGATTTTCCATCAGGAATTTCTCAGTAACAGCCTGGCAGCATCTGAATTTGTTCCTAGTTGGAAATAGGCTCGTCCCTTATTACATATGTAGGACTTAAACATAACTGATTGACAGATGACTTTGTAAAGGTCGCAGAAAATCCGCTGCATGCGAGAAGCATAGAAGCGGTTGATTTGGCGATGCTTGAAGTTGGCATATATCTGGATATAGGCCAACCATTTTGAAGGGAGCTAAATGGTTGAGCTGAATGGTGCTAATCCGTGCGTCATGTTCGTGAACGGGTGCCGTCAGTTGGGACTGGTCATCTCTTAGCTGCCATGGCTTATTTTTAATTTATTTAATTTTTTTAGTTTTATTGTTCTTTTTATTACGGACGCTACTACATTGTTCTCACATGTCTAATTTCAACATGAATGATGTAACCAATATTTCGTAAAAAAAAATTATTTAAAAGAGTGTCCGTGGAGTTTCTTGCCCGTTCTTCTCCATAGGAACCTATCTACTACGCTTTGGAATGGGCAACTAGATCCATATTTCTAACTGACCGATTCCTTGACAATTCAAAAGTGCCTGTAAATGGTTTAATTGAAATAAATGCTTTAAAAAATAAAATACATTTATTTTCGAGCAACTTTGACTCATAAGTGGATTACACATAAATACAGAAAACAGAATAAAAATAAAAATAAACAAACTAAGACTTAATAACTAACCGGCCCTGCTGACGGCCACATGCCTATCACAGCAGTGCCGTATCTATGAGCAGTCCATCCGGTCCGCGATCATCGCCAGGACGACATTGGTGCTGCCCCACACCCTACGCACCAGCGACGCGCCCCGCTTGCGCATGGTCGCGTGGAAGCAATCGGTACGTGCCTCAGCGAACATACCTGAGGCGCTGCAGTAGCGAGGCAGCCCCAATACAGCAGCTTTGAGTTTGAGTTTTTGTGTTTGACATAACTGGCAAAATCTGAGTCTGCTATAGCTATGGCTCTGTCTAACCTTTCGGGGAAAACATTCGTGATATACATATGTGATGTCTAAGCAATGATGAAACACACTCCTTTTGAATGTTTGTATACCAAAAGTTTGTCTAAAAGTTCCACTTTGCTGGCTATATTGACACAGGAATGTTACTTCACCTGGTTCGAAACATTAATCATTACTGAAAAACCTTTGCTCCTTGAAGGTCCGACAGTTGAAATCCAATAAGTGTTGTTCAACCAATTTACATCTGTGTGCAATGAGTGATGGCGGAATTACTTAGTTGTAAAATATAATTTTTAAAATTGTTAAAGGATAATGGGCAAAGATTTGTGGAACTTGATTCAAGTGCTTATCCGGCCTTTCTATAAACGTAAAATCATATCGATGGTGGAAATTTCAGATGTCGTAAAGGACATTGTATTCCCTGTCCTTTACGACATTTGAAATTTCAACCGTCGATATTATTATGACCATAACAATAGCCCCGGGACAGAACATAATAGAATTTTTCCAAAATCATAAGACAAATAAGCACTTCCATTTCCTCAAAGTCTCATCAGTGGAGGCTCTAGGACCACTTTCGCCCATTCTTTCAATATGTATTCCAAAATCGTGTCAATTTCTGTTTTGTTTTTGTTTTTTCTTGCTATACCTATCATTTCTGATATCACCATTTGTATCGTACTTATTTTTGACAAAGTTTTGTAAAGGTTTTCATAGGTAAATAAAACTCACTGACTGCCTAGTTGGTCTAGTGGTCGCAAGCACTACTGCTACACTTTGTCGGGCAGTGTTATTTGGATTATTCATCTGGAATTTCTCAGTAGCAGCTCGAAGTCTGGATTTGTGTCTGGCAATAGGCTCGCCCCCTGTTACATGGGACTTAAAACTTAACTGGCAAAATGTGAGTGTACTATGGGTACACCTCTGCCTAACTTTTCCAGAAATACAGGCGTGATGTTATGTGGGTAAATAAAAAAAAAAAACATAATGTATTATTATTTATTTCTTCCTATAACTAATCCGTTTCAGTACATCGAGGTTTTACTTAATGAATGACTAGCTTACTCTTTAAGCACAAACATTTAAAACTATAACCTTATACAATCGAAATGAGATCTTTTTATACATAATAAATCGAAAAATTGACGTGTATCCACCGCGCAAGCACCTATTTATCATACAACCTTACATTTATACATTTAAATCGTGCTTAATTTACTTTTAGCGTCCCCTTATTCATAAGAATTTGTTGCATTCTGTTGTTAATGCCGTCAGACAATGCAATACGGTAGTTGCCTAGACAAAAAAAAAACCAGTCCATCCTTCAGATAATAAAAAAATATTGGATACGTATTTTTTGCTTTATCATATTAATCAAAAATAACTTAGAAAACACGCATTCAAGTTGGGGAGTGGTGGCTCGCTACGTCACAATTCAGTATTAAATCTAGCAAAACGTGACGTCATGCCACATTTTAACTCAATGTATCGCCGTAATCTTTTAATTACGTCAAAAAAGAAAAAACTACGTGTCCAATATTTTTTGTTAAAGTGCCGGAAAAAAAAAATTTGGACACAGGCCTATTATCAGATATACCAGACAAAATACGGAGTGCATGCCAAGAAAGAGAGCCACATTTTTAATGCAATGACACTAGGGCAGCGTCAAATGAACTTCAGTGGTGGCTCTTAAGGGAAGCTCTTAAGGGATCTTACCAATTTTGTCTGGGTAAATTATTGGAATATCCAATTTAAGGAAACATGGTCTTTTTTCTTGGGAACTGCTAGACATAATATATTAAAGCTAGATATAAACAACACTGATTTTTTAAAAAACAATACAATTCAAATCAGCTGTCTGCTGTCATATCTCATTTTAACTATCCAGCGACCTGCAATTTTAATAATATTGATATAAATTTTATGAGATTTGACAGTGTATTTGATTTGAAATTTGATTGGTTTTTAAGCTTTCTTATCTATTAGAAGTTTTCAAAATAACTTTCAGTTTTTTATTATACGCTATAATTGTACTTACTACTGGTAAAAAACTATCCGTAAGTTATTGATGTAGGATATCATGGATGACATACCATTTTACATTTCTGAGAGACCACTTTTGAATAAGGGGATGGTACTATACATTTGATTGTAATTCTAATAAGAGACACCAGGGTCGCTTTTAGGGACGCATCGGTGCAACGCCTAAAATATTTTACTTACAAGATACAATAAAAAAAGCTATACGTGAAATATTATCTTATATTTACAATAAAAAGGTAATTTTGTAATTACATAGAAAATGAGACAAGACATTTTAGCTATTCTTAGTAATACGAAGAGGGAGAATACAAGAGACAAGTCACGAAGGGCTGACTAATTGAAAATTAGAAACAGTAAAAAAAAAATACTAAGGTAATATAATTTTAGTCTGCAGGCCATTGAGTCAAATAGCCTTAATATTGACGTTATAGTTTTAGTAATAGGTGGTAAGTTCTACACAAATTCTCAGGTAAGATCAGTTCATGCATACAGTCATACGAAATTGAAATCTAAAGAACTACAGGAACATGGTATTGTGAATCTTTATCTTGTTGTGTTAAACTATGACGATTATTTGTCCCAAAGAATATGGTTACTTTTGTATCGCATAATTTTATCAGCGCCATCTACCTATCAGTGCCGAAAGCTAAAACACAGAAGAGAGTATATAAACGACTGTATGGATATGCCTGTTTAACGCTATGGGGACGCTTCCTTACACACATATATATTAGTCACACTGACATCATAAACCTCCAAGAGATGTCGCTTTAAAAGGAAGCACCAATGATAAAGAGTGTAGGAAAAATTTGCAACAAGTCATTGATTCACAATCCCTAGACACAACATAAAAACATCTAGACAGCTACTAGAACTACGTTTTACATACAATAGATACAGAAGACGATAGACGGATGGAAATTCTGGGGCTTTAGCATTACAATTACATATATCTAAATCACTAGTACCACTATTTTATATTAGGGGGTAAACGATTATTTTGGCAATTAGAGATCCTATTTACATTAGAGAAATTAGGAGTCGCTAGTCTAATAATATTAGGGCTACCTTTACAACCATGGGAATTTCCAAGAAGGAAAAATAATGAAGGAAGGAAAGAGATCATTTTCTGAAGTGCAGTCGTTCTTTAGTATAGAAGGGTTATTATTTTAAATTGGTGTTCTTTATTTTGTTAGTAATACGAAAAAAACTACATTGTGGTACGGTACTTACAATTTTAGAGTCAGAGGAATTGGTAAAATTTGAAAAAAAAAAACTTTATTTTACTGGCAGCCCAAAATGTACACTAAACACAGCATATCTAGCTCTCCTAAAGTTATATTAGCATCTAAATTGAAGCAGAAATCCAACTAATAAAGATTGACTCAGTATATAACTTACTCTAAACTACTGTTTACATTCCATTTGTGACTACGAAGCCGGTAAATACTTCGGCTATATTTCTAGGGGCAGGGAACCAAAAACTTTGCTTTTGAACAAAGAAGTCACACATATAATAGAAGTCATAGGTCACAGCGCTTTCCTTAATCAATAGTTAGCTTACACATAATATTTACAGCTCACACAATCGTTCACTCGAATCATTCAGATGAGTGCAATACATTCTAACAATCAACAATAAAAAGTGCTTTAGGAATCGTGTTTGAAATTATCAACAATTTGATTGTAGACGAAGATGGTTGTGTCGGAATGTACGTCATTTTGAATGAGAAATATACTCTCAAAATCAAAGAGTTTGACAGGGCAAATTCACAACAGCTCCGAAAATAAACTTGACATAACTTACTAATCATAACCGATTCCAAGATTGATTGATTTATTTCTGTTAAATAATGCAAGATGCATGCAAAGGGGAGATAGCAGCATTGAAAAACTGGTCATTGTTGGCAATACCGAAAGAAAGAGAGCACGAGGCTGGTCGCCAACACGATGGACCGACCAAGTAAAGGAAGCTACGTCCTCAAGCAAATTTCAGCAGGTGGTGGTGGCAACATTGGAGCGGAGTCAATAGAGGCAGATTGTCCGCTTAAAGGGATCTAGTGACCACCATCCTCAGTCAAGAGGGAGCGATTGAAGAAGTGAATGCAAGATGCAGAGTTTATCGAGATAAAACACATAACATTTCTATTTCAAAATCATGCACTTCCCGCTAAACCCATGTTCAAGATTAATTACAGGTTTCAAGTGGCATACTGTGTTACAAAAATATTTATACTGAAGTCTTTGTATCTTATACATTATATAACAATAAAGTTTATAATGAACGGTTATCATCTACATTAGACGTGTTATGTCCTAACATATTTAGTCTGTTATGAACATGTAGTTTTTCCTCTAGTTTCGAAGGATCGTTATCAGAACCTTCTTTTAGTAATTCCCATAAATTGTTCTTGTCTAATATTTCGAAACCACCCTTATTTTCAGGGGCGATATCATATTTGAGTGCTTCCGACAACGTCTTTGAAGTTTCGGAAATTGGCGTTGGCGGTATTTTGTGTATTTCTTTGTTTATAGACTTCATTGTTTTGGCATTGTACTTTTGAGGAATCATTGTTTTCTTTTTCGTTTTGTTTATTATATCAGAATCGTTAGCTTCACTTTTGTTGTATTTTGTAGCATTGTGAAATGTGTTAATTAAAGGTTTTTTGATTTGAGTGATAGCTTTCGGTTTCTTTGTTCTGTAGTGTATCGATTTGATATTGTAATTGGTAATTGCTGTTATTGTATGAGGAATAGCAGTTTCTGGATGAAGAAAAGCAACAGGTATCATTGTTTTGATCGGACTTACAGTCGTGATATCATTGTGTGTTATTGGAGTAAATGTTACAGTAGTTTTGTTTTTCGTAGAAGTCTTATTGTTTACTTTTGTGATATTTGCCACTGAACTATTGTTATGAATTTCACTTTGCCTTTGTGTTACATTAATTACCATATTAACTGGAATGAGAGGCATTGCAACATCTGTTTTTTCAAGAACAACTTTGTGCAGTGATTTTTCCATTATAATTGGCGTTGATATTGGATCTTCGACTTTTTCTTTGCTAAAGATTACTTGGGCTTTTTCTGTAGTTGTCTTTACAATGTCTGTAGTAGTAGAAATTACAGATGTAGTTGTAGAAGCAGCAGTTGTAGTAGTCGACACTGTGCTTTCAATTTCTTTCAACTTTAAAAAGAACTTTTCATGTTTATCTCCGTACGTTGCTTTCAGAGTTCCCTTTCTTCTAGGCAGTGGTTTTTTCTTAATTTCTTCCTTCTTTGGTATCTTTGGCAATACCGACTTTGGTACGATGAGTTCTCCATTTATCTTTGGCAGTAAAAGTCCTATGTCATTATTAACATCTTTGATCTCAGTTGTATTCACGTAAGTTACTGTTGGAATTATAATTGGATCATCAATACTCTCGATTTTGATAATAGTAGAACTGTCTGTTGAGGTTTGATCTATTGTCGTAGTTTCATGTGTAACAGCTTCGGTTGTGCTCGTTGTTGTACTGGTTTCAGTAGTAGTAGTTTCTTCAGTTGTCGAGGGCTCTGTGGTAGTCACTGTAGTACTTTCTGTTGTAGTTGAAGTAGTATCCACATTTTCTGTAGTACTAGTACCTTCAGTATGATCATCATAGTTCTTCCTAAATTCGTAATCTCTGCTGCAAATTCGCCCGCACTCGCAAATATTATCAATATTTGCACTTGTTTTGAGGCTAGCTAGCTCAGTTTTATCGAACCATGTAATAAAGTCATCGTCAGTGATTCCTCGGAGGAGTGGACTTCCTGGTCTGGCATGGAAGAAAGTTTCTACAGCAAGGTCTGGTCGTGTTGAAGGATAGATCTTGGCGAAAGCTGGTCGCAGGCTGGTGATGACGAATTTTGATCGTACTTCGTAAGTCACGCAGACAGGGCAGGTGGAACTGATCTGTGAAGAGTAGATGAGTATATGAGCATATTTTTGAAGTGAAAACTTCTTTAGGCGCGTTGGACATTTTTGAGATAGGAAAAACAATTGAACTCGCTACATCGTTACCGATACCTCATTTTTGTAAACGCGATTGTGCTCTTTATTTATATTACGTTACGGATCAATGTTCTACGCAAGTATTTTTACTTTAAAGGTTTTGGAAGTATTTTTTTTAGTTTTCACTTGTGTCGGCACTCCCAGAGTGTCACTGTTTTTTTTATTATTATTTGGTTTTGGAGCCAAAACTACTTTTATCATAAAATGGTAAAGATTTGATTACTTACGTTAGCAAACACGAACCACACGGACTCTCCTCTAGATCCATAATGTAAGTCAGCGAAAGTCGCGCCATCCAACACAACAGGGTTTACTGAATGCAGCTCATAGCCAGAGAACAGTGAGGATTCTAGACGAAGAATGCCTGAACGTTCTTTGCCTTTCCATCTGGAAAAAATAATCAAAAATTGTTTGAATTAAAGTTTACCCCAATGTTTGATCTGATTAACTTGAAAAATCTTGTGATACGATAAAGCAGTCAGAAAAAAGTCAAGTGTCTCTTTTAAACTTACTTGAAACAAGTCTTGATGATCAGAGTAGGCAGGTTTCCTTGCAGGTCTTCGATGCTACTTCTCTCAGGACGAATCTCTTCAATTATAGCAGCTTGGATGTTTAACAGAGCGTTTTCGGGTTTCGGTGTGTAAGTTGAGTAAGTTATTGTACCCTGAAATGTGATAAAAAATTGTCTGAATAAGAAAGAAGGTTTTGGTGCACGGGGATTTTTTAATCAACTTCAAAAAAGGAGGCAGTTGTCGTTATCAGTTGCAGACACCAACAGCATAAAATCCACTATAAAAAGTAAGTATATCTTAGCAGTCGACTATCTGACTGAGAGATAAAAATCCATAATGCCACAATGTGTTCCTACTACAAAAATTCATTTTTAACCGACTTCTAAAGGGAAAAGTTCTCAATTCGTTTGTTTGTTTTTCTATGTTTGTTACGCTATTACTCCGTCAATTATGAATTGATTTTGATTAAAAAAAAATTGTTGGGCGGTCATGAATTTTAGTAACTTTGCTTGGGTAGTTTTTGTCTATATAGATGATGATATAGTTCCTGTCACTGATAATTACATATAGCAGGTCGAATAAATGTGCGTTTTTATTTTTTCATTTCTGAGGTCGGTGCCAAAAAACGGAAATACCTACAGAACTAAAGACACCGACTTCCGAAATTAAAGTTATTTTTCACTTCTTTGTGTATGTTTTTAAAGTAGGTTTTTTTTTGTGAAAAGTTTTTTTATGGTTACAATTTAGTAGGACAAAATAAAAGTACCTGAACAGTAGCACAGCCAGCTCCCGTAGCATAGACGAACACTTTAGTAGGTAAGCCTGGAAGCTGTAGTGGCCGCGGTGGAGTGCGAGCACGCAGCTCCAGTGTGTCTGTTAACTCCATTCCAGCTGTTGCCAGCGATACTGTGAGAGCTCGATGCCTGTTATACAAAACGGATTAATATTATTATCTAAACATAGAATAACTCCCATAATTAATCTTTATGAATGTTTCTGTAATTGTAGAAAAAAGTTAATCTAAAAATAACAATTTCGTTTCTGCGGTGGGTAAATAAAGCCGAAATGAAATTTTGACAGATCGAAGCGTGAGGCCGCGCGCACTTTGGATGCATTTTCGTACGAATTTCACTCGTGCATACACGTACGAACACGCACGAATGATTCCGACCTTCCAAGTACAAAGAGAGCACGCAAACTGGGTGCGACTTCGTCGTACGTACGTATAGTTCCGACATTCGAAAATAAACCGAACTTATTGGGATTTGTTCTATTTGACGGAGAAAAACGTAGCCAGTGTGCATACTCAATTCGTACGACCATGGTCGTACGTATACGCACGAGTGAAATTCG
The DNA here is from genome assembly GCA_949152395.1 of Agrochola litura. Lineage (NCBI taxonomy): Eukaryota > Metazoa > Arthropoda > Insecta > Lepidoptera > Noctuidae > Agrochola > Agrochola litura. The sequence continues at coordinate 6,006,031 of OX424490.1, forward strand.
TACGAAAACGCATCAAGTACGCTCAGTTTCGTCTCCATTACCCAAAAATCATAGAAAAAGATGACGACTGAAGTACAGCCGTTATAAACAATCCGCTGGAATTATGAGCATGTTCAGCATTTTAGAAAACAGTAGATGAAGCAATTCATACCTATCATGAGCCAGCGCAGCATATTGCGCAGCTGCCTTAGTAGCACTATAAGCGAGGCTCGGGTGTCGTTGCAGCGTCGAGGCGCGGTAGTACAGGAAGCGCGCAGCGGCCTCGCCCTCAGCGAGCGCGCCGCGTGCGCACGCCGCGAGTAGCACGCGCACACCGGCCACGTATTGTTCCATTGTTACTGCTTCTGTAAAATGAACGTTATTGTTTAGTTAGGATAATATTAATTTGACAGTTTTAAATGCAACGTCCAAATTTTTCTGATAGCACGGAGACGCTTCGGCGGCCCTGTTAACTCTTTCCATACAAGACAAACGTGTCACCGGTTACTGGCACTACGACACAATTGACGTGAGAAGACTGATGGCTTTGAAGGCGATTCGTGACAGAAGCTGTGCGTTCAACGCAGTTTCTGCACCACGAATTTGTGTAGTACTAACAACTATGGACACACTTTGGTCCACATTCCCTGTTATTCTTTACTATTGTTTACTTCTACTGCAAAATAGTATAGTTTGACCGAAACCGCTGTTCCGCGTTTTAATTATGTGCGCAGCGAGACGTGGGGGCACTGCAGGCCGCTCATTCATCAACGCTCACGACGCGTGGCATCCTGCCCCCGCCTCGCCGCGCATTTCTAAGGCGCGGAACAGAGTGGTCCCGGTCAAACTATAGTAAAACTTCAAATATTAGTTTAACTTTGAATTATTTGGCTTTTTAACTCAAAAAGAATATTTAATATCTTTCATCTAAAAACAACAATATTCTTTCTTCCTTACCGTAGGACGTAGTTTTAATATTCCTCGACGTTTCTTCTAAAAGCCAATCAGCAGCATCCTTCCTTGGCGCTGGCCATCCAAACTCGCCTTCTTCAGTTGTTGATGCATTCCTCAGAATCACTAAAGCTTCTGGAACTATTGGACTCCTGAAACAGGTATTACAAATCGGGTATTAGTTTTAACTGCTTTATTTCTTTTAGATTGGGTTACCACACGCGATAAGAGACAATTTTAGTACGAATAATTCAGGAACATCCTAAGAAAACTTTCAGATGCGGTATGTTTTGGAAAGCAAAGAAAAATTGTGATATATTTACCTCGCAAGGACCAATGCTAGAACAGTAGCAGCAAGAGCAGCCGGTGACGTTAAGTTGTGAAGGTTATGTTCCAAGTAATTTTGAGCTTTCTTCGCGACATCTGCATCGACCTGAAGAAAAAAATAGTAAGAACTTAGCGCTGTTTTTTTTTTTTGCTTTAAGAAACTTTTTGTTCTGGGTTAAACAACTAGACAGGCTAATTTTATTAAATAATAATCCATGTACAGTTAAAAGTACGTCTAGAAGTAACACTTGAACTACGAAAACCATGATAATAGGACATATATATGCTGTCAATGTCACATTGTGCGGTTGACATTACTACAGATTACGAAGTGTATACGAAAAATTAATAAAAATGTTGAATCTTACCTGGTTCTCAACACCAACTTCAAGCAAAGCAACTAAAGTCTCCGCCGTCACTTCGACTCTTCTCTCCCAATCAATTTCTTCTTGCGTCATGTTTCCATCTTTATCATAATAATAATATTCATTGACATCAACCTCCTTCGCAGTACCATTAGACTTCGTGATATCAACTGGATAGTAATCAACTTCTTTATCTGCAGCCAGAGGTGTAAAGGATCCATCAGAATTCTGCCGTGTTTGTATCCATTTCTTGATGTTTTGGAGCAATTCTGGGTCTACGGGGTAGTAAGATTGAATTTTCGTCAAGATTTCCAGGATTTTGATTGTTGAAAGATGGCTACTCATTCCTGGGTGATCGCTGAAGGAGTTGTCACTTTTTCGGAATGATAACAAGACTTGCACCTGAGAAAAAGGATAAGAATTTTTATTCTTCTATTCTACTGTCAGATTTTAAAACATCGTAGTATGTGCAATTAGTTTTATGATTTTAACTTATTGTTGGGATGGCATGCATTGTCTGCACTAGCGGGTAATATTGAGGGGTCATAGGATTGCTGGATCTTAATGGCATCGCATATTTAATTACCTGTTCAGGCAGCTTCCTCAAAATTCTTTCCCTCTCAGCATCATCAACCAAATGTGGTATGTGTTCCAATGCCAACAATGGTGCCAAGCTGGCCGAAGCAGCTGACAACTGCGAGTCCCTCCAAACCTCAGCCCATTGGTCAGTAGAGTCAGTCTGAAGACTGTATAGAGGAAGGTGTAGACCACCAGATACAAGGAGAGTACCGCTTGCAGATCCAGGGACCACGCCATGAGGTAGACCTAGTTCAAGTACTTGAGAGAAGCCGGCTTCTTCGTTGAAGTTCCAGATTCTGAAATATTAATGAATACCATATCTAATTCAACAGTCTGCCAGCAGACATAAGGAGTGAATTGATCAAAAATTGTTTTAAAAATAAATTTAAAAAATATTATTTAGAAACATGTTAAACACGTTAGTTAACTATCTTAAACATATTAAAGTTTATGCTACCTATAAATAATAATTAGTTTTAAGTAGGTACAAAGTTTATTGAATGTAATATCGAGACTCACCGACCAAAGTCAAACCACTACTACGGTTTTGTGGGGCTTAGCTTATTAGTTACATTTACCATATGTGAATAAAGATAAAAACTTATTTAAAAAAAAAAAACAACCGACTTCCAAAAAAAAACACTACAAAGTGAAAAATAACTTTAATTTCGGAAGTCGGTGTCTTGGGTTTTGTGTTTTCGTTTTTTGCCACCGACTTCCGAAATTAAAGTTATTTTTCACTTTGTAGTGTTTTTTTTGGAAGTCGGTTGTTTTTTTTTTTGTAAAAAGTTTTTATTTTTCACTTTTTAGTTGTGGTACCTACCCCACACAGATTCGAATACCACTACCTGCTACCAGTGACAGAACTTATCATATAATCTACAGACTAAATGGGAAAAAAATACGTATTTTGTAGCTAACTCAAAAACTACTCAAGCAAAGTTAATAAAATTTATATGGGACCAATTTGGGAGCATACCCTTTCAAACAAAAAAAATTTTCAAAATCGGTCCACAAATGACGGAGAAATCGGGGGACATACATAAAAAAAAAAAAAAAAAACAAACAAACATACGCGTCGAACATATAACCTCCTCCTTTTTGGAAGTCGGTTAAAAATAAATAATAATAAATAAAATTGATACGTATTCGTTAGTAAGTTTAATTTAGAAAATCAAATCACAGAAGTGTATCTGTATTTATAAAAAAAAATGCATTTTTTGAAGCTTTTTTAGCTGTATCATGCCTCTGATCACTGACCTTTTTATAATCAACATTTCTTTTTCTATCCGTGTAAGTCAATTCATGAACTACAGGGTTATGATCAGCATTGGAAATCGTTTATATGGAGTAGCTTCAATATCTTTTCGATCAGATCATTCAACTTCCTCTAAACAATATTTCACCAGTATGCTGAACAATGACAAAAACTCACCTAAAATCAGCTTTATCTCCCCAAAGAGCGCTAAAGCCGACAAACTTGATCCTCATATCAGCAGCTAGCGGCCAGACCAGAAGTCTTCTCTCTGAAGGTGCGGCACCCCTGCCCACAGACAGGCGCCCCCCCTCCCACCACACCCACCACGCACACCACGACTCGGCGCCGGAGCAGTCCTCGTCGCTCTCTGTTTGTTCTGCACTTGCTAAGTGGACGTCGTATCCTGGAAAGAAATTGTGGTATTTTGAATACCAGCGTATTATCTATACTAATAATAAAGCTGAAGAGTTTGTTTTTTTGTATGTTTGAACGCGCTAATCTCTGGAACTCCCAGTCGGATTTTAAAAATTATTATTGCATTTGGGTTACATAACATCACGATAGGAGTAGGACCCTTCGGAGCCGAGCGAAAAGAAAAAAAGTAAAAAAGAAACGCTAAGCGAAAATGAAGTAACAGCGCGAGCGGCGATGCGATGCAACGGGGTGTTTCTGGGGAACTAGACCTACGGACGAAGTCGCGGACAGAAGCTATATTTTATAAAACTTACTGAAAAGTCAAGTGGAGTCGACTACAAAATCGATTATTAACTTAACACTTGCTTAGCACGCACTTTTTTCTTAGATATGTTTCCGTCTTTATCATACACTTTTACTATGACAGTTGTGCGACAGTGACAAGAATAATGCTTAGCCAAAGCCCATGCTAAGTAAGTAACGTTTTTAAATTCCGGTCAGTTATTTCGTTAGTTCCACTTTTGGCTACTGGGTCTGATAAGTTACTGGCGTCGCGGCGATGTGGCGGCTGACCACGGAAGATGGAAGCGCCACTCCCCGCGTGCGGGGGAAATAAGCCACGCCCATTCAACTACTATTTATTTTCAATATACGCCCTTAATAAAACCGTTTATTCTGTTCTTATTCCTATAGTGATCTATGGAATAAAAAAAAATACTGGGTCAACCCCAAATAAGGGCAAGAGGATTATGGATGATTCTATTCTTGCACTATCCAATTTATTTGGTTGTCAAGAGTCTAATTTCCCGTGGTCAAGATTGAATAAAAGAGTTAAAGCCAATAGTTATTATCTTTAAAAGTTAAGGGGTTATCAAATAAGTTACTGTGGCGATCTACATCGCCACATGCGAACTACTCATCAAAAACCTGACGTCACACAAATCTTGCATCGCGCAAGCAGAGTTTACCGCGTGATCAACATTATATATAACTTTCCAACATCAATCGTTGGGCAGTCGGAGGATCCTCCCTTTTTTATAGAGGATGAGTGAACTTTACACCCTGTTCCTCATGCCTCTAAATTACAATAATTTTGTACACTCACCATGTTTCCCTTTAGCAATCCAAACCCTGGTCCTCTCAAACACAACTCGGTACATATCGTCAGAAGGTTCCCGTATAGCAGACAGCGCAACATGAGCCGCTCCTTGAGCTCGCAGTTCCAGCACCAATCCTGCTCGATTCCTTGGTGCTGCTACCCACTGCCATTCCCAGGAACCTCGGGATGATACTGCTAGGTGTTCTGGAAAGAAATAAGCAATAAATAAAGAATTTTGTTGAATAATAGTTACTTATAAAGATCTGTAAGAAAAGTAATGGAAATGGACAAGATTAATGTAAAAAAATTGAGCACATTACAAGAGTTAATTCAAAGAAAGTTTAGTTCTATTTCGAGAAAGATTTGGCTTTCTCGCTACACTGTATTTTCTTTGACACTTTTGCCGATTGACCTTCTATTTTATTCACAGACATAATGTCAAGAATTCTTTAGTATCTCTTACAATGTTCTCATAAAGATTTGTTTTACTACCCTGCCGAGCGGACATTTTGTTCAGAGCAAATATTTGCTGTTCTGCCGATGTTCGCTCAAAACAGAAAACATCTTTTTTCACTACAACGAGAAAACGAATGCTCGCTCGCCGTGACGTCATTTTCACTGAAAGAATGAGCGAGCGAGCAGTCGTTCGCCGAGTCCAACCAATAATTATTGAACAACCATGTTCGCTCGCTCAAGTTGATTGTTTTCATTTACCGCGCAACCAAACACTTGCTCACTCAGAACTGTTCGCTAATTGAAAACGTAGCTTTGCACCTAAGGTACTTGAATATCTGCAGTGCTATTCTGTAAAAATCTCACCGTGAACGCTTAGGTGAAGTGAGCTTGAAAGTGAGCTGTCAACAGCATAGTATCTTCATAGAAACGCACCGCGCACGGCTTGTATGTGTGGGGCCATAGTATCTATGCGTCGCCGCACGCACAATTAACAAAATCTCGGCTGGTTTCTCACGAGAAACGGGTCGAGATTTTGTTAAGTGTGCGTGCGGCGACGCATAGATACAAGCCGCGCACACATACAAGCCGCGCGCGGTGCGTTTCTATGAAGATAGCTTACTACCTCTCTTTATACTATGTCAACAGTGTCAATCCCTCGTATATGGTGAAATGACAGCTCACTTCAAGCTCACTTCACCTTAGAGTTCACAGTGAGAATTTAACAGAATAGTACTGCTGTACTTCTTTGTTGTACTCATTAAGGAATGACGCCATATCACGAATACGTTACGTAAATTAAAAATACTTGTTTTGCACAAAATATTTACTTAGTTAATAGTAACAGTAGTGCTATTCTATAAAAATCTCACCGTGATAGCTTAGGTGAAGTGAGCTGCCAATAGTGTCAATCCTTTGCAACTGACAGCTCACTCCACGCTCACTTCACCTAAAATAGCACGGTGAGATGATTACAGAATAGCACTACTGATACTATTACAAAAATTTTAACAAAAATGCTATAGGATACTTAGTTGTATTTTCGATTAAAAAACTATCCTCTGACTTATTTACTGACTGTATGTCCTGACTTACCATTAGCACAGAAGTAAGCACTCTGCGTATCGGTCCTGTGTAGACCTTCAGGTAGAACCAGCACGCTGGCTGACCTGATCACAGACCCGACCAGGGTCTCGTTGTTGAACGATGTGTAGGAGACTGAGCAATTGTCAGCACTGTAGCCTGTAACTTCCACTGTAACGAGAGAAATTGTAATTTTACATTTATTAATTACATTTTTATCCAATAAAGTGGCATTAAAATAATTTGTGGGATGGATGACATTGATTTTACATTTTGTGATTACTTTACCTCACACACTGACTATTGATAAAAAAAACAGTGGCACTCCGGGAGTGCCGACAGAAGTGAAAACTTGAACAATTTTGTTGTGCAGGAAATCTTGTATAGAACATTGGTCCGTATAACCTTATCTAAATAAAGAGCACAAATACTTCAGTCATACGACTGCTTGATATACGAACAACTTATTGCATTTCCAGCGCTCTAACAAAACTTATAAATAACAATTTCTCCATTAGCCAAGCAAATAACACCCTTACAACACACACATATAGTACCTATAACCACTCAAAGATAATGATCATCATTGAAAGTACCAAGATTTACGTCATCGGCGTGTCATCATAAATCAGAGACATAATAATTTAGGATAGCATAAAATAATTTTATCTCCTGAAGTCCCACTGAACCCCATTCACGACGCAGCATTTTATATCTATTTTTTATGACTATGACCGTAAGGGAATTGTGATAGTCTATAATAAGAGTTTAAGCGGATTTGCAAAGAAAAAATTTAACTGATGCTTTGAATAAAATACGTTATATTTAATAAGGGGTATCGTATCACCCAGTAACTGGGTTGTGGAGGTCAGATAGGCAGTCGCTCCAAGTAAATGGTTTTCAGCTGCATCCGGTTAGACTGGAAGCCGACCCCAACATAGTTCAGAAACGGATAAGCAGATGATGAGATTTAATTTAGTATTAGACAAAATTTGAAATAGGCTGAAATGGAGTCCTCAAATTCAAATTCAAATTCATTTATTCGTGTGATTTCTGGTACATTTTACATGAGATATTAATATTTTCATTATTATTTTATTTAATAATAATGAAAATAAATATTATTATTTTAAAAATTGTAAACATGTATGTATTCTTAAGTTTTTCAGTATTTCTACTGTAATTAGAAAGTTAAATCGACGAAGAGGAATAAGAAAAGAAAAGAAAAAAAGACTAGGTATAGATAAATAGAAAAGATAAGAAAACATAGGAAACAAAAAAAAAAACATTAAAAAAAAGTTACAGCAGAAAATAAAAGCTATAAATACCTGTTAGCTATAGAAAAGTTTAAAATAGTGTGGCAGATCTAAAAATATTGACAAACGACATTGCAAGGCAGGAAATTAAAGGTGATCACTAACGGCTGCCCCGACGTAAAACAAAATCAAATTATTATTGTTTTCAAACAACAAAATCTAAATAAGATCAAAAATCTAAATCTTAATTTTATTTTACATAAACCTACATGAGCACTTATGAAACGTCAGAAACTAAGTGCACGGTTCCAATTTGTCGTTTCCTATGGAGAAGAGCCGGCAAGAAACTCCACGGTTAATCTTTTGAATTTTTTTACAATGTTTTCAAATTACAGTGTTAATAGAAATGAGAGGACAGTGGATCTGTCAACAAGTATTAGGTACTTAACAAAATAGAAAATTGACTACAAATCTACTTTCTGTTAGGCCTACAACGTTCTCACATTCACAAAATATAAAACTTTTTACAAAAAAAAACAACCGACTTCCAAAAAACACTACAAACTCAAAAATAACTTTAATTTCGGAAGTCGGTGTCTTTCTTTGGTTTTGAATTTTCGTTTTTTGTCACCGACTTCCGAAATTAAAGTTATTTTTGAGTTTGTAGTGTTTTTTGGAAGTCGGTTGTTTTTTTTTGTAAAAAGTTTTTATTTTTCTCTTTTTAGTTGTGGTACCTACCCCACACAAATTCGAAAACCACTACCTGCTATGTAAATAACAGTGACAGAGGAACTTATCATACCATCCACATACTAAGTGGGAAAAGGTACTTATTATTGAAGCTAACTCAAAAACTATCAAAGCAAAGCGAGAGCATACCCTTTCAAAAAAAAAAAGAATTTTCAAAATCAGTCCACAATTGACGGAGAAATCGGTGAATATACACAAAAAAAAGAAAAAAAAAAAACAAACATACGCGACGAACATATAACCTCCTCCTTTTTGGAAGTCGGTTAAAAATAATAATAAAGATAAATAAAATAAGTAGATATCCAATATTAACTTTCATCTTCCAACTTACACCACAACCCCGGATCACACGTTTCCTGTAGCGTACAATCGCATTGCGAAGGTAATAGAATCCGCTACGTTTATTGCTAGCAACAGCCGTAGAAAACACTCGGAAAGCAATTGAAATACAATGAGTGTCATTTTATTGAGGCAGGATTGAAGTTAAACTTGGCGGGAATGGTGCTTCAGATAGTTAAGTATGGGAAGTTTTGATTTTGCGAATGTAAAATGGATCAAATGGATCCTAGAGAGTAAATTGGTTTTCAGATGAGGTGTTTGGAGAATTGGTTCCGTAAAGACTGTTGTAAAGATGTTTTACAAACTATCTTTGACTGAGTATAGTCATTTTATTTTTTGCACGCTTTTTGGGAGTGGACTAATACGACATTAAAAATATTTTATCATCACGATAATTCTCTAATTCATTGTTTTGTGTATGTGGTATTTACTTTTAATTTACCTTTAAGTAACTATTGTACTAGTATTTTACTATTAAAATTTTATTGTGTTTGTATGAGTGTAATCAATTGCCAATCAAAAAAAAAAAAGAAGAAAATGTGGAGATAATGGTGCCAATTCCCTTGTTCACAAACTAAACTAAATTTAAGTTCAGTGCATCTTTTTCTTTCTATTTCATTAAAAAAAAGGACAGAAGATAAATTTTAGTTTAGTCCTGTCAAATTAATCAGCGCTTGACGTAAATTGAGGTAATTTTAGTAGGCAAGTTTTTAATCACGTCTAAACTTGTATGGAATAGTAGACAGGCGCTGATTAATTTGACAGGACTAAACTAAAATTTATCTTCTGTCCTTTTCTTAATGAAATAGAAAGAAAAAGATGCACTGAACTTAAATTTAGTTTAGTTTGTGAACAAGAGAAGCGGCACCACTGACTCGTAATTTAAAAAAAAAACCTTACTTATTTAATTATACATTCGTTGTTTTCTTCTCACTTCGTGTTACATTTACAATTCACATTGCCAAATTAATTCGATATTATTACGTAATCAAAAACTCAGATTTGCACTGCTTCGAGTTAGCAAGCGTACAATGCAAGTACAATCAAAACTCCTCTCTCTACCGTATACTATCTCCCTACTTTATCCCCCCCACACATCCAACCTCATTTGCCCCTAGAGATACAAATGCAGCATTACCATAACTTATCACCGCAGCTCAACTCCTATATTCTATTGTCTCAATTGCTAATTTGCCTCTGCATACACGGCTTTGTTGCTCCGAGTCCAATTTAAATGTTTATTGAAACATCTCCGTGAATTGGACTAGACAACGAGAATATCTCACTAATCGTGCAATTTGAATACACAATTCATGTATCATCAGTGGAAAGGGATTTAGATTGTTCTGGAATTAGGGTGCCTTTCCACCAATGATGTGCGAGATAATAGCTAAGCTACGAAATTATTTTGTCTATAACCACCAGAGCTAAGTGGTGTAGCGAGGTGGATCAGATGTGTCTTCTCTTGTGTTTTTTTGAAGTAAAAACTTCTTTAGGCGCGTTGGGTATTTTTGAGATGGGAAAAAACCATTGAATTCGCGACACCGTTACCGACACCTCATTTTGTAAACGCGATTGTGCTCTTTATTTGTATTACGTTACGGATCAATGTTCTGTGCAAGTATTTTTGCTTTAAAGGTTTTGGAAGTATTTTTTTTTAGTTTTCACTTCTGTCGGCACTCCCGGAGTACCACTGTTTTTTTGTGTGTGTTAATCAGACATAACAACAATTTTGTTACTGTCATCTTTTTCGTTTTAAATTTTTTAATTTATTTTCTTTTGAATCCGGGCTTCTGGTTTTAGATTGTAATGTTTGTTTTATTTGTGCGGATAAACAATTTTCCTTCCTTTCTTTCTTCAATATGCTATAAAGATGAGCTTTGCGCGCTAACTACGTAGTACGTCGTCTACTCAGCTCCGTAGATTTAGGGAGCTTTCATCCTTAGCTCGCATCTTTAGCTCACGTCCATCGCTTCAACGAGTGTGTAAAAAAAACTTAGCATCGTTGAATCAAAACCAGAGATTGGCTAAGCTCTGCCAGGGGTGCGAAGAAAACCGATAGGGAAATCATGGCCCCCGGCAACAAGGCAACCGAAGGAACACGGGTGGGTTTTAGTCAGTAAGAGTGACACGCCCTCCCGCTCCGCCCAGGGGACCTACCACTAGCTCAAAAGCAGTACACATACATACATACATACATAGAGCTTCATCTCTTTCCCAAACTGAAGTAATATTAAAATAATACTGCTTTATGAGCTTGTGGTAGGCCCCCTGAGCGGGAGAAGTTATTTGATTATTTAACAACCAAAAAAAAAAAAGCGTTGAAAATCAAACAATCTAGTCTAACCAGATGCAGCTGAAAGCTGAATACCAGTATTTTAGATGGAGCGACTGCCTATCTGACCTCCACAACCTAGTTACTACGTAACACGATACCCCTTGGTAAGACTGGATGTCAGACTTTTGGGCTTCTAACTACCCGTAGCGACTGTCAAAGATCTACAAATGACAGCCAGGACCAACAGCTTAACGTGCTTTCCGAGGCACAGAGAGGTTTTGGTATGGAAAGATGGTCACCCATCCACGGACCAACCGCGGCAACATTAGCTTAACCTGATCGATCAACCCGTGCGGCTATTATTACTCAGCCACAAGCCCCTCTTTTTTATTGTATAATAGTTATTAATTTTACAACCTGCTGCCTGCCTCGTTGCTCTAGTGGTAGCAAGCGCTACTGCTGAGCATGAGGTCCTGGGTTCGATTCCCGGGTCGGGCAAAGCGTTATTGGGTTTTTCTATCTGGAATTTCTCAGTAACAGCTCAGAGTCTGAAGTTGTCCCCTGTTGATGGCAATAGGCTCGCCCTCTATTACATGGGACTTAAAACTGGCGAAATGTGGGTATACCTGCTACAGGGTCACCTCTGCCCAACCCTTAGGAGAAACAAGGCGTGATGTTATGTTATTTTACAACCGTGCCGTACGTAACGCAGTCTCGCTTTTGATCGTTATTAACTTAGACAATATGATATTTATACACATATTTGAAATGTGCTCGTCAAAACCTTTTGATACCAAATATGTCATGATTATCTCAATTTTATATTTTTCGAGGTCAAAAATTTACGTGTAAACTCCACCATATTAAATTTAGGGAGAATTTATACAGTTTATGTCACCCAGACCATTATAACAAATCTATTGATACCTCATTCATCAAAATCGGTTGAGTAGTTTAGGCGCTACGGTGGAACACACGCAAATACAAACATATACTGCTAAAATCATAACACTTCCTTTTGGCTTTGCCGTAGTGCCGGGTAAAAATCCAAACACATTCCTCGCGATGAACATAGTTTAGCACATATCTGGTGGAATGGCAGCCTAGATTTTTTCTTTTTTTTTTTGGGCGGCAAATTATTAAATAACTTCTCCCGCTCTGGGCGAAGCGGGAGTGAGACTCTTACTGATTAAAACCTACCCGTGTTCCTTCAGTTGCCTGTATGTTGCCAGGGGCCACGGTAACCCTTTCGGACAAACCCGCAACCCCGGCAGGCATCAGCCCTAGCGGACCCCTTCAGTTATGCTGACATCTCTTTGAGGCGCACGTGGAACACAACGCAATGGAATGGCAGCCTTAGATTATGTTTAAGAATTAGTTCCAAGTGTTCCAACAGAAGCTCAGCCTGGATTGTGGCTGAATAACTCTGACCTGGGGTAAGTGCTTGAATAAATTGTCTGCCATGTTGAGAGGTGTTTTAATTAGTGAATGAAAGGATTTAGATTACCTATTCAAATCCTTTCATAGAAGTAATGGGTAGGTTAGGGGCCCATTTATTTCAAGTAAAAAAAAATATAACTAATCATTTGATAATTACAAGCAATACCAACTTTTAAAGGTAGATTTATCTACTTTCAAAACTCTCCTGTAGGTACATGATAAAACAGGAATGAGGAGAGCAAGAAATTACATCAAGAGGAGCCACCACAGATCTCACTCCTATTGTTTACAAAAGTAACTTTCGTTTTTTAACCGACTTCAAAAAAAGGAGGTTATTCAATTCGATCGTATTTAATACCTATTTTTTTTTTTATGTGTGTTCCCGGATAACTTCGTCGGTCATGAACCGATTTTGATAATACTTTTTTGTTGGAAAGGAGATATACCAAGGGTGGTACCATGATAAGGAAAGTAGGATCTGATGATGGCATTCTAGAGAAATCGAGGGAACTCTTCAAATATTATAGGCAAACCTATAGCGATTTGGGTATTTTTTATAGTAACTCGTGCAGTTGCTCTTGGAAAGCACCATTTAGTTAAGTGGAACTGATGATGAAGACCACAAATAGCCACCGGAACTACTCAATAATAACTATTTCACGGGTTGCGATTCGATTACTTTAATATCAACCATATTGCAATGCAATTTATGCTCACAATGCATATGGAGAAGTAGAGCTGATGGTGAAGTACCAGGAGAACTCCTCAACGATGCACGTCCCTGAATCGGGAAAAGCAATATTTTGTAAAAGGTGATGAGCAGTTGGTATTAGGCGAATGTAACTTAGATAAATTACAAATTGACCCACTAAAAAGCGAGCAATATTTTTTTTTTTACTAAATATACAACCAACTTCCAAACTACAAAGTGAAAAATAACTTTAATTTCAGAAGTCGGTGTCAAAAAACTAAAATACTGATCTAAAGACACCGACTTCTGAAATTAAACTTATTTTTCACTTTGTAGTTTGGAAGTCGGTTGTATTTTTTGTAAAAAGTTTTTTTTATTACACGACTGCCCATAAAAGGAGTGATAAGGTAATCGAGAGAAAACTGCGCTGCGATACACACACATACATCACGCCTTGTTTCCCCGAAGGGTTGGGCAGAGGTGTCCCTGTAGCAGGTACACCCACATTTCGCCAGTTATGTTTAAGTCCCATGTAATAGGGGGCGAGCCTATTGCCATCAACCGGGCACAAATCCAGACTCCGAGCACCGATACTCCAAATATATCACCGAGCATTGAAATGTATACTTTATTTCGATTCGGTAAGTATTCAATTCAATTCAATTGATACATTTAAAAGTCCTCTGCCGTCTCGTCCCCCAGTCTGCGCAGGCCCAGGATTTTGCATAGCAGTGTTGAATTTTGTCTACGCTCTGAAGCGAAAATATCGAGAGTGCAAGAAAATTCATGACAAAACGATGTAGTTTGTAAATAAAAAAAATGCAACTCAAGCATTTTTTATTTTTCAGTTTCTACAGCTCGATTTGTTTTCCAAAAACGCTGACATTTTCAAATCTGCTAAATCCAAAGAACGATGGACAGATTCAAACTACGAAGTCGAATTCACTAGAAATAGCAAACTGTGCGAAAGAAAAATCCCATAAAGATAAAGTGTAGATCGTCGAAGTTATTTCTCACAACTATGAAGAAAAATAATTCTAATTTGCTGATCTGTGCAAAACTGTGCACGGAAAAAGTTGCCTTAAATTAAAGATGGCAAGATAAACCTTACTGATTTGATAAGTGTATGTAAAGTACCTGATATTCAGCCTCACTAAAGTTCGTGAGGCTAAATTGAGGCAATTTTATATGTGAATGCTTCTATAGATGTAACCTTAGGGGCTTGAGGCTAAATTATATCGATCAGGTTAAGCAACGCTTGCCGCGGTAAGCCCGTGGATGGATGACCATCTTTACATACCAAGACCCCTCCGTGCCTCGAAAAGCACGTTAAGCCGTTGGTCCCGGCTGTCATTTGTAGATCTTTGACAGTCGTTACGGGTAGTTAGAAGCCCAAAAGTCTGACAACCAGTCTTATCAAGGGGTATCGTGTTACCTAGTAACTAGGTTGTGGAGGTCAGATAGGCAGTCACTCCATGTAAAATACTGGTATTCAGCTGTATCCGGTTAGACTGGAAGCCGACCCCAACATAGTTGGGAAAAGGCAATGTATCTGGCAGGAAGGAACGCTGACACCAGAGATACAGGACATGTCCTAGTTTGGGTGTCCGGAGTTTCACAAATTCGTGCATGTGCTTAGTCTAATTACTATAAGGATACAAGTTATTTAAGAAATTCATTGTTAACCCTTTCTCTCCTTATGTATTAGGCTTATGAAATAAAAATTTATTTATTAAAATTTATTTATTTAAGGCTAGGCAGATGATGATTCTATAGATGGAACCTTACCTAAGCGCAGGATATGATGAATCCAGCATTGTCATAACATAATCAGCCTATAATGTTCCCACTGCTGGGACACAAGCATCTCTGTGAGAGGGAATCGGCTGTAATCCACCACGCGGGCCCAGTGCGGGTTGGTGGATGTCACACGTCGTCGAATTTTTGGTTCTAGGACATGCCGGTTTCCTCACGATGTTTTCCTTCATCCTTGCTGTTTCACACATTTTAACCGCGTAGGTATTGCACTTTTCTATGAAACAGCAATTTTTTTTTAAAATAACCGATGAAAAATTTCACCGCAGCGGGTTTCAAAATCATGTACTGAATCCATGGTAATAGTTTTCGCGTCGATGTCCCTGCCACCCTGTATAAATAGTTAACTATGTTTGGACCCATAAATATTATACCTACACGTATATAAACAACCATATCACTCTACAGCCTTATCAATGTACAACAAACTGAAAGTTGGCCGAAACTTTGCGATCAGCGCTCACAAATTTCGGGTGTCTTTAAATTTCACAATTACGTAAGATTCCGGTTTAAGAATTCGCCTCCACAACTTCATTAAAATATTTTGCTCAACAGATTTCTTCGGAGTAGGTTCGGAATAAATTTCTGGTAGAATCTTGGCGTTCTTCGTCATTAATTAAGTATTCGTGTAGCTATTAATAAATCTTAAAATTGACAGGACTGACGCTGATGAGATTTAAGGTTTTAAGGAGGGAAGGATGTTGTGGTGGAGTAATCAATTAATGTTGAGCAAGAGAACGATAGAAATGAGAAGTTAATTCATTTATTAAGACTTCGTAGGACCTGGTAAGAAAAATGTATTGTTGGTAACAGAGTGGTGATAGGTTTCTAAAGACACAAAGAGAATTTCGTTGATAAGCCAAAAGTTTGTGAATGTATTTTGACTGAGCTGATAATAATAGTAATAGGACTAATAATAATAGGACTAGGTAGTACTATATTGTTATCAGGAGTTTATATATTTTAGTAATAAAATTGATTTACAGATCAGTTGGTGCGATTGAAGTCACTTCGATAAGATTCCTTTATCGCCTTGTTTCAGACCAGCTAAGGAATATCGAACGAATTATATTTATCTATCTATAAAATTACATACACATACCAGTAATATTCTTCCTGCCAGGTGTGTTGACGGCCACTCTGACCACCAGTTGTGTTCCACCGCGTGGACCGAGCCGCAGTCTCTCAGTGACGTAAAGAGCTCCTGTGCTGGCGAATGCTGCGCCTGCACTTAGAGCTAGGAGTGCCGTTACCTGGGAAGTAAGGAATAGAGTGTAAATATGAGATCTTACTATATTATTGGAGAAAATTCTGTCGATGGTCATGACAGTAATATTTTCATTGGATGAATTTTGTTATTCTAAATTAGCGGAAGATTTTCGATTAACAACATACTTAGGGCACATGAAATCCTCGATTTGTAGCAACACCTAGATACCAGTCGTACTTCATAAACCAGTAAAGATTGCTGGTTTCGTAAGAATTTCGAATGAAACATGAATCTGACAAAACATTTGGAAGCGCTATTCCTGAAATATTTTCAAAGCCAACCTTTATAAGAACAATTTTGACGAAAAAACCAATAACTAGACGATGAAAATTAACGTCCCCGTAGCAAAAGACGAGAAACAAAGATAAAACCAAACAAACATGGCAAAAACAACAAGTCCATGTTTTTCTTCCCTGTTGAGGCAGACGACTGTTATATTTTCGATATAATCGATATTAGCTGAAATAGAATTTCTCGAGGTGTCGCCTCCTAGAGTTGTCCCAGAGGTACAAAGTCAATAGCCACTGGAGCTTTGTTGTTAAAGCGGTAGCCATGCGTCTTTGGGGATTTCTTGAGGATTTCTTTCTTACATGGTATTTTGTATTAATGAGGGACTAGCAGATAAATGATAACAGCCGCACGGGTCAATCGAAGGTTAAGTCATGCTTGCTGCGGTCAGTTCGTGGATGAGTCCCTCTCTGTGCCTCGGAAAGCACGTTAAGTCTTTTTCCCAGTTGTCATTCGTAGATATTTGACAGTCGTTACGGGTCCGAAGAAGAAGAAACCCAAAAGTCTGACAACCAGTATAAACAAGGGGTATCGTGTTTCCCAGCAACTAGATTGTGGACGTCAGATAGGCAGTCACTTCAAGTAAATTCAGATAGTTGAATCTAGTTAAACTGGAAGGCGACCCCAAAATAGTTGGGAAAAGGCTAGGCAGTTTGATGTTATTTTGTATTACGTAGAACATACGAGAAGCAGGTGGATTCAAACTTTCAGTGTTATCATTTTGACCGCTTAATGTAGAAGATTTCCAAAGAAATAGTAAAAATTTGAGCAATATGAATGAATGTTGAATGAAAAAAATACATTAAGTAGAATTTCCGAGATATATTGAGACTGGCATATAATACGGTAGTTGCCTAAGTAATAAAATAAAAATGAAAGGATTGTGTGGTTTTATGAAACCACGGTTAAAGTGAAACTTTTAAGCTAATTATAGGCGCCGCCATATTGGCCTTGGCTGCTCTGACGAGCGCCTTTCACTTTATCCCTACTCCGCAGCCGACCGTCACGCGACATGCAACACACAGACGAAAAAGTTTGAGACGATGTAATAAAAGTTTCACTTTAAAAATTCTATTTAGTCCGTCTTTCAGATAACAAAAAATATTAGACACGTATTTTTTGCTTTATCATATTAATCAAAAATAACTTAGAAAACCCGCATTAAAGTTGGGGAGTGAGGGCTCGCTACGTCACAACGCAGTATTAAATCTAGCAAGGCGTGACGACATGCTACATTTTAACTCAATGTATCGCCGTAATCTTTTGATTACCTACGTCAAAAAAGAAATGTGTTCAATATTTTTTAATAATCTAAAAGAAGAACAAGAAAAAATTTTGACACAGAATTTGGACACAGGCCTCTTATGTGTAGATTTAAAGGTAGTTCACATAATCAGACCTCTCTCATTAGTCATCAAATCGTTTATTTCATAATCAGAGTAAAACTGATTTCCTCACGAACATTTCGTAGAAACATTAATGAAGGATTGTAAAGTGAATCGTAATCAGAACATGATTTAATTAATTGCGGTTTCAGTAATGAAGCTGTAATTCAATTCGTTATGACGCGAAACTGGGTCATATTTTGTTGAAAACCAGAAATGAAATACGGCCAGAGATAATTTTGGAAACAAAAATGGAATTATTGGATCTCAAACAAAGACACGACTAACGAGCAAGTTAAAGAAAAACAAAAGTAAAACATTTAAAAAAAGTTGACGTCAGAAGAATTCCTCTAATGATTGAATTGAGATTTCTTTATGATATTGGAAAACTTGATGTTTCTGTAGAATTTAGTTATTAGAAGAATACTTTTAACCTTATTACCTTAACCAAAAACTAATATGAACATTATGGAGTGGTTGCTGAACCTCATTCCACAACAATCCGCATTTTTCAAAATCAGAGATCAAATCATTTTTAAATCTACATTTCATATCCAAAAGTTCCATTTAAAACTTGTAATTCCTTACTGGAAAATACAATACTGTTCACATTTTCACATGAACTCTGAAATTTAAATACTTTTAGATATTTTAAATATGAAAACTAGAAAATAGAATAAGAAAAAAATTGACAATTAGGTACTGGACTTGTCCACAGTCGAGCAAAACCATGGTCACAAAGAATATCATTCTCAAAGTGAGATTTGTAGTGTTGATTCGTCAGATATTTGGGCAAATACAGGTAGGATAAAGGGGTGGCAAGGGGTCGTAGAGGGGTGCACAATTATCACCGAACGGATATCCCCCCTAGATAGTACCTACAAGGTATTTACCTTATCTTGTACCGTGAATATTTTAATTTAAGAGTCTCGTTCGTGATTTATCGTTCAATTTACGCTTTTCAAGTGTAGCTTTGAATGTTGCTTCGTTTGTTATAATTGTATGAATTGTAATGAATTTGTTTACGTTTTGATACAATGGATTTTGGATAATAGAGGATGCTGTGTACTTGCTGACGTTTTTTGTGTTCTCATTGTTTGTTTCTTTTAGTTCATCGTTGGTTGATTTTGAAAATAACTATCTACTTAAGCGGAGATTTTCGCTACAGGTGTGACGAAGATTACTGACAAACGAAATATTCTGTTTGGTGTTAATCAAAACAGATCAGTGGTTCCTATTTGTCTTTCAATGAATGATTGATAACGATTGTATGAAATAGTCAAGTTTGTATGAAGAAAAAGTTTGATATTTTCATTCATCAGCAGCATCTAAGGTACCTGCCTACCTAAAAAAAATCTGCTACTTCATACATTTTGACAAGTATTGCGGTTTTGTATGAAACAGCAGTTTTGAAGTGAAAACTTCTTTAGGCGCGTTGGGCATTTTTGTGATGGGAAAAAAACAATTGAACTCGCGACACTGTTACCGACACCAGCTTTTGACCATTAAAATACATCAACGTGCGACACATTTTCTTTGGGATAAATTACATTCCAAACATTGAGACATGACAACGACAAGATTGACATTTCCCTTTTTTTACCGACTTCAAAAAAGAAAAGTATTTCCTGCACAATAAAATTGTTCAAGTTTTCACTTCTGTCGGCACTCCCGGAGTGCCACTGTTTTTTTTTTTCTAAATAACCGACGGAACATGTCGGCACCTAGGGGTGTAGAATCATGCGCTGAAGTCACGGTAGCAGTTTGTGCGTCAATAATTCGCCGTGTATAAGTGTCCACACCCATTTGGATAACATCGCCCCATAAAAACCATATAGCTCACTCGATAAACCCAACTGAACCCAAACTAGGCGATAGCCACATGTGATACCGATTTGTTTGCCATCGGCGTCGCTCATCGAATCCCGATTAGGGATTCCGGGGATGATCCCGACGATTCAGACGCGGATCCCGGCAAATGGAGCGATAAGGCAATCTACCCGCTTTAAGCGCTTCAAACTCAAATCAGCGTGTGGGAGCGCCAATGTACGGTGGCGCTGTTTGAAAAGCGCAGATTGTTCGGAGTTAGGATTTTATGTAGAAATGAATATATTTTCTATGAATATCGAGTGATTTTAATTACGACGTCTTTGTGCATAACATTAGTTTAGAAACACAATCTATACAATTATCTTAGACTTGGCAGACATTGGCCAGAAATCGCCAAAAGTACCTACTTCTTCTTCTTTTCGTGTGATTAGTGTCTACCCTGGTGTCAGTGTTTTAAATCCACCCATGGGCCTCTGACTTGGCTTCACATGCTGTCGAGAAGTATCGCTCAGGCATGCCGGTTTCCTCACGAGGTTTTTCTTCACCGTTTTTGAAGCATGTGATAATTATACAATACAAACATGAATCCGAAAAGTCAGAGGTACGTGCCTTGGGTTCGAACTCGAGACCTATGACTTTGCAGTCCGACGGTGATACCACTAGGCTATCACTGCTACAAGTGCTACTTACTGAGTAAGCATGATGCTCAGAGTAACTTCTCCATGTAAATAAAGGCACGCAAGACCGGCAAGACCTTACTGTGGTTCCATGTTGATCATTTAAATTTAAAGCCTTTCCAGGTCATAATGAACACAAAACATTAACAACAATTATTTACGTAATTACTAAAATCTCACTAAGTACACCGGCTTCATTAAAATACTAATTAACCACAAGCTTGTTAACTAAACAGACCGTATGTATTCGCGTTAGATCGGAATTAATTCCAAAGCCACTTGGGTTGTTTCTATCGATAGGCTTGAAAGCTTACAAAGACTAAGTCGAGATAATACCTATAATGTCGAATAGTACTAAATTCCAGGTAAATTACTTCGAGTTCCTCAAAGGATCGCGTTTCTTGTTTCTAATAATGGGTTTGCAGGATGTTTAGATGTAGGTATCAAATGTTATTATCTATATCTAGATAATAATATACTATAAATTCAAGTCGCTTTATATGTCTGTCTGTGTGATCGTGCATTCTGCTAAACTGCGCAACAGATTTTGATGCGGTTTTTACAATCACTTAGAAAATTTATTTCGCAAGGTTTATACTATATTATTAAATGAGCAATATTCGTATATTTATATATATATAAAATGAATCCCTATTTCCCTTGGTCATGGTATCACGCGTGAACGGCTCGACCGATTTTACTAATGTCTTTTTTTTGTGTTTGTTATTGTCAGAAGAAGGTTCTTATGAAAGAGAAAATTAAGAATGTTGCGCGGAAAGTAGATTGCACAAGTGTGAAGCATGGGCTAGTATATATTGGCAAGGAGGGGTAGCTAGTATAATATATATATTTTTTAATCACGTTTTCGAAAACGGCTGTAATGATTTCGTTGAAAGTTGCAATACGTTTTGCAATCTGGTAAAATTCGTTTTCTTTATTTTCACTCGAGCAGAGCTCAGTCGATCAGGTACTGTGCATGATACATTGATATTAAACTCTTATAAATTAAAATCTCAAGTCGTAAAAACCGTGCGAAGTAGAGACGGGTCGCTAGTCTTGTAAAGCAGTTAACAAAATAATTTCTGATATCGACGTATCTTCTGCCTTTTGACCTGACCTTTTATAGAAATACCTCGTAGATATTTAATTATAAGCTGATTCCACGTGATATTTAGGTAATATTTGGGTATACCAAATACCTAATAGGGTAGTTGCCTAGGTAAAAAAACAGAAATACTATTTAGTCCGTCTTTCAGATAATAAAAAAATATTAGACACGTATTTTTTGCTTTATCATATTAATCAAAAATAACTTAGAAAACACGCATTAAAGTTGGGGAGTGGGGGCTCGCTACGTCACAACGCACTATTAAATCTAGCAAGGCGTGACGTCATGCCACATTTTAACTCAATGTATCACCGTAATCTTTTGATTACGTCAAAAAAGAAAAAAATACGTGTTCAATATTTTTTTCACTCCTCTTGCTCAAAAAGGCCGTCATTGTAGAGTACCAGAGCGGGGAAAAAATAGCATTTCTTGCTCTAGGGGAAAAAGTAATTTCTTTTTAATTTTTGTCTGTTCCAACGAGCCCTGAAAAACGAAAAAGTCTTTATTCTTATATAGAATAATCATGATTATGGACTCGACTTATTACTGGTTCACAAAAAAAAAGAACATTCATTTTTGAAAATGGAACTAAATGCGGCTATCTCTTCGGTAGAATGCGAGCATTGCGTTGCGGCTACAGAAGAAATAAAAAAGGCATTGGCGCGAAATATTTAGAATATTTCTCTAATTACGAATTGAATTGGTGACCGCAATATAATTTACAATAGTGAAAATGTCATTATCTAGTGAGAACATCTTCACAGAGGACTGAAATTTAGTTGCCGGAAAAAACCATCTCGTTAAATATATCCAGAATTGTACAAATTGTACATTTAAATAAAATAAACTACCTATTTAGTATTGTATTGGATTATTTTATTTTCTCGCAATCGTAGTGAAAAGTAGAGTGTAACACACGGCGCTAAAACCCATTATAACTCGGTTTCTATTTACTCCCTCGCTAAAGCTCGGGAGTAAAACTACCTCGTCACAATGGGTTATTTTAGCCCCTCGTATAACAATCTACTATTTATTATCTGAAAGACGGACTAAAAATAAAAAAAATGGACACAGGCCTATTATGTAGGATACTATTATCTATTGTGCCTATTGGCCATTCTGCGATACAGGAGAATCCCTAGCACAGTTGGGAAGAAGAAAAACAATGGCCAGTTCCAACGTTTCAAAACTAAAGAACCCGATTTTCACCGAATTTACTTTTGGTATGCCTGTGTCCCAGCAGTGGGAAGATTATAGGCTGACTATACTATGGATGCATGCTATTAAAACTAACATCTGCAATACCCACAGTATGGAGGATTTAGTTGAAAAACTGGATATGGCAATACGTTTTTTTTCACAAAACTTGAATTAGCTTTTCACGGGTTTTGAGTCAAAATCAATCTGCCTAGCCTTTTCCTAACTCTGTTGGGGTCGGCTTCCAATCTAACCAGATGCAGCTGAATACCAGTATTTTACATGGAGCAACTGCCTATCTGACCTCCATAAAGTAAGACTGGTTGTCAGACTTTCGGGCTTCTGACGACCCGTAACGACTGTCAAAGATCCACGAATGACAGCCGGGACCAACGGCTCAACGTGCTTTCCTAGGCACGGAGGAGTCTCGGCATCTAAAGATGGTCACCCATCCACAGACCAACCCCGGCAAGCGTAGCTTAACCTGATGGACCGACCCTTGCGGCTGTTATTATTTAGCCATGAGCTCCTCGTGGGTTTTGAGTAAGGTTTGTAGATTCAGTTCTAAATAATAGCCATATTGATACAAAATTATCATTAAACGGAAGCAATTTACTAACTCAAACGAAACTGTTTTTCCTCAACATTAAATGCTTTCGTAGTTTTTAATATAGAAGGAATATTTATTAATATCGTATTTGTTAATTATTCGGACCTAAACAAACATTTTGTTTTTGTAACGGATCTCGCTGATAATTGAAAGGTCTTGTTTGTTTTGAGGATTTTAAATATCTGTTTGTTATTTGGAGAACTTCATTTCGAACATTATTGATGACCGATCTATCAATATTACGTTTGTTTTGAAAAGTGGAGAATCCATCAGTATTTCGAAAGCTGTTTCTGTTTGACCGTTGTTTGGCGAGAAAATTAATTGCCATCACCGGACCTATCTATGTTAGTTGACACGTTACTTCTGGTATGTTCATTAGTAGATGGCACGGTTGGCGTAGTGGTTAAGCGATTGACTGCTGCGATGCGTGTCGCGGGTTCGATTCCCGCACAGAACAAATATTTGTATGGCCTACAAGTACTTGTTCCGGGTCTGGCTGTTTGTGTATGTGAGTTTAAATGTGAAACGCACCCACAATGCAGGAGAAATTTCTAGTGTGGCGCAACGAATAAAAAAAAACAGTGGCACTCCGGGAGTGCCGACAGAAGTGAAAACTTGAAAAAAATCGGCACCGCAGTAATTAACGCGTTGATGTCTTTTGCCACGCACCGCGGTAATCAAAACGTTGATGTCTTTTACTCCACGTTGTCAGTAAATTCCGTTACAGTATCGCGAAATCAATGGTTTAGTCCCATCTCAATAATGCCCTACACGCCTAAAGAAGTTTTCACTTCAAAAAACTGTGTATGGGGTCCCAAGTTACCTTATAAATGAATTCATCCCAGTCCTATTCCTTTTTAACATTAATAGACTTTTGTTTATTGGCATATTTCTGTTACTTATTTGTTTTTATCAAAATAATTGTACATTACTGCCGCGGTCTATAATGACTACTTTGCTGGTCGCGCTGATGATGGCCGACAGCGCAGCTCCAGGCCGACACAGCGCGGTCAGCGTGCAGCACTTAATGGACGAGCTGAGATAAAGGCCGAGGCCGTAGGTCGAGGCCTTTACAGCGAGGACAGCAAGGGCTGCAATGATGGCCAAGCTGGAAGGCCTAGAGCATAGCTAGGCTAGCTCGAGGCAATCATAGCGTGACCAGCAGTGGGCCAAGGCTTGTATAGTGCTTTACTCAAAAATGCAAGTACCTAATCTAAATAAAACCAGCAAGTAATTTCAATAAAATATATATTTATTAACTAGAAATTTAATTAAAATGACAATTATGAAAAGTACAGTTACTAAAATTCAACACCGACTTTCCGGGTTTGATATTACTAATAGTTTGCGATAATTTTAATGCGGTGTTTGACTGCTGTATTATTTCTTCATTTATTACGCAAAAAAGTCACTAAATAAAAATAAATAGTTGGAACCATACAGCCAAATATGGAATAAAATCTTTTTGTACCTATCTTTATTTATTTATTAATAAAATAAAAATATAATATCCTAACTTGACTAAAACTATTAACAAACTTAAATATGGCGTCGAAAAATTTCTCCGTTTCGCTGTCGACTGGTAATGTACCCAAAACTCTGGCAGCATTGCCACGTTGTATGCCAAAGCCCCTGGCTAGCCCTTACTTAGGTCACAGGAAGTGTCAGACAACCAGCCGTTTGGAGATTTAATTTAATAGACCATGAGCACTCGGGCCTCACGCCCCGAGGGTTTCAACCCAGTTATTTTAATTACTTTTCAAGGTTGTTATGTTTTTGCTGACTGCGAGAAGACGCTCCCACACTGTCATCTTTTGTTTTCCCCCGTCTCTATTTACGAGTGCCTTGAAGTAATTTATCTAAATGAAGTCGTGTGAAACTGATGAACCTAATCGAACTGAGCGCAACCCTAGCTTAGCTGAATACGGTTCGTTCCATGTGAGTGCGTCCTTACAATCGATTTAGCCAGAACTGCCCATCGGCAATAGAATCAATTGAGTATAGCGACTGTATTTTTGCGAATACAAATGAACTGGTTTTTTTAGCGTTCATTTAAAAGGCGAATTAGAGCTTTTTGTTAAGGTAGGTATTTTTAGAATTCTAAAATACATTACCCTCATTTTAGAATTTGCCGCGGACGAAAAGGATAGAAACAGCAATGATGAAACCTGTCCATTAGAAAAGTTTCTAATGGATAGGTTTCATCATTGCAGTTTCTTGTCTACCCTAACACATGTTGTTCTACGTGTGTTAGTTATGATAGACAAAACGAAAAAATATTATTCAGCATTAAAAAACATTTTTAAAACCACTGTTAAGATTTTAAATTATGGAATGGAGGGATACATACACAAAAACGACAGAAACAAAATATATATGACGGCGCGTCTAAAGATTTTATGACGCTAAACTTACGGAGTTGATTTTAGAACGATTATGACAGCTGTCAACTTGACGTAACCCCGTGTACTGAGAAGATGACCGTCTGTCAAAAAAGATAGATCGCAAAGATGGATCGAAGCCTTTAAATAAAAAAATTGTTAATACTTACATCCATACAATTATTAATATTGTTAGTAATCTTGACGTCCACCTCAACTGTCTCTCCAACCTTCAGAGCTGGTGGTAAAGAGAAGTCCAGTTGTATCGGCCGGAAGACATTGATGGTGCGTGGTGCTGAGAACCGAAGACCATGGTTGGAGAGAGATAGGGCCCAAAGAGACCAGCGACCAGCTTCAGATGGCGCTGAGATGGTTACACCGTCAGTTGAGAGTTGGCTCCTGTTGAAGAATAACGTTTGTGAGAATATTTTCCTGGAAGTCATTTTATGTCACTGTAGAAAATTATCTGCTGAAAAATATTTAAGGTACATCTTAAAATCTTTCGCCATGTTTAATTCTATGTCTTACAATGCAGCATTTTTTATTCTCAACGTACAACTTTAATTTCTAATTTGTATCATTTACACAGTTTCTTTGACTTCAGAATAAGATTCCCTGTATTGTGTTGAAATAGTAGATTGATAAACAAGGGTCGAAAGGAATTGATGAATTTCACCCGGCGTGTTAAACACTCTAAATTGAAAAATTGTAGTTTTTCTATAATATTTATTGATAATAATAACATGTGTAGTAGATACCTACTTATAATTAATTGAGAAGTTAGAACAATTTGTGTTTTTTTTTTAATATGGAACACACCGCGTCACCGCTGCGGGCCATCCCGCTCAATAGGTTTATTTTTTAAATTCACACTGGCTGTTTATACACTCACATGACTGCAGCATTTTTCTATTTCCTAATGTAACATTTAACCTAACCAAATTTAGTTTTATTTTTATTTTAATATTAATTCCCGCACTAGAGAGGGAAGCAATTACTATAAGTTTTTTCCACCCAAAGATGGGGAGCAGCGGCTTCCACCCGCTACTCGGATCAAACAAACACTACTTTCTGAGTATGAGAAACGAAAAATCTTTAAATGTGGTGAGGAACACAAATACATCCGTTTACCGATATGGTTTTCGTATCAGACAACAGTTCAGCTATATTTAGCTCTAAAAGCATTAAAAATATTTACAGTAATAAGTACAGTTGGCAGATGTAGCTCCTTTTCAGCACATATTTTTGTTTTTTTCAAATATTCACTACGTTTTTTAGGCTTTGACAAAACTCATTTTAGAGATACTTATGTATTTTCTTTTTAAAAAAGGTTTTGGTGATAGAACTGTCTATATCGACTGGAAGTTTATTAAAAATACTTGGAACTAAAAAACGTCTACCTCTTATAGGTTATATAAATTCTCAATCAACAATACCTCCTATTTCATGTAGAATTTTAGTCCACGAATATCGTTAATTATTTCATGCTAGTACCAATGTTTACACGTTGCAACACAAAAGGTTTTCAATTTCGTGGTACTGAATTTATTCCACAATATGTAAACGGATTGTGTATCATGTGTTAATTAAACTGAATAATGAAACGATTTTATCGGAAAACAATGTCGGGAACTAATTTAATCAAAAACAAAACTGTGATTAATGACTGAACATACTTTTGGCCAGTGAAGGTATCCGATATTTACTTTTGTTGTGGTAATTTGTGCTGGTCTGTGGTCAGTAATAATTTGTTTGTTGGTAATGGTACTTGTATATTAATGATTAATTTTGCTAGTCATTATTATACAAGCATCATAGGAATATCGAAGAAAAAGTATCCGATGTGTTAGTCGACGTTATAAAATATCTGTGTGCCAAATTTTATCGAAATCCGTTCAGTAGTTTTTGCGTGAACAAGTAACATCCATCCATCCATTCATCCACCCCGCACAAACTTTCACGTTTATAAATTAAGTAGGATAGGATTAGTAGGATGGATAGTTTTGTATAATTTAGAAGCATTTTTAGATTTTTGTAAATGTGAGTTCCATGGAGCCGTTTACTATGTTATTAAGATGTATGTTGACTTGAAAGAGCATGGCAGTTGAGAGAATGTCAAGCTCACTTAAATGTCTCGCTGATGGTGGCGAGTGTGTTGGATCATTCGGTTCCCTACAAAATGGTTGAGCTGGATGGTGCTGATCCACGCGTCATGTTCGTGAACGGGCGCCGTCAGTTGAGACTGGTCATCTCTTATCTGCCAGGGCTTATTTTTAATCATATATTTGCAACTGCTTTGATTATTTTTTGTACATTGTTCTCACATATAGAAGCAACAAGAATAATGTACCCAGAATTTTGTAATATCTATATTTAAAAGAGTGGCCTTGGAGTTTCTTGCCCGTTCTTCTCCATAGAGATCTACGTTTTGGAATGGGCAACTAGCTTCAACTTTCTGACTAACTGACCGATTCTTTGACAATTCAAAAGTGCCTGTAAATAGTTTAATTGAAATAAATGCTTTGAGTTTGAGTTTGATGGTTTAAGTAACAAAGGATCGTATCTCCATTATCATTACCTACCTTGTCAGTAATATGGAGAAATCAATAGTGGAGTATCGTTTGAATGGCGATACAGCTGCTGCAAACAGACTTTCAGTTGAATGAACATTAATAAGCAACAGCTGCATTCTCCTTTGTAGTAGCAATACATAAACCAACTGGTTCTGCGAATCCTAATAAGCTCCCGACCAGTTTGTTCAGAAAAGTGACAAAGAGAGATCAAGAGAGATCTACTTAAAGAAAATTTTGGATTCCTTGACATACAACGCCCAGCTTAAACCGCTGTGTCTAGAAGCTTGCACAAGAGTTTTTTTCTATGTAATGAAAGTGAAGAATTTTGGAAAATTCATCCCTAAACGGGTTAATTAATTTAATTATTTATTTCAGACATAATTCTAGTCTATAGTTTTACACTCATACACATAACATAACATCACGCCTTGTTTCCCCGAAGGGTTGGGCAGAGGTGTACCTGTAGTAGGTACACCCACATTTTGCCAGTTATGTTTAAGTCCCATGTAATAGCGAATAATGTAATAGATTTGTGCCCGGTTGATGGCAATGGCGAGCCTATTGCCAGCAACCGGGCACAAATCTAGGCTCCAGGCTGCTACTGAGAAATTCTCGATAGAAAAACCCAATAACACTTTGCCCGACCCGGGAATCGAACCCAGGACCTCATGCTCAGCAGTAGCGCTTGCGACCACTAGACCAACGAGGCAGTCATACATAAATACATACATATTATAAACTATTTTAAATTCTAAACAGATAAAAACCCAAAATAAAATTGTTATTAATTAAATTTAAATATTCAACAACTCATTAAACAATTATAATTAATATTGTCAAAAAACTATAAAAATGTCAGAAATCTTATGAAAAATAAAATGTCAAATTGTAAAATGTTATAAAAATGTCAAAATATTAAAAATAAAATCGTATAAATTGCAAACAAAATAGTAGCTAAATAGGGGAAGAAAATTCGCAATTTTTGCCGATACAGTTGAACAATCAGTAAACTTAAAAAAAAAAAAAAACAAAATGACTAAAATTCAATATCAAAATGTCATAATTTGTCACGTTGATCCTCAAACGAACGATTTGTTTTATCAAGGGCTACGCAAATCTCGAAAGGATGAAGTTAAAATATTATAGGAGACATCTCTTTGTCACCGTCGGATGGCCGGACGACGACCGGACGCCGGACAAGACGGCCGTTTGTCTTACTGTCTACTCATGACTTATAATGGCTCGATATGATACATTTGACAGCCTCTGTAAGATAGTAAATGGGTGAGGCATATTAGATATTATGGTCTATAAGTAAGTGTCTGTTAACGCAGATATGTTTTGTATGGATCCCATAGAGTTCTCAATACAAATAATCTTTATTACTGATTGATGATGGATCTTCAGCTTGCTATGTACGCAGAATCTATTCATTTCTGGCTACACAATTGAACTTGAAAACGTTGCTAGGTCAATTGAATCTTCGATTCATGTTGCATTTTTATGTAACCATATAGTCACAAAAATCAAATTAGCATTTCCTACAAAGTCGATGGATTTTCCCTGTACCACTTATCATCATCATCATCTGTTTAGCCATTTCAACTTCCTATCATCAATCCAATAAATATATTTGTTGGTTCAGCAGTTTTACTTCCGCAAATCTTAGCAAAACCATTCCACCATCATAAATCCATACATTTTCTGGCCAGCTACATCAGCAATTCGTCATTGGTTGCTCGCATAACTTTCGTTGGCCAACAGATGAATCAGCGAATTCGATTTATGTGAGTTGACTTATTTATTACTACCAAGACTTTGTTGGTGGAGTTTTTCGCGCGATTTTTCCTCTTCGGAATTGGCATGAAACTAAGTTTGTGGGCTGTGGCCTTCTCCCCATATTGAATAGGCCGTGAATGGAAATATTGGCTTAGGGTATTCTTGTTCTTTGTGAATCCCTTGAGGAATGTAGGTAAATTAGTTAGGTATTCATGAAGTGTGATTTGTAGTGCTTTTGCTGTTGTTAGATTTTCATGAAGTTTTATATATGCCACCGTTGAAAAAGTGTCTACTGGCTAGGTTATACAATGCTTCCCTTCCCAAATTGTTTATCAGTATATCTGGAGGATTCGGAAACTCAAAATCTTTTCTCAAAATTATTGCTTCAGTACAGTACCTACGTTTTTTAAATAATAATAATAGTCTATGCTATATATGAAGAAGTTAAGAATGAGTTATAACAAGAAGATCAATTCCCGTTTTTAAAAACGTTTAAATGTTGCAATCTCATCGCAGCAGCAATCAGTGTCAAAGGACTTGTTAAAAATGATGGGAATTTTGAGCTTTTTTTCACGGAGTAAGCCTGAAATTGGAATGCGACCGTGCTTTAAAAATAAGGGAATTGCCTCAAGATAATAGCTAGGGGCAAAAAGTATCAAGAAGAACAAAACACAACACCACTTTAAACGAAACAAAATTACCAAAACATTATTATTCCGTCTAATTTAATATTTCGTAAAAGTTCAAACCTTTTAGTATTTTCTTAGAAGGATTACCTATTCAAGAGATTTAAGGATTATGTAACAAGCTTATTATAATAAAAGTGCCTAATATTTCAGTAGCAAAAGAAAATGTATTTAGAGAAAATTCTCAAGAGATTTAGTAAAAGTTGTTTTGAAATGGAATTCTATTGAAGCTTAATTAGTTGTTAAAGTTACTAATTTTAATCAAATAATTTAGAACTTAATCGAACTGGAGGTATTTATGTTAAAAGTTCTTACAAAGTCAGAATTCAAATGGTTTTGAACACAGGAAAGAATGTATCATGCTTTTTTAGGATTACCCTGTATCTATACCATAAATTATTGAATTCCCAGTGCTACAGTAAAAAATATTCTGCGGTCACGATTGCTAGTTATAATAAAGGTAAGAAGTTTGTTCCTGTCCAATTATCTTAATTTATATTTATTATTATTTAGCTACCTTATGAAAATATTATTGATTTATACTTACGTATAATTGAAGCACTTCCACATCCACAGCCTGTCATGCGTCGCTGGAGGTACCAGGTGCGCAGGGGCGTGAGGAGCTGGTGCGGTTCTCTGCCGATATAACACACCACCACCGCACGCACCGCCACCAACAAAGAGCGAGACACCCGCGGATACAAACTCAGGACCTGGTGCTTCTTCGTGTTCTGGGGTCCTGGTGGATAGATTAAAAGTTTGGTTATGATTTTGAAGTAAAAAAAAGGCACTTATAGATTAAATTTATGTAGTACTGCTAGCATCTTCGTATAAAAACCTGAAAACATGTATGTTTGAACCTATGGTAAACACTGTTTCAAGTAGGTACCTACTGTAAAGTTTATTCCAGGTGACTACCATCATGATTCTAATGAAGTAGATATGCATGACAATCTTGAACATACGCAAAATACCTACGTGTTTACGTATCATTTCCGTGCAGGCTACGATTATTATACGAAACAAATCAAACCCACCATCATTAAATACGATACTCTTAAAAACGCGGAAAAAACATTCCAAAGCATAAAAGGATATATGAGTAACATTGAAGAAACGAATACGTCTATCTCTACGTCTCAATAACAACGGAAACTGCTCATACGCGTACATTTAGCCAGATGAAAAGGCAGCAGAAATTTCCTTCGACAAACCGGCTGAAAGATGAATCGTGTGACATAATCCTTGGCTCAGCTGTGAAAGCGGGAAGTTGGAAATACGGAACAAAGTTTCAGACGCACTCGCTTAGGAAACGGCAATGAAATTGTAGGGTTTCTGAAGAAAATAGAATGCCGCAATTCTAGACTAGATCATTATAGTGTTTTTGAGGATCAAGCCAAGGCTAAAGGAAATGTGGATTATTGCCTCGAGAAGCCTAACTAAATAAAAAGAGATTTCCTCTGAGTAACTCTTACATTAAATTATCTGTAGTAACTGAGATTATTTTAATCCACGCATAAATAAAATGTTCGTAATTTTAGGTAACAGCAAAATATAATCGAATGATAATGGTGTACTCTGTCAGGAGCACGCAAACGATATCTTTCAGTGTGTTTCCACACAGGAAGATGAATCGTGTGACGATAAATGATGTATTTCGCTTTGAGCGCGTTTGGTATTGTCACGATGTTTGATTGACGTCCGTGAACAAGTACCACGAATTGTTTGAACGTTAGCAGCATATTTTGGGTGAAATTCTGCCTCATATGGGCATGTAAGGCAATGACAAGGGTAATTTATTTCCATGATGTATGCATTCGAATTTGGTTTAGAATTCCTCTGTGTGCAATTTGTGGTGATGTCTGCTAGAATAGAACGACTGAAAATGAATGTGTAGAGTAGAAAATAAATATAAATGAAAAATGCTTTTGAAGTTGGTATGAGTTGTTACTTACGTACCAAGTAGAAAGGATATAAAGAAAGAAAAGAAAATACGTTTTCACCTCAGCACCTCAAACAAGCAGGTTTTGCTGTGTAGACAGTGAGCAAAATTCGATTTTGTTGCGAGCGTGAGACAAACTAACTTTTTTTTTTTTAATGCCTATTTAAACTGAGCTGGGTATACTTACAAAATTCGAAAGATATGAAATTCACTTTGTTCTATCACTTTCACTTAGATACGAAAAGAGCGAGAAATACAAGTCGAATCGAAGTTCGATTTTAAAATTCCATAGGTAGTAGACCCAAAAAAAGAAACAAACAATAAAACTTTCGGATACACATAAAACCGTAAAATTGCAAATCACTTGAGGTTTTTTACCGACTTCTTTAGATGCTGTTTTATTATATTTTGTGGAACGAAGTTCTTTAACACGGCTTGCAGTAGGAGTGCACTGGCAGAAATCGTCACGCGAAAGGGCGCTTGCGACTGTCTTCTTCTAATTCAAAGAGAAAAAAAGAGAGAGAGAGAGAGATAGATAGTGTGAATTAATCAAAATGAAAATTCAAGATGGCGGCTGCGAAAATTTTCTCATTTTTTGTCATGGGTGTCGTTTTCATAGTTTTCGAGGGTGCTAAAGCCGATTATGAGGTCAAAATGTAAATCCAAGATGGCGGCTGCAAAAATTTTCATATTTGTCGTCATGGGTGTCGTTTTCATAGCTTTCGAGGGTGCTAAGGTCGATAATGACATTCAAATTTAAATCCAAGATAGTGTTTTGAAAATTTTCAAATTTTTCATCATGGGTATCGTTTTCATAGTTTTTGAGGGTGCTTAAGTCGATAGAGAGGTCAAAATATAAATCCAAAATGGCGGCTGCGAAAATTTTGTTTCTATTTTAAATCATATGTGAGAAGGAACTTCGTTCCGAAGAAAAGTCCGAAGTTTATCTGTTGTATTTTTTTACCTTTAGGTACACCCGTATGTTCTCGCTGCTGAGGTGAAAAGTTGTATGTGTTTACACGAGACCAAAGTTACTTGCATCTCGTGTCTTTGAATCCCTCGCTGCGCTCAGGATTCTAACTTAGAATCACTCGCTACGCTCGTGATTCAATTATAGAATCCTTCACTTACTCGGGATTCAAAATCAACACTCGCGGCAAAAAACAACTTTGCTCTCTTGTTGCACAAACAACTATTATTTGCGATAAACATGACGCAAAACACAAACAAGATCAAGTTGGGGGAAAGTATGCGTTACATCCACGCAAAAAATAAAAATATGAATAATTTTAATGGTTGCAATTTAATGGTTTAAAATTAACGTTTAACGTAATTTATTATTTTATAAACCTATCCACCTATAACAAAGGAAAACTAACCCCTAATAAACTGTAATGGATACTTATACTTGTTGCTCAAACTAATAATCGGCACCTTGTTTACTAACAACAGCAACATTGTGCTACAACTTTGTTTTGAATTCAAGACAGAAGTTTGTATAGTAACAACGATGATGCTTAATTGCTAAACAATAAGCTCTAGCAAAATGAGTTCCCCGCTATCAAAGTCCGGCCGGCGCTTCCTTCTTTGTTCGTCTTATGGCTTGGTGTAAGTTAATAGATTGGAGCTATGAATATTTGAATAATATTAAAGAAGTGGCTTATGAAAAAATAAGGTATATCATACAAAGACCAAAAAGAAGATAGAAGACGGAAATAATGTGAAACAAGAAGTAAAGATCAATAAAAAACAGTGGCACTCCGGGAGTGCCGACAGAAGTGAAAACTTGAACAAGATCGCCTTGGTGGAAGAAAAATACTTATATTGAACATTGGTCCGTAACCTTATCTAGATAAAGAGCACAATCGCGTTTACAAAAAAGAAAACTTCCAAAACCTTTAAAGTTAAATGCATAGAACATTGATCCGTAACGTAACATAAATAAAGAGCACAACCACGATTACAAAAAAGAGGTGTCGGTAACGGTTTTGCGAGTTCAATTGTTTTTTCCCATCTCAAAAATGCCCAACGCGCCTAAAGAAGATTTCACTTCAAAAATGTGGCCGTCGCGGGACGCCCGGCAGATGTGAAACATGGCGGGGACCCGGCGTGTCGTCGTCGTCATGCCATTTGTCGTCACGGCATACAAGTCCAACTCTTACCCCAAGGCGTGCCATTAGAAGTTTCACATCAAAAAATAGATGAGGCTGTTGAAAAATTTATCACTGACTTTGAGAAAGAAAGCGCTATAAATTGGGATGACAGAAGAGAGAAAAATCACATAGTAGTCAGATAGGAAACACCAAACTCATCTAGATTTTTTTTTTTATATGATGTGTAAAAGTGATTCCGATATCCAATTTACAGAATAAACAATTTCATTTCATTTCATAAATGTTTATAATAAACTCACACCACTATGTTTTGCTTTAAGAATATCTTAACCTGGAGCATCGCCTTATAATTCTGAGAAATTGTAAGCACACATTATACTTTCACAATCTTATTGTGAAGATACCCGTCCATTTTTCATCCGTTAAACCCTAGAGATTCTACCAAATTAAATTGCCAGACAATTTACTTTCATTAAATTTTATAAAATTAAATTGTCGGATTATTTCATTTTAGAAGATTCGACTGGCGGGGAGTGCGTCTACGTTAAGACCGATGTGACGTACGAAAATCAAGTTAGAGACGATGTTGCAGTTGAAATTCAATTCAATTTTCTTTAATGCTTTTTCGTCTGAACCTAAAATAGACCGATTTTAAAAGCTTACGTGGGGCTGTTTTGTCTACGAATGATGTCTCTTCTAGAAAAACCTTACTTTAGTACTAAATTAATCAACAGCATCATTACTTTCCCATTTATCACAGTCTCATTAACAACTGTTGAATAAAATTCCTTCAGACAACGCCTTACCTAGCAACAGAACGAGAAATAACTTCGAAGAAGAAAATACAGTAACTATTTACAGTAGAAATAAAATTTCAAATGTTTCACTGTCCGCTCGCTATGACGTCACTCCCTTGGCTCAACACACAATCCGCTGCATCGCTTAACTCGCTTTTCCCAGAACGCAGTTATTATACGCTGTGGAAGTGTTATTCGATATCTCGACCAATAACGAGTTCCTATTCGCATCGCTACAAGCTGTCGGGGGCATGGACTGGGAAATTATAAGTTTTTCCGCACAACTTTATAAGACTACCAGGGGATTGCGGAAATTAAAATTTTCTTCCTCTTATTTAAGAGCTAATGATGTAGCTGACAGGTGACGGTGAAGTTTATTAAACGATGTTGTTGAGGTTTTCTTTCCTTCTACCATAATTATCTATTAATTGCCCGTGAAAAGGAAGCTAAGATTATGAAGGGGAAGAAAAAGTATGATTTTAAGAGAATCATCATTGATTAAGAGTCATGTCGACTGTCGAATCAGACTGACTAGACTAGACATTAAAAAAATCTTACTGAAAAATACTTTTTGTACTAAAAAAGGCTCACAGTCAAGCTAGATTGCCTGCAAATAATTTGGTTATATTAGTATTTGTGCTGCCATTAAATACATTAAGATTTGTAATTTCTGCAAATATAATTACAAGAGAAGTTACGAAATACAGAACATTAACACGACCTAATGATTATTATTACTGTGTAATTACTAACTTTTATGAAGTAAGTATACCTGAAAAGGCAAATTAATTTGCAGAAATCAGTGATAGCCTAGTGGTGTGACCGTAGGACTACCAAGACATAGGTCTCGGGTTCGAATCTAAGGAACGCACCACACTTTTCGGATTCATAGTATTGTATAATCACTTGCTTCAAAAATGGTGAAGGAAAACATCGTGAGGAAATCGGAATGCCTGAGAGATATTTCTCGACGACATGTAAAGCCAAGTCAGAGGCCAACGGGTGGCATAAAAACTCTGACACCTGGTTAGTCACTAACTTCACGAAAAAGAAGAAGAAACATGATATGAGAATAATATTTCTGTAAGGCAGATTAAAATGAAGTCGCGTGATTGATATTTTCAGTATCGGAATAAAAAGCTGAATCATCTAAAGTTCACAGTTTTAATTACGACCACTACTTACTAAAAAATATTTTTGGAACGAAGTTTTTTAACGCGGCTTGTAAACTTTCAGAAATTGTCACGCTAAAATGTGTTAATATTTACGACTGTCTTCTTCTAATTCAAAGAGAAAGAAAGAGAGAGAAAACGCCGGCAGAAAAAAGAAAAGAAAAGAGTGAAGTGATTACAGTGTCGTGGGATAAAATTGTATACATCGGCCCGAGTACGCTGCATACCGGAGAGAGAGAAAGTGTGAATTTGGTCAATTTTAATTTTTTTTTCATCATGGTTATCGTTTTCATGGTTTTCGAGGGTGTTAAAGCCGATAGAGAGGTTAAAATGTAAATCCAAGATGGCGGCTTCGAAAGTTTTCAAATGTTTCGTCATGGGTGTCGTTTTCATAGTTTTCGAGGGTGCTAAAGCCAATAGTAAGGTCAAAATGTAAATCCAAAATGGGGGCTGCAAAAAAATTGTTTTTGTTTTAAATCATACATGAGAAAGAACTTAGTTTCTGACGGGGGTCCCTCGACCGCACACGTTTTTTGTTTTGCAAGTGTTATTGATTATATTAATTCTACTTACGTTTGGTGAGGATCAAATCTCGCATCAGGTGGAGCTCGAGCTCCTATCAAGCACATGGTGGAGTCTGGTGGTGCGAGGACTCGGAGCTGCAATGCCGCTCTAGGATACCACCATCGTCGTTCTTCAATTGCTACCGCCACCTGGTGACAATAAACAGATAATAAGTGCTTCAGATAGCGACATTAATAAAGCCAACGTAATGTACCATATCGAAGGAGAAGATGTAAGTATATCAGTATTAGGAAGGATTATTTTAAATGAAAAATATGTTGTTTATACGTAATGTGCAATGACTGGCTAGGAAAAATTTAAATTATATGTATTTTGCACCAACCCTAAATAACATGGGACCAAGAAGAAGAGTACAGACTACAAAGGCTATTCATAGAAATAATCTACAACATGAAAAAAACCCTGTCCGATCCGTGAGGGTGTTGTAAGGTATCGCAATGAGAGTCTATTTATTTGGTAATTTTCGGGAATAAAGAAAAATAAAAATTCGCCACATTTTTTTTCAATGGGGAATTTTTCTGGGTTATTACATAGGGCGCGGGCGGCCGTCGTTTATCGGGTGTCTACAAGTCCTACCTTATGACCCTTAATGAAAATATGCTAATTTTTGATGGATTTGGAGTAATTTTGGTACCAAAAATGTGAAATTTAAATAGCAATAACTTTTTTATTTTCAATAATATTAAGATTTTTTATTACTTTTTGGTAATGTTATTGCAATACCTATGTACGCTTTTTGGATTGGACACGGTTTTTTTACATATTGTAGATAATTAAGCCGTTAATTTTATTCATCACACCAATTCGTATGTTACAGAAAATAATCTAAATAAATATAAAAGCACCCAACTCTAACTACAAAACAACAAGAGCTTAAAACGTATTTTGGGTGTAGACCTCACACGCACAAACCTATCGCCGAAAGTTACTGTAGCAATAAATTTAATGTCCAAGACCCAGTTAACATTACCCAATACGTATATACGGTACGCATTCGAGCGATATCGGGGCACACTGGAAATTACAAGCGTTCTTGATTGCGTCCTTTAACAGACAACGAATTGCCTTTCATTAGGGGTCGTTGATTAAACGCTGTGTTATTACTGGACGTTATAACTGTGATCAGGGAGCGACGGGTAATATGAAAAGAAGATGAATGATTTTATATTTAATAGAATTTGTATGTATAATTTGATTTACCTTGAGAAAAATCATAATGTCATCTATGTAGATACACAAAGAAAAGAAAGCAATCATGACAAATTTTTGTTTTTTCATACGTTTGTAAAGGACTTTCAGTTTGTAATCCCCTGTAGGTAATGAGTTCGAAATGCAACTGAAATGGAGCAGTGTCAGCAGTACCATTCGGTTACTAAAAAAATATGAGGTCGTTAACCACCTGCTAATATCCTTGACGTATGTCTACGCATTTACACCACTTTTTGAGAGAAATTTAGAAGGGTGAAAAAATGGTCTTTCATATTTCAAACTTATAGGTATGCTTTAAGTAGTATGCATGTCTTCTGGTCAATATTTTGCCATTCCATTAAAAGTGTGACGTAAAAATAATTGGAGGGGGATCCATTAAAGAATTTTGTCACGAGGAAATGTTGACTAAGTGCACCGATGGGGACTATTTACGTTAATTAAAGTTCAGATGGCTACTTCCTTAAGGACTTTTAATTCTGTCTGCATGGTGATAAAATTTCTAATTCAAATGTAACAATTGCTTTATACGAGTATTAAATTGTTTTATGCGACTACAAATATGAAATTCCGGAAATGTAATTAATTACTGCTAGGAGGTTGTTTCTCAAGAATAAAACTGCTTTGAATTACTTCAATAGTATGTTAATTAAGATTCAAAGGACTGGTGAATTCAAAGCATTCTTTCAATTAACTTCACCTAAGATATGTCTATTTTTATTTTGTTTCGATTTTTCTGTGGTAAAATCTGTAAAACATTTGCAAATTCTAATCTATCGATAGTTACCATGTCATTTAAAATTACCGTTCAATCAAATTATGTTTTTTTTATATTTTGTTTCGATTTGTCTGTGGTAAAATCTGTAAAACATTTCCAAACCCCTATCTTTGGACAGTTACCATGTCATTTAAAATTACCGCTACTTAAATGTCAAGTACATAGAGAACATCAAACAAAGTAATTACAGTCCAATAACCCCCATTTCCCCAGATAATATTGCACACCCGTTAATTCTTTGTATCGTGTTGTACGAAAAGTTCAATTTAATTAAATTTGTCACCAAACAAAGGGTGTTGGGTACAAAAAGGGCTGTCACACGCACAACAGGATGTGACGTCCCGTGCAAAGAACGAGCGCCTATGCTTGTACGAGTTGAAATATTTTACAGACATGCGGTGTTGGTTCT
Source organism: Agrochola litura (assembly GCA_949152395.1). NCBI lineage: Eukaryota > Metazoa > Arthropoda > Insecta > Lepidoptera > Noctuidae > Agrochola > Agrochola litura. Next base: position 6,045,895 of record OX424490.1, read on the forward strand.
TGGACTGTAACGGATGTATACACGCCACGCCATTATGGTGGCGAAAAAATGAAGGGTAGAAATGTGAGAATACTAGAAATGAAGCTCTTTTGTTATAGTCTAGAACATTTCAAAAATAGTTACCTAAAAATTAAACGATCTTGATAAGTGAAATGTTATTATTGTAAATGGCTTTTGCTCGCGACTGCGCCCGCGTGCAGGTGAAAAATCATCCCATGGGACATAGGATACTTTTTATACCGGTAGTACTTACTATCGGTATAAAAGTATCCTATGTCCTAACGCAGGTCATGGTCTACCCATGAGCCAAATCCGTTCAGCCATTTTAGCGTGAAACCGTAACAAACAAGAAAACTCACTTTTGCATTTTATGATATTAGTTAGGATTAGCATTAGGATGAAGAAAACATTTTTTTTTTTACTGTATGTTAAGAGGGCTATCACAATTTTTCTTGCATGAGCGTTTGACTCGAGTTTTGATGTGTTATTATGGTTTAGGTATAGCCTCAAAAATTAAAAAAAAATAAGCCCGAGTTTGTTTGATTATTTCTCTTGGAAGTTTACAAAATATTTCAATTTGTCTACATAAATTAGTAAGAATCTTGTCTTTGCAAAGGATGTTTCATAAAATTTTATTTTGGGCATCTTTTGATACATTATTACATAGAATATATAATAATTTTATAATTTATAAAAATGTCCATGGTACAAATGTATCTTGAACGTTGGTATAAACAATTCAATTAATTATATTTCATTTAGTAATACACCAAAAATAATTCCGTAAAACAGACAGATACTAAAGTAAAAAATAAAGAAACTAGTTTATCTTTTGAAAGTAGTGAAAATACATACAATAAATAGATATCCAGAATTAAACATCTTGCTTAATTAATTTTCAATTTTAGATAATGCAAAGTTTGAAAAAGATGAAACTTGAACATTCATAACTCATCACCTGTTAAGCAGCCTTATAAAGGCGGATAACAATTAAAATTCTATTGTGTCTCGTTAATGACAGGTGAAGGGTTAAGAGCTTTTCTTTCTGTATTTATTAAAAGAGCTATTTAAGTTTAGCCTCACTTTTTATTATTCCTAATTTAATTAGTTAAGGTTTTCTTAACTATAGATAAGTATAATATTTAAAATATCAAAATAAACATTCATCTAGAAAAAGATAATTAATTTCTTGAAACTACTTTAACGTAATTTGCTACAATATTTTTATTGCGAAATAATTTGAGCTTTAAATTTAATATAAGTGCCATCAGAAACCTAATTAATTGTTTGAAATATTAAATAATTAATTAATGTATTTCTGAAGCTTGAAATATTAAACCATTCAAGTTTTTCTATATAATATTGTTTTAATATCTGAACCTTATTTAAAAGCTTAATATATTAAAATTTATAATTAAAAAATTCAAAGACCTTTAAAAAGTATGTAAGTAAAATAAATTACCTCGAATGAGGGCGAGGGTAGGTACACAAAATCAACAATTTACTAATTAAGCTTGGCAAACGGTATTTCAATTTCACGCCAATTGACTGATCAAAGGTTCATATACCCTGATTAATCATTATTATGAACCATGCACGTTCATTGGGTAGTAATAATTTATTGAGTGACTACTCGGCAATGGTTTGTATGTAAAAGATTAATAGAATTGTATATTTTGAGTATTGTGAGTGATTTTATTTTATTACTGAAATTGAGAGTTCGATTTTAGTAAACGTATTTCTATGATACATTAGCTTTATAGATAGTGCCATGCCATACAGATAATGCCTAAACGCGATTACAGTAAGCGTGGGGCGCGACATTTTTTTTTCAGCTAGATCATCTCGTAGTTGACCACTACTATCACGACATCGATAGCACTATCTATAATTTCCTCGAATTCATAAAAGCTGGCAATAAGCCGATTGTATACAGGGTAAGTTTTTAACCAATGCGTAAACAAACTAGGGAACAGCTAATTTATTTTTTCGCGGTTTCAGGTTTGGTCCCATAGTAAAAGTTGTTCATAATGATGAGTGAAGTCACGTGTGTAAGTTTGCGCACTGATTAAAAAAAATCCAGTATGTGACATCGAATCATAGAGCGCATTATATCCGACCTGCAACAAGCGGACCAGCACTGGCTAGAGAAAAAGTCTGTGATGACAACCTCGATGCCACAAAAAATGTCACACTTATTCTTAATCATTCATTCATTCACGTCATTAGGATAGATTTTATTGAGAGAATTTAGTGTATATTCGCAAATCGTTATTTGCTAAAGACATACAACAAGTACCAACATAGTTGGGAAAAGACTAGGCAGATTGATTGATCTGGATATATATATTATATCCAGATCAATCAATCTGCCTAGTCTTTTCCCAACTATGTTGGAGTCGGCTTCCAGTCTAACCGGATGCAGCTGAATACCAGTATTTTACATGAAGTGACTGCCTATCTGACCTCCACAACCCAGTAACTGGGTAATACGATACCCCTTGAAGACTGTTGTCAGACTTTCGGGCTTCTGTCGATCCGTAACGACTGTCAAAGATCCACGAATGACAGCTGGAACCAACGGTTTAATGTGCTTTCCGAGGCACGGAGGAATCTCGATATTTTAAGATGGTCACCCATCCACAGCCCAACCCCGGCAAGCGTAGCTTAATCTGATAGATCGACCCGTGCGGCTGTTATTACTTAGCCACGAGCTCCTCCAGATAAGAATGATATTAGTTTTACAAGACATCATACTATAAAGCCGGTTGCAGACCAAGAGCTTAGCTAAGTTAGTTTAGCTTAGCTCGCATAGCTGACGCAGTTTTCCATACTTATGTGCAGACCACAAACTATGACTCAAGTATGAGAAATTATCTCAGCTATGCAAGCTACGCTAAAATAACTTAGCTTAGTTCTTGGTCTACAATCCGCATTAGTACTGAGAACTAGGTTATAAGCAATGCATATTTAGTTTCAGTACCTATATTAATGTTTCTCAAACAATTGACGACTATTGGTGCAGAGACCTTCAGTAGCCTTCAATGGAAGGTGACCACAAACCAGCAAATCTGTGTTCGCAATTTTTTTGCCAAATATGTAAACAAACACAAGTTTTAGGAAAAACAACTGTAATACTTATACATAAGGTTCAGTTTGCGCTACAACTTCATATTTTTATAACTTTTCAACAGTACAAGTCAGTCTAAAATCAAATTTATCTACACTGACGTATAGTTGACGTTTGTTTAATTGGAAATAACATCAATTTGAAACAAGGTTATAAACATACTTTAGAGCAGTATTTTTCAACCTTTTTCATAACGTGACCCCTTAGTATGACAAAAAAATTGCGACCTCCTCCACTGTTTATAATCTGTATTTTATTATAATACAAATATCAAATACGTACACTATTTTTATAATTACGTATCGGCTAATTATTTAATTAACAGTCATATGATTATATCGCCAAACGCCTCCTCGGAAAAGCGATGCGATGAATTTGTGGGGACAGCGAATGCCACTCGCCTCCTAATTGAATCCTAAGTATATTTTAAGTAAATTTTATATTGTATAATTGATGGATTTATGAGGGTCTTGGCTACAAGGGATTTCCCAGTAGAGTAATTACATTTTTAAATGCAACTATAGATGAGGTAAGTTTGGGAACCAACCTAAAAGAAAATTTGCTGAAATTATCTGAAGTAACAAAAGTTTAAAAAAATGATTAAATATAATATATAATATTTTTTTCTGTAGCCTCGCGACCCCCTTACAGAGAGTTTGCGATCCCCCAGGAGGTCGCGACCCACACCTTGAAAAACACTTCTTTAGAGTACTGTAGAATGTCCTTCAGACAGATAGTCTGAGTGTCTAATGAAATTACCTGGTACGATACCTTGGCAAAGTGGAACAAACTCAGTCTCAACTTAAAAGTGACTTAAGTCCATTAAAAGAGTTAGACAATAAATAATGTCTACAAATATTACAACAGAATGTCTTACAATTAGTGTCCGGTTGAAAGTTCGGTTTCGGTCGAGTTTCGGCAAAAAAACGAGTTTCGGTTTAGTTTCGGTTTCGGCGGCAAACCTGCGGAAACTACGACCGAAACCGAAACTGCATTCGGGAGTTCTGGCGCTGTGATCGGTCATGTTCGGCACGTAAAATTCCATCCAAGCAAGTAAGCGACGAAGACATTTTGCCGCGTCCACGTGCCTAATTATGTCGTGACTGGCTTGTGTTTGCAGTTCTTTTTTTAATAATAATAATTTTTATTTCTCTCTTCACAAAGGTTCACATAGTAATAAACATAGAGACAAGTATTAAATCGTTTTACAAAAATGCATAAAATATGATCCTTTGCGAGAGACTGGCGTCCATACTAGGATACCCTGTGTGACGGATCACCAGGCTCTCAACCCGAATTTATTCTAATAACATTACAATAGTCAATGGTACATTTTCAAACTCTAGACAAATTATTTATTGATGAAGGAGAAAACAAAAGTAAAAAAAAAACAAAAACAGACTATTAAAATTAAAATTAATTAATGAAAATAAGTTCGTTTTGTTTGTTGTGAGTTTTCGTGTGATTTTAGTGATTTATTTAAAAAAATAAAGACTGACTGATTATAATAACGTTCTCTTTATTTTTCCCTCAAAACATGATTCTTGTAAAGAAGTTTCGGTTTCGGCCGAAACTGAGACTGTTGCCGAAATTCGGTTTCGGTCGTAAAAACCAGTTTAGGTCAGACACTACTTACAATAAAAGTGGTAAACATTTTAAAGTGTACTCATTATGAGCAACTTTTGATGCAGGATTAAGACAGAAATGTCTAAAATTATTCAGCTGGTTCCTACATTTCGATTGAATACGGGGTGTCAGGGACATCGATTTAAATAACCGACGAAATGTTTCAACGCAGTGGGGTTCAGAATCATGTATTGAATCCATGTTTCAGTTTTCGCGTCGATGTCCCTGCTACCCTGTATAATATTGCATTTCATATGTCTGTACATACGAAAGGAAATTAATTGTTAAACATGTCCCTTTCATCCACATACTTCTCTTCTAGACATATCATCTTCCAATCCATCGTTTCTCTGGTCTTCCCCTACTCTTATAGCCATCCACATTCATACTCAAAACTATCCTCACGACATTTTCCTCATTCCTCCGCATCTCATGCCCATACCATAACTGTGATTTGAATATACGGATTATTTAAGTTGGTACCCAATTTGCTTGGTAATCAATTTCCCTGCCTTTACGTATAAATCTAACATAAAAAAATGAGAAACAACTGATTAAGTAGCAATATATTTTTGTTTAAAATATAAGCACAGTCCCACAATTTGAACTTGTATGTCACACAATTTGCCAGAGTAGGAACTCTGCAAATTGTGTGACATACAAGTGCCAAAGATTTTTATCCCCTATTTTGCATGTACAGACGCCAGCACATCAAGCTACTACAACCTGTCAAATCTATTTAATAGATTTTCAACTTTATCGCTGAAAAATAAGTTTCAAAGTTGATTGGGAAAATTTGACAGTTTCGGGTAGCTTGATGTGCTGGCGTCTGTACCTATACTCCATTTGAAATAAGATTAGACATTTAAACTAACCTTTTTTACAGTCCGTTCAACCAATTTTGACTTCTATACCGTAGGCATAAGAATGACATTAAAAGTAAAAAACTGGTTACAATCTAATCTAACTAGCCTGTATTGTCCCACTGCAGGGCAAAGGCCTCCCTCTCCCTTTTCCACACAATTCTGTCCATTGCTAGTATCGGCCAGTCCTTTCGGTAGGAGTCAAGCTCGTCCCGCCATCTTCGTCTCGACCTGCCGCGATGTCGTCGTGCGTTTAGTGGGACCCAATCAGTAGTTCTTTTAGCCCATTTGTCATCTGACATGCGACAAACATGTCCGGCCCAGTCCCACTTAAGCTTAGCGGCTTTCTGGGTAACGTCTGTGACCTTGGTTTTGGCACGCAGTGTTGTGTTCCTTATACGGTCCGAAATTCGAACCCCCAGTATACTACGTTCTATGGCTCGCTGGCAAACCTCGAGCTTGGACCTCTGCTGAAGTGTCAAAGACCAGGTTTGAGCACCATATGTGAGAATGGGGAGAATACACATGTCCATAATTCTCCGTTTGAGACATAATGGTAGATCTCCTTTTAGAAGATCTTTCATTGACCAATAGGTCCTCCAGGCGCTTTCGGTGCGCCGAGCAACTTATTTGTCTTGTCGCGCCTGGAAGGAGACTACTTGGCCCAGCAGATAGATATAGTGGTTGATGATGATGGTTACAATACCAACTGTTTACTGCAGCTGCCATTTGTCATGCCACCAACGCAATAGAAGTCAAAATCGGTTGAACGGACAGTAAAAAGGTTTATTTAAATGTCTAATCTTATTTCAAATGGAGTACCTATAGCTACGCTTGCTTTAACTAAATAAAACTTAAAGTAGTACCTAAATACAAAACTATGTTAATTCGGCTTAACACGACGTGTATCTGAATCTATTAACTAGAAATACTTTTGTTTGTTCGGGGAAATAGAAATGGGGTTTGGGATATTTAGATTTATGTGCAAAATATTTTATTTCTGGTCCATGCTTACTAGTATTAGGTCGTGACTTTGCATACATACTGCATGCTATGTCCATTTGAGCCAATCAGGGGCCAGGTTTTAATAATCTTTTCTGTGTACCACTAAGAAGTAGGTATCTTTCAAATAAAATCTAAGTTTCTTTCATTGAGCGATTCACGAAATGTTTTTCATAAATACATTATTCTGATCAAAGAGTTTAAAAACTATTCCTGTTATTTTATTTTTCTTGAAAAACGGTAAGATCAGCCTTGGTCTTCAAAAATCGAAACGATCTTCTCGAAGAGAGAAACGCGTGGATCTTTTGGGTATGGAGTTGACATCAGATCTCAACTTCGGCTCAACCATCGAATCAAAAGCACAGACTGCAGCCAAAAAGCTGGGTATCATAAATAAGGTGAGGCGGTACTTCCCATTTGGACAGCTTCTGTGTTTGTACAAAGCTCAAGTCCGTTCCTGTATATTTTATGGATCATTCCTCTTATAGGATGGCTCAGCAAAATACCAGCTTGCTGCACTTGACTCGGTGGAACGCAGAGCAAAAAGGCTCATAGGTAACGAGGGGCTGGGGCCTAGGTTTCACAGCCTGGCTCATCGGTGTAATGTTGCTGGCCTGTCGGTCTGCTACAGACTGTACTTCGGAGAGTGTGAGCAGCTCCACGACCTGATCCCACCATCGCCCTTTCACTACCGGACTACCAGACATACTGCAGCATCCCATCCGAACTTGATCGATATACCGACTAATCGTGCTGAGCGCTTCTCTTCCACATTTATACACTCTGGCCAAAGTGTGGAATTCTCTGCCAGCGTCTGTGTTTTCTTCCACGTATGACCTGTCAGCCTTCAAAGCGAGAGTGAACAGGCATCTTTTGGGCGAGCTCGTTTCATCATAAACCTCATCTATCGCTTTCCACCAGGCGATATCGAGGTCAGGAACTGGCCCATTTCACAGTAGTGAAAAAAGAAAAAAAAACCGGCCAAGTGCGTGTCGGACTACGCACTGAAGGGTTTCGTAGTTGAGCTGAATTTACCTCAAATACAAACTTAACATTATAGTTGAAATACATGTTCTCCCATACATTCCAACTGCAAATGTAAGTTTGTACGCACAATATTGAGAGATTTACCATGTTATTTTAAAACTATAGACTTGTTATAGGTTTTCCTGTAATCTATGAGAAAAGTAAAATTCTACGTATTTTTTCAAAAATTTTGACCCAGTAGTTTCGGAGATAAGGGGGAAAATGCTCAATTTTCATCGATTTTCTTAAATATCCTTAAAATTATATAAAAAATATATTTGAGGTCCTCGCAAGAAGCCCTTTCCTTCAATATGTCACACGATACTGTTTGCAACACTTTTGTTTATAATTTTCATAATTACCCCCCAAAAATGACCTATGGGGATCACTTTCGGGGGTCACTTTTCAAAATTCACTTATTTACGTTACACGTCCGTGTTTGGATTACAAAAATACATACGTGTGCTAAATTTCAACTTAATCGGTCCATTAGATTCGGAGTAAATTGGCTGTGACAGACAGACAGACAGACACACGAGTGATCTGGGTTCCGTTTTTCCTTTTGAGGTACGGAACCCTAAAAATCAACGCACACAACCTAAGAATTACTTTGCGATACTTTTCAAATTCATAAAATGTGTAGATATATATCAGTCACAAAGTAATCGCAAAATCGGACAAAAATGTTCTTGTTACCTCTTTATGTAGCAGTCGTACGTGGAAGCTGGCGACGTCACTAACTGGCTCCCCGGCTTCCGTGACGTAATAGACGAGCAGCGAACTGACGGGCGCCATGTCTGCAGTCACTGGGAACCTGGAAAAGTACAGTTTTTTAGAACGACGTAACTTAATAAATTGGGGTGTTCTATAACAGTAGTTGATAGGGAGGTCAACGACAATGTGTTTAATTTTAACAAAGACATCATTTATTACAGCGCAAAAAATATGTAGCTGTACACTGTTATAGAGATGTGAGGAACAGGGTATAAAGTTTACTCTTCCTCTAGAGAAAAGGGAGGATTCTCCGACCAGACGGGTGTTGTGTCTGATGAGCAACTGCCCAATAATTGATGTCATATACATATATGCTGATCGCGTGGTAAACCTGTTTGCGCGATTCAGGATTTCGCGTGACGTCAGTGTTATGCGTAGTTTGCATATAACGATGTAGATACCGCCACACAGTCATATCTTTTTTCATTAAAACAATGATGACAGCCCGATTTTCATGGTCCAAGTTAATTGCCTGTGGCAGACCATAACTTGAAGCAACAATAAAAGTTGCACCGTTTATAAAGTATTTAGATGCTGCAAGTCATTGCTGCTTCAATTTTGTTGTTTGCCACAGGCAAGAAACTTGCATCGTGTAAATGGGGCTACTCTTGTTTAAACTCTGTCTCAACACTGTTGCAACAGTGATTGGGCATTTAGGGAAGTCTCTGGATGCCCAAAATCACTATTGTCAAATACGGTATCCTTCTATGAGAATCTTTATATCCATTCAGAAATCACTGTAACGTATCGATTCAATTTATTTTTTTGATTTTGTGATAAAGATTTTAGTAGCAACAAAATACCATGACTTTGTAACATATTACGTACTATGAGAAATATATAAGTAATAAAACTTATCGCCACAAACTTAATGTCTGCAGAAGCAACTTCTAAAGTTACAAAGTAGACACTAAATCACACTTGCCACAATGTGTTGAAGTAAAAAACATTCAAAATTCAAGATTAAAGCAGTTTCTGGGTCAATAAAGTACACCTGCGTGCAATATATCATTGCTCCTACGGTTGTACGGCTTCGCAGAAAAATCTTGTGATTGTTTTTGCACGGGCGTTTTTCGTGGAAACGCTGTTAGTGCGATATTTATAAAAATGTAGGTTGGTAATTCAGTTTCCTCTCTACCCTTACTGGCTTCACCTCAATAATAGTTGCTTTGCATTTCCATGGCAACGGGAGAGTTATTCCTTATAGTTTATTAGAGTTTTACGTTTGGTTTCTTTGGTTTCGTTGTCGTTTATCTTCAAAACTTTCTTTTTATCATTGTATCTAGGTATCTGTCTAGTCTTTTCCCAACTATGTTGAGGTCGGCTTCCAGTTTAACCGGATGCAGCTGAATACCAGTATTTTACATGGAGCGACTGTCTATCTAACTTCCACAACCCAGTAACTGGGTAATACGATACTCTTTGGTAAGACTGGTTGTCAGACTTTCGGGCTTCTGACGATCCGTAACGACTGTCAAAGATCCACGAATGACAGCTGGGACCAATAGCTTAACGTACTTTCCGAGGCACGGAGGAGGCTCGGTACGTAAAGATGGCTTTTTTATCATTGTGATAACTAAAAATTGTTGTTGCTATTTCTCTGTTAAACCATTTTAAAAGGATGTTACATAAATTGTGGTTTTTAATAAAACACTGTAGGTACTATCGGCGCAGATGGGAATTTAAAATATGGCGGAACATAAATATGTGTTAAAATGGCAATATTTTAAAAGAGCTGGTGCTATCTAGTATTAAAATGCAGCTAGAATTACGGGTAGTATGAAATTGGTTTGTTAGTTTTTTTTTTATGTCCGTCTTTTGTAGTTTAATACTATTTTAAAAACCAGTTCTACTATTTTCTGGCCAATATGAATAAATCCTATCCTATACTATTAAACGAGCAACATTAGTATATATGTTTGTTTGTATATATTTGTACTCACGTTCTCGAAATCGGCTCTAACGATTTCGATGAAAGTTGCAATATAGGGATTTACGGGGGCGAAAAATCGATTTAGCTAGGTCTAATGTCTGGAAAAATTTGTTTTATTCGTATTTTCACCCGAGTAGAGTTTGGTCGCCCAAAGTTTAGAACAAGATAATAAATAATGAGATGACAATAATGACATTAGAATAATGATCATGGCAGCATAGAATAATTAGGTACTATACATGGATTAGTATACTATTAAATGAGCATTCTCTATTTTCACCAGAGCAGAGCTCGGTCGCCTAGGATTATATATTATTTACAGCGCTTAAAAATCGTTTAAAAATCTTTTTAGTTAAAATATATATTATCTTCACTATGTGTAGTGGTCCATTAAATTGTACGGGGAGCGATATGTCGAAGATAATATATATTTTAAATTATCTTCAAAGTGTGTGCGACCTTTGAGAACAATCTCCAACCAACTTGGTGTTTCTTTCATGAAAATATGATCTTGATTTTCACGATCAAATAAAGGCAGCACAAAGCGAAAAGCAGAACTAAAAATTCCCCTGACGTTTTTATCGACTCCGAAGCGGTTATGTAAACGAAACAAATGACGGCTACGTGTACTCCGGCCTGGCTATAAACGAAAGGCGTACAAAAGGCCTTTGTTTTCCCGATCTTACTTGTCGGACCCAACACACACAAATCAAAAATTTCTGCCGACAATACCAATATTTGTCGCGATAAATCTTGGCCCGTTTTTCCCAACACTAGTATGTTCCAGTATTCGAGTTGTTTGGTCTACGGGATGTTTATTGGTCGATTGGTTTTATGCGATGTCCATTCATAACATTGGTAGTTGACCTAAAAGCGTTTAGTGCTAAGACTAACGAATTTATGGTTTTATTTCGTGATGTCTAGACCCATTGTGGGCTACGTTTATATCCCTTTGTCTGTAGGTACAAGGTCTTTGTATTGGATTAAGATGATATTTATTTTTATAGAGACAAGGTTAAGATTTTTGTTTCCATAAAAAAAACAATAAAAATACGTTTTTGAGAATAATATACATTTGATTTAATTTCCGGGGTTGGTCCGTGGATGGGTGACCATTTCTACATAACGAGACTCCTCCGTGCCTCGGAAAGCATGTTAATTCATTGGTCCCGGCTGTCATTCGTGGATCATTGACAGTCGTTGCGGGTCGTCAGAAGCCCGAAACTCTGACAACCAGTCTTACCAAGGGGTATCGTATTAACTAGTTACTGGGTCGTGGTGGTCAGATAGGCAGTCGCTCCATGTAAAATACTGGTATTCTGCTGCATCTGGTTAGACTGGAAGTCAATCCCAACATAGTTGGGAAAAAGCTAGGCAGTTTTTTTTTTGTATAGATATGAAATGCAGCAATTACATAAAGTATAGACTAGAATCAATTCTATTTTTTGTTTTTGACGTTCAAAAGTGCCTTTTTGTGCCTAATTGAAATAAATTATTTGACTTTGACTTTGACTTTGACTTTATACTTATTATATATTAAAGTCGTTTTTCAGGTCTCTGAGTGACCGCGTTGTTTTTGTAAACTACGCAACGGATTTTTCAACACGATTTAGAGAATTTATTCCAGAATATTCAAATATTAAGTAGTGGTACCATAATCGCATTATTACTTTTTATTCATCACGACTCGTCTCTGATTCGTAATGTCACAGGACTTGACAAAACATCGAGAATTCTTTATTATTTAATGCATTATATTATACAAATCGTCGTTGTAATGCGAGAAATCATTAATTGCAAACAGCTAGTTTCAAGATAACCGTGTTTAAAAGATTTTTTGTTCTTATAATCGATATAAGACACTTACGTTTATAGTTACAAAATGCTTTTTATGAACAAAATATTGATATTTTCACCCTGCACTCTAATACTCAGTAAATTATGTAAATATTTTTACCGTAACTGAGAAATATAAAAATTAAGATAATTAATTTAAGCATACTAACTAAAAAAAAAAAAAAATATGTCCTATAGAAGTCACCAACAACACTTAGTTACTTTGCGCATACAATATATTCGACGAGAACCGCTGATATTGTCTCTTAGTTATTTCTTGCAGACGAAAGCTCTACATGAAATTAAATTTATATATTGTATACGAAAAGTACCTAAGTAACATTAATGAGCAGTGTAGCCCCAGTAATTGAGAAAACGTTAGTAAAAACATTGTCATAAATTACTCAAGTACCGTTAGTTAATTTTCATACTGTTTTTTTTGCCTTAACAAGTAGTTATGTACTTCTGACATTCTCGTATTGTCTAAAATTCAAACAAATATCATCTCAGATTGGATTTAAAAACACTTTGACATCATCAACTCATTTTGGCTAAAATGTCACTTAGTGACTTCTCGCACTACAATGACGAAATAAACCTTTTGGTATACATTCTCTAAATTGTGGTGGAAACAGCATTGTATATTTTAAAAGAACTAAGCAGTCACACAGACCTACACGAAAAGCGACTATGTGTAGAAAGATCGTTAATTTTATTAATCAAGATTTGAATTAGATGTTCCTTGTAATTAATCTCACCAAGTGTGTCGTCAATTTGTTTTTGTCCCAGACCAAAAGTGCATAACGACAGGAATTTGTTTTGATACACAATACAAGCAACAAACATTTAAAACCGTTATTTTTTCAATAAGTGAACAATCGAACAATTTACTGTTATAAATTGCTTTCGATACCCTTTGATCCGGACATTTTCTTTCAATTTATTTGGGACCTCGATTCAGTCTCATTCATGTATTAAATTTTAAATTGGGAGTGAATTGAGTAAATCAATTCTAGGCATGACGTGACGAACATTATTTATCTGCAGTCAATTTCGTCGTTTGATGGTTTAATCGTATGTAAATTTCAGTCATTTACTACCTTCATAAAAGTGAAGCATGTACTTATTTATGACAGGCTGTCAAAATATTTTTAGTTTTCTTTTCATGAACCGCTAAAATAATTATTTTCTAGGGCCCTCTGCAAATCCGCCAATCCGGTGTCTGTTCCTGTTTCTTTGTTATATCACCAACAATTTTGTTCCTTTCATTTCTTGAGCCAAACATTGAAAATCCTATCACACCTAGGGTTGCCAGGCCCAAAAATAGAAAAGCCGGACACATATTCATATTTAGCCGGACATTTTTCCCTGAAAGCATGACACACAAGTTTTTAAAAGAAAAAAGAAATTGATACTTTATTTGTGTATTTATTACTGTTATTCATTTGAGACTTACTCTACTCTTAATTATATTAATCACATTTTTTTTCTAACTATAGCGAGTCATGCGTGTCCGCGTGAGTCGCTCGCGCGCTTTTGTTTGGCATCTTTTGGTGGGGCGGGGTTGACCAAAAGCCTAATAAAAGCCGGACAGGCTGGACTTGTATGCTCCAGCCCGTCCCATCTTTGATGTCCTCCCCCAGTGACACCCTAAGCCGAGGTTCGTACCCCACAGGGGGTACCCTTAGCGAGCGCTCGCCTAGTTTTTTAATTAGCATAGTTTTTGCCCCTGGCTGGAAGCTTTGAGTGTAGTAGCTTAAGGGAGCCACAGGAAAGCCCGGTTAAATAGTCATGACCTCAGAGGTCAGCTAAGAGATGCTCAACAGAAAAAAAAATACTTGTATGCATTTGGCCGGACACGATAGTAAAAAGCCGGACACCTGGCAACCCTAATCATACCCCAGTCTTGTCCATGTCAAGCTAGGATAACTGAGCGCAGAGCTCAGCTCAACCCATAAAGGAGCAGGGCTTTAAGTTACACAATATTCCAGACTATAGTAAAACCTGGCTATGCCTAACATTATTACGACGTCGAGAACCCGTTTATAGCCGGTTCCTCCTATTAATGTCGTAACTTCATCATATCTGAATTATAAAGACAGATAACGTCAGAGCGAAGTGACCCTATTAATTTTACTGGGTGATATAAATCAAGTAATAAATCTTTCAGGAATTACTTGGATTAGGAAGGCATTTTTTTTGGTACCGTCTGAAGATATTTTTACCTGTATTTTCCATTTGTTTTGACATACGAGATAAACTTGTGTTTTTAAAAGATGACATACAGATGTGATTGAAAATAACAGCACTTAAATGATTTTTGATGAAGCCTAATGCTTTTACAGAACAATTTTAAATGGTTGATCCAAAAATAGATCCAGTTCCTGAAGTACATTTACATTTTATAAATCTGCTTCAAATGTGACTTCAAGGGTCTACGCACACGGCATTTTTTATAAGCACGTATAAAAAGTTTTCTGCCTTGAAAAACCAGCACTATTTGCGTTTGCAGTGCATATACGTGCGTCTACAGCGCGTTAATACTCTCAGTGCCACACCTTAAGTAAACATTCTTTAAATTTTTGCCAAATTAGTGACAGGCCCGGACTTTAATTTCTGCATAATAAATATATAAAGAACGTGTGCCTAAAAGATACACATGGTGCTGTAGGTGTGCGTCGTGTGCACAGGCCCTAAAATGTTACAGTTGATCTATTAGCCTGGTTGAGAAAAACTTGGTCCAAGTATGGACCCTTGCGCAAACCTTCATACTAAAAGACACTTATTTTCTAAGTAGGTATTCCTTTATTCTTTCAACACAACAGCTATACCTACCAAGGTATGGCTACCCCAGGAATATAATAATTTGCTGAAACAAGCAACTCATAAGCTTAATGTTTTTATTCGAGTATTATAAATATTCTAATGTCTCCATTATATTCATGGTAGTAGATTAAGTACGCCATTCTTTTCTACGCTTTATCGCGTTTCCTTCGTAATGTTCCATACATGTTTATTCATTTGATGCTAATGTTCTTTAATGTGTCTTGGATACTGGTATATATTGAAATACATATTTCAAAGAAATTTCTTCTTTGTGTTCTGATGTGTTTTTGTGTTCTTGTAGAATCTGCTGGAGCTTACAATCATGTATTTTTGAGAGTATTATTTTGAACACCTATTTTGAGGTAATTTATCGAGCACACCTTTAGTTAGTTTACTTTATTATAAATAAGGAGTTTTAATCCATAATCTCATATAATTTATGTTTCGTGTTATCTTTACAACTGTTCTATTTTAAAGCTCGCGGTGCGCCGCGACTCTGGCAGAATAATTTACTATGAAAACTTCACGGAAATTGTTCTACCGCTGTCGCGTCGCACCTGTTTGCGGGAGCCTTTATGAATTGTCGCATGGTGTTCCATGGATAAACCGGTCTGCGCAGGCAAAACTGTGGTGAAACTTGAGCGTGTGGTAGGCCCACACTGTTTATGCATTATGCTATATTTGTGGTTATTTTTGTGGCCTACAGTGAAAAGATGTTCACTAACCTTCACTAGATACTTAATAAGTACCTATAAGTCTTTATCAGATATAAACTACTTCTTGAATAACAAGATAATGAACTTAATCAGCTATATCTATAAGAATTAAAAAATCACTCAACTTCCTCATTTTTTTTTTGTTTATTAACGGAATGAAGTCCCACCAAAACAAAATACCAATATCAATTTAGAAACCACTTGTATCTAAAACTTAAACAATCAAGTTTGTCACAGCAAGGTGACATTATTCAATGTTCTAAACCCATCGGAACTTATGCTATTACCGCCGGGGTTACGAGCCACAGCGTCCGTTTAACTTAAATTAATTTTAAACTTCCAACCCTATTATCAGCTCGTAAACAAGTATTGATGTTGTATATTAAATGAATTTGATCATGTATTTATTCTTAGTAAAACTGGTAAAGTGAATGCTGCTGAAAAGATTTTTCCTTAATTGCCTTATTAATTAACCTGGTCAAACGCTCGCGTCAAATCGTCAATAACTTTCAATGGCATGAAAAGGTGGAAGTTTCAAGAAAGTTTATTTTCTAAAATTTACTTCCTCTTTATAAAAAAATATTTATTTATTTATTTGCTTTATTATTATGTACACACAGTAAAATACATTTAGATGTAACATAATTATAATTTGAGTACAAAGGTACTGCTTATTTCTTGAGAAATTTCTTCCAGCAGACCTGTGAAAGGAGAAATTAAAAAGAAATGTAGCATGTTTCTTTTTTCTGCCTTTCTTCTTTTTTCTATACTTTAAAGGAAGCAGTTTACCCTGTGGTTCACTATAGAGCCTAAAATCAGATTCAGGCTAGTTTTGATAAGTATCACTCTATCAGCAATTACACATAATTCTCATACAATTTTACTTCTCATTTAGCTACTACTTACAATGCTTTCAAAAATAACACATTCATTGTCTTTTCTAAAACCAATTCTGTTTTTGGATAAATAAACCAACACGTGGGTACGTTCTTTAATAAAACAGACACAACTCAAGATATATGTGTGCTACAGGGTGCTATATCACCTAAACTGTCAGCCAACTGGATTATTACTGCATTTTTATCTAATCTACTCTGTGGGATTGGAGTTTTTTGGTCAAACAGATAATGTTTTGGTGTAATGGAGTTGAGAACAGATGTTTTTATGAGTGTGTTCTAATTTTATGGTATGGACGCATTTTTTTTTTCCTTGAATTAAAATGTGTATTAGATACCAAAAGTACTGGTTATCATCAAAATGATAGTCTTTGACCTTAAAAGATCGAATTTTAAGTACCTAGAAAGAAGAAAGAAAGCAAAATATTTTATTTGCGACATGCACAGGAAATACAAACAATTAAAAAAACACAAAACTAACAAAAACATGAAACAAAAAAAAGTACATTAAAACTAACAAAATCATGAAAACAAAAAAAACCTGAGTGAAGCCAAAAAGGCTCCTATCTCAGCATAATGCTGCGATATTTAAAATACCGCAGCGCTGGTATTCTGATAAGGCCCGCTGTGTCACCTACTGGGAGATTAATTGAGATCACACAAATCTGAAACTTTTATCTGAAGGTACAAAAGGTTTGAATTTAAATACGTAGAGGATGACATAAGGTTCATCTTCTACGTATTCAAATTGAAGGTAAACTGCACTGTTGTTGTGTATTATTATTACAGTTATTTACCTATCATTTTTCAGAAGTTACTCGTGGAAGTGTGAAACGGACAGGGAAAGAGGTTAACGAAAAAAGCCAGCCTTTTATCTACCTATGAATTTCTGGCGGTAGTAAATAAAACTAGGTCGTAGTAAAGAACTCCGCATATCTACGTTATAATTTAGATATCAATCCGAACATCGCAGTTTCTGAATCCGGCCCAAGCTTTTAAACTGATTGGTAGTTCGAAAAAGCATCTTAGAGCAAATATCTATTTTCTCCTCGTGTAATTTTACGGGTGGGTTTCTAGATCTATGTAGTTATGGCTTTTAAAATGTCTCTTTGAAATTATACTTACTTGAAGCTTGATTTTCAGTTAACCTCAATTTGTATTGTTGAAACAAAGTTCTTGAACGAGGCTTGTAAACTTTCAGACATCGTCACGCTTAAAACTGTTAATACTTGCGACTGTCTTCTTCTTATTCAACGAGAAAGAAAGAGAGAGAGAGAACCGGTATACAAAAACAAAAGAAAAGAGTAAAGTGATTACAGCTGTGGGATAAAATTGAAAATTGAGAAAGTGTGAATTTGGTCAAAATGAAAATCCAAGATGGCGGCTGCATTTTTTTTTTCGTCGTTTGTTTCGTTTTTATAGTTTTCGAGGGTGCTAAATTCGATAATGAGGTCGAAATGTAAATCTAAGATGGTGGCTGCTGGTTTTAAATTTATTCGTCATGAGTGTCGTTTTCATAGTTTTCGAGGGTGCTAAAGCCGATAGTGACATTAAAATGTAAATCCAGGACGGCGGCTGACAAAATTTTTATTTTTTTAGGAGAAGGAACTTCGTTCCTGACCGCACACGTTTTTGAATTTTATTTGGGATTGTCTTACGATTGAGTCGCTCCTATGTATATCATTATCATACTAATATTTTAGTCTATACCAAGGTCCAAAGGCATTGCTGCTTTTGCTTTTTCTTCATTCGTGTCAGTACCAACTATGAGCTATAGGTATGCTAATGGTATGCAATGGTAAAACAAAAACAAAAATTTTTGACACTTGAAACTTGTGACCTTGAAACTGACCTTTTCCGGCATAACGCTTTTTAGCTACGTGACAATTTCTACAAGTCAACTCCTACCACAAGCAGCGTTAAAGAACTTCGTTCCATAAGAACACATAAACAGAACTTATAAACCTGTTTAAATGTTGGTATGGAGGCCAGATCAATAGCGTGAAATGGGCGGGTTCTCTGTCAGAACCATATGGGTTGGAGTGCGGGGTGAGGCAGGGAGGGTTGAGCTCCCCTGCACTTTTTAACTTATATGTTGATGCACTAATTGTTGCTCTCAGCAGTCATCATGTCGGTTGTCATGTTGATGGAGTTTGCCTGAACAATATCAGCTATGCGGACGACATGGTGCTGCTGAGCGCTTCGGTTTGTGGCATTAGAACATTGTTGCAGATTTGTGAGGCATATGCTGAAGGACACGGTCTGAAATACAATGTTACGAAAAGCCAGTTTATGGTGTTTGAGGCCGGCTCTAAATGCCCTATGACAGTACCACCCATCAAACTGTACGGGGTTCCCTTGGTAAAAGTGAACCATTTTAAATACCTAGGACATTTAGTTACAGTCGGTCTCAGGGACGATACTGATATCGAGAGGGAGCGGAGGGCGTTATCAATTAGAGCAAATATGATAGCCCGCAGGTTTGCACGCTGTTCTAAGTCGGTCAAGCAAACACTTTTTAGAGCTTATTGTACCTCATTATACACGTGCAGCTTGTGGGGGAATCACACCCAAAAAGCATACCAAGCCCTCCGCGTCCAATATAACAACGCCTTCAGAGCGCTGATGGGGCTGCCGCGACACTGTAGTGCCTCGGGCATGTTTGCCGATGCTAGCGTCGACTGCTTTTATGCTACGATGCGTAAGCGGAGCGCGTCTCTGGTGCGCAGGGTGCGCGGCAGCCCCAACAGCGTTCTGATGATGATAGCTAACAGGCTCGACTGTCCGTACATGCGACGCTGCAGTGACTTGCACGTCACCTACAGTCGTCTGTAATTTTATGTTGTGACAATGTAAGTGTTGTATGTAAGGTGGTGTTTTGTTTTGTATTTTATTTTAATGTTTAAATGTATTGTTTGATTAAGTTATGTGTGATATATTGTATTTTTGTATATTTGTGTATGAGTCATTGTAACTCGATGAAATAAAATAAATAATAATAATAATAAGTCATGGGACACCCGGTTGAAACGAAGTTCTTTTCGCTGTAATTACGTATTACTACAGAGCCATCTAGTAAAAGTTTTCAGAAGCTCTAAACTTATGTATACTAGATGGCTCGGTATTAAAAAAACAAAAATTTTTGACACTTGAAACTTGAGACCTTTAAACAGACTTTTAAGGGTATTAGACTATTTAGTTACGTGACGATTTCTGCGAGTCCACTCCTACCGCAAGCCGCATTAAAGAACTTCGTTCGAATTAGTAGCTGACTGCTCAGAATGTACCAAACGTAATTATTTAAGTATCACCTGGAACCCATTAAATTGCTTCTGCCTGCAACAGCATTTAGTTTAGTTTTAAATCAATCCTTAATACGTTTATACGCAGATAAAAATCTAGTAAATCTCTTTTGATGAATAAAATAACCCAACCCAATTCTACCACACCAAAACATTCTCTTCACATCCTATTACACCACAAACTAAATTCGCCACTATCTTAATAAATCACCCACCGTACATAGAGTACAGGTTTTCAATTAATAAAGCTCAGTGTTGCGCCGCGACAACACAACAATCAATGTCATGTTCTCTGTATTCGCTCGGATACCCAACATGTCGCCTAGAGTTCCGTTACAATTTGTAGTGTTGCCGACACATGATCTGTTGTTGTTGTAAATGTGTAAAAAGGTTAGATACGATTAGATATTTTCATTGAATCATTAAGGAATCATTTCATTTCATTTTATACAAAATTGTCAAACTTTCATTGCTTAATTAAGGCGATCTTATCTTATCTTATCTTATCTTATCTTTTGGCTACTCTGTACTCAGACCAATATGTGTGTATTTATTTTATGTCATTTTTGTAATGTGCGGTTTGTTTGTGCATAATAAACACATAACCGCTGAGTTTACAAAGACAACCCTTTTTCTCAGGATTGCGTTGAGGTATCAACTTGAAATTAATATCAAATACGTAGGTTTACGGTTTCTTGGAACAATAAAAAAATCAAGATTCTAGGTCAACGCATTAAAAAAGAAAACCATTTATGCGACATATTTTGATACTCGCAAATAAATCAAAACCTATAAGGTGCTTCCTGATGAATCATATAATTTGACAAGAAGCAAGGTCTCACGCAAAGGAAAAAGTCCGAAATTTGCTAATTTGTAGATCTGAATCATAAAAAAAAAAAAAACGTGTGCGGTCAGGGGACCCCCGTCAGGAACGAAGTTCTTTCTCACGTATGATTTAAAACAAAAACTATGTTATTGCAGCCGCCATCTTGGATTTACATTTTGACCTCACTATCGGCTTTAGCACCCTCGAAAACTACGAAAACGACACCCATGACGAAAAATTACATTTTGACCTCACTATCGGCTTTAGCACCCTTGAAAACTATGAAAACAACATTCATGACGAATATTTTCAATATTTTCGAAGCCGCCATCTTGGATTTACATTTTGACCAAATTCACACTTTCTCTCTCTTTCCGGTATGTGGTGTACTCGGGCCGATGTTTACAATTTTATCCCATGACACTAAAATCACTTTATTCTTTTATTTTGTTTTTTTTGCTGGTGTTCTCTCTCTCTCTCTCTCTTTCTCTTTGGATTAGAAGAAGACAGTCGCAAGTATTAACACTTTTTAGCGTGACGATTTCTGAAAGTTTACAAGCCGAGTTAAAGAACATCGTTCCAAAAAAAAAAACGATTAACTTACATTTGCAGAACTGACCATGGTGACGTATATTGATGAACTAGCTGCGCCCCGCGGTCTCAAAATTCAAAATTCAAAAGTCATTTATTCAAACTAGGCTGCACTTTTCGAACGTCAAAATTACATAAGACAGTCCCCCAAAAACGCCCACCCTTCACCACTTCCTAGTGCCTTTAGCTGGGAAGAAGAAGTGGCGCAACAAACTCCCAGCAGCACAGCTGTCTGTTCAAGTCATTCTCATTCTTGATGCCCCAACAACCGATTTCAACGAAAGCCATAGCTTCAGTTCATGTAGAAGAAATGTTTGTTAGGTAGGATACTTTTCATCAAGGTGGATGAAATAGTTCTTCAAGAATGCGAGTTAAACCGTAAGCAACAGCTAGTGAGTAAAAAGCAAAATGTCACTTCCTCTAAATATAAAGCTGGCTGCGCCCCATGGTTTTACCCTCATAAGTCTCGATCCCGAGGGAATATCGGGATAAAAAGTATCCTATATGTTAATCCAGGTTATAAACTATCTGTGTGCCGAATTTCATCCAAATCCGTTCAGCGGTTTGAGCGTGAAGAAGAGACAAACATACACATACACACTCACAAAATTTCGCCTTTATAATATTATTAGTAGGATGGGAGAACATGTTTTTTCAACAACAATGTTAAGTTTGTTCTTGGGATAAATTCATCCCAATTACGGAATCCTTCATTGTGCGTGGTTCGATCACTTTGCCAATTGTTTTATCCGATTCTGTACCTATGTTTAGAACATGAAGAGCTATTAACTTTTCTTAACAAGAATTTCTCAATAACAGCCCGGAATTTCAATTTGTGCCCTGAGGTTGTGGCAAAATAATTATGAAGAATACCTACAGCCTCTATTTGTAATTTTCATAACAAGGTTCTTGAATAATGATTCAAAACTTTGCGTGACCTTGTCTTAACCTTGCCGAACTTTATTTTCTAATAAACAAATCCCTGGAAGCTACGTTAACTTTGACCTACGCAAAGTTAAAAACTGCTTATGAAAGTTTCAGGAGTTTCTTACTTAGGAATGTTTTTTCAATTTTAACATCGTAATTATACAGTATACACCTTTATTTTTTTAGTTGTAACCTCACGTTCCCACGGGCACATTTTTCTAAGGCGCATCCCTAGCGCGTTAAGACGAGGCACTCCAAAGATAATTTCCACGCAAACTCCGCCCCAATGCACCCTACCGCTCCACTATGTGCTAAACACTGACGCATCAGTAATAAAGTTGAATATCGCGTGCGCTCTTTGGTCGTGTTCACGCACGGAACTAAATGTCGTAAGTCTCAATTCTTATTTCGTTTATAACTAAAGTAATAATTGATCTAGAGAAAAATATCTTATATTAGGATAATAAACTATATTATTTTCCTTACTGTCAATAATTATTTTAGACACAAAAGCCGAGTACCTATATATCTTGTTTTTGTTTCAAATAATCTTCGAAAAGACATGATTTTCGAAAAAAAAATGGTTCGACAGAAAATGTTCCAATTACGTGACTGTCTTATATTTGGAAAGAAAAAGATCCAATAAATCATAAACTAAAGTTCCATTTTGATTGTATGCATGACTTTTTCAGAATATTAATGTAAATTAACATACAATTTAGTGAGCCTCCTCTTAAAAAAACGCGCTGTTGTATTCTCAACCCCGCGCGCCGCCGCCGCCGTGAGTAGTGCGTGGTGAAAAAAAGTCGCGTTAAAAAAGCTCCCGTACGAACGTGGCTAAGTTCATGGCATGCAATGAATGATACCTAGGCTCAGAATGGGTACTGTTTGAAAAAATTTTACATCTTTCATCAGACAATAGAAAAAAAAAAACCAGCCTAGTGCGTGTCGGACTCGCCCATGAAGAGTTCCGTAGCAGCAAGTAAAATTGAATGAAAGGTAAATTGCGGTTTACGATTTATGACGTATTAAAAAAAAACTACTTGCTAGATCTCGTTCAAACCAATTTTCGGTGGAAGTTTACATGGTAATGTACATCATATATATTTTTTAAGTTTTATCATTCTCTTATTTTAAAAGTTACACACACACATTTTACCACTTTGAAAGTGTCGTCACAGACAGACGGACAGACAGACAGACATGACGAATCTATAAGGGTTCCGTTTTTTGCCATTTGGCAACAGAACCCTAAAAACCAGCCTAGTGCATATCAGACCACGCACAATGTAGGGTTCCGTAGTTGGGATGAATTTATCCCAAATACAAACTTAACATTGTAGTTAAAATACATGTTCTCCCATACATTCCAACTGCAAATGTAAGTTTGTACGTACAATATTGAGAGATTTACAATGTTATTTTGAGACCATAGACTTTTTATAGTTTTTCCTGTAATCTATGAGTAAAGAACCATTCTCTGTATTTTTTGCAAAACTTTAGGCTCAGTAGTTTCGGAGATAAGGGAGGGTCATGGTTAATTTTCATAAATTTTCTTAAATATCTTTAAATGCATTTATTTTAAAAAAAATGAGATTCTTGCAACAAGCCCTTTCATTTAATATGTCACACGGTAAAGTTAGAAAAACTTTTTTTTTAATTTTCTTATTTGCCCCCCAAAAGTGACCCTCAAAATCAAAATTCATTTATTTACGCTACACGTCCGTGTTTGGGTCACAGAAATACATAATTATGTGCACCAAATTTCAACCTAATCGGTCCATTAGATTCGGAGCAAATTGGCTGTGACAGACGGACAGGCATACAGACACACGAGTGAATCTATAGGGTTCCGTTTTTCCTTTTGAGGTACGGAATCCTAAAAAAACTGTTAAATTGGTAGCGGGGCTGATTACCCTCACCCTGGATGAGCCAGACGTATTTAAGTGACGTCATGCGTATGTGCTCTCCAAAGTCTCTTAACACGAGGTGAAAGGTACATTTACTTGTATTGGCTTTATTGATCGCTGTATTGTCAAAGCGACCTTTATCTACTTGACTTTTGACCTGTGTGGGATGGTATAATGTGTCGAAATTGTCACTTTGACCTTAACTGCGTTTATTCTGTAAGTTATAAGTGATAAGTAATAAAGAATTGCAATTACAATACTGAATTTGATGTTGTAAACGTTCTAGGTGTAAAAAAAGCATTTGGAAAGTTTTCAAATACTTTTTTACATCTAAAACTAAATATTCGGTGTTACGATATTAATGACTGCATTTTGTAATTTAGTTCTCTAGTTAGCCACATTTCTTAATTCTATACAATATTGCCAAATTAATCAAAACCGGTAAATATTTGACAGCTATTTACGACGTTGCCAACTTTTAGGATAAAACCTCTTAAATACAGAACTCATAATATTATTTTTTCAATTTTGTCTGTAAGTATAATTTATAATAATGTAACACAAAAAATCTAGACATTTTTGTCTTTTTTCTCGCAATTTAAATACATATTTCAGTACACGGCAATTAGCCTTAATTTTTATGTAAATTTTAATACAGCCTAAAAGCGTAGGTATATAGGAAAATTGGTACAATGTCGGAGTGACCCCAGAGGCTCATTCATCAAAACAGGCATAATCTTGTTTCCATCCCAACATGGACACATTGAACGATATTTTTTATTCATTCGTTCATTCGTTCGTTCTCTTTTATTTTGTAGATCACCAAAACATTCATTTATTTCCGCGAGCTTTGAGTGAATTGTTCGAAAAGCTTTGCCTGTATATTATGACGTATTAAGTTATTAAGTAGGTCTTTGTTACCGGGAAATGTTTTTACAGCATAAAATTTATTAATGCACGTGAAAATTTTATGATATTTGGAAACAATACAGGTCCTCTTTTGTGATGTATGCCCTATTGTTATTCGAGTGTGTGAGTTGACAGGTGTTATGTATTTATTCATATTGACAGCTTTTATTTTCATCGTGTAGGTACGCACCTGAATTAACGCGTTCTGAATTATTTATTACACGAGATTATTTGTATATGTATCTTCATTTAGAATGATGTGCACCCTGATTACACCATGATCAAAGTTCCTGTTCCATCATTCAAATGTCGTGATTTCTTTGATTTAATTTTAAAAATGTATTATTTTTATATCGATTTATAATAATCCACTGTGGCAACACTGTCAAAATACAAATTTTAATATTATCAGAAACTTCTAAATACATACACACACATAACATCACGCCTTGTTTCCCCGAAGGGTTGGGCAGAGGTGTACCTGTAGTAGATACACCCACATTTCGCCAGTTATGTTTAAGTCCCATGTAATAGGGGGCGAGCCTATTGCCATCAAGCGGGCCCAAATCCAGACTCCGGGCTGCTACTGAGAAATTCCAGATAGAAAAAGCCAATAACACTTTGCCCGACCCGGGAATCGAACCCAGGACCTCATGCTCAGCAGTAGCGCTTGCGACCACTAGACCAACGAGGCAGTAAACTTCTAAATGTAATTTCATTATGGCAACTGAATATATTATTTTACTTTGGCAACATTTAGAAATGACGGTTAAGATATTATCGTTATTTCTGGGTAGTTGTCGTTTGATTGTGACATAGTGCAGTAGTGTGAATTAAAAGTATTAGCAAGAAAAGAGTGTTTCCTTTATACAAAGTTGATCCTAATTCGCCTGATAAGTAACTTTGTACCCTGTGTTCTTTGTACCCTATGTTATTTGACAAGTCCCTGGCTACTATACCGCCAAGTTTCATGAAAAGTGTACCAAACAGACCGTCTTTAATTGCTTTTTATGTAGTGTTCATCCATATTATTTTAAAAGAACACAGCACTTTTAAAAGAATTGCATGAACTGGCACAAAAGACCCGTATTCAAATAAAACCTTATTTCGCTTTTAGCTACTTAAAAAAATGGGGTCAGCATTTAAATATCCTGCCCGGGCGATTCCCAAAATGCATATAAATCACGTAGAATAACCGTCTCTTCTCTCGGACGCTGTTTTTATTGTATTTCTAATTCCATTACACGGAAAACACTGTGTTTATTTCTCAAGACGGTTTGCTTTAAAATGTTTAAATCAATTGGACACGGTGTCTGCACAGTGTGATAGATGGAAAATGGGGCTTTATTTCTTGAACACGTTGAAAACTTTAAAATAAAAATTTGTAAGTAATGTTTTGGAATAAGATAAAATAAGATTCAAACTTAATCGTTAAGGTATTCAATTTTGAATTAAATATGATCTAAAACACTGATAAATTACTGAATGATTTTGAATTCGGTATTTCTATCCCTTTTTATTTTTGTTTACATGTAGGATAAGGGACTCCTATGAATAATTTAATCTCTTAGTCGAATTTAACCGTTCCACAAAAATATTGTTTTACTTAAAACACTCAAATGTCCGAATATTGACCTCAGTAGTAAATGCTTAACCTATTTCCGTTGCATAATTAACCTCATCGAGAAAACACTTCATCTCTTTAATTGCCTGAACTTTATCAGTCCTTTTTAACGATGCGGCCATAATGTTTTTAATGGATTTTTCTGTGGCTAATTATCGAAAGCCACGCGAATTAAATGTTTATGGAAAACTTATTGCAGTGCTCCTTTAATTATGGCTACTGGTTTGGATATTATGGTAATGGTGTCCAATGGATTTTTGTGTGGAAAGAAATGAATTATTCTGCAAATGGATTATTATGTGGAAATTGAAGGCTGTGTTTTTTGATTTGCAAATCGGTGATGCACTCTTTTTTGTCTTGGATAGCAGAATTATTTAGCGTTTATATAGTTAAGATTGAAGCATCTATTTTACTCCTTTTTTCTTTTAATAAATTTAGTATTACAAATATACCAAATTTATTAAAAACTTATCTTAATATTATTGTCGTTGACTGCTGTATTAAACCTTATTCCATAGAAAACTTTCAAAGCCCTATTGAGATACAGCTAAACTATTTCTAAAGAGAGAAGATCAGTTGTATGCAAGGACATCACAAAGCTATGAGAACCGATATTCAAAACATCTTCGATAGACCAGCCAAATGAGTTTTCCGAAGAACAACGACGGACGGAGATTGGAATTGAGAACTGCGGCCATTTAATGAGTACCGTAGAAATAAAACCAAGTTTATAGGTTATTCCACTTTTACGAGAACGTTGTAGAGGATTTGGAATGCAGTCAATTGAAAGTTAAAGTCAAAATAATCCGTAATTTAATTTCGTTTAGTAGCAAGTAAACGTGTAGGGAAAGTAAAACTGTGGTTTAGTTTTTATCATTCCCGTAAGAAATGGGGGTTTGGCAGGATGATAATTGAATAAATGTTTTTTTTTTACAGATAAAACAGCGAGCCTGACAGTAGTCGCATTTGATGTGTAACATCTGACATCTTGTCTGACGTTTAAAAGATATAAACAATATTCACCATCACCATCATCATCATCCTGTTTACAACCTCTCGGAAAATGTGTTGGTGCCATCTGACGGCCAACTCTAGCACCGCGCGCGCTTATTGGTCAAATCAAATAGCGCGTGCTTTCACGGCTTCCTGTTACACACTTCCGTCCTTTTTCACGAAATCACTCCCACAGATTGCAGGAAAGCGAGAGGAGAGATGTTACACACCAAAAATAAGTGTATATAGCGTTAATTTTTAATGAAAAATGGCTTCTATTTGCACTTTGAAGATGTTTACATAATTATGTCCATGTTTTCCTAAGTCTGTTTTAAAAACAAGCTGCTTACACTAACAAGTCATGCACAATTTTTTTTAATTAAGGTTTTAAGTTAAATTAAACTAATAATCTTCAAAATTATTTATAAAGAAATATTTCTTTAAGCCTTAATAGAAACCTGAAACCTGAAATGTTCTCACATGTATAAGTTCAACACGAATGATGTAACCAATATTTTGTAACAATATTTTGATTTAAAAGAGTGTCCGTGGAGTTTCTTGCCCGTTGTTCTCCATAGGTACCTACTACGCTTTGGAATGGGCAACTAGCTTCATTTTTCTGACTGTCCGACCCCTTGACAATTCAAAAGTACCTGTAATTGGTTTATTTGAAATAAATGCTTTGAGTTTGACTAAGACGCTGCACTACCAAATTTTTTTTTAAAAGTTTTATTTATGTTATCGTCTTTATTTGATGTCTATCAGCTTCCATGCAGATGTTACTCAATTTTCTTTCTAATTTCTCCTATTTTAGTTCCATAGCAATCATCTCAATCCATTACACGCCTGCTCGAGTAGGCCACATTGAAGCTCAATCCTAGGCCTTTCGCAAACATTCTAAATTATACCTATAAAAAATGTCTATAAAAACTTTTAATTACTTACGTATAATTAAACCGGCAGAGATCCGAATCGTTCGCCGGCGGTGCAGGCACGGCGGCCCAATGCACGGCCCGTCCACCGCTGGTGACCGCGGCTAGCAACCGCTGCCGACAACCGCACGATGACCACACGCTTGCACTTGCTATGCCGCCCGCCTGATGGAATTAATGGTTAGGTTGGTGACAAATGAGAATTTAAAATGGGGTTATTGGAGTTACTTTTTTGTAAGAATAGGAATTGGTTGTCACATTAGTAGGCTAGGAGTGAATACGGCACAGTGAATTTCAGAAAAAGTTCGGCTTTATGGATCGTCGCTTCGATATCAGTCATACCGCTATGATAGACTCATTTAAAATCTCGATGTGTCACACGCCTTTTTTTTTTTTTGGGTGGGATATTATCAAATAACTTCTCCCGCTCTGGGTGGAGCGGGAGGGCGTGTCAGACTCTTACTGACTAAAACCCACCCGTGTTCCTTCGGTTGCCCTGTTGCCGGGGGCCACGATGTCCCTTTCGGCCCTTATTCGCAGCCCCAGCAGGCATTGGCCCTAACGGACCCCGTCAATTCTGCTGACATCTCTTTGAGGCGCGTGTGGAACACAACGCGCCGTCAACCCGGGCTTGGTCCTTATCGGACGGCGAGCTACCCATTGCTCACCGTCCGCAAGCCCGCTCCTACGGTGGCCGGAAATCGGCTCGCAATTCCCGCCCCGGGCGTCTCCTCCTGCATGTGTCATACGCCTGGGTACTGTATTGATGCTAGTCGTTACAAGTGGACAGAAGTCTCAAAGTCTGACAGTATAACTTAAGTATATCAATCGCGAGATCTGTCAGAGCTGACTATACAGGGTGGCAGGGACATCGACGCAAAAACTGTTACCATTGGATTCAGTACATGATTCTGAACCGCGTTGAAATTATTTTTCGTTTGTTAAAAAAAAAAATCTGCTGTTTCATAGAAAAGTGCAATATCTACGCGGTCAAAATGTATGGAACATTTGATTTAAAAAAATAACCGACTGAAAATTTCAACGCAGAGGGGTTCAGAATCATGTATTGAATCCATGGTAACAGTTTTCGCGTCGGTGTCCCTGCCACCCTGTATAATTCCATGAAAAATACTTAATATTTATCAACATTAGTTTGCTTAGGTGGTTAACCCAATCTTAGTTAAATCATCTACTGATAAAACATTACATCTTCTTAACGATGCTAAAATAGGTGACATTCAAACGACTAAACATTAATACGGTAGAGTGTAGACTTAGTAAAAGGATCCTGTTGCAAACGTTTACAGTCTTCAAAACGAAAACGTAAACTACGTAGTCTAGGTGGAAAACTTACTCCAGAAACCTGGTACATAAAGTATTTAACTCACAACCAAACTTGTTACGTTTACTACAAGTATTAATAACTACCTGCAGAGGTGTCGGCAAGTTTTCCACGAGTAGGTAGCATTTGGACGTGGAGTTCCATCGACGGATCCTTTCGCGAGCTAAGACGTAGTGGGTTTCTATCTCCTTGCCTTCAACTGCTACTAACTCCGCCTAAAACAAATGAAAGAGCAATGTTACGGTTGACGGTATTTCAGTTTAGCTTACGCAGGCGAAGACAGTATTTTATTAATAAACAGTATAGAAAGAAAAAGAGAGAAAATTGCGTTTATTGGCATTAAGACAGAAAAATACACCTCAAAACTATAAAAACAGAAAACAATGATTATAATGCCAAAAGGGCCTCAGCTCAGCATAATGTCAGATGGCAACACAAAGTGTACCACCTGACGCTGATTTTCTGCTGCAACCCACGAGTGTCATACGCTAGAATAATAATAAACACAAATATGGAAGTGTCAGTCCGTTTTAATAAATAAATTAAAGAAAATAATATAACATAGGATAATATAAAAAAAGTTGAGATATATCAAATAAATGTTGTGACATGTAGAAATTCGAAGACATGTGACATCTACCAACCCGCACTGGGCCCGCGTGGTGGATTACGGCCCACTCCCTCTCACAGAGAGGAGGCCTGTGTCCCAACAGTGGGAACATTTATAGGCCGATGATGATGATGAGGTACATGTGTGTGTATGATGGTCACACTGCTGGAAGTCAGATCTTCTCTATGTGAGAAGGATCGGACCACGCGGGCCCAGTTGGAGTTCGTGGACGTTGTGTCTCCGAATATTTCGTTCTAAGAAGTACAAAAGAAAAATTCAAAATCAAAATATTTTATTTCTCATAAACCTACTTTTTTTCTGTATCAATATGACTAACGTTCTTAGTAATTGATTACAATCTAGCCTAATAGACTAATAAGTAATTTAATTATAACTTAATATTTTACGATATAGATTATGTTATATCTAAGAATAGTGTCAATTTGCACTTTTACACAAAGTCAATTTCGTAGCACTTTCTTAGGGTCTGATAATAATTGATAAAACATTTTGTTCATGTGTTATATGTTTAGCATAGCATTGTTACTATTTATTATTAATTCACTACACTAAAATAATTTGTTTAGTTCTCTTTAGCCTACGCACTATGTCCGTGTTGTCTAGCAGCTGAATTGCCTCGACATTCACATGTCGGTGGAGTCTGTGTCCGTGGGCTTCAGCAAATTTTTGGATGATGGTGGTGACGAGTTCAATTTTAAGGTCACGGTGTAGGTCGTTATTTCTAATGTACCGGTGCATTTACAACATCCCTGAGTACTTTGTTTTGGAATTGTTGAATTATTTTGACGTTGCTTTGTTTAGTACAGCCCCAAAGTTGGAATGCCATATGTCCAAATTGGCATAAGAATATGCTTGTATAATATAAGTTTATTATGTATTGATAGGCGAGATTTCCTTCCGAGTAACCAATACATACTTTTAACGTATGTTTAGTTTCTGTCTTTCTTTTTGACGTGAGATTTCCAACGCAGTTTGGCGTCAAAAGTTATGCTAAGGTATTTATTTGGCTGTATAAGGCACATGCATGCCGTTGCAGTGTTTATTAGTGAAGTCAATGTGAATTGATTTTGATTCATTCAGTTTTATCTTCCACTTTTGTGTCCAGTCATAAACTCTGTTCACAGCTAGTTGAACTTTTTCGACTGCATCTTCAAAGATCGCAATGGTGTTGTTTTCCAGCTCAGGGATATCGCAAGTGTATATGTAGCAAGTACAGGATTGGGCCTAACACACTTCCTAGTGATACCCCGGCTTTTATAGTTTTTAGCTCGGAATATGCATCCTCTTGCCTTATTCTAAACATTCTTCTTACATAAACCTACGTGGGCACTTATGAAACGTCAGAAGCTAGATGCACATGTTTTCTGACAGTATGTACTTTCAGAGTTTTTACAGGTGGAGAAGTAAGTACAGTAAGCGCTCAAAAGTGCATGAGCACGCTAAGAGTCGTATTGCTGTGAACACGCGGTATAGCTCGTACATTTGTATGTGTAAGCAACACGATACACACACCACAGATAACGCAGTTACACGAAACAACAATATATTTCCGTCGCTTTAAACATGCTAGCACACACGCACTATGCGCGTGAACTTGACCAGTTAATGGCATTGCTAAAATTCGATAGTTACTTAACAAGCGCAGATAGCAGAAAGCGTTAAGCATTGGTATGGAATTCAATCTGCCTCAGGTTCTAATCTCGTGAAACACAGTGCGGTTTTTTGCAAATATTATTATTTTTGTTTTCGATAATAATATTTTTTAAATATTGCTGCTTTTTTATGTTGTTATTGCAATAAAGGTTTTAGAATAAAAAATGCGTGATATATGATAACAAAATTAAAAAATATATGTTTATTCGTTATATTTATTTTACATAAGTTAATAAACTGCTACAATTATTTATCATTACTTCAGCTGAATAAGATGTGAAATAGATGTCAAGAAACTTAGAAGCAGTTTGTATTATTTAGACATATTTAAATTATGAAATATTTTAAATTTTTAATGGATTTTTTCACCATAAATATTAAGCTTTGATCATGGTCGAAGTAATTAAGTAATAAATAAGAATATTAGACTACTTAAAATGTAAAAAACTACTTACAGAATAGGTAATTTTAAGGTTAAATATGGGCAGTTTGTTTATATTTTATTTGTATTAATTATTTTACATTTTATTTGACTTTAGTAAATATTGGTTGTTATTGAGGTTAAAGCTTAAGTATTCATTTTCTTTACGAAAAGAAGATTGAAACTAAACCTCAAATTTTTATCCTAAAATAATACTATTACTAAAATAATATTAAACAATTTCGGTATATCTGCAAGAAATACGACAAACACCCTATTGAAACGTGCTTAAAAAATTCGTAACCATAAATTCATGCAATAACGAATCTGTTGTTTATTAAGTTGGTACGGTCAATTTTTTTTTATGTCAAAAACGGTTTTCTAGCTGGTCTTCAGTGATGCAAGCCTTCAGAGTGCACGGCGAACGGTTCATAATGACGTGTTTTTAATAATTCAGCAAAATGTCTCGTTGGTATGAAACCATTTGTTTCATTCACCATTTGACGTCGCTGCTACTCGATAATAAGCCCCTTCCTCATATCTCTTAACCCTCACAGTATTTCTCTAGAACAAAGAAAAACATTGTTTTTATTACACATAATACCTTATTATTTATTATTCACTAATCGAATTAAACCTCACAATGAATTTAAAACTTTAAAGGCATCTGTCTCAACAATACCTCTGTTCTATCAACAATACCCTTGATTAAGATTTATGTTTAGTAAAATATGAAATATATTAATGATAACACTCACACTTAGTCCGGTTTCATTAGATATTCACTTCACTTTTACGCAGCGCAATAATATTCTCTGATCTGATCTGATCTCTTCAATATATTTTATGCCTGCTTTTTGATAATAATAACCACAACACTGCGCTAAATACTCGTCACCAATATTATCCACGAACCAAAAAAGTTCTATTAATTGAATACTCGTAACAAACTGCATCTACCCCACAGAAATCGAAATAATTTACTTAGTTTTTTGTGGTCTACCTGCTAAACTTTAATATTTATGTGAACAAGACGAATGAAACTAAAAACGAATGATGATTATTGAACTAGTCATTGGTTGCAGACAAAGTGAGTGTGTGTGTGTAATGTGCGTGTCTACAGTATTGTAACAACTTATAGAAGAAGGTCGTAAGTCAAACCGAAGCGTCAGTCTATTGCTTTGTGAGATTGCTCATGGACTTTTGGTCGGCACTGTACATAAATTACAGAAATTAGATTTGCTTAGTTAATTTAATTTTTCATTAAATTTGAAGTCCAAAAAAACTCAATCAATCTGCCTAGCCTTTTCCCAACTATGTCGGGGTCGGCTTCCAGTGTAACCGGATGCAGCTGAATATCAGTATTTTACATGGAACGACTGCCTATCTGAGCTTCAAAACCCAGTAACTGGGTAATACGATACCCCTTGGTAAGACTGGTTGTCAGACTTTGGGGCTTCTGACGACCCATAACGACTGTCAAAGAGCCACGATTGACAGCCGAGACCAACAGCTTAACGTGCTTTCTGAAGTACGCAGGAGTCTCGGTATGTAAAGACCAACCCCGGTGTGCTACCCATCCAAGGACCAACCCTGGCAAGCGTAGATTAACCTAATGGATCGACCCGTGCGGCTGTTATTACTTAGCCACGAGCTCCTCCGTAGTGCAAAAAACCTAAAACCATAAGCATAATATGTTTCGATGACCTTAATATTTAATTATCAATGATCCTCCCGCTGCGTCTATCTATCTGTCTGAACGTGATAAACTCAAAAACTATCGAACGGACTTTTATACGGTTTTACCAATGGTCGGAGAAAGGTTTAGGTGTATCATTCATTAAGGTTTTGTGTAAACTGGCTGAAATATGACGATGATTGTTGAAGATGTCGGAAAAATCATGCCGACTGCGAGGTTTATGGGCGTGCGCCGCGTAAACCAATAGTTTTATGAAAACAACGTATTACGGAATTATTCTTATCAAAAACATATTTTAAACTGTAGCAAGGGTAAATATCTATCTGCATTTTTCATTGCTCTCTGGACCCAATTCTAAAGTCGCGGGCAGAAGCTAGTAAAAATTCATAAAAAACAAAACGTACAAAAATCACAAAAAACTAGGACGGACATTGAAGATATGAAAAACGTCTGCAAAGTTAGCAACTTCTAGCTGAATAAAATTCATTCTGGATTTGTAGATTTTTTGCCAAAATGAAAACTTGAAGAGATTCGTGAAGTTTTTCTTGAAAGATTTGTTTGTATAAAAGACGATTTCAAACTTCCCAGACAAATCAAAATTAATTTATATAAACTTTTATATATTATTAAATGTATTATAAACAGAAAAAATAAAAATTTTTGTATGTTTGTTTGTTACAATTTCACGCTAAAACGGCTGAACGAATTTGAATGAAATTTAGCACATGGGTTGACCATGATCTGGGTTAGAACATAGGATACTTTTTATCCCGATATTCCCACGGGATCGAGACTTATGAGGGTGAAACCGCGGGGCACAGCCAGTTTTAAATTTAGAGGAAGTGACATTTTGCTTTTTACTCACTAGCTGTTGCTTACGATTTAACTCGCATTCTTGGAGAACTATTTCATCCACCTTGATGAAAAGTAGTATAGTTTTAAGGTGTATTTTTCTGTTTTAATGCCAATAAACGCAATTTTCTTTCTTTCTTTTCTTTCTTTTTCTTTAACAAACATTTCTTCAACATGAACTGAAGCTATGGCTTTCGTTGAAATCGGTTGTTGGGGCATCAAGAATGAGTATTTTATCATTAGTAACTCCACAAATATTCTAATCCACACAACGATTTTGTACAATAATTTTGTTTTTTCAGACACAAGGATAATACTATTTTACAACGATACCATCATACACAATCATCCATTGTAACAAATAAACGGATGTGGTAATAGACGGATCAAATGGTACGACCTTGGCTGAACTAACAGTGCTATCAATAAATTATATTACAATAGCTATTTGCATTTTGATCGCTTGTTTACTTACATAGTTATTATATGTACACACGGCGATATTGTATCAAGCTATACACAGTGTTAGTCTTTAAAATGTGCACATATCGAAATGAGGGACGCTATGCTTAATAAAAAAATAAATAAAAAAAATTAGTTTGGCGGCTTATTGATAAATTTTACGATTATTGTAAAAAAAAAACCAGATTTTTGCTAAGAAAACAAGTTTATTTTCAATTGAAGGTAGTTTTTTTCTACAATTTTCATTTTATGAGGACGCCTAATTACTTCCAATCATTATGGAAATTATTTCATCGCGATAGATCATTCAGTTTAAAAGTTACACCGTTTTGTTAAAAAAAAATTTAAATTCTATAATAAAAATATATATTTTTTTCCCTCATTTCGATATGTGTACAGTAAGCGCTCAAAAGTGCATGAGCACGCTAAGAGTCGTATTGCTGTGAACACGCGGTATAGCTCGTACATTTGTATGTGTAAGCAACACGATACACAAACCACAGATAACGCAGTTACACGAAACAACAATATATTTCCGTCGCTTTAAACATGCTAGCACACACGCACTATGCGCGTGAACTTGACCAGTTAATGGCATTGCTAAAATTCGATAGTAACTTAACAAGTGCAGATAGCAGAAAGCGTTAAGCGTTGGTATGAAATTCAAACTGCCTCAGGTTCTAATCTCGTGAAACACAGTGCGGTTTTTTGCAAATATTATTATTTTTGTTTTCGATAATAATATTTTTTAAATATTGCTGCTTTTTTATGTTGTTATTGCAATAAAGGTTTTAGAATAAAAAATGCGTGATATATGATAACAAAATTTTAAAAAATATGTTTATTCGTTATATTTATTTTACATAAGTTAATAAACTGCTACAATTATTTATCATTACTTCAGCTGAATAAGATGTGAAATAGATGTCAAGAAACATAGAAGCAGTTTGTATTATTTAGACATATTTAAATTATGAAATATTTTAAATTTTTAATGGATTTTTTCACCATATATACTAAGCTTTGATCATGGTCGAAGTAATTAAGTAATAAATAAGAATATTAGACTACTTAAAATGTAAAAAACTACTTACAGAATAGGTAATTTTAAGGTTAAATATGGGCAGTTTGTTTATATTTTATTTGTATTAATTATTTTACATTTTATTTGACTTTAGTAAATATTGGTTGTTATTGAGGTTAAAGCTTAAGTATTCATTTTCTTTACGAAAAGAAGATTGAAACTGAACCTCAAATTTTTATCCTAAAATAATACTATAACTAAAATAATATTAAACAATTTCGGTATATCTGCAAGAAATACGACAAACACCCTATTGAAACGTGCTTAAAAAATTCGTTACCATAAATTCATGCAATAACGAATCTGTTGTTTATTAAGTTGGTACGGTCAATATTTTGAGGTCAAAAACGGTTTTCTAGCTGGTCTTCAGTGATGCAAGCCTTCAGAGTGCACGGCGAACGGTTCATAATGACGTGTTTTTAATAATTCAGCAAAATGTCTCGTTGGTATGAAACCATTTGTTTCATTCACCATTTGACGTCGCTGCTACTCGATAATAAGCCCCTTCCTCATATCTCTTAACCCTCACAGTATTTCTCTAGAACAAAGAAAAACATTGTTTTTATTACACATAATACCTTATTATTTATTATTCACTAATCGAATTAAACCTCACAATGAATTTAAAACTTTAAAGGCATCTTCTGTCTCAACAATACCTCTGTTCTATCAACAATACCCTTGATTAAGATTTATGTTTAGTAAAATATGAAATATATAAATGATAACACTCACACTTAGTCCGGTTTCATTAGATATTCACTTCACTTTTACGCAGCGCAATAATATTCTCTGATCTGATCTGATCTCTTCAATATATTTTATGCCTGCTTTTTGATAATAATAACCACAACACTGCGCTAAATACTCGTCACCAATATTATCCACGAACCAAAAAAGTTCTATTAATTAAATACTCGTAACAAACTGCATCTACCCCACAGAAATCGAAATAATTTACTTAGTTTTTTGTGGTCTACCTGCTAAACTTTAATATTTATGTGAACAAGACGAATGAAACTAAAAACGAATGATGATTATTGAACTAGTCATTGGTTGCAGACAAAGTGAGTGTGTGTGTGTAATATGCGTGTCTACAGTATTGTAACAACTTATAGAAGAAGGTCGTAAGTCAAACCGAAGCGTCAGTCTATTGCTTTGTGAGATTGCTCATGGACTTTTGGTCGGTACTGTACATTATAATGTACATACACACGGCAACATTGTATCAATCTATACATTTGTAGTATAAATTCATCCCACATTGTATAGGCTTTCCGTACAACGCGAGGACAGCACAAATTTGAAATCTCGTCATCATCATTCTCTTCATCCCAATTTATTTGAGGTCGGCGCAATATGCCTTTCTATTCCATAGTTCTCTATTTGTTTTCATATCGGTAGTCACGGTTCGGTTCTAGCTATTTCATCTATCACACAGTCCATCTATCGTTCCTTTCTTTGGTCTTGCCCTATTCTATCTCATCCACATTCATTCTCAAAACTTTTCTCTCAACGGCTCTGCTGCTATACATGCCCTTACCATGACGACCGATTTCCACTTATATTACCGCTGTGTACCTGTACAATACTATGTTTGTCTTTCATGTGTTCTTTTTTATTTTATTCGGACAAGATTTAGTACAAAGATTCTATCATATTTATAAAAGAGTATATTATTCAATTTTCAAAATCTTCGATGGCTCTGTTGGTAAGTGTATCAGATGCATCTCATCAATAAACTGCAAAAGAAACGAAATTAGAGTAATCTCTATGTCCCTTTTGAATTTCACCCATTATAGTAGGACTGAGGTCACCGATTCCAGTATCGGTGACCTCACTTTTGTTTAGTGTAATAAGAACTTTATCATACAATATTTTATTTATTGGGCCATTGCTGATACGCAGTGTCTGATAACTACATTTATTTAGTGTTATAGTATTTTATCTTATCTTTCATAATGTATTTGCTATTTGTTTAGGTTTACCCTATCTAGTACAATATTGATTGTTCATATCTCAATCATGTTTTAGATAATAAATAAGGAGTGTCTTGTGTGTTGATTATGTATACGTACCTATTATGTATTTACCTCCAATTCTTACATTTAATTATTTGCTTCGTGAATTAGATGACATCTTAGCTGTAGCAGTGTGTACTCTAAGCGTATTGATATTCCTTCCAGTTATATTATTACTAGCTGCGCCCC
Organism: Agrochola litura; assembly: GCA_949152395.1. Classification (NCBI taxonomy): domain Eukaryota; kingdom Metazoa; phylum Arthropoda; class Insecta; order Lepidoptera; family Noctuidae; genus Agrochola; species Agrochola litura. The sequence continues at coordinate 6,084,891 of OX424490.1, forward strand.
GCGGTTTCATCCGCATAGGTCTCAATCCCGTGGGAATATTGGGAGAAAATGTATTCTATGTCCTAATCCAGGTCATGGTCTACCCATATGTGCCACATTATATCCAAATCCGTTCAGCCGTTTTAGCGTGAAATCGTAACAAACAAACTCACTTTCGCATTTATAACATTAGTTAGGATTAGGATACCTGTTTTCTTTACTGGAGGAAGTAACATCACATCTGTGTTCCTCAGAGGGTTAGACAGAGTTAATATATCCGCTGTTTGCCAGTAATGTTAGTGTTTTTGGTGTAAGTAGAGTACTAAAAGTACCATTACCAAATTGACCCTCTGAGTCAGTCCCATTGGCAGTACCAGTAAGTTCACGTATATTACACACTGTATAGACCATATCTTGCATTAGAATTTTAAACCAGGCTTTTAAACTCGGCTCTTAATAGTGTAGTATACTTACATTCTACTGCTTGTAAGCTGACCTCTCATTGTACGGAAATCCTATACAATGCGAGATCAGATTATACTGGAAATGTTTAGCTTGATATGTAGCCGTGTGTACGAGACTTACTTAGGCGATGTAGAGTGAGCTAAATATAGCATTTTATACAACAAAACAGTGCTGCGTTACTTAGAAGTGGTATTTCCTTAAGCTAAGTTGACTTTATACTTAAGTACTATTTAATTGTTGTACTGGTCACTACTGATGGTTTTGATGACACCAAGTCAAATATCAAAAGATGAGTGCAGATTATTTTTCCTGTTTAAGGTTCCTGTAAAAGTAACAATATCACGCCTTGTTTCCTCGAAGGGTTGGGCAGAGGTACACCTTTAAGTCCCATGTAATAGGGGGTGAGCCTTTTGCCTTTAACCAGGCACAATTCTAGACTCCGGGCTGCTATTGAGAAATTTCAGATAGAAAAACCCAATAACACTTTGCCCGACCTGAGAATCGAACACAGAACCTCATGCTCAGCAGTAGCGCTTGTGACCACTAGACCAAAGAGGCAGTTCTGTAAAAGTATAGGTATAAAAATTTGCATTTCAAATGAAACTCCATGTTCAACTATATTAGATACATTTATTAGGAAAAAACCTTACCTGATATTTTCAGTGTCTCTATTAATTACTCACTCTTTAGTCATAATTGGTATTTAAACTTCATATAAATCCTTTCAATTGATTAAACCATATTGTGTTACCATCTGAATAAACTTTACTAGTACTTGTTTGTTAATTTCCTTCGCAATAACGTTTTTATGAATTTCCTTATTTGGCAAAGTCTGTACTTTTCCATCTCCGATAGCAATACCAAATTGTTTTCATCATCATTATAAAATGCTATAATATTTTAGTGCGCTAAAAATAAAAATAAACACAATGGTTAAACAAAATCACGAAAAGTCTCTCCAAGAAAAAACTTAGTACCTTACAAAGAACCTATCAAAAAATTGACACCCAATGTTAAAGTTTACAAATATAAGTAAATTTAAAAATGATTAAATAACCAAAACAAATGCTACATTACAAAGATTAAAAATTAAAATGCCATCCATCAAGAAAATTAAGATAAATAGGGGATTATCTTAAAAGGTGCTCGAAGCCTCATTCATCATCTGAGTCTACGATAAAAAAAAAAGAAATAAAAAGTACCTACACCACAAAATAGCATCATTATCTTAAGGTAAAAACCCTGGCGTCACTGATTTCTCAAGTGCGTTCCATTGTCTTAACGACCTTCAATTGTTTCATTCAGCGTTTTCAATGTTGATATTTTCCACCATTGCTGTCAAATTATCTTGTGCCTCTTCCATAACTTCACCAGTTTGACAAGAATTTTCAGCAACTTGGTTTCTTTTTTGAAATTTCTTTCGTCCAAAGCGTCCACCATGTCGTCCAAAACGGGAACACTTACAATTGTTTTTCTTAGTTTCAGCTTCTTGATCCTTATTGGCTGTCTCATTTGGAGGTGGCGATGGATTGCGACCAGATGCAATGGTATTATCAGAGCTGTCGCTAGATTCATCGCAGGTTAGATCAAAAGTCCATTGTGCCCAGAATTTTCCATTGTCTTGACCATGCAGGCCGTGACGACCACGATGACAGTGTGGTCCACGGTGTCCATGTGGGCCATGATGGCCATGAGGTCCGTGATGGCCATGAGGTCCGTGACGGCCATGAGGTCCGTGATGGCCATGTGGTCCACGATGGCCATGTGGCCCATGATGGCCATGACGTCCATGATGCATTCCATGGCCATGAGGTTTTCCAAACCCATGTTTTACAAATCCATGTCTTCCAAAAATACGTCCAAACTTCACATGGTGGCCATGGCCATGTTTTTTACGCCCAAGTTTGTCCGATTGCAAATATTGGACAAACATCTTCACCAGTTCTTGTTTTTCATTACTGAGACCGGAAGAATCGCACATTTCTGGCCCAGAACGTTGGCACTTTACTCGCATTTTGACAAAAAAACTGTAGGACTATCAACGAAAGCCGTCGACTAGTTTATGGCACGTAACAGTCGTTGAAAGGCTTTATATACCTTTATTCTACGTGAGTCATCGTTAAGTGTCGACTCCTGTCGGTATTGATAATAGTAGGTACTACAAATGTTATACGAATTTGAACTCTACATCTAAAGCATAGAGTTATTAGTTGATTAATTGAAATTCTGCTTATTTGATTACAAACATTTGTAAGACTTCACTAAACATAAAAATAAATGTTTGTCTGACAAATTAACATGGTTCATTCACCCCAGATATTGTTTTTATTTCTCTGCTAGTTTTAGTGATGGTCTGGCAGTTTGAGTAGTTTATGCGGCCTACCCAAATGTCCTTTCTTTGGTATTGTTCGTCGAGTTGAGCTCCTTAAGTTCTGAGTTGAGCTCCACGATTACTGACAAATGCTTGCACTGACTGGACAGGTCCACTCAAATCTGTGTGGTTCTTTCCTCAAAAGACCTTTTCAGACACTTATCTACATGGTCCTCATATGGCCTGACCAAGATTATGTCTGGACTTTAAAAGAGACTGCGACCTCTGAGTTTGTTTCGGCCTTTCTTCTCAGAGTAGTCAGATAGGAAACGCCGAACTCATCTAGCTTATTTTTAATATTTTTTTATATGACGTGTAAAAGTGATTTCGATATCCTATTTACAGAATAAACAATTTCATTTCATTTCATTTCAGTATAGGCTTTTTTAAATACGGTAAAAGTATGTGATAGTAAGAAATATAGGGTTTAAAGGAATAAAGACTCAAACAAGTTGCATTAAAGTCTGAATTTTAATGCAGATGAAGAAGTCCGTATAAATAGTTTGACAATTGGGACAAAAAAAAAACAACATAGGTCACTAAACTAGGCAAAGAGCATAAGATATTGCACAAGAATTACACAATTTACGCAACAATAACACACTATTGTGAAACGTATACGAAAATAATGTTGTGCAATCACAAATCATAGAAGTTCAAATATCCAGTTTCCTTGTAATGTTTACGTAAAATATGGGTTCATGTGCAATGCATCCGCCCTGTTTTGCGAAACATGATTCATACAAAAGTTGAGCCAAGAGCTTGTAGTTTCTCTTACACTAGAATATAAATGTACTTATTTGGAATGATTGCTTCTTTTATTTTTGTGAACGTCGTCCAAAATTCTGTCTAGTGTTAGTTTATTGTGTAGGTAGCTGTTTACTTATTGAAATATATTTTTAGACCATCTTTCCCAAGCTGTCTCTGGTATCTTCTTATTTACTTGCAAAGTTATAATAAATGTCATGATTATAACTTACATACCTACTTATTTACTGTTGTATCTGCATGCTATGTGAAGTTATCATAACTTTTAATGTAACAATTCCATGAACATTTTTTTCCATACACTTTTATTCATACATATACTAGCTTTCGCCCGCTTGGATGTCTGAAAACATCCCACAGGACCATGCTACACGAATTTAGAGTATCCTATGTCCTAACCCAACTTATGGCCTTTCATCTAAATACGTTCAGCCGTTACGGCATGAAAAGGTAACAGGCAGATAATAAATCTGTTTTATGGTTCCGTACTCAAAATTAAAAATTTAAACCGTTAAAGGATGACTTCGTTGTCTGTCAAGAAAGTTGAAATAGATATAAAAAACTTAGATCTACGGTCCCTTGGAGCTGTAAAGAAAATCAAACTTCCAAGTCAACGCAATAAAAAATACAGCCATTTAATTATACCGCATGTTGACACTCGCAAATAAAACAAAGCCTATATAGTACTTCCCGTTGACGTAGCAGCATGAAGTTTGGCGAGAAAACTTTCATCTCCTATATAAATATCAACCCCTTTAGGATTATTTTTGAGACAAAAAGTAGTCTATGTCCTACCCTAGGATGCCATTTATCTCCTTGCCAAATTTTATCGAAATCCGTTCAGTGGTTTAGGCGTGAAAAGGATGAGGTTAGCCCGATACAGTTGTTTGATCCTAGTAATAAGAAATGGGATGGACTGGCATCAAAAAAGTTTTTGTGAAAATTTTCAATTTTCTTGCTGGCTGTATTTTTTTCAAAATCAGTGAATGCAGATCAAAATTTTTCCAAAAGTTAAGGACAGTTTCCTAGACTGTTTTCTTGTAGCGACAGCGGTTAAGATACCCTGCCCTTATTGCCCCATCTAAAAATCCACCCTGTATTTTTTATGATTGACTGCTTAGATCCAGAAAGCTATAGCATGATGATAATCTTTTAAAAGGTTAAATCCATAACTATCTGAAATATTCTAACCTTTTGGCTAGCCTTTTTACAATTTGCGGTAAACTATAGAAGAATACGAAGTTATTATAATATTGCTCATCCCCCATAACAAATAGCGTGATAATAATTTTTGTAAAGTCTATTATGACGTTTCCTTTATTTGTCTTATTGAATATTTATACCAATTTTCAAGTTAACCAAGCCACATAGTAAAATCCTCCCTGTAAAAATGAATACCCCTTTTCACCCTCCCTGAAAGGGGTAGATTTTCAAAAATCCCTGATATACGTTTTTATTTATTTTCAGTCTTAAGTATAAATACTGAACTTTGACACCCCCAATCCTCCTTTAGGGTTAGTTTAGAAAAACTTATCATTAACATAGATAAGTATTCGTGCTAAGTTTCAAGTTTAATAACTCAAGGAATTAGATTTTTTATACAAACGAAATCCCCCCTTTTCATCCCCTTTTTTTTTTTTTTTTTTTGGGTGGGAAATTATCAAAGAACTTCTCCCGCTCTGGGTGGAGCGGGAGGGCGTGTCAGACTCTTACTGACTAAAACCCACCCGTGTTCCTTCGGTTGCCCTGTTGCCGGGGGCCACGATTTCCCTATCGGTTTTCTTCGAACCCCCGGCAGGCATTGGCCCTAGCGGGCCCCGTCAATTCTGCTGACATCTCTTTGAGGCGCGCGTGGAACACAACGCGCCGTCGACCCGGGCTTGGTCCTTACCGGACGGCGAGCTACCCATTGCTCACCGGCCGCAAGCCCGCGCCTACGGTGGCCGGAAATCGGCTCGCGATTCCCGCCCCGGGCGTCTCCTCCTGCGGCGGTTAGGGGCGTGAGGGCGCGAAATTTGCCTTTCCCTCACGCGTTCCGCCTCCTCCTTCGCGAGCATTACCGCTTCGCAGAAGGAGGTGACGGCCTGCCATTTCCTCTCGCTCCGTACCATGGCCTGAACCAGGGCCGGACGCGAGAGATCACCGCCGCCGATCGCCTCTACGAGGACACGGCGTTGATCCGCCCAAGCCGGGCAGACCTCCACCGTATGCTCCACCGTGTCCTCAGGGCGATCCACACAATGGTGACACCCGGGTGTTTCCTCCCGCCTTATCCTAAACAGGAACCTCCCGAAGCAGCCGTGTCCGGTGAGGACCTGCGTCAGGCGGAAGGTGAGGACGCCGTGGCGTCTCTCAAGCCACTCCTCAAAGAGGGGTCTTATCGCCGCAATTGGGCGACAATCGCACTCTCCATGACGCCATGAGATCCCGCCGGAGCTCTGTCCTTCTGTGTTTCATCCCCTTAACGATCGAATTTCCAAAACCCTTTCTTAGTGGATGCCTACGTCATAATAACTACCTCGCTGCCAAATTTCATCTTTATACGTCAAGCGGTTTTAGATATTTAGCGACGAGGGACCTTTTGCTTTTACATATTTAGATTAGATTAGATTGATAGCGTATATAACGATCAGTTCTTTCAAACCACATTAGATGGCTCTGTCATAAACTCAGAAGCACCCGACAAAAATAATTTTATTAAGCTCAAACAAAAATTCATGATAATGTCCTCACAGAATAAGCTTCTCATAAAAATAATAATACATATATTACAATTTACTACAGTACGTGTGAAATAAGAAATGTTTAATACGAAAATCTATAAAAATATAGGCATAGTCCATTTATTGGTATTGAGAACCCTTTTTAGAACCAATGTCGTAAAATATTGAGCCCCTTGAGTCGCGTGGTAGCCTCCGATACAGAATTTTATTGCGTTTTATTTTATTTATATAATAATATTGAATTTCAGTTATTCTTTATGAAATTGCGATATATTTAAATGTTATTAAGTTATAATAGAAGTGAAATAAGCTCTCGTGGATATGTTATTAATGGTTTGGATATGTTTTTATCTAAAATAAATATTTTATTTATGTTATTAGTTTGCTTTTTTGGACATTCAATTTTTCATCCAAAACTTAATTAATCGTAGCAATCTATCTAGAATTTTACGAATCAAGTTTTGTTTTACTTTTGCTGAAAACTTTCGTCTAACTTCCTTCTAAGACAGCTCCACGACAAATTCTCAAAATGAAGACCTTACTTCTTATCCTTATGATAAAGATATGGACCGCAACCAAAAGTAGATACAGTCATTTATGTCACATATTAAATAAATAAATATTTTATATTCGAAGAACCTATAGAGCACTGCCTGTTGACAACAACTATTAGCCTATGTAATTTTCTTGAATTTTTAAATCAAGCTCTGTATATATTTTGCTAAAAACCGTCGGTCCTTCTAACACGGCTCCACGACAAACCCTCAAAATGAAGACTTGACTTATCCTTACCATGAAGTTTTATACCTACAACTCTACTCGTATCTAAACGAAGACCGTACATAATGTTTCCCGTAATAATTTCCACTAGACTGGCTATAATTATTATTGAATAGAAAAAAAGGCTTTCACATCTCTTGACTAAATGCCTTTGGTACAAGTAATACGCTTGAGCGGTAATAGGCTTAAGTTTTTTTCATGATTGACTTCATTTTTTAGTACTACCTACACATTTTATTTTATTTTATTCGAATTGAATTGATTTTTATTTGAACATTGATGTCTTTTTTTATGACTGGGGCTTCCTTTTGACTGTAAGTAAGGATCGTGAATCAACTTCACATTTATGTCATTAGACATATAGAATTGATGTCTGCCTTCATGTTCTTTATTTCGCGTGAATGTGTTATCTGTTTCAAGGGAAATTTCATCTTTATCAGCATCACCTGCACAACTATGTTGGGGTCGGCTTTCAGTCTAATCGGATGCAGCTGAATACCAGTATTTTACAAGGAGCGAGTGCCTATCTGACCTCCATAACCCAGTTACTGGGTACTACGATACCTCTTGATAAGACTGGTTTTCAGCCTTTCGGGCTTCTGACGACACATAACGACTGTCAAAGATCCACGAATGACAGCCGGGATCTTTTCGAGCCACGGAGGGGTCTTGATATGTAAAGATGGTCACCCATCCACCAATTTTAATCTTTAACAGCACCTTTCTTTAATTAATATTACCGATAGATTAGGTTTTTTTTTTGATAGGCTCGCGTTTGACTACTATCTCACGTGTTGATTAGCGATCGTGTCGTCGACATCAATAATTTTTTAATTTTTGTTTACTAATTAATTCAAGTAGGAATCATTTTCAGTACCTACTCAAACGAAAACTAGTGCAAAATGTGTATAAGTTTACATTATGCTAAGGTTTACTTCAGTTATGAAATATTTGTGTAACAGTTTGAAATCATAGTTATCTCTTCTGACTTGCACCAGAACACAAGTCAAAAGGGTCTGTGCCAAATTTACTGGAAACCAACTTCAAAAGAAATCTGTTTGGCGCGGGGACGTCTGAGTCACAATGGTCAGTCGGGACTAATTGAAAAAATACCCTGCAACCTTGCACTGGTACATAAAACTTATTGTTGCGCATGGGGGAGTCGATGTACTTTTTTACGAAGAAAAGAAAATAAATGGAGTGTATATTTCGTAGGTTTTTCGATATGAGAAAGTTACGTCGAAAAACTAAGTAATCGATGGATGGAAGACTTTTATGTGGTTACATATTCAATTCGTATTTGAATTTATTAATGGTGAAAACTATACCAAAAAAAAACAACCGACTTCAAAAAAAAAACACTACAAAGTGAAAAATAACTTTAATTTCGGAAGTCGGTGTCTTTGGTTTTGAATTTTCGGTCTTTGTCACCGACTTCCGAAATTTTTGTTATTTTTCACTTTGTAGTGTTTTTTTTTTTTTTTTGAAGTCAGTTGTTTTTTTTGTAAAAAGTTTTTATTTTAGACTTTTTGGCTGTGGTACCTACCCCACACAAATTCGAATACCACTACCTGCTATGTAAATAACAGTGACAGACATCATATCATCCACATACTAAGTGAGAAAAAATACGTATTATTGAACCTAAGTCAAAAACCACCCCAGCAAAGTTAATAAAATTTATATGGGACCACCTCTGAAGTATGATCTACCAAACAAAAAAGAATCATCAAAATCAATTCATAATTGGCGGAGTAATCGCGTAACAAACATAAAAAAAAAAAAAAACTGTCGAATTGAGAACCTCCTCTTTTTGGAAGTCGGTTAAAAATTATCTACAGCGGGAAAAGGGCCACACGTATGTAGGTAAACTCAGGGAAAGTAATTATTTATAAAATTGACTACCTACTCCTTACGTATAAGTCATTCTTTGACAGATGTATGAAATGGATATGTCGCAGGGATATTGTCAAACGGTGATATAATAATTTCATTAGTGAAATTATGATTGCACGAAACTTTGTCAACCGCCTCCATTTCTCACAATTTAAGGGGCTCATTTCAGTGACATTGTAATTCCACTGGACTCACGTAGTGTTATTGCAAGGTAGCAATATTTTGACAATTTCACTGTATGTGCAAGCCCGTTAAATTGTGAGACGGTCAATGATTGGTCCTTTTCCAATGTTATGCCTTACTTATGTCATAAAATGAATACTTCTACACGTTATTATGCAGATCTTAAAGGCGGATGAAGAAGAGTCGACCAATCAAAACGCACGAAGATCTCACTACAAACTTGACTTATAATATACCTAGGGTTATTATAAAATTACTAAAGCGTTCCCGTGAAATTACAATAACACAAAAAAAAGTCCGTTAAATTGTGAGATTGTGAGAAACGGATTTCACTGGAGAAATTATAATATCACTGGTTTGACAATATCCCTGCGACATATATAACACGATAAATTGACGTAGTACCTACTTATATCAATTTGATAAAGAATTTATTTCCATGACTGTACATACCATTATTATTATACCTTTAAAACTCGTGATAAATATGATATAATGGACATTATTATTTTACGTCTTTGACATTTCTCGGAACCCTGGGGTCCCGGGCCGTTGAAAGGCGTACGAGGGGCTGAAGCCAACTTGCAGAGGCCTGTTAGACGTTTTTAATTAAATGAATCACCAAGCAATGATTATCCCTGTCCGCACTATGCAAGTGCACCCAAGGGCAACCTTCTTGGATTATGGGTTTGATAAAATGGATAGCTAGAATTATGAATGCAGGGGGTGAATTGCGCGGGCTTGCGGACTGTGAGCAATGGCTAGCTCGCCGTCCGATAAGGACCAAGCCCGGGTCGACGACGCGTTGTGTTCCACGCGCGCCTTAAAGAGATGTCAGCAGAATTGACGGGGTCCGCTAGAGCCAATGCCTGCCGGGGCTGCGAATATGGGCCGAAAGGGACATCGTGGCCCCCGGCAACAGGGCAACCGAAGGAACACGGGTGGGTTTTAGTCAGTAAGAGTCTGACACGCCCTCCCGCTCCACCCAGAGCGGGAAAAGTTATTTGATAATTTCCCACACAAAAAAAAAGAAAGGCGGTGAATTGCACATTTAATATTGGGCCCCCAAAAACCGACGCTAGCACATAGTGTCGTAGCGACAAGGGAGCAACATTATAATGGACATTATAACTAACAGGATCAAAGTTACAAAATATAAAGAATTAAATTCTAATAAAAGATATTTCTCAAATTATAATAAGCTCGTATCCTAACTTCTTACTTTTATCCTATCCTATCCTATACTATTAAACGAGCAATATTTTTATATATATCATTATGTATTTGTACTTACGTTGTCGAAAACGGTTCACCGATTTCGATGAAAGTTGCAATAAAGGGTTTACGGGGGCGAAAAATCGATCTAGCTAGGTCTCATATCTGGGAAAATTCGTTTTCTCCGTATTTTCACCCGAGCAGAAGTCGGTCGCCCAAAGTTTAAAACAAGATAATGAATAATGGCATGAGAATAATGACATTAAAATAGAATAATGACATGACAGCATGGAATTAGAAAGTACCTACTATCATGGCAGCATACAATTTGTATGTAAGTACTATCCATGGGATTAGTATGAACTATCCTATACTACGAAATGAGCATTCTCTATTTTCACCAGAGCAGAGCTCGGTCACCCAGGTACTAATATTATAAACGCGAAAGTTTGTTACTCTTTCACGCAAAAACCATTGATCGGATTTGGATGAAATTTGGCACACAGATAGTTTATTACTTGAATTAACACATAAAATACTTTATCTACTCACATATCGTAATATTCGAATTATAAACTTCAAAACGAGTTTATATTTACATACTTTATAAACACAATATCGAAATTTAAAAATAGAATCGTATTAAAACACTTTTTCTCTAACAAAATAATGCCCTAAATATTTTTTTTTTCTATTACGATATAGGACTAATCCAAGAAGTTTATCACCAAGGAGTTTCCATCAACTTTTGTAATGGAACGTTTAAGCGGGGGACAGCAGCACCCGCTGTAGCGCATGTGTGGTGTTGTGCTGGTGCAGACGACATTCATTTGTTTTGTAAACAAATGAATGGCGCCTGCACCAGCAGCAGTACTTTCGTGGGATTTTTAATTTATTCTTGATCTTTAACTTTGATTTTTTATTTAGTATTTGTTTCAATCCCAATGTTTGAGAGTAGATAAAGTAGTGTATGAAACTGCACATAACTAGGTATTAAAACATTCGTGTGATACTATTAAAAACCTCGCCTATGGCTTCGACTTCCAAAAAGGAGGAGGTTATATGTTCGTCGCGTATGTTTGTTTTTTTTTTTTTTTATGTATGTCCACCGATTTCTCCGTCATTTGTAGACCGATTTTGAAAATTCTTTTTTTGTTTCAAAGGGTATGCTCCCAAATTGGTCCCATATAAATTTTATTAACTTTGCTTGGGTAGTTTTTGAGTTAGCTACAAGATACGTATTTTTTCCCACTTAGTATGTAGATGATATAATAAGTTCCTGTCACTGGTAGCAGCTAGTGGTATTCGAATGTGTGTGGGGTAGGTACCACAACTAAAAAGTGAAAAATAAAAACTTTTTACAAAAAAAAAACAACCGACTTCCAAAAAAAAACACTACAAAGTGAAAAAATAACTTTAATTTCGGAAGTCGGTGGCAAAAAACGACAACACAAAACCCAAGATACCGACTTCCGAAATTAAAGTTATTTTTCACTTTGTAAAGTTTTGTTTTGGAAGTCGGTTGTTTTTTTTTTAAACACACACTCATGTTTTAATACCCCTCATTATGCAACAGTTTCATAAACTACTATTATATTCCGATATTCCCACGGGATTGAGACTAAATGTAGGTGAAACCGCGGGGCGCTGCTAGTTTACCATAAGATAGTGCGAAATTGAAAGTCCTTACAAGACTGTTCTCTGCTGAGTAGGCTTAATAAGAAGCTTTGGAATGCAACAATTTTATGCAGGAATACGAAACTGCAGAGCTTTCTGTATATAATTGTCACCTCTTGTCGCAGTAACGCAGGTATGCGGGCACCTCTGCGTCGACTAACTGATAACTACAACAAGCAATTCCATCATATTGATATGTTTGCTCTTTCAGCTAGTAAATTCAAAAATATTATACTCAAAACACTTAGTCATTAACTCATTAACTTAGTCATTTCTATTAAGATTTGCATGCCTTGATAAGTTTTTATTTGTTTGCTAAATTTACATTTGTTTTACTATTTAGCACAAAATTTTTTTCTAATTAAATTATTGTAGTTTGTTAGTTTTAGTTTATAGCATGGTTTGTAAAGTTTAATTTTTATTTGTATTCCGTGGAAAATGTTGTTGGTTGCACATTTGACCGTATTTTTTTTTTTAATTTTTTCGTATAAAATGTAATGTGTCACTGTTTTTTTTCCCAAATAAATAAAATAAAAATAAAATAAAAATAATTATTGCTGAAATACTTTTTTATGAATTTCGTTTTGTTTTAAATATTCATACTAGCTTCTGCCCGCGATTTCGTTCGCGTAGAAGTAGTAAGACACCACAATATACAACAATAACAGCCACATTTTTATAAAACTTCCCTTTATACTACGTTTGTAGTTTAATAACTTCTCAGCAGCCAAAATATACAGAGAGTCACGAATGGTGACTCGGGAGCAAGCGACGTACAGTTGTCCTTGTGAGAAGTAGCTTGTCCTGAGGTCGACACCCGCAACCTTCAGCCTTCGGTGACGGTCCTTGTGACTTGTTGATCGCAAAGCATACGTTCACAGGGAACTGGACGTGCTTAAACTGGTAATTGTGGGGAATTAGTGGTATACGTCACATTATGAAGAGCATAAACTCTCCCATCTTCATTATCATTGGCAGTTTTCTTCCACCGACTGAATAATAGGCCTCCTCCTTTTTATGCCATGCTTAAGTCTTCCCATACCTAACTATAAACCACAATAACAAATGTTATAGTTAGTCAATCTGCCTAGCCGTTTCCCAACTATGTTGGGGTCGGCTTTCAGTCTAACCGGATGCAGCTGAATACCAGTATTTTATATGGAGCAACTGCTTATCTGACCACCACAACCCAGTAACTAGGTAATGCGATACCCTTTGGTTAGACTGGTTGTCAGACTTTTGAGCTTCTGACGACCCGTAACGACCGTCAAAGATCCACGAATGATAGCCGGGACCAACGGCTTAAGGTACTTTCCGAGGCACGGAGGAGTCTCGGTATGTAGAAATGGTCACCCATCCACGGACCAACCCCGGCAAGCATAGCTAAACTTATGGATCAACCCGTGCGGCTGTTATAAGAAATAACAGCCGCACGGGTTGATCCATAAGCCAAACCACGAGCTCCTCAAAATCCTCATAAAACTAGTAATATCCTAAAACTAAGGTAGCAGACAAATAACTGTTTTTCGCGTAATGTTCTTATAGTCTACACTTCTTTTTAATTAATAATAATCTATCAAGTCAGATTCAGAGAGCAGTGGTGGCCCAGTGGTAACGGCTGCGTCTTAGAAGATGTAGGTTGTAGGTCCAGACAGGCGCTTTATTTTGTGTAAATTATTTCATCACTAGTGCTCTCAAAACGGTGAAGAAAACATCGTGAGGAAACCGGTATGTCATAGAACAAAAAAATCGAAGACATGTGACATCTACCAACCCGCACCGGACCCGCGTGATTATGGCCTACTCCCTCTCACCAAGAGGGGGTACGTGTTACAGCAGTGGGAACATTATAGACTGATTATGCTTTCAAGTCAAGATTATTTCCAACTAAAAAGCCACCTAATTAACGAAATATCTTATCAAATTCTTAATTCATAATATAAACCAGCTACTTCTCTCCTCGCTTCATTGCATGGGTAATCTCCAGTCCAAGTTAAAGTAACTCAAACTTCAATTTAAGTTGCAAAATAATCGCCCGAGACAAAACCAAGTACTTGCAGACGACTGGCTTAACTGAGATATGAAATCTCACTCAGTTCAGATGCTTCTTTCAGTTATTTCATGTCGTTGAGAGAAATAGGTAGTTGAGATCCTTGTGAAGTTATAATTTATTTGATGAGATGTAGTTTGCATTTTGGTGACCTGGGGTTGAAGTTAAATAACATTATATCCATATAATTCTTATTTCTAACCGCTAAGAAGGAGAAGGTTATATGTTGAAAAGGGTATGCTTTTGAGCTGGTTCCATATAAATTTGACTAACTTTGGTTGGATTGTTTTTGAGTTAGCTTCAATAATACATATTTTTTCTCACTTCATATGTGGATGATATGATAATTTCCTGTCACTGATAATTACATAGCAGGTAGTGGTATTCGAATTTGTGTGGGGTAGGTACCACAACTAAAAAGTGAATAATAAAAACTTTTTACACGAAGAAAAACTTTTTTATATTTTTGTAAAAAGTTTTCTATTTCAACTGTAATTTTGTTTAGTAGTTTGTTGTCCATATCCGTATGCACAATAAAATTGGTTCCATCAAAGTTATGCAAGCAACCAAAGAGGTGTTATTTGTTCTTTTTTTAACCGACTTCTTTCATGATTAGTCAATAATATATTCGGAGGCTCCGATCCATCTTCCAAAAGCGTACGTCTTAATCGAGCTAGATGTTAAGCTTCCCTCCGTTCACATTATCGTTTCTCTCTCCATCCAATACAATTCTAATAATTTTATTTACCTATTTTCGCTCGGAAAATATAAATTTAGATTAAAAGGCGTATATTCCTTCCTTTTCGCTGATCGGACCCACCCCGGCCCATTACGCACGGAGCAGTGAATAACTTACACCTCATTTGTTTTCTATTGTTCCTTTAACGTGTCCCTTGAAACTAGGGTTACCATTTCAAAGTATGAGGCATCCTGACAAAAGCCTGAACTTTTGCAAAAAAAAGCCCGTACTTTAAACTTTTTAGGGTTCCGTAGCCAAATGGCAAAAAATGGAACCCTTATGGATTCGTCATGTCTGTCTGTCCGTCCGTATGTCACAGCTACTTTTTTCTGAAACTATAAGAACTATGCTGTTGAAACTTGGTAAGTAGATGTATTCTGTGAACCGCATTAAGATTTTTACACAAAAATAGAAAAAAAAAACAAAAAATTTTGGGAGTTCCCCATACTTAGAACTGAAACCCAATTTTATTTTTTTCATCGCACCCTTTCTTGTGGGGTGTCTATGGATAGATCTTAAATAATGATATTGGGGTTTCTAATTTCATTTTTTTCTAAACTGAATAGTTTGCGCGAGAGACACTTCCAAAGTGGTAAAATGTGTGTCCTCCCCTGTAACTTCTAAAACAAGAGAATGATAAAACTAAAAAAAATATATGATGTACATTACCATATAAACTTCCACTGAAAATTGGTTTGAACGAGATCTAGCAAGTAGTTTTTTTTTAATACCTACGTCATAAATCGTAAACTAAAAATACACTATTTTAAAACATCGATCAAAGTTACAACGAACTACAAGAACTTTTATATTATTATGTTACTTGCTGCTACGGAACCCTCCATGGGTGAGTCCGACTCGCACTTGGCCGCTTTTTAATATATTTTTTATCAGAAATTTATTTTTTATTAAAAAAAAAAACATTATTTCGAATAGTACAGACAAATGCCAAGACCGGATTAGTCCGGATGGAGGCCTAAAAAGCTGGACTGGACCGGAAAAATCCGCACGGATAGTAACCCTACCTTAGACATGCTCATAATCTGTAGTAAAGGGGACATTTTTAAATAATAACATTCACAATTCGGTGGATCAGCGATTAGTTTCCGTTCCAATGAATTTCGTTTTTCGGTATATCTTGTATATTGTATCTTATATTTATTTTCATGTGTAATCCCTTTGCTAAAAAGCAAAGGGATTATCGGATTTTGTAAGTACTTGAGTACCTTCTTACTGTATATAACGTATGTTTATCAATGATGGAATTGCAAATCAGATTTCTTATATAGGAGACCCAAGCTGTGTGCTTAATTCGTGAACATATTTAAACTGATACTTACGCTTCAATTCGAGCCCAATTTTATACTCGTATATAAACATGATTATGTGACATCAAAAAGCTATATATAATTATAAACGACCCAAAAACCGGTAGCACTTCAGCGTAAAGGCCCTCTGTGAAACCATGTTTACTGACCTTCGGGGCACACGATTTAAACTGAGGCTAATTCGGTTCGTGTTGAGAGAATTTTTAGCCCTTGCTTGGTCGGCTGAACTCTTTGATGAAAAATAAGTGCCACATTACAATTATGCTAATTAGCCAACTTTATGTGCTCTTGTGACATATAAAAGGTTAGCCTTTTTGCACCCACAATAACCTCGGTGCTAATTTCGAGGCAATTAGAGCTCACTTACTGAGAATCCTAATTAAACAATGAATTTTACCAGGGGCTAAGTTACACTCGTGTTGAGTTTTTTGCCAATCCTTTTATCGACGGTATTCAAAGGATAAACTTTAAATAAAACACAGGCAAAGTTGTATAAGAGTTTCGTAAACTGTCGTCAGCTTTAATGAGATTGATCCAAATTTAAATTCCGTTAAAAGTATTTACGCGCAATACCTCCGAGAGAGGGTAGGAGTTTTCATGACTTTTTTTAAATTTAGGTCGCCAAAAATTGTTCTTCTGGCTCATCGTTTACGAAAATATAAATCGTTTAGTTGCATATAATCGTGATGGGATTTTATGGTAATCTGAGGGGGAATAATGAAGTGATTCAGCTGCTAAATCATCCTGAGAGAGTGATTTGGAGAATATGAGCAAATCTTATACTAAGAGAGAGGATTATAGTACATTACTGCCGCGGTCTATAATGACTTCTTTGCTGGTCGCGCTGATGATGGCCGACAGCGCAGCTCCAGGCCGATACAGCGAGGTCAGCGTGCAGTACTTGATGGACGAGCTAAGATAAAGGCCGAGGCCGTAGGTCGAGGCCTTTACAGCGAGGACAGCAAGGGCTGCAATGATGGCCAAGCTGGAAGGCCTAGAGCGTAGCTAGGCTAGCTCGAGGCAATCATAGCGTGACCAGCGAAGCAGTCATAGTGGGCCAAGGCTTGTATAGTGCTTTACTCAAAAATGCAAGTACCTTCATTTTGTTGGAAAGATCATTGAAATACGCAAGAAAAACATTTTCGGATAAAGATTTAGATTTCCTACTGATTTTCCACTGCACAAATTTTTCATATGCAAGCTTATATTTTTCCTTTGAGTTTCGCGGTATTAAATTTTCAACCACTAATTTAGCTTCATCTTTAATGTCTGGCGGTGTTAAACACATTGAATCGGAAGAATTTTTGCTTTGAGAGCTCATTTTTAGCAAAAAAGTCACTAAATAAAAATAAAATTTTCACTGAACCGCGCTTTTGTTACTTCTATGTTTTTTTTTTTAACAATGGTAGTTGGAACTATACAGCCAAATATGGAATAAAATCTTTTTGTACCTATCTCTATAAATACAAACAGCTGTGTTTTAAATAAAACCTTTTTGCATTTGATTTTTTAAAACGTTGAAACGTCAAAATAGCGGCCGGCAATGTTTTGCCGGCCTGTTAGAGCGACCAGCAAAACTTTGCCGGCCGCTCCTTGAAACAGAACGGCAAGGTCGACTTTGCTCAAACAAGGTTGTCAAAATAATGACCACATTACATGCATTTTTGAGTAAATGTACGTTACTGTTCATTATTATAATAATCAATATCAAAGTTATGCGATGAGAACTGTATCTATATAACTGCATCTATATGTAGTCTAGATTTGTGCCCAGTTGATGGCAATAGGCTCAAACCCTATTACATGGGACTTAAACATAACTGGCGAAATGTAGGTTTATTAAATACACCTCTGCCTCGACCCTTCGGGGGAACAAAGCGTGATGTTATGGCTTTATTTTATGTTCTATCTAAATCCATCAATCCATTTAAATCCATCCAAAGGTTGTCTGTAAAAGATTGCTTTTAGCGTTAAGACCGCCCATTGTGTCACCCAATGTAAAATTTCTAAATGTATGTCTGTAATTTTTATGGCGTACATATAGTTGTGAGACAGTACTTACTACACCTGATGGCTACGCAAACTACAGATTCTTTTGGCCCTCATTATAAAAAATCTGTAAGAAATAAGTTCAATCAATCTGCCTAGCCTTTTCCCCAACTATGTTGAAGTCGGCTTCCAGTCTAACCGGATGCAGCTGAATGCCAGTATTTTACATGAAGCGATTATCTATCTGACCTCCACAACCTAGTAACTGGGAAATATGATACCCCTTAGTAAGACTGGTTGTCAGATTTCCGGACTTCTGACGACCCGTAACGACTGTCAAAGATTCACGTTTGCCCATTCTTCTCCATACGAAAACTACCTTTTGGAAGGGGCGACTAGAATCAATTCTATTTTATGTAAATTTTGACGTTCAATAGTGCCTTTTATGTGCCTAATTGAAATAAATTACTTGACTTTGATTTTGACTTCACGAATGACAGCCGGGACCAACGGCTTAACGTGCCTTCCGAGGTACGGAGGAGTCTCGGTATGTAAAGATGGCCACCCATTTACGGACTAACCAGGAGCCTGGCTTAAACTGATGGATTGATCCGTGCGGCTGTTATAACTCAGCGACAAGCTCCTAAGAAATAAGTTACGATTAAACTAACGTCATGTAACATACTCACAGAACACAAACGAACTAAAATAAAAAAAAGTTACAGTACAATATTATTAACGCGGTCGTGTTTAAACCGTGACTCTTAATGCCTTCCCGTCCATTCTTCGTCCATTTTCCTTTTATTATAAAAATCCTTATGAATACTTTTTGGAGTGCTCCAAATGACATTATTCCTTCTTATTACACTTGTTTATGTGCTTCAAGCCTCCTTTATATACAACAGTATTTATGTAGTTGTTTACTCGGTTCTGGTCATAAATAGAAAGTTGATGATATTTATTTTGCGTTCCCGCTATTATTGACTAGCGTAAATCGTATAAAGCAATGGGTAGGTTTTGCTTTTATTTTTTACTTTTGGAGCTAAAATATTTTTTGGTGTTGTTGTTTTTTTAGACTAGGATTTTATTAGTAGGAATTTTTTAAGTCGCTAAGAGAACGTTTTTTTTCATATTTATTGGTAAGCAGATCATTAAATATCAAGTTCTGAGACTAACATAATACAAAACTAATTTAAAAAAAAACTCATTAATTTGCACTGGATATATTAAATTGACGTTTTATATTCGTTCAACACTTTTATGATTAGCAATTAGTTCTATTATTGTACCATTTTATTTAAAAAATAAAATAATAATAGTGTTATAGTCCGCGCAATCCACGAAGACGCGCCCCACTCCGCTCCGTGCCGTACTAGAGTTCAGCTTACAGTACAGTATCGCGGAGTGGGGCGCGTCGTCGTGGATTGCACGGAAAGTGAAAACGACAGGAGTCTATTATACGCGATTCAGCGTCACCGACCGAATGGAGCCGAGTATAGTCGATTCAGCGTCACCGACTCGAGTGTGACGGTTCAGTTTAGTTCACTGTTCAGAAAGAGCTTAAAGTGCGCCTAAATACATTTTTAACTTCAAATTATGACGAAACCGAACAGAGAAGGTTATTGTTAACTCATTGTAGGAGCTTTACTGAAAATCTACAATAAAAATAATGATAAAATTATGCCAGAGTAAACAATTACGAAAACAAAAAGTTATAATGTAAACATTCTTGAACACTAAGCCCGCACTAAAAACCGCAACGCCAAACTTACTTGGAGTTGCAAAGGAACTTTCCTTCCTTATGCGTTGCGGTTCTATACGCCACCTGACTTCCAACATGTGAAAGCAATTAATTATCGCTTGAAATATTCATTAAAGTCTAGTGCACCTGTTTTTGTTGGGAACAAGGAACATTGATTGAGTTTTTGACTTGCTCTAGGAAAGGAATTTTATGAAACCTTGAAGACTTGTATAGCAAGGGTTAATTGCGTTTTCTTTATTAATTTGCTTTTTCTTGTAACGCGATTTAAATAATGAATTAAGCTCTAGTCAAATGAAGCGAATCACGTGCGGGATGCGGGACAAAATTTGTTCGCGCTGAGGTAGGTGTTCAAACCGGGCATAGTCGCATGACTTTCTAATCATTAAGAGGGTTTATCCTAAGACTTGGCAACGTCGTAAATAGCTGTCAAATATTTACCTGTTTTGATTAATTTAGCAATGTTACCGTATGGAATTGAGAAATTTGTCTAACTAGGGAACTAAAATATTGATTATGATATGCAATAATTAATATCGTAACACCGAATATTTAATTTTAGATGTAAAAAAAGTATTTGGATTTTCCAAATGCCGTTTTGTACACCTAAAATTGTTATAACATCAAATCCAGTGTTATAATTGCAATTCATTATTAATATTCTAGGGAACTAGTTAGCCACATTTCTTATTTCCATACAGTAATATTGCCAAATTAATCAAAACAGCGAAATATTTGACATCTATTTGCGACGTTGCCCCCTTTCAGAATAAACGGTCTTAAAATAAATACACCTTTGTGTGCCAGAGCGTTATAATAGGTTTTTTTTGTGAATAAAGTGATTCGGAAGTACCTTATGACTTTATAAAATATGCCACCATCTTGAATATAAAGTAAAATGTTCAAGCGAGCTCCTCCACTTATATATGCTGTGAAGAAAACCAAGATTACCAAGAAAATTATTCTCAGAACTCATCTCTTCAAAGATCTCTTGAAAACATAGGTTATGTTTCCACGTACCAACAACTTCAATTTATTAGTCAATGACATCAAAAGCAATGCTATTTAACCTGAAAAAAATATGATCTCAATAACAAGGCAGAATGATGACGCGACGGTATAAAACGCAGATTTTCGTCATAAAACAACAATAAACGTGTTTTATTGCCGAGTCTCGTAGAGAAGTTTTCAACTTTACGTACAGATCTAGTCTGTTCGGTAGTTGGCAAGCAACTGAGCCGTATAAAAACAGAAGTTGATATCAATTCGAGTTTCTGTACGGAGTTGGGGCGTATTTTAATTCGATCTTGTGTTAAGAGAAAAGCTTCATCCAACTTTTGCAGTTTTTGGAAAAAGATAAAAAAAATATATCGGAAAGTATCTAATACTTATCTTTAAACGAGCAATTCTGGTATATATATAATCTGAATCTTGGAAACGGCTCCAACGATTTTCATAAAAATTTGTATGCAGGGGGTTTCGGGGGCGATAAATTGATCTAGCTAGATTTCATTTTTAGAAAACTACCAGAAAAAAACCGAGCAAAGTTCGGTCATCCAAATATTATTTGGCAAAGAAAACCTTGAATATACTCGTGAAAAGACTAAGTTGGTTTACAATATCATCAATTTTAAAAAAGAATATACAACCTTATCTACATGAACATAATTATTTGGAATTAATTAATTCCAAATCCTTAGAAACTCAGTGCAAGCTAGATTACTTCAGCAGCCGTGAGCATGCACTAATAAAATTATACTGCGCAATCTCAACGTCAAGCAAAAGTTATAATACTCCACATCCTAGAAATGAAGACTCACTAGAATAAGATTACTATATGACGTAGCTACGTTTACTGTAGCAAAAATATACAAGTCCGTAAAAAAGGATACCTTCAAAAAAAATTATATCAATAAAAAACTTTTGATAAAAATATACAAAAGCCGAAAGAAGCACAGCTTTTTTAGGAGAACACAAAAACCGATCAATCTATATTTCAAGATTGATCACAGGAATAAGCCAGAGACAAAAAAGTACTGTACTAAGTGCCTTCTTTTACGGTATAAAGTGATTGATAGAGATGCCCTGTCAAAGTTTCTTTTTTATATCCACTCAATATTCATCTTCCTTTGTTACGTGAATTTTGCGTTGTGTTGATCTTTCTTCCCTATCCTGATATCCGAGGCTTTCTGTAACTGGATTATTCACCATCATCCTGTATATTCAACCAGATCATATTTCTTTTTTATCTTTTTCTTTTCCACTATCAAAACAAAATTATTTCTGAAACTTTATTTATGATGTGTAAGTAAATATTACAGCCAACTTTGGTTTGAAAAGGTCAAAGTATTAAAACTTCGAGTCAGGCTAGAAATATTTTAAAAGCAAAAATACTTTCAACGTAGATCTTTGAATCCATTGTTTGAGAGCCTGTTCAAATAATAATAGATTCTGAGAATAACTGTCAAGAAACTCAATACTAAGAAAGTATATTACAATGACGTATTTTCCTTATATCAACAACTGCGTCCTGAGTCAAAGGTAAAAGAAAAAGAACTATAAGGAAAGTCACACGTTAATAATAAGTTCTGAACGTGTGTAGTGACTTGAGAATGACGATAGGACGACATCTTTCCCTTTGGTCACAGACGAATGGATGAGGATAATAAAAGGCAAAATATTCACTATGACAGATCATGTGCATCAAATTGTAATACGGTTTCAGTTACCTGTCGATCTTTTTCCTCATGTTTTGTAAACTTTAATGTATTAGAAGAATCAGTTTATTGAAAATATCAGTCAAATCCATCTTATTGTTGCAGCTTTTCTAATTGTGTGGATGCTGACGATAGTGAAGATGAGTTATAATTTACAGGACACAAAACAATATCGAAAGATGTATAATATCCTAGAGCAAAGTAGAATTTTATCCAAAAGGATCTAAGTAGATAAAAATATAATCAAACTCGAATTTAAGCGCCATCAGCGATAGAAGTCATTACAAACAGCTCTCTGAAGTTCGGGGGATGGTAGGCGAACTTATGTAAACGCTACATAAGTTCCACAGTAGTTTTACTAAGTGGTAACATCGATTGCCACTAATGTGTTTGGGAATTGTTGCTCAACAATCTTAGAGCCCATTTCAACTTTAAACAGTAGTCACGCCTTCGTTTTCTAATTTAAACTGCCGAAGTTCCGCTTGAGGTGTCTAAGTGGAATACAAATAGGCAATTTATATGTACGGCTTTGGCACTATACTGTTTATCTTTAATCACATTTTTTATTAAATATCTACATCGATGATTGTGTCATCTATATATTATATAAAAGTTAACTTTAACAATGACAATAAATGGCAACGTCGTTAAAAATATGGTGAGACATTTTTATTGGATTTACAACAGTAGTTACAATAACGAGATTGATTGTATGTATAAATATAGGCAATTTCTAAGCACTTTATTTTGTAATGTTATCTGATGAAAGCCACTCTAAAAGTCTTTTGACAATTTAAATATATTTTTCCATTATAAAAGCTACTTCATACTAAAAGCTTCCTTCTAGTGAATAACATTTTTACCTAAGATTTTAAATTGAGGATGAAGATGAAAAATATTATATTTCTACCTGTAAAGTAAAAAGTACCTGTGCGCAAAATACAAAATGATATTCGTTTCAATTTTAAATACTTAAAAGGGTTTTCAATCAATTTTAATAATAAAGGAAATATTTAAAGGATTCATAAAAAGAGTTTAATTGATTAATTTGGTGCTTGACAGCAAACTGAAATGAAAGCTGAAAATATTGTAACCTTTAAAATTATATTATTATCAACTTTACAGATTTAAGCATATTCTGATGAAAACTAGTTATACGATAATATCCATCAGAAGATACATACTTTTTACCCGACTACGGCAAAGCCAAAAGGAAGGGTTATGATTTTAGCAGTCTATGCATGTATGTTTGTATTTACGTGTGTTCCACCGTAGCGCCTAAACTTCTCAACCGATTTTAATGAATAGATTCGTAATAATGGTCCGGGTGACATAGGCTATAAACATTTTTCCTAAATTTAATATGGTGGACTTTACACGTAAATTTCCAACCTGGAAAAAAATTAAATTGATGTAATCATGACATGTTTGATATCAAAAGAAAGCTCTTGACGTAGGAAGACATAGGTACAAAAATGGTCAAGGTAAAGCCATCGTCACATGCCATTATAATTTTGTAGGTGTTCTTGGAACAGGTACGTGACTGACCATTTTTGTACCTATGTCTTGATTTCTGTCTGAAATTTATTCTTGTTTCGTACTTTTTAGATCATTTTTATTTTGCCGTAGTCGGGTTATAGATTTTTATTAAACTTATTTTTTGACGTGATAACGTCTTATAAATCGATGAACGCCGGCTGCACGCACGAAAAAGTGTCACGTTCCGCCTGAGCCGAGCGTGCAAGCGAGAGCGCGGAACAAGCGATGGACAGGCACGATCGGCCTAAGCGTTCGGCTTGTGACGTTATCACGTAAAATTATCCTCCGTAAACCGACTTTACAGACAATTTTTTTATACTTTTAAAACAGATTATACTCGTTTCCGACGATTTCTGTAACCAAGATCAACAATAATACAAAATTATTTTCTCAGGCAAAATTCAATTCGTCTATCTCCGTAGCAACTTTGAACAAAAACAGTAATGGCCGCTTAAAACCAGAAGAGTATACAAATACAGTATGTTTTTAACTAAAACAGGAACTTCATACGAACTAATTTCCCTATAACTTCATGTTTTAAAAGATAAATGTCCGCTATTCCCTTTAGCAACCAACATTAGTTAGTTTGGAAGATCACCACAGCCAAGTTTAACGGAGTCAGCTTCGGTGCCAGACTAATTTCATTAATCTCCTCATTGATTGGATTCGCTGGGCCAGCCCTGTTGACTGACTTTTATGGTTCCACCCAATATTAGTTCTTATGATCAAAAGTGTAGGGGCAAGTTTTGAGTGTTTCCTTATTGCCAAAATATATTGACCAGGATATTGAGTTGATGAGATTTTTATTTTATAATGCTAACTGAAATTAGGAGCTTAGAGATTTCAATAAGAACTTTTTAAAATGATAATGTAATAGTGTATTCTCGCTGAGCATCTAATTTAATTTACGAATTTTGTAGCACTGTTAGGTAAAATAGATCTTCTATTTAGATGACAGTACTACCAAATTATTTATTCTTCTTATTTATTTATTTTTTCCTTTTATAGCGTATTATTATCGACTAGTTTCTGCCTACGAACTTGTTCGCGTAGAAGTCAACTACACACGCACACAACACACACACAACAACACTCGGCAATAGAAAACGCGCTTTCAGATAGAGAAATAATTTTTGAAATCGGGTCAGCACTTCCATAGATTACCCTTAACACAAACAATTTAACCTCTTAACAATATTAGTTTAGGCCACAAATTCAAAACTTAGACATACAGGAGAATCGAGATACAATATTCGTTCCGCTCTAACATTCATACTTTTACTCTCAATCAAAATTTACTTTTAAATTTAATCCAAATTTACACCCATCTGCACTGCATCAGTTCTGACTGGGGTTAATTTAATTAATCTTCCTATAGGTGGATTTCGCCGAGTTTGCTAACCACCACGGATTACATCACTAGCTTTCGATCTAGTCAGTTAGGTTCAGCTTAGCCCCGGAATATTAATGTGGTCTTCCGTTAATCTGGTCTGTCTCTATCCGAAAGTTTTCTAATGGACTTTGAGTGAAAATCAACTAAAAGTTTTGGTTCATGTTTGAATGGAATGACTACGAATTTTAATGAAACAAGGTCGGGCTGATTTAAATAGAAGAAAATGAGAAAACTTTAGTAATGGAAATAAGGATTACGAGGTTCTATGTACTTTCAAGGAAGACAAACACTAAACAAGTTCAATCATGGTCATCATTAAAGTCTTAAAAAATCGTTAAAGCCGCTAACATTTCAAATTCGCCATTTTTTGTAATAATAATACTTGGCCAAAAGACAATTTACACATATCTTGCTGTAAATGTGAAAGTTTGTATGTTTGTTACTCAATCATAGAAAAATAGCTAAACGGATTTGGTTGGAATTTAACACACAGATAGTTTTTAACACATAGGATACTTTTTATTCAGGTAGAAGTTATGGCTTAACGACTATTATCAATTATCGCCCGCAACTTCTTCTGCGTGGACTTCAGACATGGGTCTAGCAAAAAATTAAAAATATGTGAGTAATAAAAAAACCACCAAGCATGGGGACTGCTAACAGATTTAAAAACTTAAAACTGGTATTAGCGCCATCTATATTTGAAGTTACAGCACTATGGCTCGCAGTGACGTGAATCCATATGTTTACCCCCTACCAAAAATCGCTCAACGCGCCTAAAGAAGTTTTCACTTAAAAAATAATTAATTATACGTAACAACCGTACAAGTGTAAACTGTATTATAGCTGCCAGCGTCGGTCAGCCAGTTATTTAGATATCCTTAGCCCATTGACTAACGAAATGTCCTACGTAATTCCAGAATCTCGAATCTTCCCTAGAGTATAAATTAAGCTATTGTGAAACTTGTGATAGCAAAAGGCAATCCCACTTTGCTACGAATTCATTTGGTCTAATTACCTGCGAGAGACAGTTCATAGTTACGTGGAATCTCCAATTGCAATCAGTGCCAAGGACTAATGAAGTTTCAAATCAAACTATTCCCATGATTGGGAACCGCAAACAGGTTCATTGAGTTCTATCCATACTGAGTCTTCAACTTCAATTAATGATCTTGGGGTTAAACCACAGACTGCAAATCCGGCAAATGAATTGGCTCCGAAATCAGTTTGCGCCGAAAATTCTTTGGGCTTATGCGGTCGTGTTTGGGAGATTCTAATTTGTGGAAAAAGGTATATTACCGGATATGTTTCTTGGGTTCATTTTCCTTGTTGTATATTAGAGGTTTTAGTAGATTTATTTTTTATTTATATGCACTTTATTACACACCACAAAAATACATAACAAAAAATAAATCAAACAGTACAAAATATACAATAGGCGACCATATCGCTTTCCATGATCTCTTCCAGGCAACCTTGGAATGGACAGCGATTTGCCTGGACATAAAATGGGGCTGTCGGTGGTGCAAATAATAAGCATATAATATACTAGAATATATACATATCCTAAATAATATATACATACTTACTAAATCTATAAGCAACAAAAATAAATGAAGACTATATATAATTACAGTTACGAAAACAAGATCACAACGACAAGTAATGTTCCTTTACGAGTCTCTTAAATACAGGTAACGATTGCGCGCGTTTTATTTGAACTGGCAATGCATTGCACAAACGAACGGCCTGGACAGTAAAGTACTTGTCGAGGAAAGTTGTGGAATGCATAGGCATTTTATGTTACTAATTTTGTGTTTCAGTTGAAAAATATTTCCAGAATATTGGATACTTACTGACACTGAGTTTTAACACCTAAATTGTCCGGTTTAACAGTTAACAATGACTGACAAGAACTAAATAACATAGCCTACCTAAGTAAATTCAACATAGATACTAAATAATTTGCACATAACATATTTCATATGAAATCTATAGCTTCATCCAATTTATTTGAAATAGAAACCCTGCACAATCCATATGTATTTTCGATTAATATATTACCGGCAAACTAAGCCATCTCATCTATTTCCTGCATAAACAGTGAATGTAATTAGTTTTATGCTAATTGGCGATGTTTGATTGAATAATCCGGATGGTTGTAGCTGACCCACGCTGATTGCTTATGTCAAGTAATGGAATCTGTTAAGGATTAGTACAACTAATCTGATGTTAGTATCTGCCTGGTGATTATTGCAACACCATCATATTCCTTTAATGTTATTTTGCTTATTATGAACTAAAAACATATAGCAAAACTATGTGCACGTGCTGATGAAAAGAATGTCAAAGATGTAACTAAAACATGCATAGGTATTGTTTTCAACTACGATAATGATATTGTAATTATTCAAAAAGAATATCACTGGTGGATAAATAAAAGAAGATCAGTTTTGGTAGTCGACGAGCGTCAGTTATAAAGAATTTTGCTAATGAATGGGAACCGTATAAAAGAATTTAACAAATCTAATTGTAAAATCTTAAAAATACTACTAATAACATGATAATCAGACAACCAACTCAGTTGGTCGTAAAAATATAAAAACGCTTAGCCAATTTATTACGAACAAATTTTTAAAATGATTTTATAAATATCATCTGACCCAGAAAAACGTCTCACTCAGTAAATGTCAGCTTACACGGACCGTACATTCTAAAAGCGAAATTAAAAAAAGTCACGCACTTTTCCAAGATATAATCCCCTTTTAAGTCAGTCTCAAGATTAGTTGGCCAATTTCTTGAAAGCGTTCGCTTTTTCCGGATTTAATGGAGTGCTGGATTATTTGTCTCTATCCCGCCATAATTTATCTGGACGAATTAAGCTTAGGCCGGAAAATCTCACTGAAAAAATGTCTGCCGATAAAACGGAACAAAGGGGGATCCCTAAAGAAACAGCTACAAAAAAGAATTGAGATATGAATAATGAGAATCATTGTGAAGATAATATAAAAGAAGCACTGGCACGAAATAAGGGTAATGACGTTGAATAAGTAATTTCGTTCTCAACGCGCCGTGGAATTCGAATAAACCTTGAATTTTGGGTGATGTCACGAGGTGTCTTCAATAATATTATACTTACGTTATATAAATATTTAGAAAGAAAGAAAAATATATTATTTGGGACACGCACAGGAAATATAAAACAGTAATAAAAAAAATAAAAATTAACAAATATAAAAAGGAGCATTTTAAACTAACAAACAAAAATATATTAATAACGACCTGTGCGAGGCCAAAAAGGCTCCTATCTCAGCATGATGCTGCGATATTTAAAAATAAATAAATACCGCAGCGCTGGTATTCTGACAGGGCCCGATTTACGACAGTCTTCGTTCTATTCGGCAATAAGAAAGTCAATGTGTTGAAGAGGGAAACATAGGTAATATTGCAGCTTTATCAAAGGAGCTTTTAACTAGCCTGAGACCAAAACCTTAGTAGTATAAAAGCCCTGAACAGCCCTAACAGATTCTAATAGCAATATTCCAAGAATTATAATAATATTACTGGCTGCACCCGCATAAATCTTGATCCCGTGTAAATATCGGGATAAAAAGTATTCTATCTGTGTGCCAAATTGCATCTAAATCCGTTCAGAAGTTTTTGCGTGAAAGAGTAACAAATTTCTATTCATTCATCCTCACAAATTTTCACTTTTATAATATTATACAGGGTGGCAGGGACATCAACGAGAAAACTGTTACCGTACCATGGATTCAGTAAATGATTCTAAACCCTTGCGTTGAAATTTTTCGTCGGTTATTTGAAAAAAATCTGCTGTTCCATACATTTTTCTATAACACTTTTTAACATTAACACTTTTCTATGAAACAGCTATTTTTGTAGAGTTCCGTACCCAAAGGGTAAAACGGGACCCTATTACTAAGACTCCGCTGTCCATCCGTCTGTCTGTCTATCCGTCTGTCACCAGGCTGTATCTCATGAACCGTG
Organism: Agrochola litura; assembly: GCA_949152395.1. NCBI lineage: Eukaryota > Metazoa > Arthropoda > Insecta > Lepidoptera > Noctuidae > Agrochola > Agrochola litura. Next base: position 6,114,470 of record OX424490.1, read on the forward strand.
ATAGTTAAAAAGTTGAAATTTTTACTGATGATGTATTTCTGTTGCTGCTATAACAACAAATACTAAAATATAAAATAAACATTTACGGGGGCTCCCATACAACAAACGTGATTTTTTTGCCGTTTTTATAGATAATGGTACGGAACCCTTCGTGCGCGAGTCCGACTCGCACTTGACTGGTTTTATTTAAACAACCGACGATAAATGTCAACGAAGGGGTTTTCAGAATCATGTACGGAATCCATGGCAACAGTTTTCGCGTCGATGTCCCTGCCACCCTGTATATTAATATATATACTATTAATATTAAATATTCATATTATAATATATTATGTCCTCACAAACTTTCGCGTTTATAATATTAAGTAGGATATATTCCCTAAACAGATCTTCCATAATAAGCTAACTTCTGACTTCGTATCTGCCTACTGCTATTCTCACTATGATTAGCCAACATTTATTATTACCTATTTGATAAGAAACCAAACAAAACTTTAGTTGATAAAAATACTTCCTTTCGTCAATAGTACATTATTGCAAAGGCCGGGAAATAGGCAATTGCAGGTCGAGTATGAGTTTGAAGGCCGAGCCGTAGGCGAGGATCAAGACGAATTTTCAGCTTTGCCGCCAATTTTCTATTTATCATCTGTGCCGGAGGCAAACGCATCTAAGGCTATACAGCCACGTGAACGCAATTTGTACTAAGCAAAGAGAACTTTGGTATGCCAAGAATGATAAAAGAGATCCAATCAAAGAGTTTTTACTCAAAAATGCATGTAATGTGGTCATTATTTTGACAACCTTGTTTGAGCAAAGTCGACCTTGCCGTTCTGTTTCAAGGAGCGGCCGGCAAAGTTTTGCTGGTCGCTCTAACAGGCCGGCAAAACATTGCCGGCCGCTATTTTGACGTTTCAACGTTTTAAAAAATCAAATGCAAAAAGGTTTTATTTAAAACACAGCTGTTTGTATTTATAGAGATAGGTACAAAAATATTTTATTCCATATTTGGCTGTACAGTTCCAACTACCATTGTTAAAAAAAAAAAAAACATAGAAGTAACAAAAGCGCGGTTCAGTGAAAATTTTATTTTTATTTCGTGACTTTTTTGCTAAAAATGAGCTCTCAAAGCAAAAATTCTTCCGATTCAATGTGTTTAACACCGCCAGACATTAAAGATGAAGCTAAATTAGTGGTTGAAAATTTAATACCGCGAAACTCTAAGGAAAAATATAAGCTTGCATATGAAAAATTTGTGCAGTGGAAAATCAGTAGGAAATCTAAATCTTTATCCGAAAATGTTTTTCTTGCGTATTTCAATGATCTTTCCAACAAAATTAAGGTACTTGCATTTTTGAGTAAAGCACTATACAAGCCTTGGCCCACCATGACTGCTTCGCTGGTCACGCTATGATTGCCTCGAGCTAGCCTAGCTACGCTCTAGGCCTTCCAGCTTGGCCATCATTGCAGCCCTTGCTGTCCTCGCTGTAAAGGCCTCGACCTACGGCCTCGGCCTTTATCTCAGCTCGTCCATCAAGTGCTGCACGCTGACCGCGCTGTATCGGCCTGGAGCTGCGCTACGCTGCGCTGTCGGCCATCATCAGCGCGACCAGCAAAGAAGTCATTATAGACCGCGGCAGTAAAGTACCTATTAATAACCCCAGCACGCCATTTCATACAACATTGCTGGAGAGTTGTAATGTTCCAAATTCAAAAAACGCGCCTGCAATGGATTTGATTTTCTTTGACCGTAAATTCGATACTTCGCGTGTTCTTTGTTCGAAAATAATGACAATATTTCCATGCATGTTTGAGAAAAAGACTATTTTAAACTCTTCCCAGTCTCTCATATTTCTCAAAATAGAGGATCAACTTTCCATTGTCAATCTAAAATTATAAACAAAGTTTTTTAATATCTATCAAGTGATTCGCATAATGTAGGAGCCGGGTGTTATAGTGGTGTTATAATTGGATTTCAACTAAAACATTGCCACATGTTAGGCTCGCAATAACCCAACTAATTTGGGATGAGCACAGCCATTAGCTATTGCTAAGCCTTCACTACACACAGCCGCGAAGGGTGAGCAACAAACTTAAGTAGGGCATAAAAGTATTTTACATTTTCTTAGTTTAGGTACACACACACCGTGAAATTTGAATCACAGTTTTGTTAGAACAAACGTTGTTCAGACCATGATCTACTACCATACTACAGCATCCAATTAAAAAAAAACATAATTGGTTTTTGAAAAATGACAAAGTTTAAAATGTCAAGATTATTTACTGCCTACTAAATTTCGTTTATGGAGGTACATTTCCCTGTAAACAATGCTGTGTCCCATGCGTGGTGTCTGTGTTGTAGGGAGTATGTTGTCCCTTATGTTGTCAATTATGTTTTTTTTTAATTGGATGCTGTAGTATGGTTGTAGACCATGGTCTGAACAACGTTTGTTCTAGCAAAACTGTGATTCAAATTTCACGGTGTATAGAGCCGGGGTCGCGAGAAAGTCCGAAAGGGATACCGTGGCCCCTAGCAACATGGCAACTGAAGGAACACGGGTGGCTTTTAGTCAGTAACAGTCTGACATGCCTTCTCACTCCGCCCAGAGCGGGAGAAGTTATTTGATATAACACCTGAAAAAAAAAGTTATACCAATAGAAAGTGACTACAATACCAAACTCAAAACTCAAACTCAAAGCATTTATTTTAATTAAACCATTTACAGGCACTTTTGAACTGTCAAAGAGTCGGTCAGCTAGTCAGAAAGTTAAAGCTAGTTGCCCATTTCAAAACGTAGATCTCTATTGAGAAAAACGGGCAAGAAACTCCAAGGACACTCTTTTAAGTCAATGCGCCTAAAGAAGTTTTATTAGATTAGATTTTTAGATTTAGTCTCAACTGACGGCGCCCGTTCACAAAAATGACGGTGGATCAGCACCATCCAGCTCAAACATTTTGTAGGGAACCGAATGATCCAACACACGCGCCACCATCCTAATGATTATACGCACGGCCAAAGTATGGGACTCTCTGCCAGCGTCTGTGTAACCCGTCTGCCTTCAAAGCAAAAGTGAACAGGCATCTTCCGCACTCGCTCGTTCCATTATAGACCTCGCTTTCCATCGGGCGGGATCGAAGTTAAGAGAGAGAGGTCCATTAAGCAATAAAAAAATATCCAATCACTTAGAAATAAAGAAAATACGTTTATTTGCAGTTAAACATGACGCAAAGAAAGAACACAAAACAAAAAAGAACAAGTTGGTGGAAAATATGCGTCACATCCACGCAAAACGGCCATCGCTCAGCATAATGCTGCGATCCTATGCGAGACTGAGTCCCAGCGCTGGTTTTTAGCGACAGCCGGCGTTGACGTTATGACGTCGACCGGTGCAGCATACAATGCGATATAAATAATTAATAAAAATAAAAATAAAATAAACACACTAACAACTTGATTTATATACTTTAACAACGTTTAATTTGATGATGTTAATTAAGTTTTTTATTTAAAGTACCTACTTTCATTGTCACTTTCACGTCCATGAAAAAAATGAAAATAACGTTCCTGCAAGATACTATACAGAATACTTCAGATAAAAACACAATGTGCATAAAATCTTATAACATATATTATATTAAGCGGAACCGAAGCTAAAGGCTATAAAGTTGCTGAATAAACGCATAACGTGTTCATCGGCGCACGCATAAAAGCGTCGAATAACGTAAAATATAAACGTTGCGTTGTTGACATAAGACAACATAGTCTCAAAAACTCTCATTAATTCAAATTAATGTGCCCGCTTTGTATGAATATTCAAGGGCTATGCGATTAACATGTATCAGTCGCCAGAACAATGGCTACACATAAAAACACAGAGCAAAATTTATTTCCAATACATTTATTATAATGCGTTGTTTTGCGTTCGGGAAAATGATATAAATCATTTTGCTGACAATGTAGTGAAAATAAAAGGTTAATTAGAGTTCATGTTCGATGCGAGGAATTCGAAACAGTCAGATGTTTTTGATTAATTGAATGTTATTTATGTTCATGACGGTACTGTTATTAAAGTAGAGCTCAGTAATGACCATTTTTAGGGTTCCGTACCTCAAAAAGAAAAATCGAAACCTATGTAGGATCACTTCGTTGTCCGTCTGTCTGTCTGTCTGTCAGTCTGTTGAAATTCTTTTCCTCAGGAACGCGTGGAGGTATCTAGTTGAAATTAATATCAAATACGTAGATCTAAAATCCCTTGGAGCTCTAAAAAAATCAAGCTTCTGAGTCAACGCAATAAAAAAATACGGCTATTTATGCAATATATTTTGATACTCGCAAATAACTCATAACCTATAAAGTACTTCTCGTTGACCTAGAATTGTGAAATTTGGCAAGAAGCATTAAGGTCTCACAACACAAATGAAGGAAAAAGTCTGAAAGTCGTTAATTTGTAGTTTTATCACAAAAAAGTTTTTATTGGGATTATAAACTTACATTTTCAGTTGGAGAATTGACCGTGACGTATATCTATGTGTGGAAGAACATTTTTTTCAACTACAGTGTTAAGTTTTTTTTTGGGATAAATTCATCCCAACTACGGAACCCTTCATTGCGCGTGGTCTGACACGCACTCTGCCGGTTTTTTCTACTTGTTTCATTAAGCTGATGAAAAATTAATTGAAGTAAGAAAGAATAACTGTTTGTGATGGAAATTACTGTTCTGTTACGAACTTAATTGGAGCCTCCGACGCTGTATTTTTAGGTCATGACTTGAACCTAGTCGAACAATGCCAAAACTCATCAAGGAGTAAAATTTTGAAAATAATAAACATTTCATAATTATATAATTATCTCACCAAAAATACGATACCAAAACACGTGTAAAATCTTCATCAGTCCCTTCAAAAACTCATACCAAACTTCTAAAAACGTCACATAATCTTTCAACCTTCCCCGTCGTGTGTCCACCGATCACATCAAGTTTGCTCACATAATAATTCATAAGATAGTTATCAGGGGCCTAAAAGCACTTTAGCCGGATTGCCAATCCTATACGGGCTGATATATTTGCATGATGACAACGTCATAACCACTCCCAGCCCCGGTGTAATTGCTTTTCTCGGTCGCCAAGATAGATTTTTGGAGATCCACAAGAGATTTGAAATTAAATGTCTGTGGGACTGTGAGTGAAGATGAACTCTTTAAACTTTTGAAAATTTAAAAGTTTAAAATAAAAAAAATAGGTGGAAATAATTAATTGAAATACCAAAATATTAAAAAAAATATGTAAGGTACATTAAAGCAGCATTTTTAAATTAGCATCATAATGATTACACGTTTCTCGGCCACCATCTTTCGCTGTGGCTATATAAAAACACCACTGTGTTTGATTTGATAGAAATTATCATCAACTGTCGTAATTGCCCCAATAAACTATATATAATTTCAAATAAATTGCTGGTAGTGGACAGATGAGAAGACAAGCAAGCTCAGTGGCAATCAATAAGAGAGGCCTATGTCCAATACGATGATGTCGAGCAGACTGTTTTAGGCTGATGATGTTAAGGATGAAAGAAACATTTTGTTTCCGGTAAAAAAATGGAGGCAACACTGGACGCGAGTAAGAACTCGATTTTGACCTTTGCCTGGAATGATGATAACCCTATAATTAATTCAAAAATATTTATAGCAAAGTTGTAAACAAAAATCACTTCTATCTTATACGGAACGCATAACCAGAATCGGCGGTGCACTCATCCAGTTTTCTAAATTTTAAATGGATGCTCTACATGGTCGGGAAAATTTAACCGGCGGCCTCGTAAAACATGCAATATCGTTATTTGAGGCACTTAACCGGAAAGGTTATTATCTAGAAAGGTTTCGTCTAGTCTAGGTTATATCGTTATATCGTTTCAGGACATTTTTGGCAAGGACCATGAAACCATCTCAATTAAGTTAAATGAGTTTCTTTCGAGAAACTTAAGTATAATTTGAGTAAAAAAGAATAAGGGGATGTTGCAGATGATTTATCTTTGTATCTAACTAAATATTTAGCTGGCTTGATAACTTAGGGGCATTGGCTGGAGACATCACCACACCAGGAAGAGTGGAAAGCTATGGGGGAGAACTTTGTCCAAAAGAGGAACAATACAGGCAGCTTAAAAAAAATTACAGTTAGTAGGAAAGCATAAGAGCCGTTTGATGTAGAAGACTTTCCTGTTTCTAAGATTTACGAACATATCATTGAGTTAAAGAAGTCTATGCGATGTCATGAGACCTTGTAACATATGCTGCATGTTTAGCTTTAATTCTCTCTTTTTTTATTTTACATTATTATTTCGTATTAAGTTTACCTACATTTGTATAAGACAAGTAAATGATACTTATTCAAGTTATGGAAGGGCGGAGTCTCCTAACACAGGCTTATTTGCTTAAAAGGAGGCTCCAATCACTAGTTGTTAAGGTTTACTTGTTAAAATAATAAACTATTTTCATTTTTAATTTTCATCCTTATTCGCTATCATACTGTTCTGGCGATCATGTACTTTTAGTACCTTGACTTCTGATACTTTTTGGTTGCAACTTACTATTAGGCACGTCGTTGCTTGATTCCCCAGCGTGTTGCACACAAACACACACAGTTATAGCTACATCAACAACGGTGTATAGCCTGATAGACACATAAACTTCCGTACCGAAATATCTGCATTGCTAATACCAACCTATCACTCCACCGATTGGGAAGATTAACGCGAAAACAGTTTGAGAATCTGGCCATTTGTATTCCCCGTACCACTATTCTCGAGGGCATCGAAGTTCGAAGTTTCTAGGCCCAATTAATGGGGCGATTAAACTTAATTTTAGTTTAAGGCGCGAACGGCCAATTTAGACGTAGATAGATCTATCCGGTTCTGAGGTTCGGTCTTCCATGATTTTAAGGATTATGAAGTTTTGAACAGAACCATTCGAGATTGATTAGAATGAAACTATGTCTGATTACATTTTTAGTGCTAGATTGTAATTTAGATACATTTGATTGAAGCTGAGAGTAGGGACAGTATGTAGTGCTAAATATTCTAGACAAAGGAAATCCTTTTGCGTAGGCAAAACTCAGAGGCCAAATAAAAATTTAATTGTACGTATAGACTTCGTTTAGGATAGAAGAACTAAGTACATCTTACATTGTTCTCAATTAATCAATCTAAAAGCAATTCGTACAGAGACATGCAATTAATAAATAGTTAGCCCTTATAAGGATGATGTTGGGGCTGCCACGTTTCTGTAGTGCATCGGGGATGTTCGGGCTGTTTCGCACTGATGGCTTTCATGCCATCATTCGCAAAAAGACGGTATTCCTGATCTGCAGAATGCGTGGCATCCGCAACGAAATCCGGAGGTCCTTTGGTAATTAGTCATCTAATCTTAATTTTTATTTTTGTGATCTTGATATAACTTAAGGATCATGATTATCTGAAATGTTTATTTTTATTGACGTATTACATCTTTCCTCTCGCTTTTCTGAAATCTATGGGAGTGATTTCGTGAAAAGGGACGGAAGTGTGTAACGGGAGGCCGTGGAAGGGCGTACTATTTGATTTGACCAACGAGCGCGCGCGGTGCTAGAATTGGCGTCAGATGTTACCAACCCATCTTCCGAGAGGTTGGTACTGTCAGCCAAGATGTCAGGTGTTACACATTCTTTGCGACTACTGTAAGGCTCACCCGTTTTTTTACTACACCACGTCTTTGTCAAAAAGGGTAATTATGAAGTTTCCTGTCTGTTCATAGGAATCTACCCTTTGGAATGAAAAACTAACTTTGCACACAGACTTTTTGTTTTAAAAGCGCATTTTAATGGTCTAATTTTAAATAAACGCTTTACTAAACACACTAACACTTTAATAAACGTATTGTTTTGTATGGAATAATTTTTTTCTAACTTGAACAGACGGCTGTGCTGCTGGGAGTTTGTTGCGCCACTTCTTCTTCCCAGCTAAAGGCACTAGGAAGTGGTGAAGGGTGGGCGTTTTTGGGGGACTGTCTTATGTAATTTTGACGTTCGAAAAATGCTGATTCTCAGCCTAGTTTGAATAAATGACTTTTGACTTTTGAATTTTGTCATTTATATTCTGAACAATAATATTATAATTGATGGCTTAATGATAATAATCAAACATGCATTTGAATAAGTTTTGGCATGACCAGTTTACAATTACAATTGAATTAGAAACAAATTCAAATGCAGTTTATAATTAATTGGTTACAATCTATGTTGATAACGTTCATTAATAAGTAAAATTAGTTGGAACTAATGAGATGATTAAAGTTAAATTAGAATGCGGCAGTCAACAGTTAGACGCAAAATGGGGATGAAAATTGCAGAGTTCGATCAATTTTGTAATGGTGAATATCGATGCAGGTTTAAATTTGAATATTTTACATTTTAAACGGGTTATTATAATAATGAATCGAAATAGTTTAGTTTGTTTTTTGAAGCTTGCAATAACAAATTATTAAAAAGCTATAGCATAAACACCTAACTGTACCCAAATCGCTTTAGCGTGGCAATACCGGTCATCGCCCTTTCCCTAATATTTCTCCGAAAGAACTCAAACAATAAGCTATGTATGTTTTTTTTGTTATTGGAACATGTTGAAGATTACAATAGATATTGATTCAGTATGATAACGAACATTATTTAAATAAAGAATGCTAGAAAATGTAGGTGGGTCAATGACCGCTATTGTCACGTAGATATACTTCCACATTATTTTGTCAATCAAAAGTGTTTATTATAAGTACTTCAAGAAAACATAGCCTGTCTTAGTTCTTATATTTAATACTATAAAATCGTTAAATTCATTCACTAACTGACAATGCACAGCATAAATCGCTGGATCTACAAGCATGATATTTGTGAGTTCCATATATATAGTGATAGAGGGCACTCAGGAAGGATTTTTAAAAAATTTACCTCCTAAAGGGGTTAAATGGGGGATGAACGTTTGTATGTGCCATTATGCCGATGAAAAATCCCATCGGGCACATGGCTTGTTTAATACTTAAACCAAATGCGTCTGTTTCGGTTTCATGTGCTTGTATAATTATCACTTGCTTCAAAAACAGTGAAGGAAATCGTTGCCTGAGAGACAATATTTTCTCGACGACATGTGAAGCCAAGACAGAGGCCTATGGGTGGCATAAAAACTCTGAGGTTAGTCACTAACCACACGAAAAAGAAAAGAAGAAGACCAGTACCCTAATTGCGTAATACAACACAATCACAATCTGTTTCGATTTGAAACAGATTGCTAATCCATTGCTTCATAAGTTGGAAAAAAAAATCTACTCAACAACGTAAATAACGCAATGAATGTTGTTGAACTGTCAAAATGAAACAAATTATGCATAATTGTTTACGAAAATAAGTTACGTAATTAGGGTACGGTTTAGGTCAGCGCCATCTCTTGACCGATAGTGGAACTAATGTAATTTTTGTTGATGATTTCTAAAAAAGTGTGCTATTTGTGTAGAAAGATGGATAATCGCGTTTGGAATGTAAGTGCTAATTCCGACCTTTGACCTTAAACACTTCCAAATTGCTTTAATTTCTTCGATTGAATTTATACAGTCGCCTAGTCGACTTGACTTGATAAATTAATTAATTGCCAGATGGCAGTAAGTGGAAACATTTCTCACGACAATAATATATTCTCTGAACTTTACAAAAGGTATAAATCAATACTGTGGAAAATAATTATCTATTCACAATATACGGGGAAGCAGTTTAAAAAGGTCAACACACCCACGCTTTTGTCTACTAACATCGATAGAGGAAAAGTTTCCAATATTGTACCAAGTCGTGGAATTGAGAAGTTCTTTTTCAGTTGCGAAAATCGAAGAAAAAATATTCTTTCCAATAACTTCTTCTGACTTAGTTCAAAGTAAGTAATATTATATTGGACGCCCACGTCCACATCACGGTATCACGATAACAGGAACGTTAAATGTATAAAAATATAATAAAAAGAAAAGCGTCCACGATAGCGCTATAACGTGCATGTATTTCCATGCATTTTATGGACGTGGCCGTTCACGACAATATCATCACGATCGACATAGAAATTATAAAAGCGCACATTATCAACAATTGCGTTAAATTGTTCCGATGGGTGTCTGTTTGCTGTCACAAAACACAGGTCCAAACCTTAAAAAAAAACCGGCCAAGTGCGTGTAGGACCACGCACAAAGAAGGGTTCCGTAGTTGGTATGAATTTATCCCAAAAACGAACTTAACTTTGTAGTTGATCGATATACGTCACGGTCAATTCTCCAACTGCAAATGTAAGTTTGAAATTGCAAAAAATACAAAAAAATATGTGATACTACTACAAATAAACGATGTTCGGACTTTTTCCAGTACTTGTGCTGTGAGACCTTACTTCCTGCCAAATTTCTTGATACTAGGTCAACGGTAGGTTGACATAACATAAATGACCGTATTTTTTTATTGCGTTGACTTAGAAGCTTGACTATTTTAGAGCTCCAAGGCACCATAGATTTTCGTATTTGATATTAATTTCAACTTGATACGTATACGCGTTCCTGAGAAGATGGATCTTGACAGACTGACGGACGGACAACGAAGTGATCCTATAAGGGCTCCGTTTTTTTCTTTTGAGGTACGGAACCCAAAAAAACGGTATTATACAAAAATTCCTAGTGTTTAGGATTAAATATAGATTAACACACACATTTATGTACCAACCTACAATAAGTTATGGATACTGAATTTGATACTTAACTCAGCGCAGTCAAAACAGCACATTCAAAATCCTGATTTTGTCACAACAGCATAGTCACATAAAATCATAAAATAAATCTCTCCCATATAAAACTTGCTGTCCCATAAAACCTGGTTATAGCAATAATAAAGTTAAAGAACTTTGCACTAACCTGCAAATTGACATACGGTGCATCGGCCATGACAGTTGGGACTATGAATCCTCCTTCGCCGGTAGACATATCGATGTCTTGACTGTAGATATCGGTTTTATCGTCGTAAAGCTTGACGCGAACTCGAACTCGTTTTTCTGTGCTCATCGCTTCGACCTGGTGGAAAAGGAATATATTTTAGTTTTAATATCACCAGATTCTGTTAATGTAAGGTTTGTATTGTTGGAGGCGTCTCAAAGAAAAAGTTTTACAAACTGACATCGTCATACTTCGTCGTTAATCTCAGTTGTCCACTGTAGGTCATAGGTATCTCTAATCTCAATGCAATTAAATCCTTGGCAACTCTGATCAAGCTACTACCAGACTCTGCGTCAGCTTTTGTGTTTACAAATGATACTATTATTATAATAAATTTATTTTTGAAAATACTAGAAGATATCCATCTAATCCAGGCTAGCTTTATTACTTAGCACAACTAATAGCATTATCTCTACACCAAATTCAAACGTACACCACGCCACGCAATGAGAACAATATTGTGACGTCAACTTAAGTCTTAATTAAACCATTAAGTTTACCAAGCCAACCTGGCTTTACTCCAAAACCTGTGCCGACAGGGGTACAGATATGAAATACTGTGATAATTAAACGTGATTAATATTTTGTTACGCAAATTATATAAAAGCCACAGAGTGCGACAGTGTTTTGTTTAATTTTTACAATTTATTCAGTTAAGTAGGGATGGATTATGTGAAAAAGAATGACTTGAATAGAAGACCCGACTTACGAGTTGTAGATCATGGGTTCAAACCCTGGCAGGCGCATTACTTTGTGTAAATAATTTCATAACCACTGCTCTCAAAACGGTGAAGGAAAACATCGTGAGGAAACCAGCATGTCTTAGAACTAAAAAATTCGAAGACTTGTGACCTCTACCAATCCGCACTGGGCCCGCGTGGTAAATTACAGCCCAGTCCCTCTCGAAGAGAGGAGGCCTGTGTCCCAGCAGTGGGAACATTATAGGCTGATTATGTAACTATACTGAGATAACAGGTAACAAAGAAAGATGAAGAAATGCAGTGACAAATCCATATAAATTGAGTTATGGCGAGGAGGATGATGAGGTTTGAATACGAGTACCTAAATAAGAAAAAATAAGTGCCAATTTTGAATACCCTTTTACTGTCGACCTTTGACCAACTCGACACGAGTTTTAATCATATTTTCTTATGCATTTCAATCAATTTATTATTTAACGTATTCCGCTGCCGTAAAGGCCACGTCACACGGACAGAAGGAAAAGCGAGCGTCGATATAAAAGCTGTTCGTTAGGCTCTCTCTGTAATTTATTATATTGTTCCTTCGCCGACAGCGACGAAAGATGAATATGGATGTGATTTTTATTAACATTATTAAAAATAATCATGAATTAATGAAATGTTTCTTTGATTAAAATTTTTGACTTGTTATAAGTTTTTTTTCTGTTGGGCCAGGATTTTGCGGTGGTTAAAACAACCTAAAGATTATAACTTTATGGTGGCTTCTTGTTTGAATCCTATTATTAGTAGTCAAGTCTATGGTCTCCATATTATAGATAGATATTTGAACTGGGGGTTCAAATTCAATCCTTGAAAGAGATTTTGAAATACAATCTCGTATTTTCATATTCTTTGTTGTTATTAAAACTAAAATACTGACCTCAACTCGTCGCTCACATGACTAACGGTCCTATCTCCGTATTGTCAATTATTCAGGAAAAGCGTTTTGCAGTTACGACATTTATAACTAAGATAAAATTGTAATCTATCGGTAATTCTGAATATTTAATTATATTTATTCGTAAAGAGTATTTACAGTACTTTATTTTTACGATATAGCTACTTATTTATTTTCAATATTGGTATTTATTTTTAATTATTAAAACAGATAGAACACATTGTGAAAACTTTATTTATCAATCCGAACAGAATTAGATAGGACTTTTAGTCATGCGAGCGATGAACTAAAGTATGCAATTTTCTCAAAATAATTCAAATTCCATATACAAGCTCTTTCAGGACAGTTTCAAAGAAAACGATATGATTTATGAGTACTAAAGCATTCTTCCTGAATCCCGGAAGCAAGCGAATGAAAAAGTTATAAAGAGTAAATACCTCTACTGCATATCGGTAGGAAATTACAACATCATGTTTGAGAACCTCTTTTGTAGGCAAAGTGAGTTCGTTAATATGTACATTATGTCTAATCAGGGTACATTATGTATGTTCAGAGTGTAAAGAATGCTTTGATGCAGCGGTGGTATTAGTCTTTGGGCTACTGTGTGTTATGCGTGCTCATGTAGGGTATGTTTGTTCTGGATTGATGGTTTTATATCGGTTGTCGGTCTGGTGTTAGTTGCTGATTGGTTCATACGGTTCGATTGTGATTGAATGTTACGACATAAAGAAGTCAATGGAAAAATATTAAGATCAATAAGTAAGAATAAGAATATAGACTTTTTTTTTTTTTTTTTGGATGGGAAATTATCAAATAAATTCTCCCGCTCTGGGCGGAGTGGGAGGGCATGTCAGACTCTTACTGACTAAAACCCACCCGTGTTCCTTCGGTTGCCCTGTTGCCGGGGGCCACGATTTCCCTATCGGTTTTCTTCGAACCCCCGGCAGGCATTGGCCCTAGCGGACCCCGTCAATTCTGCTGACATCTCTTTGAGGTGCGCGTGGAACACAACGCGCCGTCGACCCGGGCTTGGTCCTTATCGGACGGCGAGCTACCCATTGCTCACCGTCCGTCTTATGTTACTCAGTGATAATATAGCATTCTACTGGTGAAATAATTTTTTAAATCGGTCTGTTTAGTTTTTGAATTTATTCATCAAAAACAAAATACAAATCTTTTGTCTTTATAATATTATTATTACTAGCTGCGTCCCGCGGTTTCACTCGCATAAGTCTCGATTCCGTGGGAATACCGGGATAAAAAGTATTCTATGTCTTAATCCAGGTAATGGTCTACCCTTGTGTCAAATTTTATCCAAATCCGTTAAGCCGTTTTAGCTTGAAAGCGTAACAAACAAACTCACTTTCGCATTTCTAATATTAATTAGTTAGGATTATATCGATAGCGGAAATTTCAATTGTCGTAAAGGACATTGTATTCCCTGTCCTTTACGACAGTCGAAATTTCCGGTATCGATATTTATAGTGTAGATAAATTAAAGTCGCGTTTCGTGTTTGTCTGTGTGACCGCGTTGTTCTTTTAAACTTCACAACGGATTTTGATGCGGTTTTCTAAAAGATATCCTTCGTAGTAGAAAGTTGTGCTTTAATATTATTCTAGTTTCATTATTTAACATGTGACCTGCACAATTCAAAATTGGGTTTATGATCCAAAACAACTTAATAACTAGTACTAATACTTATGTTCTGAGTTGAGCTCCACGATTACTGACAAATGCTTGCACTGACTGGACAGGTACACTCAAATCTGTGTGGTTCTTTCCTCAAAAGACCCTCATATGGCCTGACCAAGATTATGTCTGGACTTTAAAAGAGACTGCGACCTCTGATTTTGTTTCGGCCTTTCTTCTCAGAGTAGTCAGATAGGAAACGCCGAACTCATCTAGCTTATTTTTTTTATATGACGTGTAAAAGTGATTCTAATATCCTATTTACAGAATAAACAATTTCATTTCATTTCAATGTCTAAAGTGTTAAAAAAATATTCAGAATTTACAAACTAGACAAAAAGATGTCGTAACTACGATATTCAATCTTGTACCCGCACGTACAAGATTGAATATCGTCTCAAACATGTCCATATTAATATTAACCTCCCCATTGTCTAAAGCTTAGGTAAAGACAGCTATCAAAAGTTCCAACGGAATGAGCTAACGAGCAGCTATTTGCTACAGTTCAGCCATTTCAGGCTATACAACTTGAACAAAATGGCGCAATGAAAAATTAAATGAATTATCGTTAGTATAGAACGTTGGAAACAGTGTTGTAGAAATAATATTTTGAAGAGGCAACTGTCTTTTTATGCAGTACAGTGTTAGTCTAAATGGTACTTGTAATAATGCCTTGAAAGTGCTAATACAAATTAACATGCCCTTTTAATTGTTATTATTATGTTTGGGGTTGACATAGAAGAGTGAAATTTGTTCCAGTACTATTAAATTGTTTACCTAGAATGGACCGATTTGTTTTGAAGACGATAAAGGCGTTATATTTTCATACTTTTTGTATAAAAATTAAAGGTAGTTGATATATTAATATGGTTTCGAAACAACTCACCCTTCCAACGAACGGCAATCCAGGCTTGTATCTTCGTCTCATGCTGTCAGCAAACCTCAGTTCGACATAATGCTGCTCAGCGGCTGGAGCAGCTGCAGCCGTGTTCCCCACTCCATTCCCAACAGTAATGTCAACCCGGGCAGTGCCTCCACCACAACGAGCTTCAATACGCCAAGTCCCAGATCTAGCTCCAGTTGCTAATATTGCACTGAGTTTGAGCACTCCTGTGAACAAAAATGGTAGTTTTAAGTATTGTTAGAGGATTTCAAGAGAAATCGATACAATATGTCTCTCTCTGAGGATGGATGACTAGGCTGATAATGGCTTTGAAAGTATGAATATCTTAGATAACGAATAAAAACAAATAGATTACAACGACAAAGTAAAAGGGGAGTAAAGAGAAATAAACTCATAGATTTGCATGCAGCGTTCGAGCATGCATGAACATGACTTTAAATATAGGGAGCCCAACCCTTCATAAATATTCCGGGCACGTAGAACATGCTTCCTGTATAGTGAACCCAACAATATTGACGCAAAAAGTCTACATAGAGCATCAGTCATACATGACTGACAGTCGATCACAAAGTAGTCAGCAAGATAAAAATAAAAGTAAACGTTTAGGTAAACAAAACACGCAGAAATCCATTGGTGATTTAGAAACAGAGAATGATCATAAACTTTTTTGATGAACTCAACCAATTTGTTGTTTGATAAGAAAACACTAGTAGATGAACTTTCGCGAACTTAATTCTTAAGAAAATAATACCATAGCAAACTTTTTTGTTCAGCCCACAACCATGTGGGCTGAACAAAAAAGTTTGCTATGGTATTATTTTCTATGCTTATCTATCTATATATATATATCTGTATATATATATATCTATATTTGCTAATGCAACTTGGACGAGCAACGTGAGACAAAGACGATGTTAGTTAAAATTATAATAATTATTATCAAATTCTTATTTGTGACTAACAAAATTGTAATAAATAGAGCGAAAGACCCAGACAGTGAACAAAAACAGCAGTGGCCTCTAAAACTATACGTGTGTCCACTACCAAAAGTTTTTGTGATCGGTTATGACATGTGACTTTTAAGAGGGTCCCAATGTAATTAATCAAACTATGTCTCGAGTGGAACCCGACTCACGCCCTGACAAGGTTATGCCTTAACTTCTCTTGACATTGCTGTTTTAGGTTTTTGGGTACAAAGTTTTGTAATGTTGATCTAAAGGAAAAAAATATATTCTGCGAACCTTTCGTACAGTAAAAATCAGCTACTCATTTTGTAATTAATATATTATGTTTAGATACAGAAACCATAGCACATTGAATTTAATTGGAGTAAAATTACTATAAGTAAGGAACTATAACTGTAAGGAACACATTTTGTTGTTTCATTCATTCGTCATTTATTTTTCTTGAACCGACTTTTGTTCTTTGTTTGAATACAGTAGATACTATTCCAACATTTATAATTTTCAATTGATATTTCTCTCATGTCAACTACAAAGTTCAAATCCCTTTTCCCCCTAAAAGTTTATAATTTATGAATGCAATTTTGAGACGCGTCCTTTAAAAGTGATTTGTCACTCTCCCAAATACCTCCCATACGCCTTACAGAAGCCTTTGTGTTATCGCATTAAGGTGGAGATGGGGAAGTGAATGCGATTCAGGTAAAGCTAAACTTGATCCCTTTTCTTGGTAAAAGAATTTCCATGTCTTACGAAGAACCCTCATGTCCTTATGATAAATCGTTTGCTTTGAGAGCATTGACGTTTTAAATCGTTGTAAAAATATTACCGGTATATATTAAAAAAGGGTGACGTCACTTTGGACATATTCTATTTTAGGATAGACAAATTGCCTAAAAATTTGCCTTTTTGTTTGGGAATTCAGTAATGAAATAAAATTCATGTACCCTGAATCACGTCATATGTGTTTTCGTTGTCTTCAACAAACTTGTTTATTAATACAACAAATTAATTTGATTTCAATTATCATAGGTTTGTGCATTCAACAAATTAATGAAAACGACGAAGTTAAATGCAGACAGAAAGATTTGATTTCAAGTAGTTTCAATTGGAAAGTGTGTGTCGTTATAGGTTTTACATTCTTCATTGTTATCCTGATTTAACAAAATTTTAAGCATCACAAAGTTCATGTTCAAAATTATATCAAAACATGTTTCTCTTAATAATATCTGTCAGTTGTAAGTCAATCATGTGTTTAAGGGAAATCTAATCTATCAAAATTTGACAGGGGTTGGCATGGGAGATGACATGGAAAGGCTTTCATTTGTGAGACGCAGCGTACAGTCACGCTTGTTGGGTCCAACGGCTAAGATGAATTTATGATCTTCACATTTACAAAACCCATTACATATGATTAATATGCTCAGTCAATAGCTAGACTAAGCTAGTTCTGAGAATATTCATTTAAAGAAGAAAACATTATGAGTGAATCTATTTTTTTAAGTCATGATGCGAGGGCTTAGTAGTAAGCGGATTAACGACCACTCATTCTAATGAATTCATTACAGTAATAGCAACTGTACCTAAACATAATATTAAAGATACAATATTATACAAAACCACCTGATAACAAAAACAAATGTGGATAATATACGGCTGTCATTAAAACCTACACAACATTTTAACATAGAATAACATTCCTATAATTATATCCTGCTACCAACGCGATATTTTATTACAAAAGTGTTTTCTTAGGACCATGGGAAACAAAAAAGTTTTTTTTTGTTTTTGCTACGGACACGAAAACAAAATGGAGAACTGGTTGCCATTCGCAGGGTTTCTCATAACTTCCACGCAGTCGAAAAGCAGAAACAATAACAAAAGTTACTTCACAATTAGAGAGAGATTGTTCTAGGGAACCACCAACGGAAGTTGGTCTTTGGCACTCGTACTGGGATTTTATCAGTTCGAACTATACGGAAAAATAAACACATTGTAAAGACCAAGTTTTATTGGTTCACAAATATGATTGTCGTGCAATTTGTATTGCATTGCATGTGAAAATTTTATTGATAGAGATGCAAATGACTGAGGAGAAATTAATGTTTCCTTTTCATTTCAATCGGAATATTGTTTATTTAGACGACGTATTCATTTTTTGCTATGCTCTGTTCAACGAAGTTCTCATGTTCACGATTAATTGAAGTTGTGAATTTTGCTGTAAGTATTGGAATTGCTTTTATGAATTCTGTATGTTTTATTAAAGCATTTAATAAAATGTGATTTGATTTACTTGCTGCTTTTATTATTTTCACGTAGGTATGTATTCATTTTACCGTAAAATACGAATTAAGAGTTCTCAGTTTTATTTTTCGTATTTTTCTTTACCTCCCGATTGCGTTATATGCTGTCATAATTAAATGTTCCGATCAAACAAGCATATTTTCATGTTTTGTAATATTTTTGTCAAGTGTTACAAAAGGTGTGTTTAATCATATTTCTAATGGCACCGGAGGCACTGCTCTGACTTACTTAATTACATAAAAATCTACGATATTCTTTAAATTAGAGAAGTTAATACACACAACGTTTAATCATCAAACCCTGTTCATAACTTCATGCTAGTTTTAACTATATTACCGTGGCGCTCAAACTATTTTACGTGAAATAATTGCAATAATTTAGCTAGCTCATTTGCGGGCCACCGAAGTTAATGAACGTCGACTTTAATTAAGTTTCAGATTTGATAAGAATTCGGAGTTTGTCTGATCTTTAGTTAAAATATAAGTTTGGCTGATAATTTGCAGCGTATAAAGTTAAAGTATGTAAAGTTAGATTTAGGGAGAGATTTCTAACACTTTGTAATATTTTAAGTTCTGTTTTACTCCAAGTCATTGAAGTGGTCATCAAACTCACATTAGTATAATTTTCAACAGTTGGTTACATTAATAGTGTCAAACTGCAAGATGATTTATAACTTTTCATGATTGAATTTCTTTGACTAACTAAAAATATATACCGACATCTATTCGAACTACAGCTGACACCTTTCTTAACCCGGCATTAAACATTGAAGCATTTTGTCCAAGGAAATTGAATCTGTCAAACGGCAGGGGCTCTCAATCCTAAGGTGACTACAAGAGAAGGCTTTTAGCGGACGGAACAGATCATCTCTGTGCGTATTATTTACGTAACTCCCTTAGAGATTTGTTAGGAGACTATGTGTAACTTTGTTTTCGTCCTGTTTTATTCGTTTATTTGCTGTTGTATGGTTGTTGTTAGGATCATGTAAGACTGTATGTAGTTTTGTTGTGTAGTTTTAAATGAAGAAGGTCAAAAAAGCGTTAATAGATTTCGTCGGATCCGTTGAAATCAACGGAAACGAAAAGATTACAGTCACCTTACCGCTGTAGGAAGGTCCACAAGTTTTACTTCTTACACTTTTCTTCAATAATTTGCAGAGATAGTTAATCAGTAAATTATAAACCAATGTTGTGTGAATTTTATGAGTCTTAGAATTAAATTTAATGATTGTGCAGTTGTGCAACGAACTAGTCGATCAGGTTAGGTAAGCTACGCTTGCCGCGGTTGGTCCGTGGATGGGTGACCATCTTTACATACCGAGACCCCTCCGCGTCTCGGAAAGCACGTTAAACCGTTGGTCCCGGCTGTCATTTGTAGATCTTTGACAGTCGTTACGGGTAGTTAGAAGCCCAAAAGTCTGACAACCAGTCTTACCAAGGGGTATCGTGTTACCTAGTAACTAGGTTGTGGAGATCAGATAGGCAGTCGCTCCATGTAAAATACTGGTATTCAGCTGCATCCGGTTAGACTGGAAGCCGACCCCAACATAGTTGGGAAAAGACTAGGCAGATGATGATGATTGTGCAGTTGTGTTTGTGGAATAAATCCATAATAGTAGTCTTACCTTCATCCATAGAGAGCTGTTCCCATATAGCGACCTTCGTGCCAGCAGGATCACTAAGCGCAACATACGCCAGTTCCCCTCGAACTAGTCGCAAGTCATGGTCGAGAGCCAGGATCCAGAACGTTACTGTAACAAGACATTTTTAATTTTATACTAGGCATAGAAAACTAAGTACAATTAAGAATAAGAATCATTTATTCGCAAGAACATGAGTTAGTAATGTGTACATAAGTTGACAAATCTTCTTTTCGAGTCGATGGTAAATAAATGTTTGTTATTTATATTATTATAGCAGAGGACTACTACTACATAGACTACTACAGAGCACTACTTTTTGTTTTAAGGACGGTCAGTAGATTGGTCATCGATGTTCGCTCGTTAGTAATAGATAAATATTTCGCTTATACTCGTATACCCTCGTTGTGTTTTTGTTAATGTTTCACTTTATAATTAATAACTAAGTTTGTTTTAACATAACATAACACATAACATCACGCCTTGTTTCCCCGAAGGGTTGGGCAGAGGTGTACCTGTAGTAGGTACACCCGCATTTCGCCAGTTATGTTTAAGTCCCATGTAATAGGGGTAAGTTTGTTTTAATTGTCTAAATCACGGTAAAACTCTAATGAGTTTATGTTTGCACCAACTTATTATGTATAAAGATGTAAGTATACTACTGAATGAATAAATAAATAATAATAAGGACAGAAGTGTGGGGAAAAGAGATAGGGAGGCTTTGGCCCGACATATATAAAATGTATAGATATATTATTATTTTAAATGAGTTGGTCCCAGTAAGGTGGTCACGCCAATCACAGCATCAGTTGGCAAATTTTATATATTTTGTAAGGTTTCCATCATATTCTACCAGGCTTCAGAACCAGAGAGCAGCAGAGACCCAGCAGAGAATAGAGCAGCGAGCAGTGGCTCGGAGGTAACGGCCCCGACTTACGACTCATGACCATGGGTTCGAACCCAGGCAGGCGCTTTACTTTATGTAAATAATTTCATCACCACTGCTCTCAAAACGGTGAAGGAAAATATCGTGAGGAAACCGGCATGTCCCAGACCCGAAAATTCGAAGACGTGAAATCCACCAAATTGCACTGGGCCCGCGTGGTAGATTACTGCCCACTCTTTCTTAAAGGGAGGAGGCCTGTGTCCCAGCACTGGGAACATTAAAGGGTGATTATGCTACCCGGTTGCTGGTACGCAAATATTTATCGAACATTTGAATTTAATAAAGTAGTAAACCTAAAACCTGTTAATAACGATCCCGAAGCTATAGTTTCAGAAGATTTAGCTTAAGCCTTCTTTAAGATACACTTGTAATTCTTGTCACGTGCGGGCAATAAGGCGTCTCGGCAAAATCGAGTAATTGACGCAATATTAAAACCTCTATATCGTCAATCAGACTTCTACATTCTAAACAAATAATTATAATATTATTTAGGCAAAAATTTCCGGTAAAATTCCTCGTGTAAGCAGAGCTTTAGAGATGAAAAGAAAAATTACTATCACCTACAGATCATAAATTAATTAATATTAAAAGTTCAGAAGGATAATAATTATGATGGTATTAAATCATAAACACCTCATTATTTTTAATTTCAGCTTACTGATAGGCATTTCAGGGAAAGGAAAATTACGTGGGCGACTTCTAGTCCCTCTTAAATTTCAGATTGCCGAAGGCCTACAAAATATCGACATCGAAAAGTATTAACAATTAATTTTACATTTCACGTTAAAGTATTTAATTAACTTTGTAAGGTATTTAATTAATTAATAACTTTACCAACGTACGTACCTACCTGAATTTTAATCTGAAAATTTCGACATAAAATCAATATAATTTCGTGATTGAAAATATTAAATGGATATGAGTGATGAAATAATTTGTAAAGTTTTATGAGCCCTTGTTTCGATGGGCCATTAAACGTGGTTACACTCCGGACTCCGAGGAATTAAGCTATAAGAGTCCAAATATTTTTAATAAAGCAAAACTTCTTACTACTATTTCCAAATTCAATTAAGGACATAGAGTACGAAAATAAATTAAAAACAGTCTCCAAAAATACCTTATATTAAAATCGTATTACACTCTAAAGTAAATCTTGACATTTAAATTCAGACCTGTACACAATACACACAGCACCTACAATCTTGACTTACTACCTACCTATGTTTTGATGTGTTGTTTCATGATTATTATTGTTATCGCTATTTGTTTTAATTTTAATATTTATCTTATTTTAATTTATGAATGGAAATGGTGACAAATTAATTGTTCTTACCCTATCCTATATTATATCATGACAGTAACTTATTTATATTATATTTAAATGATAAATGATGGACATCTAATAACCATGTAAAATTAGCATTAGGTAATTGATTAAGCACAGTGGTTTTAATATTGTGACGTGACACTGTAGCAAATTAAACTATTTATATTGCTGTGCCCTAGCAGGGTTCATGTATGAAACCTATTTAAATTTGTAACAACTTGTAAACTACATGAATGCAATAATGATGATTATGATTAATCACAATAAAAAAAAATACTAAGTACTACTTTAAGCATCACTGATAAAAAATAGTTTTACCTGCCAAAACTATGTTTGTACTTATCATGAACACAAAACAATTCGCAATCAGAGGCTATATTAAATCAAACAGCGTCAATTCCTATCAAGGCTTCGCCCACCTCTAACTATCCGGATGACTGGAAATTCACAGTCGTGAATGTTCTGCAATGGACATTGACAAGTGCTGATTAGCAAAATCCGTTACTTTACGATCGCCTTTGGTATATTGTTGCGTATGAAATCGGAAAACACAGCATTGTTGGATGCGTAATGCATTGCATAACAGATTTAGCCCACAAGCCTCCTCTCTGTGAAAGAAACAGGGCCATAATCGACAATACAGGCACAGTACGGGTTGATTGCGGACGGTAGGTGGCAGATGTCTTCGAATTTGTTGAAGCATAGAACATAATTAGATACAATAAAAAGCGAGGATAGAGTGAAGTGGAAGAGAAAGACCAGGAAGGCTGACCATGTGAGATACAAAGCCAGGAAGAGAGAGAGCGCGAGATACAATAAATAGAAAAACACAAAGGCAAGGCCTATCACCATTGCAGCTATGAACAATTTATCAGGCACTCATTTAGGATCTTATGAATGAAAATTTAATCGTTATGGATAGCTCGCCGTCCGATAAGGACCAGGCCCGGGTCGACGGTCGCGCCTCAAAGAGATGTCAGCAGAATTGACGGGGTCCGCTAGGGCCGATGCCTGCCGGGGGTGCAAAGAAAACCGATAGGGAAATCGTGGCCCCCGGCAACAGGGCAACCGAAGGAACACGGGTGGGTTTTAGTCAGTAAGAGTCTGACACGCCCTCCCGCTCCGCCCAGAGCAGGAGAAGTTATTTGATAAATTCCCACCCAAAAAAAAGGCAATCACTCCTTGAAGATAAAAAAATCTTCTTAAATCTCTTCAGAAAAATAAAATTAGAAAACACCTGAAAAAGTTGTATACAACTTAAATGATAGAATTGTAAAATTCAGTGCATATACAACAATAAATTGCGCTACACAATTCCATGAAATTTTGCCTTCCGTATATATCTGCACTTCGTAAAACCCCAAAGTGTTAAGCAATAAAATACCAAAGAAATAAATTGAGTATTTCGCAGCAAAACTTTTAATTAATGTTACAATAGAAAAACCGTTGATTACAGAAACAATATCGCCAAACATTAATTTGGGGTTCGACTCATAAATATCTAAGGCGAGGTTTAGGGTCACAGGAACATAAAATACGGTCGTAAAAGTAACACAAAGTTGAACAAAAATTAACGATCAAAGCTGTGGTACAAAACCAATGTTTTCACGTCTTATTTAATTGGAATGTATATTTGATGGACTAGTCTTACTTCCAATTAAATATGATCACTTTAAGCAATATTTTTCTTAAGTCGTAAAGCAGTGATGCCCCATGGTAACGGCGGAGTAGTAGGTTGTAGATTCGAACCCTGACAGGGCTTTGTGTAAATTATTTTTGAAGTGAAAACTTCTTTAGGTGCATTGGGAATTTTTGAGATGGGAAACCATTGATTTCGCGACACCATGACGACACCTCATTTTTGCAAACGTGATTGTGCTCTTTATTTATCATTATTAAGTTACGGATGAATGTTCTATGCAAGTATTTTTACTTTAAAGGTTTTGTAAACGCGATTGTGCTCTTTATTTATATTACGTTACGGATCCATGTTCTATGCAAGTATTTTTACTTTAAAGGTTTCGGAAGTATTTTTTTTGTAAACGCGATTGTGCTCTTTATTTAGATAAGGTTACAGACCAATGTTCTATCCAAGTATTTTTTTTCCACCAAGGCGATCTTGTTCAAGTTTTCACTTCTGTCGGCACTTCCGGAGTGCCACAACTTTTTTTCTCATCACCGTTGCTCTGAAAACGGTGAAAGAAAACATCGGGAGGAAACCAGCATATCCTAGAACCAAAAATTCGAAGACATGTTTGGTGACATCTACCAACCCTCACTGAGCCCGCGTGGTGGATTACGACCCCACTTTCATTGACAGGAAGCCTGTGTCCCAGCAGTGGGAACATTATAGGCTGATTTATGCTTAGCAATATTTTTCATTAATAAAGAAGGTACAGTTTTAGCTACAGCTTATTCAGATTCACTGAAGTGAGGTCGCACTTCAGTGGTAACAAAATTAGTATATTATTATATTTGCCTGAAATTTTAACTCCATACTACGCCTGGTCATCTCAACGACACAGTGTTACCATTGGCGTGCATTCTACTGTTCTATAAAACTAAAGTCTTTAATTATACACGTCGATATTTCATCATCTTCAGCTCACATTGATCTATTTGCTTAGTATGCCTCCTCTCTCAGTCTCATCCACTGATATTGTAATCTTATACAACAAATACCGTAAACTGAAGTGGTAGGTAAGGATACCTGAACAATGA
Organism: Agrochola litura; assembly: GCA_949152395.1. Taxonomy (NCBI): domain Eukaryota; kingdom Metazoa; phylum Arthropoda; class Insecta; order Lepidoptera; family Noctuidae; genus Agrochola; species Agrochola litura. The sequence continues at coordinate 6,139,628 of OX424490.1, forward strand.
AACCATAGATACGCTCCAATCTATTTATCCCTAGGTATTTACCTACATATCAAACATCGACTTGTTGTCCCACCTATTGGTTATTGGATATGTGGATCCTTTGAGTAATTTATTACAAGGGAGTGTTAATACTACAAAATTTGAAATTAAATTGAATAGTTGTGGAAAATATTTCGAAATCACGGGAGCATTGATTGTTGTTAGTTACCTTTTAAGAATAGCCATAGCATTTTCAGACGATAATTACAATAAAAAATTGTGCTTCAAAATACTAGTATTCTGCTGCATCCAGTAAGACTGGAAGCCTACCCCTACATAGTTAGGAAAAGGCTAGGCAGATTGCTTTAATTAAAACAAGATACTTGGTCCTTACTATAGGAGCTCGTGGCTAAATTATAACAGCCGCACGGGTCAATCGAAGGTTTAGCTACGCTAGCCGGAGTCGGTTCGCGGATGTGTGACCATCCATTCAAAATTCAAAATATTTTATTTCACATAAACCTACATGGGTACTTATGAAACGTCAGAAGCTAGGTGCACGGTTCTAATTGGTCGTTTCCTATGGAGAAGATCCGGCAAGAAACTCCACGGTTACTCTTTTAAACTTCTCTCATTACTCAGACCCCTCCGTGCCTCGGAAAGCACGTTAAGCTATTGGTCCCGGCTGTCATTCGTAGATCCTTGACAGTCTTAACGGGTAGTTAGAATCCCAGAAGTCTGATAAACAGTCTTACCAAGGGTTATTGTGTGACCCAGTAACTGGATTGTGGAGATCAGATAAGCAATCGCTCCATTTAAAATACTGGCATTCAGCTGCATCCGGTTAGACTGGAAGCCGACCCCAACATAATTGGAAAAGGGCTAGACCGACTGACAAACAGACCAATTCTAATTCAAAGCTGGTCTGTTTCATTTCAAAAATAATTTCAGTAGATACTAAAACGTAATTATTGTTTTTCCATTAGCAGGCAGGAGGCCTATCATTTGCCAAAAAATAATAGCCCTGCAATAAAAACAACAAATATTCGACACAGCCCACACCGGCCATTTTGTTTTTATACACGTAAACTTTTACGATAAGTCATTAATAAAGTAAATTGCTCTCTGTTACATTCCATGTTACGTTATGAAGCGTCAAACGTTTGCTTTAGTGCCGCGAGTGGTGTTGAGTGCTTTTCTCCCGTTTTGTTGGTGATTATCACGGAAATAGATGAGTTTTATGTACCTTTGTTAGACGAAGTAGAATGACAGGGACATGAAAGTATGTCTGAACAAGTGAACAGATGTTTTAATGACTATCTGGGTACTGAACTAAAAAATGAAGCTTGACAAAGCGATTCATTTAATAGGTATACATGATAATCTTAACTCTTACATGAATTTTAAAAAATTGACTAAGTAATAACAGCCGTATGGGTCGATCGATCAGGTTAAACTACGCCTGCCGCAGTTGGCCCGTGGATCGGTGACCATCTTTACATACCAAGACCATACCTTGCCTCAGAAAGCACGTTAAGCCGTTGATCCCGGCTGTCATTTGCAGATCTTTGACAGTTGTTATGGGTCATCAGAAGCCCAAAAGTCTGACAACCAGTCTCACCACGGGGTATCGTGTTACCCAGTAAATGGGTAGTGGAGGTCAGACAGGCAGTCGCTCCATATATAATATTGGTATTCAGCTGCATCTGGTTAGACTAGAAGCCGACCCCAACATAGTTAGGAAAAGGCAGAGGATGATTAGGAATAAAAAACTCGTCGAACGTAACCTCCTCCTGTTTTTGAAGTGTGTGAAACTTTTGTTATCCAAACGACTTTAACTTTGAGCATTGAAGATATTGATAGGGATGAATATACCATGCTTATAAGTAGGTATATAACTATATAACCTAACCCACGGTGCTCAAACTTGGTCGCTCACCGAGTTGCAAAAGTTCCGCCTTGGGGTTTGCCAAAGAGCAATGGAGCGCAGCATTGTGAGTGTAAAACGAACTGACAGAATACGCAACACCACGCTACGCTCCAAAACGGGGATCTTAGACGTAGGCAAAAGCTGCCAAGCTAAAATGGGATTGGGCGGGTCATGTCAGCCGCATGCATCGTGACCGTTGGGCAATAGTCTCCACACGGTGGGTGCCTGAGGATGGACGGCAGTGCCGAGGTCGGCCCAGGAAGAGGTGGTGAGACGACCTACACGCGTACCGCAAGGGTTGGATGGAGGTGGCCCTAGAAAGGATGCATGGAAGGAGTTGGGGGAGGCCTTTGCTCAGCAGTGGGACAGAGTAGGCTAACGTAAAAAAAAAAATAGGTACATACTCATTGAAATGTAGCGACCAAGCATGAAATACTAGACTCCTTGCCAGTTGGACAAATTTTAATTGAATTTATCAGCAAGGAATTGAGCAGATCGGTGTATGGAAATATGACCTTTAGGAACCCCTATTTCAAATTAATTTATACTGACATTCCGCCAAACCCTTCGGATAACAACGGCATGATGTATAATTTGTCCTATTATCCACGCAAGGATAGATATGAAGAGTCAGAGAAAATTATCAATTCTCATCGTATTCTCAAAGTTTTCATATCTTCAGCTCATAAATATGTATGGCTCTGCTTTCGCCTGTTCGCTTGCAAAGCTTAAAGCGATAGCAATAGTTATGTTATAATTATGTTTAAAAATTGTTTGTACCTTGGTTAGAATAGGATTCCTATTCTAACCATGGTACAAACAATTTTTAAACATAATTTTTAAACGTGCCTGTGGGGGAGAGGCTTAAACCTATTCAGGTTTAAGCCTCTCCCCCACAGGCACGTTTTTATCGCGCGTTTTTATCGTCCGATATTTCTAACGTCTGCGTGTAAACTACACTACAGGCCTCGCACTACCCCGTACTAATGTTAATAATGCATCGTCGCATGCGTTCCAATACAAAATGTTCTAAGTACACATATCGGAATATCGCAGGACGGAGGAACGCAAACGTCCTATTTCTACTGCGTCGTTATTATCGCAGCAGTGTGTAACTTCGTGGCCGTCCTAATACAAAATGTACTGAAAACAGATATCGCAATGACGCTTGTGTTATTATCGACCGATAAAAACGCGCCTGTGGGGAAGAAGCTTTAATCAGTGTGGGTAAATGATTATTTTTTAAGTTTGGAATTTTAAACGATGCTTATCTTATTAGTCGGAAGTGTTTGCAATTGAATTTATTTGAATAACGATGGACATTACCCTGTCTCAATATCATGTACAGAATAAAGACTTAAGATTATGTAACAGCAACGTGTATCTAAAAATCTGAATTTGTACTAAAAAAAATCTTATATTAGCACGGTCTTCCCTATAACGCGAAGCGTACAACTAATCCGTCATCGGCCGAACTATGTTCGTACGGCGTCGGCCGAACTCAGCAGGTACACTTCTTCAACCGGCATCGTCCGATGACTTCCGATAACTAGGTGTTTGTACTTACTTTCTTTTATATAATTACCGTTGACTCGATCGGTCGAGTTGGGACGACGACGTGTGAGCATATTTCAGTCGATGACGGTACGCGAGCAGGTTAGGATCTGAGCATGAAGGCACTATAAAATAGGTACTATAAAAGTAGGTATAATTACAAGGTAATCCCTTCACACTATCTTCGCCACTCCTTGGTATTTCCTTCCAGCATATCTTAGTTTACGATCTGTCTTCACTCCATTAATTCTGAGCATTTAGGTCAGTAATTACCAAGATAACGCTTTAGTGAAGAGATTAGGTACAATTTGTTCTAAGACACAAAATGTGTTTGTGGTGGACGCGGGCTTGTCACGCAATTTGTTTTCAGGGACATTGAAGTTAGGTACTGATTTTTGTGTTAATCTTTGGTTTTGCTTTAATTTACAGATTTTCATATAAAACAACGCAAGAGCAGTGGTGGCCCAGTGGTAACGGCCGCGACTTACGAGTTGTAGGTCGTAGGTTCGAACCCAGACAGGCGCTTTACTTTGTGTAAATTATTTCATCACCACTGCTCTCAAAACGGTGAAGAAAAACATCGTGAGGAAACCGGCATGTCCTAGAACTGAAAATTCGAAGACATGTGACATCTACCAACCCGCACTGGGCCCACGTGGTGGATTACGGCCCACTCCCTCTCACAGAGAGGAGGCCTGTGTCCCAGCAGTGGGAACATTATAGGCTGATGATGATATAAAACAACGGGAGCAATGAAATAACTACATCTTTGTCTTGTCTATACATACATAATTATTATAAATTAAAGTCGGTTTTTGTGTCTGTCTGTGTGACCGCGTTGTGCTCCTGAATGACAAATTTTCAGAATGTAGTTCGCAAAGTTTATACAATCCTACACTATTAAACGAGCAACATTTGTACTCACGTTCTTGAAATCGGCTCTAACGATTTCGATGAAAGTTGCAAAATGGGGTTTACGGGGGTGAAAAATCGATTTAGCTAGGTGCTGGGAAAACTTGTTTTCTCCGTATTTTTACCAGAGCAGAGCTCGATCGTCCAAAGATTAGAACAAGATAATGATTATTGACATGACCATAATGACATTAGAATAATGATCATGGCAGCATGGAATAAGAAGGTACTATACATGGATAAGTGTACTATTAAATGAGCATTCTCTATTTCACAACAGCGCAGAGCTCGGTCGCCCAGGTACTGTGTATAATACTTACATTGATATTAAACTTAAACATAGTTCAATCTATCTATTTAATACGAATCCGCTGAATGCGAGAAGCGCAGAACCGGTCGAAGTGGCGGTGTTTGGGGGAGGCCTATGTCCAGCAGTAGACGTCTTTCGGCTGAAATGATGATGATGATGATGATAGTACAGATATCTCGATGTCGATGCTGCAAAAACCGTGCGAAGCAGGAACGGTCCCAAACCTATAATCAGTATTACTATATTGCCTACTGGAAGAAATTGCGCTTAACCTTAGTTTAGTGCCTAAGCACACTATGCCAAAGACATCCGACCGAACTTCGACGTGATTGCGCCTGCAATGTTGTTTCAATTACTAGCAACACATTTGCCGAAATTACGTCACGTTTTGGCGTACAACCGAACTTCGGTCGGGCGTATGTTTGGTGGCAACGAATTCTATATAGCAACACATTATACTTGACGGAAGTTCGGTTCGGTTCAAACGTTGAAACGGATTCATGTGCGTATTGTATAATTATCACTTGCTTTTAAAAACGGTGAAGGAAAGTCAAACACCGTGAGGAAAGCGGCATAACTGAGAAATATTTCTCGACGGCATGTGAAGCCAAGTCAGAGGCCCATGGGCGGCTTTAAAACTCTGACATCAGGCTACACTAACCACACAAAAAGAAGAAGATGATTAAAATTATCGAGACAACACGAAAACAGTGAAGGTACTCCTGCAGAGAATGATTCAGTGGTCCTTAATTAGAGTCACTCGGTAGCGAGATTATTTAATAGGTTATGTCGACACCAAATTTAATAATCGATCAGGTTAAGCTACGCTTGCCGCGGTTGGTCCGTGATTTTTAAATACCAGGACCCCTCCGTGCCTCGGAAAGTACGTTAAGCTGTTGGTCCCGGTTGTCATTTGTAGATCTTTGACAGTCGTTACGGGTAGTTAGAAGCCCAAAAGTCTGACAACCAGTTTTACCAAGGGCTATCGTGTTACCTGGTAACTAGATTGTGGAGGCCAGATAGGCAGTCACTCCATGTAAAATAGTGGTATTCTACTGCATCCGGTTAGACTAAAAGCTGACCCTAACATAGTTGGGAAAAGGCTAAGCACATGATGAAATAAAAAATCTGAGTAAGTATATTTGTTTATTTTGCTGTATTAAACTTGAAAAATCTTCCCAAAACATTTTTAAAACTTTGAACTACATCTTACACGAGAATCATTTTCAACATTTAGATTCAAATTAACAATTTATAATGGCACCGAACGTAACTGTTTTCTAATTAATTATTTCAACGAACTCCGAGAACTTGTGTGCAAAAGTTGGTAGCCTAAGTTCGGCCACGTTGACACACGAAATTCGGTATCAATGTTTTGTACGACTCGATGAACTGTTTTGTGCCTTTGAAAACAGTGTTGTCAGGACCTGCTGACGTCATTGCATTGAGAACAAGTTGAGAAGTGCTTCGGGTATTTTGACAGCGAAAGTGCGAAGTGTTGTAGGAGTTAAGCGAATAATGCTTATAAATGTTGTTGTGTACTGTTGGACTGTTTCTATATGAGAGAGATCAAACTGTTGACTTGTGTTTGTTTTTAGGATTCCTTACCTCAAAAGGAAAAAAACGGAACACTTACAGGATCACTCGTGTCTGAGTGTCTGTCTGTCCGTCTGTCACAACCAATTTGCTCCGAATCTAATGGACCGATTACGTAGAAATTTGGTACAAATTTGTATTTCTGTGACCCAAACACGGACGTGTAATGTAAATAAATGAATTTTGAATAAGGGGGTCACTTTTGGGGGCAAATAAGAAAATTAAAAAAAAATGTTTTGCAAACCGTACCGTATGATACATTAAATGAAAAGGCTTATTCCGAGGATTTCAAATATTGTTTTTCCATAATTTAAAAATGTATCAATTTATAGATATTTAAGAAAATTGAAGGTAATTGACCACTGACCACCCCTTATCTCCGAAACTACTGAGCATAAAATTTTGAAAAAAATTCAGAGAATGGTTCTTTACTCATAAATTATAGAAAAACCTATAAGAAGTCTATGGTCTTAAAATAACATACTAAATCTCTCAATATTGTGCGTACAAACTTACATTTGTAGTTGGAATGTATCGTAGAACACGTTTTTCAACAACAATGTTAAGTTTGTTCTTGGGATAAATCATCCCAACAACAGAACCCTTCATTGTATGTAGTCCAACACGCACTTGGCCAGTTTTTTCACCTCGATTATACATATTAGACCTTATGAAGATGTAGGTAAAGCGTTTACTTCCTTAAATAGTACATTATGAAAACAGCGATCTAATTTAGACCGATGTAAAGCAATGGGCAGCTGCAAAAACAACGGGTTTTAATCCTTTAATTGCGTCTACACGCACAGGAAAATCTGTTATGGAGGGTAGTATAAAGGTTGACTTAAGGCGCCCTAAATAGACCACAACAATTTCAACATTGTCAAGTCGAAAAACGGCAACACGATTATAATAACATTACCTGTGTCGTACGACTATCGCCTTCTTACGGACCACAAACAGAGAAAGACTTCATAATAATGAATAATATTATGCACTTTTGATAAAACAAGCAATATTATAACAGTAATGTAAAAGACAGAGAAAAGGGAGAGCAGTGGTGGCCCAGTGGTAACGGCCGCGACTTACGAGTTGTAGGTCGTAGGTTCGAACCCAGACAGGCGCTTTACTTCGTATAAATTATTTCATCACCACTGCTCTCAAAACGGTGAAGGAAAACATCGTGAGAAAACCGGCATGTCCTAGAACCGAAAATTCGAAGACATGTGACATCTACCAACCCGCACTGGGCCCGCGTGGTGGATTACGGCCCACTCCCTCTCACAGAGTCCTCTCTGTGAGAGGGAGTGGGCCGTAATCCACCACGCGGGCCACAGCTGGTGGCGGGCACGCGGGTTCCCACTGCTGGGACACAGGCCTCCTGGCCTGTGTCCCAGCAGTGGGAACATTTATAGGCTGATGATGATGATGATGAATGTAAAAGAAATACCAAATTCAAGAAAAAAACCGGCCAAGTGCGAGTCGGATTCGCACACGGTTCTGTACCGTATTAAGATCGACCAAGAAATGCCGAAGAACAAGTTTCTTGTAGGGAACCCATTTAGTTCTTAACTTTATTTCATTTATTTGTTGTTTTAGCGGCAATAGTAATACACAATCTGTGAAAATTTCAACTGTCTACCCACACAGATGGATGGACAGCGGAGGCTTAGTAATAAAGTTACGTTTGGAACCCTTCCGGTACGGAACCCTAAAAAGATGTTTATCAAAATATAACAAACAAAAAAATATAACAAAACGCCAGTATTCCCAGCATGGTTACGTAAGGTGGTCAATACCTGAATTATACTCACACTTCGCCAGTTAGATATGTGAAATTTACTTGTGAAATTTACTGCTTTAATAATAAAAATTTTGAAAAATCAATACAGCATTGCTGACGTTATATTTTTCCATCAACTTAAATTGCGTTTTACCGAAAACTACACAGTAAGTCATTTCTATCGAAACTCACCTATTATAAATTTAGAATTAACCTTACACATTTTATAAATCGGTCGAAGTGGAGATGCTTGGGGGAAGGCCTATGTCCAGCAGTGGACGTCTTTCGGCTGAAATGATGATGATGATAATTTTATAAACTGTGGCGCAAACAAAGACCGGGGTCCGTTTAGGTACAAGAGAATGTAATGTTTGTGTTTTACATTCTCTTTTACCGAAACGGACTCTGGCACTCACCGGCCACTGCCGCGGCACTGCTCGCTTCGCTCGCTCGGCTCGTGCGTTGTGTGGTCACAGTTCTAACATAACCTAACCTACCTTTCAAAGCGAAACATAAACAAAAACATGAACGAACGTATAATTTTAGCAGAACATACGTTTTCGGAAATTTAATTTATCATTTGAAAGTACAGATTAGTTTTCGTAGAATTGTAATTTGAATAAGCTCATGTTTGTTTGTAAAATACAATTTTTTTGTTGATTAATTTTGTAACAATTTCTCATTTATTCATTATACACAGCTTAGTTAGTATTACAGTCAACCACAGATTGTCGGAAGTTAATTTGTTTTTCGGAATCTTTATTATTTTCCTAAAATTATTATGTTGTTACTACTTGCCCCACGCCAGTTACAACTTGCCCCAGTACGGGTTAGTTGTAACATGCTACTACTTTCACAAAAAGTCATTTATACAAGCATCTGTTATCAATTTAAGCCCAATTATCATTTTAATTGATACACGAATAGATGTCCTATCATTTTAAAGTGCTTCATCATGAAAGCACTCAATATTTTGACTTCCCCATTGAAAAAACTAAAAATTGTTACAACTAGCCCCCGCTCCCCTATTATTTCTACATTTGCTTCGCAGGTCTTTCGAGAGTTACTCAGATAAGAACACATATCCATAGCCCTGCATACGTGTTATATTGCACGGTATCAAGTTCTAAAGTTGTACAATAAGGCGAAAGTTCACAGTTCGACAAAGTTTGGCACGAAATTCGACATCGATGTTTTTGCATGCACGAATGAACTATCGACTAAAATTTTCGGGACTGTTGTATGCAAGTTGCTACAACGTGATTTTACATATCGATGTTAAGTTTGTTGTTTGGTTTATTCGTATATTTCCGAAAATATGTTGGGAAATGGTAAGTTCGGTTAAAATTTGACCTCTGAATCTGCAAGAGTAAAGTAAATTGTAAAACGTTTTAGAAATGGCTGGTGGATAATATTAATAACACGAATAATGTTACAAAAAAAAAAATGTCGGAAATACGTTACTGAGTTGACTAATCGGGATGCCAGCGCCGCCTAGCGGCGTTCGACAGAGTCTATAACATAACCCTCGGACCGGCCAGAGCCGAAGCTAAACACAGTTCATGGATGGCGGTCAAGCAGTGAAGACGTTTAGAAACTGTCTCGCGTTCCAAATAGTCGTGTCGTGTACCTACAGTGTCTGAACTGCTAGTGTGATTAATTTGATAGTAAATTATAATGCGATCTGAACTGCAAACGGTTTTTCTATTGCACAATAACCAACACTACCCAGAGTATGCCCACAGTAGTTAAAATATGGCTAATAATAACGAAAGAGACACATACCCTCCTCCGTCATCAGAAGTGGGATTCGTGTTGGTTCAGGCGCAAAAAAAAGTATATATTAAAAAAAAGGATTGTGTGGTTTTATGAAACCACGGTAAAAGTGAAACTTTTAAGCGAACTATAGACGCCACCATATTGGCCTTGGCTGCTCTGACGAGCGCCTTTCACTTTATCCCTAGTCCGCGGCCGACCGTCACGCGACATGCAACACGCAGACGAAAAAGTTTGAGACGATGTAACAAAAGTTTCACTTTAAAACCAACTAAATAAAACTCTTAACAGAGGAAATATAATATCTTATAAGAAAAATAATTATTGAGTACCTACCACTCTAGGTAGATCTTGTTCATTACTTCCTAATAATTAGTTATTCAGCCTGTTCTTAGTGGTTGTTAAGGAAAGAAAATAAGGAAAGTCATCCCGAAAACCTTCACCGGTAATGAGATGATATGGTCATGTTCAAGCATTTTCGATATAAAGAGCTTTCACTAATTAGGAAGATAACAGACAATTTGTGTCATCGGTGACACGTTTTTGTGTCAGCAATAAATATAATGATGAAATAAACAAGATGGTTCTAACAAGCGTTAGAACAGTTGTTTTTGAAATTATTAGAATTGTGACGCGTGTTAAATCTTGTGGCACTGAGAATGAGCTTATAAAGCCGATATCGGACCCTTAAAATTTCCTTTTTTGAAGTGTAAACTTCTTTAGGCTCGTTGGGCATTTTTGACACTGTTACGACACCAGCTTTTGACCATTAAAAAGACATCAACGCGCGATACACTATTTCCTGCACAATAAAATTGTTCAAGTTTTGACTTCTGTCGGCACTCCCGGAGTGCCACTGTTTTTTTTTTTACATTTCATGCTTTCACTTCACTTCAAGTGAAAGATGCCGAATGTATCAAAGGTCTGAAACCAAAACGAAAGAAAAAATTAAATTAAAAGTTAAAAATTAATTAATTATTGGACCGTTCCAAAGATGTTGGATTTAAACACTCGGCATCTGTCACTCGCCTTCCAAAGAATCGAAAATGAAATGAAAGGAGCAAACTGATGTACGTTTATTCCGATATCATTTTGTCGGTGTCGTGTGAATGTGGAACAATAACTGACAAATGTATGTCGAATGTTTAATAAGGTGTGATGCTGAGCTTGATTTATTTGCGAATAGTGTCCGGAAATTAAAAAAAATGTTAAGTAACTTTTTCTTTGAAGAGTAACATTGTTGCGTCATCATCATCAGCCTATAAATGTTCCCACTGCTGGGACACAGGCTTCCTCTCTGTGAGAGGGAGTGGGCCGTAATTTACCACGCGGGCCCAGTGCGGGTTGGTAGATGTCACATGCCTTCGAATTTTCGGTTCTAGGACATGCCGGTTTCCTCACGATGTTTTCCTTCACCGTTGTTGCGTAATATATTTTATTTATCTTTGTTTATACTCTTCAGTTGTTTCTATGTTTAACTCTCACGCTGTTTGTACCGTTTTGTCAATTTTATACTAAGTTTATATGAGTCATCATCATCAGCCTGCTGGCAGTTCCCACTGCTGGGACACAGGCCTCCTCTCTTTGAGAAGGAGTGGGCCTTAATCCACCACGCGGGCCCAGTGCGGGTTGGTATATGAGTGGAAACTTGTAATTGGCCTTCTTCTACATATTACTTCTGACTACTCGAATGTATTAGCTGTAAGTTTTCTTAAAATTAATAAATTAAAATAAAATAAATGCTTGCACTGACTGGACAGGTCCACTCAAATCTGTGTGATTCGTTCCTCAAAAGACCATTTCAGACACTAATCTACATGGTCCTCATATGGCCTGACCAAGATTATGTCTGGACTATAAAAGAGACTGCGACCTCTGAGTTTGTTTCGGCCTTTTTTCTCAGAGTAGTCAGATAGGAAACGCCGAACTCATTTAGCTTATTTTTAATATGACGTGTAAAAGTGATTCCGATATCCTATTTACAGAATAAACAATTTCATTTCATTTCAACGAAACAAAACTGAGCACAGTCGAGTGAAGTGTCTAATGTCGGTTAAGTGGAGGCTCGATTCCTGTCAACAAACTTTTCAATACCTGTTAGGTACTGACAAACGTCTGCATTAATTTCCCTTCTTCACTAATTAAAATATCATAGAAAAATGGGTAATAGAGGGCGTAGACAAGCGGCAATCGCTTTCAAAGCGTTTTGTAGTTCTACAACGACTTTAAACAATATTGACATAAGCATTTCATTAGCTTATGTCAGTGTCATACTTTTTTATTTTCTTTTTATCGCTGATAGAATGTCCCTTTTTTTAAGCCCTAGGGTACTGACCCTTGAATCCGTATACGAATTCCAGTATAAGGCTGGCTGTCCATTGACGCGGAGCGAGGCACCGGAGCGGACCGAGGGAGTAATGCAGAGCGGAGTTGTGGACTGTATCTGTCCATTGATGCGGAGCGAGGTAGTGCGGAGTGGAGTTGCGGACTGTGCGGAGCTAGGTCGAGTTCACGCGACGAGTAATTTGAGCGGGCTGCAATACCCCGCAGCCAGTTTTTTTCGCTTCCTCGCTCCGTTTCCCCGCTCCGCTTCCGAGCTCCATTTCTCGGTTTTGTATGATTTTTTAAACTATTTCGTACATCCGAGTCCTCTGAAGCGGAGCGGAGATTTTATGCAATTCCATTGGTTAATATTGGCACAGCTCCGCTCCGCTCCTCTCCGCTCCAGTAGACGGTCAGCCTAATAGGTACTGCTACTGACACCACCTTTCACAAAATAAACTTCAAAATCAGTTATCTACACGAAGTAACTATGATTCCATATTTATCCTACAGATGCCAATGTAACCTCATCCCACTGCATTAACCGTGTCAATTGAATGCACACACATAGTCGGATTTACACTCAACGAATCGAATGCGAGTATCGAATCGCGTGTAAACGTCAGGTGCTCTTAGTGTTTGTAAATAGTGCATCGATTTGTGGCTGAATTGACTAAATTATGGGTGTTGGTTGTTTTTGATATTTTTCGAATAGTTTTAGATCTTTGTTTTCAGCCCTGACTATAATAATTACAGATAATGAAACGTTTGGGTTACCAACAGCTGATTTAGTCATAGTTTAGTTCATTAACTTTGGTTCGTCGTTTCTTATAACCGTAGTTAAAAGAAAAAACTTTCCGAAGAACATTGTTTACCATTTCAATGCATTTATTATACAGGGTGTCTCAGAACTTCAATACCTACTCGACATAAATGTATGAGACTACTGATAATTTTTTCGCGATTACCAATGTTGGTCCTATGGAGGAAATTGTTGAGTTTGATGGTCTGTACATCCTTCATTTTGACCTAACACTTTCTGATACACCCTGTACAAGAATTCGAGATCTTGGTCTTGTAACGATAAATTAAGTATTTTGAAGACCAGCGGGGTAATTGCGTAACAAACTCACAATTTCAATGCCATTCATTTTGACAATTCAACAATATTCGAGTACTTCCACCTTGCCCCACCAAGCCTCCCTCTTTGCCCCACTGGTGGGGCAAAATGGAATGTCTAAAATTTTTCAGTGAAATCTGCCCCACAGTTTCGACTTGGTGGGATAGATTCCACTTGTTTTAAATCTTGTGGATTCTGCCCCACTAAGGTTGGCACCTTGGAATTTGTGTAGGTGCTCGTATTTTATATTTGTTTGGAAAAGAAATAAATGTATAGTACCTAAGTAAGTATCTAAGTAAGACGGCTTATTTATTTCCTTTAAAATCTTTAGGTTTATGATAGAAAGTAGATTGTGATCGAGTAGTACGAGTATTAGAAACCAAATTCGGCACTTACTGCTCATTAAAATATAATTCAAAAGAAAAGTAACAAATTATTACTGGGAGTCAGGCCTCCTCTCGGTGAGACGGAGTGGGCCGTAATCCACCACGTGGGCCCAGTGCGAGTTGGAAGATGTCATGTCTTCGAATTGTTGGTTCTAGGACATGCCGGTTTCCTCACAATGTTTTCCTTCACCATTTTGAGAGCAGTGGTTTTGAAATAATTTATACAAAGTAATGCGCCTGTCAGGGTTCGAACCTACGACCTACAACTTATGAGCCGTTACCACTGGGCCACCAATGCTCTGTAACGTAATTAACACTGACATAATTAGGTTCTCTAAAAAGGATAGGAGAGGCTATCCTGTACAACGTTTATTGGTACAAGCTAAGCGTTAAAACCATTAAATTCCGTACGACCGCCCGAGTTCCACCATTTTATGGGCTGTAAACTTTAAAATAAAATAAAACAAAACTCATTTGCACTGTCTGTTTTATGGCCGAAAAATGTCCGAAGTATTATAAACGTGTATATTCGGAAAGGAAAATTCCAAAATTGGGGGATTCGAGAAAAGAATTTACGAGTTTTAACGAATTTAATGTTGAAATTCTTAAATATGAATATGTAATGAAAATATTTTTTTGTTGTTGAAATGGAAGCATAAAAGGTAGTCGTAAAGTTTATTTATTTTTATACTGAATGTAATTTTTGGGCGTGAGGAAAATTAGAGATTTTTATGAACGTCGTCAGAATCATAATGAGGATATTACAATTTCCTTCACACTGAATATAAAGACTGGCCGTAAAGCTTTTGAGTATTTCAGTCTATCTGAAAACATGCTTGCTTGCTGTAAACATTCTTTCTGAAAGCAGATGTGAGTGGAAACGTCAGACAAAAAAAATGGTTGTCTGTAAAGTCGGTTTATGGACGATAATTTTACGTGATAACGTCACAAGCCGAACGCTTAGGCCGATTGTGCCTCTCTATCGCTTGTTCCGCGCTCTCGCTTGCATGCTCGGCTCTGGCGGATCGTGGCACTTTTTCGTGCGTGCAGCCGGCGTTCGTCGATTTATAAAATTATAAGACGTTATCACGTCAAAAACGATAAAAATAAAATAAAATTAAAGAGGTTCTCATACAAGACACGTCGTTTTTTGCGCGTTTTTTGCAAAATTTTGTGCAGTGGTACGAATCAGAGTTGGTGGGTTTTTTTAAATGTCTATTTCAAGTAAACAAACAGACGGACTGGGCCCCATGTCAATACTCGGACGGCAAATTGGTCACCGGTGGGTCATAAAGTCACTCTGTCAACTCTTAATTTACAACCATTTGTTTAGGTTTATTATTTACCGACCTGTTTATTAATAGATATATGGATGAAAGTGTTGTCTGCTGGAAAGGGTTTCTTTCTTTTGCGGATAGACAAAATAAAAAAAATTAAAAATTTTACATTGTGTCATACAAATAAATAAAATTCAAGTGTCTGTTTGCAATGTTAAAATAACAGCTATTTGCTAAATGCATATGAAAGTATATAAGGTATTTATAACAAAAAAACATTTTTTTGTTGTCTGCCTGTTTGTTCGGGCTAATCTCCTAGACGGCTGGACTGATTTTGACGGAACTTTCACTGGAAGATAGCTGATGTTATAAGGAGTAACTTAGATTTCTTTTTATTTTAGAAAAGAATTAGAGTCCACGCGGGCGAAGCCACCGGCAGCAGCTATTTATTTCACAAGTCTGATAGTGAAAAACACACACAAAAAACATTTTAATCAATTTATTTATTCGTTTCCCTGACTGTATTTAAGAAAACAAAAGAAAAGCAAGAAAAAAAAAATATTTTTGTGTTTATTTACCTTTTCATTTTCTTGTCTCATTTTCTTCTGTATTCATAAACAGTAAAATTGAAGTGAAATTAATAAATGTCAAATTCGAATGTTTTTACTTACTGGTTTCCCCAGGCCGATAATGATGCCGAGCGGGACGAACGATCACGTCCCTCACAGGTCCAAGCAGACGTATCACGCTGTGACTCTTGGCAGTACAGTCGTCATTGCCAACGCAGCCGACGGTGGTGTGAAGCGTACAATGAGTAGCTGGCGATGAAGGGATCTTGAGAGGAATGATGCCATAGCCTGTAACAAGGGAGACATTTAGGTTAGTACAAGTAATATGACATGAAATCGCCCGGTATAATTATTTTCTATTCATAATTTAATTAATTTAAAGATTTCAATGAATTTTTATTTTTATTTGTAATATTATTGATAATTTTAAACATTTTTGTAATTTAGATTCTGATTTTTTTTTAATCTTAGTAATAATAGTATGATTGTGGTGTGTATTTGAATACTAACATAACTCTTAAGTATATCTAGTAACAAAAATATGGATCATTGTGTCTGAATAAAATAAATAAATAAAATAATGGGTCAAACTTATGTCCGTAGGTGTGTTCGCGTTGGTGGTACACAGTATTTATTTTTGTATTTATTATTTTTTTGTATTATTTTTTTATGTATCGCAGAATTATGCTAAGATAGGATCCTTTTTGGCTTCGCACGGGTATTTTGTTAGTTTTTAATGTTACATTTTTTATTTTTTCTAGTTTCTGTGCGTGTCCCAAATAAACATATGTCCATAGGTGTGTTCGTGGCCTGTGTACCACCAACGCTGCGGTATTTATTTTTTAAATATCGCAGAATTATGCTGAAATAGGATCCTTTATGGCCTCGCACGGGTATTTTGTTCGTTTTTAATAATATTTTTTTTTTTATGTTTAACTCTTCGAAGAAACCAAGCGTTAGAATACAAATTCCATAAAAAAATTCAAGTTTTTATAAAAGAACAACAGACCTAGACAGGAGAAATAGATTAAAACTTGACTTCATCCTGACGTCTAACGTCTGCCATATTAAATTTCCTGTTTCTTTATATTACTACGAACACAATTTATTGAAATCGGTTTAATATTTTATATTGTGTGACATACCATACAAACTGCTTGTAAGATTAGGAATCTTTTTAAAAACATGTTTTATTTCAACATGAATGATGTACCTACCCAATTTTTTGTAACAATTTTTTATTTAAAAGAGTGTCCGTGGAGTTTCTTGCCCGTTCTTCTCCATAGGTACCAGGGGTGGGACACTACCATACTAGACAAGATTTCAGTAAAATTTGTAGAAAAGCGCCATCTGTAATCATCTGCGCAAAATATTTAGTACATATAATTTGCCATAGATGGTGCTTTCGTCAAAAAAATATTTCAAACAAATAACATTACTTAATGGGAATATTTAATTAGTTTTAGAAGAAAATATTTCAATTCGTTATAAATATGATGATGAGTATCAACAAGTAGTCAAATAAATAATAAATGATCAGTGATTTTTCATTTTGTTCTTATTAATTTTTTCGTATGGCAATATTGATGTAACATCAAATTACAAGAGAAGTTTGATTATGACATTATGCATTATGGCGACCAAAGACTACTATTACTAATGGCGACTACCTACAATTTGCGTGTGCGCTGTTTTGTAGTTTTCGTTCATTTTGGATATTTTCTATTTAAATTAAGCTGTTGACCTGCGTTGATTTGAGTTTTTAGTCATCCGCGGTGCAGTGAATTCGGTGAATTAGTGCGTGAGTTGAGCTTTGCTCCTCCGTTTCATGTGTTCACCTAACTTGCGAAAAGACGCTATTATTTAGTATTATTTGCGATAAAGACGCTCTATTTTTGTGTTATTTGCGATATAGACGCTATTATTGTGTTATTTGCGATTATAGACGCTTGTGTGTGTGGTTAACATCATGCCAAGGCGGTGCGAATTGGGTTGTTCATACAACCCGGGTAAGTTTTTTCGTCATCAAGTTCATAGTACCTACATATTAATAGCTTCAAGTTTCTCTTCATTGCTCATGTTAACATGCTGTGATTTGAAAGCTTGGCTAGTCAGTAAGTTTAAATTGTGTCACTATTTCTAGTTGGGAGAAAGTACCTACTTAAGTTTGAGTCATCTTTCATCGAGAGCATCTATTTCCTTCCCACCATAAATCTTGCTGCTAAGATACACTGATAATTATTATTATACCCCTAAGACGACCCACTGACCTTATATTCAATAAAAAAGACAAGCTTTCGAAAAAACATCGCATTATCGATTTACGAACACTTCACATCTTCAGTCGGAAACTAGCGTCAGACACTAGTGGCCTGGCATTTTTGATAAACTGGGTCTATGTGGCGCAAATGTAGGGCACACTAAAATATATTTTTCACTCCTCTTGCTCATAAAGTCTGTCATTGTAGAGTACCAAAGCGGGAAAAAAATGGCATATCTTGCTCTAGGAGAAAAAGTAATTTTTGTCTGTAACCAACGAGCTTACAAAAACGAAAAAGTCTTTATTCTTATGTAAAACTAGCTTTTTACTACCGCATACCGGGATAAAAAGTTTCCTTAAAAATTCAGATTGAACAAATTGCATATTTTTTTTAAATAAAATAGACTATTTAATATTGTAAATTTTTGTTTTGATTTTCTCGCAATCGTAATGAAAAGTAGAGTGTCGGCGCTAAAACCCATTATAACTCGGTTTCTATTTACTATAAAACGACCTTGCTAGTATGGGTTATTTTAGCTCCTTGTATAAACAGAAAATAAAAGAATAGTAGATTGTTCTACTATTCTTTTATTTTCTGTTTCATTGCTAATATTGTGTGTCCTCATCTGGGTCAATTAAACATTATTTCTTTCAACAATCTTGACTGACTATCCAAACATGTTGGATACAAACTTGCACTTTCAAATAGAAAAGAAAGAAAGAAAAATTGTTTATTCTGCACAAGTTCTGCAAAAAACAAAATTAATCTAAAATACTCACATAGAGCCAAAAACCTCGTACTCAAGCGGTAGTAGTTTGTCAATTTTAATCTATTGGTTGATGTTAGGGCCAGATAGTAACTTCATTGTTAGTAGTGGTGGTTGTCCACTCAGACAACACTCTGACCTAAGCAACATAAGTAGTGACTTTTCATATCATTCCTAATGATGCCTTGTCTCCCTTTTTTTTTTAAATATCATAGCAACTTAGTCAATATCAACATGCAAACTTCATGTGTTTTAATTTGTTTTTCAGGCGTTACATTCCATCAATTTCCACACCCAGAAAAAAATCCTGAAGGATTCAAATCCTGGGTTAATATTGTTGGTAAGAAACTGGAGACTGCAGACGACATCAAGGTTTACAGAAAGAAAGTCATTTGTGACATACATTTTGACAACCAGTTTAAGAATCGCAATAACCGTTTAAATGCATTAGCTGTTCCTACTCTACACCTTCGTGGTAAGATTTGCTGTTTATTTAGACTATTATACCATCATTCATCCATCGAGTAATGGCTAATTGATTATCTATTATCTACTGAAAAGACCTTATATCATGCCATTAACAAGTAAAACCCATAATTTTACGTAACATAACATCACAACTGTAATCTCCGAAGGGTTAGGCAGAGTTTACCCAATACACCCACATCTTACATGTTAAGTCCCATGTAATAGAGGCCGAGCCTATTACCATCAACCGGGCACAAATCCAGACTCTGTGGCTACTACTGGGAAATTCCTGATGGAAAAACCCAATTACACTTTGGGAGACCTGGGAATCGAACCTTGGAACTCATGATCACCAGTAGCACTTGTGCGCATAATTTTCACATAATTATTAAGTATTTTGTTTTTACAATTTCCAGGCTTTTCTACGCAAGCTGCTCCAGTGCCTCCTATAATAGCTCCTGAACTTGCCACACCTGAACATATATGGAATCGGCCATCTACATCCAAGCAAATATACACTCGTAAGTACATGCTTGGCTACCTACATTTCGAATTATGTTTGTTTATATTCATCTAATACACTACCATAACCATGGGCAAATCCTAACTAAAATTATAAATGAGAAAGTGAGTTTGGTTGTTTATTTGTTTGTTATGCTTTCACGCTACTATGGTTGAACGGATTTGGATGAAATTTAGCACATGGGTAGACCATGATCTGGGTTATTATAATTATGACATGTGAAACTTTTTATCCCGATATTCCCACGGGATCGAGACTTATGCGGGTGAAACCGCGAGGCGCAGCTAGTGCCATAATACACCTAAAAATTATTGAAGTTTTTTTTTTAAATCTATGGATTTATACCTAATGTCCGAAATAGACTTGTAATAAATTAAATACTTTGTTTTTACTGTTTCCAGGCTTTCCAACACAAGCTGCTCATATACCTCCTATAACACCTACTGAACTTCCCACGCTTGAACATATATGGAATCAGCCTTCTACATCAAAGCAAATAGTCACTGGTGCGTACATTTTCGAATTATCCTACTAATTAGTAATATTGTAAATATGAAAGTTTGTATGTTTGGATGTTTGTTACTCAATCACGCTAAAACGGCTGAACGGATTTGGATGAAATTTGGAACACGGGTAGACCATGACCTGGGCTATGACATGACTAGGTTACTGTTTATCCTGATTTTCCCATGGGATCGAGACTTATGACGGTGAAACCGCGGGACGCAGCTAGTATAATATAATTCAGCTATGCCTTAACACACCTAAAAATTATTGAAGTAATTTATAATATAATTAAATCTATGGATTTATACTTTATGTCCGAAATAAACTTATAATAATTAAATACTTTGTTTTTACTGTTTCCAGGTTTTCCAACACAAGCTGCTCATATACCTCCTATAACACCTACTGAACTTCCCACGCTTGAACATATATGGAATCAGCCTTCTACATCAAAGCAAATAGTCACTGGTGCGTACATACTTGGCTACCTACATTTTCGAATTGTCCTACTTATAATATTATAAATATGAAAGTTTGTATGTTTGGATGTCTGTTACTCAATCACGCCAAATCGGCTGAACGGATTTAGATGAAATTTATCACACAGATAGTGTAAACCCTGGATTAACACAAAGGATACTTTTCATTCCGGTAATACATTGGGATAATTTCCGACCTCCACACGGGCGAAGCCGCGGGCGAAAACTAGTGTTTAATAATTTACTTAACCCTCATTGTGACTCACACTTATAAAGTTTACAGCTTACATCACTGACACAAAGTTAATTTTTATTTATTTTGTTTCAGCTCTGCCTCCCATTGCTGGTTTTATAGCGGCAGACCATAATTATTGCAGAAAAAATGGCAGACAACAAAGACAGAAACCGAAACTTAAAGGAAACAAAAGTGAGTACCAATGTAGTTTCTTTCATAAGCTATAAAAAAAATATGTGTGTACACAGGGAAATACAAAACTCATCATAGATATGCTTGATATTTCATAAAAAAGTTCTTAAATGTATTTTTGAGGCTGTTTTTTTGAATATGCACTAAGTATAACATACTAACCCTTCATAATACAGGAACCACAGCTTTTATTTGAAAAATTATTTCACAATTTGAAAGGTCCATTATTCCAGATGGACATAGGCTATATGTTATGTAAAAATATACGTATAAAAAGAAGTATCTAATAATACTAATGAAATACTATCTTGAATACATGAAAGCCTATCTAGTGCTTTTTACTAGGTTGCTGGTCAGAACTTGTGTACAACGTGTCGTGAACAGAATGCCGTCTCTTCACATGTAAATTGCACCCGTGCAAAGTAAAAGATATAAGATGTAAGTTACCATAAATTTATTTACGATGTAAAATTTTTTTCAGAAAAGCTGAAATCTACTTCAGCTGCGTCATCGCATATGGAGAATAAATTAAAAATATCAAGATTACAGATGAAATATTTGAAAACTGAAATTATACGATTACGTAAGAGGTGTGGAAGTTTTAAAGCAAGATTAGCCAGTGCTGATAAATTAAGTAAAAAAATATATTTCAATCGAATTACAAAAAATATGACGACAGCTGCAAAGATCTTTACGAATATGCAGTACACCCAAACGCATAAGAGAGCGCGTGGGCGGAGGTTTACTTTAAAGGATAAAGTTTTGTCTCTTTCTATGTACAAGAGGAGTCCTAAGGGATATACTCTTTTATATAAATATTTTACTTTGCCCTCTGTAAAATCATTAAAAAGGCTTCTGGCGAAAGTTGAAATAGAGTCAGGGTTAAATAAGTCAATATTTATAAAAATGAGGGAGTCTGTAAAAGAATTAAGTCCAGAAGATCGCCTCTGTTGCTTAATTTTTGACGAGATGTCAATATCGCCGCAGATCCATTATGATGGATCTAAAGACAAATTAAAAGGATTTGCTTGGCATGATAAAAAAATTGCTGACCATGTTTTAGTTTACATGGTCAAAGGAATTAAAAGAAAATTTAAGCAGCCTGTGGCATACTATTTTACAAATTCACTAAACAAAGTTCATTTAAAAGCCTTTACTTTAAAGGTCATCAAATATGTAAAGGGTACAGGGCTTAATATTTTATGCACAGTATGTGATCAAAGCACTGTAAATGTGAGTGTAATAAATGAAATCGTCGAAGATACTCGACAAAAATATATAAAAGAAAAAAGGGAATGGAGATATGAAAGTATGGAAGTAGGGAAATCTAAAATTATTCCATTATTTGATGTCCCTCATTTGCTAAAAGGGGTAAGGAACAATTTATTAACCAAAAATATGAAATATTTCGACTTTGAAGAAAAGGTGGAAAAGACAGTTAAATGGGAATATTACCAAAAAGTTTACGAAACAGATAAATTTTATGGGGAGTTAAAAATATGTCGCAATTTAACTGACGAACATGTTTATGTAGAAAAAATTAAAAAAATGAAAGTAAAAGATGCAGCCCAAATTTTTAGTCATAGTGTTGCTGTAGCTGCAGAACATTTAACAGGTAGAGGTGATGTTCCAAATGAGTGCCGTCAAATAATACAATTTACTAAAATGATGAATAATTTATTTGATTCCTTAAATGCAAGCACATTTAGTATGATTCATGGAAATATGTACAAATGTGGTGTAAGAAATAATTCACCACACCACGAATTATGGATAAATGCGAAAAAAGTTTTAAGATCAGTAAAATTTATTAAAATTAAAAAAGAAAAAGATAACAAAATCAGATTAATTGAAACGAGCTCCATACCATCAATAAAAAAATTCATCCGAACTATTGAGGGCATGCAACAATTGTGGAAAATATTATCCCAAAAATATTTATTTGATTCAATGTTGACTAGAAACTTTAACCAGGACCCACTGGAAAATTTCTTTGGGAACATTAGAAGTTTCGGGGTGAGGAATACGGCACCTAACACTATTAGCTTTGAAGGTGCCTATAAATCACTTCTTTTAAACAATTATAACTCACCCCATTCTCTAAAAGCTAACTGTGAAAATGATGACAATGACTGTCTACAAACATTGAGCTTCTTTTTGGAAGACACAAAAGAAAAAACTTCTGATGTTCCCAGAAATGAGGCACTACCATTTCAGCATGAAGAAAATGATGAAATTGTGGTGCCTTTTATTAATTTAAACACCGAGACAGCTGATGCTGGCCAGGCTAATTATGTATGTGGGTGGGTGCTGACTAAATGTTTGAAAAATGTTTCAAAATCATGCAGACACTGCAAAAATGAAATAAATGGCGATAGTCAATTAAGATCAAATGAATATATAAGGGCAAAAGAATATCATAAAGGTGGACATTGTCTGTTGTATCCCACTCAAGAGGCGGAAAAGGCTTTTAAAGAAATCCAAAATATTGCACTGGACATTTTGAAAAAGAATGTGCCAAAAACGAAGCTAAAAGAAAAAATTAAAATGTTTTTGGATATATTTGTAGATTATCCTTTCACATGTGAGACCCATAAGAAAGAATTGAAAAATGTTTTTGAAAACACAACAATAAATGTCTTGGTTTATAGTTGGTGCCGATCAATTAATCGGATTTTATCTGGTAAAATCCAATACCGTGGTGAGGATGATGAAATTAAACTGTCAGCACAAATATATTTCAATAAACATAAACACAAATAAGTATGATTTTTATTTCATTCCAGGCCTATCAAGTACTTTCCAAAATGTACATATTACTGTTCCGTAGCATGTCCGTCTTTATTTCCAATTTTGTAATAATAATATTTGCTACAGATCAATAACAAGTGTATATTTTGTAAAGTACTTTGTAGACATGAACAAACAGCCTTTATGTATAAATAGAATATCTATAGACAGTATATTGAGGTATATGTAGGTATGTATATACCTATACATGCAGATTAATTTAGGAGGACGATACCAGATGGCGCTTCAAATGACAGATTTCAAGGTAGAGATGGACGATATACATCGATTTATTTAAAACACTCGATGTATAGTAACGATGCATCGTATAAACCGATGTATTGTTAATACTTCAACATCGAATATATATCGATGTTTTTCATTCGATACATCGACCAAGCAAATTAGGAATGAGTATACTATGAGTGAAACGAAACGTTATAATCAGTGCTGCCAATATAACAAACGCGCCTATCAGTTATTATAGGCTGAATTGGCTATGTTTCCATTGCCGCGGAGCCGGTATAGCAAAATTAAAAGTATTTAAATTAAACCAACAAAACAAAACAACAATATGGCCGGCCGACCGAGTCTCTGCTGTGGAAACGTGTGTTGTGTTTTAATACGATACAAGTGTTTGCTTTGTTTGAAACTAAAAAGAAACTTTGATTTATCAACAGGTATGTGTATTAATAAACAGAATAATGTATTTAGTGATAATGGGTTCGAAATTTTACTGGTAATATCACATTGTTTTGTTGTCAAAAAGTAGAAAGTAATTACTTATGTTGAAAATATTTTACGTTTTACTGCGCGTGCATATAACTAATTAACATATAAAAGAGAAGATTACGTTACGAAGTTTGCATTAATTTCGCAATGTAATACGATTTGATTGGAAGGTTATATTTTTACCCTGAAATACTACCTACCGTAGTGATTCCAAGTTATCGATACTATATTATCGATTATGATGCGGCATAAACATATTTGTATTTTACTAGGCAGTTAATAGGTATTATTATAAATACCCCGTAAACCGTGCTATAAAGTATTATTTTTTTAACTTTCAGTTATAATGGGACCTAAGAAAAAAAGTTCAGTTTGGCAGTTCTTTAACAAAATTGATGATAAGAAAACGAAATGCAAACTATGTCAAAAGGAAATTAAGTCTGCTGGAAATACTACGAACTTAATTGGGCACGTTCGTAATGTTCATAAGGCTGCTTATCTTGAAATTCAGCCAAAACAAAATACATTAAATGCAGAAGAAATATCGAATCCTCTAAATACCAAGGTAACGCCTAACGATAACATTGATGATGGTTTACTTCAATCTGAACCGATTCCTAGTACAAGTGGCAGTGGCAATAAAAGATCCTGTGAGCCGTTACCGAAAACCGTAAATGAAACTATTGATTTAGACTTAGAAGAAAACGTTACCCCTTTAAAACGCCAAAAAACAATACAGGCCGCCTTTAAAGATATTTCATCTTACTCAGAATCTGGACAGAAGACAAGGAAACTGAACAACTGTTTATTATTCATGATTTGCAAAGACCATCAGCCTTTCTCAATTGTTGAAAACGAAGGCTTCAGAACTCTAATGAAAACAGTTGCTCCTCAATATAAACTCCCGAGTAGAACAACTCTAAGACGCTGGCTGGACGATAAATATGAAGTAATTTCAGAGACAATTAAAAAAATGCTATCCTCTATAGAAGATATAACCCTAACAACGGATATTTGGTCGGATACCTTAAATATGAAAAGTTTTTTGGGCATCACAGCGCATTTCGGAATAGACATTGAACTATACTCAATCACTTTAGGCGTGTACGAATTGGATGAAAGACATACATCAGATTATCTTTCTGAAATTCTCTTAAAGGTATGCCAAGACTGGAAAATAGACCAAGAGAATGTAACGGCTGTTGTTACTGACAACGCAGCCAATATAGTAAAGGCGATCGAATTAGCGTTCGGTAGAAGGAAACATATCCCATGTTTTGCCCATACTTTGAATTTGGTAGCTGAAGGCACAATGATGTGTACTGAGTGGAGAAACATTGTTTCTAAAGTAAAAACAATAGTGACTTGGTTTAAACAGAGTTGCGTAGCTAGTGACGAGTTACGTAAAGCCACTGCTGCGGCTATGGAGTCTCCTGCTGGGGTAAAATTAATACAAAGCGTGGATACTCGTTGGAACAGTACATACTATATGTTACAAAGATTTCTAGAACTCCGCAGTGTCATAAATGATATTCTCTTCCGCCACCCCAGAGCACCTGCAATGCTCAGTGCATCGGATATATCTACTGTATCGTCTGTCATCGTGGTGTTGCGACCCTTGGAAGCGGCTACAAAAGAAATTTCGGGTGATAAATACTGCACAAGTAGTAAAATTATTCCCTTAGTTCGTTGCATGCTCTCTAAAATAACTTCAGCTGTTATAGAAGATCCCGTAGCGAAGGAGGTGCAAAAACTTGCTATTAATGAAATAAATAAAAGAATGGGTTCTATAGAACATGTGAGTGCTCTTGCTATCGCAAGTATTCTAGATCCACGGTTCAAAAGAATACATTTCAATGATGCAATAGCTTGTTCGAATGCTGTTTCGAAAATTAAGGATATAATGAAGAAGAATTTGCAAAGCAATGAAGAACCTGAGTCAGATTCTGATAAATCTGATAAAAATGAAGAGGTCTTTTCATTATGGACTGATCACCATAAGTTAGTGCATCGTAACTGGAAAATTAACAAATCTGAAGATGTTTTGTCTGACGAACTTTCAGTTTATCTCAGAAGTCCTGTTGGAAGACTGAACGAAAATCCGTTAGAAATCTGGAGGGATTATAAAATACAATTCCCAAAGCTGTACAAAATAGCTTTCAAGTATTTGACAATAGTTGGCACGTCAGTACCTTCAGAAAGACTTTTTTCACAGGCAGGGCTAGTTTTGACTGAACGAAGGAACCGATTGAAGGGGAAAAGATTAAGTAAACTTTTATTTTTACATAGCATTGACAAAAAATATTGGAATATGTAAAAAAAAATGTGTTGGCTGTGTGATTTTGAATTTGAATAAATATATTTCCTGCTTTTATTAATACATATTTTTGTTTTAATTAAGGCCTAACCTAACCTAAAATACGTCATGGCGAAAACAATCGATGTTTAAGAAACATCGATGTATTTCTCAATACATCGTATTACCATCGATGTGACCGGTCGATGCATTACATCGAAAAAAACATCGATGTATATTTTAAATGTCCATCCCTATTTCAAGGTTGCAGGAAAAATCCAGAGTGGGTTCTCTATTCCCAATCTATTACTATACTCTATGATAGGTACCTACCTACTACGCTTTGGAATGGGCAACTAGCTTCATATTTCTGACTGATCGATTCCTTGACAGTTCAAAAGTTCCTGTAATTGGTTTAATTGAAATAAATGGTTTGAGCTTGAAGTAAACAGGTGTAATTTTTTTCTCGTAAATTCTTACGTTTCATTTGCAGAATCAACTACCAATAAAACTACACTGAAACGACCTGTTTCGCAATTCAAAAGACATACGACCCATCCACAAACAAGCATACATTAAAAACGTCAAAATAAAAACATAAATTAACAGAACAAAAGGCATCATTCACGTTAATCATTGGTCGTTCGCGACACCCGTGTGAATGACGTCGACATATAAACTGACACACTTATTTATGCTTGTGGAGAAAAACAGAACTAAAATGAAATGTACTGGGTTTGACAGTTGTTTGACGTCTTTCGTTAGCAAGTGGCGTCGCCACGAAGTGCACGGATATGTGTGTCGACATTAATAAAAGTTTGCGTCACAACACAATGTGTTTGACACAAGTGATCAAGTTTTTGTTGCGTTGTGTTGAATTCTGACAGGGTTATTAGTAACAGTCTTGTACAGTGATAGACTGTTTGTTTATATTCGTTCTTTTTTAATATTTGTGACGTCAGGAAAATGTAATTCATTTGTAAAAACTATTCAGTCAGTGTACTGATTAAATCATAAAAAATATCAATGCATTTTCATACATTTCGTGAAGCAACTTTTTAGCATTAAAAAAACAGATGAATGACTACAATCTCCTGCCTTCAACTTAAAATACCTCGATAAACAGCAAAGATACTACTAAAAATACTTTTCCTACAGTCTTAAACCTAAGAAACCAGGCAATATCTGTCTCGAAACACAATAATAAATAGCACTTGCACTTCGTTTAAGGCCAGTTCGATTAATAAAAGCTTTTGGAGCATCTCCAAATGGAAGGATGTCGAAGAAATTCCCAGTTCTTCCGGCAAGCGAACACTTAAATGAAGCAGGCACTATTAAAAGGTAAGAGTTATTATATCGCGTAAGTACTTGAAGGAGAAATACTCTCGGTCCCCTTTGAAACGTTTTGAAAGGAATTTTCTACTTTCTTTGCAATTGGTTTTAGTTATGATTTTTTTTTTCTCTGGTCGCTGGATAATGAATAGTGTTTTCTGGAGTCTTTGGTATATGTTTTAGTTATCATTAAGAGGACAACTCTGCCCCCGATAGAAACTATATGAAGGGGCAGAACTTACTATATGAGCTTTTTTATTCTTTTTTACTCATTAGCTAAATCTGTAGTAATTACCCACATTAATGCAACATGACTCGAAAACTATGAAAACGACATAAATGAGGAAAAATTTGAACATTTTCGCGGCCGCCATCTTGGATTTACATTTTGACCTCATTATCGGCTTTAGCACCCTCGAATACTATGAAAATGACACCCATGACGAAAATTATGTACCTAATGATCATAAATAACATATTAGTAATTTATCGGTACCTAAATAGCTCTTTTGAGGTCTTCTTCTTTTCGTTTGGTTAGTGACTAACCTGGGTGTCTGAGTTTTAAAGCCGTCCATGGGCCTCTGACTTGACTTCACATAGCCTCGAAAAATATCTCTCAGGCATTCCGATTTCCTCACGATGCTTTCCTTGACCGTTTTTGAAGCAAGTGATAATTACACAATTCGCAAATAAATCCGAAAAGTCAGAGGTGCGTGCCTTGGGTTCGAGCTCGAGACCTGTGACTTGGCAGTCTGTCGGTCACATCACTAAGCTATCACTGCCTATTTTGAGGTATTGAGGTACATTTGATAGTTAACAAGGTTAGAAGCTTTAATAGTAGATTGTTATACGAGGAGCTAAAATAACCCATTCTATCGAGGTAGATTCGATATCGAGGTAAATAGAAACCGAGTTGTAACAGGTTTTAGCGCCGTGTGTTACACTCTACTTTTCAATACGATTGCTAGAAAATAAAATAATCCAATACAATATTAAATAGTTTGTTTTATTTAAAAAAATATACAATTTGTTTAATCTGAATTTTTAAGGAAACTGCGTTAGAAAAAGCTAGTTTTACATAAGAATACCTGAAGAATTTTTTATTTTTGTAGGCTCGTTGGTTATAGACAAAAATTACTTTTTCCCCTAGAGCAAGAAATTCTATTTTTTCCCCGCTCTGGTTTGCTACAATAACGGAGTGAAAAAATTATTATTATTTGCCTATTTAAGTCATTATGGGTTAGGCACCAGACTTATAGGTAATTAATATAATCATCATTTTCTGGCTCTTATACCAATTTATTTGGGGTCGGTACAACATGTCCTTGTCTTCCTCACTTTTCTATTAGTCATCTTGGTAATCACCCCCTTTCTTCTTTAGCCATATGATCTTTCACGCAGTCCATTCACCATTGGTCTTCCCCTACTCTTATAGGTAATTCAGTACTTGGGCGACCGGGCTCTGCTCTGGTGATAATAGAGAATACTCATTTAATTATTACCCACGACGGAACGGAGACGGTATATGCGTTTGGGGCAAGAGGATGTTTGTGCAAATCCATGTTGCCATGTTTCTCCAAAACTACTAGTCTGATTTTGATGCAAATTTCAGTTATGGGTTCGGGTTTGATTGGTGCATGTTCTTAGATAGATGTTACGGTGATAACTCACCAGGTGGTGCTGCAGTAAACATTTGTTTGTGCAAAACCAAAACTACTAGTCCAGTTTTGATGCAGTTTGTGGTTGATTAGTGAGGGTTCTTAAACAGATGTTACGGTAGTAACTCACTAGAGGGCGCTGCAGTAATACATTTTATATTAGCTGCTACATATTAAATATATTTAAATTTTATCCTTTTTCAATTACTTTTTAACCGTCGTGGGTTCTTTCAAAATGTTTAATTTTGCTTTTATAGTATAGGAAAATTCATACTAATCCATAAATAGTAAGTACCTACTTATTCCATGCTGCCATGTCATTATTCAATATCTTGTTCTGAACTTTGGGAGACCAAGCTCTGCTTGGGTGAAAATATGGAGAAAACGAACTTTCCCAGATATGAGACCTAGCTAGATCGATTTTTCGCCCCCGTAAACCCCTATATTGCAACTTTCTTCGAAATCATTAGAGCTGATTTCGAGAACGTGAGTACAAATATATTTACTTATATATATATATTTATATAAATACAAATATTGCTCGTTTAATTGTATTGGTCCTATACTGTTAAACGACCAATATTTGTACATTTTTAATATGTTACGATTATATTATGATCATAATATTTTATTTGTATCCAATAGTAGCATATCATTAAAGGGGCGTAGAAAGGAAATTTGCAACCAAATGACCCCTTATGGCCCCTATGCAAATATTAAAAAAAATCGAATAATTTGACATTTTATTTTATTTAAAAGAATGAAATAAAAATCTAAAATGTCAAATTACTCGAAAATGGTTCACATTTGCATAGGGGTTAAACGGGGTCATTTGATTGCAAATCTCCTCTCCCACTTCCCCTAATGGATTGCCGACATATTACCAATAACGCTGTATAATGATCAAAGGCTGCGGAATTATTTTGCGGGTCTTTGCGTCGTCGGCGTTAGTTCATGTTCTAATTAAGGTTGCGCCTCTAAAGGTACGTAGACAAAGACTAGTTTCCACCGTGTACACCAATCATCGTTAGGACACTGTCAGTGTTATAAATCACTATGAGAGAGTAGGCGGTAGTGGCGGGTACTGGATTGTTGCACAAGGTACGAGGCAGGCAATATGTGCAGGTGACAGGGCCTTAACGAGTTTAATACTGATGATGGTTGATAGAGATGTATGGATATTGATAAATTGAGATGGAAATGACTTTAATTTCTGTAATTAGATATTTTAGCACACTTATACACATAATTTTTTTTGGGCAATATTACTAAACGGCATTTCTTAGCTGAATGATTCCGGAGAAAAAAATGAGAAAAGAAACAAAATTTGTTTTTTTTTTTTTGTCACAGAAGTACGTGTATTCCTAGCAGTGATTCCTGAAAAAAAAATTAAAGGATGAAAAAGAAACAATTTTTATTTTTTTATAGTTTAACGTGTATGTAAAAGAGATAAGTAAGCCAAAACAAACGAGGAGGTACTTAATGATGTTGATTTATGTAGTTAATTACACAGAAAGAAAGAAAGAAAAAAAAGAAATATAGATACGCACAAATTCAAATTCAAAAGTCATTCATTCAAACTAGGCTGAGAATCAGCACTTTTCGAACGTCAAAATTACATAAGACTGTCCCCCAAAAACGCCCACCCTTCACCACTTCCTAGTGCCTTTAGCTGGGAAGAAGAAGTGGCGTAACAAACTCCCCAGCAGCACAGCTGTCTGTTCAAGTTAGAGAATAATTCTATACAATAGTATACAAAATAACTTTCATTATGCAACACAAAACATAATTCAAATGATAAATTATAGGCCATATGTCAGCTAGCACACGCCAATATACCAACCAAAAACATCGAGAACTATACTCAAGCATTATTAATTACTAGTAACAATAACAAAACCATGATCAGCAAGACGACCAGTCACCACAAGCAGCACCCGTTCACGAGCATAACGCAAAGATCAGCCATTACCCCCTCGCCATATTTGAGGGAAGGAGGCAACCCGACCCCCGACGCTACCGCAAGCAGTGACATCTAAGGGAGCATGACGAACTTGCTGCCGGTTGCTTAGGCAAAAAATAATATGATCAATTGTCGAGGTCGCTAGCTAACCACAAATTGCAATACAACACACAGAACACACACACACAACATTCATCACGAGCGTTTAAATGACACCAGAAAAAAACTACTCAGATGACATTTGAATAGACTTGATAAAAGAAACGTTCTTGGAATAATTTGATGAATACCTTTCACGACTACCACGTAAAGGGAGGAGAAGATTTGTTGATGTAAAGTTGCAAGAAACATTTACTTTACCATAGCAAAACACGCATAAAACTTCTGAGAAGCAAACAAACAACAACGTAATTTCATGCTCTAATGGAAATAGCATCATCAACAAGAGCCGTGTTTTGAAATCTATTCATTAAAATTTTGGGGAGCTCGTCGATATCACAAGCGCAATAAAATGGATGTAGTACCTCGTATAAACCTACTGTGTTTATATTTGTTGATGTCCTTCGGGCATCATCGCATTTCCGAATACAAACGAATGCTAATTTCCATGTCTATCCGTTATTAGATTTATCTTGTACCTATAATAATTTGAATTCAAAACTAAGTATTTTATTGTTGTTTAGATTTGATTTTCTAAAACTATTTGTCTATCTATCGTGCCTGCGACTTTAGCAGCTTTTCTATCATTTTTTTTAATAAATTACATTAAGTTAAAAGAGTATTAACAACTCTATATACTTCCAAGTCGATTGAGAGCGTCCGGTCTGCACCAAGTGCAAAGGGCAACTGATAGAAATCCGACAACTGACGAAACACGAAGTTTGCCTAGAAGAAATATTGGCGGACTTATCACGTTATTGAAGCAAAGAAGCGATATTTGTACTGTACAAGTACACAGCGTGTATAAGAAAGGTGTGGTCCAATTTAAGGGTTTAGTACAGACCATCAAACTGAACAACTTAGGTTTAAAGAATTAATTTCTCATTAGAACTTAAATAACAGTTCACTTAAAATGAGATACAAAGTAATTACATCTAAGTAGTTATAGTTATCATATTTGCCATATACATGTTTCATAACTTTCTTAAAGGTATCATTCCGTACCCAACCGCAGGAGGCAACTGCAGGCGACGTGTCGCAGAGTCATGTCTCGGCAACACGTCACGGCGTCATGTCGCTGCAGTCATACGAGTAATTTCGAACCCGACCGCAGGCGGCAACTGCCCGTATTCCAGTCGGTAGATAGAAGATAGAAAAACGTGACTATTGCTCGAGCGTTGGCGGCACTACTGGTCTGCGATTGGGCTGCACGTGTTGCCTGTCACTCGCCCGTAGCTGCCAACGACGTGTCGCTAGCTACGAAAGGTATTTCATAGAAATTCATAGAAACCAGTCGTGTCGCGGCGACACGTCGCTTACAATTGCCTCCTGCGGTCGGCTACGGAATGGTACCTTAACTTTCTCGATGAGACCAACATTGTAATCGCGAAAAAGTAATCAACCATCCTATACATTTGGGCCGAGTATGTTTCTCATGGGACAGTTGATAATTTTGTTGCGATTAGGAAATTGGTCTCATATTTTTTTAGGCGGGAAATGATCAAATAACTTCTCCCGCTCTGGGCGAAGCGAGAAGGCGTATCAGACTCTTACTGACTAAAACCCACCCGTGGTCTTTCGGTTACCATAATACCTGAATACCCTTTTTTTTTTTTAGCTTCTAGCGGACTCCGTCAATTCTGCTGACACCTCTATGAGGCGCGCGTGGAACACAACGCGCCGTCGATTCGGGCTTGGTCCTTATCGGACGGCGTGCTACCCATTGCTCACCGTCCGCAAGCCCGCGCCTACGGTGTTCGGAAATCTGCCTGTGATTCCCGACGCCCAGGGCGTCTCCTCCTGCGGCGGTTAGGGGCGCGAGGGCGCGAAATTTGCCTCTCCCTCACGTGTTCCGCCTCCTCCTTCGCGAGCATTACTGCTTCGCAGAAGGAGGTGACGGCTTCCCATTTCCTCTCGCTCCGTACCATGGCCTGAACCAGTGCCGGACGCAAGAGATCACCGCCGCCGAACACCTGAATGCCCTAAGTGACAAGTAAAGTAGGTACTTTCAGGGCATTACGTGTCAGGAATTAATTATAAAACTAAGGTTTGCGTGCTTCATTATAGGGCTAGGTATTAGTAAAAACACCAGAAAAATCTAATAAGACAAAAATTGCTGATTAAAGTCAGACTCTCGGTAACTTCTGGCGATTTGAAATTTGATTGTTAAATCGTTACTATTTTCTCAATAAGTAAATGATAAAAAAACGTTATTACCGAAATATTTGGCTGTGTTTTTATAGTTTTTAATACTGTCATTATTATTAAAAACTTAAAAATAAAAAAACAATGGCACTCCGGGAGTGCCGACAAAAGTGAAAACTTGAACAAGATCGCCTTGGTGGAAGAAAAATACTTGTATAGAACATTGATCCGTAACCTTATCTAAATAAACGGTAACGGTGTCACGAGTTCAATTGATTTTTGTCATCTCTAAAATGCCCAACGAGCCTAAAGAAATTTTCACTTAAAAAAAAACCCGATTCTCTCTCTACAATCTATTCACCAAATCCAAAAAAAAATCACTTGTACCAACCAACCAACCAACCTTATCAACACTTAACAAAAATCCGAATGCTGAAAGCAACTGAAGTATTCAATTTGGGACGCACGTTGGTGCCAATAATAGCTTTCTGAAGCGGACTTACAGAAAATGAGACCGTGCAACTTCGTTCGTGTGTCGTGAAGAAATTGTGGTCATTGGCGCACCAACTTTTCTACCATTGACTCAAAAGCTGTTACTGGGAACTTGAAAGCTATTCAGAAACATGAAGGTTTTATTAAAATTTAGATTGGAAATGCAAGCTGCACAATGGTACGAATATTATGTGGAAAATACGTTGTACAAAGAGTTTCTTCTCGTTTTATTTCAGTAATTGCTTCTCAGCCAAGCTTGAAACGAGTACACTAATCTAAATGGACAAGCTTGCTTTTTGTTTGCGTTAGCTCTTTGTATATTGCGTTTTAATTCCATATTATTAAAAAGTACTTGAAGGAGTTTTTGTATTAATTTGTGGTTTTTAAACACCATTATAATGTTTTCTCTTTAGAACAAGTTCCAAAAATACATATAAAGAAAATATTGACCTACTTTACAGAATAAACCTATTCAGAAAATAGCATTTTGCAGTACTACGCCGTAGCGCGTAGCACAAGTAGGTGACTACACGTTTTCCCGCTACGTGTGCTACGACGCGTTGGTGGAATGTCCCGGTTCCGGCTCACTGCACTTACGAGTATATCCCCTTTTGTTATATTCTATTGTGATAACTGAAATAAGTTTTTATTGGAGTTTACTCCTGAAACGATTTTCATATTTAGCCCGCGGTATGAAAATTTTATGAGGAGTAAAATCGAGCGTTAACTAAAAGTGAGGCGTTACGTTCCTTTGCGCAACGTACTTTGCGCACTTTTCACTTAGAGATTATGTACAAAGTATACTCAGCTTACTAATATGCATGTAAAACACAAATATAAGTTATTTACTTAAGTAATTACACCTTTTTATAACAAACATTTACAAATCAATAACTAAACCAAATTTCCATACTACATACATAAAAATGACCGTATCTTTTGTTCCGCGAGCCGATTTTCATGAACTAAACGTGATAAATGGTTTTAAGTTTAGACCTTTCATTTAAGACCAAAATTAAAGAAATATCTTTCAAACAAAAAAGTGAGTTTTCAAGTTACGTAATTATGCCAATTTCAATTTGCTAAAATTTCCTTCCAAATTAACTTTTAACACTGTAATAATAATAAGAATCTACCTGAAATCACAAGATAATAACAATTTCTTACTGAAATCTAATTAGACATAAAAATACTTAGGAGTAAACTGCAGTCGTGCGTTGGAGCTAACACACACTTTTTAGGGTTCCGTTGCCAAATGGCAAAAAACGGAACCCTTATAGATTCGTCATGTCTGTCTGTCTGTCTGTGTGTCTGTCTGTCCGTCTGTCTGTCTGTCCGACCGTATGTCACAGCCACTTTTTTCCAAAACTATAAGAGCTATGCTGTTGAAACTTGGTAAGTAGATGTATTATGTAAACCGCATTAAGATTTTCACTCAAAGATAGAAAAAAAAACAAATAATTTTGGGGTTCCCCATACTTAGAACTGAAACTCAAAATTTTTTTTTTTCATCGAACCCATACGTGTGAGGTATCTATGGATAGGTCTTTAAAAATGAAATTGAGGTTTCTTATATCATTTTTTTCTAAACTGAATAGTTTGCGCAAGAGATACTTCCAAGGTGGTAAAACGTGTGTGTCCCCCCCTGTAACTTCTAAAATAAGAGAATGATAAAACTAAAAAAAATGTATAAATGTATAAACTTCCACCGAAAATTAGTTTGAACGAGATCTAGCAAGTAGTTTTTTTTTAATACGTCATAAATCGTAAACCGCAATTTACCTTTCATACAATGTTACTTGCTGCTACGGAACCCTTCATTGGCGAGTCCGACTCGCACTTGGCCGCTTTTTTTTATTTAAATGTATCGAATAACCTGTCCTTTTAGTATTTGAACCTTTGTTCTACATAAAAACATCTCACATTATAAGAGTTGATTGCTAGTTGCTAACCATGAGTGAGTGATAGTTATTATTTTAGTATTTTAAACATAAAATCTTTAAATTGGTTCTTTCTCTTATCTTAATTTACTAGATTTCTCACATTTGGTTTCGGGTTACAACGACAAGTCTCGGACTCGAAAAGAGGTTACAATTTTTTTTTCGGGTTACAACTTTTTTATGATACCGTATATATCTAATCTGAGTTTCTAAAATATTTATTTATTTATGAATCTAAGGAGCGGTGTGGGCGATGGGATTTTTCAAATCGCTATATTTAACCCCTTAAGAGGGTGAATTTCAGTGCTTACTTTTGGTATACAGGGTGGCAGGGGCATCGACGC
Source organism: Agrochola litura (assembly GCA_949152395.1). Lineage (NCBI taxonomy): Eukaryota > Metazoa > Arthropoda > Insecta > Lepidoptera > Noctuidae > Agrochola > Agrochola litura. Next base: position 6,176,421 of record OX424490.1, read on the forward strand.
AAAAACTGCTATCATGGATTCAGTACATGATTCTGAACTACCCATTGCTCACCGTCCGCAAGCCCACGCCTACGGTGGCCGAAAATTGCGCGATTCCCGCCCCGGGCGTCTCCTCTTGCGGCGGTTAGGGGCGTGAGGGCGCGAAGTTTGCCTCTCCATCACGCGTTCCGCCTCCTCCTTTGCGAGCATTACCGCTTCACAGAAGGAGGTGACGGCCTGCCATTTTCTCTCGCTCCGTACCATGGCCTGAACCAGGGCCGGACGCGAGAGATCACCGCCGCCGATCGCCTCCACGAGGACACGGCGATGCTCCGCCCAAGCCGGGCAGACTTCCACCGTATGCTCCACCATGTCCTCCGGGCCATCCACACAATGGTGACACCCGGGCGTTTCCTCCCGCCTTATCCTGAACAGGAACCTCCCGAAGCAGCCGTGTTCGGTGAGAACCTGCGTCAGGCGGAAGGTGAGGACGCCGTGGCGCCTCTCAAGCCACTCCTCAAAGAGGGGTCTTATCGCCGCAATTGTGGCGTGTCCAGCGCGGGGTTGCGACAATCGCACTTTCCATGACGCCATGAGATCCCGCCGGAGCTTCTGAATTCCCCTGGGATTCAGATATTGAATCCATGGTAACAATTTTCGCGTATATGTCCCTGCCACCGTGTTTCTATAATGAACTCTTGTGCAAAACATGATTCTACACCCAGTGGCAGTTTAGGCTCTGCGTCACCTGTCATTAATAACATTAATGAATTGAAGATTTTTATTAAGCAAATTTATATTTATATTTCAAGTCACAATATTTTCTTTTACTTATAGTTTTACAGCGTTAACTCAACAGTTACTTTGTCAAAATATATCGCGGCCCACTGAACTAGTTAATAACTACTAACCCGATACAGTTACAGCTGTTATAATCAGTTTAAAACTAAAACTATTCTTCAAGTTACCAAGTATAAACTTCCTAACAAGGTATCCAATTATTTATAACTTCCTTATAGCTGTTGAGTTTCAATTGTGGCGATATTATTGCTTTGACAATTTAAAACGTAGTTAGTAGTGACAAGAAAGTTCTTTATTACAATGGTTCAAGTTGATAATGTTATACTTAAATTATATTTATTTATTTCAAAAAGTGTCGGACAGTCTGTTGCAATACATTTAATTTCACAAATTACGGATTAATCGTAAAAGGAGTAATATTAACAAAATTAAATCTGGTGTCTTAGTTAGGTTAATGGTAACCTGTATTAAGGTTCGCCAGTCAGGTTCCCACAGAAGGAGTGCAAAAATTTTAAGACGCAAATATATTTCAGTGACCTTGAGTGGTTAGCTTGCGTGTTTTGTACTGAGCTCACGCAACGCGTCGTACGTCCAGACAGTAATAGGACTCGCCCATCAAGGAGCGCTGTCCCAAATTGGACGTATTATTAATTTATTATACCTACATACAACAAAAGGTATTTTAATAAAACACGTTTACTAAAAAAGATCAATAATTACATCATCTTTAAAATGGTGAAGGTTTTAAAAAAATACGCTGGATTGATTTTGCGTGATTCACAGTTTTTTATCCGCGTTAGACATAACAAATTAATTTGTAATTCAAAATAATCTGAAATTTTCCTATATTAAGTTATTAAGAAAATGCTCTAATTTAACATATATTTTTTCCAAATCAATAACACTGTAGCGGTTACACCACCATATACGAACTACGCATCATAGACATGACGTCACACAAATCCTGCATCGCGCAATTAGAATTTACCGAGCGATCGACATATATACAAGATTTCAACTTCGAACCGATGGGCAGTTGCCCGCCAGACACAACACCCGTCTGGTCGGAAGATCCTCCCTTTTTTATGGTGGATGAGTGAACTTTACACCCTGTTCCTCATACCGCTAAAACACTACTCTTTTAGACGTGATCGTCAGTATAAAATCATAAAAAGTCGGTTAACGTCGCCTTAATAGTGACTGCTTAGAACTACATGGTGCTAACATATGTTAACTTATACTAAGTGTGTGAAGTGTTAGTATGAGGGTGTTTTGTGATGTAGGTGTGGTGTGTGTGTAATTCGATTCCATAGGTTGAGTTTAGATAGAGTGTTAGAGAACTCACTGCGATTGTGAAATAACTTATTGGAGTTAGAAATTGTTAGCTGGTTGCTTCTTTCCAATTCATTAACTAACGGTTTCTTTAATAAAAGAATCGTAATCTTTTTGTAATAGATAAAGTTTTATGAATGCCTGCTCAGATGAGTTTAGAGTCTTTTAAAATTTCAAATGTTTGGCCCAAAATTCAGCCACTCAAACTACGCTTACGGATGCAGTCATATTAGGGTCATCAAGTACACAGGTGACAGAACATGCGGCGCGAGATTGTTGGTGTGATACACTTTATTTCATAAAATATATCTTGTTCCATTCATAATATTTATTTATGGTAATATATAAAGCACAAGCACAAGCATAAAGTTTCATAATCTATAATAATTTATAATGCCGTACTGTTCTCTTAGATAGGTTACAAAAAACTTTTTACAAAAAAAAAACTACCGACTTCCAAAAAAAACACTACAAAGTGAAAAATAACTTTAATTTCGGAAGTCGGTGTCTTGGGTTTTGTGTTTTCGTTTACGTATTTTGTAGCTAACTCAAAAACTACAAAAGCAAAGTTAATAAAATTTATATGGGACCAATTTGGGAGCATACCCTTTCAAACAAAAAAAGAATTTTCAAAATCGGTCCACAAATGACGGAGAAAACGGTGGACATACATAAAAAAAAAAAAAAACAAACATACGCGTCGAACATATAACCTCCTCCTTTTTGGAAGTCGGTTAAAAATAACCTATGTTTAGGAGAAACAGTTCCAATCCCCGTCATAAACGGTTGACTTAAAAATAGCACGTGTTAAATATTATGTATGAGTATATAGTAATCATTACAGCAAGCTACAAAATGATACAAATTAAGGTTATTAAACAACAAAAAAATAAATAAAAATAAAACTTATTAAATTTTAAATCTAAAAATAGCAATTTTTTTTTAATTTTATTAAATATGTAGTGCCTATCAGGACTTGAGTGTTGGTTTTCAATTAGCCTTTGTCGCGCTTTCGATGATAGATTGTTATTTTATCAGCTGTTGTTTTTTTCTACAAATAATTCTCCAACGTCATCATTATCATGTCACAGAATTTCCTAATTTAACATTTAATCTGTAATCAAAGCCGGTACCTATCAGATTCCTATGAAAAAATTCAAATTTAAAATATTTTAAATTACATTAACCTACAAGGGCACTTATGAAACGTCAGAAGCTAGGTGCACGGTTCCAATTGGTCGTTTCCTATGGTGAACAGCCGGCAAGAAACTCCACGGTTACTCTTTTAAAAATAATTGGCTTTTACAATATTTAAAAAAAAACAGTGTTAATAGGTATGGGAGGACAGTGTAGGTCTTTCAATAAGTACCAAGTACTTAACAAAATAGAAAACGGTCAACAAATCTACAGTCCACTAAGCCTACAGCGTTCTCACATTCTCAAAATAGAGAAGAATCTATACAAAAGATAAATAAATTAATACAAAATAAAACAAATTTTAATTAAACACACGAATTACATGATTGCTATCACAACTGTAACAAATCTGAATAATTATCATGTCCAAAAAAGCCACTAAGAAAGAGTTGAAACTGAATTGTAGGTATATAATATCAAATAATAGGATGATTATGTCAAGAATGAATGTAAAAAATACATAAATATGATAATTTGGGAGCAGAAAGAAACGGTATATTTAATTCCACCATCATTAATTACATTTACAACCATTATTTTTCACGTTACGAATACTAACGACTTCATTACATCTAAACATAGAAAATAACATTTTCTTACATACTTTCCCCTTTTATTATTTTCTTAAAACATGCTTTAATAATCTCGGTACATTGTTCTCCTCATTTTCCAAACAAATAAAATAAAGTAACAGTGCTCTCGTTAAAACTCGTAAAGATACCTTCTAAGAATAAATGTTTTGTATTATTGAGGAAGTATTCATTCCTGTATCTTTACCTTGTAAATTTATGAATATATTTATATAAATTGATTAGTTGGTAGTAGTTGTGTAGTTATTGTTATTTTTTTTTATTTAAAATATTTTAATTTCTCTGTAAGTGACTGTTTAAATCTTTTGAGAAAATAAATGTAAAATTGTGAATTTCGCTCGTTAATTTTGTTGATTTAATTTATACGCAGCATTTTTACATTATATAAATAGTTTTGAATATGGTAATCAGAATATACTGAAATATTTGATATTTGATTTGATCTTCAGAAAGATCAGGTGCGTAGTACTCGCAACCGGCGTGCGTGTATGACCAGATTTATGAACGTAAACGAAGCAATAGGAGTATGTAAGGATCGTAGCAGGTGGCGTTCTATATAGTTACTTTGACTCCGCTCCCAAACATCGCAACCCTCTGATTGTCGAATCAGCCGACTACATCCCATCCCGTATCAGTCAGATTCGCCGACCGAGGCATACTCTTTCCGACCCAGATGACCCCATTACACTCCTCCAGGAGCAGAATAGGGCCACCAGTACAGTATACAAAAACAGACGCCTCCCGTCATTCCGACCTCGCCGCCGAGGTCCTTTGCGATCACGACCGCGTCCCCGAGTCAATGAAACTCCTCCCCGACCCTTGCTCGAAAACGAGGTGCCAGCAGTTGTTGCAGCTGAGCACGTAGCTTTAAATACCCCGCATAATAATCATGATGAAAATCTAAGTTTGATCCAGCCTGTCCCCTCTTACTGTCCTCCCCTCAGCGATGCCCTAAGCCGAGGTTCGTACCCCACAGGGGGTGCCCTTAGCGAGCACTCGCTTAATTTTAATTTAGTATAGTTTAAAAGCTCCTGGCTGGAGGCTCTAAGTGTAGAAGCTTAAGGCCACCACAGGAAAAGTTCGGTTAAGCAGCCAAGACCTTAGTGGTCAAAACTGCGAGAGGCCATAGCTAAAAAAAAAAATTAAAAAAAAAAAAATTGCGTTCTATAGTTTCTGCTTACCCCCTTGAGAAGAAGGTATACGTTTATATATGTGGTGTGTAAAAATAATATGATTACAAGACGGAAAGTAAAAAAATCTTATCTAACTTAACCCTTTTACAATTTGACACATACACCTGTTGCACATAACATACCAGTACCTGGGCGACCGAGCTCTGCTCTGGTGAAAATTGAGAATGCTCATTTAATAGTATAGGAAAGTAAATACTAATTCCATGCTGCCATGATAGTAGGTAGCACTTACTAATTCTATGCTGCCATCAAAGCAGGTACTTACTAATTCTACGCTGCCATCATAGCAGGTACTTACTAATTCCATGCTGTTATGTCATTATTCTAAGGCCATCTTGTTGGGCGATTGAGCTCTGCTCGGGTGAAAACAAATTTGCCTAGAAACCTATGAGACCTAGCTAGATCGATTTTTCGACACCTTAAACCCCTGTACTGCAACTTTCATCGAAATCGTTGGAGCCGATTTCGAGAACGTGAGTACAAATCTATATAGAAACAAATACATATACAAATATTGCTCATTTAATAGTATAGGATAGGATGATAACATCACCTATGTTTTTCCCAAACGATTAGGTAGGTTTTTAGAATATCTAAAACTAAAACTATAATCATTCTGAAGTATCAAAAAACGCTTATCACAAATCGCATATCCGTATTAAAAGTCCTTGTAAGGGTCGGAAGAGGGAAGATTAATGACTACCGTCCGCTATCTAACCTTGAACCTGTGTCCCTTGTTTGAAGATGTTTAGTTGAACTGTGCTTACTCTATGTGGAAACTTATGCTAGAATCTGTGAAGGTATTATGTATTTAAGGTTCTGTGTCTATTTAGAATAGGCATAAATTATATGGATATGAAAAATTTATCCATCTTTAAAATTTTCCTGTAATATTTTTTGTGAATAATAAAACAAATGTTATTTTTAATACAGTTTGTTCTTCATCATATGAAATAATTATAAATTCTCATTTAATTATAATCATTTACAATTCAATATATTGTTAGATGAAAAGGATAAAATATAGTTAACCCAGTAGAAATATTAAAAAAAAAAAAATATTAATAAAAACCGGCCAAGTGCGTGTTGGACTACGCACAATGAAGGGTTCCGTAGTTGGGATGAATTTATCCCAAATACAAACTTAACTTTGTAGTTGAAATACATGTACTCCCAAACATTCCAAGAGTAAATGATGAGTACCAAATTTCAACTTATTTGGTCGAGTAGATTCGGAGCAAATTGGCTGTGACAGACAGACAGACAAACGAGTGATCCTATGAGGGTTCCGTTTTTTCCTTTTGAGGTACGAAACCCTAAAAACAAATGAATAAAACATTTGTGTGCTGAATATTTAACTAGGAACAACTTCCATTTTTAAATAATTATTTTAATACGATTATGGGCCGGTAATGTTCACGCAACAGCGTTTAAATAATAACTTACAATATATACTTGAAAAACAGAACCTACTAGTGACTGAAATCATTGCATAGAGAACTTGGCGAAGATCACATCACTTAACTCAATGAAAGCGACTGTAGAAATACAAAATCCTAACACATATTACCACTGCAAAATACCCTTAATACACCTAAACTCATTGCAATTAATCACTCTAAGAACAGATTGCCACGTAAACCTCTGTACAGAGCAACCTGTTCTAATTAAGAAACGAAATCCCCTACGAATTAAAACCACATACTGACAACGGTATTAACCAACCAATTTGTAAACGTATAATGCCGGTGGATCCCTAAGGCGCTGGAGGTAAACCGTATTTAGCCGTCTTATACGAAATCACTGGGGCGATACGATACGAAGATTCATGAGTTCTACATAAGGACATGGAATAGATAGGGTACAGAAGGTCGGCTAAATACAACTAGCAAAAAGAATACTATACAAAAAAACAAACTACTCAATATAACTCATCTTTACTAATACTACACTTGCGTCCTTATTAAAAAATCATCACCAAATCTGTTCAATCAAACATCTACATAATTATGAAAAATATAATATACAACGTAAGGAATAAAAACAAATCCAGTTACAACCAGCGCGCGCTCGCTCTAATTATGGCAAAAAAACAATATTGTTTGAAGGAGCACGGCTGTTCAACAGTTTACCGGAGGATATTAAAAAAAAATGTGCCAATATAAACACATTCAAGCGCAGATTAAGGCAATACAACACAAAATTTGAAATAACATAAAACAGACTATGCTAAATATGCTAATATAATGTCTCCAACACCCTAAAGGTAACTAACTAACTAATGTTAATAGTACTAGATAAAATTACTTAGTATCTCATTATAAGCGATCTACTAGTTTTTAAGTTCTTATGAGAAATGAAGTTCTTAAACCCAAAACGCACGCACACTTAGACAAACTTCACTTACAGCAACTGCAAGCGCAGTTGCGACTGGTATTGTGCGGTTTTATAATTTCTAATGTGATGAAATTATCGAGGACGTCCACGTTCACGTCACGGCATCACGATAACACAGGGAAGTAAAATGTATGGAAATATATGAAAACGCTTTTAAATTGCCGTCCACGATAACGTTTTAGTGGGCACGTATTTCCCTACATATTTATAGATGTAGACGTGGATGTCCAAGATAATATTGTCACGTTAGAAATTATAAAAGCGCACATTCGTGTGCGATCGCAATACAAACCCGTCTATGTGTGCGTGTGCCTGTTACCGCACGTGCTATAGAGCTAATCTTCTGTGCAACCTATCTATTTTGTGTCCATGACTTCTATGGAAAGATTTAAAGAATTTATCATTTCTTGTTTCTATGTTTTCTTTGTACGTGAAGTTCGTTTGTTGTTGTTGTTCTGATCTTTGTAACAGGAATGCTTTCTATGATAAAGTAGTGTTTAGAATCGCATGTAGAAATCTGTGACTTCTGTAGGCAAGCATAAAGTGGATTTTTGTAACTTTGCTTTTGAATCTAGAAGTAAACTATCACTAAATATTAATTTTCACCAAGCAAGTAATTTAAAATAGTTGCCAATAGATTCAATTAACATAACATAACATCACGCCTTGTTTCCCCGAAGGGTTGGGAAGAGGTGTACCTGTAGTAGGTACACCCACATTTCGCCAGTTATGTTTAAGTCCCATGTAATAGGGGGCGAGCCTATTGCCATCAACCGGGCACAAATCCAGAATCCGGGCTGCTACTGAGAAATTCCAGATAGAAAAACCCAATAACACTTTGCCCGACCTGGGAATCAAACCCAGGACTTCATGCTCAGCAGTAGCGCTTGTGACCACTAGACCAACAAAGCAGTCTATAATTCAAATAACGTTAACTGAAATAACTTGCTGTCCATTTAAAACTAGTAAATTATCAATTCCATTACGAGATAATTGATCATTTGGATTCTACAGGTGTAAGCAATCTGCATTTAATTGATATTTCATGCAGTTATGACCTCATTATCGAAGAGCAAGCTTCTAATCCTGGTTCGATTAATGGATTCGTAAAAAATGATTATATACTTAGGTACCTCTAGTTTAAGGCTCTTTTTTTGTAAATCAATTATGTCAATAAAAAAAACACTTAAAAAAACAGTGGCACTCCGGGAGTGCCGACAGAAGTGAAAACTTGAAAAAGATCGCCTTGGTGGAAGAAAAATACTTGTATAGAACATTGGTCTATAACTTTATCTAAATAAAGAGCACAATCGCGTTTACAATAAAAAATAACCCGGAAACCTTTAAAGTAAAAATACTTGCATGGAACATTGATCCGTAACGTAATATAAATAAAGAGCACAATCGCGTTTACAAAAATGAGGTGTCGTCACAGTGTCGCGAAATCAATGGTTTAGTCCCATCTCAAAAATGCCCAACGCGCCTAAAGGAGTTTTCACTTAAAAAATTACAACAATTATTATGTTATGATGTGGAGATTTACTTTAATCTTTACCAATACATAAAGCTCAAGAGTTTGTTTGTTTGTTTGCTTGAACGCGCTAATCTCAGGAACTACAAGTCCGATTTGAATTATTTCAGTGTTAGATAGCCCATTTATTGAGGAAGGCTATAGGCTATATACCATCACGCTAAGACCAATAGGAACGGAGCACCAATGAAGAATGTTTCAAAATCGGGGGTTTTTTCTTTTATTTTGAGAGCTTCCACTGCGTGCGCTGCGTAAACGGTTAAAGTTTCGCAAAAATCATGTAAGACAGAATTGTTCCCGAAAAGTCCGCGACAGCATATGTCTATGTTTTAAGGTTGGCTCACTATAACCTTTTTTATGCTAACCAAATTTGTTCTAAAATAATGCATTATTTGCGAAGGTGTTTTTAATCCTTATTCAAATAAATACGCCCAAAGTAACTATTCCATGCGGACGAAGTCGCGGGCAGAAGCTAGTAATATTATATTTTCATAAGACTTTTCCATTGTTCAATATTTCAGTACGATGCTATTAAATTTTTGTTTCATTACCTTATTTTTCGTTCTTGTTAGACCTATAAGGATTTCTTTTGAGCTAAAAAATAACGCTTATTGTTTCCATGCTCATATTTACTATCATAATATTATTATCTTTCATGCCCAATAGATATGTAGGGATGTATATTCGGATCACGTACACAAACAGGAAAAAAACATTTTCCTTGAATTTATCTTCACGAAAAAGCGTGGCCATTACCAAGCTGAGAAAAATAATAACTTTTCGGAATAGGTATATTATAGCAATTCACAACAAAATAAGTACGAATGTAGAAAGGAAAACGTAGGTGGGTGATCTCTACAAAAAATATGTTTTTCTATTAAGCGGGTTCATCCTAAAAGTTGGCAACGCCGTAAATAGCTGTCAAATATTTACCTGTTTTGATTAATTTAGCAATATTACTGTATGGAAATAACAAATGTGGCTAACTATGAAATGCAATAATTAATATCGTTACACCGAATATTTAGTTTTAGATGTAAAAAAAGAATTTGGTAACTTTCCAATTGCCTTTTTTACACCTAAAATTGTAACAACGTCAAATTCAGTGTTATAATTGCAACTCATTTGCCAAATTAATCAAAACAGCGAAATATTTGACAGTTGCAACTCAAGTCATATTGCCAAATTAATCAAAACAGCGAAATGTTTGACAGTTATTTGCGACGTTGCCCACTTTCAGAATAAACGCTCTTAACGTAGGTACTTATTATATTTGTATTTCTTTTCTCCTTTGTGTTATGTGTTGTTTCAAGTTTCGTAATTATGAGCTTTAATATCGTACATGCATTGATTCAAAGAAACATTGGTGCCGATTCCTTTGTTCACAAACTAAACTAAATTTAAGTTCAGTGCATCTTTTTATTTCATTAGGAAAAGGAAAGTAGATAAATTTTAGTTTAGCCCTGTCAAATTAATCTAACCAGCGCTTGACGTAAATTGACGTAATTTTAGTGGGCAAGTTTTTAATCACGTCTGAACTTGTATGGAGTAGTGACAGGCGCTGATTAATTTGACAGGACTAAACAAAAATTTATCTTCTATCCTTTTCTTAATGAAATAGAAAGAAAAAGATGCACTGAACTTAAATTTAGTTTAGTTTGTGAACAAGGGAATCGGCACCACTGTCTCACTTATAATTTACAAGTACATAATTACACATTGATTAAAATAAACAGTCTTAGTGAGGGTAGAAATTAATTATTCATCACTAATGCCACCAAAGTCCGTTTACGGACAAACTAATTAATACGAGTGTGTTCTGCAAGGCAATACCTATTAATAATTCGTAGAAAAACTATGTTAGCTTTTCCTTGTGACAAAACTGTAAGAACAATTTTATAAAAACCTATTAAAAGTTTCTTGTGTTGAAATTATTTTAAACATTCTTAAAGTAGGTAGGTACCTATGAATTTTGACTTTTTGTTTAATTTTATATTTTTATTTAAGTAAGCAATCTATCCTTTTACAGTACGACACAACTTAGACGTAGCATAAATTTGAAAATTTGCATTCTTTCATTTCAATTTTACCAATGTATTTGGTTATATGACTTCATAAGTTATTGCGTTTGCGTAAACATCATTTTCACCTAAAACAGTAATAAATATTGGTGATTTTAAAGCCGCACTCAGTTCAGAAGGTGATGGACTTTACGAATATTGCCGATGCTACATCTAAGTTGTGTTGTATTTGTACTATTTTCTTTTGCTCATATAGGTAGATGTACTAATAAGTTTTATTGGTTATAATAACGTGAGCAACATACTATAACTTTCTCTTTCTTGTTCCCATTCATAAGCAATACCAAAAGAATACAGAGTGACGAGAGCGAATCGCACAGCTAGTACTTTCGTAAAACTTAAAATATCTTGCTTGGTAACGCAACTGTAGTCAATCTTCCCTGTCGGACAACTTTAAACCATAAAGTCTCAAGCAAGTTGACTCCCTACAGACCGTTCACTATAACTTGTCCCTTGTCGTCATGTTGACATCATTGCTTGTCAAGCTTAGTTTTAATATACAATGCTACATATAACGATGTATGAATGATAATATCATTCATTCATCTACATATTGACATTACTTAAATAATATTAAAACATTTTCATTAATCTTGCTATTTTTTATTGACATGACATCATTATTTTTGATCGCTATTTTTAATATAAATGAACAGAATTGTTTTAAATTTTATTTTATTAATTGCATTGTAATCTAAATTTAAATTATGAAATTATTATTAGTTTTTTTTAATATTTAAACAAATCTCTGGACCATGGCTCCCGGTCCTTTGGAAGGCGTACGAGGGGCCGAAGCCAACTCGCAGAGGCCCCTTAGACATTTTTAAGTGTTGAGGCACTATTATTATGTTATTGCTAATTACTAAATGTGTACTGCATGCTATAAGTATAACCTGTATGTAAAATCTAAATATTTGCACGGCTGAAATGCCGAATATAGTGAAACCCATAGATCTTTAGAATTTATGTTAGCTACCTATATTCTTGCAAATAAATATATATCGAGCTAAATTAAATCTAAAATCGAGCTAAATGAAAACTATAACCGACGGAACAAGAATAGATTAATACTACCCATAACAAACTTAAAAGTTATCGGGAAAAGCCCATATTCAAGACTAGCTAATTTATTTAATAAGCTACCGGAAAGTTTTAAATCCCTACCAAATGACTCAATTTTCTCGAAGCAGTTGAAATCTCTGTTAGTAAAGAAAGGCTACTATACCGTTGAGGAATTTAAAGCTGACAAATTGTGAATCGATTGACCTTGTAATAATAACCTTGACGTAAATGTAAAATAATAAATGACTTTACTATATTATGCCTACCTATAATGACTAAAATGAATGAACGAATTAATAATAATGATTTATTTTAAATGAAATGTAATAATAAATAAATTAATGTTTATTAAAATGTAATGGATTGTAACAATTAATAACAAATTGTGTAATTTAATGATTTTATATGTAAAAATTTGCAGTGCCCTCACAGGTTGCATGTCTTAATACAGTGTCATGAAATTTTAATGCATGCCTACTAACCAGTGTTTTACATGTTAGCAAATAAATAAATAATCATTCATTCAAAACAAATACAGTTCAAAGTGGTGACTGATAGAACAGTGCTAACAATAGCGTCAGGGGACAAGTTATAATGAACGCACTGTAAGGTTTCTCAAAACACGCGACCACAGAAACAAACAATACACAAGTACACATATGTAAGTACCTACATTTAACAGAAAGGTCAGCACTTAACATAAAATGGTCAACATTGCTTGCAGACAAACGCAATTCACTTAGTGATGTGCCCCAACTTGGTAATACGGAACCCTGAAATTCCGGAACTCATTTGCTGAGTACATTAGTAGATATCTTAAGGCCATCTGAATGGCTGGAGATCATGAATATAGGATAAGAAGAAAATATATTAGGGACATTAGAAGTTTTGTACGCAAACGTTTTTGCTTGCGACGATTGGTAATGGTGGTGGTAAATTCATTTAAAATTAATGGTTAAATGTCACCTTGAACAGTGATAGCCTAGTGGTGTGACCGTTGGACTGCCAAGTCATAGGTTTCGAGTTCGAACCCAAGGCACGCACCTCTGACTTTTCGGATTTATGTGCGTATTGTATAATTATGACTTGCTTCAAAAACGGCGAAGGAAAACATCGAGAGATATTTCTCGACGGCATGTGAAGCCAAGTCAGAGGCCCATGGGCAGCATAAAAACTGACATCAGGTTAGTATCTAACTACACGAAAAAGAAAGAATGAAGACCTTGAACGAATTATTAAAAGAAAGATAAAGATAATGGTGCCGATTCCCTTGTTCACAAACTAAACTAAATTTAAGTTCAGTGCATCTTTTTCTTTCTATTTCATTAAGAAAAGGACAGAAAATAAATTTTGGTTTAGTCCTGTCAAATTAATCAACGCTTGACGTAAATTGACGTAATTTTAGTAGGCAAGTTTTTAATCACGTCTAAACTTGTATGGAGTAGTGACAGGCGTTGATTAATTTGACAGGAATATACTAAAATTTATCTTCTATCCTTTTCTTAATGAAATAGAAAGAAAAAGATGCACTGAATTTAAATTTAGTTTAGTTTGTGAACAAGGGAATCGGCACCATTAAGAGAAAAGATTAGTTTAATCTATTCATAGTATGAAACAAAGTCACTTTCCGTATCTGTCTGTATGATCGCTTAAATTTATTCCAGAAGATTAATGCGTTTGTGTACGTATTAAAAATTAATTAATTTTACATGTCACCACATCAGTATATTGCATCTGTGTGAAAAGCGCGGGCCGCTAGTTAGGAATAAGACAAAGTAAAAAAAAAACAGTAGCACTCCGGGAGTGTCACAAGAAGTGAAAACTTGAAAAAAATCGCCACCGCGGTAATCAACGCGTTGATGTCTTTTACTCCACGGTGTCGGTAAATTGCGTTACAGTGTCGCGAAATGCCCAACGCGCCTGAAGAAGTTTCCACTTCAAAAATGTTAATAATTTACATAAAGACACCATTTGATCAATAAAATCAACATGATTTGATTGATCGATTGTCTCATTTACTCATCACTTCACAAAATCTATCTAAAACTTACTACATCTACTTTCTGAACTGCCCAAAAACAAGCGTCAAACAATTTCAGTCAATTCAAAATCTCCATTAAATTATACCGGGCCTGTCACGTCATCTTCTTAAGTGTCGGAACAAAAGAAGCGAGGCTAATCCGGTGTGCCGAGATAATTAAATCACTTCGCTACTGCCACCTTGCCCTTAAACCAGCTTGAATGATGTAAAGCTCCTTGGAAAATGGAGTGAAATAAAATATTGGACTTAATTTTTTTGTGTAATTTGGTTTACTGTTAAAAGTAGGAGAATTGGAAATGTGGCTGTTGGTTTTGGGAGTGTGTTCAAAGACTCTTTTAAACACCTAGTGTTAGAGTTTGTATGTTCCTATCATAGAACATGTTACTTTTCTCAAACGTGCTTGGAAATTCGAGGATTATTTTGACAACCTTCTTCGAGATAAATCGAAATTGCTGTACTGGCCGAATACATGCGAGCGCCCGGCCGGCAATGTTTGTATGAAAATCCATATCTGTCGTGTTTAGCGGCCAAATAAATTACTATGAAAACTCATATCCTTCGTGTTTTAAAAACGGAACGAACTTTTATTTCATTTTGACACATGGCAACCAAGGAGATAACTTATAAATAATGTTATCTACTCTCATAGCGTAATATTCGAATTATAAAATTCAAAACATATTGACATACTTTATGAACACCATACCGAAATTTAAAAATAGAATCATATTATAACATTTTTATGCTATAAAACAATTTTTTTTCTATTACGATACAGGGCTATTCCAAGAAGTTAATATCACCAAGGAGTTTCCATCATCTTTTGCATTGGAACGTTTAAACGGGGGACAGCAACACCCGCTGTAGCGCATTTGTGCGGTGATGTGCTGGTGCAGACGACATTCATTTGTTTTGTTGTACTGTTTTTCGTGGGATTTTTCAAATTTATTCTTGATCTTTAACTTTGACCTTTTATTTAGTATTAGGTTCAATCCTAATGTATGAGAGTAGATAAAGTAGTGTATGAAACTGCACATAACTAGGTATGCAACAGTTTCATAAACTACTATTATCTAAATTTGGATTTGGTTTGCAAATAGAGCCGTTTAAAATCAAGAAGAGATAAATAAACACAATGCCGCGTGAAAAATTGTCTTCGTTCATCATTGATTCTGGAATTTATAAATAATTTACTCAGTTTGAATTTCTGCGCATTATTTGCGAAAAGTACTATACAAGCCTTGGCCGCAAACAGGCATTGATGAACTCACGTATGTGTGCCTCGACTTTGCCTCGGCCCACATTTACACGATCATCCATCAATGTCCTTGTTGCAGGCCGCGACGACAGTAATGTACTATATAATTATCCTGCTAATACCGTTTAAATAATCATCATAGACCTCATCTATCGCTTTCCACTAGGCGAGATTGAGGTCAAGAGCTGGCCTATTTCCCAATAAAAAAGGGAGCCTTTTTACCGCAAAAACGAGGTAATATAAGTTTGAATGAAGCCTTTATTAGTTCGGCTATCTGTTTGTCTTTGGTATGTGAAAAGAACTGTGTGCGGAATCATACATCCTAAACAAACTTGATATTTTGGGATAGTATTTCATAATGTTTGAAGATAAAGTTTCAAGGAACAAACAACAGAATCTTTGATAACAATTTTGTTTCTTTCATATTTTATACATGGTTTACTACTTTCCGACGCAGTGACAGAGCTCTTCGATTTAGGTAAACCTAATTTGTTATTTGTAGCGGACGTAGCAATTTTAATGAAATATACAATTCAATTAACATACAACACGAATCCACAAACTTGTGTTACATGTGGAACATCGGCGGTTAAATTTCAATATTGTTTACTGTCGAACTAAAAACGAAAACATGATGACATGTTTTCTATCTCCAATTTAGCCGAACGAAAAAATGGAAACAACGCAATCCGTTGATTCAAATATCACAATAGAATTAACCAGAAAGAATTGAGTTATGCATTTTTGAAACTGGAATTCATGTTGACAATACCACTGTAACTGAATCTATTTGTACCATGTTTATTGAACAAATATTGTATGCCAGTAGCGGTCAAAAAGAACAGGCGTAATAAACATTTAGGATGGCTATTTTTGTACTGTGTCGTAGAAAAATCTGAGGATTATTTTCGGTCTATCGGGAAACTAAGATCCGGTCATTATTTAGACGACGTTATTGTAATTATAACTAAGATATTTTTGCCAAGAAAGTGCCATTGTTGAAAACAAATTAATCAGCTGTCAGATCTTATTTTGCTAGAAAAATGCAACATCGTCAGTCTAGCTTTATTTCAAAATCTTTCTAGGAAATGCAGCTGAACATAATGCAGGTATCAGCATCTTATAAGACGCGACTGCTATCCGAACTTTTATTGACGAAAAACCAATTCCGCAACGTAAGTCATCGTCAAAGATTTCAATTTATTATCTACCCGACCTCCACCGTAGGTATTTATGTACCTTATAGAGTTCCTTTTTATAAATTATTATGTTTATGTACCTTCATTATTGTACGTATGGCCTGTTCCAAAGTATCTGATCAAAATGTAAACAAATGGATCAGAAAACGTACCAATCAATCTGCCTAGCTTTTTCCCAACTACTTATATTGGGGTCAGCTTCCAGTCTAACCGGATGTAATTGAATACTAGTATTTTACATAGAGCGACTGCCTATCTGAGCTCCACAACCCAGTAACTGGGTAATACGATATCCCTTGGTAAGACTGGTTGTCAGATTTTCGGGCTTCTGACGACCTGTAACGACTGTCAAAAATAAACGAATGACAGCCGGGATCAACGGCTTAGCGTGCTTTCCGTGGCACGGAGGAGTCTCAGTTTGTGAAAATGGTCACCCATCCACAGACCAACCCCGGCAAGCGTAGCTTAACCTGATGAATCGAACCATTCGGCTGTTATTACTTAACCACGAGCTCCTCAGAAAACGTACCAATGGAAGCTCATTTGTTGTGCCACTTACAAAATGAGTATTTTGATTTGATTATTTGAATACTTAAACCCTAAATTCCAATTTTAAATCACCTTAAACATGTTTGGTCCTTTAGTGAGTGATTGCGTAGGAATTTCACCGGAACAGGGTTTGTTTACATTTTCACCACATACTTTTGCAACAGACTGTATACCTATTATTTTATGGTTTAGAGCAAAAGCCTTTTGGTTTAGAGCAAAAGCAAAAGCCTTTGTTTATTGTTTTATACACTTAACACTAAACGTTTGCACAATACATTTTTAATAGGTTTTCAACTTCGTATTTTTAGATTCAGATTCAGATTCAGATTTATTTTGCCAACAATGTAGGTACAGGTATAAGATGGTACATCACTAAGTTTTTCCGCTACATTCTACCTTACGGCATGCAAAGTCGTAAAAACTAAAAAAATACAGTTTTCAAATAAATCATGCAGTCGTAAAAACTAACAATACAATTTTATCTAAATTAACAATATTAATAATTAAGTCATTCTGATATAATATAAATTCTCGTATGTCATTTTTATTTTTATAGTTATATATTTTTATCATTTAAAAAGTCTTTTATACAATAATAGCATTTTTCTAATAATAATGCAGTCAGCTTAGATTTAAATATTCGTATAGGCTGTTCTTTAAAACTGTGCGGAATTTTACTGTAAATTATAGGCCCCATTGCCATAATATTTTTCCTAAGTAGTGCTGTTTTGTAGTTGCCTGTATGTAATAAATTTTTATATTGTGTTCTAATAGGACCCGAACGTTTCCTAATGTCGGCTAGTGACAGAAATAAATTAAAATTAATTTTAACAAAAATTGCTACTTCTAAAATATACAACGACGGGAAGGTCAGTATTTTTAGTGACTTAAACATAGGCTCACAGGTGTCCGTAGTTTTCAGATTCGACATAGATCTTATGCAACGTTTTTGGGCCTTAAAAATCTGTTCCCTGTCACTACAATTATCCCAAAATATGACTCCGAACCTTAATATTTATATTATAATATGATACATTTATTTTTATAAATGTTATTTTATACAAAGCTTTTATTGGTCCTTCAATTTTATTTTATAACAAAACAGTTATTTTAATAACGAAAACACAATCATTACTGAAATAAATTGAAAAGGTAGGTAGGTACCTATTTTTAAGCGTTTACTGTTTCCATGATCCATTTACAATGCTCACGGCTATGAGTAGTTAAATCCTTTATTTTATTACAGTGCTTTTAATAAAAAAATATAAAATAATGACTACGGAATAAAAGAGATTCAAATAAATAGAAATCGCTTGGAAACAAATACAATTTTGTGATTCTCTACAAAGTTTTTCATGGTTTATATTTATTTTTTAACTCTTTGGTTATTATGTTAAGCATCCTTTTTATCTATCTGATATTAATTTATATAAACAGCCTCAAACGATAATAATTACATAAGCAATGTTATGGAATTATTATCGTTTAAGGCTATTTGTAAAGTTTTCTGTCCTTATTAAGTCATCATCATCATCATTTCAGCCAAAAGACGTCCACTGCTGGACATAGGCCGCCCCAAGCACCTCCACTTTGACCGATTCTGTGCTTTCCGCATCCAGCGGATTGCTGCGGCCTTCACAAGGTCATCGGTCCATCTTGTGGGAGGCCTTCCAACGCTACGTCTTCCGGTACGCGGTCGCCACTCCAGAACCTTTCGGCCCCATCGGCCATCCGTTCTGCGAGCAATGTGCCCTGCCCATTGCCACTTAAGTTTGGTAATTCTTCGGGCTATGTCGGTTATCTTGGTTCTCCTTATTAAGTAGGTATTCATATTTTTATTTGCGTTCCATAATGATAACAAGATCATACAATGACTTAAAGCTGAGTACAATTACGGACGTGAAGGCAAAGCAAAAGGTAAAAAATAAAATAAAATTACGAAACAATTAGAAAAACCTACCTTACAGTAGCTTTTTACCAGCCACCAAAAAATAAAAACGTAAAAGCTGCTTAATAATAATAACCCCACCGCTGTATCTCGACGTTGACGTCGTGGTGGGGCTTGCGCGCTCCGAACTCTGGGTCTGTGCCGGTAAAGTTTACTTTGCCGAAACAGGTCTAGGGTGAGGAGCCAGACCAAGAGAGATACAAAAACCCGCAGAGCAGCATGTGGCGAGCTGTTGGGCAGTAGCGACCCCACGGACCCTATCTCCCGGGAGAAGTCTTGTTCCTCACCTCTGGCTTGCCTTTATTGGCCGAATAGAGTGAACACTGACGAAAAACAGAGCTCCCACCTCATTCTTGCCTTTATTGGCTGGCTTGAGTGGAGATTCGCAAGAGCAAACATGCTCGGAGGAAGGAAATATTCCAGTAAGATGCTGGTAGGGATCTTGACCGTACTTCCGGGATTGTCCTGATAGCCGTGGAATACCTCTCCACTCCTCAAGCAGCTCAGGACATGTTGCAGCTCAGGACATGTTCCTTGTCGCCACGTCACTATGTGCTAGCGACAGTTTTCGGGGGCCCATTATTGAGTGCGCAAGTCACCCCCTGCCATTTTATCCGTGTATACCATAACATTGATCTGGCAGGGGACATAGGCCTTCCATAGTTCTAGGTCACCAATCCACTATAGCCAACCAAACCCACAGCCCAATTTGTTTTGTTTCCATGTTCTGCAATAGCTCTGCACCAATCGGGGGCTGTCCTTGGGTGCACTTGCTTAGTGCATACAGGGAAAATCGTCGGTTGGTGCCTCAACGCTTAAAAATATCTAAGGGGCCTCTGCGAGCTGGCTTCGGCCCCTCGTACGCATTCCAAAGGTCCGGGAGCCCAGGGTCCCGAGATATGTCAAAAACATTTTAATAATAGTAGCCTCTGGCCCTGCTCCTGATCACTCTCCGGTCGTCTCGGATTGCCGTCCCATCGGACTATGAGAGAGAGGGAAGAGAGAGTGCACCTGTGTCTGCGCAAACGCTTGTGCATTTTAATATCTCTCGCACCGAAGGTTGGTCTCCGTTAAGATTGGTCGCCATGGCCGAAATTCGGTCTGGAGGACTAAGTATTATTAAACGGAAAAAAGAAAACCTTTCAATCATGCACTGCATAACATAAACCTTACATCCAAACACCGTACTCTCTAAAACAAGTATGGCAACGAATACAAACAAAATGAGCATATTCCAATAGCAAAATATGCTTGTTTCACAAAACAACCCCATTCCTACCACGCTAACCTCGTTGCGTTTGCTCTAAGCTGTTTGCAGTCCCAATTAAAGCCGCGCTTTGGGCTAAATTTTCAAGCTGCATACAATTTAGCAAATTAGAGGCTTTAACAGCTTCATCAGGAACCGATGAATGGGTTCATTTGGTGTTGTGCACATTTCGTGTAGTCATTTGATTCGATATTAACATTTTGGTTGAAATTCATATCGTATTTAGGTTGATTGGTTCATCTAAGGTGGCATCTACAATGCCACATACGAACTAAGCATCACACTACATCACGCAAAATCCTGCATCGCGCGAGCAGACTTTACCACGCGACGAGTATATGTACAACGTCCCAACATTATTCGTCAGGCAGTTATCCACTAGACACAACAGCTATCTGATCGGAGGATCCTCTCTTTTCTATTGAGAATGAATAAACTTTACACCCTGTTCTTCATACTTCTATTTATATAACTGTAATGTATGGTAACCTTCTTACTCTCTACGATCTGCTTGTCAATGGTCTGTCATAGCCGTCCTAAATTAAACCGGATTACAAGCAGGATAATATCGTTTCTCATATATTTCAGTGGCGACGAGGATAAAAATTAGAAGCGTGGTAAATAAAAATTATTTCCAAAATGTCAATCGGAAAACTAACCGAGTTTAATGTAAGATCGGGAAATTGGACAATGTACGTGGAACGCATGGAAATGTTCTTCAAGGTCAACAGTATTAAGGAGGAATTTTGGTTACCCACATTGATTGCGGCGATGGGTGACGAAGCTTATGAACTTATAAGCAACTTAACAAGTCCGGGCAAACCGAGTGCAAAAACTTATGAGGAGGTGGTGAAGGTCATGACGGATCACTTGCAACCAAAGCCGTCTTTCATGGCAGAGAGGTACCGTTTCCGACAAAGAAGACAAAATGCGGGTGAATCGATTTTGCAATATATCTCAGAATTGAAGAAAATGTCAAAATTTTGCGAATTTATGTCCGTATTGGAAGAGAATTTACGTGATCAGTTAGTATGCGGGTTGCGAAGCGAGTCGATTAGGCAACGATTGTTTACTGAAGAAAATCTGCAATATGCAAACGCCGTAAAAATTTCGTGCGCTATGGAAGCGGCGGAGAGGGATGCAGCGGCAGTGGAACAAACGGTCGGGAAAAATAGCGACTCGGGCGCTAGCGGTGATAACGCGGCTGGAGCGTTGTATGCGGTGGCGACGTCGGGCAGCGGGAGCCGCCGAGGGCGTAGTGGACCACGCGGGCTACCGGCGGCACGGAAGGACACCGCCGAAGATTCAAAAAACAATTGTACTGCTTGCGGGGCTTCGGATCACCAGAGGGAACGATGTAGATACAGTCGGTTTATCTGTGGTAGGTGTAGACAGAAAGGACATCTACGTCGGGTTTGTCCGGTGCGTTCTGGTGGAAGACAGCCGCAGGACCGATGTGACACCAATAACATGGTGGCGCATGTGCAAGCAGCATGCGGGGCAGCCAATCAGTCAAACCTCTGGGACCAGTCAGGGGAGGATGAGCCTCCTTTGTTCGATGAGGAGGACTGGGAGGTAGAAGATTTGCATCAACTTAGTTTGAATAGCTACAAACCGGTGAGCTTAACTATTTATGTGGATCAAACTCAATTACCTATGGAGATTGATACGGGGTCTTTAGTATCATGTATTAGTAGGGAAAAGTATAATCAACTGTTTAGTCATAGACCTTTAGATAATTCTAATTTAGTTTTTAGATTCTATGATGGTACTATTACGAAACCTGTAGGGATGATTAGGCCAATAGTTAAGTATGGAAATAAGTCCAAACAAATGGAATTGTTTGTAATAGAGGGTGGCACCACCTCGTTATTAGGTCGACAATGGCTTACAGAACTAGGCATTAAAATACCTTTGTACCAAAATATGATCACGCTGAGCTCAGACAAAATAAATAGCAATGATTCATGTAATGATCAATTAACATTATTGCTTCACAGATATAAGGATTTGTTTTCGGAGGGACTGGGCCGGTTCACGGGAGGCAAGGCTCGGTTACGACTACGTCAGGGAGCAACGCCGGTGTTCTGCCGCGCACGGCCTGTGCCATACGCACTCCGCGAGCGTGTCGAGGCTGCGCTAGAAGGCATGCTACGCGCCGGTGTCATCGAGCCAGTGGAGTGCGCGGATTGGGCTACTCCACTTGTACCGGTTCGTAAGGCGGATGGTGGACTCCGTATCTGTGCTGATTACAAAATAACGTTAAATCCAGTACTATTGGTGGACAAATATCCCTTACCACGTTTAAACGACTTGCTGGTTAAATTAAATGGTTCTAAGATATTTACAAAAATAGATTTAACGCAAGCATATAATCAGATTGAATTGGATGACCCTGATAATTGTACGGTTATTAATACTCACAAGGGCCTTTTTAAGTATAAAAGATTAGTTTTCGGTTTATCGTCAAGCCCTGGTATTTTCCAACGAATTATGGCGAATCTTCTGAACGATATTCCAAACGTAGAAGTCTTTCTCGATGATATTATTATAGGATCACCCAACATTAGGGAGCATTTAGTTATTTTAGAGAAAGTTTTAGAGCGGTTACATCATAACGGAATGAAACTTAATCAAAAGAAGTGCTTGTTCTTGACTAATGAGGTTAAATATTTAGGTTTTATTATTTCTGCCGAGGGAATTAAGGTGGACCCTGAAAAGGTGGAAGGTATATTAAACATACCCCGCCCAGACAATATTACCGACTTGAGGGCCTTTTTAGGAACAATCATGTACTACGCAAAATTTGTTAAAAACTTGAGCAATATATTGGCACCTTTGTACAGGTTACTAAAGAAGGGAGTTACTTGGACGTGGGACAATGAGTGTGAGTCAGCTTTTAAAAGAATCAAAAACATTTTGATTAGTGCTGACGTCCTTGCTCACTACGAACCAAACAAACCCTTGCTTTTAACTTGTGATGCGAGCGCGAGAGGAATAGGAGGAGTATTAAGTCAAATGTGTGAGCACAATGATAGTGGTGCAGACGGACAGCAGGAGCGACCCGTCGTGTAAGTGTCGCGCGCGCTTAACGCTGCGGAGAAGCATTATTCACAAATCGAGCGTGAAGCTTTGGCTATTGTATTCTGCTTTGATAAAAATTACACCAGTATTTATATGGGCGACGTTTTACACTACGCACAGACCACAAACCATTGGTCACTATTTTTGGGCCTAAACAGGGTATACCATCAATGGCTGCGAGCCGATTACAAAGGTGGGCTATTAAGTTGTCAGCCTATACATATGATATCGAGTATGTTACTTCAAAGCAGAATGGGGCAGATGGGTTGTCACGGTTGCCAGCTGTTTCTGCTATTAAACAACCTATTAAAATTCCGGAACAAACATATATTTACATTTCGCCCAAAATGACATGTTATTGGATTATAATGAGATTAAAAGACAAACGAGCCGAGAGCAGTTGCTAGGCCGAGTTTTAACATATCTTCGCGACGAATGGCCGTCTGATAACGAAATTAAATCGCTCCAACCTTATTTTAATCGTAAAAAGAACTATACGAGGAGTTAGGTTGTGTGATGTGGGGCCATAGGGTGGTCATACCGGGTGAGTGTAGGAATAAGGTTTTGATGGATTTACATGAGGCTCATATGGGTATAGTTAAAACTAAATCTTTTGCTAGGAGTTATGTTTGGTGGCCGGGTATGGACGAAGAAATTGAAAAAACGTGCCGTGGTTGCAGTGTCTGTGCTGCAGAAAGTGAGGCACCGCCTCGACATACGCCCTGCCCTTGGGCTTGGCCAGACAGACCATGGGCCCGTGTACATGTTGATTTCTTAGGCCCTATCACGGGGCGGATATTTTTAGTAATAGTTGATGCCAGGACCAAATGGCTAGAAGTTAGTCAAGTACCTAGCGCAGCGGCTAATCACACGATCAGCGTTTTAAGTGACGTGTTTGCACGTTTTGGGTTACCGAGACAAATAGTCTCTGATACCGGGCCGCCGTTTACAAGTCATGAGTTTTCTCAATTTCTCTGTACAAACGGGATCGAACATATATTTTCAGCGCCATATCACCCTGCCTCAAACGGGGCAGCTGAGAACGCAGTACATACCGTTAAAAGAGCTATCAAAAAAGCAATTAGAGAGAACGCAAACATAAATTTATTTTTAAATAATTTCCTTTTATATTATAGGAACACAGAACACTGTACTACAGGTGAAACACCAGCGTCGCTCATGTTTGGCCGCAGGTTGCGTACAAAATTCGACGCCCTAATACCAAGTAGGGACAGTAGAGTTAGGGATGCTCAAGAGCGTCAACAAAAATACAGTGCAAGGGGATCGCGCCAACTGCGCCCGGGGGATGAGGTCTGGCTGCGTCAATATCGTGGACAGGATAAATGGGTATCTGGAAAGGTTACCGAAAAGATGGGGACCACTGATTATAAGGTAGTAGATGCTTTAGGTAGAAAATCCCACAAACATGTAGATCAGCTGAAACAACGGATACGGAGTTCACTAATCTGTCCTTCTCCCTCTAGACCGATCAGTAAGAGTTCCGAGACGGTTGAGATAACTCAGGAACAGGGTGCGCCCAGTCCGGGCGGTCCGCGGAGCGAAGGCTCGGCCGCAACGACCGCACATCAGGATGATGATGAAGGAGAGCCTTTTGAAGACTGCGTAGAACAGCCGGTTCAGAGCACAACACAGCCTTATTTGCCTTCTCCTGAGCCGCCTCATTCTCGTCCCGTTCGTCAATGTCGAATTAATAAGCCAGTTAGGTATAATTTATGGTGAAGGATATTGAGGTTGTTTTGCTTTGAGTTATATAGTTTTAAAAGTCTGAAAGCCTTTTATGGAATGTGGATCGAGTGGGTTCTAGATTAAGGGTGAAGGTGTAATGTATGGTAACCTTCTTACTCTCTAGGATCTGCTTGTCAATGGTCTGTCATAGCCGTCCTAAATTAAACCGGATTACAAGCAGGATAATATCGTTTTACTCATATATTTCAATAACAATGTGGTTTTATTAAGCTATTGCATAGCTTTTATCGTGGGCTTTGAGCGCGGCGATCGAATCTAGAAATTCCGTAACGTAACGAAAATAAAACCTAACACCCCCCACTCCGCCTACCATGTAATGATGGTTCCCATGACAACGTGATGTTGTCATGGGAACGTAATTTTTGTTTTATGTCATCACGTCATCATCCCAAGTGTAGCGTTGACAAATAGGAAGTATGGAGGTTACAAATGCTATGCAATAGCTTTACCGTGGCAGTCCCCGAGTGCCACACGTTTTTTATTTTTAACCGACTTCCAAAAAGGAGGAGGTTATATGTTCGACGCGTATGTTTGTTTTTTTTTTTATGTATTTCCACCGATTTCTCCGTCATTTGTGGACCGATTTTGAAAATTATTTTTTTGTTTGAAAGGGTATGCTCCCAAATTGGTTCCATATAAATTTTATTAACTTTGCTTGGTTAGTTTTTGAGTTAGCTACAAAATACGTATTTTTTTTCGCACTTAGTATGTAGATGATATGATAAGTTCCTGACACTGCTAGTAGGTAGTGGTATTCGAATGTGTGTGGGGTAGGTACCACAGCTAAAAAGTGAAAAATAAAAACTTTTACAAAAAAAAAACTACCGACTTCCAAAAAAAACACTACAAAGTGAAAAATAACTTTAATTTCGGAAGTCAGTGGCAAAAAACGAAAACACAAAACCCAAGACACCGACTTCCGAAATTAAAGTTATTTTTCACTTTGTAGTGTTTTTTTGGAAGTCGGTAGTTTTTTTTTTTTGTAAAAAGTTTTTTAATCACTCTTCCGATGTCAAGTGTCAGTTCATAGCTTACTGCCCTAGGTTTATTCTAGGACTTGAAATAGAGAATCTGTATTGAATTGCCTTTGAGGTAAGTGCGACACGACTTTTATATAATTATGTACCTACCTAATATGTATATTTTGTTGTAGGTTCGAACCCTGACAGGCGCTTTGCTTTGTGTAAATTATTTCATCATCTCTACTCTCAAAACGGTATAGGAAAACATCGTGAGGAAACCGGCTTGTCCTAGAACCAAAAACTTCGAAGACATATGACGTCTACTAACCCACACTAGGCCCGCGTGGTGGATTACGGCCCACTCCTTCTCACAGAGAGGAAGTGTGTGTCCCAGCAGTGAGAACATTATAAGCTGGTTATACATGCAATCGGCATCTTGTTTTTGTTATGTTTTTGTTTTGTTGTCATTTGCCAAGATTGCAACAGTAATTAGTAATTACGCAATATTGTCTTTGGTCCGTGGCCTTGACATCAACCAATGAACCAGTGATATTTAAGCAATGAACAACAGTGTCAAACTTTTTCTGGATCGAATCCGAGGCTTTTGGCTACTTTTGTATTGTGTGTATTTTATGTCTAGTTTTCGTTTAGTTTGTGCAGAATAAACAAGTTTTCTTTCTTTTCTTTTCTTTCTATGTCATGTATGTAATTACCTATGTATGTCATAGGTACTTTAAGATCTTAAAAAATTACTTTTTCTTTACTGTAAGTATTGTAAATGAAACCCACTTTAGAAAAAAAAAAAAAAAATAGACGTTCTACCTATTTGCTTAGAACTTAGCCCATAGACGCAATAACTATAAAACTTCTATTGTGTTTCGTCTGTGTCCATCAAAAGATTAATGTATCCTCTATGGAAAGCATATAGGTACGGTAAAAAAAAAAAGTTTTTTTACAAAAAATACAATCGACTTGTCAAACTACAAAGTGAAAAATAGCTTTAATTTCGGAGGTCGGTGTCTTTAGATCAGTATTTTCGTTTTTTAACACGGACTTCCGAAATTAAAGTTATTTTTCACTTTGTAATTTGGAAGTCAGTTGTATTTTTTGTTAAAAAGATTTTTCTTTTCTATTTTTAGTGGGTTGGTTTGAAATTTATCTAAGTTACAATAGCCTAATGTTAACTGCTCATCAAAAATACCCAAATCGCTATAGATGTGCCTACAATATTTGAAGAGTTCCCTCGATTTCTCCAAGATCCCATCATCAGATCATGATTAAATGACAACAGGACCAACTTGAAAGTGTATCCTTTCAAACAAAAAAAATATTTTTCAAATCGGTCTCGCCGTCTTCGAGTAATCGGGGAATATACATTTTAAAAAAACCGACAAACAGAGAACCTCCTCCTTTTTTTGGAGTCGGTTAAAAACTAAATGTTAGCCGCGATAAATAAAAACAAAGAAAAATCCTAAAATATTAAAAGAAAATCGAAATACAAGAAGAAGACAACCCTACTTTTCAAGTGACAAAATATTGGAAAATGTAGCAGCTACCTCGTACTGATTTATTATACTTCCGCCCGACTTGTAAAAGTCAACAAGATTCGAAGAGTTTTCTGATGCGAAAGACTAATAGTCATTACTCGTTGTCGCCAATATTGTAGCACGATGGAAAATATAAATCTGGCTGAGATTAGGTTTAATAGATTAAGTATAGACACTTTGTTTTGCAAATAGAACTGAGCTACACAAACTGACATTCTATCAACGAAAACTATGATAGAAAAGCTAACAAGTACAATTTAAACAGTTAAAATTTAAAAGAACCCCAACTCAAACATTTCCTCATTTCTCTTTCCTACTCCATCACCAGTCACTGTTCACCATCTATCTATAACCTATTCATTGAAACCATTCCAATGAACCCAAACACGATGCCTGTGCTGTAAGTTGGTAAGGGAGTTGGGTATCCTGCAAATTCCAGGTGATGCTGCAGCATCAGTTCAAGGTTACTATGTTCTTCTAATATTATTGAAGTAACAGTATTCCAAACTTCAAATCGATCAGACCTGTGGAAGATACTCACATCTATTCATCAACTAGAAAAGAGCTGATAATCTTCAAACGGCTGAACCGATTTTGTTAAAACATGTCTTAGAAATATTGCTAGAAAACCTGCTTTTAAATAAAAAAAACAACCTTCTAATCGGTTCACCCGTTTAAGAGCTACGGTGCCACAGACAAACACATAGCGGTCAAACTTATAATACCCCTCTTTTTGCGTCGGGTGTTAAAAATATTTGAGACTGACATAAGCTCAATAGCTTTCAGTAAAATCGAATGTCAATCCTGTTGAAATACGAAATTCTTTGAAAGTGATTGTTACTTGTCTGCCCTAAGGCCCTTTGTACACGGCACGGTTTCTTTACGGTAGTGTGTTTAAACCACACCGTAGAAAAAACCTGTGGTTCAACAAGCTTGGAACCAACATCAACTGTATGTCCGACGGGAGTTTACGGTGGTCGCCTACTTGATGAAGGTGCTTCGTGGAGTGGAGAGCCACCCGGGAGCAGTGGCGTGCCTAGGGGTCAGTTAGGGCAAGCCGGGCGATTTTTTACGATAAAAAAAAATCTGCCAAGTGAGGGATTGACTTATTTTTATTATGTTGTTCATGGTAAGTACATCATTATTATAATTTTGATTAGAAAACCTTTAAAATGCGAAGAGGTCTACAGAATTATTTCAGGCATTAGTAGGTAATTGTCATAAGCGCCATCTACATTAATGAATGCGCGTAATCACACCGCTTAGCTGAACCTTTTTACCATAATTCATATTCGCTTGTCACATGCAAATTTTTTCAATCAAAAGCCACCAGATGGCTCTCACATTATCGACTTGTTCTATAGCCGAACGCATAATCATATCTCGATTGAAAATGTTAACATGAGATATTGGTGCTGATTAACTTGTTCAAAAACTAAACTAAATTTAAGTTCAGTGCATCTTTTTCTTTTTATTTCATTAAGAAAAGGACAGAAGATAAATTTTAGTTTAGTCCTGTCAAATTAATCAGCGCTTGACGTAAATTGATGTAATTTTAGTGGGCAAGTTTTTAATCACGTCTAAACTTGTATGGAGTAGTGACAGTAGGGGTGGGTCGTTACGTAATTTTTGTGAAACGTAACGTAACTAGTGACTTCGAGGACGTCACCGGTTTTGAAAACTAGTGATTTTAGTAACTAGTTATTTTTCAAATTCTATTCTCATTGAAGTGTTACTGTTATTTGCGAAACGAAAATGTAAATGGTTACCTACGTAATACGTTACATAACACAAGCTCGTTTCGTTTCACTCTTTTCATTCGATCACTGCATTGTGATGGAACTAGTTACAAAAATCACGTGTTTGTGTGTGACTCGAAACTAGTTATTCCGTTACATGCCCCGTAGCCAGTTATTGTAACTAGTGACGTTAAATAACGCCCATACCTAAGTGACTGGCGCTGATTAATTTGACAGGACTAAACTAAAATTTATCTTCTGTCCTTTTCTTAATGAAATAGAAAGAAAAAGATGCACTGAACTTAAATTTAGTTTAGTTTGTGAACAAGGGAATCGGCACCATTACCTAGATAAAATTTTATAATTTATCATATAATGATAATAGCCAACACAGTCTTTATTTCAAAACACCTATCATGAAGAATCTCTTCGATACGAACATTATTGTGTTTTGTGATCTCAATGAGATGTAATACTTAATAAGATGGTTTATTTTTCAATGGTTTACCAAAACTACAAATGCCATAAAAACAACAGTACCTAGTCATATTATGCTTTCATGGCACCAGCTACTTATATAAGTTTGCGAATAATAAACAATCGAATCATCGAATGCCTATTTCAATCTATTCTTCGACTGACAAAAATACTTGTTTTTATTTCCGATAAATAGGTACTTACAGTAATTTGAGTTTGTTTACGGTAGAGTAAAGAGTTACTTACTGTCAGAAAACTCGATGTAAATACCTTTACGAACACAGTTTCCGAATTCACATTTTGATGATAAAAATAACACTTACCTAATCACTTACAAAAGCGCGGAATGACATCGCCGCAATAACTCTCACATCATTTTAAACAATAAAACTAATTCATTACTTCAGCACTTGGAAAATAAAATATTATTTTCAAAATATTAATTTCAAAACATAAATAATAACAAATTCGTCGTCGCGTCGCGCGGACTTGCAACTCACTTCACGCGGGTCAACAAAGCGGATAGTGCATTTGCGCCGTTTGCGCGAACTTAATACCTCACAAAATAATGCGCATGTGCGCTCAAAAGCCGGGCTTTTGATTTCATAGAAATCCGCGTTTAATTACTTACCAATATATCAACAAATGTACCTACACGTTTCTATAGCAATTTGTAGGCGAAAACTGCGAGACAAAGAAAGGTAAGGCAAGCCCGATTAGAAGCCTCCCGAGTGTGAGCGAGAAGGCGCAATTGAATGCATTGTATTGGCGCGTAGGTTTGGCAACAAAGCGCGCGGAATTTTAATATGATTACCTACTAAATGAATGATTGAGTTCAATGAGTGCGTAGATCTGGCAACCTAGCCCAGTGCGCGGCAGAAAAAGCGGGGATTTCGAAATTTGATAATTCCTATGACATGCATGTTTGAGTTCGAGTTCATTGAATGTTTTTTTTATTGGTAGGATTAGGTTTGTTCTTGTAAATTATGATTTTATTAGGGCAAGCCGGGCTTTTCGGCTTCTATGAAGGTACCGCCACTGCCCGGGAGTATTGCAGCGCTTGAGTCTGTGTGTGCCGGGACCGCTACGTGTGGAGGCAGCGCAGCCCGCCACTGCCACTGGTACCTATAGCCAGTACTAACCTGCTTGCCAAGGCACCTCTTACCAGAGCTATCCGTACCATCAACGACCTTCAAACTCAGATTGATGTGTTTACATGTTGTTTTAGTGAATTCGCAAGGGTATTACTATTTTTAATATGCTACAAGCAAAATAATACTTAATTTTAACTTTTTTTTAACCGACTTCAAAAAAAGGAGGAGGTTCTCAATTCGACTGTATTTTATTTTTATTTTTATGTTTCTTACCTCAGAACTTTCGACTGGGTGAACCGATTTTGATGATTCTTTTTTTATTTGAAAGCTGGTGCTTTCCGTGTGGTCCCATACAAATTTTATTAACTTTTCTTGGATGGTTTTTGAGTTGGGTTCAATAATACGTATTTTTTCCCTCTTAGTATATATATCTTGAGTTCCTGTCACTGTTGTTTACATAGCAGGTAGTGGTACCTATTCGAATTTGTGTGGGATAGGTACCACAACTAAAAAGTGAAAAATAAAAACATTTTACAAAAAAAAAAACAACCGACTTCCAAAAAATACTACAAAGTGAAAAATAACTTTAATTTCGGAAGTCGGTGACAAAAATCGAAAATTCAAAACCAAAGACACCGACTTCCGAAATTAAAGTTATTTTTCACTTTGTAGTGGTTTTGGAAGTCGGTTGTTTTTGAATATAATTTTTTTTTTAATTTTAATACCGTGGTTAGTTTCATAGTTTTGTTTAATAGTTTAAGTTCTTAGCTGTCGCATTAGGGTAACCCCTGTAATGATAGTTTAAGCTGTTATAAATAAATAAAGAATAAAGAAAGCTACCATGGTGATCCGCGCCGTAGAAAAAACCTGCCTGACAACTAGAGAATACAATCCCGAGCATGTTTTTCGATCCCGGGATTACGGGATTCTTGATACGTAATCCCGAGATCCCGGGGCTATCCCGGGATTAGACTATGTGGTTTCTAATTGGTCTCAAATGTAAAAAAAAACGAGTGATTTCTTGAAACATATTTTAAATTTTATTGCACAACATAAATCACAATATAGTAAGAAAAGAAAAAGACAAAACAAAGATACTTTGCTTTGTAAGAAATAAAAAAACAAAAAAACTTATTTAGAATTTTGAAACTACAATCGTAGAAATATCAATGCATCCAAAGTTTGCCTTCCGAGCCTGCTTCGTAGTTTTATTGCCAACATAAGCAGCAGCTGAAAATGCTATTAATATAATCTAGGCAAGGTCATTGTCAAGCCGCAACGGACTACGGAGTGCAAACTAGACCTGTTTGTGGCAATCCCGAAAATACAGTGATTAGCCAAGTACAGTCCCGAAAAAAATCCCGGGATTTTCTGACCATGAAAATCCCGAGATTTTTGTAATCCCGGGATCGTATTGTATATTGTATTCTCTACTGACAACAAGCTTCCATAGTATTATATGTAACACTGACCACCGTGACTAGACACGGCAAATAAACCGTAGTTTTTCGCGGGAAGAAAAAACGTGTCTGTACAAAGGGACTTAGGTACGTACCTATGTACCTGTGCTATGTTTAATGAAGTAACCGAAGATGCACAGTTTAAAAACAAGAAACTGCTGCAAAGACCTATCTCAACAAAAATGATGATAGATTGAAAGTTATTAGTTACGAAAATGATGTGGGTCGGCTTCCGGTCTAACCAAAATTCCCAGGACATCAGTATTTTACGTGGAGCGACTACCATCTGACCCAATAACTGGGATATGCCATTAGAATGCATGTACGCGCCCCTCACGACACACACACGCGCGTACACGATACACACATGCCAAGCAGGCGAGCGAGGGGAAGAGAGGGACGAGGGATGGTAACGCCAGCGCAGCCGACCGCTGCGCCACGCGGCCACTGCTCCGCAAACGACGAACGCATGACGACCATGTCTAAAAACTCTCTTAACAATAAAGTGCAGTGCAACGTGCAACCAAAAATACTGTAAAAGTTTTATTAATTATACCAAGATTTTACATACAAAAAACTTGTTTGTTTAATTCTAAACAATGCAGGTACCTATTTCGGAATTGAACACACAAATACATCTAAATATCAAAATTTGCATTTACATACTAGGCAGAACTCATTCCTTGTGCGTGCAAGCATAAACTGTAATAGGGTATGTGTACAGCATGACTTCGATCCGTTTACAACAGGTGTATCTGTGGCCAAAAAGTGCTTGAGCCTTAACTTTTTCACCTGATGCGTGATATTGCTCAGGAGGAGCTCGTGGCTAAGTAATAACAACCACACGGGTCGATCCAACAGGTTAAGCTACGCTTGCCAGGGTTGGTCCGTGGATGGGTGACCATCTTTACATACCAAGACTCCTCCGTGCCTCGGAAAGCACGTTAAGCCGTTGGTCCCGGCTGTCATTTGTAGATCTTTGACAGTTGTTACGGGTCGTCAGAAGCCCGAAAGTCTGACAACCAGTCTTACCAAGGGGTATTGTATTACCCAGTACCTAACTGGGTTGTGGAGGTCAGATAGGCAGTCGCTCCATGTAAAATACTGGTATTCAGCTGCATCCGGTTAGACTGGAAGCCGACCCCAACATAGTTGGGAAAAGGCTGGGCAGATGATGGTGATGATGCGTGATATTGCTCAGATTATGTTAGCCTCAGTAGCCTAATTTTACCACATTTATATTGTAGTATTGTATTAGTATTCTTATGTATAGTTTTGTATAGCTTTGGCGGTTTATTGTTTTCATTGGCAGTAGTGTGTTGTTCACAGATTTCTTTTATTATAATTCTGTTAATTATATGTGAAGACTTGTAATTGGCTGTCAGTCACATTTTCAAGATCTTAATCTGTTTTGTTTAGCTGTAAATCTTCCAAAGGAAATAAATAAATAGTAGCGAGAAGACTAAATTAGTGACGTCCATTGGATATCATTATTAAAATAACTGGCTTAACGACAAAAAGGTTTCTAAAATAGGTGCCAGAGAGAACGACTCCCATTTCAATAAAAAATATATATAATTTCCGTAAATAAAAACTTCGATAATAATTTCTATATCTCAATTAGATTATTACTAAAAGCTTACCTTTCGAATCAGTTCAAATAAATTCTCTTCGTACATTTTTCTTGTAAAATAAAATGTTAAATATTATATTTTGGAGATTAAACGCCGGAGTATCTGATTTCGAGAACATTACGTTTAAATGGAAAACCTTTGAGGAAATCGTATCGTTACTTAATCTCCTCTCGAATCGTTTTTCTTTTAAATTGATTACTTAACGACGTGCGGCTTTTATGGGATTACCTATACTAGAATCGCTTTAGCGTGGCAATACCGGTCATTGACCCACGTACATTTTCTAGCAATCTTCATTTAAAAAATGAAATAAAGTCCGTTAACGTCCTGAATCAATATCCATGGTGATCTTCAACATGTTCCAATAACGAAAAACCATACATAGTTTATTGTTTGGGTTCCTACGGTCGGAGAGATATTAGGGAAAGGGCAATGACCGCTATTGCCACTCTACATTGATTTGGGTATACGTCAAAATTGGATAGAATAAACATTAGTATTAACAAACATATAACTAATTTTACATTTAACATTTTCTACATAATATTAGACATCGGTAGTGAGTTTGTTTTGCTTTCCTTGTCCACGTCGCACCCGCATTCGATCTCTGATCATCCTCCCAACCTACGCACTGATCTTCCTCATTTCCTCTCTACCTTATCTGAGAGAGGGAAAGAGAGAAATATTACAAATGCAGGTTTAAATTAAATTACCTAGCGAAACTTTGCAGACGTGATGGGTATCGATATCTAAAGACAATTAAATAAAAAACAAAAAGATGTTACCTGAAGTATGAGAAAATCTACCCATCACGTCTGAAGGGTTTTGCTAGCTAGTTTAATTTGGCCCTGTATACCTATATTTTTTGAGGAATCTCATTCCATGAACACATTCTTTTATTTCTTTCCTTATTTTTTCTAACCATCCAAATATTTAACTTACTTTCCCTATATTTATTGTTCAACCAGAAGGCCGCGCGCACTTTTGATGCGTTTTCGCACGAATTTTACTCGTGCGTACACGTACGAACACGCACGAACGATCCCGACCTTCCAAGTACAAAAAGGGAGCGCGCAGACTGGGTGCGAATTAGTCGTACGTATAGGTACTTACGTATAGTTTCGACGTCCGAAAACAATCTAAACTTGTTGGGATTTCTTCTATTTGACGGAGAAAAACGTATCCAATGTGCGCACTCAATTTGTACGACCATAGCCGTACGTGTACGCACGAGTGAAATTCGAACAAAAACTCATTCAAAGTGCGCGCGGCCATAATATAGTAATGACTTTCAACACCTCGTTTTAATGGCATACAAAGCTGCAAAGTGTATATAGTAGTAACATGTCGACAGTCCAGTAGTTTCTGTCTACGTACGTGTGTATGTTGACAGATTTAGCTCACAGAAAATCAGTTACATCAAGTAATTAGAAAAGTATCCATCGGTTAGTTAAATTCAATTTAAACTTTGCACTAGAGTTAAATTCTGGTGCCACAAGTAGGGTAGTACGAGGATCAAGTGTGACTTAGAGACTTTCTGGGGATTTGAGAAGTGAGGGAGACATCATTACGTCTAATTTTGTTGGGATTAAGTGACTGAAGCATCTTCAATTCGTCTCGTTGGGGGACTTTAGGAGGGGAAGTGAATTCAAAAGTGGAAAACATTATCAGGGGACGCTTTTGAAGTAGTAATTTAGAGACTCTCTCGTAAAAATTTAAGGTTAATTATATTATATTTCGTCAGAAAGGTATGGTACGCAATACGACAGTGGTAGCAAAATCAGTAAGTACAATTCAGTAACTGGTGGTTCAGCTTAAGGTTGCTTTTCCACCAGAAATGTACTATGCTACATTGCTATGGATGCGTTTGATATCCACCAATCATTTTCATCGGTTCACATAACATATAGCACCGGTGGAAACGGGTTCAACTAAGCTATGTGTATGGACCGAAGTTCTTTAAAGAGAGAAAGAGTAGACTAGTAGAAATCGTCTCGTGAAAAAGGCGACAGGCGACTCTCTTCTTTCGAAAAAAATCTAAATGTAATCTAAGAAGGCGGCTGCGAAAATTTTAAAATTTTTCGTCATCAGTGTTGTTTTCATGGTGTTCGAGGGTTTTAAAGTCGATAGTGACGTTAAAATGTAAATCCAAGATGGCGTCTGAGAAAATTTTAAAATTTTTCATTATGGTTATTGTTTTCATTCTTAGTTTTCGAGAAAGCTAAAGTCGATAGTGAGGTCAAAATCCAAGAAGGCTGCTGCGAAAATTTTGTTTATGTTACAAATCATACGTGGGAAGGAACTTTGTTCCTAACGGGGGTCCTCTGTCAGCACACGTTTTCAATATGGAAGAATGCGTGTTCTGGATGCATTCTATGGATGGGAGCTATAGATGCGGGAGTGGTGTAGCTATGTGCAGATCAGAGTGCCTTCCCTACTGTCAATGCATCGCATAGCTCGAGCAGCGCATCTTCCTCGCACACCTACCTCGCGGCAGCGCATCTTCATAGCACATCTTACTCGCTCCGCTACACAGCTAAGCATTAGAGGAAACGGTCACACTCTTACCTAGCTTAGCTCGCAACATACCTGCATAGCACATTTCTGGTGGAAAAGCAGCGTAAGGGTCAACGTGTAGCCTACTATACCAATCCAAAGATGAAAAAGCAGTTTAAAATCAACCGAAAATCAAATTTCAAATGTCATTTTCATCTACCAATTAAAGCTCATAATACCCGAACACCCTGAAGCGATTTAAAACGAAAATAACCTGACTAACCAAACCACATTCATTTCTCTCAAATCCTCGAAACGCATCCCCCAATCTAAATTCGACATAAAACCGGTGAAGATAGAACTTAATTTCGTTTGATCGAGTTTGCACGGATTAATCGTACGATTTATCAGCGCCTGATGTACGGAACTTGATTCAGGAACTTGGTTTGTTTAACAGATAAAACTGTGGGAGTGGTGTTGTATCCGCAGTGCTGTACGTGCGGCTTACATGCGACGAATTTAACGACAGTGATAGATGTGTTCGTGGCATCCTTGGTGGTAATTTTATGGTACGCTTTTAGAGTTACGGTTTATTATTAGAAGCTCGTTTATTAGCATAACATTTTATGGCAGTTAGTTGTAGCTGTGACACGGGTTTTTATTTATTTACTACACAATGGAACTTGTTACTTCTTTGTCATTATTTTTATTTATTGAGATCAGTAATCACTAACAAAATTAGCATCACCAAGACGAATAATATCCCAATTACTTACTTCTTTTTCTTCAACTTTATAAGTTTTAATCTTAGTTCATGTTTTAGACATTGTTTTTACCACCATTAAAACAACCTAGTAGTCATTTTAACTACAATGAATCAAACTAGGTACTTCAAATACTAAAAACTTGTTGAAATACTACAATATCAACCTTCGATCAAGCTTGATCTGAGACCATTGAAATAATACCGAGCTTTTAAATTTATTTATTGAAATAAATGTAATGTGTAATTAATGACTAATCTACCACAATGTGGGTCCCAGAAAAGGTACGGCGACGTCGAAGCAGACTCAGGAGAAAATGACAGGACGAGCTTCACGCCTACAGACAGGATTAGACCATACTAGCTCAAGACAAAGAGGAGTGGAAAGGAGAAAGGGATGCCTTTGCCCTGCACTGGGACAACATAGGCAAAAAATTCGGAAACGACCAATTGGAACCATGCACCTAGTTTCTTAAGTTTCATAAGTGCCCACGTAGGTTTATTTGAATTAAAACATTTTGATTTTGAATTAAGATTTTTAAATAAATAAATGACGCTCGATCGCTCTTACAAAAAAAAAAGTTTTCGTTTGAAGACCGCACTTATTATTGGAAACTGGCAATGAAAAAAGGAAGCTAACCGCAATGAAACTAGCGTAGCTGTCACGCCTAGGATTCTATATTTGAAAATACAATATTGTGTTTGCCATAGATTTACTGTACGGTATTTTTTGTGCAGTTAGCAGAGGTTTAAAGTTAAAGTTGTTCTTGAATGAAGTATGAATTTTAAATGTCTGGAGTCTTCCAGATTTTTCCTTTTAGGCCCATACACAAGATTCAAGCATTATTTAAAACTAGTTTCAACCAAGCAAATGGCTTGTAACTAGTTGCTTGAGACTCTTGAGTGCAGAGGTTCTGTAATACGGGCCATAAATAAAAAACATGTGCGGTCGGGGGACCCCCGTCAGGAACGAAGTTCTTTCTCACCTATTTAAAACAAAAAAAAAATTTTGCAGCCGCCATCTCGGATTTACTTTCTACCCCACTATCGTCTTTAACACCCTCGAAAACCATGAAAACGATACCCATGATGAAAATTTTTAAAATTTTCAGAGCCACCATCTTGGATTTTAATTTTGACCAAATTCACACTTTCTCTCTCAATGCATGCAGTGTACTCGGGCCGATGTGTACAATTTAATCCCACGAAACTATAATCACTTTACTCTTTTTCTGCCGGCGTTCTATCTCTCTCTCTTTCTTTCTCTTTGAATTAGAAGAAGACAATCGCAAGTATTAACGCTTTTTAGCGTGACGATTTCTGAAAGTTTACAAGCCGCGTTAAAGAACTTCATTCCAATAAATAACACAAAATAAATTTTGATTTCAATAATTTTGATGGGTTAGTAAACAAAAAGATGACTATAAGTCATCTTTTTGTTTATACCTATGTACGTAAACTTAAAACAACTTATTATCTATTTAGAAACAAGGCTGTTATACGAAATGCATCATCGAACAACATCACGTAACAAAGGAGAACCGTACCTCCCCGCTATGTTCTTCAGGAGGGAATTGGAGCTTACCCGCACTCTACAGAGCAAAGAGGCAGATTTCTGTCTCACGATGGCGTGAAAGCCATCGACGTGTGCTTTTGCAAACATATCTGATGAACTACAGAAACGGGGCCCCATCAACATCCTGAACCCATTATTGTAGCCTTAGACTTCTAGATACTTTTTAGTGGTCCGTACCTCAAAAGTAAAAAACGGAACCCTTATAGGATCACTCGTGTGTCTGTATGTCTGTCTGTCCGTCTGTCACAGCCAGTTTGCTCCGAATCTAATGGACCGATTAAGTTTACATTTGGTACACAAGACTACACATAGTACACATCAAGCATTTCAGACACATTTCCAGTTTATGCTGATCTGGCATTGCATAGGATTTCAGTACAATGCGAGGTCAGCTTATAATGGAAATATATAGCTTGATGTGTAGCCGTGCGTACACATATGTATTTCTGTGACCCAAACACCGACGTGTAACGTAAACAAATTATTTTTGAATATGGAGTCACTTTTGGGGGGCAAATATGAAAATTTAAAAAAAAGTTTTTCATACTGTATCGTGTGACATATCAAATGAAAGGGATTGTTGCGAGGATCTCAAATATTTTGTTTTAATACTTTTATAATAAATTAATTTAAAGATATTTAAGAAAATAGATGAAAATTGACCATTTCCCCTTTATCTCCGAAACTACTGAGCCAAAAATTTTGAAAAAAATACAGAGAATGGTTCTTCCCTTATAGATTACAGAAAAACCTAAAAGAAGTTTATGGTCTTAAAAAAATATGGTAAATCTCTCAATATTGTGCGCACAAACTTACATTTGCAGTTGGAATGTATGGGAGAACATGTATTTCAACTACAATGTTAAGTTTGTATTTGGGATAAATTCATCCCAACTATGGAACCCTCCATAGTCCGACACGCACTTGACCGGTTTTTCTATAATCAACCTTCTGTCACTCGGGCCTGCTTAAAGTTTTACTTATTAAGAGAGGACTACTAGGAAAATCTAGAGTTATTCCTGAACTAACAGACATGAAATTGTAAAAATAACCACACTGCAATAGGAACACGAACATGGTCAGGTACCCTTCGAAAAAGAAACGAAAACCTTAACTGAAAAACTGCCAATTTCGAATATTTCTACCTCACAAAGAAATATCGGCATTCATGAAAC
This sequence comes from Agrochola litura, assembly GCA_949152395.1. Classification (NCBI taxonomy): domain Eukaryota; kingdom Metazoa; phylum Arthropoda; class Insecta; order Lepidoptera; family Noctuidae; genus Agrochola; species Agrochola litura. Next base: position 6,216,620 of record OX424490.1, read on the forward strand.
GTCGACCGATAACGAGCCATCCGAACATATTGACTTCTGTTACGTTCAAAAATTTCAAATAAAAACTACGTGTAATGAACTCTTTCCAATTTAGAACTGAAATTTTAAGTAAAAACGTTTTTAAAAACAAGCTCTTAATGAACTAAAATAAGTTATTTATGCTATAAGTGCGGAAAGTAGATGATTTCATCTTACGCACGTATATCATACAACGTTTTACTATGCATTGTGCGAGGAAATAAAAAAAAAGCGAACCTTACAGATGACCGTATACGCTGTGTAACATCTGACATCTTGGCTGACGTACATAAATAATATAAACAATATTCTTCATTATCGCCATTGTCATGAATTTGACTTTGACTTTGGCTCTGACTTTGACTTCAACCATTGTAATCGCCATCGCCACTGACGCCATCATCATCGTCATCATCTAATTTGTAAAACTTTTCTCAAATAATAAAAACTCTTTGCGTCGCTCGGGCTGATGACGGAGTCAAAAGTAAAAAAAAATACAGAAAAGTAAAAAGCACTAGTCAAAAAATGTTACATTTTCCGCACAGTTTAGCTGCTTGGAAAACGTTCTTTTCGAGCACATGCATTGTAAAGTATTAAATAAAACTTACTTTAACATAGAACTTTAATATTTTCTAAAAAGCTTGAGGCTTATCTTAAACCGTAAGAAAGACGTTCACGCCTCAAGCTTTTAAGAAAATATTAAAGTTATCATGTTAACGTAAGTTTTATTTAGTACTTTTTAATTCATTAAAAGCTTGTTTTTAAAAAGATTTTTACTAAAATTTTATTTTGTACTTTTTAGGATTAGAATTTGTTTAAATATCTGTTCTATTACCTTCACTTGAAAGGTACTTGTAAAGACAAATCCAACGAACCCAGACACGCCTTTATACAAATCATCCGAACATCTAAGTTGATCACAGTTACTTGGCTATTTAGTATTTTAAGGCTGCCTGTCTACTGGACCGGAACAAGGCATCGGAGCGGAGAAATGTGCCAATATTAACCAATAGAATCTAAGCTCCGCTTCAGAGCTCTGCATATTGGTTAATATTAGCACATTTCTCCGCTCCACTGCCTCGCGCCGCTCCAGTGGACAGGGCAGGCCTTAGGCCCTCAAAATAGGAATTATTTAGGGACACAGAAAAAGGCGTGTTCGTTATAATTATTATAGTCTTCAATAATATTTTTTGGTAAGCATGGAGCATGGGAACTATTTGTGGTTCAATTAAGTACATGCTTAATGGATTTGGTCATAAACACTACCTTAATTAAACCACAGTTAAACTGCGTAAACCGTTTTGTGGGGCAATGTAACCTAGCTTTAGGATTTTTTATTAAGTTAATAAAATAAATAATAATAAAAAAAAAATTAATAACAAACCATTTACTTTAATGCTTATACTAAAGCAGCGAATTCAACAGTAACTATTATTACAAGTGACCCATTTATATACAAAGTCCGCGTAATTTTACCCGTGTGCAGCATTTCATCTAAATCCGTTTAGCCGTTTTAGCGTGGAAGTCTAACCAACAAACATAATAACTTACAAATATACAAAAAGAAAACTTTTTCGTTTAGAAGTTTAAATAATTACCATTTTATAAGCTACATAGTGCTGTATAATTAGTTTTTTTTTTTTTAAAAAATACCGTTCCGTCTACATCGGCTGCCAAGTTTCTTCTAGCAAGGCAAATCTGTCCATGTGCCGGAAAATTGGAACTTTTCTGAACGTATTTTATTTACAAGGTGCAGTTCAGATGTCAATTTGAAGTTCAGAAATTTTATTTTTTCTGCTGCTAGTTCACAAGGTTGGCGTAGGTAAACTGTTGAAGCAATTAGCTTAAATTGCGTAATTCAAACTATACAAAATTACAGCTTATCGCGAAGTTACAAATAAAAAGAGTTATTATTATAATAACAATAAACAATATCTAGCAACCGGATTAAGGGTGAATGAACAAACTGATCAATAAACTGTTATTTTTATTAAAAAAAAATAACAATTTCAAACGGAAATGATAGTGAGTGACTGGCTTCAAAACCGCATATGTTTTTGAAGTAAAAACTTATTTAGGCGCGTTGGGTATTTTTGATGTGGGAAAAAACAATTGAACTCGCGACACCGTTACCGATACCTCATTTTTGTAAACGCGATTGTGCTCTTTATTTATATTGCGTTGCAGATCAATGTTCTATGTAAGTATTTTTTTTTTTTGTAAACGCGATCCTGCTCTTTATTTAGATAAGGTTACAGACCAATGTTCTACACAAGCATTTTTCTTCCACCAAGGCAATCTTGTTCAAGTTTTCACTTCTGTCGGCACTCCCGGAGTGCCACTGTTTTCTTTGTCCTAATATTACTTAATAAGATAGAGACCTTTAAATAAAAAAAAAGTGTGGCACTCGGGGACTGCCGCGGTAAAGCTATTGCATAGCATTTGTAACCTCCATACTTCCTATTTGTCAACGCTACACTTGGAATGATGACGGATGATGACATAAAACAAAAATTACGTTCCCATGACAACATCACGTTGTCATGGGAACGTGTTAGGTTTTTTTCGTTACGGAATTTTTTGATTCGGTCGCCGCGCTCAAAGCCCGCGATAAAAGCTATGCAATAGCTCAAAATATGCAGTGTGGCTCGACTCAGGCTTCCGGGAGTGTAAGTACTAAGGACATATTTCACCAATGAAACTGAACGTGATCAGTACGGCGAGGTGTCACCGTGCGGTCGGCGAGGCGCAGGATGCATACCGCCTGCAGGCGTTTCTTCGCCGGGGAGCGGGCTCCTCGCTTGAAGCGTGCTGTTAGCGCGATGAGTGACGGCTCGCGGGCCGCTCACTGCCCGTGAGCCGTCCACTATTCTGTATCATCATCAGCCTATAAATGTTCCCACTGCTGGGACACAGGCCTCTTCTCTGTGAGAGGGAGTGGGCCGTAATCCACCACGCGGGCCCAGTGCGGGTTGGTAGATGTCACATGTCTTCGAATTTTCGGTTCTAGGACATGTCGGTTTCCTTCACCGTTTTGAGAGCAGTGGTGATGAAATAATTTGCACAAAGTAAAGCGCCTGTCTGGGTGCTGTTATAGGGCTTAAACCACTTTCAAGAACTACCAGTGTTAATATTCCACAACAGTGATGACACTGACAGCTCTTGAACTCAGCTTTGGTGTGCTGATCGCGTTCAGTTTCGTTGATGAAATCAAAGCTTGTTGCTTCTAAGAGCGACCAAACTCCGATTTTCTTCTCTTTTTCAAAGTCGTGAATTCAAATTTGGAACAATGCTGATACCGAAATGATGGCCAGTACGTCAGCTTCAAAACTGCATAAAAACTTTTTCTCTGATTCAATATCAATATATTCTGTCTCATTTATTTTTAACTTTAAGTTTTATAATGATTCAAAAAATAAATGTGACAGCTGAACTTAAAAGGACAAAAGGTTAAAAAAGATTCATGTTATAACTTTCCACTCGCTCTTCAAAAATAAATGTAGGTCGAAAAGTTTACAGAGCAACTTCAAAAGAATCACGGGGTGTCGGACCAGAACACTTTTATTTTAAATAAAAAGGACTGAATTTTTTCAACTGGCTACTCAGCATTCTTTATTCAGCGATATAAAATTTCCATGACACAGAGTAACAATATAGTACGTAATATTTTGCTCAGAGGAAGTCTTTTGCATAGAAATCTGAGAGATTGGCTTTGTTCGGACGCACAAACAAGCAGGGTTTGTGCTCAAAGGCATTCAAGTCTGAGCACAGGAAGCGATTCGATTGGACGAATAAAAAACTTCCTTTTTGTATGTGAAGTGAAAAACTGAATTAATATCTTGTATATTTTCTGTATTACTGTTTCTCTTTTCTCTTGTTATTTTCTAGCGAAAGTATATTTCGAATGGTTGGTTATTAACTTTCTGAAGTCGGTGGGAATGTAAGATTTCTTTTTTCCGAAACAAAATAAAGAACCGTGCCAAAATAGAACCGAATAAATACAAAAATAATCGTTGTTTTAAATAAAGGTGGTAAGGTTTCAGTAACTTTGTTCATTTAATATTATTGATTTAAAATCTACGTTTTTGCGGCAAAAAATTGTTGCTTTTAAATCAAAAGTTTTCCTGTGAGAGATCAGTTTATATGTTAATGTGAGCCGCCATTTTCCCCTGGCGTTTGAAGTCAATCAGACTACTGTTATGATTGCGATGTGCGACCGAAGTATTCATAAATTTATGGATTTATTGCGGATGCCTATATATCTGTTGGTAATATTTCTGTTCTTAATAACTGTTTATAACCATCATTACGTCAAACCATAGGTAGGTATATTTTATCGAGACTATCTCGAAGTCGTACAGTAATTCAGAAAAGGATAGTGGGCAAAAAATGTATGGGCGGCACACCCAGCTCCCCTACAATTAAAACCACTGTAGTTTTGAAGACATTACTTCTCCCTTTACTCAGGCCAAAGCGCATCAAAATTTGTCCCGGGGTTATCCAGTTCTGATCTAACATTAACAGTAACCTAACCTAACATTTTCGGAACTGAATAACGCCGGGACAGATTTTGATGCGCTTTGGCGTGACTAAAGGGAGAAGTAATGTATTCAAAACTACAGTGATTTTAACTGTGAGGGAGCTGGGTGTAGTGACGGAGCTGGGTATATTTTATCTAACCTAACCTAACTTAACAATGTCGGGACTGAATAACTCCGGGACAAATATTGATGCGCTTTGGCGTAAATAAAGGGAGAAGTAATGTCTTAAAACTACAGTAGTTTGAACTGTGGGGGAGCTGGGTGTATTTTGCCCACACTCCTTTGCTGCGGTAAAAAGAATTTTACCTAAATATTGAAACTGTTTGCCCGTCTCCATTTTAACAACATGCTCTTTTCAATAACAGCTCATGACGTGTTCTATTCTGTCCCACAAACATAATTGCTACAACATTACTTAACTCAACAACATCTACACTAACGTTTCCAAAACACTACTTACGATCTCTCTCACGAAACCAACCAAACTATCTCTAAGCAAAACCGATTTCCTCTCTAATAAAACTGTGCATATGTACGTCACGGCAAATACGTCTCTTATACAAACAAATTCCCTCGCTTTCGCTTCCATATTTGCTTGTACGTTTACATATAATACGGTAGAGTATAACGAGTAGCCTAACAAGAACATCTTCCTTTTGCTATACGTGCAATCTAATTTTTCCGTATGATCTGATGAGATGGCACAGCTGACACCGACGGCTCGCTTCGTTAGTTACTGCAGAGCAAATCGGATTTCTTTGAGATGGAATTAGCTATCGCTTTGAAGCATTAACACCTGATGTAAGAGTTGAGTATGAATCGTAATCGGTTTGGGAAGGAAGTCTAGGTGGAGAAGGAGGAATAAGAAGGTATGCTGTCTTGAATATTAATAATCGTTTTTTGCAATGAACCATTAAGCTCAGTTGTTCGTCAGTGAACATAATTTTTGTTTGCCATATCAATTATTTATGTTTGGGGTGGACCACACTTATCACTTAGAGGTATGGAAAATAGATTACGACCGATTCTCAGACCTACTAAATATACATATAAAATTTCATAAAAATCGATCAAGCCGTTTCGGAGGAGTATGGCAACTAACATTGTGACACGGGAATTTTATTATAAACGTAGATAAATAGTGGATTGCCTTTATGTAGGTATTCAAAACTATTCCACTGTGTCTTAACTAACTACTAGCAATTTAAACTATGTCATATCATGATATTTGTATTTTTGTGTACATTCATCAATATTATCTTCAAATCACACTAACCCATTAACAAACCCTCCCATTCCATCCTCATCACAAACAACACTACTACCAAACACATCGATATCTAATTAGCTAAAATACACAGAAACAAACACCTGTCGATTTCTGTATTTATCGACATCGCTTCCATGCGTTCACAACACTATCGGCACTGCAATCATGATTCATTAGCCCAGGATCCGATATCTTTGGAGGGGATTGCCAATCGCTTTGAGCTATTAACACACTGATTTAGGAAGTTCCTCCAAATGGTAGGTTTATCGTAATGATAGAACCTACCTCATTTTGCCGGGTATGATTTTGAGTTAGAAAGGGATTCGATTAATGAAGTTAGGTCTGCGTTTTTGTCAGTTTTTGATTGGATTTCGAAGTAAGATGTAGAGTTTTTTGACGTTTCTTCGTTTTGTATACGTATTTATTGTATGTACAGTGTACCTATAATTAAGATCATAGCTTAGTATTAATGGTCTATGCGTTTTACACTTTAAGGGGCACATAGGCATATTAAAACAATAAAACTTCTTTTGTGCCTCGTTCAGTATCCTTGAATGCGTTAAAAAATTTACTTTTTCTGTGTTGTTGTTTATTATTTTTCAGTAGTGTTGCTTACGTTTTTTGTTGCTTTGTATAGTTAACAATACAAAATTGTTTTTAGCCTATATAGTGGCGTGACCGTCGGACTGCCAAATCATATTGCTCGAGTTCGAACCCAAGGCACGCACTGACTTTTTGGATTCATGTGCGTATTATCACTTGCTTCAAAAACGGTAAAGGAAAACATTGTGAGGAAACCGGCATGTCTGATAGATGTTTCTCGACGGCATGTGAAGCCAAGTGAGAGGCCCATGGGCGGCTTTAAAACTCTGACACCATGTTAGTCACTAACCACACGAAAAAAATAAGAGTATTGTTAAAATAAAAACAAAATAATGAAACAATGTAGGAAAAATAGCAAAGGCACGAAATATAAAAATTCAAATTAGATAACATATTAAACTGTCCTATCTTCTAAATTACATCCATTGCCAAAAGTAATTTGACAAAAAAAGAACTGTGCGCCACAAAGGTTTAATACACAGTCCTTTTTATGACATATCACAGGATCTAATGAACCCATTTACATTTTCATCAGGATAAGAGCTATATTATTTATTTTTTACCCCTCGCGTTACACAAAAATATTCCCTGTCTATTTTCTGAACCTATATGACAAAGGCAAACAAAATGCTCAGTTCTAATATTTGTAAAAAATACCTCGTAATAAGGCTGGTTTCACAGCTGTTCGAGAGACCCGTGCGGGCTGTCCATACGGGTTCCCGGAACGGAAACACACGTAAGGCGCTAGAACATTGTTTCACAGCGACGCGGATTGGTCCGTACGCGACCCGCTCAAGGTAGACCCCGTACAACGCTAGCAACCGTATGGTACTTACTCCCTCGTTTCAGTGCACTGCGGGCGCTACCCGGACGGGTATCCCGTGTGCGGGCGGCCCGTGCGGGTTTCTCGGACAGCTGTGAAACCAGCCTTAGACTACCTTTAGTCTAGCCTTTATTAGGTTTCTTGATAGACTCTATTATCTGTACAGCCACTTAGAATAATTCTTACTTCAACCGAGTTATTTTGTCAAAGGTTTTTATATACAACAGTTCATAGACATTTTCTATGGGTGAGTGTATACAATTCGTACAGAAACCGCATTTTAAACAGCAAAACTTAATGTCTTATGTTATTGAGAATTAATAAGCGGAAGCTGACTCCTACATAGTTGGGAAAAGGCTAAGCAGATGAACTAAATTAGAATGACAAGTCTCATCTCTCATGGCACACTTAAATATAACGGTTGAACGTCTGTTCTAGAAACTTGTAAAAGCACTAGAGTTATTTCGGACTTATAAATCAACAAAATCGTCAGAATTACTCTTAATAATAATAAAATTCATGAATTAAGTACTAGTTATTTTGACAACAAGGCAAATTTTATTTAAAAAACTAATATTATAAAGAGAAAAGATTTGATATTTTGTATTTTTGTTTGTGAATAAAGTAAAAGTCAAAGTCAAATCATTTATTTCAAATAGGCCCATGTATGGCACTTTTGAACGTCAAGATTTACAAAATATTAAAATTGATTCTAGTCGCCCCTTCCAAAAGGTAGTTTTCGTATGGAGAAGAATGGGCAAGAAACTCCACCGTTACTCTTTTAAAATGTTTTACAATTGTTTGTATATGCACGTACATTAGTTAAATAAGATTACCTATATGTGAAGACGATGCACCTAGAATAAAATTACTATACCACAATAGGTAAAAAGAATTAAAAATGAAGCAACGACAGATAATTTAATATATGATAGATACATGGTGCTCACATATTTACAAAAATTATAAAAGTAGACGATTTTCCTAAAATTTTGTAATTAATAAGTCAGTGTGTGAGAAAGTAATCACAGAATGTAAAATCAATGTCATAAAACACAAAATAATAAATTTTACAATTAAATTAGCAACCAGTTTGATTTTGTCTTGGTTCTAAATTGTCCTATGGAGCAGGACCAGCATGTTTCCAAGCACTCTTATTTTGGATATAATCCTCTAATTTGTAATATGCTTGTTTACAAAGTGTACTTTTGAAATGAGTTTTAAATTTTCTTTAATTTAATTGCAATATGTCACAAGGTATTTTGTTGTAATATTTAACACAGTACCCCATAAAAGATGTTTGTACTTTAGATAATCTGAGAAATGGTTGATCTAGTTTATCTTTATTTCTAGTATTAAAATTATGTCTATCACTTATTTTATTAAAGAGATGTGGATTTTTCCTTACATCCATAATATTTTGATAAATGAATTGGCAAGGTACCGTAATAATATTAAACTATTAATATACTATGTATAAATATTATTAATAAACATATATATGTATATATATATTAAATATTATTAATAAACTCAAAAACTACTGGACCGATTTAAAACATTATTTCACCTTTAAAATGTTTTATTAACACTGAGTAATAGGCTATAATTTATAAATATATCACGCGGGTGAAGTCACTGGCGAAAGCTGGTTTAAAATAATTGTAAAATCAATTCAATTCCAATGTCATTTATTCTACAGAGAAAAATATAACGGACATCTTTGAAAATGGCGAGCATGAAAAGGCAGCACGTAACTTTTTTTCACGGCGAAGGACAGAAGTAATGAAGAAGGAAGCAAACTCGTACCCGCGACAAACAAGCTCAAACTAGATTGTACTACAAATTCCTATTCATCCTGCTCATTTTCCAAGTTTTTATAGGACTTCATCATGAGAGAGACTAGGATAATAAACTTCACAGAAATTCTCGGATTTTTAAAGCGCAATCATATCGTATCTAGTATCTTTCATGTGAACGTGTGTGTGAATGTCCGGTCGACTAAAATACCACATACGAACTACGCATCATAGACATGACGTCACACGAAATCCTGCATCGCGCAATTGGAGTTTACCGAGCTATCGACATAGATACAAGATTTCAACTTCAAACCGATGGGCAGTTGCCCGCCAGACACAACACCCGTCTGGTCGGGATTCGACATTTATCCGGCAGGAGCTAATAGAGAGGCTCAAAGGCAACAAATTTAACTCCTCATATGTATGGCCGAAGTTAAATAGTTTTCGAGATATTTAAAGGTTTTTTGATATTTTACTAGAATTTGACATTTAATTGCAAATTTATAAAAAGTACTGGCATAGTATAAAGAAAGGTAGTAAGATATCTTCATAGAAACGCACCGCGCGCGGCTTGTATGCACGCACGCACACTTAACAAAATCTCGGCTGGTTTCTCACGAGAAACGGGTCGAGATTTTGTTAAGTGTGCGTGCGGCGACGCATAGATACTATGGCCCCACACATACAAGCCGCGCGCGGTGCGTTTCTATGAAGATAGCTTACTACCTCTCTTTATACTATGGTACTGGTACGAGTAGTATGGGCTCCGTTCTTGTACCTAATACTTTCAACTAACCTAATACAACCATTAAAAGTACAAAATTAATGCAAAAAATCAAATTATGAGCCATTACAAAAATAAGACTGCCTCGTTGGTCTAGTGGTCGCAAGCGCTACTGCTGAGCATGAGGTACTGGGTTCGATTCCCAGGTTGAGCAAGTGTTATTGGGTTTTTTTATCTGAAATTTCTCAGTAGCAGCTCGGAGTCTGGATTTATGCCCGGTTAATGGCAATAGGCTCGCCCCCTATTACATGGGACTTAAACATAACTGGCGAAATGTGGGTGTACCTGCTACAGGGACACCTCTGCCCAACCTTTCGAGGAAACAAGGCGTGATGTTATGTTATGTTACAAAAATAATTCTTATCAACATTTTCAGTTGCCGGATATACGTCGAATTACCAGTAACCCTGTAGAGTTAACGTAAAAATTAAAGTAGATTAAAAGTTCAATCAGACTTTCAGTAACCGGAGGCTGGTCATAAATAAATTAAGCCACCCTGCAACATAATTACAATACCATTACAAAATGGTTCTATGTTCTATGTTATAGGGTTTGGTTTCCGCACTTAGTCCCTCAGGTGGACCATTGTGCGTGGGCCATGGCGGCCATTGGTGGTCATTCCAACCAGCCCACCTTCCTTCAAAAGTTAATTAAATCTCCTGGTCTGTTCAGAACATCTGTGAAAGATGAGGGCCCGAGGGTTTCTGTTCTAATCTGGGTGTCGCCTGTGCATTCAAAGAGCACAGGCGCGACGGTTTTCTCAGCCTCCATGCACGCCCTGCACAGAGGACTGTCCGTTATGCCTATTGTTTGGAAGTTTTTGTTTAGCAAGCAGTGTCCCGTGATGGTCCCCGTGAACTGTACAGGCGTAATAATCGCCTGGTTAGCCTGCTATCCAAGGATGGCATAGCTTCCTTGGACAGCCTGCGGCCCGGTGTCGAGGTCCACCAGCTCTCCGCTTGTGTGTGGGTGAAATCCTGTAGCCACCTGCGTATTTGGTTGAAGGGGATGGGCACGATAGGCTCGGGTCCACAGACTGCCTTGCTGGATTACAAAATGGTATTCTAACGTGTCCGCACTGTTCAAGTACCTTCACCGCCAAGATAGGCTATATTAGCCGCACAACGTCGTTATTTATAGCCGAGAAAAACAAATATAGTCACTGGAGCCAAAATCGGCATGGGAACAATAATTCTAATATAAATAAAAAGTGGCCAAGTGCGAGTCGGACTCGCCCATGAAGGGTTCCGTAGCAGCAAGTAACATTGAATGAAAGGTAAATTGCGGTTTACAATTTATGACGTATTAAAAAAAAAACTACTTGCTAGATCTCGTTCAAACTAATTTTCGGTGGAAGTTTACATGGTAATGTACATCATATATTTTTTTTAGTTTTATCATTCTCTTATTTTAGAAGTTACACACATTTTACCACTTTGGAAGTGTCTCTCGCGCAAACTATTCAGTTTAGAAAAAATGATATTAAAAACCTCAATATCATTTTTAAAGACCTATCCTTATACTCCACACGTATGGGTTTGATGAAAAAATTTTTTTGAGTTTCAGTTCTAAGTATGGGGAACCCCAAAATTATTTGTTTTTTTTTCTATTTTTGTGTGAAAATCTTAATGCGGTTTACAGAATACATCTATTTACCAAGTGTCAACAGCATAGGTAGCTCTTATAGTTTCGGAAAAAAGTGGCTGTGACATACGGAGGGACAGATAGACGGACAGACAGACAGACATGACGAATCAATAAAGGTTCCGTTTTTTGCCATTTGGCAACGGAACCCTAATAAATGACATTCGATACTGTTTTGGTGACGAATGGTCAGTTAAAAACTTATTACAATCTTTTCACAGTTAGTTTACCTCGTACCCTCGTACCCTCGTAATGAGAATACAGATTAATGCAATTTTGACAAAAATCTAAATTATTTCATTTCAAATGAACCTACATGGGCACTTATGAAACGTCAGAAGCTAGGTGCACGGTTCCAATAGGTCGTTTCCCAGGGAGGAGAGTCAGCAAGAAACTCCACGGTTACTCTTTTAAAAATAAATGGCTTTACAATGTTTTTTTAACCGACTTCCAAAAGGAGGAGGTTCTCAATTCATCTGTATGTTTTTTTTTTTTTTTTTTTTGTATGTTTGTTACGCGATTACTCCGCCAATTATGAATAGATTTTGATGATTCTTTTTTTGTTTGGTAGATCATACTTCAGAGGCATAAAAAAAAATTTATTATATTATAAATTTTATTAACTTTGCTTGGGTAGTTTTTGAGTTAGCTTCAATTATACGTATTTTTTCCCTCTTAGTATGTAGATGATATGATAACTTCTTGTCACTGTTATTTACATAGCAGGTAGTGGTATTCGAATTTGTGTGGGGTAGGTACCACAACTAAAAAGTGAAAAATAAAAACTTTTTACAAAAAAAAAACAACCGACTTCAAAAAAAAACACTACAAAGTGAAAAATAACTTTAATTTCGGAAGTCGGTGACAAAGAACGAAAATTCAAAACCAGAGACACCGACTTCCGAAATTAAAGTTATTTTTCACTTTGTAGTGTTTTTTTTTGAAGTCGGTTGTTTTTTTTTTGTAAAAAGTTTTTTTTAATGACAGTGTTGATAGGTATGGGAAGACAGTCTCGGCTTGTCAAAAAGTACCACTACAAGTACTTGTCATGGCAGCAACCCAACAGCAACCTTATTGCAATGTTAGTTAAGGTCTCTGTGATTTTGACAGCGATGCTAAAATAGATATTAAATAATTATGAAAGGATAAAAGAAATAAAATAAAATTGATCTCGTGACACTTCTTCTATTGGCTTCCACACTGAAGTTGACGCGCAAAGACAAGAATAAATGGACGTGTCTAAAAATGTTTCTCAAGAGATACCGTTAGCACTACCTAGATCCAATTCAATCAAATAGATCAGAAGAACAAAGCAACATAATCTAAAGCAATTTACAACTTATCCGGACGCGCAGTGAAATAGCCAGAACACGGACATCTGACCCAACTGCAACGAGCTCCATACATGTCGCAGACGTAACTCGTAAACCCGTGACGTAATGGCTACACTTTGCAACAATATCCCCATTTTATACGATAAGCGGTTGGTTCGCAATCAGCTCAACAATGGAAAATTCAACGCTTTCTGTTAATTACAGTTGTAGCGATAAATAAAGTGTTATAATTAGCCTCCTGGTTCTCGTAAAATGGAAGTTTAAAACTGGGTTGTTCTGTTTACCAATTGTTTTTTTTTTAAGTGAAAACTTCTTTAGGCGCATTGGGTATTTATGAGATGTGAAAAAAACAATTGAACTCGCGATAGCGTTACCGACACCTTATTTTTGCAAACGCGATTGTGCTTGAGTTGCGGATCAATGATCTATGCAAGTATTTTTACTTTAAAGGTTTTGGAAGTATTTTTTTTTTTGTAAACGCGGTTGTGCTCTTTATTTAGATAAAGTTACGGACCAATGTTCTATACAAGTATCTTTCTTCCACCAAGGCGATCTTGTTCAAGTTTTCACTTCTGTCGGCACTCCCGGAGTGCCACTGTTCTTTTTGGAATGGCAAATAATTCCAGTAAAGTTGTTACAGTAAAGACAATAACGTAACATTGGAAATCGTGTAACTTGAAAACTCATGTGCTGATGATTGGTTCCCCAAATCCTATAAAATTCCTTTTATTACCAAAACATGTCCTAAACCTGTGATCGGTTTCTTTTGAAAGACTAAACCTATTAATTTTCGTTTGTAGGTATTATACTTTTGATTGGGTAATTACGAAAGCGCTATTATCAAACCTCATAATATCATACCTTTCTTTCATAATTCTGCGAACTTCAAAAGTAAATAAAAAAAGACCTAGAAACTAACTTGAACTCCTTTCACCCTTTTATTCAATAAATTAACTCAATCTAAGTAAAAGAAAGGGGTGAAAATCATTACTTACTAATGGCTAGTTACGTGACTAATCGCGTTCATTTATCTAATCTAAAGTTTCGTCTAATCTTAGATATTATTTATGTTAGTAAGGTTACCCAAGACTTAATTTAGGCGACTACTTTCATTCCAGTTTATAGTATTTTAAGTGAGATATTTAGACGATACTTTATTTGACGAGAGAACTCACTTCAATTTTATTAGAGTTTGTGTTTTAGAGGATAGTAAAGTGAGCTTTGAATGTAATTCGTTTTAAGTTTGAACTAGATTTTTGTTAATCAGTTTTGCATTTTACTGTTTAGGATAAATTTTGAACCAAATTATGTGTTTCACAGTTTTGTAAATACACTTTATTGAATTTAGGAACAAATAATCGGCCAAGTGAAGGGTTCCGTGGTTGGGATGAATTTATCCCAAAAACAAACTTAACTTTGTAGTTGAAAAACATGTTCCGTATGGGAAAACATGTTTTTGCAACTGCAAATATAAGTTGGTCCATTATTACTCGTTAACTTGTAGAGCCTACTTAGATGCTGTGATTTTTTTCACACATCCAAAACCAACCATTTAGCTGGCAGGGGGGACACTTGCCTCTAACAAAAATTAGCACTTTAAAGCTTAATATTTCGCAAATGGATCCCTGAATCCAAAAATGGTTTTACATACTCACAATGCTTTTGAAGGACCTTTCCAAAGATACCCCACACCATGGAATAAAAAAAAAACATCACCACTTTACGTGTAGTGGAGGTACCCTAAAAAAAATGTTTTTAATAATTTTATTTTACCACTTTATCGGCGTAATTAATATGTATACCTATGCCAAATAACAGCTTTCTAGTATTAAGAGTCTCGGAGCTAGACCGCGGACAGACAGACAAACAGACGGACATGACGAAACTATAAGGGTTCCTTATTTACTACGGAACCCTAAAAACAGAACAGATCTAACTGAAGAGTTATTTTTGATGTAAAGTCTGTTGGAAAACACAACAAGAATTCATATGTTCTAAATGATTGGATTTTTCTAAAGATAAAGCTCACTTTAAATTTCTCAACACACGTAAAGAAAACTGTACAAAAATTCAATCAACTTCCACCTCAAACTAATTAATCACGCCACAAAATTTAAACCCAAAACACACAGTACTTCAAGTCGTTAAATCAGTGGAACCACAAACTATGGCCATATAACAGCGAGTAGAACGCGACAGAACTTTACTCCACGTTGAAGTAACGACAATAAAAGCTGGCATACTGCAGGGACACGCCTGACGGCACTTCCGACGTTATCTAGACATAGATGAATGTGCTCGAGATTGTTTCTCTACTATTACTTGCATTACTTATCGAGCCGTGTGCCACTTGAAGTTTAATTTCATGCTGCTCGCCTTTGGAATGTCATCTTTTGTTGGAAATACCATTTTAATTTCGAATATTGTTTCACAAGTGACTTTCAATGTTATCTTCGCAGTCTTGTCAACGATTTCAATAAAACATATTATTAACCTTTCAACTGTCATTAACGAGATACAATAGAATTTTAATTGTTATCCACCTCAATGAAGCATCGTGACAGATAATGAGTTATATACATAAAATTACCATCTTTATTCTCATTAATTTTATCAATATATTTTTTTGGAAAAGTGCCCTGTTTGATTCTTCCGACGTTATCTAGACATAGATAAATTTGCTCGAGATTGTTTCACTACTATTACTTGCATTACTTATCGAGTGCCACTTGAAGTTTAATTTTATGCTGCTCGCCTTTGGAATGTCATCTTTTGTTGGAAATTCCATTTTAATTTCGAATATTTTTTTTCAAGTGGCTTTCGATGTTATCTTCGCAGTCTTGTCAATGATATCAATATAACATATTATTTGCGACCACGGCTTTACCTTGACCATTTTTGTACCTATGACTTGGTTTCTGTCTAAAATATTTTCTTGTTTCATATTTTTAGAGCGTGATTTTTCAGTAGTCGTTAGTTTTTGAATTTACTTTTTATTTAAATTACTTTGGGGTTATAATTTCGAGATAAATTATTTGCAGAGCAGCTTGATTTTTTTTAAACATAAAATTACCATCTTTATTTCTATTGACTTCATCAATATTTTTTTTGGAAAAGTGGCCTTGTTTGACGGTACTTCCGACGTTATGAATGACATAGATGAATGTGCTCGAGATTGTTTCTCTACTATTACTTGCATTACTTATCGAGCCATGTGCCACTTCAAGTTAAATTTCGTGCTGCTCGCCTTTGGAATGTCATCTTTTGCTGGAAATTCCATTAACATTTAATCTCTATTTAAGGAAATAAATATTGTTTTACAAGTGTCTTTGAATGTTATCTTCGCTGTCTTGTCAATAACATCAATAAAGCATATTTTTATTATATACATAAAATTACGATCTTTACTCTCATTGATTTCATTAATTATTTTTTTTGGAAAAGTGGCACAGAGATGAATGTGCTCGAAATTGTTTCTCCACTATTACTTGCATTACTTATCGAGTCGTGTGCCACTTGAAGTTTAATTTCATGCTGTTCGCCTTTGTAATGTCATCTTTTGCGGTAAATTCTATTTTCATTTCGTATGTTCTTTGATTTTACTTAATTTACCACGTCATTTTCGCTCTTTCATCAGATCATAACCTTGATATCAGTAAATATCAGTAAAATGATATATTTTTTTACCATGCCAGCTCATTTTTCATAAATTTTGACTATTATAAATTTCAATATAAACGGACGATGTCGGTTTAATGGGTAAACGAAAATCTAATTGCTGAGAAACTGCATATATATAAGCCGTATGTTTTTCCTGGTGGCTACTAACTAAAAAGGGTGGCTAATATTCTGCTTTCTGGAAAATAGACCATTTAATTTTCTTAGACTAGTAACGTGAGACTATGAACAGCTGAAGATTCGACGGTTCTATTTTACTTACCTTGTATTTTCACATCATTAAAACAAAAAATAAAACAAAAATAAGAAACACTTAGCTACTACTAGTGCAAAAATTTAAAAGTAAGGTAACTGGCGTAATGAATTTGAAACTCAACAAAAGGAATACGGGACACGGCACTAAGAGGCAAAGCTTTAGTGAGAGCACAACCATTTCATGATAGTGGAATGGTTGAAGTTTGCGTCGAGTACTCCAAATGTCTTTATGATTCCCACAGACATCGTAAATTGATATTTATTCCAAATCCTTTACCCGCTATGAACTCACTTACCACAAAAATAGTCTTGAAAAATAGCTAGTGTGTTTTCGTGTATACTTTAAGATACATGGTTTTATACGGGCCTGTAAAGTTTTCGTATTAAAACTTTGGTTTAGTTGATGATATTATTACAGGGTTTTACGATGTGCAGTGGGTACGGTAATATGTGGAAGATAAATTTTATAGGGGTGTTTAAATGAGTGACTTCGGAAATGCGGACAAATTGTTACGATTTTACAGTGAGACATTTAACTAAAATCTTTTTTAACGTTGAAAAGATTTTTGGTTTTGCGTTTTATGATCTCGTTTATTACTGGCTACTGAAACTTTTTATATGTAGTTTTGTTTAATTCCTATTTAATCAAGTTAAGTTTTTTTACCTCACGTAACCCTAACAGTTTATAAAAAACTGGTCAAGTACGTGTCAGATCTCGCACAGTGAAGGGTTCCGTTGGGATGAATTTATCAACTTAACATTGTAGTTGAAAAACATGTTCTTCCATACGTTTCATCTGTAAATATAAGTTTGTATGCACAATATTGAGAGATTTACCAAGTTATTTTAAAACCATAGACTTCTTATAGATCTTCCTGTAATCTATGTGTAAAGAACCATTCTCTGAATTTTTTTCAGAATTTTAGCCTCTGTAATAAAAATGTTGCTGTTAATAAAAATTCCATCTTTCATAAACAACAGTACGGTTTCACCAAAGGGCGTTGTACTACTGACGCCGGTGTCACCCTAATAAAGAACATTTTTAATGCCTGGGAAGAAGCACAAGATGCCATTGGAATCTTTTGCGACCTCTCGAAGGCGTTCGATTGTGTAGACCATGAGACACTTCTGCTGAAACTAGAGCACTATGGGATTAGGAATACAGCTCTTGATTTATTTAGATCATACCTGAAAGATAGAAATGTTAAAGTTCAGGTAAACGGCGTAAACTCATTAGGGTCTGAAATGGCAATGGGCGTTCCTCAAGGTTCGATATTGGGTCCATTCCTCTTTTTAGTTTACATTAATGATTTACCCCAATTACTTCAAAATCAACCGAAGATGGTGTTATTTGCAGATGACACATCATTAATCTTTAAAATAAACCGACGGTCACAAAATCTTGACGACGTGAATAGCTCTATTCTGCAAGTCCAAGATTGGTTTACGGTAAATAATCTGGTACTTAATAAAAAAAAAACCAAATGCATTAGATTTAAATTACCTAATGTTAAAAGTAGCGAATGTGACATCATATTGAATGGAGAAAAACTGGAATTTATTAATCAATCAGTTTTCCTAGGAATCACGCTAGACGAGAAATTACAATGGGGACCTCATATAACATCTCTTGCGGGGCGGTTAAGCTCGGCCGCTTATGCTGTTAGAAAGATAAGACAGTTAACAGATGTGGAAACCGCGCGTTTGGTCTATTTTAGCTACTTTCACAGCATTATGTCGTATGGCATTTTACTGTGGGGTCGGGCTGCTGACATTGAATCCATCTTTATTTTGCAAAAGAGAGCTGTCAGAGCCATTTATAATCTACGTCGCCGCGAATCTCTCAGGGAACTTTTTAAAAGGATTAATATTATGACGGTACCTTGCCAATTCATCTATGAAAATATTATGTTTGTAAGGAAAAATCCACATCTCTTTAATAAAATAAGTGATAGACATAATTTTAATACTAGAAATAAAGATAAACTAGATCAACCATTTTACAGATTATCTAAAGTACATACATCTTTTATGGGGTACTGTGTTAAATGTTACAACAAAATACCTTGTGACATATTGCAATTAAATGAAAGAAAATTTAAAACTCATATCAAAAGTGCACTTTGTAAACAAGCATATTACAAATTAGAGGATTATATCCAGGATAAGAGTGCTTGGAAACATGCTGGTCCTGCTCCATAGGACAATTTAGAATCAAGACAAAATCAAACTGGTTGCTAATTTAATTGTAAAATTGATTATTTTGTGTTTTATGACATTGATTTAACATTCTGTGATTACTTTCTCACACACTGACTTATTAATTACAAAATTTTAGGAAAATCGTCTACTTTTACAATGTTTGTAAATATGTGAGCACCATGTATCTATCACATATTAAATTATCTGTCGTTGCTTCATTTTTAATTCTTGTTACCTATTGTGGTATAGTAATTTTATTCTAGGTGCATCGTCTTCACATATAATTATTTAACTAATGTACGTACCTATACAAACTATTGTAAAACATTTTAAAAGAGTAACGGTGGAGTTTCTTGCCCATTCTTCTCCATACGAAAACTACCTTTTGGAAGGGGCGACTAGAATCATTTTTAATATTTTGTAAATTTCGACGTTCAAAAGTGCCATACATGGGCCTATTTGAAATAAATGATTTGACTTTGACTTTGACTTTGACTTTGTAGTTTCGGAAATAAGGGGTACTGGTCAATTTTCATCAACTTTCTTAATTGTATTTGAAAGGTTTTTTTTCTTATTTGCCCCCAAAAGTGACTCTAATATTCAAATTTTTTTTATTTACGTTACACATATTATGTGTATTCCACTAATCAGTCCATTAGATCCGGAGCAAATTGACTAAGACAGAAGGTTCCGTTTTTTTCCTTTTGAGGTACGGAACCCTAAAAATTACCTAATTTGTTTTAGGATCATTCTGAATTGAAACTATCACAGATGTAACTGAGTGATTAAAAGGACACAAATAAACATGAGATTTCCCTCTTTCTTTCTTTCGTGTATGACCAGATGTATGAACGTAAACGAGGCAAAAGGAGTATGTAAGGATCGTAGCAGGTGGCGTTCTGTAGTTTCTGCCTACCCCCATGGGAATAAGGCGTGAGTTTATGTATGTAATTTCCTCTTTTATTTGTATTGAAAATGCCAAGATTTTGCCTTTTCACGGTAAAACTGTCAGTAAATAAAATGAATCGCAAACCTATTCACGGGTAAATACTTCTCGAGTCCCAAACTACCTTACAATTTGGCGAAATATCAATAACTCGGGGCACTTGTAAGGAAAATATTTCCGGGTACGTGCATTTAGAGTACAGTTTATATCTATTTGGCAATAAGTCGAGTTTTCAATAGCGCCGTCTGCTGAACGAAATGAGATTTTTACTACGGTAGTAATAACTTTATAGAATCTGGGACACGATTCTGCAGGATCGAAACATCGAAATCATATTAGAAGGCGTTTCCTCCAATTTTATTATTAGATTTTACGACAATTTTCATTTCGATCTAACGATAAAAAGTCTCGTAATAAGTATTTCTGAGTGAATGTGTCTATTTTCGGCTGTTCTTCGGAAATCATTGGATATCAGTATTTCATGATCTGAATTGAATATAAGCTTTGCCGTGGGTGTTGTTTCTCCAGTTTATGGCTTTATTACGTTCTGATCGTATTTGTCCCAATAAAATAACTTTGGCTTAAAAACATTTGAGTTGTGTAGAATGTTCGAAATTGATCTTTAAAATTGCGTATATAACGAATTAATTGCTAAATTGAATTGTAGTTGTCAGAAGTGGTTATAACTAGTGATACATCACTATTACCTGGTGGTATTGTTTAACCTTGAAATACCCACCTTACCACCAGAGGTACGGCCAGGGTACGGTGGGTCTGCAGTGTTGTTTTCGATAATCCTTATTTAACGAGTATAATTTTTCTTGCGACGGAATTTTGCTGTCCACATTTTCTCTTCTTCCCGCGGTTTAGAAGTTTAGACTGACATACTCATGGCCAATTCTTTGTTAACATTATGTAGAATATTAATACCTCCTTACAAAAAACCCAATCACAAAAGAATATTTCATTATTCTGCAAGAACCAAGTCACGAAAGAATCCAAGTTGAGTTTTTTTTTTTTCAATTTATTACAATCCCTCAAACAGTTGAACTATAAGAAAAACCTTAGAGAGACCTCCAAGTTGATAATAAATCTTACCTTTTTATAGAAAAATGCACCTTTTACTTTGAAAGCTTTCAGAATATCTTTATTGTTGCATTGAGAATACCAAGAGGAAGCTCAGTGTTTCCACTCTGATTTAAGAGAGAAAACAGAAGGTATTATGTTGTATTCAGGTGGTATCAATTAGACTATTTTATGTTCTTCAGTTATAAGTTGCTTTTCTCTGAATTTAATGCCTACTAAGAATAAAGAATACGGTATCTTATATTTGAATGAAATTGTTATATTAACATAACATTACGCCTTGTTTCCCCGAAGGGTTGGGCAGAGATTACCCTGTAGCAGGTACACCCACATTTCGCCAGTTATGTTTTAAGTCCCATGTAATAGGGGGCGAGCCTATTGCCATCAACCGGGTACAAATCCAGACTCCGAGATGCTCTCCTGAGAAATTTCTGATAGAAAAACCTAATAACACTTTTGCCCGACCCGGGAATCGAACCCAGGACCTCACGTTCAGCAGTAGCGCTTGCTACTACTAGACCAACGAGGCAGGCACGAAATTGTTACATTTCACATAAAATTTATTGTTTTGTCTATCCGTCTTGTCTTCTTTGTTTTTATACTTTTTATCATTTTGATTTATCTCCGGACTTTCATCAAGTCACGTTACAGATCTACATAATATAATAGTTTATTAAAACTTACCCATAATCATTTGACTGGCAGTGGTCAGCAGTTTCACATCATTGTTGGCATCTTGAGTTTCAAGTCTCACCGTAACATTGAGAGGATCTAAGGTCTCATCACCAGCTCTTCCATGAAGAGTGACTAGGATAGCAGTTGTTTTCCCTGGAACTGCCACTTCTGGTGCCACCACGGAGAAGCCACTGGAAAGAAGAAAATATATTTTAGAATCTATGTTCCTTTTTAAATTGATTTTAATAACAGATTTGAAGATTGGTTTTCATCAGGTTACATCCTACTTATGTGGATGATATCCCTCTTTCATAGGTAAAACTTTTAGCGTGGTTAAGAGCTTCAATTATTTTGGTTAGAACTTTTAAAGTAAATTATAGAATGAATACCGCTTAAATTAAAATTATTGGTATAAAATAATCATTCAAGTGAATAGAGCACAAATTTTATGAGTATAGCACAACATATTTTTTTTCCAAAAATATCCTACATATCTATCCAAAATAAATCTCTCACACTGAATCGACCGCAATCTGATTTTGACAACTGGCCAAATTCTCATCAACAAAAACGAAATAAAACTCTGCTCGTAACCGTAGTTGGCCAACTTGGAACACCGGAGCAGTAAGTTGCTATCGGCGTAAAAGTCAAACATCGAACAACATAGGTCAACAAAATTCAATTCTAAGCGTAGGGAAATATTGAAAACTCTCCAAACCAAAGTCTGCAATGCGACAAATCGGTTGGACACGTTCGAATTATTGTATTTTCCTACGTGTGCACAGAATACTGAATTTTGTTTGACGAAACCGTTCGTGCTACATCCTGTTTGAGAGCAAGAACGCGCCTACGTCTGTTTGAGTTTCCTGATACTGTTTAGTTAGTTTAAAACTATGCACTCAGTTCATTGTTCATTACTGTTTGTGTAGTATTGTCTGCTTCGGTTTGTTTTGTTTAGTGGTCTAAGCTTCCTAGTTCCATTTCATTTTTACTCGCTTTTATGTAATCTCTTTTCCTATCAAATTACTTTTATAAATCTTCTTCATCTCTATCCTGTTCCTCTTTATAACATTCTCATTTCCTTAATATCACGTGTAAAGCATTTTTATTTGCCGCATCATATTTTATGTATTCCATGTAATATTATGTAACGTCATAATAGAGGGAAACGAAGCTCAAATAAATATGACAACAAAAAGAAATGGTGTTGTCTGTCGTGTAATTTTTTATTTGCTAGACGAATGGCTCCATAATGTCTACTTTTGATAAGGGTTACGTCGATATGTCGTGCACATCGAATGGGTATTTCCGCTGGAGACAAAGTTTTATTTGTTTTTCTTATAAGAACATTGAATGATACTTACGAAATATTAAATGCTCCTGATGACATGGAAAGAAACGACTAAGTAACGGCAATGTTTTGAACAAGGGTCATGACAGGTTTATATTTGTATTTTGAAATAGCAAAATCGCGTAAAATAGGTACTATTTTAATATATTATTTTTGTACATCAATAGGAGAAGTAAGCATATAATTGGTAAGTCTAATCAAATGTATTTATTAATTTATTTAACCATTTATGTACACACAAATAATACACAGACAAGACTGTTCCTTTTGAACAGAAAAATACGTACAAAGGTGATGCTTATTTCTAATGAAATCTCTTCCAGCATACCTGCGATAGGACAGAGGATGAAAAGAGATGTAGACACCGTGTGTAAGAGTAAAGAGAAAGTAAAATACATGTAATCATTATAGTTACTTAGTTTTCGATGTACAAAGTTCAGAATTTCTATAGCTACGCCAAAATTCAAGATTGAGAAAGCCCGATGATATTTTAAAGGGTAATTAATCATTTTATTGGTATTTACCAAGACTTTTCGGGACTTGTTGATGTGCTGATTTTTGTTGGTTTTGGAACGAAGTTCTGTATCGCACGACATAGTTTGCACACTTGGCTGATGAGAACTGGACCGATAAAAGTGTAATATTTTGACAGTCACGACACTTTTGCTACAGTATGACTGTTTGTGTCTTTATAAGCGTATATGTCTTTGTATATTACTGCAGTTTTTTTTCACTTAGTTCCTGTCAAACGTTGTTAATTTATTTCGTTCCAACCGCGACACCGTTTATTGTTTGATTTTATTGGTTTCGGATCCAAACACTCTTAACACCGTTTATTGTTTGATTTTATTGGTTTCGGATCCAATCTTAATGAAGTCTCAGTTATCACATCTAAAACAAGTAACTAACAAAATAGTATGAATATCATCCAGTTTAAGCACGTGTCAAGCGAACCGCATCAAATGACATCCAAAGACCAAGTAAACTAAGTTAGAACGAACTCCAGTGCGGGTAGAACTTATTTCAAAACTAGTGTACTGTGGTTTCCGAGACAAGTTGCTTGGTTTATTTGCGCACTCGCTTTGCAGACGTGTGACGTTGGCTTTGAACAAAGCTTTATGATGCCCGCGTCTGTTTTAGTACCTCAAATAAACGATTCTTGCCTTTCTTTTCTTGTAATTGGTATTTTCCTGGGTTTCTTTCTGTTATGTGTTGATGTGATTATCTGCTGGTGTTGGCTCTCGACAATGGATTATACAGATTTGTACTTATGCTGGGAAATATTGAGTCATGTGGATGAGTACCTCCGTTGGTAACATGTTGATTGAGAGGACGAGGGAAAATTAATTAGTTTGTTTTCAGTAACTGCTTGAAACCAAAATCTTTCCAATATAATAATAGAGTATGTCAATGAACTCCTAATTAGATATTGCATCAAAGTAGTGAGTATTCAAGTTTAAAAAACCAAATCGTTTGAACACAAATTATGTCATCTCACTAATCAACTGACACAATTCCGAAGCTTGGCAGAACGGCATAATTAACGAAACCTCGACAAGAATGTCAACAATATCCACAAATTCTTTTTTGGGATTCTAGTCACGTTTTGGTGCGAACGAAATTAATTACTTCCCGAAAGGTGACCGGGGCGACGACGTTGTAATTAGTGAGGGCAACTGGAATAGAGTCATTATCAAAAAAGTTGATAGGAAAATTGCGTTACCGACAGGAAGTCAAAACTCAAAGGAATTGCGAATGGAGCAGAATCTTTATATCTGTTTACAAAAAAACTCGATCCCGCCGGTCTGGCTTCGCCCACAAAAACACTGTATGTGGCGGCATGTACATAGTTTTGGAACGAATTCGAATAACAAAAGGCTCGCAAATGGACACTTGCCAACGCCCGTTCTACTCAATCGATAAGAATCGCTCCAGAAAAGATTGCTTCTCTCAGTTTCTCAGCTCCGTATAAGCTAGACGTAACAAAAGTGATAGCTTTTTAATGACTATTTTTATATTCGTAAATCCTAACTTTACTTGTGAATTTTTATTCTTTTCAAATTCTACTTTGTTTTCGGAGATGGTGAACACTTAAACTTTTGGGCTCAGATTTTAGTATAAAGATTTGTTGGACTTAGTATCAACAAACCTGCGAAATCTCTTTAACGGGTACCGTGCAAAACAAAGTGATAAATTCGGTGTGGAGCATTTTTCTAGCTCTTGTGACCTTCAAAGATTTTATAGAGGACGAACAAGTTTTTATTTTATTCAAAATATTTTGTGGGAGGATTTGAGCGAAAATGTTTTTATCATTGACGCACAGTTTTTATTGGACATTACGGGGACTTAGTATAATATGAATTTATTTATTATTCAGTTTTAGTAACCTGTATAACGTAAAATAGGATTGAAATTAACATTTTTGCTCGCTTAGGTCTGCCCTTGAAACGGGGTCAATTGTTTTTTGCCACTAAGAATATTTTTTGCACGCCTCATAATGCGAAACGTTTGAGGTAGCTCTCAACTTGTCAAAAAACAAGTGCTGTCTTGTACTTTGATTGCCTCTTATAAATGCATATCGCACTTATACTTCAATATGAACAAAACTATCCTTTTAACACAATTGTATTAACAAATTAACATTTATTTCGTATTATATATAAAAAAAACTGGTTGAAAAAAAAAACACTATGAACGTCCGTGTGTCTGTGTACGTATGAATCCCGTGTGTGGTCTCGATCATGTCCGAAGCACTCCATATATCGAGTTTTTTTTTTAAATTCACTTTAATCTTGCTTCCCCTGATTTCGTATTGAAAATGGCTGTTTAATTTCTTGTTTTTTGCATGGCTGGCTGTATGTATGGCGAAAACATAACGTTATTTTTTTTTCGAACATTTTTAGGTTTGTACGCAAATACAGATTCAAAAGAGTGGAGTAGGCACTTATGGTAACATTCTTATTTTGCAAAAACTCAACCCTCCATTTGATACCTCCGAACAAAAACAAACCCTTGGATATATTTTAAGTCCGTTGGCAGAAAAGTGGTGTGCGTTCGTGACTACATTGTTGGCAGTCGATACTTGACGCGGGTTGATACGACCCGCTGCAAATAAATAGGAATGGTAATGGTTCATACGTGATACCCGAACCGAAGGAAAAATCCTTCTGTCAAGGATATTTAAAGCCTTCTGGGTGTTTATGAAGAGGGTTGGCTTTTGGCCATTTACGGTTTGTTTAATACTATGCGAGTAGTTCTTGGGTGAGAACCTTTCAAATGATATAGCAAAAGTGTTTTTGTTCGACTTCTCAGGGATGAAATGGTTGACATTATTGCCGAAATAAATCTGCGCTGAATTATTAATAATACAAGATGTCAAAAAGTTTGGGGGCCTCCTAATTGTAATTGTGTTTTAGCGGCATCTTTTTTTAATCAGACCTTTTTTATTCAACGTGCATTTTTTCCCTCACTGGACGGTCCGTATTTTTAATTGGTTTCGCGATGTCCTGACGTTTATTTGGTCTGTAATACCTGTCTTTTTTTCATGTGAAAGCTCATTGCGGGTCAGTATTTTTTGTGTACCAATTTGAATATTTATTCTAGTCTATGTCATCGAATTTTCAAAGATTACCTACATTGAATACTACCCACACTATTTTCGCCTTTTCATAAATTTTTTGGCGTCGACTTATCTTTGGGATAACGCCAAGTTAAGATTTTTTCATTTTCCTTTAGCGTAACGTCACATTTTTTTTTATCTTTAAAGAAATTTTTGCCAAAAGCATAAACGAAAACGCATTCCGTTTTTAATTAAACGATTTGCTTCACCAGTGGCTTGTTAGCTTTGCTTATAAGCACTAAGCTTATTCTCATCTCGTGTGATTTGCTACTTTAATAAGCAAACTTATTTTTTTTATGAAGATCTTGTTTTAGTTCTAATAAGAAGCAACAGCTGTCATCCTATTGTTATCAAACCTTCCTTACAATATTTGGTAGCATTATTAGAAATATTATATTCTATAAAGAAAGGGAACACAAACAAGTACGTGTCGGTAACATCTGCCGTTGTACCCTCAATATTCACTGATTGAACGATACTCCTCTTCAATATACAGCAATTTGGCGCCGAATACATTGATAATGTTCGATCTGACACAGAATGAGGGAATTAGAATGTTTATTGATGTCGTTTTGGCATCCTTTACACCTTCTTGAAGAAATCATTTGTTGGTTTTAAATTGAGATGTGTGTGTGCTGGCAATCTTTAAAAGATTATGGTAGTTTCTCCAGATTGCCTTAAAAGTTATTTGATAGAATTAGTAAATCATAACATTACTTAAACATAACAGGAAATGTGGGTGTGAAGAAATCATTTGTTGGTTTTAAATTGAAATGTGTGTGTGTTGTGCTGGGAATCTTTAAAAGATTATGGTAGTTTCTCCAGACTGCCTTAAAAGTTATTTGATAGAATTAGTAAAGCATAACATTACTTAAGCATAACAGGAAATGTGGGTGTGAAGAAATCATTTGTTGGTTTTAAATTGAGATATGTGTGTGTGTGCTGGCAATCTTTAAAAGATTATGGTAGTTTCTCCAGACTGCCTTAAAAGTTATTTGATAGAATTAGTAAAGCATAACATTACTTAAACATAACAGGAAATGTGGGTGTACTACAGGTAGGTATCTGCCTAAACAGACGCAATATATATATGTGAATGTATGTACAAAATATTGACATGTGACTCGGTAAACAATATGCGTCATTAAGGAGGATTTTCCTAAGGTTTTCTTGAAGTCCATTAATTATAGTAACAGCTTCCTTTTGCTAATAAATTAGTTGTCAACGTTTTCTCTCAAAGAGAGTACAACTACTAACTGTAGATAGACCCTTTCATTTTAAAACACCGAACGCAAATATAGCTAACTAGTGTATTAATTATGAATTGCAATTATAACACAGAATTTGATGTTGTAACCATTTGACAGTGATTTGCGACGTTGCCCACTTTCAGTACAAACGCTCTTAATCTCTGTTAATAATCCCCCCTAAAGATACCGTCCCAGATCCTAATCTCCCCCATAAATCTGTTCCAACCCTAACCCACCATCTTTAAGACGAAACTTTCTTTTTTGTAAAATCATTAAGGTCGCTCTAAGTTTCTTTCTCCATAGATTTTCTGTTCGGTGTACAGTCAACAGCTCATAAATGGAAACACGAAAACCGCCCTTAGTGCAATGACATAAAGGCCCGGTCAAATTGTTGCTACTGGTGTGCGGGTGATTGTACGGTGCGACTGAATACTTGCCCGCGGCTCATTACGCTCTGATGAATTATTCATGCCCTAGCGCCTTCGTGCCTCCTCGTAAGCAAGCCTAGTGACCTGAAGGCTTTGCTTTGAGAGCCCATTGACATGTCTTTAGATGTATTATTTTATTCTCAAAGACTGTTTGGAGGTGAATTGATAGTAAGGTTAGGTATGAAATATTTCCGGCCACCGCAGGCGCGGGCTTGCGGACGGTGAGCAATGGGTAGCTCGCCGTCCGATAAGGACCAGGCCTGGGTCGACGGCGCGTTGTATTCCACGCGCGCCTCAAACAGAAGTCAGCAGAATTGACGGGGTCTGCTAGTTGGGAAGAAGTCCGAAAGGGAGATCGTGGCCCCCAGCAACATGGCAACCGAAGGAACACGGGTGGGTTTTAGTCAGTAAGAGTCTGACACGCCCTCCAGCTCCACCCAGAGCGGATTTGATAATTTCCCACCCAAAAAAAAAGGTATGAAATATTTTTGGGGAGTGTGGGAGTTTTGGCGGAAATCAGGGAAATGTTATTTTTATGTGGTATATTTTTTGTATTTGATAGTTATAAAGTAGACATGAAATGGTGTGTGGGATGAGGCAATTATTTCGGCAAACAATGGAGTAAGTGTATTTCTACTCGTACCTATGTGTTCGAAAAGATCTTTCTTCTTTGTTAGAACTGTTCTTATCTAGTAATTTGATATAATAATAGTTCACTTATGTACGAGCATCTATGTGATATTCTGATTCATCCAATCGGTAATATTCGGTTACGGTCGGTCGGTTTCGGTTTTTTTCGGATTACCGCTTTTATTTTTATTTTCGATATTGCACCTACCACTGTTTGTCTCTGCATCAGCCAAAGGTTGACTGGTAGAAAATGCCTATGGCATTAAGTCTGCCTCCGTGCATTTATTTGCTAAAAGTATTCAATAAATAAATAAATATTGGGTCTATAATTTTATTAACCTCAACTTCACTGAGCTTGACCTAAGATGGTGTCCTAATCTTGACCCCCAATGTAAATAAAACTTCACAGAAAGCAAAACTACTCCCGTAAGTACAATTTGAATAAAATATCCACTGGAATTTTAAATTGCGAGCAATGTACGATTTGGAAAGGTCAGAAATATAGGTTAGCCTGAGTGCTCGAATATTTTGTTCACACATTTTTTCCCTAAAAGTGTAGAATAAACTAGTGTTGTTAACAACGATCTGTAGAAAGCAATTATTTTGTAAGTACTTTCAAACTTTGATGTGGTTTTATGCCTATTTGACTAAAACATACCTAGGTATGGAGCTCGTGGCTAAGTAATAACAGCCGCATGGTTCGATCCATCAGGTTAAGCTATGCTTGCCGAGGTTGGTCTCTGGATAGGCGACCATCTTAACATACCAAGACTCCTCCGTGCCTCGGAAAGCACGTTAATCCGTTGGTCCCGGCTGTCATTCGTGGATCTTTGACAGTTGTTACGGGTCGTCAGAAGCCCGAAAGTCTGACAACCAGTCTTACCAAGGAGTATCGTATTATCCAGTATCGGTTGTGGAGGTCAGATAGGCAGTCGCTCCATGTAAAATACGGTATTCAGCTGCATCCAGTTAGACTAAAAGTTGACCCCAACGTAGTTGGGAAAAGGCTAGGCAGATTGATTGATTGGCATCGATTTACATCGAATCAATGTTGATTGGTATGGAACTTGAAACATAGTTGGTGAAATGTGGGTGCACTGTGGTATTGTGCTGCGCAGAACCACATAGTCTAATCTATTCATATGTTTTATTTTACTAAATAAACCACCTTCTGATCTATTTAACGTATTAAAATCCTATGACATCCTCACCTATTATATATTCTTTAACATTGTTACCTCTGAAAAGCATACTTTTAATTATCCTATGATTGTTTTAGCATCCAAAACTTATTTCATTCCCTCATTGTAAAAAATCTTAGAATATTTTATATTCTCACATTTTCAATATAAACTGTCATCTGTCCAATTTATTTTTCTAAACCATAGACATAACACACCATGGACAAGTATACTTTATCGTTTTCTAAACCCTTTATTAAGCCGGTGTATACACTAACCCTCGTAATAAGAGCACCTGTAGACTTCCCTCTCTGTAAACCGTTTTTATTCGTTCTGGCTATTCATTACTTGATATATGATTGAAAACGTTTAAGATACACAGAACGATAAAAAAGTTTTTCTGTTTAGTCTTAGCCCTGCTGGTGAGCCTTAGTTTTTGAGTATCATAGGATTTTAATTAATATGTAAATAGATCAAAAGGTGGTTTATTTAGTATAAAACATATAAATAGATTAGATTATGTGGTTCTGCGCAGCAGAATACCACAACACCTCTGATTAACCGTTCGGGGGAAATGGGCGTAATGTTTATGTTATGTGCTGAATAAAGATTCTTTTAGGAATTTACTGTAAGGTTTTATGCAATAAGCAACCTTAGGTTATGCAGGCTGTTAAGAAAACAGCTCTACATTCGAACACTCTGACAGCTTATATTTAAATAGGATTTGAATATGTTTTTAAGCTATTGCATAGCTTTTATCGCGGGCTTTGAGCTCGGCGACCGAATCAAGAAATTCCGTTCCGTAAAAAAAACCTAACACCCCCCCACTCCGCCTACCATGTAATGACGGATGAAAAACAAAAATTACGTTGTCATGGGAACGTAATTTTTGTTTTATGTCATCATCCGTCATCATCCCAAGTGTAGCGTTGACAAATAGGAAGTATGGAGGTTACAAATGCTATGCAATAGAGAGTGCCACATGTTTTTTTTTTTAGATTATAAAGAAGAAGACTAGCTGTCGAATAGTATACATGTCTTTTTAAAACATTGTGTTGAACTCAAGATAATATACGAAACACAATATGCGAGTACTGCTTATCATTGTAGTGTCCTCCCCCTCACCCTCACTGCACATTTACACTAACATTTTTAGATAATGTCCCTCAGACGTTAGAGTACCTATCCATGATTTTAGGAATGTATCCAATAAATTACTAATCTCTCATTTCCAGAAAAGTCAAAATAAATCCAAATAAATCTTTACAAAAGTTTTAAGACAAAAGTTTGATTTTTCTTCGCCTGTTCGATAATTATTGAAATAACTTGAAACAAATAATGTTCTGTTAAAACAACAGAGTAACTTAATTAATTTTATTAGGTACGTCAAGGTGAAATCCCTGAATCTAATTAATAATCGCAAACAATGTAATTGTCTTGTTAAAAGGTCCAATTTCAGAACAAAAAGCCCAGTCTCGTTAGTCAAGATAATACCTAGTACACAGTCTAACTTTTGTATCCAATGATATTATAAGTACAAAGACGTAGATAAATTACCTACTAAAAATTCGATCTTCAAAAACAGCACAATGCGGCCACGTGGAAGTAGGACAGCATATCGTTTTTATCGGGAGCGAAAAAGAGACAAGACGAAGAAAATGTGACTAATTACCCTATCTAACTCTTTTTACTTATAAGTACCAGGGCGACCGAGCTCTGCGCTGATTAAAATAGAGAATGCTCATTTAATAGTATAGGATAGTTCACACTTATTCCATGCTGCCATGTCATTATTCTAAGGTAGCCATCTTGTTCTAAACTTTGCGCGACTGAG
This sequence comes from Agrochola litura, assembly GCA_949152395.1. Classification (NCBI taxonomy): domain Eukaryota; kingdom Metazoa; phylum Arthropoda; class Insecta; order Lepidoptera; family Noctuidae; genus Agrochola; species Agrochola litura. The sequence continues at coordinate 6,248,574 of OX424490.1, forward strand.
CTCTGCTCGGGTGAAAATACGGAGAAAATGAATTTTTCTAGATATGAGACCTAGCTAGATCGATTTTTCGCCTCTTTACTCCGAAATTGTTACAGCCGTTTTCGAGGACGTGATGACAATATACACCGTGAAATTTTAGTCACAGTTTTGCTAGAACAAACGTTGTTCAGACCATGGTCTACTACCATTCTACAGCATTCAATAAAAAAAACATAAATGGTTTTTGAAAAAAACACAAAAAAGACAGTTTAAAATGTCAAGATCATCTACAGCATACGAATTTTCGTTTATGGAGGTAAATTTCCCTGTAGACAATGCTGTGTCCCGTGCGTGGTGTCTGTGTTGTAGGGAGTAACGATAATTTTGAAACTTTAAACTTTGTCTTTTTTGTGTTTTTTCAAAAACCAATAATGTTTTTTTTTTATTGCATGCTGTAGAATGGTAGTAGACCATGGTCTGAACAACGTTTGTTCTAGCAAAACTGTGATTCAAATTTCACGGTGTATATATATGTCACGGCTAAAACCCGAATTGTGGCTACACCTAGATTCAGCCGTCTACAACTAGGTGCGGCCGGTAGCAGTTGGTTAAATTTAGTTGTAGCAAATGAAAATGGCTGAAAGGTAGGTTAGGATAGAACTGTGACCACATAAAACACCGCACGAGCCGAGCGAGCGAAGCGAGCTGTGCCGTGAGAGCGGCTGGCAAGGGCCAGGGTCCATTTAGGCAAGTTTAACCAAATGCTACGGGCCGCAGCTAGTTGTAGCCGGCTAAAACTAAGTGTAGCCGCACTTTGTTTTTTAGCCGTGACATATTATATACAAACATTGCTTATTTAACAGTATAGGATATCACTGGATACAAAAGTTAAACTGAATACTAGGTATTATCTTGTCTAACGTGACTGGGCCTTTGTATTAATGACTATCATCTATACGTTCACTAACAAAGGATTCGGTTTCAATGCCCCAAATATTGGCTTATAGATGTAAAGTGGAAACTGGAATCGCCAAACTTTCAGTAGGTAATTATATTTTTTTCTTGAATACTAAAACTACTTTTTTAATTTCAGGGAAATGAAAATTAAAATCAAAAGTCATTTATTCAAATTAGGCTAAGGATCAGCACTTTTTAACGTCAAAATTACATAAGACAGTCCCCCAAAACGCCCACCCTTCACCACTTCCCAGTGCTGTAGCTGGGAAGAAGAAGTGGCGCAACAAACTCCCCAGCAGCACAGCTGTCTGTTAAGTTAGAAAAACCTGAGAAAATGAACCTTCTGAAAGCATGTTTAAAGTTCAAATTAAATTGTTAGTAGGTAACAACTTTTCCGTGGGTTTTAATTAACTCAGTTTTGTTTTATTTCTTTTAGAGTCATTAAAAAACAATAGCTAACGGTAGATTTAAAAAAATATTTCAAGAGAAACAAAAAGTTTCTCACTAAAATATGTTTGGCTTTCTACCTTGTTATTCTGTTTCAACACAACCTTCAAAATTTAAGCTCCTTTAGACTCTCTGACTTCATGACCTAAATCACCAACCAATTTTGGTGCAAAACTGGTATCAACATTGGTCAATCCTTACATTTCCATACGATTTGCATCTAGTTGCCCCTTGAGGTGTTTCGATTGGCCACTGTTTGAAACAATACCATAATACCCACATAATGACACTAAAGACACCGCCATATTGGTTTCGAACTAAGCTAGGCTAGGGCTTGTGGCTAAATGATAACAGCCGCACGAATCGATCGAAGGTTAAGTTACGTTTGCCGCGGTCGGTTCGTGGATGGGTGACCATTCGTGACCACGATGGTGACGAGCGTTTGGCAGCGATTATGCTCTGTGCATCGATTGATTTACATCAATGGCTCTGTGGTTCACTGAGACACAGCAGTTGTTTCGCATTTTGTTTTGTTTTTCTTATCATTGTTTGTCGTAGGTGAAATTTGAAATTCGTAAACCACTCAATCACTCATAACATTAGTTTATCTGTATTTCTCCAATTGCCGTTAACTGACTACCACAAAACACTTTTCATTATAATAAACACTGTACTATTGTAGTACTCACACAATTCACAAAGTACGTAGCTTAAACAGCCGTAATGTTATTGTATAAATTTTTGCCGGTGTCGGCGTCTGCGTCTCTTTACTTGTCCCAACGATGCCTAGACTACCACAGATACTAAAGGCATAGACAAGTAACTGTTGTTACGTCGGGTGCAGACACGCGGACTACTTATATTTTATTTTTAAAAGTATTTCACTTATCTATTTTTATTTTATTTTATTTATTGTTTATTTCTGTATCTATCTATCCGTGACATCACTGTGGGCCCTATCAGAATACCAGCGCTGCGACATTTATTTTTTAAATGTCGCAGCATATGCTGAGATAGGAACCTTTTGGCCTCGTACAGGACTTTCTGCTTTTGGTTGTTTACCTTGTTTTTTATTTTTTATTAATGTTTTAAGGTGAAGGTGTTTAGTTTAATTTTTTATTCCTTGTGCGAGTCTCAATAAATACTTTTTCTTTCTTTCTTTCTTTCATTCATAATATATCGAGACCCCTCCGAGCCTTGAAAAGCACGTTAAGCCGTTGGTCCCGGCTGTCATTCGTTGATCTTTGACAGTTTTTACGGGTCGTCAGAAGCCCGAAAGTCTAACAGCCAATCTTGCCAAGGGGTCTGACCTCCATATCCCAGGTACTAGGTAGCACGATAGTTACCCAGATAGGCAGTCGCTTCATGTAAAATACTGGTATTAAGCTGCATCCGGTTAGACTAGAAGCCGACCTCAACATAGTTGGGGCCCAAATAATAACAGAAAAAAATAAATAAAAAAATTTGGGAAAAGTCTAAGCAGATGATGAGGACACTAAAGATACCGCCATATTGTTTTTTAATGTCACAAATGTCTTCGAATTTTTGGTTCTAGGACATGTCGGTTTCCTCACGATGTTTTCCTTCACCGTTTTGAGAGCAGCGGTGATGTAATAAAAATTACACAAAATAACCCGCCTGACTGAGTTTCAAAATGTCACTCCTTCAAATTGAGTTCAAATGTTAGGACATAAGATACTTTTTATCCGGGTAGTACACACGGCTACACATCAATCTATACATTTCCAGTATAAGCTGATCTCGCATTGTACGGAAATCTTATACGATGCGAGATTAGCATAAACTGGAAATGTATAGATTGATGTGTAGCCGTGTGTACGTGCCAGTGCGATAATTTCCGACACCCACGCGGGCGATGCCGCAAGGAAAAGCTAGTACTTAAGTTATAAATAAGTTGTAAGTAGTGTTATAAATAAGTTGTATAAACCTTGAAAAAACAATTTACATAGTAATTAATTGATTCAGCCGTGACCTTGCGGAAATCCATTATAAAATACAATAGACGTTGATATATTTAGTAATCTGTTCCGCTTAACTATTCTTAAAGAGCCATAAAAAATTCTTCTCTCTTCTTCTTCTTCTTTCTTTTGATTTATTACAGGGTTTTTTATGGCTCTTTAAGAATAGTTAAGCGGAACAGATTACTAAATATATCAACGTCTATTGTATTTTAATTTACTAAGTAAAATATAATCATTAGCAATGTGACCAAGTATGATCAAAAGTATCTAAACTTCGCTTCTTATTTCTAGTTCAATAACTCAATGTTTTGATGTAACGTCAATACCAGGAAGGAGCACATATCTCGCTAGAAGAGCGTTGTTTGTCTGCTCTACCCCATTCATGGCATTATGCAAGTCACTATGGTAACAGACATGGCCGAATAAAGCCTTTGATAAACATTATGATATTGGTTGCAGAAGAACCGCATTCAAATTCAAATAATTTGTTTCGAGTAACATAGACTCATATTATTATTAGAATAGACATACACATTTACAAATAAAATAATGTAAAATCAGATTAAAAATACGATCAAAATTAAAACTCAAATTAAAAACAAATAAGATTACATAAAATTTTTAGTCATAAATTACAGTTAAAATGTAATTTCAATTTCAAAAGAAAGCGACATGGAACACGCTTGGAAATATAAATTTTATACTCCCAAGCGCACCACGTGCCGCTCACAACAGTGAGTCATGATGGCACAGTCAAGCCCATAGACCAATATATCGGCTTGGCTGCACAGCCATGACGCGCGACCCGGCCGCGAGGGTCGCGACCAAGCATGCGGCCAAAATCGCGGCTACAATCGTCAGTTGCAAATACAGCGTACACAACACGTCAACTAGTGCGCGCACATTGCACGTATCTACGATTCAATTTGAACTCAGTGGCCGCAACGACCAGCGACCGACCACGGGCCGCAGATCGAGCGCTTCGATCTACGCAGCCGTACAATAAACTTGGATTATCTTTATATTTTTTGGTGAGAGCAGTGGTGGCCCAGTGGTAACGGCCGCGACTTACGAGTTGTAGGTCGTAGGTTCAAACCCAGACAGGCGCTTTACTTTGTGTAAATTATTTAATCACCACTGCTCTCAAAAACGGTGAAGGAAAACATCGTGAGGAAACCGGCATATTCTAGAACCGAAAATTCGAAGACATGTGACATCTACCAACCCGCACTGGGCTCGCGTGGTGGATTACGGCCCACTCCCTCTCACAGAGAGGAGGCCTGTATCCCAGCAGTGGGAACATTTATAAGCTGATGATGATGATGATGATGATGATATTTTTTGGTTTGTTTATTCAGAAAAATTGTGACACAGGCGTGAAAAAGAACTTCTCGCATCTATTGTTAGTAGTTGAGCTCTTATAGTCATTGCAATATCATCATGCCAACGTTTCATGGCATTGATGGTGGAAAATTAATTTACCTGCCCACTGATTTCAATTTGGGGTTTGAACGTGTTCCTAGAATGATAAAATGGAGCTACACCATGTCATGTCATGTTTAGCTTAGTTCACCTCTCGTTCTACGAATGAGACATATATAGGTAGTATATGTAATCTGTGTATACTGACCAGCAGGCTATTTGCGTCTAACGTAACTTAAAAAAAATGACAATTGATCGCATCGGTTTCATTTTGATAGTTCACCCACGATCATTGGGTTATTTACGTTGTTGAGGAGATGAGTTTTTCAAACCTATACAATGATGGATTAGCAATATCCTTAAAAACTCCCAGATTGTGGTTGAAATTGTGTTACGCAATTCAATCTGCCTAGCCTTTTCCCAACTATGCTGGGGTCAGCTTCCAGTCTAACCGGATGCAGCTGAATATTAGTATTTTACATGGAGAGACTGCCTATTTGACCTCCACAACCCAGTACCTGGGTTATACGATACCCCTTGGTAAGACTGGTTGTCAGACTTTCGGGCTTTTGACGGCCCGTAACGACTGTCAAAGAGCCACGAATGACAGTGGGATCAACGGCTGAACGTGCTTTCCGAAGCACAGAGGAGTCTCCGCATGTAAAAATGGTCACCCATCCACGGACCAACCCCGTCAAGCGTAGCTTAACCTGATGGATCGACTTGTGCGGCTGTTATTACTTATCCACGAGTTACGTAATTAGGGTGCTGAAATAAATGTACACATCTATTTAGTAAAGAAAATTTGTTTATTCTGGATAAAAAAGACGCAAAAAACAAAAACAAAAAAATTGTATAGTTATTCGTGGGGAAGGTGCTTACTGTTTTTCGATAGGTATACGCCATTACTTAAATAGAACAAAGCTATTTTAGAAGTTTAAAAATTTGCACCTGATTTAGCGTTAGGCTGGTTTTTCTGTCACGCTGACCGTACGCTGACAAAATGTATGTAGTTATAGGTAGCGTTTTTGAGTCGCGCTGACCGCTCAGCGCTTTAACTACATACATATTGACATCAGCGCCGACCGTCAGCGTGCGGTCAGCGTGACAGGAAAACCAGCCTTATAAACAGCTTAGGTACCTACTAAGTATTTGGTAACATTAACCAAACCAATATAATACTAAGCTATTAAATCAACACACAAAACGACCTAATATACACCGTGAAATTTGAATCACAGTTTTGATAGAACAATCGTTATTCAGACCATGGTGTACTACCATTCTACAGCATCCAATAAAAAAAAAAAACAAATATGGTTTTTGAAAAAACACAAAAAAGACAAAGTTTAGAATGTCAAGATTATCTACTGCTTACTAAATTTCGTCTATGGAGGTACATTTCCCTGTAGACAATGCTGTGTCCCGTGCGTGGTGTCTGTGTTGTAGGGAGTGTAGTGGTTACACTGCCACATACGAACTACGCATCATAGACATGACGTCACACAAATCCTGCATCGCGCAGTTTGTGTTTACCGAGCGATCGACATACATACAAGATTTCGACTTCAAACCGATGGGCAGTTGCCCGCCAGACACAACACCCGTCTGGTCGGAGGATCCTCTTTTTCTATGGTGGATGAGTGAACTTTACACCCTGTTCCTCATACCACTAAAGGAGTAACGATAATTTTGACATTTTAAACTTTGTCTTTTTTGTGTTTTTTCAAAAAACAAACATGTTTTTTTTTTATTGGATGCTGTAGAATGGTAGTAGACCATGGTCTGAACAACGTTTGTTCTAGCAAAACTGTGATTCAAATTTCACGGTGTACTATAAATTAAATATTAGTTCTTCACAAAATACCATTCATACAACACAATCTACAAAGAACACGTGTAATTCCGGGTTTCGGGGACTACGAAAACTTACACAGACATAGTTCCATTCTCCCGAGTTTCTCCATATTGTATTTATACGAATAAATTGACATTCAACGAACCGTGAAGATAATTATTTCTGAAGACGAACGTTCATTATAAAAGAGAAATTGCCAGGATAACGTTGTGATTGTTCGACAATTGTGCTGTTTTTCATTCATGTTGTATTTATACTTACGATAAGGTAGATTTTCTTTGAGTTTTATTTAGAAACTCATGTATTGGATTCGCGGGAGTTGCTGTGTAAGATATAAAGAAGGTACTATCAGTGTTGATGGTAAAATTATAAATACTTACAATACAAAATTTGTATTGTAAGAACATCACACTAATATTAAAAAGGCGAACGTTTGTGAGTATGTGTGTGTATGTTTGTCTCTTCTTCACGCTCAAACGGCTCAACCAATTTGGATGAAATTTGGCACACAGATAGTTTATAACCTGGATTAACATATAAGATACTTTATATCCCGATATTCCCACAGGATCGAGTCTTACGCGGGTGAAACCGCGGGGCGCAGCAAGTATTTAATATGTTCTTAATGTCCTTCAGCAAAACTCGTGTTTCGTCAGTCGTTGGATTTCTATCAGTTGCCCTTTAGACTTGGTGCAGACTGGATGCTCTCAATCGACTTCAAAGTATATAGAGTTGTTAATACTCTTTTAACTTAATGTAATTTATTAAAAAAATACTAGGAAAGCTGCTAAAGTCGCAGGCACGACAGATAGGAAAATAGTTTTACAGCTCTATATAGTTCACATGAAAATCAAAACAAAACAACAATAAAGTACTTAGTTCTGAATTCAAATTACTATACAAGATTAATCAAAAAAAATATAGACATGGAAATTAGCATTCGATTGTATTCGGAAATACGATGATTCCCGAGAGATATTAAGAAAATAGAATTATTTGACGGTTCAGCAGAGGTTCAAGTTTGAGATTTGCCAGCGAGCAATAGAGCGCAGAATTCTATGAGTCAGATTAACAGACCGTGTTAGGAACACAGTGCTGCGCTCCAAAAACACAAGTCGCTGACGTCACCCGAAAAGCAGCCAAGCTTATATGGGACTGGGCCGGACACATCTGCAGTATGTCGAATGAGTCATGGGCCAAATCTACAACCATGTGGGTCCCAGAAAACTTCTGTCGATATCGAGGCAGACCCAGGAGAAGATGGCGAGACGAGCTTGATTCCTACAGACAGAATTGGTCCACACTAGCTCAAGACAGAGAGGAGTGGAAAGGAGAAAGGGCGGCCTTCGCCCTGCAGTGGGACAATACAGGCTAAACATTAAAAACGTGTGGCACTCGGGGACTGCCGCGGTAAAGCAATTGCATAGCATTTGTAACCTCCATACTTCCTATTTGTCAACGCTACACTTGGGATGATGTCGTGATGATATAAAACAAAAATTACGTTCCCATGACAACGTGATGTTGTCATGGGAACGTAATTTTTGTTTTATATCATCGAACCGTCATTACATGGTAGGCGGAGTGGGGGGTGTTAGGTTTTATTTTCGTTACGTTACGGAATTTCTTCATTCGGTCGCCGCTTAAAGCCCGCGATAAAAGCTATGCAATAGCTTAATAAATAGGTATTAAGGATATCCGTTATTATCCTATAATATTAATTAAGCAATATTTGTAATCACGATCTCGAAAATGGCTCTAACGATTTCAATGAAAGTTGCAATGTAGGGGTTTAGGGTCTCTGGGAAAATTTGTTTTCTCCGTATTTTCACCCAAGCAGAACTCGGTTGGCCAAAGTTTAGAAAACGATGGCTACCTTAGAATAATGACATAGCAGCATGGAATTAGTAAGTACCTACTATCATGACATCTTTCCTATACTATTAAATGAGCATTGTCTATTTCCACCAGAGCAGAGCTCGGTCGCCCAAGTACTGGTATTTATTCGGCGCAAATTCATTTGCTACAAGTCTAATTTCTTGAGATAATTTGGCTCTCCTATCTTATTCTGAAAGCTTATTAGCCGATACTAGATAGCAGTTTGACGAGAAAAATGGAATTATAAGTTACCTATATAGTTATAAATTAATTCAAGATTATTTTATTAGTTTGTTCTTCAGAAAGGTTAGATGCGTATAGTACTTGCAACCGCCGTGCGTGTATGACCAGATGTATGAACGTAAACGAGGCAAAAGGAGCATGTAAGGACCGTAGCAGGTGGCGTTCTACATTTTCTGCCTACCCCCATGGAAAGAAGGCGTAAGTTTATGTATGTATGTATGTGTAGTCATAAATAAAATAACTTTCAGAATTTAGCAAAAAAAAAAGACATGGTTTTTATACACTTACAGCTTCATTTTTAGTAACCAAAGTAAAAAAAACACCGGCACACAAAATAAAAACATTTAAAACCCGGTTTCCGAAAACCTTCAATGATGAATTGGGCCACACGTCCCCTAAAATGGCATCGCTTAACCGTCCGTCCCCTACATCAAAGCTCGAGCCACATAACCGTTGCGAAAAACTTCCAGAAGGATTGCTGTTAACAATAAAAAACTTATAGGGTAACTTTAAGGGGTAACTTCGGAAATCCCGTTCAGTTCACCCCCTTTTCACAAAGTTGCAAAGTTGCCTCAATTAAATAGATGACTTTCTAAAATAAATCGAGTTTTCTAAGCCCTCACCCGGAGTGACGTCAAGTAGTAAATTTTATTAGCGCGGGTGAAAATGATTAATTGATTTTCTGTGTCGAGGCGCACCGTGTCACGAGTGACAAACAGAATTTATACAGGTTGATGCGAAAGTGATGTAGTTAATGTTTGTTGTAGTTGTAGTAACTTGGTTTGTTCTCTTTTGATGTTACATAATAATATAAAACATGTCTATGTACGTCTTTTGGTAGGTAAGAAAATTTACCTTGGCCAGAAAAGAAGCATTGCCATACAACGTGTTAATGCCGCCAGTCTCTTATATGCTTTACCAATCGTCAGCGATGTGGAGGAATTTTTCGAAGCCCTATTTTAGTTTTTTCATAGTTTTAAAACAGTTAAAGTAGGTTGCATTGATAGATTGATTGATTTTAATTTGATCTATCTAAATTGAAGTGTCTGTTTGTAATGTTAAAAAAACAACTTTTTACTAAATGCATATGAAAGTGTATATACGGAACATACAACATAAACACAATTTTTTACATTTTTGTCTGTCCGTCTGTCTGTTTGTTCCGGCTAATCTCTGAAACGGCTGGTCCGATTTTGACGAGACTTTCACATACAAATAAATAAAATTGTTGTTTGGATTTTCACGCAGACGAAGTCGCGGGTAGCAGCTAGTAAATAATATGGAATAAAACATAATAAAGAGTAGGTATTCTATTTTTCTGATGTCGTGATGGCCCAGTGGTTAAGGCCTCGCCTCTCGTGCACGAGGTTGTGGGTTCAAATCTGGGCAAGAACCAATGTGACTTTTTAAATTCATAATGTACTTTCTGAGTTTACCTTCGACATTACTAACAGCGGTAAAGAAAAGATATCATGAGGAAATCTGGACTTATATTTAATACATACATACATACATAACATCACGCCTTGTTTCCCCGAAGGGTTGGGCAGAGGTGTCCCTGTAGCAGGTACACCCATATTTCGTCAGTTATGTTTAAGTCCCATGTAATAGGGGGCGAGCCTATTGCCATTATAGTTAATATAAGTCTGAAATCGCCAACTCGTCTTGAGCGCGCGTGGTGCTAAATGCTCGTGCCTTCTCTGTATGAGAAGAGGCCTTTGCCCAGCAGAGGGACAATAATAGGCTGGTATTATTTATTATCTTAAAATCTATCTATTCTATCTCAAATATTTTGCAGTTATTTTTAATTCTATGTGTATTTAGTGAATAAGTTTCGCGAATAAATATCGTTTATTTAAAATACACGATCCTTGATATAAATATATTAACAAAATCATGACGTAATACAGCAAGCAAAGTAGCTTCCTGTATAAGTCATAAATTTACTAAATTTACAACTAAAAATTAAGAACTTTGAAGTTAGCACAAGTCTAATATTTAAGTAAAGAACAAAGATAAACTCTCAGCTAAGGAAAATGATTATAGGTAGTAAAATTATAAAAGACTTGGTAGTCAAAATTCCCACTATTCTTCATTTTGTTTATTTATTCAAACTTTATGCACAAGTAAAAAAAAAAACTACCGACTTCCAAAAAAAAAACACTACAAAGTGAAAAATAACTTTAATTTCGGAAGTCGGTGTTTTGGGTTTTGTGTTTTCGTTTTTTGCCACCGACTTCCGAAATTAAAGTTATTTTTCACTTTGTAGTGTTTTTTTTGTAAAAAGTTTTTATTTTTCACTTTTTAGTTGTGGTACCTACCCCACACACATTCGAATACCACTACCTACTACCAGTGTCAGGAACTTATCATATTATCTACATACTAAGTGGGAAAAAAAATACGTATTTTGTAGCTAACTCAAAAACTACCCAAGCAAAGTTAATAAAATGTATATGGGACCAATTTGAGAGCATACCCTTTCAAACAAAAAAATAATTTTCAAAATCGGTCCACAAATGACGGAGAAATCGGCGGACATAAATAATAAAAAAATAAATAAATAAAACAAACATACGCGTCGAACATATAACCTCCTCCTTTTTGGAAGTCAGTTAAAAATACTGTACAAAGGCGGACTTAAAGCCTGAGGCATTTTCTACCAGTCAACCTTAGGGTGATGCTAAAACAAAACATGGCAGGTGCAACATAAGTGATAGATAACTTGAAAATGAATACATAATTATATACATACATATAAACCGAATAAACTTTGTCAGGAGAAATAACAGATAAAGGAGAAAACAAATAATATACCTATGTATAATATAAATTATATATTTCCAAAATAAAGTTTACTTATTTCAAACAAATATTATTATTTGGTCTGACGTTTTGTACTGACGTTTTGTATTTTGCGAATAAGATCAACCTGTATACAAAGGTAAACAAACAGTATTGAGTCATTCTTAATGAGAAGATTCAAATTAAACTGAGGCAGAAGTAGGTACGTACTTGGCATCCGAGGAAGAGTAACGAGGATTAGATAATTCCTGTTTATCTCTTGAACTTACTTTAATGCAATTTTGTTTCAGTTAAATCAAGATACTTTTGAGTAGATTTTCATAAAACAAAAAAAACAACTGAATGATTAAATCAGGGACTGAAAACCTTTATAAATTACGGTACAGGTACAGAAGAATTTTGGTTACTTTTACGACTCTTCTTCTTTTCGTGTGCTTAGTGAATAACCTGGTGTCAGAGATTTAAATCCGCCCATAGGCTTCTGACTTGGATTCATATGCCGTCGAGAAATATCTCTCAGGCCTATTTCCGGCCACCGTAGGCGCAGGCTTGTGGACGGTAAGCAATGGATAGCTCGCCGTAAGATATGGACCAAGACTGGGTCGACGGCGCGTTGTGTTCCACACGCGCCTCAAAGAGATGTCAGCAGAATTGACGGGGTCCACAAGGGCCGATGCCTGCCGGGGTTGCCAATAAAACCGAAAGAGAGATCGTGGCCCCCGGCAACATGGCAACCGAAGGAACACGGGTGGGTTTTAGTCAGTAAGAGCCTGACACGCCCTCCCGCTCCACCCAGAGCGGGAGAAGTTATTTGATAATTTAACACCCAAAAAAAAAAGGCATGCCGGTTTCCTCACGATGTTTTCCTTCACCGTTTTTGAAGCAAGTGATAATTATGCAAAACGGACATGAATCCGAAAAGTCAGAGGTGCGTGCCTTGGGTTCGAACTCGAGATCTATGACTTGGCAGTCCGACGGTCACACCACTAGGCTATCACTGCTACGACTAAGGTTACCACTATGTGGGTAACCAAAAATAAGACAACAATCATGTTACCTCGTTTAGGTTACCGTTTTAATACCAGTTACACACAAACAGGCAATGCGCGCCCTTCTATTTCGGTAACCGGTATTAATAGGGGATGTATTCAATTTAAGGTAACCTTTAAAAATACCGGTTAAAATATTAATTTTGTAACTGTAAAAATACCTATATTGATCATACCAGTTTCAGTCCCTGGATTAAATGAACCCCAATCCAATTAAAATTACCATACTTTTTAATAACTACCCTCAATTTTCTCATTCTTAAGTCCCAGATAACTGTCAGATATTTCAGGCATAATGAGGAAATAGCAGAGGGAAAGCATTCTCAAAGTATTCTTTGTAAAATCATTAGCAAAGTGTCCATCAATCAAAATATTGCTGACTGAGATAAGTATAATTTATGGGAAAAATGATAAATAATAGGAATGAAGAATGTCCAGTTTTTTTTAGCGTATCGATGTCAGAAAACTGAAACATGTTTGGCTCGAAAATCAGCTACGTGAACTCCGCTTACTGACGCAGTCATAAGATCAGGGGACCTACCACCAGCTCATAAAGCAGTATTATTTTAATATTACTTCTGTGTGGGAAAGAGATGAAGCTCTACAGGACGTATAGCTCCATCTCTTTTTCCCACTGAAGTAATATTAAAATAATGCTTCTTATGAGCTGGTAGTAGGCCCCCTGAGCCCTATACCACAATACTTCACAATTTACAAAGTAAATCTTACAAGTGCGTGTACCACAAAACTCTAAGCCACACAATTGTAACGGGAAAACCTTACAAATATGTAAATTGTAGTGTTAAGTCTACAATATTGTAACTCGTACATATTTGTAATTTCTGTATTACGCAATTATTTCTACAATTTAAAAATTTGGTATAATTACGTACTAGACCGGCCACTGCTGCTATAATAAGATTTTCACTGTATTCAACGATTTTGATATCATAGAATACTTCATAGGATTCTCAGTTTTAGAAGGAGCGTTGGGATTTTAACACAAGAAAAGAATTAAGTACCTACCTATTGCGTATTCCTTCGATGTCATAAAATATTGAAACTATCGAATTTGGTTTGAATATATCCTTAAACTCTAGTATTTCACCCATAATATTCTAATCAGCTGTGTTTTACCTAATTTTCAACTACAAAAGTACCTATAAATTAAAATCAATCTGCCTAGCCTTTCTCAACATGTTGGGGTCGACTTCCAGTCTAACCTGATGCAGCTGAATACCAGTATTTTACATGGAGCGACTGCATATCTGATCCACACGACCCAGTAACTAGGTAATACCCCTTGGTAAGACTGGTTGTCAGACTTTCGGGCTTCTGACGAGTCGTAACGACTGTCAAAGATCCACAAATGGCAGCCGGGACTAACAGCTTAACGTGCTTTCCGAGGTATCGAGGAGTCTCAGTATGTTAAGATGGTCACCCATCTACGGACCAACCCCGGCAAGCGTAGCTGAACCTGATGGATCGACCCGTGCGGCTGTTATTACTTAGCAGTCGCAAACAAAAATATAAACTGTTAACTTGAATTATTTTTATTTTGCGAACAACTGCCTTTTAAAGAGCGTGTACCTGCACAGAAAATCATAAATAAATCATGTTTCTCAAGCGATACATTTCCAAAAATAGATTTAAAGCCATTAACACTTACACAGTAATCCACTCCCCTAAGCCAATCTTAAGATTAAGGAGAGGAGAGGAGAATAACCAAATCACAAGCGTCATGATTTTCCATTTTCATTTTCCAGTTCGTCACGGAACACAATTAATGTTAATTTCTTAATAAAGCTTAGAACCTGACACCCAGTCTTACCAAGGGATATAGTATGACCCAGTACCTAACTTGGTTTTGGAGGTAACATAGGCAGTCGTTTTAAAATACTGGTATCTGCATCCGGTTAGACTGGAAGCCGACTGGAATTAAAGACATATTTATTGAGGAAGGGCTATTACAGTGTTGAAGAGTTTATAGATGACAAATGACATCAACTATTAAATTATTGATTTGTGAATTATTACTATGCATTTTTGTGTATTTGTGTGTTGTATTGTTATTGTTTGTCTTTTTCTTTCTTTTAATACTGGGAATTAATTTTTGAATTTTTAAATGGAATGTTGTTGATTATTTAATTTATTGTTGCTGAATTATTGACATAAAATTATTTATTAGTGAAATTGATATATTTTAAATGCGTAATGAATTTTAAATATGAATGGTAATGTTTGTGCTTTTAATTATTTTATTTTATTTATCATCACTGTAATATTTTCAACACAATGTTTTTTGTTATGAAATAAATGACTTATGACTTATGACTCCAAATGGTTGGGATTAAGGCTAGGCAGGTGATGAATTTAGTCATATAACCTATTTCACATTTTGTTGTGTGTAGTTTACTAAAATGATAAACTTGATGTTTGAAAGGGACGAACTGCCAAAGACCACTAACTTCTGGCTCAAATAATATTGTTCAGACTAACGTTTTCTGATAAGGATCTCTTAAAGTGATAGACGGCCCTTTCTGCGACTTAATTAGGTTTAGCATCCTATTTCATTGTATGTGTGTACAAAAAATTATATTGTTTGCGTCTTTAAAAAAACGTCTGATGAAATACAGGGTGGCAGGGACATCGACGCGAAAACTGTTATCATCGATTCAGTACATGATTCTGAACCCCCTTTTTTTTTCTTTTTTTTTTTTTTGGGTGGGAAATTATCAAATAACTTCTCCCGCTCTGGGCGGAGCGGGAGGGCGTGTTAAACTCTTACTGACTAAAACCCACCCGTGTTCCTTCGGTTGCCCTGTTGCCGGGGGCCACGATTTCCCTATCGGTTTTCTTCGAACCCCCGGCAGGCATTGGCCCTAGCGGACCCCGTCAATTCTGCTGACATTTAGCGTTGAAATTTTTCGTCGGTTTTTTTTTTTAAATCTGCTGTTTCATAAAAAAGTGCAATACCTCCGCCGGCGGTCACAATGTATGGATCAGCTGATTATTTTTTAATATGACTGACGATAAATTTCAATGCAGGGGGTTCAGAATCATATACTGAATCCATGGTAACAGTTTTCGCGTCGATGTCCCTGCCACCCTGTATGTTTCTTTCTCGATAGTTCGACTGAACCCTTAAATGCTTTTTAAAACCTACATCCCAATTTAACAGCTTAGCTCAAGCCATACGAAAACAGAACATTAACAAACTGACTCATTACACCATAGCACGTGATTAATTAAACACCCGTTACAAGTAAACGCTGGTTAAATTAATTAAAAGCGTTACAATGTTGACCGAATATTTAAATGATTTGTACAAAAACTGGCAATGCAGCCATGTGATAGGATAATGAGTCCTTTTTACATTATATTTCTTGTTAAGCTTTAATTTGGACAAATAATAATTGATTGATGAATATCGAGTTTTCTGTCCATTTCATTATCTGTTAATTGATGAAAACTGCACATGCTGAATAAAATAATAAATTAGCAGAAATTACATCGTTTTTATTCAGAGAACTTCAACAAGTATTTAATAAACCAAATTAAGGCGAATGCTCCAGGGTAGACTGCGAATCTCAATTTTTTTTTCAATTTTCAAGTCAGTATCATGTTGTACGTTGATCAAAATATGTATCGCAAAGGGAACAAATATGTATTTGCACAATTATAATAATTAAACTAATTAAATTAACTACAAAAATAAAGAAAATTGGAACAAAAAAATCCTTTAAAATTTTATTCAATGATCCACACAAATCCTTCGACAAGTCACTATCTTTTACAAAGTTCCCTTCACTGCTCAAGCGCAATCCTACTGATCATTAAAAGGTACCTGCTCGCTAACCGACCAAGTTAAAAAGTCATTAACTCGATGACTTTACAGAATAAAATTAGCCCCCCCAGGGACCTTTTGTTGCTGGTCGTTATACATCTGTGGGGTCTTTGAAAAATGATTATCTGAAAACTTTCTTGCGTTATTATTGGAAAGACATTATACGGAGGTGCTATTTGGTTTTGGTAACCTACTTTGCCATTAATTTAATGTTCTCTTGTATCTAAGTTCAGTAACGAAAATCAGTAATTTGTAGGTACTTAGAAAAAAATTTAATAAGATACGGGTTAACCCTTTCCAGGGAATTTATTTAACTATTATGTTATTTCGTGTATAATTAAAATGTTAAATGTATACTCATTTGTGAACAATGCAGGGTAGCAGGGACATATACGCGAAAACTGTTACCGTGGATTCAGTAGGTACGTGATTCTGAAATTTTTCGTCGATTATTTTAAACAAAATCAACTGGTCCATACATTTTGACCGCTTATGTATTGCACTTTTCTATGAAACAGCAGATTTTTTTTTAAAGAACCGACGAAATATTTCGACGCAGCTGGGTTCAGAATCATGTACTGAATACATGGTTTCACAACAGTTTTCACGTCGATTTCCCTGCCATCCTGTATAATATAATCATAATATACAGAGTGACTGGATCTGGACTCGCCATAGCAAATTTTTATATAGATGAGGTCATTTGCTAATATTAGACCTCACTTTCCCTGGCTAACGTTTTATAGTTTAAGAGAAATGTTTATTTGATCATAAAGATTTTATTTTAGTATTTAAAAAAAAAATGCGTACTATCTCATTTTTTAACCTAGTTTGAGGTACGTTCCTAGGTATTTTAATTACCAATGTTTATGACTACAAACAAAGAATAAAAAAACTACAAAAATAATGCAAAAGAAGTTATAAATGCTTGAAGGTAAAATTTTGGAAAAATCTCAAGTATAAAAATTGACATATCTCCCAAACTATAAAAGTTTAGTTGGGAAAAGTACGGTTCAATAATTAGTAAATGGCCTCCTCTATATGTGAATTTGCTATGGCGGGTCCAGATCCAGTCACCCTTTATATAATGAAAGACTTGATACTGACAACGTTTGAAAATACTGACTCAAAGCGTAGCGAATCATTTATTTTCTACGATAAGCTGACGTAGCCATGACACTATCGCATCGGCTACATTTTTGTTACGGTTTTTTTTCCGAGTTTTTTCTAGCTACACTAAAATTTTATTTACAGGTTACCAGTTTTCTTTTGTTAACAAAAACCATTCCGTTTTCACTACAGCACTGCAAGCAAATAACAGTAACTTACAAAACTAATGACACAAAAATCTGCAACTACCCTGCAAAAAGAGTCATTAAAAAAACACAAAAAACATGCCCATTATGCCGGTGTCCCACAGCCTAAACACTCGAGTTAACAGGTGCAGTATTTACTACTCGTGTGACGCTTGACACGTTTTCACTTTCCCCTTTCTCCCCTTCCCTAGTGCCCGACTTTCAACCAAGTCGGGTTGAGGTTTTTTAGGGATCCGTATCCAAAGGACAATTAAAGATAGTACTATCCACGAAGACGCGCCCCACTCTTCCTCCTAATCGCTTACAGTACAGTAACGGTATTATTTATTATCTTATTATTTTTCAAGAAAATCTTCGTTTTGTAAACAAAGATTTTCTTTGACAAGGTTTAAACCATCGAGCCAGTTTTTGTAATAGGAACTGACAACTGTGTCCGATACTGAGTTGTCAGTTTTGTATTAAGAACTTAAAAGCGTTTATTCTGAAAGTTGCAACGTCGCAAATAGATGTCAAATATTTCACTGTTTTGATTAATTTGCCAATATTACTGTATGGAAATAAGAAATGTGGCTAACTAGTGAAGTAGAATATTAATTATGAATTGCAATTATAACACTGAGTTTGATGTTGTAACCGTTTTAGGTGTAAAAAGGCTTTTTTTACATCTAAAACTAATTATTCGGTGTTACGATATTAATTATTGCATTCCATAATCAAGTTCCCTAGTTAGCCACATTTCTTAATTCCATGCAGTAATATTGCCAAATTAATCAAATGGGTGAATATTTGACAGTTATTTACGACGATGCCAACTTTTAAGATAAACCCTCGTAACCTAAGGACAGATTTCACCAATGAAAATTAACGGGCACATCTAAACCGCGCTCAGGTTCATCATTTTTGTGAAATAAGGATACTTACGGCTCTTGAACACAGTCTGGATTGATCACGTTCAGTTTAATTGGTGAAATTGACACTTACCCGGAATACAGTTCGAAATATAAAACAGCTGGCCCAAACTTCGGGCTAAAGTTAAATCGATAAGACGGGCGATAAGGCTCAGTCTGCACTCAGCGCTTGGTGTGGCAACACGCCGTGTTCGAATTCGCAACAAGTCCATCGTCATCCTGAGGATGCCTCGTTGAGAGGTGAAACACGTGTCGATTTCTTTCAGGAGTTTTTTATGGCTCTTTAGAAATAGCTAAGCGGAACAAGTTACTAAATATATCCACGTCTATTGTATTTTATAATGGATTTCCGCAAGGTCACGCCTGAATCAATTAATTATTATCTTAAATCTCGTTTTTTAATAAGACGGTACGGAACCCTTAGTACACGAGACTAAATCACACTTGGCCTATTATTTTTCATTCAAAAACATGTTCTCCTTTCACATAAGGTCAAGTTACCCTTTTACATTTTTTTAATTTGAATGTCGTAATGAAAGTGAGAAGTAGTTTAACGTGAATTTTCACTGATGTTTTTGTAAAGGTTGTTATTTAAGTTTCAACTGGTAATGCGGTTTTTCTTTAGTGAGCAACGCGGATTAATTTTCTTTACAGCTTGCCGTGTAAAAAGGAACTTTGTGTAATGATTTTATTTTTGTTTTAATTTTGTAATAGACTTGGGCAATTCAATGTTCATTTTGTGTGGATGGTTTGTTGGTAGTTGTTAATAGATAGTTTGCGATTATTGTGTTATTAGGTACCTTTTAACCACATATCTATATCTATACTAATATTATAAAGAGGAAAGAATTATTTAGTATTTTTGAATTTTTTTATGCTACGAATAAACATAAAAACTACTAAACCGATTTGAAAAATTCTTTCAGCAATAGATAGCTACATTATCAGCGAGTAACATAAGCTATAATTTATCTCTGTACTCTCACGGGATTGGAAACAAACGCGGGTAAAACCGCGTGACGTCCGCTAGTCTATTAATAAATCTCCAAAATATTAATAAGATTAAACGTCCATGGTACAAACTGATCTACCATATTATTCTAGTTCATTTTCTGGTTCACTGAAAGGCAAAATGTACAAAAACCAATAGGGTATTGTACATTTTGGCTGTTTGAATATCCTTAACACATAATTTTTTTTGAAGGAGATCATCCTCCGTCCATACAATTTTGGGCCAAAAGACCATTTCAGACACTAATCTACATGGTCCTCATATGGCCTGACCAAGATTGTGTCTGGACTTTAAAAGAGACTGCGACCTCTGAGTTTGTTTCGGCCTTTCTTCTCAGAGTAGTCAGATAGGAAGCGCCGAACTCATCTAGATTATTTTTAATTGTTTTTTATATGACCTGTAAAAGTGATTCCAATATCCTATTTACAGAATAAACAATTTCATTTAATTTCATTTCTATGAAGGCTCTTTATGTTTTAGTTCCTGGCCACTTACTTACGCAAACCAACAATGGATCTCATAAAACATAATTTTTGTAAAGTTGTAATGATGTAATACTCACGTAGTACACTTTCCAGCGCTTGCGACGGCTAGTTGCAGCGCGATCAGCGCTAACAGCGCACACACCACATAGCCCGCCATGCTGGCAAGTCAGCGCATTTCCTGCAGCCACGGATATTGCTCGCTGTTAGGCAGATCTGTAACAAAATATTCAGTCTTTAATAAAATATGTGGAGCAGTGTTTGAGTAGGGATCTAGTTTAGTGGTGAAAGATATTATAGAGTTATTGTGTTATAACTTTGTTTGGTAAAGAAGAAATATGTGTATACTGTACTGTATCTACTTCATAGCTCGCTAGAAAATATGAAGTTGCAAAAATAATGACATGTTTTTGAAGTGAAAACTTCTTTAGGCACGTTGAGCGGTTTTGAAATGGGACTAAACATTGATTTCGCGACACTGTGACGAAATTTACCGACACCGTGGAGTAAAAGACATCAACGCGTTGATTACCGCGGTGCCGATTTTTTTTCAAATTTTCACTTCTTTCGGCACTCCCGGAGTGCCACTGTTTTTTTTATAAAAAACTGACTTCTGCCGTGAAATTTCGGCCCCCGTCACATTCCGTCGCCCACCCGTGCTTACTTCGTTTTCACTGAGCGTTGTTTCTATATTTTTACTTTTTGCTTGGCTCCTAAGGGTCGTAGCGTGATGTATATACCCTCCTCAAGAATTGGGCTATCCAATGCAAAAATAATTTTTCAAATCCGACTGGCAGTTCCGGAGATGACCCCTTACATACAAACTTACTAACAAACAAATTTTACCTCTTTATAATATTAATATTTTAAGTCTCACATAAGAAATATAAACGTTTGGATTTTGTCATTTATGTTTAATCAAACTTGAAACCTAACTTAAACAATAAGTACCACAAAGCCTCTGTATCCAAGTTTATAAGTTATTTACAAACGTTCTCAACATCATGCTGGATGTAGTACAAGGTTTTCGATTACCCCTATAGTCTTGGGAACACTTAAACTAACTAAAACCGTATTTATGATACATAAAACCGTTTTACAACTCCTTGAAACACGCTGACCTATTACTATCGGAATTGACGTTTAAGGTTCTACAGACGATTACGGACTGTCGCTGCGACAGTTTTATATTGATTGTGTGACCTCTTGGGATTGGTTGAAATGTTTATCGCAGTAGGTGTGCGGAATAATATGTGAGTTAAAAAGGTTGAAAACTTCCGCTTAAAAGGGTCGCTATGGATTGTGCTTAGAGTAGGTTAGGCCATCACTTATTATGGTTATGAGGGCAGTATTGCAGAAAATTATGAGGTTGACCAGCTATATTTAGGAAACTGTGTCTACTGCTTAGTGGTAAGTAATGTGAAAATAATAGTGGTAAGTAAGTAATGTGTGTTTAGTTTGTGCAGAATAAACAAGTTTTCTTTCTTTCTAATGTTGAAAAGAAGGAACCAACGAATAAAATAAATGAGTTTCCATCTCGTGTTTGATAGATTGCCTATTTAACAGTCGTGGCAAAATCTTCTATTTTTAAATAACACCGTTTTTTTTAAATCCCTCTTTATTTCATTTGTTGTTATTTTTACTTTTTTAATAAATTGATATTAGCACGTAACCGTTGTAAAACACAATCGCAGCTGCACACCACTCGTATGGTTACACCCTAACAATTTAGTGCCCTTACATTATTTCGCGACGTGAACCAAAACGTGACAGGAGTACTAAACACGCTGTAAGGGAACTAACGTACTGTCATACATATTATATAGTTTGAGAGCTATTTGATATAATATTCTTAATGATGATGATAGACGAACGGTTCATGTACTGAATATGAGATGGAGTACTAATTTTGGGGGAAGGTTAATGATATTGGTTAAGATTAAATCTTAGGTGGAAGGAAAAAACCCTTTGGCTAATCCTAAAAGCAATACAGGAGTGACGTTATGTAAAAAAAAATATTTGCTTTAGTAAAATTTTTTGTGATAATTTATTATAATTGCTTTTACTCATACATACATAATATAAACTCATACCGTTTCTTCATGAGGGTAGGCAGAAACTACATATCGCCGGCTACGATCCTAATATACCTACTGTTTGCTTAAAAGACATGGCTGGATCCTGCCCTTTTGTTTTTTTTTTTGAGTGGGAAATTATCAAATAACTTCTCCCGCTCTGGTTGGAGCGGGAGGGCGTGTCAGACTCTTACTGACTAAAACCCACCCGTGTTCCTTTGGTTGCCCTGTTGCCGGGGGCCACGATCTCCCTTTCGGTTTTCTTCACAACCCCGGCAGGCATCGGCCCTAGCGGACCCCGTCAATTCTGCTGACATCTCTTTCAGGCGCGCGTGGAACACAACGCACCGTCGCCTTGGGCCTGGTCCTTATCGGACGACGAGCTACCTATTGCTCACCGTCCACAAGCCCACGCCTACGGTGGTCGGAAATCGACCTGCAATTCCCGACGCCCAGGGCGTCTCCTCCTGCGGCGGTTACGGGCGTGAGGGCGCAAAATTTGCCTCTCCCTCACGCGTTTGGTCTCCTCCTTCGCGAGCATTACCGCTTCGCAAAAGGAGGTGATGGTCTCCCATTTCCTCTCGCCCCTTATCATGGTCAGAACCAGGGCCAGACGCGAGAGATCACCGCCGCCGATCGCCTCCACGAAGACACGGCGATGCTCCGCCCAAGCCGGGCAGACTTCCACCGTATGCTCCACCGTTTCCTCCGGATGATCCACACAATAGTGACACCTGGGCGTTTCCTCCCGCCTTATCCTGAACAGGAACTTCCGGAAACAGCCCTGTCCGGTGAGGACCTGCGTCAGGCGGAAAACGATCCCGGATCCTGCCCTCAGAATCAATTCAGAATAAATAAAAAAATGTACAGTAATTATTAATTTATGAAAATTACTTATTAAATAATACTAAAATAAATCGTAACAATTACATTTCTCTAAAAGAGGCGTGTGTTAATTGATTTTATGTTGGTTTTTAATACAATAAATTGCATTTGCGTTTGGATACACGTATAAGTCGAACATTGTATCTGTAGCTCGCCTGAAGGTCAGACTAAAATAAAATACACCCATTCCGGCCGTGTCCTTTCTTTTTAATATTGAAAGATTCAAGAAGTGGGTCTACCTTATTTCATAAATTATTAAAATTTGCGAGTTTTCTGTACCAAATTGCCCATACAAAAATCTATAGCAATTTGTTGCTTCCTACCTATATAGGTATTTAGAACCTCTATTTTCATAGCGGTTCCCCACAAAGCGTTGGATAGTAGGTTTCCACTGTCGAATAAAACACAGGTCACCATAGAGCGAAAAAAGAACCGGAAAAACAAATCTTCAAAAGTTTCAACACCCAATATTTTTTAGCACCTAAGTAAACGAATTTAATTATTAACTTCACAACATAATGTAAACCTCTTTGTCATAAAAGGACATCAAAAAAGGGTAAAGTTGAATAAGGTATAAATTATTACGACTGTTATAAGTTGGGGTACGGTTTGGGGGATAATTACAATGGAATGGGGGATGGGGATCGATGAACAATTACCGGGTAACTGTGATTAACGCGATTCCCTTGCGATGCCTGCTTTAATGCTAGGACTAATTAACCATTTCAATTTATGTTCATATGACGGTATTAATTTTAATTTGATTACTGGATATTAAAGTGTTCATTGATATAAATAAGAAACTTTAATTTAAATGAATGAGTAAACTTTTATTAACCTATTTAAGTGCTTATCGGGCGCTTCGGCTTGAAAATAAGTAACTTGATTTTGTACGACTGATAATGCGAAGCCTTTGCTTTGCCTCCTTTCTGCAACTGTTTTTATTGCTACACTCCTGATAGTACACAGAACCTACATAATTTATTTACCATTGTACAGATAATTTAATATAGATTAATTCTGTACTTTTCAAAATTGTATTTAATGTAGCAGGAATGAAAAAAAACATCAAAATAGTTTAAAAAAAACACGTCAATCATGTGTGAAACCTGAAAACATTGTAGCTGCGAAAAAAAACAATTTTATTTTATTTTTTTATTTTTAAATAGATTCGTTTCAAGGATTGAAAATGGCTCTTTTATTATTATCAAAGTAGTTTAATTATAATTAATAAAAAATTATCAAAATATCTATATCTATAATAATATATTTCCAACTTCGACCCTCTTCCGTTGCCTAGCAACCAACAATTACGAGTTGAGAAATTTTACCCATTTTGAGGGGTAAAAAAGCAGTCAAAACATACTTCATGAAAAGTCGTTTAAATATTTTTCTGTTTTCGAATGAGCGTTATGAGGCGTACACTTTTGGATTTTCCAAATATTTGTAAATACAGGGGAGCGTTTTGTTTGGCTTTTTTTCCAGTTTTCTCTGGTATAGTTAATTTATAAAATATAATGGTACAGTAAGTTTTGTTTGGAAATTAGTAATATTTCTTTTGTCATACAGATAGTACGACAAAAGAAATATTACTATTATTAAAACAGGAGACCTGAAGTGGTTTTCACTGTTAATCGAAAAAAATGCTTCTAACATAAAAAAAAAAAATTGTAAAGAAAGTCGAGAGTGAAGTACTTGATTTCAAGTAAGAGAAGTCGTTGTGATCTTAATTACCAGAGGAAAAGTACTGTTGAATTGTTGATCCTAACTAAAATGATAAATGCGAGAGTTTGTTTGTTTGTTACGCTTTCACGCTAAAACGGCTGGACAGATTTGGATGAAATTTGGCACATAGGTAGACCATAACCTGGAAAACGATATAGAATACTTTTTATCCCGATATTTCCACGGGATCGAGACATATGCGGGTGAAACCGAAGGGCGTAGCTAGTTTGTATTTCACTCCAATAAGCAGAGATTTATCGAAATAGATGTGACAAATGTATGTAAGGATCGAAAGCTGTAATTTTTTAAGTGAAAGCTTCTTTAGGCGCGTTGGGCATTTTTGAGATGGGAAAAAACAATTGAACTCGTGACGCCGTTACAGACACCTCCTTTTTGTAAACGTGATTGTGTTCTTTATTTATGTAACTGGCGAAATGTGGGTGTACCTGCTACAGGCACACCTCTGCCCAACCCTTCGGGGAAAACAAGGCGTGATGTTATGTGTGTTACGGATCAATGTTCTATTCAAGTATTTTTACTTTAAAGGTTTTGGAAGTATTTTTAAGCTATTGCATAGCTTTCGAAAGAAGAAATTCCGTAACGAAAATAAAACCTAACACCCCCCACTCCGCCTACCATGTAATGACGGATGATGACATAAAACAAAAATTACGTTCCCATGACAACATCACGTTGTTCCCATGACAACGTGATGTTGTCATGGGAACGTAATTTTTGTTTTATGTCATCATCCGTCATTATCCCAAGTGTAGCGTTGACAAATAGGAAGTTTGGAGGTTACAAATGCTATACAATAGCTTTACCGCGGCAGTCCCCGAGTGCTACACGTTTTTTTTTTTTAATTGCTTAAGTTTTCACATCTGTTGGCACTCCCAGAGTGCCACTGTTTTTTTTTTTACTTATTTTCTAAAATTTTATCTGTTATCTTCAAAATCTTGCGATCAAAATTGATGCATAAACAAAACAATATTCAAAAATAACTTTCTCTAGACAAACAAACAAACTCACTTTCAGGTTCCAAAAACAACCTAATAATAGAGTTTAAGTTAAGATTGAATGTTAAGTAGAATAACAAATAGAAAGGTCAACAAATAATAATCGTGTTATTACCTTTAACTTGTTTTATTGCTTAACTTTTAAGGTCAAAGTATTAGGATCTCCACACAATCTTTAAAGTGTCATAAACTTATGTAGATTGTTTTTTCCTCTATTTAATTATATTTTTTTATATGTATAACAGTTAGGATGTGAAATCAGACACTCGCAGGTTTAATTTTAAATGTAAATCAACAATAAAGTTGATCAAACTAATCTAAATAAACGCATAAGGCTGCGGCTCCACCAGAAATGTGCTAGACCGCTGAGCGGTGCGAGGATGCGAAGTGACACTGTGAAACGGTGCGCAGATGAGCTGTGCGAGGATGTGTAGCGGGCTCTTTTCAGATGCGATTTCTTGCTCGCGTCCATCCCTAACACCCATCCTTCGTACACATCTCTCGCACACATCCCTCGCACTCATCCATCGCCTGTTTTGTACGTACAAAAATCTCTCACCGCTAAGCCGTTTCCACCGGAGCTACGCTGAGCGAGGCTAGGTAGATGAAGCGATTCTATTGGTTCTTAACAAAAAAAACCCTCGCTACGTATCCTAGCACATCTCTGGTGGAACCGCAGCCTAAAGCATTGAAAATAGAAACATGTTTCAAGGGTGCTCTATGAATAGATTTTGACAAACCCCAATCCTAAGAGGGTCAAACTAATGATTCAAGTTTGCACACACAGTCATGGCAACCCCTTTCAACATAACATAACATCACGACAGTATTCCCCGAAGGGTTAGGCAGCAGTGTACCTATATAACACCCACATTTCGCCAGTTATTTTTAAGTCCCATGTAAAAGGGGGCGAGACCATTGCAATTTTAGGGGCATGAGGAACAGGTGTAAAGTTCACTCATCCACCATAGAAAAGGGAGGATCCTCCGACTAGACGGGTGTTGTGTCTGGCGGGCAACTGCCCTTTGGTTTCAAGTTGGAATCTTGTATGTATGTCGATCGCTCGGTAAACTCTAACTGCGCGATGCAGGATTTGTGTGACGTCATGTCTATGATGCGTAGTTCGTATGTGGCGGTGTAACCGCTACACAATCAACTGGCTACAAATTCAGACTCCGGGCTGTCGCTGAGAAAATCTCCATAACACTGCCCGACCCGGGAATCGAACCCAAGCCCTCATGGGCTTGCGATCAACGAGCCTTTCAACAAATCTTCAATAACCAATTCAAAAGTCATTTACTCAAAGTAAGCTGAGAATCAGCACTTTTCAAACGTCAAAATTACATAAGACAGTCCCCCAAAAACGCTCACCCTTCACCAATTCCTAGAGCTTTAGCGGGAAGAAGAAGTGGCGCACAAAATCCTCAGCAGCACAGCTGTCTGTTTAGTTGGAAAAACTTGATTCTCTACAATAAGTACTTATGCACAATACTTCATAACTCATCTCGCATGCTTGTCTATCCATACAGAGTCTCCGAAACAATGAATGACAACAAGCATTTCCAATTAGACGTCGAAACAATACCACAATTCAATCACTAACGTGAAATATTTGCAGTTCAATAGACTGAAACTAGTTCAGTTGTATGATTCTGTCCCGAGGATGCTATTTTAAGAATGATCAAAGACTTAATAGCGTATCAAGAGGCATGCATGCGAATGAACATGGGAAATTGTGACGGAGTTTGCGGTCTTGCGGAATAGTAAGGACTTATTATTGTGTTGACGGCGTTTCGTGTATATGTGGATGTAATATTTAGAACTAGATTCTCGCGTGATCATAAAGGCGAAAGTGAGTGTATGTTTGTCTCTTCTTCACGCAAAAACGACGGAACGGATTTGGATGAAATTTGGTACATAGATAGTTTATAACCTGGATTAATACTTAGGATACTTTTTATCCCGATATTCCCGCAGGATCGAGACTTCTGCGGGTGAAATCGCGGGGCGCAACTAGTATCTTTATAAATTATAGTCTATGTTATTTAATGATAATAACAGCATTCTACTGGTGAAAGAATTTTTGAAATGAAAACTTCTTTAGGCACGTTGGGTTTTTTTGAGATGGGAAGAAATAATTGAACTCACGACACCGTTACCGACACCTCATTTTTGTAAAGGCGATTGTTCTCTTTATTTAGATAAGATTACGGACCAATGTTCTATACAAGTATTTTTCTACCACCAAGGCGATCTTGTTCAAGTTTTCACTTCTGTCGGCACTCCCGGTGTGCCACTGTTTTTTTTATCGTTTATTAATTACAAATAAAATACAAATCTTTTCTCTTTATAATATTAGTGTAGGTAGTGTAGACGTAGTTTCTTGAAGTTAAATTTTCTTTAGGCGCGTTGGGCATTTTTGAGATGGGAAAAATAATTGAACTCGCAACACCGTTACCAACACCTCATTTTTGTAAACGCGGTTGTGCTCTTTATTTATATTACATTACGGATCAATGTTCTATGCAAGTATTTTTACTTTAAATGTTTTGGAAGTTTTTTTTTTTTGCTAACGCGATTGTACTCTTTATTTAGATAAGGTTACGGACCTATGTTCTATACAAGTATTTTTCTTCCACCAAGGCGATCTTGTTCAAGTTTTCTTTTCTGTCGGCACTCCCGGAGTGCCACTGTTTTTATTTTAAAGTCTGTTCCGTGTAGCAAAAATGTTGAGAGTGCCTTTTTTAGTTGAGATTTTTATTAGATATACAATAAACACTGTCTTGTCTAGAAGAAAAGACTCAATATAGCTTTAATATCTCGAAGTTTTCGATAGACAGACTTTCTACTCTCAAATTAATTTTCCTTAATTCAAAATGACATTCATTAAAAGACTCAATTTATTTAGGCCAGCAATAATACACTAAGCCAACATTTATCATTACTGTCCGAAAAATCCAGTTTTCAGTGAACTAGAAAAAAGGTTTTAGAGTACGGATCCAGGCATAATCCTACTATTAACATGTGAAGGTTCTAAGGTTCCTCTTAAAAACATTTATAGAGAAAAGCTTCAAAGCCGAGTGAACATAAAAGAAATTGAACGAAACCTACTCTATAGAAAGTTTCGCGTTTGACATTAACCCTAGTACACAAAGGTGTTAAACAGTTAGGGTTGGGGTTCACATAAGGATTTGAATTAGGGTTCGGGCTCAGCTGCAAGAGACAGGTAAAACATAAATTTAGGGACCCTTTGGGGCACGTATTACAAAAGTGCCCTTCTGCCGGCCAGCATAAGGCGTTAATGTTGCTAAAATCGTGAAAGATAATTAATTATGGTGCTTTTCTTCGGGTTGTGGCCTTGGGCTAATTTGTTTGTTTTAGTTCGGAGATTTTTAGAAAACGTGTTAAAGGATTATGTTATCTATACATAGTATAAAACAAGGTCGTTTTTCGTTTGTCTCTGCTGTGTGACCTCTTAGATCTTCTAAACTCCATGATGGATTTTGATGCATTTTTGACCATAATTTAGAAATTTATTACGGAAGATTTATGTGTATTATTTGACTTAGCTTACATGCCACCATATCAGTATTTTGCATTCGTGTAAAGCAAGGGGGTCACTAGTTATATGTACCTATAAATATCATTGTTTTCAAACCGTAGCATTGTTACTCGTAAATAGCTAAATCTGGACGCAGTCTCCTAGAAATTGTTGTAATTTTTTGCACGACTCATAATGCGAAGCATTAGAGAGTGCTCTGCGATCGAAAATTTTGCTTTGCCTCCTTTCTGCAACTGTTTTCATTGTTACACTTAATGTTTATACCATTGTATAGATAATTTTATGGAGATTAATTTTGTACTTTTAAAAAATTGATTTAATGCAGCAGAAACGAAAATAACATCAAAATGGTTTTTCCCGTAAATCAAGTGAGAAACCTGAAAACATTGTCGCTTGCGAAAAGATCTATTAATTGCGTCAATTTCTTTTTGAACTTTATTGAAAATGACTCTTTTATTCAAAGTAATTTAATTATAATCAATAAAAAAACTAAATAATAGACTATTTATGTATGCTTTTTTGGTTGCTAGGCAACGGAATAGGGTCGAAATTTGGAAATATTTATATAGATAATTATTATCCATATAAATATTTCCAAGTTTCGACCCTATTCCGTTGCCTATTCGAGACTATTTATGTATGCTTTTTTGGTTGTTTTTTGGTTGATAATTATTATCTATATAAATATTTCCAAGTTTCGACCCTATTCCGTTGCCTAGCAACCAAAAAAGCATACATAAATAGTCTTTGACAGTACGTAAAGATTGTGAGGTGAGAAATATATATGGTACCCTTATTGATGGGTAAAAAAGCAGTCAAAACATACTACATGAAAAGTCGTTTAAATATTTTTCTGTTTTTGAATGAGCGTTATAAAACGTGCACTTTTGGATTTTCTAAATTATTTGCTATTTATTCAAGACGACATGGTTGTTACGAAAGAAAGGGGTTTTAATCGATGCATAACAACTTTGCTAATCAAGGACGTTAAAGTAATCTTTACATATTTACACGAACATTACTCACAAAACTGTAAACTTCGTCCAAACAGCCATTACCCGAGATTCCCCGGAACCCTTCCGAAACATTTAATGAAGCTGTCTTGCTTAAAAAATTATGCGTGTCGTTTAGAAGGTTATAAAAACGTTTTGTTACGTCACAGTAGCGTCAGTGTCGCAATTTATGTGACAACTTTCTGCGACACTTTTATTAATTAGCCGAGAGACTTAGGATGCGGTCACACGATGTGAGTTTGCTCGCAGCGAACTTGCTTTAACAACTCGGTGTATGCCTGTTACATGTAGCGAGTACGACTTATGCGGTTTATGCGAATATCTACCCACCATTGGTACTTTAAGCGTAGGAATGTCGTCTATCAGACCTTGTTGCTAATGGCTATTTGCTGTAAGTCACACAACTCGAGCGATGCTGCAATTCCAATGAATAGTGGCACTCGCGGCGATAAAATTAATCATGCTCATGTTCAATTCGACTCGCAACGGTTTTACTCATCATCATAATGCGTTGCGGGTATTGATGGGACTGTTCCGCTTCTGTTAGGGATGTTTGCTGATGCTCGTCTCGACTGCTTCTACGCTACGGCGTGAAAAAGATGCACTTCCCTGGTGCGCCGGGTGCGGTCCAGCCCCTACATTATACTGCAGTGTATTGCGAGCAGACTGGACTGTTTGTGTTTGAATCGCTGCTGCAAGCTTTGCACATCGGTATTGAGCTTGTAGCAGGGATTCTTATAACTATAAGGCAGTGTTAGATTAAGTGTGTAGGTTATGTTAACTAACATAGTTGTTAAGAAATATTGTTACTAACATATTGAGTCCATTGTTAATAAAATATAAATAAAAATAAAAATTATCATCCAGCTGAAAGACGTTAACTATTTGTCATAAATCTTTTCCAAGTATCTCCACATCATCCAGTCCTACGCTTCTAGCATTCTGTGGAATCCTACGACCTCCTCCAGGTCATCAGCCCACTACACACGCTGCGCCTTCCAGTATGCGGTCGCCACACTAAAACCTTTCGGTTCTATCAACTATCCGCGATTTTACTCGCAGCAAGTAATTTTTGTCGCAGCTAGTATTCACCCTGTGTGATCAAAGCTTTAAGGGCCAAGAGCTCTGAAGTTAATGGTGCCTTAACGGGGGCTAAAAACGGAAAGAGTTTGGTGACTGATGGCATCATTTCGTTGTTTTAGTTTAGTTTAAAAGGATCTGTTCCTTGCTAGGGGTGGGAATAATGTTCAATTTGAGCCTTTTTAGGGTGGTTCAAGATGGGGATCAGAAGCCAGCATATTAATTGGGTAAAGTAATTATTATGGGGTATAGTACTTATATTTTCTTAATGTCCCTCTGCAAACTTCGTGTTTCGTCAGTCGTCGGATTTCTATCAGTTGCCCTTTGCACTTTGTGCAGACCGGACGCTGTCAATCGACTTGGAAGTATATAGAGTTGTTAATACTTTTTTAGATTACTGTAATCTATTTTAAAAAAATAGAGGAAAGCTGCTAAAGTCGCAGGCATTGACGGGGTCCGTTAGGGCCAATGCCTGCCGGGGGTTCGAAGAAAACCAATAGGGAAATCGTGGCCCCCGGCAACAGAGCAACCGAAATAACACGGGTGGGTTTTAGTCAGTAAGAGTCTGACACGTCCTCCCGCTCCACCCAGAGCGGGAGAAGTTATTTGATAACTTCACACCCAAAAAAAAAAAAAAAAAGGCATGACAGATATGAAAATAGTTTAACAGCTCTATATAATTCAACCGGAAAAAAAAAAAAACAATAAAGTACTTAGTTCTGAATTCAAATTATTATACACGATAAATCTAGTAATTGATGGACATGGAAATTAGCATTCGTATGTATTCAGAAATGCGATGATTCCCGAGGGACATAAAGAAAATAGAAATACTTTAATTACGTATTTCAATGGCAAAGCTTTATTTTTTGTTTATTTATCTAGTTGAGGAGACAGATTTTTAAACTGTATTCCTTAATTACACCATTGCTCTGCTTCTCAAAATGTATGTTTAATCACATCATTATTGTTGAAACATAGCAGAGACCGATAAAACTCGTATAATGGTAGCGCAAGTTTAGACTTACACAAGTCTGCGTGACACCGAATGGCTCTGACACTCGAACTTTGCTGTGGCTAATTCATCCGACACACGTTAATGTATACTTGTACAAGTCCACTTTTGCGAAAGTATATCGTAACGTGTGTGGCCTACATTACCCACAACAAAGTTCAAGACAAATTACTCAACGCGTGGTCCTTGTGGTTGAGTAAACGATGGCGTAGCAAGCGTAGCGTAGACGTCACCTACGCGCTACGCCGTAGCAACATCGTAGCAGATTTTATACCAATTAATTATACACGGTGTAGAAAACAAAAATTATGATTGGTTTGACTAAAAACGTGCTACCTAAGTAGTCAGTTTGAATGAAAGGTTTTAAAATACAGTATGTTAGGGACATCGACACGCAAACTGTTACCATGAATTCAATAAACGACTGTTTAAAAAAAAAAAGAGCTGCGGCGGCCCAATGGCAACGGCCCCAACTTACGAGTTGTACGTTGTCGGTTCAAACCCAGGAAGGCGTTTTACTTTGTGTAAATAATTTCATCATCACTGCTCTCAAAACGGTGAAGGAAAACATCGTGAGGAAACCGGCATGTCCTAGAACCAAAAATTTGAAGACATGTGAAATGTACCAACTCGCACTGGGCCCGCGTGGTAGATTACAGCTTATTCCCTCGCGGGGAGACATTATAGGCATGAAATATAAAAAAAAAATATTCCATACATTTTGACCGTGTATGTATTGTAGTTTATTTAAAAAAATATTAAAACCGACCAGGCTTGTAACGTACAGTCCAAAGAATCATAATTTTGTTCTGCATAACAAGTATTATAGGTACCACTAGCATTTACTAGCTCTTAATCAATTTACCGAAATAAACTATACAGCATTTTGAATTTCATATCAGCGATCAATCAATCCATACAATATAGACTTGTTCACGTAATACTTCAAACGAAATCTGAACCGGCCCCATTAGGTATTTTCTACATTCCATCGGCATGGACCATGGAGTAGATAATAAGCATGGAGTGTTAATAATTATACTGGGGAAATGCCATGGCCAAATACTTGCAAAAACTCACCGTCTAAAGCTAGGGTTTCCAAGACTCCAGTGGCCGCCACATAGCGTCCGCAATTTACAGTCTAATGACGTCACTGAAACGTTATTTATGAAAGTTAGTGTGTTTCCCTAGAGAGTGGTTTTTACACCGTAAAGTCAAACCCGGGTGCCATTTTCATGACGGCCATCGCTCTTCTAATAAACCGTAGCTTTAGTCTAGGTTACCACCATCAAAGTAGGTTTTGATGGCGGTGTCCGTTTTATAAAATAAAACAATGTAAAGTTATTTTTTGAGAGACAAAATTTTAGCAGTGCTAGGTTATTTCGCTGATATTTTGAGAGCTTAAATTTAATTTTGTGATGTTTAATTATGATATGAAAATGAAAAAAGAACAATTTTTATTTTCATTTTATTTCCATCACTACGTCCTCGATCTTGTGTTTATCACCGAGAATATTGATTTGACACGCTTCTGTTGTATTACCAACTCGGTAATTTAAATTCAATGAAATATTCGTGGTACTCCATGATTTTCATATTCTTTGGTATTCGATATTCCAATATTGATGTTCTGTAAAATAATTTAAATGGAATTTCATGATTAAAATGTATCGAAACACGTTGCGTTTCTATCTATGAATTGGTTTTGCGATGCATATTAATGCATGTACGATGTTTCCATTTATTTATTGAATAGGCTCTTTTTAATCGATATTTTTTCAGGGAAATCACTTTTCATTTCAGGTTTTTAAAAACATTCGTAGGTACTATTGTTGCAGTTACAGAAAAATTTCAACGCTGTCAATACCAAGGTAAAAAAAAAAAAAACAATTTAGTCCGTCTTTCAGATAATAAAAAAAATTAGACACGTATTTTTTGCTTTATCATATTAATCAAAAATATCTTAGAAAACACGCATTAAAGTTGCGGAGTCACAACGTCGTATTAAATCTAGCAAGGCGTCATGCCATATTTTAACTCAATGTATCGCCGTAACCTTTCGATTACGTCAAAAAAGAAAAAATACGTGTCTAATAATTTTAATAAATCATTACATAATTGATAAAAAAAAAATTTGGACTCAGGCCTATTTTAATGATTAAAATCATAGAGAGAAAAAACTGTAGAAGCATGAGGAACAGGGTGTAAAATTCACTCATCCTCTATAAAAAGGGAGGATCCTCTGACCGGATGGGTGTTGTGTCTGGTGGGCAACTGCCCAACAAGTAATGTCGGGAAATTATAAATATGCTGATCGCGCGGTAAACCTTGCTTGCGCGATGCAAGTTGTATGCGATTGTATCAAATACCTATAGTTACGATGTGCACAGTAAAGGAAATCAAATTACCAACACAGAAATAATTTCTATACACTACACCGTTCCACAACACCCAAATATTGTAAATACCTAACATTCATCACACTAGTTGACCCAATTACCCAAATATTTTGCCTGAAAATTCAAGTTAAAACAACCCTTTATTTACAACAAATACAAAAAAAAAAAACAAAATGTCCCAACCGCACGTAGTGTTGTTCCAAAAAGTTTTCGACACAAAAATTTTAACAACGTGCGAATGTTAGTTCTTACAAAGTTTAATAAAATTAAAAACTACACTGGCCTTGTTAACGTGGGGTGAAAAACTAGGCCACATGTACTCTCGGGTCTTGTAATACGGTCCAACGCGGTGGTATGTTCAAAGTTTAACACTTATGCCCGTAAATATACGGCCCTCTATCACGTATAAAGCGGCCGCGGTCCGCAGGTGCGTTCGTTAGCACTGATATTTAGCAGTGACTAAAGTTTTGAGCTCTTAAGCTGGCTGTTTGTACACGTAAGGTTTGTTGCTAAAGTTATTTATTGGGGAAGTGACCGAAAGTGAGTATATTTGACATTGTATGGCACAGAACATTGAAGTATTTTATTTGGTTTTCTTAGGCTGGTTTCACAGTTGTCCGGGAGACCCGAACGGGCCATATGTACACGGGAGACCCGTACGGGTAGCGCCCGCAGTGCTCTGAAACGAAGGAGTTTATGAG
Source organism: Agrochola litura (assembly GCA_949152395.1). Classification (NCBI taxonomy): domain Eukaryota; kingdom Metazoa; phylum Arthropoda; class Insecta; order Lepidoptera; family Noctuidae; genus Agrochola; species Agrochola litura. Next base: position 6,284,230 of record OX424490.1, read on the forward strand.
AAATCCCGTGTTAATCAATCTACTCGTCTCGACTGTACTCCCGGAGCACGGGCGTTCCGCGTCGCTGTGAAGCAATGAATGAGCAGTGATGCCCAGCATGAGTGCGGGTTCAGGTGCGGGTTGCGGGTGTCGTTGTATGAGCTGTACCCGGAACGGGTTGCGCACGGACCAATCCGCGTCGCTGTGAAACAATGTACTAGCGCCTAACGTGTGTCTCCGTTCCGGGAGCCCGAACGGACGGCCCGTACGGGTCTCCCGGACAGCTATGAAACCAGCCTTAAGCTGGCTGTTTTTATATGTAAGGTTTATTGCTAAAGTTATTTATTTTGGAAGTGACCAAAAGTGAGTATTTTGACATTGTATGGCACAAAACATTGAAGTATTTTATTTGGTTTATACAAAGAAAAAACCACCTCCTGTTTTTGAAGTCAGTTAAAAAGCAGCCTTTCCTTTTACAGATAAAAAGGAACGGCTGAATATTGTTCATTTTATTTTTATATCTTGTGTTCACTAACACAAGTCTTAAAATGAAAAATATCAGCATCAAACTAACCTTTCAAAATACACAACACAAACATTAAATGACCACTAACAAAATTAACACCTAATGCAAACCGAGCCCCTAAAAACTAAACCCAGTAACCGCAACGGTCACGTTCACAACACTATCCCACACAAACAACAACTCCATAGATATCTCTCGTATGTTCAGAGATAAGCACCACTTTAGACTTTGTCTAGTGCGGTGAAACACACTAATTTTCACACCCTTTCGAGGTAAAAAATGCGTTACGAGCACCCTTTTTGCGGTTTTTGATGCACACTTTGCTCCGAGTAAGAGATTATGTTGATTTCTGTGGGCAAAAATGGAAATTCTATATTAGGAACAACATTATTTTCTGTTGCCAGTGACCCCATGAAGGTGGTTTATTGGTATGTGTTTTGGGTTTCCGTATTAAAGCTGAAAATATGAAAACTACTTTTTTTATCAGATTTTTTTCTCATGGACTAGCATATTGCATGTTAACGATTTTATTTGCATTAATAATTTTACTCGTTGGTGTAGTGTTCGCAAGCGTTACTGCTGAGCATGAGGTAGTAGGTTCGAATCCCAGGTCAGGCGAAGTTTTTTGGGGTTTTTCCATCAGGAATTTCTCAGTAGCAGCCCGGAGTCCAGATCTGTGCCCGGTTGATGGCAATAGGCTTGCACCTTATTACATGATTCAAATTCAAAATATTTTATTTCACATAAACCTACAAGGGCACTGATGAAACGTCAGAAGCTAGGTGCACGGTTCCAATTGGTCGCTTCCTATGGAGAAGAGCCGGCAAAAAACTCCACGGTTATTCTTTTAAAAATAAACGGTTTCTACAATGTTTTCAAATTACAGTGTTAATAGGTATTAGAGGACAGTGTAGGCCTATCAACAAGTACCAGGTACTTAGAAAAATATACGCTATATAAAATATATGCTTTCCGAGACTCCTCCGTGCCTCGCGAAGCACGTTAAGCCTTTGACAGTCGTTACGGGTCGTCAGAATTCTATGAAGCATGAATTTCTAGAAAATAACTGAACAGGATCTCTGTTGATAGAATATACAGAAGAAGAACAGAAGATACAGAACACCAATATAATTTACCGTTGAATTTTGTGTTATTTGTGTTTTTGAAGTGAAAACTTCTAGCAAGTTAGGCATTTTTGAGATGGGACTAAACCATTGAACTCGCGACACCGCTACCGATACCTCATTTTTGTAAACACGATTGTGCTCTTTACAAATATTACGTTACGGATCAATGTTCTATGCAAGTATTTTTACTTTAAAGGTTTTGGATTCGTTTTTTTTGGGACCGTGATTGTGCTCTTTATTTAGATAAGGTTACGGACCAATTTTCTATACAAGTATTTTTTTTTCAAGTTTTATCGTATTCAAGTTTTCATTTCTGTCGGCACTATCGGAGTGCCACTGTTTTTTTTTAAATTAAATGAATATTAAGTATGTAAGTTCAAATATTTCTACAATATCAAGCATAGGTACTAATTTGTAGATCTATATCTTATCTTTACCAAATATAAAGACGAATTCAAACAAAAACCGATGAATCAGCAAAGTCCTTAAACATAAATCTAAAAGTTTTTAATAAAAGAATCCTTCATCAATAGCTTTTATATGGATTTATCCAAGTGTTAATTTTCAGAAAACTATCCAAGAAGTAGCGTTACTGTTCACTGGAGTGAAAATAAATCCTCCGACGTTACATTGTTGAAACATTTTATGATGTCAAATGTACAACTTGTTACATTTTAATATAAAATACAATGTAACTTTTGGCTTTAGGTTTTAGGGGCCATTCCTTAACTTTTAATGTTATTATCATCTTATAACTGAATATATATATGAATATGTAAATCGCGATATCATGAAATAATATATATCAGTTATAACGTTGTTACTGGCTATCGCCCTCGGTTTCACTTGCATTCAAGACATACCAGTGCACGTCCCCCGAATAACAAGTAAAATATCTATACGTCATTTCTAAAAATAAATACGATTGAAGTTTCTGTTTATAATGTAAAAATAACAGCTTTTTACTAGGTAAATGCATATCCTATACTATTAAACAAGCAATATTTGTATGTATATTTTTTTTATTTATATATTTGTACTTATTCACGTTCTCAAAATCGGCTATAACGATTTCGAGGCACTTACGAAGGCGAAATATCGATCTAGCTAGGTCTCGTATCTAGGAATATTAGTTTTCTTCGTATTTTCACCCGAGCAGACCTCGGTCGCCTAAAGTTTAGAACAAGATAATGAATAATGACATGACATTATTTATATTAGAATAATGATCATTGCAGCATGGAATTAGTAAGTACCTACTATCATGGCATTATGAAATTTGTGGGTACCTACCTATACTATATAAGTATTGTCTATTTTCACCAGAGCAGAGCTCGGTCGCCCAGGTGCTGAAGGTATATACGGTACATAAAACAAAGTAACATTTAAAAAGTGTTTGTTTGTCTCTCTGTTTGGTCCGGCTAATCTCCGAAACGGCTGAACCAATTTTGACGAGACTTTCACTAACAGATAGCTGATGTTATAAGGAGTAACTTAAGCTGCCTTTATTTTAGAAAAATATTTATTAACTTACTAAAACAAGCTGTGTCATTATCATTAGGCCTCCATTCTACTGACATCGACTTTAATCAGCAGCCATGTGAAGAAACTCTCGTGATGCCATTACGTTAAGTAGGTGAGACTACAAAGTTCCAATCTTATCAAATAATTAAAAACTAATTAAGATACTGTAGGCTCAAGCAGCAAGACTTTAATCAAATATAAATCTAACTCAATGTTGATATATTGCAGGGGGAGTTCGGAAAGTAATCGCTGTTGCTAAATTTATGTGTTGAAATTTATTCTTAAGGGATTAAAGATAGGTTTTGGTGATTTGATTTTAAACATTGGTACCAACTGGGGAGACTTTGATCAAAAGGGATAGCCCTGAGCAGTGCACCACGATATACCTAAAGCGTGGTACAGCGTTCTCGGTCAAACTATAGCAGTAATTTTGAAGTGTGTGCGTGTTCTAAGTTAATGAATAGGCCAAGCTTTAGTTTATTATCCGAGGAAGTACCTTTTTAGGGTTCCGTAGTAAACAAGGAACCCTTATAGTTTCGCCATGTCCGACTGTCTGTCTGTTCGTCCGCGGTCACTAGAAAGCTGGAATTTGGCACGAGTATAGAAAGCTGTAATTTGGCACGAGTATATTTAATAACCACGCCGACAAAGTCGTAAAATAAAATTAGGTAAAAATTTTTTTTTAGGATACCTCCCCTACCCGTAAAGTGATGTTTTTTTTTCTATCCCGTGGTGTGGGGTATCTTTGAAAAGGTCCTTCAAAAACATTATGAGGGTGTGGAAACCATTTTTGGGTTCAGGGATTCGTTTGCGAAATATTAAGCTTTAAGCCCCCTGCCAGCTAAATGGTTGGTTTTGGATATCTGAAAAAAATCACGGCAATAGTTTATATTACGAAATTAAAAGGAAAACTATCACAGCTAAGTAGGCTCTACAAGTTAACGAGTAAGAATCGACCAACTAATATTTGCAGTTGCAAAAACATGTTTTCCCATATATTCTGTATGGGAGAACACGTTTTTCAACTACAAAGTTAAGTTTGTTTTTGGGATAAATTCATCCCAACTACGGAACCCTTCATTGTGCACCCTTCGCCAGTTTTTTATCGAGTATTATTTATTTTTTATACAACAGGTAATGCTTAGATACAATAGAAAATTATTATACAACTAACTATTACCTAATAAAATAAAAATAAAATAACCTAGGTAATAAGGGCTGGTATCCGCAACTCCACGTCAAAGCGCGTATTTTGCGTACGGATATAATAACCTAACCTAACTAAAACTATTAACAAACTAAAATATGGCGTCGCAAAATTCATCCACATCGCTGTCGACTGGTAAATAATGTAACCCAATGTAAGAAGTTTCCTAACAACAAATTGTTAGATTTTCTAATGGAAACCATCTTCTAGTCATGAATTTTAATTTCAACATGAATGATGTACTTAACCAATATTTTGCACGATATTTTGATTGAAAAGTGTGTCAGTGTAGTTACTTGCCCGTTCTTCTCCATAGGAACCTACTACACTTTGAAATGGGTAACTAGCTTAATCTTTCTGACTGACCGATCTCTTGACAGTTCAAAAGTGTAAATGATTTAGTTTGAGTTTGAATACGAGTACGTGGAAAGCTGAAAAAACGTGCGCAACATTTTTACGTTGGCTTAGCGTTGCATATAAAATGTGTGAGTCCAATCACGCCACATCACGCTACAGCACCATATACACGAGGATTTATTCAAGCGATTAAAAAATATATCTCTTCAAATTGCACATCAGGATATCAGTCCGTAGTTATTAAGGGGTTTATTTATTAACGTTGCTAAACGTAAAGTGACGTTCAAACGTTAAAAACGTGTGGCTAAACAGTCTAGTAACTTTAAGCAACTTTTATAAATAAACTCCTAATTGTTTAAACTCTTTAATCAGCAGTGATAGCCTAGTGGTGTGACCATCGGGCTGCAGAGTTCGAATCCAAGGCACCTCTGACTTTTTGGATTCATATGCGTATTATATATATCACTTGCTCCAACATACACAAGAGACGTGGCACGGGCGAGGCAACGCTGCGGCGCGGGCGTTGTGTGTATGTTCCGCGCCACGTCGTTCCTATACATTTTGTATGAAATATGAAACGGGCGGCGTAACGCCTGCGCCGTACCGTCGCCACGCTATTTGTGTATGTCCCGCGCCTTAGTGACTGTGCTGCTGGTGTGCTCATTATAAATAAATAAGACAGCCTCGTTGGTCTAGTGGTCACAAGTGCTATTATTGCTGAGCATGTGATCCCGGGTTCGATTCCCGGGTCAGGCAAAGTGTTATTGGGTTTTCCATCTGGAATTACTCAGTAGCAGCCAAGAGTCCGGATTTGTGCCCGGTTGATGGTAATAGGCTCGCCCATATTACATGGGACTTGAACATAACTGGCGAAATGTGGATATTTTAAGGGTATACCTCTGCCTAACCCTTCGGGAAAATACAGGCGTGATGTTATGTTATGTTTAAATAGGAAATTGGAATCACTTTTACACGTCACATTAAAAAAAATAAGCTAGATGAGTTCGGCGTTTCCTATCTGACTACTCTAAGATGAAAAGCTGAAACTCAGAGGTCGCAGTCTCTTTTAAAGTCCAGATATAATTTTGGTTAGGCCATATGAGGATCATGTAGATTAGTCTCTGAAATGGTCTATGGTCGAAAGAACCACACAGATAAGAGTGGACCTGTACAGTCAGTGCAAGCATTTTGTTAGTAATCGTGTAGTTAAACTCAGAACTTAGGGAGCTCAACTCGACGATACAATACCAAAAGGACTTTTGGGTAGGCCGCATAAACTACTTCCAGATACGTCATTTTCTACGTTTATATAAACTATTTATTCCCTTTGCTAAAGTTTCCTAGAACTAAAATAGCAAATAGAAGCAGATTTGCAAGCCACGTCACCTATCACAAAGGCGATACATCAACCTTTACCAAACCCGAATATTCCGAAGACAACCCATTACACATTGATACGAAGGTACACCTACAAGAAAAAATAAAGCCCAATATTTTTTTCGTCGCCGAAAATACAACAAGAAATCGCTTTTCCCACTAAAATTTTGCAAAAGCCTTCGGAAGGTTGACGTCTAACTAGATACCCGTAGAAATTTACGGCCTGATAAAACATGGCCAGGATATATGGAGCTCTCACAACAAATCACTTTGCCCGCATAGCGCTGGAGCGCTTGATAACAGCGAGGTTAGGAGGGTCAGCTTGGAATGGTCGTTGTATAAAACTTGTCTGCCAAATGGATTACCTCGATTAAGTATGAGCGACCCCTGACCCGTATAGGTGGATGCATGATTAGTTCCAATCCTCAGTTTTATGGCAAAGCTGAGGGATTTAGTGCATACCGTTTTATTTCTGCATTTATTTTGAATACAGCACTCGGTCTGCAATTGGTCTTGTGGATTTATGTTTATTAGAAACTGGATTTGTTGAAACAAAACAACTTGAATTTGTTTAAGCGTTCAAGCATTATCTGCCAAGCCTTTTCCCAACTATATTGGGGTCGGCTTCCAGTCTAACCGGATGCAATTGAATACCAGTATTTTACATGAAGTAACTGCCTGTCTGACTTTCACAACCCAGTAACTGGGTAATACGATACCCCTTGATGAGACTGGTTGTCAAAGTTTTAGGTTTCTGATGACTCGGTACGACTGTCAAAGACCTAATAATGACAGCCGGGACCAACGGCTTAACGTGCTTTCCGAAGGCATGGAGTTAGGGTCACCCATCCACGGGCTGACCGCGGCACGTGTAGCTTAACCTGATCGATCGACACGTGCGGCTGTTAGCCACGGGCCCTTCGCTCTTGTTTTCTCGTTCAGTGAGGATTGGAATTCATTTTTCCGTTAGTTAGAAAAGTTTTTTTTTTGTTTTTCCTGCAAATGTCGTTATCGTAAGGCAGACAAACTCACACAGACTTTACTGAGAAAACTTTTTCCATCGTTAGAGTGATGCGAATAATCTGTCAGTTCAACGGGATTTATCTCAGTGCACCGTCTTCCGGGAAAAGCTATTTATTTCCGCAATCTCGTCACGCAACAAATTAAAAGTTTTCAATGTTGTTTTTAAAAACCGCTTACTCAACGAGATAAAATTACGAAATTTTAAAAATGTCGGAATAAAAGTTATGGCGTTTGCAAGATAGTGACGTTCGAAAGGCATCTACAGTTCATTTTTTAATCCCAGAGTCCAATTTGACAGGTGCAAATGTCAAACTCGAAATTAAAAAACAAACAACAATCACTTGAAATATCAAATTAGTCTCTAAATTACTCATTTGGCAGTTTTTGGCCTGTTTTGGAGTTCATTATGGTCTAACCATAATGAACTCCAAAACAGGCCAAAAACTCAAAGAGATAAAATCACAAAATTTTTAAATTCACAAAATAAATGTAATGCTGTTTGCAAGGCAGTGACTTACGAAAGGCATCTAACTAAATTACACATTTATCTTCACGACAGACCATAATGACCTCCAAAATAGGCCAAAAAAAACATTTTAAAGAAAAGTGATTCCGTACAGCAGCTTTTCCTGTTACTTTACATTCTCGCAGCGATGAAAAATGGCGCGGAACCTCAAACGAGACTTCGACACATTTTCCTCATCCAACTGTAAAAACTTCAAAAGAAATATCGATGTACGAAGGCCGCCATTAATTTGGGTTAAATAAAAAAATGGCCGCGAGGAGGCATGTGCCGCGTCAAACGGGAGGGCATAAATTTTTCAAAAGGGGCCATTTGGAACACAGGCACCGTTTTTTGCATATCTGAATGTGTCCAATTACAGAAAGGGCTTGTTTCGGTGGTGGTGCAAAGCTGGAGCGAAAAAGATAAAAGATAACGAACTTTGCACTGCTGTTTTTGGGATTGTTAGGTCAACGTCAAGGTCAAAACTTATAACAAGGTATTCTAAGCGTCAACTGGGTAGTTGTAGTCAAATTAATTGTTTGTCAGATTGACAAACTACTTCAATTTAACGTGTTATAGCCATACCACTTTTTGTACTGACTCTAATTGTATATTTAATTATCTATACTAATATTATAAAGAGGTAACATTTGTTTGTAAGTTTGTATGTAGGGGGTAATCTCCGGAAGTAATGAACCGATTTTAAAAATTGTTGCACTGGTAGAAAGCTACATTATTCGTGAGTGCTATAGGCTATAAATTATAAAGATATCATACATATTAGCCGAACTATCTCAATTTTTGTCTAGCCAGGCGGAAAAAAATAGCTCTTGAAAATCATCAGCGGCTCTCGAGGAATAGAAAAAATATTTCGCAAGCACGCGCTGGGGAATCTAGCTCCGAGCATTCACAGCGGCTTGCTAACCAAAGCTGGAGAACATTGCAGGTCCGTGCTCGGGAATCTAGCGCTGAACGTGTATGCAATAAAAACAAAACCCTCCTTTTGGCAGTCAGGAAATAAATCATAGCACTCAGTACTAACCGAACCACACTCATAATTTCATCACAAGTTAAAATGTTTACCGCCCAACGAAGTGGGCACGGGTCAGCTAGTTGACTATATTTTTGCACTCGACTCTAATTTTATATAAGAAACTGTCATTCACAATTAATTTAAAATTGCCAATTTAATTAATAACGTATAAATATTTTGTACGCCGAGTAAGGCAAAACATGTTGGACTGGTAAAACTATTTTTTCCATCTATATGTTTGAACAAATAAATTTATCTTTATCTTTATCAGACAACTGTCAAAGAATGACAGTTATGATTTGAATACACGGGCAATTTAATTTAGTATCTAGTCAATTTGGTATACAATTAATTTTCTTGACTTTACCTACGGTAGATAATAAAACACACATACAGGTCGAGGCACGAGTCGTGAGCACAGCTCGCGCATGTTATACTTTCGGCCAATGACAGTAGCCGAATGACACGCGAAAGGTCCAATAGACCACGAGTGCATCGACTGACGAACCAATCACGTGCGGCTCGGCTTCTGCATCCCGCCAAACAGACCGAAAAATAACTACTGCGCAGTGTCAGTTTGTGCTCACCACTCATACCTTATACTGTACCTACTTCTCTCCAAAAAATCTAAGAATACTTTTATGAGTGTCTTCACTTGTGTATAATTTTATTTCCTGACCACAACTTTTGAATCATGTAGATATGAAAACAAAAATGATGGAGAAGCAAGCAACGCAAAAATATAAAAATTTCTTTCTCGCCTATTCCTCAGTATGAAGCGACTCTCGGGTATTGCAAGACACTTCTGCACTTGTCTGTCATACTCTAGTACGCATCAAAGAGCACGAAATTAACTAAACAACTCGACAATACCGCCGTATACCCGCTACTTGTACCCCAGTCATGCGGTTGGAGTAATATGCGCATAAACCCAAGAGCTTTATGTGATATCCGCGATATTATTGTTACGGGAGATGGCTGTTAACTTACTTTTGTCGACGTCGCGATTTAATGTGTACACTCGCTTATGATGACTTACATGTGCAGTTGGAGAATACCTAGGGGATAATTTGCTAGTTCAGCTGTTTTATAATACAGGTTGTGCATTTTTTGCGGCGATTTTAAATATTTTAGTTTACCTGTGCGATTACCCAGTAGTTAAGGCCTGTCACACGACGTTTTGGGTTCAAATACGATCAAGTACAATGTGACATTTTCAATTTTTTAATGGACTTTCTGAGTTTAACTTGGAAATTACGAACATCGATGAAGGAAAAACATCGTGAATAAACCTGTAACTTATCTACACTAATATTGTATAGAGAAAAGATTTGTATTTTCGTTTGTATTTTAATGAATAAACTCAAAAACTACTGATCCGATTTAACAAATTCACTAGTAGAATAATATATTATCACTGTGGAACATAGGCTATAATTAGTAGATGCGGAAGCTAATAGTTGATATATGTCTGAAATCGCACACCCACCTAGATCAAACGAAGTGACAAATGTTCGTGCCTTCTCTGTATGAGAAGAGACCAGTGTTAATAATCCTGTAACTTTTATGTTTTAGGGTCAACAGAAAATATGACTTATATAGACTCTATGAAGTACCTTAAATCTATTGTAACCTAAAGGCTATGGAGGACTTCACTAATACGAAATATTGGAAGATGCAGGTGACTAAACAAAGGATGAATTGTAAAACAAAAATAAATAAATATGGCACACAAGTCGCCATATTCGATCTGCAGGAAGGATTCCGTTGTAAACAAAATTTTTGATTTTGCAATCATAACTGAAATTGTTGAGAAAAATATAAATACTCAGCAAGTAACAAGTATATCAAAAATACAACGACGAAACAATTTTTCGATGCTATTAATTACCAAATTGTTTGGCGATACCAAACAATTTGGTAATTAATAGCATCGAAAAATTGCCAACCGAAAACCACCCGTATTAATATATTTCCTACTGTTGATACAATGCTTTTTACACTTACGTCTGTGGCATAATAAGTAGCTAGCCCCTCTTCATTTTCCTTCTTTTCAGACACTGAGCAATCAGTCTTATAATGATTTTGAAAACGCTTCCTTAGGGTGCATCAAGACCGCGGTAGATCGACGTTGATGCTCTGTTCAAAATGTGTTTACCTCAAAACACATAATTTTATCGTCTTAAAATAATAAAAATGTGGTTGCACTCTTATTAATTTTAACCTACCTGTCTACTTGCATTTAGAATTTACTCGCAATAACTACGAAATTCGAAATGCTAATTACAAATCTGCCTAGCTTTTTCCCAACTATGTTGGGGTCGGCTTCCAATCTAACCGGATGCAGCTGAATACCAGTATTTTACATGGTGCGACTGCCTATCTGACCTCCACAACACAATACGATACCCATTGGTAAGACTGGTTGCCAGACTTTCGGGCTTCTGACGACCCGTAACGATTGTCAAAGATCAACGAATGACAGTCAGGACCAACAGCTTAACGTGCTTTCCGAGGTACGGAGGAGTCTTTATATGTACAAATGGCCACCCATCCACGGACCAATCCCAGGCAAGCGTAGCTTAACCTGATGGATCGATCCGTGCGGCTGTTACTACTTGGCCACGAGCTAATGCTAATTAAAATTTTCCAATAAAAAAACGAAGAATTTATATTCTTTTTTTAAAAACAAAGAACGACGTCTCTTCTAGAAATTAAATTAAGGTCGCATCTGTATTTAATAGCTGAGTCACCTCGACTATAAAATGCTACATAAAGAATATTTAATAGTTTTCTTTTTAAGACCAACAAATTGCTTTCTTTTGAAATAGCTTTTAGCAATATTTGAATAAAAACTTAAATCATATTTTCTTGGTTATTTTTTTCATTTTAATCAGCATCTCTTTTAGCGTTAAATTCAAATATGTTGCTTGTTGGTATAGCCAACTCCACACAGACCATACATTTACCCTTAAATCGCAATTTGTCTGCATACGTCACTAGGGAGCTTTAAACCGAAAACGCTCGCAGTTTAAACATGCCACAAGATAATTATTTATAGTTAAATGGCTGCTCTGGTTTTCAAGATTAGATCAGACCTTGTTATTACATGGTTTTTATACTCTATTTTCATATTCTCTTTATCAACGTTGTTCAAATAGATTACTTGTTTAGTCTCTGTTACCACAAGACCAATAAAGGGAACAAAGGGCCGGGAAAATTACCTTGTCAATCCCTTGACGCTTGAGAAAATGTAGACCTAAAGCGTCAGTAGTTTTCGAGGTAACTATTATGGTAGTATTATTAATACTAAAGGAAAAATAAGGATGATGTTCGCTTTTATTAAAAGCCAGTTTAATGAAGATTTTTGAAGGGAAATCTTCTTTAGGCGCGTTGGGCATTTTTGAGATGGGACTAAACCATTGATTTCGCTACACCATTACGACACCTTATTTTTGCAAACGCGATTGTGCTCTATGCTTATAAATTAGGTTACGGATCAATGTTCTATGCAAGTATTTTTACTTTAAAGGTTTCGGAAGTATTATTTTTTGTAAACGCGATTGTGCTCTTTATTTAGATATGGTTACGGACCAATGTTCTGTACAAGTATTTTTCTTCCACCAAAGCGATCTCGTTCAAGTTTTCACTTCTGTCGGCACTTCCGGAAGGTCACCACTTTAAAAAAAAAACTTAAATTGGCGTTGGCAATAATAAATCATCATCTTAGTATTCTAATGACAGATTCTTTTCCTCTAGGAAAATATGTTCATTATATCACAGATGGTTCACTCTGCATTTTAGTAATGAAGCTACAAGTACGCGGCGGGCTCGACTTGTCGGGCCAATTCAGTGAGTGTAACGTAGTCAGAAGATCTAAGAGTTACGCGATAGAAAGAGAAGCAACTTCTAGGTTATTTTTTTTTTTCTGTATTAATAGGAATTGACGTTCTTAGTAATTGATTACAATCTAGCCTAATAGACTAATAAGCAATTTAATTCTAACTTAATATTTTATGAGATAGATTATGTTATATCTAAGAATAGTGTCAATTTGCACTTTTACACAAGGTCAATTTCGTAGCACTTTCTTAGGGTCTGATAATTGGTAAAACACTTTGTTCTTGTGTTATATGTATAGCACAGCATTGTTACTATTTATTAATTCACTATTTACACACTACACTAACTCAAATGGTTTAGTTCTCTTTAACCTACGCACTTCTAGGTGAATATAACTGTAGATAATTAGTGCTGTGCGAACTGAATTGCACTTTACTGTGTCTTAGCAAGAGTCGCTTTTTTAGGGTTCCTTAGTGAACAAGGAACCCTTATAGTTTCGTCATGTCCGTCTGTCTGTCTGTCTGTCCGCGGTCTAGCTCCGAGACCCTTAGTACTAGAAAGCTGTAACTTGGCATAGGTATACATATTAATCACGCCGACAAAGTGTTAAAACAAAATTATGAAAAAAAATTTTTTAGGGTACGTTTCATACACGTAAAGTGATGACTTTTTTTTTTAACCCTTGGTTTGCGATATCATTGGAAAGGTCCTTCAAAAACATTGTGAGTTTCTGAAAACCATTTTTGGATTCAAGGATCCGTTTGCGAAATATTAAGCTTTAAAGTACTTATTTTTGTTAGAGTCAAGTGTCCCCCCCTCTGCCAGCTAAATGGTTAGTTTTGGATGTGTGAAAAAGTCACAGCAGTAGTTTATATAACGAAATTAAAAGAAAAACTATCATAGCTAAGTAGGCTCTACAAGTTAACGAGTAATTATTGACCAACTTAACTTTGCAGTTGCAAAAACATGTTTTCCCATACAAATACTCAAGTTAAATAATATGAAACGCAGCTAACAAATCTCATAATATAATTAAATTAAATATCAGCGACTATGTACCAAAAATCCAATTCTACAGATGATATTCTCTGGGCAAAGTCAACATTTGCAATGTAATTAGAACATAGCTGAAACTGCGGACATTACTCGTAGCTAAAGTGAATCCACATAAGAGTTAGGTAAAGTATCAAACTCTAAGTCAATTTGTTGAACAAACACCATTTGTCTTCTACGAACAGCACCGGACTAATGCAATGTTACCGGACTCCGGACTCCAATGTGCTTCCGTGAAATTAGATTTCAACCTATTTATTTCTGTGGAAAGATTTCGTTGGTTACGTCATATGAAAGTTTTGATATCGAAATTGGTACCTACCTTTGCTTTTTGCAAATAAGTTTCATACTTTTGGGCTAAAGATAATTGTGAAAATAATAACGACTGAGTTTACGTAAAAGTTAATTCTGAAAGTTAAATTAATGTACACATAGATTTAATTTAATATATGAAACACGACCAAAATGAACATTATTCATACAACGTTAATGTTTTTGACATGGAAAAGACAGCAGCTTCTAAAGTCTTCAAAAGAGAAGGACACTTGGGACTTTCTTGAATAATTTCACGTAATCTTTTAATTTATTTCCTTTCACATAATCTTCTGAAATTACAGAGTTACATATTTATAAATTATTTTTATCATCGCTAGATCCAGACTTGCCTTTAGTCTCAATGCCATATTGGTTCAAAGTGCCTTCTCCAATTTACCAAATGTATTTGAGTCTGATTGAACTAAATGTTTGCCAATAGTCTGGCTGCATTCGTCTGCAGGATTTGGCGAGCCACTAAAAGCTTTGTTAAAATTTGGTTTGAATTTAACAGTAGCTAAATTTGTGTTTGCAAAAGTAGACAAAGATTAAATGGAATATTTGAATGAATAAAATTAGATAGAGCTTGGAACGGTAGTCTGTGTAATTACATTACGTTTGAGCACAGATATAGATATGAGCCAAGTTTTGTTCGCATGACTGCACTGACCGTAACATTATTTTTAACATTAGATACCCAAAAGTCTTTAGTGAAAAAAGAAAATTATTTAACGATAGGTTTCGAAAAATTGCAAGCTGCATAGACTTATGAACAGACTCTTTTTATCTGAAAAGATTTACTACATGAGTAAATCACATTACCATACTAGTACCCGGGCGACCGAGCTCTGCTCTGGTGAAAATACAGAATGCTCATTTAATTATATATACTAATTCCATACTGCCATGATAGTAGGTACTTACTAATTCCATGCTGCAATGATCATTATTCTAATGTCAATAATGTCATGTCATTATTCATTATCTTGTTCTAAACTTCGGGCGACCGAGTTCTGCTTGGGTGAAAATACGGAGAATACTAATTTTCCCAGATTTAAGACCCAGCTAGATAGATTTTTTGTCCCCGTAAACCCCTTTATTGCAACTTTCATCGGAATTGAGAACGTGAGTAGGTACAAATATATGTAGAAACAAATATATATATATACAAATATTGCTCGTTTAATAGTATAGGATGACGTGGGAGACGAAAGACATACAAATCTAGACCAAAGGATACCACGCTACTTAATTAAAGATTACATTATGTTGATGACATAACTTCCATTATAGCTTGTCCAGTCTGAAATGACGCGACCCACTACCGTATTTTACGTACATTAAATGCGGTAGTGGGGGTATACCTTGTAGCGGTTACACCGCCACATACAAACTACGCATCATAGACATGACGTCATACAAATCCTGCATCGCGCAATTAGAGTTTACCGAGCGATCGACATATATGTACAAGATTCCGACTTCAAACCGTTGGGCAGTTGCCCGCCAGTCACAGCACCCGTCTAGTCGGAGGATCCTCCCTTTTCTATGGTGGATGAGTGAACTTTACACCTTGTTCCTCGTACCACTAAAACCTTAGTGCAAGCCGCATACCCCTGTATATTTTAATTATCAAACATTCCAGAATTTTTCATGACAGTGAATGCTTGAGTTCACAAAATTATTCAAAACTTGATCGTTTCGTAAGGTTTTGTTTCAAAATCAATTTTACAACCAGCGTGTGCAATATTGTTTAGCAAGAGTTCAAGTTTTCATACAAAAGCATCGAGTTTAAATCTATTTAAATTTCCGTACACCACGTTTAGTGTTTCCCAAGGTATTCACACGCGGTAACGAGTTTGACGTCATATACTTGTTTCTGAAAACTTCTTTGGTCACACGAGAGTTTCCAGGGTAACAGGGTATGACCCAATTTCAAAGTAACTACTATAACATTTTCCACACCTGCTAAATGTAGTAGTTTTGCTGTTTTAACATGCCAAATAATTTTAATAATTATTGTTAGGTCAACAGTTCGTGTTTGTTGGGATTTGGAGGTAAAACCGAATTTAGAAGCCGTTATTATAAATAATTTTCAAAAATATTTTCTTATATTTCAAAGGGTCACCTTTGAGTCTATTGATCATAACTATTGAAAAAATACCTTGTTCAGTATTGAACAACATTATATTAAAACTACGTCTTTCCCCAAATATTAATATTTGATAGCGAGTCAACCCTAAACTTCTTAGTCCAAAAAACCACTCTAATGGACGGTAACAGACATCAAAATCGCTTAGGGAGATCCCGAAAATCTGGCATCTATTTCATCGAGTACCATATAATCGGATGGCAGGAAGGCAATATTACTTATCGGGACATGTTTACTACCAGTCACCTGTGCAGTAATGTAAGGATGTGCGGATTCAAAATGTTTGTCGATAGTTCTATCTATCTTGTCTTCGAGTTCAATTTCTCTTGCAGGCACTATGTAAGCGGTTCAAGTACTAAATCCGTTAGTGTCAACGGTACCATTGCTAAATATGTTAGTGTCACAGCTTCGATGCATAAGAAACGGTATCGCACTCACGTTGCGTTTTCGAGTTGATACAATTTGAAAATCATTTAAAAGCTACTAAAGCGAACATACATAACATTTAAATTGGATTCCAAATCAGTCTCGCATTCAAAATATTTATGAAATTTAATTTCATTTTAATTTCATCACTTTAAATATTTAAATTGCATTCATTTTAACTTTTCATTAAACCGAAAAGTCTTTTTGGGTAAATTTTCGATACAAAGTATAAATTCACAGTCATAATTTACTAGTCGTGTATTTTCTGATACATTCAATTCAATTAAAATGTTACAAGGGTTTTATTCAGTGTCAGGCCATTGCAGTTTAAATTTTAAATTTAATTTAATTTAAAATATTGAGGGAACATTAATTATACATCTGTATTCATTAAGAGACGTCATGAATTGTTTACTATTGAATCATGGCATACTGAACAAACAGATACTGATTGAACTGAACTAACATAATTGAGATACTAATTCGCATATCAAGATATCATGCCAATACACCAAGCAATCCATCCGTTATGTCAGTGTAAACAAAGCCTCTATGTCAAACATACATGCCTTTCAACATCAAAGAACACACAAATTCACAAAAACCCTCTGACCTGGGTAGTATCTATGACAAAGTGACTTTGTTACCTCAATTTCAACAAAAAGCATCAAAAATATACGTTACATAAAAGGCAGCAGACTTCTACCAAAAAACATTTTCAGCCATATCCGTTGGCATATAATAACATCATCGACATATGTCCGTGCATCACTTTGGTAGAACCCAGCGGATGCGTCCTTAACATGATTAGCTATGTAACTCTGTCCTCTGCTCCGTTGCGTGTGAACATTGTTGATTTTATACGTATTAGTAACTGTTGATTAACTCTTCAACGAACTCGTGGGTTGATTAAAGTGTTTTAGAGGATTAAAGAAGCGGATACAGTGGATGGTTTTCATCAGTTTAAGGTCAGACTGCTTTATAAAGATCATTTTGCTGACTCACCTACGTTTATTCCAGGAAAATACTAGGAATTATATTGTAAGTGTAACTCACTGTTACACCTACAATCGAATTCCTGATGGTATGTTACTCATCATCTGTTACAACGCCTCATTGAGGTGGATAACAATTAAAATTCTATTGTGTCTCGTTAATGACAGTTGAAAGGTTATCGGATTTTATGCAAATGCATTTAACTCTCTAATTACGGCGTTAATGCATATTTTAGCCTTTTTTCCTAATCGTGCATATTTCGTTTAGTAGCGGGCTGCGGGAAATACGTATAGGGAGCCTACATCAACGGCACAGGTCATACTCTGCTTAAACAGGTATCTCCAGAAATGGCGTCAAATTTTAAAGGACAATGCTCTAAAAAAACCCAGGATTGGCGCAAACGGAATGTTTCTAATTTTTTTAGTATAAATGTGAAATGAAATGCCACATAGGTAGCATCATCAAAATCAATGGCTAAACATTTGAGATACTTTTCATTTGCGCCAAGACTGGGTTTTTTTTTTCATACTTCGTGAGCATTCTCCTTTAATCCAATGACGTCAGTTGACGTTGAGAGGTCGTTTTCGGCATATAAATTAAAACTGTGTGACAAACGTCACTTTGCTTTCGAATTTTTAAAAAAATACTTAATTGTACATTGTCACAAAAACTATACATAATTTAATTTTAAGAATATTTCGCTGTTTTTGTACCGTTTTATTTAAAATATATAAAAATAAAGTTTTTGATTTTGCATTGTGTATATTTCGGCCTTTGTGAAGAATTTATTGCATATTTCAGCCTTTTTTAGTGCATATTTGCATGCATATTTTGGCATTTTGTTAGTGCATATAATCTGATGTCTAGTTATAAGAAAGTTAGTAAGATTATTGATTTCATCGATATATTGATCACGTCTTGGAAAGCTTTTTATCTGCATAGCTTCTTCAATAAAATAGCTAAATATTCTGCTTTCATCGTTCATAATATTATCCATTCCATAAAAGTAACTCTGTATTTCTTTAGACTGCCCCGAC
Source organism: Agrochola litura (assembly GCA_949152395.1). Taxonomy (NCBI): domain Eukaryota; kingdom Metazoa; phylum Arthropoda; class Insecta; order Lepidoptera; family Noctuidae; genus Agrochola; species Agrochola litura. The sequence continues at coordinate 6,302,707 of OX424490.1, forward strand.
TGTGATTTTTACTCAAAATATTGAACAAGCTTTTGAAACATCTTTAAAAGAAATATTAAGGAAAAGAATCCCATTGTTACTTCCCTCCTACACAAACAGACCTTTTCAGTACAATTACCGTCCATCAGACCATCATAATTGTTTATTAGAGGCACATAATCGATGCCCCAAATTAGCTTCTACTAAAGAAAAATTCTTTCTTCATAAATTCTCCTCGAAGGGGCTTGAGCAAGCAATCTATTAGGCAGCTCCTTATCAAGTCATAAATTGCTCCAGCTATCAATGTTGGTTGTCAGTCCTGTAATATATTGATACGATCGACATAGATACGGGATTTTAGATGACAATAAATTACAACTCGGAATGGTCACTGCAAGTTTATTCTTCAAATGCTGATATATTTATTGGGTTCATGTTTGTAGAAATATTGTGAAAATAATTTACACGAGTAGTTATAATCGGATTAGCAACGGAAAATCTAATATTGGATAATAAAAAATAGTGATTTTATTGAATAATCCGTATTACTGGCCGACCATTTTCATTTTAAAATTATGATTGTTCTTTTGTTTATTACAAGTTTTTCACGTACGTAAAGTAACATAACTCACAAGTCTGACTTTAAAAATAATACCGACATAAATACTTCAAAAATATACGTAGGTAATCATGCTGACTTAATACACGTTTATAATCCCTTGGTGGTCAATGATAAAAATCAAAAAGCAGCGTGGGGCCCGTTAACACTATAGGTCCAGATCAATCTTACTAAAATAATAAATGTAAAAGTTTGAATGTTTACATGTTTGGATGTTTGTTACTCAATCACGCAAAAACGTCTGAACGGATTTGGATGAAATTTGGCACACAGATAATTATGACCTGGATTAACACATAGGATACTTTTTATCCCGGTAATACGTTTCCATGGGATAATTTTCGAACTCTATGTGGACGCAGCCGCTGGCAAAAGTTAGTAACAATATAAACGGGCTCAATAATAATAAATTTCACACACACAACATCCAAGAATAACAAAACAACACGCAGAACCGACATATAATATTCGACTGCACCAGATCAGACGGGTAACTAAAGCAAATGTTGGTGGTATTCATGAAGGAAGCGACCCCTGACATTAATTCACTAATTAACATTTTGGCTTCCTACACAATAGGATACGGGATTTCCTACCAACTTCCTCGAATCCTCGACGATATTGTTATTAGAAACTGTGTTTCTATTAATTTTCATGTTACGTAATTAGAAATTGCTATGTAATATCTTTTCTCGTTCATTGGGTTATGGGTACAGTTTTTGGGATCAATTTAAGGGTTATTCGAAAATTGTGTTATAAAGGATTTTATTGGATTACTTTTCTGGGATTTTAGAGGGAGGAGAGATCCAACAGCGTTGTTATAATGGTTTGATGAGTTTGGATTACAATTTTCATCTTTAATTGTTGTTGTAAAGTTGCATTTGTCAATAAGGATTGAATTTAAAATTGTACAAACAATCATAATTATCATTAGCTTTGTCAATTTTGTTAGAGTTGACTTCCAGTTCATCCAGATTCGACAAATTATCTGATAATTACTCAGCAACGAAAGAAAAATTGAAATACATAATTAAATTAAGTGTAACGTAATTTAAAAATGACTCCTTAATGATTGACCTGCAATCGCAGTAGACTGGGATTTGCCCTTAAATGGGATAACACGGTCATATAATAATACTAATGTTAAATATAGTGTTAAATATTATCAAAATGTATTTCCATTTGTTAGTATGACAAAATAATAGTCATAGAATTATGTTCTCGTGACAATTTTTTTTTTCAAGTCTTCCCATCATCTCTCTACGTCCATTATTTATGGAGCAATCGACGAAAACATGTTTTGAATTTTTACTGAAAAGTTGCGTTTTTGTAGTTATCATTTTATTCTCCGGGGTCGGCGTTATGTGTGCTCTTGTAATCACATAGTGTTAATATTGAATCTAATCCTTAATTACTTTGTACAAATTAAATGGTTTGTTGTCTATAGATTAGTCGGACATGCCGTTTACACTTAGCTTAACCGCAAATTGGTGGTGTGTACATGTATAACATGGGATTATCTATTTACCCATGTTTATCTCAGTATACCACAGAGATGGTACAATGTCCAGTTAAGACCAGGCACTCCAAATACAATTTCCACGCAAACTCCGCCCCCATGCACCCCATTACTTCACTATGTGCTAAACGCTAATTCGTCAGTAATAAAGTTGAATATCGCGTGCGCTTTTTGGTCGTGTTCGAGCACGGAACTAAATGTCGTAAGTCTCAATTGTTATTTCGTTCATAACTAAAGTCTATTGATCTAGAGAAAAAAAAATTTTATTTGAATAAATAATCTATATTTTCTTACTGTCAATAATTATTTTTGACATGAAAGGCGAGTAATCTTGTTTTTATTTCAAATAATCCTTAAAAAGACATGATTTTCGAATAAAAAATGAATAGAGCAAAAATGTTCCAATTACGTAACTGTCTTAAATTCGGAAAGAAAAAGATCCAATAAATCATACTTTAAAGTTCCATTTTGATTGTATGCGAGCCTCCTCTTAAACCTTAAGTCAATTGAATTAGGCTGATTATTGCAACTATATCAGAAATTCTAGGCAATTGTAATTGTATAGCTGTTTGTACAACGCTCTTTGTGGAACAATTACAATCAACTAATAATTAATAATCAACTTATTATAATATACTCCCGCGTCCCTTCGCTTGTCACCATAGATTATAATAGTCCATAACAAACAAGTGATGTGGAGGTTGGAACGTCACGTCGGGCGTACGTCGATTCTTTTGGTTTTGATTTTTTATTATTTGTTTATACCAATTTTTTATTTTTTTATTGTTTATTTATTTTTTAACCTCTTAGAGGGATTTATATATGTCCGTAGGTGTGTCCGTGCTGAGATATGGGCCTTTTCGCAAGGTCGTTACTATTTTTTTGTTAGTTTGTTAGTTTAAAATGCTCCTTTCTTATTTTTATTTTATTTAATTTTTAATTACTGTCTGTATTTCCTGTGCGTGTCCCAAATAAAATATTTTTCTTTCTTTCTAATAATGAATTGATAATAATTAATTTTAGTCTTCTCTGTTTCCTCTCTCTCATAAAAAGAGAAGAAACAAGCATTGTTCAAAATGTTCTAAAATTGTAGGCAATTTTACGACATTTTAAAATTCATGTTTTTTATGACGTTTTGTTCACAGAATGGCAGTGATGTCTACGATTGACAGATAACATTAATTTGTAGTACCTACATACTAAATGATATGTACTCGAAATTGAAATAGGTACCAAATTCGGCGGGTTGAAACCCAAATTCTCGTGTTTCAGAAGCGAGTCTGTAACTTCAAATAAATATGGAATGTAAATTATTTATTTATTATTACTCTCTAAACAAAACAAAGCTACCTGCACAACACATACATGCATATAAATTGAATATATAAATAGATGTAATAACTGTTTTCAACTGGGAAGTTTACCCCACGATACTAACAGTAGAAATAAAAATCAACCTTGTCAATAAAGTAACAAAGTTCAAAATAAATTGGTTGTGTAAACTGTTACTATTAACCGTGGAAACGGTGACTAACATGGCTCTATAAACCCTTACGATGTTTGATTAGCTCAATACTCTATGTTTGTGTTTGTTCTGTCCACATAGTGTGAGGGAGATAGCTAATATTGGTTGTAAACACCACGTACAGTAATTAAACAACAATTTCTACTCTCTGACCCTGATTTTAGGGTTGTTTTTCGAATGTATGAGCGCGACAGTTAAAAGCTAGGCAACAAATCGCCGTGACAGTTGATTTTAAGCAAAAAAATACTGGTGAATTTGACATAGACGTGGAAATTATGAACTTTAATGGTGTTAGAAATAACGTCATCCTAACTAATATTACAAATGCAAAAGAGAGTTTGTTTGATTGTTACGCTTTTACGCTAAAACGGCTGAACAAATTTTATAGGAAAAAAAAAAACATTAAAACTAAAACAAAAAAAAAAAAACAAAACTCATGAAATACTTTCTAACAGTGTCAGAAACTAGAAAAGGGCCTGTTAGAAGTCAATATAAGAACCTATAACAAAATGGTAGTTACAATACAGCTTTTCTAACGAAAAGTGTTTTCGTCCTGGGTCCCACCATTTATAATAAAATACCAAATATTTAAAAAAATTACCCAATCCAAATGTTTAAAAAGAAACTGACAGCCCTATTGCTTGGATAAGTGTTACTATTCAATTATTGATTTTTTAAATGACCCTAATCTTTAGATATAATTATTGACATTGGGTTTTCCAAAATAAAAAATTTAGAAAACTGTGATTAAAATATTTAGTTACAGCTTTAAACTATGAGAACTAACTTTAGGTATTGCTTATAGTCTGTATTCATTAATCAGCAATCCGTCATAATAATTGATGCATTATGGTAATTTAAACTCAATGTATCATTGTTAACAATGGATTAATTAACACTAGTATATGTAATATGCATGAATAATCTATTACTCTGTATTAACAGTAAGTATATATTTTAAGATAGACTTCAAATAATAAATAATTAAACAAATCGGCACGCTCAATTAAAAGGAGTCTAGATGACATGTGTGTTAGAGCCGTTTTTCTTGAAGTAAAAATCCTTAAGTACGTGGTTTGAAATAAAAATCAAACGCATACAGCTTCATCATCAACATTTCAGCCGAAAGACGTCCATTGCTGGACATAGGCCTCACCCAAACACCGCCACTTCGACAGGTTCTGTGCTGCCCGCATCCAGCGGATTCCTGCGGCCTTCACAAGGTCTCTTACTTACAACATACTTACAACTTTAAGCAAAAAAAATAATTAAATTATAATATTATTAAGTGTCGTATGATTACATCTATCACGTTTTCGTTTCTGTCATCCATTTTGGCCAAAAGAATGGTTTCAAAGAATGGTATACTGTTTCAAAATATCGCTTCAAAAATTCCTTAGTTACACAGAGAAAACCAACAAATCTCTAACACTTTTGACCTCAGTTAACTAAATAACCCTATTACTTCCTTCAGGCTATTACAACACGCAGAAAACTTCCACCACTCCTAAGAAACTATAGAGAAACAAACAAGAGTTTATAACTTCATACGCACGGCTATACACGGATCGGCCAAAGGCTAATTGGGGTTCGTTAGGCACCGATTGTTTGTTTGTTCTATCGGCTATGGCCACCAAATAGATGGCCACAGAAGGTCGGGTTCAAGCAACAAGCGAAAACAGAGGGTCAATTCCCGTAATTTTTAAGAACGTTCGTATTCAAATCTTATTCGCAATCTTTCAACAAAAACTAAAACCCGACTACTAAAAAATCACGCTCTAAAAAGTATGAAACAAGAAAATATTTCAGACAGAAATCAAGACGTCCATTCATTTGATACCCAACACAGCATAATAAAAAAAAATATGAATGATTTTATGGCCTCTCGAGGGCGCCATATTGCATTTAATGTGACGTCACATGGCCTTATAACCAGTGGAAAATCAAGACGCTTCTAATGATACCTGATTTGTCAAATTATGATTGGAAGTTTAGAAACTATGAGGTAACAGATGAACATACATACATACATACCGGTCAAAATGATAACCCTCCTTTTTGATTCGCCTTAGTCGGGTAAAAATACAATCAATTTACCAACATTTTTGACAAGTTTGACAGATTGTAACTTCAATGTGATCATTTTTATGTACGAAAATTTGCCTTCAGATGTCGTGTACGTAGACCAGAGATCTCACACTCTCCGCCCGGCAGAGCGTCATAAGATGATATAGTACTAACAAAATTTGTAGCGATGAAAGTGCGTTGAGCACATATTTTTAAGTGAAAACTTCTTTAGGCGCGTTGGACATTTTTGAGATGGGAAAAACAATTGAACTCGCGACACCGTTACCGACACCTCATTTTTGTAAAGGCGATTGTGCTCTTTATTTATATTACGTTACGGATCAATGTTCTATGCAAGTATTTTATACAAGTATTTTTCTTCCACCAAAGCGATCTTGTTCAAGTTTTCACTTCTGTCGGCACTCCCGGAGAGCTACTGTTTTTTTTTTTAACAATGTGTGTTTGTATAATAAGTCATATTTGTCGTAGTGCGAGTAAATGATGACACGCTTGGTTTGAATGAAAAGTGTTGACAATGCTGCCTTCTAACAGCGGCCATCGTCCGATCACAAACAGTCTCAAACAAATGCCAGACGTAAGAGCTCTTGTACTCTCTGCACGTGAAGAGTATCCATGTGATTTCGTTCGTTTTATGCAGCCAACCTTCTGTACTCATCTATTTTGTGGCTATGGACTATGGCTATCGGGAGTCGTGAATGTAAACATGAGACCTAGATTTATACGGTAGGTAATTGATGTTGGAAGCCTTCTTGGGAGGGTTGCGTTATTTATTGCTGTCGTTTTAGGTTACAGGAATTGAGGGCTAAATGCTCAGAGTTATGTGGAATCCAGCAGCCTTGGAAACCTTCAGAGAATTGTATTGTTTTCTTAAAAAATGCCACTTGATATTTTACTTTTTACAGAATGCTGGAAAACCCTTGTAGACACAATCATAAATGGTGCAAGACTATCGACTTTACACTTTTTGGAAGTGAAAATTTCTTTAGGCGCGTTGGGCATTTTTGAGATGGGAAAAACAATTGAACTCGCGACACCGCTACCGATACCTCATTTTTGTAAACACGATTGTGCTCTTTACAAATATTACGTTACGGATCAATGTTCTATTCAAGTATTTTTACTTTAAAGGTTTTGGAAGTTTTTTTTTTTTTTGTTACCGCGATTGTACTCTTTATTCGGATAAGGTTACGGACCAATGTTCTATACAAGTATTTTTCTTCCACCAAGGCGATCTTGTTCAAGTTTTCACTTCTGTCGGCACACCCGGAGTGCCACTGTTTTTTTTCCTTATTATATATATGCCAAAAACCTTTGTTAAACCTTAAACTTTGAGAAAATAATAAAGATACTACATATTAATATAGGATATTTGTATAGTACAGAATCAGGATCTATTGATTCTATCCTAGAATACTGAGCTGATTATTAAATCTATTAAGTATACAAAACCCATCAAATATTGAGACACAGCCCATTCAAGTTACCAGGTAGTCAGAATAACCAAGGAGATGCATGAGTTCGCAGTCTAACAAACTTCGTTCCGGACGTTTGATTGGTCCCCTCGAGATACAGACGTTTTAGTCTCTGTGGAGCATCTTATGGGGTTAGTCTTCAGACTAGTTGCCCGACTTGTTATGAGAACTAATTAATTAGGCTATGCCAGGAATATGGTGAAAACTTAATGCAGTTTAGGAGTTGGAGCTGCGTATTTTGAGGATGTTTACTTTGGTACTAAATATATTATTTTGGTGGAAGTTTGGTAGTTTGAGTAGGTTGTACCAAAAATATGCTTTGAAGAAAAGTTTGGAATAGTTAAGAGAGTTTAGCACAGTCTTGCAAATCTGGTAGAAGGTACATACAGACAGACGCTTGGATTACTTGAGTTAGCGGCAAAAATCTCTTCACTTGAACTTAATATAAGAGCGTTTCAAAGCCATGGTCGTCGAAATGTTAATTCAATAAAATATTTAATTGATTCAAACGTGACCTTGCGGAAATCCATTATAAAATACAGTAGACGTGGATATATTTAGTAACCTGTTCCGCTTAGCTATTTCTAAAGAGCCATAAAAAAACCCCTGAAAGAAATCGATACGTGTTTCACATCTCAACGAGGCATCCTCAGGATGACGATTGATTTTTTGCGAACCTGAACATGGCGTCTTGCCACACCGAGCAAACGCAGAGCTCTGCGTTCAGCGCTCGGTGTGGCTCTTTAGAAATAGCTAAACGGAACAGATTACAAAATTCCACGTCTATTGTATTTCATTCAGTAAAATATGAATATCTAGAAGTAAAGGTTACATTTTATGGGTTTTCAAAAACTGAACTGTTGTAACTCCTAACGGCAATGAACTAAGTTGCGCAAATCATATTGTACCAAGGTACGTAATGTCACCTCCATAATATGTCGTCTCGGGTACATAGGTAACAAATTAGAAACTTGTTTGGGTGGGTCGCAGTGGAAATTTAATACGTAATACCTATAACTTTGGTTACTTACTCTAACTCTCTTGTGTTGATACATACTGGACTAAATTGTAACGGATGAAACTGCACGAGAGAGAATCCACCATAATTTTTTTATTTTCTCAATCTTTTCGTATTGAAATTTCTCAATTAGTGAAAATACAGATATAGCGTCAGAAAAGCCAGCTAGCTTACAGTGTAGTTGTTTGTGAAATAAGACTAAGTCCAAATAATAAAAATAAATTAATTGAAGTAGGTAGAGCGCCACTGGCAGAGAAACTTCCGCTGCCAGACCGAGTTACAGAAATACTAGTAGTCGACATTACCAATGACGAAAAAATATCATGGAAAGTAATCTTTATTCAGACGAAAAATAATAATGCTTTGACGATTGATAAAAGCTTATAATAATCCTGTAAGACAAAAAAAAATATGAAAGAAAGAAAGAGGTCCACACAATAAAGAGGATTTATTTAATATAAGACATGAATAAAAATACAAAGTATCTAAATAGGTAACCAATTTTATACAAATTTCAGTGTTAACATATAATATACACAAACATATTTACAACTAACTACTATATATATTATGTACAAGTATGTAAAGGAAAAAGTTAAAAATAAAGACAAGAGCTCATTGGGCGTCAAAAAATTCGTCCGCATCGCTGTCAGCGGGAAAAGTGCTCAAAAGGCTGGCAGCATTGCCACGTTGGATGACGATGCTGATTTACGGTGGTTATTTTTCTAGCTATAAAGCCCAAACATATAAACAAAATGTAAGTATAACGTGTACAAATTAAAGACATGAATACAGTAGTACCTACACTTATGAATTTCTACCTTCACAAAGCAAAACTAAAGACTAAGTTAATGAAAATTATTTTGAAAATGAAACAACTCAAGTTAATAAAACTTTAAATAACAAAACATATATTATTCATAAACACATCTTCGAGCAATCTAACTCTAGATTAACAAAGTTACTTATATGTAACAAGAGCCAAATTCTCGCGAATTTCACTAACGTAATCTTTTTCAAATACAGTTACGTATGCATTGCACTGAAATCAGTAGAGGTGCCCGTCTGCGCCCTACGTCTGACTTTCTTTTTATAACCGATAATTTCTTAAGCAATAATGCTTCGATGCCATTTTACTTTGTTGACTTTCCAAAGCATGCCAGAGAATATTCAAACTTGTGCCCATAGAATGTTTCCAATTTTTTTTACGTGAAATGTATTAAAATTCATCGCTGAATAATTAATAGACTATGAACATTTTATTCAATAATCAACGAAAGGCGGCGAAGGTTGTTCTGTTATCTGATTTCATATTCCAAACAATCGTTTTCCAGAAACTGCCAATTAATTTGATACTCAATAGTCATTTCATTTCTATCCATTATTTTATAACTAATAGAGAAAAACAATATTCAATTTCTGACTTTCTGATTTTTCAATTCAATAAACAGAATATAATACACCAATGCATATTTCAACACTTCGTAATCATTGAGGTCAAAAATCTTTACATGAATTTTCATCTCTTCACAAGTAACTCACACAAAAACATTAGTATCCAAAACAGTTATCCAAACATTTTGTAAAATAAAAAAATTGAAAACAGTGGCACTCCAAGAGTGCCGACGGAAGTGAAAACTTGTACAATTTTACTGTGCAGGAAATACTTTTCTATTTTGAAGTCAGTAAAAAAAGGGAAATGTAAATCGTGTCGTTGTCATGTCTCAATGTTTGGAATTTCATTCAACCCAAAAAAAAATATCGCGCGTTGATGTCTTTTTAATGGTAAAAAGCAGGTGTCGGTAACAGTGTCGCGAGTTCAATTGTTTTTCCCATCTTAAAAATGCCCAACACGCCTAAAGAAGTTTTCACTACAATTAAATCCTACTATACCCATACAAGTATTGTTCGAAATCATTATCACGTCCTCCAAATCAATAAAATCTGAATTTTCTATAAAATTTCTATCATATTTTTCTACTTAGTCTCCCTGGAAAGGACCATCATCAGCATCTTTTTATCGTGCTAATACCTCCAACGTGTGAAAAGCTTCCCGTTTCACCGTCTTCCCATCTCTTTGAAGTGCGATAGGCTTCTATAATTGCCAATAGCTGCAGGCAACTCCTTAGTACAGTATGACGTAATACACAAGCAAAAACGTGTTTCAACAGAAGTGGTTATAAATTCAAAATTATCATCGCTTTTAACGTTCGAAGATAATATGACGGGAGGGATTTTGTAATAAATTCAGAGTTTACACCGTTGACTATAAAGATTGTCTTTTAGAATTTAAAATGAAGCTTCTAGCGTCCAAAATTCACAAGGACATGAAAAACCAGCCTTATAAACATTGACAGTACGTTGCAAGCTAAATCGAGCAAAAACAAGTCTTGCAGTCAATTTACGACGGATGTCATGAAGTGACGTAGACAGAATGACTTAACTTAACGAATGCAGTAGAATGAGATCGATGAATACAGTATAGTAAAATAAAAGAATATATCTAAATGTTTGTACCACAATTTTTTCTCGTATGGTCGTATCTTTTGCTTTATTCCTCCGAACCTGTTTGTTGTGACAACAAACAACTATGTCTTACACATGTAACCATAAAAACTTCTCACATTTTATCCTCGAGGTCGACAAAATATCTAGCTCTTGTAGTTTGTAAGTTTCTGTTATAAGTCTGCAACTTAGACCATGGTTCAAGTTTGCGCGACCCACAAAGGCCCAGTTTATGCCCGCTGCTATCTTACGGGAGCTATTTTTAACAGTACTGCCTCTTATCTTAATAACTCTGTTTAGTTGGTGACTTTTAATCGAGTCCTTTGTTTCCTTCAAGGAACAAAGACGCTGTTTTGTTAACAGGAAATGCTTCTGTTATTGTTGATAATAACTGTCTTTACACCGGTTGTTTTATATAATTAATACAGTAAAACTTGGTTAAGTTGGACCTGGATAACTGAGAAACCTTCATAGCTGGAGCTCATGCTAAGTTCCCGAAATTTTAGCACTGAATTACCTCTGTTAGTGTGACAAAACCAACTTTTATATTTATTTATTTAGGTTAGCCAACAATTGTTTACACAATACATTTAAAGTAAATTCCTTAATAGTACGTTTATAAGTGCAACAATTACTTACAGGCTAACACAATATGCACCATTTATGGTTTTACATAATGAATACAAAGCCAAAAAGGATATTAACAAATAAAATTACTCAAAAATCTTTGACATTTCAAGTGTAACAATAATAATGACAAAAATTGCATTCTAAATATAAAATAAAATAAAATTGTCATTATTATTGTTATATCTGGGATTAGTTATTTCGATTTTATCGTCATAATTTGAGACAGTGAATGTATTTTATCTCTTTTACTGAGACAATTTTTTTTTTATAGATATTTTATTCTGTAACTGAGATAACGTCAATTTAAAACCTCTCTAACTCGTTTACTAATTCTTAGTCTACCCGCAAAATAAGTTACTTTATTTAATAATCACACCTCTATAACTGAAGTAATCTCTATTCTCACCTCTTTTAAAGGAACCCTCTGTAAATGAGACAGACATTTATTATACCTGGATATCTGAGACACTGGGTAACTGGAATACCTCTTTAAGTGAGACAATTTTGCACACAAATTTCTGAGAATGTTATCAGCTGTGAGCCGCACGTTCCCATTTATTTCTGAGATAATACCCAACACGTTGGTTAGAAATTACTAAAACACCTTATTACTGAAATGTTTCGCTCTAATAATTTTAACTAAGTCGAAACTAAGAAGTATATGGAACCTTGATTTATAATGAAAGTTGGTATCAAAGTTTGACTTTAGGCAGCGTACTTTGACTCTAAAATATTAATTACAAACCATATGTAAGTAATTCAAAATTTAGAAACGGAATGGGCTGCATCAATTGGGTATTCCAGTTGTATTAAAATTTTAATACAACAGGGGTACCCAATTGATGCAGCCCACCGTACACGGGACCCAGTCTGAGCTACGATAACTAATAAACAAAATTCATCAAATAAACCTCACACTCAAGCAAACAACATAAGTACACTCTCGTCCAGTAATTCAGTGGACAGCGACTTCGTTAATTCTGCACTGGTTTACGATCGGCCATACACTCAGCGTTTCCGTCGAACGGGTCGTAGGGCCAATAAATATGACAGACCGGGAAATTGGACAGAATTTCTGCTTATTCGGCATCCGTTTGGAGAACGAGAGAGTGTAGTTATATGGAGCCTGACTGTACCTATTACTGGCGTATTGACATACTAGTTATGACGAAAGGTTTCGTGTCTACGAATTTTAGTTTCAGATATTGGTGAGAGAAAAATAAATGTTGTGGTTTGAGTGGATTTCAGTACACGAAGAGATTACCAATTTGATTTGTTGAAAATACAGACTTCGATCAATATTGTCTAGACACTAGAAATCTCGAAATACACTGACAAGCAATAAAAAAAAGCCACTAATTCATCATGAAATATTTCTGAAACCACGCAAGATGGCTTCTTGAAGTAAAAAGAAACATTCAAGTGTATTTAATAGCGTCTAAAAACACTTTTAAGACAGTTTTTAAGATTTTTTTTACTTCATGTAGCTAACTTGTGTGGTTTAGGAGATATTTAAAAAAATTGGCACATTTCAAGTGGCTTTTTTATATTGCTCGTCATAGTTCTAGAACGTCTACTAATAATGATTATAGTGTAGAGTTGCAGTGTGTTAAGTAAAGTAATTAAAAAAAAAACAGTGGCACTCCGGCAGTGCCGACAGAAGTGAAAACTTGAACAAGATCGTCTAGGTGGAAGAAAAATACTTGTATAGAACATTGGTCCGTAACCTTATCCAAATAAAGAGCACAATCGCGTTTACAAAAAACAAACTTCCAAAACCTTTAAAGTAAAAATACTTGCATAGAACATTGATCCGTAACGCAATACAAATAAAGAGCACAATCGCGTTTATAATAATGAGTTGTCGGTAACGGTGTCGCGAGTTCAATTGTTTTTTCCGATCTCAAAAATGCCCAACACGCCTAAAGAAGTTTTCACTTAAAAAATTACTTGAAATGGTCCACATACGTCATAAGAAAATATTCTATCAGAGGAAAAACAATCACAGACATATTATAATATCAGTGTGAATAAGCGTTTTCCCAAAATATCTCAGAAATTCTTACTATATTCGAAAAATAAACCCCATTAGCTCATAACCACTGAGGTATGTACATACATAATACCTCAATGATCATAACACACTAGTTAATGGCGAGACAATAATTCCGAATCATAAAACACGACCGGTAACAATTCACCGACAAATTATATCAGCAGAGATAAAAGCCCTATATTTCATACATGTCACATTAAAATAATAAGCTCGCGTAAGCACAGGCTTTACATCCCTGATTACAATCCCCGTACATTTATGTTTCACGATGGAAATTAATTTTGTAGATGAGTAATAAATTCATGAATAATATATTATCATCCTATACTATTAAAGAAGCAATATTTGTGAATATATATATGTGCAATCACGTTTCGATAAAAGTTGTAATGTAGGGGTTTATGGGGGCGAAAAATTGATCTAGCTAGGTTTCATATCGTTTTCTCCGTATTTAAATCCGAGCAGAGCTCGGTCGACCAAAGATTAGAACAAGATGGCTACCTTAGAATAATGACATGGCAGCATGGAATTAGTATGTACCATCATGGCAGCATCGAATTAGTATGTACTATGCATGGAATTATTATGAACTTTCATATACTATTAAATGAGCATTATCTATTTTCATCAGAGCAGAGCTCGGTCGCCCAGGTACTGTTGTTGTAATTAAATGTTTAAGGCGAAGCTCCAATGTAGCCTGCGAAATTAAAATTTTCTTACGTTTTTTTGCAATTTTCAAATCAATAGTAGCTGTTATGTTGATTTAAATGTGATTCGCGATCGTAACATAATGATTAAAATCATCAATATTATTCTTTAACTTTAAATTATCCTATTGAATGACTATTTTATGAAATTATGACATTTGAGGCCAATTCTTGCTTAGAAAGTTTCATTGATGATTCTAAAGATTATAATTCTGTAAATAACACATATTTTGATCAACATACCTACAACCTGACACTGACCTGCAAATTGCAAAAAGTGTCTGAATCAAAGTAAGAAATTTTAATATCTGATTGGCATGTTGTGTTAAAATTGAGCAGTGCTGGCCCCGTAGAAACGGCCGCGACCCACGGTCATAGATTTTAACCCAGACAGGCACTCTACTTTGTGGAAATTATTTCATCACCACTGCTCTCAAAATGGAGAAGGAAAACATCCAGAGGAAACTGGCATGTTGTAGAACAAAAAATTCGAAGATATGTGACATCCACCAACCCGCACTGGGCCTGGTGGTGGATTAAGGCCCACTCCCTCCCAAAAAGAGAAGGTGTCCCAGCAGTGAGAACATTATAAGCTGATTGTGAATATTGTGTTAAAATTAGAAAAAACTAAAAGGATCTCGAACAAAAAAACAAAATCTCTTCAATGAACATAGGTCTAGTAAGAAATTAAAATAATGAATGCCTCGATGGTCTTGTGGTAGCAAACGCTACTGCTGAACATGAGGTCCTGGTTTCGATTCCCAGGACGGGCAAAGGGTTATTGGGTTTTTCCGTCAGGAATTTCTCAGTAGCAGCTCGAAGTCTGGATTTGTGCCCGATTGTTGATGGCATTAGGCTCGTCCCCTATTACATGGGACTTAAACATAACTAGTGAAATATGGATGTAAACACCCGTATATGGGTGTATTTGGTGATTATCTATGCCTAACCCTTCAAAGAAATCAGGCGTTATGTTATAAATGTATGTATGTAGAAGATTTAAAAATAAAATTCAAAATTAAAAAGTCATTCATTCAAACTAGGCTGAGAATCAGCACTTTTCTAACATCAAAATTACATAAGACAGTCCCTAAAACGCCCACCCTTCACCACTTCCTAATGCCTTTAGCTGGGAAGAAGAAGCGGCGCAACAAGCTCCCAAGCAGCACAGCTGTCTGTTCAAGTTAGAAAAAAAATATTATATTTAAACGACAAAACAAATTTTACAAGAACCTATTAGCATTACAGACTTTACTTTGACGTTTTTATAGACCGAACGAACAATGACAAGAAAATATTGAAAATATTGATATGAAAATTCGTAACAAAATAAAAAAAACAGTGGCTCTCCGGGAGTGCCGACAGAAGTGAAAATTTAAACAAGATCATCTTGGTGGAAGGAAAATACTTGTATAGAACATTGGTTCGTAACCTTATCTAAATAAAGAGCACAAACGCGTTTACAAAAAAAAAAAACAACCAAAACCTTTAAAGTAAAAATACTTGCATAGAACATTAATCCGTAACGTAATAAATCTCAATTATGCCCAACGCGCCTAAAGAAGTTTTCACTTCAATAACATGCAAAACATTTTACCAATTTTATTTAATACAAGATTTTGGTTCCAATAATAAAAGAAAGTAAAGTAATACTACAACTATAATATGAATCCCAACAGTTGAATCCGATTCCTCACGAATTTATCAATATACCTCCATCACAAAAAGAAGGCATTTTCTCTTTTACTTACCTAACTTTAGTCCCGTCCCCTTCGGCTTATCCAAGCTTTGACATTTTGTATTTTTAGAAAAAACATCCATTTACGAGTAGAAATTCGACTTAGCTGATGAAAATCAGACTTTTCAGAAATATCTTTTAGTTAGTAATAACTTACAATAGTTTCTGATTTATTCGAAGTTGGGATTATTTCAGTTAAAACGTTCATGTCAATGTCTCCATAAATTCAATTCGTTTTTAATGTCCTTTCACTTTAGCGAGTTTAAAGTCATAAATAAAATTGATTGCACTTACCCTTGTATAGTACTTTCGCTAAACGAATCCATTTTTTATTTGCATCAACTAAAGACTATTAAAACATGATGTACATACGGCTACACATCAAGATATACATTTCCAGTTTATGCTGATCTGTACAATGCGAGGTCAGCTTGTACTGGAAATGTATAGCTTGATGGGTAGCCGTGTGTACTATCGCGGTCACGCAAATCTAACCAGTTTTTAATTGTTTAATATTTTTAGTTTTGGCTTAGTTTAGTGCAATTTAGGCTCTATTTAGCATTATGTTATGTATCACAACTCTGGTCCCCAAGATAAAGGCACCGCCTAGTTTGGGGACCACCGTAAAGATCAAAATGAAGATCGCTAAGCAGTTAAGCTATTATTATAAGGCAATAACCGTAACATTGGTTCAATAAAAAAATATTTATTAAATAATTTTTTACTCTGAAAATAAAATCCCGTGTACATGATGACCACATCTGTTAACCACCCCTTTATTTTTGTTCGTTGCCATAAAATTAAAAAAAAATATTTTACATAAACCTACAAGGACACTTATGAAATATAGAGCAACAGCCGAGCGCCGCAAGCAGAAATAGTCCTTACGGTGTTCATATATGCGTGACCGCGATAGTACCTACTTATTAATCAAGTGAATAACAAAGTCCCAGGTGCTGCTAAAACAAATTCACAAATTAGTATCATGCGAACCCAGATTTATATGCAAAGTGGCATCGTTTATAACTGCGTGGGATGAAAATAGCAATAAAAGTTACAAAAACTAGATAAACCTTCAAAGCAATATAACAAAGTTAAATCCTCTTGGCACACAAACAAATATACTAAAATTCTGCCACTAAACTTCAATCCAAAACTTCACTCACTCATAAACGGAATCAGCATTTGACTTGTCATGTATCGTATTGAAACAAAACAAACGGATTCAATCAAAAATAAATATGTATAATTTGGGACAGAAACGCAATTATGGCAACCCCAGGTGGCAGGCCTTCTATCCCAATACATACATATTTATCGACAGTCCCAAAGGATGCTTGCCACTAGTACATTATACGCATACCGATACGACCAGTGAATTCGTGAACAAAGCCTTTGGTTGCTCCAACGGAATATTGACACGCGGTTCAAAATGGATGAAATTTTTTGATGGAATTTGGAATTTCATGTTTTTTGTTGAGGCTATGAATCAATAGCAACAGAATGGCGGGATTGATGAATGATCAAGTCGGATACATGTTGGAATTTTAAGTTGGGTATTGTTTGACGGTTTGAAAATTGACAAAGATATTATAGAAATTACTGTTGGAACGAAGTTCTTTAATTAACGCGGCTTGTAAACTTTCAGAAATCGTCACGCTAAAAAGTGTTACTACTTGCGATTATCTTCTTCTGATTCAAAAAGAAAAAGAGAGAACGCCGGCAGAAAAAACAAAAGAAAAGAGTAAAGTAATTACAGTGTTGTAGTGTATAAATCGGCCCGAATACACTGCATGCAGGAGAGTGAGAGAGAGAGAGAAAAAGTGTGAATTTGGTCAAAATGAAAATCCAAGATAGCGGCTCTGATTAAAATTTTTCATCATGGGTATCGTTTTTATGGTTTTCAAGGGTATTAAAGCCGTTAGTGGGGTCGAAATGTAAATCCAAGGTGGCGGCTGCGAAAATTTTCAAAATGTTTTTTCATGGGTGTCGTTTTCATAGTTTTCGAGGGTGTTAAAGCCGATAGTAAGGTCAAAATGTAAATCCAAGATGGCGGCTACGAAAATTTTAAATTTTTTCGTGATTGGTTTCGTTTTCATAGTTTTCGAGGGCGCTTAAGCCGATATGAGATCAAAATGTAAATGCAAGATGGTAGCTGCAAAAATTTTGATTTTGTTTTAAATCATACGTGAGAAAGAACTTCGTTTCTGACGGGGGTCCCACGACTGTACGCGTTTTTTGGAAAGAGTTACAACAGACACAACATTGGTTCTGAAATGCAGACCAAAGATACAAAACAATAAAGAAAGCCAAAGAACGATTACCAACCATAAAATGAAAGTTACTGACGAAGACACCATTAAAGTAGAAGGTGCATCAACCGAAACATGAGTAATTCATAAAAGTAAAATTTAAACTGTAGAAGCTATTGCAAAATTGGGTTCTAAAATCAAATCATTCCAAAAGAAAGCAAAAACGTTTGATGACTGTACTACAAAGACAAATACACATAACAGAATCAAAACACAGAAGCCATCAGAAGGGAGATTGTGGGAGCGACAAAATGGCTTTAATGAAGGCAAAGGAGGGTTCCCAAAGCAACCCCATGTCTCTACGCATTTCAATTAAATTTCGGAGATCGCGCCCTGAATATTACTATTTTTTGGTCCCTTTTCAATTATTATTCATTGTTTTTGCACGGTTTTTCTTTTGGAATATGATTTTTTGGGCTATTATGTTTATTTTTTATAAAAATTTAAGGAAATTAATACATTTTTCGTTTTATAGCCTATGTTTTGGTTGTAATCTTCCGTTATATTTTTCTTCATTATTTTATTTTTAAGGTTCTGTACCCGAAGGGTGCTAAACGAAACCCAATTATTACTAAACCTCCGCTGACCGTCCGTTGGTCCGTCTGTCTGTCAGCGGGCTGTATCTCATGAACCGTAATAGGTAAGCAGTTGAAATTTTCATAGATTGTGTATTTATAATACACTTGTTTGCAAAAAAGTTGGCCCACCTTGTGCTCTCTATTTGAGAGACGATATCTCAAAAATATTAACGAATATTTTTTTTTTTTAGTTGTGTGAAGGTTGGTAACTGAATTATTATTTACACATGAGCTGTTTGTTACTTTGATAAAAGCAATATTCTTGAAAAGATCGACTCGATTCTTCATCTTGTCTTCTATTACTCACTGTTGTTCGGAAAACTGCGTGACTTCTACTGTCAGTGAAGTTGACAAAAGCTTAATTTTGTTGATTCATTTCAGTTTATTGATCATTTAACATGAGTTTTTAACCGACTTCAACAAAAGGGAGGTTCTTTAGTCGACCCTTATGTTTGTACGTTCGCAATTTTCTCAAAAACGAATGAATCAGTTTTGAATATTCTTTCACTAACGCAATCTACATACTTTCAGGAAGGTTTCAGTATACAATATACATATTAGATTATTATCAATAAAACTTGTTATGTAGTTTCAAATCGAAGAGCACGGGGTGGCTCTATTATTTTGCACGCAAGTGTATAATAAAAAGTTAAAATTAAAGGGTCCTCATACAAGAACTGTGTTTAAGAAAAATATGAAGTATTAATTAAATATTGTGCGGTGGTACGGAACCCTTAGTGTGTGAGTCCGACTCGCACTTGGCCGGTTTTTTTAGAATAAGCTCGGTAGCATAATTTCCCAAAAATAAATAGCGTAAAAAGAAAAAAAAATCTTCAAAAGACATTAAAACAAAACTGAATTTCAATTGGTTTTATTAAAAAATACAAGCAAAACAAGAACTCTAAGCTATAAGAAACGCAATTCCCGCTTTTATCCTCAACGGCATAAAATCCAAAAGTTAACGAACCACCTTTTGTATTCTTTGAAGTTTTTAACAGTAGGAAGAACGAGGCAAATGCCTCTTAATGTAACCAATTAAATGTTCCAAAAACCTTTGCTTACTTATTATAAATTCTATTATGTGTTACGGAACTCGAGAAAAAGCAAACCGTTTCCCTCGAAATAATTTTGTATTTATTAGCTGCTTTACCTCTACTACACGTGGCCTTGGGGGCTTTGCAAAAATTTCTACGTAAATATATTTTTTGCATTTTCGAGAATTACATTATACAGTTGAATTTGTTTACTTCCAAACTCGTTATAAGTTCATCCATGGAAAATATTATTGAAGTGAAAACTTCTTTAGGCGCGTTGGGCATTTTTGTGATGGGACTAAACCATTGATTTCGCGACACTGTGACGACATCTCATTTTTGTGAACGCGATTGTGCTCTTTATTTATATCACGTTACCAATCAATGTTCTATGCAAGCATTTTTACTTTAAATGTTTTGTAAACGGGATTATGCTCTTTATTTATATGACGTTACGGATCAACGTTGTATGCAAGTATATTTACTTTAGAGGTGTCGGAAGAATTTTTTTTTTTGAAAACGCTGTTGTGCTGTTTATTTAGATAAGGTTGCGGAACAATGTTCTATACAAGTATTTTTCTTCCACCAAGGCGATCTTGTTTAAGTTTTCTCTTCTGTCGACACTCTTTTTATTTTACTTAAGAGTGGCCGCACAGATGGCGACTAGTTGCTACCACAGTTGGGCGTCTACTTGTTGCCATGAGTTGCGGTCGATATTGTTCATACAATTTCTATGTATCTATCGCATTCACACTTGCTTTCTTGCTCTTATCACTTGCTTCAAAAACGGTGAAGGAAAACATCGTGAGGAAACTGGCTTGGCCGAGAGATAATTTTTGACGGCCTGTGAAACCAAGTTAGAGGCCCATAGGCAGCATAAAAACTCGGACAACAGATTAGTCACTAACCACACGAAAATAAAAGAAGATCGCATTCACAGGGTTGGTGTTGCCCACTGCACCGTGATTGGCAACAAACAAAAAAGTGACTGCGTTTTTTAGCTTGATGCACTTTTTTTTTGCGTCGAAAATTATCAAATAACTTCTCCCGCTCCGGGTGGAGCGATAGGGCGTGTCAAACTCTTACTGACTAAAACCCATCCGTGTTCCTTCAGCTGCCATGTTGCCGGGGGCCACGATATCCCTTTCGGACTTCTTTGCAACCCCGGCAGCTTCGCAACCCCAGCAGTAGCTTGATGCATTGTGGTGATAGTTGCTGCTACTTGCACAGTGTAGACTGGCCATACGAGTTAGAAGGTTGTACCGTTACAGATAGTGCCATCCACGAAGATGCTCCCCCCTCTTCTTCCTAAGCGCTTACAGTACAAGAATGTTGTTTTACGATAGTAAACACGAAAAAACTAAAATACTAGAGGTATGTTGCACACTAGTACTGTAAGCGATTGGGAAGAGTGGAGCGCGTCTTCATGGGTGGCACTATTTGTACCGTGTAAATTCTTCTACATTTCATGTCAATGACGTAAGTACACACATTCAATCACTCAGGTTAATAAGCAAATCAAAATCATGATAGGTGATGCCGCATGTATACAGGGTGGCAGGGACATCGACGCGAAAACTGTTATCGTGGATTCGGTACTTGATTCTGAACCCCTCTGCGTTGAAATTTTTCGTCGGTTATAAAAAAATAAAAACCGGCCATATGCGTTTCGGACCACGCACAATGAAGGGCATAGTTGGGATGAATTTATCCCAAAAACAAACAACTTTGTAGTTGAAAAACATCTTCTCCCATACGGAATGTATGGGAAAACATGTTTTTGCAACCGCAAATATAAGTTGGTCAATTATTACTCGTTAACTTGTAGAGCCTACTTAGCTGTGATAGTTTTTCTTTTAATTTCGTTAC
The DNA here is from genome assembly GCA_949152395.1 of Agrochola litura. NCBI lineage: Eukaryota > Metazoa > Arthropoda > Insecta > Lepidoptera > Noctuidae > Agrochola > Agrochola litura. The sequence goes on from OX424490.1 coordinate 6,324,356, forward strand.
ATAAGCTACTGCTGTGATTTTTTTCAAACACCTAAAACCAACCATTTAGCTGGCAGGGGGGGACACTTGACTCTAACAAAAATTAGAAAGCTTAATATTTCGCAAACAGATCCCCGAATCCAAAAATGGTTTTCACATACTCACAATGTTTTTGAAGGACCTTTACAATGATTATCCACAACATGGGATAGAAAAAAAAAATCACACTTTGCGTGTAGGGGAGGAGATACGCTAAAAAAAATCGTTTCATTATTTTGTTTTACCACTTTGTCGGCGTAATTAATATGTATACCCATGCCAAATTACAGCTTTCTAGTACAAAGAGTTTCGGAACTAGACCGCGGACAGACGGACAGACAGACGGACATGACAAAACTATAAGGGTTCCTTACTACGGAACCCTAAAAAATCAGCTGATCCATACATTTAGCCCGCATATGTATTGCACTTTTCTATAAAACATCAGATTTTTTTACACGTACCGAATCCATGGTAACAGTTTGCGCGTCGATGTCCCTGCCATCCTGTATAATTATAATAAACAGACTGTAATCAAGTCTTATTTTCGCCAACTCATTAATAGAATTTTCTCTCACAATACCAAGATCACCAAGCTCTTTGAAGGCTATATTGCTAAGTCACATCTACGTAAGGGGTACGGTCCAGACGTTGGATTCTATAAGCTTCACGGTAGGGTATATGGACGCATAATTGGTGAGGGCGGGCTAACATAAAGCCTATCAAATCGAATATTCGGGCCGAGTGCTCTTGAATAGACTGGCCGTCTGATACTGTTGCTAAAAGGAATAATAGCCATATGTATGTAGTTCGTGGTTGGAATTAAACATCAGATTCCTTTATAGAATCCTAATACGTACATACATAAAATTAGATTTAGTTGCTTTTACTAGTTTTATTTCAAAAGAAAATGGTTTTCTTTGAACGACAACAAATATATCAGTTTTAAGTTTTTAACTAAGTTTTAATTCAATTGTTGCGGACGGTAGAGGCGCTTCTTATACCTCCAGTCGCCCTGGGACGATCTCCCAATATTATTTAGCGTGCGCTCCCTGTTCCCTGAGCCTAGGTGGCTCCGCTGGCTAGCACACACCCCACGTACCCCTGAATACGTACCAGGATACTGCGACACACAGAGACTTATACGGTGGCGAAATGAAACATCATTATTCTTGCAATTTTCTTGAGACTTCGGCTTGCACTATTATTTTGATGTTTCCTCTTCGGTGGCTGGGCTGCGACTGACTTTACCCGTTTTTTTTTTTTTTTTTTTTTTAACTATGGCCTCTCGCAGTTTTGACCACTAAGGTCTTGGCTGCTTAACCGAACTTTTCCTGTGGTGGCCTTAAGCTTCTACACTTAGAGCCTCCAGCCAGGAGCTTTTAAAACTATTCTAAATTAAAATTAAGCGAGTGCTCGCTAAGGGCACCCCCTGTGGGGTACGAACCTCGGCTTAGGGCATCGCTGAGGGGAGGACAGCAAGAAGGGACAGGCTGGATCAAATTTATATTTACATCATGATTATTATGCGGGGTATTTAAAGCTACGTGCTCAGCTGCAACAACTGCTGGCACCTCGTTTTCGAGCAAGGGTCGGGGAGGAGTTTCATTGACTCGGGGACGCGGTCGCGATCGCAAAGGACCTCGGCGGCGAGGTCGGAATGACGGGAGGCGTCTGTTTTTGTATACTGTACTGGTGGCCCTATTCTGCTCCTGGAGGAGTGTAATGGGGTCATCTGGGTCGGAAAGAGTATGCCTCGGTCGGCGAATCTGACTGATACGGGAAGGGATGTAGTCGGCTGACTCGACAATCAGAGGATTGCGATGTTTGGGAGCGGAGTCAAAGTAACTCTTGGACATGCGTTTTAGGAATTGGCGGATCGTTGGGATCTTACAGTCGAGATGGAGGATTACTTTACCCGAAAAATGGCCCTCCTTTTATACTATTTTTGTTAGTGCATGCCGAATTCCAGGAAATGAGTATTTCTTTATTTTTTGTTACAACCTTATAAATTCTTATTTTATATGCTAATGTACATAGAAAAACACTAATTTAAGTTAATTACTAAATAATTACATCCTTTTAAATAGCCATTTAAAAATTATTAACAATGTAAAATTTTATACATAAAAATGACCATATCTTCTTGTTCTGTGAACCGATTTTTATCAAACAAACGTGGAAAAAGGTTTTGAGTCTAGACCTTTCGATCAACACTAAAATCAAAGAGATATCTCTATAAACAAAAAAGTGAGTTTTCAAGTTACGTAATTATGACAATTTTTAAACTCTTTGAATTTTTTCTTAAAATTTACTTTAAACACATTCAACATATTCAACAAGCATCCGATTACTATTTTGACGTAAATCTAATATAAATCTAATAGAGATTTCTCAAATAACTGTAATTTTATTACTAAATTATAAGTTAAACATAACATTCTTTAAACCTTTCGATATTACATGAATCTAACATCGCGGCCTACCCGCTACTTGTGCTATTGTGCACAGATAGGGTCATATTTTGAAAATTAAAAATTCTAATTAGAAACATATCTAAAACATTAACATTTTACAAGAAACTTACAAACTATTATGCCTTGTATGACGCAGGGCCGCACGCTACTTGCGCCCTAGTGAGCTGCAGGGGTCTGGTCGCCGACATTCTCCCCCTCGTGCGTTGCACCTTTCTTCTGGACTCGGCGATACTCCCGGCACCAACAACACCACTCTCGTACTGGGTCGCCGCAGCACTCCTCCTCTGGTCTCGACGTCGACGATCCGGACTCGGCCATCTGGTCCTGGGTATACTTGCTGGATTCTGCCGCGTGGCCAAGTACATCTCGGCAGGCTGTGGTCGACGATCAACACGATGTCCCCGACGTTAAGGTTTGAAGCGCTGTCGCTGGTCGCAGTCTTCCTTGGTAGTAGGGTGGGTAGGTACTCTCGCAGCCAACGTTGCCAGAAGTGGTCGGCAAGTCGCTGTGTGGCCTTCCAGGTGTGTTTGCCCACGAGCTCGCTGTCCGTGAAGCTGCCAATTCTTGCCGCGCCGCATGACCGCCCGAGGAGGAAGTGGTTTGGGGTGAGTGCTTCCTCCTCAAGGCTCTCGGAGATATGGGTGAGGGGCCGAGAGTTAACCATATGTTCGGCCTCCAGCAGGAGAGTGTGGAGTACCTCTTCTCTTGGTTGTTTTTCGTTGAGTGTGGCGTCTAGGGCGGTTTTTATTGATCGCACCAGACGCTCCCATACGCCGCCCATATTAGGCGCTCCAGGAGGGATGAATTTCCACTGCACGCCAATCTTCTCAGCTTCTGATGCAAGGTCTTCTTGTTTCATTGTTTCTATGGCTTCTTTCAATTCTTTATTCGCGCCGACGAAGTTTGTTCCATTATCAGTGTAGATTATCTTCGGCATTCCTCTTCTGGCAGCGAACCTCCTCAGCGTCATAATCATACTATCAGTGGAGAGCGACGGTGTGAGCTCAATGTGTACAGCCCTTGTGGTTAGGCATGTAAACAGGGCTCCCCATCTTTTCTCGTAGCGTCTTCCCACGGTGATTGTCATAGGGCCGAAATAATCAATGCCGGTACACGTAAAAGGATGAGTGTTGTGCATCAGCCTCTCAGCCGGTAGGTTGCCCGTCGGTAGTGCTTGAGGTTTCGCCTTCTTCGTCTTGCACCACTGACATTGATGTCGAACTGTCTTGATCGCCGACCGTAGTCCCAGTACCCAGAAGCGTTGCCTTATCTCGTTCATGACCGTTGCGTGATTACCGTGATTGAAGCGGCAATGGAAATCCTCCAAGATGAGTCGTGTTATCTTTTCCTTACTGTGAAGCACGACTGGTCGCTTGTAGTCTCTGGTTACGCCTTGTATAGCGTCGATTCTTCCTTTTAGCCGCAGGAGACCATCTTCCAGCACTACGTCGAGCTTCTTTAATTTGCTGCTGTTTTCTACTTGTTTTCCTTGTTGTAGTCGCCTGATGTCTTCTTTAAAGCTTCTTTCTTGGCTTCTTCTTAACAGTAGAGTTTCAGCTTGCTCCAGTAGGCCTGTGTCCAGCGGTTTGAGTTTTCTTTCGGTTGCTTTTGAAGGCCGTTGTTGCTTCTCGACTGTCTTCTTTTTTTCTCGCGTCGTTTTCCAGGTGGGGTCTCCTTTGCTGACGTTGACTTGCTCTTTGCGCCTGCAGATTTGTATGAACTGCAGTGCTCTTGCTGTGGCTCGCCAAAGTCTCTTCCATGACGAGAACCTCTCTGGATCTGGCGACGGATGCGTGATGCTCGCTGCTGCCACGACGTCTGCTGTCCTTTCTTCGCCGGTGGTCTCTTTCTTGAAGGTTCTTGCTGCAGGCCAGTGAACTTCTTTTCTTCTCAGGAAGCTCGGTCCTGTATACCATCGGTGATTGCAGTCGAAATCTTCTGGCACGCTGCGCGTCGCATCATCTGCAGGGTTTTGTGCCGTGGGGACCCACCTCCATTCTTGAGGCTTGGTGAGGTCTTCTATCTCGGCCAAGCGATGGGCCACGAACGTCTTGAATGTTCTCGGGTCTGTTTTGATCCAAGAAAGTACGATGCTGGAGTCTGTCCAGTATGTTTTCTTTACCACCTTCAGATCCATTTCCTTTTCTACCGAATGCGCCAGTCTGCTTCCCAGGAGAGCTGCTTGTAGTTCGAGTCTAGGGATTGATACCGGCTTCAACGGGGTCACTCGCACCTTTGCTGCTACTAAGCTGACGTGGTAAGCTCCTTCTTGATTTTCTGTTCTCCAGTAAACCGTAGCTGCGTACGCTGTCTCGCTGGCATCGGTGAACGTGTGTAGCTCCCCCTCGGTGCTATGTGGCGCGAGGCATCTTGGAATTTGCAGACCTTGAAGTAGCTTCATCTTCTCTAAGTATGTTTTCCATGATTCATACTCTTTTTCTTCTATTTCTTCATCCCAACCGACACCACTTCGCCATGTGTCTTGAAGCAGCTTCTTGCCCTGGACGAGAACTGGTGACGCCAATCCTAGTGGATCGAAAGTCGACATGACAGCGCTGGTGACTTCTCTCTTGGTAGGCACCTGTAGTCCTCTTGCTATTTCTTCTGGTGTATTTCGGAGGTTTGCCCTGAAGCCAATGGAGTCCTTTTCAGTGAACCAGCGTAGTCCCAATGTCTTCTCTTCCTTCTCGCCAAGGTCCACTTCTGTCTTCTCGGTTGTTTCAGTCTTCACGTTCTGTAGCAGCTCAGGTTGATTTGATGCCCATCCTCTGAGTTCGAAGCCTGCTTTCTTATGTATGAAGTTCACTTGCTCTGTCACTCTTCTGAAATCTTCTTCTGAATGGAAGCTGTGCAGATAGTCGTCCATATAGTGGTTCAACTCGATCGCTCTGGCTGCCTCTGGATACTGTTCTTTGTAGTCAGCTGCGTTACGATTCTTCACGTAGATTGCTGTGCTTGGAGATGATGTTGCACCGAAGATAACAGATGTCATCCTGTACTTCTTTGGCGGCACGTCGCGTTGCTCCCCTCGCCACAGGAACCGTAAGCTGTCTCGGTCTTCTGGTCTGATGCGAACTTGCAGGAACATTTCTTTGATGTCAGCCGCCACTGCTAGAGGTCCTCTTCTGAATCGCAGTAGTACTCCAAACAGCGATTGCAGCAGGTCTGGTCCAGGCAGCAGAGCGTCGTTGAGGCTTCTTCCCTTTGACTTGGCTGCAGCGTCGAAAACGATCCTTATCTTTTTCTTCAACGGATGAACCACGGAGAAGTGTGGGAGATACCATGTCTTCTTAGGATCTTCTTGTCCATCAGGTGCTTCTTCCGCGTACTGGCTGTCTATTAGATGCTGGATCTGCTTGCAGTATTCCGCCTTCAACTGAGGATCCTTGTCCATCTTCTTCTCAGTGTTTGTCAGTCGATTCTTGGCAGAAGTGTAGCTTTCCGGCATCTGGTCCTCTTCATTTTTCCACAGAAGTCCAGCTTCGAATCGACCATCTTCTAGTCTTCTGCAGGTCTTGTCCAGGATGGTGAGCGCTCTTCCTTCTGAGTCTGTAGTAGGTCTTCTGGGCTGCACGCCGAGTGCTTCAATGGCGAAATGATCCTTGATGGCTTGATGCATTTCTTCTTCTGATGTGTTGATATGCAGACATGTGTTCAGGAAGTGTACTGGCTTCACACTTCCTATGTCTGACCCGTGGAGCACCCATCCCAGTCCTGTTCGTGACGCTACTGGCTCTCCTGGTTTCCCTTTTCTTATTTCTTGAGTCACGATCAGCTCCCAGTTGTCTTGCCCGATGAGCAGCTGTGGTGACTTTCCTTCGTAGTACAGTGAATCGGCGATCTTCTTCAAGTGTTGACATTTTTCAATCCTCCTCTTGTCCAGGAACTGCGGCGTAAGCTTCAACTCGTCGACGGTCCGGACTCTTTTCAGTGTCTTCTTATCTTCTTGATGGACCCCTTTCACTGTCAGGTCCAGCACTTGAGAATCCTTCTTCCTTATCAGCTTGCCTCCCACTGTCTCGATGACTAGTTCCTGGTTATCTCCTTGAGCGCCGATTTCTTCTGCTATCTTTTTGTCCAGAAGCGACACCGTTGACCCTTCATCCATAAGGGCCAATATCTTCTGTGATCCTTGTGACCCGAAAACTTCCACCGGAACTATCTTCAGGTATGCTCTTGCGTTGTTGACCGCATTCACTGATGCAGTGACACTGGCCACCTCTTCCGACGGCTCCTTCTTTTCTTCTGATGCCTTTTCTTCCGACTTGACGTGCAGCAAATGATGATGCCACCTCTTGCATTCCTTGCATGGTGGTTTCTTGCAGCTCTCCTTCCTGTGTCTCCCTTGAAGACATTTGAAACAGACGCGACTCTTCTTGACAGCTGCCCAGCGATCTTGTACCGATGCTTTCAGGAACTTTTGACATTCGACGAGGAAGTGTTCACCCTCACATACCGGGCACGTTTTTTCCGATTTTTTCGAATCTTTTTCTTTGAAGTCCCTTTCTTTTGTTGAATGCGTCGCTTGCCGCTGGGTTCTTCTGAATCCACTTTTTTCTTCTGAAGTCGCGAAGGCTCCACATTTGTCCGCTTCTGTGTTCAGGAATCTGGATACCAGCGTCAGGTCGGAGAACTCGCCTTCTACTGACGCTGCAGTGAAGTCGTACCACCGGAACTTAAGCACTGTAGGTATCTTCTCTATTATTTGTTTCACCATTTCAGGTGAATGCAGGTACTGTGGTTTCTTCAATCCCTTGATGGCTGCTACACTGTTGTTGATCTGGCTTGCGAAGATGCATATGTCTCTTGGATTTTCTGATATCTTCGGTAGTGCCCTGACCTTGTCCAGTTCGGCTAGCACCAGCGCATCAGGTCTTCCGTATCTTCTCTTGAGGGCTTGCATCACTTCCAATGGAGAGGCTTCGGAGTACAGCAGACTCTTGATTGCTTCTCTTGCGTTGCCCTTCAGCGCTCTCCTGAGTCGCGCCATGTTCTGGACGTCGGTGAACATTGATGCAGTATCTTCGTAGACGACCTTGAACGCCAGCCATTCACTGCTGCTGCCGTCGAAGTAGGGTAACTCGTGAATGTACTTCGGTTGCGCTGCTGGTCCTCCTCTTGTGGTGAAGGCTTCTCTTAATGCTGTCGCCAACGCTTGGATCTCGATAGTAGGTCCCTTTGTTGCGGAGCTTTCTTCTGGCTTCACCTTACGAGGTTCTTCTGACGTGTGCTGATCGCGTTGTTCCGGTTGTTCCATGTTGCCGTCTTCCAACACCGATGACTGGATCCAGTTCTGCACCTGTGCTGTTCTATCTTCTTGGTCTGCCTGGTCTTCATCCACGGAGTCTTCATCTTCACATTGTGCCAGCTCCAATCTGACACGAGCAAGTTTCGCCGCCGCCTGTGCTTGTTTCAATTCTAGACGTGCTACTTCTTCTCTGGCTGCTAACTCGCGTCTTCTGGCTGAAGAACTCGTGGTCTTCGTGGACCTAGCTTGACGACTAGTCCCCTTCGGTTTCAAGGTCGTGGCGGAGCCATGAACGCCCTGTTCCGCAGCTTCTTCTGGGGTTTTTCTGGTCGTTTCCTTCTGTGCGGCATCTTCTTTCTTCTGTCCTTTCTTCTCGGATGCCGCCGTGGTCGCAGTTGTAGCCGTAGCCTCCGTAGTCGTAGTCTCTTCTGTGGTCGCAGTTCCCGATGAAGTGTTCGTGTCCGATGTAGTTTCAGTTCCCGATGATCCTGACGCTGACGTGACCCCTTCTGATGCAGATGCTTCTTTTGCCGCGTCCTTTTCCGTTGGTCGCGACGTCGAACGTGAGGGGGCATCCTTCTGCGATCTGGTAACCGGCATCTTGAAATCTTCTTATCTTCTTATTTTTGAACTCTTCTGTCTTGCAGGGAATCCGGAACTCGAAGGACCAACTGTTGCGGACGGTAGAGGCGCTTCTTATACCTCCAGTCGCCCTGGGACGATCTCCCAATATTATTTAGCGTGCGCTCCCTGTTCCCTGAGCCTAGGTGGCTCCGCTGGCTAGCACACACCCCACGTACCCCTGAATACGTACCAGGATACTGCGACACACAGAGACTTATACGGTGGCGAAATGAAACATCATTATTCTTGCAATTTTCTTGAGACTTCGGCTTGCACTATTATTTTGATGTTTCCTCTTCGGTGGCTGGGCTGCGACTGACTTTACCCGTTTTTTTTTTTTTTTTTTTTTTTTTTTTTTTTTTTTCTGTAGGGCATCTCACAGCTGGTTTTGAGAAACCTTCGCTGTTTAACCGGTCAATCCTGTGGCTGCCTCAAGCTACTACACTCAAAGCCTCCAGCCAGGGCACATATATAAAACTAAGCTAAAAAGCTTAGGATGAACGCGCGCTAAGGGCACCCCCTGCGGGGTTCGAGCCTCGGCTTAGGGCGTTATCCGGGGGGAGGACATCAAAAGATGGGACGGGCTGGATCAAAGGGTTTTGATCATTATTATTATTATACGGGGAATTTAAAGCTACGTGCACAGCTGCAACAACTGCTGGCACCTCGTTTTCGAGCAAGGGTCGGGGGGGAGTATCATTTACTCGGGGGCGCGGCGGTCGGGAACGCAAAGGACCTCGGCGGCGAGGTCGGAATGACGGGAGGCGTCTGTGTTTGTACACTGTGCTTGTTTCCCTATTGCTCTCCTGGAGGAGGGTTATGGGGTCATCGGGGTCTACTAGGATATGCCTTGGGCGGCGAACTTTACTTATTCTACTCGGGACATAACTGGCGGCCTCGACAACCAGAGGGTTGCGATGTTTGGCCGCGGACTCAAAGAAACGCTTTGAAAGGCGTTTTAGAAATTGGTGGATTGTGGGAATCTTTAGGTCGAGGTGGAGAGCCTCGTTCCTGACGAACCATGGCGAACCTGTCGCCCTACGAAGGAATCTATTCTGCACGGTTTGCAGCCTATGTATATGACGGGGTTTTGCATGAGCAAAGACGGCACCCGCATAGGTCATGATCGGTCGAATGCACGCCGTGTAAACGCGCAATTTGCACCTAAGTGACAATTTGCTACGTGCATTCACCAGGAAAAAGAGTCTACCGAGAGCGAAAGCGGCTCGCGAACGAACCATCTTTATGTGCTCTGCGAAGGTCAAATGATGATCGATAACGACACCGAGATATTTGGCTCGCTTCTCCCAAGGGATCGGCTTGCCGAACATGGTGATCGGTCGGGGGAGGGGGTATCTAAGCCTTTTACGCAGTTTCGTAAAGAGAACCGCTTGGCTTTTATCGGGGTTCACTTCTATTCGCCACTTTGTAAACCATGCCGCCAGTCTATCGACTGCGCGTTGGAGAGTGAGGCGAATAGAGTCGGGACTGACTTTACCCGAAAAAATGGCCCTCTTTTTATACTATTTTTGTTAGTGCATGCCGAATTCCAGGAAATGAGTATTTCTTTATTTTTTGTTACAACCTTATAAATTCTTATTTTATATGCTAATGTACATAGAAAAACACTAATTTAAGTTAATTACTAAATAATTACATCCTTTTAAATAGCCATTTAAAAATTATTAACAATGTAAAATTTTATACATAAAAATGACCATATCTTCTTGTTCTGTGAACCGATTTTTATCAAACAAACGTGGAAAAAGGTTTTGAGTCTAGACCTTTCGATCAACACTAAAATCAAAGAGATATCTCTATAAACAAAAAAGTGAGTTTTCAAGTTACGTAATTATGACAATTTTTAAACTCTTTGAATTTTTTCTTAAAATTTACTTTAAACACATTCAACATATTCAACAAGCATCCGATTACTATTTTGACGTAAATCTAATATAAATCTAATAGAGATTTCTCAAATAACTGTAATTTTATTACTAAATTATAAGTTAAACATAACATTCTTTAAACCTTTCGATATTACATGAATCTAACATCGCGGCCTACCCGCTACTTGTGCTATTGTGCACAGATAGGGTCATATTTTGAAAATTAAAAATTCTAATTAGAAACATATCTAAAACATTAACATTTTACAAGAAACTTACAAACTATTATGCCTTGTATGACGCAGGGCCGCACGCTACTTGCGCCCTAGTGAGCTGCAGGGGTCTGGTCGCCGACATCAATCTTAATTTTAGCACTTCCAATTCAAATTTAACTTTGTATCTGTTTCATGAAGTGTGAACAACTGACCCTGTGTCTGAACAACGATAAGTTGGTATAGTTAAAAAAATTGTATGCTGGTTTACTAGTAAAGATTTGTAAACGTTATTAATAAAATAAAATGACAACGCAACTCACATAGTAATATCATAGCTGGACATTACAATACACGACGGTATCGGTATGTTCGTTTGTTTAAGCTTGTCATAAAGTACTATTACACACTATCTCGCGGTAGAGTAGTCTTCCTCAATTCTCACAAACAAAACACTTGGATAACTCACAAAGTGACACAAATATTTTTACTAAGTATACGCAAAGATTTCAGACAACATTACTAACCTGCGTCCTAACAGAAAGCGACTAAGCGACCATCGCAAGTTTGCTTACGTTGTTCGTACGAACTTGCCATCAAACTTACTGGAGTCCTTAACATTCGCGCGACAAATTCGCGTGAATATGCGAGATCCAATAGGTATAATTTATACCAAACAGGTGGCATCTATCTGACATTGGCGCGAACGTTATCGCGTCGCTCCGCATATGATTGGGGGAGGGGAAAGCTGTGCTTCTCTCGTTTTTGTGTTTCCCTATTTAGCTTAGCAAGGTAAAAATATATTGCCCGATAGTACAAACTACAAGTGTCTGACGATCATACCATTGTGAAATGAGACTTATTGACACTAATACGCGATGCGACCATTCATCCTCGACGATCGTTTACATTAGGACACACACATTTTGACATCGAGCGAATACGCAATCTCATTCGCGTACACGCGCGATCATCGTTTTTGGTTAGGACGCGGCTTTACGTTTGTTTTGTTGTTGGAAACAGAAATAAAAATTTGCTAACATAATGTAATTTTTTATGCATATTTAACTAATAGTAATACATAGTAATTTATTTCCAAAACTAGTACACATTACATCAATGAGGTCTTGACCCCTGAACTAGGACATCCTGTATGACAGGGGTCAAGGTTTCTCCAGTTACATGGACCAACATGAAAAGACTTAGACTAAATATAAATAAGTGATATTAAAAATTAATAAAAGAAAATTGGAATAAAATGGAAAATAGACAAAAAATAATGAACAAGATAAGAAATAATAATAACTCTAAGACATTTTCTGTTTTAGAATAAAACGGGGATAGCAAGTGCATGGTGATATGTATGATGGGTGTGTAGATGTAGGTGTGTGAATGAAGGTTTGTGTGTTAAGGTGTGTGAATTTGTGTGTGTAATCCGAGTCTATCCACTAGGTGAGATTACTGATAAGGTTTTCAGTATCATCGTAGTATCATCGTAACTGGCATTCGTACGAGAATAGTGTTGAGATAGATTGAGACCACCTGTTATTGCTAGTTGTATGGAGCCGAACGGAAGCAGTACGGAGCTAAAAAGATAATTTCGGACACTAATCTACATGGTCCTCATATGGCCTGGCCAAGATTGTCTGGACTTAAAAGAAACTTTAACCCCTGAGTTTGTTTCGCCATTTCTTTTCGGGAGTAGTCAGAAGGAAATGTCGACTCCATCTAGCTTTGTTATAAGACTTAAAAAATACAATAGACGTGGATATATTTAGTAACCTGCGCAGACAGTCTGCGCTCAGCGCTCGGTGTGGCAACACGCCGTGTTCGGGTTCGCAACAAGTCCATCGTCATCCTGAGGATGCCTCGTTGAGAGGTGAAACACGTGTCGATTTCTTTCAGGAGTTTTTTATGGCTCTTTAGAAATAGCTAAGCGGAACAGGTTACTAAATATATCCACGTCTTGTATTTTATAATGGATTTCCGCAAGGTCACGCCTGAATCAATTAACTATTTTATGTGACTTGTAAAAGTGATTCCTATTTATAGAATAAACATTTTTATTTTATTTCCTACCGTAAAATTTATTTGCATTTAGTGGACGTCTTACTTGTTACCTCGTTTGAACTTCCACGTGTTAAATCAAACTTCCAAGAAATCTATTGGGAATTTGCCTAAGCGCAATCACGTTCTGATAACAAATTTAAAATGCCAACGATTTGCTTTGCACAATTTGAACAACGGAAATTCGGATCGTACCCGTGAGATTGGCGAATTGGAGAAGAATGTTTGAAATAAGGAATATTCTCACGTACGTTTTGAGTAAGGAAATACAAAGTTAAATAAGGACGAAAGTTTGGGATTCGTATTTGGAGAAAGGTTTACGTATTTAGGACTGAGTTCTCCTGTGCTATATCTTTTATATGTGGTCGAATACGGTTTTGTATTTCGATTTGAGTTATGAAATATTTTTCTGTTGGAGTTTCTTTTCAGGAAATCATTAACTTGGTTGAATGGACACCAGTTTTCATTCAGTCCATTTTGGTTCATGGCTAAATAATTTTCAGAAGTTGATAGAAAGGGTTATTAAAAAACCATAATCTATTAGAAATCAAACAATCTTTTAATTTTTATGAATATCAGTGATCTTTAAGAATTAATTTATTGTGTTAACATACATCGTTTGTTGAAAAATCTTAAATATAATATACAATCTGACACTAAAAAAAATATATAATTATTATGTAACTACGTAAAGGAAGAAAAAACTATGATCTTGTTTATTCTTTGGCATATCGTCAACATTTAACTCAATAAACCGCATAAATATCTCCAGGTACTCCTTACAGCTCAAGAGCTTTTAATCTTTTTAAACGCATTTTCATTCAAGATTAATTCCCTAACATCACAGACACGTCCCTAAATATGTAAACGCACATCATTCATACAACATGCCTAAAAGCTCTTACGTTTAACGTATCAATATTTAATAAGAGCAATATACATAAGTGCTCCAAAGGTTACAGCGCTGAAAAGTTTATACTTCTTCACACGCTTGAATCTTTTTAGGCCTCGTCCAGGGTGCACGAGCGATAGCGAGCGCGGTGGCGGTCGCGGTAGTGGGCGCGATTAAGTGGCCACAGTGCATCGCAACAAATGGCGGTCACTCAATGCCTAGGCCAGTAAGGAGCGGATCCCCGCAAAAGTGAACGTCGCGCGAATACACGATTGTCCGTACTTTTTGTTCGGTGAACTTGAACGCGTGTGTGCGCCGACAGAGGGTGCTTTCCGGTTTTCCGTACAAAAAGTGACATATGCACGCGACCGATCGTGTTTTCACGCAACGTTCACTTTTAAATAAGACGCGGCTGACAGGAATGTTTGAAAATTATGTGCGTGATCTCGTTCAGTACCATCACGAAGGCGCCCGCCATGGTCACAGCTGTATTATGGACGCAAACGGCGGTTATATCATCACCATCATCATCATCATCATCAGCCTATAGTAGTCGTCTGCTGGACTTAGCTAGCTTATTCTGTGAACAATCAACACTAGTTCTCTGCCGGATCACCGCGTTCCAGAAAGCGTCCGCCTTAGCACCCGCTCAAACTCCACACCCTGCTCGAAGCCTAAAGTACCTCGCTTAAACGTATCTTTGCTATAAAGTTTGTGATATCTTTAAAAGAATGTAGATTTCTTGGTATCGGTTTATTCGAGTGGTGTGGAATGATACAAGAATTGCATATTTAATATTGCTTTTGAAAGCCTCTCAGGGATTATCGGACCGGTGTATTTGTAGAAGATATTGTATAATGGAGAATTTACGACGAATTTTAGTATTCATAAATCTCATGGTTGACATTTACTGAAGTACTGTAAAAAATACAGCGGCTTAATTGCGTAACACACTTAAAATGTTAACTGATCACAATGGGTTTCATTTTGACAGTTCAGCCACGTTCATTGCGTTATTTACGTTGTTGAGCAGACGAATTTTTCAAACCTATGAAGCAATGGATTAGCAATACCCTTCAAAACCCTCGAATTGTGATTAAAAGTGTGTTACGCAATTAGGATGCCAGTCGGTGTGATTTTATAGAGAGTATAATATATAAAATATAATCAAAATAATTACGGTCCCTATAATAATAAATGCGAATTAAATTTACACCAGGATATACTACGGTTTAACCATAGGTTTTTAGAGTTAAAGTTTTACATTCAAATTGTTTATCATCATCATTTCAGGACGTCTACTGCTGGACATAGGCCTCCCCAAGCGTCACCGTCGGCACATCGACCACACATTGTCGGCACATCGAGTACTGAGCTTCTCGTATTCAGGGATTCGCGTAAAATGTTCGCAAATAATGAAAAATTTATACATATACTACATGCAAATGAATAAAATTTAAGTGTCTGTTTGCAATGTAAAAAATACAGCTTTTTAATAAATGCCTACGATAGTATAAACGATACTATTTTTTTTTTTTTTCTGTTTCTGTTTGTTAAAGCTAATATCCGAAACAGCTGGACCAATTTTCACGGGACTTTCAATGGCAGATAGCTGATGTTATAAGGAGTAACTTAGGTTTTTAAAAAAAAAAAACAGTGGCACTCCGGGAGTGCCGACAGAAGTGAAAACTTGAACAATTTTATTATGCAGGAAATACTTTTCTTTTTTGAAGTCGGTAAAAAAAGGGAAATGTCAATCATGTCATTGTCATGTCTCAATGTTCGGAATGTCATTAATCCCAAAGAAAATGTATCGCGCGTTGATGTCTTTTTAATGGTCAAAATCTGGTGTCGGTAACAGTATCACGAGTTCAATTGTTTTTTCCCATCTCAAAAATGCCCAACGCGCCTGAAGAAGATTTCACTTAAAAATTTGGGTCCACGCGGGCGAAGCTGCGGGCAGCAGCTAGTTGTTGTTGTAAATAATTTTGCTTAGTTCGTTTGGACTAAGCAAACTATGCTCCTACGTTGTGTGTTCTATGTTTGTAAACATACCTATTTACTCACAACCTCAGACACCCGACGCTATCTAGTTAGGTGGTGGTGGTTGGTGGTTATACAAAGGTCATAATAAGACACGAATGTTTAAGGTGAAAGCGACAAGGTAGCCCGCGAAATTCAAATTTGCAGGTCAGTATCAGGTTGTATGTTGATCTTAATATGATTCACGACCGTATCAAATGTTTATTTATAGAATTATAATCATAAAAATCATCAATACAACTCTATAAATTCGTGTAATCCTATTGAATTACTATTTCATGAAATTATAACATTTGAGGATTATGCTAACGTATGGGAGTTGTATTGCTGATTCTCAGTATTATAAAATCAAAACTCAAACTCAAAGCATTTATTTCAATTAAATCATTTACAGGCACTTTTGAACCGTCAAAGAGTCGGTCAGTTAGTCAGAAAGTTGAAGCTAGTTGCCCATTCCAAAACGTAGATCTCTATGGAGAAGAACGGGCAAGAAACTCCAAGGACACTCTTTTAAATATAGATATTACAAAATCCTGGGTACTTTATTCTTGTTGCTTCTATGTGTGAGAACAATGTACAAAAAATAATCAAAGCAATTGAAAGCATAAGATTAAAAATAAGCCCTGGCAGAAAAGAGATGACCAGTCTCATAATTCTGTAAAGCCATTTTGTTACGGTCGTGAATCACATTTTAAACAACATACACTGACTTGCAAATTTAAAAAAATAAAAGAAAATTTTAATCTCGCGGGGTACCTTAGCGCTTCCCCTTAATTGAAAGTACACAATGCTTATAACTACCACGCGTATTCTACTGTAGGTATCATTCAACCTGCGTCAGGCACTAGTTGTCTGGCATTTTTGCTGAACTGGGCCTATTTGGCGCAGTGCGAGGCACACTTTCCTACTAATTTCCTACAACGCACTTTACACTTTTTGTTTTCTTTATTTTATTGCTTTTTTACTTGCAGTATAATATGTTGTGTTGTGTGTCTTTTGGTCTGTGCTAAATAAATGTATTTTTTATTTCTTTCTTTCTTTCTAACCACTCACAAAACTCAATTTCAGTCCAATATCATTGTTTGTATTGAAAATTGCCTTTCTCACAATTATTTTTAGGTCAGCAAACTACAAACACAATAAACTCGACTCGTGGAGATCTGATCTTTTGTTATTGACGTTAGAATCAATTTAGGCTTCAGTTTGATTTATATTGTGTGTAGTGTTTGTTAGCAGACTGATTCTTTCTTTTAGAAGTTGGGTGGTAAACAAGCAGGTAGCCAAGCTGCTGGAAAGGCTTTCGCAGCCAATGATTATTATTAATATTTATTTATTCATACTCAATGGTCTATAGTGTTAGTAACAAAATAGCTTAGCCTATGTTAGTACTTAATAACTAAAACAGAAAGGGGCCGGTTTGTAAGCGCTCACACTAGCGGGCTGTCTGCCCGGGCGGCTATTGATTGCAGGATAGTGTTGGGACTGCCTCGCAGCCTGCAGAGTAGCGAGGCAGATTTCTTACGCCACAGTGCATCAAAGCCGTCAGTGCGTGCGTCTGCAAATCGTCTATGAACATCTGCGAATTTCAGAACCATCACATCTTAGGAACAGAACTGAATTGTCTCATGTAACTGTAGGTAATAACACCAGCACAAATACCTAACAAGTAAACAGACACGCTGCTTTGCGGTATTTACCTATAGGGTTTGGTGATAATTCTAAAATCACCATACCTTTTTTTTTTTGTGCGGGAAATTATCAAATAACTTCTCCCGCTCTGGGTGGAGCGGGAGGGCGTGGCAGACTCTTACGGACTAAAACCCACCCGTGTTCCTTCAGTTACCAAGTTGCCGGGGGGCCACGATTTCCCTTTCGGACTTCTTCGCAACCCCGGCAGGCATCGGCCCTAGCGGACCCCGTCAGTTCTACTGACATCTCTTTGAGGCGCGTGGAACACAACGCGCCGTCGACCCGAACCTGGAACTTATCGGACGGCGAGTTACCCATTGCTCACCGCGCGCCTCAAAGAGATGTCAGCAGAACTGACGGGGTCCGCTAGGGTCGATACCTGCCGGGGTTGCGAAGAAATCCGAAAGGGAGATCGTGGCCCTGGCAACATGGCAACTGAAGGAACTGAAGGGTTTTAGTCTGTATGAGTCTGACACGCCCTCCCGCTCCACCCAGAGCGGGAGAAGTTATTTGGATAATATCCCAAACAAAAAAAAAAGGCATAGACCTCATACACATAAGCCAAATACACTACTGGTACTAAAATGTAAATCAAATTCGAGATATTACAGAATTTACTTTTAAATAAATGCTGCAACTTTGCGCGTGTTTTATTACGCCGGCATTTACCTATGTGATAGGAACCATCTCAGTGCCTTCACATGTCTAAAACATGCCAAGAAACTAAGCCACTTCCCTAATAATTATGTTACCCTAGAAATAACATAAAAACTTGTTTACTATAATATTCCACCATAATTTCTATGGGCAAGTTTCCCGTAAATGGCTTCCTAAGCAATTACTAACTTTATATCTATTTTGGCTAACTGCCCACTGCGTATGTAATGGTACTGTGGAGGCCGAGAAAATGTATGCATTTTGACTATGTATTTGGTCATTAATATTTGTGAGAGAATGGACTAATAAAGTTAGCCGAAACGAGTTTGTTAGTTAATTGTGTTTTGTATTGAGGAAAATTCGGTTTTGGATTTGGTATTTAGATTGTGTTGAAGATATTTTGTGCTGACATCAGTAATAGAAGCTTACAAATAATTATAAGATGTTTCGAAAAAAAATACATTTTTATGTAACACATACTGATCAGGAACCCTCGTCCCTTCAAGGGATGGAGGCCTGTAATCAGCAGTTGATGTCACTGATAATGATTATGAAAAATAAAAAGAAGATTTTCATTTCCATAAAGAAAAAAAAAATATCAACGGCTCTGCTGACCTTTGAGCAAGGATAGGTTTTATCACATAAAACTTTCAAACATATATACGATGGAACATTCCCAGAATTTTAGAATATTGAACACGAAAACTTTCAAATACAAGACCGCATCGGTTTCAGTGAGATTGTTTTTAAATAAATACGTTTTCTCGAAGCGTAATACCTAAACTCCATTTGCTGACGTGACAAGAGAAAACATTTGAAATGGAATGAAATATTCAAACGTATACTTTTCAATGGCTTGCAGTATTTTCAAATAACGCGAAGTAATATGCTAAAGTTAGTAATATCAGTAAGTACTTTGGACTGTGTATGACTATGAATGCATGCAATTTAATAATGTTATGAAAGTAAAATCGGACTCACAGAAGTTTGGAATAGTCTGAAAGGAACTCTCTGGAAACTTGCTGGATCTTACCTGAAATATGAATTAATAGATATCAAACAGTGTACAGTAAGTTGAGAACTTTACAGAGATTTTTGTTAAGCGCTTCAAATTGTTTTGCAATTCCTTTTGCGAGTTGTAATTCAAAATTGCGTTAAAAGATTATTAAAAATTAATTTAATAAAACTGAAACAGTCTTTGTGAACTCAAATTCTGTAATAATTGTTTTACGTTGATATTTTTCCGATTCTAATATAAAACATACATTTTCCGTTGAGCTAAGTTAATAAAGTTAGCAATGACATAAATAATAATATAAATAACCCCACCGCCGTATCTCTACGTTGACGTCGTGGTGAGGCTTGCGCGCTCCGAACTCTGGGTCTGTGCCAGTAAAGTTTACTTTGCCGAAACAGGTCTAGGGTGAGGAGCCAGACCAAGAGAGATTTAAAAACCCGCAGGGCAGCATGTGGCGAGCTGTTGGGCAGTAGCGACCCCACGGACCCTATCTTCTGGGAGAAGTCTTGTTCCTCACCTCTGGCTTGCCTTTATTGGCCGGCTAGAGTGAACACTGACGAGGAACAGAGCTCCCACCTCATTCTTGCCTTTATTGGCTGGCTTGAGTGGAGATTCGCAAGAGCAAACATGCTCGGAGGAAGGAAATATTCCAGTAAGATGCTGGTAGGAATCTTGACCGTACTTCCGGGATTGTCCTGATAGCCGTGGAATAGCTCTCCACTCCCCATAAGCACCTCAGGAAATGTTGCCCCCTTGTCGCTTCAACACTTTGTGCTAGCGACCATTTTCGGGGGCCCATTATTGAGTGTGCAAGTCACCCCCTGCCATTTTATCTGTGTACATATAAACCTTGATCAGGCAGGGGTCATAGTCCGTCCATAGTTCCAGGTAACCAGTCCACTTTAGCCACCCAAACCCATAGTCAAAATATCTTTGTTTCCATATCCTGCAATAGTCCTACGCCAACCGGGGGTTGTCCTTGGGTGCCCTTGCGTAGTGCGAACAAGGATAGTCGTCGGTTGGTGCCTCAATACTTAAAAATGTCTAAGGGGCCTCTGCGAGTTGGTTTCGGCCCCTCGTACGCTTTCCAAAGGTCCGGGACCCCAGGGTCCCGAAATATGTTAAAGACAAGAAAAATATAAATAACTTTAATGCAATAAATGTACTGTGACGAAATAACACTCATTCATTAAACATTTAAACGTCAATATTAATTCATGTCTATAAATCATGTTGACCATTTTCATATTTATATTAGTACCCTTAATATAATATTAATTCAATAAACTATGTGACAGAATATTCCAATACCATCACATAAATTACTTCAGTTCCAATTAAATAACGTTTCGTAGTTACTTATTAAATTCATGTGAATTCATCAAAGCCTATTTGGTTGGTTGAAAAATTAACTACAAAGAAAAAAAATAGTAGTTTATGAAACTGTTGCATAATGAGGGGTATTAAAACATGAGTGTGTGTTTAAAAACCGAGCCGTAGGCGAGGTTTTTAATAGTATCATACGAATGTTTTAATACCTAGTTATGTGCAGTTTCATACACTATTTTATCTACCCTCATACATTGGGATTGAACCTAATACTAAATAAAAGATCAAAGTTAAAGATCAAGAATAAATTTGAAAAATCCCACGAAATTCAGTACAACAAAACAAATGAATGTCGTCTGCACCAGCACATCACCGCACAAATGCGCTACAGCGGGTGCTGCTGTCCCCCGTTTAAACGTTCCAATGCAAAAGATGGAAACTCCTTGGTGATATTAACTTCTTAGAATAGCCCTGTATCGTAATAGAAAAAAATATGTTTTATAGCATTATTTTGTTAGAGAAAAAATGTTATAATATGATTCTATTTTTAATTTCGGTATTGTGTTCATAAAGTAAGTCAATATAAACTCGTTTTGAATTTTATAATTCGAATATTACGCTATGAGAGTACATAAAATCCTTTACATAATTGTATATGACATAAATAATAATAGTTGTATAAACATAGTTTAGATAATTTATTAATTTAGAATGAGGAACACTGGTTGCAAAAATAAATTATATTTTATTCAACATAAAAACATATATAATATGCATAAAGTACAAAATTAAACAATCAAGTATGATTCGAGTGATGGGCTTATTACAATCCCTCGAGGCCCTTTGGCTCAGCGAACATAAAATTTTGAGGGTAACTTTGATATTGATATTAAAATTGAATTAGTGTAATTAAAGCTCACTCTGTATCTTTACGGTCCGTCCATTAGTAAATTATGGTCCTGATTTTTAATAGCATGACAATAGATAGATAGTTAATTGGTTAGACTAGGTTCGACTTCTGTTATCATCAACAATTATGTCTAACAAAACTAAAAAAAAAACAATTTCTAATATCAGTATAGCTTTGATCAGAGAAAGAAACACAGGGATAGACACTGCACTTAATTAAAGTGCCAGATGAAAAGGCTGAATCCGCAAGAAAAACACACGTAGCATTTCTCTTTAAAAATATTGGATTCACACAACAACGGTAAAATTCTACTAGTTTTTCGCCAAATATTGCCTCGGGCGATATCAGCTTAGTCGTGTCAATAAAGATTTGTTCATCGAGTGAAAAATTTAAATTCACCCCCGATATTGCTCCAGCTTTGAAGAGAATACAAAAAAAGAATATCCAGATTTCATTGAACGCTAGCAAACTTCTGTTTTGCGGTTCTTGAGGTCCCATTTTCACTCTAATTGTCGGTCTCGTGTGTCTTTTCAAAGTGCAGAGTAACTTTGTCGAGCTAACCCAAATTACGCTTTGTCTTGTGGTAATAAGGTTGAAGAAATTCGAAACACGTTGTTTTCATCGAATGTAAGTTTATAAATCTGCATCGTAATGTTTTTTGGATTTGCATTCTGGTTTTCTTCAGTTTGGAGTTGGATGGATAAAATCGATTGGAAATAACATTGGTTTCATTTTACAGCCGATATTAGATACTTCAACTTCTTTCAGTGTTTTATTGTCCATGTGATTTATAAATAGTATAATTATGCTACATCGCTATTCAATATTTATGTTTTGTGTACATTGATGATATCATAATTTCTTGATAAGGTAATCGAGGGTGTTTCGTATTCTGTTACTTAACAAACACCTATAAATACACCTAATTAACTCAAACAGCATCAAAATATCGTAAGTGCCCTCTCTACGTGTCACCATCACTAATAACTCACAGTCTAATTAAAGTGCTAATAAATCTGTCACTTTTTATCACGTTTTATGGACGTGTAATTACGATTTTTGGTGCTAGGGAAATTAGCCGATAAATTTCAACGTTATAGGTTACAGCGGGGTTGTAAGCCCGGGGTTACTGGCGGTTTAATAAGGCTTGCCGTCTTCGGGCGGATGCATAATTCATAATACAACGTACTATATACTATCGCCATTCACTGGTGAAGTGATAATCTTGGCACTGTTTGTAGAGATAGAAGTTTCTAGAATACAACAAGGGATTTCAAGAAACTAGGTTACAGTGTTCAATGTTCTTGAAATAGTAGTTTGAGTTAGTTATTAATTCAAACTTTTTAACCACACTACCTATACTTAGACAAAATTCCACAACAACGATGACACTGACAGCTTTTGAACGCGGTTTAGATGTGTTGATCGCGTTATTTCTGGGTGAAATTCGCCCTGTAGAAATAAACTTCGCATTACAACATGTTAGTTTCAACAATGGAAAATATGATCTTACCGCTGTAATTTCCAAACTATCCAAGCAGAATGATAAACAAAGTAGAAATAGATTATTCATAGTAGTGTTGAGCGCGATTGTTTTTATATCATGATCGTTGGACCGAAGAATATTGGTTTGTCATTCCCAAAGGATACACATATTCACATTTGATACTTCAATTTCATAGTTCTTTTCCCAAAGACTACGCACTTGTTATTTCACACGCGACTTATGCCAAAGTACCTTTTGGTAAAAAAGTAATTTTATGGTCACAAAGTTAGCCAGATTTCGATCTCTACACCTAAAAGCTTTTGCTAGCTAAGACAAAACGAAGCAATTATTTTTCATATTCGTGTTTTCTCTGAATCAGGCAAATTGTAAGCAATATAAATATATTCTTATTCTGGAATTATCAGGTTTTTTTAAAACAACAAAATAATTATTAGTAATACCATCCTGACGATAACAGCAAATCATTTTACTAATGGCCGTCTTATTAAAATAAACCCTGGATTCAAATAAAATTGAAACTGCCGTCAAAATAACTGATCAAACTTTCATACTACCTTCCAATATTTGAGGCTAAAAACTTTATAACAGTAGGTAGATATCCATAAAACCTTATCAACCCTTGAAGGTCTGTAAGTCGATTCTGATTACATTTTGTTACCACCAGTCCCTCATCTAAGTTTGCTACCGAAAAAACTTTTTTCTTTATTATATTTACAAGTTCCATATCGCACTGATTGCTCTATAGAAGTTCTGGGTTGGTTATAAACTTGAGTAAGAAATGATTTAGTGTTAGTTAAATTGAACATGTAGGAAACATCACCATTTTCATTTACATTTATAAATTCAAGTCTAGACAATGAATTTTGAACGATGTTAAATAAAATAATATACTATAATGAATCGCATATTTCAATATAATCCTTGAATGAAAACATAAATTACTAACATCTAGAAAAAATACAAAATAAAAGCAGGTGCAAGTGGAAGCAAAAGCTTCAAGTGGGTTACTCTACTATATACATAGTTGCTGAACCTGTAACTTAGTACTCTGTCACAAGATAAAACAGTAATTCAGAAATCGCCTCATCCTGGACCAATTCTCAGTAGTTCTTCACTACATTGTATACTCGAATGAAATTAGAACTACTTGAAACTACCACTATTGTTTTTATTACTACAAAGACTGAATTAGGTGAAGCGAATAGAGTAATAAACAAAAGAGAAACAGTTTCTAAATTAGTAGTACTTGAGCTACAAGAAACTGGAGCAACAAAAGAAGTTGAGGTTTATTCAGCTGACGAAGATTTCCTTCTTCTTGCGTTTCCATGGAAAAAACATTTAGGAAAAGGTGTTCATCTACAAAACCATTTGCAGTTTACGATTCTAGTCCGACATGCGGAAAACGATAAAAACGGTGGAAAAAAAATGGCGAATACGGGAAGGAACTTTGCACATTTTGGATGTCATAAAATATATTAGGTACGATATTTTTGTTCTTTGCTTGGAAATAGGTTGGAGTTAAGAATACTTTCATGTAGAAATTCTCTAAATTAAACTGACATTATATTCATCATCATCAACGGACTTATCTATATCTATCTTAGGTCTCTATATCTCAATAGCTCTCTGTATCTATTTATCGAAAATTCTAACTGTAAATAAATACACGTAGGTACCTGCTTAATAAAACAAATGAATTCACAGAATACAATTCTTTGTAAACTGAACACAAACTCCCGATTCAGAGCTTACAAAGAAATCAGAATAAGCCTTAACGATTCTTACAACTTTTTTGCTTAACATTCAAATTATGGGCGTTGGATCAGCTGGGAATATTCTTCAAAAAGTATGTAAATACAAAAGGCTGAAAAAACCATGTGGCGGAAATATTATGAATTATTTTGATACATGCGGGAGTTCGCTATAATGATAAAGCGCACAGTAATTTGGTTTGCATCACGAAGATATGATATAATGTGTGCAAAAATGATGTTTAAGGGGTTTTACTGCTTTGATTATTAGCTGCGCCCCGCGGTTTCTCTTGCATAAGTCTCAATTCCGTAAGAATATCGGGATAAAAGTATTTAGTAGTTTTTGCGTGAAAGAATAACAAACATCCTGTCATCCTCACAAACTTTCACATTTATAATATGATATATATATTTAATAAATTATTGTTTATTATAATGTAGGATTCTACAATTTTTGCAATCAAGTTCTTATTTCACAGAACGTAAGAAAAGTAGCTCCCATTTTTTGTTCAAAAGTAAACTTACGAACAACAATTTGGTTTAATTCAATTCTATACATTATTACTATCAAATACAATAGACGTGGATATATTTAGTAACTTGTTCCGCTTAGCTATTTCTAAAGGGCCATAAAAAACTCCTGAAAAAAATCGACACGTGTTTCACCTCTCAACGAGGCATTCTCAGGATGACGATGGACTTGTTGCGGACTCGAACACGGCGTGTTGCCACACCGAGCGCTGAGTGCAGACTGAGCCTTATCGCCCGTGAAACCCACTTATCGTCGCCGTGCAGTGAAAACCTCGTGATTGTAATAAACGTTATTTTACAAGAGAAAATAAAAACTGTCTGAAAAATGGCCGCCATTGACGTTCTCCGAGGTTCTCATTATCATAAATAGAAGGCATTAAAACCATCTTAGAGCTGTGCACGTTCGTTCTAAACTAAATTATGCATTACGAGGTTTTCTACCCAACAAATAAATTAAAAGAAAATACAACAAAAAAAAACTTTACAAGGTTTTCACTGCACGGCGACGTTATAGTCTATTGTATTTTATAATGGATTTCCGCAAGGTCACGCCTGATGCAATTAATTATATTATTACTATCATAATAAGACATGATCAAACTTTTCTCTGCATACTCAATGAACGACGCATATTCAACGAAATTCACCACAAAACCAAATCAAAACATAGAACCCAGAGAATATTCTAAACAAAACAATTGACGACGCAAATCCATGCAAGTTCCGTGTTAGATATTTCGAAGGCGTTCCGTCGATCCCGGTGTAACTTCATTAAGCAGTTCGAATTGAGGGGACCGCTCATGGTCTGAAGTTGACGCTTTGTAGTACACGTGACCGGAATGTTTTGTTTGCGAGGTGCCTTGATGGCGTGCAAAGATTCTCTCTATCAGCATTCTCAAAATGGTGAGCAAACGCTTGAAGAAACTTGAGATGGTTTAAAATTTTGATTGCTTGGAGACTGAGATTATTTTAGAATTTATATTAAATTAAGTGCTTTAAATCTGACAAAATATGTCTCTGTAAACAAACTTTCAGCAGTCGACGACAAGGCTATAAAAAAGCAATAAAATCATAAATGCTCAACAGGGAATGAAAACGAGAAAACTCATAAGTCGACATAATGGGAATTGACGTTAAGGGAATCATTATACTAAACATTTTAACTAACAAGATTTTCTATAAACCACAAAATAGCAAAATAAATGAAGAAGAAACTTGAAAAATAAAATCCATAAAGATCGAGACAATGTTCAAGCTCGATAGATTGCAAGGCACAACAAAATAGTAGGAGCGAGCTTTAAAATCGACCTCAAAGAGAAGAACAAATTTGTAGAAGATTTTTATCAATTGACTTGTAGTGAGAAATTAATATCTAGTAGACGATCATCATTGCCTAAATGGACAAGGTTACAATAATATTAGGTATTATGACCTTGTCCGTCAATTAGGTATAAGTTGTTTTAGCCATTGGTTGGGTTGGGGAGGTCACATAGGCAAGCTGCAACTGGTTAGACTGAAAGCCGACCCCATCATAGTTAAGAAAAGGCTAGGCAGATGAAGTAGTTATGGCCACTGTTTTTCCATGAAATATTGGAAAACGAGTCTTTTTAATATCTCAAATGAAGATTAAAAGTAATCAAATATTCATTTAATTAAGACTACCTGTAAATTTATTTACGTTAAATTAATTAGGAGGAGAATTAATTAAGACAAAGTTCGTTTAACAATTTATAATCTTTTTTAATGTATTAATCTTCTCTTGTTCCTCTCCCTCATTTACTCCTTATCATGTTTTATGTACTTTTAAACATGCATACTTTGAATTCTCAGTATAAATTATGTTTTTCTTCGGAGAGTTACTTTGCGAACTGATCCCTTTTAGAACATTTTGAATTATTCATGTATCCATATTGATTGTTTTACTCCTTTAGTTGTGTAGGTACTGTATTTAATATGAAGAATTCTCAAAATGTATAATTTCGCTGTAAAGCACACCACGTGGTTAAAAAAACTTTTTACAAAAAAAAAAACAACCGGCTTCCAAAAAAAAAACACTACAAAGTGAAAAATAACTTTAATTTCGGAAGTCGGTGTCTTGGGTTTTGTATTTTCGTTTTTTGCCACCGACTTCCGAAATTAAAGTTATTTTTCACTTTGTAGTGTTTTTTTTTGGAAGCCGGTTGTTTTTTTTTTTGTAAAAAGTTTTTATTTTTCACTTTTTAGTTGTGGTACCTACCCCACATACATTCGAATACCACTAACTGCTACCAGTGACAGGAACTTATCATATCATCTACATACTAAGTGGGAAAAAAATACGTATTTTGTAGCTAACTCAAAAACCACCCAAGCAAAGTTAATAAAATTTATATGGGACCAATTTGGAAGCATTCCCTTCCAAACAAAAAAATAATTTTCAAAATCGGTCCACAAATGACGGAGAAATCGGTGGACATACATAAAAAAAAAAACAAACATACGCGACGAACATATAACCTCCTCCTTTTTGGAAGTCGGTTAAAAATCAAAAGTGATTTATTCAAAGTAGGCTGAGAATCAGCACTTTTCGAACGTCATTACATAAGACAGTCCCCAAAACGCCCACCCTTCACTTGTGCTGTAGTTGGTTAAGTTTTAACATAATATAATAAATCGGTTTTTGCATTTACCCAATATGTCTCATATAATTATAGATAACAATTTTGTTTTGGCTGACTAAGCAATAGATTAATTTAAAATTCTTATTAAAGCAATCGAATGAACTGACATCTTTCTTGAAGAATGTCTTATTTCTGTCTTATGCTGACTTGATTGAAGCCAAAAGAAAGAAGTATTTTTCTGCTAACATTTCCTTTGAATAAGTAATTTATATTTCCATCTACTAAACAATTCAAATGGGCTTACGGTAGATGCCACAGTCCAGGGAATAAATGAACTAATAGCCTATTACATTTCTCTTGCTGAAAAAATACCATTATAATTGAAATTGTTATTTGCACAATGAGATATAATATTGGGCTAGCCTTAAGGTTTAATGATCAGAAAAAAGTCGTTTCCGATTCGGCAAAGGCAATTTTCTTTTTGTTGAACAATTCGATTGGAATTCGACGGATCCTTGTGAATTCAGATTTCATTACGAGTTTAAAATTTTTGTGCCAGATTCTTTTTGGGAGACTGTAATGAATAATTACGCGTCGTTTATTATTTCTTTATCTCTGATTGAACTTCAATATATTATTTGCATTGTAGTTGTAAATTGACAGTCAGGAGAATGCTGTCGACGAGTCACATGATGTAAATCATACCATCTTTTGTGTCATTTTTTAAACTAATATTTCAACTACATTGCGGTTGATGACCCCAAACCCCGCCCCCACTCCCGTGGTCACTCCCGTGCTAGACCCCGTGAATAATGCATTCGGCATTATATCGTCGACATTTATGACCTTCTGTACCCCCAGGGCTACGCAAATGGCTTATGACATTATCGCAGTCTTAGGGTCGGGTGATATCCAGCAGATCACAAATGTATACGAAGCGTACTCGGACATTACGCAAGCCCTAAAATCTTTCTCTAGACCCCCCCATCATGTATAACGCCACTATTGAAAGGTTTAAACCCCGATCCCTCAAAATAGGTACCTTTAATGCCAATGGCTTAATAAATCAAAAAAATGAGATCGCGGAATTCCTCCGCGATCATCAGTTAGATATCCTCCTCATCCAGGAAACCTTTCTAAAGCCCCACAAACGTAGCCCCACCATAGCTAACTATCGCTTAATCCGGAACGATAGGACGCGCTGTCACGCGGGTGGCACTCTCATTTATTATAAAAAGGATCTGTACTGCATTCCTATGGACCCTCCCCCCCTCTCCCGACTAGAAGTATCAGTCTGCCGTCTAGGTATGACCGGTCACCCACCGATCACTCTAGTATCGGTCTATATCCCTCCCATTCGAACTGTAGATTTAGAAAATTTCCAACTCCTATCTGATGACCTAGAATTACTCTTAGGCATGAGTGACTCCGTCATTATGGCGGGCGATTTCAATGCCAAGCACCCCTCATGGAATAGTTCCATCACTAATACCAGAGGCCGACACTTGTTCGACCTCTCCTCCTCCCTTAACTTCGATATCATCGCTCCGATGGACCCCACTCATTATCCCCATAGAATCGATCACACCCCTGACGTCCTTGACCTAACGCTCCTTAAGAACGTAAACCTACGCATTGACACAATAGAAACGGTGCACGAGCTTACCTCTGACCACCGCCCAGTCATCATCAATCTTGTCTCCCGCATAGGTCCCTCTGACCCCAACCATCCCCCCTCCACTAGAAAGGTGACGGACTGGAAGAAAGTAAGCGTTCAGCTGAAATCCAACACGTCCCCCTCATTAGACGCAATTCCCGACAAATTTGACTCAATCGCTGACACGACGGCCGCGATCGACTCACTCACGGAGCACGTACAAACCGTCCTGAGCGACTGCTCAAGGGAGGTTCCAGCAACAGAACCCTGTTACTTGAAACTCCCGGACGATGTGCGTGCTCTGATGACTGAGAAGAACGCGGCCACTCGTGCCTACAGTGTCTTTCCTTGCGCCGCCAACAAAGCCCACATGCGCTACTTACAGAGAACTGTAAGGACACGTATTGCGGAGCTGCGTGACGCGGGCTGGGACAAGATGCTGGGCGATCTCGAGCCAACCCATCTAGCCTTCTGGGAACTCCAGAGGAAACTCAGGTCCACTCAATCAGCCTCTATGCCCCCTCTAGTCCGCCTCGATAAAACCATCGCCTTCGATGACATCGACAAGGCCGAGTGCCTAGCCGACAGCCTAGAAGCTCAATGCTCTCCCAGCTCCCTACCAGTAGACAAAGCTCACCTCGAAGAGGTCGACGCCGAAGTCGAACGTAGATCCTCTCTCCCTCCCGTTGAAGACCCTGATTTTCCCCTGCCCCCCATCGAACCAGATGAGGTACACGAGATTATCAAGGGTCTCCATATTCGTAAAGCCCCCGGTTCAGACGGACTCACCAATAGGGTGGTCCAGCTCTTCCCAGCCCATTTAATTATGCTACTGACCACCATCTTCAATGGTGCATTAGGTAATAACATCCCCGCCCGGCAAGCCTAAAAGCGAGCCCACTAGTTACCGCCCCATCAGTTTGCTCAAAGTCCTCGGCAAAATCTATGAGAGGCTTATTTATAAGCGTCTCAGAGATTACGCAGAGACCAAGGGCCTCATCCCCAACGAGCAGTTCGGCTTTCGAACTCAGCACTCTAGCGTGCATCAGGTCCACCGTATTGTCGAGCTGGTCAGCGGTGCTCTCACCCAAGGCCGACAGACAGGTGCGGTCTTCTTCGATATTGCGAAAGCGTTTGACAAAGTCTGGCACAACGGCTTAATATATAAGCTTTACAAACTCGGTGTGCCAGATCGTCTCGTGCTCATCATTCGAGACTACTTGTCGAACCGCACCTTCCGCTTCCGTATCGAAGGAGCCCTATCCTCTCCCCGCCCCATAAGGGCAGGAGTCCCTCAGGGCTCCGTGATAGCTCCCCTCGCATTCACCCTATTCACTAGCGATATTCCCAAACACAGATGGACGCACTTGGCTCTGTTCGCAGACGATACTGCGATCATCTGTAAAGGCAATACCGAAACGATGCTCCTAAACCTGCAAAGGGCTGTCAATAACCTTGGCGCCTGGTTCAGGAAATGGAGAATCGAGGTCAATCCCGACAAAAGTCAAGCGGTTTTATTCACAAAACCGAGATCCAGAGCCCTCCCCCTCCCCCGACCTATCACCTTGTTCGGCAAGCCGATCCCTTGGGAGAAGCGAGCCAAGTACCTCGGTGTTATACTCGACCATCACCTCTCCTTTTCAGAGCACATAAAGTCGGTTCGCTCGCGAGCCGCTTTCGCTCTCGGTAGACTTCACTTCATTCTCAATGCACGCAGCAAATTGTCACTAAAGTGCAAATTGCGAACCTACACAGCGTGCATCCGCCCCATCATGACCTATGCGGGATCAGTCTTTGCTCACGCCAAACCCCATTCCATCCATAGGATGCAGACCCTACAGAACCGTTTCCTTCGTAAGGCCACGGGAGCCCCCTTTTATGTCAGAAACGAGATCCTCCATCTCGACTGTAAGATCCCAACGATCCGCCAATTCCTAAAACGCATGTCCAAGAGTTACTTTGACTCCGCTCCCAAACATCGCAATCCTCTGATTGTCGAGTCAGCCGACTACATCCCTTCCCGTATCAGTCAGATTCGCCGACCGAGGCATACTCTTTCCGACCCAGATGACCCCATTACACTCCTCCAGGAGCAGAATAGGGCCACCAGTACAGTATACAAAAACAGACGCCTCCCGTCATTCCGACCTCGCCGCCGAGGTCCTTTGCGATCGCGACCGCGTCCCCGAGTCAATGAAACTCCTCCCCGACCCTTGCTCGAAAACGAGGTGCCAGCAGTTGTTGCAGCTGAGCACGTAGCTTTAAATACCCCGCATAATAATCATGATGTAAATATAAATTTGATCCAGCCTGTCCCTTCTTGCTGTCCTCCCCTCAGCGATGCCCTAAGCCGAGGTTCGTACCCCACAGGGGGTGCCCTTAGCGAGCATTCGCTTAGTTTTAATTTAGAATAGTTAAAAGCTCCTGGCTGGAGGCTCTAAGTGTAGAAGCTTAAGGCCACCACAGGAAAAGTTCGGTTAAGCAGCCATGACCTTAGTGGTCAAAACTGCGAGAGGCCATTTCAAAAAAAAAAAAAAAAAAAAAAAAAAAAAAAAAAAAAAAAAAAAAAAAAAAAAAAAAAAAAAAAAAAAAAGATGACCCCAAAAAAAAAATATCAAATTAATTTATTTTTTGCCTTATCATGTTTAGATATCGATAATACCCATCACGTCGTTATTAGTTTTTCGTTAGTTTGTTAGTTAAATGCTCCTTTCTTATTTTTTATTACTGTTTGTATTTCCTGTGCGTGTTCCAAATAAAATATTTATTTCTTTCTTTCACGTCTTTGGAGTTTAGCTAGCTAATCTGTATAATCATACAAATAATCCCAAAAGCACACTGTGGTGGAATCTATAGCGACACATGCGATAAAGACCTGACGTCACACAAAAGCCTGACGTCTCACAAATCCTGCATCGCGCTAACAGAGTTTACTGCGCGATCGACATATATATATATATAACTTTCCGACATCAATCGTTCTGCAGTTGCCCGTCAGACATGACACCCGGAGGTGGTCGGAGGATTCTTCCTTTTCTATAGAGGATGAGTGAACTTTGCACCCTGTTCCTCATTCCTCTAAAACACAAAGTACCTAACTATGACAGTTGGCACGCAACTAACCAATTCCTAATACTCTTATATTTCATGAAACGTCAACTCATTAACCGACTTCCAAAAAGGAGGAGGTTATATGTTCGTCGTCGCGTATGTTTGTTTTTTTTTTTTTTTTTTTATGTATGTCCACCGATTTCTCCGTCAATTGAGGACCGATTTTGAAAATTCTTTTTTTGTTTGAAAGGGTATGCTCTCGAGGTGGTCCCATATAAATTTTATTACCTTGGCTTCGATATTTTTTGAGTTAGCTTCAATAATACGTACTTTTTTCCCACTTAGTATGTGGATGATATGATAAGTTCCTGTCACTGTTATCTATATAGCAGGTAGTGGTTTTCGAATTTGTGTGGGATAGGTACCACAACTAAAAAGTGAAAAATAAAAACTTTTTACAAAAAAAAAACAACCGACTTCCAAAAAACACTACAAAGTGAAAAATAACTTTAATTTCGGAAGTCGGTGACAAAAAACGAAAATTCAAAACCAAAGACACCGACTTCCGAAATTAAAGTTATTTTTCACTTTGTAGTGTTTTTTGGAAGTCGGTTGTTTTTTTTTGTAAAAAGTTTTTTTTATATTAAAATCTTAATCAAACAGACTGACTACCTTGCTAATTAGGACACAAACGGTTCATTACTAAAGCGAAACCCTATATTGAAATGAGGATGGTAAGACGAACAAGACAATAGCTTGCGACTTATCTACCACTACCTGCCTACAATAGAGTAGTTACCAGTTTTTGAGAAACCCATAAAGTACGTTCAAATCATTTACAAAATTAAGTTGATTTTTGGTATTTTTGGCTCACGACCATTCAGCATTGTTATTGGCAATTGCTGTATTATACGGCATTCCATTTTTTTTTTTTAATACGGTATACGGCAATTGAATATAAGTGAAACGAATCGTTTTTTACAAGAAGCGTAATGAATGAAATGAAAAAGAAACTCAAATATCTGTCACCTGAAGAGGCTGCCACAATATTAGAGAAAACTTTTCGTCAATATTTACAAAAAATTAAGGATGCTGTACCAAGTCTAAGGTGTCGCGCGACATATGCGAAAAACAAGGACAAGTACACATAAGATAAACATAAATCCAAAGTAGTAAACAATATTATTATTGTTTACTACTTTGGATGATGGATACCTTTATGGAGAAGAAACATATGATGAATTATTATTTTTTAATTAATACGGCAATTTGGTATTTTTTTTCCCTTAAAATACGGCAAACCAGACTGTGACATACGGCAGCTCAGATTTTTACGATAACAACACTGCGACCATTTTACGATAATAAGTTCATAAGGTATCTAGGGGCACGGTAGTGCACGCGCCAAGACACGAGCCAAAAACAAAAAAACCGGCCAAGTGCGTGTCGGACCACGCACAATGAAGGGTTCTGTAGTTGGATGAATTTATCCCAAAAACAAACTTAACTTTGTAGTTGATAAACATGTTCTCCCATACGAAATGTATGGGAAAACATGTTTTTGCAACTGCAAAGTTAAATTGGTCGATTATTACTCGTTAACTTGTAAAGTCTACTTAGCTGTGATAGTTTTCCTTTTAATTTCGTTATATAAACTACTACTGTGATTATTTTCACACATCCAAAACCAACTATTTAGTAGGCAGGGGGGGGGGGACACATGACTCTAACAAAAATTTGCACTTTAAAGCTTAATATTTCGCAAACGGATCACTGAATCCAAAAATGGTTTTCCCAAACTCACAATGTTTTTGAAGGACCTTTCCAATGACACCTCACATCATGGGATAAAAAAAAACATCACCACTTTACGTGTATGGGAGACATGGGAGGTACCGTAAAAATTTTTTTTCTTAATTTTGTTTTACCATTTTGTCGACGTAATTAATATGTATACCTATGCCAAATAACAGCTTTCTAGTACTAAGGGTCTCGGAGCTAGACCGCGGACAGACAGACAGACAGACGGACATGACGAAACTATAAGGGTTCCTTGTTTACTACGGAACCCTAAAAAGCAGGGGGAGGGGCACTACCTACGTTTTCTCCAAGCATTCCGTCGTATTTTCAAACCCTCATACCTTCGGCCTAAATAATGCTAGAGAGCTCAATTTCTCAAGATAAGATATTTTTAGAAGATTTATAAAATACACTAAGTTTCATTTAATTTTGTCTGTCGACTAGTCTATTTCAAAACTTGACGTGAAGTCGTTCCCCAGTTATTGTTTATCTTGATGCAAAAATACCCACAGGTTTTTTCTTTCAACTATTTCCTAACACGCCATTTTCTTTTACACGCTTATAAAAAGATATCCATCTACAGTTATTGAACCACAATATTTACAGTTTACCTAAAGTAAATAATGGTGCATTTAACTCAAAACCAAATACAATGAACCACAAAATCCATGTAATCCAAAAACAGCGTAACCAAAATGTACTTATTAAACGAACAACTAGTCTATTTCAAAACTTGACGTGAAATCGTTCCCCAGTTATTGTTTATCTTTATGCAAAAATACCCACAGGTTTTTCTTTCAACTATTTCCTAACACGCCATTTTCTTTTTCACGCCTATAAAAAGATATCCATCTACAGTATGGTGTTTTTATTTGAGTTGAGCCCAACACTACACATAGTGTTTTATGGAAGCGATTTATGCGGACTAACACTCGCAAACGCCGTACGGTTGTTCTTTTACAACCCCTTGTTTAAAGGGTCCACATTCGACCCCAGTAAATCTTCTCTATCGGTGGTTCTTATGTTAACAAACGTTATTACCCCTCGTACGTTATTTCCACCTTATACTAAAGCGTTAAGGTCGAAATTCGCGTAAACTTGCGTATCAGATGAGAAATAAATTATGAGAAATTAGTTGTTTGGAAATGGTATGAAAATATCGCGCCGGGAAATTATTGTTTCAGTAATTGTAATAAAAACTGATATGTTGGAACGAAATGAAAATATTATAAGGAGTTATTGCGTAAATAGATTTATGGTCAAACGTGTTGCAATAAGTATTTGTTTTTTAACCGACTTCCAAAAAGGAGGAGGTTATATGTTCGTAGCGCATGTTTTTTTTTTTTTTTTTATGTTTGTCCACCGATTTCTCCGTCATTTGTGAACCGATTTAAAAAATCTTTTTTTGTTTGAAAGAGTATACTCTCAAATTGGTCCCATATACATTTTATTAACTTTGCTTGGGTAGTTTTTGAGTTAGCTACAAAATTCATACGTTTTTTTCCCACTTAGTATGTAGATGATATGATAAGTTCCTGTCACTGGTAGTGGTATTCGAATATGTGTGGGGTAGGTACCACAACTAAAAAGTGAAAAATAAAAACTTTTTACAAAAAAAAACACAACCGACTTCCAAAAAAATAAAACTACAAAGTGAAAAATAACTTTAATTTCGGAAGTCGGTGGCAAAAAACGAAAATACAAAACCCAAGACACCGACTTTCGAAATTAAAGTTATTTTTCACTTTGTAGTTTTATTTTTTTGGAAGTCGGTTGTGTTTTTTTTTGTAAAAAGTTTTATTAGGTTCGCTTGGTCCTTGAACATACTTATGTAGGTAAGTAAGTATCTTTATTTCCATAAAATAACAAGGTTACGTTGCAGGGAGCATATAAAGTTCGTCTCAGAGACTAATTTGACATTTGATTAATTGTAGTTTGTTTTTTCAATTTGGAGTTTGACATTTGCACCTGTCAAATTAGTTTTCTGGAATTAAAAAACGAACTTTAGTATTGTATTTGACTTATCATTTATAGAATTGAAGTCTCTTACTATGCGTAAAATATCAACACCATCATTATCTAAGTTGGTCGCTATAGCATAAATGTTAACAGCATTGTTGCGTCTCGGCAGTTAGAGGTAATGAAATGAAATTGTTTATTCTGTAAATAGGATATCGGAATCACTTTAATAACACGTCATATATTTTTTTTTAAAATAAGCTAGATGAGTTCGGCGTTTCCTATCTGACTACTCTGAGAAGAAAAGCCGAAACAAACTCAAAGGTAAGATAGCCAGTTCCTCTGTGGTTGTGGATTCCGGGTGAAGCTCGCTTCCACCTTCGGCCTGATCATCACTTACCATGAGATGAGATGCAGGCCAAGATTGACACCGTTGTGGATAAAAAAAAAGTGGCACTCCGGGAGTAAGAGAAGAGAAGATTTTTGAAGTGAAAACTTCATTAGGCGCGTTGGGCATTTTTTGAAATGGGAAAAAACAATTGAACTCGCGACACTGTCACCTCATTAAAATATACACGTAATTTTTCAAGATATTTTTTATTTTGTTAAAAAAAATGCACTTCGAAATTAACATAAAATACACACACAAAAGCCAAGCCAAAAGCCAAGTATTCAGCAAATAAAAAACGGCAAATTAAAACGTTTTACAATAATTGTCTACCTATTTCCATGAAGATACTCGTATATCCTGTAGGTCACAAAATACCTTTTTATTTCATCTCATTTGAGGAATATCTTCAGGTTAGGAATCATGTCCCACTTCGTTACGATTTTCAATTCGATCTTCTAAATTCCTTATTATGCCTCAGTTTACGACGGTTCGAGTTTTCTCAGTAGCCCTAATTCCGTTCGTGCAATGTTCAAGGGCTAATATAAAAATATGGCAAAGGGCTCTTCCTCACGCGCCGTTGTCCCTTTAAACCGTATTAACTTCTAATTTTACATTTAGTTTATTTTCTTTGGGCTTTAATGGGTGGAATTAAACGGATAATTAGGATTTGTTATTTGTTGATATTAAACCAGGATTTTTTTATATTTATTTTAGGTATGTTTTTTTAATGATCAGATAACTTTTACATATCTGAAGAATAACAGTTTGACATGTTTTCTGTACAAAAGCTCTCAAATCACAATTTTTATTCTTTAGATTGAAAAATCAGCTTTTAAATATTAATTAAGTTATCAATGGTAATTGAACGTTAAAAGCCATTCCAACAAAAAGAAACGGATGTTTAAAGATAAACATTATCAAACGAACCTTCGGAAAAATGAAGACCAGAAAAAGTCAAAAAGAAAAATTGTTTCATTTACAGACCGTTCACTATAACTTGTCCCTTACCATCATGTCCTGTTTTACTTGTCTAGCTTAGTTTCAATACTAAGCGTTTCCATTAGAGAAATCATTAAGTTCCCTTCAAAATGGTTGAGCTAAATGGTGCTGATCTATGCGTCATGTTCGTGAACGGGCGCCGTCAGTAGGGACTGGTCATCTCTTAGCTGCCACGGTTCGTTTTAATTTATTTTAATTTTTGAATTATTTTTGGGTCGTCGTTGAGTAGCGCTTGCGATCACTAGACCAACGAGGCAGAAAAGCCTCGTTGGTCTAGTGGTCGCAAGCGCTACTGCTGAGCATGAGGTCCTGGGTTCGATTCCCGGGTCGGGCAAAGTGTTATTGGGTTTTTCTATCTGAAATTTCTCAGTAGCAGCTCGGAGTCTGGATTTGTGCCCGGTTGATGGCAATAGGCTCGCCCCCTATTACATGGGACTTAAACATAACTGGCGAAATGTGGGTGTACCTGCTACAGGGACACCTCTGCCCAACCCTTCGGGGAAACAAGGCGTGATGTTATGTTATGTTTATGTGTGTTATTTTTAATTTTTAAAACGGACGCTTTTAACGTGCACGCCTTTCTACATTGTTCTCACATGTATAATTTTAACATGAATGATGTAACCAATATTTTGTAACAATATTTTGATTTAAAAGAGTGTCCGTGGAGTTTCTTGCCCGTTCTTCTCCATAGGTACCTACTACGCTTTGGAATGGGCAACTAGCTTCATCTTTCTGACTGACCAACCCCTTGACAATTCAAATAATTTTTTTTTTTAAATAAATGCTTTGAGTTTGAGTTTAGAAGTGCGAGGAAGCTGAGCGGTGCTAGGGTGCGTAACGAAGCTGTGAAATGTTGTGTGTTTCCACCAGAGATGTTCTAAACGCTGTAAAACGGCAGGCAGATGAGCGCTGCGAGGATGTGTAGCGGGCTCTTTTCAGATACGATTTCTCACTCGCACACATCCCCGACACACATCCCTCGCACACATCTCTCGCACCCTACCCTCGCACTTATCTCTAGCCTGTTTTGTACGTACAAAAACCTCGCACCGCTAAGCCGTTTCCACCGGAGTTGCGCTGAATGAGGCTAGGTAAATGAAGCGATTCTATTGATTCATAACAAACACATCCCTCGCTACGCATCCTCGCACATCTCTGGTGGAAATGCAGCCTAATAGAATTCATAACAGTGCTACAAATCGCATCACGGGACAAGTTATAATGAACGCACAATAGTTGGTACCTATTTTAGAACAAATAAGGTAACTTCTACAAAATGTTTGTCCAAAACTTTATTTATTTAAGTAATTCGTTTCATTTCACACACAGACAGACAGAGAAAACAGATTAACTAAAAAAAGTTATATTGAAAATGTTTTGAACTTGTACAGTTGATAATGAACTGAGTCTGAGCTATTGGACAAATCTAATAAGTTTTCTTTCAATTTTTTTTTTTTTTGTTAGTTTAATCAAGAACTCCTTGTTGCGTAAAGGTGTCCGACATTTTTATCCATTGTATTCTATCTCTCGCTTTTGTTTGCCATTTAATTTTATCTTCCGCTATATCTAAGATATCGTCGACCCATCTTCTAGCTTTGTTGCATGCAGAAAAATATTGTAAAACTGCATGGAAAAATGAGAAAAATAAAAGATTTATTTATTTATTTTAGTTAGTTTTAGCTTATCCAGCGAGTGTAAATTACAAAATCTTATTGAAGCCTTCACTCAGACTACTTAGCTACAGTTTGCGACAAAAGTCGATAAACAGTTTAGTTTTTTTAATGTTAATTATTGAGCTAAATATGTAATTAAAATCGGAACAAAAGTAAAACTAATAGTACATAACTGTCGCGGTCTGCAACAAGGGCATTGACGGACGATCGTGAAAATGTGCGGCGAGGCGAAGCCGAGTCACATATACGTGCGTCCATCAATGCCTGGTTTGCGGCCAAGGCTTGTGTAATACTTCTCTCAAATAATGCGCATGACGAACAACGACAATTTTTCACGCGCTATTATGTTCATCATTTGTTTTTTCTTTACTTTAAACAGCTCTATTTGCTAAGCAATACGAAATTTAAATAAAAACTTTGATAAGTTACCTCCTTGGTAACAAGTAGCAGTAAAAAGTTCGTTCCGTTTTTAAATTACACGACAGATATGAGTTTTGATAGTAATTAATTTTGCCGATAAACACGACAGATATGGACTTTCCTACAAACATTACCGGCTGGGTGCTCGCATGTTTTCGGCCAGTACAGCAATCTCGAAGAAGCCCACTTTCTGTACAAACGCTCTAAGCAAAAACACAATTATTCTTCGTCCAAGTAAGTACGATAAATAATGCAATAAGTACGCAGTCATTAAAGGTGTCGTATGAAAGTATACCAGTTTACATACACCAAACCAACAGAGGACCAAACAAAACCAACATAAAACCTACACCTATTTTATTCACACCGATCATGGATCTTCTCATTCAGTTCCGCTAGATTTGCTCGCACACTCAGTCACACATCTCGAAATAGTGCACAATGCACTGCCTGTGAGAGGAGTCCCTATAGGGATTTGTATCGTACCAAACAATACACGCGTTAAGCTGGTCGCAAGGTATCAGGGAAGAGCGGATCTCTAAAAAAACATTTTTTGCTAACGACGAGAACGATGACTGAATACCGAAATATACTATGATTTACTGAGAATAATTGAATTGGGTAGTACATACTGAGTACATAAACTTACCGTTTCTAATAGAACAATGAAATTAGTTGAATCAAACATGAATTAATAAGAACCCATTTTATTAAAGCTTAGTATTTAAATGTAAAAATCAACACCTTGCCACTAGTGTAAATTGCTGAACACAACCTTCCCGGATTATAAATATTCTACTACTTCTTTGTTAATAATGACAATGATCAAAAAAAAATATTAATTTAGCTCCACTGCCTAAAAACGCCTTCAATGTACAGGCCAACCGCTTAACTGAGAAGGTGCCTTTTTTTTGGGTGGGAAGTTATCAAATAACTTCTCCCGCTCTGGGTGGAGCAGGAGGGCGTGTCAGACTCTTACTGACTAAGACCCACCCGTGTTTCTACGGTTTCCCTGTTGCCGGGGGCCACAATCTCCCTATCGGTTTTATTCGCAACCCCGGCAGGCATCGGCCCAAGCGGACCCCATCAATTCTGCTGACATCCCAATGCCAATGGCCAATGCTCACCGTCCGCAAGCCTGCGCCTACGGTGGCCGGAAAGCGGCCTGCGATTCCCGACGCCCAGGGCGTCTCCTCCTGCGGCGGTCAGGGGCGTGAGGGCGCGAATTTTGCTTCTCCCCCACGTGTTCCGCCTCCTCCTTTGCGAGCATTACTGCATCGCAGAAGGAGGTGACGGCCTCCCATTTCCTCTCGCTCCGTATCATGGCCTGAACCAGGCCCGGACGCGAGAGGTCACCGCCGCCAATCGCCTCCACGAGGACTGTGAAGGTGCCTGAGGTAGCTACACGGTGTGAGAGGGGTATGGTGGCGTGTCGCGAAACGTCAGTCATTCACCCGCTGTCAGGCGTCAACACCCCCCGTCCCACGCTGCGCAGCTACCTCAGGAACTGTCTCAAATAAACTGTAGACCTTTAGTAAGCCTATCACTTGGACCACCGAAAAAGCCTTAGCAAAAGGAGAATTTAGGTCAGTCCGTGTATGTGAGGGCTTCTTCCGATAGATTTGCTTGTTACGCCTCAATTGCCAATAAAATTATTGTCCGGAATTGGAAGAGGAAGATCTTTGAGAGATTAACCTTAATAAAACTAATCTCGATATTGATATATGAGGTCTTACTTTGTGCCTTTACTGTGTTTTTGCTTAAGTTTTGCCTCATGGCAAAAATATCAATTTCATACAATCGTTAGGTATAAGAATTCTTACTCAAAGATTATTTTTTAAGTACAGTAAGCCACATTTTAGTGGTAACAAAACCAGTATAAAATGCGACCTCTTATTCTATGGAAACTCCCCGACCTATCACCTTGTTCGGCAAGCCGATCCCTTGGGAGAAGCGAGCCAAGTACCTCGGTGTTATCCTCGACCATCACCTCTCCTTTTCAGAGCACATACAATCGGTTCGCTCGCGAGCCGCTTTCGCTCTCGGTAGACTTCATTTCATTCTCAATGCACGCAGCAAATTGTCACTAAAGTGCAAATTGCGAACCTACACAGCGTGCATTCGCCCCATCATGACCTATGCGGGATCAGTCTTTGCTCACGTCAAACCCCATTCCATCCATAGGATGCAGACCCTACAGAACCGTTTCCTTCGCAAGGCCACGGGAGCCCCCTTTTATGTCAGAAACGAGATCCTCCATCTCGACTGTAAGATCCCAACGATCCGCCAATTCCTAAAACGCATGTCCAAGAGTTACTTTGACTCCACTCCCAAACATCGCAATCCTCTGATTGTCGAGTCAGCCGACTACATCCCTTCCCGTATCAGTCAGATTCGCCGACCGAGGCATACTCTTTCCGACCCAGATGACCCCATTACACTCCTCCAGGAGCAGAATAGGGCCACCAGTACAGTATACAAAAACAGACGCCTCCCGTCATTCCGACCTCGCCGCCGAGGTCCTTTGCGATCGCGACCGCGTCCCCGAGTCAATGAAACTCCTCCCCGACCCTTGCTCGAAAACGAGGTGCCAGCAGTTGTTGCAGCTGAGCACGTAGCTTTAAATACCCCGCATAATAATCATGATGTAAATATAAATTTGATCCAGCCTGTCCCTTCTTGCTGTCCTCCCCTCAGCGATGCCCTAAGCCGAGGTTCGTACCCCACAGGGGGTGCCCTTAGCGAGCACTCGCTTAATTTTAATTTAGAATAGTTTTAAAAGCTCCTGGCTGGAGGCTCTAAGTGTAGAAGCTTAAGGCCACCACAGGAAAATTTCGGTTAAGCAGCCAAGACCTTAGTGGTCAAAACTGCGAGAGGCCATAGTTAAAAAAAAAAAAAAAAAAAAAACTATGGAAACTCCGTACACTAGGCCATCTCTAGGCTGTTACTACTGACAGTAGACTGTAGCAACTTCACATGTATAATATTTATTACTTCATAATCAGCTTATAATTTTCCCACTGCTGGGACACAAGCCTCCTCTCGGTGAGAAGGAGCGGGCCGTAATCCACCACGCGGGCCCAGTGAGGTTTGGTAGATGTCACATGTCTTCGAATTTTTTGGTTCTAGGACATGCCAAATTGTGACAAAGCATTAAATTCAACCCAAATGCAGCATATAAGTTACAGAACAGACTCATTCTACCATAAGTTTACCTACAAAAGC
The DNA here is from genome assembly GCA_949152395.1 of Agrochola litura. Classification (NCBI taxonomy): domain Eukaryota; kingdom Metazoa; phylum Arthropoda; class Insecta; order Lepidoptera; family Noctuidae; genus Agrochola; species Agrochola litura. The sequence goes on from OX424490.1 coordinate 6,366,996, forward strand.
CTCAAAGATGAAAACGGTTTCCTTCAACAAGCTAACAACGAATCTCCTTACAGCTAAGTACATAAGCTCATATATTGCAAACACCACACAACTACACACCCTGGTTAGACTTTGCATTTGGGAAGACAGCCAGACTGCGTGTAGTTTCAGCCAATTTTCAGTTGGATCCCTAAATTAGACAAACTACAACTTCAGGCACACAAACTGTTTAGAAGCTAAATTATGTAGTTGTATTAAATTCAGCTCTGAGTAAATGTTTCTATATTATTGTGGTGCAAAGTTTTATAACTAGGGTTTGAATGTTTATCGATGTTATTAGTCATGTATATTGAGAACCTCCTCCTTTTTATTAGCTGTCTAACCGCCTCAGCTGTGGTCTAGTAGTTAGACCACCTGTCTCAGACCCAGAGGTCCCGGGTTCGATTCCCAGTGGGGCAAAATTTTCTGCTCGGTTAAGCTTCTTGGTTAAGGCTTGTTCTAAGTCCGCCTGGCTAACTACCACCATCTTTTATATCTAATTCTGTCGCCATAACAACAATATTAACAACATTATTCTACTTCGGTTGTTGGAGGTAAAATAGCCAGTTCCTATGTGATTGAGGATTCCGGATGAAACTCGCTTCCATCTTCGGCCTGATCATCGCTTACCTTTAGGTGAGTAGCAAGCCAAGAGCTTCTCCGTTGTGGATAAACAAAGTCGGTTAAAATGCATAGTTGATTAGTTTATCTATGTGGCCAAATTAATCAATAACTGATTAAAGTTTAGTAATGAGAAAATAATGGAAAGAACTGAACCAAATTCATCGATAAATGTAAATAAACACAAATATAACATAACAATGTCTGCCTGTAATTCCCCGAAGAGTAAGACAGAGATGTACCCATGGTACACCCACATTTCGCTAGTTAAGTTTAAGTCCCATGTAATAGGGGGCGAGCCTATTGCCATCAACCGGGTACAAATCCGGACTCCGGGCTGCTACTGAGAAATTCCTGATGGAAAAACACAATAACAAACCCAAATGTAAAATAGGTATAATAATAAAATATATATAAAAAAACAGTGGCATTCCGGCAGTGCCGACAGAAGTGAAAACTTGAAAAAAAATCGGCACCATGGTAATCAACGCGTTGATATCTTTTACTCCACGCACCGCGGTAATCAACGCGTTGATGTCTTTTTAATGGTCAAAAGCTGGTGTCGTAACAGTGTCGCGAAATCAATGGTTTAGTCCCATCTCAAAAATGCCCAACGCGCCTAAAGAAGTTTTCACTTCAAAAATCTGTACGTGGTACAATTCGGTTTGGAGGAAATGGTAATTTCGCAGTGATTTGTATTTCTTTTACTTCATTTAAATACTTATCATTAAGATTTTTTTATTTTTTATAAAACAAAAAAACATGTATAAAAACTAGTAGCCCACCGGTATCGGGAACAGGGTCCAAGCTACCGGTGCTCAGAACTTCTGAGCGAGGAACCACCTAACGATACGCGTCGGACTCTAGAAGTACCGCTTCCCGGATCAAGCCCTTGATCCACCTGCCTAACGAGAGCCTCTTCAAATGTTGGTCGAGGCTCTTGGCTATTATGCCATTGCCCATCACGACTCTCGGTACAATGACTGCTGTATTCACATCCCACATGTCGACAACCTCGCGAGCCAAGTCAAGATACTTAATCTGTTTATCTTTTTCGGTTTTCACGAGGTTCTTGTAAATCCGTGATGATTTATAATTATGATTATTATACTTATCGTTAGAATCAAAACATACTTTTTCTCGATCAAAGAAACGATACAAAAGTAAATGAAAAAGGTTCGTGAACTTTCGTTCAAAGAATTTTTGTAATGCTAAAGATACATGGGAAATACCATTCTACCTTCTCTGTAAATATCCCACGTTCTAGACAAATATCTGGAGATAGCCTAGAATAAATTCCAAGTAAATTGTATAGTACTGCATCTACAAAATTCAATAAGCATATTCCACTATAATCAGGAGCGTACACTGCGTACAGTTTCTTTGAGTAACATTGGAGATTCTGTGGGTGATGTTACACAAGAAATAAATAATAAAAGTGGTAGGAGTGTCACGGCTTTGTAGAATGTTCTCGTCCGCTTTCTGAATATAAATAGCTCTGATTTAAAAGCATATGAAGTAGTAGACCGTCGCGGTACCATATCATAGGCATTTAGAGAACTTTTGCCTATTCTATTCAAAAGTGTTTTATTTAGTGGAAGGCTCATGGTTCCACTGTTCTTTCACTAGAATGAGAATATCTTACTTTAATTCTAACGAATTCATGACAAACGATAATATTCGTCATAAACATTTTGTTAAAAAAGGTACTGACAAAAAATTTATATCAGGCTCTAGAGTAGGAATTGAAGTATAAAATGAGGGCATACATACACACGTAAACTCACGCCTTCTTCCCATGGGGGTAGGCAGAAACTACAGAACGCCACCTGCAACGATCATTTTGCTTCGTTTACGTTCATAACTTGGCTTTTGCGTCTGGTATATTTGCCTGACACATGCTGAGTTGGACTCCTATTTGGTGCAACCTTGAGACGCACTCCGCACCTTGAATGTATAGTTGATTATTTCGAAGTATATCATAATGTCACTACATTTCTATAAGTTTAAGTTTTTCTTTAAGTTTTTTCTTTTTTGTATAATGGTATCTTGTTTTTATTAATGCAATTTGTTATCATTTAATTGTGCTTATGTATGTCTTTTGTTTTTCACTGAATAAATGTTTTATTTATCTATATATTTGGTCATATACGCACGCCGGTTGCGAGTACTACACACCTGACCTTTCTGAAGAACATCACAAATAAGGTCACATATATGTTTTTTGCGGGGGTCGTCCCGACGTTTCCACTCAAATCTGTCTTGTAAATTTAACCTTTTGTTAGTAAAATTTAGTTCCTTATCCGTAATATCATCTTTATCTCTGTTTATTTCTATAAGCATAATAATAATGGATTTTTCAATGTCAACAATACTGAGATAACACAGCCTTCTGTTTATTAATTATTGAAGGAATTTATAACGTGTTTATCGGTCGAATTTGATGTGAATATTTTGTAGCTTCTCACACTAGCTCCCTCAGGGATGCATTAGTTATCATAACCTTGACCAAGACCACCAACTAAATCAATACTGTGCTACAGAATAGATATAACTATTGACTATATTTTATATAAAAATAAAATTGGTTTAAAAGTTCAAACATCACTTCATAACCTGTAACCTTCCTAACACTTTTTAAACTTACATCCGATTCAATCGAAAACAAGACGGGGAAATAATACCTTCATACTGTTAAGAAGAAAATTCCAACACGGATTCAGAATCGATTTCATACGAAATAATATCACTTACATCCGTCTCTTTCACTCACTTTCCAAAATTGAAGTGGGAGAAGGATAACAAGACGTTCATTTGCAATCATTGAACGTTCTCCGTGAATGCCTCTTTGTGAAAGGTCGCGGTGAAGATATAAAGGAATTATGAATATGTCGTGTTCTCGAAACAAAGTTATGCTGAGATTGTGAAGAATATTCCAACGCCTCAAATTGTAGAAATGTGAGCTTAGTTATAAAGTTATTCTAAAGATGGAATCGGTCGAGAATATTGTTGTCCTGAATTTTTGCACGACTATTTTCGAAGAAAATTGTCGGCGTTTTGTTTTTCTGTAGGAGTTATTCAAACCAGCTTGTAATATCTCTAGCTTTACGAAAGGTTCTATCTTGCTAAGAATTATTTTCAAGTAAGTATCTTTTTATGCATTTTTTGTTTGTCACTTTACAACTTTTTCATATATTGGAAAGAAGTTGCTTAAGGCAGTTTGCGGTAGGAGTTGGTAGAAATCGTCACATAAAGAAAAAGTGTTATGCTTCCTCCTCTATTATATAAGAGTGTGTGAGTTGAAGAAAAGCCATAAGGAACTCCGTTCCTGACGGGGGTCCCCCGTCCGCACGCGTGTTTTTGAAGTGAAAAACTTCTTTAGGCGCGTTGGGCATTTTTGAAATGGGGAATAATCAATTGAACTCGCGACACCGTTACCTAAACCTCATTTTTATAAACGCGATTGTGCTCTTTATTTATATTACGTTATGGATGTTCTATGAAAGTATTTTTACTTTAAAGGTTTTGGAAGTTTTTTATTTTTTTGTAAACACGATTGTGCTCTTTATTTAGATAAGGTTACGGACCAATGTTCTATTCAAGTACTTTTCTTCCACCAAGGCGATCTTGTTCAAGTTTTCATTTCTGTCGGCACTCCCGGAGTGCCACCACTTTTTTTTTTTTTTGTTACAGTTTTGCGCTCTTACAACCTATGCACTACAAGAAACTTAGATCAGTTTTCAACCAATATCTCTTCTACAATAATTTCACACATACACATACATAAACTCACGCCTTTTTCCGATAAGAATAGTCAGAAAATTGAGAGAATAGGCAGAAAACTTTTGCTTCGAATTTTGCACGCCGGTTGCGAGTAGGTACTACGCACCTGAACTTTCTGAAAAACATCACCAATAATGTCAGTATTGCAAACACTAAGTGCAAAAATACAAGACACAACTGGACACCCTTTTCAAATATCCCACCTATATTTTCGAGCTAACCCAACATGTCCAATAATAAAGCCTGGAACATCTTACACGCAAATCTAACACCACACCTACACCCAATACCATACTATTTTATCAAGATTGAGATATTGAATTCCTGCGCACGTCATGAAATGTAGGAGGTATTTTATTACCCCGAATAAATAGCAAGAGACAAGGAGAAAAAGAAAAAAGATAGGTAATAAAAAGGTAGGATGCTAGAACGACGTGTTAAGAAAACTTAATATGGGAAAGTCATTGGAACTTTTTTATTGCCCTTGGGTTGTATTTTTTAATTATAGGCCTGAAGTGGCCTAGACGTCTTATAAACGTTTTATCAAAAACACATAACTTTTGAGTTCGCCTTCCTTTTGTAGGGTAGCGATTTTGATTTCAATGTGGATCGTTCTAGAATTATTGTCTGCTCTAATGTAACGTAATTATTCTCACGGCCATGTCTACCGTAAAAATATGATGAGATGAGATGAGAAGAAAATATTATTACCTAATATATTGTGATAAAGTCCACCATGAGCGATGATGACATCAACAATATTGCCATGATTAGTAATGATAACAGCAACAATAATGCCATGCTTTGTGGTGGACTTGTACCAGCCATATGTTAAATACAATGACGTGGATACATCGTCACCAACTTCAACATTCCCAAAATAGCGTAAAAACTTCTAGAACTAATACAATATTCATTACTAACGTAACTATCTTGTATCTGATCGTGTCAGACCTTTGTTATATCGAAAATCAACGTCTGAACTTGTGGTCCCTTTAAATATGTATGACTGTTTCATCGCAGTCCCAGCATATCCTTTATCTTTTACTCTTGCGTTCATTTTTGTGAGTCGTTCTCAATTTGAATGTCTGTCTGTCATGTCTTTGGGTAATGTCTGAACGTTTTAGTCGACCTTTCTCGAGAATAATGTCAGTTTTAAGTGACAGGGTAACCTCTGAGGTATGGAAATTTGGGGAGACAGCTGCGGCTATAATTTTTCTTTTTTGAAGATTATTAGTAGTTTGACTGGCTCGTTTGTCGCAAACACGACTATTGCGTCATGGGTTCGATCCTCGGTACTAGCAGTGTTATCAGGTCTAATATTTGTGCCTAATTAATGACTTTAGACTCGCCTCTTTCCAAACTAACATGTCTGTACTTAGTAGAGTATTCTTTTCTGCTTGGTTTGGTTGGTGGTAAGGGCTTGTTCTATGTCCGCCTGGCTAACTACCATCTTATCTAAGTCTGTCGCCATAACAACAATGTTAACAGCGTTGTTGTGTTTCAGCAGTTAGAGGTAAAATAGCCAGTTTCTCTGTGGTTGATGATTCCGGGTGAAGCTCGCTTCCACCTTCGGCCTGATCATCACTTACCATCAGGTGAGATGAAGGCCAAGAGATTCCGTTGTGGTTAAAAAAAAACAAAAGTATAATTTTATTGAAAACATTTGCACGATATTACGTTAATTGCAAGACAAAAAAGATGTAATAGGAAGATGCCGTTGACACTAATAAATGAGCAACATAAAACAGATAATATCTACTGGTGGAAATATACCACATTAAGGCTGCCCGTCCATTAATGCGGAGCGAGGCAGCGGAGCGAAGCGAGGGAGTAATGCGGAGCGGAGTTGTGGATTGTCCGGAGCTAGGTCGAGTTCACGCGACGAGTAAGCCGAAGTTCGCACGGACGTAATAAAATTGCTGCGGGATTTTATCACGCACTGGAGTTTCAACTCTCGGTGTTAAGCCAAGCGTTGAGAATCCAATGCGCTGGGACGCACTCTCGTCTCAGCACGTTGAAAAAAACATACTGTTGGATTTTCAACTCTCGGCACTAAGCAGAGCATTGAAAATCAAGTGCATGAAAAAAATCGCCGCTATTTTGAGCGGGCTACAATGTCCCGCGGCCGGTTTTTTTCCGCTTCCCCACTCTGCTTTTCTCTCCGCTTCTCCGCTCCGCTTCTCCGCTCCGCTTCCCGGTATTGTATGAATTTTTAAACTAGTTCGCAAATCCCTGTCCACTGAAGCTGAGGAGAGATATGCAATTCCATTGGTTAATATTGGCACAGCTCCGCTCCGCTCCTCTCCTCTTCACTCCAGTGGTCAGCCAGCCTTATCATCACATTACTTTCATTACACACTGCATGCATGCACCAACAAAGAAAACAAAACAGTGTTCATAATTCATTTTTAAGCATTTCTTTTCACCCAGCTTCCGCTGTAATAAATTTAAGGGGCGTACCACACCGTATGTACGTACCCTTATCACATGAAAATAGCTCTGCTGCCGAGTTACCGCGCATCTGCACCTTGCCTAATGTACCGTTATATCGCGCTTAATGTGTTTCTACTAGAGAGAATGGTACATTATGGCACTTGTATGTGCGAGCGGGAATTTAAAAACATGCGGTAAGCATAAAACTATTCGTGGTTTTTGACATTTATGTACGAGGTAGCTGATTTACGAGGTTTCGCTGGTATCCTACGGGAATTACTTCATGTACCCGGGTAGAATGTTTCTTATGTTTTAATACAGGATATGGTTTATCTGCCTGGCATATTTTATCAAAATCCGTTTAGTTCTATAAGTGTGATTGAGTACAAAGGTCTTCACAAAATAACACATTTATAATTAATTAACAGCACCCCGCAGTTTCACCCGCATAAGTCACGATCCCGTGGGAATATCGGGATAAAAATTATCTACGTATTAATCCAGGTTATAAACTATCTGTGTACCAAATTTCATCCAAATCCGTTCAAGAGGTTTTGCGTGAAAGAGTAACAAACATCCACCCATCCATCCTCACAAACCTATATATTTTATTTCCCAAGAATTTTTGAGTTTTCCAGAATTTACAAGTTTTACTTATTTACATTTACAGGCATCCTATAAAATGTTTACATTTACATCAATTCGTGCGTGCACCCTTTTAAATGTGCCTCTCAATCCCTTTAATGTGATTTAAAACGCATTTACTTCAGGCCTTGATAACACCACCCACACACTCCCCTATTTTTTTTTTTATGTACATAACTTCTAGTGAGACATTCAAGATAAAATATTTAAAAAAAATACGTGGTTTATTATCATTGATTTTCATTTTAGCAAGATAATAGTACTGCTTTATTTTATCAACATTAAGTTGTTCCCGTCAGATCTGAAGCTTAAAAGGCAATACTAATATTCTAAGGATAAGCCAATTAATGGCTGTTGGTTGGTACCACAAAGAAACTTGAAAGTAGGGAGCCCCACTTCCAAGCTCTTTTTATCCGGTTTTACTAATCTGAAAACTGGAACTGAAGATTTGTTGGCCTAAATGGTCATAAATGAAAAATAGGGTCATGATCCCAGCACGACATTAATGAAAATAATTTACAACTCCTAACATGAATACGGTAGTTGCCTAGGTAAAAAAAAGAAATTCTATTTAGTCCATCTTTCAGATAATAAAAAAATATTAGACACGTATTTTTTGCTTTATCAGATTAATCAAAAATAACTTAGGAAACACGCATTAAAGTTGGGGAGTGGGGGCTCGCTACGTCACAACGTCGTATTCAATCTAGCAAGGCGTGACGTCATGCCACATTTTAACTCAATGTATCGCCGTAATCTTTTGATTACGTCAAAAAAGAAAAAATACATGTTCAATATTTTTGAATAATCAACAAGACAGACAAATTTTTTTTTTGGACACAGGCCTATTCTAGCTGTATACATCTCAGACCAAATAAAAAACCACGACAGAGCGCTGCGAACAATACAGTCAAGCATTCCAAAACTACACCTCTGCTCTGTGCATACATGCTCACACGCACACATTTACAATGACACTACAATCAAACTACACCTCACTAAGTGAACACATGTTCACGTCACTGTTGACAGAGCTGTGTCTTGGTTTTATTTGGTCTGAGGTATACATATTAAATTTTACGCTGCCTTTTAAAGCTTTAATTCCCATTACAATCTCTTGGTATCTAAGCATCTGCCGCCTAATGTACCGTGCCCCTCGTAATGTATTTCTGCAAAACGCTTGCTCTAAGCTCGGATGATACCAGCAGTGCTCCCGCCAAATGCACGCGAGCAAGAATTTTTACTGGCACAGCCTTTTCTATGTGCCGAGTTTCAAAGAACATTTTATTGCCAACGCCCTCTGGTTGCTATTTCTTAGTAATCCGTCAAAGATAGAATATATTAGATTACATGTTTCTGTGAAACGTTTTGAGGACTTGTAAGTTTTTCTTTTCATTGCAAATGGTAAATAGAGTAAAATCTAGGTGCTCTACGTTCTTTCTAGCCATCAAAATCGGTGTACCATATACCTAGTTATATTTTAGTAGTATGAGGAACAGGGTGTAAAGTTCACTCATCCACCATAGAAAAGGGAGGATCCTCCGACCAGATGGGTGTTGTGTCTGGCGGGCAACTGCCCATTGGTTTGAAGTTGAAATCTTGTACATATGTCGATCGCGCGGTTAACTCTAATTACGCGATGCAGGATTTGTGTGACGTCATGTATATGATGCGTAGTTCGTATGTGGCGGTGTAACCGCTACAATATATCATTATAATGAATCCAAGAACATTAATACTGACTGCGAGCACGCCATCTTCAACGATGACTATGTCAGAATGTGCAATATTTTCCACCAATCACGACAAAGCTTGACAGGCATGTTGTCGAAAATTGATTGATCAAAAGATGGCCCGCTATAAAAGATCCTTCCCAGCTAGCAGTTTTCTTAATACTAGTTACCCTTATGTAGAATGAATATAGGTACATAATCAGCCTATAATGTTTCCACTGCTGGGACACAGGCCTCAAGTGGGCCGTAATCCACCACGCCGCCCCTGTGCGGGTTGGTAAAGTCACATAATGTCTTAAAATTTTTGGTTCGAGGACATGCCGGTCTCCTCATGATGTTTTCCTTTACCGTTTTGAGAGCAGTGGTGATGGAATAATTTACACGAAGTAACGCGCCTGTCTGGGTTCGAACCTACGACCTACATATAACTGGTAAGTCGCAGCCTTTACCACTAGGCAACCACTGCTCACATGAATGTAGGTATCTGATTCTAAACTATATCCAAACTAAATTTTATATATTTATTTAACCATTTATGTACTCACAAATAATACACAGACAAGACAAAAGGAACAGAAAAATACGTACAAAGGTGATGCTTATTTCTAATGAAATCTCTTCCAGCATACCTGCGATAGGACAGAGGATAAAAAGAGATGTAGACACCGTGTTTAAGAGTAGAGAGAAAGTAAAATACATAAAATCAAAACAATTCATTTAATGAAATAAAATTAATTAATTTACTATAATTTTCAGCTAACACTCCATAAAGTTTAGCCAATCTCCTACCCAAACATTGCGAATGATACAACTACCTAAAAATATTGCAGTGCGGTAAAAAAGAGAAGTTTAAGCTTTCATACAATACTGTTGAAGAGACTCTTGGGCTTGCGAACGGGCAGCTGAGTAAAAAACAAACATATATGTACAAGATATGTACGACAGGTAATCTTATTTCTCTAGTGGCTTGTATAATACTAGATACGAGAGGACACTTTTGTTATAACGTGTTGTGATGTGAGGACGGGACAATCTTTAATGCTATAAGAAGAAATATTATATTACAAGAAAGCATTAAGTCTTACCAATGGGTATCGTGTTACCCAGTTACTAGGTTGTGGAGGTCAGATAGGCAGTCGCTCCATGTAAAATACTGATAATAGGCTGCATTCGGTTAGACTGGAAGCCGACCCCATCATAGTTGGGAACAAGCTAGGCAGATTGATTAAAAAAAAACCGGCCAAGTGCGTGTCGGACTACGCACAATGAAGGGTTCCGTAGTTGAGATGAATTTATTTATCCCAAACACAAACTTAACATTGTAGTTGAAAAACATGTTCTCCCATACATTCCAACTGCAAATCGTCGTTCGGCATCCAATACCGCAAACGTGACATTTTTTACGTTTTTTTTTAATTGCAGGATCACTTATTTGAACGTGTAGAATGAAATAAAACAAAAATCTGATTTTCGTTAAAAATTTCACATTATATAATAATACATACATACATACATAAACTCACGCCTTCTTCCGATGGGGGTAGGCAGAAACTACAGAACGCCACCTGCTACGATCCTTACATACTCCTTTTGCCTCGTTTACGTTCATACATCTGGTCATATACGCACGCCGGTTGCGAGTACTACGCACCTGGCCTTTCTGAAGAACATCACCAATAAGGTTAAGTATATGTCCTCCTAGGGCGTCCCCGCCCGGCCTTTCCCTTCACATCAGCCTCGTAAATACATTTTGTTGGTCGCCTTTCATTCATCCTCTCAACATGCGCAAAACATCTCAGCATACCCTTTTCAATTTTTGTAACTACTTCTTAATAATCTAAATCTAATACCTTTAAACGAGCAATTCTTGTATATATATAATCTGAATCTCGGAAACGGCTCCAAGAATTTTGATTAAATTTAGTATGCAGGGGGTTTCGGGAGCGATAAATCGATCTAGCTAGGTTTTATTTTTAGAAAACGTCGTTTCGAAAAACATGGTCATCCAGATATTTTTGTTTATTCAAGTAACAAGGACTCATACTGTTAGTAAACTTATGAACTATGTTAGCTTATTTTACCAGGTCACTCAGAAAGTTTTGCGACTAACAGTTTTTGTCTATAGAATACTAGCTGGTTTTGATGTCAATTAAAACTATGACTATTTATTACAAAAAAACATAACATTCCAAATTCGAAATTCCCTCCATATTTTTTTACGAGCAAAATCAAAATACTCTGTTTTACTGAAAACTGGATTCACATCGAGTACATTTTCGCGCGATGATTTTGTACGATTTCAAATGTCGACTAAAACCAGAAGAATCGTTTGAAAGACTTCGAATGGTGTTCATAGAAAAAAGCTCTGCTAAAGCGACTGTTTTCCGCTGGTTCAACGAATTTATGGGTGGTCGAGTAATTGAGAGAACGAGTTGTTACATAACAAAACGTGCTGGCTGTGAAAATTTTAATTCAAGAGAATAGGCGAATTACATATGAAGAGGTTCAGCATATACTGCTAATTGGATCGGAAAGTGTGTATGAAATTCTACACAGGCATCTTCGGTTATGGAAGATAGTTTCACGCTGGTACCGTAAAATTTAACGCAGGCTCAGAAGGAGGTTCGGGTAGAATGGTGCCGAGACATGATAGCAAAATTTGTAGCAGGCTTGTCTCGGCGCGTTTAAGATATCATTACGGGTGATGAATCTTGGATTTATGATCCAGAAATGAAATGTCAGTCGACCGTGTGGCTGTTTCAAAATGAACCAACGCCTACCAAAGTGAAACGAGCCAGAAGTGCAGGCAAAATTTTGACGCAAGTTTTTTTTCTTTGCCGGGTTATCTGGTGTCAGTAAGTACCCTGACGAGATCAAAAGAGCATCATTACTGAATGGTATGTTACCAAATGTTTGCCAGAAGTTTTTACTACTGCAAGCAGCAAGCGACCGAACACTGGCCTCTGTGGGGTACTGCTTCACCACGACAACGCGCTGGCTCACTCGGCGCTCAAAACAAGGGACTTTCTGGACAGCACACCGGTCAAATTTATAGGTCATCCTTTTTACAGTCCCGATTTGGCTCCGTGCGACTTTTTCTTGTTCCCCAAAATAAAAAAACCACTCAAAGGAAAACAGTTTTCATCACCTGAAGATGCACTGGCTGCATTTGAGAAGGAGATTGGAGAGGTGTCTAATGCGGACTGGAAAATGTGTTATGAAAATTGATTTAGACGTATAAAACTGTGTATAGACGCCAATGGAGAGTTCTTTGAAAAGATATAATAAAAAAATTATAACTTGTATTATATTTAATTCTAGTATCACAAAACTTTCTGAGTGCCCCACGTAGTCTAGTTTAAATTTATTTCACCCCATGGAAGATGGCACTGCAGTGATTGATGTACATGCAATCCAGCCTGCTAGCGATATTTCGCATCGTGTCACACCTCATTCGCATCGTTGCGAGTTCATCGTTGTAATTGTCACAGAAACAAGTGCATAAAAGAAAAGAATAATAAAATAAAATAAAAAAATAGATTTAAATATAATCACGAGCACAAAACAGAAACATGCGGCAGCTGCTGGCACGTCATGACTGTGACAAGAAGGCTTCCACTCAGCATGATGCTGTGCTATGGTACCTACAGCACAGCGCTGATTTTCAGTGGTCACCCATGTGCGTTCGCTAACATTCCCGATGCGCTACAAAAACGGGGCAGCCCCACCTATACCCTGAAAGCGTTGTTGTATTGGACACGAAGGGCGTTACACGATCTTTGGGTATATCTAGCCCAAATCCTGCCTCACCCCGCATTCCAACCTGTATGGCCTGGAAAAAGTTCCAGCCCATCGTACACTATTGATCTGGTTACCATACCACTATTTAAAGATGTTTATAAGCTCCATTGGCAACCTATCCTTCTCCATCTTTCTCCACAATACGTCATAAGCAACCAGATCAGAAGCCTTGAATAAGTCGAGGAAGCTAGCATAAATCGGCGTCCCACGCTGTGTATAGTAAGTATGTGATAGTATGCTTAAGACACAACACTGCATTTTCTGTTGACAAACCACGCCGAAACCCAAATTGGTTGTCATGAACATTTACAGTTTTATTTATTTGTGTATTAAGCAGACGGTTAAACACTTTTGATACTTTGATATTAGAGATGGGCCTATTGGATGCCAAGCGACGAAATGTAAGTTTGTACGCACAATATTGATAGATTCACCATGTTATTTTAAGACCATAGACTTTTTATAGGTTTTCCTGTAATCTATGAGTAAAGAGCCATACTATGTATTTTTTTCAAAATTTTTAGTCCAGTAGTTTCGGAGATAAGGGGGGGGAATGGTCAATTTTCATTGAATTTAATAAATATCTTTAAAAGTATTTATTTTAAAATTATATAAAAAATATATTTAAGATCCTCGCAACAAGTCCTTTCATTTGATATGTCACACGGTACTGTAAGCAAAACTTTTTTTTTAAATTTTCTTGTTTGCGCCCCAAAAGTGACCCCTATATTCAAAATTTATTTATTTACGTTATACATTCGTGTTTGGGTCACAGAAATACATATGTGTACGAAATTTCAACTTAATCGGTCTATTAGATTCGGAGTAAATTGGCTGTGACAGACGGACAGCCAGACAGACAGACAGACAGACAGACACACGAGTGATCCTATAAGGGTTCCGTTTTTTCCTTTTCAGGTACGGAACCCTAAAAACATAGAAAGTGTGACACAATATTTCATGAAAACATAATTTGGTCGTTTATTTATTCTTCTTCTTAAATATGCTTAAACTACGCACAAATAAAGTCCAAAATGTCCACAAGCATCTGACCCAAGGTCCAAGCTACTTTAGAGCCCCAGGGAGAACCTTCTAACAATAGGAACGTGTCGTGTCCTGGAGTAGGTACCTACCGCTTTCTGTATCATATTTTTTAAAATGCTAACTATCCTTTCCTAACTATATTTAAATTTAATTTTAAATAAATATTGATATCATAAATGCGACAGTAAGTTTGTTTGTTAATTTGTTTGTTACGCTATGACGCTAAAACGGCTGAATGGATTTGAATTAAATTTGGCACATATTATGTAGACCATGACCTGGGTTAGGATATAAGATACTATTTATCCCGATATTTTTAAGAGATCAAGACTTATGCGGGTGAAACCGCAAGGCGCAGCTAGTTAGTCTTCTTCTTTTCGTGTGGTTAGTGACTAACCTGGTGTCAGAGTTTTAAAGCCACCCATGGGCCTCTGACCTGGCTTCACATGCCGTCGAAAAATATATCTCTCAGGCAAGCTGGTTTCCTCATAATGTTTTCCTTCACCGTTTTTGAAGCAAGTGATAATTATACAATACGCACATGAATCCGGAAAGTCAGAGGTGCCTTGGGTTCGAACTCGAGACCTATGACTTGGCAGTCCGACGGTCACACCACTAAGATATCACTGCTATGCTTATAAGTATTAAAATTGTTAAGATATAGCAATAATTGTTACGATAATATGATGCATGAGCTCTTAAACATTAAAATGGCAATTTGCAATGGTTGAAAATAGTTCAAATGAAAAATAACATACCATCACGCCTGTATTTCCCGAAAGGTAAGGCAGAAGTGTATATAGTACACCCATATTTCGCCAGATATGTTTAAATTCCATGGTATGTAATAGGGGGCGAGACTATTGCCATCAACCGGGCACAAATACAGACTCCAGGCAGCAGCCTGGAGTCTGTGGACAAAACCGCAAACCCGACAGGCTCAGTAGCAACTGAGCCTGTCGGGTTTGCGGTTTTGTCCGAAAGGGTTACCGTGGCTCCTGGCAATATACGTAACTGAAGGAACACGGGTGGGTTTTAGTCAGTAACAGTCTGACACGCCCTCCCGCTCCGCCCAGAGCGGGAGAAGTTATTTGATAATTTCTCACCCAAAAAAAAAAGTTACCTACCCAAAATATTTCGTATCGTTAAAGTCTTCGTACATCTAAATCTATCATTTTGTTTATTTCCACACTCTTGTACACTCGTCTTATTTTTACAGAGATCTAGTCTTGTTTTCCTTATGTTTAGATACTCGGTTGAGTGCGTATGTACCTAAAAGAGGGTGAATTACAAACTTATATGTAGAAGCGGTACGTATGTAAATAATGTTTAGTACAGGAGTGAAGTCGGTGAGTAAATAGTTGTGTTTGCAAATGCAGAAAATAAAGGAAGTCGGAGTAAAGTGTAGATAAATAATGATACAACTTCCTTATATGACATGACTTGGATTTCAGTTAAAGCTTACTGCTGCAATTTTGCTACAACTAAGTAAAGGAATTAATTAAGAGAAAACGCGGTGACGTGGTTGCAGGCGACCATTCCATGGCGTAATTATTATCAATCTGCCTAGCCTTTTACCAACTATGTTGGGGTCGGCTTCCAGTCCAACCGGATGCAGCTGAATACCAGTATTTTACATGGAGACTCCACAACCCAGTAATTGGGTACCTAATACGATACTCTTGGTAAGACTGGTTGTCAGACTTTCGGGCTTATGACGACCCGTAACGACTGTCAAAGATCCACGAATGACAGCCGGGACCAACGGCTTAACGTGCTTTCCGAGGCACGGAGGAGTCTTGGTATGTAAAGATGGTTATTATATTAACTAAAATAGAAATATTATAATATCCAGGGTTATAGGGGACGCTAGGAGGTTATAGATGTTATTACCGATGAATTTGACCGTAAAGTCCCTAGTGATTTTTTTTTTGTTTCTTGTCATTCTTATGGAATTCGTTAATTAAATAGATTAAAATTTATAGTAATGTTTTCGCCTGGTATTTTCTAATGTTGAAAGACAGTTCTAGTTTTAGTATTGATAATGAATGCTTGTTGTCCTTTAATTGAGAAATTAAAAAAAAAATATATTATGGCCAATATTTATATACACAGGATTTTTTTTAGCCAGTGCGCAAACTTAAACACGTGACTTTACTTATCATTATGAACAACTTTTACTATGGGATCAAACCTGAAATCGCGAAAAAAAAAAATCAGCTGTTCCCACAGCAGATTTTTGTAAAGTCACGTTTTTAATTTTTCGCTGTGGTTAAAAAATTTCCCTGTATATATTTTTTTCGAAAATAAAAAAAATCAAAACAATATTCAATAGTAATTTATTCAAACTGGGCTGAAAATCAACAATTTTCGAACATTAAAATTACATTTAAAACGCCCACCACTTCCTAGTGCTTTAGCTGGGTTGAAGAAGTGGCGCAAAAAACCCAGCAGCTCTGTCTGTAAATTTAGGAAAAAAAAATGATTCTATGCAAAATAATTCACATTACGAAACACAAAACATAATTTAAATTCTTAGCCATATGTCAGCTAGCACATGCCAATATACCAACCAAAAACATTGAGAACTATAGGTACTCAAGCAGAAATAAAAAATAAACGTAAACAGAACTTAATAAATCTAAATAAAAGCCTTCTAAACGGTTCACTTTTGCTCAAGGACTTTGTGGTCTATTTCATCGGTAATAACCTCACCAACAACCTCCTAACAGAAATAGGTCGATTAACCAGTAACCGTGTATAATTACACCAAAAAACAAAACATAGGGATATAGCAGGCAGTGGTAGACACCAGGGATGTTAAGGAGCTTCGGTTCCGGTTCCGAAAGGTCGAAACTTCCGATTAATTTTACACCTCCGATTCCGACTTCGGTTCCGATAATTTTTAATCAGTGTTATATCGAAGTTCGAAATGCAGCGATGTACGTGACTAAAGCGCGTACAAACAAGTTTTAACTCATCGCCAGTGTAATTTTAGTTTATTTTATACACGCTCGCGCTCGGAATCTCAGTTTATTGTTTTGTTTGTGGATGTTATCGCTAGTATTTGACTGATTAAAGAAACTGAATTATATTTCAATTGTTTCACTAAGCATTCCCATAATACATCTTTTTTCTACTTCCACCTTCGTCTCCGGTTGCGGTTCCGAATTTGGTTCCGATCCCAATTCCGATCAATCAAATTTAAAACATCCGATTCCGGTTCTAGTTCCGGTAAAACGACTTCCGTAACATCCCTGATATACACTATATCGTTAATAGATACTTGGACTAGTATCATTAATCAGAGAGAAAACGAAGAATTAGTATAGAATAAACGCAAACGACCACGCGCGCGTGACCGCGTTTTCTCTTAAGATCAATCTAAAATGGTGCGGATCGTAATGGACCAACTTTCGGTCTTAGGACGTTTAAGGAGTTTTCCTTGCACATTTTGATAAATACAAGGTTAATTTTAAATTACATTCGCGATTGAACTAAAAGGTTTTAAGTTTTGGTAGCTTTTGCATTGACTTTACGTAACGTCAATCTTTCCAATAATGCAATAGAATCAAAGTAAATAATAGAAATACAAAATCAAATATTTTAATTACAAGTTAATAGCTAGTCCCTAAAATATTACTGTACCCTGTATTTACAGGAGAAACATTAATATCGAGCCCTCGGGAAACGAACAGATATTACAAAACCAATCATTACTCAGAATATAATATAGATATGGATCAAAATGTTCCGTAATTACTGAGTGTTTTTATAACGATTTTAAGGAAAAAGGAAGCATCTTTTTCTATGTCTTTTTTTTCATTTAATATTATGTTACAAAAAGTTCGGATTTTGACAATTTTTGCTGTTAAAATTATATTTATTTTTGAAAGTGTGTCTTTAACAAGTTAACTTTCACGAATGACAGCCGGGACCAACAGCTTAACGTGCCTTCCGAGGCACGGAGGAGTTTCGGTATGTAAAAGTGGTCACCCATCCACGGACCAACCTCGGCAAGCGAAGCTTAACCTGATGAATTGACCCGTGCGGCTGTTGTTATTTAGCCACGAGCTTCTCTCGTTTTATTTCTTGGTAGTCTCCATATTATTATGCTAAGGTCTACAATTTTATAATACCTTTTATTACGACAAGTTTTACCTACATTTACAGGAACTAGGAACTGTTCCCCAGACCACGACTGGTAACGTTCATAATTCTCTGTTTTAATCCCATATTCACTCACCAAACACGTAATTAAGGTACATCAATACATTGAATACACGCCTAAATGAAGTACAACACTCTGTTATTAATGTAAAGAGAACTTAATAGACTTCTGAATTCAACGGTGTTATGCGTATGAATATTTAGAATTTAACCCTTAATGAGGTGAGGTCCTATTAAACAGACCTTTGTGTTGAAATTTACACTGTTATAATATTAATTTTCGTTTACTTTTAGGTGTTAGAGTACGGAGATATAATCTCAATTAAAATAAATGTAAGATTTGAATAGCAATTTTCAAGCAAATGAAATTTTAAACGTAATTACGTTGACGAAGTCTGTAAATTGAATGATTAATTTCTTCGTAAATGTGGAATGAGGTATTTGTTAGAAAATTCACCATGTACAAAGCCAATAGAATAGGAATGATGCCTGGGTAAAAAAAAAGAAATTCTATTCAATCCGTCAGTCAGCTAATAAAAAAATATTAGACACGTATTTTTTGCTTTATCATATTAATAAAAAATTACTTAGATAAAACACATTTTAAGTTGGGGAATGGGGGTCACTACGTCACAAGTAAGTATAAAATCTACATACTCGTGACGTCATGGCACATTTTAACTCAATTTATCGCCGTAATCTTTTGATTACGTAAAAAAAGAAAAAATACGTGTCTAATATTTTTTAATAATCTACCGGACGAACAAAAAAATCAAATCATCATCCCTATTTTAATGGTATCTACAATACCACGACAAAAAGCATTTTAAAGAACTTAATCATTGGAGATCCCTAGTGGATTTTGGTCACCTATTTACATGGGATTTAAACATACTGGCGAAATGTGGTTGTACTTCAGCTACACCTCTGCCTAACCCTTTGGGAAATACAGGCGTGATATTATATTATATTAATAATTGAAGGTAGATGCATGCCACAGCTCCTACTAATAAATGTACAGTAAAACTATTTTTTTAATGTCTCTCGGCAATTTTCGTGTTTCGTCAGTCTCGGATTTCTATCAGTTGCCCTTTGCACTTTTTTTTTTTCTGGCTTCGCGTCTTTGTGCATTAGCCAATGTCATGTTTTTTTTTTTTGCCCTTTGCCCTTGTTGTAGACCGGACGCTCTCAATCGGCGTGGAAGTATATAGAGTTGTTAATACTCTTTTAATTTAATGTAATATATTTTAAAAATGAGAGGCAAGCTGCTGTTGTCGCAGGCACAAAAATAGTTTTACAGCTCTATATAGTTCACACGGAAATCAAAACAAAACAACAATAAAGTACTTAGTTCTAAATTCAAATTATTATCTATATATATAAAAATCAATTGCTGTTCGTTAGTCTCACTAAAACTCGAGAACGGCTGGGCCGATTTAGCTGATTTTGGTTTTGAAATGTTTGTCGTAGTCCAGGGAAGGTTTAAACGGTGAGAAAATATGGAAAAACTAACGAAAAAAAAAAAATATGAAGAAAATTCACGTTCTCATACGTTTTGTGTGGATCGGCTTTTTTGATATCTCGGTAGGTAGGTAGGGTAGGTAGGTAGGGTAGGTAGGTATGTTTCTAACTGAGGGTGCGGAGATAATTAAACGAGTGTCTTCATTGAACGCTGGTTTATTACTGAACTACTCGTAACATGGGTCCACTCACACATTCACAATATACGAACTATGTGTGAGTAGCAAGCGCATACACATCATTCCTCCACATTAATTTTGAAACCTGTTGACAAAAGAAACATAATAATAATAAACATAACAGAATCAGTAAGTACAAACTAAAACCTTGATTAACATAATACCCTTAACTATCTATTTGTAAAATACAGAATAATCAATATCTTTCCTTGCGCGCTTAGAACGTGCACGTATGTCTTGCATGGCTATTGAATCCTGCGCGGCGACCGAGGCTCGAGGAACCTGGGTCTCTGATGCGTCACCTACAGACTGCTGTGCATTTTCTCGGCTCACAATATCTACTACTACAGACTTATTTTTGTTTGCTGTAACGCTAGTTTCAGCCATAGTGACCGGTGCTATACTCGCTTCCACCTCCACCGGTTTATTTAAAACAGCACTCATTTCGGTGCTTACTGAATTTGTATCGCCGGCCGGTCCAGACATTATTGGTGAAATGGTCGGAACCGGTGAAGTTGAAGGACAAAGAACAAGCTGTGCATCCGTGGATATTGATTCGACACAATCAATTGTCTTGTGTGTATCAATACCTTTTTCACTCTTGCAGTTTAATAGTTGATCAATATGTCTGACACAAAATAAACCTTGATCTACAACTAACACTTTATACATTCTTTTCCCTATCGTATCCTTTATTACTCCTAACTTCCATGTCTCCTTTCTACCACTGTACCACCGGACCCATACCCTGTCACCTACTTTGAAAACTCTTTTGCAACTCTCATTCTCCCTTGATAATGTTTTGCGTGATTTATTTCTTTTTGGCAGTATTAAGTCAAGTCGTGATTTTAAATCTCTGCCAAACATTAACCTAGCGGGTGAATGCCCAGTAGAACAATGTACTGTGTTTCTATATTCAAATAAATATCCTAGTAATTTATCTTTTTGTGATGTACTTTCACTTAATATACTCTTTAGCATCTTTTTACATGTCCTCACTGAGTTTTCTGCTTGTCCGTTGCTACATGGGTGGTAAATCGGTGACGTCATGTAGTTAATACCATTATTAGAACAGAACAAATTAAACTCCTTTGAATTTATCTTAACGTCATTATCTGAGACTAAGGTAGCTGGTAATCCAAATACTGAAAAAATTTGCTTCAATTTTTTAATTAAGGATTGTGTGGTTACATCATTCCGCATATAAATACACTCCAACCATTTAGAGTAGGCATCAATTACTACTAAGTAAGTTTGTTGCCGTATAGATAAATAGTCGATATGAATTCGTTCCCACGGTGCCGCTGGACTGGGCCACGGCGATGGGGCGACCCGTGGTGGAGCGGGCCTCAAACTCGCGCATACATCGCATGCTCCGATCCACCTCTCAATATCTTCATCTATTCCGGGCCACCACATCCTACTACGCGCGTTGCATTTCATTTTAACGATGCCTAAATGTGTGTTATGTAGTTCCCGCAACATTTGTTCACGCAATGTCATCGGAATTACCACCTTATGACCTCGCAATAATATTCCATTTTCATATTGCAAATCCGTACGACATAAAAAATATGGGCGAATAGACTCGCAAACAATTTTTCGCGGCCAACCTACATTTGTATATTTAACAACAGTTTGTATAGTCTTATCACTACAAGTAGCATTCTTCACATCTGTGAACAAAACAGCTGGCGCATTCGTATCTAAAAAATTAAGTGAGCAATATGCGTCATATTCGCCATCTCCTTCACACACAGTCTCAGGTATAGGTGCACGGGAAAAATAATCGGCGACCAGGTTATTTTCACTAGTTATATGCTGAACAATATAATTGTATGCAGATAATATAATAGCGTATCTTTGCAAACGTAACGCCGTAGTTGTTGATATACCCGTTTTATTATTAAATATTGATACTAAGGGACGGTGATCTGTTTTAAGGACAAATGGTTCACTTCTGCCGTATAGGTATTGATGGAAATGTTTGACTCCAAATATTATTGCCGTCGCCTCCTTCTGAATTTGACTATAATTGCGTTCACTCACTGAGAGCGAGCGTGAGGCATATGCTAGCGGTCGTTCATAGCTATCGCTACCCAGCTGAGTCAAAACTGCTCCGAGACCGTGCGGACCCGCGTCCACAGTCAGCACTAGCTGTGCACTGGGCTCGAAATGTGCCAGCACACGCTCCGAGGCGAGCTCGGCGCACACGCGACGTACTGCGCGACGCTGTTGCGGGCCCCACTCCCACCGTGTGCCGCCGCGCAGCAGCTCGTGGAGCGGGCTCATAATGCTTGACGCGTTTGGAATAAAATTTCTGTAGTAGTTGACAACCCCAAGGAACCTTTTTACTTCTGTTATATTTGTTGGTTCCGGAGCGTTTAATATGGCCTTAACTTTATTGGGGTTAGTACGTAATCCGTTCTTATCGATAACATAACCCAAGTAAGTTACGTTCTCCTTAAAAAACTCACATTTTTCCTTTTGAAGTCGCAAACCTGCTTCATTCAACCTGCTTAAAACCTGAGCTAACCTCGTCATATGAAGCGTTTTCGTTGGCGCAGTTAAACAAATATCGTCTAACCATATACTAACACCCTCAATACCAGACAGCAGTACTTCCATTGCCTTTTGGAACAAAGCTGGGGCATTTGCGAGACCGTAGACCAGGCGTGTATATTTAAATAAACCCTTTGGTGTGTTAATGGTAGTCAGCTCTTGGGAGTCCTCAGAGAGTGTAAATTGATTATACGCATTTTTTAAATCTATTTTCGAGTAATGTTTACCGCCGCCTAGTTTCGCAAACACTTCTTCGATTCTTGGTAACGGATACTTATCTATAACCATATCCCTATTAAGTGTCACTGAAAAATCACCTGCAATCTTAACCGTGCCATTATCTTTCAGGACCGGTACTATGGGTGTTGCGTAGCGAGAGTTACTAACAGGAATTAGTACACCTAAACTGACTAATCTATTTAATTCTGTTTCAACTTTTTCTTTCAAAGCAAACGGTATTGGTCTAGCCTTAAAAAATTTTGGCACTGCATTTTCCTTTAATTGCAAATGGACTTCAAATTTATTAAAGCAACCAAGTTCGTCCTTCCATAAATTCGGATACTGTTCCAATAATGTATTAACGTCATCGTCTTGGCTTATTTTATTTATATTGGTTAAAATCAAACCGAAGGCGGACATAAAATCACGACCGAGAAAAGGTGGGCCATTTGAATCTACTACAAATAATTTGATGTTTTTTTTAACGTCATTAAATTCGACGGTAGGCTGGAAATACCCCAACGGTGAAATTTTATGTCCGTTATACAAACACATTTTGATTTTACAATCTTTTAATTCGTAATGTGCAAATAGTTCTGAGTACATTTTTTTTGACATCACCGAAACACCCGACCCTGAATCTAACTCCATAGTTACCGTCACACTACCCACTTTAATTATTAAGTTCAACGGTTTATCGGTTACATACCTTATATTGAAATTATTACATTCATCACAGCTGCCATCCGTGTCCTCACTGTTATCACTGCCGATATTATTTACGCGAACACGGCCGTTTTTATTATTTTTAGAACACACTTTCTTCAAATGTCCTACTTTTCCACATTTTTGGCACTTATAATTTTTATAGCGACACTTGTCCTTATCGTGACTTTTTAAACCGCATACCAAACAACGGAAATCTTCGTTACGCTGATCACGATACACATTCGACGTTGATTCGCGCCCATCTCGCGAGCCCGTACGAGCGCCGCCGCTGCCGCCGCCAGCACGGTTACCGCTTCCATTGTTCGACCGCTTGCATCCACCTTTGCATGATATATTGTTCACTGCTTCCTCTTTGATCACAGTCATATCAGTGGATATTACGTTCCTGGCTTCTCTAGCGCTTTCCGCTCGTTCTGCTATCTCCTGTGCTCTCGACAAACTTAAAGTAGAAGCATTCTGCTCAAACAATTTGTCACGCTCGGGCCCCGCTCCTAGGCCTAGGACAAAACGATCCGTAAGGAACGTGTCTAAGGCGGCGCCAAAGTTACAGTAGCTCGCCAATCCTCGCAATCGTGCAGCCCAATCGCTCAACGATTCGCCTGAGCTCCTTTTCGCTCCGTAAAATTTTGCCTTGTCCGCATATGAGCATTGCTTCTGTTTAAAATGAGTATCAAGCAACTCCACTAGCTTCTTATAGTCCAGTTCCTCCAACTCAACTGGATATGCTAAATTACGCACCAACCGATACGAATCATCTGATAGATGTGTTATCAATATTGCACTTCTATTCTCTTCTTTCACATCGTTGACTTTGAAGAATTGAGTCAACCGGCCTTTATAAATTAACCACTCACATGATTTATAATCAAACGTAGTTAAATTTCCTAAAAACGACTTCGCCATTTTTTATTCTATTCGCGGGTAAGATCGTCCTCGTCGCCAATGATATGTTTCTAACTGAGGGTGCGGAGATAATTAAACGAGTGTCTTCATTGAACGCTGGTTTATTACTGAACTACTCGTAACATGGGTCCACTCACACATTCACAATATACGAACTATGTGTGAGTAGCAAGCGCATACACATCAGTAGGTAGGTAGGGTAGGTAGGTAGGGTAGGTAGGTAGGGTAGGTAGGTAGGGTAGGTAGGTAGGGTAGGTAGGTAGGGTAGGTAGGTAGGGTAGGTAGGCAGGGTAGGTAGGTAGGGTAGGTAGGTAGGGTAGGTAGGTAGGGTAGGTAGGTAGGGTAGGTAGGTAGGGTAGGTAGGTAGGGTAGGTAGGTAGGGTAGGTAGGTAGGGTAGGTAGGTAGGGTAGGTAGGTAGGGTAGGTAGGTAGGGTAGGTAGGTAGGGTAGGTAGGTAGGGTAGGTAGGTAGGGTAGGTAGGTAGGGTAGGTAGGTAGGGTAGGTAGGTAGGGTAGGTAGGTAGGGTAGGTAGGTAGGGTAGGTAGGTAGGGTAGGTAGGTAGGGTAGGTAGGTAGGGTAGGTAGGTAGGTATGGTAGGTAGGTAGGGTAGGTAGGTAGGGTAGGTAGGTAGGGTAGGTAGGTAGGGTAGGTAGGTAGGGTAGGTAGGTAGGGTAGGTAGGTAGGGTAGGTAGGTAGGGTAGGTAGGTAGGTAGGGTAGGTAGGTAGGGTAGGTAGGTAGGGTAGGTAGGTAGGGTAGGTAGGTAGGGTAGGTAGGTAGGGTAGGTAGGTAGGGTAGGTAGGTAGGGTAGGTAGGTAGGGTAGGTAGGGTAGGTAGGTAGGGTAGGTAGGTAGGGTAGGTAGGGTAGGTAGGTAGGGTAGGTAGGGTAGGTAGGTAGGGTAGGTAGGTAGGGTAGGTAGGTAGGGTAGGTAGGTAGGGTAGGTAGGGTAGGTAGGTAGGGTAGGTAGGTAGGGTAGGTAGGGTAGGTAGGTAGGGTAGGTAGGGTAGGTAGGTAGGGTAGGTAGGGTAGAAATTTTAAAATCCTAACAATGAATGTGTTCATTGACTGTTAGGCGGAACGAAGTTTGCTGGGTCAGCTAGTACACAATAAATCTAATAATTGATGAACATGGAAATTAGCATTCGTTTGTATTCGGAAATGCGATGATTCCCGAGGGACATTAAGAAAATAGACTTGGCCATGTGTTAAGATTTCAAGAAAGAATACCATTCTTTTGCTCACTTTAGGGAGAAAATTATTTCTGAGTTTTTTAACTGGGAACAAAGCCAGACTCCGGTTTGCTACTGAGAAATTCCTGATGGAAAAACTCATTAACACTTTGCCCAACCTAGAAATCGAACCCAGGACCTCACACTCAGCAGTAGCGCTTGCGACCACTGGACCAACGAGGTCTTCTTTTCATGTGGTTAGTGACTAACCTGTTGTCAGAGTTTTAAAGCCGCCCATGGGCCTCTGACGGCTTCACATGTCGTCAAGAAATATCTTCCAGACATGCCAGTTTCCTCACGATGTTTTCCTTCACCGTTTTTTGAAATATAAATAAAGAGTACAATCGCGTTTACAAAAATGAGGCGTCATCACAGTGTCGCGAAATCAATGGTTTAGTCCCATCTCAAAAATGCCCAACGCGCCTAAAGAAGTTTTCACTTCAAAAATCAAGACAGCGCTGTCAGTAGTTACGGCCGGTTTCGTAAACATGTGTGCACTTAGTGAGGTGTAGTTTGATTGTAAATGTGTGCGTGTGAGCGTGTATGCACAGAGCGGAGGTGTAATTTTGGCATGCTTCACTGTACTGTTCGTAGCACTTTGTTTTGGTTTTTTATTTGGTCTGAGACTATACCAAATAGATTTTCTAACCAACTGCCAACCACCACCAACCCACCAACCACCAACCATTTGACTGACGTAATGTAGCCTTCAACTATTCCATTTCAAACAGGCATTTCACTAACTCTTCGCAAAACCTAAATTAATGCCTACGCACGCTATTGGGTTTTTAACGCTCGGCTGAAGGCAAAAAGTTCAAAGTATAACTCTCATCATTATTCAGGCATTTAGGTGTTGCCTAGTATAAGTGAGAGCGATACAGGAGTCAACTCCAGTGCTAACGTCAGAATAATTCATATTTCCATTAGGCACCCGATGAATATTACGTAGTCCAGGTCTAGCTGAGGGCTTTAGAAAGTTTTGTTCAAATATAAGGCACTTGAAGAGCCAGTGTCACTCTTGTTTGAAATGGGGGACATTAATTACCTACAGAATAATCTAGGTCTATTTTTTATTCTCTAAAGTTTTTAAGCGAAAATGAAATGCTAGGATAATGAAACGGGTAACTTGCTATCAGTTTGTTTGTTTATTTGTTTGTTTCTTACGCTTTCACGCCAAAACGGCTGTAGGGATTTTAATAAAAATAAAATTTGGCACATGGGTAGACCATGACCTGGAGAAGGACATAGGATACCTTTAATCCCGATATTCTCACAGAAACGAGACTTATGCGGGTAAAACCGCAGGGCGCAGCTAGTTATTTATACAGGGATCAGGGGAAGAGCAGTCCTGGCCATTGTAAGCGCGTTGTGTTCCACGCGCGCCTCAAAGAGTTGTCAGCACAACTGACGAAGTCCGCTAGGGCCGATGCCTGCCGGGGTCGCGGGAAAGTCCGAAAGGGATACCGTGGCCCCTGGCAACATATAGGCAACTGAAGGAACACGGGTGGGTTTTAGTCAGTAAGAGTCTGACACGCCCTCTCGCTCCGCCCAGAGCAGGAAAAATTATTTGATAATTTCCCACCACAAAAAAGAAAAAACTTGAGCTTTGAGTTTGAGTTAGAAGAATGGCTTCATTTTCATTGACCTTAATTAAAAAGAAAATCTTAATCGAAGACTCATCAATAGAGATGGTCAAGGTTAAGAGGCTGTTATGCTGTTCGATGCATCAACGGCTGCCAATGTTATAAGTTTCTTAAAGGGCTGTTAGATAGGTTCTAATTCGATAGGCCTCTTGGCTGACTTTTAGATATTTCGTTAATCAGACAGACCTTTTTACTTTTCGTCGGGAAACTTTCAAAAGGCGCCAGAAATTTGGGGATAAGACCGGGAAGTATGGGATTCATACCCCACTAAAATCAACCCAGTGGGCACCATATGGAAGGGCATATGGAATCAGTATATGGAAGGGGGACACCGTGTCCTCTAAGCGTAACGACTGTTAAGGCACATAGCTGGGCTACAGACAAACCTACATTTCAGCAGAATTAATATATATGATATTTCCTCTACAATGCGAGTGAAACCACGGTTAACAGTATATAATTCTTCTCAACACCATGATTGGCTAGATTGGTGACCACAAAGTTGAAAGCAAATATCCTTTGCTGGCCAGTTTAATAAATAAACTCTTTTTTACCGGCGACAATCTGTAGAACTTTGGATACCGCAATTAAATAGCTACTCATAAAAATGCCTTACTTGATGCATGCCACACACTTGCACAAAATTGAAATTGCACAAGTATACGTAGCATTTACTTCGAGGGCTATGAGGCCTTCTGCAATGGAAATGGGATTCAGTTAGTGATAAATTCACTAAATCTGCCCAGAACTAATGGACAGGTGGAGCCTCTAAACAGATCAACATTAAACACATAAACGTGTGTAGGATGAGTTGCACAAGTATCCAAATCATTCGCTGTCATGAAGACTTGTGCAAATCTAAACTTGCGCAAGTATATCGTAACGTATATGACTACCATAACTACCGATACATTATTTATTATTACTCAAATAAATACATCCCGCACAATATTTACTTACTTGTACATAAACAAATCAATAAGAGGCATGTTTAGTCCGGGGCACATACTTTGTGACCCCTTCTTTGTGTAAAGAGTGGATATCGACCTCCATAAATCTTTCATTCGATACTGGAAGAGGTCAGTGAAGCCACAAATCTTAGTACAAGTGAGAGGCTATAGCGTACGTACCTTACTCACTTATCTCTTAGGTATATGGAGTCAGAAGAATCCAAGCATTTGCAGTGAAAGCAGATTTTATCACGTACCTATGGACAAAAAAAAAGGTTTTTAGGCTTGTTTTGTAGGTTTGAAAATATTCATAAACTATAATATGTACCTATGAGTCAATTGACAGTTTTTCTTTCAAATAAAAAAATAAGTCACATTTTGATTTCTAAGGCAACAACGATTTCTCCTAAATTCTAAGTGCTTCGACTTGAGACCCGCCAATGACTCCCAAAAAAGAAATTTAACTGGTAATATGTTTTTAAGAGAAATATTAATGTACGACAAAGAGGTCTCCTAAAGTAGACCACTTTTTAGGGTTCCGTAGTAAACAAGGAACCCTTACAGTTTCGTCATATTCGTAATGTCTGTCTGTCTGTCCGTGGTCTAGTTTCGAGACTTTTAGTGCTAGAAAGCTGTAATTTGGCATGGGTAAACATATTAATTACGCCAACAAAGTGGTAAAACAAAATTATGAAAAAAACATTTTTTACCGTACCTCCCCCTCCTACACGTAAAGTGGTGATATATATATTTTTTTCTATCCCATGGTTTGGGGAAAGGTCATTCAAAACCATTTTGAGTATGTAAAACCATTTTTGGATTCAGAGATCCGTGTGCGAAATATTAAGCTAACGCGCCTAAAGAAGTTTTCACTTCAAAAAAATTAAGAAAGCGATAAAGCCGTCCATTGTATTGAAGTAGCTAGTAGCAAAAAGTAAATTACTTAACAAGTGCAAATTTTTGTTAGTGTCAAGTGTCTCCCTGCCAGATAAATGGTTGGTTTTGGATGTGTAAAAAAAATCACAGCAGTAGTTTAGATAACGAAATTAAAAGGAAAACTATCACAGCTAAGTAGGCTCTACAAGTTAACGAGTAATAATTGACCAACTTATATTTGCAGTTGCAAAAACATGTTTTCCCATCCATTCCGTATGGGAGAACATGTTTTTCAACTACATAGTTAAGTTTGTTTTTAGTTGGGATAAATTCATCCCAACTACGGAACCCCTTTATTGTGCGTGGTCCGACACGCACTTGGCCAGTTTTTAAATCTAATGTAGGTAGCTCATAGTTTACTTGTTCCAAATTGTCTGCTATATATAGATCTTACACTGAAGAGTCGATATTCACACTTCGATGTCAATTGACGTATTACTATCTCGATGGGGCTCTTGTTTGGATGTGGAGTAGTGTGAGGCAGGCTGAAGAGTCACCAATATTGGACGTTACAACTTGAGTGGGACGACAGAGCCGCCTAGGTGATTCAAATGTTTGAAGACAAAGAGACAGACAGTTCTGGAACTGGACGATAAAGTTAATAAAATTTCCTTTTAATGTTTGCATGCCTTATTGGTAGATTGTACAGGGATCTCAACATTTTGTGAACACCTTCATTTATGTACCTACTCTCAAAGCGAATAAATGATTATGATTATGATTATGGTTATGTTCATGAATCAGATAAAACTAGGCCTAGGGTGAATTCTCGGACTAACGTTTCTGAGTATCTGGAGGATTTTTGGGGTGAATAAACTGAATAGCCATGTACTATTCATTTGTTGAAAACAAATCTTAAAGAATATCCGTTTGAATCATTTTAGCCAATATTAATGTCCTAATGTCTGCAAAGGCTTATTTTTTTCATACAAAAAGTAAAGAGCATTGATTCCTGTGCTTGCTCACTATGTGTTCTGATAGTGTCAATGTTCGGTGAACCATGATAATTACCTAAATACGAACTTGAGAATTTCTAAATTAATACTAGTTTTTTGTAGCTTACTGGGTTCAACCTTTCAAGCAACCACAACCTAGCCTTTTATTCGAGAAATATTTAAAAATGGCTGACTATCTCGTTGGTCTAGTAGTCGCAAGCGGTACTGCTGAGCATAAGGTCCTGGGTTCGATTCCCGGGTAGGGCAAAGTGGTAATGAGTTTTTCCATCAGGAATTTCTCAGTAGCAGCCCAGAGTCTGGATTTGTGCCCGATTGATGGCAATAGGCTTGCCCCCTATTACAGGGGACTTAAACATAACTGGCGAAATGTGGGTGTATTATTAGATAGGTACACTTCTGCCCAACCCTTCGTGTAAACAAGGCGTGATGTACTAAAAAAAGGGGCATAACATTTGAATAAAGTTAGGTCCATCAAATTCAATGGACCTCCACACGTTGTTAACCTCAAAATAAACTGAGGCATAGAAAGAATTTCTGTGCAAATTCAATTTTGTGGAAAGTCGCGATAGATGTTAAATAACTTTTATAGCTGAAGGGACTTGGGTCTCGCTTTCTTCTGTAAAACGGACCCGAAATCGAATGGGAAATTTTTGTGCCTCGCCCTTTGGTTATGATAATGCCACGGTCGGAATCCGTTGAATGAGCAAATAAATTATGGCGTTAGGTACTGTAACTATGAATATATTTCTTCGTACGAGGTCGACTATGTATTGAACTGTGACCAATAGATTTCGATGAAATTGCAGTGCTTAGGGAAAATTGTGGTTCTGAAAATCGTGAGAGCGAAGTAGTCAGTAGGTACATACCAAGGTACCTTTTTTTTTTTTGTAACCGTGTGGAATATCCTCATGGATGTCCTCCGCCCTGGGGCGGACGAAGGGGTCTGTCAGACTCCTACTGCCTAAAACCACCCCCGTGTACCCTTCCCACACTTGGACCGGGGATCATGATATCTAGTGTGCCTTCCATGATCCCCGACTGGTGCTGGCCACTTCATGCCCGCGGGGGGAGTGAGGTGAGACTCCCCCCACGACGTCAAATAGGGGCGCACGTGGAACACTACACGCCGCCACCTCAGGATACTAAGGTACCTACCTCAACCAAAAAGAACTTGCGTACATCTTTCAACACTAACATAGGGTTATCCTGTAATGGTAAATGTAAGTTGATAAATAAATAAATAAATTAAATAAATAGATAATATTAGGTAGGAGGAGCTCGTGGCTAAGTACTAACAGCCACACCGGTTGATCCATCAGGTTAAGCTACGCTTGCCGGGGTTGATTCTCGGATCATTGAGTGACCATTTCTACATACCGAAACTCCTCCGTGCCTCGGAAAGCACGTTAAGCCGTTGGTCCCGGCTGTCATTTGTGGATCTTTGACAGTCGTTACGGGTCGTCAAAAGCCCAAAAGTCTGACAACCTATCTTACCAAGGGGTATCGTATTACCTAGTTACTGGGTTGTGGAGGTTAAATTCAGCTGCATCCGGTTAGACTGAAAGCCAACCCCAACATAGTTAGGAAAAGGCAAGGCAAATTTGAAATAGATAATGTTAGGTTGACGTTACGGTTAGGACTGAAAATGGAAGCAGGAATGAACAGAATTCATATCAAATTTTTGAACTATGTTTCGCTTTCACAAATGTAATTAAGGCCACAATAAGACCTGAATATTTTTTACCATCTCAGTTTTTTTTTGGTTTGTCTTACTGACTAAAACCCACCCGTGTTCCTTCAGTTGCCATGTTGCCGGGGCCACGATCTCCCTATCGGTTTTCTTCGCACCCCCGGCTGTCTAAATCCCCTCATGATTTTTTTTAAGCAAAAAACTCACCATCCGCTCAATTTATTTACCATTTACAATTTCCTCGTCGAAAAGCTATTAAGTTGCATGTAATAATAGATATAAAAGGCTTAATCTTCCCATTCAACCAGTACATTTGTGTGACAGCCCCCACTTGACGGCCGGAGGTCGAAATTTCAATTTCCGTACGGAAAAGATAAATTTTCTTGTCGTTTATTGACATTTCTTTCACGTTGTGCAGACGTCTGCCTCACCCGCGATTGATTACTCTACTTGGTGAATAATATTGATAATTTTTTTAACTAATATTGTTCAAAGTGATGTCGTTTAGAAGTTTCGTATACAAATTGGGGTTCTTTTTCTTAATCCGTTGTGTGAGCTGATTGTAGAATTGTTTCGATCAGTTTTCTGCTAACCCCAAATTTATTATTGAACTCGCGACACTGTTACTGACACCAGCTTTTGACCATTAAAAAGATATCAACGCGCGATACATTTTCTTTGGGATTAATGACATTCCAAACATTGAGACATGACGTTATGATTGACATTTCCCTTTTTTTACCGACTTCAAAAAATAAATGTTATTCCTGCACAATAAAATTGTTCAAGTTTTCACTTCTGTCGGCAGTGCCACTGTTTTTTTTTAGGATCATTGTTTACAAAGGGCGCAGTGGGGGCTCAGTGGTAACGCCCGCGACTTACGAGTTGAAGGTCTTAGGTGCGAACCCAGTCAGCTTGTAAATTATTTCATCATCACTGCTCTCAAAACGGTGATGTAAAACATCGTCAGGAAACCGACATTTTGTAGAACTAAAAATTCGAAGACATGAAATCTATCAACCCGCACCGGGCTTGCGTGGTGGATTAAGGCCCCCTCCTCACCGAGAAAAGGCCTGTGTCCCAGCAGTGGGAACATTACGGGCTTATTATGCTATGCTGAATGTTGTCTACGAAGGCTCGATAGCGTCGAAACTTATAATATCTAACCAAATTACCTGATAAAACGTAACTAGACTAGCCCTTGTAATACTTAAGTATCAGAAGTTTATCCTCTTCGAGCCCCGTAATACGATAAAAGGCTACTGTAACCACAGACTCCAGTAAGAGTTTATTTCGATATTTTTTCAGTAACCTACAATTAAATCAAAACCTTGAAATCTACACCAAAATAATACCGTAAAAATCACGGAACACAAAACCTCCAAGTTCAACGCATTCTGACAAAAAGTTAATCTGTACGCTGAAACGATTAAGTACGCCAACTCGCGTACGATTGAAAAATGGCGCTCGGCTCCGCGTTTCTCTGGTGATCGTTTGCATATTTAGACGACATTTGCGTTTATATCCGATTGTCTTCAATATATCGTATTGTCTTATCTGTTTTATATTAGAATGAGATTATGGGAACGGATAAACGCTTTTTGAATTCTTGATTGTGCAAGTTCTGTTAAGCAGCAAACAGAACTTACGCAAGCGATATGTGTTCGTAATATACTTGATTTACATATGAAGATTATTAACTAATTGTGAAGGAAAACATCATGAGGAAACGACATGTCCGAGAATCAAAAACTATGAAGACATTTGTCACATCTACCAACCCGCACCGGGCCCGCGTAGTGAATTACGTCCCAGTCCCTCTCAAATATAGGAAGCCTATGTCCCAGCACTGGGAACATTATAGGCTGATTATGCATTAGCTAAAACCCCGGACCTAACAGTACTTAATGTCTGTACAAAAATAATCTGCTAAAAGTGTAAACAAACCTGTCCAGGTTAAATTCTTACGCAATCACTCACTAAAGGGTAACTAACATTCATTAAGAAGGTTTCAAAATTATATCTCACCACCTTTTTCAACAACAGCTATTGTTTGAATAACATTATTAAATTGAAATTGAAAAATGATAGACGAAAATTGAGGTTAAGAAGTCAACCTCAATTATTGTCAAATGAAAAACATCTTTAAAGTTATTTAAAAATGTTCAAATTATCAAAACAAAGCACTCGATTAGTAATTGTCATTAAAAATTGGCATCCACAGGTAAGTACATTTTTGTACCATTTGTTTACATTTTCATGAGATTCTTTTTCAACAGACCTACTTAAATATTTATCATCAATCTAGAGAATTTTTAGAGATCTAAATTCTAATTGGTCACTTTTTAAATGATACTAGCATTAAAAAAAACAAAAAACCGGTCAAATGCGAATCGGATTCGCGCACGAAGGGTACCGTACTACCGTACCATATTTAGCAAAAAAAAACACGATTATTAATTGTATTAACTTTATTTTTTATTATTTGTTGTTGTAGCGGCAATAAAAAAACACAATCTGTGAAAATTTCAACTATCTACCTATTACGGTTCATTAGATACAGTCCGCTGACATACAGACGGACGGAAAGATCGAAGGACAGCGGAGGCTTAATAATAGGGTTCCTTTTGGCACTCTCCGGGTAAGAAACCCTAAAAACAAACGTACCTATATCGACGTTCATTGTCAATTTGAAAAATGATTTACGACATTTTCGCCAGTTATTACTAAATTTTTTTGCACACATTTTTTTACAAAATGTGAACTCAATAAACAAAACACATTTAGCAAACAGGGTGAACAAGCGAACGTACTCGGGTGGCCATTTATAATTCAATTGTACACTCCCCGGATTATTTGGTTTAACAGAAACAAATCAATTATTCACGGCCCACCTGCAATTTACTGAATTTCGTTTTATAAAATGTGACATTTTAAAATTACATTTGTTTGTTGGACTGATATTTGTTGTACTGTGGCTATCTGGTACTTTTCATCATCTGCAGTGAATGCGCGGCTTGTCTTGCAACTTGCTGTTAGTGGCTACTAAATGGTCTGCAGTCAATTATAGTAGAAACTAATTCGAAAGCAATTCAAACAAGACTTCAATGTCTTTTGCATAAGGCAGCAAATTGACTGCTTAAGGTTGCACTAGTCGACGGCTTGCACTCGTTGGTAGCGTGGCTAATATGTATGCAGTTTAGTATAGCTATTTATTTATTGCACTTTATTTGTTTAGCATTAATTTATCTAGTTTTTAGTTATTTACTTATTTAGTGCAATAGACGATGATTTATGACGAAAACGAGTGCGTAAAATTTCTTGAACAGACCTTTGGGCGTATAGATATTATGGAAAAACTACTGGATGTATTTACTCACAATAAAATTATTTGATCTTTTGAGTAAATTTTTCTATTTTGTAATTTTTATACCACATAAGTTATTTATATAAAATTAGTGTTGAAATGTGGAAGTTTCGACGCTCATAACTTCCAAACAATTTTTTTTTTCAATTCTGCGTCCATACGGTGCTAAATAATGACAATACAATTAGATATAATTTTTAGTTTTGAACGTACACCGTCAAACAGACGAGTTATCACCATACTACGTTTTTATGAAAGAATTCTTCTTGTCTTTCCTTTTCTTCATCCAATTATTAAAATCTACAGTCCTCTTAACATGTTCTTCTTGCCTTGTCTCGCTTCAATTGGATTTTTTCTTCCTTTTAAGTCTCCAATTACTAGCGGTAGACGTTCGGCAGTTGCCAAAAACCCTCAACCAGGATCCAAATAAACAAATGAAGACTCATTAATCACGTCCCACGTAAAACCAATAATAGCTGCCCTTTCCGATTTAACCCTGCACCCTTCTAACCAGTTTAAATTCTGGGAAAGTAGGCTTTTTCCAAAAATAAAAAAACTTTTTCACAAAAAATACAACCGACTTCCAAACTACAAAGTCGGTGTCTTCAGATCAGTATTTTAGTTTTTTGACACCGATTTCCGAAATTAAAGTTATTTTTCACTTTGTAGTTTGGAAGTCGGTTGTATTTTTTGTAAAAAAGTTTTTTTTTTCACTTTTTTTGGGTTGGTTTGCAATTTATCTAAGTTACAATAAAAAATTAAAAATACCCAAATCACTATAGATGTGCCTATAATATTTGAAGAGTTCCCTCGATTTCTCCAAGATTTCATCATCAGATCGTGACCAAATGACAATGGGACCAACTTGGAAACAAAAAAAGAATTTTTGAAATCAGTCCAGCCGTCTAAGAGTAATTGGGGAACATACATTAAAAAAAATATAAATATATCCCGACGAACTGAGAACCCCTCCTTTTCTCTAAGTCGATTAAAAAGAACATCATCCAGTCACCGTTGGACTAAAATGGCTCGAGTAATGCATTCGGCTAAACAAATTTGCTTTCCCATTTAGAATGCTGTGAGCGTTAGATGTTGCCATCAAAAGGATGTACGTAAATTAGTCTGCAGAGGAAAAAC
This sequence comes from Agrochola litura, assembly GCA_949152395.1. Lineage (NCBI taxonomy): Eukaryota > Metazoa > Arthropoda > Insecta > Lepidoptera > Noctuidae > Agrochola > Agrochola litura. Next base: position 6,403,267 of record OX424490.1, read on the forward strand.
GGAATGGAAATATGAAAATGTCAGACGCTATTAGGATTATCCCTCATCTCGGTTTAGTGATGTTAGTTTAAAATTCCGAAAGGATCTTTTTTCTGTAGAGTGAAAAATAATTGAATTTCAGAAGTACGGGAATAGACTGTGGCTTTTTGTGGGTCGTTTTGTTTTTATTATTGAGGTGTGCTTTTTAATGGCTATCTGAGGTGAGAATGTTTTTTTTTTTATTATCAAAGTGAGTAGTTGATTTTTATAATTCAGCCATATTTAAGGTACCCGAAGGGTGCTAAACGGAACCCTCTATTACTAAGCCTCCGCTGTCCGTCTGTCTGTCAGCGGGTTGTATCTCATGAACCGTAATAGTTAGACAGTTCAAATTTTCACAGATTGTGTAATTCTTTTGGCGCTATAACAACAAATAAAAACAAAATAAAGTTAAATTAAAGACGTTCCGATACTTTTTTAAATATTATGTAGAGTTAAATATTGTACGGTGGTACGGAACCCTTCGTTTACGAGTCCGAGTCGCACTTGGCCAGTTTCTTATGAAATGATACTTATGAAAATACGGCGTAAAAGCACTTTATAAAACGTCAAGGTCTATTTTTGCTCAATGTGACTGTCAGATACCTTCAACCTTACTGAAGTTTTTGTCAACATTTGTAAAACGAGGTCGACTTTACATAATATTTAATTTATGAATATTTTTACTTAAATATTCATCATAAGTTGATTACGATAATAAAGGTACCAATTCGTACCCGATTGCAGGAGGCAACTGCAGGCGACGTGTCGCCGCGACTGGTTCCTATGAATTTCTATGAAATACCTTCCGTAGCTAGCGACACGTCGTTGGCAGCTACGGGCGAGTGACAGGCGACACGTGCAGCCCGATCGCAGACCAGTAGTGCTGCCAACACTCGAGCGATAGTCACGTTTTTCCATTTTCTATCTACCGACTGGAATACGGGCAGTTGCCGCCAGCAGTCGGGTTCAGAATTAAGACTGCAGCGACGTGACGCCGCGACATGACGCCGCGACGTGTTGCCCCGACATAACGGTGCGACACGTCACCTGCAGTTACCTCCTGCGGTCGGGTACAGAATGGTACCTTTAGTCATAAAAAGTAATCATGGCTGCTTTGCGCTTTACGTTGCAAAAAAGTGCTTCTTTCTTAAGGCGAAAGCGCTAGATGGCAACTGAAGGAACACGGGTGGGTTTTATTCAGTAAGAGTCTGACACACCCTCCCGCTCTACCCAGAGCGGCAGAAGTTATTTGATAAAAACGCAAAAAACAAAAAAAAAAAGTGTAGCCCGCGAAATTCTAATTTTCTTACTTTTTTTTTGCAACTTACAGATCAAAATTAGGTTGTATGTTTATTAAAATACGATTCACGATCGTAACAAGTATGTATTTACGGAATAATAATCATTAAAATCATCAACATAACTCTCTAACTTCAAATTACCCTATTAAATGACTTTTTCATGAAATCATGACATTTGAGGCCAATTCTAACTTAGAAAGTTTTATTGATGACTCTAATGATTATAATTCTGTAAATACATATTCATTACGGTCGCGAATCATATTTTAATGATACAACCTAATTCTGACCCGCAAACTGCAAAAAAATTAAGAGAATTTGAATTTAGCGTGCGCGATCGCATCCCCCTTAAATAAACAAAATCTGAATCTACAACGCCATCTTGGAACATTTCGAATATTTTTCTTTCCATAAGTTCAAACGACTTGATTAAATTGCAGACTACGCAGAAATAATTACTTAAATCACTGTATATTGTTTCACAATATTTGTTGAACACAAGTAGGTCGAGCTAGGCGCCGCTACTTTTCAAGCTTCGCATAAATTACTGTATTCAAAATGTTATTTATTATTCCACTATGCGAATGGTTTTATTCTATACGGCAGTTTTTATGCCGCATGAAGTGAGAAAAATATACCTACATAAATAAAAGATCCGACGTTTCGTTGTGATGTTCTTTTTCAAGACAGCTGTAGAAAAAACTTGTGAAATATTCTTCGGATGTTTTAAATTAAAATACCTACAACATTTGTGGTGTTATTATAACAAAAGAAATATATTATATTAATGATTTAGAACTATCACTGATGAATATAATAGATATAATGTATTTTGAACACGTTAGAAGCAGCTGCCTCGTTGGTCTAGTGGTCGTAAGCGCTACTGCTGAGCACATGAGGTCCTGGGTTCGATTCCCGGGTCGGGCAAAGTGTTATTGGGTTTTTCTATCTGGAATTTCTCAGTAGCAGCCCGAAGTCTGGATTTGTGCCCGGTTGATGGCAATAGGCTCGCCCCCTATTACATGGGACTTAAACATAACTGGCGAAATGTGGGTGTACCTGCTACAGGTACACCTCTGCCCAACCCTTCGGGGAAACAAGGCGTGATGTTATGTATGTTATGTATGTAGAAGCAGCTTAAATAAAATCATGTAACTTTTAAAATAATTTATCTTGACTGTTAAATATTTAAAAATAAAATCGTTGTTGATTTAAGTAATAGGTATAATAATATCTACAAAACCTTTCATGAAACATATCGACATAACCCAAATTGTAAACGCCAAATAAATCATACCCATAAATAATGTCAGTTCCCTCAAACATTACCAATAGGATTCGACCGCAATCCATTTGTCAATAATACCAAAAATAATGACACCATTCCATGAAATGATCCATTTGCAAAAAATGAAAAAAAAATACTCCTGGTATTGCCAGACTTAATTCTATTGCAGAGAGTGCTTGTTTTAATAAAAATGGACAGGCGTGGAATGGTTTTGATTAAAATAAAGCCACAGGGATCCCTGTCCATTAGTATCCACGTGAGGCTATGTAGGTACCTTTATGTAGATACAATCATGGTTTTGACGTGTGTAGGGTATTATTTTAACATTTTTCACACACAAAGCGAAATAAAAGAGATTTTAACAAACACGGGGATTCAAATAATAGAACCTTGGATATGACATTCACAGCGTTTTAAAAATGGAACTTGTGACAAACAAATGATTAGGTACGAAATAATTCAACAAGAATTAGATTTTCATTTTTAAATTAGAATTTCTTTATTTTGCATAAAATATGGTACATAAAAGGTCTTAAACATAAGAAGTTCCACATATTTTGCTTACTTACATATTTCAGCATGCAAAAAATATCTTATATACAATCTGATGACGTAAAAACTAAAAATCCTTAAAATTATGTTATTTAATTAAATTACTAGTGAGATCATATTTCGAACTTTGCTTACAATTTAAGAACTCACTTATTGTATAGAACATATTATTATAAAACCATTTCTTAGGTTTCTTTTTAAAGTAATTTAGTGGTAGCTCTCTGATCTGTTTGGGTATTTGGTTGTAGATTTTGACAGACATATGTTCTGAAATAGTGTGCTTCTACATCTTGTGACAGCCAGTCAAATGAGCAAACAAACAAGAAATTGATCAAAACAAATCCTCCAAATGAAAAAGATAAAATAAACACAAATAAGAAGGATCACTTAGCAAAAAGAGGAACGAATACGACTCACATATCAGCTCATCCGTCTCAATCGATTCTTACAACTTCCGCTAACAAAGAACGGACCCTCCTACTATTCCTTTTAATCGCCTTGTACGAGACCAGTTTTAAGTGTCAATTTGATGTCAACTTACAAAAGAAATGTAGTAGCAGCAGACTAGCAGTTGTGTAATTACAGGCAGTAGTCTGCTCTGCCTTTGGAATATTGCCATTCCAATACAATTCCGGTACGAAAGTCTATAGGCAGTGACCACTTACTGTCGGAGTAGGAAAGCCGCCTGTTTGTTTGACAACCAATTACACAAAAAGCAACATTTGCTTGTTTAGTAGCTCCATTTGGTACTTAGAAATATGACTACATCACTATTGCAGTATAAAACCGTCACCTCACACTGCAGGTCCATTTTTGCTGAACTGGGCCTATTTGGCGCAGCCGCGAGGCACACTTTCCTGTTCAATTATTATTTTACTCTTTGGTTTTGTTTCCTTTTTCATTTTTTACTTGTGTTATAATTATGTTGTGTTGTATGTATTTTTGTCTGTGCTAAATAAATGTATTTTCTTTCCTTCTTTCTTTACATTATATAAAACAAAGTCTCCCACCGCGTCCGTCTGTCTGAACGTGATAAACTCAAAAACTATCGAACGGATTTTCATACGGATTTCACCAATGAACGAAGTGATTCGTGAGGAAGGATTAGATGTATATAGTTCATTAAGGTTTTGTGTAACTTGGCTGAAATATGACAATGATTGTTGAAGATATCGGAAAAAATCATGCCGACTATGACCTTTACTGACGTGCGCGTTACGGTATTACGTTTCCGTGGGACAATAATTTCCGACCTCCATGCGGGCGAAGCCGCGGGCAAAAGCTAGTACAATACAAAAAGGATTGGAACGATAGGAAAGTTGAAACGATAGCAGTTACACACTTTAATGTTCAGATATTGTTTTCAAATTTCCTAACGATACCTTGCAAAGCCAAAACAAAAACGCGCAGAAAACACTCTCATTTTCTAAGTAAACACGTGAACGATCAGAATTTTATATCGGAAGGCAAAAACTAGAAAACACCGCGAATTGTTGGCACTGAGTTTCCAAAAAACAACAATATTGCTTTGGAGGCCAATGGAAATTACTTTCCAAACCTGTGCCGACTTTGGGCCAAGAATTGTGGCTAAAGACAAACGGAAAATAATAAATGGGAGAGAAAACACTCGGTCGAAGTATTGAAGAAACGTCATTGGCAAATTCGTGGGGAGAATTCTGATAGGTTGAATAAGAAATTCGTCTTCCAGGAAATATAAAGACGAGGCCTGCTTTTGTGATATTACTTATTTTACTGTATTATTGTGGTTGATTCACAAAATTGTTAGTAAGTGGTTTTTTTTATTAACAATCGATCGATGGAGACTGATTAGAATGAATATAAATCGGTAATTTAAAATGGTAACTCAAAAAATCTAAGCAAAATATTCATGATTATTGAGATTCTATGCAGGCACCTCTTTTGCTGTAACCGAACACATAAATATTATCTAAATCGGGACAAAAAACGACTCCCTGCGGAATCCCCCGAAATTGGTACTCTCAAATAAAGCTAAAATAAATTATACGGTCCAGATAAAATTCCCGTATGACTGCACTTCCCTGCATGGAACGAATAGAAAATCTTATTAATTCATATTAACTGGTACGTTGCACACAAAAGCAAGGAAACGTTAATCAAGGCAAGCGGAAGGGTCACTGGCCAGCATACCAAGATCCCAGAACACCCACAGATTTAGTTTTAGATACTGGGAATTTAGGACGTTGAAGAGGTCAGGTTTAATTGGGTATTGTAGGGTAGGGTCTGAAGGGACAAATATTTTCGCATAAAGATTCCAATTAACCCGCGACAGGTGGGCGAGCAATTTGTGTTGTACATAAGAACATGTGCATTGGAGTGGAGAGCTAAAAGTTTTTATGTTATACAGAACGATAATCGTTTGGGTACCATCTATTAAACGCACGCGTTTCGTTGGGACAATGGTAATGAGTCTGGTTAGAGTTGAGCCGACGATTTGGCTGAATCCTTTTTTAATTGAAGGGATTTTAAATTATACTGATTGATAGTAGGACTTCGGCGTGGGATAACCTGTGTAAAAGGATTTAAATAATATAAAGGAATGTAGTAATAAACTGAAATCCAGAATTACTTTCGTAAAATGTTAAACAACATTCAAGTCAAACGCTACAAGAACTCTTTGACAAAAGCTGGCTCACAAAAATCCACCAACACAAAAAGGACGACAACTTACGCCATTTTTAAATCCAAATGAACTGAAGAAAAAACTTTCTCACAAAGGACGTACAAAGAAAATCACGAGGCTAATCAAGAACCTTTTGCAAAACATTTTGCTAAAGCAAGGCAATTTTGTGAGAGAAAAGAAAATATTAATAATGGAACAATAAGCAGGAGTTATGCCAATTGGTCATTAAATGAGCTATTGGACTTTTTCTTATGAAAATGCAGTCGTTAGAGCCGTAGGGAGGCTAAATATTTGTCTATTTAGTAAATTTATTCTGTTTGTCTGCTCGCAAAATGGCCGACGTATTTGGGATTCTGGATATTTTTTTATTCGAATTGACTGTTTTAACAAGACTGGGAAAGTTCGAAGTGGTATCTTCATTAGGTGCATTGAGAGCAATCGGTGCTACGTGATAGTATTTAGAAAATGCTGACTTGCCACTTAAACCCGTCGTAATACCTAACTTATTTTCTTCAATTCGCTTTTAAAGTAACGCTAATTGTGATTCTTCTTCTAGTTTTTAACTTTTTATAGTTACGTTTTTTGTCGTTCCTTCCTTAGAAAAAGAACTACGCCCATCACTAGGACAATAGCATGCAGGTCTAGTACGGTATCAATTTTGTCAGTACATACAATCCAAAAAAATAAAAAAAATAAGATAACGACTAAGCATTAGCTTCAAGACTTTACCTTCGTTCTCCGTAGTTAACTTTCAGGTAGAAATTCTCAGCTTTCAGTTCAGTTTTCTTTGTGTTCAACATCAACTTCTTTCTTGAATTCTTTAAACTAGTTTCCTTTTGTATTGTCATTTCAACCAACTAAAATTATTCTACCTTGTTATTCGTACCTACGTCTTTATCTAATTCACAGATTATCTGCTTTGTAACCGCCTCTCATTCAATAGATGTACGTACTAGACAATTAGTCGGTCTTTAGTCTCCAAACACAATAGAAGCCCCCGAAACCTCTGATCCTCCCAAATTCGAGGGTTATGTTACAGAGTAGAATAATACCGTACAAACGAACGCTCAGATTAGGGGTGCGCGCACGAAAACGTTCTAATTGTTTGTTATCTAGTGCTTTTGTTCTGAGTTGTGTGGAAATTTGTAAGTGAGTTTGTAAGTACGGGGAGGTTAAAAGACGTGTGGTGTTCTATGGTACTATTTACTGTGCGTTTTCTTATATTTTTGTCAAGATCTCCTTTTAAACCCGTGCTTATTTTTTTGGGTATATATACTTACTCTTCCTATTCCTTCGAGGCAATACAGATGTGATATTATGTGATTTCCCTAATAATCGTTGATCTATTTATTATTACCAGTTTCGATAATTTTAATTTGATTTATTTTTGTGTGGCAAAAGAAGCTTGCTTGCACCTATTTGCTGGTGTAATTTTTTATGTTAAGTAGTATTTTCTTTCAATAAATGTCAAAAACAACATTCTTATTTAATCAAAAACTTTAATAACCATCTTGTAAATCAACCTGAATCCCAATTTATTTCCTCTCGTCACTTATCCCACACGTAATACGCTTCGATATAGCTTTCCTTACACAAAGTCCGTTGAAAATCGGTTTTTGTGCCAAAGTGGTCGGCCATCGCGCCATTGCTGACGTCTGAACGATTTATAGGAAGCTACAGTAACCAATTTGTCAAGTTTCTTGCTAAACGAGGCTATCTATATGGATTGTCGTGTTGTATACTGTAGGAAACGTGTAGTTACATTTTTTGATATCCCGGGACAATGTTTTTAAAGAAATTCTGTTTTGAACCGAACTGGGCTGAAGATATGCCTTGAAGCAGTATTTTGTAATTATAAGCAAGCACCATTTCCTACTTTTACATGATACACCATAATTATGGTACTAATAAGTCGCATTCTCTTATGCTGAAAAACGACCTGGACATAGTCGTGAAAAGGCTCCACGGCTTGTTAGATGACCATACATTGTTATGGAGAAAGTCAAAGCCTTCATTCTTATCTAGAGCATTCCACTGTGAACTTAGATAACAAATATTTTAAAACGAAACGCCCACGAACTGCTCTTTATTATAAATAGGTTTTACTTCTTCCGATTACCTCCTTGATAATATCTTTGCCAGCAAAATTAAAAGCTAAGATTTAATTTCAGATAATTTGAGCCCATTTAAATCCAAGTTAAGTGGTTATTTATTTATTAGTAGAAGAAGAGAATACCTACAAAATGAAGCTTTAGGTAATAATATAATAGACACTGTCAGTGTAAGTAAATCTTATTGGGGTTCATTTGGTCTGATAATTTTACTGAACTTACAATATCGGATTCTGAATATCTATACTCCATTTGAAATAAGATTAGACATTTAAACAAATCTTTTTTATAGTCCGTTCAACTGATTTTGACTTCTATACCGTAAAGATGGCATTAAAAGCAAGCCCTAATTCCATTAATTTATAAGCAGTGGCGTGTCGATAGTGTGTTTTGACTGAACGAGAAATGTGACATGACACGTTTAGTAGAAGAATCCGCTCAGAAGGCCAATTCTCGTACTTAAAAAAGTTTATATTCAAGTCGCACTCTATCAAACTTGTCAAAAATATTGGTAAATTGATTGTATGTTTGATAGATTGCGAATGCAAACGTACTTAAAAATTACGGGAATTGCCCCTCTGGTAAATTACAGGCTGATATTAAAACAGAATTAACAAATCCACGTAAAAATATTCACTTGGTAAAAACTTTCGTAGTAGGAGATCCCTTTACACCTCTAAAGCGAGACAAAGCCAGTATCTCCACTACAATGTGACACTTCACTAAACTTTCCGAAGAAACGGCTTTAAAATCTGTACAAAAATGTTGTTTATAGTGTAAGTTAGTAATTTACAGTGTCTAACTTCTTTATTCGGAGACCTTGGGTATATAAAACTACAATGTAGCTTGTTCAACTATGAAACAGTGATTTATCAAACTCTTTTTACTTGAAGTGGTGAGCAGGTCCCTTAGGTTTTCGTTTTAGCATTTTTGTAGTGTGTGGAAACCGTAGAGGAAATAAATTACTACTTTTCACTTTGAGCGTAGAAGCTTAAGGCAGCCACAGGAAACCCGGTTAAGCAGACATGACCTTAGTGGTAAACTGCGAGATGCCATAGTTAGAAAAAAATAAAGACGGTAAAAATAAATAATTGTAAATAAGATGAGCTCTAGTTTTGTCCTCTTGTGTGTTAAATACAACAGACTGTCCTTAAAAGAAGACTCACGAGGCAAAAAAAAAACTTGAGAGGTGTCAAGGGACACCCGGATGGAACGAAGTTCTTTTCAATTAATTAGTGAAGGAATTGTAATAAAATGAGTAGGTAAGTGAGTGCATACGCCACACACACAGCGTACACCGCAGCACCACACAATACCAAAATAGGGAATAATGCGGCGTTTTCCCGTGATTTTAGAGCCAAAAGAGAGGTATTTTTCTCCTGATTTCGGGGACCCCAAACTTGATATGTCTACGACCTCTGGCTCCAAAGTTAAGACCCGGGGGGGGTGAGGTAACCCTGAAGGGGCACCGTGGAGGGGGCGAGAAGAGGAGGGAAGGGGAGAGGTGTGCAGGGGTTGTAAGATATACTTAATTACAGATATTGGGGGTCAAAGGAAAAGGGGGTCAAAAATGGGGTCTAAGGGGTCTAACTGAATGTAGGTTCTAGCTGAGAAATTACAGATATTGGGGGTCAAAAGAAAAGGGGGTCATAAATGGGGTCTAAGGGGTCTAACTGAATGTAGGTTCTAGCTGAGAAATTACAGATATTGGGGGTCAAAAGAAAAGGGGTCAAAAATGGGGTCTAAGGGGTCTAAGTGAATGTAGATTCTAGCTGAGAGGGGGTAACTAAGGGGGGGGGGGGGGGAAATTTTATCAAAACTTTGATATTCCCAGCCGTCTCCGAGATGTTTAAAATTAAAAAAAAAAGTGTCGTTACACAATAAAAAACTGTCGTTACAACTTTTGGTCTTAATTTTTTCCGTCTAGCCCCCTTTCGCAACGCGCGATAAGGAACTTCGTTCCAAAAAACAAAAAAAAATACAACAGAATTTTCTGGTAAAGATAACGTGACGTCACCACAAAGTTAGAAAAAGAAAAATTGGCCTTTTACTAAACACAATCCATTTCTTCGAATCTTTACAACAGGGGTGGTGCCTCTGGAATTAGGTACTTAAAGAAGACAAAGAAGACGGGAAGAGGGGTCAGGTAATGCAGAGTACTGACCGTATCAACCTTGAACAATTATTGTAGTAACCTCAGGCAACCCCAAATTCATCAGTGGCACTGCCTCGTTGCTCTAGTGCAGTGATCGGCAAACTCATAAGTCAATACAGCCGAATATCAATACTATAACGACTAAGATTTCCTATGAGCGCCAATCCTGTCTGTGTGAGTGTGTCCAAACTGTCTCAATACACTTTTCTTAATCCTTAAAATTCCCATCCTGTATCCACAACGCTTCCTTTAATTAACTTGCTAAGAAGTAGGATGCCTTCATCATCATCATCATATCGGCTCATAATAATATGATGAAGGCATCTTACTTATTAACAAGTTAACCTTGAAAAACTTTCGATGTCCTCTTCGATCAAGTACATTATTGATCGAAGGATGTCCTGTTAATTTTTGGTGAAAATACTTCGGAAACATCTTTAAAATTTAGTTTGAATTTTAAATAAAACTTGATATCTTGCTTTATGACTGGAATCCCGAAACCTCGCGCATAACTACGCTTGCACTCATCGACAATTCTACAGAGCCGAACTTTATAGGCCTTTTTTTTTTTTTTTTTTGGCTGGATAATTATCAAATAACTTCTCCCGCTCTGGGTGGAGCGGGAGGGCGTGTCAGACTCTTACTGACTAAAACCCACCCGTGTTCCTTCGGTTGCCCTGTTGCCGGGGGCCGCGATGTCCCTATCGGTTTTCTTCGAACCGGGGGCAGGCATTGGCCCTAGCGGGCCCCGTCAATTCTGCTGACATCTCTTTGAGGCGCGCGTGGAACACAACGCGCCGTCGACCCGGGCTTGGTCCTTACCGGACGGCGAGCTACCCATTGCTCACCGTCCGCAAGCCCGCGCCTTAGGTGGCCGCATGCGGCTCTTAGGCCTATAACTTAAGGCCTAAGAGCCGCATGCGGCTTGTGAGCCACGGTTTGCCTACCACTGGTATAGTAGTCGCAAGCGCTACTGCTGAGAATGACGTCTTGGGTTCGAATCCCAAAGTGTCATTGGGTTTTCTATCTGGAATTTCTCAGTAGCAGCCCGGAGTCTGGATATGTGGCCGGTTGATCGCAATATACTAGCCCTCTATTACATCGGACTTAAACATAACTGGCGAAATGTGGGTGTAGTATAGGAACACCTCTTCCCAAACCTTCGGGGAAACAAGGTATGATTTTATGTATGGAAATTGAAACTCTATACAGCATGTTATTGAGAACAATTTAGTAGATCAATGACTATGCGGGAATTTAGTTTCAGAAACATGAATTTGCTTCTAACCTAAATTTTAAGCGTTATGTAAATAGATGGTAATACTCGTATGTTACTACAATGTTAGATGTAGGATTTAGAAACGATTATAGTGAAAATTTATACCTATGAAAAGCTTATATTTAGAGAGTAACTAGCAGCACCCCGCGGTTTCACCCGCATAAGTCATTGATCCCGTGGGAATATCGGGATAAAAATTAAAAATCTTATGTGTTAATCTAGGTTATAAACTACCTGTGTGCCAAATTTCATCCAAATCCGTTTAGTAGTTTTTGCGTGAAAGAGTAACAAACATCCATCCATCCTCCCAAACTTTCGCATTTGTAATATTAGTAGGATTTTCTGTAATTGGTCCAGAAAATTCTTTTTAAAGATTGATGCGAGGCTGACTGCCCAGGGTGCAGAAGACAGAACATAATTAAATAAACATTATAGGTACTCGTTTTAAAAAATAGAATGATATCTAAATTCTATAATTTAAATTTTCAATACCGGTATCCCGGGATCCCGGTATTGTTAATAATCTAACCGTCTCTGTGGTTTACTGGTTAGACCGTCTCAGACCCAGAGCTCCCGTGTTTGATTCCCAGTGGGGGCTAAATTTTCTGCTCGGTTTGGTTGGTGGTAGGGTCTGTTCTAAGTCCGTCTGTAGCTACCACCATCTTATCTAAGTCTGTCGCCATAACAACAGTGTTAACAGCATTGTTGTGTTTCGGCAGTTAGAGGTAAGATAGCCAGTTCGTCTGTGGTTGAGGATTCAGGGTGAAGCTTCCACCTTCGGACTGATCAACACTTACCATCAGGTGAGATGCAGGCCAAGAGCTTCCCCATTGTGGATTTAAAAAAAGTGAAAACTTGAACAATTTTATTGTGCAGGAAATATTTATTGAAAAAATAATTGAACTCAATTGAGTTCAATTGTTTTTTTTAACTCAACAATTGAACTCAATTGAGTTCAATTGTTTTTTCCTATCTCAAAAATACCCAACGAAGTTTTCACTTCAAAAAACCTCGAGTCTTATTTACGACGAGCACAAAACTGTAAATCTTTAAAAAATGCACAAACAATTTTGCTCGAACTCTGTCCAGTTCTAAGCCATACCCAGATTACCTAGATATAAAAGACAGTTCGAACAAGCAAAAACAAGATAACAACAAGACAGTCCTTAGCGCAGACTTTAAATTACTATTCCTGTTAATTCCGCTCGAAGTTCTGATCCGTAGAAAAAAACTGGAACAAACACAGTTTCCCGCAATGCTGCAAAACATTTTTAAAAGTTTATGTACCTAGTTGTTTATTTAACTTTTATCAACCTACACCTACAACGGAATTAAAATGTAAAATTTACTTCGCACTCATATTTTGAGAGTAACACGTAAAAATGTAGCGAGACTGCAGTTTGCAATCCAAACTTGTGCATTTTGAACATAAATTCCTGATCCCGAGGTTTGTTTAGTTGTGTTTGCCTACTTTCCTACGAGACTACTATCCATCCGAAAAATCCTTCACTGGATTAAAAGCGTCACAATGGGGATGATGACTAAAAAAATATTTTTTGTCCGTCTCGTAGATTATTAAAAAATATTGGACACATGTTTTTTCTTTTTTTACGTTGTCAAAAGATTACGGCGATACATTGAGTTAAAATGTGCCGTGACATCACTTGTATGTAGATTTTATACTTACTTGTGACGTAGCGACCCCCACTCTCCAACTTTAATGCGTTTTATCTAAGTATTTTTTTATTAATATGATAAAGCAAAAAATACGTGTCCAATATTTTTTGATTACCTGACTGACGGACTAAATAGAATTTCTTTTTTTTTCTATTCATACTCAAGGACCACGTATCGAAGATTTTTACATAGCGTAACATCATGCATTGTTTCCCCGAAGGGTTAGGCAGAGGTGTACCCATAGTAGGTACCAGGGATGTTACGGAGCTTTGGTTCCAGTTCCAAAACGTCGGAACTTCCGATCAACTTTACACCTCCGATTCCGACTTCGGTTCCGATAATTTTGAATCGGAGTTATACCGTAGCACCGAATATTTGACTGATTAAAGAGACTGAATTATCTTTCAAATGATGCATTAAGCTTTCCCATAACACATCTTTCTTCTACTTCCAACTTCGGCTCCGGTTCCGGTTTCGAAACAAGTTCTAAGTCGGGTTCCGGTTCCAACCCGGATCCGATTCCGATCAACCAAATTTAATACCTCCGATTCCGGTTCCAGTTCCGGTAAAACGACTTCCGTAACATCCCTGTTAGGTAACATTTCGCCAGTTGAATTTAATATAAAGTTATTTTTTTTTAATTTAAAAAATGCATTCGAGAAGTTTCGTGAGTCACCCGATTGGAACGAAGTTCCTTTCGCTTTGGCACACTTGGTGAATGAGAGCTAGAGCGGAAAAGTGTAACAATTGTTTTACCATCACGACACTTTTGTTACGTACCAAAGTGTCATCACAGTCAAAATATTACACATTTTTAGGGAATTATCATGAGAGACTTGATTAACCATGCTAGGAATAAACCAAGACAAAAGAAAATTCATTAAATGTTAGACGGAAAAACCGTAACCATCATCAAGAAACACATGATATGCTATCTCGCACATGTTCACAGTCGCCGCAATCCACACCCGTACATACAATACCAAATCCAAGAAAGCTGGCCTTCCTATTTACACATGAAATGACATCCTAAAACAGGACATGACTTACTTCGACAAGGAAATCACTTTTGGATGGACATGGCTGAAGACCAAGATAAGATTTAGAAGACTGCTAGTGAGATTTTCAAGAAACCTGACATGGAACCAGTTTAGCGGCGCCGTCGTAAAAAGATGCCTATCCATAGATAAATATCACCCGTCTCTCCACTATTCCATTGCTTACTCAAAGATGCATATCCGGTAGGCTCGCAAATCCTTCCTTATCCTAAGGGCACGTCTTCCCTACCATTACCGCGCCCCCCGGTCTACTCCTTGATATGCAATGGCCTCTGTAGTCCCATGAAACATGAGGCTCCAGCGGCTAGTGCAAATCTCGGGGTTCATTCGATTTATCGAGTCTGGGTAAACCACGCTGGGGTCGGTGCATTTCATTCATTCATTCATTCATAGCTCTCTTTTGCAGTGTGCAGAGTATAACGTGCAATGTAGAACTTTGTTCCAAAATCATCGTAAAACGTATTGTTATGAATCTGCTTTCCTATTGTTGAACCTTATCAAAACTAACACGAAACGAAACTGGCTTATTCCTAACAAACTAAAAAACAAGTAACAAGCCTGAGGGGACATCTGAAGGACGAAACCCGCACAGTAAACAAGCAAGTAGGTCACAAAACGACTAGAAGGTATAAGTTTGAACGCAGCACAGACACTTGAAATGAAACGGTGTCGCCGTCGCACGCTAACTTCTAACGTTTGTTATATCCTGCCTCGAAATAGCTGCCGAGATTTTAAACTTTGATTTGTTTTCCAAACATGAGACGAAAACACAGAGATGTGTTCGGTTTTTCTCAAAAGTTTCATGTGATCGTTTTGGAACTATAGGAAATGTATCTGTAAAAATAAATCGTTTTGGAACTATAGGAAATGTATCTGTAAAAATAAATCAACCATATCAGGGAACCAATAATTTTACGCGACAACTAAATAAAGACTGTTAAACAAGGTCAGGTTTTAAAGCAACTCGTTGTGATTTATATGAAATAATTTCTATGATAATTTGATACAAAAACCCTTGTACACATTTCCAGTATCACCTGACCTCGTATTGTACGGAAATCCTATACAATGCGAGATCAGCATAAATTAGAAATGTATAGCTTGATGTGTAGCTGTATGTACGACATAACTTAGATGTAGCATCGGCAAAATTCATAAAACCGATCACCTTCAGAACTGAGTGCGTCTTCAAAATCACCAATATTAATTACTGCTTTAGGTAAAAATGATCTTTACGCAAACGTAATAACTTGTGAAGTCATATCGCTGTCCCCGGCGAATAAAATGGTAGGTAATGTGCTATTATGATGTTTTAACTTTATTGCATATTCGATATTTAGAGGTCCGATTACACTCTGTCAATTTTTTTCATTCATTTCCTACGGTTATTTCAGAAGTTACAAGATTTTAAGGTGTATTGTAATGCATGTAAAAAATCACTTTTCTTTTGATATTTGAACAATGCCGCTATGTACAGACGCCAGCACATCAAGCTACCCGAAACTGTCAAATTTTCCCAATCAACTTTGAACCTTACCTTTCAGCGATAAAGTTGAAAATCTATTAAATAAATTTGACAGATTGTAGTAGCTTGATGTGCTGGCGTCTGTACATTAGTTATTAAGATTTTCACAAAAAACTGTTTTTTATTTTTCCTGTAAAATTTGGTTTTACGATTACCATCTTATTCACCGGGACAGCGATATACCCAAATACATTCGTAAAATTGAAATAAATGACAGCAAATTTTCAAATTTATGCTACATCTAAGTTGTGTCGTAGTGTAATATCCATTTCAAAAGAGAGGGGCATTTAGAAAAGGAGACAGCAAGTGAGTTCATTATAACCAATTATATAAGCAAATATCTGTATATTAGATATTGGATGTGTTATATTATGTAGGTATCGAACTTTTCATTTATTCGTACCGAAAGCTCGTGGCTAAGTACTAACAGCCGCACGGGTCGTTCCACCAGGTTAAGTTTACGCTTACCGGGGTTGGTCCGTGGATGGGTGACCATTTCCACATACCAAGACTCCTCCGTGCCTCGGAAAGCACGTTAAGCCGTTGGTCCCGGCTGTCATTCGTGGATCTTTGGTCGTCAGAAGCCCGAAAGTCTGACAACCAGTCTTACCAAGGGGTATCGTATTACCTAGTTACTAGGTTGTGGAGGTCAGATAGGCAGTCGCTCCATGTAAAATACTGGTAATCAGCTGCATCCGGTAAGACTGGAAGGCGACCCCAACATGGTTGGGAAAAGGCTAGATTGATTATGTACCGAAAGACCAAACAAGACAAGAATTTTTCATCACAGGTTAGACTTATAACTTATTTTTCTATTACAATACACGTGGGGGAACTTCCAAGTTGCGTTTAGTTCCTCGCTCAAGTTCCAACATACTTGTTGTGAGCGTTTTGGGGCTCACATTCAGTGCGCTGGATTGGAGGATACTGCTGCGTGGATTCTTGAATAAAACTCATTAACTTGAAGAACGTTGTTTTACTTATTTTACCAATTGTTCGAAAATTACAGCCAGTACAGTTCGCTTAATACGCCTTATAGTTGTAATAAATTACATAAGCACAAGTAGCGGCGGTGACGTCCCGCATGTCAAATCGGATTTTCCAATAAATTGATTTTTATAAATCGGTGGTCGGGCCCAACTCCAGGTCCACCAATCAGAGAGAGGCAGAGGCGTCTCGGAAATGGACAGGTTTCGACCTGTTCAAACCTGCATCGCCTTGACCTGGAGTTGCGTCCGACCATGACAAATTTACAAATCAAACAAACTAATAACTAAAGAATCACTTATAGGTATGTATCAGTATTCACTGATTTTCTTTAAGTTCATTATGGTGCGAGTGGGCGTCCTACAAAAAAATTCAAAAATTCAAAATTCAAAAGTCATTTATTTATAAGTTAGGATTTTAAAACAAATGTATTAAAGTAAATTTTACCGCCGCCGTTACTGCGCTCGAGCGATGCGGTTATAGAGGCTCCCGCAAACAGGCGCGACGCAACAGCGCGACGCGACTCTAATAAAATAATTTGTGAGAAAACTTCACGGTAGAAAACTAGGCCTGGGGAGTGATGACTTTAAGGAGTTATGTTGTGTTCTCGGTTTCCCATATCTTATCAACTGTAGAAGCTGTACCTCGTGTACATTACCAAAAGGAATGGTTATTTATATTATAAACATGCTCTCATGCCTCTGACGCCGTATAAAAAAACAGTAGCACTGCCGGAGTGCCGACAGAAGTGAAAACTTGAAAAGAAATCGGCACCACGGTAATCAACGCATTGATGTCTTTTACTCCACGGTGTTGGTAACAGGTCGCGACTTCAATGGTTTTTTTCCCAAAATCAAATAATTTATTTCAATTAGGCACATAAAAGGCACTTTTGAATGTCAAAATTTACAAAAAATAGAATTGATTCTAGGCGCCCCTTCCAAAAGGTAGTTTTCGTATGAAGAAGAATGGGCAAGAAACTCTACCGTTACTCTTTTAAAATGTTTTACAACATTTTGTATACCTACATTAAGTATATAATTATATTATGTGAAGAAAATGCACCTGGAATAAATACCACAATAGGTAAAAAATATTAAAAATGTAGCAATGCCCCTTGTTCCATCGCGAAAATGCCCAACGCGCCTAAAGAAGTTTTCACTTCAATAAATGTGGCTACCTACTGGGCCCAAATTGTAAACATGTCCGTTGATACGAAAAGATGAAGAACATGATCAAAGGTCACCGCAGACCATCGATGAGATGTCGACAGTGGAACTCTTCATACGTGCCTGAATTTAATTTCGTTCTACCAATTTCAGCCATATTGCAGAAGTTAATAAAGTTAAGTTTAGTTTAGTACTAGTTTGTGAGCTCCCAATTGTACTAACAAATATGGATGTAATAGTACTAAGATTAATCTGAATTAAATGATTATTTATTTGTTTTTATTTTATTTATTACTATCGAATTAGTGGCTTCACTGGAATAAAAGCTGGCAAACATCGTGAGGAAACCGGCATGCCTGAGAGATATTTCTTGACGGCATGTGAAGTCAAGTCAGAGGCCCATGGGTGGCATAAAAAACTCTGACAACAAACGAAAAAAAAAGAAGACTGGAATAAATTGCGAGTCTAAAAAGCAAAGAGAAGTCATCTGTCAATCGTGACCATTAAACAAGTACTTAACACCACAATGACGACGCACTTCAAGAATCGCTTAAAGTTCCAAATGCCATTAAAGTACCAAAACATTTCGCGTTATTGTCTCTTAACTAACTCAGTGGGCTCAAAACTATTTTAAGACTGCGCAATTATGGGCATCAACAAGGAAAATATGCTCCTACCTACTTTGTGCCTACCCATAATTACGAGCAACGTATCCTCCAGACATTCCTTACATTCATTCGCTGTGTAATAGTGGTCTCCACCCTAATACTTACAAAGACATCTTAAGATTATCAGCATAAGGTTTACTTTTGCGTGTTTTGCTGTCCAGTTAATTTTGCAGCGCTTTAAATCCGCTTTTCTCCAAATGTCTGTGTTCAGACCGCTATCCTATTCTTTTCCATCTTCTTTTATGTTATCCTAAAAGAAAATTAATTAAGTGCTATTGTTCTCTTTGAGTGCCGTTTTGTAGGCATCTGGCGATTCTTATTGTTACAGTTTTCGGTGTTATAATATGCTTTTTGTTAACTCATTTTTAGTATCGAAATAATGAATAATAGAAAATGTTATACTAATAAAATTTCTTAAGCAAGTCCTTGACAGTTAACCCTGCTACCGTCTATCGCTTACTGGCACCAATAAAATATAGAAAATACAAATGCCTCATAAATGATAAATAATAAATGATGTTATCTGATATTTATTTCTGCAAGTAGGTACAAACACAAATGTGTTTCGTCAATGTAAATGTAACAAATAAAACACGCCCACAGAAGCTTTAAAACCAACTTAAACCTACGTAAACATAAAATTATACGGTGCTGATCTAAAAAAGAAAAACTCGGAAAACAGCGCCCTCTATTTAAAAAACCCGTAATTTTGTAACGACATCGGCTTACGAACCCTCGCGTGCCGGAGTGGTTTCTAAAATCTTACGATACCGGTCTTTTGGGCCCCCAAACCTTTTCCACGCGAGCTGCAATCGTCAGCAGTAAATAACGTTGCTTGACTTATTTTTGTTTAAGGAGACGAAAAATAAGGGTAAAGTGGCTAGCTATTTATCTAGTGTATGTGTCGTCTTTTCCCGGATAAATTCCCCTCCATTCTAAAAGGATGCCCTCCCCCTCTTTATCTCAAACGTGTGTGGTGAAGTTACTAAGAACCAAGAAGTAAAGAGGTTGATTAAAGTTTGTGATTAACTTTAACATTCTTTTACACAAACATTCCAGCAAAAAGGATACGAATGAATCAATTGACATATACTTTTGTCCGTCCAAAACCGAAAACAGAGCACAGCAAAAACGTCCCACATTGAAACACGAATCAATGTACCCATGTCATTCGCTGTCGCCTTTGACGAGGGCCACCATATTAATAAAAGCCCTTCGCCCCGACCACTACCAGTTTTATAGTTGAGCCTCAAGTTTATATTCATGCTGGGTTTTGAATTTTTTACGTGTCGGTTAAGTAAACCCCTACGTTCATGGCGACGTTCTGTTGTTTTGATGACATGAGTATTTGAAGGTTAAAAAAGTTGTTACTTTATGTGTCTGTTTATTTAAAGGAGAAACCCAAACTCCATAGAAACTTGGGCCTGGCGTTCCAGGACTGGAATTTGGACATAAATTAGAGTATTTAGGAAGGATTCATGACCCCAATTTCCACGTCTCCCAGCAATGGCCAAATTGGTCAAATCAGACAATGTTTACATTTTAGGTTATTTTTATTATTTGAGTTATTTAAAATATGTTTGAGGCTTGTGCTGCAGCGCCTGCAGTCTATCATGATGAGGTTTTAGGTAGGTACACAAAAAGCGCTTGGGGGGGAATCTAAAGTGACCTTTAGATTTATCTGATTGATCTTACTGAAAACGTCAGCTGAAAACTATATTTATCAGACAAGGCTCACTTACAACATTACTGGCTTGCATTTGTTACTATTGTATCTACTAGGGGATTTAATGCAACCTCATATTACCTACAGTAATCTGAGATTGCAATAATATATTAAGTAAAATAGAGTAAAAACACATAATTGTGATAAATGGTTTTATTAATCACCTTCTTCATTAGGATTATCATAATATAATAATACAGTATCCAGAAATTGTGCAGCAGGCATTTGGCTACCCTGGTGCCGTGCCTAACCAAGATAATTATCATAATTCTCCTCATCGTGTGGGCACGGCTACCAACCATTCTTTTGCCAACAATACAGGTGCAATAATATTGAAGTATAGGATCCCTCCCACTTAGAGAGCTGTCGACTAATATATAAACGAAATACATCCTATTACTAATATGCTTGGATTTTATTCTTCCTCTCAACATCCAGTTTGAGTCCGATGTTGACAGCTCTTGCTGTAGGCCACCGTCCACCTCTCTACACACTTCCATTCATCAGTGTCCTATAGGTGTATGTTCACTCTCTTCTGGTCTACTTATTTCAATCAAGAGATACAGCATTGGCATGATTTCAGCAAGCTTGGCAGATAAACTCATTTTCATTTAAGTACCTGAAACAAACATTTATCATTTGACTATTAGGTATAGCACTAGCATTTAGCAAGAAACTTCTGAGTGGCACATTTGGGTATAGATAGTGCAACCCACGAAGACGCGCCCCACTCCGCTCCGCTCCGTACTAAAGTATAACTTACAGTACAATAATCGCGGAGTGGGGCGCGTCTTCGTGGATTGCACAATCTATAAACATAAGCGGCCTGATTACATTCCCACTGCAGGGACACACACCTCCTCTCTGAAGATGGAATAGGCTATAATTAACTATGCAGGCTCAGTCCGGATTGGTGATGTCACATATATGTCTTCGAATATGAATTTGTTGCACATTCTGGTATCATTTTATAAAATACAACTATCAACAGACAACTGGACACAAACGATAATACTATTTAGTTTGATTACATTAAATAATAACATGGTACAAAAATGTTACGATATAAAAATATCGGATACTAACCGTTTGAGGCGCGACCCATTCCTGTAAATTGAAAGAATCATTTTCATCTTCCAATTTTTGCCTTCCTATTGTATTGCAGCGGTCTGTTGCTATTCCGCAATTAATGTACAGGCTCATGATGTCGTTATTTAACCAGTCTTCAAAAGATCATTATACAGATCTGGTTTTCCAGCAAAGGTCTACAGTGGTGGCAGGGTACGGCGTCCTATGTTCAAGCGAGGGCAGTCGGAAGGCAATCAATTTCGGAATTCAGTATTCGAGCAGAGGTTCTAAGAAATAATAAATCCCGAGAAATACGAAAAAACACAATAAAAAGCGAATGACAACAATGATATGACAATTGACATTTGACAGACGTTGACATTGACATTTGCCGTTTACTAGTGTAATCCGTGGTGCAATCGCTTTTATCGATTATTTATTTCTTTTAATGATTTTTTATGGTGGTTACGTTAAAAATCAATTAGATTCCAGATTTTTTTTATTTTACTTTGATTTTAATATAAAAAAAACAATTATAATAAAACAATGGAGTATTATTTAATTATTTGTAACAGTATCGATTTCTACTAAATCGATTATATTCTTATGGCACGCTCTATTGATATAATGCCAGCGTTTGTGAAGTTAGTGATGTTTAACGAAATAAGTGTTTTAATGGTTTACAAAAGTTGTTTAAAACAAAAAATAGAAAACTACTTATTTTCTACACTTGGCCATTGCTATTGAGGCTAAGATTAAAATGGGTTAATTAAGCAAAATAGACGATTTTTTTGGTACATATCTGATTCGTGTAACAGTTAGGCCCAGAAACGGGTTTCTCCTTTAGAAATAAGACCTTTTTTTTGTATGAAAGCTATTTTGTGCCTATTTAAGTTTTTTAACGTGGTTGTTTTAAAATTAAACCTTGAAGAATTAAACAGATGCTGCGGAATAACTGCTTATCTGGACAATTGATCACAATGGGTTTCATTCTTATAGTTCATCCAAGTTCATTGGAATATCCTTCAAAACTCTCGGATTGTGATTGAAGGTGTGTTAGCAATTAGGGTGCTGATTTTCAATAAGCAGACACAAAATAAAAATTGCTAAACCAAACTTCGCGTTTGAGTCAAATCGTTCAGAACTATTTGCTAATATAAAAAATTGAAGACCACTGAAATACGATGAAATGACAATATCTATATTGGTCCTATTTCTATCTTGTAATAAATTTCGTCCATTTCTGTTTGATAACTCTCAAACGCACTTAAATTGGGGGCAGTCTAGAGGGGATTGTTCCCGAAAATTCACAATAAGCCGAGCCAAGGTAAAAGCACTTAGATAAAAGCATTCTGACTACCGGAAAAAACAACCGTAACTTCAAGGCATAGCACTTATTTTTGAATAGCAAAGTGGTAAAGGCTACTTTCAGTTCTATAAACAAGCTTTTTCTTTTCAGGAAAATTTTAATTAGCCCTTGTTTACAAAAATAACAATCGTTCTGTATGAATTTTTATGTTAGAAAACCCGAAAAATAATACTTTGCCCTATTAGTTATGTTACTGCCAAGTAACATTAGTATGTTACTTGTACCCATACTCTAATGTAGTTATGAGAGTATGGGTACCAAATGTATCATTTTGAATACTTACCTCGTCCATTGAAGGTTTATCAAAGATGATTAGTGATGTGAATGTCGTGATGGCTCTGTGGGTAATACCTCGCTTCTCATGCACGGTTCAAATCTGGGCCAGTACCAATGTGACTTTTTTCTTACGTACTTTCTAAGATTATCTAGTACGTTACTGACATCGGTGCAGGAAAAACATCGTGAGGATACCTGTACTTATAGTTGATATAAGTCTCAAATCGCCAACCCGTCTTGAACAAACGTGATGCTCATGCCTACTCTGTAAGAGAAGAGGCCCTGCAGTGGGACAATAATAGGCTGGTATTATTATTCTATAAAGATGAAGTAAAGTTAAAAAATGCAAGTGTAAAAATTAAGTTTAAAAAACTTAAGAAAAAAATGCATTTTAAAAATTAAGTTTAATTTTAATTTGAGTTTTAATTTTGATTGTAATTTTAATTTTATTTGAATCTTAATTTTATTTTATTTGTGAATGTATTTTATGCTATTCTATTAAGAGTCTATGTTACTCGAATTAAATCATTTGAATTTAACACGGCTAACTACCCAACCAATTATGATCAATTAAGCGAAGAGGTAGCTTTGTGTCAAAGTGGGCCGAAAGATACTTTATAATCCCGAAAATTTCGCACGTAGGCGTAGGATCCACCTTGTTATAAATAAAACCTAATAAGCCGCTTACTTGGGAATGTAAACACCTTTGTGATTGAATTAACCGATGATTAGAACTATGTTCTAAATATAGCCGATATTGCTAGCCTAATTTTCAGCGGATTTAATCTTTAAACAATGCTATAAAATATTCGTTAACAACTGGGCATGAACTGTGGAAACGTGATCTCTGATTTGATGTGTTTAGCATAGCATCATCAGCCTACAATATTCCCACTGTTGGGACACAGGCCTCCTCTCTGTAAGAGAGAGTGGGCCGCAATCAACTACACAAGCCCAGTGAGGGTTGGTGGATGTTAGATGTCATAAAATTTTTGGTACTAGGACATGCCGTTTTTCGCACGATGTTTTCCTTTACCGTTTTGAGAGCAGTGGTGATGAAATAATTTAAACAAAGTAAAGTGCCTGAACCCAAGCGGTTCGAAACTATAACCTGTAACTCGTAAGTCGTGTTATGTGTGCTGGCTGTTGTGATTGCTTGACTACAACGAATTTTAATAAGTCGATATTCATTTGGCTGGAGTTTAAATTTTATTGGGTTTCAGAGACCGATACCTTAATTTCAATATTTGATACCACAAAATGGTCTAAGCATAACCAAAAAAATATTTTAATAATGCACAGAATTTGAATAATCTCAATTTCGGAAAGAATGTACCTACTAATCTGGCTCAGCAAATTGGACTACGGGCAAACAGAAAATCTTGTCACCACTAACTCAAACAAATAAAAGGACTGCACTACGAACACATACACACACGTCGTAATTCTTACGATTAAATACAAAAACACACCATCATGCGCAACACACCACACCACTTGGGTAATAGTATTTTATCTAATTTAGTTTTTTTTTTATCATACCTACGTTTAATTGATTAGCATATTATATTTTTATTTTTTATTAATACAACAATTAGTATTACACCTAGTATATTAAAAAACTGAATTGTGTATTAAGGAAGGGAACCGTCTCCTGAGATACAGGTTATCTACCTAGTTCGAGAGACAGAGCTTTTATGTAACAGTGACACTTATGTTTGAGGATAAATGAATTTTATTTATTTATAAGGACATAGAACCTAATATGTTGGACATAGAACCACATAAGAGCGAGGCCCCATTAGTGCGTTGCGCTGCGTTGCGTCGCGTCGTCGCAACGGAACAACGCATTGTATGCCACACCTGCGTTGCGTTGACGTTCAAATCACTGTAGTGTTCGTGTGATTTATCCCATATAATGGGTCTTTCTTGGACCAAAGATATAAGAAAATCTATATCAATATCCTGCTCACTCATGGTAAGATAAAAAATGTCGTTACGTTCGTCTAGCTTCCTCCTCTAGCAGTGGACCACTGTCCATCGCAGCGCATCACCCTCCCTCCCGCTTCGTCTCTTGTCCGTCGATCCGTTGAAACGTCGCGCGCGACGACGCAACGGTCTAATGGGGCATGTCATAAAAAATATATGGAAAACGACGCAGCGACGACGCTGCGACGACGCAACGCAGCTCAACGCACTAATGGGGCCTCGCTCTAAGTAGAACAAGACAAGATGCTCTTTAGGGACCGGTTGTTCGAATCTGTTACAGTATCCACGACAAAGTAACAAAGTCGATATCCGCATTCCGCCTACATCCGTTTTGAACTTCAGCTGTGAGGTAACCTACTATTCTTGCAGGATTCCGATATTAAAGTCGGTTTGACTCGATATTTCGCATTAGGTAAAAGTTGGTTCCGAAAGCCAGTTTTCGGCGTTGTTCTTGAGAACGATTGAGATGTTTCCGTTCTTTTCGTGGGTGTTACTGGTGTAAGTCAAGGCTACGAAGAAATGAGCAATAAGATCAGTAGTGATCTTCTGTGATTTGACTGAATATCCTGCAATCCTACAGTTTACTTAAAAAAAAATATTATATTTAACAAATATATACAATATAATTAATTAATATATAATATAGTATATATGTAATGTATATATTGTTATTTAAATAATTATATTTTACTTATATAATTTTAATTTTATTATTATTATTCAATGATTTCAAACCGTTTTTACACAACTGTATAATAAAAACCATACAAACTATAGGTACCACCTCTGCTTATTCCTTCAGGGGATAGGGATGATGATATTTTGTTTTTGTTTTGGTTGTCAGGTAGATTATTAAAAAATAATGGACACGTATTTTTTATTTTTTTACGAAATCAAAAGATTGCGATAATGCATTGAGTTAAAATGTGGCAGATTTTACACTTAGTTGTGACGTAACGAGCCGACTCTAATGCGTTTTATCTTATTATTTTTTTATTTATAAAGCAAAAAATATGTGTCTAATATTTTTTTATTATCTGACTGACGGATTAAATAGTTTTTCTAAACATTTTGATTACTTTATTGATTCAATTTACTGTGTATAAAACGTGTGTAGGTAAAACCAAATCTTGTACCAATACAAAATTTGGTTTTACCCAACCTATACCTTACAAAGGCCATACAATCGATACCAAACTTCACACAATCGCCTTGCAATAGTAACACTACTAGATACTGAAGCTATGTCTCAGTGCAATTACCCAGAGAGTTCCAATTCCATCTCCTTTGTTTTACCCAAAGAAACCATTTACTAGGTCAAGAGACACACGGCATTCAAACGGCTTGAATTTTTTATCGTCCTTAGTTTACTTTACCTCAAAAAGAAGAAATCCAAACAGTAGATGCACATTTTGTAACGTTAATAATGTTTGTAGAGAACGTTTTCTTATTTGCATGAGATTTTTTCCTTTGAAATTAGCTTGTGGGTGTTCAAATTGGGTACAAAATGGTTTGCGTTTGTTGGTTGTTTAGATAAGTGTTATGTTATTACGTTTGAGAAGGTTATTTTTGATGGGGAGGTTATTTATTTTATTTATGATAATATAATATATATTTTTTTGTTTTAGAAGTGAGCTTTCAATTTTCTGAGTTATAATGTTGTTGATTATGGTATTTGTGCCTGAAGACGGGCATCGCCACCGAGGCAGACCTATGAACCTATAAACACTGGCGCGATTACCTAGAGTCTTTCTTGACTGATTGGCCAGAAAAGGCAGCAGACAAAGACATATGGCGAAGTATGGGGGAGATCTTTGCCCAGCAGTGGGACAGCATAGGTAAAAAAAAAACATTTTCACTCCGGGAGTGCCGACAGAAGTGAAAACTTGTACAATTTTATTATGCAGAAAATACTTTTATTTTTTGAAGTCGGTAAAAAAAAAGGAAAATGTCGATCATGTCATTGTCATGTCTCAATGTTTGGAATGACATTAATCCCAAAAAAAATGTATAGTGCGTTGATGTCTTTTTAATGATCAAAAGCTGGTGTCGGTAACAGTGTCGCGAGTTCAATTATTTTTCCCATCTCGAAAATACGCGCCTAAAGAAGCTTTCTCTTTTTAAAAAAATGCAATTTGTCTTCTCTTGTATGGTCGCCTCTACAAACTGCAGTAACAACTGCAATTCTTTTCTAATAATAAACCTAATTTATTAAGTAAGAAAATAAAAAAATTGTAAAAAAAATAAAAAAATTAAAAGAAATAGAAGAGAACCGTGGAGTTTATTGCCGGTTCTTTTCCATAGGAAACGACCAATTGGAACCTATCTTCTGACGTTTCATAAGTGCCCATGTAGGTTTATGTGAATTATCACACAAATTCTTGACAATTTTCTCTTTCTTGTCCTATTTTTAATGTCAAATGGTTACAAGGGTTACAATTTAATAATCAGGGTAATATTTTATTTCAAAAAACACTTGAATGAGCAATATCATCAATTACATCAGAACGACATAATAAATGGTGTTACTCAAAACGGAAGGAATCAATTAATCCCGTGATTGTTAGCAATCACTTCGCGTTAAACTTGCCTCGAAAGATGCGGAGGAAGATTTGATTGATCGCGTTTCCTCTTCCGTCTTTTGGCAAGCCCCTTTACATATACATGTGTAATGCCCCCGTATGAATGCGTAATGTAATAAGAGTGAGAATTCGAATGGAATGCTGGTAAAAATGGTTTTGAATTGCCATTAAAAAGGAGTGGAAGCAAGGTATCTCCAGCTTTATAAAGTGACTTGGTGAATTTTGCTACGGCAGGATTCTGAACTGGTAAGAGTGAGGCCTCATTAGTGCGTTGCGTTGCGTCGTCGCACGGTCAACGCTGCGTCGTTTTACATACTATAAAACATTTTATTGGAATATTAAAGTTTACCTAATAGAACATAAGATACTTTAGTTGTAGGTTGTATGCAGCTATTCGATCGTTAAAACATTTTTTACAGGACCTCTAATGTTGGAATTGTGACTTAAGTCAATTTTACCTGACCAAGATTATTCACAATCTTCTATTATCTCCTAAAAATAGATCAAAAAGGCATAAAAAATTATTTTAGGTTACTTATTAAATAATAAACATATTAAATAATAACTATTTTGAATTTAAACAAAAATACTCCAGTTGTTCATTTATTTTGATTTTTTGTGTGAAAAGTAAAACTTCAAATCAATTTATTGAACAATTTAAGCAATGGTCGTTAATACAATATGCCTTTCTAGCGTCGATATATGTTTTGAAGTGAAAACTTCTCTCGGCGCGTTGGGCATTTTTGAGATGGGAAAAACAATTGAACTCGCGACACTGTTATCGACATCTCATTTTTGTAAACGCGATTGTGCTCATTATTTATATAACGTTACGGATCAATATTCTATGCAAGTATTTTTACTTTAAAGGTTTTGGAAGTATTTTTTTTAGTAAACGCGATTGTACTCTTTATTTTGATAAAGTTACGGACCAATCTTCTATACAAGTATTTTTCTTCCACCAAGGCGATCTTGTTCAAGTTTTCACTTCTGTCGGCACTCCCGGAGTGCCATTGTTTTCTTTTGTGACTCGCCAAATTATGCGTTGCGTCGTCGCACGCGACGTTACAACGGATCGATGAACCAGAGACGAAGCGGAGGGAGGGTGATGTGCTGCGCTGTTGGAGCTCCGGTTCGACAACGGACAGTGTCCCACTGCTAAAGAGGCAAACTAGACGTTGCAACGTTGTGCGTCGTCGCAACGCAGCCAGGTGTGGCAAACAACGCGTTGATCCGTTGTGACTACGCAACGCAACGCACTAATGAGGCATCACTCTAACTGAAATCGATGCTGACTATCAAGGAACTGGGCTTTATGTGTTCTGCATAGCCTAAAAGCCATTGGTAGTTTTTTTTTTTAAATTTATCATTTGCTCAAGGATCACAAGCTTGCCGCCTATAAAACAGTTTGAGCCATATGAACTGAATATCGAATCAGGGTGAAAAATAATGTCACTGCTTTAGTTAAAAATCCAAAGGCTAAAAATAAAATATTAAGACACAAAAATAACTGTAGTTATGTTAACAAAGCTCCACTACTGCCGTTATTTTCAATTACCTGTCTTGCTAATTACAAAGTATGCGTTTAGTCGTTGTAATTTACAAGAAATTACTTTTAACAGGCAAAAAAAGAAGGATGATTATAATTTGTGTCTTTTTTCAATCAGAAAGAAGCCGTAAACATTGACTATACTGCATATATTCCAACAACAGACATAGTATACGCAAAATTTCCAGAAGCAAATCATTATCTTTTTGCTAAATTATTTCAACATAATCCCACAAATTGGCATCAACAATACCTCCTGATTGGTAGTTTTAATCAAGGAATAACTTTCGTTACCAGACCCAGACATACAAGAAAACCTTTATTCCCAGGAAATAAATCAAAGAATTATTATGAACATCTTTATTGGACCCCTTGATTCGTCGACAGTTATGCCAGCAACATTTGTGGCACAAAAACAAATTCCCCGTTGACCTTATACGACCTCTTTCTTATATTTTCGGGTTCTTATACGTTTCTACTTAGGTATAAGATGTCATATATCCCGTGCTATTTACTTAGGCTGGTTGTGCGAAGCTGTGATAATATTCTTAGGGTCATTTGTGAAGGGAGAAGGAAAAATATTGGACTCGCGTTTCTTTGGGGTTATGTATGAAGGCGAAATATTTATCGGATTAATAAAAGGTTTACCGTTAAGATATTGTAGTTGATCACGACTCTGTGATTTTTATATGTGATTTAAACTTCTGGTAATAGTCCTGAATTATGGCAGTGCAAAATAATCTTCTATAAAGATGTTTTTTGCGTCAGTGTTTTTTTATGTGTTTGTGCATATTTTGTCAAGTCTGAAATGACATGCCCCACTAACGCATTTTACATACACGGCGCCGCGGCTTGTATGTAAAATGCGGCGGTGGGGCTGCCCCGTTTTGGTAGCGCATCGGGAATGTTCGCGGACGTCGCACATGTAAATTGCTTTTACGAAACGATGCGAATGAGGTGTACATCCCTGGTGCACAGAGTGCGGGCCAGCAACAATATCCTAAAAATGATCGCTAGCAGGTTAGATTGCATATACATCAATCACTGCAGTGCCATCTCCCATGGGGTGAAATAATTTTAAATTAGAATAAAATAAACTAACATAGTTCTTAAGTTTACTAACATAATGAGTCCTTGTAAATAAAGAAATTTATATAATACCTACCTCTCACGTTACGTCACTATATTTTTCAAGACTTACTTTTTTATTTTAAAAGACTCGCTTTCTAATAACATGAATAAATAAGGAACTGTCGGATGGACAACAGTCATACATACGCCACCCATTTTAAATTTTTAACTTAGTTCAACCACATTCCATTTTGCCCAGCAAGCTATGTTTATACGCTTACTTATTAATAAATTAGGCACATGACGAGCAAGTTGCTCCGCAGTCTGACCTTCAAAACAATACAATATGTAAACTTAGATTCGTCAACGACGAAGTTTGATAGACGCATAACTATTTGTCCTTAGGGCTAAAGTGGCTATAAATTGGTTAGGACGTCGGACTGGCGAGAGAGGTCGTAAGTCTGAGCTCCGGGCATTGCACTATAGGTTTGTGTTGATGTAGATGTAGACTAGAACACTAATAATGTGGGAATCACTATACACATATTATGGCGAACCAAACTAATTATCTATGTTTCCGACTGTTTGATATAAACTGACAGCACTATTTGGTCTAGGTCAGTTAGTCTATGGTTAGAAACAAGTTCGATTTGATGTTTTTGAATCTGATTAACTAACATGATTCTCTCCGGATTCTCTTCGGATTCTTGTCCTGTGCGCAAATATATATTCTTCCACAGTCGCTTTGATAGTTTTTTGGTCATGTCTCCAGGCGGAATAATGACTCCATAGAGCGTCTAGTGGTGCAGGGCACGCGGGAAGTCACCGATGAGGTGGACCGATCAAATAAAATCCGCAGTTGGAGGCCCAGACTGTCATGTAACAGAACCAGATGGATGAAAATCGTGAGACAGGCAACGACTACACCTGCGATTAGACACAGTTCATTGTGACTACGACCGCTCTGTCAAGAACGAAACGAAGAAGAGTCGCTTTGATACTGTGCTTTGATTCAAAATACACATCTATTATAATTGAACTGAGTTTCATTCAAGAAAACAGGTCGTCATCCTGCGTTTTAACACCTACTAAAGAGACCTCAACCTGGCTAATGATAACACAGTTGGTCTGGCTGTTACGCTAAATAAATTAGTAAGCATCGAAACTATGTATAGGCAATCTGGACATACAAGTTATTGTACAAGTTCCGTTTTCCAATTTGATTATCTTTGCCTTTCACACCTACCTGGTTACTGCAACATGGATAGTTAGTGACCAATGGTGGCCCGGTGTTAACGGCCCCAACTTAGGTACGAATTGTAGGTCGTGGGTTCGAACGTTGGCAACTTTGGCTTGTGTATTTTTTTTCGTGATAAATTCGGCATGTCCGTGAACGAAAAATTCGAAGACATGTGACATCCATCATCATTGGTAGGTGCCGTGTGGATTGCGGCACAATCCCTCATACAGAGAAGGCCTGTGTCCCAGCAGTGGGAATATTAAAGGATACTTTTATGTTATTTATTTATTTACTATTAACACTTACATTTGTTTTAACAGGTTTAACCCAATACAGCAATGTAGTCACAATGTCCACTGTGTGGCACAAGTCATACAGAGGACAATATGTTAAGTGTCACCCTCTGGAATTCCGCCAATGAGCATGTAAAGATATCCACTTGCAGAGAGACGCTGTTGAGTATCTTTATTGCCCGCCCCACTGGTGCAAACTTTAACAGGTTTGTACGAGCCACCGGGACTTTAAACAGCGTCTCTCTCGGCCCTTGTCGCAGCCTACTGTTTGGAACGAGCAATCCCAAAGATTCTAGTATTTGAGGATTATTCAGCATACCACGAAAAACCATAAAAACATATTTTAACTAGTTCGAAATAAACATAAACACATAGTGCGATATAAATAGTTAGCCCAGTTATCAACCCTGCTGACTGACTAAATTGCTCTACAATAGCTATTCTCATATATTTATACTTATCAAAGCTAGCAAAGCCAGTAAAGAAGAATAACAGTCTTATAGCTACTATTGAAAAAACTTTTTACAAAAAAAAAACAACCGACTTCCAAAAAAAAACACTACAAAGTG
This sequence comes from Agrochola litura, assembly GCA_949152395.1. Taxonomy (NCBI): domain Eukaryota; kingdom Metazoa; phylum Arthropoda; class Insecta; order Lepidoptera; family Noctuidae; genus Agrochola; species Agrochola litura. Next base: position 6,435,452 of record OX424490.1, read on the forward strand.
AAAAATAACTTTAATTTCGGAAGTCGGTGTCTTGGGTTTTGTGTTTTCGTTTTTTGCCACCGACTTCCGAAATTATTTTTCAGTTATTTTTCACTTTGTAGTGTTTTTTTTTGGAAGTCGGTTGTTTTTTTTTTGTAAAAAGTTTTTATTTTTCACTTTTTAGTTGTGGTACCTACCCCACACACATTCGAATACCACTACCTGCTACCAGTGTCAAGAACTTATCATATCTACATACTAAGTGGGAAAAAAAATACGTATTTTGTAGCTAACTCAAAAACTACCCAAGCAAAGTTAATAAAATTTATATGGGACCAATTTGGGAGCCTACCCTTTCAAACAAAAAAATAATTTTCAAAATCGGTCCACAAATGACGGAGAAATCGGTGGACATACAAAAAACAAAAGAAAAAAAAAAAAAAAAATCATACGCGTCGAACATATAACCTCCTCCTTTTTGGAAGTCGGTTAAAAAAGCACGAAATAATTTACATTAAAGTGATTACCCAAAATACTTGTAAGTATTTAGCTTTATTCACATGTAGGTTGAAACCTAAAAGGTAAGGTATAAATGACGTAACAGTGCCAATAACCCCATTACAGTGTGACACAACTTAGATGTAGCATCGGCAAAATTCGTAAAACCGGTCACCATCTGAATTGAGTGCGCCTTCAAAATTCCCAATCTTTATTACTGTTTAAGGCTGCCTGTCCACTAGAGCCAAACGAGGCAGCAGAGTGGAGAAATGTGCCAATATTAACCAATAGAAGCGGAGCTCTGAAGCGGAGTTTAGATTATCTTAGTTAATATTGGCACATTTCTCCGCTCCGCTGCCTTGCTCCGCTCCAGTAGCCAGGCAGCCTTAGGTGAAAATGACCTTTACGCAAACGCAATAACTTGTAAAGTCATATAGCCAAATACATTCGGGAAAATGGAAATTAAAGAATGCAAATTTTTTGTATGCTACATTTAAGTTGTGTCGTACTGTACCCCATTAAGATGTCTAGACCATCTTTTAGCTAAGACGACGCCTACACGTAAAAGGTTGAATTACATTCATCCCTTTTAACTCTAGCTTTATTTAGGTCAAATCTTTATAGTAGGTACTCTCGATATTTTCTTTCAAATTGCAAGTCAGATGTCGGCAAAGGAATGCTACAAACGTAACCACAGATGAGAATGCTTTTAAAGGTTTTGTTAGCTCGTCGAAACGAATATGCTCATAGTATTGAATTCGGAATCCTATATTATTAAACGAGTAATATTTGTATATTTAAATATACATATATTTGTACTCACGTTCTCAAAAACGGCTCTAACGATTTCGATGAAAGTTGCAATATAAGGGTTTGCAGGAGCTGCCAGGGTTACGAAGAAGTCTGAAAGGGAGATCGTGGCCCCGTCAACATGGCAACTGAAGGAACACCGGTGGGTTTTATTTATTTATTTATTTATTAGTCAGTATTGTGTATTATCAGTCAGTGGTTTCAGTCAGTAAGAGTCTGACACGCCCTCCCGCTCCGTCCAGAGCGGGAGAAATTATTTGATAATTTCCCACCCAGAAAAAAGAGGTTTACGCGGGGGCCCAGGTCAACGGCGCGTTGTGTTCCACGCACGCCTCAAAGAGATGTCAGCAGAATTGACGGGGTCCACTAGGGCCGATGCCTACCGGGGTTGCGAAAAAGCCCGAAAGGCGTGGCCCCTGGCAACATGGCAACTGAAGGAACACGGGTGGGTTTTAGTCAGTAAGAGTCTGACACCCCCTTCCGCTCCGCCCAAAGCGAGAGAAGTTAAGCAAGAGAAAAAAAAAAAAAAGGGGATTTGGGAGGCGTAAAATCAAACTAGCTAGGTCTCAAATCTGGGAAAATTCGTTTTCTCCGTATTTTCACCCAAGCAGAGCTCGGTCGCCCAAAGTTTAGAACAAGATAATGAATAATGACTGAATAATGACATTAGAATAATGACATGGCAGCATGGAATTAGTAAGTACCTACTATCATGGCAGTATGGAATAAGGTACTACACATGGATTAGTATGAACCTTCCTATAATATTAAATGGACATTCTCTATTTTCACCAGAGCAGAGCTCGGTCGCCCAGGTACAAATAATAATACCAGCTAATTATTGTCCCACTGAGAGCAAAGGCCTCTTGGCCTCATCTTATACAGAGAAGGCATGAGCATTGATCACCACGCTTACGGGTGACCACTGAAAATCAGCGTTGTGCTGTGGGTCCCCCATAGCACAGTATCATGCTGAGTGGAAGCCTTCTTGTCACAGTCATGTCGTGCAGCTGCCGCCTAAGTAATTTCTGTTCTATGCTCGTGATTTGTTATGTACTTTGTGTTGTTCTATGATTACTCTTGTCTTTTATGTATGCACGTGTTTTTGTGACAACTAAACCTATTTTTCTTTCTTTCTAAATTCTGGTTGGCGATTTCAGACTTATAAGTAGATATTAATAAACAAGTTCAGGTTTCCCCTCACCGATGTCAGTGATGTCCGAGATAAACTTAGAAAGTACATATTAATTGGAAAATTCACATTGGTACTTGCCCGAATTTTAACCCATAACCTCGTGCATGAGAGGTGGCGTCTAAACCAATGGGTCATAACGACGAATTCAGAATTGATGATGATAATTTTCTCTTTGACGTAATCTATCTGTCAATGGTGAACCTATGACCAACAATCATGTCTGAGTGCTCATGAAAGAAGGTTGATTTTCTACTAGGCTCAGTATGTTTTCAGTACTTTTTCGATAAACACTAGACTTTCACTTTGACTTTTCAGCTAGACTTGGGTAAAAATATTTATTTATTTATTTAAACCCTGGATGCCTCGTTGGTCTACTGGTCGCAAGCTCTATTACTGAGCATGAGATCTTGGGTTATATTCTCGGGTCGGTCAAAATGTTATTGAGTTTTTTCATTTGGAATTTCTCAGTAGCAGCCCGGAGTCTAGATTTATGCCCAGTTGATTGCAATAGGGTCGCCCCCTATTACATGAGACTGGCGAAATGTAGATGTACTATAGGTGCACTTTTGCTTAATCCTTCTGGGAGTACTTGCGTGATGTTATGTTACGTTGTAAAACTTAATGCACAAGTAAAAATAACCGTACAAAGGCGGACTTGCCTTAGGTATTTTCTACCAGTCTACTTTAGATATCAATGATGAGATAAAGTGAACTTTATAATCAAGGACATGTATATTATCAATGAATTTCTAAATGACTTATTTTAACTTACATGTTTTATAAAAATTTTACTTAAATGTTATACAGGCTGGCAGGGACATCGACGCGAAAACTGTTACCATGAATTCAGTAATAATAATATGATTCTGAACTCCCCTGCGTGGAATTTTCTGTGGGTTATTTAAAAAAAAAAACTGCTGTTTCACACATTTTGACCGTTCAGGTATTGCACTTTTCTATGAAACAGCAGATTTTTTATTTAATAAATAACCGACGAAAAATTTCAACGTCGGGGGTTTCAAAATCAAGTACTGAATCCATGGTAACAGTTTTTGCGTCGATGTCCCTGCCACCCTGTATGGTACATATATCAACTAATTATTCAAATTAAAGCTATCTTCCCCTCTCTTACTTTGCTGTGCCCGACAGGGTCCATAATGTTCATGCCTTTGTTAAACTTACCACCTACGTTCGCATTGTAGAATACAATAAATATATTGAGTACTTACCAGCGGACAGACGTGGTCCTGTCAAAATTTCCATATGGATATTATCTTGAGTTCATAAAAAATCAGATAGAAAAAAGCGCTTTAATTTTTTCCCGAATTTTATCATTTTCATTCCATAAAAACCATATTCGAACTGTTGCGATCATTTTAGAACCAAACACAGCCAAATCGGTCCAGCCGCAGTTCGCAAGTGGTGCGCTTACCAACGAAAATATTTTTCTTTTTTTTTTGTTTAAATTATCTGTCGTTGCTTAATTTTTTTTTAAATTCTTTTTACCTATTGTGGTATAGTAACTGTATTCTAGGTGCATCGTCTTCACATATAATTATTTAACTAATGTAGGTACCTATACAAAATATTGTAAAACATTATAAAAGAGTAACGGTGGAGTTTCTTGCCCATTCTTCTGCAAACGAAAACTACTTTTTGGAAGGGGCGACTAGAATCAATTTTATTATTTTGTCAATTTAAACGATCAATACCTTCCTGACTTTTTTCCTTGAAAGAAAATGTATCATCTCAATTCATCGCACATTCCCGCGCAAATGCTCTGAGACTATCCTTCAAACTTACGTAACTCATGTGTCTCCTTTAAAAATTCGATATTTCTTTGACGAAACTTGTTCCAATCGGAAACGAATTCATTTATGTTGTAATCCTTTGAGTTTGAACAACTTAATGCTAAAAGTTTGTTGTTTTTTTTTTGCAACTTAATCATTATCAGATGATTATGTTGAAACAAGCATGTATTACTTTTGAAAATGCTAAAGATTAAGAGTAACATAATTGCGTTAAAAAAAATCCGTGACATTATAGTAGATCTAAAATGTTATCAATGTTAATTTATTTTAAAATCACTCAATTTCCTTCTCAAGAAATTATAGGGACTTTTCTTTAAGAATCTAGATTAATATTTTGTACCTAAATCGTATTCGGAATTGTCCTTTTACTCGACTGCTCCAGAAGGAGAGAAATGTTTTTACTCCAATTCAGCTTACGGATAACCACTACACACTTGATAAGTGACGATTCAGTTGACGATGTAATACAGAAAACAGCATATTAAGATTCTGTGCTTTCGTCAGAGAAAGCTTTGTAATTTGGATTCTCGACTAAAATTCAAGGAATTTCTTTCAACATAATTTACTGAACAAAATTTTACGCACTTGTTAAACACACATGTATACGATAATTTGAAGAAAATAATCCACATGGTACTTTAAATTTTGGGTGGCACGTATGATATTTTTTGGGAACGCACTTAATCCCCCATGAGATCCTATTTAGGATGATATTAAAAACCATGTTTAGTGATGAAAAGGTGCCTTTTTGCATTATTTCTTGTTGAATAATATTTTTGTCACGTACATAGTTTTCTCCGAAAAGCTGTTTACGAAAATATTATCATAAGTTTTTTTTTGTCAATACGTGATTTTTGAAGATTTTTTTGGCTGTGGGAAAAGAAATAACATTTTGATTATTTTGATACAACAGAAAAATAATAAATGTAACTCACCTTACGTGCAACTAACTCCACGTGCAAACACCTCAAATAGTCAAAGTCCACACACACTAAACAAACACTCGAAAGTGAAAGGTATCATTCAATTTGGCCGAAAGTGTACCGATACGTTGTACACTGTACTCCACGAAAATAGCACACAATTTATAATTTAAATCGAATTATTCGAGAAGATAAACGAAATTCGGGGTGTGACAATCGTGTCAAGGTCCCCTTTTCGGTGCTACGGCGTAGACGTCCGCTCCGTAGCGGGTCTCCCGTACGACAGCCTCACGTTGCTACGAGCTACGAGGGGAGATCCGTAGCCAATCGAAGTGAAGCTGCGCGAAATGGGAGTGTGCTCGACTTGGATTTTTGAGATTATTTTACAACGCACAGGATTAAGGGGTTTTGGGGGACTTATTATTTTATTTATTTTTATTAGCATTTTATATTGCGTGTACGAAGTATTCTCGCACAACATAATCCCCTCTTGAATAATTTATACCGCAGAAACAGATACGCGACATTATTTTTTTTGTTTTTCATCGCGTTAGCATAGATTATATAACTTTGATAAATTTCGTTTTAAACTCGTCAATAAGCTGTACGTGTATATACTTGATCATTACAATGATATAACTTTATTAATTACATTTTTTAACAAAATCTATGAAACAAATTAAATGCCATTTCTTAGCAATACATTTTCCACTTACTAGAGCAAAATACATTTCGTTATCCTTACAAATGCATAGAAAGGAGATAACATTAGAGTTGGCAATACTTCACGCGTATTGAAGCGAGACAAACCTATTTACCCACCATAATGTGTTAGAATGAGATAAAATATTAAGGAGAGAGACATCTAAAAAGGGCAAAGTTTCTTCTGTGAATTATTGAAATGAATTATGGTACATTTTGCTCATTGACTCGACTGGGGTAGCTGCTTTACCTGATAATTCATTCCTTTCTGAGTTTTTGGACATGTTAATTAAGTTAAGTCTTTACGGCGACGTTTGAGGAAGGTAAACAGATGTGAAGGTGATGATGGGGTTGTGTTTGTGCAGAAAAGCTTTGAATGTGTGTTTTCTCGGAATGTTTTCTTTAGTTTACAAAGCTTTGGGTAAATGAGTTTGGATTTCTGGACAGCGTTTAACTTTAAACACGCTAGAGATGTAGAGGAGGAGCTCGTGGCTAAGTAATAACAGCCGCACGGGTCGATCCATCAGGTTAAGCTACGGTTTCCGGGGTTGGTTCGTGGACGGGTGACCATCTTTACATATCGAGACTCCTCCGTGCCATGGAAAGCACGTTAAACCGCTTGATCCCGGCTCTCATTCCTGTTAAAGAACACCACCAGATTTACCACTTATACTGTGGTAAATCCTTTTAATATAGGAATACAATAATAGGTAGGTATACAATAATTACACTTTTACACTTAGCCTGTATTGTATAGCTCGACAGTCCAAAATATAATGACCCAGAAAACAATATTCGATTTACTTGACACCTCGTGTCCACGTTACAAAAACTTTTTACAAAAAAAACAACCGACTTCCAAAAAACACTACAAAGTGAAAAATAACTTTAATTTCGGAAGTCGGTGTCTTTCTTTGGTTTTGAATTTTCGTTTTTTGTCACCGACTTCCGAAATTAAAGTTATTTTTCACTTTGTAGTGTTTTTTGGAAGTCGGTTGTTTTTTTTTGTAAAAAGTTTTTATTTTTCTATTTTTAGTTGTGGTACCTACCCCACACAAATTCGAAAACCATGTAAATAACCTATGTAAATAACAGTGACAGAGGAACTTATCATATCATCCACATACTAAATGGGAAAAGGTACTTATTATTGAAGCTAACTCAAAAACTATCGAAGCAAAAATAATAAAATTTATATGGGACCATTTGACAGAGAAATCGGTGGACATACATAAAAAAAAAAAAAAAACAAACATACGCGACGAACATATAACCTCCTCCTTTTTGGAAGTCGGTTAAAAAATGTGGCAAAGCGCGCGAATTTTTAGTCAATAGATGGACGTTAAACTTATATAAAATGGTAACTTTTTAGTATATTAATCATTAATGTTTTGTATTTGAATTCAATTTCTACGTATTTAATCACAACAATATTAAAACACATCGTTATTTATCGACCCAAATTACTGTTATTAGTCAAGTTGCGTACTAATAAAATCTTAAAGTCACATTGAAATATCTTGATTTATTTTGTAATTGCTTACATGTGGGTCTTTGACATTACGGGTCGTCAGAAGCCCGAAAGTCTGATAAGGTAAGTACCGTAAGGCGTATTACCTAGTTACTGGGTTGTGGAGGTCAGATAGGCAGTCGCTCCATGTAAAAAACTAGTATTCAGGTGCACCCGGTTAGACTGGAAGCCAACCCCAACATAGTTTTGAAAAGACTAGTCAGATTATTACACGCTAGAAATGTAGGTACGTAATAGTAAAAAAAAAACTAACTTCTAATCTCAATTTTTTATTTAATTCGGCTTTGTCAAAACAAAGGTTTAAAACATTTCACCACCTCCGATTAGGTTCTCGTTAACTTACTTGGCAGATAATATCCTACAAATTCTGTTCCATTTTTGAATTTATTCGGTAAGTAGTGGCTATTCGGACATCGTAAAATAGGCCCTTACCTCAGAGTATTCGTATCGAAAGTTCTCAATTTCAATCAATACATTCAAACAAAACTGATTTTGAATAACGCATACGTAAATCTGTTGTGTCATTTAGCTCCCTTCAAAATGGTTGAGCTGAATGGTGCTAATCCATGCGTCATGTTCGTGAACGGGCGCCGTCAGTTGGGACTGGTCATCTCTTAGCTGCCAGGGCTTATTTTTAATTTATTTTAATTTTTTGAATTGTTCTTTGTTTTATCTTTTTATTACGGACGCTTCTCACGTGCACGTCTTTCTACATTGTTCTCACATGTTTAATTTCAACATGAATGATGTAACCAATATTTTGTAACAATTTTTTATTTAAAAGAGTGTCCGTGGAGTTTCTTGCCCGTTCTTCTCCATAGGTACCTACTACGCTTTGGAATGGGCAACTAGCTTCATACCTATTTCTGACTAACCGATTCCTTGACAATTCAAAAGTGCCTGTAAATGGTTTAATTGAAATAAATGCTTTGAGTTTGGTTTTTTGAGTTTGAGTTACTCGTACACAAAATGTAAGTATTATTGGTATTTATTTTCGAGTTTTCACTGTTCTTTTTTGCTGCCTCAACAAAACTACTATTTCTAGTAAGTAAAGAGGGTACGTCACTAACAAAATACTCACACAACACGTCTGAATGCACAACTTAATCCAATGTTCCCCTTTTATCTAAACGCACTTTGATGACATTGTTATATTTCGCATACACATAGACACACAGACACCAACATAATGGACACAGGGTTTCCATTCACAACTAGGTAGTGTCCAGTATATCTGGACATTTGAAAACGGTGTTTCTCGTATAGACAAAATGTCAACAATAATCTGTTTTGGTCAGCACTTACTAAAGCTAATTAAAATTATGGTTATGTTTTTCAGAAAAATCTGATAAAAATTGGTTGAAGTTTAGAACCATGTTACCTTAGCTTTTTAGTTTTAAGCTGTGATTTTAAGCTCCAGCATTTTATTTTGGAGCTTAAAACCACAGCTTAAAACTCAAACTTACTTTGATGTTAATTTTTTTGTCATAATCATAATTATCATACTTCAAACGTTGATTTCGTTTTTTTATTTAAAAAACCGACCCAGTGCGTGTCAGACCAGGCACAATGAAAGGTTCCGTAGTTGGGATGAATTTATCCCAAGAACAAACTTAAGACCAGGCACTCCAATTTCCAAGCAAACTCCGTCCCCACCACTCCACTATGTGCTAAACGCTAACACAATAGTAATAAAGTTGAATGTCGCGTGCGCTGTTTGGTCGTGTTCGAGCACGAAGTCTCAATTCTTATTTCGTTTATAACTAAAGTAATAATTGATGTAGAGAAAAAATATCTTATACTTGGATAATAAACTATATTTCCTTACTGTCAATAATTATTTTAGACATAAAAGCCGAATAATCTAGTTTTTGTTTCAAATAATCTTTAAAAAAGACATGATTTTCGATAAAAAAAATGGATCGAGCGGAAATGTTCCAATTACGTAACTGTCTTATGGAATGGAAAGAAACAAATCCAATAAATCATATACTAAAGTTGCATTTTGATTGTATGCGTGACTTTTTCACAATATGAATGCAAATTAACATATAATTTAGGGAGCCTCTTTTTAACATTGTAGTTGAAAAACATGTCCCCCCATAAATTCCAACTGCAAATTTAAGTTTGTACGCACAATATTGAGTGATTTACCACGTTATTTTAAGACCATAGACTTCTTATAGGGTTTTCTGTAATCTATAACCATAGAGCTATTCTCCGTATATTTTTCAAAAATTTTGGCTCATTAGTTTCGAAGATAAGGATGAGGAATGGTCAGTTTTTATTTTATTAAATATCTTAAAAAGACGTTTATTTTAAAATTATAAAAAGATGTAGTTGAGATCCTCGCAATAAGCCCTTTCATTTGAAATGTCACACGGTACAGTTCACAAAACTTGTTTTTTTTGCTTATTTGGCCCCAAAAGTGACCCCCATATTCATAATTAATTTATTTACGTTACACGTCCATGTTTGCGTCACTGTCATTATGTGTACCAAATTTCAACTTAATCGGTCAATTAGATTCGGAACAAATTGGCTGTGATAGACGGACAGACAGACACGAGTGATCCTATAACGGTTCCGTTTCTTCCTTTTGAGGTACGGAACCCTAAAAAAAGCAAATACCTAGTAATGTTAATTTAAAAATAGTTTTTGTTCATGTACAAAAGCTAATAATTGCTAATATTTTATAATAATGACTATACGGATTTATCAATCATCTTGAAATGAACATACCCAACATACAAGAGCCAACATACGAGACAAAAAAAAAAATACGTTTCAAATGTAATCCTATAGTTTATTTTGCAAACTCTCAGATACACTGTTAGCTATAATTATAATAAAAAAAACTAACATAGGAGATCGATGAATCGATGATGCTTAAAACTATAGGTTGATGATTGTAAACACGGGGATCCATGCAAAATAATACAACATATTTGGTAGTAAAATTTAAATTGTCAATGTTGAGAACTTTTAAACCAAGTTCTCCATTCCACCACGGGTCAATTTATACTAGGTGAACTGAATGGGCTTATTAATGTTCCTGACAACTCAACCGAAAGGACCCCCGGAGCTTCGGATAGAATTAGAGGGTCTGTCAGCAGTGTCTGACATTATTCTTACGTTCCTTCCATGATGTATATGGAGCTGTCAGGTATTAAATTGCATTCCGAATTTCGTTTCAGAAATGGGAATTGTGCAATCAACTAGGGTATTATAGTTTTATAAAACCCCTACACACTCTTTGATATTTTTCCGCGGTAAAGTAGCAAGTATGTCATTTGTACGTAGGTATTATTTAATGCGGTAAGGAAAACTGTTCGCAAATCGATTGCAGATCTACATCTTCTTTCTGATTGGTTTAAAACTCGTTACATTTTCATGGACGCGTAAGTATAATAGAAGGAAAGCGTGCAGCTGGCGTCATCTATATAGCTTTAAAATATAGACCAATACCTTAACGGTATCATATTATATATATTTTATATTTATATCCTACTAAATTAAAAAAAAAACAACCGACTTCCAAAAAACACTACAAAGTGAAAAATAACTTTAATTTCGGAAGTCGGTGTCTTTCTTTGTTTTTGAATTTTCGTTTTTTGTCACCGACTTCCGAAATTAAAGTTATGTTTCACTTTGTAGTGTTTTTTGGAAGTCGGTTGTTTTTTTATTTTTATAAAAAGTTTTTATTTTTCACTTTTTGGTTGTGGTACCTACCCCACACAAATTCGAAAACCACTACCTGCTATGTAAATAACAGTGACAGGAACTTATCATATCATCCACATACTAAGTGGGAAAAAGTACGTATCATTGAAGTTAACTCAAAAACCATCGAAGCAAAGTTAATAAAATTTATATGATACCATTAAGAGAGCATACATACCCTTTCAAACAAAAAAATAATTTTCAAAATCGATCCACAATTGACGGAGAAATCGGTGGACATACATTAAAAAAAAAAGAAAAAGAAAACAAACATACGCGACGAACAAATAACCTCCTCCTTTTTGGAAGTCGGTTAAAAATTCTAAATGTGAAAGTTTGTGAGTATGGATGTTTGTTACTCTTTCACGCAAAAACTACTGAACGGATTTGAATTAAATTTGGCACACAGATAATTTATAACCTGGATTAATACACAGGATATGTTTTATCCTGATATTCCCTCGGGATTGAGACTTATGTGGGTGAAACCGTGGGGCGCTGCTAGTAAAATATAATTTCATCATCACCTATTTTAGACAGTAGAGTAGTGGTAGCCCAGTAGTAATGGCTCCGACTTATGAGTTGTAGGTCGTGGATTCTAACACAGGCAGGCGCTTTAATTTGTATAAATAATTTAATTACTACTGCCATCAAAACGGTGAAGGAAAACATCAAGAGGAAACCGGCAAATCCTAGAACCAAAAATTCGAAAACATGTGATCTCTACCAACCCGCACTGGGCCACACCCTCTCGAAGAGAGGAGGCCTGTGTTCCAGTAGTGGGAAAATTTTAGGCTGATTATGAATTGACCTGCATCTTGGAGAAGGCTTTTACATACCTATTTGATTCATATGTGTACTATTAAATTGCTATTGCTTTTATTGTATACTAGCTGACCCTGCAAACGTTGTTTTGCCTTATAAATGCTTGGGGTGCACCATCTTTATCATTTATTACCTACCCTACCTACCCTACCTACCCTACCTACCCTACCTACCCTACCTACCCTACCTACCCTACCTACCCTACCTACCCTACCTACCCTACCTACCCTACCTACCCTACCTACCCTACCTACCCTACCTACCCTACCTACTTACCTACCCTACCTACCCTACCTACCCTACCTACCCTACCTACCCTACCTACCCTACCTACCCTACCTACCCTACCTACCCTACCTACCCTACCTACCCTACCTACCCTACCTACCCTACCTACCCTACCTACCCTACCTACCCTACCTACCCTACCTACCCTACCTACCCTACCTACCCTACCTACCCTACCTACCCTACCTACCCTACCTACCCTACCTACCCTACCTACCCTACCTACCCTACCTACCCTACCTACCCTACCTACCCTACCTACCCTACCTACCCTACCTACCCTACCTACCCTACCTACCCTACCTACCCTACCTACCCTACCTACCCTACCTACCCTACCTACCCTACCTACCCTACCTACCCTACCTACCCTACCTACCCTACCTACCCTACCTACCCTACCTACCCTACCTACCCTACCTACCCTACCTACCCTACCTACCCTACCTACCCTACCTACCCTACCTACCCTACCTACCCTACCTACCCTACCTACCCTACCTACCCTACCTACCCTACCTACCCTACCTACCCTACCTACCCTACCTACCCTACCTACCCTACCTACCCTACCTACCCTACCTACCCTACCTACCCTACCTACCCTACCTACCCTACCTACCCTACCTACCCTACCTACCCTACCTACCCTACCTACCCTACCTACCCTAAAACCTTGTCCTAAAGATAACGAACATTTAAAAAAAAGAATTGGCCAAATTGGTCTAGGCGTTGTTGAGTTATGCGCTTACCAACACATTTTGCGATTCATTTTTATATTATAGATTATTATGCAGTTGGGGAGAATTAGTGAAACTTACGACTTACCCTTAGGCATTTTACATTTATTTTTATTACTTGTAAAAAAATCTTTTTACCTGACTGCCCCAGAAGGAGGACTGAAGGAGGTATGTATGCATGTATGTCTATTTCTTTGGCACGCTCTGTAGCTTAAAAGGCTTGATGGATTTTAACATAATTATGAGGTGTCGTTAGATTTGTCTTAATTGTGGGAGTGACATAAGCCATGTAATATTTATGCCTATATTGCATCTGCAAATACAAAAAAATTGAGGGGAAGGCGTTTTTAAAATAAATTACTACAACATTGGTATCAAATAAAAGTTAGTAATGAGTCAATTCCAAATATATACAGTGTGTCCGGATATGGACTAGCGATATTCTTAATATTTAAATATAAACTTATTTAAAGTATAATTACATTCTAAGCTTGGGTCCAATACACTTCCCTGTTTTTGTGGTAATTAACAATTATTGGTTGAATTGCATAATTTTTTTCGACTTTCACATTTTTTTTTCAAAAGTTTTGGAATTGTGAATACATGTTTTTGTAATGCAGACGGTAGAAAATATTATTGCCTTTCGAATAAGCCTAATTTTTTATCTCAGTATGACTAAAACTTTGAGAGATATGATTTTTTTTGTACTCGCATAGAGAATATTTAACAAAAAAAAACAAAATGTCTGCCACATAGCGGGGAAGTGTATTGGACCCAAGCGTAGAGTGTAATTGTACTTTTTAATTGTTTACATTTAAGTATTTAGAATATCGCTAGTCCATGTACGGACACGTTGTATATTTATATATATATAAAACTAAAAAGCTTAAACAAACAAATAATAAAAAATCAAAAACCCGACTGCAAAAACAAATAACTGAAAAGAGAAGAACAAACACTGAACTTTGTTTTTTGTAAGGTATTGCTGGCGGGGATAAACCAATAATAACCTGAAATATATGGTGTAACTTTTGTTGTCCCCGCCTGCAATACCTTACAATAAAACAAAGTTCAGTGCTCAGTTATTTGTTTTTGCAGACGGGTTTCTTGTTTTTTTAAATAATTAGTTTTTTTATATAAAATTCCAGGTACTTTTTTTTCAATATTTTAATTCTATTTTTGCGATATCAACAACCACATTATTATTAAAGTGAAGATTCGTGGAAACAGAAAATGTAACACTTACTGGACTGTTCGAACAGATTTTGTCCATTGTATAAATAAGCAAGCGTTGGTATATTCCTGTATTGAGAAACATGCATTGAAACATTTCTTGTATGGACCGATATTTGGGTCCAGAATTTTGCAGTATAATATTTGTTATTGGAAAATAGAAGTGGAATTTGAAAATGCAGACACAATTTTGATACGTCCTTTTTATTTTAGGTAGGATAGGTGGGCAAACAGTGCCTGGTTGGAAGTAGTTATCAGTGACTATGAAGCATGAACGCTATATAACTACATCAAGGGTATATATAGATAGCACAACATTGGAAAAAAAAAACAGTAGAAGTGAAAACTTAAACAAGATCGCCTTGGTGGAAGAAGAATACTTGTATAGAACATTGGTCCGTAACCTTATCTAAATAAAGAGCACAATCACGTTTACAAAAAAATAAAAACTTCCAAAACCTTTAAAGTAAAAATACTTGCATAGAACATTAATTCGTAATGTAATATAAATAAAGAGCATAATCGCGTTTACAAAAATGAGGTGTCGTAAACGGTGTCGCGAGTTCAATTGTTTTTTCCAATCTCAACAGTGCCCAAAGCGCCTAAAGAAGTTTTCACTTCAAAAATCTAATGGAAGCACACCATACCTCCTTGAAGACCTGTAAGTAGGTCTGTTGGTCATAATAATCTTTAGCCCCACTTTTATACCACCGAGCCATTTTTAACCGACTTCCAAAAAGGAGGAGGTTATATGTTCGTCGCGTATGTTTGTTTTTTTTTATTCTTTTTTTTGTATTTCCACCGATTTCTCCGTCAATTGTGGACCGATTTTGAAAATTCTATTTTTGTTTGAAAGGGTATGCTCACGAGGTGGTCCCATATATATTTTATTAACTTTGCTTCAATAGTTTTTGAGTTAGCTTCAATAATACGTACTTTTTCCCACTTAGTATGTGGATGATATAATAAGTTCCTGTCACTGTTATTTACATAGCAGGTAGTGGTTTTCGAATTTGTGTGGGGTAGGTACCACAACTAAAAAGTGCAAAATAAAAACTTTTTACAAACTTTTTACAACTTTTTTTTTTTTTTGTAAAATGTTTTTTAAATTTCGAATTTCATTCCGAAAATATTAAAATTCTGACTACAGAAACTAATTTTAAACCCAAGTCTAGCCAAGCCATACACGCTACGGTTTTAATTTTGTAGGATTAAGAACTCTATTCTAGTCGAAATAAGATTCGAAATACAAAAACATGGCTGAAATACTTTGATTTGGACCATAGTAAACTCGTTTTGAATAAGACGGCTATTGTTTTCGCAGTTTTAAATGCTTCTTATAGATAATGTAATCCACGAAGACGGGCCCCACTCCGCGATACTGTACTGTAAGCTGAACTCTAGTACGGCGCGGAGCGGAGTGGGGCGCGCCTCAAGCTCATATTTGCTTTGAACTATTTAATATTATATTAGTAATAGTAGCAGTGTAGTTTATATTTATAGTATATTTATGTGTATTTATTTGTGCTTATATATATAATTACAATTATTAAATCACTTTTAATAGGTTTATGTATATTTTATATTTAAATAAATATTCATTCCTCAATTCTCGCAATTGCATCTATCACTGTTTATCTCTGCATCACCCTAAGGTTTACTGGTTGAAAATGCCTTTGACACCTCTGTACATTTGTGTGCTTGAAGTATTAAATAAATAAATATTAAATGTATGTGTTCAATATCAACCACTCGATGGGTAGTTTAACGCCAAATTGGGTATTTCTGCTAACTGGATTATTAGAAAATATAGAAAATAATACTAACTTACGAGACAAAAGAAACTAGTGTCTATGGGTAACCACTCAAAAGTTTTGGATGGAATAAACATTGGTACACAATACAAAAGTAAAAGAACAATAGATTTCAGGGTGGAAACCGAATGTATAATCAAATCAACTTGCTTTTGCACCATGTATCTCACTACAAACTTAACCACACCAGTCCACAATGCAAAATGAATCCTATGTTCATCAAATAAGGTCGGTGTGAACTGTAAATGTATGCTGGTTTATTTGTAGCGTGGAACAATAGGCCACTTCAGTTGCTTGAACACAATGTTAATGCTAATATGAAGGATGTGGGGGTTTGTTAGTACATTTAGAGGTTTTATTTACTATTTTGTTTGCATTCTATTTTGTATGCATAGAGTTCGATTTTTGCAAACGAATTTGGAAGGAAACCTTTTGAGAAAAACGCATTTAGTTACTTCTTGCTAGATCACAGATATACTATACTATACTACTTCGCGTGCCATTTTCGTGCCCAGCTTACGTACAATAATCGTAAGCTGCCACTTTCGCGCTCAGTCTGCATCGGTGCCACGCTTGTCGGAAGTCAGTTATAAAATTGAAAATGGTTAATTACGCTGTTATAAATTGTAAAAACTGTGCAAATGCGAGGAGAAAAAATAAAAGAAATGTTTCCTAGTGCTTGTGACGTCATAGTAGGTAGACAAAAATGGCACGCTTGGTTTTCATACAGATCGTGATACTTGCGTTATCTAGGTCTATCTATATCTATGTGCTAGATGTACTCTGTTGTACGACTTAATGCTTACGATTGGACAAATTACTACGAGATAAATGCTTTGGAATAGTTCGAATCAGGTTCTTACGGAAAGATAAATTTAAAAAGTTGCCAGTAAAATTGGAAAATTCGGGAAAACCGAAAGTTATTTTTTTATGGGAATTTTGTATTAGGACAACGTCTGCCGGGTCAGCTAGTTTCATATAATTATAGTGGATTAGTACCAAGTCACCTAAACGTCACCTTACGACCTGCGGCATATCCGTTGATCGCTGGCAAGAGCTTGCTCGAAACCGAGACTTTGTGGATTGCGCACCCCAATCCACAAAGCAACTGAATGCTTTGAAACAAGTCGTCTTGAAGACCTAGACAAGAAGCCCCAAAAATACGCAAAAGTCGCACAAAGCTTTTATACGCGAAAGCTGAAAGCTTTTATACACGATTCTGAAGCCCCCTGCGTTGAAATGTTTCGTCGGTTATTTAAAAAAAAAATCTGCTGTTCCATACATTTTGACCGCGTAGGTATTGCACTTTTCATGAAACAACAGATTTTTTTTTAATAACCGACGAAAAATTTCAACGCAGGGTGGTTTAGAATCATGTACTGATCTATGGTTTCAGTTTTCGCGTCGATGTCCCTGCCACCCCGTATACGTACACATACAACGATGCTGATTAGCTCTTCTGTACACGGCGTGACCGAAAACCAAATTTGGTCTTGAAAACCCAGATTAATTTAAAAAAAAAAAATAATCTGGGTCGCTGTCGCCGTATACAGTAAAGTGGACTATACATACTCTCATCATCATCATCAGCCTATAGCAGTCCACTGCTGGACATAGGCCTCTCCAATTGCACGCCATTCAGCTCGATTCTTGGCAACTCTCATTCAGCTGCTACCAGCCACCCTGCGAAGATCGTCACTCCACCTAGCCTGAGGGCGTCCTACCTTACGTTTGCCAATTCGCGGTCTCCACTCAAGAACACGTGTATCCCAACGGTCATCGGTTCTACGGCTGATCTGGCCGGCCCACTGCCACTTCAGCTTGCTTATTCTGTGAGCTAAGTCGATAACTTTGGTTCTCTGCCGGATCACCTCGTTCTGGATTCGATCCCTCAGAGAGACATACTCTACTCTTTAGTATATTATCTTTGAATAAGAAGTGACAGCGTTTTTTTTTTAACTTGGCTACGGAGGCTTTCTCTCTACGGAGTCAACTTGTAATTAGATTAATAATAAAAACAATCACAATTTGACTGTGTAGAGAGAAAATATAACGAACCACCTACACAAGATTAGATCTTAGAAAAGAAGAACCTTTAGGTATTTACAGAAATAGAACCTGCTCACGTTGCCTAAGACCCTGTAGTGTTAGATAATTTAATGTTATAAATAAGGTTAGAAATACTTATTTTCAGTCTCCCACTCAGTACAGTCGACGGCTCGTCTGTCGTAACTCTTTGTCCTTGCGTAGTTCGGAGTTCCAATGGAATAAGAGGTCATCATAAATATACTGGATTTGTTAACCATTTTCTATTTTGTTAAGTACCAGCACGCATAGCATGACAAGCATAGAAACGGGTTTTTGAAATACATAATCTGTGAAGTACCAACTATCTGATCCGTTATAGATAGATAGTTGAAAATATCTTTGGCGTAGGTGAAGAACTAAATAACAAAAAATCTTGTTTGGAGAAAATTGCGATTTATTTATGCGGCATGATTTGGGTGTTACGAAAATGGTGAAAAGTCAATTTGACCAAAATCGCAGTTATTTAGTTCTCCACCTACGCCGACGATATTTTCAACTATCTATCTATTACGGATCAAGAGGAACAGCCCGCTGACAGACAGACAGACGGACGGACGGACAACAGAGGCTTAGTAATAGGGTTCCGTTTGGCATGGAACCCTAAAAACCGTGCGTAGTCGGGGGATCGCTAGTCTACTACTAAGTTGACAAAACATTATGATTCAAAGCTGAACTTACTTACTTCTTAGTATTCAGTAATATTGTTATACAGACAAGAGCAAGAAACAGAACGGTATATTTGACCGTTGCAGCTAATTAAATGACGGTAAATTCTAAAGGATGATTTCCACCAAACGACTCGCATCGCATCGGATCGGAACGGATTTTACAATCTTTAAACGATATTAAAACGTGTACACAGGTATTTAAAGTCTATATTACCAAGCCGCGCACAGCAGCTTGACCGCGGGCGTCTTCCGCAACACGCGATCGTAGCCGAAAGTACGCTGCGATGCGCGATCGGCTCTGTTCGCCTGTCGTCGCATCCGATCGGATCTTTTCAGCTGTTGTCGGGTGCGATTAAAGTCGTGGCCGGGAAATAAATCATCAATCCAAATGTTTCTTTTCCTCTTCTGTGTTTTATGATTATTTTCTTCTTCTTCCAATGCAATAGCCAACCATACTACGTCAACATCAACCATTTTTAACCGACTTCCAAAAAGGAGGAGGTTATATGTTCGTCGCGTATGTTTGTTTTTTTTTTTTTATTATTTATGTCCACCGATTTCTCCGTCAATTGTGGACCGATTTTGAAATTTTTTTTTTTTTTGTTTGAAAGCGTGTGCTCTCGAGTTGGTCCCATATCAATTTTATTAACTTTGCTTCGATAGTTTTTGAGTTAGCTTCAATAATACGTACTTTTTCCCACTTAGTATGTGGATAATATGATAAGTTACTGTCACTGTTATTTACATAGCAGGAAGTGGTTTTTGAATTTATGTGGGGTAGGTACCACAACTAAAAAGTGAAAAATAAAAACTTTTTCCAAAAAAAAACAACCGACTTCCAAAAAACACTACAAAGTGAAAAATAACTTTAATTTCGGAAGTCGGTGACAAAAAACGAAAATTCAAAACCAAAGACAGACACCGACTTCCGAAATTAAAGTTATTTTTCACTTTGTAGTGTTTTTTGGAAGTCGGTTGTTTTTTTTTGGAAAAAGTTTTCAAAAATTAGAACACGTCAGCACGGTAGACATGAAACTATTTGACTAGACGCAGAAACGGATACGTTCGCAGGCGACTGTACTGAGCCGATCGTATACGTCGACATCCTGCCGGACGCAATCGACCGCCGCAACCGTTCGTATCCTTTCCGATCCGATGCGATGCAAGCCGTTTGGTGGAAACCATCCTTAAGTCGACTCGGACGTAGGTACCCAAGTTAGCTTTTAGTATCTACTACCATTCACAGACTACATAGCTACCATTACATTTAGATACATACTTTAGAGTGCACGTAGGTAAGCTTAATTGAGCTTAGCTCCTGACTTTGAGGTTGTTCTAATCTTAAGTGAGCCATGTCTTCATGAGCTTAAGTACAGTGAGTCTGTAGCGGTTACACCGCCACATACGAACTACGCATCATAGACATGACGTCACACAAATCCTGCATCGCACAGTTAGAGTTTACCGAGCGATCGACATGTATACAAGATTTCAACTTCAAACCGATGGGCAGTTGCCCGCCAGACACAACGCCCGTCTGGTCGGAGGATCCTCCCTTTTCTATGGTAGATGAGTGAACATTACACCCTGTTCCTCATACCACTAAAAGTCTAAACGGTGAGTAGGTAATTATTTCAACTGAAATCACCAAAAAAACCAATTACTGAACCGAACGAATCGTTTGTAATTTATGTACTTAAAGGCTTGTGCAGACCAGCGCGACACGCGACGCGACACAAAGACACCGCTCGTCGCGCGACGAGCGGTGCCTTTGTGTCGCGTCGCGTGTTGCGCCTGTTTGAAAGAGCCTTAAATTGTGTTAGTTACGCCTGTGTCCCAACAGTGGGAACATTATAGGCCGATTATTACTGAAAAAATCAAATATTTTCTCTTTAGCATAAACATAACATCACGCCTTGTTTCCCCGAAGGGTTGGGCAGAGGTGTCCCTGTAGCAGGTACACCCACATTTCGCCAGTTATGTTTAAGTCCCATGTAATAGGGGGCGAGCCTATTGCCATCAACCGGGCACAAATCCAGACTCCGAGCTGCTACTGAGAAATTTCAGATAGAAAAACCCAATAACACTTTGCAAGACCCGGGAATCGAACCCAGGACCTCATGCTCAGCAGTAGCGCTTGCGACCACTAGACCAACGAGGCAGTCAATTTTCTCTTTAGATTATTATATTATATAAGTTTAGATTTAGATTAGTGTAGATAAAGTTTATAAAATAAATCGATCAAAAGTGAAGTGATAATCGCCCGTGTCATAATCATTTACAAGACATTTCAAGTGCAGGTCAATGGTTGTACCACACACAGGTTACAAAATCGCCTGAAACTTCAGATTTTGTCAAATATTGACCTGCTATGAGAGTGCACGGCATCCTGAGGGCTAACCAAATTTTACCAAACTAAATTCTAGATTAAACTGAACGAACATAATCCAATATCCATAAAAATTATTCAAGGTGTTAGGTTAAACAAGAGATATACTTTAAGGGAGTATATTAGTCATGAAAATGAACAACTTTAATTAAGGGACCGACCCTAAAATATGAAAAATAAAAACAGTGGCACTCCGGGACTGCCGACAGAAGTGAAAACTTGAACAATTATATTGTGCAGGAAATACTTTTTTTTTGAAGTCGGTAAAAATCGCAATGTTTGGAATGTCATTAATCCCAAAGAAAATCTATCGCGCGTTGATGTCTTTTTAATGGTCAAAAGCTGGAGTCGGTAACAGTGTCGCGAGTTCAATTGTTTTTTCCCATCTAAAAATGCCCAACGCGCCTAAAGAAGTTTTCACTTCAAAAAATCTGCCGTTTAGCAGTGCACCCTTTATAGAAGTGTACGTTTTAAATTAAACGCATCGCTGTTTAAAGTTTTGAATACGAGACTTTTCACTACTTTGTATTAGTGTATGTCTTTTTTGTAATGTGGTTTCCATGTTTTCTTTCATTTTTCTTTCCCTCAAAAAGTACAGCATGCTTACAAATCAGTACAATTTTAACACCTCACATACTCCTCTATTTGCTTCAACATCCTCATAGCTTCCACGGGAGTATCATTCCATGCTTGATAGCCCCAAATTATTAATCAGCTCGTATAAATTAAACTCGTGCGCGTCTACCACATCATTATTCACGTGGAACCACATCTGCTGCCCGGGCGATGAATCCTTGGATTTATAAAAAGTTTAATACATATAACGTACAGTATTTCTATTTTCTTAATGTCCCTCGGCAAACTTCGTGTTTCGTCAGTCGTCGGATTTCTATCAGTTGCCCTTTGCACTTGGTGCAGACCGGACGTTTTCAATCGACTTGGAAGTATATAGAGTTGTTAATACTCTTTAAACTTAATGTAATTTATTAAAAAAATGGGGGAAAGCTGCTAAAGTCACAGGCACGACAGATAGGAAAATAGTTTTACAGCTCTATGTAGTTCATATGGAAATCAAAACAAAACAATAATAAAGTACAAACTTAGTTCTGAATTCAAATTATTATACACGATAAATCGAATAATTAATGGACATGGAAATTAGCATTCGTTTGTATTCGGAAATGCAATGATTCCCGAGGGACATTAAGAAAATAGAAATACTATAGATGTGTGGGTTAGGCGTGCTACTCACTTTTTCAGGTCGGCACGATTCGGTATAGCCGGGTGGCAAAAAATATATTCGACCAGCTCTTGCCCACAGGTTCGCCCGCGTGATCCCTATTTTTTTCTAAAATAAATGTAGCCTAAGTTACTCCTTATAACATCAGCTATGCAGCTGCCTGTGCAAGTCCCGTCGAAATCGGTCCAACTGTTTAGGAGATAAGCCGGAACAAACAGACAGACAGGCAGACAAAAATGATGAAATTTTTTTTTTTTTATATATATAATACGGTACCGTACATAATTTCATATGCATTTAGTAAAACGCTGTTATTTCGACATTACAAAAAAACACTCCAATTTCTGTTTATTTGTATAGATTTATAGATGCATAGATATTGCCGCCGAATCATACCGACCCAAACAAGACGTTAGCACGTCTTAAAAAATCTGTTTCCCATTGTTATTTAGTTTTCTATATATCTCGATGTTAGGTATGGTTATGGTTTACCGGTGGAGCATACGGTGGAGGTCTGCCCGGCTTGTGCGGAGCATCGCGGTGTCCTCGTGGAGGCGATCGGCGGCGGTGATCTCTCGCGTCCGGCCCAGGTTCAGGCCAAGGTACGGAGCGAGAGGAAATGGCAGGCCGTCACCTCCTTCTGCGAAGCGGTAATGCTCGCGGAGGAGGCGGAACGCGTGAAGGAGAGGCAAACTTCGCGCCCTCACGCCCCTAACCGCCGCATGAGGAGACGCCTGGGGCGGGAATTGCGAGCCGATTTCCGGCTACCGTAGGCACGGGCTTGCGAACGGTGAGCAATGGGGCAATGGGTAGCTCGCCGTCCGATAAGGTCCAAGCCCGGGTCGACGGCGCGTTGTGTTCCACGCGCGCCTCAAAGAGATGTCAGCAGAATTGATGGGGTCCGCTAGGGCCTATGCCTGCCGGGGCTACGAATATGGGCCGAAAGGGACATCGTGGCCCCCGGTAACAGGGCAACCGAAGGAACACGGGTGGGTTTTAGTCAGTAAGAGTCTGACATGCCCTCCCGCTCCACCCAGAGCGGGAGAAGTTATTTGATAAATTCCCACCCAAAAAAAAAAAAAAAAGGTATGGTCATGGTTTAGGTATAATAAAAATAACAATCCGGTTTTGCTTAAAGGGGAATATGAGGGATGCCCTAAGGTAGCCCGCGAAATTCAAATTTTCTTTCGTTTTTTTGCATATTGTAAGTCAGTGTCAGGTTTTATGTTGATTAAAAAATCTTGACAATTTCATGAAATCATCACATTTGACAGTTATGCTAACTTATAGAGTTGTATTGCTGGTTGTAATGATTATAATTATGAAAAGCCATATTTGTTACGGTCGCGAATCATATTTTAATCAACATAAAACCAG
This sequence comes from Agrochola litura, assembly GCA_949152395.1. NCBI lineage: Eukaryota > Metazoa > Arthropoda > Insecta > Lepidoptera > Noctuidae > Agrochola > Agrochola litura. Next base: position 6,459,286 of record OX424490.1, read on the forward strand.
ACACTGACCTACAAAATGCAAAAACTAAAGAAAATTTGAATTTCGCGGGCTACCTTAGTGCATCCCCCTTAACGACTGTCTCTTAAAAGTTTATTTAAATATAAACTTTTCCTTACTCGATACAAATGTTTCCTGTATTAGAAAACAGAAAACATTTGTGAGATGTTAAAAGAGGATGGAAGGATGAATCAAATTAATTAAGCTTTAATTACACTTTATTTATTAATTCAGAACTTAAATTCTGACATGGGTAATATACAGAATAAAAATGCTATTCCTGGAACTAAGAAATTGTCTAGCGAAATTGCATTACAAGGCTACCTGTCAACTGGAGCGGAGCGAGGCAGCGGAGCGGAGAAATGTGCCAATATTAACCAATAGAATCTAAACTCCGCTTCAGAGCTATCGGTTAATATTGGCACATTTCTCCGCTCCGCTGCCTCGCTCCAATACAGTGAATAGGCAGCCTAAGCATTGTGCTTATATTTTATGAATAAAATTGGTACTTCGTACACTACACTGCCACGACCACTGCCAGCTGCAAAACCGGTCTTCCGAACAATTGTGGCTAAGTTTTTTTATTGGTCGAAACTTCTGCGGCCATGCTACTAGTCGTTGGATTGTAACGTTGCTGAGTAGTGCGTAATTCTTTACTCCTCCTGATCGTGTTTCGGTTTATTTGAAGTTTTAGGTCCAAAATATTTTTCATACAAGTCTTTGAACTGATCATGTACCACGTCTGGATCTATTTTTGGATCTTTTCCTGAGTTTTCGTACTTATGCCCGCAGTAGCAATTGTGATTTTTCGCGCAGAATGCTGGTAAACCAACTTTCATACATTTTTTGATGCATTCCCGAGCTTTGTCCAGGTTGGGGCAAAAATGAGCGATGTGGTGCCTCAGAGCTGGTCGATCTACTAATTCTTCGTTGACATTGTTTGATTCGTCATTAGATGCTGTTTATGGGATGCAAAAAAAAAAATATTAGCAGGTTGAAGGTGAATTTTTATTACCGAACTACCACAAAGAAGGGCAATGTTTTTAAAATAAATAATCAATTAGTGTGTATTGGCTTGATTTAGGTAAAGTCTCGATTTGAGTTCTCCTCATTTTGGCGAGTTTTCTTATATTTTTTTTTTTTTTGGTTCACTAACAGCAGTAGGTAAATACAAAAAAAAAAAAAAACAATAACGTAATAACAGTACTGGTACGTATACCTATTAGAGGTATATACAGCATTCACCTCAAAACAACATCGTTAAACTAAAAAAAAAACGTGTGGCGCTCGTGGACTGCCGCGGTAAAGCTATTGCATAGCATTTGTAACGTCCATATTTCCTATTTGTCAACGATACACTTGGGATGATGACGGATGATGACATAAAACAAAAATTACGTTCCCATGATAACATCACGTTGTCATGGGAACGTAATTTTTGTTTTATGACATCATCTGTCATTACATGGTAGGTGGAGTGAGGGGTGTTAGGTTTTTATTTTCGTTACGGAATTTCTTGATTCGGTAGCCGCGCTCAAAACCCGCGATAAAAGCTATGCAATAGCTTAAAAAAACTTATGAAAACATTAAAATACTATTAGAAAACAAAATTTTATATAAGTGGATATTTGCATTATACCTAATAAATAAAATGATATAAAATATTTCTACGAAAGGTGGAAGGTGGTATGAGTGGTAGTGATCTTAGATTTAATATGAACATTAATTTACAAAAAATATTAATTTATTGGTTAGAGTTATGGTGCTCAGCTGAGATAATAGGGATGATGCCCGGGTAAAAAAAGAGAAATTCTATTTAGTCTGTCAGTCAGATAATAAAAATGTATTCGACATGTATTTTTGCTTTATCAATTAATAAAAAATTACTCAGTTAAAACGCATTGAAGTTGGGGAGTGGGGGCTCGCTGCATCACAACTCAGTATAAAATCTACCGAGGCGTGACGTCAAGCCACATTTTAACTCAATATATCGCCGTAATCTTTTGATAACGTAAAAAGCAAAACAATACGTGTCCAATATTTTTTAATAATCTACCAGACGGACAAAAAAAAAATTTGTTGTCCCTATTAGGTACCTCCAGTTGTAAAGTAAAGAGTTTAAGGATACCTACAAAATGAAGATTCAAATGAATATTATTACAAAACTTGTTATTTTTTTTTTAAAGCCATCATAATCGCTTCAATGTAGACATTGATTGTACCTACAACTCGAACAGAGGAAGTCTGATTTTACTTTATTTTTCCTTCAAAATTAATTAATATTCATTAATATCTATAAGGAAACACCCTTTTCCCAATCAAACATTGTTTGTTTACACCAATCGATGGACCCAAAATAATGAAATAACACAAAGTACTTTCCGGTCCCCCTGTATTGCGTTACTTCGTTAATTAACGCGTCAATTGATTGAAATTGATAGTTTAAATTCAATCAAGTTCTGACGTAGGTATCGATTTAAGCGAAATTTGAGTATTCCGAAACATGAGCAAACAGGAAACAATAGTAAACAACATTTCAAGGAAGTTTGTATTCTGTGTGAATGCCAGAGAGTGACACCTTATTAGCCAGTCTTCTTAAAAGCAGAAGTTTAATTGTTTTATACTAAAAATATAACTAAATCGCAATACTAAATAGAATTATTGAACGATCTTAAAATTATTGCCCAAATTGCACCAGAAATTAAAAAAGTCAGATTTCAAGGAAGTTTGTATTCTATGTGAATACCAGAGAGTAACACCTTATTAGCCAGTCTTCTTAAAAGCAGAAGTTTAATTGTTTTATACCAAAAATATAACTAAATCGCAATACTAAATAGAATTATTGAACGATCTTAAAATTATTGCCCAAATTGCACCCGAAATTAAAAAGTCTGCTAAGTGCGTGTCGGATCACGCACATTCAGCCCCGGATCCTAGGGGGGGCAAGCCGGGGCCCGCGCCCCGGGCGCCAACTTCAGAGTGCGAAAAATTTTAGTGTAGCATACAAGTGCACAAGTGTACAAATTGTAGACATCTTAGGCCGAGCAGCTAATGACAGTTACTCTGGTAGTAATAGGATACGAAAGAACAAACCTGTAGTAGGTTGGAACAGACATGTCAGTAGTGCTCACCGGGAGGCCAGGTCTAAGTTCCAGTTATGGATATGGTATGGCAGGCCGAAGTCGGGTCGTTTTTGGAGTGAGATGCAAGAAAGCCGTAAAATCTTTAAAAGCCGTTTAAAGTGGTGTCAAAATAACAGTGAGCAACTTAGAATGGACATTCTGGCAACGCATCACGCCAAACATGATTTTCGGAGTTTTTGGAAGTCTACTAATAAAGTAAACAGAAAGCCGGGCTTGCCTGTGAGCGTTGGTGGCATTACTGATCCAAAAAACATAGCTGAAATGTTCAAAAGCCATTTCATGGTAACTTCACCATTGGGACCATCACGGTCGGGACCTGAAGGTGTGACTCGGGGGCAGGAGCTCAGTGTCAGGTTTACGGCCAAAGATGTTAGAAAGGTTATCGCGACTATGACTCGAGGCAAGTCTCCTGGCCGCGATGACTTGAGTATCGAGCATCTTAAAAATGCTGGTGTCCATCTGCCAAGGGTTCTGGCTATGTTTTACTCCCTATGTCTAGGACATTCATATCTACCTCCAGCTATGATGCAGACCGTGGTGGTACCGATCGTGAAAAGTAATACTGGTGATATAAGCGACGTCAACAACTATAGACCCATCTCTCTGGCTACAATTCTGTCTAAGGTGCTTGACAGTCTTCTTAACACACTAATGAGTGGCTGTCTCGAGTTACATGACAATCAATTCGGTTTTAAATCGGGACTCTCCACTGAGACAGCTATTCTGTGTTTGAAGCAGACTGTCAAGTACTATACTGATCGCAAAACACCAGTCTATGCTTGCTTCCTCGACCTTACGAAAGCGTTTGACCTGGTTTCCTATGATATCCTTTGGGATAAACTTAACGACACATCCCTGCCAAGCGAATGCATTCGTATACTTAAATATTGGTACGGGAACCAGGTCAACGTAGTTCGATGGTCGGGGATGCTGTCTGAACCATACAGGTTGGAGTGCGGGGTGAGGCAGGGGGGGTTGACATTACCAACGCTCTTCAACCTTTATGTAAACGCACTTATCGAGGGGCTGAGCAGCACGCATGTCGGATGTCATGTTGGTGGAGTTTGTGTAAACAACATTAGCTATGCGGACGATATGGTGCTGCTGAGCGCCTCGGTCTGTGGCCTGTCTAAGCTGCTCAGCATTTGTGAGAAATATGCTCTCAGTCATGGTCTTCTCTATAACACCAAGAAAAGTGAGTGTATGGTTTTTCGGGCCAGGGGTAAATGTCCAGATAGTATCCCTGGCATCAAGTTAAATAATGTACCGCTAAACAGGGTTGACACCTTCAAATACCTTGGGCATCTGGTGACCTCTGACCTAAAAGACGATTCAGACATAGAGCGGGAACGTAGGGCGTTGTCTGTTAGAGCGAACATGATAGCTCGCAGGTTTGCACGATGCTCGAAGGAAGTAAAGAAGACTCTTTTCAGAGCATATTGCACCTGTTTTTATTCGAGCGCCCTGTGGGCTAACTATACTCAAAGACAGTACAGCGCCCTACGAGTCCAATTCAACAATGCCTACAGGATGTTGATGGGGTTGCCCCGATACTGCAGCGCATCAGGGATGTTCGCTGAAGCTCATGTAGACTGTTTTTACACGGTGATGCGGAAGCGGTGCGCATCCTTGGTCCGTGGGGTGCGGGGCAGCGCCAACAGCATCCTCTCTATGATAGCGAGCAGGCTTGATTGTGCGTTTGTGAACCACTGCTGCAAGGTTTCGGCTGGGCCTGTCACCTTGCAGCAGTGACGTCACAATCTCTTTTCTGTTTTTGGTTTTATTTTTGTCTTCATACGTGTATTACTAACATAGTTTGTAAGTATATTGTTACTAACACTATGAGTCTTGTTGCTCGAAATAAAATTATTAATAATAATAACAGCAACTATGCAATAAATGAGACGCGCAGCACATTTACAATCTATCAATTTTTTTTTCTTTTTTCAACAGTTTTGGCGCCCCTGTTGAATTGGCGTATTATCGATCGATACAATTTGATAAAAACGCGGTGGCTAACTTAGCGCATCCAAATTTTTGCCCCGCCTCAAAATCTAGATCCGGCGCTGCGCACAGTGAAGGGTTCCGTAATTGCGATTAATTTTTTTAATCATGCACACATATTGCATACTGATTTTACCGAACGCAAAAATGAGTTTGTATTTGATAGCATTTCTAGAATAAAATGGAATTCAAAGAGATAATTGCAGCATTTGAGCATTGAACGTTGTGTTTCGGCAGTTAGAGGTAAAACTGCCAGGTCCTCTGTGGTTGAGGATTCTGGGTGAAGCTCGCTTCATCATCACTTACCATCAGGTGAGATGAAGGAGTTACCCAGACGTGGTTAGAAAAAAAGAATTCACGAGGTGAAAAAATTAACACATTTTAACATATAACATAACATCACGTCTTGTTCCCCGAAGGGTTGGGCAGAGGTGTCCCTGTAGTAGGTACACCCACATTTCGCCAGTTATGTTAAGTCCCATGTAATAGGGGGCGAGCCTATTGCCATCAACCGGGCACAAATCCAGACTCCGAACTGCTACTGAGAAATTCCAGATGGAAAAACCCAAAAACACTTTGCCCGACCCGGGAATTGAATCCAGGACCTCATGCTCAGCAGTAGCGCTTGCGAACACATTTTATACATACAGTAATCAATGCATGCTCTTAGAAGTATTAATGCAAAGAAAGATAACAAGGAAAAGTAAACACCAGAAAGAAGAATTTAATATTTTAATTACTACAAAACTCAAGCTGCAGAAGATTCTAAATCTATTGCCTTACGAGATTCGAGTGCGTCCTCCTCATCCTCGTCAAAAAATTCTGGCCCTGTATTATCATCTACACTTGATTCTTCTCTTGTCCCTTCACTTTCATCTAAAACCAAAAGAAGAGAAGTTTTATTATTCTTTTAAGACAAGACGATTGAGGATGATTCACATCGAAACATAGTAGTCAATACCTTGCTAGCGTCGTCTAAAATCGTGTCAAAATTCTTCCACTCCGTACCATGTTTTTACTTTTTACCCACAACGTGAAGCTCTTGGCCTGCATCTCACCTGATGGTAAGGGATAATTAGTCCGAAGGTGGAAGCGAGCTTCACCCGGAATCCTCAACCACAGAAGAACTGGCTATCTTAACTCTAACTGCCGAAACACAACAATGCTGTTGTGACTTAGATAAGATGGTGGTAGCTAGCCAGGCGGACTTAGAACAAGCCTTACAACTAACTAAATCGAGCAGAAAATTTTGCCCCCACTTGGAATCGAACCCGGGACCTCTGGGTCTGAGACAGGTGGTCTAACCACTAGACCACAGACTACATTTACTTCCTACTACTTCATTTACTTTGCTACCTTCTTCAACAAAATTATTTCAATGACTGATAAATACTTTGAACATGGATTTGCACTGGACGACATACTCGTACAACATATCGTCGACCGTAGGTTCAATTGAGGTAAGGGACAAAATAAGATTTTTTTTTCATATTCACCATTCGATAGAGCGAAAAATTCTGAACAAAACTTTTTACAAAAAAAAAAACAACCGACTTCAAAAAAAAACACTACAAAGTGAAAAATAACTTTAATTTCGGAAGTCGGTGTCTTTGGTTTTGAATTTTCGTTCTTTGTCACCGACTTCCGAAATTAAAGTTATTTTTCACTTTGTAGTGTTTTTTTTTTGAAGTCGGTTGTTTTTTTTTTGTAAAAAGTTTTTATTTTTCACTTTTTAGTTGTAGTACCTACCCCACACAAATTCGAATACCACTACCTGCTATGTAAATAACAGTGACAAGAAGTTAACATATCATCTACATATTAAGTGGGAAAAAATACGTATAATTGAAGCTAACTCAAAAACTACCCAAGCAAAGTTAATAAAATTTATATGGGATTACTTCTGAAGTATGATCTACCAAACAAAAAAAGAATCATCAAAATCTATTCATAATCGGCGGAGTAATCGCGTAACAAATATGCAAAAAAAAAAAAAAAAAAAACACAGACGAATTGAGAACCTCCTCCTTTTGGAAGTCGGTTAAAAACTGTATACTCAACTCATTTTGGGTATTTTTGTCCCTTACCTCAATTGAACCTACGGTCGACGATATGTTGCACTGGCGTTATTTTAGGGAAAGCTGTTGATTCTAAGGGATGTCTATTTATTATTGCATAGCACTACATTGTCACTATTAACTACCCTTAGCTTTGTTCTGTGTTGTCTATATGTTACCTCAATTCCCAAAGTACATACTAAAATAAAATTCAATAATGACTTTGGCATTCTAACTACTTACATGTGTATATGTCACCGTATAATTATGAACTTCGTTTGTTTATAATCTATCGGTATTATTTCCGTTAAATTATAAACTGTCGAAAAATTGTGAACTGCAACGAACCATTTACAATTTAACGCATTATTTTTCGCTAGTTTATAATCTTTCCATGGGAAACCGACAAATTGTGAACTGGTATCAAACTTGCTTGCGACGTAACGCACCTTGCGCTAATATTAAATAGCCTGCCTGGCTGCGAGCAACTTGGAAATAGCGCTCGCTTGGCTCGCGCGCGGTTGGTCACAGTTCTAACCTAACCTAACCCATTTCACCCAGTTCACAATGTTTCGACAGTTTATAATCTAACGGAAATAATTCCGACTGATTATAAACTAACGGTTCTCACAATCTTACGGTGACATTGTACATACCTACCCAACTACACCTACAACACACTCAACTCACCTACCTATACTTACCCATAGCCAGTTAAATATCTACTACACCTCATGTCTACTCACATGTAGGAATACTACTAAACACTGGTACCAGCTATTAATAGAACACTACCGACTGAGATACACTTGCTCTCACCCTTGTGTATTTCTTGTGATTGGCAAATCTTAAGGTTTTTGGTCTTTGTTCTTTCGCGGAAGCTCATAACTAACCACTTTCAAAACAAAATCCCGTGCACACGATGACTACATCTGTTACCACTCCGGTTCTATAGCGGCCGAGCGCTGCAAGCAAAAATAGTCCTTACGGTGGTTAGTTATGGCAACTGGTGATAACTATGAGTTTACAAAGATTGAAGACGGCAGCGTCCTCTTTTCAACTAATCGATAATGAATCCTTTATTTTGAAGCTTCCGTTTGAATAGTAAATAGCCGTTGCGGTGGTAAATCATTGTCAATCTTACGTACAAATTTAATGTATCAGCAAAAGCAAAATACTTATGAAATTAAGAAATCCGCAGGAGAACCAAGGCGTAGTAGTATATTATCTGTGACCAAAGTCACTGACATAGCGCGAAAAATTGCTAAACATAAGTGGCAGTGGGCAGGGCACGTTGCTCGCAGAACAGATGGCCGATGGGGTCGAAAGGTTCTGAAGTGGCGAACGCGTACTGGAAGACGTAGTGTTAACCTTGGTGGACCAAGGCGGACCGATGACCTTGTGAAGGCCGCAGGAATCCGCTGAATGCGTGTAGCACAGAACCGGTCGAAATGGCGGTGCTTCGGGGAAGCCTAAGTCCAGCAATGGACGTCTGTTAGCTGAAATTAATTATGATGAAGAAATACTTGCTATATTACTGTGTCTTTGAGTACTTACATACTTTAGGCGAAGCCCTGTCTTTAACACAAAAACATTGGCCCAATAAGCACGCATGGTGTTGTCCGCATCTTTGATAGCAATGATATCTCATTGCTGTTGTACCACAATCTTTTACGAGAATGTTGCCAGCTGTACGCAAAGGCTCGTCATTGCCGAAGTAATAATCAAGGGAAATATCGGCAACTGAAAATAAAGAAAATTGATAATTAAAACATGACAATGGTAACCATAGTTTTTATTTATTTAAATACAGGTATATATCTATATCTACAGGGTGGCAGGGACTTTGACGTGAAAACTGTTACTATGGATTCGGTACATGATTCTGAGAACCCCCTACGTTGAACTTTTTCGTCGGTTATTAGAAAAAAAAATCAGCTGTTTCATAGAAAAGTGCAATATCTACGCGGTCAAAATGTATGGACCAGCTGTTTTTATTTAAAAATAACCGCCAAAAATGTCAAAGCAGGTTCAATATCATGTACTGAATCCATGGTAACATTTTTCGCGTCGATGTCCCTGCCACCCTGTGTAAATAATAAAGCTGAAGAGTTATTTTTTTTATTTGTTTGAACGTGCTAATCATGAAAACTACTGGTCGGTTTTGAAAAATTATTTTTGTGTTAAGAGCCCAATTCTCGAGAAAGGTTATAGGATATGTAATATCACGCTATGATCCTTAGGAGCCGAGCAAAAAGACATGAAGTCAGAGAGAACGCTTAGCGAAAACGAAGTAAAAGCGCGGGCGGGAAATGTGGCTGTTATTTTAGTACATATATTTTGTATCTTACGACTTCAACGAGAACGAAGTCAAAAAAAAATCCCATAAACCTACATGGGCACTTATGAAACGTCAATAGCTAGGTGCACGGTTCCAATTGGTTGTTTCCTATGGCGAAGAGCCGGCAAGAAATTCCACGATTACTCTTTTAAAAATCATTGGCTTTTACAATACTTTCAAACAGTGTTAATAGATAAGGGAGGACAGTGTATGTCTTTCAATAAGTACCAGGTACTTAACAAAATAGAAAATGGTCAACAGATCCAACTCCACTAAGCCTACAGCGGCCAGAAGTTAGTGCATACATAAAATTGACGATGTCCTTGTGTTGTCATCTGACATTAAGAGTATTATTTTCTTTCTGTTTTCATAGTTATAAAGGAATTTTTTGTTCTTATGCCAATAGACTCATTTTTATTTATTTCTTTAATTCCCACAAATTTATGATAAAATTAAGTCTTTATTAAAAATAATTTTACTTTAAAATTAAGCAGTTTGACGAGATAGTCGTTTAGGTATAAAGAACTTTTGAAATAAAAGAAAGAGCCTTATGTATTGTCAAATATCTACTCACTTTAAAAATAATAGACCAAATTTTACAAGTTATTTACTTCCAGTTATTTTTATCCAAGCTCCGATTTTAAAAAGTTTATTTAAAAGTCACGGTTTATGGATATAAAACATTTTTTTGCCAATCAGTCTTATTTTGATGTGCATTTGGGCGACAGGCTGGCTAAATTACTACTTTTTCCGAACGTTACCATTAAAGTGCCTGCTACTCGGTCACCAACTGCGTCCCGAGAAAGGTGATCTTGGTGGTTTACAACCATGTAGATGATGGTTTACAACCATGTAGATGGTGGTTTACGACCAAATTTCAAACAGCTCTGCCTGTCGCCAACCAAGGTCACCTTTGTCGGGGACGCGGTTAGCAGCCGTGTAGCAGGCACTTAAAACCACTTTCCACCGAATAAAATAATCTATAAATATAATAAAACAGTAGAATTCGGTTTATCTGTACATTGAAGAATAGTAATAAAAAGTAATTTTTAACTAAAAAAGAGTAAATAGAACGTAAAACTGTTATTTTTAATTATTTTCTGTCTGTCTGTTTGTTTGTTCGCGCACATCTCCGGAACTGCTGAACGGATTTGAAGGTAGTTTTCATAGGTAGACAAATATTAATTTGGGGCAGAACATCTACGCTTTGTTTCGGATGTTGCAAAATAAAGTTATCAAATTTTTTTTTGTTACCGGAATTTAGTTTTATACTGTTAGAAGTTACGTAACAAATAATAGTTTATAGCGTTGAAAGCCTAAAGACGTCACGAACGATTGTTTAAAAGAAAAATAAAGAGTAACATAGGCTATAATTTATGTAAAATTATCAAGCGGGCGAATCTGCCAGTAAATAAAAAAAATCACTTGCCTGCATTAATTACTAAAAATAAAACCAAATAGCACCCAAGAAAGTTTTTTTTCACATAGCGAAGAGACATCATTGAGATGCCAGACAGAATAACATTGTGATCTTAAGATGATCTGCGTGAAATAAGATTAGTAATTGATTTCACACTTATTGGAGACTTACAAAAGAATTAGTTATGCAATTCTTTTTATCTTAACTAGATTATAGTTCCAATTTAACTGTGAATATGTAGGTATAAAGTAGTATAATACTGTACGCCATAGAAATAGGTAATACTGAAGACAGATAATAATAAATAACTCCCGGGAGAAGTCTTGTTCCTCACCTCTGGCTTGCCTTTATTGGCCGGCTTGAATGAACACTGACGAGGAACAGAGCACCCACCTCATTCTTGCCTTTATTGGCTGGCTTGAGTGGAGATTCGCAAGAGCAAACATGCTCGGAGGAAGGAAGTATTCCAGTAAGATGCTGGTAGGGATCTTGACCGTACTTCCGGGATTGTCCTGATAGCCGTGGAATACCTCTCCACTCCTCATAAGCACCTCAGGACATGTTGCTCCCTTGTCGCTACGACACTTTGTGCTAGCGACCGTTTTCGGGGGCCCATTATTGAGTGTGCAAGTCACCCCCTGCCATTTTATCCGTGTACATATAAACATTGATCAGGCAGGGGCCATAGTCCTTCCATAGTTCCAGGTATACAGTCCACTTTAGCCACCCAAACCCATAGTCAAATATCTTTGTTTCCATATCCTGCAATAGTCCTACACGAACCGGGGGTTGTCCTTGGGTGCCCTTGCATAGTGCGAACAGGGATAATCGTTAGTTGGTGCCTCAACACATAAAAATGTCTAAGGGGCCTCTGCTAGTTGGCTTCGGCCTCTCGTACGCCTTCCAAAGGCCCGGGACCGCAGGGTCCCGAGATATGTTAAGGACATTTAAAAATAATAAATAAAATAATTATATTTTTAAATGTTTTTTTTATCCTTTTTATTTTAAGAAATATTTAAAAATGTAATAGAATAAGAATTAAAATGAATAAACAAATAATAAAATAATAATAATAATTTAATAATTATTAAATAAAATAAATACATAAAAATAAATAATATTTTTTTTGTCCGTTTTGTAGATTATTAAAAAATATTGAACACGTATTTTTTCTTTTTTGACGTAATCAAAAGATTACGACGATACATTGAGTTAAAATGTGGCATGACATCACGCCTTGGTAGATTTAATACTGCGTTGAGACGCAGCAAGCCCCCACTCCCCAACTTTAATGCGTGTTTTCTAAGTTATTTTTGATATGATAAAGCAAAAAATATGTGGATAATATTTTTTTATTATCTGAAAGACGGACTAAATAAAATTTCTTTTTTTTTTTACCTAGGCAACTACCCTATTACAGCTGGGAGGGTAATTTTTTGGTTTAGGTGATTTAAATGAGTCCTTCAAAAAGGAGGTAGAACACAAGAATGATCTTCAAATCCTCTACTGACGTACTCGTATCTTCCAATTTAATGAAATCAGTATTTTCTAAGTTCATCTTGGATGTCACTAACTAGATGATTTAAACTGTAATCTTACACGCTGCGAAGAAGCACGTTGCTCAATGTGCCCTCTCTTAGCCCGCTCTTAGAACAGATTTTTAACCGTCAATCACTTGACGACGAAATTATGACCAAAGGTATAATGTCATACCATAAGGTATGACAGACAAACAGATTTACCATTAATCAGCAATAGACTCTAATAGATGACAAATAACTTTACAATACATGTGCACGAAAAGAGCGTTTTCCAAGCAGCCAAACTGTGTGGAAAGTGCCACTTTTTCGCACTAGTGCTTTTTACTGTTCAGTTTTTTTTTTTTTTTTAACTCCGTCGTCAGCCCGACGCAAAGAGTTTTTATTATTTGAGAAAAGTTTTACAAATTAGATTATGGTGATGATGATGATGACGATGGCGATGATGATGACATTGGCGATGACGATGACGATGGCGGTGATGAAGATGAATAGTGTATCATTTATATACGTCAGATGTTACACATCATATGTGACTACTGTAAGGCTCGCTCGTTTTTTTTTATTTCTCGCACAATGCTTAGTAAAACGTTGTATGATACACGTGCGTAAGATGATTTCCTACTCGTGTCACTTATACACTCACTCGCTTCGCTCGCTCATGGATCAAATTGCCACTCGTCGGAAACCACCTACTTTCCGCACTTGTAGCATAAATAACTATTATCAACTGGTCAAACTATCCCTGACAATATTCAGGAGCTGCGGGTCACGTAACGGAACCAATACCGGTCGAGGGTAAACCATCTCCAACATACGATAGCTCGAAGGTTAAAACTGTGCGTGACAAAATCAAAACAAAAGACGACCCTTGGAACTTATTAAGGAGAATATTGGGATCATCCAAAAAGTATCGTAATATGATTGGGTATATGAGCAATATTGTTGTCATCGTGGGTAGAAGTTGAGTGGGACTGGAGAAGCGTAAAATTGGTACAAACAAAAAGAGACCTTAGCCCAGCAATCGGTGAAGACGGGTTGTTAATGATGATAATGAAAACCACTCAATCAATCTAACTAGCCTTTTCTCAACTATGTTGGGGTCGGCTTCCAGTCTAATCGAATGCAGCTGAATACCAGTATTTTACATGGACCGACTACCTACCTGACCTCCACAACCCAGTTACTAGGTAACACGATACCCCTTGGTAAGAATGGTTGTCAGACTTTCGGGCTTCTGATGACCCGTAACGACTGTCAAAGATCCAAGAATGACAGCCAGGACCAACGTGCTTTCCGAGGCACGGAGGGGTCTCGGTATGTTAAGATGGTCATCCATCTACGGACTGACTATGGCAAGCGTAGCTTAACCTGATCGATCGAGCCGTACGGCTGTTATTACTTAGCCACAAGCGATTATCACAAATTAGCAACATCAAAAATAAATTTTGTAATACAGCATCGAGCTACGGACTGAGCCATATAGATTTTTCGGAATGACATAAATTAATATCAGCTTGTGTATTGAAAACAATACGAGTATAGGTAAGTGACAAAGATTACAGGCGTAATCCTTAATTCTTAAAGTGTACCTTTAATCGAAGAAACAAATTTTTTTTCGTAGAATAATTTATATCAAATAACAGGTATGCAAAAAAGGGAAAGTTTACCGTCGCCAACATTGGCGTTGGTGTTGGTTTGGCATTGGCACTGTTGGCGAGGCGACGCCAACAGTTGGTCTGACCCGCCGCCATAGATGTTTCACATCAAAAACTTGATGGAAATTGTTCCACTAGAGTCGCGTGGTGTTGTTGCGTCGGAACTTCAAGGAATCACGAAGTCCTGCATAAAACTTTAAAGAAATTCCACTACATCCTTCACAGAATCAATCGCGGTCGAAACCAATTAGAAAGTCGTATAAATCAGCAAGAAACTGTCCCAAGTCTAAACAGGAGTGCTTCAAAACTGGCATCAAACAATGCCAAGTTAAGTCCAATTACAGCGAAGTCTAAACGAGTCCCAAGTGGGTGAAACTTTATTTCCTTACTTATAGAAAGTGAAGTATTTCTTCTGTGATATCGGTGGTACTGATGGAGGAGATGAGCGGTAGTAACAGGTCGGCAAGTCACGTCAGAAATCCTTATTGTGCATATCTTGAGGATACCGTGGTGCTCCACCTCAAATCAATCAATCTGCCTAGCCTTTTCCCAACTATGTTATCAGTAATACCAGTATTTTACATGGAGCGAATGCCTATCTAACCTCCACAACCCAGTAACTGGATAATACGATACCCCTTGGTAAGACTGGTTGTCAGACTTTCAAGCTTCTGACGACCTGTAACGACTGTCAGGAGTTCCACCTCGACCAAGAATTTATTTATTTTGTACCTCTTTGCTGTTCAGTACTTACCTCATTTATTTGTAAATGTCACCGTATAAAGACTGCCTGTCCACTGGAGCGGAGTGAGACAGCGGAGCGGAGAAATGCGCCAATATTAACCATTAGGAGCGGAGCTCTGAAACGGAGTTTAGATTCTAATGGTTAATATTGGCACATTTCTCCGCTCTGCTGCCTCGCTCCGCTCTAGTGGACAGGCAGCTTTATTATAAAGTTTGTTAGTTTATAATCTATCGGTAGATATTATTTCCGTTAGATTATAAATTGTCGAAAAATTGTGAACTGGATGAAAAAAGAAACCGAGAAAAGAAGAATGCCTGAGAGATATTTCTCGACAGCACGTGAAGCCAAATCAGAGGCCCATGGGCGACTTTAAAACTCTGTCACCAGGTTAGTCACTAACCACACGTACAGAAGAAGATCTATTGTAAAATTTGTGATGTGCATGAAAGCAAATAAATAAAAATAAACAGATCAAAAATTATATTCATTTGAATTCGTCTAATTAGTCTATCCCGCTACCGCTTGCAAAACCCCCCACACAACAAAGTAGCGACGTTCTTAATGAACTCTCCCTGTAAACTGTTCCAGAAGTTTTGAACTAGTCCACTGGAGGCAAGCGCTAACATTCTCCAACATTTTTTTATATGATTATTAAGTGATGCAGTATGGATCTACTGTATTTTGCATTTTTAACCGACTTCCAAAAAGGAGGAGGTTATATGTTCGATGCGTATGTTTTTTTTTTTTTTTTATGTATGTCCACCGATTTCTCCGTCATTTGTGGACCGATTTTGAAAATTCTTTTTTTGTTTGAAAGGGTATGCTTCCAAATTGGTCCCATATAAATTTTATTAACTTTGCTTGGGTAGTTTTTGAGTTTGCTACAAAATACATATTTTTTTCCCACTTAGTATGTAGATGATATGATAAGTTCCTGTCACTGGTAGCAGGTATTTGAATGTGTGTGGGGTAGGTACCACAACTAAAAAGTGAAAAATAAAAACTTTTTGCAAAAAAAAACAACCGACTTCCAGAAAAAGGTGTCTTGGGTTTTGTGTTTTCGTTTTTTGCCACCGACTTCCGAAATTAAAGTTATTTTTCACTTTGTAGTGTTTTTTTTTGGAAGTCGGTTGTTTTTTTTTGCAAAAAGTTTTGTTTTGAGTTTTTCAGTAATCTAGTGTAGGTAAGAACGTGTGATCACATTACGAAAACGTTGATTACTTTGAAGTTTGTGCAGCTGCAGGCAACGTGTCGTCGCGACACAGCTGGTTTCTATTTCTATGAAATACCGTGTCGCTAACTACGGAAGGTAATATGACAAGGTCCGTACGCAAAATACTCGCTTGGACGTGGAATTGCGGATACCATTCCGATATACAATACAATAGGAAAAGGTTTTAAGTAGGAACACATAAGTATAGGTACTTATTTAGGTATGTACACAAGGCTACACATCAAGCTATACATTTCCAGTTTACACTGATCTCACATTGTATAGGATTTCCGTACCGTGCGAGGTCAGCTTATACTGGAAATGTATAGCTTGATGTGTAGCCGTGTGTACTAACGAGGAAACGCATATCTGAACACCGTAAGGACTATTTTCGCTTGCAGAGCTCGGCTGCTATATTAACGCTTACCTACAAAAAAGAAGGGTCGTGTGCACGGGATTTTGTTTTCAAATTATGATATGCATTACCGCGATATTACACACTAACTGGCATTCTAAAAAATAATGCTTTAACCAGTAAAACATCAGTAGCCCACAAATTGGGGCGTCGGACGAGGTCTTTAATTAGAACCCGGTCCTCGTATTGTGGATATCCACTTCTAACACAAGCGTTTTTGTACCAGTATAGAGGTTTGAGGAACAAAGTGTAAAGTTCACTCATCCTCTATAAAAAAGGGAGGATCCTCCGACCAGACGGGTGTTGTGCCTGGTATGGGTCTGCCTGACGATTGATGTTGGGATGTTGTATATACGCTAGTAGCGCGGTAAACTCTGCATGCGCGATGCAGGATTTTGCGTGATATCAGTGTGATGCGTAGTTCGTATGTGGAGATGTATATGGCGCCACATAGTTATTTTTCTGAGAGCATAACAGGCAATATACTTACTAGAGTAATATGCCGCCCATATAACAAGGAAGAATTGCCGAACTTAAGTGGTAGTGGGCAGAGCACATTGCACGCAGAACAGAAGGCCGATGGGGCCGAAAGGTTCTGGAGTGGCGACCGCATACTGGAAGACGTAGCGTTAGAAGGCTCCCCACAAGGTGGACTAATGACCTGGTGAAGGCCTCAGGAATCTGCTGGATGCGAGAAGAACAGAACCGGTCGAAGTGGCGGTGCTTGGGGGAGGCCTATGTCCAGAAATGGACGTCTTTTGACTGAAATGTTAGCAAGGAATCCTTGTAATGAAAAAAAACTTTCAATCGCCACCCACGACGTTATATTATGTTCTTACCTGGGAACTCTGGCGTTGTCAAAAGGTGCTGTAACCTCGTTTAATAAATCGTCAACAGACATAATGGAACAGTAGTGCTATTCTGTAACCATCTTACCGTGTTATCTTAGGTGAAGTGAGCGTGGAGTGAGCTGTCAGTTGCTAAGGATTGACACTATTGGCAGCTTACTTCACCTAAGTTATCACGGTGAGATTTTTACAGAATAACACTACAAATGACTATCTTGCACTCACTTACGTGTTTTAATGTCTATTAAAGGTATCTTCATTCTCTTACTAAGCTCCTCGTCTTCAGCATACAGCAGTCAGTTGCATGCACCTGCGTTACTCTGCCATTGCACGCCATCTTTGCCAAAGCGAGCATGATAGTCAATAAACCAAATTCATTTTTCTTCTAAATAACTACCAACTTGATGACCAGCCGACCCCACGAGGTTAACACACCTGTTGATAATCTCAGCAGGGGCTGAATTATTACATCCCTTATGTACGTATAATGCTGTTATTTTAATAAGGGACTTACTTAAGGAGAAGTTTGGAGGCTTGTTGTTTGAAGGTGAAAAGATTACGCAATGTGTACTATGTTGAGGCTCGGATGGAGTCAAGCCTATTGATTAGTGAGTCATTTTGTGAAACTGCAGAGAAAACAGTTTTGATTTTGATGCAGGGATTTTTATTATTTTTTTTTTTTTTTTGGGTGGGAAATGATCAAATAACTTCTCCCGCTCTGGGTGGAGCGTGTCAGACTCTTACTGACTAAAACCCACCCGTGTTCCTTCAGTTGCCATGTTGCCGGGGGGCCACGATTTCCCTTTCGGCCCATATTCGCAGCCCCGGCAGGCATTGGCCCTAGCGGACCCCGTCAATTCTGCTGACATCTCTTTGAGGCGCGCGTGGTTTCATTTATTACTAATTAATTTATAATCAGAATATTTGTACGCCGTTGACGGCAAGACATAGCGTTCATTTATATTATTATTATTAACATCTGTACTTTTTTGTTTACCTATGTTCTACAAATAAAAATATTTGAATTTGAATTTTTTTTTTTGAATTTGACCCGGGCTTGGTCCATATCGGACGGCGAGCTACCCATTGCTCACCGTCCGCAAGCCTGCGCCTACGGTGGCCAGAATGCAAGTATTAAAACCAAAACTGTTTTCTCAGCTGTTTTACTGGGGTAATTGCGTATTCAGACGAAATAATGTAGAATTTAATGTTTGGTGAAATGTGTCCAAGCCATGTCAAACTTGTCTATGCCAATAGTTTTTATGTTCTCTTCTTGACATTTTAATTACATATTTAGTGAGAGGAAAAAATAGTGCCATCCTTGAAGACGCGCCCCACTCTTCTTCCTAAATGCGATTTCTGTACTGTAAGCCATTAGGAAGCAGAGTGTGGCGCGTCTTCGTGGATGGCACTATCTATGAGGTCTAAAAGCTGGCTATTTTTGACGTGATAACGTCTTATAAATCGATGAACGCCGGCTGTACGCACGAAAAAGTGTCACGTTCCGCTTGAGCCGAGCGTGCAAGCGAGAGCGCGGAACAAGCGATAGAGAGGCACAATCGGCCTAAGCGTTCGACTTGTGACATTATCAAGTAAAATTATCGTCCGTAAACCGACTTTACAGACAACCAATTTTTATGTAGACAACAATACTTAAATCATCCAATTTTTCCATTTGTTTTAAAAGATAGAACTTTCATCAACAGATGCGAAAAATATACAACAAACTTGACCACAAAAACTCTCCTCTCGTATCGCTATACCTTAACAAAGGAGCTTATTAAAACAGTCATCTCACCAAGAAATTGTTTCCATAAACCTGTGGAAAGCTTTTTAAGCTCGAGGGAGAAGCTAAATTGAGTTCGGGCTGCGTTAAAAATAAAATATATGTATTGTAAGCCACATAGTTGCTGTTACTATGCACGTTTTTTTTGTTATATTGTTTTTTTTTCTCTTTTTATGGTTAGTGTTTTTATTTGTATTTTCACCCGAGCAGAGCTCGGTCACCCAAAGCTACCTAAGTTAGAATAATGACATGGCAGCATGGAATTAGTAAGCACCTACTATCAAGGCAGCATGGAATTAGTATGTACTATCATGGTAACCGACATAGCCCGAAGAATTGCCAAACTTAAGTAGCAATGGGCAGGGCACATTGCTCGCAGAACGGATGGCCGATGGGGCTGAAAGGTTTGGAGTGGCGACCGCGTACCGGAAGACGTAGCGTTGGAAGGCCTCCCACAAGATGGACCGATGACCTTGTGAAGGCCGCAGGAATCCGCTGGATGCGGAAAGCACAGAATCGGTCGAAGTGGCGGTGCTTGGAGGAGGCCTATGTTCAGCAGTGGACGTCTTTCGGCTGAAATGATGATGATGATGATGATGATCATGGCAGCATGGAATTAGTATGTACTATCTATACTATTAAATAAGCATTTTCACCCGAGCAGAGTTCGGTCGACCAGGTACTGTTCGTATAATTCGTCAAAATGTAGGGAAAATTTTTTTTTCGCTATTTCAGGTTTGGTCCCATAATAAAAGGTGTTCGTAATGATGAGTACAATAACCCCTTAAGAGGTTGTTAGTGTTTTATAAATAAACTTGTATAGCCAAAATAAGATGCGCTTGTATACTTCGACAAACAACGCAATATTAATTTCATCATTGTGTTTCCACCCATTTCTGGTAAAACCTTTACGAATCGAAAAGCGAAGGAATGGAAGGAACTTTCCAGAAGTAATTAGAACAAAACTAATTTTGGAGTCTTGAACGGTTGTCGCTGACAAAGAGTTGTAATGTTTGTTGGGTAAACTTTATCTCAAAATAATTGAGAACGCTGTCTGTCTGATACTTGACACTTTATTACTTTTGATATTGGTCACTGCTTTATGTATACTAATAATAAAGCTGAAGAGTTTGTTTGTTTTTTTTTTTGTTTGTTTGTTTGAACGCTCAAATCTCTGGACCAACCAGTCGGATTAGAAATAGTAGATTGTTATACAATCAATTCCCATACGAGGTATTTAGACGCCCGAGCGCAGCGAGGGCGGCTATAGTCCGAGTAGGAATTGATGACTTTCACCCGTGATAAACACTCTACTTTTCATTTCGAATTTAAGGAAAGTAAAAAGTTGTAGTTTTTCTAAAATATTAATTGATACTAATAACATGAGTAGTACCTATTCCATTACTTATTAGTATTTTTATAATTTTAAATATGGAACACACCGCGTCACCGCCGTGGATCGTCCCACTTAGGTATTTTTTTAATTCACACTTTTTTTTGTTTATACAATGACAAGACTGCACCATTTCTTTTTAATCTGTATTTTTCTATAAGGGGGGTATTACACCATCTTATCTACGATCACAGATCCATGATCAAAGACATAAATATATTGTAAAATAGACATAACATGGGTAATTTGTGAGCTTCGTAGATAGGTATATGATATAATATGATAGTGTATATCCCCAAGGAGGATATATCCCTAATAAATGTCTATTTTACAATTCCATTATAATTATCTTCGATCACAGATCCATAACCACAGACTCGAGAGTGTAATACCCCCTAGTACATTTTTTCGTAGCCGACTACCTAACAAAATTTTGTTCTATTTTTAAAATTCATTCCCACCCTAGAGAGGGAAGCAATTACTATGAGTCTTTTCCGCCCAAGGGTGGGGATCAGCGTCTTCCACCCGCTACTTGGATCAAACAAACACTACTTTCCGAGTATGAGAAATGAAAAATCTTTTTTCACTTGATAGCCCAATTCTTATTTATTTATTATAAGGTAGCTTCACAGCTGACAGTAAGTATAACATTATTACTATTCTAAAAATTACGCCCACAGAAAAATATGAAATACACAATTACTAATATTTATAGTGTGTATTTTTGGGCGTGTATCTGTGCGGTGTAGGTGTTGTAAATGTGTGTGAAGGTGTATGTATTTTTGTGTACGTATGACTAAACTGGCACTACTGAGTTCGCTGGGTATCGGGCGTTTGATAGAGGATATGGATAATTTCTTTTTTAGATCTAATATTGGGAATTTATCATTATACACCGTGAAATTTGAATCACAGTTTTGCTAGAACAAACGTTGTTCAGACCATGGTCTACTACCATACTACAGCATCCAATTAAAAAAAAAAAACAAAATTGGTTTTTGAAAAAACAAAAAAAAAACAAAGTTTAAAATGTCAAGATTATCGTTACTCCCTACAACACAGACACCACGCATGGGACACAGCATTGTTTACAGAGAAATGTACCTCCATAAACGAAATTTAGTAAGCAGTAGATAATCTTGACATTTTAAACTTTGTCTTTTTGTGTTTTTTCAAAAACCAATTTATATTTATTTTATTTTATTGGATGCTGTAGAATGGTAGTAGACCATGGTTTGAATAACGTTTGTTCTAGCAAAACTGTGATTCAAATTTCACGGTGTATAATGCAGTTAGACGCAAGAATGGTGACATCTTAGATAAATAATTAATGGAGGCAGATGGTACTGATAACAAAGTGGTATGTCTGATACGTCTGATTGGGATGTTAAAGTTTATTCTGCTGAGCAGTTGTGGACAGTCAAATTTATTGACTTCGTTGAATCATAAACTACAATAAAATCCAAATTTGAATCCCCAAATACGTTTAATAATGAAGAAAGTAATTTCAATTTATATTAGGTAATACATAAGGTTTTCTTGTAGCGATGTATTCTTTTACACCAGGCAGATTCCTTATCTTTTCAATAACAGCTTCGACTGCTGGGTATTTTTTCTCCAACTCAGTGTCCAAGATAAGATCGCTTGCCTCGACTATGCCGCATAGCACGAACTCTGCCCAGGATAGCTAAAAAAGATAAATTAATTAATAGTACTCGATTATGCTTAGGTTTTACGTAGATGTTCTTTGCACCACTAGCGAATTCGCGGGCCCAGTGTGGCACTGATCCTCTCACGCAAATCAAATAGACTTCGCCCTGAACGAGATGTGTCGAATTATATCGGGATGCCTTAAACCTTCTTCGCTGAACAAGCCCTACCCGTTGGCAGGTATCGCGCCACATATCGTACGAAGCGAAGTTACATGCCTACGCGCTTGAGAAATATAAAAAAAGATGCCGATTCCCGTCATCCCCTCTAGGATTCCAGGAAAAATAAAACGATGTCTCTAAATAGTACACTTTCAGAAATCATCAACATAAATTACATTAGTTCCACTATCGGTCAAGAGATGGCGCTGACCTAAAACTGCAATATTCTACACCGCGGTGTTAAAATTTTCTGACGAATATAGGCCTCGCCAATGAAAATTTTATATGATGGTACGGCGGGAAAGAACACACTGAAGCCGGAGAGCTATCGGCCGATCACTCTGCTGCCGACAGTCTCCAAGGTGTTCGAGCAACTCCTGCTGCGACACCTCCAGAAGCACATTGAGCCAAGACCGGAACAATTCGGGTTCCGGCCTGAACATAGCACGACGCTCCAGCTGTCGAGGGTACTGCACCACCTCGCAGCCGCAAGAACCAAGAAGGAATACTCGGTGGCAGTATTCCTCGACATGGAGAAGGCCTTCGACCGTGTGTGGCATGAGGGCCTAATCTTCAAACTGGCCACATCAGGCGCGCCCCGTCGCGTTGTTAAAGTGGTGTCTAGCTTTCTTTCCCACAGGACAGTCAGGGTGGTGGTCGACGGAGCGCTATCTAGCGCCCGCCCGGTGCTCGCTGGTGTGCCGCAGGGTAGCTGCGTTTCGCCTGCGTGCTACTCACGTTACACTGACGACATCCCCACTACTGCAGACGCGATGCTCGCGCTGTATGCAGACGACGCCGCGTACATCACTTCATCGCTTAATGCGAAGTACGCGGCGGTCAAAATGCAGCGCGCCCTAGACGCACTCCCCGAGTGGCTGTCAAAATGGCGGCTCTCAGTTAACGTGGGTAAGACGCAGGCGCTGATCACCGGGAATGCGCCCCTCCCACCACCCCTTAAACTACAAGGTGCCACCGTCGACTGGTCGCCCCAGGCTAAGTACCTGGGTGTGACCGTCGACCGCCGCCTCACGATGGGGCCCCATGTCCGCAAGGTCGCCGCACAGGGTAAGGTCGCCCGCAACCTCCTCAGACCCGTGCTCTCGTCCCGCATCCCGGTGTGCGTCAAGTTGAGCGTGTACAAGATGCACGTGCGCCCAGTCTTGACGTACGCCGCTCCCGCTTGGTTCGCCCTCACTAGCGAGTCGAGCCGGAAGCTGCTCCGCACGCAACAAAATCTTGCGTTGCGGACCATTGTAGACGCTCCTCGCTATGTGAGGAATGACGTCATCCAGCGGGACCTCGGGATCGAGAGCCTGGATGAGTTGGTGAGGCGACTCGCGAAGGCCATGTTCGCGCGTGCCGACGCCTCTGCCTGGCCCCATGTCAGGCAGATAGCGCCACAGCACGCGCGGCCGCCTGACGCGAAAGCCCTGCCCCGCGACCTGGTAGCGGACCCTGACCCCATCGCACCGGATTGACGCCTCGAGTAAGCAGCACCCAGGTAACACGCAGCTTACTCGAAATAATAAGACTCCACATATATGTACTCATACATCTGTTGTGTGGCGTGTTCTAAGTTAATATAGGCACGTCACATAACTAAACACAGACACCCATTACTACACATGCATCTATACACAACACGCGCGGGCGCGATGCGGGTCGCGACGCACGTATACATTGAGCGGTGTTACACTACAACACAAGCCGCTCACACATACGCGACTGCCTACCCCTCAAACCGTAAACGGCTCGATTTGTAAGCGGGGAGAGGGGGAGACTACATATTAGACCTCTAGGGCGTCGAGTCGGCATCTCTGTCGCTGGTCGTTCTCGCTGGGCCTCCCCCGGGCAACCGGGGGTCTCACCTGGCGGGGACAGACCGCCGAGATGTCGTGAAGAAAGCGGCGCTAGGAGCTAGCGTCGTGGCGCGCCTACAGAAATATTCATAGCAACCAATTACATCGACGCATTTTGCTTAACAAAATGTGGTCGTTTCTGTTAGCCGTCATAGGCAAATACAAATGAGGGTCCCATTTTGATGGGACAATGTATGGCCACCGCAGGCAAAGGGCGAAGCCCTGACCCCGCTCGCCACGCCCCCTTGAGGGGGCGTCGCGACGTCCACAATCTCTATATGATGGTACGGAACCCTCGGTGCGCGAGTCCGACTCGCTTTTGACCGGTTTTTATATATACTTGTACATATTATTATTCTAAGTCTGTAAGTTTTTAAATAGTGTAAATATTATCAAAGTTCAAATTGTCATCACAACACTTTACCTAATCAGTTGTTTGCACATAGTGACCGAAAGCAACGCACCAGATAAAAAAGTGCAAAGTTAAATGACATGATATTATTTTCTACAATAACACCAGTGACTCGTCATTTTGAAGAGCATTCATAACAAGATATGAATTCCTCAAACAGGTCAAGTTCATGACCTTGTGATTAAGAGACATCGAATTTTCAATTGCTCATTGTACTTGCAATTTCAATAACATAAATAACTCTATTTTTAGTGAGGATCATGATCAGCAGATAAAATATTTATAGTCATCCTATTTTTAATATCCGATTTATAAGGTCATGGGGTGATATATTGCTAAAATCAACAAACGAATAGAATAATAGCTGCTGAGTGGAATGGAAATGATAAGTTATCGTTAATGCAAAGCAAACTACCATGAACAACGATGAGCCATGCCGAAGATTTTGGGGGGGTCACCATGGGTGCCGAGGAATATTTTTGTGCATATATCTCCAACTCCAAATTACTTTTTCTATTCAGGGACGCAGTTTTTACATGCGGGGGGGGGGGGGGGGGTAGTTGCGGGCAAATTAGTCGCAGTAGCAACGCTTTTTTATAGAAAGTAGGTATTACAACAGTAGATTATGAGAAGTGAGAAGAGCAAGCAAAGCTAGCGTGACAATTTAAACAACCAGCCTTGGATAGGTTAGATTGTGTTAGATATTTTGAACTGAATGCAGAATGCAAGAGCGAGCGAAGTGAGCTCGAAAATTTTGCACACACTCGGATAGGTTAGATTTTCTTTTGATTATTCAAAAGAACTAGGAATTAGTTGCTATGTCGACTTATGAAGAAAAGCTCAAGAATTAAGAGAACGTAAAAGGCAAGAGCGAGCGAAGCGAGCCTGAAAATGTAACCCGTGGCTGTAGTACAGTTTTAAAAGTTAGTAATACAAGTACATCATTCAGGCTGCCGACAGCGTGAAAAATTTTGGGGGGAGTCATGACCCCCAGGACCCCCCCCTCGGACCGCGCCTGCCATCATTATATTCAATTTATTTATTCTTCTGGGGTATTTTTTGCGCCACTTCTTCTTCCCAGCTAAAGCACTAGGAAGTGGTGAAGGGTGGGCGTTTTGTTAGACTGTCTTATGAAATTTTGATGATCGAAAACTACTGATTCTCAGCCTAGTTTGAATAAATTACTTTGGAATTTGAATTGTTACAGTGCAAGAAAGAGATGGAGCTACTCGATATGAATAGCATCATCAATAATGCCTTCAACACTTCTTAGTAAACATAAAGATATGGTCCTATCTTCATTCTCCTGTCCTTATTAAAACTTATTTGGGATCGGTGCATCATTTCTTTTTCTTCACCCTCTTTTCAGCCATATTATCTCACACAGTCCATCCATCACAGTCCATCCATCCATCCATGTGGCTTCACAGTCCATCCATCCATCCATGTGGCTTCCCTGGTACCTCATTAACGACATAAATAAGTAAGAGTCTATTAACTGCTCCCAAATTACGATGTTTATTTTAATCTTTAATTTTTATTTTTTACATTCGTCCTTTACATATTTATACTATTATTACGATTTCATTTCAACTCTTTGTTTGTGACTTTTGTGGACATGATAATTATTCAGATTGATTACAACTGTAATAGCAATCATATAATTGCGTCTTATTAAAATAGGTTTTTACTTTTATTAATTTATTTATTTTTTGTATAGATTCTTTTCTGTTTTGTGAATGTGAGAGCGCTGTAGGTTTAGTGAATTGTAGACCTGTAGACCATTTTCTATTTTGTTAAGTAATTAGTACTTATTGAAAGACCTACACTGTCCTCCCATACCTAGTAACACTGTTATTTGAAAGTATTGTAAAAGCCAATTATTTTTAAAAGAGTAAACGTGGAGTTTCTTGCCGGCTCTTCTCCATAGGAAACGACTAATTGGAACCGTGCACCTAGCTTCTGACGTTTCATAAGTGCCCATGTAGGTTTATGTGAAATAAAATATTTTTAATTTTGAATCGTTTCTCTGGTCTTCCCCTACTCTTACAGCCACATTCATACTCAAAACTTTCCTCAAGACATTTTCTTCTTTTCTTCATTCCTCCGCATCACATGCCCATACCATGTCGTCCAACGTTTCAGTCACCGGAGCCACTTTCAGACTTCTTTTTAGGTACTCACATGGTCTAATCCAACGCTCGGCAACAGGTGGACTGAAGTCCATATCCGGAACGCGAAAAGTTGGAACTTGGACCGCCAAATATTGTTATATAACTAATCATATTTTACATTTTTTTTTCGTTTATTTTAATTGTATTTGACATTTTACCTTAATTTGATATCTGTGACCTTCATAATATGTACCTATTTTAATTGCATTGACATTTTATTATATTGGTTGTTGTTCTATTGTGTGTTGCAGTATAGTGAAATTTTATTTTATGGAATATGGGTTATGCCTGAATTAAATGAATTTAATTCAATTTATTTTATTTGACGGACTCCACCTTGAAGACACTCTTCGCTTTAGAATAGCTGTTTCCCGCGTGAACCAAGCTATAAAAAAATGGCCTTTTGTGTTTTTTAATAATGATCTCTATCTTGTACATAAATTATTCAAAATAAAAAAAAATCAACTAGAAAGTATTATGAGTACCTATTTTTTTATGGACCTCGATAAAGAATTTCAACAGTGTCTGGACCCGACTTAAAATTACTTGCCGACCCCTGGTCTAATCCTTTGCCAGAAAACAACACTTCTTAACGTGCTACGAAGAACATGGCAACATTTATTCTCATTACAAAACATTCCGTTAATTAGGTAAGTATACGTGTTGGAGCATCCGACGTACTTTATTAACCTAATTAAACTGGGAGTTTCAAACAATTATCAGTTAACAGGGCTGTCGAAACAATAAACTGTTCGACGTTAAGTTCGTGATTAACTGTCACTTCCAATTTTCTAACTACAGAATTTTGGGAGATAAAAAGTAGCGAGGACCCAAAGGTTATACATGTCACCGTAAGATTGTGAGAACCGTAAGTTTAAAATCTATCGGTATTATTTTCATTTCATTATAAACTGTCAGAAAATTGTGAACTGGGTGAAATGGGTTACGTTAGATTAGAACTGTGACCAACCGCGCGAGCCGAGCGAGCGAGCGAAGCGAGCGGTGCCGCGGTAGCGGCCGGCGAGCGCTACTTCCAAGTTGCTCGCAGCCACGCAGGCTATTTAATATTAGGGCAAGGTGCATTACGTTGCAAACAAGTTGGTTACCAGTTCACAATTTATCAGTTTTTCATGGATACATTATAAACTATCGAAAAATGATGCGTTAAATTGTAAATAATTTGTCACAGTTCACATTTTTTCGACAGTTTATAATCAAACGGAAATAATACCGATCGATTATAAACTAACAAAGTTCATAATTATACGGTGACATATATATCGCAGGGATATTGTCAAACTAGCGATATTATAATTTCACTAGTGAAATTATAATTGCACGAAACTTTGTCAACTGCCTCCATTTCTCACAATTTAACGGACCTTTTTTTAGTGTTATTGTAATTTCACGGGAACGCTGTAGTGATTTTATAATAACCCTAGGTATATTATGAGTCAAGTTTGTAGTGGGAACTTCGTGCGTTTTGATTGGTCAACTCTTCTTCATCCGCCATTTGCAAAAAACAGTTGTAAACATTGGAGCGTGCTCGCAAATTTTCGTCTATTTTTACATACGTACACATCATACTTTCTGATGTAAACTAACACAATGATATTGACTTATGGTAAAAGAAAATATTATGCGAAATCTAGGACATAATTTTATTATATTGTCGCCAACAAACAGTAAGTAGAAAAAACAACTTGTACTGAATTGTGTCATGGGCTAAATCTACCACAATGTGGATCCCAGAATACGTCCGGCGGGACGAGCTTAAAGTCTCCAGACAAGATTAGCCCACACTAGCTTAAGACAGAGAGGAGTGGAAAGGAGAAAGGAAAGCCTTTGCCCGGCAGTGGGACAACATAGGCTAAAATAAATAATATGAAATATACTGAATTTGTTAATCAATCCAACGAGGATTGATCACTTTAATACGCTTCTTTTTCTTTGAAATGGAATTTATAACAAGATTAGATTAGAAGAGATTTGATTGAAGCTTGCTAATGAAAGGGATATGTATCATGGATTGTTTAGTTTTGTCACAGGTTGCCTTTCGACCTCTTTGCTCTTAATGTTAACCTAACAATGTTAAATTATAAGGCTGATTTCATAGTTGTCCGGGAAACCCGTACGGGCCGTCCGTACACGGTAGACCTGGACGGGTAGCGCCCGCAGTGCACTGAAATGAGGGAGTAGAAGAACGTCTATAAAAACATCTATGAGTGGCGTTGTACGGGCTCTACCCCGAGCGGGTCGCATACGGACCAATCTGCGTCGCTGTGAAACAATGTTCTAACGCCTCCGTTCCGAGAACAAGTACGGTTGGCCCGTACGGGTCTTCCGGACAGCTGTGAAACCAGCCTAAGCCTTCCATTGCATAAAGATTAAAATATCTTCAAATTGTTACCTTTCCACTGAAATATCCACCATTCTCATTCAAATGCTTTTCCAATCTTGAAAAGAAAAAGTCAATGGTTTCTTCAAACATTTCCTCCTTCAATTTTTTCTTCTTTTCAGGATCTTTTTCTTTCCTGTAAGCCATAACCTCTGAAAAATAAATAACATTTGGTATGAACTCCTACTTTCTTAGATCGCCATTACATATCGACGCCATAGGGCAGTTAAAATCAAAGATATGAGCCAATTTGAGGTAATTTTTTTTTTCGTAATGGCATATTTTCTGTCTACGGTCTCAGGACAACAACAGATAAGATTGAAATTCTTATTTGTTCACAGGAATATAAGATAAGATAAGTTAATTTATTTGTCCAAAACATGAGTATACACACACATAATGGCATGCAAGATGTTACATTAAATTCAATCACAGTCATCAAATACTACCGTTTTATTGACTGATCCATCAGTCGCCTTTTTCCTCATTCAAGAGGACTTTTATTCAGGGTCGATCATGAAAAATAAATATTGTAAGGGATTTCTTCGTTACAAAATTAATGACCCAACAGGTTTTATTTGTCTCGATAAGAGAGAGATCTTGTTCTCAAAACACAACTTACGGAACCAGAAATCGTAGATGGTGTGTACGGCACTTTCCACAACGGCTTGCCACCAAGGATCCAGGGGTATTAGGTCTGTGTTCCTTGCCACATACTTAGCAATGGCTATGGATTGATGTAGCACACGTTCACCTTCTTCGTAAAGAGGAAGCTGGCCGAATGGAAGTTCTGTAATTTGAAATATTTGTACAAATTTTTTAGGTCTCTGACATACCAGATTGAAAGATTTTTGTTATAGAATTGAGCAGTAGAAGCTATTCAAGGCAGTCAGCAAATAGAAATATTTTTTTTATAAACAAAGAGATTCAAGATGCAAGCATGATAGTATTTAAGGTTTTTTTACGTTAGAGGATTTTTTCTGGCTATTATGTATTTCTGTTTACTTGACTGAACCATGTATTGTATGATGGACATGATAATTTTTTAACAAAAAAGGTTTGTTCATCATTCATCATCATTTCAACCGAAAGACCGAAGCACCGCCACTTCAACTGGTTCTGTGCTTCTCGCAGCGGATTCCTGCGGCCTTCACAATGCCTTCGGTCCACCTTGTGGGAGGCCTTCCAACGCTACATCTTCTGGTACGCGATTGCCATTCCAGAACCTTTCGGCTCCATCGGCCATCTGTTCTAATAGTTATGAGTCTATAATACCTCAAATTGCTTATCCATTTTAGGTAAATACGTGCCCACTCCTATCAACTTAGCTACAAACAACAACAAAAAAAAGGTCACCATAATTGCTGACCATCTGTGGATCTAAACAAACGATAAGAAATCTCGGCAAAATGTCAAACATGCGTGTTGTTTATATTCTTATCTAACACGATGAATACTGCATCTGTGCATCTTGCTCGCACATGATGGTGTGAATTTGGTTAACAAAGACCACAGTTAACTATTCTTCAGTTACTATACAATCGAAAATATTTATTCGCCTGATAACCAGCTAGATAATTTTATACGTTTGATAACTATTCAACGATTTAACGGAGGATTGAAAAATCGGCCCTTAATCTGTTTAAGAGTTTTATTACTCAATCTATTTTATAACAATAAACTAATTTCTTTCTTTCAATATGAAGGTTACAAGATCTACAAGAAACCTGAAACGGATAACAGCGAGGCTTCTGACGAAGACATAGAAACAGCTAAATGTAACACATCACAGTAGCGATATAGAAAAGAGCCGAGAAAGCAGCGTAACCTCGTCAAAAGATTCACCGGTGAAGATGGACCTGAACTCGTCTAAAATCACCGTCTCTCCACTATTCCATTGCCTACTCAAGGATGCATATCGGGTAGGCTCGGAAATACTTTCTTATCCTAAGGGCACGTCTTCCCTACCATTACCGCGCCCCCCGGTCTACTCCTTGATATGCAATGGCCTCTGTAGTCCCATGAAACATGAGGCTTCAGGGGCTAGTGCAAATCTTGGGGTTCATTCGATTTATCGAGTCTAGTTAAACCATGCTGAGATCGGTGCATTTCATTAATTAATTCATTCAATCAATTTTCTAATAATAAACTCATTTCTTTATTGCATAATATATTGCTTTCATTTCTATACTCCACCATCACAACACGAAGAACAATACACACAATCAGGAACATAGAAAAATGCGCAGCAGCGGAAACAAAAACGTACAAAACCGAAATGAACTTTCGTAAAATTTGACACCATTAGAAGTACGAGCACGTTTTGGGTTGTTTCAAACATTTCTGTGGGGTTTTATTTTGATAAGTTTCACACAGCTCATTCTAATGACGCAAAGAGGCGCAGTGAACAAAATAGAAATGTATTTTTAGGTTTTGTTGGCAATTTACCTACTACTTGTTATTGAGCGGATTAGATAGAAATGCAATATCAAGAGCACATTAACAACACACAACAAAATACAATAGACGTGGATATATTTAGTAACTTGTTCCGCTTAGCTATTTCTAAAGAGCCATAAAAAACTCCTGAAAGAAATCGACACGTGTTTCACCTCTCAACGAGGCATCCTCAGGATGACGATGGACTTGTTGCGAACTCGAACACGGTGTGTTGCCACACCGAGCGCTGAGTGTACTAGCTAAGCGGAACTAGTTACTAAATATATCTACGTCTATTGTATTTTATAATGGATTTCCGCAAGGTCACGCCTGAATCAATTAATTACCACACAACAAATATAACATTAACTTTAGCAACAATAAATCAAAATTTTCACCATATATTTGGCAAGACAAAACCTAGGAACTTAGGAGATGATTAAGTTACAACTAGCTTTGGCAGATGATCACTATCATTGGCAAATTATAAAGAAAACGATGATGTTGTTAATGAGTGGAGGAGTGAAAGTGTGCTGAAGTCTGTTTCCCCATAATTATAAACTGAAAATCTTCAAATCATTAATGAAATTTTTCTAGGAAAACGTGCTCCATTTTTGACTCGACAGACAGACAACAGACAATCATGCCGATTCCCTTGTTCACAAACTAAACGAAATTTAAGTTTAGTGCATCTTTTTCTTTCTATTTCATTAAGAAAAGGACAGAAGATAAATTTTAGTTTAGTCCTGTCAAATTAATTCGCGCCTATCCCTACTCCTAACAAGTTTAGACATGATTAAAAACTTGCCCACTAAAATTACGTCAATTTACATCAAGCGCTGATTAATTTGACAGACTAAACTGAAATTTATCTTCTGTCCTTTTCTTAATGAAATAGAAAGAAAAAGATGCACTGAACTTAAATTTAGTTTAGTTTGTGAACAAGGGAATCGGCACCATTCGCTAGATTATTCAATAAAACATTTAAAAAAAAACTTACTCTCTTTAATTTCAGGTTTAGGCCAGCTCTCGCGATCATGTCTAATATCTTCAAATTCTTGTTTAGTGTAATGAAGAATATACCTTATCGGCTCACCAAGAGCGTTCAAATTGAAATAATGGAGTTTCTTCGCCATTTTGAACGAGTTGACACTGTGTAGGTATGCCAGCAATGACTTTCGCCGACTGTGTAACTGTTTTTATATTTGCCAAATTATCAGTAGCTGGTACCTATCTGCTTGCATTACTCATGTTATAGATAAAAAAAAATTGGTTGTCTGTAGTCGGTTTACGGACGATAATTTTACGTGATAACGTCACAAGCCGAACGCTTAGGCCGATCGTGCCTCTCTATCGCTTGTTCTGCGCTCTCCCTTGCACGCTCGGTTCAGACAGAACGTGACACTTTTTCGTGCGTGCAGCTGGCGCTCATCGATTTATAAGGCGTTATCACGTCAAAAAATATCAATGTCAATGTCAAAGGTACAAACAATTAAAAATCCGACTGTGACACTGGGCGAAGATATCCAAAATTCAAGATATTTTATCTTAATAACAAAAAAACTTCGTGCTTTGAACTAAATTTTGCATCGTGACATTCGACTACCTACCAACATCTGCCTAGCCTGTTCTCAACTATGTTGGGGTTGGCTTCCAGTCTAACCGGATGCATCTGAATACCAGTATTTTATATGGAGTGACTGCCTATCTGACCTCCACAACCTAGTTACTAGGTAACACGATACCCCTTGGTAAGACTGGTTGTCAGACTTTTGGGCTTCTAACTACCCGTAACGACTGTCAAAGATCTATCTACAAATGATAGCCGAGACCAACGGCTTAACATAACGTACCGTACTGGCGTACCGTATTAAATAAATAAAAATAAAATAAAAAGACTTTTATTTCTTGCATTATAAAATCCAGCTTAATAATAGATTAAAAAAGTTGTTTGGAAAATAAAATTAATACATGCTAGTTTTTACAATCTATATCTTGATACTATTGTTAATTGCAAGAACCCCTCCTCAGGTGAAGGTGAAGGCCTCCTCTAAAGAAATCCATTTATCTCTGTGTTGCGCTATTTGTGGCCAGCAGGGGCCAGCGATTTTTACTATTTCGTCTTCCCATCTCATATAAGGTCTGCCTCTGAGGCGCTTACCCTGTGGGCCCTTCCATTTAGTTACCCTGCCGGTCCACCTCTCGTCTGTTAGCCTCGCTACGTGCCCTGCCTACTTCCACTTTAGTTTTAACCAACAGCTTAACATAACGTACCGTACCGGCGTACCGTATTATCACTGTGATAACAAACAATTATTATTATCAGTAATCTGTTATCATAATAAAAATAATAAAAAACATAGTTATCTGTTTTATTTTTTTCTTAGTTCGCTAGTATTGTCTCCTATGATCTCATTTGCATAAACAAACTGAATTTGTTTGACCCAGACCTTTTATTCGGGAATTGGGATGAAGACTAAAAAAAATATATTTAACCGTCAAGTAGATTATGAAAAAATAACGTACCTACACGTATTTTTACTTGTTTTACGTTATCAAAAGATTACGGCGATACATTGAGTTAAAATGTGCCAACACGTCACGAGCATGTAGATTTTTACTTGTGACGTAGCGACCTCCACTCCTGCGTTTTATCTAAGTAATTTTTATTAATATGATAAAAAAAAAATACTGAGATGGTTTGGGCATGTTGAGAGGATGAATGAAAGGCGACTAACAAAATGTATTTACAAGGCTGATGTAAAGGGAAAGGCCGGTCGGGGTCGCCCTTTTTTTTTTTTTTTTTTTTTTGGGTGGGAAATTATCAAATAACTTCTCCCGCTCTGGGTGGAGCGGGAGGGCATGTCAGACTCTTACTGACTAAAACCCACCCGTGTTCCTTCGGTTGCCCTGTTGCCGGGGGCCACGATTTCCCTATCGGTTTTCTTCGAACCCCCGGCAGGCATTGGCCCTAACGGACCCCGTCAATTCTGCTGACATCTCTTTGAGGCGCGCGTGGAACACAACGCGCCGTCGACCCGGGCTTGGTCCTTATCGGACGGCGAGCTACCCATTGCTCACCGTCCGCAAGCCCGCGCCTACGGTGGCCGGAAATCGGCTCGCGATTCCCGCCCCGGGCGTCTCCTCCTGCGGCGGTTGGGGGCGTGAGGGCGCGAAATTTGCCTCTCCCTCACGCGTTCCGCCTCCTCCTTCGCGAGCATTACCGCTTCGCAGAAGGAGGTGACGGCCTGCCATTTCCTCTCGCTCCGGACCATGGCCTGAACCAGGGCCGGACGCGAGAGATCACCGCCGCCGATCGCCTCCACGAGGACACGGCGTTGCTCCGCCCAAGCCGGGCAGACCTCCACCGTATGCTCCACCGTGTCCTCAGGCCGATCTACACAATGGTGACACCCGGGTGTTTCCTCCCGCCTTATCCTGAACAGGTACCTCCCGAAGCACCCGTGTCCGGTGAGGACCTGCGTCAGGCGGAAGGTGAGGACGCCGTGACGCCTCTCAAGCCACTCCTCAAAGAGGGGTCTTATCGCCGCAATTGTGGCGTGCCCAGCGCGGGGTTGCGGTCGCCCTAGGAGGACATATACCGACCTTATTGGTGGTGTTCTTCAGAAATGCCAGGTGCGTAGTACTCGCAACCGCTGTGCGTGTCTGACCAGATGTATGAACGTAAACGAGGCAAAAGGAGTATGTAAGGATCGTAGCAGGTGGCGTTCTGTAGTTTCTGCCGACCCCCATGGGAAGAAGGCGTGAGTTTATGTATGTAGAAAAAAATACAAGTCTAATATTTTTTATTAGCTGACTAACGGACTAAATAGGTTTTTTTTTTGACCCAGGGGTCGTCCCTATTACATTATAGACTGATCGGTAATATTTTAAGCTAGCGACCCACCCCTGCTTTGTACCATATTTTTTTATTATTTTTTTGTTTAATATGAATGTATTACGCACATAAACCTTTCGGAACAAATTCTCTTAAATATTGTGAAACTGTATAAAAATAAAAGAAATAAATAAAATCGAAGCAAAGGGACTTTATTTTATATTAGCTTCCGCCAGCGACTTCGCCCGGGTGATATCTCCATAAATAAATAGCCTATGTTACTCAGTGATAATATAGCATTCAACTGGTGAAATGATTTTTAAAATCGATCCATTCATTTTTGCGTTTATTCATTACAAACAAAAAATATTTTCTTTTTGCAATATTATAATCTAGATCTACTATTGATCGATATTAATTAATTTCAGCCGAATGATTTTGATGAATTTAATGAGCTATTTGGGAGGCCTATGTCTAGCAGTGGATCTGCTGGAGATAGGCCTCCCCAAATGCTTAGACACAACTGTTTATTTATTGATATAGTGAGCTTCTATAAGCGCGTTGACACGCCAATATAGAAGTACTTAACTGTAGTTTAAATAATAGGTCCTGAATATAAATTAGATATTATTTAATCATACAACACATTATTTTATCTCGCTGTTAATTGTTACTTTAAAAATTACAATACAATCCAAATTCAAAATCCCAAATACGTTTAGTAAGAAAGAAGAAAATAATTTCAATTTATATTTGGTAATACATAAGGTTTTCTTGTAGCGATGTATTCTTTTACACCAGGCAGATTCCTTATCTTTTCAGTAACAGCTTCGACTGCTGGGTATTTTTTCTCCAATTCAATGTCCAAAATGAGATTGCTTGCCTCGACTATACCACATAGCACGAACTCTGCCCAGGATAGCTGAAAAAGATAAATGAATTAATATTTCTTGATTACTGTCAGGAGCGCAGTGCTCTGTGGTAACGGCCGTGACTTACAAGTTTTAGGTCATAGATTCGAACCCAGACAGCCATTTAACTTTGTGTAAATTACTTCATCACCGCTGCTCTCAAAACGGTGAAGGAAAACATTGTGGGGAAACCAGCATGTCCTAGAACCAAAAATTCGAAGCCATGTGACATCTACCAACTCACACTGGGCCCGCATAGTGGATTACGGCCCACTCCCTCTCACCGAAAGGAGGCCTGTGTCCCAGCAGTGGAAACATTATACGCTGATTACTGTGCTTGATTATACATTAGTGTTAAGGTAGCCACACACGTAACTGCAAGCATGACAAGACTAAATGAACAGTCGTTTTCTGGATATCCTGACTGCAGCATCAGCTCATCGTGTTTCCACCATTACATTGTATGTAGAATTAAATACTGATCAAAATTAATTCAAACACGACATAACTGCTATTATTATTTTTCAAGAGTGTACTAGTGTTCTGGATATCCTGGCTGCAGCATCAGAGCAAGAATCCCATAATCTTGCATAGTTATATAGCATACGTGGGTGTTTCAAATTTAAGGTCACACACATGTTTGAAAGTAAAGTAAATACCCATTATACGTATAAGATCTCTACCGCAGCAAACACAAATGAGCTGATGACCTTGAAACGGCTGAATCGATTTTGATAAAACATGTCTAAGAACCATCGCTAGAAAACTTGCTATCAAATAAAAAAACCGCATTCAAATCGGTTCACCCGTTTAAGAGCTACGGTGCCACAGACACACACATAGCGGTCAAACTTATAACACCCCTCTTTTTGTTACGTCGGGAGTTAAAAATTAACTCTGTGACGCTGACTTATGGTAAAAGAAAATATTATGCGAAATCCCGGACATGGGTCATTGTTTTTTTTCTCATTTAGTTTTAATCATGGTTTGGCAGTTTGAGTATTTATGCGGCATACACAACTGTCCTTTCTTTGGTATTATTCGTCGAATAATTGAGCTCCTTATGTTCTGAGTTGAGCTGTACGATTACTAACAAATGTGTGCACTGACTAGCCACGTCCCCACTGGTTCTTTCCTCAAAATACCATTTCAGACACCAATCTACATCATAGACCAAGACTATGGACTTTAAAAGAGAGAGAGAGAGAGTTAGTTTCGGCCTTTCTTCTCAGAGTAGCCTGATAGGAAACGCCGACCGCATCTAGTTTTTTTTTTAGTTATGATTGACGTGTAAAAGTGTTTGTCCAAACCAATTTACAGAAATAAGATCATTTCATGATGTACTAACCTGCTTCGCACGATTTTTACGACTTGACACAACATCGAGATTTCTTCATTATAAGATAAGATTAGATGTGATGTGTGTCTTTTTGTGTGGTTAGTGACTAACCTGGTGTCAGAGTTATAAAGCCGCCCATGGGCTTCTGACTTCACATGCCGTCGAGAAATATCTCTCAGCCGGTTTTCTCACGATGTTTTCCTTCACCGTTTTTGAAGCAAGTAATAATCAGACAATACGCACATGAATACGAAAATTCAGATGTGCGTATCTTGGGTTTGAACTCGAGATCTATGAGTTTGCAGTCTGGCGGTCACACCACTAGGCTATCACTGCTCATTACACATAAACCTTCTGGAATAAATCCTCTAAATGATGATGAAAATCGCATTGCGTAGTTTAAAAGAACAAAGCGGTCATACACACTGACATGAAAAGAGACTTTAATCCTAATCCTAACTTAATATTATAAATGTGTGAGTTAATTCAATCCTAATCCTTTTTTTTTTGGGTGGAAAATTATCAAATAACTTCTCCCGCTCTGGGTGGTGCGGGAGGGCGTGTCAGTCTCTTACTGACTAAAACCCACCCGTGTTCCTTCGGTTGCCCTGTTGCCGGGGGCCACGATGTCCCTTATTCGCAGCCCCGGCAGGCATTGGCCCTAGCGAACCCCGTCAATTCTGCTGACATCTCTTTGAGGCGCGCGTGGAACACAACGCGCCGTCGACCCGGGCTTGGTACTTATCGGACGGTGAGCTACCCATTGCTCATTGTCCGCAAGCGCGCGCCTACGGTGGCCGGAAATCGGCTCACAATTCCCGCCCCGGGCGTCTCCTCCTGCGGCGGTTAGGGGCGTGAAGGCGCGAAATTTGCCTCTCCCTCACGCATTCCGCCTCCTCCTTCGCGAGCATTACCGCTTCGCAGAAGGAGGTGACGGCCTGCCATTTCCTCTCGCTCCGTACCATGGCCTGAACCAGGGCCGGACGCGAGAGATCACCGCCGCCGATCGCCTCCACGAGGACACGGCGATGCTCCGCCCAAGCCGGGTAGACCTCCACCGTATGCTCCACCGTGTCCTTCAATCCTAATCCTAACTTAATATTATAAACGCGAAAGGAAGTTTATTTGGTACACCAAAACTTGGATTAGGACATAGGATACTTTTTATCTACGTAGGTAGTACGTTCCCGTGGGACAATTTCTGACCTCCAAACGGGCGAAGCTGCGAGAAAAAGCTAATTTATAATTTGTATTGATGAGTAGATTGTCGCCAACCAAAAATATATAAAAAACCGGTCAAGTGCGTGTCGGACCACGCACAATGAAGGGTTCCGTAGTTGGGATGAATTTATCCCAAAAACAAACTTAACTTTGTAGTTGAAAAATATGTTCTCCCATACGAAATGTATGCAAAACATGTTTTTGCAACTGCAAAGTTAAGTTGGTCAATTATTACTCGTTAACTTGTAGAGCCTACTTAGCTGTGATAATTTTCCTTTTAATTTCGTTATATAAACTACTGCTGTGATTTTTTTCACATATCCAAAACCAACCATTTAGCTGTCAGGGGGGGGACACACTTGACTCTAACAAAAATTAGCACTTTAAAGCTTAATATTTCGCAAACTAATCCCTGAATCCAAAAATAGTTTTTACACACTCACAATGTTTTTGAAGGACCTTTCCAATGATACTCCACAACATGGTTAAAAAAAAAAAAATAACATCACCACTTTACGTGTAAGAGAGGTACCCCGAAAAAAAAAAATTTGTTTTCCCACTTTGTCGGCGTAATTAATATGTATACCTATGCCAAATTACAGCTTTCTAGTACTAAGGGTCTCGGAGCTAGACCGCGGACAGACAGACAGACAGACGGACATGACGAAACTATAAGGGTTCCTTGTTTACTATGGAACCCTAAAAAAGGTGTAATGAATTTGATCAATCCAACGAGAATTGATCAGCTCAATACGTACTCTTCTTTTTTTATGGTATTATAACAAGATTACATGATTGAAGCCATGAGATGTATCATGGTTTGTTTAGATTGGTCACAGATTGCCTTTCAGCTTCTTTGCCCCTAATTCTAGCACATTTTTTAATTATCATTCCATTGCATAGTGATTCAATCTTTAAATAGTTACCTTTCCAATGAAATATCCACCATTCTCATTCAAATGCTTTTCAAATCTCGAAAAGTAAAAGTCAATGGTTTCTTCAAGCATTTCCTCCTTCAATTTTTTCTTCTTTTCAGGATCTTTTTCTCTCCTGTAAACCATAAGCTCTGAAAAAGAAATAACATTTGGTATGAACTCCTACTTTCTTAGATCGCCATTACATATCGACGCCATAGGGCAGTTAAAATCAAAGATATGAGCCAATTTAACGTACAGTACAAATATGTTCTTAATGTCCCTCGGCAAACCTCGTGTTTCGTCAGTCGTTGGATTTTTATCAATTGCTCTTTGCTCTTGGTGCAGACCGGACGCTCTCCATCGATTTGGAAGTATATAGATTTGTTAATACTCTTATAACTTATTATAATTTATTTATTTAAAATATAGTAGGAAAGCTGCTAAAGTCGCAGGCACGACAGATAGGAAAATAGTTTTACAGCTCTATATAGTTCACACGAAAATCAAAACAAACCAACAATAAAGTACTTGGTTCTGAATTCAAATTATTATACAAGATAAATCTAATAATTTATGGACATGGAAATTTGCATTCGTTTGTATTCGGAAATGCGATGATTCCCGAGGGACACAAAAAAATAGAAATACTGTAATTCCTATTACGTATTGGCGTAATTTTTTTGCTGTCTGCGGTCTCAGGGATACCACTATCAACTGATTGACAAACAACAGAAAGGATTGACATTCTTATTTGTACACAGGAAGATAATATAAGATTAGATAATATTATTTATTTGTCTAAAACATGAGTATGCACACACATGGCATGCAAGATGTTACATTAAATTCAATCACAGTCAGCAGATACTATCGTTTTACTGACTGATTCATCAGTCGCCTTTTTCTTTATTCAAGAGGACTTTCATTCATGGTTTATTAAATCTAGATGATTTACTAATCTTTCCGATTTTTTTTTGTTCGAATTTCATATTACCGAAAACTATTGACCGACGTCTTTTTTGCTATATGTATTATTTGACATATTTTTAGATCATCGAAGTATCATTGTGTCATAGGTATTGTTTTACCGAACTATATTTTGCCAATTTACAAAATAACTTTTTGCTATTGGCCGAAGCCTCTTATGAACTTTTTTTATTTGCCATATTTTCACCACACCGAAACAACATTTTTCGGAATATTATTTGGTCACAAATATATAGCTGGTTACTTGGTAGCATTTTCAATATTAAATTAAAATAGTGTCATAAAAAGTAAATATGTTGTGCTACAAAATTTTTGTGACAGAAACGAATCGCTGCAAAACCGACTTCACGCAGTCTTGTTTGCCTTACCCTTAGAGTTTAATTTAAGCCCGCGTAGGCGCGGAGGGGTGGCGTGGCTCGCGAGCTGAAGAGCAGGTGGTTTGAAGGCCCGCCGCCACGACCGCGGCTGAGGCGGCGCAGCCAAAGCTGCGGTGGTGAGCGTTAAAACCATCTGCGACGATAAGCTTGCTTGGGGCCAAACCCCGCAGCGCCGGAGCCGTGACAGAAACAATGCTTGCTGCATGTTGCATGCCTGCTTGCATGTTACATGCTTGTTTGCACGCTGCATGCTTGCTTGCACGCTGCATGCCTGCTTGCATGCTTGAAGGAAGTATCCTTGTTTGCATGCTTCTTACTGGGACCACTTAAAACCACTTCTTACAGGGACCACTTAAAACCACTTTTGTTCAAATTCGGTCAAATATGTTTCGAACTTATGATAGGTAACCCTCCTAATGTTTTGTTTCGTTTTGGTATTGTTCGTCGAGTCATTAAGCTCCTTAAGCTCTGAGTCTTACTCTCTGTCTTTAGTTCTAAGTTGTGACTCTTAAGAGTCATGATAATAAAAAAAAAATAGTAGTTGTATTTCCACGAAACGGCACGGGAGGGCAAACAAAAAGACACAAACATCAGAGGTGTCGCTGCACTATCTTTCACGGAGACAACATGGCTTGTCTGCGCCGCAGTGGCGCAACTCGGTGCCACTAGTAAATCTTTGTACAAGCAGGTGTAGATCGTGATGCAATATTTTAAGGGAGTTTTTTGTTACCTATGAATTAATGACCCAGCAGGCTTTATTTGCCATCGTCTCACTAAGAGAGAGATCTTATACTGAAAACACAACTTACTTGACCAGTAATCGTAGATAGTGTATACGGCAGCTTCCACAACGGCTTGCCTCCAAGGATCCAGGGGTATTAGGTCTGTGTTCCTTGCCACATACTTAGCGATGGCTATGGATTGATGTAGCACACGGTCACCTTCTTCGTAAAGAGGAAACTGGCCGTATGGAAGTTCTGTAATTTGAAATGGATTAATTTTATGTTCATTTACACGCCAATAAGATCTAGTTTTGAAATTGTGTAGCTATTGAAGGCTGACAGCAGATAGAAATTCAAGATACTATGAACTTTCTATTAAGTTTTTGCTTTTATAATATGATAGTATTTAATGTTTTTTTTTACGTTAAGTGACATTTTTCTGGCAATTATGTGTTTCTGTTTACTTGACACACAAACATTTATCGTATGGTGGACATGTGTTGAGAAATTATTCTCAATGGAAAAAAAAACTCATTTAAAGTTGGAGTTATATTCATAATTCATCATCATTTCAGCCGAAAGACGTCCACTGCTGGGCATAGGCCTCCCCCAAGCAACACACAGAACCAGTCGAAGTGGCGGTCCTTGATGAGCTTCGACTGGTTCGGCGCTTCTCACATCCACCGGATTCCTGCGGCCTTCACAATGTCATCGGTCCATCATGTGGGAGGTCTTCCAACGCTAAGTCTTCTGGAACGTGATCGCCACTCCTGGAAAATGTTCCTTCCAGGAAAATGCCTTCTAGGAAAATGTGCACCGTTGACTTAACAGACAACAGACAGTGGTCAATAACGAGACCAGTCAATAAACTATTAAAAAAAACTTACTTTCTTTAATTTCAGGTTGAGGCCAGCTCTCGCGATCATATCTGATATCTTCAAATTCTTGTTTAGTGTAATGAAGAATATACCTTATCGGCTCACCAAGAGCGTTCATATTGAAAAAATGGAGTTTCTTCGCCATTGTGAACGAGTTGACACTGTGTAGGTATGCCAGCAATGACCATCGCCGACTGTGTTAATGTTTTTAAATTCACTCTCAGCTTGCATTACTCATGTTATTGATAAACAAAATATCAATGTCAACAAGACACTTTTCAAAACATTTTAGCTTTAAATTTTTAGTTAATTGATTCAGGCAGGTGTGACCTTGCGGAAATCTATTATAAAATACAATAGACGTTGATATATTTAGTAACCTGTTTCGCTTAACTATTCCTAAAGAGCCATAAAAAACTCCTGAAAGAAATCGACACGTGTTTCACCTCTCAACGAGGCATCCTCAGGATGACGATTGACTTGTTGCGAATCCGAACATGCGACTGAGCGCTGGACGCAGAGACCCAGTCCGGCGGAGTCTTATATTTTAGTTTTGAATGATTTTATCTTAATAACAAGAAATTGGCTTGAAAACTTGTAAATACTTAGAACCACGATATAAATATTTACTTCGTGCTTTGAACTGAATTTTACATCATGATATTCGACTTCCTACCATCATCTGCCTAGCCTTTTCCCATCTATAGATTGGGGTGGGCTTCCAGTCTAACCGGATGCAGCTGAATACGAGTATTTTACATGGAGCAACAGCCTCCACAACCCACAGGCAACATAACGGCCGCTAGATGACGGCCGCCAAATAATGGCCGCCATATAACAGCCGCCACATGGCGGCCGCCATATAACGGCCGCAACAAAGCGGCCGCCACACAGCGGCCGCCACATTGCGACCGCCACATTACGGTCGCCAAATTGCGGCCGCCACTTTACTGCCGCCACATAACGGCCGCTAGATGACGGCCGCCAAATAACGGCCGCCATATGAAAATGTCCTCCACAACCTAGTTACTAGTTAATACATACCCCTTGGGAAGGGCGGATCCAGGATTAGTTTCTGGGAGGGGCACATGGGCCAGACAGATAAAAAGTGTCTCCCATATCTTGTATTGCACTATGCTTGTTTTAAGGATTAATTCTTTTTCAATGAAGTTATAGTATCTTCATGAATTTGTAGTTCTAAAAAGTAGTCTTCAGCGTTTATTATTGAAGCATTTTCTTGATAGATACGAGTATGCAGGTCAGTCCATTAAACGATTCGATTTTATTTTACTTTAACCGTTTGGGGCACGTGCCTATAGATGTAAAACGGATTTTTAACGTTTTAAACCATTTGGTTTTAAGCCGTCTTTTTGGTTTAAAACGAATTTGGAATAGTAAATGTTTTTTTTTTTTTTTTATAGTATTCTTTGGGGCTTCATACGAAGTGATCTGGATCTCACTCCCTGATATTT
The DNA here is from genome assembly GCA_949152395.1 of Agrochola litura. Taxonomy (NCBI): domain Eukaryota; kingdom Metazoa; phylum Arthropoda; class Insecta; order Lepidoptera; family Noctuidae; genus Agrochola; species Agrochola litura. Next base: position 6,503,662 of record OX424490.1, read on the forward strand.
TTCTTTATTTTTGTCTATATATTATATAATTATATTTTTAGAATATATTTTCTTGTAAATATGCAGTAGCTGAGTAAAAACCTAATCAGACTATTTTTTTATTGATACTTAGCTACAACATATTTTTAAAATGTATATTTTAATAAATAGGACGCATATCAAGATTATTTTTAGTCTGTCTAATCCTAAAAAAGTAATTTGGGTATGACTTCACATTTATTAATTTATTTTTCACTTTTGAGTTGTCGTACTCACCCCACACAAATTCGAAAACCACTACCTGCTATGTAAATAACAGTGACAGGAACTTATCATATCATCCACATACTAAGTGGGAAAAACTACGTATTATTGAAGCTAACTCAAAAACTATCAAAGCAAAGTTAATGAAATTTATATGGGACCATTTCGAGAGCATACCCTTTCAAACAAAAAGAATTTTCAAAATCGGTCCACAATTGACGGAGAAATCGGTGGACATACATAAAAAAAAAAAAAAAAAACAAACATACGCGACGAACATATAACCTCCTCCTTTTTGGAAGTCAGTTAAAAATGAAGACTGATTTTAATTAGCCATTCTAACTTAATTTTTAAAGAAATACGTAATCAATGTACGCCCCACGTGGTCGAGTTTTAAACCGTAAAAAAAAATTTAACGGGTTTTAAACCACGGATTTTGGTTTAAAACGGTTTATTAACAACAATACACGTGCCCCTTGCCCCTTGATAAGATTCGTCTACCTACCATTTATATATCCTAGACTAAAAGACAGTTTAGCCCATAGCTTTATTAAAATAGTTCACACCATTATTATTAGAAATATTTATTTCTAGATATGATTGTTAGTAACTACTAATAGCAATATCTAGAAGTTAGAAGTTAGTTAGTAACTACTAGCAGGTTTGATATGCGAATGAAGAAACAAACACGACGCCATTTTTCCAGTTTGGCCTACAATTTTTTTTATGCTCAACGAACAAACAGAACTTTTTAATACTTTGAAGAAAACTATGCGCCCATATGCATTATAATTATAACAATTAAACTTCTATTTTGTCTCATCACCGTATAAATAAGTAACAGACGCGCTTTGAAATCTCAGTGTATCAGTACAGTACGCAACAGTCTCGAGTTTTTGTGGGACTGTCAATATGTAATTTTGAAGTTGACTCTCAGCCTAGTTTGAATAAATGACTTTTGAATTTTGAATTTCATTGTAATAATCTCAACCAAATCATTTCCACTGCTGGACATAGGCCTCCCCAAAAGCTTAGACACAACTGTTTATTTATATGTCGGAGACGGGTATGTGACTCTCGTTATTATCAGCGATATTTTAACTACTGTGGGCGTAGTCTGGGTAGTGTTGGTTAATGCGCAATAGAAAAACAGTTTGCAGTTCAGATCACATTATAATTTACTATCAAATTAATCACACTAGCTAAATTATACACAAAAGAACAGTTCGGTGACGTCTTGACTCCAATGCGACCAGAGGCTGAATGCCCTCCTCGCCGTGGCCTTAAAACATCACGACTCTGTAGAAACGTGCCTTTTTTGGTGTAGGTAGCTCACTCTTGATGTCGCCAGTGGCGCGCTTGCTATTCGTTTCGTGTCCGTACTAATGACCGGATCCGACATATATTAAATTATTTGGTGTTTGTTATTTTTCATTATTATGTGATTATAACATGTAGGTAGGTACGTACCTATTATATGAAACCGGTGACTGTGACCTCGACTCAGACCAAAGCAAGTTTATCACTATGCATACATGTGAACAAGGTCATTGTACATACATTAGGTTTATAGTTTTATTTATCCTCTTCTAATTATAGTCAGAACTAGCTTCTGCCCGCGACTCCGTTCGCGTGGAAGTCGTAAGACACCACAATATACTACAGTAACAGGCATGTTTTTATTCAAATTCAATTGTCATTTATTCAAACTAGGCTGAGAATCAGCATTTTTCGAACGTCAAAATTACATAAGACAGTCCCCCAAAACGCCCACCCTTCACCTATCTTAATAATTTTCGGCGTTAAAATGGGAACACTCCCAAGAAATCTCTTGGTACGGTATTTGACTGATGTTCCCATATACCATACGAATAAGATCTTCTCAAGGGGGAACTACTCTACCAAGAGTCTCTCTGGTTGAGTGCCTTCACCAACTCTTAGAACAACATCGGAGAATTTTTGAGCATTTGAATTCCCGCCAAGCCGAGCTCGCATGATGATGGTCAAGTGCAGTCTGTGAACTCTCGACCATAGAGTCGTAGTTAGAATGACATGCAGAAACTCATAGTTTCCAATGAATATTAGTCATTTATAATTTTAGACTCCGTGCTACTAAGCTATCGATCGATAAGGTCAAACTGCGGCAGTCATGGTTCGTCAGCGGATGGGTGACCAATTGGTAAATTGGTCACCCATCCGCTGACGAACCATGACACTGACTATTCAGAGGCCATTCTTCACACAGACTTGAGATAAAGATTACCTCTTCAGCCAACAAACGGCTTCGTCCAAACTCATCCCCAATCCGAACTAGCCCGGTTTTCATATATCTACCTACATCATAGCACTTTTTAGACAAACTTTAGGTACCCTTGCAGCTGATAGGCATTTATAAAAGCGGGCGAGTTCAGATTGGGGATGAGTTTGGACGAAGCCGAACAAACTGGGAAATTCTAATATAAAAAACTTTTTACAAAAAAAAACAACCGACTTCCAAAAAAAAAACACTACAAAGTGAAAAATAACTTTAATTTCGGAAGTCGGTGTCTTGGGTTTTGTGTTTTCGTTTTTTGCCACCGACTTCTGAAATTAAAGTTATTTTTCACTTTGTAGTGTTTTTTTTTTGGAAGTCGGTTGTTTTTTTTTGTAAAAAGTTTTTATTTTTCACTTTTTAGTTGTGGTACCTACCCCACACACATTCAAATACCACTAACTGCTACCGGTGACAGGAACTTATCATATCATCTACATACTAAGTGGGAAAAAAATACGTATTTTGTAGCTAACTCAAAAACTACCCAAGCAAAGTTAATAAAATTTATATGGGACCAATTTGGGAGCATACCCTTTCAAACAAAAAAAGAATTTTCAAAATCGGTCCACAAATGACGGAGAAATCGGTGGACATACATAAAAAAAAAAAAAAAAAAAAAAAAAAAAAAAAAAAAAAAACAAACATACGCGTCGAACATATAACCTCCTCCTTTTTGGAAGTCGGTTAAAAAAGACATGATATTATAAAAGAAAATTATTTATTTTTTATCATCAAACTTTGCAGGCAGTGTGTAAGGTCCCCTAGCTTTAATATATTCTTTGACTCCTGGTAGGTTCCTGATCTTTTCGACTGTGGCTCCTACTACAGGATATTGTTTCTCTAGTTCAATTTTCAGGAACAAATTGCTGGCTTCAACGACACCGGTCAGCACGAATTCTCCCCATGTTAGCTGGAAAAAATAAATGACAAAACATGAACAGAGCATAACACAACGCCACGGACGTTTTCACCGGCTCTCATTTTTTTCTACCCGACTACGGCAAAGCAAAAAGGAGGGTTATGATTTTGACCGGTATGTATGTATGTTCATCTGTTACCTCATAACTTCTAAACTGCCTATCATAATTTGACAAATGAGGTATCATTGGAAGCGTCTTGGTCGTCCGCTGGTTATAGGCTATGTGACGTCACATTTAATGCAAAATGCAATATGGCGCTCTCTAAAAGACAAAGTCAAGAAATTACATATTTTTTTTATTGTGCCATGTTGTTTTAATGTTTAATGTTGTATAATGGGAGAAACCTACTATTGGCACAGCTATTGGCTTTATATAATACTAGCTACGCCCACGGATTCACCCGCATAAGTCCCGATCGCGTGGGAATATCAGGATAAAAAGTATTATAAATGTCCTAATCCAGGTCATGGGCTACCCATGTGCCAAATTTCATCTAAATCCATTCAGCTGTTTTAGCGTGACAGCGTAACAGACAAACTCACTTTCGCATTTTGATAACATTACATCACGCCTGTAATGATAAGTCAGAGATGTACCTATATTGCCATCAACCGGGCACAAATCCAAACTCCGGGCTGCTGCTGAGAAATTCCTACCGGAAAAACAAAAAAAATACTTTGCCAAACCTGGGAATCGAACCCAGGACCTTATGCTCGGCAGTAGCGCTTGCAACCACTAAGAGGTAGCCTATTGACTTTAACTTAGAACTGAGAAGTTTCGCACAGTTTTGGACCACTGAACCAATTCAATTTTGTTAACTAAGCTTGGTAAATAATTTCAGTCAAAAGACGCCCAATGCTGGACATCGGCCTCCCAAGTACCGCCACTTCGACCAGTTCTGTGCTTCTCGCATCCAGCGGATCCCTGCGGCCTTCACCAAGTCATCGGTCCACCTTGTGACAGGCCTTCCAACACCACGTCTTCCGGTACGCGGTCGCCACTCTAGAACCTTTCGGCCCCATCGGCTATCTATTAAGCTTGGTTACTTTGATACTGGACTCTAAATATTATCCTCATAACATTTACCGTTGTAAATATAGCAGAATCTCAAAAATGCAAACACATAAATGGCTTTTCAGCAGTCAAGTTAGGTGTGCGAACTAGGGCAATTTAATGAAAGTGTTTAAAAAAAAATGGTTCATCGGCCTTAGAATAATCAGCCCATAATTTTTCTACTACTGGAACACAAGATTCCTCTCTTCGACAGGGAGTGGCCTGTAATCTACCACGCGGGCCCAGTGCGGGCTGATAGATGTCATATGTCTTCGAATTCTTGGTTCTAGGACATGCTGGTTTCCTCACGATGTTTTCCTTCACCGTTTTGAGAGCAGTGGTGATGAAATTATTTACACAAAGTAAAGCACCGGGTTCGAACACGCGACCTACTCGTAAATCGGGGCCGTTACCACTGCTCTATCAGCCCTATTAAACTTAATATCAATGGAACAATCATGGTTTTAAAACGTCAGAATATGGCCTCAGCACCCAAATGCGACTACCAGGGTTGTGAAGAAGTCCGAAAGGGATATCGTGGCCCCCGGCAACATGGCAACTGAAGTACCACGGATGTGTTTTAAAGTCAGTAAAAGTCTGACTCGCCCTTCCGCTCCACCCAGAGCGGGAGAAGTAAAAAAAACGTAACTCAGGATTAGGGAAATTCGTAATCCATGGTTTCATTTATTTAAAATGTTCGTCTGCTCGACAACGTAAATAACGTGATGAATATTGTGGAATTGTCAAAATGAAGAGCATTAGGATGTGAGTGGATTACGCAATTACCCTGATGATCTAATCTGGTTCTATAATTACCTTTCCATTAAAATATCCGCCGTTCTCACTTAAATGTTTACTGAATCTTGAGAAGTAGTAGTCGATGGTTTCGTCAAACAATACTTTTTTCAATTCTTCCCTCTTTACTGGGTCTTTTTCAAGGAAATATGGTGTCACATCTAGAATCAAAAGCATTAAGTTATAAAAATGTTCTACACAACAATTTTAACTGATCATCCCATCACAAAAACTGAGGCAAAAAACTGCATTTTGGTAATACCTACCTAAATCAAGAAAAAATATCAATTCAATAATGTTCATTTGTTTTAAATGCAGTTTTTTACCTCAGTTTTATGCAATGACGGATTTTAAAAATGCACAAAAAATTTGAAAAAATTTGATTATTTTTATAAGCCTGAGCGACCGAGCTCTGCTCTGGTGAAAATAGAGAATGCTCATTTAATACTATAGGATAGTACCTATTAATTCCATACTGCCATGATCATTATTCTAATGTCAATAATATCATGTAATTATTTATTATCTTGTCCTAAACTTCGGGCGATCGAGCTCTGCTCGGGTGAAAATACGGAGAAAACTAATTTTCTCAGATATGAGACCTAGCTAGATCGATTTTTCGCCGAAATCTTTAGAGCCGATTTCGAGAACGTGAGTAGAAATCTATACACAAACAAATAAATATATATACAAATATAGCATAAGATATCTCTTCCGCATTTTTTGTGAGTTATTTTTATCTGAGATTTTTTGCCAGACTTTATGTCAACCACAACAAAAATTAAGTGTTCCGTGACAAATAAAGTTATTACCCGACCACTAAAACCTAGAGTCTAGGAAATGCCACTGCGAGCTGTCTCAGAATGCTATCCCTAAAATCTCACTGGCATCCATACCTTCTAAAGGCTCGTGCAGACTGGCTCATGCGACACTGGTAATTGTTCTGCCGTGATGTTTAAAAAAAAATTGTTTTATTAGAGTCGCGTCGCGCCTGTTTGCAGAAGCCTTAAATAGATTCACCAATGTTGCTTGGCAGCAAAAACAAAACCTTTCCAAGAGGTCTAACTACGACTTCTAAGTATGTACAAGTTAAGAAAATTAATTGTTCATCTAATTGACACACTAGGTACGTCAAGTCACAATTGTCAAAGAATGACAGTTGTGACTTGAAAATACCTACAATTTAATTTGGTAGTCAATTTGATAAACAATTCCCTGACTTTACCAACTCACTTTTCCAGTAATCGAATACTGTATACACCGCAGACTCCACAATAGCGTGCTGCCACGGATCAGCTGGTACCAGGTCAGTGCCCCTCGCCACGTACTTCGCAATAGCCAGGGTCTGAGTCAACACGCGACCATCTTCTTCGTAGATTGGAAACTGGCCGTAGGGGAGACCTGGGAACAAAAATAATACTTAAAATTTGATAATCTTTTTAATACTTAACGTTAAATCGTTTCTGTGCGTCAAAGAAAATGTTTTGTTTTTAAGTTTAATATTTCTCTTGTAATTGAGTTATAATTGTTATGGGAAAAAAAGATATACCAAAAGTCAAAAATAGTTGAGATGCATGGAGGGATTTAAAAAAAATTGAGAATGATGGTTGAGAGGAGAGAAAGGAACTCCACTCCACTTCTCCATATGCATTAATGTGACGAGCATAAATTGCATTGCAATCATACTAAAGTAATCGAATTGCAACCCACGAAATACTTATTATTGAATAATTCCGGTGGCAATTTGTGTTCTTAATCATCAGTTTCACTTCACCAAATAGTGCTTTTCAAGAGTAACTGCACGAGTTACTATAAAAAATACCCAAATCGCTATAGGTTTGCCTATAATATTTGAAAAGTTCCCTCAATTTCTCCAGGATTCCATCATCAGATCCTGACCTGATTGCAATGTGACCACCTCGAAAGTATACCCTTTCAAACAAAAAAAGAATTTTGCAAATCCGTCTATATACGATTTAGTTATGCCCAAACATACATTTAAAAAAAAATATAAACAACCGAATTGATAACCTCCTCCTTTTAGAAGTCGGTTAAAAACGTGTTATGCCGACCCCAAGTGACATGGAACCAGTGGAGTACGTGCTTTTCGATCCTAACAAATCACTCGATCGAAATTAGTTCCGTTTCGAACCACCGTACGATCATGCGCTAGTGTCGAATTCAAGAGTATGCAATCAACATTGAATTCAAATAGCATTCGATTGATTCAGAACTCGAAGCTGTCAGGAGTAAGGCCCCAGGGCAAGAAAATGATGATATGATGATAATGAATGTTTGCATAGGCAATCGGCTGCACGGAACGCATGTTTGATTTGTATGGAGAGCTAATATTTGCAATAGTAGATTATAGGTGGAGGTATTTGTTTTGTGTCTGCAAATGCACGATTGTAACTAATTTAACCAAGTAAAGTAGGTACATAAAATATTACAAATATTATTTAGAATCCGACCGAATTTCGTTTTCAGTTTCGAGAAAAAAATAAGTGCCAATAAAATCAATACTTTCATGTTTTTTTCGCGTTTGTTTATCGTCCAAAAAATGCAAATCAAGTCGAACTACGTTATTGCTTTCGGCCGAAAAAAAACCGATTTTGGACGGACTCTACCACTAATAGAAAGTCCAGAATAGAATAATGCCAGAGGGGTGTACAGAAATACTCAAAATAACGAAATAAAATTATAAAAAAAACTTTTTACAAAAAAATACAGCCGACTTCCAAAAAAAACACTACAAAGTGAAAAATAACTTTAATTTCGGAAGTCGGTGTCTTTGGTTTTCAATTTTCGTTTTTTGCCACCGACTGCCGAAATTAAAGTTATTTTTCACTTTGTAGTGTTTTTTTTTTTATAAAGGAAATTATCATCCACACACGAAGAGAGAAAAAATACGTATTATTGAAGCTAACTCAAAAAGTATCTAAGCAAAGTTAGTTAAATATTTATGAGACCACCTCGAAAGCATACACTTTCAAACAAAAAAGAATTTTCAAAATCGGTCCACATTGACGGAAAAATCGGTGGACATACATAAAAAAAACAAACGCTACGAACATATAACCTCCTCCTTTTTGGAAGTCGGTTAAAAAGACCTTTGTAAAAGTCAAAGTCAAATAATCTATTTCAATTAGGCACAAAAAGGCACTTTTGAACGTCAAAATTTACCAAAAATAGAATTGATTCTAGTCGCCCCTTCTAAAAGGTAGTTTTCGTATGGAGAAGAAACTCCACCGTTACTCTTGTAAAAGTATAGACGTTTATGGCAGTCCTAAAGGACTTCCTTCCGACTCCGTTTTCCTTATCACCACCAATAGGTATTTGACACCATAATAACAACTCAAGCGTCGATCACCATACAGACACAATTAATTATCTATTGTTATACAAGACTCCTAGGGGGCCTGCATCGTATTGTGCAATAATATTTTACAGTCGACCGCATATCGGTAACATTGTGGCCTTGAACTGGCCTACCGTATTAAGAGGAGTTGCATTAGAAAGAGAGGCCAGATTCTACTGATTTTGTTACCACTGACGTACGGGCTACTGCTATTAAAACTACATAATATAATTTCAATTCAATCAGAACACCGAAAAAAAAAACAACATTCCACAATTACGAATAAAAAACTATTAAAAAAACTGTTTATAAATAACACTTCTACTCACTTTCTTTTATTTTTAGGTCAGGCCACGTATCAATATCATGTCTAAAGTCCTCAAAATCCTGTTTGGTGTAGTGTAGAATATATCTGATTGGCTCAGCCAAGCCTCCGATATTAAAATATTGAAGTTTTTTCGGCATTGTGAACTGTTAGAATACGGCTATCGACCACGGATACAACTTGTGAACTGAGTTCCTGCTCGTAACAACATCATTTTATAGACGATTACATAACGAGCATTACACAGCGGTTTGTGAACCAGTTTTTATGTTTATATTCCGTCATGTTCAATAATTGTGTAGAGCTATATTCTTCCCAACAACGATGAGCTTTATAACACAATTTTATAACAATATGCATCATTCATTTACTATCTCATCCTCTGATAGAAATGAAAAGTGGTCTGTCAGTGCGAGTATTTCAACGTTAAAAACTTGTTTATTGATATAAAATTAATTGACTATACATGGGTTTTTAGGGTTCCGTAGTAAACAAGGCCGTCAAGGTCTGTTTGTCTGTCTGTCCGCCCGCGTTCTAGCTCCGAGACTCTTAGTACTAGGAAGCTGTAAATTAGCATAGGTATACATAATATTAATTAGTCTGGTAAAATAAAATTATGAAAAAATATTTTTTAGGGTACACGTAAAGTGATGTTTTTTTTTTCTATCCCTTGGTGTGGGGTATCATTGGAAAGGTCTTTCAAAAACATTGTGAGTATGTGAAAGCCATTTTTAGATTCAGAGATCCGTTTGCGAAATATTTTTGTGAAGCTTTAAAGTGCTAATTTTTGTTAGAGTCAAGTGTCCCCCTCCCCTGCTAGCTAATGTGAAAAAAATCACAGCAGTAGTTTACATAACGAAATTAAAAGGAAGACTATCACAGCTAAGTAGGCTCTACAAATTAAGAGTAATAATCGACCAACTTATATTTGCAGTTGCAAAAATATTTTTTCCCGTAAATCCGTAGGTATGGGAGAACATGTTTTTTAACTACAAAGTTAAGTTTGTTTTTGGGATAAAATCATTCCAACTACGGAACTCTTCATTGTGCGTGGTCCCACACGCACTTGGACGGTTTTTTATTAATTTATTATTATTATAATTATCAGCCTGTTAACATCAACTGTTGACCATGTGATTCTTAATGACCTTGAAATTATTGTTATACCACGGAGAAATAACAATAATCAGACAGACGAATGAGTCATCTTGGGTTTGTTTTTTTCATCAATGTATCGCCAAACGCGGAGACTATTTTAGGCAGCCAATCTCGCCTGATTGGCTAATAGTTTTACTGTAACTGCTAGAGATAATAATATTCGTATAGCTTGTGCTAACACGAAAGAAAAACAAGAACGCTTAAAAACCGCGGAACAAATTTTCTTAAAATGTTATTATGTACGAGTATGAAGCTTGCCATGAATTATAAGGACATTAGGTACTTACATATTATTGAAGTGAAAACTTCTTTAGGCGCGTTGAGCATTTTTGAGATGGCACTAAACCATTGATTTCGCGACACCATGACGACACCTCATTTTTGTAAACCCGATTGTGCTCTTTATTTATATTACGTTACGGATCAATGTTCTATGCAAGTATTTTTACTTTTAAGGTTTTGTAAACGCGATTCTGCTCTTTATATATATTAGGTTACGGATCAATGTTCTATGCAAGTATTTTTACTTTTAAGGTTTTGGAAGTAGGTTTTTTTTATTTGTAAACGCGGTAACCTTATCTAAATAAAGAGCCTGATCTGCATGATCGCCTTGATGGAAGAAAAATACTTGTATAGAACATTGGTTCTATACAAGTATTTTTCTTCCATCAAGGCGATCATGTTCAAGTTTTCACTTCTGTCGGCACTCCCGGAGTGCCACTGCTTTTTTTTTACCGCGGGAGATTGACATCTCTTTGAGGCGCGCGTAGAACACCACGCGTCGTCGAACCGGGCAGACCTCCACCGTGTCTTCCGGGCGATACACACAACGGTGACACCCGGGCGTTTCCTCCCGCCTTATCCGGAATAGCAACCTCCCGAAGCGGAAGGTGAGGACGCCGTGGCGCCTCTCTATCCACTCCTCAAAGAGAGGACTTATTGCCGCAATTGTGGCGTGTCCAACACTGGGTGGCCAACAATTGCAATCTCCATGACGTCATGAGATCCCGCCGGAGTTCTGACCGCTGTACCGTGAATTTTCGCGGCAGCGGAGTTACGCCCCGGCGTTTTGCCTTATCGCGCCCATGGCGCCAACGGTCAAACCTACTTATGCATTAATATTATAACGTCATCAAAACTATACGGGTATTTAAGACGCAGATATATGCCAGTGACCTTGAGTGGTTAGGTTAGGTTGCGTGTTCGGTACTGACCACTCGCAATGCCTCGTACGTCCAGCCAGTAATAGGAATCGCCCATCAAGGAGCATTGTCCCAAATTAGACGCATTATTAATATAAATTATACATAAATCAAAAGGTATTTTAATAAAACACGTATTCTAAAAGATCAATAATTAAATTATCTTTAAAATAGTGATGGTTTCAGAAAAATACGCTTGATAGATTTTGCGTTATTCTCGGTTTTTTATCCGCGTTAGACATAACTTTACAAATTAATTTCTTTATGTAATATAAACATAAACTAAAATATTCCTATATTAAGTTATTAAGAAAATGCTCCAATTTCACATTATTTTTTTTTTTTTTATTTGGAATTGTAAACCTTTGCATGAGGCATGTGACGGTAAAATATGGAGAACTTTATTATAAAAACACCTATGAGTACATACCCATTTTTGCAAAGAAATAAATGATTTGATTTGATTTTTGATTTGATTTTATATTTTTTCCAAATCATTACCACTGCTCGTTTAGACGTGATCTTCAGTATAAAATCATTAAAAGTCGGTTGGCGTCGCCTTAAATATAGTACCTACCTCAACATTCCACTTTTAAGAATGGGAAACTAGATAAAACTAATAGGTACTTAACACAGATAATATTGTTCTGAGTGTTTATCTTTGTGCTCTGATAACAAAGCCACAACAGTGTGCCTATTGTCATTCTAATCTATATTAATTAATATTAATAATATTATAAAGAGGTAAAATTTGTTTGTTTGTAAGTTTGTATGTAGGGGGTAATCTCCGGAATTAACAGTCGGATTTGAAAAATTCTTTTTACATTGCGTAAACCAATTCTTGAGGAAGGTTATACATAGGCTCGCGGACGAAGTCGCGGGCAGAAGCTAGTTTGTGATATAACAGAAACATTTAAATTATAAGCTACAAACAAAGTAACCAGCCTATAATGGTCCCACTGCTGGTACACAGCCACCGTCTCAATGAACGCGCCCACACCGGTGCCCCGTAAAGGGTCATGGACCGCACGACCCCCGCGTAAAGCCTCCGGCAGAACGCGTTTGGACCCCCTAGTTTGAGCAGGAGCCGCTTCAATGCAGCCCCGGCCCGCTCCAGTTTGGGAGCGAAACGTCGGAAATGCTCCACGAAGTTCCACCGGCTGTCGAGGACGAGTCCCAGATACTTCATCGTCGACTCGACGCCGATGTGAATCCCTCCCGCCATTACCGAGGACGCCTCGGACTTGTGCAAATAATGATCACTTGTCTCTACATCATAAGATCAGTAACTAAACGGGTATACAATAGGTACCCACACAATTTTTTACTCAATCGAAAGATAGTTGACCACTTTTTCTGGAAATAATCGTTTAAACTACTTAAAGGGTAACAAAACTAGATAAAACTAGTAACAGATAGGTAGGTAGCTGTTTTAAGTGTTTGTCAGTGCTCTGATAGTGCTATCAGAGCACATAAGAAATGTGGGTGTGCATCCACAATAGTCTATTTGTACTGCTGATAACTGATAGTACCTGGGCGACCGATATACAAATATTGATAATTTAACAGTAAAAGATATAACAGAAGCTTTAAACATAAAGAAATAATCAGTAAATTCTCTGACAACCAGTCTTACCAAGGCGTATCGTATTATCCAGTAACCTATTAGGTTGTGGAGGTCAGATAGGCAGTCGCTCCATGTAAAATACTGATATCAGCTTCATTTGGTTGGACTGGAAGCCGACCCCAACATAGTCAGGAAAAGGCTTGGTGGATTGATCTAGTGGCACGGCAATGACCCCGCCAAGTCGAGCAAAAACCAACAAACAAAGTCACTGCCGTACCATCCTTTTCTAAAAGCCATTCGATCGACTCCCCTTTTTTTTGGATGGGATATTATCAAATAACTTCTCCCGCTCTGGGTGGGGCAGGAAAGCGTGTCAGACTCTTACTAACTAAAACCCACCCGTGTTCCTTCAGTTGCCACGTTGCCAGGGGCCACGGTATCCCTTCGGACTTTTCCGTAACCCCGGCAGCATCGGCCCTAGCGGACCCCGTCAGTTCTGCTGACAGCTCTTTGAGGCGCGCGTGGAACACAACGCGCCGTCGACCCTGGCCTGGTCCTTATCGGACGGCGAGCTACCTATTGCTCATCATCCGCAAGAACTTCATTATGGATAAAGCTAGTAGCCTGAAAGAATAACTTGGCAATCGCACACAGCAAAAGAATCTACATACTACAAAATCTACCAAATATTAGCGGTCTGAGTGTTTGTGTATGCATAAATTTGACCCGCTAGCGCTTTGTACAATTAAGACTATTTAAAATAGTAGTGCTTATGTGATTATGTGGCCGTGGAATGAGGAACAGGGTGTAAAGTTCACTCATCCACCATAGAAAAGGGAGGATCCTCCGACCAGACGGGTGTTGTGTCTGGCGGGCAACTGCCCATCGGTTTGAAGTTGAAATCTTGTATCTATGTCGATCGCTCGGTAAACTCTAACTGCGCGATGCAGGATTTGTGTGACGTCATGTCTTTGATGCGTAGTTCGTGTATGGCGGTGTAACCGCTACATGATGGCCAGGTCATTCTATTTATTAAAAAACTAAAGATGCCTTATATTGATACGGTCATTATAAAATGTTGTTAGTTAATTAATTAACTAATTAGGTACCTAAAAATGTATAACAAAATTTTTGGATAGATGCTCTCATAGATAGGTACTGAATAAATTTACCGGCTTGGTTTTACATTAGATCTCACTACGTTTTGCGGGCGTTTGCGGATTTTTTCACATGTTATGTTTATAATGGGATTGTTCAATTATGTGGGTAATTTCCCACTGCAAAAAGGTAATTAGAATTGTAAATATTATGTAGATTTCCTCTTCAATTCAATTCTTCTTGTTGCAATAATATTATTATGCAGGTATTTTATAAACAGTCTGAACCAATGACTCGCTCGTATTCTACTAACAGATCGAGTTAACTTTAAACATCTGTTTTTACGGACAATTGAAATGGCCTTGATAGTCAGACATACCCACCTACCTATAATAAAATAAAGGCTCCCGCAGACAGGCGCGAAATGACGGTGCGACGACGCGACTGGAATCAATTCTATTTTTTTGTAAATTTTGACGTTCAAAAGTGCCTTTTTGTGCCTAATTGAAATAAATTATTTGACTTGAGAGCAGTGGTGGCCCAGTGGTAACGGCCGCGACTTACGAGTTGTACGTCGTAGGTTCGAACCCAGACAGGCGCTTTACTTTGTGTAAATTATTTCATCACTACTGCTCTCTAAACGGTGAAGGAAAACATCGTGAGGAAACCGGCATGTCCTAGAACCGAAAATTCGAAGACATGTGACATCTACCAACCCGCACTGGGCCCGCGAGGTGGATTACGGCCCACTCCCTCTCACAGAGAGGCCTGTGTCCCAGCAGTGGGAACATTTATAGGCTGATGATGATGATTTGACTTGACTTGACTTGACTCTGGTGGAACAATTTCAATGGAAATTGTCTACCAGAATCCCTTCGCGCCTGCCTGTACAAGTCTTAACTTATAAATAAATACGTACATACTTATTTTTCATTTGTATCTTGTGCGCATTCATAAAGCTAGCATATTTTAATGTGAGGTACTTATTTGTCAGACAATGGTGAAGAATATAATTAAGAATCCCGAACTTAATAGTCTGATAGGTGTCGTCAATATGCAGTTTGCATGCGTAATAACAAAAATACCTAATGTATGTTCCATCTCAGTTGGTACGAGAATAAACTGCATGGCAATGAATCAATTATACAGAAATTGGGCAACGTCGCAAATAGCTGTCAAATATTTCGCTGTTTTGATTAATTTGGCAATATTACTGTATGGAAATAAGAAATGTGGCTAACTAGTGAACTATAATATTAATAATGAATTGTAATATAACATTGAATTTGATGTTGTTTTGTTGTTGTGTCGTTTTAGGTGTAAAAAAGGCATTTGAAAAGTATCCAAATACTTTTTTTTACATCTAAAACTGAATATTTGGTGTTACGATATTAATTATTGCATTTCATAATCGTCACAATGCGTAAGCGCTGTTCGTCCCTGGTGCGTGGGGTGTGGGGCGGCAACAACAATATCCTGTCTCTAATTTCGAGCAGGCTGGACTGTCCGTACGTGAGTCGCTGCTGCGCCATTTCCCATGGAATGGTGCAGCCGCGGTGAAGCGTCGGATAGTACTGCCGCTGTGTATAGTGTACAGTGATTTGTTTAGGATGTAGTTTGTCATAGTTACTAACATAGGATAAGTTTACTAACAACTGAGTCATGGTTACTTAAATAAATAAATTGAAATTGAAAATAATCAATACTTTAGTTCACTAGTTCGCCATACTTTTTATTTCCATACAGTAATATTGCCAAATTAATCAAAACAGCGAAATATTTGACAGCTATTTGCAACGTTGCCCACTTTCAGTGTAAACGCTCTATTCTGTGGGTTTATTATTTTTGTGTATTATTTCTCGTTGGTCTAGTGGTCGCAAGCGCTACTGCTTAGCGTGAGGTCCTGAGTTTAAATCCCATGTGGAGCAAAGTGTTATTGGGTTTTTCTATATGGATTTTCTCAATAGCAGCCCGGAGTCTAGATTGTGTGGTTGATGGCAATAGGCTCGCCCCCTATTACATGGGACTTAAACATAACTGGGGAGATATGGGGGTAGGTACTATACGCCTCGACTCTGCCTAACCCTTTGGAGAATATAGATGTGATTGTGTTATTTTACGTTATATTTTTTCTTAGAAAAACCAGCTATCTAACTGCGTAACACATTTTCGTAAATGATTAAGACTAATCTGTTTCATTTTGACAATTCAACAATATCCATTGCGTAATTTACGTTGTCGAAGCGATTTTTTTTCGAACTTATGAAGCAATGGTTTAGCAATCTGTTTCAAATCAAATCAAAATATTTTATTTCACATAAACCTACAAGGGCACTTATGAAACGTCAGAAGCTAGGTGCACAGTTCCAATTGGTCGCTTCCTATGGAGAAGAGCCGGCAAGAAACTCCACGGTTACTCTTTTAAAATAAATTGTTTCTACAATGTTTTCAAATTACAGTATTAATAGGTATGGGAGGACAGTGTAGGCCTATCAACAAGTACCAGGTACTTAGTAAAATAAAAATGGTACACAAGTTTACAGCCTACAAAAATGTTTAATAATGATTCAAATTCTGATTGATCGTGTATTACGCAATTCGGGTGCTGAAATACTCAATAGAGGAGACAAACTTCAGGTTTCAAACTATACTAATAATAATTTGGCATAATAGCCAAGAGCCGCGACCAACACCTAAGCAGGCTCTCGTTGGGCACCTGGATCAAGGGCTTGATTCAGAAAGCGGTACTCCTGGACACGGCTCTCATTGTCAGAAGGTTCCTCTCTCTGGAGCCCTGACCGTAGCTTGGACCCTGTTCCCGATACCAGTGGGCTACGATTTTTTATATTCATAAAAGTTTCTAAATTGTTTATATTCTAATATTTAAAAATGTAAATTAATGTAAAAGATCACTCGGACGAAGTCGCAGGCAGAAGCTAGTAAATTAAAAATTGTTTTTAGAGAAACTAGAAATAAGTAGGTATACGCAGATCGATCCATCAGGTTAAGCTACGCTTGCCGGGGATGGTCCGTGGATGGGTGACCATTTCTACATACCGACACTCCTCGGAAAGCACGTTAAGCCGTTGGTACCAGCTGTCATTCGTGGATCTTTGACAGTCGTTACGGGTCGTCAGAAGCCCAAAAGTCTAACAACCAGTCTTACCAAGAGGTATCGTATTACCTAGGGGAGTGGGTTGTGGAGATCAGATAGGTAGTCGCTCCATGTAAAATACTAGTATTCAGCTGCGTACGGTTAGACTGGAAGCCGACTCCAACATAGTTGGGAAAAGGCTAGACAGGTTGATTGATTTATTCAAGCCACTGATCCGAACTTCTAATTAAATTTTATAAAAAATAATTTAAAATCCTACTGCATTTAATAGTTGCTGTTGTAAAAACATTGTTAAGAGTAAAAAAACATTAGTGATAAGAGAGCTGCTAACATTATATTGAATAAACAACGTCTAGGCAGGTACAGTCGTACAAAGAAATACATTAATAAAAAAAAAAACAAAATGCAGATGAATCCGCAATTAAAATAAAAATCAAATCAAATCAAATCATTTATTTCTTTGCAAAAATGGATATAGTAGTACATAGGTGTTTTTATAATAAAGTTCTCCATATTTTATCGTCACGTGGGCATGCAAAGGTTTACAATTCCAAATAAATAAATAAAAAATAGGAATATGCAGATCATTGGAATTACAAAGAATTAAATAAAAAATGTCAGTGTGGTCATAGCAATAAAAAAATATAAATTAAGACTAAGTAAGCGAACCAATAATTATGTCAATTATTATTAATTTATAACTCTTTAAATCATCACTCAATAGTCAAAATCATTTATTTGCTCTAAATTTAGTAGGGTATGCCACAATCATTTTGCCATAATAATTGTCATGCAAATGTCAATGAGCAAGACGCTCATTTCAATAATTTTATTTTATTTAAAGATAAAGATAATTAATTTGTCCAAAACATGAGTATACACACACATGGCATGCAAGATGTTACAATTACATTTTACCACAGTCATGTTTTGCCTCAACGGCGTAAAAATATAAGTAGGTAGGTATTTAATCAAATAATTATAAATTTATCCATTATTCAAATAATTAATAGTCCATATTAGAATTTAAATTTTTTAAATGTTCTACAGAATAGAGTCAACAACTCATAATGTATAATAAAAATTAATCAATTTAAATGTCAAAGTAATTAGGAATACACAATTATAAGAATTATATTAATTTATCATTCAGAAATTCGTCAGTGCTGTAGTAGGCTTTCTCTAAAAGAAGGTTTTTTAACCTACTTCTTAATTTTTCCGTTGTATAATATTCCCTCCAATATTTTGGCAACGTATTATACAGAATTGGCGCCAAACAGAATCTAGACACGCGATAGCGTGTCGAGCCAAGTTCCAGGCAAGACACGGCTGCAGTGTGTTATATTACACGAACCATTTGGAGCCACTTTTGACCCCTTAATAACTCAAAATCTATGTAACATTAGCACATGAAATTTGGTTTATTTATTAAAACCCCTTAGATTAACTAGAACTCCAAATTTCATAAATAAAGCTCAAACGGTTATTGAGATATTAACGTCTAAAAATCGGCATTTTTATCAACCACATAGCCATGGTCATCAAAAACCTTTAATCCACTTCCGGATGACCTATAAAGTTGAAAGGAGATTTCTCGAAAGCAGGCCCACGGTATGGTACTGTGTCAAAGCTTATTTAACAAAAATTATGTCGTATTTTTTTCAAGTTAAGTCGTTTTTTTTTTTTATTTCTTTCTGCTAGCATTAGAGAACCTAATTAATATTTATTTGGTTGACTAATTGTAATTTTGTACATCCGCCATTCAATCCTAACCTGAATGTTGCCAAATGACAGACTATTCCAATCAAATAATTTGTAATCGATTGAAAAATCGATTCTAACCCACATGGAGTACGTGGAGTATCCACTACACGAGTATGTTTCAAATGCTCTATTGTTCTATGTTTCTAATTATACTCAAATACTGTAAAATTATGATTTTACAATAATTAAAATATTATCTGGTCTGAATATACTCAAAAACTTAAAAGTGTTTCGAGACAGTAATGTTATTTTATAAACTAATCACCAGTGATCGGAGTAGGTAGATTGATTTGGTGTCAATGAACTGGCACGTATATATTAGTATGGATATGCCTCCGGGATTCCGGGATTTTGAAATTATTAAGATTTTTTTAAGGAATTTCAAATGTTGTGATGTGTAAAATAAAGAATACATCAATATGAATAAGAAATGTTTAACCCTTTTGCTGTCTTTTTAATAGTATATAGGTGATCGGACTCCAAGAAAAGGATAGGTATACTGTAAACAATATAATAATTTAATATATTTTAAATGTTTATCTATCGCATTCTATAAATTTCTAATGTAGTAGTTTAAAAATCCTTACTTTAACAATATTTGATTAAATCCCGTAAGTACCAAAATGAAATCCCGGAAAAAAGGCTTATCCATGTTATGATTTCTATGACTATTCATGATGCGAGTACCTACGTAAAATCAATCTACCTACTCCGATCACTGCTAATCAGCCAATCGATTTCGTCAATCGATTACCAAAATAATTAAACCTGGTAACATTGACACCATGCATAATGTCAAACTGTCAAAAAAATATCTGTCAGATCAATGGCATTGTTGGCTGTTTGTTTAAGTTGATTTGAATTTATTTTTCCGTATTTACTTTATAGTTAAAATTACGTTACGATTTAATACTGTTAATTTAAATTGAAGCCAGACGAACTATTGCTTATCTTTCCATGGCCCTGGGTAAGTTTAATAAGTTCTTTAAATATTTGTTGTAAACACCCGTTCACCTTTCACTATTTTAGCGTATTGTATAACCTCATTGATTTTAGCAGCCTATTAGTAGAAGGCCTATGTTCAGTCAGGGGTACGTCGCGCGTCGTCAGCTGTAAATTTCTATAGTATGATGTAATTATATTACTTAAGTAAATACACTGAATTTTTTTACCTTTTTCAGGTATGACGATGACATGTGTTATTGCAAGACTTGAAATTATTGATTATATTATCTACAACTCTATCCCAAGTATTACTTGCTCATGGAAATCTAAGCATATTATGTTTTGCAAGTGGCATGTCAATTGCAAGTCACAGAAGTCATCAGGTTAGTGTTTTTAAAATGGCAGAATTATTATGAGTGATATAATTACTAAACAAAAGTAAATAAACAACAATAAGAAGTACTTTCTTACTTTCTAGGTCATACATTTGGATAAAGTTTGTCATGCTTATTGAGAGAGGCTGCTACCAGAGATGTTTATAGACAAGCAAGTGATGATAAAAACAGAGCCACCCTAGAGTTTAAGAGATTTACCCTTAGGTCAAAACAATAATCTGGTTAGGGCCAGAATCAAATCGTGACGTGTGAGCAGCAGGACTTGGTGTACATAATTATTGATAAGTGAGCAAAATAGGACAAATCGTTTAAGAGATCATCATTGCTTATTACTGTTTCGTGGGAAAGCGTACACCTACCACCTACTGTACCTACGCTGCTTTCATACCATGACTAAGTTATGAGAATGAAGCTGAAGCCGTTTTAAATTCTATGAGAAATAAAATGTTTTTAGTATTTATTGTTGTGTTATTTGTTAGAGTAAACCTTCCTATAGAAGCGCTGAAAATGCTGCTACCAATAAGATTATTCATCTTTAATTAAGAGAGTTGGCTAAAATAATGTTTATGCCATTAAATGATTCATATTTAGCGCGCAAGATTATTAATTTACCTTTATAAAATTGCAAGTCTGTAAATGCAACAATCGCCATTTTGATGACAGTCGAGGTCGAGGCTAAAAAACATAAAAATTGGGGATTTCGAACATCCAAACTCCACCACAAGGACAGTGACTATTACAACATTTAATTATTTGACAAATTCATCCATTGTTCAAGTTAAATAAGTAGTGGTAATGAAGTTTTTTATTATCAAAAGTCGAAGTTTCGCGCCAATCGTGCGTGTTTACATTTTAACTTTTCACAATTAACACTCATACACATGTAGATATGATTTAAAATGTGACAAATATGATTAAAAATATTATAAGCAACTAGAAAATGCCCAGATCTTAACTTATTATACGAACACACGTTCAATAACACGTAATATTCATTACTACTACTCAATTTGTGTTAAAAATCGCCGATCATTGTTTTTTTTTATTGTAATGATGTGCGAAAACGATTATGCCAAACGTTTTTTTTTTTTCAATTTTGATTGTCTCGATTAATTTAGGTATATGTCGAATGTCTGAAATCTATACTTGAAAATTTAAATAAAATTGTTTTAAGCATTAAATACAATAAGCATTGTTTAAAATAATTATTTATACTTTTCTAGTGTAATTTTAATCGTTTTTAGGACATTCAATATAAAACGAGTCAACAGACAGGACGTGGATAGATACTTACCTCATTTATTGAATTTCGCGCCGAATTGTTTCTACATTTGAATTTAAATTCGGAACGTTGTTCAAAATTATTTTTAATTTATTGGACAATTATTTAATGTGGATTTTATTTTTGATAGTTTGCTACAGAATGCCTAGTATACATTTTTTAGGTAGGCAAGAAAATTTTGTTCGGGAATGATGTTAAATTAATTCTATAAATTAGGTAGGTATTCCGCAAACACTTTTAAATGACGTCTATATTTTTTGTTAGTTGTATGACTTTGGTAGGATTTTATTTTTGATAGTTTGCTACAGAATGCCTAGTATACATTTTTTAGGTAGGCAAGAAAATTTTGTTCGGGAATGATGTTAAATTAATTCTATAAATTAGGTAGGTATTCCGCAAACACTTTTAAATGACGTCTATATTTTTTGTTAGTTGTATGACTTTGGTAGGATTTTATTTTTGATAGTTTGCTACAGAATGCCTAGTATACATTTTTTAGGTAGGCAAGAAAATTTTGTTCGGGAATGATGTTAAATTAATTCTATAAATTAGGTAGGTATTCCGCAAACACTTTTAAATGACGTCTATATTTTTTGTTAGTTGTATGAGTTTGGTAGTATTTGTTTTTAATAGGATAATCTTACTCGAGTAATAGAAATTGCTTATTTTTTGAGGTAGTTTCAAAATGAAATTTAAAAAACTGCCCAAGTGTATGTTGGACTACGCACAGTGAAGGGTTCCGTAATTGGGATGAATATTTACGCATAAACATTGCATAGTATCAATTTTATCGACTGCAAAAATAAGTTTGTGTTTCTCGAAAAAACTATAAAAAACAAAGTTAATTCTGCGGTTGTAACCGAAAATAAACTGTATCTCAAAAACTATTGACGTCAAAAGCAAAGTCACTTAGAAACATCTTTAACATTTTAATTATGAGATCCAACAATACACGCTTTATATGCATAGATTTTTTTCATTTCTCGGTTATATGTAGGTATGGAGAATGCCACCCCCACTATTATGTTTATCGTAATTTCACTACACCATTGTTTAACGGTGCTAAAAATACACCTTTTTTTAAATTTTCTTTATTTAAAATGGCTGTATGACATCCGGACACACGGACAGACGAACTTGACGAAATTAAGAGGTCCGTTTTTTTTACGGATTTTGATTATCAAGTTTACAATCGGCATGCAATTGATGTCTATGAGAATTGATCTACAACATTATTATTATTTGGAATAGCCGCCATCTTAAAATCCAGAATTTCCATCTAATTCGATATCAGCACTATCTCCCGAAAATGACAGTCATGACGAAAAATTTTCAAATAGTGTTAAAAACTGCCACTTGCTCACTTCAGATGGCGCTGATCTCCAGCGTCTTATAATTTGACAGCTAACTATACATTTTTGATTCGAATGCTAAAAGTTGATGTAAATTCCAGAATTTCATGACTGAATTCAAAACACCCCGTCGAGTCAACTGATGTGTCACGTGTCAAAATCTTGGTCCTTAATGTTAGGCGGTAGTGAATTCATTTCATTCATTCTCTGATCTCGAAAAACGTTGTTACAAACCTCAGGTTGGTATGATCAAGGTAGTTTGTAGGTTGGTACTGTGCTTGAGACGTTTTTGAATTGATAGATCGTATGACTATTGTTTTAGGGACTATTGTCATTTAATATAGTAAATAGTTAAGGAACTTTGTTCCTGACGGGGCTCCCCGACTGCACAAGTTTTTTTAAATAATAATACTTACCGCGCCGGCTCAGCGACCTGACATCATTGCGGACAATTGTAACAATTGTTACGAAAGAAATACCTACATTCTTACACAATATTGCTACGCATATTTGCAAAAAGAATTTTATAGATCACGTTTGATTGACAAATGATAATAATTTCTTTACAAAAAGTAATGATATCCCATCAAAAACATAAATGTGAAAATGGGAGCCAAGTTCAATAAATATGGTTGTTGACTTCGCCGACAAAAGAATTGAGATCTAAATGGGTGCCAAGTTCTGTAGATAATCCTGAAATTTATTTATAAGAACATGCAACTTTCTAAAATAAAATTAAAACACAAATTCTTGTTTTTTCTGCTATAACAATGTTTGCTATTTAAAAATATAACTTCTTAAATTTGAACAGTCGAATTATTTACACAAAGCACTTAGGATAAATTGAAGCTCAAGATTTGACTTGGCTAGTTTTTACCAGCAAGCTGAAATTTTAGAGGAGGAAGATATTTTGACCTTACAGTTACAATAAGACACAGTATCTTGCGCATAATATAAATATGCCTAGGCAGACAGTCAAAGCTGTAAACAGTTATAATAAGAAACAGTAACTTGCGCATAACATAAAGAACAAAGATATCATCATTTTATTTTATTTATTGGACTCACCAACAATTGAGTATACCGATACAAAGATATGAGATACATCCAATAAACTTATAGACTAGAGTACCAATTTCTTACAGGTCACATCATGAATGACTTATTTGATGTTGAGTGCCTACTTAAAATTAAATAATAATAATTAAATATGACTAGGTAGACAGTCAAAGCTGTAAAGTCGATGAAAAAAATAGCATCCAACTGTTAGCCGCTTAATGCACGCACACTAGAAAAGTAAAATTACAGCACAATGACGTGGCGCGAAAGTAAGACGTAGAGGTAACGCACACCGGCATAAAAAAGTTACTCTGTTTATTTTAGTTCTTTTGCACCACGACACTGTAGACAAATATAAAATCAAATATAAAGTTGTAAGATAACTTGTATGTAAAAACTAGCCAAGTCAAATCTTGAGCTTCAATTTATCCTAAGTGCTTTGTGTAAATAATTCGACTGTTCAAATTTAAGAAGTTATATTTTTAAATAGCAAACATTGTTATAGCAGAAAAAACAAGAATTTGTGTTTTAATTTTATTTTAGAAAGTTGCATGTTCTTATAAATAAATTTCAGGATTATCTACAGAACTTGGCACCCATTTAGATCTCAATTCTTTTGTCGGCGAAGTCAACAACCATATTTATTGAACTTGGCTCCCATTTTCACATTTATGTTTTTGATGGGATATACTTTTACGCAGTAGAGCTGTCCTGGATCTAGGTATGCTATGTTTGCTATTGTCTCGTCTATTTCGAATTACTCTATCTGACAATAGGGAAAATAGATTAAGGTTCGATTTAACAAACATTAGTTTTAGTATACCTATGATAATTTTAACTATAGCAGATCTAAAACTGAATCCCGATAAAAAAAAACAACAAACAAACAGCGAAAAACATACCATTAGCATAGGCAAAATACAAATAAATTATGTGGAAAAATACATACATATATCTGGGACAGCTGATGGTACCAAAAACAACATAAATAAAGATATTGAGTGGTTACCCAGTGGTACCCAAGAAACGGCCAAAGAAAGAGAGGTGGACCACAGAAAAGGTGGGATAATGACATCAGAGAGGTCGCTGGAATGACATGGGGTAGTAGCCAGAGAGAGAGATAGGATTGGAGAAGTTTGGAGGAGGCCTTTGCCGACTGGCAAACGGACATACAAAATGTAAACAAACGCCACGATACTGAAGACTACACTTGGTTAAGTCCGACAAAAAAGCTAATAATAAAGAATGATTGCTTCGTCCGCAGTGAAAACGAAGACGGCTGTAGTTAAAAAAAAAAAAAAAAAATCTGTTTACTTATTTTTTTTTACTGACTGTACACACTACGAAGATCGCCCTTTAATCCACAAAAAAGGTGAAAATAAAGTGTAAACAAAATAGTAATTTATCACTGAGATTCACATTCACTAAGGTTAATTCAACTTTCAATACTTCTGGAAAGGTTAAATTGATAAAATGAAAGTATATAAACGGGTAATTTTCTTTCTCGATATTAGTATATTTGTGGTCCTACAAAGCTAACAAAATGGCACCGGTTTACCAGCTGAAGTTTTTCGATTTTATGGGAGTCGCTGAGCCTATTAGGTACTTGTTTGCCTATGGTGGTATCAGCTACAAGAATGTGGTGATCAAGAAGGACGGCGACTGGCCTGACGTGCAGAAATGTAAGTTTAATGTACTTTTTAATCGACTTCCAAAAAGGAAGAGGTTATATGTTCCTAGCTTATGTTTGTTTTTTTAATTTAATTATATATATTTTTTTAATGTGTCTGCCGTTTTCTCCGTCAATTGTGGACCGATTTTAAAAATTGTTTTTTTTTTTGTCTGTAAAGGTGTGCTCTCAAAGTAGTCCCATATAAATTTTATTAACTTTGCTTGGATAGTTTTTGAGTTAGCTTCAATAATGCGTTAAATTTCGTTTTTTGCCACAGACTTCCGAAATTAAAGTTATTTTTCACTTTGTAGTGTTTTTTTGGAAGTCGGTTGTTTTTTTACCATACCATTTTTTTCCTTTTCATGATTTTTATACAACAGTAATACTATCTGAGAAACTAATGAAGCATCAGATTATTATACAACGCTATAGATAGTACACACGGCTACACATCAAGCTATATATTTCCAGTTTATGCTGATCTCGCATTACATAGGATTTCCGTACAATGCGAGATCAGCTTATACTGGAAATGTATAGCTTGATGTGTAGCCGTGTGTACCAGTACAGAGGACCTCATGACCAGTCGTGGCTAAGTAATAACAGCCGCACACCCATCGATTCATCAGGTTAAGCTACGCTTGCCGGGGTTCATCTGTGGATGGGTAACTATCTTTACATACCGAGACTCCTCCGTGCCTCGAAAAGCACGTTAAGCCATTGGTCCCGGCTGTCATTCGTGGATTTTTGACAGTTGTTACGGGTCGTCAGAAGCCCGAAAGTCTGACTACCTGTCTTACCAAGGGATATCGTATTACCCAGTTACTAGGTTGTAGGGGTCAGATGATAGGCAGTCGCTCCATATAAAATACCGGAGTTAAGCTGCATCCGGTTAGACTGGAAGCTGACTCCAACATAGTTGGGAAAAGGCTAGGCAGATTGCTATAGATAGTACCATCCACGAAGATGCGCCCCACTCCTCTCCGCTCCGTACTAAAGTGCAGCTAACAGAACAGTTATTGCGGAGTGGGGCGCGTCTTCGTGGACGGTACTATCTGTACACGGTTCTTTTGGCGCGTGCCCAAAATCAAAACTAACGCCACGCCGCCATCTTGTCTACTCAATAAAATTTCTGTCACAATGGGAAAGGTCGGTCAAAGTTAATTGTAGATGGCGTGACCATAGCTCGGTCCCTACGGCCCACAATAGATTTTAATATTTCGTCAATTCATTCCATTTCGTGTTCATGAGTTTGATTTTATTTCACTATTTCGTTAGTTTCAGTAATTGCAATATTTTAAATCATATCTAGGTAGATGACATGGAAAGTGTCTGAATTTAAAACCTTGATTATTGGTTATTTCCTCGTAATCGCTTTTTTCAAAATGCTTACGACATAACCTCGAACACTGTTTAATTGTGGTCTCTAATTTCGGAGTATTATGGAATACAACAAGATTTTTTCCAAAAAATCAAATAAAACCACCTCACGCCTTGTATTTTTAGTTTTCTTGGGAACTAACTACAACCGCGCCATTTTGATAGTTGCCTTCCCCATTTCATATATATTTACCAACAACACCCCCCTTCTCAATGTAATTCAGGCGCAAGTGTTTCTAAGTATCAGTCAGCCACGTCAATATCAATTCGCCGATCAGTCACGTTAATTTTAGGGACGTGTGTGAACAGACAGTCAGTCAGTCATAGCAAGGCTATATCCATGGTTCGTTCGTAGTCCCCACCGACTCTTGCTCGTTGAAGCGCCAGCCCACGCCGAAGCTGAGCCTGTAGCTTTAAACCCCCCGATTAATAAATAATTACCCACTTGTGATCGAGCCTGTCCCATCTTGCTGTCCTCCCCCAAGCGATACTCTAAGCCGAAGTTTATACCCCGCTGGGGGTGCCCTTAGCGAGCGTTCGCCTAATATCCTAGTATGTAACTTATTTTACGCCCTGGCTGAAGGTTTAAAGTTAATAACTTAAGGCAGAAGCAGGACAGCCCGTTTAAGTAGTTACGATCCTCAGAGGTCCACTATGAGATGCCATTTAAAAATAAAATCGTTCCTAGCAATACGAGTTTTGACTTAGCGGTCGGTGATGCGTCGTCGACTGAGATGCGCCGGTAGTGACGTGACTGGCGTGTGTAGCCAACGTCCTACAACTTCTACATAACTATATTTTTTGACGTGACTGGTCGGCAAATTGATGACTGACGTGTGTGCATGAATCTTAATAGACACCAACGTAATCATCTAGGTATAAAGGAATAATAATGTAAATGATATCATAATAATTTCCATTGTTACACACAAAAACTGATTTATTGAAGTGAGTTGAATTAAGTATTAATTGTTGAATGACTGAATTGCTCTTAAACCACGATAAAAAGTCTTAATTTAGCTTTATTCATCATTGTTTTAATTTAAGGTCATGGGCCTTGATTATAAATACGCTAGTTATCTAGAAATAAATCTTTAATTCAAAACGTCGCTTCTTACCAACTGCTTCGATTTTATTTAATGAATTATAACTATCATTAGTTCATTACGTAGGTCTGTCTTCTGACTTATAGCGCTACAAGGTTATTTTGATGCATGGACAAAATCGGAACAGCCGCCATCTTGTTTTAAAATACATTTCACGTGACATTTCAAAAAGAAAACTGCACAAAGGTTTACTAACAGCGCCTCCATTTTAGGCGACATAATCAGGAACACAGAATAAAAATCCTATCTCCATTGATTTTCAGCTGTTCCATTCGGCAAGCTGCCAGTTCTGGAAGTAGACAAGAAGGTGCTCTACCAGTCTGTGGCCATCAGTCGTTACCTCGGAAAGCTGGTGGGATTAGTTCCTACTGATGACCTGGAAGCAGCTGAGCTTGATGCCATTGCGTTGACCGTCTACGATTTTGGAGCAAGTAAGTTTTGATTCCATAATTATACTGAGTGACTAATGAAAATAAGAAGTATGAAAGAAGAAGAGATGTAGCGACGACCCTAAATAACTAATTTAAA
Source organism: Agrochola litura (assembly GCA_949152395.1). NCBI lineage: Eukaryota > Metazoa > Arthropoda > Insecta > Lepidoptera > Noctuidae > Agrochola > Agrochola litura. The sequence goes on from OX424490.1 coordinate 6,532,293, forward strand.
ATAAAATTGGCTTCATATGCCGTCGAGAAATATCGACGATAGCGTCGATATTTTTTCCTTCAACGTTTTTAAAGCAAGTGATAATTATACAATACGCACACGAATCCGAAAAGTCAGAGGTGCGTACCTTAGGTTCCAACTCGAGACCTATGCCTTGGCAGTCAAACCACTAGACTATCACTGCTTATAAACCATAAATCATTATCTTTAAATCTACATGATACTGACAATTATGTCAGAGAGAGCAGTTGTGGCCTAGTGGTTAACGGCCGCGACTTATTTACGATGTACAACAATAATAAAACGTCTACGTATGTATCTATGACATTGTTGCCATCGCGGATAGAACCACGATCACCCGGTTATCACCACTGTGTGGATCGCCTGGAGGACACAGTGGAGCATACAGTGAAGGTCTGCCCGGATTGGGTGGAGCATCATCGTGTCCTTGTGGAGGCGATCGGCGGCGGTTATATCTCGCGTCCAACCCTGGTCCAGGCCATGGTATGGAGCGGGAGGGCATGGGAGGCCGTCAGTTCCTTCTGCGAAGCAGTAATGCTCGCGAAGGAGGAGGCGAAACACGTGAGGGAGAGGCAAATTTCGCACCAACCACCGCAGAAGACGCCCTAGCCGTCAGGAATCGCAGGCCGATTCCCGGCCACCGTAGGCGTGGACTTGCGGACGGTGAGCAATGCGTAGCTCGCCGTCCAATAATGACCAGGCCCGGGTCGACGGCGCGTTGTATTCCACGCGCGCCTCAAAGAGATGTCAGCACAACTGAAGGGATCCGCTAGGGCCGATGCGAATTGTTATATGAATAAATAAATAAACAATAAATAGATGGCTGCCGGGGTTGCGGGTTTATCCGAAAGGGTTACCGTGGCCCCTGGCAACATACAGGCAACTGAAGGAACACGGGTGGGTTTTAGTCAGTAAGAGTCTGACACGCCCTCCCGCTACGCCCAGAGCGGGAGAAGTTATTTGATAATTTCCCACCCAAAAAAAATAAGAGTAGAACCAGGATGAAGTTGGCACAGGAGCGTATAAATTGGCACAATCAAAAAGAATAGGCCTATACTCAGCAGTGAATGAAATCAGGCTGTGAATGATGATGGTGATGGTCTCGTCATGGAATCCAGGCATAATTTGCATTAAAATATGATCTAAACTGGTATTACCCTTTACAGAGGTCTACGAATGGTACCACGAGGATAACAAGGAGAGGAAGCCACACTTGTTGAAGGAGTTGGAAGAGGTGGTATGCCCGAGGTACCTCCGTGACTTCGAGGAGATCGTTCAGAAGAGGGGAAGCTACTTCGGTGGCCAGGTTGGTACTATTTGTACTACTATGTTTGTTTGTTTGGTTTTCTTAATGTCCCTCGGCAAACCTCGTGTTTCGTCAGTCGGCGGATTTCCATCATAAATATTACTTTCCTCTATGTTTCTATCAGTTGCCCTTTGCACTTGGTGCAGACCGGACGCTCTATATCGACTTGGAAGTATATAGAGTTGTTAATACTCTTTTAACTTAATATAAATTATTTTAAAAATGGTAGGAAAACTGCTAAAGTCGCAGGCACGACAGATAAGAAAATAGTTTTACAGCTCTATATAGTTCACACGAAAATCAAAACAAAACAACAATAAAGTACTTAGTTCTGAATTCAAATTATTATACAAAATAAATCTAAAATTTATGGACATGGAAATTAGCATTCGTTTGTATTCGGAAATGCGATGATCCCCGAGGGACAAATAATAAAATAGAAAAAAATAGAAATACTGTAATTATATCTTAATCCTTTGAAACTGACTTATGCATTTCTCTTCTCTCCAGAAAATAAGCTGGGCGGACCTCTACTTCGTGGGCATCATCGAGTCGGTTGAAGGCATGTGGGGCTCCAAGATCCTGGACAAGCAGTACCCCTTGCTGCAGAGGATCTGGACACACGTCCATGAAATCCCAGCCATCGACACCTATGTCAGCAACCGACCCAACTATAAATATTAATGAAAATTGAATAAATATTTGAAGTTTTGAAATGAATCGTTTGAATTTTCAAAGTCAGTCATGCAATGACACATTTAATTGAAATGCAAATATTAAAATAACAAGGTGCTAATTAATAATTATATTTCGATATTTATCTTAATTTTTCAATAGTTTATCAATGTTTTGTGTTTGTACAAGAGCAACATTAAAAGTAATAATATTATTGGTTGAATGACTTAAGAAAATGATAAGTAAAAAAATATGAATCTTTTCACTTTGAACATAACATGACTCCTGTGTTCAACGAAGAAGAACGCGGTAGGTACCCATAATACCTACACCCACAATTCATTCGTTGTCGAGCCTTTTCCGATAAGTCTTCGAACAACATATATTTTACTGGTAAACTCTTTATTGAAAATACAAAACTCTCACTGGCTACAGTTATCTAACTTGCCTTCAAAATATAATTCTTCTACGTACCATTTTTGTCAAACCCCTTTTTTTTCCCCTATTCAGTCAACACCCAAGGACCACATCAAGAATTCGTCAACCCTTCAAGATTCAAGTCATAAAGTCTCACACACGATCAACCCACCACCATAAAAAATTGCGGAACATTTCATTTATTATTCGCGAGGTCCAGGTGTTAGGGTCAGTATATCGTCGACAATTACTTAGAAACGGCATTAGGAGCAACCAGTGAAACAGCCTGCAAGTAAACAGGATCCTTTTACTGCCATACCACTTAAGGGTTGTGGAGGAAAAGGCTGGTATTGGGGTCTGAGTTCCAGCGATTTTGAGTGAAATTTTTCAGAATTATTAAAGCTTTGCTTGCAGAGATTGTGCAAATAAAATAAGGTATGAACAGTGTTGTGGCCACTTGGAACAGCTCCACCAAAGTGAGGAGAGGAGAGGAGATGTGTTTTAAACAACCAATAGAATCTCGTTATTCGCACATCTCGTCTCCACTCAGCTTCAGTCGATATTACTGAGCGGAGATGTATCATATTTGTATGGCGTGATCGAAGCGGAGATGTGAGCTGTGCCTCGCAAGCTGGCGACGGCGCGCAGTGGAGACGAGAAGATATGTGCGTTCAACACTCACCACACGCAGCTCAGTTCCGCTCTAGCCAGCACACATCTCCGCTCCAGTCTAGCCAGTACACATTTCCGCACAGCTTCGGTGAATACACCCTAGCTGAACAACATCTCTTCTCGTCTCCACTTCGGACATCTCCGTACATATCCGCTTTGGTGGAGTCCGGCCCTAAATCCTGTGTACTAAATCATTCTAGATTCTAGAACGTTCAATAGCTCAATCATTCAATGAATTCTGCGTTGATTGAATGATTGCTCTTGAACGTTTCTTATCAAGGCGATATAGATAACACCAATCAACAGTGTATGTATATTTGGTATGCCACTTGAAGAAACTCTTAAGTGAAAACGATTGCAGTCTACTTTTGTGCATTGGCTTCGTTTGTTATGATTATGAAATAATTAATTCTCTTCTGCCAATTGTTCACCATAGGAATTTTGGAATGGCAGTTAATTATTGACTTTTGACTGCGAACATATCCACGAATGCACGTGATTCTTATGGTTGTCAACCAATGATTTTTTTCGTATTCGATTCATCTACAGTATTTCTGTTTTCTTAATGTCCCTCGGGAATCATCGCATTTCCGAATACAAACGAATGCAAATTTCCATGTCCATCAATTATTAGATTAACTTGTTTAATAATTTGAATTCAGAACTAAGTACTTTATTGTTGTTTTGTTTTGATTTACGTGTGAACTATAAAAAGCTGTAAAACTATTTTAATATCTGTCGTGCCTGCGACTTTAGCGGCTTTCCTAACTTTTTAAAAATAAATTACATTAAGTTAAAAGAGTATTAACAACTCTATATACTTCCAAGTTGATTGAGAGCGTCCGGTCTGCACCAAGTGCAAAGGACAACTGATAAAAATCCGACAACTGACGAAACACGAGGTTTGCTGAGGGACATTAAGAACATATTTGTACTGTACAGCGATGGTTTTTAAGCCAGCATGTGAATATTTCCACTCTCCTACAATCCCACAAGCGTATTGCCGCTGTCAGGGGCGCCTCACCCGAGGGTTGCGGCGACAACACAGAAAACCCTAGTAATTTACGGCACAGTAGTTGGTAGCGCCTAAGGAAGCGGTTTATTATCGCCCAGAGAGTGAGAGTTCGCAGAACCTCTCCATCAGACGTTTTATGTGCAGTCAACTTGTTTATTTATTGAAATGCTTATAGCACTGCCGCTCATGGTTTTCACATGTATCTTCTTTATGCCATCACTAGCTTTCGCCCGCGGCTTCGCCCCCGTGGATGTCGGAAATTAACCCACGGGAACGTACTACCGGGATAAAAAGTGTCCTATATGTTAATCCAGGCTGTATACTATCTGTACGCCAAATTTCATCCAAATCCGTTTAGCCGTTTTTGCGTGATTGAGTAGCAAACATCCAAACACACAAGCTCACAAACTTTCACATTTATAATATTATAAGGACTAACGACCTCTCCTTCGCACGGTTTTTAAGACTTGACAAAAACATCGAGATTTTTTTATTATAAGTTAGTTTAATATTAATGTTTTAAACACAAAAACCTTTCGGAATCAATTCTCTAAATGATGGTGGAAATCCCATCAAAATACGTTACGTAGTTTAGGAGAAAGATGCGGTCACACTGACACATAACATGACGCCTTGTTTCCCCGAAGGGTTGGGCAAGTGTACCTATAGTACACCCACATTTCGCCAATTATGTTTAAGTTCTATGTAATAGGGGGCGAGCCTATTGCCATCAACCGGGCACAAATCCAGACTCCAGCTGCTACCGAGAAATTCCATAATAAAAAAAAACCCAATTTTGCCCAATTGAACCCAGGACCTCATGCACAGCAGTAGTGCTTGCGACCACTAGACCAACGAGGCAGTCACCAACAACTCAAGTTTAATTTTTATTATCCTACTATTAAATAAGCAATATTTGTAAATATATATATATATATTTGTAATCACGTTCTCGAAAACGGTTCTAACGAATTCTATGAAAGTTGCAATATAGGGGTTTACGGGGGCGAAAAATCGATCTAGCTAGGTCTCATAATTATCTGGGAAAATTCGTTTTCTCCGTATTTTCACCTGTGCAGAGCTCGGTCACCCAAAGTTTAAACCAATATGGCTACATACTTTAGAATAATGACATGGCAGCATGGAATTAGTAAGTACTATACATGGAATTAGTATGAACTTTCCTATACTATTAAATGAGCATTCTCTATTTTCACCAGAGCAGAGCTCGGTCGCCCAGGTACTGTATAATATAGAAGATAGATAGATAAAGATACCCATCAATATATCAAAACCCTGAGATTTTACTTGGAACCATTTATTTACCATAAATATCTGGATGACCGAGCTTTGCTCGTGTTTTTTTTTTTTTTTAACTTCGTTTTCTAAAAATCAAACCGAGCTAGATCGATTTGAGATTCAGATTATATATATACTTACATATATACACGAATTGCTCGTTTAAAGGTATTAGATAAAAGAGATATTCCCAGAAACTCCTTTGACCTTTGTGTGAAAGCAGTTTCTCGGAATAATTTTCAATAAAACAGTTCTAACAACGCATTCCTGTAAACTAATTTAATTAAATATGCTGGTCCTAAGTGGGTTCACGTTCACTTTGCAAAAGGTTTCACCGTTCGGTAACTAAACGTATTTCATGTTCTCCGATCGAAGAGATATCAAATTATCCATTAAATACTGATTTGCGTGCTTTTCTTTAGTCCACCCCTTTTTTTTTGGGTAGGTAATTTTCAAATAACTTCTCCCGTTCTGGGCGGAGCGGGAGTGTTAGACTCTTACTGACTAAAACTCACCCATGATCCTTCAGTTGTCATGTTGCCAGGGCCACGGTATCCTTTTCGGAGCGGTAATGCTCGCGAAGGAGGAGGCGGAACGCGTGAGGGAGAGGCAAATTTCGCGACCTCACGCCCCTAACCGCCGCAGGAGCAGACGCCCGGGGCGGGAATCGCGAACCGATTTCCGGCCACCGTAGGCGCGGGCTTGCGGACGGTGAGCAATGGGTAGCTCGCCGTCCGATAAGGACCAAGCCCGGGTCGACGGCGCGTTGTGTTCCACGCGCGCCTAAAGAGATGTCAGCAGAATTGACGGGGTCCGCTAGGGCCAATGCCTGCCGGGGGTTCGAAGAAAACCGATAGGGAAATCGTGGCCCCCAGCAACAGGGCAACCGAAGGAACACGGGTGGGTTTTAGTCAGTAAGAGTCTGACACGCCCTCCCGCTCCGCCCAGAGCGGGAGAAGTTATTGGATAATTTCCCACCCAAATAAAAAAAAAAAAAACGGCCACGGTGTCCCTTTCAGACTTTCCCGTGACCCCGGCAGAATATATATCACCCATACAAACACCACCATTCTTCAGGCCCATACAATTAAAGATACATAAATAGTGTTCGATTGGGTCCAATAAATTTGTGGCCAGTCCTATATTTGGAAGGACTAATCACCATCTTGGCTGATAATAGGAAGGTCGTTAAAACAAATACCCTTGTTTATTAGGCCCATTATCGTAAGTAATTGGATAAGAAAACTGGGACTGTTAGGGATTAGGAATTGTAATAACCGTTCGTTTATTTTTTTCATGGAATTATGTTTCTGGTGAAAGCTATTAAGAGGGCCCTTCCCGATCCGTCTATCGTCAACGCAAGCATGGTCAAAAAGCATGTTGTTTCATCTAGCGCAAGTGAGAACTGCTAACAAGCAAGTGAGAACGCGATAACATTGTACGAAAAATAGTGTGAGGAAATTTCATAAAACTTGTTTCAGGAAATACGTGTTTTTGAGTAAGCTTTACTAGTTTGCTAAATAAATGTTTGTCATTTAGAATCTTCATTACATGTGAAAGGTTCCTATGCAGATTTTTTCTTTACTTTTACAATTTATGAGTATATTATGAACGGCCAAAGTTCAGGTAAAAATTGTGCAAAAATGCAGATTTTCGGAGACTTGTACTGAATTTATTTCTCGACATTTTTTTTTTTGGTTTCATAGAAACCTAGAAATAGTGCACAAGATACCTATTAGTTTAAAATTTTCAAAGAAAGATGTGTTACGACGCCATAATCACGTACGAGCGTTTGTATGAAAAGTATGACGGGTTGGCCGCTCTTAAAGATTTCGTATACGCATTGAAAAACATTACATCAATTTTGGCTTCTTTTAAATTCTTGCTGTTAAGGGTCAGATACGGGAATCGTGTTATGGATTTTGATAAGTTTATATAGAAAATGGTGCGGCGGCCTAAGGCTTAGGGTGAAATCGAAATTTCCTTAGTGGACTGTATCAGGGGCGGTTCTGTGACACAAGTAGGTGTTTTGGTGGTGTGGGAAATAAGAAATGATACATGCTTGGTTAGCTATGGCGGAGACACGGTGAGAAGAGTTTACTTAGCCACGTGGCGGCGCCCGTCCAGGATATCACGTACGGACGAGAATCTACACTTTCCAGAACAACACACAGACACACACTTGCACGGTTTAATGACAATCTTCGTTCTTCACAGTGAAATATGAGTCCTTTTCGACTTAAGGTTTTTTTTGACCCACAAGCGGCGATATCTATTGAGAAACTGGCGGTTTTCTTCATGGCGGCGACGTATGCGCCATGACGAATCTTCCTTTTTGCTCTCGCTCAGGCATTATAAGGGTTGCGGAAGGGAGAGAGAAAGCGGAAGGAACCTTGTGTCGCACAGATACCAATTAGAGTTGACAGTAATTAGGCATGAAATCTAAAAATAAGTAAGTTATGGCGTTAACAGAAAACTTAAAGTAGTAGCCACGAAAAAAAAAATATAAGGTTATGTCTGAATTTATATATACCTAGGTGTTTTATGAGGTTTCAAAATAAACTAGAAGGAATTTATACAAAAAAACTGCAAATAAATTATTCAAAACGCTACAGTGTACATAGTAACATACCATCCCAGTATACCAAAAATATCACCTCACGACACACCTACATCTCCGTCACGGAAATACCGAGCATACTTTCCGTCATAGTAACACCTCAATACAGACTTTATATCTCCAACAAAAATGATCAAATATGCACCCTAAGCTTTCCCTATCTATTCCTCCCTTACCTAAAAACCCCAAACACTCTCACTTTTAAAGAAGTTTCCACACCATTGCTGGTTTTGTACGGTAAAGTTGATCATCCATACGTTACAAGCCGTCAATGGACATGAAACAACATGTTTTTGTCACGTTTGTGTCAGGCTATCGGTGAATAAAGTGACATGACATGATGTTATCGATAATATGTGCTTTGAACCAAGCAACGCGGGGGTGACAGAGAATTTTTCAATGAAAAGCGTCAAGGACAATGTATTGTGGTAAACAGCATTGTTTATAGTGTCTGGACGCGCCATGAAAGGGTTACTTGATGGCTGGCGTGATTGGCTCGCTTTGCTTTTGATGATGTGCCTACTGTTTAGAATATACTATGTCATATACAAGACAATGTTACCGTGGAATATAACATGCTCGTTAAAAAGCACGGTTAACACAAGAATCTATCCTAAAAAACTAATAAAGTAATAGAAAAAATATATTAAAATAAATTATAATAATAATCTAATGACCACTTACAACACAACACTTAAACAAATATCAAAGTCCAAACCTTACAAAAAACCTCTCTTCAACTACAAGTAAATACTTACCATGCTTACTGAAAAAACAGTTACAAAAAACTACAAAACAAATAAAACTCTACATCCAAAAAATGTCCAAGAAATATGCGTAACAGCATTACCCAGCTTTCCGGGTGTCGCATTTAAGCCGTAAACTCTGCTTAAAACTTGCTACTGTTACTGGGGGAATACGGAGAACTAAAGGGGAATATGGGGAAGTCAGGGGACATCGTTTGGACCAAACCCTTTTATGTCACACGTTTAGCTGCTTTTTAAGCCCAGTGTTTGTGGGACGTTGGTTACGCGTTGAATGGGACTTTTATAAAAGTTCAATTTGTCTGGTTTGCTGAATTGGCCTTTGAGACCAAAGGAATCATTGAATCGTGAATTGGATTGGAAATCCATTATTTTCATCTCATCATATATGGCGGCCTGTTCGACTTTCTATCACTAATAAAAACTTTTTACAAAAAAAAAAACAACCGACTTCAAAAAAAAAGCACTACAAAGTGAAAAATAACTTTAATTTCGGAAGTCGGTGACAAAGAACGAAAATTCAAAACTAAAGACACCGACTTCCGAAATTAAAGTTATTTTTCACTTTGTAGTGCTTTTTTTTTGAAGTCGGTTGTTTTTTTTTTTTTGTAAAAAGTTTTTTATTTTTTACTTTTTAGTTGTGGTACCTAAAAATACCACTACCTGCTTTGTAAATAACAGTGACAAGAAGTTATCATATCATCTACATACTAAGTGGGAAAAAATACGTATAATTGAAGCTAACTCAAAAACTACCCAAGCAAAGTTAATAAAATTTATATGGGACCACCTCTGAAGTATGATCTACCAAACAAAAAAAGAATCATAAAAAAAAAAAACATACAGACGAATTGAGAACCTCCTCCTTTTGGAAGTCGGTTAAAAAGCACTCTTTATCGAAACTATTACCTTTAAGGACAGTTAAGGGAAAATCTACACTAAATAATCATAACTATGACAACAAACCAACTAATGAATGTTAGACTACCAACACAGAAATGAAAAACTCCAGTCGGTACACACCTTATTTATGACGCAAAAAGTCGCCATCATTCTTCTGAATATTCTCGCAAAAACAAAGGAATATGGGCTTGTTACATTATAGTAGAAAATATGCGTAATACGTCAAGTTCATAGAAGCCTACGTAGCTCTGTTATTTTCGGATCTAAGTGGTCAAGTATTCAGACTGTTGGTATGATTTTTAATAAAACAGAAAGATAACCCTATAAAAAACAGTGGCACTCCGAGAGTGCCGACAGAAGTGTAAACTTGAACAATTTTATTGTGCAGGAAATACTTTTCGTTTTTGAAGTTGGTAAAAAAAGGGTCAAAAAATCATGTCATTGTCATGTTAGGAATGTCATTATTAATCCCAAAAAAAAATGTATCGCGCGTTGATGTCGTTATAATGGTCAAAAGCTGGTGTCGGTAACAATACCTATCGCGAGTTCAATTGTTTTTTCCTATCTCAAAAATGCCCAACGCGCCTAAAGAAGTTTTCACTTCAAAAATCTTGAGAGACCATAAAAATTTAGGTCCAGTAATGAAAAAAGCAGCTATACGTACCATCTTTCAACGTAAATATACCTAAGATTTTCCAATGAGACTTTTCTACGCTTCTTATTTATCGATGAAAGAATTTGTTGTACTCAGTGGTTATTTCCAAGACCTATAAAAAGAGAACTTCAATATATTTTTAACCGACTTAAAAAAAAAGGAGGAGGTTCTCAATTCGACTGTATTTTTTTTTAATGTTTGGTGCCTCAGAACTTTCGACTGGGTGAACCGATTTTGATGATTCCTTTTTTTATTTGAAAGCTGGTGCTTCTCGTGTGGTCCCATTTCAATTTGGTCCAGTTCTAACAATGTCTTAAATTTGCATTAAGTGTGTGCGCGACAAATGGACGAATAACTCTTCCTGTCAGTGTTATTTACATAGCATGTAGTAGTGTTCGAATTTGTGTGGGGTAAGTACCACAACTAAAAAGTGAAAAATAAAAACGTTTTACAAAAAAAAAAAATAACCGACTTCCAAAAAAAACACTACAAAGTAAAAAATAACTTTAATTTCGGAAGTCGGTTGTGGTGTTTTTTTTTGGAAGTTGGTTGTTTTTTTGTAAAAAGTTTTTATTAAGAACGCGGTTTATAATTTTGTATGATTGCTACATTAAGACGGACACAAATCAGGAAAACTATAATTCTGTGGGTTGAACAAATATTGGGTAACTTGGTCCCTCACTCCGAAACACAGCAGACAATCAATTTATTACCTACACACTACAGATTTATAGCCTAACCACAGGGTCCACAGCTGTTCACAGGGTCCACAGCTGTTCTTAGTCTATCTATAAATTAATAGCGAAAGGGTAAACTGCATCACTTACCCTACAATTAAATATCGACTACAAACACGTTACACCACCCACGACTTCAACATACATAGTAATTGTCATAACGGTAACAGCCTAAAAGTCGTTCCACCTAACTCATATTTAATCAAGATTTATAACATTAAAACATGGGGAGTTATTGTTACCCCAAAATATTCGGTCGGGTCGACCCCGTGGTTTTGGTGACCTCGGCAGATGTTCACTTCGGGGTAAACTTGTCGCATGCCAAATTGCAGGGTTAATTATTTTAATGTAAAATGTTAAACAGGCTTTAGTTTATTTTGTGTGGGATTTTCCTTTAATCTTTTTTGAGGGCAAAAGATAGGAGTAATTTGGATAATTAAGCAATTTAATCTACATAGGTATCATCATCCTCATTACCAGCTTTAGCAGTCCACTGCTTGACATAGGCTGTTCCAATTGCACGGCATTTAGATCGATCTTTAGCCACTCGCTTAAATCCCGCGAAGCTGGTCGCTCCATTCAACCTGAAGGCGTCTTCCTCATGGCCATACTTGGATGGCTTTTTTCATCTATGGATTACAAACTAGAATTTGAGAGTTCTAGATTGGAATACTAGCCATAAATAGGTACCTACAGAGTGTAACCAGTTACGATTTAGGTCTCTCCTCAATCACATAATATAGCACTTCCCTATCTTCCAAGACGTAACTAAATATAATAAAAGCTGCCTTGCAATGTGTGTACTTTTATATAATGAGTTACCAAATGATCTCAAAATTAAATTAAATATTACAACATTTTTTTTACATTCTGTGATTACTTGAACTCACACACTGACGAATTAGTATCACTTGTAATTTTTTTAGGAATATCGTATAGGTTTTACAATGCTTGTAAATATGTGAACACCATGTATCCATTACATAATTATTTTTTCTATCATTGCTTCATTTTTATTTTTACCTATTGTGGTATAGTAATCTTATTCCAGGTGCATCGTCTTCACATATAATTATATAATTAATGTATACAAAATATTGTAAAACATTTTAAAAGAATAACGGTGGCGTTTCTTGCCCATTCTTCTCCATACGAAAACTACCCTTTGGAAGGGGCGACTAGAATCAATTCTATTTTTTGTTTTTGACGTTCAAAAGTGCCTTTTTGTGCCTAATTGAAATAAATTATTTGACTTTGACTTCAAAAATTTAAACATTTAAAAATAAAGTTTACGAATGGTTATGTGTTAATTGTTTCTATAGTGTTAAAGATTTCATTAACAAAAAATGTTAATAAACAAGTCAAACCTACTGAAAAATTTGCATGCTGATTATTATATTGGCAAAACATGTTTTGTTCTAAATTGTTCTTTTACCCTCTTTTCATACCGTGTTTTATGCAAATAAATATATTCTAATTCTTATTCAAAAGTGTACCAGGGTGTGTCTTCTTTTTATCGACAGTGAATTGGTGTTTTTCAGTTTTTCGAGTTTTTCAAGTTACATTTTTTTTATTTCAGTGTTAATTCAGATTTATTTAATTTTCATTTGAATCATAAAATCTTTGTTTTCATGCCCACAATTTTGTTTGTCACGGTACCTATTTAATGAAAAATAAACACACGCAAAAAAATTATTGGCTACAGAAAGTTAAAGATTACTTAGTATTAAAAGGTATAAAGCGATGAGGATGTAAATTGAAACAGTGAAAACAAAATAATTCACACTCTAATATGACACAAAATGAGGTGAGAGACAGACCATTGTCGATAAAAAAAGAAGAACGACCCACCAACTAAATTCACAGCTATTGTTAAACTATTGTGTCTGGTTCACGGACCGTTGAGTTGTAAAATATACATAATTTATTTCATCAGTACATACGTCTATACCTACTGCTATCTGCCTTTACAGAAACAAGTTAAGACAAATTAGATCCTTACAAAACACCTTCACCAGCTCCATTTTTCTGAGTCAAAAACCTTTCTCAGAAAGGTAGAGGAAGGCTTATCTCAGATTTTAAGCAAAGATTTGCTTGAATACTAAACGTGTAACTCTGTGACCCCTCCGCCACTTTTTTAAGACAAAAACAAAGGCGACCTGCAAACGCCTAAAACGATTTCCATCCGCGGTAGATTTATAGCAAATTGCTCTCATCCCACCTCCAGGCGCTGTTTTATTTCGGATGAAGGGGATTTTTTTTCCGTATAATATCAGAAGCGCCATATTCGTGGTGTTTCGGTTCCATTTTACGGTGGCTTTAATATTACGGAGATAATGGGGTTTATGATGTATTCCGTTTCGGTTAAGTAAACCGGTTGATTTTGTTCGGAAGGCTTGCATTTCCTTTTTATTCTTATCGACTTATTCAAAATCAATCTGCCTAGCTTTTTCCCAACTATGTTGGGGTCGGCTTCCAGTCTAACCGGATGCAGCTGAATACCGTATTTTACATGGAGCGACTGCCTATCTGACCTTCACAACCCAGTAACTGGGTAATACGATACACCTTCGTAAGACTGGTTGTCAGACTTTCGGGCTTCTGACGACCCGTAACGACTGTCAAGGATCCACGAATGACAGTCGGAACCAACGGCTTAACGTGCTTTCCGAGGCACGGAGGAGTCTCGGTATGTTAAGATGGTCACCCATCCACAGACCAACCCCGGCAAGCGTAGCTTATTACTTAGCCACGAGCTCCACACACACTCACACTCACACTCTTGACTTATTGCTACATTAAAAATAAAATAAATATTTTATTATTTTCTAGCTAACTAGTGCAAATATTGTAGGTACCCTCATTTGACTGTCTCTAAAAGTCTTGTATCTACTTTTTTATTCGAATTACATACAATTTCAGAACACAAAAAACAAAATGAACACATAATATTTCCACCATTTTATTACGAAGACCGCCGGTGGTGGAAATGATAACAATAAAAAAAAGTTTACGAGATCCCCTTGAAGTATTCCCTTAAATTTAGCCAATAAAACCTAGGGTGTAGATATTACATAAATCATCGTCCTTCGTAACAATAAATGAAAAAGTGGAATCGGTGTGTTTGCACTATTTTAAAATGTAAGCTAGCAGCGAGTTTTTCAACTAATTATTATAATCGAGACCGATGGAAAACATGAGAATTGTTATAATAGTAATTTGGCTTTCCTAATTATTTCATTTTATTTGGAGCGCCTCGCGCCTGTTGAATCACAAATAGCAATAAGTTTGCACTGTGCGTATTGCGCAAGTAAAACCCGTCTTTCTCAAAAGAAGTCTCTAGGAGTGCAAATCTAGCCCATTTGTTAAGAGGTACTTATCTTATACTCCACATTACAAATTATTTGTGAATGAGGCGAAAACTACGAGATCAATATTGGATTTCTATTATTAGATACTTGAGCGGTGTAATCATGCGAAAGGAGGTTATATATTAGCTTAAGTATTATTTGTTTTAACCCTTTCCCAGTTCTTCTTAAAAACATTTTAAACGCTTCTGTGGTCTGGTAAGACCACCTGTCTCGGACGGGTTCGATTCACAACGGAGGCAAAACTCTCTGCTCGGTTTGGTTGATGGTAGGACTTGTTCTAGCTACCACTATCTTATCTAAGTCTATCCCCATAACAAAAATGTTGACAGCATTGTTTTTTTAGGCAGTTAGAGGTAAGATAGCCAGTTCTTCTGTGGTTGAGGATTCCGGGAGAAGCTTGCGTTCACCTTCAGCCTGATCATCACTTAGGTACCATCATCGGGCCCATTTTACCTTCCTTTCCCCAACTTTATTGGTAATAAAACAAACCTTTTCGAGGTCAAGCACAGTTCAAACCTTTCAGGCAAACATTTCACCTTGACGGTGGTGGTGAATACTGGCGTATTTTAAGATTGGCAGATTGGGATTTAGGATTTCAAGAGCTCCACAATAGAGTTAAAAAAAAACCCATCCCTAACAATGTTGACGATGATATCGTCGATAGATTAGGCGATGTAAATGTTTAAATAATAAAGTTAAAGTCAAATAATTTATTTCAATTATACACAATAAAGGCACTTTTGAACGTCAAAATTTACAAAAAATATAATTGATTCTAGTCGCCCCTTCCAAAAGGTAGTTTTCGTATGGAGAAGAATTGGCAAGAAATCAAAAAAATCAAAATCAAAATATTTTATTTCACATAAACCTACAAGGGCACTTAAGAAACTCCACCGTTCCTCTTTTAAAATGTTTTATGAAGCAATGACAAAAAAAAATTATGTGATGGATATATGGTATTCACATATTTACAAACATTGTAAATGTAGGTACCTATACGATATTCCTAAAAAAAATACAAGTAATACTAATAAGTCAGTGTGTGAGTTCAAGTAATCACAGAATGTAAAATCAATGTTATAATAATTAATTATACAATTAAATTAGCAACCATTTTGATTTTGTCTAGACTCTAAATTGTCCTATGGGGCTAGACCAGCATGCTTCCACGCAATCTTATCTTGAATATAGTCCTCTAATTTGTAATTATGCTTGTTTACAATGAGTACTTTTAATATGAGTTTTAAATTTTCTTCTTCCCTTAATAAAACCCATAAGCTCCTAACTTACGCCCCGGCAAATACAAACGAGGTCAATGGGCTATGGCGCTGCTATGGGATAGGTAATTTGACATAAATCCATGGAGAGCTATCGACACGCCTTCCTCCTTCAAATGTATTGCCACTACTGACAGGTATTAGTTCACAAAATTTATCACCTTTTTGGACAACTAAATATTTGTGGAGCCGAGGTCTTGTTGACTCCACCTTCGATTTGTTGGCACTTTCACTCTATTTGTTTTAAATGAGGAGATTAAATGTGAACAGAGGTCTGAGTTATCTTGGCATTACATGTAGGTCATTATCATCAGTAAGTAAGTAATGTTTTGAGTTGAGCTCCACGATTACTGACAAATGCTTGCACTGACTGCACTCAAATCTGTGTGGTTCTTTCCTCAAAAGACCATTTCAGACACTAATCTACATGGTACTCATATGGCCTGACCAAGATTAAGTCTGTACTTTAAAAGAGACTGCGACCTCTGAGTTTGTTTCGGCTTTTCTTCTCAGAGTAGTCAGATAGGAAACGCCGACCTCATCTAACTTATTTTTAATATTTTTTTACTATGACGTGTAAAAGTGATTCCGATAGCCTATTTACAGGATAAAAAATCATTTCATTTCTGATCAATTTGGTGTCATCTAGTTCTGCTGAGAGTAGCTAGGTATTGTTAAGGCTCTCTCTATCCTGAGTTAGATTCCTGTGTCTGTATAAGTGTGCGCGGTTTTCATTAGAAATGGAAGAATAGAAATTCTCAGTGGTAGCTGCATCCCAGATTTGTGCCAGTTATTTAATAGACTCGCCGGGGTATTATAACATCGAACTTTTAACATTTATGGCGAAATTTATGTAGACACCCAAAGAACACTGTGCATTTACATCAGAGTACACCTTTCCACCTTTAGTTAAAATTACATCTCGGAAAGTTCTCATCATTCTGGTTCTAAAATAATGTCTCAAAAATCGCTAAAATTATCCATAGATTGGCACCAATTATTATGCTGCAGCCGCATCTGCGTCTATCGTGACGAAGCAATGCATGCCAAAGCTTCGTATGTTTTGCTCGCTAAAAAGTTATCACGCTAATACGGTAATAGATAAAAAGTTTTAGCGCGTTAACGCTAATGTGACCAACATTAGCGTTAACGCGCTAAAACTTTTTATCTACCCGGGCGACAAGTGCTACGCAGCCCGAACTATCGCGACGATAGCCGATAATGATTGGTCACATCTGCGTGATTCGTATCATTGTGCGAAGCTTCGTCACGATAAACGCAGATGCGACCGCAGCATTACAGTAACAACTAGAACGCCATCGTTTTTAAACTATCTGGACAAAGACAAGTCCAAAATATGGACATCACACATAATAATGTCCCCAACTTTAATCTAGTGTAAAACTACATAAAATCGACGAACAACATCAGGTGCCAAGCCTCATTATACCACACTAACCCGCGGTCCCGAGCTAAAAGTTCACCGGCTAAAGTTATGCAAAATATGACCCATCCACCGAAATTAACTGACAAAACTTTAAGCTTAGTTGATAATGTTTTAATGCCACGGTTTCAATATGGTGGAGTGGTTGAGTTTGGGACTGTGGACGTTACAATTGTACAAAAAAAAAACAGTGGCACTCCGGGAGTGCCACCAGAAGTGAAAAAATGAAAAAACGCTGTAATCAACGCGTTGATGTCTTTTACTCCACGGTGTCGATAAATTCCGTTACAGTGTCGCGACATCTTTCTTTCTTTCTTTTTTTTCTTTCTTTCTTTAAATCAATGGTCCCATCTCAAAAATGCCCAACGAGCCTAAAGAAGTTTTTACTTAAAAAAAACAGTGGCACTCCGGGAGTGCCGACGAAAGTGAAAACTTGAACAATTTTATTGTGCAGGAAATACTTTTAATGAGGTGTCGGTAACGGTAACAGTGTCGCGAGTTCAATTGTTTTTTCCCATCTCAAAAATGCCCAATGCGCCTAAAGAAGTTATCACTTCAAAAAAAAGAAACTTATTATCACCTTATTGGCATTAAGCTCATTAAGATCGCTAGAATCGCGCTTATAATGCTACAGCACTACATTGGAAGACCTCCTGTTTATGAAAACCGGAAGCATTCTACGGGGTAATTGCGCATACACATAAAAATGCAATTGATTTCATTTTGACAGTTCACACACGATCATTGCGTCATTTACGTTGTTGAGCAGATTAATTTTTCAAACCTATGAATCAATGGATTAGCATTTAGGGGTATGAGGAACAGGGTGTAAAGTTCACTCATCCACCATAGAAAAGGGAGGATCCTCCGACCAGACGGGTGTTGTGTCTGGCGGGCAACTGCCCATCGGTTTGAAGATGAAATCTATATGTATGTCGATCGCTCGGTAAACTCTAACTGCGCGATGCAGGATTTGTGTGACGTCATGTCTATGATGCGTAGATCGTATGTGGTTTAACCGCTACAAGCAATATCCTTCAAAACTCTCGGGTTGTGATTGAACGTGTGTCACCCAATTAGGGCGCTGGTCACCCATGTCAAAGCAAGCGTGACATTTTATGACACTACATAATAATTGGGTTAACGTCAAAAAAAAGTTCTTGTCCGTCAGGCAGATTATAAAAAAAATATTAATACGTATTTTTTCTTTTTGTACGTTACACACATATTGCGGCGATACATTGAGTTAAAATGTGCCATGACGTCACGTGTATGTAGATTTTATACTTATTTGTGACGTAACGACCCCCACTCCCCAACTTTAATGCGTTTTATCTGAGTCATTTTTTATTAATAAGATAAAGCAAAAAATACGGTACGGATACGAGGAGCTCGTAGCTTAGTAATAACAGCCGCACGGGTCAATTCATCAGGTTAAGTTACGCTTGCCGGAGTTGGTCCGTGGATGGGCGACCATCTTTACAAACAGAGACTCTTCCGTGCCTCAAAAAGCACGTTAAACCGTTGCTCCCGGTTGTAATTCGTGGATCTTGGACAGTCGTTACGGGTCGTGAGAAGCCCGAAAGTCTGACAACCAGTCTTACCAAGGGGTATCGTACTATCCAGTTACCGGGTTGTGGAGGTCAGATAGGCAGTCGCTCCATGTAAAATACTGGTATTCAGCTGCATCCGGTTAGACTGGAAGCCGACCCCAACATAGTTGGGAAAAGGCTAGGCAGATTGATTGATAAAGCAAAAAATACGTGTCTAATATTTTTGAAGTGAAAACTTTAGGCGCGTTGGACATTTTTGAGAAGGGACGAAACCATTGAATTCGCGACACCATGACGACACCTCATTTTTGTAAACGCGATTGTGCTCTTTATTTATATTACTTTACGGATCAATGTTTTATGCAAGTATTTATACTTTGAAGGTTTTGTAAACGCGATTATGCTCTTTATTTATGTTACGTTATGGATCAATGTTCTATATAAGTATTTTTACTTTTAAGGTTTCGGAAATATTATTTTTCGTAAACGCGATTGTGCTCTTTATTTAGATAAGGTTACGGACCAATGTTCTATACAAGTATTTTTCTTCCACCAAGGCGATCTTGTCCAAGTTTTCACTTCTGTTGGCACTCCCGGAACGTCACCACTTTTTTTTTTTATTTGATTGGCGGATTAAATAGAATTTCTTTTTTCATACCCAGGCATCATCCCTATTCTTTCAGCCAACCATGATTGGTTGGATGAAAGAGTTTTATTTTTATTAACTATGATGTATTCTGGGTTTCAGAAAGAATATGTCAGGAGCCGAGAGCTGCATTTTCAATATTTGTCACTTACGGATCACTTACAGCTGAACATTGATGATAGTGCTATTCGTGTGGCAGACATTATCGGCTAATAAAATATGACAATGTATCGTCAAAACGATAGAAGAAGATTTACGGGTTAAACAAGGAGGTGTCACTAATGTTTTGCATGTTTGCATATAACTTAGTCGTCCATACATGCAATCAGAAATAGCGTGCTATTCCTACGCCATTCGCGTGCCTCCAGCAATATTCAAACTCCTCATGTCGTCTTGAAATATCCTGTATGCGTGATTTGCGTGTCCTGTCCAACATCTTGTAATATTAACGTTTACTCTAAATGCTTGCACGCTTGTCATACAATGTTGATACCATTTACATTTCTGGTCACACGAGCTCGTATTAAATGCATCATGAAATTGGTATTAAGTGGCCAGAAGGGTTAATAGTCATGTTCTCTTTAATATACCTAATAATAGGGCGACCATGGGTAGGGCATAGGTACCCATAGGGCACGGGTGACCAAGCTGCTTTCTGACGAAAATAGATAAAGATAAAGATAATTTATTTGTCCAAAATATGAGTATACACACACATGGCATGCAAGATGTTACAATAAAATTTTAATAGTAAAGGTTAATTCATACTAATTCTATGTATAGTACATACTAATTCCATGCTGCCGTGTCATTATTCTAAGGTAGCCATCTTGTTCTAAGTTTTGGGCGACCGAGCTCTGCTCGGTTGAAAATACGGAGAAAATGAATTTTCCCAGATAAGAGACCTAGCTAGATAGAATTTTCGCCCCCGTATTACAATTTTCATCGAAATCGTTAGAGCCGTTTTCGAGAACGTGATTACAAATATGAATTTAACTGCCAGCTAAATGGTTAGTTTTGGATGTGTGAAAGAATCACAGCAGTAGTTTATATAACGAAATTAAAAGGAAAACTATCATAGCTAAGTAGGCTCTACAAGTTAACGAGTAATGATTGTGAACATGGGAACATGTTTTTCAACTACAAAGTTAAGATTGTTTTTGGGATAAATTCATCCCAACTACGGAACCTACGCATTTGGCCGGTTTAAAATTCTAGCTTTTGTAATGTATGTTGTTTAGCCTGTCCCAGATGACAGGAATATTAAATTAATAAACGATTCAACAAATCGCTCAAATAACATTCACAAAAGTATTTGAAATCCTTTATAACAACAATATCTCATATAAGTGAAGATGTCAGCCTTCCAGCAGGTGTCTGCGGTTTGAGGTAAGCCCGACGCGACTTTCCTAAACTTATTGTTCCAGATTTGCCATCACCATCCACCTTAAGTTCTCCGCAATAGGATATACAACCGATTGTCTGAAATGCAAACCAACTTTGTGAAAAAGCTATTGAAATTCTGCGATTTCCACATTCGCTATTCCTGTCCATATAAAGTTGAATTTCGTCTGGGAAGCAAGATAAGTGTTTTGCAAAATTATGACTATTACAACTTTTGTCTGTCGACTTTGGACAGCTGTAACGATTTCGTGTGTAGGAGATTCGTTATTACACGTCTGCTGATTTCAATATGATTTTTTAACTTTTATTAGCTAATACGTTCCGATGCCTTTTCAATTTTTTTTTGTTAGCCACCTTCTCCGGCACTTCACAAATCAACTTACCAAAGTCAAAATCGGTCCTAACTATTTTACCAGACAACGGCGATGCAAAAAGGAGGAGCCGGTATATATTTATGTATGGTCATCTGCTCCCTCAAAACTTTTAAACTGCTCATCATAATTTGGCAAATGAGGTATTTTTGGAAGCGTCTTGATTGTCCGCTGGTTAAAAGCTATGTGACGTCACATTAAACCGAATATGGCACCCTCTAGAACATAAAACATCATAAACAAAAACAAAACAAAAATATGATGCCATATTGGGATCATAATATATTATGACAGGGCTTAATTAGCACATTTCAAAAAAAAAAAATTATAACCCCAAAATAATTTAAAGAAAAATAAAAGTTATAAAAACTAAAACCCAACTACGACAAAAAAGTCAGCAAAAAAAGTTATAAACAAGACATCACAGACAGACAAATTAAAGATCTGGATTCACACGTAAACTGTTCCATTTATGCTAACACGTGTTAAATAATTTTGGAGTTTATCTAGCGCACGACAATTGATATTTATATATTATAGAGATCAGGTATTGGCCTTATTGGTGATGTTCTTCAGAAAGGCCAGGTGCGTAGTACTCGTAACCGGCGTGTGTGTATGACCAGATGTATGAACGTAAACGAGGCAAAAGGAGTATGTAAGGATCGTAGCAGGTGGCGTTCTGTGGTTTCTGCCTACCCCCATGGGAAGAAGGCGTGAGTTTATGTATGTGTATGTATCAAGGCTCGGATACCGGTTAAATTTTCAAACCGTTATTACGTACTTGACGCAAAAACCTTTACATTCGGTTTCGTTCGTGTAAACTGGTTTTCATAAACCGGTTTTGGTGGAGTATTTACATAAAGGTTTTTTCGTATTAAACGGTGTAGAGCAATATTAACCGGTATTTTCTTTAGTTTTTATTCAGCGCGGCATCCACACAAGTAGTCACAAGTTGCAACGCCTTTACCGACATGCCGCTCGTCGAATAAACCGATTAATATAGGTTAAAATAAAGTTCTTAAAACGGTCACGGTTTTAAGAAAAGTTCAGAGTAAAACCCAAATAAACCGGTATTAACCGGTATTTTTAAACCGGTTCCAAGCCTTGGTATGTATAGATATAAAATCTAGTATAAGTAGGTAAACCTACTGTTATTGCTGATACTAACGATAATGTAGTAAAGTTATTAAAGAAAAGATTGAATAAACCTGCTTATGTCTTTTACAATCAAACTTTAATTTAAGTACGCAGAAGTGGAGAGGTTCCAAATGTTGGAAATGCAGGTCCATTAACGTCTTCTGCTGTCTATAAACCTCCAAAAGGTCATAATGAAGAATGGTCTTAGGAGATAGAAAGTTTCGTTGTTAGGTCATAGGAAAAAGCAACTGCTGCTGTTGAAGTCGTGCTGGGAACCACACAGAAATATAACATAAAAAAATATCACTCACACCTATTCTCCCTAAAGGGTTATGCAGAGATGCACCCACATTTTGGAGTCAGTATTTGTGCCTGGTTGATGGCAATAGGCTCGCCCCGTATGACTAAAGATTTGTAGACCATGGATTCAAAACCAGGTAGGTGCTATACTTTGTGTACCTACTTGAATAATTGCATCATCATTGATCTCAAAACAGTGAAGGAAACATGTCCTAGAATCAAAAATTCGAAGACACGTGACATTCACCATCCCGTACTGGGCTGACTCTACAGGTCCACTCAAATCTGTGTGATTCTTTCCTCAAAAGACCTTTTTAGACACTAATCTACATGGTCCTCATATGGCCTGACCAAGATTATGTCTGGACTTTAAAAGAGACTGCGACCTCTGAGTTTGTTTCGGCCTTTCTTCTCAGAGTAGTCAGATAGGAAACGCCGAACTCATCTAGCTTATTTTTTTTTAATGTGACGTTTAAAAGTGATTCTAATATCCTATTTACAGAATAAACAATTTCATTTCATTTCAGTCTAGTAATCAATCAATCTTGGCTCATGTTCAGAAATTAATGTTAACGGGCTCATAAATACTATCTGTCGTGACTTTATCACTACGAACATTAACTGTACGTGACTTTAGAATATCGTATACGGTTCATAAATATTATCTGTAAATTTTATGGCTAAGTTGCCAACACGCCACATCTTTCTACCTAACGAGATAGCCATGACACGCTTTCAAATATTTTCCATCGCGTTAAGATTTAGAAGAAAGGGTGATTAGTTGAGTTGAAGGCCAATTTAGTCATTCAATGGTGATCACGCATTTGAAACAAATCGGTGCTTTTGGCCACTTTGAATATTCTGTAAAAATGAGGTACCGCACAAATCAATCCATCAGGTTAAGCTACGCTTGCCGGGGTTGGTCCGTGGATGGGTGACCATCTTTACTTACCGAGACTCCTCCGTGCCTCGGAACGCACGTTAAGCCGTTGGTCTCGGCTGTCATTTGTGGCTCTTTGACAGTCGTTACGTGTCGTCAGAAGCCCGAAAGTCTTACCAAGGGGTATCGTGTTACTAGGTTGTGGAGGTCAGATAGGCACTCGCTCCATGTATAATACTGATATTCAGCTGCATCCGATAAGACTGGAAGCTGACCCCAACAAAGTTGGGAAAAGGCTAGGCAAATTGATTGCAGGATAATGACGATGTTGATGAATTTTACATAATCGGCTTTTACTTATCAGCAATAACTCTAAAAAGTGATAAGTGAAAGCCAATGAAGTGTAGTGGTAACACCGCCACATACGAACTACGCATCATAGACATGACGTCACACAAATCCTGCATCGCGCAGTTAGAGTTTACCGAGCGATCGACATACATACAAGGTTTCAACTTCAAACCGATGGGTAGTTGCCCGCCAGACACAACACCCGTCTAGCCGGAGGATCCTCCCTTTTCTATGGTGGATGAGTGAACTTTACACCCTATTCCTCATACCACCAAAGAAGTAAAATTGATCACCAAATATTAACAAATACCTACTAACAAATACTTAGAGGGATTTTAAGTTTATTTAAAGCAAGCTATAACTTGGCTCTCTTATCTAGAACAATTTCAAATAATTATCTTGCTGCTAACGAACATAAAAATGTCCATAGAAGAAAGACTCAATAAATTCATGGTTAAGTAGAGTATACTAGTCTACAATAAAACTTTTCTAAAGAGCTCTAGAAAAAGATCTAGTAGTCAAACTCAAACTCAAAGCATTTATTTCAATTAAACCATTTACAGGCACTTTTGAATTGTCAAGGAATCGGTCAGTCAGAAATATGAAGCTAGTTGCCCATTCCAAAGCGTAGTAGGTAGGTACCCATGGAGAAGAACGGGCAAGAAACTCCACGGACACTCTTTTAAATAAAAAATTGTTACAAAAAATTTGTTACATCATTCATGTTAAAATTATACATGTGAGAACAATGTAAGAAAGACGTGCACGTTAGAAGCGTCCGTAATAAAAAGATAAAACAAAGAACAATTCAAAAATTAAAATAAATTAAAAATAAGCTCGTACTAAGAGATGACCAGACCCAACTGACGGCGCCCGTTCACGAACACGACGCATGGATTAGCACCATTCAGCTCAACCAACCATTTAGTACAACCCAACTCAGAAGAGAACCTAAAATCACTGTTAATGGTGCCGATTCCCTTGTTCACAAACTAAACTAAATTTAAGTTCAGTGCATCTTTTTCTTTCTATTTCATTAAGAAAAGGACAGAAGATAAATTTTAGTTTAGTCCTGTCAAATTAATCAGCGCTTGACGAAAATTGACGTAATTTTAGTAGGCAAGTTTTTAATCACGTCTAAACTTGTTTGGAGTAGTGACAGGCTCTGATTAATTTGACAGGACTAAACTAAAATTGATCTTCTGTCCTTTTCTAAATGAAATAGAAAAAAAAAGATGCACTGAACTTAAATTTAGTTTAGTTTGTGAACAAGGGAATCGGCACCAATAGCAACATAAAAACCAGTTATCCATAATTATTTCTCCTCAGTACGTGCAGAAGTTCCATCACGCAAAAGTAACACAAAGTAATGTATCGATTCGACACATAGTTAAATAACTAACATGGCAATAAAATTAATTACCGTTTAAAGAACAATGTAAATGCGTGCCAGTGATGAGCAATCAGCGATGGAACATAATGATTTTATCGTAGAATTTTTAATGTTATTATTATCTGTACATAATTGTTCATGTTTCTTCTATATCCATGATGAATGAGATGATTCTCAATATCTTTGGTAGGTACTAGTTAATAATACCGCATTATGAAAAAAAAGTATTATTAGTATGGACCCAATAATATACAATAAAATAACTAACATAATTTAAAATGACACAATTCAAAACTTTAAAAACAAACTGACATCATTATTAATTGTAACATGCTATTATTCTGTGAACGACTTTCTTAATGATACTGACTTATGTACTGAATAATTTAATGTCATTTTCTTTTACATACCTACCTATTTATGACATTGTTTCAATTTATTTAAGTTTATTCCTATTGTGTTTATTATATTACAGATAATAATGTAAATCTGTAAACTCGTGTTATAATAATGTTGCATGCCTAATACAAGGTAGATTGTACAAGGATCACCCATATTTTAACTGTTACATCTTATTTACTGTACCTGCAATCTATGCAAATAAATTTTTACTTTACTTAGTTTTTTTTAAGTGAAAACTTCTTTAGGCGCGTTGGGCATTTTTGAGATGGTACAAAACCATTGATTTCGTGACACTGTAACGCAATTTACCGACACCGTGGAGTAAAAGACATCAACGCGTTGATTACCGCGGTGCCGATATTTTTTTCAAGTTTTTATTTCTGTCAGCACTCCCGGAATGCCACTGTTTTTTATTTATTTTTTCTTTTTTATAAGTACTAAAGTTCGTAGTAATTGATTACAATCTAGCCTAATAGACTAATAAGTAATTTAATTCTCACTTAATATTTTAAGAGATAGATTATGTTAGTTATTATAATAGGTATCTAACTAGAAATAGTGTCAATTTGTACTTTTACACAATTTCGTGGCACTTTCTTAGGGTCTGATAATTGACAATTTGTGGTCGTTGATGGTTTGGTTTTGCTGTTTTATTTAAGAAAGCTATGCAAATACATGTCTTTAAATAAGCATCTGTTACGATAAAAAAACCTTTTCATCTTCTCTGTTTTTCTGAGTAAAATAAAATATACTAGTGAACGCCCAGTGGTCAAAATTCGACCATAATTCATTTAAATTTAAGTTTGATAGGACAGTTTAAGATAGTTCTTACTAATTCCATGAATAGTACATACTAATTACATGCTGCCATGTCATTATTCTAAGGTAGCCATCTTGTCGTGTCAAACGCATGGTAGTGTGTGTAGTTTTTTTTTATTAATTTTATTTATTTCTTAAAAATATTAGCTTTCTACACTCCTTCGCCATATAAAATTTAAATATGCCCAATTTCATACTCCTCCGTCCGCCTAATTTTCATAAAAAGCGGTACAAAGTTTTTGCTTCACATTATTTGTGCCACATTTTGAAATAATCTTGTTTGTTACATACTATTACTATGTCACACCTTCTTTGTATGGTTTACCTATAAAATAAACATTAAATACTAAAACCTTACTTCACTGACACAACGTAACGTAACTATGTCGTTGAAACGTGTTCATTTTACACAAAAAGACGTAAAAATCCTACAATGAATGTACAAAATATACAAACACACACAACACAGTTTACTCCAGTATAATTGCCAAGACATCCCCACTATCTTTTCCCACAAGCCCGCCAATCATTGCTACTAGACCATTCAAAGATAAGACGAAAACAATTCCCGGCAGATTATTCGTATTATATTATTCGTGCAGAGAGGGGTTAACATCCTTCGGTCGGACAATTATGCGAAATTAGACAGAATTAATTCTAGCGTATCGCACGTGTGTATTTTACGTGGCCTTATTTGCATTTCAAGTGTTAATCCCGACGCGTGATAGCAAACACAGGCGGCCCTGATTAAGGGGTACAGTGAAAAATTTTAGAAAAATATTATGGAGAATTTTTCTTCTACTTTGTACCTAGTTGCTTTGTTAGAAAATTACAGTTTTGTGCAACTTTTATGATCTAGAAAATAAAATTATTTTCTTTTTTGTTGCCTCAATGTGTTGTTACACTGTTTTTTTTTTGGGTGGGAAATTATCATATAACTTCTCCCGCTCTAGGTGGAGCAGGAAGACGTGTCAGACTCTTACTGACTAAAACCCACCCGTGTTCCTTCGGTTGCCCTATTGCCGGGGGCCACGATGTCCCTTTCGGCCCTTATTCGCAGCCCCGGCAGGCATTGGCCCTAGCGGACCCCGTCAATTCTGCTGACATCTTTGAGGTGCGCGTGGAACACAACGTGCCGTCGACCCGGGCTTGGTCCTTATCGGACGGCGAGCTACCCATTGCTCACCGTCCGCAAGCCCGCGCCTACGGTGGCCGGAAATCGGCTCGCAATTCCCGCCCCGGGCGTCTCCTCCTGTGGCGGTTAGGGGCGTGAGGGCGCGAAATTTGCCTCTCCCTCACGCGTTCCGCCTCCTCCTTCGCGAGCATTACCGCTTCGCAGAAGGAGGTGACGGCCTGCCATTTCCTCTCGCTCCGTACCATGGCCTGAACCAGGGCCGGACGCGAGAGATCACCTCCGCCCAAGCCGGGCAGACCTCCACCGAATGCTCCACCGTGTCCTCCGGGCGATCCAATGTGTTGTTACACTAATAAAGTTTTTAGGTCAACTAAGTACAAAGTTTGCAAGGTTTTAAAATATAGGTAAACATCACCTGATGGTGTATTAATTTTGATAACGCACAAAAAGGCAGTATGACGTAAATCCTATCCTACTTTATTAATTAATTTATATTAATTATATTAATCCTACTATATTAATATTAATTAATAATAATATGAATGCATTGATCAGGCAGGGGCCATAGTCCTTCCATAGTTCCAGGTAACCAGTCCACTTTAACCACCCAAACCCATAGGCAAAATATTTTTGTTTCCATATCCTGCAATAGTCCTACACCAACCGGGGGTTGTCCTTGGGTGCCCTTGCGTAGTGCGACAGGGATAGTCATCGGTTGGTGCCTCAATACTTAAAAATGTCTAAGAGGCCTCTGCGAGTTGGCTTCGGCCCCTCGTACGCCTTCCAAAGATCCGGGACCCCAGGGTCCCGAGATATGTTAAAGAAATTTAAAAATATGAATGTGAAAGTTTGTGAGGATGGATGGATGTTGGTTACTCTTTCACGCAAAACGTACTAAACGGATTTGGATGAAATTAAACACGTAGGATACTTTTCATCCCAATATTTTCACGGGATTGAAACTTACGCGGGTGAAACCGCAGGACGCAGCTAGTAGCACAGTAAAAATAATAGTCTCGAGTCTACTATAATTGACTAATTCCAAGTTAGATGTGAAAATCGTGGACATTTTTGCAATGACAATGGTGCCGATTCCCTTGTTCACAAACTAAACTAAATTTAAGTTCAGTGCATCTTTTTCTTTCTATTTCATTATGTAAAGGACAGAAGATAAATTTTAGTTTAGTCCTGTCAATTAATCAGCGCCTGTCACTACTCCATACAAGTTTAGACGTGATTAAAAACTTGCCAACTAAAATTACGTCAAGCGCTGATTAATTTGACAGGACTCAACTAATGTAATAAAATGTAATGTAATAAACTTCTTAATGTAATAGAAAGAAAATGATGCACTGATCTTAAATTTAGTTTAGTTTATGAACAAGAGAATCGGCACTAGTGACTTTTAAAATTAAATTTTCCACATATCACAGGGATCCCTAAAAATAGAACAGGATTGTCTAATTTAGAATTCCGACTAGCATTGTAGAAATAAACTAAGCGCGCTTTAACTGCTGTGTGAATCTGTCTGGGGAAATATATTTGCTGGAATTAAGCGCTGGAAACATGCTGTGTAATGGACAGGAAGATTTGCATAGGAATTTCGGACCACAACAATGAGCTTTAGATAGTGTACCTACTAGTATGTGCTGTTTATCCAGTTTGAAAGCTTAAGAAAATTTGGATATTTAGCGTGTGCTAGCTGACATTATAGCAAATAATTTAATTTAATGTTTAGTGTTGCGTAATGTAAATAATTTTTCAACACACTTGTTCGTAAAGTGGCTCTTATTAAACCGCTTTTAGGTTCATAATGCAGTGTTTTAAACACGCGTGCTTTTTACTTTACATTACCGCACTAGTGCTGTAATGTAAAGAAAACTAAGCATACTATTGTTTAGAATCAAGTTTTTCTATTAGAACAGACAGCTGTGCTGCTGGGGAGTTTGTTGCGCCACTTCTTCTTCCCAGCTAAAGCGCTAGGAAGTAGTGAAGGGCGGGCGTTTTGGGGGACTGTCTTATGTAATTTGACGTTCGAAAAGTGCTAATTTCTTAGCCTAATTTAAATAAATGATTTTTGATTTTGAATAATGTCAGCTGTTTATGTTAGTAGATCACAGATGTTTATATTTCACATAATTAAGCGACTAGGCGATTACAGATTTACAAGAGAAACTATACAGCCGTAATGTTTTTATAACAATTTTTTTGCCGGTGTCGGTGTCTGCGTCTCTTTACTTGTCTCAACGATGCCTAGAGTACCACAGACACTAAAGGCGTACTAAGTACGATGTACTTATGTTACGTCGGGTGCAGACACGTGGACTAGGTACATTTATTTTAATTTTTAATGTATTTCACACATCTATTTTTTTATTTTATTTAGTATTTATTTCTGTACCATATCTATCCGTGACATCACTGCGGGCCCTAATAGAATACCAGCGCTGCGACATTTATTTTATAAATGTCGCAGCGCTGGTATTCTCAGCATCATGTTGAGAAAGGAACCTTTTGGCCTCGTGCAGGACTTTCTGCTTTTATTTAAATTTTACTTTGTTTTTTTACAGTTTTTTCATTTTTATTTATGTTTTAATGAGTGTATTTTAGTTTAATTTGTGATGACTATGATGATAATGTGACTCGCACAGGAATGTGCGAGTCTCAATAAATACTTTTTGTTTCTTTCTTTTAAGAATTTAATACGACTGTTAGTGGTGGAGGTTGCAGAGAAAACCTGTGTGACCAGTGTCTTAAGTGTGTAGGTGTGTCCTTGTAGGCGGAGCCCTAGAAGGACATAAATACTTGGACCTCATTAGTGATGGCTCTCAAAAAGGTCAGGTGCATAGTAAGTGGTTTTTTTTTTTACAAACAACAACAAAGGATCTACATAAAATATAAAGTAATCCCATTAGAAACGGAGAAAGTACGTATTTCTATAAATACAATACAACTAATTGCGGATTATACACGAGGAGTGACGGAGGTAGGTGCATAAGTAATAATCAATGAGAGTCGGTTTCACCGGGCCTCATTTTCTATAGAACAAATTCACACCTATCTCGCATAGCTTGTTTGATATGACCAATCAAATTGAATGTTCGGCTTTCTGCGCTATGAGTCGTGGTTTTGAAATGAGTCTTAAGGGGACGATAACCGACTTTTAATGATTTTATACTGAAGATGACGTCTAAACGAGTAGTGTTAGTGATTTAGAAAAAATATATGTTAAATTAGAGTATTTTTCTAATATTTTAATATAGGCATATTTTTGATTATGTTTATATTACATAGTGAAATTAATTTGTAAAGTTATGTCTAACGCGGATAAAAAACTGAGAATGACGCAATATCTATCGAGTGTATTTTTCTGATAACTTCATTATTTTAAAGATAATTAAGAAGTTGATCTTTTAGTATACGTGTTTTATTAAAATACCTTTTTTTTACGTGTAATAAATTAATAATGCGTCTTATTTGGGACAACGCTCCTTGATAGGCGAGTCCTATTACTGGCTGGACGTACAACGCGTTGCTTGAGCTCAATACAGAACACGCAAGCTAACCATTCAAGGTCACTGTCATATATCTGCGTCTTAAATAGCTTATTTTCACGGCCTCGAGCGAAGCGACTTGCATCAAGCGTCATGCTTGTTCTGCTTTCGTCCGTCGCTCTGTAAGTTGCAAGGTGACTTGTGGCATGCTCTAAACAACTTCTTTTTTTTTCCGCAGTCGGAATCAATAATTTATTTAAATTAGGCACATAAAAGGCACTTTTGAATGTCAAAAATCGCAAAACGCATGTCGCTTGATCGTGTAGCTCGTGGCCAAGGGGTTACGAGCGATTTGAAAACTTTTAGGTTTCTTCACGATGTTTTCCTTCTCTAAGCCTTCTGACTTGGTGAAGGTAATCATGGAAAGAGCTGTCAATGTTGCTCTCTATAGCTTAATCAGCCTATTTACGTTCCCACTGCTGAGACACAGGCCTTCTCTCTGTGAGAGGGAATGGGCTAAATATTCACCATACGGTCCCAGTGCGGGCTGGATGACGCCATGTTTTCGAATTTTTGATTCAAGGACATGTCGGTTTCCTCATGATGTTTTCCTTCACCGTTTAATATGTTATTAAGATGTATGTTGACTTGAAAGAGCATGGCAGTTGAGAGAATCGCAAGCTCACTTAAATGTCTCGCTGATGGTGGCGAGTGTGTTGGATCATTCGGTTCCCTACAAAATGGTTGAGCTGGATGGTGCTGATTCACGCGTCACGTTCGTGAACGTGCGTCGTCAGTTGAGACTGGTCGTCTCTTATCTGCCAGGGCTTATTTTTAATTGACCGAGCGAGCGTAGCGAGCGAAGCGTCTCTGGATCAAGTCTGGCAAAATTTGCTTTCGTGTGTCAGTTTGTACGTACTCGTCTACAGGTCGTATTTTACAACCGATCTAGACGAAATTTGGTGAACAGGTATCACGAATTTTTTGGTTGTCAGGGATTTTTGATTGGAGGGCTACTTCCTCCAAAAATGGGGCAAAAAGAGGGGCTACTGGATATCTCCGCCTTATGAGATCCGATTTCGATGGTTCTTTTTTTTATTTCAAAGGTAGTAACTTTATGTTGGTCTCAAAAAAAATTGGTAAAGATCTGATGAGGATCTTCGGCAAAATGAGCAGAATAGCTTCTCAAAATGCAGTAAATTACTCACTATTTGTTAAAACCTATTAGTAAATTTTTCTAGCTGGCCTACAAATTTTTACTCATAATTTTTCTGATTGTTAGGGTTCTGTAGTCAACAAGGAACCGATATAGTTTCACCATGTCCATCTGACTGTCAAATCAAATCAAATCTTTTTATTGTGGGCATAGGTTATACAAACAGATGTTAGGTAAATTACAGTTCCATTATGTCCTGCCTAATAGGCATACAATAATTATATCAACATGCAGTAAAAAATAAAATCTTAGGCATCACATACAAAGTAAATCTTAGAAAATAACAATTATGGTGACAGGTTGTAGTAGGCACTAATCGTAGTCAGCTTAGTCAATTGAAAAATTACGCTGTTTGTGTTTCAATAGTGGTAGTTCCTTGGTGCTTAAAATGTCCACAGGTATCTTATTGAAAATTTTAGATGCCATTCCAAAAAAACTTTTGCCCATAAGAGCAGTTCTTTGTGGTATACTAGATATTTTCAGTATACAATGTCGCCCATCGGCATGTGACCGCCCGCATTTTTCTGAATGTTCATGAAAAATTATCGAAAAATAACTTTAAAAGGGGGTCTATCACGACTTTTTTTTAATTTTTTTAATGAATTTTTTTTTTCAACATCCCCACTATGTTTTTATGAACTTCCGCTTGTGTTTTTTTTTTTTTAAAAAAACACGATTAATAAAAAAAGAATTGTTTTCACCTCCGTTTTTTTTTTGCATAGTTGACAAACTTTAATAAAAATGTAGTCAATCCGATAAAATTACTCATAACCTTTTAGAAATAATAAACAGAATCCAAATCGAGCCAATAACATCGGAGATATGGCAAACGCTAATCAAAACATAAAAAATTGAATAACATGAAAAATATTAAAGATAGACCCCCCTTTTCAAAGACATTTTTCGATTATCTTTCATGAATATTCAGAAAAATTCGGGCGGTCACATGCCGATGAGCGACATTGTATATCTTTTTGATTTCAGTTCACCGAATAGATTTTTGTTTATTTTAACAAATACTGCAACTTCATAGATAAAAGCAGATGGAAGAGTTAAAATTTTAAACTTTTTAAAATATGTTTCGCATGATTCTGGAACAAAGATTATATTTAAACACTAATTCTTTGTTTGTGGCGTTGCCCCAGAATATAATAGCGTATTTTAAGGTTGATGATACGTAGGCATGATAGGCAGTTAATAGAGCTGATAGATCGACAATTTTGGATAATTTATATAGAGCATATGAGTACTGGTTCAGTTTACTGCATACTGTGTCAATGTGTGTTTGCCATGTCATATCAAAATCTATCCAAAGTCCTAAAAATTTTACGCAGCTGAGTTGTTCAATTACAGTACCATCATATTTATCATGTATCAGTAACTGTCTGTCTATCCGCAGCTTAACTCAGAGAATCTTAGTACTAGAAAGCTGTAATTTGGCATGGGTACCTATACATTAAACACGCCCTGGCCGACAAAGTGGTAAAATAATATCATGATAAATATGTTTTTAGGGTATCTCTCCTTCCAACACGTAAAGTGGGGATGATTTCCTAAGTTATGGGGTATCGTGTGAGTGTGTGTAAACTATTTTTTGACTCAGGAATCCGTTTGCGAAATATTAAGCTTTAAAGTGCTATTTTTTGTTATAGTCAAGTGTTGTCCCCCCTTTTTTTTGTGTGGGATATTATCAAATAACTTCTCCCGCTCTGGGTGGAGCAGGAGGGCGTGTCAGACTCTTACTGACTAAAACCCACCCGTGTTCCTTCAGTTGGCATGTTGCCGGGGGGCCACGATGTCCCTTTCGGCCTTATTCGCAACCCCAAGTGTTGTCCCCCCTGTCAGCTAAATGGTTGTTTTTGGATAATTGTGAAAAAAATCACGGCAGAAGTATATAAAATATAACGAATTTAAAAGGAACACTATCACAACTAAGTATGCTTTACAAGTTAACGAGTAATAATCGGCCAACTTACATTTGCAGTTGGAATGTATAGAAGAACATATTTTTCAACTACAATGTTAACCCTAGAAAGATAACCTACGCTTCAGAGGCGCCCGCGTCGGTTTGACATCGCTGTCTCTTTCTAATGAGCGCGCGTATCTACCTGTCCTTTTAAGTTAACTCAGTGGTCGGTGCACAGAGTCGCAGGACGGCCGTTTTTACGCGGTAAGTACCATAGTTTTGCAGTTATGACTAAATGTTGCGCTCCAAAGGCGCATGGTTATCTTTGTGTGACTTTTAGTGAAAGTATGAATTTGTTTATACTTACATAAAATGTTTATTATAACTGTTTATTTCTTTGTTTTAGCATAAAATCTTTTCGCCTTCATCATGACGAGCCGGAGAACACTATCTGATGATGCAATATCTAGGTTTATCGCTGAAGAGGAAGAGAACGAGCATGAACGAGAGCAAGGAAGTGACAGTGAGATAGAAGATAATTTGAGTGAAGATGACATACAGAGTGATTTCGAAGACGAGTTTATAGATGATGAGGTCCCACAACAATTGAATGATACACAAAATGAAGACGATATAAGTCCGCCTGTATCTTCAGAGCCCACTGGAACTTCGGAATCATCCCGTCGTGACCACCGCATAATTGTTCCTGATCGCCGTGTGCTTAGGGGTAAGAACCAACATTGCTGGTCGACAATAAAAGGACAAAGTCGCGGAAGGACATCTGCCATAAATATTATTCGCACAAGTAGAGGTCCAACGCGCATGTGTCGAAATCTGTGGTCGAAATATTTGATTTTTTCTAGAGGTTTTTTGATTTAAGTTTAATGTTTAAAATATATAAAATATTTCACTAAAAAAAGTTTTTTATTAACATAACATAACATAACATAACATCACGCCTTGTTTCCCCGAAGGGTTGGGCAGAGGTGTCCCTGTAGCAGGTACACCCACATTTCGCCAGTTATGTTTTAAGTCCCATGTAATAGGGGGCGAGCCTATTGCCATCAACCGGGCACAAATCCAGACTCCGAGCTGCTACTGAGAAATTTCAGATAGAAAAACCCAATAACACTTTGCCCGACCCGGGAATCGAACCCATGACCTCATGCTCAGCAGTAGCGCTTGCTACCACTAGACCAACTATTATTAGTTCATTAACCACATTTCAAAACAATCAAGTAAATAAATACAATAAATAGGTATTTAATTTTAAAAAAATATTAATATATCGTGCGCCTCCGAAGCGCATGGTTATCTTTTGTGACAGTCAAAATATGGTTATCTTTCTAGGGTTAAAGTTTGTTCTTGGGATAAATTGATCCCAACTACGGAACCTTTAATTGTGCGTGGCCAACGCGCTTGGCCGGTTTTTAAATTTGAATTTGACGTATTGAAAGATGTCATGTTTTTTTGATAGAAAAAAAAATAGGTCATCGCCGTCAAATCATAGAAGTGCGTTGGTAGCATAAAATATTTTCGAACGCTAAAACTACGAACTGTCGCAGGTCTACATACTCTCTAAACACGAAATCTTAAGGTTCGGCCGAAGTTACATGCAGATTAGTTTGGGACCCGATCAACGACAACACGATTTGACAGTCTGTTGTCCTTACAGCCAGTGTTTTTGCCCGTTCAAAAAAGTTAATTATTCGGGTTTAGGTACTCGCTGGTTGAGGGCAAGAAAAGCCGATCGCGGCGCAGCTGCAACAAACACCGTACCACTCCTGCAAGCGAGGATTGTTGAGCTGAAGTGCTTTCCATCCTCATGCTAATTTCCCGGTTGGACCCACAGACATCGAGAGAAAAGGAGCCAAGGTCTTATCAGTGCCGAAGGAAGATCGTTGCAGTCGAGCAAGACTATAAATTTTTATTCCGACATCCTCCAGGTTCCCTCGCTGCAAAAGGCCTCAGCCCAGAATTTTGGCCGGGTGGAGAAGCATGACCAAAACGAAACTAATGTGTGGTGTGTCATTATCATTAACTAATTATATTCTTTTCCGTGAAAGTCCTAATGCAAGCATCTTATTTGTTGTTGCTGTATTTTTTTATTTAATTAACATTGTGTAGGACAAAATTAAATATTTGCATATCATAAGTAATGGTAGAATGTAAAGGGGCCATTATAGTTTTAAGTTAATACATTGTAAACCTACATTCTCGCAAATAAATGAATTTGAATTTGAATAATATTTATTTATTTATTTAATACTTCAAGCACACAAATGTACAGAGGCGGACTTAATGCCATTGGCATTTTCTACCAGTCAACCTTTGGGTGATGCAGAGACAAACAGTGGTAGGTACAATAGCGAGAATAATCGAGAAATAAATATTTATTTAAATGAAAATGATATACAAACACCTATTAAAACTATACATATAATTAATATATACATCTAATCTAAATATATAAAAGCGAAAGGTCACTCACTCACTCACTCATTCATCACGAAATATCGAAAACCGCTTGACGTATGAAGATGAAACTTGGTAGGGAGGTAGTTTATAGTTAGTAGACGTCCGCTAAGAACGGATTTTTGGAAATTCGACCTTTAAGAGGGTGAAAAGGGCGGATTTTGTTTGTATGAAAAATCTTATTCCTTGAGTTAATAAACTTGAAACTTGGCACGAATACTTATCTATGTAAATTATAAAGTTTTTCATTTTTAGTTTTTCTAAAATACCCCCTAAAGGAGGATTGGGGGGTGTCAAAGTTTGTATGGAAGAATTTTAACGAGCTGTCTGATTAACTCGAAACTCAGTATTTATAATTAAAACTGAAAATAAATAAAAACGTATATCAGGTTTTTTTGAAAATCTACCTTTAACGGGGTAAAACGGGGTATTAATTTTTACAGTGGAGGATTTTACTGTGTGGCTTAATTAACTTGAAAATTGGTATAAATAATCTACAAGTCAAATAATGGAAACGTCACAATAGATTTTTCAAAAACTATTATCACGCTATTTGCTATGGAGTATGAGCAATATAGCATTATGTTTGTATTCTTCTATAGTTTACCGCAAATTGTAAAAAGGCTAGCCAATAGGTTAGAATATTGCAGATAGTTACGGATTTAACCTTTTAAAAGATTACCATCACGCTATACCTTTATGGAACTAAGCAGTCAATCATAGCATATACAGAGTGGATTTTGAGATGGGGCAACAAGGGCGGGTACCTTAACCGTTGTCGCTACAAGAAAACAGTCTTAGGAGACTCTCCTTAACTTTTTGAAACATTTTGATCTGCATTCACAGATTTTGAAAAAATTGTACAATCAGCAAGAAAATGGCCAATTTTCACAAAAACTTTTTTGACGCCGGTCGATCCTATTTATTATTATTACTAGAACCAAAAAACTATATTGGGCCAACTGAGGTTTGTTACTCCAAGACACGGCCTATGAATTTTTAATCCCAGATTGCAGAAAAAACTTAACTTTGCCG
The DNA here is from genome assembly GCA_949152395.1 of Agrochola litura. Taxonomy (NCBI): domain Eukaryota; kingdom Metazoa; phylum Arthropoda; class Insecta; order Lepidoptera; family Noctuidae; genus Agrochola; species Agrochola litura. The sequence continues at coordinate 6,569,986 of OX424490.1, forward strand.
TTCATTATAGAACTATAAATTACCAATTTTCGGATTTTCCTCTTTACTTGACTTCTACTTCTCGCCAAACTTCATGCTGCTGGACCAACGTGAAGTACTAAATAGACTGGTTTATTTGCGAGTGTCAAAATATACGGCACAAATGGCCGTATTTTTAGTTCGTTAACTTTTTTTTTGTTTGGGAAATTATCAAATAACTTCTCCCGCTCTGGGCGGAGCGGGAGAGCGTGTCAGGTTTATACTGACAAAAACCCACCCATGTTCCTTCAGTTGCCTGTGTGTTTTCAGGGGCCCCGGTAACCCTTTCGGACTTTCCCGCGACCCCGGCAGGCATCGGCCCTAGCGTACCATGGACTGGACCAGGGCCGGAGGCGAAAAATCACCACCGCCGATCGTCTCCACGAGGACATGGCGGTGCCCCGTCCAGGCCGGGCAGACCTCCACCGTATGCTCCACCGTGTCCTCCGGGCGATCCACACAATGGTCACACCCGGGCGTTTCCTCCCGCCTTATCCGGAACAGAAACCTCCCGAAACAACCATGTCCGGTGAGAAACTGCGTCAGGTGGAAGGTGAGGACGCCGTGGCGCCTCTCTACCACTCCTCAATGAGGGAACTTATCGCCACAGTTGTGGCGTGCCCATTATTGCGTTGACTTGGAAGTTTGATTTTCGTTACACTTCCAAGAGACCGTAGATCTAAGTTTTTGATATCTATTTCAAATTGATGCCTCCACGCGTTCCTGAGAAAAGGGTCTTGACAGACAATGAAGTCATCCTTTAAGGGTTTTAATGTTTCAATTTCAGGTACGGAACCCTAAAACAGATTTAATATCAGCCTGTTACCTTTTCATGACGTAACGACTGAACGGATTTCTAGATGAAAGGCATAGGATAGGCCATGACCTGGGTTAGGACGTAGGATACTCTGAATCCCGATAGCACGTTCCTGTGGGATATTTTCCGACATCCACGCGGGCGAAGCCGCGGGCAAAAGCTAGTTATATATAAATATAAGCACAAATAATTACTCATAAATATACTAAAACAGATAAGACATACAATGGGAAAACATTACCGTAATATGTTTTTGTTGTTTATGCTTGGGTGTATACTGATAATGATATACCTACTCGCCTATTATTATTGTACCACCAACATGATGCAGTATTTCAAAAGCATTTAAAAAAACAAAAGATTTCAAATGTTTTTATTTTTTCAATGTAAATGTTATTTATCTAAAACGACAGGAATAGTCGGTGTCATGTATCGCGCGCTGTCCGCGTCAAAGTCAAAAGTCAAAGTCAAATAATTTATTTCAATTAGGCACAAAAAGGCACTTTTGAACGTCAAAAACAAAAAATAGAATTGATTCTAGTCGCCCCTTCCAAAGGATAGTTTAAGAATGGGCAAGAAACTCCACCGTTACTCTATTAAAATGTTTTACAATATTTTGTATACATTAATTATATAATTATATGTGAAAACGATGCACCTGGAATAAGATTTATATACCACAATAGGTAAAAATAAAAATGAAGCAATGATAGAAAAAATAATTATGTAATGGATACATGGTGTTCACATATTTACAAGCATTGTAAAACCTATACGATATTCCTAAAAAAATTACAAGTGATACTAATTCGTCAGTGTGTGAGTTCAAGTAATAACAGAATGTAAAAAAAAATGTTGTAATATTTAATTACACAATTAAATTAGCAACCAGTTTGATTTTGTCTAGACTCAAAATTGTCCTATGGAGCTAGACCAGCATGTTTCCAAGCATTTTTATCTAGGATATAATCCTCTAATTTGTAATATGCTTGTTTACAAAGAGTACTTTTAATATGCGTTTTAAATTTTCTTTCAGTTAATTGTAATATATCACAAGGTATTTTGTTATAACATTTAACACAGTACCCCATAAAAGATGTTTGTACTTTGGATAATCTGAAAAATGGTTGATCTATTTTATCTTTATTTCTAGTATTAAAATTATGTCTATCACTTATTTTCTTAAAAAGATGCAGATTTTTCCTTACATACATAATATTTTCATAGATGAATTGGCAAGGTACCGTCATAATATTAATCTTTTTAAATAGTTCCCTGAGACATTCGCGACGACATAGATTATAAATGGCTCTGACAGCCCTCTTTTGTAAAATAAAGATGGATTCAATGTCAGCAGCCCGACCCCACAGTAAAATGCCATATGACATAATACTGTGAAAGTAGCTAAAATAGACCAAACGCGCGGTTTCTACATCTGTTAACTGTCTTATCTTTCTAACAGCATAAGCGGCCGAGCTTAGCCGCCCCGCAAGAGATGTTATATGAGGTCCCCATTGTAATTTCTCGTCTAGCGTGATTCCCAGGAAAACTGTTTGATGAATAAATTCCAGTTTTTCTCCATTCAATATGATGTCACATTCGCTACTTCTATCCGCGAGCTTAGGAATCACCATTTCACCTCTTGCCCAGTCTTCTTGAATTTCGACAGATGTTTATATGTAAGTACAGCAGCGTTAGTGCAGTACCCAGTACCGCACTCTTTTCGAAAACCACACTTCTTCTTTTTCTCGATCTTGATAACCCCTGATGTTATTGTGGTAGTCATCAGTTCACTTATAATAGTATTGTTATTTTAGTCATTCTGTTTTTGTATAATTACTTAATTTCTGTAGATAGCCAAAGTAAACAAACAATAAAATTTTATGTAGATAGCCAAAGTAAACAAACAATAAAATAATGACTATTTGAGCGTATTATCTATGATTATGACTTTAATTTGACGTTATTATTCTAAGATTTGATGTTTATGGATTTGACGTGACAAATAATCGTTGACATTGACAATTAATCAGCAAGAGCCATGAATTCCGCTGTAGCAAATATGTACCAAGGAGAACGTATTTCAATGTTAATAATAATAAAATATAAATGGAGTTACGATCAATAATGATGATAATATTGATATCTACATGTTTATGAAATACGTACTCGTAATATATAAAAAATGTTGCTCAAAACCTTTAATACGCCTAACAGTCATTTTTAATAGGTACACTCTACATCTTTGGTTGCGTTTAAAAAATAGCATCGTCATGTGGAATGGATTGCTTCGCGCGACGTAAATGGCAACATTTTTGTCCTTTGACTCGTGATGTGTACGAACAACTTTCAAGTAGTGAGAATACAAGTATCTGGATAATACCACTGTTCTAAAAGCGACATAGGTAGACGAGCGACATTGACGAATGCGACAAGTACGAGTGCAAACGCGAGAATTGGCTTCCTGGGACCACCTTCTCATCACAAAACTAGAGAATTCTGAAAATAATTTTCAGAATTACGTTTTACAATAAGGTCACCAGATGGCGCTACTGTACACCGCTAGATCACGTTGTCGTTGTCGCTTGCCAAATGGTTAGGTCCCGTCGAAGATTTTGTGTGACTGAGTTTTGTTAGGTGTAAAGTAGCTTCAAAAGTAAAGTCTCTGTTTAACAGATATTAGTTGGTTAGTTTTGGGTTAGTTTATTTCTGTTTTATTATCGTTTTGCCATCACATGCTTTTTAGTAACCTACAGCTGCAGTCGGGTTTTTTAAGTTGGATAGGTATATTAATATAGGATTTTAAACCGACATGGTTATTTTCACCACTAAAGTTCTTTAAAACGAGAAATTTATCATGTTTTTAGTTTTTTTAACAAAATATCCAATTTTAAACAAAAAACATGGTAAATATCCCGTTTTAAATAACTTTTGTGGAATATTAATTGTTGTAAAAAACTTTGTGCTCGCGAGGCCTACTGTTCGCAGAACTACTAGTCTTATATTTTCAATTGCTTTGATTATTTTTTGTACATTGTTCTCACATATAGAAGCAACAAGAATAATGTACCCAGAATTTTGTAATATCTATATGTCGGATCCGGTCATTAGTACGGACACGAAACGAATCGCAAGCGCGCCACTGGCGACATCAAGAGTGAACTACCTACAACAAAAAGGCGCGCTTCTACAGAGTCGTGATGTTTGAAGGCCACGGCGAGGAGGGCATTCAGCCTCGGGTCGCATTGGAATCAAGACGTCACGGAACTGTTCTCGATTCGTTATGCTCAGTAATTGTGTTAGTTGTAATTTGTGATCATTGTGTTAATTGGTGATTTTAATAAACGCCGTCGCACCCAGTGTGTGTATAATTTAGCTAGTGTGATTCATTTGATAGTAAATTAAAATGTGCATAAACCAACACTACCCACACTACGCCCACAATAGTTAAAATATCGCTGATAATAACGAAAGTTACATACCCGTCTCTGACATCATAAGTGGGATTCGTGTTCGTTCATGCGCAATATAAAAACGTTGAAAATGACCGTTGGCGTGCCGTGTTTGAACATTAAAATAAAAACATGCAAGCGTTTATGCATGATCATGGTGCGCGACAGCCAAGCCAAGCCAATTGACAGCAGAGGACGATCTATGACGTCTTTAGTATCAAGCCAAGCAGCCCCGCAGCCGGCAGCGAAGCCCTTCGGGTGCTTCATTTTCAGATAATGTTTCGCGACAGTGAAGCGTCCTCACGGGGCGCCGGCCGGTGACCCTGGCACGAGATGGTGTCCGTTCGGTGGTGGAACCGGGAACTGGTCGCAGTCATGGTTGACACCATAGAGGTCGTGGCCGCCGTGCGCCATGCGCGAGTGGGAGCTAGCGCGAGGCGGCTGGGCGCCGGTGCGGCTGTGCGCTGGTGCGGCTGTGCGCCGGAGCGGCTGTGCGCCGGTGCGGCTGTGCGCTGGTGCGGCTGTGCGCCGGAGCGGCTGTGCGCCGGTGCGGCTGTGCGCTGGTGCGGCTGTGCGCCGGAGCGGCTGTGCGCCGGTGCGGCTAGGCGCCGGTGCAGCTGGGCGCCAATGCGGCTGGACGCCGGTGCAGCTGCTGTCGGATGCTGGAGTACGTGTTGCAAGCAGTGAACGGCGAGTGGAAGTCGTTGCACAACTACCCTCAGGCACGTTAAATAAAAAGGTGAGCTGTATTGTTTTATTAACGGTTCTGGTGTTGAATGCTCGTGTAGCCAAATTAAGTGGCAAACGAGTTAATAACGTTGTTGCGTTGACTGGTATTGGTCAAACACGTGTATTCAGCTCAGAACCAATCTTATGTAGCGTAACGGTTAGCGAACACCAATTTGAGATTTTTGTGTTTTATTTGTTTTGACTTTGGGATGTGCTACCCGACAGTTACTTGCAAAGTAATTAAATTATTATGATAGGACGTTGATGAAGTCCGCGAGATTGCGTAAGAGAATATTAGAAAAAAGCAGATTTTAAAATATTTCGTTTGGGGATTTAGTGTTATTAGAAAACGAAGAGCGTAATCAAATTAAGCTTGACGTGAAGTAGAGGGCCAAGGCACAAGGACCGAGGGCCAAGGACTGAGGGCCAAGGGCCGAGGGCCAAAGGCCAAGGGCCGAGGGCCTATTGAGGATTTTGAAGAAGACAAGATAGTGAAAGTAGAGTCGAATTGAATTGTTCGTATGAGATGCACGGGTTCTCGATTCGTTGGGTCGGAGACCGTACCAGTGTATCGTAGCCATAGCCCGTTAGAAATCGGCATCTACTTGCTAGACCGTGGGAATTTGGTGGGCGATAGCTCTGGGTAGTATGGTCGGGTCTAGCCTTGTAGCCAAGACCGTATGAGACCGTACCAGAATATCGTGTACGTGGTACACGGTAGCTCTGGGTAGTATGGTCGGGTCTAGCCTTGTAGCCAAGACCGTATAGGAGACCGTACCAGAGTATCGTGCACGTGGTGCGCGATAGCTCTGGGTAGTATGGTCGGGTCTAGCCTTGTAGCCAAGACCGTATAGGAGACCGTACCAGAGTATCGTGTACGTGGTACGCGATAGCTCTGGGTAGTATGGTCGGATCTAGCCTTGTAGCCAATATCGTAGAGTCAAGGACGACTCGGCATTCCTTTGGGAAGTGCGCATGTGATTGTTGACCGCGAATGAGATACCCGGGGCTTTGCTAATTGATTAATGACTTTGGGTCAATTCTTAAATTATCAGTTTACATAATCCTCAATAGTGCCTGGACTCTGATCGATTGTCATGTTGCTCATTTAATTGTTATCCCTGCCTACAATTTGACTTGAACCAAATTGTTTAGCTATTTTTGTAAATTGATTTTGTTATTTTGGAAGTTAGTTGAAAGATATTAGAAATGTGATGTTAGTTAAACAAATTTTACAGAAGTTTACGTTTGGTGAAGAAATATGCCAGTAGGTCATGTACCAGTCGTAGTAAATGGTAATCACAGTGGTGATGAGCAAATCTAAGTTATAGGAACCACGCGAGTAGGGTTCTCTAACGGCCGTATTGTGTGGGACCGTGCCAGTAGTTACTGGCGGAGGTCGGGGTCTGGAGAGATCATAGTTTTGATCCATGCGCTAGATGTGTGAGAGCAATGCGATTGCTAGTTGGCTGGAGAGCCATGGCGTTAGAGTGGTTTACTCGTGTGTGGGTTTCTAAGGCTCTTAGTGAAAAGACGATTGTTAATGTGGAAAACGATGGTATCTGGCTCTGGTTGATGATTTTTGCCATAATTTGTCGAAAGTTTGAGTTCATTGAGCAGTAGGAGTATTGTTTTGTAAAGTGTTGAGGATTAAATTTTCCTTATCTCAAAAGTTGGAACCCGTAAATGGTCAGAATTGGCCGAGTCGAACAGGTACTGTTGTTGAGTTTTGGTTGCAGGTAAACACACGAGGTCGTGTGCATAGCAGGATGGCCGTGTCGGATCCGGTCATTAGTACGGACACGAAACGAATCGCAAGCGCGCCACTGGCGACATCAAGAGTGAACTACCTACAACAAAAAGGCGCGCTTCTACAGAGTCGTGATGTTTGAAGGCCACGGCGAGGAGGGCATTCAGCCTCGGGTCGCATTGGAATCAAGACGTCACGGAACTGTTCTCGATTCGTTATGCTCAGTAATTGTGTTAGTTGTAATTTGTGATCATTGTGTTAATTGGTGATTTTAATAAACGCCGTCGCACCCAGTGTGTGTATAATTTAGCTAGTGTGATTCATTTGATAGTAAATTAAAATGTGATCTGAACTGCAAACTGTTTTTCTATTGCGCATAAACCAACACTACCCACACTACGCCCACAAAAGTTAAAATATCGCTGATAATAACGAAAGTTACATACCCGTCTCCGACATATATTTAAAAGAGTAGCCTTGGAGTTTCTTGCCCGTTCTTCTCCATAGAGATCTACGTTTTGGAATGGGCAACTAGCTTCAACTTTCTGACTAACTGACCGATTCTTTGACAACTCAAAAGTGCCTGTAAATGGTTTAATTGAAATAAATGCTTTGAGTTTGAGAACAGTGCTGATGAAATAAAAAACATAAAATAAAGTGCCTGCTTGGGTACGAGCCCACGACCTACGACACGTAAGTCGGGGCGGTTAGCACTGAGCTGGTCTATGTAGGTAATAGACGACTTTAACGCAACTCCGATTTCATAAAGTTTCTTACACATACATACATAATCAGCCTATAATGTTCCCACTGCTGGGACACAGGCCTCCTCTCTATGAGAGGGAGTGAGCTATAATCCATCACGCGGGCTCAGCGCAGTTTGGCGTCTGTCACTGGGCCATCACTGCTGTTTTTTTGTGTTCTCACAAAAAAAAAACAAATAATTGTAATAGGTAATATAAAACTTTTTACAAAAAAAAAACTACCGACTTCCAAAAAAAACACTACAAAGTGAAAAATAACTTTAATTTCGGAAGTCGGTGTCTTGGGTTTTGTGTTTTCGTTTTTTGCCACCGACTTCCGAAATTAAAGTTATTTTTCACTTTGTAGTGTTTTTTTGGAAGTGGGTAGTTTTTTTTTTGTAAAAAGTTTTTATTTTTCACTTTTTAGTTGTGGTACCTACCCCACACACATTCGAATACCACTACCTACTACCAGTGTCAGGAACTTATCATATCATCCACATACTAAGGGGGAAAAAAAATACGTATTTTGTAGCTACCTCAAAAATTACCCAAGAAAAGTTAATAAAATTTATATGGGACCAATTTGGGAGCATACCCTTTCAAACAAAAAAAGAATTTTCAAAATCGGTCCTCAAATGACGGAGAAATCGGTGGAGATACATAAAAAAAAAAAACAAACATACGCGTCGAACATATAACCTCCTCCTTTTTGGAAGTCGGTTAAAAATGTATTTATTTATTTATTATCAGCCAAAACTTTTAATTAAAATATTATTTGCATACAATTTATTTGCGAGTCAGTTTTAAAATCTAAATACTCATTAACTTAATGAGGTCGTACGTCAATTTATTAGCAGCCACGGCTGTAGTTCGTAGATTAAAGTCATAAAACTAAAGTTATGACTAAACCCGACTTATGCTGGAAAACCTCTGTAATAAAAAATACGTAAACTTAGAACCAAGCCCTAAAAAGGTCAGATCAAAATAAGAAGAGGGTTCTAAAATATGCAAACATTCTAACAAAATAACAATCAATTCTCTACAAATCTCAATTCTTTTTAGGGTTCCGTACCCAAAGGATAAAAACGGGACCCTATTACTGAGACTTCGCTGTCTGTCCGTCCGTCTGTCTGTCACCAGGCTGTATCTCAAGAGCCGTAATAGCTAGACAGTTAAAATTTTCACAAATTATATATTTCTGTTGCCGCTATAACAACAAATACTAAAAACAAAATAAAATAAATATTTTTTTTTGCCCTTTTTTGCTCGATATCAATAATGGCAACAGGTAGGCAGGCACTTGAAATATTTACAAAATACTCAGTTGTATTTTTACTTTAATAATAAAATTAAAATAAAATAAATATTTAAGGGGGGCTCCCATACAAAAAACGCCATTTTTTGCCTAATTTTGCTCGATATCAATAAATGGTAACAGGTAGGAGTTGTTTACCTAGTCAATGCGCGAGTCCGACTCGCACTTGGCCGGTTTTTTTCAGAATTGGTAATTAAACAGTAGTTGGTGAAAGAAGGAAGTAAAGGAAGTACCTACTTACTTCCTGGAAAAACGTCAAGGTTTCAGTTCACTACAGAACCCGCCATTGTGGTAATACTTGGAGAAGGCCATAATGTCCAGCAGTGCAGTGTTTCGCTTGATATAATTATGATAGTGGGAATAAACTTATACACCGTGAAATTTGAATCAGTTTTGCTAGAACAAACGTTATTCAGATCATGGTCTACTACCATTCTACAGCATCCAATAAAAAAAAAACATAATTGGTTTTTGAAAAAACACAAAAAAGACAAAATTTTAAATGTCAAGATTATCTACTGCTTACTAAATTTAGTTTTTGGAGGTACATTTCCGTTTAGACAATGGTGTGTCCCGTGCGTGGTACCTGTGTTGTAGGGAGTAACGATAATCTTGACATTTTAAACTTTGTCTTTTTGTGTTTTTTCAAAAACCAATCATGTTTTTTTTTTATTGGATGCTGTAGGATGGTAGTAGACCATGGTCTGAACAACGTTTGTTCTAGCAAAACTGTGATTCAAATTTCACGACGTACATTTTTTTATGTTTATGTTCTCATAATTGTATCTATTACGACTGTCTCCTAATAGAGATGATGTCTTGGTAAACAAATAAATTATATTTAGTCCGTTAGCCAGATAATAAAAAAATATTAGACACGTATTTTTTGCTTTATCATATTAATAAAAAAATACTTAGATAAAACGCATTAAAGTTCGGGAGTCGGCTCGCTACGTCACAGGTAATTAAAAAATTTACATAATTACTGGTAATGTCATGGCACATTTTAACTCTTTTTAGTGTTCCGTTCAAAAACATTGTGAGTGTCTTAAGACCATTTTTGAATTCAGAGATCCGTTTGCGAAATATTAAGCTTTAAAGTGGAAAATTTTGTTAGAGCCAAGTGTCTTCCCTCCCCCCCTGCCAGCTAAATGGTTGGTTTTAGGTAGGTGAAAAAATTCAAGGCAGTAGCTTATATAATGAATTTAAAAGGAAAACTATCACAGCTGAGTAGGCTTTACAAGTTAACGAGTAATAATCGACCAACTTAGATTTGCGGTTGTAAAAACATGTTCACCGATACATTCTGTATGAAAGATTTTTTTTTTCAACTACAAAGTTAAGTTTGTTCTTGGGATAAATTCATCTCAACTACGGAACCCTACATTGTGCGTGGTCCGACATGCACTTGGCCGGTTTTTCATACTTGCTTCTCTAAAAGTCGTCATCTCGGTAGATACTTCCTTTACAGCCATCTTTAACATAGTCCATGCACCCTTTCTTTGGTCTTCCCCTACTCTAATTATATTAGATCTTAGCTTGATCTACATCACCCACTATGTATCGAAACCTTAAACCGAGTCCTACTAATCGATTCCAACTTCAGTTCGCTAAAAACAATCAGAGCACGGAATATCCGAACCCCACTTTGAAAACTTCTACCGTAAATTACGAGGTTTAATAAAAAAGTGTATGTTTCGATTAGTCTTGCCATATATTGATGCTGAAAGAAAACAGAAAATGTTCCAGTTTTAGCAACTTATTTGAATTTTAGTCCTCCAGACCTTTTTTCGGCCATGGCGGCCAATCCCACCGGAGACGGTCTGCGTTGAGATTCGGCGCGGGAGATATTATACTTAGTGCACAAGTGTGTGCGCAGACACAGTTGCACTCTCTCTTCCCTCTCTCTCATAGTTCAATGGGACGGCAATCCGACACGACCGGAGAGTGATCAGGCGCAGAACCAACGGCTTAACGTGATTTCCAAATGGACACTTGATACCTATCTTAGAACCTGAAATACTTATATTAATTTGCCAAGCCGCTCAGTATATGAAGAATGTGCAGTGTGTGAAGGGTGGGCGTTTTGGGGGACTGTCTTATGTAATTTTGACGTACGAAACTTGCATTTGTAACAATTTTTTATTTATAAGAGTGTCCGTGGAGTTTCTTGCCCGTTCTTCTCCATAGGTACCTACCTACTACGCTTTGGAATGGGCATCTAGCTTCATATTTCTGACTGACCGATTCCTTGACAATTCAAAAATGCCTGTAAATGGTTTAGTTGAAATAAATGCTTTGAGTTTGAGTTTGCTGATTCTCAGCCTAGTTTGAATAAATGACTTTTGAATTTTTATGTTTTGTAGTTTAATTTATTGTCTTTGTAATAAATTTCTCTTGTGTACAATAAAGTATTTACGAGTATAATCCTAACTAATAAAAAGTGAGTTTGTCTGTTTGTTTTTTCTCACGCTAAAATGGCTGAACAGATTTGGATGAAATTTGGCACACGGGTAGACCATGACCTGAGTTAGGACATAGGATACTTTTACCTCGATATTCTCACGGGATCGAGACTTATACGGGTGAAATCACGGGGCGCTGTTAGTTAAATATATGTCGGATCCGGTCATTAGTACGGACGAAACGAATCGCAAGCGCGTCACTGGCGACATCAAGTGATCTACCCACACCAAAGGCGCGCTTCTACAGAGTCATGATGTTTTAAGGCCATGGTGAGGAGGGGATTCAGCCTCTGATCGCATAAGAGTGAAGACGTCACGGAACTGTTCTTGATTCATGGTGCTCAGTTATTGTGTTAGATGTAATTTGTGATCATTTTGTTAATTGGTGATTTTAATAAACGCCGTTGCATCCAGTGTGTGTATAATTTAGCTAGTGTGATTAATTTGATAGTAAATTATAATGGGATCTGATCTGCAAACTGTTTTTCTATTGCGCATTAACCAACACTACCCACACTACGCCCACAGTAGTTAAAATATCGCTGATAATAACGAGAGTCACTTACCCGTCTCCGACATATATTAATTTGACCTAGTTTCAAGTTCAGCTGTATATACTCGTATATGTACTTCATTATACTGCTTGTGGGTACCTACTTTAGAAGAAACATTGTCAAACAATGAAAAACCAAAACAATGTTATATAAGGTATACATACAAACTTCATATTATTTTACATAAGTGTTCCTCGCTTTATCTTTCATAGAATAATCAAAAGCAAAATGGCGGCAACGCTCGAGGCTACCTCAGTACATTGCCAGTATGTGCTGCGGGATTAGAGCTTTGCCAGAACCAGTGGGGGCAATCTGCAAAAAATACAGGGTGGCAGGGACATCGACGCGAAAACTTTTACCATGGATTCAGTACATGATTCTGAATCCACTGCGTTGAAATTTTTCGTCGGTTATTAAAAAAAACTGCTTTTTCATAGAAAAGTGCAATACCTACGCAGTAAAAATGTATGGAACAGCAGATTTTTTTTTAAATAACCGACGAAAAATTTCAGTTCTGTCTACGTTCATCTCACAGTCGTCTTCTTCAATGTCCCACTGACCGCACAGACTTCATTCACTCTTCCTTCTTCATTCAGTCTGTCACTCTGTGGAATACGCTCCCCCAGGAAATCAGAATGGCGACCAACCGATTATCTTTTAAAGTTAAAGTTCGCGAGCACATTCGCAAGAAGCTGGCAGTATCATCACAATGGTAATATTTTCCCATTGTTTGTTTTAGTATTTTTATGTGTTTTTATTTGTGTTTATATTTATACATAATTGGGATTATATATTTATGTACCTATACTTTATATTTAAATAAATATTTATTCCTCAATTCTCGCTATTGCACCTACCACTGTTTGTCTCTGCATCACCCTAAGGTTGACTGGTAGAAAATACCTTTGGCATTAAGTCCGCCTCTGTACATTTGTGTGCTTGAAGTATTAAATAAATAAAATAAATATCTGTGTTTGCACTAATATTTTGGGCATATCCTGTGGTTATATCATTAAGAAGGTCTTGTAGGTACCGTTCCTATTTAGAGCACAACGTATATTGCTAAGTACTTTTATTAAAAAAATACTTTGTAATTTCTTAACAAATTACCAAAAATAACTTTACCCAAAGTCCTCAAGTTATAGTTGAGCCTTATAAACAACAAAATATGATGCAAAATTTCTAAGTTTTCGCTCACAAGGCATGAAATTCGCAGCGGGTTTTGGCCAGCATTTTGTGGGAAATACCCCAGGGTTTGTGTTTTAATTTTCTGCCTTTTTGAAGCGGTTGCAACGGGACGTTGGTTAGCTTCGATAAAAAAAGTTTAAGCGTAACATGTGCGCAAAAATAGAATATTTGGTGTGAAACTACGCCACTAGAAATGTGGTTGACCATGGACGTACCCAGCATTTTTTAGCGATTGGTACTCGGTAGGAGTAAATATTCTCTAGTTTAATATAATTTTAATAAGTAGTAGGAATTTCTCTCAATAAAACTATAACTACGCTTGCATGCTCGATTATTCGATACTGCATTGTTTCGCGCGGTAATTTTGAATTTTTCCATATGAATAATAGATTTTTTTACTTATCAAACCTACATTTTTAGCTTCGAGTTAGAGACCAGGGTGGGGCAGATGCCCCACCTTGCCTGTGGTTGACAATTATGCAGAGTTTCCTTTTCAGAAATATTTCCTATTGCTAACTGTTATAGTGTGGTGTGGAGTTTCTTACCCATTCTTCTCCATACGAAAATTACCCTTTGGAAGGGGCGACTAGAATCTTTTTTAAGCTATTGCATAGCTTTTATCGCGGGATTTGAGCGCGGCGACCGAATCAAGAAATTCCGTAACGAAAATAAAACCTAACACCCCTCACTCCGCCTACCATGTAATGACGGATGATGACATAAAACAAAAATTACGTTCAGTTACAAATGCTATGCAATAGCTTTACCGCGGCAGTCCCCGAGTGCCAAACTTGTTTTTTTTTTTGTATATTTTGACGTTCAAAAGTGCCTTTTATGTGCCTAACTGAAATAAATTATTTGACTTTGACTGAGTGTTTTGTGATCTGTGAAGTTTATGTTTCATAAAACCGGGCAAGTACCAATGTAACTTTTTAAATTCATTTCTGAGTTTATCTTGGACATTACCGACATCGATAAAGGAAAACATCGTGAGGAAACCTGGACTTATAGTTAATATAAGTACTTCACACAAGATAAACACTCACACATCGTCTCACAAAATGACTCAACACCTCTGCAGAATTATAGGTAGGTATTTTTATAGTTTTTTTTTTCTTTTATTTGTTTTAAGCATGTTGTTTTAACTCTTACTTAGTTTTTATTTTTGTTATACATATTGTTTAACTTTGACTCTTGCACGGTATCCCTGCAAAAGCTAATTCTAGCCGTGGAGCCTGGTGACCTGTAACACAGGTTTTTCTCAAAACCTATATCAGGCACCAGTCTGTCACAAAGGTGGAATACAGCCGAGACATTTTTTTTACACATTAAGTCAGCTTTGTGAAGAGAGAATAAATGATTGTTGAATAAGTCTGAAATCTTCAACCCGTCTTGAGCAAGCATGGTGATCAATGCTGATCCCTTCTCTGTATGAGAAGAGGCATTTTCCCTGTAGTGGGACAGTAATAGACTGGTATACTATCGGGGTTGGGTTTAGAAACGTGCCGACTCGCTAGAAAAAATATGAGGCTATTTGAGAGTTCTAGAGAGTCTTCCTGAACCCTCCATGAGATTATTTTTTTGCCATAGATGCGTATTGTTTTTTAAATAAAAAATGAATAGCTGCAATTTTTTTTAGTTAGGAACGTAAATATTGACTCAACTGTACTTTATAGACCGCGCGAGAGCTTCAATTATTTCTATGAGATTTATGTCACATAACTAAATCGTTTAAAAAAATGCTATGTATCTCCGGTGGGGAGTGGAGGTTTTACTAACCCTCCCCCCATCCTCCCGCCTCCCCGCTCCCCTACTCCTATCGAAGCAACACATTTCTAAACTTTAAGCAAATAATTTATTTGATTTTGGAACAGAAATGATATTGAAAATCTCCGGCCAACAAAAAACATAATTTTATTAAGTATTTAAAATTACCAGACCGACTTTATCAGGCAAAGGGAATTAACTCCATTCTGCCAGTTGAAAAAAAAGAAACACTTTTTTGTTTTATTCTTTCAGTACGGTTGCCAGTGGGCAGTGAAATTTTAATTAGGAAAGTTATTTTGCTTATTCTCCTTTTTCTCCGTCCTTTGCTCCCGGTTTTCTTCACACTTATTTTAAACCTTAGCTGGGACTTCTCAAAGTTTCATTTTGTGTACCCAAAATGGTTCTCCCCACTATAAAATTTTATCTGTTGTATTTTTAAAGGCAAACGTCATTACGACACGGTTTATTTCGCGATGTCAATGCTTTGAAGTTTGTAAGAAAGTTGTAAAGAGTACTTTTTGGGTATTGGGTGTACTTGAAAGACCGCCAAAACAAAAAAAAAAGTAAGTAAGTATCACCTTTTTGAAGTGATTTTTTTAGACGGCGCGGCGATACGATAATAGGACGAGAATTAAGAGTGAAATTGCAAGGGCATATTCATTACATGAAAGAGAAGAAAGATATATCTGCGTCTCACACTAAATCTCTCTTATTTTATTTTAATAAGTTCTATTGCTATCACGTGTATGGTGCTGCACGTGCAATTTTTGTGGAAAATTTATATATTTAAAATAGGTACGCTAACAGCATAACATTGAATATAAAAGTTAACAGGTATGGGCTCATATGGATATACCAATTATCATCATCATTTAGTATCTTGTTTTTTTTTTTGTTTGTTTTCTTTATTTATTTTTTCTTTTTACTTGTAGTATAATATCGATACCCTAGTTCACACTCGTACTAATTACATTTACACTAATTTTACAGGAGAGCAATTCTTATGTTCGCATATGAATATCCTAGCAGTGGTTAAAGAAACATTAAAAATTTAGTTTTTATATCATAGAATAGCTTTTTAGCTTTTTTTTGCGTTTACCTACTAAAGATATACCTCTGCCCAAACCCTTCGGGGAAACAAGGCGTGATGTTATGTTATGTTAAGTACTCAATTTCTTTTGAGTACAATAATACGCGCATCCGAAGTACTTAATATAATTGTGACACTTTTTTTTTAATAGAAGAAGAAGGCTTTACGTAACTCTGGTAAGATAAAACGACGCAGAATTTCATTTAGTATATACATAGGAATAAAAAGTAAAAAATGAAAAAATATAATTACTACGAGTCTGAACTAGGGTATCGATATGTTGTGTTGTGTGCCAAATTCAACTTCAAAATTCAAATTCAATATATTTTATTTCACATAAACCTACATGGGCACTTATGAAACGTCAGAAGCTAGGTGCACGTTTACAATTGGTCGTTTCCTATGGAAAAGAGCCAGCAAGAAACTCCACGGTTACTCTTTTAAAAATAATTGGCTTTTACAATACTTTCAAATAACAGTGTTACTAGGTATGGGAGGACAGTGTAGGTCTTTTAATAAGTACCAGGTACTTAACAAAATAGAAAATGGTCAACTGGTCTACAATCCACTAAGCCTACAGCGTTCTCACATTCACAAAATAGAAAAGAATCTATACAAAAGATAAATAAATTAATAAAAGTAAAAACCTATTTTAATAAAACGCAATTACATGATTACTATTACAACTGTAATAAATCTGAATAATTATCAGGTCCACAAAAGTCACTAATAAAGAGTTGAAATTAAATCGTATGTATATAATGTCAAATAATAGGATAAATATGTCAAGGACGAATGTAAAAAATAAAAATTAAAGATTAAAATGAACACGGTAATTTGGGAGCCTTTTATTCTGTGCTAAATAAATTTATTTTCTTACTTTGATTTTTTATTTATTTCTTTCTTTCTAATTACAGGTGTACACGACATTGACACAAAACAAAGAAACCTTCATAAATTATATTAAATTAAAATATTAAGTACTTAATTACAATGAAAAACTTTTTACAAAAAAAAACAGCCGAATTTTCGTTTTTTGCCACCGACTTCCGAAATTAAAGTTATTTTTCACTTTGTAGAGTTTTTTGGGAAGTCTGTTGTTTTTTTTTTGTAAAAAGTTTTTATTTTTCACTTTTTAGTTGTGGTATTTACCCCACACAAATTAGAATACCACTACCTGCTATGTAAATAACAGTGAGAGGAACTTAACATATCATCCACATACTAAGTGGAAAAAAATACGTATTATTGAAGCTAACTCAAAAACTACCCAAGCAAAGTTATTAAAATTTATATGGGACCACCTCTGAATTACCTACCAAACAAAAAAAGAATCATTAAAATCAATTCATAATTGGCCGAGTTATCGAGTAACAAACGTACAAAAAAAAACAAACAGTTGAATTGAGAAGTCGGTTAAAAATAAAATTATAAACAATGCACCTTTGACTTACGTCAAAAGAAAAAATGTAATGAGTCAAGTTTAATTTTTAATTTTTGAAGGGATAGGGAAATATAGAACGTTGACAATGTCTTCAGTTCCCGGAAATTAGGAACAAAGAAAATATTGTGTGGCACAACGTTTTTTTTTACATTTTCTTGGTAATGAATTCTTAGAATATTGGCTGGAAGATAATAAGAATGATTAACTTTACTTGACTTTTAATTTTCAAGCTTCCTTTGAAATTATTTCAATAAAACGCAGGTTTAATGATACAGGTCGTTGGTTCACTACCTAATTAGTCAGCGCCAGAGTAATATAAATGATACCTAAAATATAAATAAAACAGAAATAGTTTTATAGGAATAGTTTTGACTGCCTCGTTGGTCTAGTAGTCGCAAGCGCTATTGCTGAACATAAGGTCCTGGGTTCAATTCCCGGGTCGGGTAGAGTGTTATTGGGTTTTTCTATCAGAAATTTCTCAGTAGCAGCTCGGAGTCTGGATTTGTGCCCGGTTGATGGCAATAGGCTCGTTAGGCTTAAACATAACTGGTGAAATGTGGGTGTACCTGCTACAGGGACACCTCTGCCCAACCCTTTAAGGAAACAAGGCGTGATGTTATGTATGCATGTAGTTTTATAGCCTCTATGATATTTTAGTATTTTTGGCTAGCATAAGCATAATCAGCCAATAATGTTCCCACTGCTGGGACACAGGCCTCCTCTCTTCGAAAGGGAGTGGGCTGTAATCCACCACGAGAGCCCAGTGTTAGATGTCACATGTCTTCGAATTTTCGGTTCTAGGACATGCCGGTTTCCTCTCGATGTTTTCCTTCATCGTTTTGAGAGCAGTGGTGATGAAATTATTTACACAAAGTAAATCGCCTGTCTGGGTTCAAACCCACAACTCGTAAGTCGAGGGCGTTACCTCTGGGCCACAGTTGTTCTATTTCTCTATTATTATAGTCTGCGAGTTAGATAACACTATAAACCTACAATGTATATTTAAACATAAAGCGAAGACGTACAAAAATGCAGTATTCTTTCCTATGGTCTCTAAGCGCATGCAACTGAAGAGATTCCTCCGTAATTGCATTATTGTTCACGTGGTGCCATTGCATGCAAGCCTTACAAGTATTTGCTTCTTACATTTGATATTGCATGACTTTGTCTTGAATGCAGTATTATTTTCCTTTTTCTTAATATTCAGTTCCTATGCCTATCTTTCCGATCATCAGGCTAAGCGTATGCTGAGACGCAGGTGACGCAGCATATTATTATTATTTAACTGTCTTTAACATATCTCGGGACCCTGTGGTCCCGGACCTTTGGAAGGCGTACGAGGGGCCGAAGCCAACTCGTAGAGGCCCCTTAGACATTTTTAAGTGTTGAGGCACCAACCGACGACTATCCCTGTTCGCACTACGCAAGGGCACCCAAGGACAACCCCCGGTTGGTGTAGGACTATTGCAGGATATGGAAACAAAGATATTTGACTATGGGTTTGGGTAGCTAAAGTGGACTGGTTACCTGGAACTATGGAAGGACTATGGCCCCTGCCTGATCAATGTTTATATGTGCACGGATAAAATGGCAGGGGGTGACTTGCACACTCAATAATGGGCCCCCGAAAACGGTCGCTAGCACAAAGTGTCGTAGCGACAAGGGAGCAACATGTCCTGAGGTGCTTATGAGGAGTGGAGAGGTATTCCACGGCTATCAGGACAATCCCGGAAGTACGGCCAAGATCCCTACCAGCATCTTACTGGAATACTTCCTTCCTCCGAGCATGTTTGCTCTTGCGAATCTCCACTCAAGCCAGCCAATAAAGGCAAGAATGAGGTGGAAGTTCTGTTCCTCGTGAGTGTTCACTCTAGCCGGCCAATAAAGGCAAGCCAGAGGTGATGAACAAGACTTCTCCCGGGAGGTAGGTTCCGTGGGGTCGCTACTGCCCAACAGCTCGCCACATGCTGCCCTGCGGGTTTTTGTATCTCTCTTGGTCTGGCTCCTCATCCCAGACCCGTTCCGGCAAAGTAGACTCTACCGGCACAGGCCTAGAGTTCGGAGCGCGCAAGCCCCACCACGACGTCAACGTAGAGATACGGCGGTGGGGTTATTATTATTATTATTGAAATTTATCGGGTCATCAGGGGTAATTTAATTGCAAATTTTAATGACCTCTCCTACATCCCCTTAACGGATTGCCGACTTATAACCAATAACCCAGTATAATTTAAAAATAGCAGCGATCATAGAGCTTCACCAATGGACGCCCTAAGCCGATGTCCGTACCCTACAGAGGGTGCCCTTAGTCGTGTAGTCACTTAGTTTATAAGTTTCATGCCTTAGCTGGAGGCCTTACTTAAACCTCCTAAGTCGACCTGCTAGATTATCCTCCATAAAAAAGAAAATGTTTCATCGACTTAAATAGATCTGCATTCAAATTGGTAAACAACTGCTTTTTGGCTGTAACGTTGAAGATGGAATGGAAATATTTGTTCCATTTGCCGAAGCTGACAAATGATCAATATGAATTCATATAATTATTATTACATGCTAGTGTGAAAACGAGCAGCATTATCTATATTAAATCGCGATCCACTGTCCATATATCATGTGCTAACAAATTACCCAATTAATGTAGCGCAAAGTGTAATTAATGCATGGTAATGTAAGATATGTATCAACTACATTATTATTTATTAGGTACAGATACTACTATTAATAAATCATTATTCAGGCGATGTTTTAAAACATCAACCAAAAGTTCGAAGACATGGTGACATCTACCAACCCACATAGGGCCCGCGTGGTGGATTATGGCCTACTCTGTCTCACAAAGAGGAGCCCTGTGTCCCAGCAGTGGGAACATTATAGGCTGATTATGCTTTAAGAGGCAGTGGTGGCCCCCTGGTGTCCCGTACTTTGTGTAATTTATTACATCACCACTACTCTCAAAATAGTAAAGGAAACATCGTGAGGAAACCGGCATGTCCTAGAACCAAAAATTCGAAGACAGTGATATCTATCAAACTGCAGCCCACTCCCTATGACAGAGAAGAGAGCTGTGTCTCAGCAGTGGGAACATTCAGAAATCAGAAAGCTTTATTTGTAAACATAGGTCAAGTTACACATAGTGTGAGGTGTTATAAATAGGTAGATCCTCCATGTTTTGCCCAGAGGCGTACAAATATAAATAACAAATTGGTGAAACATTAACAATCAATTTCCAAATAGATGTGTGTGTTAATATTAAGTTAATGATAATGTCGAACAAAATTCAAGGTCATTAAAACAGGTCAGGTAGGGTGTTCTAAGGCAGTAGTTATAGAATTGTCGTCGAAATAGTCCTTTATTGAGTAATAGCATTTATTAGTCAAAATTCTAAATAGTTCTTTCTTGAATTTGTCCAGATTTAACATTTTAATTTTTTCGGGTAGTCTATTAAATATTTTTTCATCATAAGCTGATTATAGTTTTTTTATTGAAGGGTTTAGACAGTCAGCAAGGTTGATACCAGGACTGAGGGCCAAGGATACTGGACGTACTAGTTTTTCCACTGGTGGAGGTTTAGAGGTATGAGGAACAGGGTGTAAAGTTCACTCATCCTCTATTGAAAAAGGAGGGTCCTCCGACCTGATGGCTGTTGTGTGTCGACGAGTAATGTCGTGACGTTGCCCATCCGAATTTTTCTGAATATTCATGAAAAATTATCGAAAAATTACTTGAAAAGGGGGGTCTGTCTTTATTATTTTTCATGTTATTAAATTTTTTTATGTTTTGAATAGCGTTTGCCATATCTCCGATGTTTTGGCTCGATTTGGATTATGTTTATTATTTCTAAATTCTTAAGTTATTTTATCAGATTAACTAAAATTTTTATTAAAATTTGTCAACTATGCAAAAAAACGAAGCTGAAAACATTTTTTTTTAAAAACGGGAGTTTATAAAAAAAACACAAATGTAAATTCATAAAATCATAGATTTTGAAAAAAAAATATAAGAAAAAAAAAACCGAGGGTATATCTTGACTTTAAAAAAAAATAATTTTTCTTTTTAATTTATTTTTCGATAATTTTTCATGAAAATTCAGAAAAATGCGGGCACATGCCGATGGGCGACATTGAATATGCTAGTCACACGGTGAACCCTGATGAAAGATTTTGCATGACGTCAGTGTGATGCGTGGTTTGTATGTGGTGACGTAGATGCCGCCACTGAGAATCACTTATTGTACGTCCAGTTTACAAGTTTATATGACTTGTTCCACCACCTCCGGAAAAATTCCAGTTAACCTTCTAGCATACAATTTTTGATTTTACTATCTTAAATTGTGATCCGTTGACCATTTAGTATGATTGGTAGGGAATTATGAGGAGCTTGTGGCTAAATAGTAACAGCCGCACGGTTCCATCCATCAGGTTAAGCTATGCTTGCTGTTGTGCGTATTTCCAATCTATACAAGGCCAGAACGCTGCCATAGGTAACTGCTCGCGTATACATTGTAATGCTATTTTTTAATCTGTGATTACAATGTATACCTACACAAATTTTACGTATTGCTAGTGTATAGTTTGTAACGTGGACGAGCGCGTCCTGGTTCCAAACTATACTACATCACTTACGCCTGTTAAGAGTTTTAAAGATATTATATTCTATAAAAAAAAGAAAAGAACAAAAGTGTGAACCGGGTGAAATGGCTTAGGTTAGGTTAGGTTAGAACTGTGACCAACCGCGCGCGAGCCGAACGAGCGAAGCGAGCGGTGCCGCGGCACCGGCGGCGAGCGCTATTTCCAAGTTGCTCGCAGCCAGGCAGGCTTTTTAATATTAGCGCAAGGTACATTACGTCGCAAACAAGTTAGTTACCAGTTCACAATTTCTCGCAATCTAAACTCAATTAGTCCGTATGCGTACTGGCACTGTATATAATTTGGTCACTACAAAGTATACGCGAGTATTTGCGTACTACTCTTGTATAGATTGGAAGACCTTAGTAAAAAAGTGATTTCCAATCTATACGTGAGCAGTTTCCTATGGCTGTGTTCTGGCCTTGTATAGAATGGAAAGACGCTGCTGTTGTAGGTCCGTGGATGGGTGGCCATCTTTACATACCGAGACTCCTCCGTGCCTCGGAAAGCACGTTAAGCCGTTAGTCCCGGCTGTCATTCGTGGATCTTTGACGTTGTCGTTACAGGTCATCAGAAGCCCGAAAGTCTGACAACCAGTCTTACCAAGGGGATATTCAGTTACTGGGTTGTGGAGGTCAGATAGGCAATCGCTCCATATAAAATACTGGTATTCAACTGCATCCGGTTAGACTGGAAGCCGACTCCAACATAGTTGGAAAAAGGCTAGGCAGATTGATTGGTAGTGTTATCATGTGAGATTCAAATTACCCAATTACTGTTCATAGTAGCGGCCATTAGGATTGTATTTTACCAGTGGAGTTTAGATACGGGCGAGTCACTTATTAATTATTGATTGGCAAGCTAATCATTTATTAATTAATTAATTGGAGTTTCCCTTCGTGATCGAATCAGAAATGAAGAGATCCGCGACCGCGTACCGGAAGACGTAGCGTTGGAAGGCCTCCCACAAGATGAACCGATGACCTTGTGAAGACCGCAGGAATCCGCTGGATGCGGAAAGCACAGAATCGGTCGAAGTGGCGGTGCTTGGAGGAGGCATATGTCCAGCAGTGGACGTCTTTCGGCTGAAATAATGATGAATGATGAAGCTAATCAAATAAGCCTCATCAGAGACATCGAAAGCATGATAATCTTCAAACATACGTAGATAATTATTATAATTACGCTATGAAGAAAAAAGCGGCCAAGTGCGAGTCGGACTCGCCCATGAAGGTTTCCGTAGCAGCAAGTAACATTGAATGAAAGGTTAATTGCGGTTTACGATTTATGACGTATTAAAAAAAACTACTTACTAGATCTCGTTCAAACTAATTTTCGGTGGAAGTTTACATGGTAAATGTACATCATATATTTTTTTTAGTTTTATCATTCTCTTATTAATTAGAAGTTACAGGGGGGGACACACACATTTTACCACCTTGGAAGTGTCTCTCACGCAAACTATTCAGTTTAGAAAAAAATTATATTAGAAATCTCAATATCATTTTTGAAGACCTATCCATAGATACCCCACACGTATGGGTATGATGAAAAAAATTTTTGAGTTTCAGTTCTAAGTATGGGGAACCCCCAAAATTTATAGTTTTTTTCTATTTTTGTGTGAAAATCTTAATGCGGTTCACAGAATACATCTATTTACCAAGTTTCAACAGCATAGTTCTTATAGTTTCGGAAAAAAACTGGCTGTGACATACGGACGGACAGACAGATAGAAATGACGAATCCATAAGGGTTCCGTTTTTTGCCATTTGTCTACGGAACCCTAAAAACCATACTAAATGACATCTAATAATGCGATCATGTATGTAATTGCTATAGAAAGAAAACCGTATAAATAATTATACGGTTTTCTGTCTATAATTTACGCTTTTCTTTTTTTCACTTTTATGAAACAGAAATTATTGTTTCTCCTAATAAAATTACGGATTTATGTTCTTATTATGTTAATTAGATGTCATGATCCATTTGTGACGTAGAAAACTGGAAACCGCAGGAATGTCATGGTCAGGTGAGATGAAATTCATTCAGACAACTTATTGTGACTATTGTTAACAGGAAATGTGGAAGATTATGGGGTAGGCCTGTACCCACAACAGCAGTGGAACAGTATAACATTTACTAGAGATGCCGCGAAAACTCGCTTTTATTCGGTATTCGGCATTACTCTAAATTTTTTTTTGTTATTCGTCGTATACCGAATAATAGTCTATTATTCGACATTCGGCGAATAGTTGTCTCTAAATATAAATAAACTTTTAATGAACTGAAAAACTTTAGAATTAAAAATAATTAAACTTTTATTAATCTTTAAAAACAAAACACACTTAGTATTATTGTCATTAATATATGTAAAAAGTTTGCCAAAAATCTGTCATGTTGAAGTTAAGTTAGGCTTTTTAATTAATAATTTAATATTATAAGTCCAAAAGGGGCATATTGTGGTATTCAGATCAAGTCGGTTGCGCTTTTTATCATAAGTCAAACCTGCCTCAGAAAATAAATAAAAGCTATGTTATTATTAATAAATAAACTTTTTTTTATGTTCCTTTTTTTATAAACATAACATTACGCCTTGTTTCGCCGAAGGGTTGGTCAGAGGTGACCCTGTAGCAGATACACCCACATTTCGCCAGTTCTGTTTTTTAAGTCCTATGTAATAGGGTCAAAGTCAAAGTCAAAGTCAAATAATTTATTTCAATTAGGCACAAAAAGGCACTTTTGAATGTCAAAAACAAAAAATAGAATTGATTCTAGTCGCCCCTTCCAAAGGGTAGTTTTCGTATGGAGAAGAATGGGCAAGAAACTCCACCGTTACTCTTTTAAAATGTTTTACAATATTTTGTATACATTAATTATATAATTATATGTGAAAACGATGCACCTGGAATAAGATTACTATACCACAATAGGTAAAAATAAAAATGAAGCAATTATAGAAAAAATAATCATGTAATGGATACATGGTGTTCACATATTTACAAGCATTGTAAAACCTATACGATATTCCTAAAAAAATTACAAGTGATACTAATTCGTCAGTGTGTGAGTTCAAGTAATCACAGAATGTAAAAAAAAAAAAAAAAAGTTGTAATATTTAATTACACAATTAAATTAGCAACCAGTTTGATTTTGTTTAGACTCAAAATTGTCCTATGGAGCTAGACCAGCATGCTTCCAAGCATTCTTATCTAGGATAGAATCCACTAATTTGTAATATGCTTGTTTACAAAGAGTACTTTTAATATGCGTTTTAAATTTTCTTTCACTTAATTGTAATATATCACAAGGTATTTTGTTGTAACATTTAACACAGTACCCCATAAAAGATGTTTGTACTTTGGATAATCTGAAGGGGGCAAGCCTATTGCTATCAACCGGGCACAAATCTAGACACTGAGCTGCTACTGAGAAATTCCAGATAGAAAAACCAAATAACACTTTGCACGACCCGGGAATCAAACCCAGGACCTTATGCTCAGCAATAGCGCTTGCGACTACTAGACCAACGAGGCAGGCCTTTTTTTTATATTGAGTAATAATAGCGAATATTCGACTATTTGCCATAGGGAATGGCGATTAATCGGTATTCGACTATTCGCTTTAACAACTATTCGCAGCATCTCTTATATTTACAGTTCAATCAACTCAGCCTATTCTAGTCCACTGCTGGACATAGGCCTCTCCCAGGCTGCGCCATAACCCCTGTGCTTCACCTTCCTCATCCAGTCTGCCATGTCATCCCAGCCACCTTTTTAAGGTCGTCATAGTTTTTCGTCGATACTTTAAAAAATCATGGTATTCACAAATGTTATCTGCTCTCGCAGACAGGCGCGACGCGATTCTGGTGGAACAATTTCTATGAAAACTTCACGGAAATTCACGATGATGAACCTATGTCACGTCGTGGTTGTCTGCTCCAGCCTTTATGCTGTATTTTTTTTGTGTGTATACCTTCAAGAGAAACTTTACTCCTCTGATCTTAATAGTCTATCAGAGAGTCAAGGAACTGAAATTTTTGCATAGAAAGATACCTATATGAGAAACGTACGATACCTATATGACTGCCTCGTTGGTCTAGTGGTCGCAAGCGCTACTGCTGAGCATGAGGTCCTGGGTTCGATTCCCGGGTCGGTCAAAGTGTTATTGGGTTTTTCTATCTGAAATTTCTCAGTAGCAGCTCGGAGTCTGGATTTGTGCCCGGTTGATGGCAATAGGCTCGCCCCCTATTACATGGGACTTAAACATAACTGGCGAAATGTGGGTGTACCTGCTATAGAGACACTTCTGCCCAACCCTTCGGGGAAACAAGGCGTGATGTTATGATGTTATGTTATGAGAAACGTTTTATGTCAGATTATCCACATATAAACATAACATGGTTCATTAATGAACTGTATTGTACTCCTTACGCAACTTTAGACATTAGTATTGAAACTTCATAGGTACATATAAAAAACTACACATCAGGAGAAAATATGAAAGTTCGTCATAATCAACAAACGTTACTAAATGACATTCAGAAGTTATAAAAGTCTAATCATCATGCATGATAAAAATGATTTGACGAAACCCAGACATGTATGGTACAGTCAATAAAACAGTTTTGTATGCAAACAATAAATATGCACAACTTAAGCAATATCAATTGTTATATATGTCGGAGACGGATATGTGACTTTCGTTATTATCAGCGATATTTTAACTACTGTGGGCGTAGTGTGGGTAGTGTTTGTTAATGCGCAATAGAAAAACAGTTTGCAGTTCAGATCACATTATAATTTACTATCAAATGAATCACACTAGCTAAATTATACACACACTGGGTGCGACGGCGTTTATTAAAATCACCAATTAACAAAATTACAACTAACACAATAACAGCACCACGAATCGAGAACAGTTCCGTGACGTCTTGACTCCAATGCGACCAGAGGCTGCATGCCCTCCTCGCCTTGGCCTTAAAACATCACGACTCTGTAGAAGCGCGCGCGCCTTTTTTGGTGTAGGTAGCTCACTCTTGATGTCGCCAGTGGCGCGCTTGCGATTCGTTTCGTGTCCGTACTAATGACCGGATCCGACATATAAAATACAATCACACGTGTATTCCCTAAAGGAGTAAGGCAGGGAAGTATTAGTACACCGGCATTTAGTCCGGTGTAGAAGACGAAGATGAAGACGTAAGTTCAGGGTCCGGCTTTCTATTCACTAAGAATATATTTTTAAGATCCAAATAACTTTTTCAACAATAAACCAACTCGAGCGACGTGAGCCATGAGCACAACATGGAATTGAAAGCAACCAGCCAGATCCATTATAACAATAATAATTAAATAAAATAGCAATAATAATAAATTAAATAATGTTTTTTTAACTCTTTTATTTTAAGGAATATTTAAAAATGTAATTTAATGAGAACCAAAATGAATAAACGAATTAAATAATATAGCAATAATAATAAATTAAATAATATAGCAATAATAATTATTCAAAGGAAAACAATTTATTTTTATGAATAAACAGAATTATAATACACGTGTACAGGTATATAAAAATAATCTAAAATATTTAAGTACTTTTTGCAGATAAAACATAAATAATAGAGCGAAATGTTAGTAACTTATTCGCGATCTCCTGACTTTGATTATTTATGTAAGCTAAAACTTATTTACACAAAAACAACTCAATGATCTCCTAAAACAGGGTTTCCTCTCTCCTACCCTTTTTGCTGTGCCCTACAGGGTTCATAATGGTCTAAATTATATAAATACCTCCTAAGTACACATTATGGTAAAGCAATAAAGATATTGAGTATTGAGTACATATCTGTTTTGTTGACTGTAGATACATAACTTGCTTAAATTTTTACTTAACCACCATGACTGTTGAAATATGGATTGGTTTTTGTAACATACGCACTGTTGAAAGCATACCGTAACCACATAAGTGGTAGTTTTTGAATTTACAATGCAATCTATACGCAAATTAATGGCGCAAATTAATTGTACTTTGGCGTAATTTGATTAATTTGAGTGTCGGTAAAGTTACATGTCACGCCTTTTGTGAATTTCATGGTTGGAGAAGAATCTTTTGAAACGACTTCAAAAAAAAGGAGGAGTTTCTCAGTTCGTAGTATTTTTTTTTTATGTTCTATGTTCCCCGATTACTAGAAGACGGCGGGACCTTTTAAGAAAATATTTTTTTGTTTGAAAGGGATCCCATTGTCATTTAGTCAAGATCTGATGGGGATCTTGGAGAAATCGAGGGAAATCTTCAAATATTATTGGCACACCTATAGCGATTTGGGTATTTTTTATGGTAACTCGTGCATTTGCTCTCGGAAAACACCATTTGGTGAAGTGGAACTGATGATGAAGGACACAGATGGCCAGCGGAACTACTCAATAACATGTATTTCACGGGTTACGATTCGATTACTTTAATATGGTTGGTAAGCAATTGATACTCGTCACAATTCATATAGTGCAGTGGAGCTGATGGTGAAGTACCTGGAGAATTTAAGTCAACAATTAAAGTCCCTGCATTGCAAAAAGCAATATTTTGTAAAAGGTGATGAGCAGTTGACATTAGGCTATTGTAACTTAGATAAATTACAAACCAACCCACAAAAAAGTGAAAATGAAAACTTTCTTACAAAAAATTATCCAATGACCACCGACTTCCGAAATTAAGGTTATTTTTAACCGACTTCCAAAAAGGAGGAGGTTATATGTTCGACGCGTATGTTTGTTTTTTTTTTTTTTTTTTTTTTTTTTTTTTTTATGTATGTCCACCGATTTCTCCGTCATTTGTGGACCGATTTTGAAAATTCTTTTTTTGTTTGAAAGGGTATGCTCCCAAATTGGTCCCATATAAATTTTATTAACTTTGCTTGGGTAGTTTTTGACTTAGCTACAAAATACGTATTTTTTTTCCCACTTAGTATGTAGATGATATGATAAGTTCCTGACACTGGTAGTAGGTAGTGGTATTCGAATGGGTGTGGAGTAGGTACCACAACTAAAAAGTGAAAAATAAAAACTTTTTACAAAAAAAAAATTACCGACTTCCAAAAAAAACACTACAAAGTGAAAAATAACTTTAATTTCGGAAGTCGGTGGCAAAAAACGAAAACACAAAACCCAAGACACCGACTTCCGAAATTAAAGTTATTTTTCACTTTGTAGTGTTTTTTTTGGAAGTCGGTAATTTTTTTTTTTTCACTTTGTAGTTTGGAACTCGGTTGCATTTTTTGTAAGAAAATAAGGTTATTTTTCACTTTGTAGGTTGCATTTTTGTAAAAAAGTTTTTTGGTACTTACTGACTTTGTCATTTGTTACCCTGACCAGGGAAGCTCTACATGTCGTATAGCTCCATCTCTTTTTCCCACTGAAGTAATATTAAAGTAATACTGTTTATGAGCTGGTGGTAGGCCCCCAGGTGTGGGACGCCAACATATAAAGAACCGACGACCTTAAAATGGCGGCTGGAACAAACTGGATGAGGAAAGTGGAGTAACAAAGATGTTGTAGCGCAACTTGAATGAGCCCTATGTCCAGCAGTTCGACCAAGAAATTGTTAATTCTCTTGATCGAAGGTAAGTACAGTATTTCAATTTTCTTAATATCCCTTGGGTATCATCGCATTTCCGAATACAAACGAATGCTAATTTCCATGTCCATCAATGATTAGATTTATCGTGTATAGTAATTTTAATTCAGAACTAAGTACTTTATTGTTGTTTTGTTTTGATTTACGTGTGAACTATATAGAGCTGTAAAACTGCGTTCTTATCTGTCGTGCCTGCGACTTTAGCAGCTTTCCTCCCATTTTTTAAAATAAATTACATTCAGTTAAAAGAGTATTAACAACTCTATATACTTCCAAGTCGATTGAGAGCGTCCGGTCTACACCTAGTGCAAAGGGCAACTGATAGAAATCCGACAACTGACGAAACACGAAGTTTGCCGAGGGACATTAAGAAAATAGAAATACAGTACTATGAAATAAAACTTTTTGACATTGACTGTCACGTTAGTTTAGTGGTCGCAAAAGCATGATTTCCTAGATTCAAATCCCAGGTCAGGCAAAGTGTTATTGGGTTTTTCCATCAGCAATTTCTCAATATAGCAGCCCAGAGCCAAAATTTGCGCCGGTTGATGGCAGTAGGCTCGTGAAACACTTTCGGACTATTTTTCTCTATTTGTCATTTTCATTTTCAACACAAACGTAAACCAGCGAATCTGTGTCAAGCATTACGTCACGAATAATTATTCACAACAACGCTCTGAACATCTTCTTAACACGAGCGGAACAGCGAAATTAATTACTATGTAACATCGATTGCTCTCGATCTATCGATTTGTATCAATTTTATCTCGATAGTGAATCGCGTTTTACATACATCATTGCGTGTCCGGGGAAGTTACACGAAGTAGGTAGTTAAAGAAGGTCCATTACAGCTTGTAAACAAATATACAATGACAGACTCTCAAAAGAATTCTGAAGAAGAAAAAATTGGTTGCCTGTAAAGTCGGTATACGGGCGAAAGTTTTACGTGACAACGACTTTGAGAAGTAAAATAATTTTAATGTGAATATTCATTCGTATAGTAGGAAGAAGGATGAAATAATAGTAACAATTTAAAACATTTATTTATACACATGAACCGGTGTGTATGCCTATCTCTCTCACTCTCTCTCTCTCGCTCTGTCTCTCTCGCTCTTAGGCGGGCTAACTGTGCTCGAGTGGAAGGGACGCGTGCCTTTCACTTTTTATGTCTGTCTCTCTCGCTCTTAGGCGGGCTAACCATGCACGCGTGCCTCTCACTCGCTCTCATTGTGAGCGCATAACGTGAGCGGAGCGTAACGCAGTTTCTTGAAGTGTCACCCGGCAAACCAATTTATAAGACGTTGTCACGTCAAAAAAAACAGTGGTACTCCGGGAGTGCCGACAGAAGTGAAAACTTAAACAATTTAAAAAAATACTTCCAAAACCTTTAAAGTAAAAATACTTGCATAGAACATTGAACCATAACGTAACATAAATAAAGAGCACAATCGCGTTTACATAAATTAAGGTGTCGGTAACGGTGTCGCGAGTTCAATTGTTTTTTCCCCATCTCAAAAATGCCCAACGCGCCTAAAGAAGTTTTTACTTCAAATATTAATCTCTGACTCATTTTGGTGTACAATAAAGTTTTTTTAACTCTATCTATGTATTAACTAAAATCGCAAAACTAGAACAAGCTAGGATGATAAAGTCCAGAGGGCCAAGATAAAGTGACATTGTATCAGCGACAACGATGGAATAGCCAAAAATATATTGAGTTTTCAAACTGGTTTTCATTTTTAACGGCCAACAACCGATACAGCTTCTTGCACAGTGAAGGAAGAAATTAACCATAAAAGACCATAACTTTAAGTAGTAAATAAGTAACTTTTGTAACTTCCAGATATCAGTATACACCGTGACATTTTAGTCGTCTTAGAAAGGGCCACTCAATGTACCCGACATAAAAATATCTCTAGGAGCAATTAATTTTTTTTTACATTATATCAATTTTTTTTAAGTGAAAACTTCTTTATGCGCGTTGGGCATTTTTGAGATGGGATTAAACTATTGAACTCGCGACACTATTACAGTTACCGACACCTCATTAAAAGTATTTCCTGCACAATAACATTGTTCAAGTTTTCACTTCTGTCAGTCAGCATTCCCGGAGTGCCATGGTTTTTTATTTTTTTATTTTAGTAATCATTGGATACAAGAAGTGGGCTGCTTTTGTAAGACGACTAAAATGTCACGGTGTATAGATAATCGCGTATAAATCGCAAATAGTATGACTGTTTCCTTGCACAAAACCGAATCAGCACGAAATCAAGACGCTACTTTCTTTCGGCTGGCGCCATGTCCATAAGCTTCATTGTGCCATATCAACCTTTTGTTTTCTTTACCCAGCGCCAGTTGTTCCGTTACGAACGATTAGCTACAATTATCGAATCTAATTGCAAACTGACGGGAAAAGTCGAGAATAAAACAATGCAGGTTTTTTATAGCTTTGAGAATGATAGTCTTGTGACTACCGATTAACTGTCTTCAAGTACAATGAGGAAAATAACGCTATTGAGAAGAAGCAATGAAAATCAGTTCAGACGCAGATTCATAGATGTCTCCGTCTTGGTGTGTGGATGTGGTGCTGTTCCACAAATGATAGAGCACTTAATATCGTAATAATAAGTAAACAAGTAAGTGGGGAGCTCGTGGCTAAGTAATAACAGCCGCACGGGTCGATTCATCAGGTTAAGCTATGCTTGCCGGGGTTGGTCTGTGGATGGGTGACCATCTTTACATACCGAGACTCCTCCGTGCCTCGGAAAGTACGTTAAGCCGATGGTCCCAGCTGTTATTCGTGGATCTTTGAAAGTCATTACGGATCGTCAGAAGCCCGAAAGTCTGACAACCAGTCTTACCAAGGGGTATCTTATTACCCCGTTACTGGGTTGTAGAAGTCAGATAGGCAGTCGTTTTATGTGAAAAACTGGTATTCAGCTGCATCCTGTTAGATTGGAAGCCGACCCCAATATACATAGTTGGGAAAAGGTAAGGCAGATTGATTGAAGTAAGTAAGTAATAGTGCAATGATTGCCTAGTGGTGTGACCGTCTGAATGCCAAGGGTCTCGAGTTCGAAACCAAGGCACGCACCTCTGACTTTTCCGATTCATATGCGTATTGTTAATCACTTGCTTCAAAAACGATGAAGGAAAACATCGTGAGGAAACCGACATGCCTGAGAGATATTTCTAGACGGCATGTGTACCCAAGTCAAAGGCCCATGGGTGGCTTTAAAACTCTGACACCAGGTTAGTCACTAACCACACGAAAAGAAGACTCGATATCATGTCCTTTTTCTTTTTTTGGGTGGGTAATTATCAAATAACTTCTCCCGCTCTGGGTGGAGCGGGAGGGCGTGTCAGACTCTTACTGACTAAAACCCACCCGTGTTCCTTCCTATGCCATGTTGCCGCGTGTCCTGTTTTTTGCACGTCACAGGAACTGATGGTGCCAAATTCGTAGGTAACCGAATTCTGGACCGAATCCATTTGGATTACCATCTACACGTTAAAAAGAAAACAAGTACCAAATGATCAGAGTTCTCGCCTGTAGAGCAGGAAATTGTAAACTTACCAGTATTTAAAACGGTTTCTATATCTTACAAAACCATAGTAACTATTTGTATTTAGAGTCGACTGGTCTTTTTCCATTTAAAGGACTAGTTGCTAAATACTGAAATTAGCAAGCAGCATGGAGCGTTGAGACTGAGAAACCGGGTGTCATTAAGTCTTTTCGAAATTGTAAGTAAGTTTTCTGCGGCCTAATTAGTAGTAATTATGGAGGCGAGAATTACATAATAATAATAAAGCCTTTTATTTCCATATCCTTAAATTACATTGCAAATGTTGTTAGTAGTTTTACTTATTTTCTAGATGTTAGTACAGATTAGTTATTTAGTAGGTTATGGACCCCTCCTCGGGTGAAAACCTCCTTCAACTTCTTCCATGAGAGAATTACATAGTATGCATGCAGATATGTAGTTATATAGCATCTCAAAATAAAAACCACGATCTGGTTCAGTCAACCGCATATCAGCAGTAACACTGCCACACGAAAACCGCCTTTACTGCTATGAAATTAAGACACTGTCAATGTCAAACTTTTACTGAGGTTGACAACTAAAGCGCGCACAAGATAAGTCTGCGCGCGGCTGAAATTGGAACTAATCGTATGCCAACGTCTTGACGTTTATGTAAGGTCAAAAGCGAAAAGCATAGAGTTATTTAATAATTTAATATTAATACAAGATTAATATATTTTTGCTTAACTATTTTCTCCCACTGCTGGGAGTCCCCCATACTTTTCCAGACTTCCTTATGTTGTGCCTTCTCCTGCCAGTCGGTCAGGAACGAGTCCAGAACGTCACACCAGCGCCTGCCCCGGTGGCGACGCCCATCATCAGGCACCCACTGTGTGTCGATCCTGGCCCTTCTGTTTTGATGCACCCTATAAGTGTGACCCGTCCAGTCCCATTTCAGCCTCGCAGACTTATCGCCAACATCGGCGACACCTGTCTTGGAGCGTATTATGGTGTTGAGAATTTTGTCGTTGAGTTTGGTTTTTAAAATGCTACGTTCCATAGCTCTTTGGCAAACCTTGAGTTTGGACTTTTGAGCCTCGGTCAAAGACCGAGTCTGAGCACAACAGGTTAGGTTAGGTTATTAATCTTGACATGTGTATCCTGCCTAGGATACACATGCAAGATTAAATTATTAATAATACCTATATATGTCATATTTTAAATATTACCATTTAGAATTAAGCACGTCAGCACCACCAGACGCGCGCAGATTTATCTTACGCGCACTGTACAGTTATTTGACTGTGGTTTATGACGATTTAATGAAGTCGAGACGGCTAGAATCTAATGATGTCAAACAAAAACGCAAGTAAAGAGCTAAGATTTCTAATACAAATAAACTTAGCCAAATAAAAGGTTGAGACCAGTGTTTACTTTTACCGATAGTTAAAGAACCAATTGTTTTTATACACAATGCCAGGGACATCGACGCGAATACTGAAACCATGGATTCAGTACATGATTCTAAATGCCCCCGCGTTGAAATTTTTCGTCGGTAATATTTAAAAAAAAATATTGCTGTTCCCTACGTTTTGACCGCGTAGGTATTGCACTTTTCTATGAAACAGCAGATTTTTTTAAAAATAACCGACGATAAATTTCAATGCAGGGGGGCTCAGAATCATGGACTGAATCCATGGTTTTAGTTTTCGCATCGATGTCCTTGCCATCCTGTAGTTTTTTAGATGCTTTGAAATAAATTGTAGATCTTTGTGACAGTTAAGAAAACCATCATCTGCCTAGCCTTTTCTTATCTATGTTGAGGTCAGCTTCCAGACTAACTAGATGCAGCTGAATACCAGTAGTTTACATTGAGGGACTGCCTATCCGACCTCGACAACCCAGTTACTGGGTAACACGATACCCTTGGCATGACTGCAAAAAAAGATCAGAATAAAATTTTAAATTAATGTAGAATACGTTTTTAAGAAACAATGAGAACGTTTATGATGCATCGATTTACTGAAGATGTTCACAATAGGTATTTTATAGCATTATTTATGCATCATAACAATAAGCTTCTCCGAATTCTCAATCTGAAAATGGTTTAATAATGCCTGAATCTGCATTTTCTAAATTCGCGTTTAATCACGTTCCTTCTACAATAATGACAGTGAGTGATGACTAATATTTTGATATTGATTAAATGTATGCTTGTTTATCATAAACATGAACATAATTACGTTAAATTATCATTTCATAATTATCATTGTATAGAATTTTTTTTTTCCAACTTGAACAAACAGCTGTGCTGCTGGGGACTTTGTTGCGCCACTTCTTCTTCCCAGCTAAAGGCACTAGGAAGTGGTGAAGGGTGGGCGTTTTTGGGGGACTATCTTATGTAATTTTGACGTTCGAAAAGTGCTGATTCTCAGCCTAGTTTGAATAAAATGACTTTTGAATTTGAATGATTGAATCTAGTATTTATCTAGAGCGTATAATTCAGAATATGTGTCATATTCAAAAGTCACACAATTGGTTCCCAATACCAGAACTCCGGAACAAAGGCAGAGTTTTTAGAGGAGATCCCGATCAGCCATTCCCTTTAAACGAAACACCTTGACGCAGCAATACTGCATCAGAAAGAGTTGATAACAAACGTAGCTTTTAGAATCTATTCCAGTTGCATTCGGTAAGACTGGAAACCGACTCTAAAAAATTCGGGAAAAGGCTTGGTAGATAATAATCTATTCCTGGTACCTACTGATACCACTTACCAAGGGATATCGTGCTGATTTATTCCCTTTATGTCGAGTCCCGTTATGTCGAGCCGAAAACCTTGTCTCGCTTCTATTACCCTTATGTCGAGCTTAGTTTTCTGTCCCGTTTCTATTCCCTTTATGTCGAGTTTATTTACCACGCTTTTATTACCTTTATGTCGAGTTTAATAATATCATATTTTAGAAGTACAGTCACGTCCAATGAAATGCACATGCACATAATTTAGAATCAATTATACACAACACTTAAAATAGAAAAAAAAAAAAAAAAAAAAAAAATAGATGTTGGCCGATTCTCATAGATACCGGATAAGCACAAAAAATTTCATCAAAATCGGTCAAGCCGTTTCGGAGGAGTATGGCAACGAAAACTGTGACACGAGAATTTTATATATTAGATGTTTAGATTAAGAAAGATTAGATATATATATGAAAATAAGTAATAGAACAAATATTAAAACAATGTTTTTATGCCATTGGCTTTTAATTTACATCCCTGAATGTACCTGTTCACCAAACTCGACATAAAGGTAATAGAAAGCGTAAAATATCAATACTTTGGAGAACAATAGACTTCCAGGCTCGACATAACGGGACTCGACATAAAGGGAATAAATCATCGTGCTACCCAGTAACTGGGTTGTGGAGGTCCGATAGGCAGTCGCTCTATGTAAAATATTGGTATTCAGCTGCATCTGGTAAGACTGGAAGCCGACCCTAACAAAGTTGGGAAATGGCTAGGCAGACCCAGATTAGAACAGAAACCCTCGGGTCACCCAGATTCTACACAGATGTTCTGAACAGACCAAGAAATTTAATTAGCTTTTTCAATTGGGCTGGTTGGAATAACCAGCAAACGGCCGCCATGGCCCACCACGCACAATGGTCCACCTTACGGACTAAGTGCGGAAACCAAACCCTATAACACAGAACATAGATGGCTAGGCAGATGATTCCCTAGTACTGATGGTCGAATCTCTGGACAAGGTCTACTTCGAGTAAAAGCTGCATTATATTCGTCAACTTTGGATTCTTTTGAGGAAATATCTACCTACTTAAGTATGTCCTTTTTTTTACACACTCTCCTCACTCTCTCTCTCTTTCCTTTTTACCATAGAATTAATACTTTTGTGTTCCATGGTTTTGCTCCTATATTATAAGATGACTAGCTTCTGCCCGCGACTTCGTCACGTGGAAGTCGTAAGACACCACAATATTCTACAATAACAGCCACATTTTTATAAAACTTCCCTGTATACTACTTTGTAGTTTTATTCTCAGCAGCCAAAATATACAGAGTCAGGAATGGTGACTCGGGAGCAAGCGACGTACAGTTGTCCGTGTGAGAAGCAGCTTGTCCTAAGGTCGACACCCGCAGCCTTCAGCCTTCGGTGATGGCTCCTGTGATTTTTTGATCGCAAAGCATACGCGTACAGGGAACTGCACGCGCTTAAGCTGGTAATTGTGTGATATTAGTGGTATACGCGGTATAAACACTGTCTCGCCATCACCACAACCTGTTAGAATTTCCGCCTCGATGACGTTTCTCTGCAAAGACACGACTTTGAGCCGGGTTCTGTTACACAGCTTCCGCGGAATTAAGTTCCGAAGAAGCATTATGAGATGATGTGGTCAGCTTTTTTTGTTTTCTGTTTTTACTTCGGTCTGTTTGTTATGACCACGTTCTTCATTTAGTTTTAAGCTTCGGATAGAAATAGGTACATTATATTGCTTAGAAACGTGTTGGCATTTTAGTAAGCAAAGTTTTAATGGTGTGAAATCGCAGATATTAACTCCATACCCACTTTCATAATATGATTACTTACATGTATGCACATATTTATTACGTTTTTATTGTTAAAACTTGTAAACTTGCTGTAAATTGAAAGTGTTTTTACTTTTTAGGGTTCCGTACCTCAAAAGGAAAAAACGGAACCCTTATAGGATCACTCGTGTGTCTGTCTGTCTGTCTGTCTGTCTGTCTGTCTGTCTGTCTGTCTGTCCGTCTGTCACAGCCAATTTACTCCGAATCTAATGGACCGATTAAGTTGAAATTTGGTACACATGTGTATTTCTGTGACCCAAACACGAATGTGTAACGTAAATAATTTAATTTTGAATATAGGTGTCACTTTTGGGGCGCAAACAAGAAAATTAAAAAAAAAAGTTTTGCTAACAGTACCGTGTGACATATCAAATGAAAGGGCTTGTTGCGAGGATCCTAAATATATTTTTTATATAATTTTAAAATAAATACTTTTAAAGATATTTGATAAATTCAATGAAAAATGACCATTCCCCCCCCCTTATCTCCGAAACTACTGGACCAAAAATTTTGAAAAAAATACATAGTATGGCTCTTTACTCATAGATTACAGGAAAACCTATAAGAAGTCTATGGTCTTAAAATAACATGGTAAATCTCTCAATATTGTGCGTAAAAACTTACATTTCGTCGCTCGGCATCCAAAAGGCCCATCTCTCTAGCTACTATAATATCAAAATATCAAAAGTGTTTGACCGTCTGCTTAATACACAAATAAATAAAACTGTAAATGTTCATGACAACCAATTCGGGTTTCGGCGTGGTTTGTCAACAGAAAATGCAGTGTTGTGCCTTAAGCATACTATCACATACTTACTCGTACACACAGCGTAGGACGCCGATTTATGCTAGGTTCATCGATTTATTCAAGGTTTCTGATCAGGTTGCTTATGACGTATTGTGGAGAAAGATGGAGAAGAATAGGTTGCCAACGGAGCTTATAAACATCTTTAAATAGTGGTATGGTAATCAGATCAATAGTGTACGATGGGCTGGAACTTTTTCCAAGCCATACAGGTTGGAATGCGGGGTGAGGCAGGATTGGCGAGCTCAGCAGCACCAGAGTGGGTTGCTATATAGATGGTATTTGTGTAAATAATATTAGCTATGCAGATGATATGGTGCTTCTGAGCGCGTCAATCTGTGGTCTCAGAAAGTAATTGGTCGCCAAATGTGAGCAGTATGCCAAAACACATGGTTTGATGTATAACTCCAATAGGTCGGTGCTGCCCCGTTTTTGTAGCGCATCGGGAATATTCGCGGACGCACATATTAATTGCTTTTACGCAACGATGCGAATGAGGTGTGCATCCCTGGTACGCAGAGTACGGGCCAGCTCCAACAATATCGTTAGCAGTCTGGATTGCATGTACATCAATCACTGCAGTGCCGTCTCCCATGGGGTGAAATAAATTTAAACTAGATTACGTGGGGCACTCAGAAAGTTTTGTGATACTAGAAAAAAATATACTACAGGTTATATTTTTTTTTATTAAATCTTTTGAAAGAACTCTCCTTTGGCATACACAGTTTTATACGTCTAAACAAATTTTCATAACACATTTTCCAGTCCGCATCAGACACCTCTCCAATCTCCTTCTCAAATGCACCCAGTGCATCTTCAGGTGATGAAAACTGTTTTCCTTTGAGTTGATTTTTTATTTTGGGGAACAAGAAAAAGTCGCACGGAGCCAAATCGGGACTGTAAGGAGGATGACCTATAAATTTGACCGGTGTGCTGTCCAGAAAGTCCCTTGTTTTGAGCGCCGAGTGAGCCAGCGCGTTGTCGTGGTGAAGCAGTATCCCACGGAGGCCAGTGTTCGGTCGCTTGCTGCTTGCAGTAGTAAAAACTTCTGGCAAACATTTGGTAACATACCATTCAGCATTGACGCTTCTTTGATCTCGTCAGGGTATTGACACCAGATAAACTGGTAGAAAAAAAAAAAAACTTGCGATCAACATTTTGCCTGCACTTCTGGCTCGCTTCACTTTGGTAGGCGTTGGTTCATTTTGAAACAGCCACACGGTCGACTGATGCTTCATTTCTGGATCATATTGATAAATCTAAGATTCATCACCCGTAATGATATCTTAAACGCGCCGAGACGAGCCTGCTACCAATTTTGCTATCATGTCTCGGCA
Source organism: Agrochola litura (assembly GCA_949152395.1). Lineage (NCBI taxonomy): Eukaryota > Metazoa > Arthropoda > Insecta > Lepidoptera > Noctuidae > Agrochola > Agrochola litura. The sequence continues at coordinate 6,609,846 of OX424490.1, forward strand.
CCATTCTACCCGAACCTCCTTCTGACCCTGCGTTAGATTTTACGGTACCAGCGTGAAACTATCTTCCATAACCAAAGATGCCTGTGTAGAATTTAATGCACACTTCCCGATCCAATCGGCAGTATACACCGTGAAATTTGAATCACAGTTTTGCCAGTTTTGCTAGAACAAACTTTATTCAGACCATGGTCTACTACCATTCTACAGAATCCAATAAAAAAAAAACATAAATTGGTTTTTGATAAAACGTATACGTGGTGTCTGTGTTGTCGGGAGTAACGATAATCTTGACATTTTAAACTTTGCTTTTTTTGTGTTATTTCAAAAACCAATTATGTTTTTTTTTATTATTGTATGCTGTAGAATGGTAGTAGACCATGGTCTGAACAACGTTTGTTCTAGCAAAACTGCGGTTCAAATTTCACGGTGCATGCTGAACCTCTTCATTATGTAATTCGCCTATTCTCTTGAATTAAATTTTTCACAGCCAGCACTTTTTCAACAACCGTCATAGGGCGGCCACTTCTTTCTTTGTCTGCCAAAATTACTAGACCACCCATAAATTCGTTGAACCAGCGAAAAACAGTATTTTTAGAAGGGCTTTTTTCTATGAACACCATTCGAAGTCTTTCAAACGATTCTTCTGGTTTTAGTCGACATTTGAAATCGTACAAAATCATCGCGCGAAAATGTTCTCGTTATAAATCCAGTTTTCAGTAAGACAGACTATTTTGATTTTGCTCGTAAAAAAATGTGGAGGGAATTTGGAATGTCATGTTTTTTTGTAATAAATAGTCATCGTTTTAATTGACATCAAAACCAGCCAGTATTCTATTGACAAAAACTGTTAGTCGCAAAACTTTCTAAGTGACCTCGTAAAATAAGTTTTAACATAGTTCATAAGTTTACTAACGCAATGAGTCCTTGTTACTTGAATAAAGAAAAATATCTGGATTATAATTTTTTTTGAACGACGTTTTCTAAAAATGAAACCTAGCTAGATCCATTTATCGCTCCTGAAACCCCCTGCATACTAAATTTAATAAAAATTCTTGGAGCCGTTTCCGAGATTCAAATTATAATTATACATAGGTATATACAAGAACTGCTCGTTTAAAGGTATTATTATTATATTAATACCGCGAATGTGAAATTTTTTACGAAAATCTGATTTTTGTTTTATTTCATTCTACACATTCAAATAAGTGACCCTGCAATTTAAAAAAAAATGTCAAAGTCGCGGTATTGGATGCCGAGCGATGATTTGCAGTTGGAATGTATGGGAGAACATGTTTTTCAACTACAATGTTAAGTTTGTTCTTGGGATAAATAAATTCATCTCAACTACGGAACCCTTCATTGTGCGTAGTCCGACACGCACTTGGCCGGTTTTTAATGTAGGTCCGTACATTATGTTTTTACTCCATAATAATTATCGTCAAAGCAATCTCGTATGGATATCGGAATTTCTTTTCATTAACATAGGCTCCGTTATCGGAAACAACATACTGAGGTTTAATAATGAAGTCTTATCTAACAAATTATATGGACGAAGGTCGGTAAAAACATGGTTTGATTAATGCTTACTTTTGTACATGTTAATAATTCATAGGGCATGTTCTGATTTGTGGGGCACGTGCTACTGAACTGATCTGACGCCACAATATACACGACTGAGTATTTCAGTTTTCCGGGTTATCTTCGAGAGTTAAAAACATAACATAACGCCAGTTTTCCCCGAAGGGTAAGGCAGAGGTGACCAATAGTACATCCATATTTCCCTAGTTGTATTTAAGTAATTAATCCGATCAAGCCTGTCCCTTGCTGTCCTCCACCAGCGACGCCCTAAGCCGAGGTCCGTACCCCACAGGGGATGCCCTTAGTGTGTAGTCGCTTAGTTTCTCAGTTTTATGCCCTAGGTCTTTATTTATTGAGGCAGCCACAAGAAAGTTCCGTTAAGCAGCCGACAATTCCTAGGTTGACCTGCAAGATGCCATACAAAAAAAAAGTATTTAAGTACCATGTAATAGGGGGTAAGCCTATTTCCATCAACCGGACACAAACCTCCCACAAGATGGACCGATGACCTTGTGAAGACCGCAGGAATCCGCTGGATGCGGAAAGCACAGAATCGGTCGAAGTGGCGGTGCTTGGGGGAGGCCTATGTCCAGCAGTGGACGTCTTTCGGCTGAAATGATGATGATGATGATGGACACAAATCCAGATTCCACGCTGCTTCTAAAACCAATAGGCACAAATTACACTTTGCCCAATCTGGGAATCGAACCCAGGACTTCATGCTCAGCAGTACCCCTTGCAATCACTAGACCCAACAAGCTAGCCAAAGTATTCAAGAGGTCGTCAGCAATATAATTAGATTAGATAATTTTCCTTTTCCGAAGATTATCTGTAGGAAAAAATCTAATTGGTTTATTCCCAACCGTATGCAAAATATACTCTATTTCATTCATAACATCGGACCACCAAACTACCGTCGAACCACCAATTCATAGATCTCGAGTTCGAACCCAAGGCACGCATCTCTGACTTTTCGGATTCATGTGCATATTGTATAATTATCACTTGCTTCAAAAATGGTGAAGGAAAACATCGTGCGGAAACCGGCATGCCTGAGAGATATTTCTTGTCGGCAGCCAAGTCAGAGGCCCATGGGCGGCTTTAAAACTCTGACACCAGGTTAGTCACTAACCACACGAAAAGAAAGTTTATTCCAGAAATCCCCACCGACAAATCCAAACCAGTGGGAATTGTTTTTTTTTTCAGAAATCCCCATTAGTTAAAATGTTAGGTTAGGTTAGGTTAGAACTGTGACCCCCTGCGCACGAGCCGAGCGAGCGAAGCGAGCGGTTCCGCGGCAGCGGCCGACGAGTGCCAAAAACGACTAGAATATTAGAAAAAAAGGCTGAGTTTATTTAAATAGTGGGGATTTCCGGAAAAAAAATTACAATCCCCACTGGCGGGGATTTGTCGGTGGGGATTTCTGGAATAAATTGAAAAGAAGAAAAGATTCATAACATCCCGTTACATCGTTCCATACCACATCCTGACTCCTTGTGCAGATTTCGTTTAATTCCTTTTGAACGGTTGGGATATGAGAAGTTACAGAACAAATTTTCTTTATTATTTATGAACTGCATAAAAATAAACTATTATTAAACCATCACCTTTTTAATACCAGGTATAAACAACTAAAAAGATACGTTACCGATGCATAGATGCCATTTTTAGCACATCACAATAGCCGTAACAATTGGCTCTATTATAGCTACTACACTAATTACATACAGTACCCACACAATAACAGTACACAATAAATAGGCTTCACTGTCTAATACTTTACTTACGTAATCATAATCACGTAAATATGATCAAAATGAGAGCAAACGGTAAAACTATACCGTTTACGCTTAGCATTAATTATGCAAGAATGTATTACGGAATATAACAAAAGAAGTGTGGGAGGCGGTTACGCAAAAATTCGGAAGTCACATACAAAATTTGTGTGGACAGACTTGGCTAGTTTTGCTTTCATGAGAGTACGTTTTCTTTGCTTGTTTACAAGCGTTTATTATGCTCATTCCGACTAACCGAATGGTACTTGCACTTTCGAATCGACGCGAATGACTAAGTAAGTCTGTAAAACTTTCTCTTTTGACTTAGACATGTTACCAATAACGCTCTATAGATTCATTCCAGTGAAGCTTCTTCTGATTTTTTTTTCTTCCATTTTTAATTTCATTTGAGCTGACGTCACGGCGATTGTACTGCTTCGATGCCGCCAGTCATTTGCGTTCTAACATGAGACCGACGCGGCCGCATTTGCCGTTCACCGCTATACCATAACTTACAAGTGCGCGTTCGCCGCGTTACGCGAAAAACTCTACGGTATTCACGCGAACATTGTAACGTTAACGCGCACGTTCGTAGTTTCGTTATCGTTTCGGCCAGTGTGGTTGATAAGGGATTAGTTTTAACGTTTTTCTGTTGTGACTGATGGCGGATTGTGAGAGGAATTTGTGGCGTTTGCAGAAAATGGAGTGTCATTAACGTAAAAGGTAAGTTAAGCCCCTTTTTGTTTCTTATTAATGTTTGTTTTTGTTTTGTTTGAAAAAGATCGTTGGTAAGACTAGGAGCCGTTTGGGTTCGGTATCGTATCGGAGTTTCCAACACTCACTAATGATGTATATTCTTTTAAAAGTTTTCTTCGCGTCTTGAATAACAATTGTTGTTAGTAACATAAACTATAAATAAAACTTTTACAGCTCTACTTCAATAACTGTGAACAGTTTCTCTCGAAGAAAAGTTTTTAGAATTATTTTTAAAGTTTGTTATAAATATTTCTTTAGTAAATATTTATTGTTGTCAGATAATTCTTGTAACAAAAGCTAAACGAATTTTTAAGGCGAAGTTATATCTATAATTTCTTTTCGATAAGAAAAAAAAATTCAGTAAATCCATAATTGTAAGTAAACATTAAACTTAATATTTCTATGTTAGTAAACATGTACTTATGTTGGACGAAAAAAAATGGACGAACTGTCTATCAAACTCCGCAATGACATTCAAGAGAATGTTCGAGCTGCCAATACCTAATGTCAATATCTAATCCTTAATTAAAATGCATCCCTTAAATCCCTAAAACTGGGTCACTGATAACATCTTTTCTTCATCTAAAAATAACCTTTTTTATTTATTTATTTATTTATTTATTTATATATACTTTATTGTACACCACAAAAATACACAACAAAAAACAAATCAAACACTACAAAATATACAATGGGCGGCCTTATCGCTTTCCGCAATCTCTTCCAGGCAACCTTGGAATGGACAGTGATTTGCCTGGACATAAAATGGGGCTGTCGTTGGTGCAAATAATAAATATACAATATACAAGAATAGATACACAGATATATACATCTCCTAAATAATAGATACATACATATATACATACTTACTAAATATATAAGCAACAAAAATAAATGAAGACTATGGATAATTACAGTTACGAGAACTTTTTTGTTCCTTTATAAGACCTTTTTAACCAAGGGTACACCGCAAGGGTAAGCACCTTCGACATTCCTTGTCAGGATCTACCTATCTAAGGAATTTAACCGACATCATTAGTAAAGGAGTATGCTTTAGGAATTTTTGAAGGTAAGTGTATTACGAGACGATGATAAACAAGCATCTGTATACGTCGTTTTCAATCTATTATTATGGTTTAATTTATAATTATAACAAAAAACATCAATTAAGTACCGTCAACTGCCCTAACTTTGCCTCTCGTCCTATGTTTGCCTATAATGAAAAAGATCTGAGAAGAAATCTTTATCATTTTACTTGTATGGCAATCGACACTTTATTATTCTAAAAATGTATTAAAGTTTCGATTGCCATACAAGTAAAATGAAAAAGATAGGACGCGATAAACATAGGACGCGAGGCAAAATTAGGGCAGTTGACCGGTACTTGTTTTTATTCTATCTAGACAAAGAAAACTCCAACTGACTTAGGGCTAATTTTACCAAAATCAGACTTAGGGCTGACCTTTTATCCGTGGAATAAAATTGACGTCTGATTGTTTTTGTATGAAAAAACAGTCTAAAATTAAGAAAAAATATTTGCTGGCATTTTTTGTATGAAAAAAACTGTAAAAAAATCCAAAAAAAAATCCCAGTATAATACTGATTCTAGGTGTTAAAGTTTGATCAGAAAATTCGCCCTTACAGTAAAGAAAAACGTAGTGAGAAAAAGTTGGCAATTAAGTCGCCAACGATCGCCAACATGCAATGTGCGTAATGCTGTGGTGATTAAAGTGCGTTCCCCAAGAGACCATTTACCATACCATGCGCGACTTACTATCCCACTGGATAACAGGCTGATATAATCATTATTATCTTTTGATTACTAAACGCAAATCCATTTTATTTAAACATGTTTTAGCAATTTACTTATCAGCGGCGACCTGTTTGTAAAATCAAAAATGTTTCAAATAATAATCTTTCAGGACTTATAAATATTATAAAAAAAAACTCCTTAGTAGAGGAGTAGTTCATAAACTAGAAACTATAGCTTTTTTCTTTTCTTATTTTTTTGCTACCGATGACATTACAGGGCCATCAGACAATCAACTTCATCTCTCAATTTGGCAACGCTTTGGCGACATATTGGTAATTTTATTCTTTTTGTTAAAGTTACATTCCATACGCGGCGATAACCATTTCTCAACAAAAACATCACATAAATGGTAGGATAATTTGTTTTCACATATTATGTGTAATATTACGTACAATTCAGCCTGCGATATTTTAGCCTAATGTTTGGGAAATATCAGGATAATGCTAGTTTTATTCCTGAAAATGCTCGGTTCGTGTTTCGTGGAAATGCGTTTTGTTATTATTCTAACACAAAATCTCACTCGTGTTACAGCAAAATTAAATAAAATTGCTCGTTTCTAGCAATTTTGTTTTGTTCCAATTGTATTTATGGTTTTAAAAGTTTTATTTTTAAATGAAGAGGATACTGTAATCAACTCTAAGTATTTATGGTAATGAAATGAAATTGTTTATTCTGTAAATAGGATATCGGAATCACTTTTACACGTCATATTAAAATAAATATTAAAAATAAGCTCGGCGTTTCCTATCTGACTACTCTGAGAAGAAAGGCCGAAACAAACTCAGAGGTCGAAGTCTCTTTTAAAGTCCAGAGGGATTGCTAACCACATAATCTTGTTTTAAACAGGCCAAAAGGCTCGATTTTCAACTCATTGAAACCTCTTGACCTTCCATCTTACAGTCTTGCCATAAGTTGGTGGAATCTGTAATTGTACCAAACCCTTGAAATTGGAACACAGCAAGTTGTTTGGCGACAATAAAGGGTTTGGTGGGTGGACATTACTTCCCCCCGACCCTTGCTCGAAAACGAGGTGCCAGCAGTTGTTGCAGCTGAGCACGTAGCTTTAAATACCCCGCCTAATAATCATGATGAAAATCGAATTTTGATCCAACCTGTCCTCCCCCCAGCGACACCCTAAGCCGAGGTTCGTACCCCACAGGGGGTGCCCTTAGCGAGCGTTCGCTTAATTTTAATTTAGAATAGTTTTTGCTCCTGGCTGGAGGCTCTAAGTGTAAAAGCTTAAGGCACCCACAGGAAAGTTCGGTTAAGCAGCCAAGATCTAAGTGGTCAAAACTGCAAGAAGCCACAATAAAAAAAAAATAACATTACTTCCCTGGACAAACTCCCACACAAATAAAACTCTGCTACTATCCAAACGCGTAGAGGTTTTTACCACCTCAGAAACTACCTCTCAAATTATTTAAAATATTTTAAAAGTACGTGATACAGTACATTAGATCGTGTAATAAACATCGATTAGTATAATCGTGCCACAGTGACATCACAGCGTAAAGTAAATACACAATGTTGTACCGCGAACGAATTACCTAAGTACTTACGATCCACATGGAAAGCAACGTGATCCAATAATATCCAACAATTCAACTCATTTCATTTATAATGTTTTTGCTGAAGCTCCAAGCGTGAAGGATGACATTTACGAACTATAACTACTCCGTTCATTAAATGATGATCGATGTGACCACATGCTGACTATTCTTTTTAGTGACCCTTTCATATTTTGAACGTCTTAGTTGTAGGTAACTACAAAGAATGTAGCTGGGAATTTGATATGTATGCGAACGTAGGGACAAGTGAAACGACAGCTAGCTAGTAGTACACTTATAAACAACACAGCTTTGCAGCAGCAGGTCACTTATCACAGTGTAAGTCACGCTTACGAACGTGGCCTTTCCTTCTTTTCTTTGTATAAGGCTAGGAGGGAGACGTTGGCCACCTTCACGACCTTAAACCTGACTCCAGGAATGTCACCAACGGCGTGACCCTTACGACCGAAGCCTGCTACTAGTACTTCGTCGTTCTCTTCAATGTGGTTGAGACAACCATCTCGGGGCACGAATGCTGTTACTTTCTTGCCGTTTTTGATCAGCTGTACTCTCACACACTTGCGGATGGCAGAGTTAGGCTGCTTGGCTTCAACGCCACCTTTCTCCAGGACGATGCCCTTAGCGTGAGATGCACCACCGAAGGGATTGGCCTTCCACCTCGATCACATCAACCAATCACTCAACTCAGCCTGTCTCAGTACAGACACACACTACACTGTACACCAGCTGGTCAAACTGTAAATATAGGCATTTACAGTTTGACCAGCTGGTGTACAGTGTTGTACAACAATACCCGGTTCTCCAGTGTCCGTTCTGTCCTAGACACCTTTTTAAGACCAGATACTCCAAAAACAATTTCCACGCAAACTCCGCCCCCATGCACCCCACAACTCCACTATGTACTTAAACGCTAACACATCAGTAATAAAGTTGAATATCGCGTGCGCTCTTTGGTCGTGTTCGAGCACGGAACTAAATGTTGTAAGTCTCAATTATTATTTCGTTTATAACTTAAGTAATAATAATTGATCTAGAAAAAAAATATATCTGGATAATATACTATATTTTCTCACTGTCAATAATTATTTTAGACATAAAAGCCGAGTAATCTTGTTTTTGTTTAAAATAATCTTTAAAAAAGAAATGATTATCGAATAAAAAATGAATCAAGTGAAAATGTTCCTATTACGTAACTGTCTTATATGTATTTGGAAAGAAAAAAAAAGATTCAATAAATCATATACTAAAGTTCCATTTTGATAGTATGCGTGACTTTTTCAGAATATTAATGCAAATTAACATACAATTTAGGAAGCCTCCCCTTAAAGTTCGTCTACCTAGCTGGGAGAGGTCCCACGCTACCCTTGCCAAATTCACGGTCTCCACTCAAGATGTATTCTTGATGGAAGCCCTACAGTTTGTTCCGCATGGAAAGCAACGTGATCCAATGATATTCAACAATTCAACTCATTTTAAAATGTTTTTGCTGTAACGTCGAGCGTGAAGAATAACATTTGCTATACTATGTTCATTATGTGATGATCGACATGACAATTCCTCAGATCCTTCCGTACTTTATAAGATTCCGTTCTCATACAAATTCCTACTATTGATTGACAGTTTTTAAGGTTTGTATTGTTGGAAGCAAATATTTCGTTTAATTTTAGCCTCGAAGAACAATTTTAGCCAGGTAAGTACTATAGTCGTTAGAGGTAAGGTTGTCAGGCCCAAACCTAATTACTAGGTAACACGGTACCCCTTGGTAAGACTGGTTGTCAGACTCTTGGGCTTCTAAATACCCGTAACGACTGTCAAAGATCTACAAATGACAGCCTGGACCAACGTTTTAACGTGCTTTCCGAGACACAGAGGGGTCGTGGTACGTTAAGATGGTCACCCATCCACGGACCAACCGCGGTAAGCGTAGCTTAACCTGATCGATCGACCCGTGCGGCTGTGATTACTAAGCCACAAGCCCCTCTCACAAGTAATAGCAAAATTATAAGTCCAAAATCGCCAACGCGTTTTAAACAAGCGTGGTAATCAATGCTTGTGCCTTCTGTGTATGAGAAGAGGCCATGCTATGCTGTGAGACAGTATTATTTGAATTAAACACACAGATTATTGCGATAGATACGGCCAGCATGGAAAGAAACGTGATAAAATGAAATTTAACAATCCAACACATTTATAATGTTTATTCTGAAACGCCAAGCGTGAAGAATGACATTAACAATGTTTGTGAGCACAAGTAATAGTGTATTTGCTTTGTAATGTAATGTGATATAATGGCCTAAAAATAACAACTTACAGTTATAACTATTTTCTTAATGTCCCTCGGCAAACTTCGTGTTTCGTCAGTCGTCGGATTTCTATCAGTGGCCCTTTGCACTTGGTACAGACCGCACGCTCTCAATCGACTTGGAAGTATGTAGAGTTGTTAATACTCTTTTAACTTAACGTAAAGTTACAGCAATCTAAGAAGCCCGATTTGACGTTTTACATTTTACATGCAGCGATAACTTTGTATGAACGTCTACGTAAGAAATCGAAAAATGTAATTCATAATCCTAATTAATTACTATGTTATCCATACACTTTAACAATAAGTATCATTCGTAAGCACCAAGTTTCACTTTGTATTGGAAAAATGCGAAATAATCATTTATTAATATTGCGACAGGACGTTATTACAATGTCATGTCGTAGGGGTCTTTGCCGTAGTGTTGTGACCGTTTTAAGCCGTTTTTTGACTGAATTAAATCGATGTTCTGAAAAATCGATACTTTTACAAACATTACATTTAGAAAAGAGAAAAACGTATAATTACTGTATAATTAAATGTTTAAAAATATAAAAAAAGAAAAACGATCGAAAGAAAATTATAACGGAAGACTTTAGAATAGACGTACATTTTGACTTTATGATTTAAAAATTAATTTATTATAAGGGTAACCGACGAAGACAATTTGTTCAATTGATGATAACTTTTCTGGTTCAATGACGAAAGTGAAAAAAAATGTTGCAAATTTTGTGAATTTCTTTATTTACCTGATGATGACAATGTGTAATAAAACGATACGCCTCGAGAATCAGTATTTATTTTAGCAATGTAGATAAATTGTCGATTATAGAGTCTAAGTATGATAAATCGATATGCCCCGAGAATCGGTTTCTAAAGCAACCGATTTGTTTTTCCCATCACTACACAAAGTATTTTGATAGGTGTCAAATCGGGCTTCTTAGATTGCGGTAACTTTAATTTAAATTAAAAATGAGAAGAAAGCTGCTAAAGTCGCAAGCACGAAAATAGTTTTACAGCACACGGAAATCAAAAGAAAACAACAATAAAGTACTTAGTTCTGAATTCAAATTATTATACACGTTAAATCTAATAATTGATGGACATGGAAATTAGTATTAGTTTGTATTCGGAAATGCGATGATTCCCGAGGAACATTAAGAAATTAGTCAGTCGGTACTGTAAGCACCACGCTTGGCTGCGGTACTTTGGAATCGTGTAGTGTATATAAATTAAAACACTTTTGAAGAGCAGAGACTATATTTTAAATTATAAATATAAAGACATACGGGGGCGAAGGCCTGATGTTGACTCCTATATATTTTCTTCAACAAAAGAAAACCCTCACGAATCCTATTTAAATATATTTTGACAGATTATTCGGAACACTAAAGGTTTCATGCCAGCCTGTGATATTATATGAGGTTCCATCTCATATTAAAACCTTCACAGTACTATGTTCACTAATACGTCTGCTAAGTGTGGTGGTGGTTCTAAAAATTGTTGTAGATGAAAATGATAAAAACCTCATGTAGTTTCACATGACTTGAAAAGATATTTTTCTTGAGAAATATCCTTTTACAACAAATCGTAATCAGTCTATAATTTTCCCACTGCTGGGACACAGACCTGGGCTCTGTGAGAGTGAGTGGGTCATAATCCACCACGCGGGCCCAGTGCGGGTTGATGGACGTCACATGTCTTCGATTTTTTAGTTCATGGACTAAATTTTTTTTTATTTTTGAGGAAATTGGCCGGTTTCCTCTCAATATTTTTCTTCACCGCCCCTCGCCTCTAAGACTACCAATCTACCCACTGACCCCCAAGTTTTTATGACTGTTCAGCACTCCGTAGCATACCAACGTTTCAGAAAATTTGTTAGACATACATAAATTACTTACACAGTACCTAGGTACCGTTGAACGAGCTATTTTCTTATTGTCTTTCCACTACACTGTCAATATTTATGTCTATTGTGTGAGTAATAGCTTTTTAAACTTACGGCATATACTTAAGAGAGTGATGTCTAAGAATTCACTACTCAGCCTCAGCACACACACAATACATATAAATTAAAATTAGGTACCAAATCCTATTGAGTACCCTAATTGCGTAACTTTTATCTATGTTTTACAAATAAATAATTCTATTCTATTCTAAACGATTATGACAAATTTGTTTAATTTTGACAGCTCAGCAACATTCATTGCGATAGTTACGTTGTTGAGCAGTTTTTTTTCCAACTTATGAAGCAATGGATTGGCAATCTGTTTCAAATCGAAACAAATTGTGATTGATCGTGTATTACGCAATTAGGGTACAGGTTAAATTCTAACATAATCATAATCACTCACTAAAGGGAATTAGTAACACATTTATTCCACTTTATATCACCACTTTTTCCAACAATTATTGTTTGAATTTTACTAAATTTTAATTGAAAAATCATCGACGAAAATTGAGTTTTTTTTTTAAGTGTTTCAATTGTCAAATGAAAAACAACTTTAAGGTGATTTAAATTACAATTCCATGTTTAAGTATTCAAATAATCATTTCAAAACACTCAATTTGTAAGTGGCACTACAAATTGGCATCTACAAATGCGTTTTCTGAACCATTTGTTTACATTTTCATTTGATAATTTTAGAACAGATTATAGTTGCAAGTTAGCTAAGTAAGCCCGTATACCAAATAACGTGTTCAACTGTACATTTACTCAATACAAAGACACCAAGGTCTTACCACTTCCCGAATCTTTTCATAAGAGGTAGGTACTTTATTACCATAGCCGCCATCTTGTAACACATTACAAATAAGATGACTGTCATTACAATAGATACCATGGCAGGTATGGTCACGATTTGTGAGGCAACTCGTTTTTTTGCGGGCTCTGAACTATTTATTTAAGAAACAGGTGTCATTGAACTTGCAATGTCGTTGGTAAATATTGACTGAACTGTACGATTATTTAGCCATTCGTTAAGGTTACTAAGCAATGTAATTCTGATGCGTACCATCTTTCCTCTCGTTTTCCTGTCAACTGTGGGAGTGATTAACTGAATAAAAGCTTTGGCAATAATATGAGAGAACGATTTCATATTTTCACTCCTCTTGCTCAAAAATTCCGTCATTGTAGCATACATAAGCGGGGAAAAATAGCATATCTTGCTCTAGGGGAAAAATATTTTTCTGTCTGTAACCAACGAGCCTACAAAAATTAAAAATTCTTTATTCTTACGTAAAACTAGCTTTTTACTACCGCATACCGGGATAAAAAGTTGCCATAAAAATTCAGTTTAAACAAATTGTAAATTTTTTAAATAAAATAAACTATTTAATTGGATTGGATTATTTTCTCGCAATCGTAGTGAAAAGTAGAGTGTAACGCTTGGCGCTAAAATCGGTTCAATCGGTAAATCGGTTTCTATTTACTCCCTCGCTAAAGCTCAGGAGTAAAACTACCTCGATAAAATGGGTTATTTTAGCCCCTCGTATAACAATCTACTATTTCTTTAAAACCGAAGTGACTTTAGTAGTTCAATCATTCAATCATTTGTGCTTTCATTCATTCATTCTCTCATTCGTAGTTTCATTAACTGACTCATTCATAAGCTGTTTCCTAACCAAACGGTCTGTCAGTCATTTCATTTCATCATTGTACCCTATTTTACCATACAAAACCGTTCATACTTAATAACATGATTTGTCAAGGCCAGTCGAACTTAGAAACGCTATTGTAACACTAAACTATTATGAGAAATATAGATCGCCTAACTCTGTACCACTAGGTATAAAGTTACATAGGTATCAACCTAGTTTACTATTTTTAAGTTTTTATTTTTTTTTTAAGTAAAGCAACATTTTTTTGTGCGTGTCAGATACAATAGATGCCTTTTATTGGCACATTCTTTAACGTAAAATAATAACAACAATCGCACGGGTCGATCGATCAGGTTAAGCTACGCTTGCCGCGGTTGGTCCGTGGATGGGTGATCGTCTTTACATACCAAGACCTTTCCGTGCCTCGGAAAGCACGTTAAGCCGTTGGTCCCGGCTGTCATTTGTAGATCTTTGATAGTTGTTACGGCTAGTTAGAAGCCCAAAAGTCTGACAACCAGTCTTACCAAGGGATATCGTGTTACCTAGTAATTAGGTTGTGGAGGCCAGATAGGCAGTCACTCCATGTAAAATACTGGTATTCAGCTGCATCCGATTAGACTAGAAGCCGACCCCAACATAGTTGGGAAAAGGCTAGGCAGATGCTGAATTACGAGTATACTACTTTGTTCGAAGTTTTTTATTTCTACAGATAAATTCGGCAAATTACCGATATAAAATTGAACCAACATAATTATATGTATTTTGTTTAATTGGGCTTCAATCAAATTTATAAAAGTTGTAGCGGTTACACCGCCACATACGAACTACGCATCATAGACATGACGTCACACAAATCCTGCATCGCGCAGTTAGAGTTTACCGAGCGATCGACATAGTATACATACAAGATTTCAACTTCAAACCGATGGGCAGTTGCCCGCCAGACACAACACCCGTCTGGTCGGAGGATCCTCCCTTTTCTATGGTGGATGAGTGAACTTTACACCCTGTTCCTCATGCCCATAAAGTAAAAAAAGTTTTTAGAAAAAAAACTGAAGTGTTTTTGAACTACGATCAATCGAGAGTGTTCATAGCCTATACATACGTTGGTTTAACTTATCACTCTTCCAATAGTGTGTCTGTAGTCAGCTAAAAAACACCATTGTCAAACACTGTTGTCTATAGAATAGAATAATTATCTTTATTCATGTATCTATGACTCACAAATGATTAATAACACTTACAACTATATTAGTAAAAAAACAACCGACTTCCAAAAAACACTACAAATTGAAAAATAACTTTAATTTCGGAAGTCGGTGTCTTTGGTTTTGAATTTTCGTTTTTTGTCACCGACTTCCGAAATTAAAGTTATTTTTCACTTTGTAGTGTTTTTTTGAAAACGGTTGTATTTTTTTTCCTACCCCACACAAATTCGAAAACCACTACCTGCTATGTAAATAACAGTGATAGGAACTTATCATTTCATCCACATACTAAGTGGGAAAAAGTACGTATTATTGAAGCTAACTCAAAAACTATCAAAGTTAATAAAATTTATATGGGACCGCTTAATGAGGATACCCTTTCAAACAAAAAAAGAATTTTCAAAATCAGTACACTTTTGACGGAGAAATCGGAGGAAATACAAAAAAAAAAAAAAACATACGCGACGAACATATAACCTCCTCCTTTTTGGAAGTCGGTTAAAAACTGACACAAATGGAATGGATCACCGCTATGACAACCCATGTGAGATGGCACAACAGCGGCCCACGAAAATACAGTACCTATAGGCGACTTGAAATCATGCTTATGAAACCTGACTTAATATTTTTATAATAGAATAGAAATTGCTCAAGAGGAAAAAATTTGCTCAAAATTCTTGTTACTCCATTATTGAGGATATTACATCAATCAATATCTTATCATTATTTCCAATTATGCCTAGATCAATCGGTTAGTATAACAGTGTCATTCAACTCGGCTAAGATTACTTCATCGTTTTGTAACCAAAACGATAAATGATAGGACATTTTAATCTTTAACTTTCTGTAACGTAACTGGTGCAGTTAATCAACTTTTATTTCCGACTTCATTTAATATAATGTCTATTATCAGATTACAGTGCATTTCAAACTTATACGTGTGAAAGTGTTTTGAAAACATAAAAGCCCAATTTGTTTCAGTGACACGCAACAATAACTTTAATCTTGTGATGAAAAAGAAATTCTACTTAATATATATGTCGGATCCGGTCATTAGTACGGACACGAAACGAATCGCAAACGCGCCGCTGGCGACAGGACGTGACCTACCCATACAGAAAGCGCGCGCTTCTACAGAGTCGTGATGTTTTAAGGCCACGGCAAGGAGGGGATTCAGCCTCGGATCGCATCGAAGTTAAGACGTTGCAGAACTATTCTTGATTCGTGCTGCTCAGTTATTGTGTTAGTTGTAATTTGTGATCATTGTGTTAATTAGTGATTTAATAAACGCCGTCGCACCCTGTGTGTGTATAATTTAGCTAGTGTGATTAATTTGATAGTAAATTATAATGTGATCTGAACTGCAAACTGTTTTTCTATTGCGCATTAACCAACACTACCCACACTACGCCCACAGTAGTTCAAATATCGCTGATAATAATGAAAGAGTTACATACCCGTCTCCGACATATATATATATTTTTTAATAATATTAATTTAAATTGTACGGCAATTTTCGCAGTGATAGTCTTGTGGTGTGACCGTCAAACTACCAAGTCATAGGTCTCGAGTTCGAACCCAAGGCACGCACATCTGACTTTTCGGATTCATGTGGGTATTGTATAATTATCACTTGCTTCAAAAAAGGTGAAGGAAAACATCGTGAGGAAACTGGCATGCCTGAGAGATATTTCTCGACGGCATATGAAGTCAAGTCAGAGGCCCATGGGCGGCTTTAAAATACTGACACCAGGTTAGTCACAAACCACACGAAAAGATAGAAGAAGCACTGACAAACATATTCATAACATTGACTTTATTTGGCTAAAACTACAATAATAACATAACATAACATCACGCCTGTAATCCCCGAAGGGTTGGGCAGAGGTGTACCTACAGTTCACCCACATTTCGCCAGTTATGTTTAAGTTCCATGTAATAGGGGCTTATTACCATCAACCGGTCATAAATCTAGACTCCGAGCTGCTACGTACTGAGAAATTCCTAATGGTAAAACCTAATAGAGTTGAGCTCCACGATTACTGACAAATGCTGACTGGGCAGGTTCACTCAAATCTGTGTGGTTTTTTCCTCAAAAGACCATTTCAGGTACTAATTTACATGGTCCTCATATTATAACCATGATTATGTCTGAACTTCAAAAAAAACTGCGATCTCGAGTTTATTTCGGCCTTTCTTCTCAGAGTAGTCAAATAGGAAACACCGATCTCATCTAACTTATTTTTAATATGACGTGTAAAAGTGATTCCGATATTACATTTGCAGAATAAACCATTTCATTTCATTTCAATGACACTTTGTCGGACCCGGGAATAGAACCCAGGAGCTCATGCCCAGCAGTTTCGCTTGCGACCATTAAACTAACGAGGCACACACACACAGAACTATAGTCGTAGATAAATTAATTTCCCGTACTAAAAACGCCGTTTTAAAATCTTATCAGCATTTTCCAACTCAAATAGTAAAAGTGAATATTTCACAATTTCTAATCTCTATTTACCTACTTAGATAAGTTGAATAATGCATGATAATTATATTTTGCTTTCTATGGTGGTAGGTATCATATAGTTTTCTTTTGTTTTGTGTATATATTTTACTTACACGTCAGCTATCTTCTCGACTAATCACACCAAAGAAGGAGAGAAATTTTAACTGCAAATGCTTTATCATAGACACAGTTTTACAATAGCTTGTTAAGCTGTGTCATCTGTGGTGTTGTGATATGTGTTCTAAATGCTATTGCTGCCCATTTTGACTGTTTTTTCCAAAGACAGTGGATAAGAACAGCCTTATGCATCTATTAGGTTTAGGTTACACTAATTTCTCGCGCTCCTGACCGCTGTAGGAGACGCCCTGGGCGTCGGGAATCGCAGGCCGATTCCCGGCCACCGTAGGCACGGGCTTGCGGACGGTGAGCAATGGATAGCTCGCCGTCCGATACAGAACCAGGCCCAGGTCGACGGCGCGTTGTGTTCCGCGCGCGCATCTAAGAGATGTCAGCAGAACTGACGGGGTCCGCTAGGACCGATGCCTGCCGGGGTCGCGGGAAAGTCCGAAAGGGATACCATGGCCCCTGGCAACATATAGGCAACTGAAGGAACACGAGTGGGTTTTAGTCAGTCTAGTGGTCGCAAGCGCTACTGCTGAGCATGAGGTCCTGGGTTCGATTCCCGGGTCGGGCAAAGTGTTATTGGATTTATCTATCTGAAATTTCTTAGTAGCAGCTCGGAGTCTGGATTTGTGCCCGGTTGATGGCAATAGGCTCGCCCCCTATTACATAGGACTTTAACATAACTGGCGAAATGTGAGTGTACCTGTTACAGGTACACCTCTGACCAACCCTTCGGGGAAACAAGGCGTGATGTAATGTGTGTGAGTTTGACTCGCCCTCCGCTCCGCCCAGAGAGGAAGAAGTTATTGGATAATATTCCACCCAAAAAAAAAAGTGTAGGTTATAATAAACAACTAATATTATAAATGCGAAACTGAGTTTGTTTGTTTATTTGTTTGTTACGCTTTCACGCTAAAACGGCTGAACAGATTTGGATGGAATTTGGAACATGGGTAGGCCATGATCTGGGTTAGGACATAATATTTTTTTTCCCGATATTTCCACGGGATCGAGACTCATGCGGGTGCAACCGCGGGGCGCATCTAGTAATTTATGTTTTAATAGTTATAATTTATCACACGCCTAAAACACTTAACAGATCCTTTTAAAATTTAACAGATAGATACTCTGGGACCTGGAGATGGACATGTGTTACTTTTCATCCTGGATTGCAAACGAAGTCGCGGGTAAAAGCTAGTATATTACATTTAGGTCAGGAAACAGAATTCAGCTGGAAGCAGGAACGACGTTTACGAGGAGGAATAAAGTTAAGGTTAGTTCTAAGAATAGTTCTAAACTATAAAGATAGTATAGAACTAGGTACTCGTAACTTTCGGATCATAAACCTTACCAGAAGTTATTGGAGTAAATTACGACTAGAAATCTGAATCGCTTTCGAATACTGGAAGATGCTTTTTATATCCTAGAGTCATAAATCCCGCGTTAGGAGCATCCTTAGGTGTTATTAGCTTCTATATTTAAGTACACAGCTTGGTTTTATAATTGACTAGCTTTTACTCGCGGATTCACCCACGTGGATGTCGAAAAATATCCCACGGGAACGTACTACCGGGATTACATACCTAATAGCCGAGGAAAAGGTCATTGACTCCTACCGCTGCGCTCGCGTTGCCGTCAACCGTAATTATTTTTACGCGTAATTTTGAATCTGTGATATCTTTTTGACCATTGATTTAAATGAAATGATGTCAAGGCATATTTTAATCTAAATTAAATGTCCAATTTAAGCAACATATTTTATTGGCTATGGATTATTATAATACCGGTCAAAATAGCTTCGGAAATAACAATGAAATTTTTATCAAATTCTGAAAGATAATAATGGTTACTGTGGGTCATCCTTAGAAGATAGACATATGCCATTGCAGACTTTTGTTGAACTTTTTAAGATAAACAATACTGTAGAACATAAATTGTATGTAACTATTGTCTGAATAATCGCAAATTCATACAATATCGTGATATTTTGAGAATAGCATTTTTTGAGAATAGCATATTTTGAGAATAGAATATTTTGGGAATAGCATATTCTTAGAATAGCATATTTTGGGTATATCATGTTTTGAGAACGAAGGATCTTCTGCAGATATAATAGGAAAGAAACGGGTCTTTAAAATAACCAATGGAACATTTAACAACACAAGTATTTAAACGTAAAATTACAAGCAAACTCGATGATATCAATAAAAATTTCGATATGATACAAACAATTTGCAAACTAGTTACAAAATCAATACTAAATACTACCCGTACACATTTAATTTCGAAACGCCATTACAATTTACAGTTGGTTGCATTAACATACTTTGTATCGCTGAGTTGAGGTTACTTACCGATAAAATATTTGTACCGTTATCTTTAGTTACGTTAAGGCAAGTGCGTTTGCACCTGCGCTAATGCGACAAGAGATTTATACAGAATGCATTACGCCAGTGTCATAATTATTATGACATTCAACGTCGATAGGAAAGAAAACTGTCAATAATGGTACATTACATAACATTACGACTGTATTCATTGACTGTATGGGCTACTATACAGGGTGTCCCGTAAATAATTTTCCAACAACTAATTTGAACAGTAAAAAAAAACCGATAAGGTAACCAAGATATTTTTTTTTTCGATTTTTACTATTTTCTGTACCAGCATTCAGTGTTTTTAATGCTGTTGCTGCAAATGGTATCATATTTAGGTGTGATTTTTGTCAAACATTTCTGAATAGTTTACTAATGTTACAAGATACCATTTTTTTAAATAACATTTTATTTGCCTTAGAAAAAATATAAAAGTATCTTATAACATTAGTAAACTATTCAGAAATGTTTGACAAAAATCACACCTAAATATGATACCATTTGCAGCACCAATTGGAACCGTGCACCTAGCTTCTGACGTTTCATAAGTGCCCATGTAGGTTTATGTGAAATAAAATATTTTGATTTTGATTTTGATTTTGAGCAATAGCATTAAAAACACTGAATGCTGGTACAGAAAATAGAAAAAGACGAAAAAAAAAAATATCTTGGTTACCTTATCGGTTTTTTTTTTACTGTTCAAATTAGTTGTTGGAAATGAGGTAAGCTACCTACCCGTTACGTTTGATTCATTATTTACGGGACACCCTGTATATATACTTCATCCATCAACATTTATATTCATCACTGTAAAATACAATAGACGTGGATATATTTAGTAACCTGTTCTGCTTAGCTATTTCTAAAGAGCCATAAAAACTCCTGAAAGAAATCGGCACGTATTTCACCTCTCAACGAGGCATCCTCAGGATGACGATGGGCTTGTCGCGAACCCGAACACGGCGTGTTGCCACACCGAGTGAGCGCAGACTGAACATCACTCATTTTACCCGACTAAGGCGAAGCAAAAAGGAGGGTTATGATTTCGACCAGTATACATGTCATCTGTTCCCTCATAATTTCTAAACTACTCGTCATAATTTAACAAATGAGATATAGTTGGAAGCGTCTTGATCATCCGCTGGTTATATGCTATGTGACGTCACATTAAATTCAATATGGCGCCCGCTAGAGGACATAACCCAACCTACACCCTTACTTCGCCAGTTATGTTTAAGTCACAGGGGCTAAGGCAAGCCTATTGTCAAGAATCGGGCAGAAATCCAAACTCCAGTTTTCTAGTGAAAGAACTTATGGAAAACCCAATTCGCTCGACCTGGAACTTAAATCGAACCCATTACGCAGGACACTGTGCTTAGCAGTCAGCAGCGTCATTACACCAACGAAGTAATTGAATATAAATAATCTTAATTAGTTAATTTGGGTAGCAACAAGAACCAATTCAAAGTAAAATTGCATCATTCCTGTACAGGGCTGGTACTTACGTATAGAAACAGTATAGTGGACCTTGTTGATAGAATGTATGCTACCGAGACCTACAAGCGGTGGCTACAAATAGCCACGTAAATGTTTTAATTTTAATTATAATTTTTTAATGTTTTGTGTTATTTTTTTTATAATCTTGTTTTTTTTTTAATTAAAGGAATTTATTCAATCCCAAAAATAAATAAGAATTATTTACTTACATGTCATAATAAATTTAAAGTAAAATTATATTGGACCGATTAACAGGATCCGAATTTCGATTCAAATAAATCGATATCGGAATCGGAACTCGTTTTATATGTAACGATAAAAAGAGTTTATATGCGTACGACACGCGAATAACGTTAATAACGATTCGATGTGAAATAAACGTTTATTTATTAAAATGTTCGGTGTCCGTGAAAATGTATCGCGAAAGTGGGTTGTGTGCAGTTGAAACCATAACGAGAAAGGTATGTTGTTTAGTTATGTATTTAAAGGCAATACGTTGTCTTTATTAGAAGAGGTCTTATTGTCTCCTATGCGTGGGTATGCGGGCGAGGAGATTTAAGTAAATGAAAGTCAATAATATTGACTAAAAGTTCAAATAAAACACATATTTTTTGTAAGAAAGTTTTAATCGGTATTATCATTTTTATTTGCATTTTTTTCTGTGGTAGAAACGTGCTTTAAAAGCAACTTTATAACTTTATCATAGAACATTTTTCAAGTTACATTCTTAAATTAAATTCCACAATGCTGTGACATTTTTTTTAAATGTCGTAATCTAGAACAGAATTACACAAATACTTCATGCAAAACACTTCTGAACTATACCGTCATTTATCTATTCCACTAGTCACGAATACGTCCGCAATAATTTCAATCTAGATTTTTACGTAAAATAATTTCACACAGCGCAACACCAATTTTGTGGATTTCACAAAATCAACCCGTTCAATGAATAATGACAGCTGTCAGAATGAATGGAATGAATGAAATGAATGAAGGTGCAATTACGTTTATTGAGTTGACGAAATCTTTGAATTGCTTTATTGATTTGTTTGTTACGTGTTGCGTCTGTTTAACGTAATTGAATAATATTTTGAGTGGAAAACAAATTAGTAAAAGATTTATTAACGAAGTCTGTGTCGTCGTCACAACCGTTACTGCTGAGCATGAGGTCTGGGTTCGATTCCTGGGTCGGGCAAACTGGTATTGGGTTTTTTGTTTCAGGAATTTCTCAGTAGCAGCCCGGAGTCTGGATTTGTGCCCGGTTGATGGCAGTAGGCTCGCCCCCTATTACATGGGACTTAAACATAACTGGCGAAATGTGAGTGTTCTATAGGTGCTTATAATCAACCTATAATGCTCCCACTGCTGGGGCACAGGCCTCCTCTCGATGAGCAGAAATGGGCCGGAATTACTACGCAGGTCCAGTGCAAATTGGTAGACGTCACATGTCTTCGAATTTTTGGTTCTAGGACATGCCGGTTTCCTCACGATGTTTTCCTTCACCGTTTGAGAGCAGTGATTATAAAATTATTAACACAAAGCAAAGTGCCTGCTTGAGTTCGAACCCACAACCTACAATTTTACGTTCATCACGTACGTTACGTAGTGCCATCACGGCACTATAAATCAAATCAAATCAAATTATTTATTAGTTAGAATGCAGGTATACAAATAAGGTCGTGAACTCGTGAAGAATTAAAGTTGAGCCATACATTCTGCCCAAGATTCGACATGCAAAATTTAAATGAATACGATGCAATAATAAAAAATAAGAACATTAAACACAATTATCAGATAAAAAATTAACAGTTCAATACAATTAAAATCAATTCAGTCAAAATGCAATGAATAAATACGTAACAGTCAAAATAAGATCAAGATGTCAAAATACAATTCTATTGTCATAATGCAATTAAAATGTCAAAATACAATTCCAATGTCAAAGTACTAAGTATTAAAATTTTTAAAAATATCAAAATACAATAAAAAAGTCATTTTAGTCGATATAATTATAATTAATCGATATAGGTGCACCAGATATAAGAGCAGTGGTGGCCCAGTGGTAACGGCCGCGACTTTACAGCTTTAGCTTTAGAGCTTTACTTTGTGTAAATTATTTCATCACCACTGCTCTCAAAACGGTGAAGGAAAACATCGTGAGGAAACCGGCATGTCCTAGAACCGAAAATTCGAATACATGTAACATCTACCAACCCGCACTGGGCTCGCGTGGTGGATTACGGCCCACTCCCTCTCACAGAGAGGACGCCTGTGTCCCAGCAGTGGGAACATTTATAGGCTGATGATGATAGGTGCACTACTGCCTAATCCTTCGAGAAATACTAGCGTGATGTTATTTTATGGTATTTAAACCCAACCATTTTGTCTGTTCAGATTTAGGGCTGATTTGACCAAATTCAGATAATTTATTTCGTGGAATAAAATTGACACCTGACAGTTTTTGTATGGCAAAACAGTCAAAAATTCAAAATTTAAAAGGGGTGGCTTATACTAGGTATAAAAGTTTGGTCGACAACATTTTAGAGAATATCTTTTTTAGATCATTCTGAATCTTTTTGAATCAGTGTACTTACATAAGAAAACCTAATTCATGTTTAAAAGTTTGCAGGCTTTAGTCATTAAGGTCACTGGTTCAGGCTTAGAGCAATTTCCAACTGTTTTCTTTCTTTTAACAAAGTGTGGACGACAAATTAGGTTACTCCTCCGACCAGACGGGTGTTGTGTCTGGCGGGCAACTGCCCATCGGTTTGAAGTTGAAATCTTGTATGTATGTCGATCGCTCGGTAAACTCTAACTGCGCGATGCATTTGCATGCATTGCATGCATTTCCTTCTTTGATTGCAATTCATTGCCCGTTGGTAGGTACCTATTTTCCTTTCGTACGTATGACTCTCTACCTTCATCATCATCAGCCGAGCCTTCTCCCAACTACGTTAGGGTCGGCTTCCAGTCTAACCGCATGCAGTTGAATACCAGTATTTTACATGAAGCGACTGACTATCTGACCTCCATAACCCAGTAACTGGGTAATACGATACCCCTTCGTAAGACTGGTAGTCAGACTTTCAGGCTTCTGATCTGACGACCCGTAATGACTGTCAAAGATTCACGAACGACGGCTGAGACCAACGGCTTAACGTGCTTTCCGAGGCACGGAGGAGTCTCGGTATGTAAAGATGGTCACCTATCCACGTACCAACCCAATCATTTTGTCTGTTCAGATTTAGGGCTGATTTTACCAAATTCAGTTTTTTTTTTTTCGTGGAGTAAAATTGACACCTGACAGTTTTTGTATGGCAAAACAGTCAAATAACTCTTCTTCCTGCAGTTCATTCAAAAGATTTACTTGCTAGCTACTTTTAAAACAAACAATTTATCCGTTCGTTTCGCTCCAGTCGTTAACACTGATCCGTATCAGGTGGCAACCTTATTTAGAATCTCAGAAAGGAAAGTAAGAATCTAATTCCAAGTATTACCTATTTAGGTACAACTCTCACTTTACCTTAAAAGTATTTTAATAACACGCTACTATTAAGGCGGACACTGACTTGACTTGTAACATTTGTTTGTAATGTATCATTAGGCGAGCTTGGTTATAAAACGACGATACACCAGACACGGCGAACGCTCGCTTCGAGCAGTTGACTAAAGCGTACTCCATTTTTGTTTTTGCTCCATTGTAAACATGCGCTCGTAATCATCGATTTGATTTACATCAATGCTCGTAATGCTCGCATCAAGCGGCTCGGCTCGCTGCACTGACTACTGTAAACCCGATTCAAAGGAATTCACAAAAAAATCGACCGTCTATTCAAATTCTTTTTTAATCCTACTAACTTAAACACTGAACGAAATCTTGATTTCTCCCACCCTATCTTTTTCACAAGGCTCTGCTGATACTTTTGTGAGACTTCTGCTTTCAACAGGAGCTCGTAGCTAAGTAATAACAGCCACACGGGGTGGGGTGCTGGGGTTGGTACGTGGATAGGTGACCATCTTTACATACCGAGACTCCTCCGTGCCTCGGAAAGCACGTTAAGCCGTTGGTCTCAGCCGTCGTTCGTGAATCTTTGACAGTCATTACGGGTCGTCAGATCAGAAGCCTGAAAGTCTGACCACCAGTCTTACCAAGGGGTATCGTATTACCCAGTTACTGGGTTATGGAAGTCAGATAGTCAGTCGCTCCATGTAAAATACTAGTATTCAGCTGCATCAGGTTAGCCTGGAAGCCGACCCCAACATAGTTGGGAAAAGGCTAGGTAGATTGATTGGACAGGGATCAAACTCGCGACTTTTCAACGATCAGTCTACGGGCACGATCTGCACCGAGTAGAGCTGGTATTCAAAAGTCATTTATTCAAACTGGGCTGAGAATCAACACTTTTCGAGCGTCAAAATTACATAAGACAGTCCCCCAAAACGCACACCCTTCACCACTTTCTAGTGCTTTAGCTGGGAAGAAGTGGCGCAACAAACTCCCCAGCAGCACAGCTGTCTGTTCAGGTTGAGACTCGCACAGACCAACACCCTAATTGCTAACACACTTTCATTCACAATTTGAATGATTTTGAAGAATCGTCATCACCATCATTTCAGCCGTAAGACGTCAACTGCTGGACATAGGCACCTGAATGAAGGATATTGCTAATTAATCCATTACTCAGCAACGTAAATAACGCAATGAATATTGTTGAACTGTAAAAATGAAAGCCATTGCTACTGTTAGTGTATTACGCAAGTATCCCGCAGGGAGGCATGGCAAAAAAGGCCTAAATATTTAGCAGTTAATATTTGGATGAAATGCTGGTCACATTCGCTTATATCAATAAGGTCCAAATTTGAATGGAACACTTACTTAATGTAAGTAGTAAAGTCAAGGTACGATCTGTGAATTCTGCTGAGTCAAATCTTAAGACGCAGATATATGCCAGTGACCTTGAGTGGTTAGCTTGCGTATTCTGGAGCTCACGCAACGCGTCGTACATCCAGCCAGTAATACGACTCACCCATCAAGAAGCGCTGTCCCAAATTAGACGCATTATTAATTTATTATACATAAGACAAAAGGGATTTTAATTTAAAAAAAATTATACTTAAATATCAATAATTAAATTATCTTTAAATTGGTGAAGGTTTCAGAAAAATATACTTGATAGATTCTGCATGATTCTCAGTAAAAAAAAGTAATGTCTAAAATATTCCTTTATTAAGTTATTAAGAAAATGCCCTAATTTAACATAGTTATATTTTTCCCAAATCATTAACACTACTCGTTTAGACGTGATCTTCAGGATAAAATCATTACGAATCGACTAGAATCAATTCAATTTTTTTGTAAATTTTGAAGTTCAAAAGTGTCTTGCCCGCCTATTTCAATTCAATTCAATTCATTTATTTAAAAAGACAACTTATTGGTCCACAGTAGGTGTTTGTAGTAGGTACACGTAATATAAATTTAAAAACTATACACATAATATAAAAGCAACAATAAATAAATTAAAATATTCACTAAGATGTCAAATTTCAATAAAATTATAAATAAATTTCATAATTAAATTAAATTAAAAAATTATAAAATCACATTACAGTCTAAAATAAATAAAAACACAATTATTATAATTTCCTAACCGGCATTGGAACAGCAACATGCCTGCCATAGCCATGCCGGACATAAGGGCAGTCCAGCCTATCAGCAATCATTGCCAGGATGGCATATTTGAAATAAATGATTTGACTTTGATAAAAAGTCCGCTATCGTCGCCTTTTTTTTTTTTTTTTTGGGTTGGAAATTATCAAATAACTTCTCCCGCTCTGGGTGGAGCGGGAGGGCGTGTCAGACTCTTACTGACTAAAACCCACCCGTGTTCCTTCGGTTGCCCTGTTGCCGGGGGCCACGATTTCCCTATCGGTTTTCTTCGAACCCCCGGCAGGCATTGGCCCTAACGGACCCCGTCAATTCTGCTGACATCTCTTTGAGGCGCGCGTGGAACACAACGCGCCGTCGACCCGGGCTTGGTCCTTATCGGACGGCGAGCTACCGCTATCGTCGCCTCAATCCTTTATTGTGACTTCAGTCATATTTCATCCTCATTCCAAAATGATTATGAATGTCTCATTGTTTTCAGGTCAGTAGCTCACTGGATCATCGAATACAATGCTCGCAGCACATCACTTTCTTCATCTAATTCAATGATATTTTAAGTCATCAAAAGAAATATAAATAATGATCCGCTCATTCAAACCTCAATAAAAGAACAATTGATTGAAATATTGCTTTAAACGATGTTCCACTTTTCATTGTTTTAGAATTTTGGTTGACTTTCTTCAGTATTGTTGCACTGAAATGTGAAAAGTTTATTTCTTAAGAGCGGCCAACCCGTCATACCTTTCATAAAAACGCTCGTACGTGATTATGGCGTCGCAATACATCTTTCTTTGAAATTTTTAAACTAGTAGGTATCTTGTGCACTATTTCTAGGTTTCTATGAAACCAAAAAATTAAAATTTCGAGAAATAAATTCAGTACAAGCCTCCGAAAATCTGCATTTTTGCACAATTTTTATCTCAACTTTGGCCGTTCATAATGTACTCATAAATTAGAGAAGTAAAGAAAACATCCACATAAAAACCTTGCACGTGTAATGGAGATTCTAAATGACAAACATTTATTTCACAAACTAGTAAAGCTTACTCAAAAACACGTATTTCCTGAAACGAGTTTTATGAAATTTCCGCACACTATTTTTCGTACAATGTTATCGCGTTCTCCCTTGCTTGCTAGTAGTTCTCACTTGCTCTAGATGAAACAACATGCTTTTTGACCACGCTTGCGTTCACGATAGACGGATCGGGAAGGGCCCTCTTAAGGCGGCTAGAACTCGTTGGTGGTGTGGCTAATATGCATGCAATTTTTTTTTTAATGTTGCCCCGCACTAGGAATTCCTCCTGTATTGTGGGTGCGTTTGGAAACATTTAATCTCACATACACAAACAGCCGGACCCGGAACAACTACCGGTTATACAAATATTTGTTCCGTGCGGGAATCGAAACCGCGACACGCAGCCCAGATAGATAGATAGATTCATTTATTTGCCTGAAATATGGTATTTTACAGATTTTATAACAATACACAATAGTTCAACATATTCCGCCAACTAAATTCGGCATGCAAATTTTGTGACAATAACAATGATTCTAATTTAACAAAATAATTAAATTCCAATGTCAGAAAAAATATGTACTAAATCAAGAATTGTCTAAATTATCAAATTACAAATGTCAAATAAAAATAAATTAATTACAAATGTCAAATAAAAATAATTCAATTACAAATTTTCTAAAAATCGACTTACAAAAACACACACACAACACACAGGAGCACAACAGCAGGGGGGGGGGGGGGGCTTACAGGAGTCAATCGCTTAACCACTGCGCCAGCCGTGCCATCGGACGGGGCGAGCCTATTGCCATAAACCGGGCACAAATCCAGACTCCGAGCTGCTACTGAGAAATTTCAGATAGAAAAACACAATAACACTGCCCGACCCGGGAATCGAACCCAGGACCTCATGCTCAGCCCACTAGACCAACGAGGCATTTAATTTTATTTATTTATCCAGTTTTTACTTATTTAATTATATATTTATTTAGGGAAACAGCCGATGATTTATAACGAAAACGGGCGCGGAAAATTTCATGAACAGACCTTTTGGCGTATAGATATTATGGAAAAACTACTGGATGTATCTAGGTACTCAAAATAAAATTATTTGAACTTTTCAATTAATTATCTATGCCTGTACGGTTTCTATTTAGCCATTTTCATACTATATAAAATACAATAGACGTGGATATATTTAGTAACCTGTTCCGCTTAGCTATTTCTAAATTGCCATAAAAACTCCTGAAAGAAATCGACACGTGTTTCACCTCCCAACGAGGCATCCTCAGGATGACGATTGACTTGTCACGAACCCGAACCAGGCGTGTTGCCACACCGAACGCTGAACGCAGAGCGCGAGTCAAGGAACGCATATTTGGTCAAATGTTCAGGACATTTGACCAAAGATGCGTTCCTTGACTACCAAAGCAGAAAAACTAACATAAAATATGAATTACGTCTCGAAAGATCGACTATATTCCAACCTTGAAACAAAACAAAAGAAAAAGAAATAATGGCAGCAATTCCAAGCAGGTATTTTTAACCGACTTAAAAAAGGGAGGTTCTCAATTCATCAGGATATTTTTTTTTTTTATGTTTGGTCCCCGATTATTCAAAGACAGCTGACCCATTTAAAAAAAAAATTTTTTTTCTTGAAAGGGTATACTTTCAAGTTGGTCTCATTATCATTTGGTCACGATCTGATGATGGGATCTTGGAGAAATCGAGGGAACTCTTCAAATGTTATAGGCACATCTATAGCGATTTGGGTATTTTTGGTGAGCAGTTGACATAAGGCTATTGTAACTTAGTTATATTACAAACCAATTCACAAAAAAGTGAAAAAAAACTTTTACAAAATATTCAAACGACTTCCAAACTACAAAGTGAAAAATAACTTTAATTTCGGAAGTCGGTGTCAAAAAACTAAAATACTGATCCAAAGACACAGACTTCCGAAATTAAAGTTATTTTTCACTTTGTAGTTTGGAAGTCGGTTGTATTTTTTGTAAAAAAGTTTTTTTTAATATTACAATCATAATCATATCGTGAAATTGGTTGATTATTAAAACATGGCCTTCTACTTCTATAGAGGAAAAACCCTTAATTCACGTTTCTTTATATTAGGTACCTATTTAAAAAAAATATTTTTCAACCTTGGCAGCTAAACCTAGAACAACACTGTTTCCGTGATTCCTTGTTATGGAGCCAATATGGTCCGCTCACTGACTGCAAAATTGGATCTGACGGTACAGAGCTGACTAATGGGTTGATGCCGCATTGCTGCAACGCATTTAGTCTAGCTAAGTAAAATTGACAGATAAACTTAGTTTTCCATGTAAGTTAGTTTAATATGCTAATTAAAAATGATGGTGTAAATGTGTGCAATATGGCAATAAACACTTTCTGGGACACTAAACGCCCATAGACGTCATAACAATATTTCTATTGTGTCTCGTTCAGTGTCCAGAAAAGTGTTAACTAGGTCTCATGTGCAACATCTTATCAACAAGCAAACCGTTGAATAAGGTCCTTACCTATGAAATTGCCGATTTTTGATACTGGCTAGCGTGAATATTGATATCTATAATTCTAAGTATTTAGAATTCTAAATTCAAAATTAATTTTATAATATACTATCATGACATTTCTTTTTTCAAAATCAGTTGTTCTTTTGGATAACGTACTCAAACGTTAGTCAGCCGTATGTTTCAAGGAAAGACAATAACGAAAGCTCAGGGGTCCTACCACAACCTCATAAAGCAGTATTATTTTAATATTACTTCAGTGTGGGAAAGAGATGAAGCTCTACAGGTCGTATAGCTCCATCTCTTTCTCCCACTGAAGTAATATTAAAATAATACTGCTTTTGAGCTGGTGGTAAGCCCCCAGTTAATTAAAAGACTTTAATTCTTTAAAATAAAT
Source organism: Agrochola litura (assembly GCA_949152395.1). Taxonomy (NCBI): domain Eukaryota; kingdom Metazoa; phylum Arthropoda; class Insecta; order Lepidoptera; family Noctuidae; genus Agrochola; species Agrochola litura. Next base: position 6,640,561 of record OX424490.1, read on the forward strand.
TGCTTGCGTCTTTCAAAGCATTTTAAGCAATGGGCGTTAGGAAATCTACGATTACGATAAGTCTTAGCAAAAGCCACAAACTTATCATGAAATGATTCCGTACCCACGCAAGATAGCTTCTTGAAGTAAAAAGCAACATCCAAGTGTATTTAATAGCGCATAAAAAGCACCTATAAAACTGTTTTCAAGTTTTTACTTCATGCAGTAGCTAGCTTGTGTGGTTTAGGAGATATTTAGATTACTTTGCTACTTTGCAAGTGGCTTTTTGAAGTGAAAACTTCTTTAGGCGCGTTGGGCATTTTTGAGATAGGAAAAAACAATTGAACTCGCGACACCGTTACCGACACCTCATTTTTGTGAACACGATTGTGCTCTTTATTTATATTACGTTACATATCAATGTTCTATGCAAGTAGTTTTCTTCCACCAAGGCGATCTTGTTCAAGTTTTCACTTCTGTCGGCACTCCCGGAGTGCCATTGTTTTTTTTTATATTCCTCGTCAGTGTAGTTAACAATCTTGCCACTTTCGATGTGTTTTTTTTCTGAAAGAATTAAAAGCTTAATGCACTAAACTGGCTAGACCCAAAGATCATTAGAATATCATTATCACTAATGATAACAGTAAGCACAGATTACATATACTACAGTAAGCGAATAGATTTAAAACCTAGTATACAATATTCGCATTAGTCGGAACGTCCATATTGTACCGGAGTGCGAATCCTAACGGGAATGCGAAGTGAGTAACCTCTTAACGTCTTTAGCAAATCTGTATTGAGCGTCCTACCTACTTGAATATTAATTAGTACCACGTTTTAATTTGATATTTAATCAGGTTACGGATCTATTAATATGGAAGCTTGAAACGATGTGATTATTTATCTTCTAAAATTTAAAAGATAAATAATCACATCGTTCCATTTTTTTATTTAGAATCTAAATAAAAAAAAACATTCATTCACTGACAAAACGCACAGTAACCGCTGGGTCTCGAAGCATGAAATCTTGCACTAAAGTTTCATAAATAAATTTATGGAACGTTCGTGCAAGATTGCATGATTTTTTTTTATTTAGATTCTAAATAAAAAAATGGAACAATGTGATTATTTAGCTTCTAAATTTTAGAAGATAAATAATCACATTGTTCCAAGCTTCCATATTAATAGATCCGTAACCTGATTAAAAACATCAAATTAAAACGACGAGTGAGCAAATGAAGGATGTTTTTAAATTTTAACCCCAAATGGAGTTAAATGGGGGATGTAAGTTTGATGAAAGTTCATTATTTTTGTCAATGAGAGATTCCACCAGATGGACAAGTGCACCTACCTAGTTATGTTTTTGTTCTCAATATTTTTTTCTTTATTCGTATACAATCCAACACTAAAATATATATATTATGTAAAAAAGGGAACAGCTCATTGGGCATAAAAAAGTTCGTCCGCTCGCTGTCATTTATTTAATTATATTAAGAATATCTATTGGAAACATAATAAAACAGTTAAAAAGATAATAATTTACTTCCAATTTCTTTCTAATAAAAACTTTTTACAAAAAAAATACAACCGACTTCCAAAAAAAACACTACAAAGTAAAAAATGAAAGTCGGTGTCTTTGGTTTAGAATTTTCGTTTTTTGCCACCGACTTCCGAAATTATTTTTCACTTTGTAGTGTTTTTTTTGAAGTCGGTTGTATTTTTTTTTGTAAAAAGTTTTTATTTTTCACTTTTTAGCTGTGGTGGGGTGGGTACGCCACATAAATTCGAATACCACTACCTGCTATGTAAATAACAGTGACAGGAACTTATTATATCATCCACATACTAAGTGGGAAAAAATACGTATTATTGAAGCTAACTCAAAAACTACCCAAGCAAACTTAATAAAATTTATATGGGACCACCTCTGAAGTATGACCTACCAAAGAAAAAAATAATCATCAAAATCAATTCATAATTGGCGGAGTAATCGCGTAACAAACATACAAAAAAAAAAAAAAACATACAGTCTAATTGAGAACCTCCTTCTTTTGGAAGTCGGTTAAAAATAGTGAGTAAACAAACACGGCTATAAAGAGAAAAATCTGAAATAAATGAAAAAAAAACAGACACATACTTGTACCTACGTTTAGACATTGACAGGTTGTTAACCCGTCACCTGGCGGTTACTGGTAAATTTTTAGCGTAACTACTGTAACGAAATAACGTGAAATAAATGGTCCCAGTCTTCGTAAACTGTCTTTGTAAGTACAATTTCTTATATTTTTTTTACAGAAAGCAAACAACTGACTTCCGAAAAAATACTACAAAGTGAAAAATAACTTTTAATTTCGGAAATCGGTGGCAAAAGTCGAAAACACTAAAATACAGATCCATAGACACACAAAAGTCACACACAAAATCCTTGACAGCTATAATAGGGCTGTTTTTTCCCTGCGACATCAGTGGAAGTTACACATGGTGTAATTTTTTTTTAAATTATAATTATAAAAAAAATGTGTTTTTTCAGCGAAAAGGTTGGTAGAGGTTTGTTAATAATTTTTTCTCTACAAAAACGATCAATTCAAATTAATTATAATTTACAACTCCAATGGTAATGTGAGGTGCCGTGCGTGAGATACTACAATGAATAATTCAATTAATTTATTAGTATTGTTAATTTATCCCGTGCATTATACGCCAATCTGTATTACTGTGATTGATTGTAACAAAGCGAACCGATGGATTTAAGCAAAACATAATTATGGACAGAGCAATAATTATAATTAATTATACACGAATAATTATTAGAGAAATTTAAGCGTGATAATCTTAGTCATTACTGACTTACGATAGATGAAATTGTTATGACATTTTTCATTTCACAAATTAATTATCTGCCTCGTCTTTTCCCAACTATGCTGGGGTCGACTTCCAGTCTAACCGAGTGCAGCTGAATGTCAGTATTTTACATGGAATGACTACCTATCTGACCTCCACAACCCAGTCACTGGATAATACGACACCCCTTGGTAAGACTGGTTGTCAGACTTTCGGGCTCCTGACGACCCGTAACGACTGTCAAAGATCCGCAAATATAGCAATATTTAAGCGTTATCTAGGAGAGAATCCATGTTTATTCTACATGTCACTTGTAGTACCAACTGAGTTGCAGTCACTCCATATAAAATACTGGTATTCAGCTGCATCCGGTTAGGCTGGACTGGAAGCTGACTCCAACATAGCTGGGAAAAAGCTAAGCAGGTTGATTGACTTGTAGTAGACCAAGTAGAAAAAAAATCTTTTCACTCCTCTTGCTCAAAAAGTCTGTCATTGTAGCGTACCAGAGCGGGGCAAAAATAGCATATCTTGCTCTAGGGGCAAAATTATTTTTTTTCTGTAACCTACAAAAACGAAAAGGTTTTTATTCTTATGCAAAAGTTGCTTTTTACTGCCGCATACCGGGATAAAAAGTTTCCTTAAAAATTCAAATTGAACAAATTATATATTTTTTTGAATAAAATAAACTATTATTGTATTAGATTATTTTATTTTCTCGCAATCGTATAGAAAAGTAGTGTTACACACGGCGCTAGAACCCATTATAACTCGGTTTAACTACCTCGATAAAATGGGTTATTTTAGCCCCTCGTATGATAATCTACTATTTTAACATTTCCATAGCAAGACAAAACCGCATTTAAATTACTAAAACTAGTATCAGATTAAGTACCTTACAGACATGTTACAAATAGATTAACTGAAACGTTGATCCTGTAAGACCACTTGTTAATGATCATGCATGATCAAGCCGCTCATCAGTCAACATAATAAATTGTATGTTTTGTCCAAAGTTGTAAACGACGTAACTAGATGGCGTTGGCGTCAAATTAGAAGTCGCTATGGTTTCGTTACCACGATTTGGCTAGGGTCTTGCAAAATTTTATTAAATTTAGAATCATCTTAGACCAGTATACAGTTAGTTGTTTCATATTATACCTCAACCCAACTCGTATACACACATGATCAAAAACCTAAGTACCGAGTATTATTCCCGGTGTTTCGTATTTAACACCGCTCTTATCTAATCCTCGTATCCCAGATCACATGTCCATTCGAATATGTGGAAACAGAACACTTGAACATCTAATTAAACCGTTCTAATAACTTGTAACTCCATACGTGTCTATTATTATGAGTAACTAGCAGTGCCCCGCGGTTTCACCCACATAAGTCTCGATCCCGTTGACATTTCGGGATAAAAAGTATCCTACATGTAAACCCAGGTTATATATTATATGTGTGCCAAATTTCATCCAAATCCGTTTAGTAGTTATTGCGTGAAAGAGTAACAAACATCCATCTAATATTATTTTAAATAAATATTAATATTACATCATAATAAAAATAAAAAATAAATATATTATTTTAAGTAGGATTACGTGATCGTTACGTGACGATACAATAACAGAACATAATATTACGCCTATATTTCCCAAAGGGTTAGGCAGAGGTGTACCTATAGTACACCCACATTTCGCCAGTTATTTAAGTTTCATGTAATATTGGGCGAGCCTTTTGCCTGATGGCAACGGCCCGGGCTCCGGGCTGCTACTGAAAAATTCCAGATGAAAAACCCAATAACATTTTTTGGATGGGAAATTTCCTAATAATTTCTTCCGCTCTGGGCGGAGCGGGAGGGCGTGTCAGACTCTTACTGACTAAAACCCACCCGTGTTGCTTCAGTTGCCTGTATGTTGCCAGGGGCCACGGTAACCCTTTCGGACAAACCCGCAACCCCGGCAGTCATCGGCCCGGCCCCAGTTGTGCTGACAAGCGCGCGTGGAACACAACGCGCCGTCGACACGGCCCTGGTTCTTATCGGATGGCAAGCTCCCCATTGCTCACCGTACGCAAGCCTGCGCCTACAGTGGCCGGGAATCGGCCTGCGACTACCGACGCCCAAAGCGTCTCTTGTGACGGTTAGGGGCGTGAGGGCGCGAAATTTGCCTCTCCCTCACGCGTTCCGTCTCCTCCTTCGCGAGCATTACTGCTTCGCAAAAAGAGGTGACGGCCTCCCATGTCCTCTCGCTCCGTAGCATGGCCTGGATCACCGCCTCCGATCGCCTCCACGAGGACACGGTGGCTCTTGCTCAGCAGTAGCGCTTACTACCACTAGGCCAAAGAGGCAGATACTTAAAAAACCATTCACAATAAAGCCAATAAGGAAAACCGCTTAAATTAATATTTGTCTAAATATTGCTATTAGAGAACACAATACTTAAGCCAATTGACCCGTTCCACTACACTTTTTCACTTTCTAATCACATCTTTATTCACAACACTATTTTTATCATTCGATTCGCTCTAATTCGTTGCAATCAAATCGATAACACTCGATGAATCGATTGAAAATCAATCCGAACTCAAATAGAGAACGTAGATTTAAAAAATTAAATTAGAGATGGACTAACGTAAATGCCAATCGATAATGCAAACCAGTAAATCTGACTCGATTGCATCGAAAATCGAGTTACTTTTATAGAAAAATAAATAGCATTATATATGACAATAGGCTTGCCCCCTATTACATGGGACTTAAAACATAACTGGTGAAATGTGGGTGTACCTGCTACAGGGACACCTCTGCCCAACCCTTCGGGGAAACAAGGCGTGATGTTATGTTATGTTTTATAGAAAATTGTTAGTATCTGTCTATTTTCATATTTATTGGATAGTTTATTTTGTGTTGGCGTAACCCATCATCATTGCGATAACTGTTAATTAAAAAAACAATTAGTTTTGTATGGTTTCGTTCCGCTATTCTATTGATTTCTACCAGCATGTTGTTTTATTTGTTAGTGGGAGTTATTTATGGCTTTATCATAAAACAAAATCCTCTGTCAGTTTAGGCTAATTTCGACAAGATTTTTGAAGCCTCCACCCACAATTTTAGAGTTGCTTTCGATTTAAATAATTTTTAAGTAAATAATATTTATTGACTGCCTCGTTGGTCTAGTGGTCGCAAGCGCTACTGCTGAGCATGAGGTCCTGGGTTCGATTCCCGGGTCGGGCAAAGTGTTATTGGGTTTTTCTATCTGGAATTTCTCAGTAGCAGCCCGGAGTCTGGATTTGTGTCCGGTTGATGGCAATAGGCTCGCCCCCTATTACATGGGACTTAAACACAACTGGCGAAATGTGGGTGTACCTGCTACAGGTATACCTCTGCCCAACCCTTCGGGGAAACAAGGCGTGATGTTATAAAAAATATTTATTAATTGTATCACAGAAGATTGCGAGGAAGACCAGTACCCTAATTGCGTAACTTATTTTCGTAAACAATTTTGCCTAATTTGTTTCATTTTGACAGTTCAACGACATTCATTGCGTTATTTACGTTGTTGAGCAGTTTTTTTTTCAACTTATGAAGCAATGGATTAGCAATCTGTTTCAAATCGAAACAGATTGTAATTGTGTTGTATTACACAGTTAGGGTACTGGATTAGACTCGCACAGACCAGGGCACCATGAAGCAAAAGGGAGGAGGTCTGTGCTCAGAAGACCGGACAACATGACTGCCAGTGATGATGAGGATGATGAATTGTTTCACCCGAAAGAAAGACTTCCATCACTTATAGTCGGACTTTTAATTAGCTGCAGTAAAATTAAACTTTTTACTGTTATCTCGTCAATAACTTAGAACATTTTTGATGTGTCACATTTGTCTTCTCGCTTTCCTGCTATCTATGAAATGGGAAATCTGTGGGAGTGATTTCGTGAAAAGGGACGGAAGTGTGTTACAGGAAGCCAAGGAAGCGCGCGCTGTTTGATTTGACAAATGAGCGCGCGTGGTTCTAGAGTTGGCCGTCACAAACGACCTTGACGAGGCCTTTAATCTAATACCTTTAAACGAGCAATCATCATCATCATTTCAGCCGAAAGACGTCCACTGCTGGACATAGGCCTCCCCCAAGCACCGCCACTTCGACCGATTCTGTGCTTTCCGCATCCAGTGGATTCCTGATTTTCATGAAATTTGGTATGCAGGGGGTTTCGGGGGCAATAAACCGATCTAGCTAGGTTTCATTTTTAGAAAACTACGTACAAAAAAAAACCAGATATTGTTACATATTACTAAAGTGAGATGTCAGATGGTAAACATCATATCTGACTACTGTAAGACTCGCTCGTTTTTAGGGTTCCGTACCTCAAAAGGAAAATACGGAACCCTTATAGAATCACTCGTGTGTCTGTCTGTCCGTCCGTCTGTCACAGTCAATTTGCTCTGAATCAAATGGACTGATTAAGTTGAAATTTGGTTCAGTATTTCTGTCACCCAAACACGAACATGTGACGTAAATAAATGAATTTTGAATATGGGGTTACTTTTGGGGACAAACAAGTTTTTTTTTTTTTTAAGGTGTTGCATACAGTACCGTGTGATATATCAAATGAAAGGGCTTGTTGCCAGGATCTCAAATATAATTTTTATATAATTTTAAAATAAACACTTTTAAAGATATTTAAGAAAATCGATGAAATTTTACCATTCCCCCTTAACTCCGAAACTACCACGCCTACAATTTTGAAAAAATGCATAATTTATGGTTCTTTACTCATAGACTATTAGAAGTCTATGGTCTTAAAATAACATGGTAAATCTGTCAATATTGTGCGCACAAACTTACATTTGCAGTTGGAATGTATAGGAGAACATGTTTTTCAACTACAATTTTAAGTTTGTTCTTGGGATAAATTCATCCCAACTACGGAACCCTTCATTGTGCGTGGTCCGACACGCACTTGGCCGGTTTTTTCCATAGTTTCACAATAACAAATCGATAAGATATTCACTCGTCAAAATCGATGCTTGCACATCTCTAAAAGAAATTCATCAGTAAATAATTAAGTCACTGGTTTTTGAGGTCACTCAGTGAAATGAAGATGACAAAAACTTAATAAAGGCCAGATGTACTGACACCTTTTGAGATCCAATCTTTTATGAATGAACTTTTTCTAGAGAAGGTATTTTTAATGATATTTTAATACGACTTTTTTAATTAATAAAAGTAGGTTGATAACTTTAATTATACCTGCCAGATACAACGGTACGTGGGTCGTGGGTGTTGCTTGCTTAAAAGATGGCTTTTGCCCTACTGGGTAACGCCTAAATAAGATATGCTTTATAAAGGTAAAGACATAAAAATCAACTTGATTTACACGGACATAGATTTGGAAATATCTAACTTTCTATGTATTAATTTTGGTGATGCCTTAAATTTTTTTGACATTTTAAAACTATAGGGACACCAAAAACTTTTTTTTGTCTTTCTGATATAGATTATACAAAAATGTTGGGCACGTATTTTTTCTGTTTCTTACGTAATCAAAAGATTAGGGCAATACATTGAGTTAAAATATATCATGACGTCACTCTTCAGTAGATTTTATACTGAATTGTGTGACGTAGCAAGCCCTCACTCCCCAAACTTTAATGCGTTTTATCTAAATATGTTTTATTAATATGATAAAGCCAAAAATAAATGTCTAATATTTTTTATTATCTGACTGACGAACTATATATATTTTTTTTTTTACTCTGGCTGCATCCTTATTTTACGTTTTGTTGTCGGATATGAACATCATAAAATTAGCATTAAAAGCGTTGATTTTAAACTAACATGAAAACAGTTGAACCATAAATGTATAAAATAAGAATACGTAGAGTTTACAGAAATAGCGTGGTCCAAAGTACTATACCTACCTACTTGCAGACACCTGAACACGCCAGTCTGCATTTTTTTGTATTGTACTGTCAGCGACTTTTTTTAGCAGTTCGAGAATTTAAATTTGGAACAATATGTCTCGTAGGATATTGGCTTTCAAACTGTATACAAACTTTTTTTGGTGACCATCTTTACATACCAAGACCTCTCCGTGCCTCGGAAAGCACGTTAAGCCGTTGGTCCCGACTGTCATTTGTAGATCTTTGACAAATTTGCTCAGTTTGGGATTCCGGTACCCTAATTGCGTAACTTATTTTCGTAAACACTTTTACCTAATTTGTTTCATTTTGACAGTTCAACAACTTTCATTGCGTTATTTACGTTGTTGAGCAGATTTTTTCCAACTTACGAAGCAATGGATTAGCAATCTGTTTCAAATCGAAACAGATTGTGATTGTGTTGTATTACGCAATTTTTAGGGTACGGAACTGTATTAGTTATACAGGGATTTTTTTTAACCAGAAATCGCGAAAAAAAAACAGCTGTTCCCTACATTTTGACGAGTTATGCGAACATAAATGTAGGGAACAGCTGATTTTTTTTCGCGATTTCAGGTTTGGTCCCATAGTAAAAGTTGTTCATAATGATGAGTAATGTAGCGTGTTAAGTTTGCACACTGGTTATTTTTAAGGTATTGCATAGCTTTTATCGTGGGCTTTGAGCGCGGCGACCGAATCAAGAAATTCCGTAACGAAAAAAACCTAACACCCCCCACTCCGCCTACCATGTAATGACACCATCATCCCAAATGTAGCGTTGACAAATAGGAAGTACGGAGGTTACAAATGCTATGCAATAGCTTTACCGCGGCAGTCCCCGAGTGCCACACGTTTTTTTTTTCCAGTGTTTATAGGTAGATACAATGACATTCTATAGTTGGCCAAAAACAATAAGAGAACAAAGCTGTTGTCCTCTTTACATCATACCATGATTGATCGCCTATTACAACATTTTATCGTTACAATCTTACATGATTGTTTTGTAAGCAACGACATTATCTCCATCGGTACATATTGCGCAGAACATTGGCAACAAAATAATGACTAAAATTCGTCACGCAATTTGGAAAATATGTACGTGTAGGAAGTTTCTTTAAACAAGACAGTTTGACAGTTAAATGAATGATGATAATACTCTGGCTGTCAGTGGAGACACTTCTTTATGCAGACACGCAGTGTAGATTTTTTTTTAAATAATACATCTATGGTGTCTAGTTTTGAATACCTAGTAATGTGGCTAGACAAATGAAAGAGACGATGAAAGGATTGTGTGAAGATTGATTTTGGCTAAAATGAAAATGTATGGAAGCATACAATATGCTGTGACGACTCCAAATAACTTGGAATAGAGCAGGAAGTTGGTGACGTAGTGTCCGCCTCAAGCTTAAGTATTGGCACACTTAAAAAAAAAATAAAAAAAATAAGCCTTTATTGCTGTTACTTATACAATGGGTAACCTTATAAACTATTTCTAATTTATTATACTTGACAATTTACATAGGTACTAATTATTTTTACATAGCGGCAATCGGTTCACATTTATTTTTTTTTTCCTGTAACAGCTTATCCTGCGACAAAGGCCTCCTCCAAAGACTTCCATAATTCTCGATCCTTGGCTATACGGGTCCATTCAGGGCCTGCTACTTGCCTTATGTCATCTTCCCAGCGTTTACGCTGGGATTGGCACACTTATCAAATTTTAATTAGATATTGCATTTAATAATAATAATAATTTTGCCGATAATCGTGACAGTCAATGGCCTAATAGCCAAGAGCCTCGACCAACACCTGAGGCTCTCGTTGGGCAGCTGAATCAAGGGCTTGATTTAGAAAGCAGTACTTCTGGACACGGCTGGTTCCTCTCTCAGGAGCCCTGACCGCCCGTACCTTCGACCCCAGTCCCGATACCGGTGGGCTACTTTAGTTTCTATTTTTAAATGTTTTTACATATCTTTATATTCTAAGATTTCAAAATGAAAAGCATATTAGTACAAAAAAAAATTGTATGTGTGTATTGTGTGTATTTTGTAATTGTTATTTGCATATCACCTTGCTTGAAGTACATATTATTTTGTAGTTTATCGTGAACAATTTACAGATTTGAGCCACATAGTGTGAATCCAGTACCTATACCTTTATAAAAAGTATTATAAGTATAAACAAATGGTTCTTTAAAGTCCGCAACTGAACTTTGAATATCTTAAATTGCTTATCATCCTTTGTTACCGACATAGCCCGAAGAATTGCCAAACTTAAGTGGTAATGGGTAGGGCACATTGCTCGCAGAACGGATGGCTGATGGGGTCGAAAGATTCTGGAGTGACGACCGCGTACCGGAAGACGTAGCGTTGGAAGGCCTCACTCAAGATGGACCGATGACCTTATGAAAGCCGCAGGAATCCACTGGATGCGGGAAGCACAGAATCGGACGAAGTGGCGGCGCTTGGGGGAGGCCTATCTCCTGCAGTGGACATCTTTCGGCTGAAATGATGATGATGATAATCCTCCGTTATATCAAAAATACTGCAGCATTAATATTGAAATAAATATAATTATGGTAAAGTTGAGGATTAATGTTTGACGAAAACACAATTCCATAAAGTTTTCTTGACAGAAAAAATTTATAAAATTACCTCCAAAACGAACAATAAATTGCTGAGTACTTAATAAAAAATACTCAAATTAGATCATGAAAATTTGCATAATAACTGATCTAAATATAAAGCAGATACCTACAAATTTTTATTTTTTATTACCTATTATTAGACGGGTTCATATAATTGACTGATGTTCAAATACGTGGTGGCTTCTAGCATTATACCAAGTCATTAAAAACTTTTTTCTAACTCAGTCAAGAAACACGACGGTCGTGGTTAATTCATAAAGGTTCATGCACACACGTCAGTCACGTCAACGTCAAATTGCTGATCAGTCACGTCAAAAAATTAAGTTACGTAGAAGTTGTAGGACGTTACACACATTGCAATCACGTCACTACCGGCGCGTTTCAGTCGATGGCGCGTCACCGAAAAGTCAAAACTTGTATTGCTATGAACAAAACATGGATATAGAAAAAAAAATTGAGTGACTATGACTGACTGACTGACTATCTGTTCACACACATTCCTAAAATTGACGTGACTGATCGGGGACTTGACGTTGACATGACTGACGTGTGTGCATGAACCTTCAATCGCACAATTAATTCCCTTATCCAGTATAAGTAGAAATGCATAAAACGCTATTCCGTAGGTAAGTAGGATACCAACATTTCACGGAAATACCGACACAAATTTTATTCAAACTTTATAATTTCAATCGTTACGCCATTTAAATCGTCGAAATGCGAAACAAACATTTAAAGAATATGTTTAGATGAAATTATATTACAATAAAACACATAACTGAGATGTTTTCTCAAAGAACGTAATTGTTGGTGTTGGTTTGGTGTTGTAAGGTTGTGTGTTCAAATCACGTCGGGGTCACCAATGTTGGGACCTTATGAGTGTCGTGGTTGGAGAGGAATAATAAATGTAATTCAGGTGTACAATATAAAGTCTATTCATATGACCATGAATATTTAGCACAATGACGTTTCTTATATTAGTTACACGGTACAAAGTCAAAGTCAAATAATTTAGTTCAATTAAGCACAAAAAGGCACTTTTGAACGTCAAAAATAAAAAATAGAATTGATTCTAGTCGCCCCTTCCAAAAGGTAGTTTTCGTATGGAGAAGAATGGGCAAGAAACTCCACCGTTACTCTTTTAAAATGTTTTACAATATTTTGTATACATTAATTATATAATTATATGTGAAAACGATGCACCTGGAATAAGATTACTTACCACAATAGGTAAAAATAAAAATGAAGCAATGATAGAAAAAATAATTATGTAATGGATACATGGTGTTCACATATTTACAAGCATTGTAAAAGTAGGTACCTATACGATATTCCTAAAAAAAATTACAAGTGATACTAATTAGTTACAAGTTATTGTCACGGCTCTGGGAAAACAACTGGCCGCTAATAAACCTAATGCGCGGGGAACATTACATTCTGCACCGTTAGCATTACTGCTACCTGGTAGTCCCTACAGTAGGCTAAAGCCATTACACAAAAAACCTTACACATAAACATTTGCTTTCATACAAAATATCGTGTTCGCATACACAAATGTGTATGGCCACGCCTCTTTGTTGCGATGTTTTTGTGTAAAAATACGTGCAGGAGACCTGCTCAGTGTTAGCTACGCTGAAAATGAGTCAAAACTTTTTCTTTAGAAACCGGTTTGCTTGGACTTGGGCTTGGACTTGCCAAAGCCAGCCAGAATAATGTATGAAGCTAAATGCAACTTAATTTCAGTGACTCATTTTACGTGACGCTAATTACATTGAATTTATTCTCGTCTGGACTTTTTCTTAATCTAGGGGTACATAAGTACGGTGTTAGTTAAGCGTAACCCAGCGTAATTTCGCCGACTCATTTTCAGCAAAGTAAATAGCGCAGGTCTACGCTTACGCTAGTATCAGTTCCTTCCAGAATGGTTAAGTATCTTGACTAAAATATCTTGTTACAAACAGATCGGGGGTCAATCATTAGCTCTTTAGTGTGAGAAAGAGATGGAGATATTCAAGACGTATAGCTCTATCTCTTTCTCACACTGAAGTAATATTAAAATAATAATAATACAGGTACCTATGTTTACAATTTTGGTTTGTTATTTGACTCTGTTGACTGTTGGCACATAAAGTAAGCGAAGCGAGAAAATAATATCAAGTTATTAAATTATGATATAATAATTATGTTAACTTGAGAATATTTTAGAAGATTTAGCTGAAAGTGTTTAATTAAATTTTTGAATGACATTAGTAACATAATCCGTACATACAATTTACCTTTTTTCACTTGTGTAGGTACCTAGATTCTAATTTAGTTTCAAGTTTTATCTGTCAGTGTGGTAAAAAGCTACATACAGGTAAAAAAAATAACCAGTGCGCAAACTTAAACACGTGAGTTTACTCATCATTATGAACAACTTTTACTATGGGACCAAACTTGAAATCACAAAAAAAAAATCAGCTGTTCCTTAGATTCTTAAGAGTTATGCGAACATAAATGTAGGGAACAGCAGATTTTTTTGGTCTACTAAAATCAACATTACCAACAAACCATGACCACAGCAGACTAGTACAGTATTTATGTTAATGTTCCTCGGGAATCATCGCATTTTCGAATACAAAAGAATGCTTGTTTCCATGACCATCAATTCGTCACCAACACCGCAAAGGGGCGAACCTCAAATAAGAAAATTTTACAGAAGAGCCAAAAAACGTTTTTTTTTCTCCCGATGACGCGCTTATTTTGATGATATTTAAGAAAATATATAGGTATAATTTAGAACAAAAAAAAAAAAGTCCCTACAACTGATTTTAAGATACGCCGTTAATCTTTTTTCGTTTCTATTAGTCTTAGAGCTTCGCCCTTTTGAGACGACATAGAGCTGACAAATGGAGCATTTTTGTATACTAAACTAATTTTTGACCGTTTGTATGAGGTTCGCCCCTTTGCAGTGTTGGCGACGAATTATTCGATTTATCTTGTGTAGGTAATAATTTGAATTCAGAACTAAGTAAGTACTTTGTTATTGTTTTGTTTTGATTTTCGTGTGACTATATAAAGCTGTAAAACTATTTTTCTATCTATCGTGCCTGCGACTTTAGCGGCTTTTCTACCAATTTTAAAATAAATTACATTAAGTCAAAAGAGTATTAACAACTCTATATAAGTACTTCCAAGTCGATTGAGAGCGTCCGGTCTGCACCAAGTGCAAAGGGCAATTGATAGAAATCCGACGACCGACGAAACACGAGGTTTGCCGAGGGACATTAAGAACATATACCTATAGTTGTACTGTACATAGATTTATTACATAAAGCAGTACCTAGGTACCTACTAGGTAATCAATACGTAACTCCCGGAATATTAGGCCATATTGGCCGACCAATGTGTACAGGCGTTATACAATCATAAACCAACGCCTGCATCTTGTGTAGGTATCAGGGTAACGCATATGTAAGCATTTTGAAAACAAAATCCCGTGCACACAACCCTTTTTTTTCATAGGTAAGCGATACTATAGCAGTCGAGCGCTGCAAGCAAGAATAGTCCTTACAGTGTTCTTAAGTCTCAAGTGTTTTCCTCAAGTCAAGAGACGATTAGAGACCAATACCGTTGTAATACCCGTTTTCTGAAAAAAACCATTAAGACAAAATTAACTTTAATGTTAAGACCATAGAGTTGAAGATAGGTTGGGGAAATATTAATAGCAGAACAAAAGCATTGTGGACTGGTCAGATTAATTGGAATTACAAGATTAGGAAACAACAAATCATTTGAAAAGAATAAGTCGAGCGAGAATTGTATTGGTGAAGGCTCGTGTTCTAATTTTAGTACTGTTTTAAAAATGGTCAACAACCTAATTAATAGTCAAGACTATTTTACTCATTTCGGAGAACCTACGGCACAGTTCTGAAAATTTTTGAGAGGCTAACTTAAGACGCAGATTTAAGCCAGTGACCTCGAGTGGTTAGCTTGCGCGTTCTGTACTGAGCTCACGCAACGCGTCGTACATCCAGCCAGTAATAGGACTCGCCCATCAAGGAGCGCTATCCCAAATTAGACGCATTATTAATTTATTATGCATAAAACAAAAGGTATTTTAATAAAACACGTATACTAAAATATCAATAATTAAATTATCTTTAAAATGGTGAAGGTTTCAGAAAAATACGCTTGATGGATTTTGCGTGATTCTTAGTTTTTATCCATGTTAGACATAACTTTACAAATTAATTTCAATATGTTATATTAACATTAATCTAAAATATTTCAATATTATGTTATTAAAAAAAATTGGTTGTCTGTAAAGTCGGTTTACGGACGATAATTTTACGTGATAATCACTGATAACGTCACAAGCCGAACGCATAGGCCGATCGTGCATCTCTATCGCTTCTTCCGCGCTCTCGCTTTAGACGTGATCTTCAGTATAAAATCATTAAAAATCGGTTATCGTCGCCTTAAAAATACCTTTAGTTTGTGAGGAACAAAAGTTTATATATGACTCCTACCGACTAACACCCCATGGTGTTCCTGCTACTACCTTGAGTCGGGTGAGCTGTCTCACATAAGATCCGTGCCCAATGGCATCTCTGCCTTCCAAGTTTCAGAACACGGTGGTAGGTACGGTATATTGCGTGAGGGAGAAGCAAATTTCGCGCCCTCACGCCCCTCACCGCCGCAGGAGACGCCCTGGGCGTCGGGAATCGCAGGCCGATTCCCAGCCACCGTAGGCGCGGGCTTGCGGACGGTGGGCAATGGGTAGCTCGCCGTCCGATAAGGACTAGGCCCGGGTCAACGGCGCGTTGTGTTCCACGCGCGCCTGAAAGAGAAGTCAGCAGAACTGACGGAGTCCGCTAGGGCCGATGCCTGCCGGGGTTGCGGGTTTGTCCGTGGCCCCTAAAAACATACAGGCAACTGAAGGAACACGGGTGGGTTTAGTCAGTAAGAGTCTGACACGCCCTCCCGCTCCGCCCAGAGTGGGAGAAGTTATTTGATAATTTCCCACCCAAAAAAAAAGGTAAGATATATTAATGCCTACCAGCTAGATACTCACACACTTTTATTTCTTTTAGCGAGTTAAAGTAAAAGCTAAAGAAAACTATAAAACCATTAGTAATCTTGTCATACACTAGTCATCCGGCGTCGTAAATGAGAGAAATTTTCTTCGACTCTTTACTTCTTGAGGAAATGTCGCCGAGTGCAATGACCTCTAGGAAGGTACTCAATGAAGCTTGACAATCTACAAATAAATAAGTACGGTTAAATATAAACAGTTCGTGGATTATCGTAATTTGGCGTATTTATTTTGGAGTGTATTTTCAATTTTCTTTGCTACATGTCGTAGGTTCAATGCCCACAGCAGAGAGAGATATGTTGTTTTCGTTATATCTAATAGAGATCACCAAATTACAGATTTATGAATGTTTTTCCATTTTGCTAAATACCTGGTTCTTGTTGATAGGCCTACACTGTCCTCTCATACCTATTAACACTGTAATTATAAAACATAGTAAAAGCCATTAAATTTTAAAAAGAGTAACCGTGGATTTTCTTGCCGGCTCTTCTCCATAGGAAGCGACCAATTAGAACCATGCACCTAGCTTCTGACTTTTCATAAGTGCCCTTGTAGGTTTATGTGAAATAAAATATTTTAATAATTATATTATATTAAAATTAATAATTATAATATTATATTAAAATGAATAATTATAATATTATATTAAAATTGATAATTATAATATTATATTAAAATTAATAATTATAATATTATATTAATAATTATAATATTATATTAATAATTATAATATTATATTAATAGTTATAATATTATATTAATAATTATATTATATTAAAATTAATAATTATAATATTATATTAATAATTATATTATATTAAAATTAATAATTATAATATTTTAATAATTACATTTATTTTTATAATTTGAATTGTGTAAAAAACCAGTTGTTGTGGCATAATTAATGTTCACTTGTGCAGCTGCGATAGGCTAATTGGTTGATTTTCATTACATATTTATTTCACTTAACTATTTTGTTATTTGTTCCAGGTATGGACGTGTTGATAATGCATTCATGATACAAAACTGGGGCTCTTAGGCCCGTATTACAGAACCTCACTCAAAATTCAAACGTTACTTAAAACTCATTTAAAGCCTTTTTGATTGATTGAAGCTAGTTTTAAGTAATGTCTTGAGTGAAGTTCTGTAACTTCTGTAATACGGGCCTTAAAGTTCTATCCGGAGCTCTACTCAGGTATGTTTTGACATACTTATTTATTCCTGCCCATAAAAAACCTCACCTCAAAATCTTTAGACTAAAAGATGATATCGAAGTATAACCTCCGTACAGCTGTTGTATGTGAACTTGCGTGCCAAATACACTGGCAACATTGCAACATTGAATGGCAATATAAATTCTAAATGCCAGCCTTTGGGTCACGCAAAGTGCCGGCCGATCCTCTTTCCAATGAGCCGTGGATCCGTGGATGACGATGATGAAAATGAATAATACTTATCTCCTCAGTTTAAGTTAACTAAAAGATTTCTACTTTGGAGGTATACTTCTTTTAACTTATTATTTAGTACCTGTCATGAAATCATAACTTCAGGTTCAGAACTAATAATGTTTATTCATTTTTTTCAACATAATCAGAATATTAACAATCACTTATTAATTTCGTAATAATATAACAAAAACACGGATCCGTAAGATATGCTTATGGTTCGACGCTTCGAAACAGACTGGCTCTGTCTAAACAAATCAGTTACCAACTGAATGTTCTAGCCGGCTTTACGACCAATCAGAGCAGAGTAAATAGTACATACAATTACTTGACTAACGAAAATACATTAGGGCTTATGATTAACTGTTTATAAATTAATTTAAATTTAAACAATAGTGATTTATTAATTATACAAAACAAATATACTTTGATACCGATATTCTACAGATGAATATCTAAACGGATGTATAAAGTTCGTGCAACCACTAGCGCCATCTGTCGCTTGTGGAAAAAAAGCCCTATTCTTAATTATTATTTTACAAAATCATTACATACCTATCGCAATTACACTCTAAGCAAACAGCGTAAATATTGCGAAAGTTTATACAGGGTGGCACCATCAGATTTTTTTTTAAATAACCCACGAAATATTTCAACGCAGGGGGGTTCAGAATCGCATCGCCGTGTCCTTGTGGAGGCGATTGGCGGCGGTGATCTCTCGCGTCCGACCCTGGTCTAGGCCATGGTATGGAGCGTGAGGATATGAGAGGCCGTCACCTCCTTCTGCGGAGCAGTAATGTTCGCGCATGAGGAGGCGGAACGCGTGAAGGAGAGGCAAATTTCGCGCCCTCACGCCCCTAACCGCCGTAGGAGACGCCCTGGTGCGTCGGGAATCGCAGGCCGATTCTCGGCCACCGTAGGCGCGGGCTTGCGGACAATGAGCAATGGTTAGCTCGCCGTCCGATAAGGACCAGGCCCGGGTTGGCGCATTTCGGCGCGTTGTGTTCCACGGGCGCCTCAAAGAGATGTCAGCAGAACTGACGAGGTCCGCTAGAGCCGATGTCTGCCAAGGTCGCGGGAAAGTCCGAAAGAAATACCGTGGCCTCTGCCCAACTAAAGGAACACAAGTGGGTTTTAGTCAGTAAGAGTATGACACGCCCTGCCGCTCCGCCCAGAACGGAAGAAGTTATTTGATAAATTCCCACTTAAAAAAAATAAAGGGGTCTTCAAAATCATGTACCGAATCCATGGTAACAGTTTTCGCGTCGTAGTCCATGCCACCCTGTGAAACTGTGCTAAAGGACTTAAGGTACTGGACATGAGTCATTTGCGACCGCAACTCGTCATCTGCATTAGCTACTTTTCATTCATTTGGCGAGTGGTCGTTGAAGCTACATGAAATTTATCATATCGAATTTACCACCATAACCACTTAATAAGTACTTGAGATTGATACGTATGCTAATAATATTATTCATCATATTTTTCAAATGGTGTTATCTGAATCCATCAGACTTCAGACTTTTGCAAAATAGCTGGCTACTGAGAAAATGTTTATTAAAAAGGTATCATTAGGTATATTATAAATAATTATATACGGACGTTATAAAAAATAATTGAAACAATGACTTTTATTATAATAACTATGCAGTATATTATTAACTATATATCTTCGTACTTTTTCTCTAGGTAACCAACCGTATCACTTCGCCATAGAAAATTAAAGTTCAAATCTAATTTCTCAGGAAACGGCTATACAACAAACAATTATATAAAAATATACTCTAACACTTGATAAATATACATAGCGTGTACAAACAATTTATACAAAATTATGTAAGCAAAACAACACAAAAAAAAAACAATCGACAACAAAACAACATCATAGTTTTTATCAAACAACTTTGACAGCGCACGCGACGTGACGCTCTGAAACCGAAAGTAATCGCTAATGAATTCTCAACCTTATTGACTTGTAAATAAGGCAACTGCTTCCAAGAACATGATATAACATTAAGTATATAGAGAACGGATTAATTGGTGATCGCTAATCCCTGATTGGATCTGTAGATTAATATTGCTTTAATTATGTCGTAATTGTCTTTGGATGCTGTTTTCACTGTATTTAATGCTTTCCTGGAACCTATTGTTAATTTATAAATGGACATAATTATAAGACTTGTAGTTCGTGATCCGATCTGTTACATAATTGTCGTAGATACATACAGTATTTTAATCTCACGAAGCGACGCGCGCTTTACTTGTGATAACAAGTGTGAATGTGTACGTGAAGACGAACAGTGTCAACATATACACACACGCACATACACACACTTCCGACTTCACCATTGTCTCGTACGGCGCTTACACTCACATTCACGGCTTGTTTGTACACTTGGTAACCACAAGTAAAGCGCGCGTCGCTTCGTGAGACAAAAATACTGTATCTGAGAAGAAACTTTAGGGAAAGGCACGTACGACAAGACGTGGAAGGTTGAAAAGTCATGAATTCGGAATGGACTGTTCACATTGACGTTATGAGGTTTATACTTAGAGAATGAATTCGCGAAAGCGGTGCCTATAGCCGACGGCAGAGATTATATAATAGTGTTTATTTTATGTTGGTACAGCCAAGATTATTTAAGATAGCTAACTAAGTAGTTATGTACGTGAACTGCGAATAGTACACGTGGCTATACATCACAGCTATACATTTCCAGTTTATGCTGATCACGCATTGTATAGGATTTCCGTACAATGCGAGGTCAGCTTACAGCGTGTGTACCTTTTCGTGTTAAAGCCTTACTGGGTAGACTTTGATCTACACTTGTTGACTATATCAATCGCTGGACTATATGTACTTAAATTAAAGGTATGTCTAAAAAATTTAATAAAATATTTATTAGAATTGCACCATACCCTTTTTATACGGAGGGTTTCCATAGGAATTTCCCTACGAAAATCAATGTATAGACTGAGGCAAATTGCCTAAGGCATATAATTTAAGGCAATTTGCCTCAGCGAGCAATATTTATATATACACCGTGAAATTTGAATCACAGTTTTGCTAGAACAAACGTTATTCAGACCATGGTCTACTACCATTCTACAGAATCCAATTAAAAAAAAACATATTTGGTTTTTGGAAAAACACAAAAAACAAAGTTTAAAATGTCAAGATTATCGTTACTCCCTACAACACAGACACCACGCACGGGACACAACATTACAGGGAAATGTACCTCCATAAACGAAATTTAGTAAGCAGTAGATAATCTTGACATTTTAAACTTAGTCTTTTTTGCGTTTTTTCAAAAATAATTATGTTTTTTTTTTTATTGGATGCTGTAGAATGGTAGTAGACCATGGTCTGAATAACGTTTGTTCTAGCAAAACTGTGATTAAAATTTCACGGTGTATATAAAATAAATATAGTAGATCCTTTTAGTTAACCCAGGTTAACTAAAAGGGTCTACGTATTTTGATTTCAGCGAAATACTCACTTTACTTAGAAAAGCTTAATTATGTAGTCATAACATTGCAATACATTGAGCACTAATAGTCGTGGAGAAACGACCATAATAGAGCTGTAACACATTTACGTCCGCTCTAAATAATTTGTAGGCTTACAACTGCACTAAATAAACCCGTTACCTCCATAGGGTTGATACCTCCTTAACCCCTTTATTAATAAACGTGGAGTCAATTTACAACCAGTAATTCGTAAACGATTATGACAAATTTGTTTAATTTTGACAGTTCAACAACATTCATTGCGTTATTTACGTTGTTGAGCAGATTTTTTTTCCAACTTATGAAGCAATCTGTTTCAAAACAAAACAAATTGTGATTGATCGTGTATTATGCAATTAGGGTACAGTATAACATTCAGATTTTTTTAAGCGAAAACTTCTTTAGGCGCGTTGAGCGGTTTTTGGTAGGGGGCAAACTTATGGATTCGCGTCACCGACATGCTAATGATGTAGCCATGGGTATGACGTGTTGTTGCTCGAAGTGCCGATGGATGTGAAAACCTGACTATAAATAATATGAATAATTTTAATATACAAATTATGACATTTTCATTTTTGATACCTACTACAATTAATTACAAAATAATAAAAAAACACTGTTTTTTCATAGTTTTAAGTTTTCACTTCCATCGGCAGTCTCCATGACTGATAATTTATTTTTATTGTTTAGTTTGTACAACTTTACTCTGCGTTTATTAAAAAACATAACCCTGTCTTTGCCGTCGTACAGTCGGGTAGTAAATATTTGAATATAAATATTTATTCTAATGTTATCTAGTTTTGAAACTGGTCAGAAAAAATCAAGTAGTCGTCAGAAGATCATATTCAGCAGTCTTCTCCTAGAAACAAGGGTTTGATCATCGTTCTTGGCAGACGAATTCTCGTTACTAGACTTTCAGTAGCAGCATCAGGCCCATACCTTAGTTGCTTTTTAAGATGATGTTACGATTCAATCTTATGGTAAAAAACCGTTTTCGCTAGTAATGTGAGACCATCTTCGCCATTGACAACCTGTCGCAAGTCGGTCAATTCTAACTTGCTTTTGATATATTTGATGAAAGAATACAAGATTGATTTAAGTAAAAGGGATTTTTTTAATCTCAGCAGCACGCTTATGACTACAATAGAAACGGGTTTTATCGACGGAAGAATAGACAAAATGACAGATAAACAATCACAATCCGTCATTTTGTCTATTCTTCCGTCGACAAAACCGTAGAAAACCAGTTTCTATGGTTGTCTGTTCATGTCTGTCATGCTACACGTGCAGAACGGACAAATGACAAGACAGTTGACAGCGCAAGAGAGAGACGACAAAAAGGAAAGAGATAGAAGACGATTGCGTTTCGTTCACATTTTTCTAACAGCTTTGATTAAATCTAATGCAGAAAACTGAATATCGAGTTTAGATTTTATACTCAGGTGTAAACATCTAAAGGCTAATAATAATGAAGCTCAGACCAAATAAAAAAACAGTGGCACTCCGGGAGTGCCGTCAGAAGTGAAAACTTGAAAAAAAATCGGTACCATTGTAATCAATGCGTTGATGTCTTTTACTCCACGGTGTCGGTAAATTGCGTTACAGTGTCGCGAAATCAATGGTTTAGTCCCATCTCAAAAATGCCCAACGCACTTAAAGAAGTTTTCACTTCAAAAATCGAAGACATAGCTGTCAACGTGAAGCCGGTTTCGTAAACAAGTATTCACTTATTGAGGTGTATTTTGATTGTGAGTTGCTGTAAATGTGTCAGAGCGGAGGTGTAGTTTTGGCATGCTTCACTGTATTGTTCGCAGCGTTATGTCTTGGTTTTTTATTTGGTTTGAGAAATGTAGGTTAATAATTTCTAGAGGAGTTACACATTAGAATACATAAATTGCTGTCTCCGGCGAATAAAATAGTAATGTGCTATTACGATAGTTTTAACTTTATTACATATTCGATATTTAGAGGTCCGATTACACTCTGTCAATTTTTTTCATTAATTTCCTACGGTTATTTCAGAATTTACGAGATTTTAAGGTGTTTTGTAATTAATGTAAAAAATCACTTTTCTTTTCGTATTTGAATAATTCCGCTGTGTATATTGAAAATAAGATATTCACAAAAAACTGTTTTTTTATTTTTCCTGTAAAATTTAGTTTTTACGATTACGATTCTATTCGCCGGGGACAGTGAAATGGTAAACTGTGATCCCTGCTTCAAATCCCACAAAAGAATCCAAACCCGTTGACACAACAGGTAGCTCTATCTAGTCCAGTGATAGTAAATTACTCGCACACCTAAACAAGTTTTACTCGCTTACAAACTGCTCTGGACATCCAATGTTTAAACCCTCACGTATTTGGGTTATGAACGTGATGTGGCGGCCGAGGAAAAGTACACAGTTTCGCTTTTTAAGATTATTTCTTTGCGATTGTGAAATGAAGTGTTTCGAGTTGTTTTGTGAGGTTTATTAGTGAAAAGAACTGAGTACATCAAAAGTTACTAAATTATTAAAATTATAGTACTCGTTCTGAAATCGGATGCTTTTTGCACTGAAAAGTTTGTTGATATATCGCCTAATGAGTTCGCATATCTATCTACTACTTTCTCTTCTTGAGATTTCCTCCATTTCGGAATTTGATGCGGTTTTACCAACATTTAGAGAATTTAATTCGGAAGGTTTGTGTTTATTACTTACATTAATTTTCAACTTACATAATTATCATAAAGAAATCTCAGGGGCACTCCGCCCAGAGCGGGAGAAGTTATTTGATAATTTCCCACCCAAAAAAAAAAAAAAAAAAAAGGGGGCACCGCTAGTCACCAAAGATTAATATGCCTGAAGTTGTATTTTCGGGTATTTCCTTAGAAGTATCTACACCCTGATTCAAACTTAATGTATGGTGGCTCGGAACATGAGACGGGTCGCTGCGCATTAACAAATTCACGTGTCAGCGGGGGTGAGGGGTGCGGTACTGCGCAGCGAGTACCGCACTTCAGAGCCGCCATTAAGTTTGAATCGAACTGTACCTATAGACGTAAGCGTTACGTTCGCGGATGCAAAGATACCTAACCTAAGTACATGTACATCAAAGATCAAGCAACGTAATTTCTATCTCTTGATCAGCCATCCGTGTCTTTTTTACATATGTAGGTACATAAACACATAACATAACACTGTCGCATATGATGTTAAGATGATATGGTGACATAAAATGTCGTGAGGGCCCAGTGGTTAGAGCTTGGACTTACAGTTAAGGGGGTAGCGTCAGGGTAGCCCGCGAAATTCAAATTTTCTTACGTTTTTTTGCATTTTGCAGGCCAGTGTCAGGTTTTATGTTGATTAAAATATGATTTGCGGCCGTAACAAATATAGCTTTACTCAATTATAATCATTACAATCAGCAATAGTGATTAAGAAGAAGATAAAGGTGTCAAATGTCATGACACCTTTGCTAACTTATGGAGTTGTATTGCGATATATCAATGCTTGTGCTGGTTAAACAGCCGACAACCTCCTAGATTGACCGGCGAGATGCCATATATAAAAAAAAATACACTGGCTCACTACCACACCAAGCCTCTCGTGCAGAGACAATCCACTTCGCAGCTTTCCCTGTCATTCGTGGTGACTGACAGGTGACATTAGTGTCAAGAGCACCTCACTACTTGTGTGAGTGAGACAGTGTTTACATAATCTATTAAATTTACAATATTTAAAAAAACCCCATCCTTCATTACCTAAAAGTAATAAAAAATCTAATTATTATTGATAATAAAAAGTTATTTATATTTAAAAATCACATTTTTAGTACCAAAATTACCCCAAATTCATTAAAAATAGCTTTTCAACAGAGATCATAAGTTATGACTTGTAGACACCCGCTAAAAGACGACCGCCCGCGCCCCGTGTAAAATTACCCAAATTACCCCCATGTACCCAGAAAAATTACCCATTGAAAAAAAAAATATTATTTTTTTACATGTTGAACACACTTCATATTGTGTCTATTTTGTGTCTAAGGTCGCAAGAATTGACATTTCCTTCAGGTGTTGCAGTCCTATCGGCAGTAAGTATCGGCTTTCATCAGGTCAGCCGTTGGTCTGATTGCCAATCAGTAACATAAAAAAAGTTGCAAGATATTCATGTTGTGCAAATTGTGGTAACAATAACGTGAAGTTTGATGTTAAGCAACTGTATTGTTACGTTAGGCAAAAATATGATTATTACACTTTCAGCCAAAAAAATATAGCCGCTGCTGAAATTGGTACGTGTCATTTTGATTCACTTTTTACACTTTCGGCCACAAAAATATACCAACCCCTCAAATTGGTGTGCGTAATTTAGAAAATTATTATGCAATGTGACTTTTTCAATTCATATGTACTTTTTGAGCTTATCTTGGACATTTCTTACATCGGGGAAGGAAAACATCGTGAGGAAACCTGGACTTATAGTTAATATAAGTCTGTAATCGCCAACCCGTCTTGAGCAAGCGTGGTGATCAATGCTCGTGCCTTCTCTGTATGAGAAGAGGCCTTTTCCCAGCAGTGGGACAATAATAGACTGGTATTATTATGTCGTCTATTCATTATATTCCAAATAAAATTATTTTTAAATGGAACTTCTGCCCGCGACTTCGTCCGCTAGCCTATAACCTTCCTCAAGAATTGGGCTATCCAATACAAAAATAATTTTTCAAATCCGACTGTTAATTCCGGAGATTACCCCTACTTACAAACTTACAAATAAACAAACAAATTTTACCATTATTAGTATTAAGTATAGATAAAATTATTTTTTTAAAGTCAAAACCAAAGTCAAATAATTTATTTCATTTAGGCACATAAAAGGCACTTTTGAACGTCAAAATTTACAAAAAATTAAATTGATTCAAGTCGCCACTTCCAAAAGGTAGTTTTCGTATGGAGAAGAATGGGCATGAAACTCCACCGTTACTCTTTTAAAATGTTTTACGATATTTTGTTTACATTAATTATATAATTACGTGTATGTGAAGACGATGCACCTGGAATAAGATTACTATACCATAATAGGTAAATATAATTAAAAATGAAGCAATAACAGACAAAATAATTATGTGATAGATACATGGTGTTCACATATTTACAAGCATTGTAAAAGTAACTATACGATATTCCTAAAAATTTTACAAGTAATACTAATATGGAATATAATGATACTGATTTAGCTTTTGTGCAACATTGTACCGACATCAAGCTAAGTAACTTATATTAGTGTAATGTGCCCTGCATGCATCAGAGAGAACATTAACGATTATCGATTAAGTTAATTAAGTTCGGTTAATTGACTGCGGGTGTAGTCATGTTAGAGCCATGTATGGTAGGCTTACTAAGTGTATAGCTTGGGTAAGTGGAGTTGTTAATTAATTTAAGGGCACCATTTGGTTCAGGTTTCCGAAACAATCGTGCTGACAAAATTGGACTAACTATTCAGTATTTTAATTTTTGAAATTTTCTTTGTTTTATCTTTTTATTGCGGAGGCTTCTAACGTGCACGTCTTTCTACATTGTTCTCGCATGTATAATTTCAACATGAATAATGTAATCAATATTTTGTAACAATTTTTTATTTAGATAAAAGAGTGTCCGTGGAGTTTCTTGCCCGTTCTTCTCCATAGGTACCTACCTACAAGGCTTTGGAATGGCAACTAGCTTCATACCTATTTCTGACTGACCGATTCCTTGACAATTCAAAATGCCTGTAAATGGTTTAATTGAAATAAATGCTTTGAGTTTGAGTTTAAATCTAAATTATTTAGCAAAATATTTAGGTAAAAATTCAAAAAGTAAAGTTTTTTTTGTATTTTATCATGTGGGATGCTAAAAAACTGATTATCAAATCATTTTGTGTCACATTAGATGGTCTGTAAACGAAACAGTGTTAATAAACTTATGTTCTACAAACCTATGTTTGACGTTAGACTTAACAATAGGACCAGTAAGAGTAAGGTAAGTAATTCTTTTTTAACCTCAATTTTTCATCGAGAATGAACACAGAGGTCTGTCAGTCTATGGTTAGACTTTAGAAGGACAATTGAAAACTTATTCTAAAAGAAAAAAACCAGACGCTAAGCCCACGTACGCACGGAGACGTAATAAAATCGCGGCATTTTTTTTTTCGTGCTCTCCATATTGAAAGCTCTGCTTAGCGTCGAAAGTTAAAAATCCAACAGTGTGTTTTTTCTACGCGCTGGGACGAGAGTGTATCCCAGTGCGTTGGATTCTCAACGCTCGGCTTAACACCGAAAGTTGGAAATCCAGTACGCGATACAATCCCGCCGCGATTTTATTAAGTTCGTGCGAACGTCGGCTCGAGGACAAGGAAGTAGACATGCAAAAAATATACCTACTACCTAGTTTTTAAACGGTTTTAGTTTCTACATTTGTGAACACAAAAAGTGCTCAATGCACGCATGACGCGGACGGTGCCTTATATGCATTGTGGATAAGTACAAACATAAGTTTGATAAACATTATTCTTTCCTTATTTTTTTTTCTTTATTTCTTTCTTCCCTTTTCTTGCTTTTCTTTTCTTTCTTTCCTTTCTTATCTTTCTTTTCTTTATTTACTTTCTTTCTTTCTTTACTTTCTTTTATTTCTTTCTTTCTTTTATGTTAAAATATGCACTGCGGATACAAAAAACATTTAAAAAGATAGCAGACCGGTTGTTAGTTTATGCCATGGGGAAATATGTATATCTACTACTTATAATATAGAATTAACACCTCAATATTGGTTCTACCCTAGTTCCTCGCACATTGATTATCACCTACAGATGTGCAAACTGTACAATAACTTAGTCAAATAAAGTTATATTAGCATAGGACGTGAAATATTCAGCAATATTGTTGAAATTACTCAAATCGTGGAGTTTTGTATGTACTTATAGTAGATAGGTATATGAAATCCAATATAGACATGTAATTTATTTGCACAAACAAAATAAATTTAAGATTTATTATTATTATTTTAACCACCTAATACCACTTTTATACTAGTTTTAGGGTTCCGTACCTCAAAAGGAAAAAACAAATTGCTAATTTGTAGTTCTATGATATAAAAAAAACAGTGGCACTCCGGGAATGCCGACAGAAGTGAAAACTTGAAAAAAAATCGGCACCGCGGTAATCAACGCGTTGATGTCTTTTTAATGGTCAAAAGCTGATGTCGTCACAGTGTCGCGAAGTCAATGGTTTAGTCCCATCTCAAAAATGCCCAACGCGCCTGAAGAAGTTTTCACTTAAAAATTGCAATTACAAACTTACATTTGCAGTTGGAGAATATGTGACGCATACCTATCGATACACGGGAGAACATGTTTTTCAACTACAATGTTAAGTTTGTTATTGGGATAAATCCATACCAACTACGGAACCCTTCATTGTGCGTGGTCCGACACGCACTTGGCCGGTTTTTATTTCACAGTAGGTATGTATATACCTACGTGCAAAACTATTTACCCAACCATTTTATTCAAAGAAAAAAAACTATACATTTTTTTTCAATCGTCTACCGTAAATCATAAAAATGCAAACAATCGTATTAACTTACTTAATCGATCCGAGTAAACAACAAACCGACACTTAATCATGTCTCTTTAAAATCCTGCCGATTTAAAACCGTATTAATGACGATTAACTCATTAACCGTAATTTACTCGGAATTGGAACGTTAACAAGCTATCACTTATTTGCGGTATCAGAATATGTATGAAACTCGACACTTAAATTTCTCATACGTGTTAAGAACTTTAATGAAGTCTGCGAATCACAGGACAGAGGTACAAAGAAAGCTGTAAGAAATATTTTTTTTTTAGTTGAATTTTCTTATCAATTAGATAAGTTGTTCTTGTTTAAATGATTGGAATTATTAGCGCCTGATTAATTTTATGGTAATGGAGAATTATTTTCATAAAACATTTCGAAGAAAAACCCATCTAACTACATCAATTCTGAAATTATGAAAGAAAAATATTTTCGACAAGAAGTAATTAAAAATAAAATAAAGAATAAGAAAAGAGCATCTTGTCTAAATTCTAGAGATGCTTGGCCATTTGCAGACATTTGCTAAGTCCTAGAGTAATCTATTACGTTATACGTATTTATCCTATATATTTTATATATTAAAATTCTCGTGTCTTAATGTTAGTTGCCATACTCCTCCGAAACGACTTGATCGATTTTTATGAAATTTTATCTATATTTATAAAATTCTCGACTCACAATGTTAGTTGCCATACTCCTCCGAAACAGCTTGATCGATTTTTATGAAATTTTAAATATATATTTGGTAGGTCTGAGAATCGGTCGTAATCTATGTTTCATACCCCTAAGTGATAAGTGTGGTCCACCCCAAACATTTATATGGCAAAACAACGTTTGCCGGGTCAACAAGTTTTGTAATAAGAATATCTTCAGTAAATAGCTCTCAAAAAAAAAACAAAAGAAAACCGTTAACCGATGAACAGCAATTAATTTGTCCCGGTGTGTAACTCGCATATTACTCGTACACTACAGGGCATTGTAAAGGCCCAGTCCGCGGTGAATACGATGCATCCCCAGTGCTTCTGACACATCAATTATCTGCGCACATTTCGGTTTGCTTCCATTGTATTTATATAACCGCAATATCTCTGTAATTTGCACATGATGTGTAATGAAGATGAGACGAAATTTTCTGCGCGATTGTTAGTGAATGGTTTTTGTGTCATATGTAATTCAAAGTCAAAGTCAAAGTCAAATAATTTATTTCAATTAGGCACAAAAAGGCACTTTTGAACGTCAAAAACAAAAAATAGAATTGATTCTAGTCGCCCCTTCCAAAAGGTAGTTTTCGTATGGAGAAGAATGGGCAAGAAACTCCACCGTTACTCTTTTAAAATGTTTTACAATATTTTGTATCCATTAATTATAAATATAATTATATGTGAAAACGATGCACCTGGAATAAGATTACTATACCACAATAGGTAAAAATAAAAATGAAGCAATGATAGAAAAAATAATTATGTAATGGATAATTAATTACATTTCCCTAATGTAGATAGTGTACAATTATTGTATTGCATTTCAAACTAAAGATATCAATCAAAGGGGTTGGTACGTGGATAGGTATCTTTACATACTGAGACTCCTCCGAGCCTCGGAAAGCACGTTAAGACGTTGGTCCCGGCTGTCATTCGTGGATCTTTGACAGTCGTTACGGGTCGTCAGAAGCCTGAAAGTCTGACAACCAGTCTTACCAAGGGGTATCGTATTACCCAGTTACTGGGTTATGGAGATCAGATAGACAGTCGCTCCGTGTAAAATACTGGTATTCAGCTGCATCTGGTTAGACTGGGAGCCGACCCCAACATAGTTGGAAAAAGGCTAGACAGATTGATTACCTATAAAGAATAAGTTTTTCTACAATTAGCTCTAAATTTATGTACAAAGTTTACCTATTTATAGCCTAGGGGTGTGACCGTCGGACTGCCAAGTCTCGAGTTCGAACCCAAAGCACGCATCTCTGACTTTTCGGATTCATGTGCGTATTGTATAATTATCACTTGCTTCAAAAACGGTGAAGGAAAACATCGTGAGGAAACCGACATGTATGAGAGATATTTCTCGACGGCATGTGAAGTCATGTCAGAGGCCCATGGGCGGCTTTAAAACTGACACCAGGTTAGTCACTAACCACACAAAAAGAAGAAGACAATTTCAAAGGCAATACTTAAATAACAAATTGCAGACTTCAATTTCCACCTACTCATTGTTGTTGTTTTTAGGTTTAGCTAATGTTTTATCAAAAAAATAAAGTTTTAATTTGAAACTATGAAGTAGCAAACTCAAACCATTTATTTCAATTAAACCATTTACAGGCACTTTTGAATTGTCAAGGAATCGGTCAGTCAGAAATGTGAAGCTAGTTGCCCATTCCAAAGCATAGTAGGTACCTATGGAGAAGAACGGGCAAGAAACTCCACGGACACTCTTTTAAATAAAAAATTGTTACAAAATATTGGTTACATCATTCATGTTGAAATTATACATGTGAGAATGCAGCTGAATACCAGTATTTTACATGGAGCGACTACCCACCTTTTTTTTTTTGGGGTGGTAAATTTTCAAATAACTTCTCCCGCTCTGGGCGGAGCGGGAGGGCGTGTCAGACTCTTACTGACTAAAATGCACCCGTGTTCCTTCAGTTGCCATGTTGCTGGGGCCACGATTTCCCTTTCGGATTTCTTTGCAACCCCGGCAAGCGAATGCCTATCTGACCTCCACATCCCAGTAACTGGGTAATTCGAAACCCCTTGGTAAGACTAGTTGTCAGACTTTCGGAGGAGTCTTGGTTTGTAAAACGCTAATTGCCTGTTTATTTAGGGCAGTGCTGGTTTACCCCTGTAATTAGAGCTATGACGTCATATTTTCAGCCGTTCAGTTTTATTTTTCAATTTTAGGAGCGTACAAGCCACGCATTTGTGCGTAGCGTGGCCGTGGGTCGCAGTCTTGACCAGCGCTGTGGCTCTGTCTCGCATGAGGTCGCAGCATTATGTTGAGCGATGGCCGTTTTGCGTGGATGTGACGCATATTTTCCCCAAAATTGTTATTTTCGTGTTTTGTTTTTTCTTTTTACCGCAAATAAAAGTATTTTCTTTCTTCTTTTATTTTGATCCCACCAGCATTTTCATAAAAAGCAAAACAGCCAAGAACTACGCGCGTGTACTTACACGTGCGTAGTTGTGGACTGCAGGCTGTGGAGCGGCGCCTTTATATATCCGACTGTCACACCCGTAGGCTATCACTGCTATAAATAGGTAAACTTTGTACATAAATTTAGAGCTAATTGTAGAAAAACTTATTCTTTATAGGTAATCAATCTGTCTAGCGTTTTCCCAATTATGTTGGAGTCGGCTTCCAGTCTAACCGGATGCAGGTGAATACCAGTATTTTACACGGAGCGACTGTCTATCTGATCTCCATAACCCAGTAACTGGGTAATACGATACCCCTTGGTAAGACTGGTTGTCAGACTTTCAGGCTTCTGACGACCCGTAACGACTGTCAAAGATCCACGAATGACAGCCGGGACCAACGTCTTAACGTGCTTTCCGAGGCTCGGAGGAGTCTCAGTATGTAAAGGTGAAGGTGGTTACCCATTCACGGACCAACCCCGGCAAGCATAGCTTAATCTGGTGGATCAACCCGTGCGGCTGTTATTACTTAGCCACGAGCTCTTCTTCCATATTCTTTTTAGGTAATGGATTGATATCTTTAGTTTGAAATGCAATACAATAATTGTACACTATCTACATTAGGGAAATGTAATTAATTATCCATTACATAATTATTTTTTCTATCATTGCTTCATTTTTATTTTTACCTATTGTGGTATAGTAATCTTATTCCAGGTGCATCGTTTTCACATATAATTATATATTATAATTAATGTATACAAAATATTGTAAAACATTTTAAAAGAGTAACGGTGGAGTTTCTTGCCCATTCTTCTCCATACGAAAACTACCTTTTGGAAGGGGCGACTAGAATCAACCCGCGTGGTGGATTACGGCCCACTCCCTCTCATAGAGAGGAGGAACATTTATAGGTTAATGATGATGATGACATGGAGCAGCTGACTATCGGACCTCTACAACACAGTTACTGGGTTACACGATACGATTAAAAACACTGGTTGATGGCTTGAAAATAAAAAAAATGAGCATATATCGGAGACGACTATTTTCAAGCCATCAACCAGTGTTTTTAACAAGTATCGTGTTGCAGTCATGCATATCATTTAATTTCAGTGAAAGTAGAACGAATATTTTCGAAAATTAATGAAAACGATGTTGAGTCGTATTCGAATTTAATAGCAGCTGTGACATGTTTTTTTTAAGTGAAAACTTCTTTAGGCGCGTTGGGCATTTTTGTGATGGAAAAAAACAATTGAACTCGCGACACCGTTACCGACACCTCATTTTTATAAACGCGATTGTACTCTTTATTTAGATAAGGTTACGGGACCGATGTTCTATACAAGTATTTTTCTTCCACCAAGGCGATCTTGTTCAAGTTTTCACTTCTGTTGGCACTCCCAGAGAGCCACTGTTTTTTTTTTTTCATACTGTTATTTTTATAGATTTTTGGCAGTCGTTACGGGTCAGTGAGAAGCCTGAAAGTCTGACAAACAGTCTTACCAAGGGGTATCGTGTAACCCAGTAACTGCGTTGTAGAGGTCCGATAGTCAGCTGCTCCATGTCATCATCATCATCAACCTATAAGTGTTCCTCCTCTCTATGAGAGGGAGTGGGCCGTAATCCACCACGCGGGCCCAGTGCGGGTTGGTAGATGTCACATGTCTTCGAATTTTCAGTTCTCCATGGCTGCTTCATATAAAATACTGGTATTCAGCTGCATCCGGTTAGACTGGAAGCCAACCCCAGTACAGTTGGGAAAAGGCATATGACTGGTAATTTTATGCTGTGACGAAGATTGACGCATGTCTTATGACGAATTGCAACCATCATCTTGATTCGTCAAAGTACATTTTATTCTTGATTTCAATGAACCATTATTGGTTTCTTACTGTGTTTACTGCAGGTGATTGACCTCTGAGGCTGTGACGAATTAAATTACTAAAATCTGCTTAGCAACAAAGGAACCGTTCAAGTATTACGTAAGCACTATAGGGGGGCGGGGGGGGACTATGCTTTGCTTATTTTTGATGACATGGGGGGTGGGGGGGTCTAGATGGTGATTACGTCAGCAGTAATTATTTACTTTTTTACACATAATGATTATAATATTTGTTTCTTACTCTATATTGAAGTCCTCTATCCTAAGCTTATTTTCTTATTTCTAGAATTACAACTGCTCCTCATGAATCAATAAAAAAACAGAATACTTACATTAAAAGAAAAATGCATGTACCAATGTTTACTTAAACATGGGAGGGGGGTAAGAGCTTTGCTTACTTTTGCTGACAAGGGGAAGGGGGGGTAAATAATTGTAATAAATCTACTTACGTTATACTTGAACGGCCCCAAACTGCGATTGCCAATTCGATTTATCTGCCTAACTTTTTCGATCTATAAGGTGTAATTTAAATAACCAAAAACCTCTGAAGGAATTATTGTCACCATTGATGATGATAGTCACCATTATGAACAACTTTTAGGCATTCCAATACCCAATGGGTTCAACCCTAAAATTGCGAAAAAAAAAGTGGTGACACTCCGGGAGTGCCGACAGAAGTGAAAACTTGAACAAGATTGCCTTGGTGGAAGAAAAATACTTGTATAGAAGATTGGTTCGTAACCTTATCTAAATAAAGAGCACAAACACGTTTACAAAAAAAAATACTTCCGAAACCTTTAAAGTAAAAATACTTGCATAGAACATTGATCCGTAACTTAATATAAATAAAGAGCACAATCGCGTTTTAAAAAATGAGGTGTCGTCTCAAAAATGCCCAACGCGCCTAAAGAAGTTTTCACTTCAAAAATTCATCTGCTCCGTATATATGGTCGATAATCTACAAAATGTAGAGAACAGCAGATTTTTTCGCGTTTAGTATGTTGTGATGACAAGGACAATTGCTTCCATTTTGACAGTTCAACAACATTCATTCCGTTTTTTACGTTGCTGAGCTGACAAATTTTTCGAACATATATATTATGAAGCAATGAATTAGCAATATCCTTAGGGGGGCTTGTGGCTAAGTAATAACAGCCGCACGGGTCGATCGATCAGGTTAAGCTACGCTTGCCGCGGTTGGTCCGTGGATGAGTGACCATCTTTACATACCAAGAACCCTCCGTGCCTCGGAAAACACGGTAAATCCCGGTTGTCATTTGTGTATCTTTGACAGTCGTTACGGGTAGTTAGAAGCCCATAAGGGTATCGTGTTACCTAGTAACTAGGTTGTGGAGGTCAGATAGGCAGTCGCTCCATGTAAAATTCTGGTATTCAGCTGCATCCGGTTAGACTGGAAGCTGACCCGAACATGGTTGGGAAAAGGTTCGGCAGATTATGATGAATCAGCAATATATAATATAGGCAGACAATTACTGTACAAGTTAGTAACACAGTTTAGTAGCCATGTGTGTTCAGGGCTTATATCAGTCAAGATTAAGCGCTTATGTTGAAACAACCGCCATTTGTCATCCACAATTAGGGTTACCAGCTGTTTTTATATCAAATATATATAGTAAGAACCATCCTTGCTCTAAAATAACTAATCTAATTCCGAATATAATTATTTAATCTCAAAATAGATACCAATCCCCAAATGAATTTTAAACTCGTTACCCCAATATCATAATCTGAAACTGTCTAATAAAACCACATATTTACAATATTTCAGGGATAAGAAAAATAATATGAAACACCAAGATATTTTGTCATTAATTTATTAATACTTTTCTATTCATTTCTTGTAATATTGATTGTTTTATAATAATGTTGTAATAATTTATAAATTGAATTTGTAATCTGTCGTGAATTTCATATTCCTAAAATAAATTATTTTGAATTTGAATTTATATTTCTTTCCCAACATCAAATTCAATATTCTACACCATACCATCACATCTCCTATTCCCTACATAATATCAATATTTAATGAGTATTCTAATATTTACCATGAAACTAATAGGTTACCTTAATTTACAGTAGATCTCCAACCAATACTATGCCAATCTATCTTTTTACCGACACAGCCACTAAGTACGTCTTACCGTTACGAGCGCCAGACCCAGAAGGTCGTTGTTTCGCCATTTTGACATATCGAATCTTTGGGTGTTGCCGGTACAATATCCAACAATGACGTATTAATAAATTGAAACCTAACATGTAGTATTTCGAAGCTATTGCCTGGAAAAAATATTAGACAGCGATAAAAAAAAAAATGTAGGTTTGTTTAAAAAAAAGCATATTTTTTGCTACTTTGAGCCTTTATTAATGGTTACTTAATTTTTATAAATGTCTCATAACTAATAATTTGGGTTACAAAATATCATTCAGCTTTTATGAGATTAATACTTGCCCTATTGCGGTCATCTCCCCGTTTTGTATTGAAATGAAAATATTGTAGTATAGCGTACATTTTTACTTTAAATGTATTATTTAGGCCTGTAGTAAAGGTACTATATTATACAGGGTAGCATCATAGTACATCGACGCGAAAACTGTTACCATGGTTTCTGTACATGATTCTGAACAACAATGCGTCGAAATTTTGCGTCGAAATTTTTCGTCGAAAAAAAATCTGCTGTTTCGGAAAAAAGTACTTAGTACCATGCCATCATGCGAAAGAAAGCGGCCTCATTACTACAGCGCCTGCATGGTAGTGACAACAGCATTCTAAAAATGATCGCTGCTAGACCGGACTGTCCCTTTCAGGGACACTGGGTGAGGACAGTCATAGGTCTGCATAAATAAATAATCTTGTTATAAAATAACAATACTAACCTATATAATTAAGCACCATTGTTACTAACACCAATATACTAACAAAATTATGGACCTTAGTCTGAAATAAAGTTTAATTTAATTTATGCGGTCAAAATATATGGAACAGCTGTTTTTTTTTTTTTTAATAACCAACGAAAAATTTGAACGCCCCCTGCGTTGAAATTTTTCGTCGTTCAGAATCATGTACTGAATCCATGGTAACAGTTTTCGCGTCGATGTCCCTGCCACCCTGTATAAGTAGGGCTTGCAACCCTACTCACAAAACAACCGCCCCAGTTAATTTGTCTGACAGTAGCTAGATTCTAGATTATTCCAGGCCTATTTTGGGTAAGTTAGTTTATCTGGTAACAGGCTGTGTCCTTGATGGGATTTCTCATCGGCAATAATGATAAAATTACACACAAATTTTTAAAATTAGGGGGAGATTAAAAAAAAATCGTTTCTTAGTGTTCACTTTCGGTTTAAAAGATAGAGACGACAATACAACAGTAAATTGAACTTCGTATATCTAATAATGTTCCCAGTCTGCATACAAAAAAAAACCGGCCAAGTGCGTGTCGGACTACGCACAATGAAGGGTTCAATTCAAGGGAAGGTAGTTGGGTTTCTCAGTAGCAGCCCGGAGTCTGGATTTGTGCCCGGTTGATGGCAATAGGCTCGCCCCCTATTACATGGGACTTAAACATAACTGGCGAAATGTGGGTGTACCTACTACAGGTACACCTCTGCCCAACCCTTCAGGGAAACAAGGCGTGATGTTATGTTATGTAGTTGGGATGAATTTATCCTAAAAACAAACTTAACGTTGTATGTAGTTGAAAAGATGTTCTCCCATACATCGATATGCTTCACGGTCAATTCTCCAACTGCAAATGTAAGTTTGTATGCACAATATTGAGTGATTTACCATGTAATTTTAAGACCATAGAGTTTTTATAGGTTTTCCTGTAATCTATGAGCAAAGAGCCATACTATGTATTTTTTTTTTAATTTTGTGTCCTGTTATTTTGGAGATTTATCTTCCCTTTAGGACCCCGGATTAATGGTCAATTTTCATCGAATTTCTTAAATATCTTTAAAAACATTTATTTTAAAATTACATAAAAAATAATTTTAGGATCCTCGAAATAAGCCCTTTCATTTGATATGTCCCATGATACTGATAGAAAAACGTTTTTTTAATTTTCTTGTTTGCCCCCAAAAGTGACCCCTATATTCAAAATTCATTTGTTTACGTTACACGTTCGTGTTTGGGTCACAGAAATACATATTATGTGTCCCAAATTTCAACTTACTCGATCCATTAGATTCGAAGCAAATTGGCTGTGACAGACGGGCAGACAGACACGAGTGATCCTATAAGGGTTCCGTTTTTTCCTTTTGAGGTATGGAACCCTAAAATTCAACCAAATATATCCAACATTTTAATCACTACTTAATAATCAGCCTATAATATTCCCACTGCTGCGACGCAGGCCTCTCTGTGAGAGAGAGTGAGCCATAATCCACCACGCGAACCCATCACGCGGGTCCGGTGCGGGTTGGTGGATGTCACATGTCGTCGAATTTTTATTTCTAGAACATGCCCGTTTCCTGACGATGTTTTCCTTCACCGTTTTGAGAGCAGTGGTGATTAAATACACAAAGTAAGGTGCCTGCCTGGGTTCGAACTCACGACCTACAAACTCGTTAGTCGGAGCTGATACCACTGGGTCATCATTACTTAGTAGTCACTACTTAAAACTAGTCAAACATTGTCAAAACTCATATTCGGCTCATCAATACTCTTTAGTTTATTTGAAATATCACTTTTGTTATTTCGATGTTAGAATTTATTTGATATGAATGAAATACACTGATCCCAGCGTGGTTTAACCAGACTCGATAAATCGAATGAACCCCAAGATTTGCACTAGCCCCTGAAGCCTCATGTTGCATGGGACTACAGAGGCCATTGCATATCAAGGAGTAGACCGGGGGGCGCGGTAATGGTAGGGAAGACGTGCCCTTAGGATAAGAAAGTATTTCCGAGCCTACCGGATATGCATCCTTGAGTAGGTAATGGAAAAGTGGAGAGACAGGTGATATTACACCCACAAAAACTGTACAAAAAAAATCATAATAAAAGTAAGAACAAGCGACTCTCGGCTAGGGTCACCATCTGACAGGCATTTGCCGTATTTGACAGGCATTCAACGGTTAAGACAGACGTGTGGCCGGCGCTAAGGTGAGACAGGCATTTTTTTATTACGCGTTATCACGATGAAACTGACTATTTAGGTAGTCCTGAAAGAATATTGCAGAAGCTTATAACTCCATATAAGATTAGACATTTAAATAAACCTTTTTTACAGTCTGTTCAACCGATTTTGACTTCTATTGCGTTGGTAGCATGACAAATGACAGCTGCAGTAAACAGTTGGTATTGTAACCACTTTTTTGCTTTTAATGCCATCCTTATCACTTAAGTTTTCACTTCTGTCGGCAATTTCGGAGTGCCACTGATTTTTTTTTTAATTGGCAGTCATTATTCTGAAAAATCAGACATTTTGAACATCCGAGACAGGCATCTTCTCTTACAAACATGGTAACCCTACTCTCGGTTTCGTTAAGGGTATTTTTACATCCGATATAGGTATAATGCATACCATACCAACCCTAAAAAACAAATAATTTAGCGCTCATTATTTTGTGTTGAAATTCAGAGGTATTTCCCGGAATTTTCCGAGCCATCCGAGCTTTTTCTGATGTAAATAAAATATACCATAAGCATAAATTCCATTTTGTGTTTAAATAATGCGCAAGCAGTGCCTGTTTTTAATATATTTTAAATATTTTATAGGGTCGGGTTGTCTTTTTTTTTTTTTGCAATTTGTTTAATTATTTCAAAAGGGGTTTGTGGCTAAGTAATAACAGCCGTAAGGGTCGATCAGGTTAAGCTACGCTTGCCACGGTTGATCGTGGATGGGTAACCATCTTTACATACCAAGACTTCTCGTTGTTACGGGTCATTAGAAGCCCGAAAGTCTGACAACCAGTTTTACAAAGGTGTATCGTGTTACCCAGTAACTGGGTTGTGGAGGTCAGATAGACAGTCGCTCCATGTAAAATACTATAGTATTCAACTGCATCCGGTTACACTGGAAGCCAACCCCAACATAGTTGGGAAAAGGCTGGGCAGATGATGAATTAATTACGTATTTCAAAAGGTTTGTTATTGATATTTTAATATTTTACTTTAATTTTTTTCTTCTGCAGAATAGAATGCATGAATGCAATGAAGAGATTGTGCGCTTTTATAATTTCTAACGTGACGGTATCTATTATCGTGGACGTTCACGACCACATCATGGCATTACGATAACACAAGGAAATAAAATGTATGGAAATAACCTAACCCCAGCAGTGCGTGAACCTGGTCTCTGAATGATGATGTGCTTAAGACACAGATTTATGACAGTAACCTCAAGTGGTTAGCTTGCGTGTTCTGTACTGAGCTCACACAACGCGATCCCTTGCCGGACTACCGCCATGGGATCTGGAGGCAAAGGTCCTCGCGCACATCTGGGAGTGGCGCGAGGAGGCGAAACGCCGGGGCTTAACTCCGGTGCCGCAAGAAATCGCGGCACAGCGGACAGAGCTCCGGCGGGATCTCATGGCGTCATGGAGGGTGCGATTGTCGCAACCCCGCGCTGGGCATGCCACAATTGCGGCGATAAGACCCCTCTTTGAGGAGTGGCTTGAGAGACGCCACGGCGTCCTCACTTTCCGCCTGACGCAGGTCCTCACCGGACACGGCTGCTTCGGGAGGTTCCTGTTTAGGATAAGGCGGGAGGAAACACCTGGGTGTCACCATTGTGTGGATCGGCCTGAGGACACGGTGGAGCATACGGTGGAGGTCTGCCCGGCTTGGGCGGAGCAACGCCGTGTCCTCGTAGAGGCGATCGGCGGCGGTGATCTCTCGCGTCCGGCCCTGGTTCAGGCCATGGTACGGAGCGAGAGGAAATGGCAGGCCGTCACCTCCTTCTGCGAAGCGGTAATGCTCGCGAAGGAGGAGGCGGAACGCGTGAGGGAGAGGCAAATTTCGCGCCCTCACGCCCCTAACCGCCGCAGGAGGAGACGCCCAGGGTGGGAATCGCGAGCCGATTTCCGGCCACCGTAGGCGCGGGCTTGCGGACGGTGAGCAATGGGTAGCTCGCCGTCCGGTAAGGACCAAGCCCGGGTCGACGGCGCGTTGTTCCACGCGCGCCTCAAAGAGATGTCAGCAGAATTGACGGGGTCCGCTAGGGCCAACGCCTGCCGGGGGTTCGAAGAAAACCGATAGGGACATCGCGGCCCCCGGCAACAGGGCAACCGAAGGAACACGGGTGGGTTTTAGTCAGTCTCTTACTGACTAAAACCCACCCGACACGCCCTCCCGCTCCACCCAGAGCGGGAGAAGTTATTTGATAATATCCCACCCAAAAAAAACAAAAAAAAGCCAGTAATAGAACTCGCCCATCAATGAGCGCTGTCCCAAATTAGACGCATTATTAATTAACAAAAGATATTTTAATAAAACTTTCAATAAAAGATCAATAATTAGATTATCTTTAAAATGGTTAAGGTTTCAGAAAAGTACGCTTGATAGATTTTGCGTCATTCTCAGTTTTTTATCCGAGTTAGACATAATTTTACAAATTAATTTCACTATGTAATATAAATATAATATAATCCAAAATATGCCTATATTAAAATATTAGGAAAATGCTCTAATTTAATAATATATTTTTTCCAAATCATTAACACTACTGGTTTTGACGTGATCTTCAGTATAAAATCATTAAAAGTCAGTTATCATCACCTTAAGTCTCATCCACTATCATCAATCTATACCAGACCAATGCACAGAAAGACCCTTTCACATAGACCATGATAATACCTATCTACCCACAGTAGCAGGTATGTTAAGTACCTACTTCCCGGTTACATAACTTACAAGTTACAACTTATTAAACACGCTTACATATTTCCAATTAAATTAAGTAATCTTTTTGTAACGTGCAGCAACCGTGTCGATTCTTGCATACCGATTGATCTTTTGTCTCATTACAGTAGCTAAGGCTGTGTTCGCACTTCGCGACATTTTGTCGCACTTTGTCGTCGAAATTTTGGCTTTTTGAATATGTGTGTTTTGACAGAAGATTTTATACTGATAAGGATAGAATGATGTGGCATAAGATAATATGATAATCATACGGCCACAGAGTAGATAACTAACTACATTTGCCACTCTCTGAGCGGTCAGAAGAAATTGCCACAGTCTTCATGCTTGGCAGTTATTTGTTGGTTATCAGTTTTACTAAAATACAGTTATCACATTAACTTTGTAACTATATTTCGTTTTTTATGATCCGATATTTTTTTATGATATTATGATGGAAGGGTTATTTTAATTTTTTGGAATTTCTTGGAGCAATCTTTAATTTTTAAACAAGACAATACTCACATAACTAGCTGCGCCCCGCGGTTTCACTCGCATAAGTCTCGACTCCGTAAGAATATCTGGATAAAAAGTATTCTATATCCTAACCCAGGTCATGATCTCCCCATGTACCAAATTTCATGTAAATCTGATCAGCCGTTTTAGCGTGAAAGCGTAACAAACAAACATACAAAAAATAAAATAATTTCTCTTTATAATATTAGATTAGATATAAATTTAAAAAGGAGGGGAAAGAATCATAGGGCATCGAAAAATTCGGCCGCATCGCTGTCAACAGAAAAAATCTGGCAGTATTGCCACGTTTTATGGAAATCCTAATTCTTTGGCCAAAATATTAATACCAATCTGTCGCTTTTATGAATATTTTTATGTTATGATAGATGGAAGGGTTGTTTCAATTTTAGTAGGTAACCTCTTTGACTTAGCCCTTTCAATGGAAATATGGATCTATCATAAGTGGTAGTACTTATTATTCTACAAATAAGTAACTTCTTCTTTTCCAACTTGTTCTTTTTTTAAGTGAAAACTTCTTTAGGCGTGTTGAGCATTTTTGAGATGGGAAAAAACAATTGAACTCGCGACACCGTTGCTCTTTATTTATATTACGTTACGGATCAATGTTCTATGCAAGTATTTTTACTTTAAAGGTATTGGGAGTTTTTTGTTTTGTAAACGCGATTGTGCTCTTTATTTAGATAAGTTTACGGACCAATGTTCTATACAAGTATTTTTCTTCCACCAAGGCGATCTTGTTCAAGTTTTCACTTCTCTCGGCACTCTCGGAGTGCCACTGTTTTTACTTTGTGTTCTTTCTTTGTGTCATGTACCGCAAATAAACGTATTTTCTTTCTTTCTTTCTTTCTTTCTTTTCTTTACTAGGTCCTTTATTATTAACGAAACTGATTCATGTTATTGCTAAGTAGGTATCTTGAAACGTACGTTTACGAACATGATTGTTTCAAAACATTTACATACATCGTAACTTCTGAGATATTAATTTCGAAGAAAACTTTGAATAGGCTGAATAATAATCTCGCGTTTATTCTGTTCAAAGCTTCTTGTTAATTTAAAGCAATTTACTAGAACACTAATTAATTGCTTCATGGAATATTGAATACCCGTCTCTGGTTATTATTTCAATAAATTAAGTGTGGGTAGGTAATAATATTAAGACGAATAAATTAGAATTTTACGCTTTACTAACTATTGCGTAGCTGTAGATATTATATCTATTTTATTTATTAATTAGACTAGGCTGTCTCTTTATTAAATAGCATTATTTTAAGACAGTTGAAAGGTTAAGAGCGTTCATTCTAAAGCTCATCACACACATTGAAGATAATACATTTAAAAAAAAATCTTAAACTTAAAAATACTTTTAGTTAAAATATATATTATCTTCACTGTGTGTGGTGGTCCATTTAAATGTACTGTGAGCGATATGTCAAAGATATATTTTATTATATATTTTATATTATCTTCAAAGTGTGGGACGACCTTAAAAGTTGGCAACGTCGCAAATGGATGTCAAATATTTCGCTGTGTTAATTAATTTGGCAACATTACTGTGTGGAAATATTAATATGGCTAACTAGTGAACTAGAATATTAATAATGAGTTCTTGGAATAAATTAATCCCAACTACGGAATCCTTCATTGTGATTTTTTTTATTTCACTTTTCTTCCATCTCACACAATCCATAAATTACAAATGTCTAAATTACGAATCTCACGATCTATCGCTATCAAGAAAAATAATCTCACATTTGTAAAGAAATAACAAAAAAACAAAGCACGTACTTTTGTAACTATGTGTAACCATCATTTTAATAATTCAATTCATCTTAATATTTAGCAAGAGACAGAACGCTTAAATTTAATTTTTTTCCTTGTAAAATGTCTCGTTTTTTAACTTTACA
Source organism: Agrochola litura (assembly GCA_949152395.1). Taxonomy (NCBI): domain Eukaryota; kingdom Metazoa; phylum Arthropoda; class Insecta; order Lepidoptera; family Noctuidae; genus Agrochola; species Agrochola litura. The sequence continues at coordinate 6,684,899 of OX424490.1, forward strand.
ATGCTTTTTATTATGTTTATAATTTGAAATAGTTTACTGAAACAAAGAATACTATTAAGATTAGGTAGGTAACCTTTTCTTAAATTAAACTATATCTATCTGTAGTTATACTATGACTCACCCCACTTGACACTTTAATAATTATTTTTCCGGAAATAAAAAGACAAGTCTTGTACTTATTCTTTTTTTTCTGTTTAGAAGCTCTGTTTTCTTACGATAATAGGTATTTAGAGAAAAACAAAACATAGCTACTCCTTTTTGGATTCATAGGTGATGATACCCAGTTATCTCCGTACGCAAAATACGCTCTTTGACGTAGAGTTGCAGACACTAGCCCGTCTTTCTAATACTACCTAGTTATCTTTCGAAAAGCAACAATAAAAACAATTTTATTTCTTGTATTTCCAATAGTTTTCGTCGCACGAGTCAAACGGCTTAAGCCGTAGTATAAATATTAGTCAGTCAGGGTGCGCCAGAAATACTTAACTTATCACCAATTCACCACTCGTGAAGGCTCTTTAACACGCCCCATAAACTAATCTTGCTTGTTTAAATTCTTGAGGAACTATTTATTGAAGAGTAGGTAAACAAAGTGTTCTACGTCGTGTTATCTCATTGTTTAAGTGTCGCCCGTCTGTACTCAGCCTACTGATATAAAACAATTGATAGTGATTATTTTAGAACACCTCCGTCAGTGTTCTTTCTACTAGCGTGTAAAGGTGTTCAGTGTAGTAAATTTTTTATATATAATTAGAAAAAAAAAACATAAGAAAACAAGTTTTGATACTTGATTTCAGTGTGTGTTGGTTTTTGGTCGTATTCTCCATTATTCTCCAAAAGTATTTTGGTTAAAAAAATTAAACATAAAATTACAGTGAAAGTATTTACATAGTCGTGTTAAAATAAACAGTGTGTGTTACGTAAAAAGAGCGCAAAGTTTTGTTCTTTATTTCTTTATTTATGCATAGTGCCACATAATTATGTAAATCGGTATTTATACAATGTTTATGTACCGAAACGGCTCACTGCAAAACAAATGTGTGTATTATGTACTCATAGTAAACAATGTGACGGGACATTAACTATAAAAATAATTTCTTCTTTTCCACGAAGAAATAAAATTATACTAAGAAACAAACAAACAGATAGTATCTGCTATTATTATCATCATCATATCAGTCAAAAGACGTCCACTGCTGGACATAGGCCTCCCCCAAACGTCGCCACATCGACCGGTCCTGTGCTTCTTGCCATCCAACGGATTTCCACTTTGTCACAATTCTTCGGGCTTTGTAGATGTCTAGTACAATCAATACATGGGCAAAACCAGTGGCGTCCCACCACTGGGCAAAGGTCTTACGGTCTCTAAAGGTTGAATACCTAACAAAAAAAAGTTGTAAAGTATTTACAGTCGGTGTAAGAGACGTTATAACCATAAGGTTACCAGATATCCAGAAAACTAATGTAAAATTCTTCTCCAGCCTAGTCCGGTCTACTTAAAATGGTCATGCACTCATTAACAAGCTCACGGCTCGTTCCCTCGCCCATAATAATGGAGAATACCTATCTGATTTTACGCAAAGTGACTACAGTAGGCAATTGCAATTAACTACTTATTTTATATCTAAATGGAAAAGTTAGCGCACTTTTTCTTTTATTAAGTATCAAGATTTCTATAGGAGAAATAATAATAAACAATGAGCTTTTTAATAAGATTTATTTCAGTACAAATAGTTTGGTTTTTTAAATCGATAAAGCAGGTTGTTTTATTGATAGTAAGTTAATTATTTGATGACAATTTTTTATGTGTAGCATGTGTTATAACTATTGTAGATTAATGACAATCATTTTTAACCGACTTCCAAAAAGGAGTAGGTTATATGTTCAAAAACGAAAACACAAAACCCAAGACACCGACTTCCGAAATTAAAGTTATTTTTCACTTTGTAGTGTTTTCTTTTGGAAGTCGGTTGTTTTTTTTTTTGTAAAAAGTTTTTTTACTTTTACTTTCACTGTATTGATCACAAATGTCACAGGCCTCTTCTCATACAGAGAAGGCACGAGCATTGATCACCACGCTTACTCAAGACCGGTTGGTGATTTCAAACTTCTAACTATAAAAGTTCAGGTTTCCTCACGATGGGGTTCGCTAGGGCCAATGCCTGCCAGGGTCGCGGAAAATTCCTGCTCCGCCCAGAGCGGGAGAAGTTACTTGATAATTTCCCACCCAAAAAAAAAAGGTTTCTTCACGATGTTTTTCTTCTCCGATGTCAGTAATGTCCAAGATAAACTCAAAAAGTGATTGATTGAAAAAGTGAATGATTTGAAAAATTCACATTGGTACTTACCTGGATTTGAATCCACAACCTACTGGGTCAAAATAAACATTAAAAATCAATCTGCCTAGCCTTTTCCCAACTATGTTGGGGTCGGCTTCCAGTCTAACCGAAAGCACCTGAATACCAGTATTTTACATGGAGCGACTGCCTATCTGCCCTCCACAACCCAGTAACTGGGTAATACGATACCCCTGGGTAAGACTGGATGTCAGACTTTCGGGCTTCTGACTACCCGTAACGACTGTCAAAGAGCCACGAATGACAACCGGGCCCAACAGCTTAACGTGCTTTCCGAGGCACGGAGGAGTCTCGGTATGTAAACATAGTCACCCATCCACGGACCAACCCCGGCAAGCGTAGCTTAACCTGATGAATCGAACCGTGCGGCTGTTATTACTTAGCCACGAGCTCCTCGTCAAAATAAACATTAATTAAAATATTACAATATTATCAAACAAATACTAATGACATACATTTTTCTGATAAACTGTGTTGGGAAAATGCACTAGGTACTTAATTAAATTAGTATCAAGGTTAAAATAACAATTATTGCTAAATTGATTAGGTTATTTTGATTAGACTTTGATTCCATTTATTTATAGATCTATGTTATCATATTTATATATACATAAACTTTTTTAGCTTCCCGTATTTCTATATGTAAGTAGTTTAAATTACCTAGTTTTGTAAATTTTATAGTTGTGAAAATTATGATCCAATTTGGGTTCTTCTCTGAACAAGAAGAGGCTTTTGCCTAATATGTAGCGAGATGTTCAAAAGATGACATGCCTGAAGGCTTAGGTACTTAAAGACCTAAAACTTCAGCCATTTTCAGGGTCAATTAAAAATGTGATCTTAAAGGCAAGTTCTCTAAGCCATTATCTAATCCTTTGTTATTGTTTGAGTAAATGAAAACAGCAACTTTTAATTTTTTCTTGGTTGTTTCTGGAGTCTGTGGTACAATGATTTTTCATTAATACAGGCACCAACGATACTTACACTTTTTTCTGTAATATAATTTTGTTACTTGAAAATTTGTTTTTGTGAACTATGTGTTTTTTCTGAAATAAAAACTTTACATATTAAAAATAAATACATATAAGTGAAAAGCTTATAGTAAATTAATATTTGGATGACCGATTTTTTTGGTAGTTTTTTAAAAATGAAACCTAGCTAGATCCATTTATCGCCCCCGAAACCCCCTGCATACTAAATTTCATGAAAATCGTTGGAGCCGTTTCCGAGATTCAGATTACATATATTATATTTATACAAGAATTGCTTGTTTAAAGGTATGTAAAGATAAATCTATAAAGTAGTCCAAATGATTTAGTTGTCATGTGAAATCAAACCCTGAGACTGAAAAGCATGTGATTTCCAATAACTACATATTACATAAAAATACAGTTGACAATCATTCATCTTTCGACATTATCTCATGATTTTATCGCTTCTGAATGAACTGAAACACCATGGTTCTTACTCCATTGATATAAGGTTCAAATTAACTCCCATAAAGTATTTATCTCATGATTGCTTGCCATACGGCCTTCAAGTTGAATGTACAAGGTAACAGATGCTATTTTGTAAAATCCTCATGAATAAGGTTTTTAAGACAACCTTATCTTTAGAAATAAATGTAGGTAAATATACCTATATACTAGGGATGTAATGATACATAATTTTCCCGACACGATACCGATACCAATTATTATAGGAAATAATCGGCGATACCGATACCGATAAATAAAAAAGTAAATTAAAAAAAAACTGGTAAATTATAAATTAAATAAATAATGAATTACGTACCTGAGGCGTTTGTATGTCTTTATTATGGGCGGGAAACCATTTTGTATTTCAGGTACAACTGTGAAACCCCTGTTTATTTACCTACTAAATCAAATGACTCCATATCTATACATATTTGTTCAGCTATTGTTTGCGTGACCTCGCTTTTTCTCTAGGAACATCAGTGTCTTGTCACACATGGCACTTTTTTCCAGAATGTGCTCTAAAGTTGCGTGTTTTTTAGGTGGCGGACCACTGTCGGTCTTTGAGGTAGATCGTTTTCCAACTCCTTTTCATGATAGTGCGATAACGCGAACTGTTTGATATAAAAAAAAAGAAAGAAAAATTGTTTACTCTGCACAAGAAAACGCTCATTCCCAAAAAAAAGACGACATAAAATACACACAACAAACAACAAAGTAGCCAAAAACCTCGTATTCACGCAGTAGAAGTTTGACAATTTTATCTATTGCTTGATGTCAGGGCCAGGGACCAAAGACAATAGGCCTGTGTCCAATTTTTTTTTGTCCGTCTTGTAGATTATACACGTATAAAAATATTGAACACGTATTTTTTTTTGGTGTAATCAAAAGATTACGGCTATATATTGAATTAAAATGTGGCAGGACGTCACGCCTTGCTAGATTTAATACTGCGTTGTGACGTAGCGAGCCCCCACTTCCCAATTTTTATGCGTGTTTTTAAAGTTATTTTTGATTAATATGATAAAGCAAAAAATACGTACCTATCTAATGTTTTTTATTATCTGAAAGACGGACTAAATAGAATTTCTTTTTTTTTACCTAGGCAACTACCGTATTTACAATTTACATTGCGTAATCTGTGTTACTACTCTGGCAGATGACAACAAATAAACAATCAAATTAAACATAATGCCGATTGCAGAGTGTAAAAATAACTACTTTTGTTACAAACAAACAACAATAATCAAGAACAATTAAGCCGTGCGTCGCATCAGCTAAAATGCTGTGATTTCGGGCGAACCTATTGTCAACAAGGCTTATTTAATATCGGTTGTATATTATCGGCGATCCCGATATATCGGTATCGGAATCGTTACATCCCTATACTTTTTGAAAATTGGCTTCAATTGCCACAAGAATATGTTTTCAAACGTCAAAATACCTATCATATTTTGGTTAGCTGCCCATGTTGGAAACACTTGAATACCCTATTCTCCATTAATCGAAATAGTTATTTCTAAAAAATGATTTATGTCAACCTGCGATGCGTATTGGTCTCGCTACAAGGTACTTGGATGTTCAAGACAAGAATACTCTATGCCAGAGATGGCAAACCTCTAAACACATACGTGCCATTTTTTCCAAGTAAATATTGAATGCGGCCATGACGTGCCAACAAACAATCTTGTCTCAGTGACTACTGGAAAACACTATATTATTCACAATAATACCCTTTATTTGCAACTATACACTTTCATTTTAATACCTTTATTAATATACAATAATGTTAACATTAACAGTTTAATATTTATTTAAACGAAAGAACTAATTAGTGCGACTTCTGTTTCAAACTAGATGACTATACTCCATAGCTTTAGGTAGTTAAAAAAAGGTTAAAAAATCGTAAAAAGGGTTTTTACAGATGACACTTGCATGTTTAAAAATACGATAAAATCAAATTAAATTTATTTGAGGTTTTTACAACAGTTTCCTCTTTTATTAATGTATGCTAAACTTTATCATTTATTCTTAAACTACTCTTAGTAGATGTAACTGCATGAGCACATTTTTTTAAATTAGATTTTTATTAATAATATAATGTTTTGTAATCTGTCAATTGTAAAGAGCCCAAACTCTAAACGTCAACGAATTATAACGTTGCTAAATTGAAGAGTACAACTGTCACGTAGCATGACAACTGAAGTGACAGGTATTACGTTTAGTCGGTTACCTATTTGACAGCTGCTTCGTCACGAGGTTTTTTTTGTTAACACCTTTATTTAACTACCTATATCTATGTAGTATAGGTAAGTAGGTACATGAATTCCTGAAATGATGCCGTGCCCAAAATATTTTGTTACGTGCCACCAATGGCACGGGTGCCATTGTTTCGCCATCCCTGCTCTATGCCCTTGCCATGAAATTGCACCTAACGGACAGACAAATAGAATCACTTTTGAAACCACATAACTTCGATTCTGATTTATTCTCCCATTTTATAGATAACCCATGGACTTTTTCGCGGTAGGAAAGTAGTACGCAAAATACGCGCGGATTTGCTTACCTCAGACCAAATAATGAACCAAGACAAAGCGCTGTCAACAATGACGTGAAGCCGGTTTCGTAAACATGTGTGCACTTAGTGAGGTGTAGTTTGTTGTAAATATGGGCGTGTGAGGGTGTATGCAGCGAGCGGAGGTGTAGTTTTGGCATGCTTCACTGTATTGTTCGCAGCGCTATGTCTTGGATTTTATTTGCCAGCCACACACACGACACGGACACGGTTGGGCAGTATTTTATGTTAGGGATCCTCTCGGGAAACCCGTGGGAAATCCTCCTCATCATCTCTAGGTTGAGAAGGTAACGAAGGAGTTAGGAGTTGGGACTCCTACCGACTTAAGCCTTACAGCAGGCCAGCTTAGATATTACAAGGAAGACAACATGCAATAAACGCAGTATCAAGTCGACTAACAATAAATCCTTACATATTATAAAACAAAGTCCCCCGCCGCGTCTGTCTGTCTGTCTGAACGCGATAAACTCAAAAACTACCGAACGGATTTTCAAATGGTTTTCACCGATGGACGGATTCTTGCGGAAGGTTTTTGTGTATAATTCATTAAGGTTTTGTGTTAATTGGCTGAAATATGACGATTATTGTCGAAGATGTCGGAAAAAATTATGCCGACTGGGAGCTTTACTGGCGTGCGCCGCGGAAATCGTAAATGTTAAAAAACTCCGCGATGACATAATGTCTAACTTCTAAGGATGACCCACAGTAACCATTATTATCTTTCAGAAATTGATGAAAACCTTGTTATTTCCGAAGCTTTTTTGACCGGTACGATATTAATACTTATCCAATAAAATATGTTATATAGGGAATTTAATTTAGATTAAAATATGTCTTGACATCATATCATTTAAATGAATAGTTTAAAAGATATCACAGTTTCAAAATTACGCGTAACTACATAATTTTGGTTGACGACAACGCGGGCGCAGCGGTCAATGACATTTCCTCGACTATCGATAGGTAGGTAATCCCGGTAGTACGTTCCCGTGGGTTATTTTTCGACATCCACGCAGGCGAAGCCGCGGGCAAAAGCTAGTTCAATATAAAATACATACATAACATAATAACATCACACCTTGTTTCCCCGAAGGGTTAGACAGAGGTGTACTTAAAGTACACCCACATTTCGCCAGTTATGTTTAAGTCCCACGTAATAGGAGACGAGCCTATTGCCATCAACCGGGCACAAATTCAGAATCCAGGCTGCTAATGAGAAATTCCAGATAGAATTGCTCAACAATACAATAGTTGTAAATTATAATAAAATTATTTCACCGTTCGAATCTGTCGGAACAATAGATAATAATATATAGATAAGACTGTGTAGATAATGTTGCATTACACCCACAAAGCCCACAATCCACAATGTTTGAGAGTTTCTCAGTATTCTGTGTATATGTTACGGCTAAAACCCGAAGTGCGGCTACACCTAGTTTTAGCCGGCTAGAACTAGGTGCGGCCGGTAGCAGTTGGTTAAACTTGCCTAAATGGATCCTGGCACTCGCCGGCCGCTGCCGCGGCACCGCTCGCTTCGCTCGCTCGGCTCGTGCGGTGTGTTATGTGGTCACAGTTCTAACCTAACCTAACCTACCTTTCAGCCATTTTCCTTTGCTACAACTAACTTTAACCAACTGCTACCGGCCGCACCTAGTTCTAGCCGGCTAAAACTAGGTGTAGCCGCACTTCGGGTTTTAGCCGTAACATATATGTGAAGTAGAATTGTGAAGTAGAATTTTGGATCAAGGGCGGTGTGAGGTGTCATATTCGGTAATTTGTATGCTAATTCTAATGTGGGATGTGGGTCAGAGATTTGGGTGTGAACTTCATTTTGTAGAACCTTTGTTTTCCGCAGTTAAGTTGAAAATAATCCCCGTTGCTTCGGTCTCGGGTTATGTTCAGTTTTTCGAAACGAAAATTTCGAACCAAATGAACGAATGAAAAGAAATGTTAAACAAATATTTTATTTCACTTAAACCTAGATGGTCACTTATGAAACGTCAGAAACTAGGTGCACGGTTCCAATTGGTCGTGTCCTATGGAGAAGAGCCGGCAAGAAACTCCACGGTTACTCTTTTAAAAATAATTGGCTTTTACAACATTTTCAGATAACAGTGTTAATAGGTATGGGAGGACAGTGCACACACGCTCACACCACACATTTACATCCATTTATTTACAAGCAAACTACACCTCACTAAGTACGCACAAATGTTTACGAATCCGGCCTCACGTCATTATTGACAGCGCGTTTTTTATTTGATCTGAGACTTACACGTAAATAAAATTACTGCTGAAATAACTAAAACTGTAGCAAAATAAGTAGGTACCCACTGTCAATATAAGTTTCGGATTCATAATTTTCAGTTCTACAAAATAAAATTTATTCAAACTTCTCAAAATATCTTGTTTTGATAAGTAGGTATAGATAGTGCAATCCACGAAGACGCGCCCCACTCCGCTCCGCGCCGTATTAAAGTTCAGCTTACAGTACAGTAATCGCGGAGTGGGGCGCGTCTTCGTGGATTGCACTATATATCGTCGACCGTAGGTTCAATTGAGGTAAGGGACAAAATACGATTTTTCAGGAGAGGCCGACGAAGTTTTTTTTTTGGACTAAATCGCCCATAACTTTTTCCTTATTAACCTTTTTCGGGTCTGTTTTTATTACGTTAGAATTATTTCATATTCACCATTCGATAGAGCGAAAAATTCTGAACAAAACTGTATACTCAACTCATTTTGGGTATTTTGTCCCTTACCTCAATTGAACCTACGGTCGACGATATACCTACGGATCATGGTATGTGATGCCAAAATAAAGCTAGGTTCCGATCTTACCTACTTGTTACTTAAATATTTATATAATAAATCACTCGCAATGAAAGTATAACATCCTTATTTTATGTCAATTAATGTTCACAATCTTGAACAATAGTCTATGTTTTATTACCTACGTATTAGCTGCACCCCGCGGTTTCATCCGCATAGAGATGATTTCCACCAAACGGCTCGCATCGCATCGGATCGGAAAGGATACGAACGGAGGCGGTGACAGCCGATCGTGTCCGGCAGGATGTCGACGCATACGATCGGCTCCGTACCGTCGCTTGCGAACGTATCCGTTTCTGCGCCTAGTCAAATAGTTTCATTCCTACCGTGTTGACATGTTCTAATTTTTGAAAATGGTTAAAGTTGACGATTGCATTAGAAGAAGAAGAAAATAATCGTAAAACACAGAAGAGCAAAAGAAAAATTTGGATTGAAAGGATCCGATCGGATACGACGACAGGCGAACGATGCCGATCGCGCGTCGCAGAATAACTTCGGCTACGATCGCGTGTCGCGGAAGACGCCCACGGTCAAGCTGCTTTGCGCGGCTTCGTAATATAGACTTTAAATACTGTGTACACGATTAATTATCGTTTAAACATTCTAAAATCCGTTCTGGGCCATTGCGATGCGAGCCGTTTGGTGGAAATGATCCTTTAAGTCTCGATCCCGTGGGAATATCGGGATTAAAAGTATCCTATGTCCTAATCCAGGTCATGGTCTACCCATGTGCCAAATTTTATCCAAAGTTGTTCAGCTGTTTTAGCGTGAAAGCGTAACAAACAAACAAACAAACTCATTTTCACATTTATAATCCTATTAGAAGATTATATTTTGATTGCGTCCGCGTTACGCAATTAAGGTGCAGGATATTAATAATCCAAAATGAATGCAATCATACGAGTAAACACACGGTTAATGAATAAATTTATATCTTATCTTATCTGACAGGTGCCCAACTAGGTTTTGTCGGCGAGATAATGCACAAACATCACTATCACATACTACATCAAACTTGTAAATCGCATGGAAGAACGTATCTTGTGAAAACTGTCGGATACTACCTTTTGGTTGGTGTTTATCTACTCTTTGTATGCGTTATAAAGAGAGAAGAGCTTAAGTGCCTGTTGCAGTATGATATATTTTGCAGCGATGATGAGTGTGTGTCGAAATAAATTATGTGCATGCAAACGTCAATGTGAAATATGGGAATAAATATATTATATTGCTCACTGATCTTTGGTGATGTCATCCAAAAAGGTTCCATAAGTAGCTTTGACCAAATGTTGATATTGAATGTGGACCATGTGGACGAAGTAGAAGCAGCAAGAAAGTACATAAGGTTTGAAAGGACGTTCTGTAAAGCCTGTTTACTCCTATGGGAAAAAAGCATATATAAGTAGGTACTGTAGACACTTTATTTATCTACTGTACCGGAACGGTTACTTGAAATAAAACTGATATTTAGGTATATTGGTAGAAATAATTATTTAAAAAAAAAAACGTGTGGCACTCGGGGACTGCCGCGGTAAAGCTATTGCATAGCATTTGTAACCTCCATACTTCCTATTTGTCAACGCTACACTTGGGATTATGACGGATGATGACATTAAACAAAAATTATTTTTATGTTTTATTATTATTAAATACTAATTTTATATTTATTTTTTATTATTTGTTAAAAAAAAGTAATAAGAGAAAAAAAAAGAAAAAAGTGAGTGAGTGTTAGTAAAAAGTCCGAGTCTACATCTCTAGTTTCGATGGTCAGTCGAGCCGGCCATGGAATATGGTGCACGGTTAGCCAATTTTGTAATATGGCAGGAAGACGACATGGCGCCGTCCGGTTAAGGCTTCGGCCTAATGGAAGGTCCTTGTGACTAGTTGAAGAGTTTCCTGTAAGACGGTACAGTAGACAAACAAAGTGTCTACAATACTCATCTTATATATATGTAGGTAGGCATTTTATACTATATGTATCCCAATCCTAAGAATTACAATTAACTTTCAAATAGTTGCTAGTCGACAAATATTCACATAAAGGCTACAAATTCGCCCCCTATAATATGGGACTTAAACTTAACTGGTGAAGTGTGGGTGTAGACTATAGATAGGTAGGTACACCTCTGCTTAACCCTTCGCGGAAATTGGCGTGATGTTATGGATGTAGGTTACGAATTTTCATTAAACTCGAACCTGTACCTACATGTCTCGGTAGAAAAACAAAAGACCAACACGCAAAGGAGATGGAAAATGTTGGGCCCAAGTGTGTATTAAGTTGAGATATGATCAAAAAATTTGTCATATTTTTTTACCCTTGAATATCAAAAATCAGCTCAATTCTTTGTCTGGAAGCGGAGAAATATGATAAAGATAGTTTTCGTGAGATCATCGATTATTAGTAATCGATTACACAACTACAAAAAGAAAACCTACCCACTAGGAAGTGTAGCGGTTACACCGCCACATACAAAACTACGCATCAAAGACATGACGTCACACAAATCCTGCATCGCGCAGTTAGAGTTTACCGAGCGATCGACATACATACAAGATTTCAACTTCCAACCGTTGGGCAGTTGCCCACCAGACACAACAACCGTCTGGTCGGAGGATCCTCCCTTTTCTATGGTGGATGAGTGAACTTTACACCCTGTTCCTCATACCACCAAATTGGTGACCCCGAGTATGAACGTCAACGCAGCCTTCGTGCAATTACTTCGGCGTGACGTCTTCATCACTCCCGCAAGCTTTCGTGAGGCGAGTCACACAGCCAGTCAGCACCCACGGCGTCAACGGGTATCCTGACCACCAGCATGCAGCGAACGCGCATTCCTGGTCATCACCCTCAGCCTCATCACCCCGACTCACTGGGGAATCAACGCAATCAGCCTCATCACCCCGACTCACTGGGGAATCAACGCAATTACCCCGACTCACTGGGGAATCACAGCAATCACCTCAATCACCCCGACTCACTGGGGAATCACCACAATCACCACAATCGCCGCAATCACCACAGAAAGTTCCGACTCACCGCGAACTATGCGGCACCCGGTTCCGACTCACTGGAACCACAGCTGGCACTGTGTGAAGCATCGCAAGATTCAGCCCACTATCGACCTCTGGTCTCCGGAGGGGAGTGATGTAGCGGTTACACCGCCACATACAAAACTACGCATCAAAGACATGACGTCACACAAATCCTGCATCGCGCAGTTAGAGTTTACCGAGCGATCGACATACATACAAGATTTCAACTTCCAACCGTTGGGCAGTTGCCCACCAGACACAACAACCGTCTGGTCGGAGGATCCTCCCTTTTCTATGGTGGATGAGTGAACTTTACACCCTGTTCCTCATACCACCAAAGTAGCACTAGGTAATATAGTTAACTTAAAGTAATTAAATGCTCTATATATACTTTTATACAATATAGTGTATTTAATTTAAATAAAACATCATTAATTACTGAAAAACCAAAATAATGATTATCAATTTCATATCGATTAAAATCAGTTTTATTTTTTTGTCTATGTCACTGGCAGTACATTCTATTCTGCACTGGCAGACTGACATTGACAATTTGACACTAGACATTAGTGGTGGGTCATTCTCGAATTTTTGGCGACCGAAACCGTTTTCCCGACGACGAAAACGGTTAAAGGACGAAACTTATCCAACATGGAATAGAATTGCCTTTTCGTCGAGCGCATTTTCTTAAAACTATCAACGATTTGAAATTTATGAAATGGTTTTTTCGCATTACGAACGACAGAATTGACAACTGGTAATACATTACTGACTGTATTTCATTTCAAAGAGTTCACTTTTTATTGGAAGGACTGTTTTACGAGTGTGATAGATAGTTGAATCATTGTACCCGACTGTATGTAAAAATCGGACCAAGTAATTCGAAGACTGGTTTGTGCAATGAAGACTGTTTGAAGTTGAACTCAGGACATAAAACGGTTTCATCATCACAAAACGCCCATCCGAACTAGACAGCTGTCACTTATTTCGTGTTTTCGAATGTGTTTTGAGTGCTTTCCTAATTATTTTTCATTTTCAACGATCAATGCTTTGATTTTTACGGATTCTGACCCTGCCTACCTTGTATGACCCTTGCTTTCACACTGGACACCGAAGATCGCTCACGCAATTGACTTGGAATCGTTATAATGGATTTTTGTGGATTGGATTATTAATGAAACTATGGATCGCTATGTGAATTGTGGTATAGCAACTAGTCACTGCAATACACTAATGTATGTATGAATCTATAAATTCACACAATTTACATCTCGTTACTATTCAGGCCCAAGAGTGTATGTAATCATTTCAGTCTCCTTTTCTTTATTTACATTACTGGCAATATCAATTAAAATCAACTCTAAAAACACTCAATCAATCTGCCTAGCCTTTTCCCAACTATGTTGGAATCGGCTTCCAATCTAACCGGATGCAGCTGAATACCGTATTTTACTTGAAGCGACTACCTATCTGACCTCCACAACCCAGTAACTGCGTAATACGATACCCCTTGGTAAGACTGGTTGTCAGACTTTCGGGCTTCTGACGACCCGTAACGACTGTCAAAGATCCACGAATGACAGCCGGGACCAACTGCTTAACGTGCTTTTCGAGGCACGGAAGAGTCTCGGTATGTTAAGATGGTCACCCATTCACAGACCAACCTCGGCAAACGTAGCTTCATCATCATTATCATCATCATCTATCATATGCACTAACTAGGAATAAGCTTCATAAATTTAAATTGCAACTTTGCTTATAGATATTAATTTATTTTTTTAATTTTCTGAAGATTAATAAATTTAAGCTAAATACAGAAAAATGTACTTACATTATATAGTTACCCGTAAATGTGTTACAATGTTGTGAAAGAGCGGAGCCTTCTAATATAGGCATTGTTTGCCCAAAAGGAGGCTCCAAACACGTTAAAATGTAATGTAATTTTCTATTTGGCACAATAAACTACTTTGCATTTGTATTTGTATCAGCCTATAAATGTTCCCACTGCTGGGACAAGCCTCCTCTTTGTGAGAGGGAGTGGGCCGTAATCCACCACGCGGGCCCAGTGCGGGTTGGTAGATGTCACATGTCTACGAATTTTTGGTTCTAGGACATGCCGGTTTCCTCACGATGTTTTCCTTCACCGTTTTGAGAGCAGTAGTGGCGAACGTAGCTTAACCTGATGGATTAAACCGTGCAGCTGTTACAAAAATACTACTTTTTAAAATTACGTTGTATACGCGAAGCATTCTTTAGATTATCCTATCTCATTAACGCATACACTGTAGGTACTTGTTCCGTGTTTATTTACTGATTAAAAATACACCATTATCGCTGATTCATTTATATGCTTTGTTTTATCGTTATATACTAAGTAGTCCCACGGTGTTGCTTTTACGTTTTATTTTAATTAAATTAATTCAAATTATATTTATGTGATGGCCCAGTGGTTAAGACTTCGCCTCTTATGCACAAGAACGTGGGTTCAAATCCGAGCAAGTACCGATGTTAATTCATAAATGAGTACTTTCTAATTTTGGTGGAGCTCGTGGCTGTATAATAGCCGCATGGATTGATCCATTAGGTTAAGCTATGCTTGCCGGGGTTGCTCCGTGGATGGATGACCATCTTTACATACCGAGACTCCTCCGTGCCTCGGAAAGCACGTTAAGCCATTGGTCCCGGCTGCCATTCGTGGATCTTTGACAGTCGTAACGGGTCGTCAGAGGCTCGAAAGTCTGACAACCAGTCTTACCAAGGGGTATCATATTACGCAGTTACTGAGTTGTGGAGGTCAGATAAACAGTCGCTACATGTAAAATACTGGTATTCAGCTGCATCCGCTTAGACTGGAAGCCGACCCCAACAGAGGTAGGAAAAGGCTAGACAGATTGAAGTACTTTCTAATTTTACCTTTCTTGGACCCTTCTCTGTATAAGAACTGGCCTTTGCCCAGCAATGGTACAATTATAGGCTTGTATTATTATAATTCATTTTTATAGACCAAGACGAAAAATAATGTTCGTTAAACCTACCAAAATTAGAGTACATTATATCCTATTTTCACCCAGTAGTGCCTATATGATTTACATTTTAATTTGTAAATATAAAGGTTTTCCCACAAAACATATAAATATTTTTCAGTAGATAAGTACCTAACCATCAAAGTTAAAATAGCATAAATTATAACTTGGTTTTATGTAAGCTTCTGAAACTTTGAAAGAGCATAGAGCATTTATCCCTTTTTCAAATCCGGTCGAGCAGTTTCATAGTTAGCCATTTACAAACAAACCCACACACAAATTTTCTAACACCAGCTTAGATGACAAAGTACTAGACATACATTCATAGCCAAGATAAGATAATATGATATTTACAGAGATGGCCAATAAAAAATGAATCGTTGATAGTAGGTAATGGTCACCGACGCGTTTCGTTTGATACGGACCGTAATTTCGTCTGTGATATTGCCAGTGATAAAAATGCAAATAGTGATAAAACAGATTATTAGTAAGTAGATAACAAGTATTGTGTTTATAAAATTAATTTTGTTATATTATCGGAACCCGTGGTGTGTGATTTGTTTTGGTAGTGCCGTTTTCTTTTGAAGATGGAGAAAAATATCCTACGATGATCAGGTTTCGAAAGTGTAGTCGTATAAGATGTGTATATCTTGTCGTTTCCAGCATAAAATGTATCCTATATCCGGATATCAAATAGCTTTTCCGGAAAAATTGCCGAGTCTCGCCAGGAAATAGTTGCAAAGACAAACTCTTGCATAATTTTTAGAATAGCTAAGTTTTCAGCACCCACCGCGCGAATGTGTGATATAAATACAGGCCGTGTTTATTTCTTTAGTTTTTCTATATCGCAATTATGCTTGTATCGAGTCATCAGCAAAACTCAATTAACAATGTTTCTTTAACATTATTAATTATCATCTAAATTGACACAAAATGATTCAATACATTGCTTTCAGCATTTCAAGTAGGCAACTAATTGCTAGTTTAGATTATTTATGTGCCTAAACTTTGATCAATAGTTAAATTTAACAAGTGTTAATGAACTGTTATTGCTCCTATTTTCAACGGTTAGCACTTTGCATAAACCAATGCGATTAGAACTGCATTCTTCAGCCGTAATCATGGCCTTCACACATAAATAGGTAGGTATAATGTGATTATAATCCATGAAGTTTATTTAACACTTAATGTACACGTTACAAACCAATTGCCTGCTGATATTGTTTTTCAATTTCAATTGGAAATGCCTATAACAATGAATATCAAGGTTCTATACAATTATGATCTAGAATCTGTAAATTGTAGGTTATCATCGTAGGTAACCTAATAAACTGCTGAACACGGACAAGGATCCCAATAGATCATTTTTTTAATTTATTTTTTTCTAGTGGTATGGATTGCACAATCTTAGTTAGTCTAATAATGTTGTTATGCTATCCTCTTCAAGAGTTGATATGTTTGATTAGACAGTGCAACAAGTAGGGTAAGAACTCACGATCTCTTAGGGTACCTATCCAATCCAACACCTGAGCCATTGAAGTTTTTCAGCTTTTAAATCTCACGTTTCCGTACACTGTGGAAAACGTGATTTTTCACCAATGATGTAACTTAATACCTACAGTTAGTCATCTACTACTTACCTACTACAATATCTAAGACCACGTTATCAGTAACTATGATTTCACTTTTAACACACCTTTAAAGGTGCCTCATCTTGATAACTTAACTCTTTAGTGAAAAACAAAGGCCTCTTCTATTTGTTAACGAAACTATTAAAACAAATGAATCACTTTTTAGGGTTCCGTAGTAAACAAGGAACCCTTATAGTTTCGCCATGTCCGTCTGTCTATCTGTCAGTCCGCAGCTTAGCTCAGAGACTCTGAGTACTAGAAGCTGTAATTTGGCATGAGTATACATATTAATCACGCCAACAAAGTGGTAAAATAAAATAATGAAAAAAAAAATCTAAATATTAAGCTTTAAAGTGCTAATTTTTGTTAGAGTCAGTCAAGTTTCCCCCCCTGCCAGCTAAATGGTTGGTTTTGGATGTGTGAAAAATTCACGGTAGTAGTATATGTAACGAAATTAAAAGGAAAACTATCACAGCTAAGTAGGCTTTGTAATAATCGACCAACTTACATTTGCGGTTGCAAAAATATGTTCTCCCATATTTATACTCCGTATGGAGGAACATGTTTTTCAACTAAGTTACTAGTTTCTTGGGATACATTCATCCCAACTACGGAACCCTTCATTTTCCGACATGCACTTGGCCGGTTTTTTTATATAATTAGTGGTATTCGATAAGTAGGTATTCAATTATCTATAAATCCAATTACCGAATTTACATAATAGACAGAAAGATTCGTTGATTAGGTAGATTATCTTAAAATTCAATTTCAAATTGGCCAAATCATGCCCAAAATTGATGGAGATTCTGCTAATTGTCTAATTAATGATTTTTGTAATCTTTGATATTTTGGAACGAGTTGGTAGATAAAATGATACCTGCTGATACCTTCCTAGATTAGATAAATATTGGATGCTACAGTTATAAGATGATATCTTAATGTTTTGAAGAGAATAAACCTAATATTTACCTGATAATTATTAGGTAGCACAATAATCTACGACTGATTTTCGTTTCTTTTTGGTATTTTCCCAAATACAAATAGTAGGTGTCATAACATCGCGCCAGTAATCTCTGAAGGGTTAGGCAGAGGTGTACCTATATATAGTACACCCTCATTTCGCCAGTTATGTTTAAGTCCCATGTAATAGGGGGCGAGCCTATTGCCATCAACGGGGCACAAATCAGTTTCAGTATCGTCTTTTAAAAGAAAATGGTGGATGTTTAAGTTTACCTAAACGTAACGTAAAAGTTACGTAGATAAGTTAATAGTTAGCAATAATAGTACCTACCTACTGAAAGCCTATAGGTATATAATATGCGACCAAAAATTAACACACAAACTGAAAAACTGAATGAAACATCTATCAAAAATATCTATTTTTCGTAGCATTTATTTATAAAGGTAACACAAATAATGGAGTCTCAGACATAGAGAAAAAATGTCAGACAGTGTCCAGGACTTAGTGAAACGTTACAAAGAAAATGTTTTTAGAGAGGAACACCCGCGAAGCATTGGTCAGTATTATAGACATTTGTTTTTTCTAGAAGCTTCAAGAATATTGAGTCTTTGAGGAAAAATTACAAGGAATCTTTGAGTAATATTTCTTCAAAAGTGAAGACAATTTAGCAGTAATTGGAACAGTCGTGCTTTTAACTGATTTAAAAAAAAAACAACCGACTTCCAAAAAAAAAACACTACAAAGTGAAAAATAACTTTAATTTCGGAAGTCGGTGTCTTGGGTTTTGTGTTTTCGTTTTTTGCCACCGACTTCCCTTTCAAACAAAAAAAGAATTTTCAAAATCGGTCCACAAATGACGGAGAAATCGGTGGACATACATACGCGTCGAACATATAACTTTCTCCTTTTTGGAAGTCGGTTAAAAAGGAGGAGGTTCTCAATTCGTCGGGATATTTTTTATTTTTTTTTGTGTATGTTCCCCGATTACTCGAAGACGGCTGGACCGATTTGAAAAATTCTTTTTTTGTTTGAAATGGTATACTTTCAAGTTGGTCCCATTGTCATTTGGTCGGGATCTTGGAGAAATCGAGGGAACTCTTCAAATATTAAAGGCACATCTATAGCGATTTGGGTATTTTTGATGAGCAGTTGACATAAGGCTATTGTATCTTAGATAAATTACAAATCAACCCACTAAAAGTGAAAAAAAAAGTTTTTCCCAAAAAATATAACCGACTTCCAAACTACAAAGTGAAAAATAACTTTAATTTCGGAAGTCGGTGTCTTTGGATCAGTAGGTATTTTAGTTTTTCGACACCGACTTCCGAAAATAAAGTTATTTTTCACTTTGTAGTTTGGAAGTCGGTTGTATTTTCTGTATTTTTTTTTTTTATCTACCGTTCAAGTTGAATAACAGAGTATCTAAGAAAACATAATGAAAGGGTTTCCCATAGTAAATTAGCTTCTGCTGGAGATTTTTTGCAGACAGATAGAAAAACCAACCTTTCCTAATTTATTTATTCCTGATTCCTCTAGAAAAAAAACATGGCTCGCATTGCAGAGATAAAATAATCGTTTATCAAAAAAAATGTATCCATTTTGGAGCCAGATTTACATCATGTTGCGTAACACTAACACGCAACCTTGAATCACAAGTTTATTTTTCCTATGTAGATAGGTGTACCAAATCTCACAACCGCTAGTGCAAAGGAATGGTACCTAATATTCTCCCTCTTGAGCACGTTACCTTACTCGTTGCTAGAGATGCGGAAATATTTTGATGCATATCTTTTTTTTTTGGGTTACCCTTGTTACTTGTCTGAAGGGGTGTGTAACGTTTAAAATAATAACCAAAGTTCTAATGATCATATGACCTAATTTCATGTTATATACTTTTTTTTTAAATATAACGATGTAATGAAATAATTAATTTTTGATATAATTTAATTTTACCTAATTTTGTATGGTATAATGAACATTTCCTGTAATGCACATTTCAATTAATATTCAGTTACTATAATATTCAAAATCTATATGTAAAGTTTAATATTATTTAGAAACGTCGTTATTTGGTTTAGGTTTGGTTAGAATAGTGTGTATCCCCTTCTATTATTGGTGAATCATTTGGGTTAGATGAGGTTATCCATTATAGAATTTTAGCAGAAAATTTGTAAATATGAAAATTAGGTCAACTGAACGTTATAAAAAAATAGCATTACAAATTGAAAATTATTTGAAATTAACGTTATACTAAATGTTATTAGAGCAAAAGAAGGTTATATGAAATATAAAATATCACATGAAATTAGGTTATTTGCATTTGAAAATTATATCATGTGAACGTTATTTCAAGTGATATTATACTATCTGTTATTATGCCATATATTACACACCCTGTCTGAATTGGCCATAGATGTTGAACCCAAACCTTTTTTTCATCAAAGGTTTCAACAAATCCTTTTCTACTTTCCAGGGTTGTTCACGATACCGGAGTACCCCGAATACGAAGCGAACCGAGGCATGTGGTCTGTGGCCCTGGACGCCATACTGACCACGCTGCGGTACCTCGCGCCGGCAACACTGCTCACGGTCTTCTGGGGTCAGCAGAGCTTCCTCTTCAAGATACTGAAGCATATCGACTCGGCTTTTAGAGCTAGTAAGTATACCTGCACTTATAATGATAGTAGATAAATACAAATCATGAAAATCAGTATTTTATTGAATCTTGAAGTCCAGTCTCTTTCCCTAGAAAGACATTTTACGTGGAACGGTTCTGTTAGAACTATAAAAGACGTTAACAAAGCTACTATAGAGATCGCTCTTGCTAGAATACGAAGGATTAAAGCTTATCTTTCGTACTGCAGGGTACCATCCGCACTTGGTTGATATCCCGACCAGTCGTACTCAGCGCTTCTCCTCCACATTTATTATGCGCACAGCCAAAGTATGGATCTTTCTGCCAGCGTCTGTGTTCCCTTCCACATATAACCCGCCTGCCCTCATAGCAAGAGTGAACAGGCATCTTCTGGGCACGCTCGATCCATCATAGACCTCATCCATCGCTTTCCATCAGGCGTGATCAAGGTCAAGAGCAGGCCCGCTCAGCAGAAATAAATAAATCCTAGGGCAAGATTCACAGCTGCCGTTTGACTTTGCTAAGTAATAGCGTTGTATACGAATGTGGACATTATTTGTGTAGTATTAATGTTCATTTTCGGATTAAACGCTAGCTCTTATTCGAATATGAACATTATCATCATAAGCATTAGGTTCATATTCGTATGGAACACTTATTGACTTGGTAAAGTCAAAGTTCGATTTGAGAATCTTGCCCCTAGATACGGGCCCCTCTATGGCTCTAGCATAGAAAATTATGTTGTTGTCTCTCAAATAGGATTCCTTGGTAAGTGGGTTTTTTTACATAATGAGGGTTTTTCTGAAATGACGTTCACTAGATGGCCGCACTGAGACGTCAGGTCCGGGCACCTGTCAAAAATGTCAAAGCGCCTATATTTTCTTTACCCTTTATTATCCGACCAAAGTCACAATTATTATTTATTACTCAATAGTCCTTATATTTTGTGACTATTAAATTTGGTCGGATTCGCGATATTTTCACTTTTAGCGCATATCGGAACGCAGGGTTAGTCGTGACTGAATGATAAACGAATGAATGAAAGAAATGATGAACGTCATCATATATTTTATATTCATTGTCGAAATGGAAGACCTCTTGTCAATGTAGCGCCAGCTGGTGGCGTGAATTTTCACGAAAACACTCATTGCAGTGACTATGCAGGATTGCAATGTGGAAGTTTTAAAGATAAACAAGGTAAATGTTTTGCCTTACAATAAAATGTTTGCTATGAAAATAAAAATTTCAAGCATAGCTAGTTTCCGACATTTATCGCTTTATCACCTATTGTTTTATTATTCAGAAAAAATCGTGAGAACATTTCCCAGAGTTCTCAGATTCACAAAACAACAATTTACCAAAATAAGTAGTTGCCAAGTGTTTATTTATTGTTCAAAGAATTTAAGAACTTTATCGTGACCTAGTATCTTTGAAAGCGAAATTTAGGAGGAGGGTACACCGACTGGGACAGCTAAGATCTTCTTTAGATGACTTTCTTTTTTACATTTTTGGAAACTACGATAGAGTAAAATATGAGCCTTGGATAAAGGCCTTTTTTTTTGGGTGGGAAATTATCAAATAACTTCTCCCGCTCTGGGTGGAGCGGGAGGGAGTGTCAGACTCTTACTGACTAAAACCCACCCGTGTTCCTTCGGTTGCCCTGTTGCCGGGGGCCACGATGTCCCTTTCGGCCCTTAAAAGGCATGAAGACATATCTTCCTATGTACGTCACGTACCTACCAAACCTACCTCCTATGAGCTAAGATCATTTTGGTGCAAATTAATTTTCATAGTAAAATACAATAGACGTGGATATATTTAGTAACTTGTTCCGCTTAGCTATTTCTAAAGAGCCATAAAAAAGTCCTGAAAGAAATCGACACGTGTTTCACCTCTCAACGAGGCATCCTCACTCGAGTGCAGACTGCACTCAGCGCTTGGTGTGGCAACACGCCGTGTTCGAGCTCGCAACAAGTCCATCGTCATCCTGAGGATGCCTCGTTGAGAGGTGAAACACGTGTCGATTTCTTTCAGGAGTTTTTTATGGTACTTTAGAAATAGCTAAGCGGAACAAGTTACTAAATATATCAACGTCTATTGTATTTTATAATGGATTTCCGCAAGGTCACGCCTGAATCAATTAATTATATTATTTTCATAGTGATAGAAGACTCGATAAAGTTACAAAAAGTACAAAATTCCATACCTGTAATTTACCATTTTAAATAATTAGACAGATATTTTTTATTCCGAATATTTGGGCCGGCTACTGGCCGAGTTTCAAATTGTGTAAGTACCTTTTTCTATGCACACTTAAAATACAACTCAGTTAATCACTAAGTAGGTACCTACTTCTCTAATGAATTAATTCTCACTTACCTCCATGGCTCTCTAATCCGCTTACCTTCCTCCATAACATCTCAAAGCGGTCAGTTTCTCTGCAATCCATCACTTTCAATGTGCACACAGCTTTACGCGCACTTTTACAATCGCTTCACATGCACAACCGTTAACCTTTGCCTCGATCGTTATCTTGTGTGAAAAATTGTGTCATAAAATTGTTTTTTTATCACAATTTCACTCACTTTATAGCCAGTTTTTGTCTAATCTCTGCGTACTGTCAAATAAATAAAGACTTTCGTCTGTGCACGCCTCAAAACGTAGTAATTTTTATAGATAACGGACTTTAATGCAACTCATGTTGTTATAAAAGTGCTGTCTTTTATTTTTACTTCAGTGTAAAACAGTATTTTGAGTTTAATTCTTGATGAAAGAAGTGGGTGATCATTTATTTTGTCCAGTTGGTATGTTACATAATATTTGAATGCCTCATTTGTAATAAGAAAAATTATAATTAATCCTACTTATTTTTTAAAGTTCTCGATTTATAAGTGCACTTACTAAATCAATCTGCCTAGCCTTTTCCCAACTATGTTGGTGTCGGCTTCCAATCTAACCGGATGCAGCGAAATACCAGTATTTTACATGGAGCGATTGCCTATCTGACCTCCAACACCCAGTACTGGGTAATACGATACTTCATGGTAAGACTGGTTGTCAGACTTTCGGGCTTCTGACGACCCGTAACGACTGTCAAAGATCCACGAATGACAGCTGGGACCAACAGCTTAACGTGCCCTCCGAGGCACGGAGGAGTCTCGGTATGTAAAGATCCACGGACCAACCCTGGCAAGAATATCTTAACCTGATGGATCGACCCATGCGGCTGGTATTATTTAGCTTTGAGCTCCTCAAGTGCACTAACAAACAGACAGAAAAAGAGCCGTTGGGTTTCATAATAAGTATTATAATTAACTAATCTCCTTTTGTTCATTCAAGTTTTACAAAATGGTGTTGTAATTTAATCAATTGTTTTCTCATTTCATTGATAGGAAAAGTGGCCGGTTCTTGGACAAGCAGCAATGCTAAAGCGTGCACAAGTGTCTAGTTTTTATTGTTGTAATTAAGATCATCTAGGTTTCCTCACGGTATTAACCTAGCTTCCTTCGCTGTAAGTCATAGCTGACTTCAAAAGTCACCTTCTGTAAATTGATTAGTAATCTTCCGACTTCCGTGTCATGTCATAACAACTACCTAATGATTTTCTTTTACCGATAGTATCTGACCGAAATACAAGACTTTTCTGACCTACAAGGATGCCTATTCAATTTTGGTTCTTCCGTTATGGTTAAAATTAACAACATAGTAGCGTCATCAATTAACAAGAATTGTTGGCTTAAAGTATCTTTCGTAATTGATGAAGATACAAAATACGAAGGTATCTTTGAACAGATGTGTTAACAATCAGTACCCTAATTGCGTAACTTATTTTCGTAAACGATTATGACTAATATGTTTTATTTTGACAGTTCATCAACATTTATTGCGTTATTTAGGTACGTTGTTGAGCAGATTTTTTTCCAACTTATGAAATAATAGATTAGCAATCTGTTTCAAATCAAAACAAATTGTGATTGATCGTGTATTACGCAATTAGGGTATAGGTTTATTTATTAGGTAAACCAAATTATTGAACAAAACTTGGAAACTGTAATTTTTTTTTAGATATTGTGGTTCGATTGACTCGTCTTCTCGTAAAAAAACTCGTTTGTCTATTAAACGCATACCTAATCAAATTATAGCCGACTGAATAAAGTCCAGTCAGCCATCTTAGTTTCGTCATTACCCTTTTAAAAGTTTTCAGTCAGTTTACTATAACTCCACTCTCTTCCACAGTAGTCTTCTCAAGCGAGGAACAAAAGCAGTCCGTCCTACAATGGCTGGCCGAAGCTGGTCCCGTGAGAGTGGAGCACCTAGACACGGTGTGGCGACACGGCTGGGTGTTATGTGGCGTGTTAGACGCAGCACTACCCGGCGCATGTGCGGGACACCCCCCCACGAGACTGTCACTGAAGCATGCGCAGACGATCGCGGATCATTATCTTGGTGTTGAACCTGTGAGTCTCCTTTTCTGTTTTTATTCCTTTTTAGTTTAACATAGTAGACTCAGTACCTACCTATCTGAACAAAAGATTATTAAGTAACCCTCTGTACGCGAATCCGCCTCCCACTTGACCGATTTTGTACTGATGTACAGGATTAAATTTGTGCATTGGAAAAAAGGGACATTTTGCAAAAGATACATTCTGAGAAATGGAGATTTTACGAAAGCGACATTTTGCGAAGTGGTCATTTTGCGAAAGAGACATTCTGCGTCCGGTAGACATTTTGAGAAGTGTACATTTTGCAACTGAGCCGTAGGATGATATACCTAGGTATTTCTAAAGGTTTCTTTTTCAGCCTACATTGAACAAGTGAGTTTAGAATTTGTTTATGTGACCCAAACAAATAAAAGCTGGTTTCCCTTTGGGTGTTCTCCCAGAACTTGTGATTATTTACGAAAAGTGAAAGTATTTTCATCCAACTAACTTACAAATAAGCCTATCTCCAATTCCCAACTTAATTAAACTTTATTTCTCATTTCCAGGTTTTCTCCCGCCAAGAGCTGGAATCAAACGACTCGTTAAGCAGACACCAAGAATGGAAACTCGCTACTTACTTAGACCGCATCCGCCAAGCACTTTCCAAACTAACGCCTCCTGTTTCAAAACCTGTCTCTCAAAGAACTTCTCCAGAAACCACACAATTTACTCTCGACTATGTTGCTAAAGGTTCAGGATTATCAGCAGCTCAAGTGAACCATAAAGCACACTTCAAGATATACCCGACAGCACAACAAGCTTTAGACCCTGGTGAAATAACTATTCTCATCAGAGGTCCACGAGATACTTACGGCATGACAGTCCTACCACCGATTCTGGGCAAAGCACAGATGATTCGACAAAAACTCTTGGGCCTTCAATCAAAGCAGAGTTTCACTGAGAATGTTTTGCCGATAACACAAGGAGCAACCTACTTGAGATCTTACGGAAAGAACGACATGAACAAAACTTATTACATACCGAAAACGAAATATGATATTGAGATCGAAGTAGAAGCCCGAACAGATCACGCGAAAATTGGTTACGTGTTGAACATTGAAGGGAAATACTTAGTCTCCATAACAAGCAGAGGTCAGAGCATTGTTGGTTCACCATTTACCATAACAGCTTCCAACAACATATTAAGTATCCTAGAAAAAGACAGTTTTAATTTAGAAGACGGTGAAGAAATAGATATAGTTGACATCAAAACTGACAGAAAAGTTGTCCTACGTATAGTTGATTTCGTTACTGAGAAAATGCTGCTAAAAGAAAACGGTAGTTTAGAGAAAATAAGTGACGATGAAGCTAAGATTTTAATGACAACCGATACTGAAAATGATATGCCGAATTTTGATAGCGAAACGTATTCTGACGTTGAAAACAGTGAAGCGCAAACAGTGGGGGAAAAAAGCAAAAGATTTAACAAAGCAGCTTATAAAATATTAGCCATGTATCGCGTTTGTAAGATATTTAACGATCTCATCGCTGAAAAACAATTACATTTTGCTAAGAAAGAAAATTACATTCGATCAAGGAGCCAACAAGACATTCCCGATATTGTTAATTCAACGCTCACGGAAACTAACTTAAAACCGTACATAACATCAGAATTGCGAGAAAAGTTCATCGTTCCTGAAAATATTTCAGTGTCACTGAGGGCAGAAAAGTCGACAACTTATTACGATAGTGAACTGAATAATTCTAGAAGTGACATTGAGGATGTGACGATAAATATACCCATGATGGAATCCACTAGAAATGATACTCCTGATAGCTTAGACGGATTTAATGTATCATACGAAGATCAAGAAGATAACGTTTCTGTTGACAGGATGACGCCTTCAAGTACAAACAATCCTTTCTTAAATGAAATGTTTGAAGAAAATTACGTTGCTTCTAAGAATTTGGGACCATTTGTGACTTCAGAATATGAAACAAATAACTCGCAAAATGAGGAAACAAGAGATAGTTCAATTACTATTATAATCGATCCTAATCTTACTCCGTCACCAATCAGTAAAAACCCATTTATGGAGACAGAAGATACAGGTTTAGTAAAACCAGACACTACTTTATTTGAAAGGCCAAAGACACCGGTATTCAAGATCATTTCAGGTGAAAAAGTTAATCGCGATGAATCTATGTTCTTGGACCCGAAATCTGAAATGTTAAATGAAGAGGCTCTGGGCAATGAGTTCGTGAATCCATTCTTTATGCATCACCACCAATCTGGTCATTTTGGACAGTCGCAACCTATGACAGATTTTATCATTGGAGCACCCGTTTCTTTACCTCCTATTCTAAGAGCTCGGTCACCTGAGCCAGAAATAAAAGCTTTAGTATTACCAGGTAAGGAAAAATGCAAGAAAAAGATGCAAACTAATAAAAGACAAGGGGAAAAATCTGAAGAAACCCCAAAATCTGAGTTTTCAACGCCTTTGCAAAATAACTTGACATTACCAAAAGATAGCAAAAAGGAAAATATTTCGGCAGTATCATCTACATTTCATAGTTTGGATTCCAACTTAACAGAAACTACTTTCGACAATTCTAATGCGTCAACTACAAGTGACAATCAATTCGAACCTTATCAGATTGACTCGGACAGAAATCTTACACCCAGGAAAGATATATGGGATTCTGCGTACGTAAGTATCGATGATAATAACAGTTCGCCAGATAGCAATAATAATGAAAGTACAACACTGTCCGAGACACTTAGTAAACAGAAGTTTTCTCCTAGTGACGACAATTTCGGGTTAAAGCAAGAGGAAATAACAAACATGGGACCAGCTGAAAGAGAAATATGGCAAACGTGCAACGAATTAAATAACGAACCTACTAAACCTCAAGAAGAACCGAAACCTTTTAAATGGGAAATCAAACGACCAATGTTTACACCTATCATTGAAGAAAGTGACAGAAGCATATCATCAGGCACTAAAGACTTTTCTAGGACTGAAATATGTACGAAACAGAGTGACTGTGAAACTGAGAGTGTGTCAGTGGCATTTGCTGAACTAAACGACATGTACCAAGAATACTTTCCTAATTCAGAAACCAGTTCTATTACCATTGCAGATGAGTTAAATAGGCTTCATAGCATGGAAGAGAAATACGTTAAACAAACCAAGGACACTAGTGTCGATTCTGCATCTGAAGTAACAGATGTGAAAAGACACGTTGAAGAATTAGAAGGAACGATTTCTGAGGTTCAGACAAATGTCACTGAATCTGTTTCAGTAAGTCAACCCCTTCGCATTGAAAGTAACCAACCCTTCGAATACATCAAACAAAATAAAGACGAAACCCAATTCGGTGAAACAAGCCGCAGTAATATAGTACTTGAAAAAAAGAAATACTGGGATGAGAAAATCCGACAAATAGAGGCTAAATCAGAAGAGACTTCGATACTCCCAAAGAAAAAGCGTATTTTTTCTAAACAATTAAAACATGATTCATTAACCAAGCGAAAGGGTAAACAGATAGTTAAGAATTTCCTTAGTGCAGGAGATTACAGTCAAGTTAAAAGTGTTAATCAGGTTGACGACAAAGAGTCAGAAATTAAAATACATGAACCTGTCCATTCAACCAACAACCAAATCCAAGACAATTTGATAGATGTAAATACAGATGAAAAATTTGTTGGAAGATGGAAGAAATATTGGGATGAAAAATTAGAAACAGACCAGGAAGAAGTTGAGGCTATTGCGTTAAGAATAAAATCTCCTAAAAATAAAGTAAGCACACTGAACCTATCACCAAATTCTATTAAAATTGAGAGACCGGTCGAAATAAAAGGAGAAAAGTATTACAGTAACGACTCTACTTCAAGCGATGAGCAACCGCCAATAAAACAAGAATTACCAGAAGAAGTTTTCAAAGCATTTGAAACAAGTCCAAAAAGATTTTTCGGGACATCAAGGCAGCAAATATTAAATAAAATTGATACATTCTTAGGAAAACCAGCTACTGTCGATGTTCCAACAGCCGATATTACTGGTGAATGTCATGAGAGCGGTCTAGTATCTAGTCGAATATCTTTGTTCCATAATATGTCCAACACAGACGAGTTACCTTGGGTAAGACGGAAAAGTCAATCTTTACAAAATGTAAGCCAAAAAAGAGAAAGTGATAAAAACGTAGTTTCATTTGAAGAACCGGTGAAAGACACGCATACTAAAATTCTAGAAAAAAGAATCAACGAAGCCACTAATGTAAATATAACAGAAACTGTAAATTTGAAAAATAAAAGAGCCAGGATGGTTCATAGCAGTACGAATAGTAAGACTTTCGATGAAACCATTTATGTAAAACCTGAACAAGAACAAATTGTAACACCAAAACCAAAAGAACAGGTTAGGATGGCATTAAAAGAATTCAATAAGGAAAGTCAACCAACTGGCAAAGTTGAAATGCTACGAAAGAAGTCATTCAGCAAATCAGAGATGGACATTTTCAATAAACTTCCAAACGACACAACTGACGACGGTTTAGATAAATACAAGTCATACGACGAATTGCCCAAGATTAATGTAAAGAGCTTTATATCGCTTTATGAAAGCGTCACCAAGACTGCTGCAGCGCCTAAACCAGCCAAGCGGGTGTTTAGGACCAGTTCTGCTGATTCACAGAAATTATCGCCATCTTACAACATAACTTCAGGTGGGTATAGTTAAGAAAAGTTTATTTAAGCATTAAGAGGAAAGGTAAATAAAAATGTTAATAAAATTATTATTTTCGCAGATGCTGTACAAAGACGTGGTGCAGAACAAGGGAGTGTTTCGAACAGTGAATCAAAAAGGAATACTCCAGGAGTAACCCCTACAAATCTATGGATAAGCAAAGATTCAGAAACAGTTAGCAATCTTAGTATAGACACAAGAACATCCGGCTCCTTTGACATTGAAATACTGCCAAATGACAATAAGGAAACAACTTATCTAAGCCTTTCTGATATTGAACTAGAGATCATTGAATGCAGTCCAGACAAATCAAACGAGTCATCTCCTGAAAGAGAAATCGAACCACACATAGAATATAAAAATAGATTCAAATTAGCAAAAGAATACTTCCAATCTATCGAAGAGCTAAGAGAAGTTAAAAAGCCAAGAAAACTGAATGAATGTGAACAACTTTTGCAAAAGCAGTCGACTGAATCTCTTGAAATAGAAAGGCCACAGAAGAGAGTAAAGAAAAACATCAAGTCTCATTCAATGCCGTCAACAGAAATATCGAAGATATGGAATCAATTGCAAGAGAGTCAAGGAGGCGGTTCAACCACAAAACTCGTCAAAATATCTGAGAAATTCAACGTGGATGATTTATTCACTGATGTAACCGAAGGAAAACTTAGTCGGCAAGGTAGTTTGAGAGGAATACCGCATAAGAAAGCAGTTCTAGAAGCATTTAGATCTATGGAAAACATTACTGATACCAACATAAATTCGTACGAATTTGCAGAGTCACAGTTAACAGATTTCGCTAAAGACCACACGGTGAAGAATGCACAGACGTATCTTAGCGAGTATCCATATTTGCCAACCACTGATCCTTCGAAGTATCATTCCAGGTTGGATATAAAAGCGTCCGGCCTTATCTCATTAAAAGAGTTGAAGATGACAAGACCACGAAGGAATAGTGTGCCTGACTTAAGATTAAATCCAAAATTCACAGTAGACCTTTAGGTTATGTGATTAAAGTTCATTTTCCATTGCGAAAGTTAAAAGACAAGTTATCTCAAAATTCTGTTGTTTTGAAATTTAAGGGAAGTATTATCGTCTTTTATATTTCATAGTCTTTTGAAGGAAACATAGTCATAATCATAGTAATTACAGTATTTACTAGTACCTAAAAACGTAGCTAATACTCAGTTTGATTGTAGGATAAGTACTTTAAGTCATAGTGTATCGAATGGGCTAATTGGATTGTGTTCTTGAATATTTTTTACGTTACTTTGTTCCAGATTTTTTTACTTATACATGTCTATAGTCTCTACTCCCGTTATGAACTCAGTCGTCGGGCCGTAAATGTCAGTAGCAATAAGAACGTGCAACGCTTTGCGTCTTATCGATAGTTTGCTACCTGCTCCATAAGTGCGAGCGAGACAGACTAATAACAATTATTTATCCGACGACTCGGTTTTTAACGCGGCGACCATAAAGTCTTTTAACAACATAGAATAATTATAATTATGATTGGAATGCTAAACGACATTAATTTAGTACTAAGTTGAATGAATTTTAAATAATAAGAAACTTTTTTGTCCTTTGATTTGCAAGGTTTAATTTGCTATTGTATTGTATTTGCTAGTGTTGTACAATTTTGTACAGTTATTGAATCTAATTATTAAGTTTTAAGATTTTACTGTAACTATTTATTCTACATTAAATAAAATTCGTCTACTTTTGTTTTCTCATTTATGACTTTAAGTACCTAATTATATCACTGATTATCAGTGATCGGAGTAGGTAGAGTGATTTTAAGTACTCGCATCATGAATAGTCATAGAAATCATAACATGGATAAGCCTTTTTTCCGGGATTTCATTTTGGTACTTACGGGATTGAATCAAATATTGTTAAAGTAAGGATTTTTAAACTACTACATTAGAAATTTATAGAATGCGATAGATAAACATTTAAAATATATTATATTATTATATTGTTTTTATAGTATACCTATCCTTTTCTTGGAGTCCGACCACCTGTATACTATTAAAAAGACAGCAAAATGGTTAAATATTTCTTACTCATATTGATATATTCTTTATTCTACACATTACAACATATAAAATTCCTTAAAAAAGTCTTAATAATTTCAAAATCCCGGAATCCCGGGGGCATATCCATACCAATATATACGTGCCAGTGCATTGACCCCAAATCACTTTACCTACTCCGATCACTGCTGATTATGTAGGTTACCAAAAACATTAAAAATAAAATACAAAAATGCCGTCTCAAACGTAATTTATTGATATAAAAATTCTTACAAGCAATATTTACAATGTATTGAGCTAACATTCTTATTGAGAGTCGAATTCGTCTATAAAATTAAAGAAATAAAGATCAATATTTTACTGCATTGTTCGACATAATTTTCTTAAAGAATCAATAATATTTTACTCTGAAATTGGCTAGTCATGACTTCACAAATACATTATATCTGTTTTCTTAATCATGCTTCTAACAAAAAAATCTTACAAAAAATAATACAAGCTAAATGAACCCGTACACAAACTAGCACTAAGGTTCAATACTTACTGCCCTTTTTTCAATGGCTAAATTGCATCTATCTAAGGCTATATTTCTTGCGGAACTACAGTACCGATGGCTGATGTGAATGTGCCAAACCCTCGCGCATTACCGCGAATAAAAAAATAATGTAGCTGTGACGTAGTTATACAGGGTCACATTAAACTAGCTAGCTAAACTCCGCAGACGGATGGGTAACGATATCTAAACACGATAGAACAAAAAAAAATTACTAAGATAGTTAATTGACTCAGGCGTGACCTTGCGGCAGCAATCTATTATCTAATACCTTTAAACGAGAAATTCTTGTATATATGTATATGTCGCAGGAATATTGTCAAACCAGTGATATTATAATTTCACTAGTGAAATCATAATTGCACGAAACTTTGTCAACCGCATCCATTTCTCACAATTTAACGGACTTTTGTTAGTGTTATTGTAATTTCACGGGAACGCTGTAGTGATTTTATAATAACCCTAGCTTATATTATGAGTCAAATTGGTAGTGGGGACTTTGTGCGTTTTGATTGGTCAACTCTTCTTCATCCGCCAATTGCAAAAAAACTGTTGTAAACACAAAAACCGTCTCACAATTTAACGGGCTTGCACATACAGTGAAATTGACAAAATTTGACTGCAATATCACTGCATGGGTCTAGTGGAATTATAATGTCACTGAAATGAGCCCGTTAAATTGTGAAAAATGGAGGCGCTTTACAAAATTTCGTGCAATTATAATTTCACTGATTTGACAATATCCTGCGACATATCTGTCACCGTATAATTATGAACTTCGTTAGTTTATAATCTATCGGTATTATTTCCGTTAAATTATAAACTATCGAAAAATTGTGAACTGCGACGAACCATTTACAATTTAACGCATTATTTTTTGCTAGTTTATAATCTTTCCATGGGAAACCGACAAATTGTGAACTGGTATCAAACTTGCTTGCGACGTAACGCACCTTGCGCTAATATAAAATAGCCTGGCTGCAAGCAACTTGGAAGTAGCGCTCGCTCGGCTCGCGCGCGTTTGGTCACAGTTCTAACCTAACCTAACCCATTTCACCCAGTTCACAATTTTTCGACAGTTTATAATCTAACGGAAATAATTCCAACAGATTATAAACTAACGGTTCTCACAATGTTACGGTGTCATATATATATATATAATCGGAATCTCGGAAACGGCTACAACGATTTTCATGAAATTTAGTACGCAGGGGGTATCGGGGGCGATAAATCGATCTAGCTAGGTTTCATTTTTAAGCAAAGTAATCCAGATATTAAAATATAAAAGGAGAAACTGACTGACTGGACATACGAAACTACCGGGACTAGAAACGTGAAATTTTACACACAGCTTCCTTTTATAATGTAGGGGAGCAGCACTAAGGAGTTTTTGAAAATTCCACCTTTAAGGGATCGAAAAGGGGGGGGATTTCGTTTGTATGAAAAATCTTATTCCTTGAGTAATTAATTGAAACTTGGCACAAAACGTACTAGGCTTGCATGAATTCATGATAGTATTCAATCATTATGTTATGCTACTAATAGGATTTAGATGGGGACGACAGATAGTTTATAACTTGGATTAACACATAAGATACTTTTTATCCCCGGTAGTACGTTTCCATGGAATAATTTCTGACTTCCACGCGAGCTAAGGCGCGGGAAAAGCTAGTCCATTACAAAATACAATAGACGTAGATATATTTAGTAACCTGTTCCGCTTAACTATTCCTAGAGTCATAAAAAACCCTGTAAGAAATCGACGTGTTTCCGAGTCGTGACTCTGCGTCCGGCGCTCGGCGTGGCAACACGCCGTGTTCGGGTTCGCGACAAGTCTATCGTCATCCTGAAGATGCCTCGTTGAAAGGTGAAACACGTGTCGATTTCTTACAGTTTTTTATGACTCTTTCGGAATAGTTAAACGGAATAAGTTACTAAATATATATATACGTCTATCGTATTACAAAAAAATACAGATTTTCTCAACTCATACTTCACTACCAGCTTTTTCTGACCTTTTTTTTATTTATCATTTTGTGTTTGCGTAGTTTTGCTAACTAATTTAATCGGCCCTTTTAGTAACATTTTTACTCAGACGACACTAATAACATAGCACACTCACTACTATTAATACTAATTAAAGATTTTGATCAGAAAGCTAATGTTTTTCGAGCTTTTGAATGTTTTGGGCATATTGATACGTGAAAAACTATTACCTACCTATCTTGCAAGCAGCGCATTCTAATCTACAATTTACTTAATATGGATCTGTACGTAAGTAGAGGCATGGTCGGCCCGTCTCCATTGAAGCCAAGCTTTCAATTGCGGGTCGTTCCTATCCCCTCTTGCCTCTAACTGTTGGTAGTACGCTTCTCGAATGATCCGGAACGCATCCACGCTTCTGTATGGCAGCTTTGTGATGGGATCTATGTAGCGAGCTGGCCTCCTGAAAAGAAAATTGTAATGATTAGATATAGTTAGTCAGGTAAACCTTATTTTCTGAAATGCAGGTGTCTTCTATGAAATAAAAACACGCCTGTATTCCTCAAAAAGGTCAGCAGAGGTGTATCTACTATATATGGTAATATCTAAATTGTGCCAGTTGTGAACTGGTCAAGTCACAGATCCGGGCTGCTACTGAGAAACTCCCGGGACCTCAGCAGTCGCAATACCAGAGGCTTGACTATTGTAGGTAAAATGTCCCATAGGCCTGTAATTTCACCGGCACCATACCCTCAAAACGGAACTGAGCATAACTACTTGTTATGCGTAATTTTATGTGTCACAAGGTAAAAACGTATAACATAAGAGCAATAACGGGTTATTCCCAAAGTCTCTCATATATTAATTCCTGAGTGACTCCAAGGAATTATTATTATTTAAAAATACTTAGAATTTTGTTCCCATTCTGCTCCATAGGTATCTGGAATTATTCTCAAAGTACTCCACCGATTATTCGTTATCAATTCTCAAACTGCTCCATCTACATAATTACCTATAAAAACATATATTTCATTACAGTCAGTCATGTCAGTCCATGGATTGTCAGTTGATTTTTGAATATTTTTAATTTTTGAATTATAATAAATATGTTAGGCTTAATTGCCAGATATCATTTTAGATGTTTTATTATTTGTTTTTCATGTTTTTTAGACTTCTGAATCCAGAGCCCCACTTTTTTAACTTTGTCAGTTGATTTTTGAATATTTTTAAATGTTGAATTCAAAAAAATGATAAGACTCCAAAGTCTTTTATTTAAAAATTTATTTATACTTAAAAATATATTTGCTATGCTTTTGAGCCAGACTATGTCAGCTACCCTTTTATAGTAATCCGATACATATTTAAATTAGCTTTTTGATTAAAATGAAGGAGTACTTTGAGAATATTTTAATATCATCATGGAGTAGAATGAAACCTAATTAAAAATATCACATTTTTCATGGTGTAGTTTGTGAACTCTTTTTGGAGTACTTTGGGAATAACCCTACTCGACTACGACACTGCCTCGTTGGTTTTAGTGGTCGCAAGCAATACTGCTGAGGATGAGGTTGTGGATTCGATTCCCAGGTTGGGCAAAGTGTTATTGTGTTTTTCCATCAGGAATTTCTCAGTAGCAGCCCGGAGTCTATATTTGTGCTCGGTTGATGGCAATAGGTTCGCTGCCTAACAAATGGGACTTAAACATAACTGGTGAAATGTGTTACTGGCGTGATGTTATGTTATAAGAGCAATATAAGAGGCATACTTAGTAACAGCACACAGCATTTGTCTCCGTTTCTTGACCCTTGACTTCGGGAAGCAAGACTTGAATGCTTTGTCCTTGATGTCATTTTCAAACGACAGCAGAGTTCGTTCAAAGTATTTTGTGATTTCCTTTTTCTTTGTAGGTTTCTCTTCTTTACTAAAATTACAGAGGAAAGAAAATTATTAGCGCAATATTTGATATTAATGCTTGCATTAATACTGCTAGAAGATGCAATTCGTCACTGGAAAGGCAAAAACACTTAACACCATATAAATAATGTGGCGATTTTGCCTTTCCAGTGACGAATTATAAGGCTGCTTGTCCACTGGAGCGGAGTGAGGCAGCGGAGCGGAGAAATGTGCCAATGTTAACCAATAGAATCGAAACTCCGCTTCAGAGCTCCGCTCCTGAGAATGATTGTTGTGATTTGAATATCCGGACAATTTAAGTTGGTAGGTTGCTTAATTTGCTCAACAATTAATTTTCCTGAAGGATATAGATGAAAGGCACAAGTGTAATGTCAGCTTGGTCTTTAGAACGAAATTGCACCTGCCATGTCTTCGGTATTGGAGATGACCATGGGCGGCGGAAGTCATTTATCTTCAAGGGGCTGTCTGCTTGTTAACTTTTAAAAAACTTTTTACAAAAAAAAAAAACTACCGACTTCCAAAAAAAAGTGAAAAATAACTTTAATTTCGGAAGTCGGTGTCTTGGGTTTTGTGTTTTCGTTTTTTGCCACCGATTTCCGAAATGAAAGTTATTTTTCACTTTGTAGTGTTTTTTTTTGGAAGTCGGTAGTTTTTTCTTTTGTAAAAAGTTTTTATTTTTCACTTTTCAGTTTTTAACCTACCCCACACACATTCGAATACCACTACCTACTACCAGTGTCAGGAACTTATCATATCATCTACACACTGAAAGGAGCGAGGCAGCGGAGCGGAGAAATGTGCCAATGTTAACCAATAGAATCTAAACTCCGCTTCAGAGCTCCGCTCCTATTGGTTAATATTGGCACATTTCTCCGCTCCGCTGCCTCGCTCTGCTCTAGTGGATAGACAGCCTTACACAGGGAAAATAGAAAAAGTACCTTTATTAAAAGGCTCTATCGCGAGTCTGGTGGTCTCCTAGATTGATGGGATCACAGTAACTTTTTAAAAGTTAACAAGCAGACAGCTCCTTGAAGATAAATGGCTTCCGCCACCCATGGTCATCTCCAATACCAAAGACATGGCAGGTGCAATTTCGTTCTAAAGACCAAGCTGACATTACACTTGTGCCTTTCATCTTTATCCTTCAGAAAAATTAATTGTTAAGCAAATTAACTACCTACCAACTTAAATTGTCCGGATATTCAAATCACAATAATCATTCTTTGTCAGTTGTATGAAACGGCTCTAACACGGCAAATTGACGAAGGGTGGCAATTTGCTTAACCTGGTCAGTGAAACGTGAAAGATACTTACGACACATTTTCAATAGGCGCTTCTTCATCAGGTCCTATAAAGTCCACATTCATCTTAGTTTCAGGTTCCACCTTCTCAGTTTCATCAGGACCCTCAGTTTTCACATCAGGCATATCTGTGTCCCCAGGTGTTAGTAAAGCTGAAACATTTTAGGAAGGACAGATGAGCACATGCGATTACTTCGGTACAAACGAAATTCACCATTAAAAGAGTTTTAATAAAGGTTGAAAATAATAAAACAAAAAGTCAGTATGGGAGACCATTCGTTTGATGGTTACGATATTCACTTGTGGATATACCTCGGCAATTACATCTTTCAAATGATTGTTTGCTTCTAAATGCGTATTACGAAATCATTCTGAGATACATCATCAACAGCAGAATCCATACTAAGTGTATAACAGGGTTATTTTAAATTAGCTAGCTAAACTCCGCAGACGCAAAGGGTATCAATATTTCAACATGATAAAACAAAAAAATTATAATTAGATGTTTTTTTTGTGGGGTCATCGACCACATTTATTGTAGTCACTTGAAATATACGTTTTAAAAATCTGTTTTTTTGTTTAAACTTCACAGACGTGATGGGCATCAATATCTAAACACGGTAAAACATAAGAAAACAAATTTTCTCAACTCATACTTCAAGTAACCACACTGGCTGCCTGTCCATTGGAGCAGAGCCAGGCAGCGGATAGGAGAAATGTGCCAAAATTAACCAATAGAATCTAAACTCCGCCCCTATAGGTTAATATTGGCACATTTCTCCGCTCCACTGCCTCGCTCCGCTCCAGACGACAAGCAGCCTTACAGCAGTCGTTGATTTCCTAAAAAAACAACTAATCTTTTTATTTTATCGTATTTACCCATCGCGTCCGCGGAGTTTAGCTAGCAAATTTAATATAACCCTGTATTAACATTACAACTTTCCACCAAGGAAAGAGACATCAACTTCTTAGTTCCATAACAAATTGTTTGTACAATAAATGTTTTGTTTAGCCCTTACCCTCTTCATTTTTGATCAAATCACTCAAGTTGAGGTCTTCTAAAAAGCTAGACTTTTCTTCTGCAGGTGGTACTTCCTCTATTAGGGGAACAGCAAATGAGTGGTACCTGAAAATATTTCAAAAACAGTAATGAGTAAAAAGGGGTATAGTCCACGCAATCCACGAAGACGCGCCCCACTCCGCTCCGCGCCGTACTAGAGTTCAGCTTACAGTACAGTAATCGCGGAGAGGGGCGCCTCGTCGTGGATTGCACGGACTATAGAAAGGGATGCCTACCGAGTTGACTAACCAGGAGTATGGAAGAAAATGTTATGCCGACCTCAAATAAATTGGGATGAGGGTAAGAGAATGATCATGATGAGTAATGAAAATCTTGTCCAGTGGCGGATTGTCCCTAAAGCCATAGAGCCCGGGCCTAGGGCTGCCAGATATAAGGGACAGCCAATCTGTGACTGTCATCCTCAGGATGACGATAGACTTGTCGCGAACCCGAACACGGCGTTGCCACACCGAGCGCTGAACGCAGAGCGCAGGATGCCTCGTTGAGAGGTGAAACACAGACCATTTATTTTTATGGCTCTTTAGAAATAGCTAAGCGGAACAGGTTCCGCAAGGTCACGCCTGAATCAATTAGTTATTTTAATGTTTCTAGTATTTTTTTTCACATACAACTTTTCTTCTTGTGACTGTTAATATTAACTTGCCTTTTATGTGACCATACAATTTAATTTACTTTCTGTTAAAAATGAAGGTGGCTTCTTACCTTATCACAGGACCAGTGATAGTTTTCTTTGTGGGCCGTATCTTTTTCCTTTCCAATTCAATTTGTTCAAATCTCTCTGAAAAAAATAAGTTTTTTTTTTGTATTTTAAGCAAAGGCTGAATTCAGCCAGACTGATGAAAAAAAAAGACCCAGGTCTACCATAGAGCACGAAATCGCCGCGTTGGCAGCGCCAAGAGACGACAGTACTAATAAAATTCGCGCATAACTTCTGTCACAGATTACCTTCAAAGCGCTAACCGCCTCTGATCTAGTGGTTAGACCACCTGTCTCAGAACCAGAGATCCAGTTCGATACCTAGTTCCCAGAAAATTTTCTGCTCGGTTTGGTAGGTGCTAGGGCTTGTCTTAAATCCGCCTGGCTCTTCTACCATCTTATTTATCTAAGTCTGTAGCCCTATCAACAATGTTTACAACAATGTTGTGTTTCGGCAGTTAGAAGTAAGATAATCAGTTCATCTATGGTTGAGGATTCCGGGCTCGCTTCCACCTTCGGCCTGATCAACAGTCACCATCAGGTGAGATGCAAGCCAAGAGCTTCCACGTAGAGGTTAGAAATAAAAAAAAATTGCATCGACCACTGAAACATCTCAGTGGTCTGTGGGCTGGACCAATTGTTGAAGTAAAGGATGATTTCCACCAAACGGCTCGCATCGCATCGGATCGGAACGGATTTTACACTCTTTAAACAATATTAAATCATGCACACAGTATTTAAAGTCTATATTACAAAGCCGCGCACAGCAGCTTGACCGCGGGCGTCTTCCGCGACACGCAATCGTAGCCGAAAGTATGCTGCGACGCGCGATCGGCTCCGTTCGCCTGTCGTCGTATGCGATCGGATTCTTTTGGCTTTCGGTTTTTGCGATAAATCATCAATCCAAATGTATCTTTTCCTTTTCTGTGTTTTATGATTAATTTCTTCTTCTAATGCAATATCCAACAATAAAACGTCACCTTCAACTATTTTCAAAAATTAGAACATATCAACACGGTAGGAATGAAACTATTTGACTAGGCGCAGCCACGGATAAGTTCGCAAGCGACGGTACGGAGCCGATCGTATGCGTCGACATCTTGCCGGACGAGATCGGCTGTCCGGCAAGATGTGATCCGTTCTTTCCGATCCGATGCGATGCGAGCCATTTGGTGGAAATCATCCTTAAATCTCTCTATAATAATTAATCCATTAAGTTTACATACCTAAACTTTTAAGATTTTCTTTTTCCGTAATAAGTGCTTCCTCTAACAATTCCTCCTGTGTCAGCATCCTATCTTCAACTTTTTTCGGTTTCTTTTTCTTCAAAGCCGACCTAATCTTAATTCTTTGTTGTGTTTCTGCTGATTTCACTGCTGTGCTCTGCCTAATTGATTTACGCTCTGAAATCGAATATTAGTTCTTGTTTATTAAAGAAATTGATCTTAAAAGTATCTAGAACATAGTTGCAAAGCAAAAGCAAAAGGTACATACAACAACAATCGGATTTAAAACGAATTTACATTGAACCACTATTTGAATCCAGAGGCAGAATCCAGTGCGATTGGATAGATATTGGACCAATATCCAGCAGCATCCAATATCCAGTGCTGGATTCAAGAACTCTCGAAAACTACCTTTTAGAAGGGGCGACTAGAATCGATTCTATTTTTGTAACATTTGATGTTCAAAAGTGCCTTTTGTATGCCTAATTTAAATAATTGGTAACATTTTATTGTAGCAGGTAAACATCCACTGTAAAAACCGGCCAATTGCGGTTCATACCATTATCTATAAAAATGGCAAAAAAATCATGTTTGTTGTATAGGAGCCCCTTAAATATTTATTTTATTTTGTTTTTTTTGTATTTATTGTTATAGCGGCAACATGTCTAACTATCACGGTTCATGAGATACAGCCTGGTGACAGACAATACGGACAGCAGAGTCTTAGTAATAGGGTCCCGTTTTACCCTTTGAGTATGGAACCCTAAAAATGGGTAACCTACCTATAGATGAGTCAAGCGGTATTCTTTCAGACTTTTCAATCTTTTCCAGTTTGGGCTTTGGTTCCTTTGCTTCCTTTGGTTTTCTATCATTTACTTTTCTCACTTTATCACCCAAAGACGGACCCGGTGCTGTACCTCCCGGTCTTTTCTTTCTGTTAGGATCCTGAAAATTAGGAGAGGTAGAAATATTATAAACAGATCTCATTAGCAGTATAGAATGATTTTAAGACTTGCTGTATCATCAGAGTAATAACGGAATGGCATTATTGTGGCTGTCCTATAAGTGGAGTAAGACGTTCATTCAGGAAACTTTTTAAAACTACAGTAAAAACCGTTTATAACGACTTCGAAGGGACCGTCGGATTACGGTTGTTATAACCGATAGTTGTTATAACCAAAAATATTGGGACCTCAAAATTTTGCTGTAGTAACCGGTACCACATTTTAAGCGAAGTTGTTATAAAATGGTTATGGCTGTATATTACAAAAGAACAAGATGCATAATAAATCAATCAAAGCGGGATTATAATTATCATTAAAAAAATCTCACCTTATAGACTTTAGTACCTGTTGCCCTTTTCCGTGTCTCTTCAGTGTCATCATCAGATTTTGGTTCATCATTCTCATCAATACTAAAATCTGAGTCCACTTCATCATCTATTTCCTTTTCTTGCCTACAAATACAGTAAAAATCGAATTAGTTAGTTCTTACAGGAATGTGTCAATGTTCAGCTGGTTCCGCTATATGTCTATCTAGTTTTTAGTTAGAAATAAGCCATAACATGTCTGTAAGTGGCTAAAATGTTTGACCAAACAAAACAAGCAATCAAAATATTCCATTCATTTTTTTTCTTTAGCACAGCCATTGAGCGCTTTAGGGTATAGTTGTTAATGTTTTTATTGCGAAGAAATACAGTTGTTCGCCACTAATTCACCGTCCATGGATATCGTATAGGACGACGATGAGATAACGGGATCTTATTGGTAGCGGCAAAATCCGTTTGAAATATTTTGATAGTGTATTACCCAAGGGGGGACGATAATAGCACTCGTGCTTTACAAGCTTGGGAAACTAGGCTTATGTTCAGCATCGCACATTTAGGGCTATTATAGGCACATATAATGTAAAATAACATACTTATAATCGATGTCTTCCTCAGTTTCTTGGAAGCCTCCGTAAGTTGTTGTGTAAAATTCATCCTCTTCCTCTTCGTCAAGCACTTTAGCTAGAAGGTTACCCGCGTTAGAACGACGTTCTCTTTTATCCATTATGCTCCCTCAGTATTCACTATTTTATTTTAATAAATGTTACAATTTTCGAGGAGAAAATAATTAGTTTCGCACACAACAAGCGAGCTATCCACAGACTAAGTACCATTATATTACTTTACTCTTTGCTAAGTACCTACTCTAAGTAGTACTGAGCTATCCACCACCACAGATAGAAAGAAACTGCTTGTCATTGTCACTGTCAGTGCCAAATGTGTATTTTTTTTAAACAATGGTTCGGATACCAAGGCCTTTAAGTCAAATGTGCCAAACATAGAGTAGAGCAGAGCCAAACCAAAGCAAAATCTTTGAGGTGAGATTTTAGAGTGAATTTTAGTCGAATATAGTTTTCTTAGTCGAGTTTTTAGTTTTAATCTAATTAGCAATCTGTCTATTGATAGTTTGGGGACATAGGTGGAAGGTATTCCACCTGTCTCCTTTTACGCGTATTGGAGGTGAAACAGAGTCAAGGAGCGGAAGAGAAACTTCAACTTGCAGAAATAATCATATAATGGTCACACGTATGAAGGTCTAAAGTTAGGTACACTATTAGTACTTATAACTAATTAGAATTGTAGGGACAAAATACTAATGACGTAATATCTAGCTAGTCTGTCCCGCGACGGTTAACCAGCAAGCGAACGACGCTACTAAAAAGGGCCGCTGTAGGTAACGCCCCGAACCGTGGCTTCGTGTTGCCACTTACAAGGGTGCGTTCCTGACTACTTATAATTAACTAAACATAACAGGCGACGCCACGTATACTAATGTGC
This sequence comes from Agrochola litura, assembly GCA_949152395.1. Taxonomy (NCBI): domain Eukaryota; kingdom Metazoa; phylum Arthropoda; class Insecta; order Lepidoptera; family Noctuidae; genus Agrochola; species Agrochola litura. The sequence goes on from OX424490.1 coordinate 6,728,198, forward strand.
GTTCACAAATTCACAATACGTGACGCCACAATAGCAGAATGAATAGTGTGGTGGATTAATAATGGTTCAGAGCTCCAGATGTGAAAGAAGAACAATCGAGTAGGTACTGTGGTGCATTTTAGGAGACCGCATCGTATTCCGCTGCATTAGATTAGGTATGTTCAGTATGTAGGTATATTTTAGAATACAAACAGTAAGCCGACGTTCGCGGGAACGTAATAAAATCACGGCGGGATTTTATCGCACACTGGATTTTCAACTCTCGGTGTTAAGCCGAGCGATTTTATTACGTCCGTGCGAACGTCGGCTAAGGGTTGAATGTTGTGTAGAGAGCTGTCGAGGTTTCGGTACGATATCGTCTTTATCATCGTGTAAAATAAAGAGTAAACTGTGTTTTTAATAGGCACCTTGTAATCCTGGTTGCACTTGCAAATAGAGATATGTACAGACGCCAGCACATCAAGCTACCCGAGACTGTCAAATTTTCCCAATCAACTTTGAACCTTACAATTCAGCGATTAAGTTGAAAATCTAAATAAATTTGACAGGTTGTAGTAGCCTGTGCTGGCGTCTGTACTTACTTACTAAGTTTAACTATTAAAAAACCATGCAACCTTTTTATAGCGGCGTAAGGCGTGGGCGACGTGGGCCCACCGTGGGCCACCGCCTACGGCTTCGCGGTCCGAGAGGCCTCGTACCTCGAAGGTTCAAGGCCTTACCTCGAAGGTTAGGCCTCATTACATAAAAGCCGTGAATGCGTCGAAAAAAATTTTACTCTTACTAAAACGATAATTGACATGAGCCCTCCCGGCACTGAATGTATATTACGCAAACGGATCCCTGAATAGAAAAATGGTTTTCACATACCCGCAATATTTTTGAATGGCCTATCCTATAACTCGACCTATACCTACCAAAAAATTTGACAACTGTATTTTTTTTTATCTTCTCGCGGCACCAGAGGGCCTCGCGAAATGTACCTCGCCCACATCAAATTTTGATCTTGCCCCGCCACTGATTGCAATTTATTATGGGGTACCTCGTGGTTTAATACAAGAGGAGATTGCTTCTAATAAACTACCATACAGGGACTTGAAAACGAAATTAATTTCGTTCCGTTACACAAAATGTTATCTAATAACGCTTCAAATTTTATAACGATACTAAAACCTAAAAATATTAATAAAGTTACAAAAAAAACGTTACAGAATATCATTTTTGTAGAACATTTTAAGTAACGTTATAGGTATCAGTAACATTATGCTTATATCCGCTTGTAATAACGTTACAGATGCATATGTTTAACGTTATTCTTAAGAACTTTTCCCGCTGACTACCGCTCCGTCGTCACCCAGCACCACCACCACCACCGGCCACCCCCGTTACGGCGGCCGGCGGCCGGCTGGTGGTAAGCCACCGCCGTATTCAAACATAAGTTCGTACGAAAGTGCACATTTTTTACAGACAGTGTTGTGAATGAATAGTGATAGTGTCATCTTCACAATTTTTTTTGGCAATGTTGCGTATCGGAATGAAAAACGTTATTATTTCGTTATACCGATTATTATTATTGATATATTTTAAATAATGTTTTTAAACAGTTTAAGATTTCGTTCCGCTTGTTAGTATCGTTATAGCCAAGGAATTAATTTTGTTGAGATCCTGGTGGAACGATACAAATCATCGTTACCGGAACTTCGCGTAACGTTATTTTGAGTAACGTTTCAAGTCCCTGCTACCATAAGCAAACAATGCCCGTCCCTGCTCTGAAGATCGACTTAGATTCCAATTTACGTTTTGGCGATGACTTGCTCTACAACTCTAATGAACTGCTACATTTTTTTAAATGTAATTTGATGCAATGACATAAACACTAGCGTCGCGTCTATCGGACTTGAGTGGTGGCGCCATAGACATATCAAGGGTGGCGCGAACTCTAGTACAAGCGCTGTTTGTCCGTGACGTTTTTCTACCGCGCACTGGATTTTCAATGCTCGGCTTAGCGCCGAAGGTTGTAATCCCAACAGTACCTACTCTTTTTTAACGCGCTCGGGATGTGCTCTTGTGGATTCTCAACGCCAGAGTTGAAAATCCAGGGCACGGTAAAATAAGCGCTGCGTTAAATAAACGCCCTTGCGAATGAGGGCTATGAAGATTAAATTGAAGAATAAAATGGATAAAAATAAATAAAACAAGTGAATATTTTGTGCCGTTTATTCAATTGTTAACAGTTATTATATAAGATTTTACGTCAGTCATCTTTATTTGATTCAGATAAAAACCACATTTCGTCAGTTTTTATTTCTAGTTTTGATTTCGTACCGGTACATCAAATTCATTCATTGTAGTTTATGGATACATGTATGAATTAAATCGATTCGAATCGTCCAAACGAACTTGAAAATACGAATCGACTTAAATCAAACATTACAATTTAAGAATTAAATTAGTAGGTAGATATTACATTTAACTATAGTTTAAGTTTCGTTCATTTCATGTGATTTTACATTTAAACTTCAATTACGCTTAATATTACCTACTTTTTTGGAATACCATTCCTATTGATGTGATAAATAAAATAAGTTTGAACATAAAACCACAGGAAAAATAACCCTTTGGATACCTAGTGCTATAACTGAGCTAAGTACACAAAAAGATGACTTATTCAACGAAGTAACGCATTCTAAACTAAAAATCACATGATTAAAATTAATATAACATTTTAGTGACACATTATAAAATAATTTATGATAAACATGAACAAAAAAGAAATGGAATGTATGAGGATCAGGTGTTGCTTATTGTGATGCCTTTAACGTTAAAATTGATCTTTGATAAATATATTATTAATTATATAATATAATTATTATTATACTGTGAGATATAATCTCGAACACTCACTCAATCAAGAGCAGCACTAGCCACTAATAATAGAGAAAATTAAAATAAATTCGCTATTTGATTTAATAATAACCGTAAAGCATTTTATTATAGAAAATCAACAATATATATTTTTGAAACAATAACGTTTTCCTAATAAATTAAACTCGGTTTTATAATTTGCGTAAACAGTGTAAATCAAAATGGGACGTAAATTTTCATAAAAGGTGTTGTTACATGCACTTGTATGCAGCAATATAATTAATATCATAATGTCCCAATTAGTACTACTATCAGAGTCTAGAATTCATCTTTCATATAATTGTTACACATTTCTTTCGAAGAAAACGGTGTAACTTGAAATCTAATCCTACTACAATAAATATTTTAAAAGAAACACTTCTTATATTTATTAAATATGATTTTAGCTAACAAATCTCTATATTTTGCACGCAATATTACATTAATATAACATAATGTACTATATGAAATCAACTTGAAAATCTTAAATTTCGCATAAATATAATATTTTTTTAAATAGCAACGTAATTTGATTTATAAAATGTATTTTCAGTAAATAATTGTAATATTTCAACTGACAACATCAAACATTCTTAACAAAACATAGTGCTACTCGCCATTTGCGTCGTTTCGCATCGTCTCGTCGTTACAATAAATAACTATTTAAATTCAATATTGTTTGATTAATTTACCTACATTCATTTTCACTATCGATTGATTATCTTACATTAGGAAGAAATAAAAAAAAACACGATTAAATAAACAACAAAATTGTAAAATGATGAGACGAACTTATAAGTTCTAAATAGTATTAATAACAAAATGTTTATAAATCCAAACTTGTTAATTGTTTATCTATATGTTATAATTTAATTGTTTGCCATAAGTGGTTGCAAATTTATGAAAAAAAACGCAAATATAATATCGAACAACAAATCTATTACTATTGAATTTATGGAATATCAAGTATAAAAGTACTGAATAGTAGTATATAGTACCATTTAGTTTTTTTTATTTCTTCCACTTTCACCATAACATTATTTCGACTTGTTTTTAGTCGTTATTTTTATCAACTTACTTTTATTCATTCACTCATTTGTTATTATTTTTTCTTTATTTATTTGATGCTACATTTCATTATTCTGAGCATTTATTGAGCAATCATGCACATTATACTTGTAATTCCACAAATTTACAAAAAAAAAAAAAATATATGGAAAGAATATCCGTCAAAAATAATAATCAACCCTTATAACAAACCCTACTTAGCCTAATTATATTTAAAAGTAAAAATAGTGAAACAGTGAGAGTTATATAGTAAAATTCGACTACTCGTTTATTATATTTATATACAGGAATGTATTAGTGCAGGCGTGAAAAGAAACCAAAACGAAGTATTTTGATGTGGCGGTTGCTGTGTGTTGCCAGTCGCTTTTAAAAAAAACTACCATTGGAATAAATTCATAATTTAAATTACGAATTGGTGTTTTTTCAATAAACTCGCCATATCAAACGTGAAGAATCGAGAAAATTACGGGTGACAAGCTTTAATGAAAACTATTTATAGATGGCGCCACGGACGACTTGAGCGAACGGTTCCATACGTTAGCCTCATGGTATGAAAACAATGAGGTTCCCACACCTGAGCCCTGAGGCTTGTTTACGGAACCGTTTCATTTAAAACAAATTGTTTAATAACCCATCTTTCACTTCCTCAAGAATAATGAAAGGAAAAGATAGTCACTAATGCTTTCATTTTTCCACACCTCCCATTGGTAACTTCTTTTCCAAAGCAACAAACCTCTAAAACAATGCAAATTCATAAAAATAACAATGAGTAATAAAAATAAGTATATAACTCTTCAATCCTTTCATAATTTTCATAAAACATTAGTTTTCCATGGCACCATATCAAATCAAACACTTATAATTAGAACAATAATAATTGCAAAGAACCCTTACAATAAAAGCCATAAGTACGGATATTTTTTAAAAGTATTCTAAATTAACAAACAAAAAAAAAAAAAAAACTGATCATGATTCTTGCAACCCTGTGAATTCTAATCCTGTGATATAGTCAATAGACCGGTTTCCAACTAAGGAATATAAGGGCACTGTGTCAGATAGTTTCTGAATCTAAAAATAGCAAAGACTCCTATAAAAAATCTAGAAACTTCTAATTTTCTACCCCACTTTGCAAATTAACAATAACAATAATTCAGGTGACAGTAACTGGTCACCCAAATTTTTTTAAGTATAGCAACAACAGGAATACAGGGTCTATTTTGTACTTCATATGGCGACAGCATTTTAAGAATTGCATATTATTTACAATCCAGATTTAATAGAGCGACGGTTTTAGTGGTGCTATATTAGATTTAAGGCTCCTGCAGGTAGGCGCTACGTGACTCTAATAGAACAATATTTCTATGAAAACGTCATGGAAATTGTCCTAACAGAATCGCGTTGTACCGACGTAGTCTTTAGTCGAATTTTACAGTTTACTAAAGCGGTTGCCGTATTTTTAGATTATGTATAAAACTATCACACAGTGTAATAAAATCGACTTCTTTAGTTGGAAAACGACAAGATTTTACAATAGTTTACTAAAGGTAGAATAGATCTTAAGTTTAAATGTTGAAGTAAACATTTTGAGCTACGGTACATTTCTAGAGATTTAGTTTTTTTTGTTAAGTATAAATTATGTACTAATGTATAATTATGTACATTGTTCCAAAAATCGTGTAGTGTCGAGTGCAGGTGTATTCGAAAATTGTATTTTTTTTTCATAATTTTCGTATTTAGTACATTTGGCACGTAATCGTGAAGTTGAGCTAAGATGCACCAAATTAACAATGCAAGCGCAATTTTAGACTTTGTGTTACTCGTTATAAAGTACTGTTTAGAATATTTAGAGTAATAATTAAACAATTAGATTTATCACAATAACAATCAAAATTATTACTTGTTAAGTAAATAATAATAATTAAGGTCTTTAATTAAAATTTTAGATAATATCATTGCCTTACAAAAATAAGAAGCGCAGAGTTATAAACTCTTTTGTGACGTAACTTAAAACTTACTTTGTAAGTGAAGATTGTAGTGATCTAAATTACTCTATTTAAAACTGGCAACATTACAATCTGTCATTTTATGGAAGGGATATGATCCCCACAATCATCAAAAGAGCTGGCATAAAATAAAATCAAGTTTTTGACATAATTGCTAACGTTCATGTGTTCTTCATTTTAAATTGCCATTCTCATAGCTTCTTACAAAATTGTAACATTGTAATTTAGAGTAATTTCGATCAATTGAGCCATAACCTGTTACCACAGCAGAAACAATCAAAGATGTTGCTATAATTCTTAATTATGAATTTTACAGCTCTAATCAAAATGGGATAGCAAAGTATACATAACTGTGTCATATACTTATCAAACGTGAAATTAAAGTACTTACAATGCTATTGTTATGCAATATTTAAGCACCCAATACACATGCTTGTTACTAGCACAAAAGCATGCAAGCTTGCATGCCAGTATGACATTCAACAATCAGAAGTTGTTAAGCTACGGTTTCCATAGAAGAGCGGGTGTCGCCACTAGCGGTCACAGTGACAGCTGTCAATGACAGCTGTCATGAAAATGGTGGTAGCGGCAAAAATTTAAATTGTTAGATTCACCCTATCGCGCCCAAAGATAGTCGCGTTTCTGTTTCGTTTTGACACACAATGACGCAGTCACTTGACTTGATTGTCATGGAAACGCTATTTAATAATGTGTGAGCTCACTCTTCTCAATATATACACTTTTTCACGTGACTAAGTACAGTAAGAGCAAATCTAGCGATTTAAATTTGGGTTTGACTACGGTGTCAAAATGTTCTCCAGGAAAACACACCAACTTACTTAAATAAATCATTTTTCAGTGACGTTATTCACCGGTAAATTACAGACGCTATGTGGCGGCTACTGCTCCTCTAGAAATTGGTGTACAAGTTACTAGCATTCTTTTGTGCAACTTACAAGCATATGTATTTGCCGCTTTATACTAAACAGAGTTGTACGTCACTAAAGTATCTTAAATCTTCTTAAAAGGTATCGTACAGACCTTGTAGTGTCCTGTGATGTTTTGGTGTCATTGTTGTAAACTTTGGTCTTTGGTTTCAATACTTTATTCATAATCGGTGTAAGATAAAGGAATATGGACTGTAAAGTCCTGTATTACTAAGTGCACTCAAGAATCGACCTTAATATCTTATACTATAGATGTGTCTTTTCAAAACCTGATATACGGTAAGTACTAAGTTAAGAAATTGGAACAGAATATGCTTGGTTCAAAAACTTCCATAAAAATTGCCTTTCGGAAGGCCAATGGTGAGTCCATAATAGAAGCAAATTAGCAAGAAAAATAACCTGAAACTGATCAAAAGTCCATTATTCCTTAGTGTATCTTACAGAGATTCGTCATCAGATTGTCAGTAGACCCAGGAAACGGGCACCCATTGGGGCGTGGAGCGAAGGCGTACTAGGGCCGACTCTAGTTGATTGAGTGTGTCGTCAATGTCATTGTTGACGATTGTTAAGTCGAAGTAGTGGCCGTATGTGCGGCGGAGTTGTTCCGATTCACGGACTAAGACTTCTAGGGAGCCGTCGTACTGGAAAGAAAAAAATATTATTGAGTACCTAATTAATTAAATGTTAAAAAATGTAAATGTAATACGTGTGTTTGTTTTAAGTACCATCCGAGGACGTGCGTATGAATACACAAGGCACGACCGAGGACCTTTTCAAAGCGAGGACCTTTTCGAGGGTCCTCGGTTTGACTTGACCAAAGATTTGTATTCTGCAAGCGATTTTGAGCCTTTCTGTATACTTAATACGAAAAAGTGGTCTGAACCTCGGTTTGATCAAGATTTTTCATAATCTTACACACGCATTGTGTATCCACCAGGTGGCGCCACTGTCGCCTCATACACAGCTTTTTTACATTCATTTCACGTTGGTTGTATTATCCGAGGACTTTTGTGTTAACTTTAACACAAAAGACCTCGGTAAGGTAGCTTTTCCAAACAATGTGTATTTAAGACCTCGGTTTGCTAGGTTTTCCGAACAGTGTGTATTCTAGTCCTCGTTTAGACAGTTTTCCTCGGGTGTAGAAGACGAGTTATGTGCTATCATTTAAATAAAATTATGGAAGAGAAAATTGAAAGTATACTGAATCCTTAAGCAAATTGTTAGTAGCGACTAGGTGCACGAGGAATAAGGAGGCTTCTTTTGCAGTATGTACTAAATACCTAGGCTGGCTTAGATTACACAACATTATGATTTGCACCATAAAATATTGTATCATGGGAGCTGAATACGTGTGCTCTTCATGAAGAATCTAAAGTAGAAATGCCTTCCTAGGTGAAATGTCGGCAGCAAGATTTGAAGTAAACAAAAAGTACAAAGAAATAAATGAAGTGAACGTAGTTAAGAAGACAATGTATGTTCGGGTGGAATCTTGCTACTCAATTTTGAAGCAGATATCTTCAACCGATTGAGCTGAAATTTTGTATACACGTTTAGTTTGGATGACAATACACGATAAAGTATGTGACGTCATTCTAAATCCAATATGGCGGACCATCCAAGATGGCGGAATAGTTATTTTTAATGCATTTCTACAATATGGGTATCAAATGAAAGGGCTTGTTGAGAGTAACTCGAAAAATAATGTGACGTCATTCTAAATCCAATATGGCGGACCATCCAAAATGGCGGAATAGTTATTTTTAATGCATTTCTACAATATGGGTATCAAATGAAAGGGCTTGTTGAGAATAACTCGAAAAATAATGTGACGTCATTCTAAATCCAATATGGCGGACCATCCAAGATGGCGGAATAGTTATTTTTAATGCATTTCTACAATATGGGTATCAAATGAAAGGGCTTGTTGAGAGTAACTCAAAAAATAATGTGACGTCATTCTAAATCCAATATGGCGGACCATCGAAGATGGCAGAATAGTTATTTTGAATGCATTTCTACAATATGGGTATCAAATGAAAGGGCTTGTTGAGAGTAACTCGAAAAATAATGTGACGTCATTCTAAATCTTATATGGCGGACAATCCAAGATGGTGGAATAGTTATTTTTAATGCATTTCTACAATATAGGTATCAAATGAAAGGGCTTGTTGAGAGTAATTCGAAAAATAATGTGACGTCATTCTAAATCCAATATGGCGGACCATCCAAGATGGCGGAATAGTTATTTTTAATGCATTTCTACAATATGGGTATCAAATGAAAGGGCTTGTTGAAAGTAACTCAAAAAATAATATGACGTCATTCTAAATCCAATATGGCGGACTATCCAAGATGGCGGAATAGTTATTTTTAATGCATTTCTACAATATGGGTATCAAATAAAAGGGCTTGTTGAGAGTAATTCGAAAAATAATGTAACGTCATTCTAAATCCAATATGGCGGACCATCCAAGATGGCGGAATAGTTATTTTGAATGCATTTCTACAATATGGGTATCAAATGAAAGGGCTTGTTGAGAGTAACTCGAAAAATAATGTGACGTCATTCTAAATCCAATATGGCGGACTATCCAAGATGGCGGAATAGTTATTTTGAATGCATTTCTACAATATGGGTATCAAATAAAAGGGCTTGTTGAGAGTAACTCGAAAAATAATGTAACGTCATTCTAAATCCAATATGGCGGACCATCCAAGATGGTGGAATAATTATTTTTAATGCATTTCTACAATATGGGTATCAAATGAAAGGGCTTGTTGAAAGTAACTCAAAAAATAATATGACGTCATTCTAAATCCAATATGGCGGACTATCCAAAATGGCGGAATAGTTATTTTTAATGCATTTCTACAATATGGGTATTAAATGAAAGGGCTTGTTGAGAGTAACTCAAAAAATAATGTGACGTCATTCTAAATCCAATATGGCGGACCATCGAAGATGGCAGAATAGTTATTTTGAATGCATTTCTACAATATGGGTATCAAATGAAAGGGCTTGTTGAGAGTAACTCGAAAAATAATATGACGTCATTCTAAATCCTATATGGCGGACCATCCAAGATGGCGGAACAGTTATTTTTAATGCATTTCTACAATATGGGTATCAAATGAAAGAGCTTGTTGAGAGTAACTCGAAAAATAATGTAACGTCATTCTAAATCCAATATGGCGGACCATCCAAGATGGCGGAATAGTTATTTTGAATGCATTTCTACAATATGGGTATCAAATGAAAGGGCTTGTTGAAAGTAACTCAAAAAATAATATGACGTCATTCTAAATCCAATATGGCGGACTATCCAAGATGGCGGAATAGTTATTTTTAATGCATTTCTACAATATGGGTATCAAATAAAAGGGCTTGTTGAGAGTAATTCGAAAAATAATGTAACGTCATTCTAAATCCAATATGGCGGACCATCCAAGATGGCGGAATAGTTATTTTGAATGCATTTCTACAATATGGGTATCAAATGAAAGGGCTTGTTGAGAATAACTCGAAAAATAATGTGACGTCATTCTAAATCCAATATGGCGGACCATCGAAGATGGCAGAATAGTTATTTTGAATGCATTTCTACAATATGGGTATCAAATGAAAGGGCTTGTTGAGAGTAACTCGAAAAATAATGTGACGTCATTCTAAATCCTATATGGCGGACCATCCAAGATGGCGGAACAGTTATTTTTAATGCATTTCTACAATATGGGTATCAAATGAAAGAGCTTGTTGAGAGTAACTCGAAAAATAATGTGACGTCATTCTAAATCCAATATGGCGGAACATCCAAGATGGTGGAATAGTTATTTTTTATGCACTTCTGCAATATGGGTATCAAATGAAAGGGCTTGCCGAGAATAATTAGAAAAATATTCTGACATCACTTTTAATCCAATATGGCGGACTTTTAAAGTTTTTTATGCTTTCCTATAGTATGCGTATTAAATGAAAGGGTTCGCTGAGAATAAAAATGCAGGTTAAAAAAAGAGAGTGATTATAAGCTCCGTTGCTCTAATCCGCCTGAAATTTGGTGTAGAGACCTCGATTACCTACTAGTAGAAACCTAGCCAGCGATAACTAAAAAGTAAAAATAAATTAAAAGCAAAAAAAATTAAAAAAAAAGCTTTTATTTACATGGTATAAAAAGAAGAAAATAAAATTTTCTTTTAAAATTTTAACTATCAAATTATAACCTCATTATACACAATTTATATGATCATAAAAGCTTGTCGCGAGGTTTAAAAATTAAACTTAGCAGATTAAGTTAACTCAATTAAATAGGTACTAGTTTATTTACACAAGTAATTCGCCTCGCACACCATGGCCTTTCCTGCAGCAAGAGCGCTGGTCGGTTGGCACGCCACGCAAGCATTAATGACATCCTCCGTCGGGCTCTTGTCACCGCCGGGGTGCCAGCTGTTTTAGAACCCAATGGCTTGGCACGCGACGATGGAAAGAGGCCAGACGGAATGACCATAATGCCTTGGAAGTTGGGTAGGCCTTTGGTGTGGGATGCAACCTGTGTCGACACCTTTGCGCCATCCCATCTTCCTAGCACTGCGGGCTGTGCCGGGGCGGCTGCTGCAGGTGCAGAAAACCTCAAACGGCGCAAATATAGCAATCTTACTGGTAGCTATATATTTTTGAGCCGTTTGGGGTTGAAACACTAGGGCCATGGGGTGCGAGTGCTCACCGAGTATTCCGGGATATCGCCAAGCGGTTGGTCGACTCTTTACGTGACCAGAGGGCTGGCCAATTCTTAGGCCAAAGAATCAGCATAGCCATCCAACGTGGCAATGCTGCCAGCCTTTTGGGCACTTTTCCCGCTGACAGCGATGCGGACGAATTTTTTGACTCTTATCTTTATTTTTAACTTTTTCCTTCAGTTGATAGTCAAAATTAAAAAAAAAAAATCTTTTTAGACCATGTAAATAAAAGTATTTTTGTTTTTTAAGTTTTTTTGCTTTTAATTTATTAAAATTAAACAAATTATTTAACTAACTTTTACCAACGCTATATTAATTGAAATAATAATCAAGTTGCAGCAACATCTTTGATAAGAATGAGCAGAAAACTTGCTTAATAGTTATTATAAAACGATTCAAATAAGGTACCTACTTAATTCTGTACCTTCAGTGAAAAGTGATGTAACTGGAAAATCATGATTTTGAGAAAATTAATGTCAAAGTTTAAAAAAAATCTGACTCTTTGTCTACTTCACTAAAATGAGTACTGATTACTGACATTGGTAAACAATATCTTATAACACGATTTAGTGTAAGAAGAAACAGATTAATTTGTATAGTTTTTTATAATTTAAAAAGAAATCCAGTTGTATCACCTAACGCAACATATGTTAAAGTCGTTTTATGTGTAAATTAATTTAAAATTACTTGAACCATTTTACACATTATTTATTGGTTGGTGTTGGATGATTATGTGTAGGTAAATATGTCAGTTTGTACTAATTCACATAGATCGCGTAATAAGAGTCACATACATTTGTATTAATATACATTAAGGTACTTGAAATATTTGTTCAGTTCACATTGATATTATTTAAAATGTATTTGATTACACATTAATAAATGTAAAAAAATGCTTAGTTAGAGCACTTTACACCAAAATAAGCTTGCGCAATTTTAATCTTAGAGGGGTACCAATTAAACCAACTTTTTACTGTTCAACTTAGTGTAAGAATATTAAAACTGATAAAAGTCAAGATATATCAGTTTTCACTGAAGGTACAGAATTATTTTTATTTCACTAGATACATCTAACGCGTATGCCAAATTTGAAGACGATACTATCAACTATTGAAGAGTTCCCTCATGAAGAAACGACCTTGGCTGCACCATCACGACAAACTGATAATTGTTTTAGTTTTACTATATAAACCAAACGCGTTTGCCTTTGAAGTCGATACTATCAACAATTGTGGAGTTCCCTCATGGGCACGCCACAATTGCGGCAATAAGTCCCCTCTTTAAGGAGCGGCTAGAGAGGCGCCACACCGTCCTCACCTTCCGCCTGACGCAGGTTCTCACCGGACACCAGTGTTTCGGGAGGTTCCTATATAAGGCGGGAGGAAACGCCCGGGTTTCACCACAGTGTGGATCACCCGGAGGACACGGTGGAGCATACGGTGGAGGTCTGCCCGGCTTGGGCAAAGCATCGCCGTGTCCTCGTGGAGGCGATCAGCGGCGGTGATCTCTCGCGTCCGGCCCTGGTCCAGCCCATGGTACGGAGCGAGAGGGCATGGGAGGCCGTCACCTCCTTCTGCAAAGCAGTAATGCTTGCGAAGGAGGAGGCGGAGCGCGTGAAGGAGAGGCAAATTTCGCGCCCTCACGCGTCTAACCACCGCAAGAGACGCCTTGGGCGTCAGGAATCGCAGGCTAATTCCCAGCCACCGTAGGCGCGGGCTTGCGGACGGTGAGCAATGGGTAGCTCGCCGTCCGATAAGAACCAGGCCCGGATCGACGACAGCGCGTTGTGTCCCACGCGCGCCTTCAAGAGATGTCAGCACAATTGAAGGGGTTCGATAGGGTCAATGCCTGCCAGGGTTGCGAGGAAGTCCGAAAGGGATACCGTGGCTTCTGGCAACATGGCAACTGAAGGAACACGGGTGGGTTTTAGTCAGTAAGAGTCTGACATGCCCTCCCGCTCCGCCCAGAGCGGGAGAAGTTATTTGATAATTACCCACCCAAAAAAAAGGAGTTCCCTCATGAAGGAACGACCTTGGCTGTAGCATCAGCACAAGCTGGTTATTATTTTTGTTAAACTATGTTAACCTAACGCGTATGCCAAATTTAAAGACGATGCTATCGACTGTTGAGGAGTTTTCTCATGAAGACACTGATTGTAGCTTCAGCACAAACTGGTAATTATTTTAGTGTTACTAGATCAATCTAACGCGTATGCCTAATTTAAAGACAATACTATCAACAGTTGAGGGGTTCCCTCATGAAGAAACGACCTCGGCTGCAGCATCAGCAAAACCTGGTCATTATTTTAGTGTTACTAGATAAACCTAACGCGTGTGCCAAACTGAAAGACGATGCTATCGACTTGAGGAGTTTCCTCATGAAGAAACGACCCTGACTGCAGCATCAGCAAAAACTTGTAGTTATTTTAGTGTTACTAGATAAACCTAACGAGTGTGCCAAATTTGAAGACAATGCTATTAACTGTTGAGGAGTTCCCTCATGAAGAAACGACACTGGCTCCAGAATCAGCACAAACTGGTAATTGTTTTAGTTTTACTAGATAAACCTAATGCGTATGCTAAATTCCAAGACGATGCTATCAACTTTTGAGGAGTTCCGTCATAAGGAAACGACCCTGGCTGCAACATCAGCAAAAACTGGTAATTATTTGAGTGTTACTAGATAGACCTAATGCGTATGCCAAATTTGAAGACGATACTATCAGCTTTTGAGGAGTTCTGTCATAAGGAAACGACCCTGGCCGCAGCCTCAGCAAAAACTGGTAATTATTTGAGTGTTACTAGATAGACCTAATGCGTATGCCAAATTTGAAGACGATACTATCAGCTTTTGAGGAGTTCCGTCATAAGGAAATGACCCTGGCTGCAGCCTCAGCAAAAACTGGTAATTATTTGAGTGTTACTAGATAGACCTAATGCGTATGCCAAATTTGAAGACGATACTATCAGCTTTTGAGGAGTTCCGTCATAAGGAAACGACCCTGGCTGCAGCCTCAGCAAAAACTGGTAATTATTTGAGTGTTACTAGATAGACCTAATGCGTATGCCAAATTTGAAGACGATACTATCAGCTTTTGAGGAGTTCCGTCATAAGGAAACGACCCTGGCTGCAGCCTCAGCAAAAACTGGTAATTATTTGAGTGTTACTAGATAGACCTAATGCGTATGCCAAATTTGAAGACGATACTATCAGCTTTTGAGGAGTTCCGTCATAAGGAAACGACCCTGGCTGCAGCCTCAGCAAAAACTGGTAATTATTTGAGTGTTACTAGATAAACCTAATGCGTATGCCTAATTTGAAGACGATACTATCAGCTTTTGAGGAGTGTCTTCGTGATGAAACGACCCTAGCTGCAGCATCGGCACAAACTGGTTATTATCTCAGTTATACTATGCAAACCTAACGCGGTGGTCAAATTTAAAAGCCATGCTATATTGCCTGTTGAAGAGTTTCTTCATTAAGAAACGACCCTGGGTACAACATCAGCATAAACTAGTAACTAAGCCGTTACTTTTAGAAAGCGCCGACAAACGTAAAGACATCGACTCGTCCTCGCTTGGTACTTTATTTTAGAAAATGTGTGTAAGAAATAAATCGGAACGTTCTTCAATAAGTTACCTTACACGTAAAATGGTTTAGGTAGGTAAATTTTCATGTCCTCGCTTTGTACAAGTTCTACGCGAAAAACTGTCCTCGGTTTAGTGATATAAAGTCTAACACAGCGTCCGCACTTTGTACAAGATATAAGAAATATTGTGTAAAAATACGTCCTCGGAAGGGCGTCGCAGGGCTTACATAAGGGGTCCTCGGTTGGCTTACACAAAGTCCTCGTATGTGCATCGCTGGTCACATTTAGCTGTGTATTTCAGGTCCTCGGTATGATAGCCGTAATTCATACAGAAAAATGTTGAGATAGCATTATTCCAATAAGCTCATCACTATAGATTTACTCACCTGTCTCTTTCTATCTCACTCAAAAAGGCCAACGACGTATTTAAACCAGTTTTTTGGAAGGTCCTCGGTTCGTTCAAAAACTAACAAGGTCCTCGTAAGGGTGTCTGTACAAACAGGGGTGTGTACGTGTGTGTGTGTGGAGGAGTGTGTGTGTGTAATGTACACACGGCTACACATCAAGCTATACAAAACCAGTTTATGTTGATCTCGCATTGTATAGGATTTCCGTACAATGCGAGGTCAGTTTATACTGGAAATGTATATGATGTTGTTTGTTTAGTGTTTTTTTTTTTTTTAAATGTTTATGTTGTTTGTTGTTGTGTGTGTGTTGTTTGTTAAATGTTTAGTTTATTCATTATCTTAAAAAAAATATCCTAATTCTAAATCCATCCTAACTAATATTATAAATGCGAAAGTTTGTTACGCTTTCGCGATAAAACCGCTGAACGGATTTAGATGGAATTTGGCACATGGGTAGACCATAACCTGGGTTAGGACATAGGATACTTTTTATCCCGATATTCCCACGGAATCGAGACATATACGGGTTAAACCGCGGGGCACAGATAGTTTCTTATATTCTTTGAAGACGTAATGTAGGTAACTGTTAAAAGTTGGATTTAAATCGATTCTAACTGCAGTTCTGCTTGTTTCAAATGAGAAAACTGTGTTGTCCAGTCCAGTACCGACTCAAAAAAATGTAAACGTCGCAAACGCGCATGTAACTACGATTCTTTTACAATTATGTTGTTAAGTTCCCTGAGAGTAGTATATACCCAAGTTTGTAACCCTGAAAAACCTTGTGCGACTCCCATGGTGCTTGAAAAACTGCGAAATTCTGACACTAGTTTCAGTTTTTTTGAAAAATATACCTTATTGACGCGTTTTT
Organism: Agrochola litura; assembly: GCA_949152395.1. Taxonomy (NCBI): domain Eukaryota; kingdom Metazoa; phylum Arthropoda; class Insecta; order Lepidoptera; family Noctuidae; genus Agrochola; species Agrochola litura. The sequence continues at coordinate 6,744,712 of OX424490.1, forward strand.
AGGTAGGTATCTTGATAATACAGGGTAGCTTTTAAATAACGCATTAAAAGAAAGTTAATTAAATATGAATTTTCACTTGACTGGTCTGTGCAAATAACTGCATTGAGGCGCCCTGCGCAAAGTTGGAGGACATTCTTGCAGAAACTCACGCACTAAACTATAGAAACCGATTCGCGCGATTCTTATTGGTTTCTATAGTTTACCTGTACCTACCCTAATTGCGTAACACATGATCAATCATATTCTGAATCATTTTTAAAGAGATTACTAGTCCATTGGCTTCATAATTGTCGTTGTCTACATCTCTTTTTGTATACTTTCCTGTCGTAGGTATGCTGGAAGAGATTTCTTTAGAAATAAGCATTGCCTTTGTACGTATTTTTCTGTTCCTTTCTTTTTGTCTGTTTATATGTGTGTGCATAAATGGTAAAAAAAAAATTATGTTCGAAAAATTTGTCTGGTCAGCAACGTAAATAACGTAATGAATGTTGTTGAACTATCAAAATAAAACAGATTGTGATTGATCGTATGTTGTTACGCATAGGGTGCTGGTCAGTGCGACCAAAAATTGAGGTCGTGGCCCGGTGGCCGTTAGTGCGCGAGATCTGAGCCCGGCTATTCCGTTTTGCATTAAAGGGAACGGAGGGCTCTGTCCGTGCGTGCGAATATGTTAGCCCGCAGGTTTGCACGTTGTACTGCAGACGTAAAGGTGACGCTCTTTAGAGCATTCTGTACCACCTTCTACACATGCAGCTTGTGGGAGAAGTATTCGCGAGCATCGTATGGAGCCCTTCGTGTCCAATTTAATAATGCGTTCAGAAAACTGATGGGGTTGCCGTGGCGTTGCAGTGCGTCAGGGATGTTTGCGGCGGCGCGTGTAGATTGTTTTTATACTATAATACGCAAGCGCGCTGCATCAATGGTGGCACGAGTCATGGCCAGCCCCAACAGGGTTCTGAAAATGATAGCTGACAGAGTGGACTGTCCATATATAATTCACTGTTGTCAGTTACATGTGTCACCGTATTGTGTTGTTTACTAACACGTAGTTCTAAGGATATTGTTACTAACCCTCTATGAGTCTTGGCTCGAAACAAAGTTTTTAAATTAAAAAAAAAAAAAAAAAAAAATTGCGCAGTTTGTATTTCTGTATTAATACTACTCACATCAGCAACATTATTGAGCGGCGGCGCGGCTATGAACACGACGTAGGGCGCGAACTCAGCCGTGCGCAGTATCTTCAGAGCTTGTGGTTCCACGTCTAGTATAGCGATGCTTCGGTCTGAATGGATGCGACGAATTGTTTCCAGTTTCGTGCCGTACATTGCGTCTTCGTGGGTACCTGGGGAATAAAGGAACAATTTTATAGGGTGTTGGAACATTATCGGTTAAAAATGAGTTCATACATTTCTCTTTAAAGGTTCTCTTAGAACTGAGTATGAATCAGGGCTTGAAATACCGTTAAAAATATGGTATCGTTACAGCCTTTTGATGCAGATATCGTTAACTAATAAATAACGTTATATCTGGCATATTTTATCGTTAAACATACGTAACGTTAAAATCTACGCTATCGAAAATTTTATCGTTATGAGTTAGTTTTGTTACCGTCGTGTCGCTCTCGTCTAATCGTAAAAGAATTTCAGACTGCATCAACACTAAGACTGCCATACGACTATTTGCGCGTTTAATATTCTCTTTGCTGTGTTGTGCTTGTTCTTGTGAATATACTACGAGTACTTGGTTGCTTTTATCCACCCGTAACGAGCAGAAAAAAAAACTAGCCTACATCTATGCTATCGACATCACTGTACACAGAAATATCTTAAATGTCAGAAAATGTTCAAAAATAAAACTAAAAACTCGTAACTCGAAAACTACGAAAAATCGTAGAACATACATAGGGGTTATTCGGATTCGTCTAGGGATAATCTATCTCTGGGCTCCAGCTATACTACACTGTTAATAAATAATGTTAATATAAAACTTTCGACACCCCTTCATTTTTCCAAAAGTTTTACGGCATTTAATTTAGGGTTCAACGATTGGCAAACTCAGTCAAAAAAAAAAAAAATAAGATCAGCTGAAGTAAAACCAAAATGTATACATTTTCCGACATACCTACAATGTCTACAGCATTGTGTTATGTCATATTCGTTCAATAGATAAAGATTAAATTAATTACGCAATCTTATAAGATTAGGAAGGAAATATTCCTCCAAAATGACTTGATATTTGTTTGTCAGAGAGACAAACAAATATCAAGTCATTGTGTGCTTACTCAGATCACAAGCAATAACAAAGGCGTTGTGCGGAAATAGGTTACCAGTTAATGCCGTACAAATCCCTATATGGTGGCTAAGAATTGTAAGTGGACAGGCGCGGTCCGAGGGGGGGGGGGGGGGGGGGGTCCTGGGGGTCATGACCCCCCCAAAATCTTTCACGCTGCCGGGAGCCTGAATGATTTACACGTATTACTAACTTTTAAAACTGTACTACAGCCACGGCAAGCCGTGGCTGTAGTACAGTTTTAATTTTTTTAATTTTCTAATTAATTTTAGGAGCAAAAGTGAAAATTTCACAAGTTGTAAATTAATATTATTAACATTAGTCTGGTTTTTACATATATTGGCACTCCCGAGCAACAACAAGCGCAACACTTCATACCCATAGGTGCTGTGCTGTTAACATTAGCATACATGTCGCTGACGTGAACCCATAAGATTTTCCCCTTCCAAAAATCGTTCAATTATAAAAATAGAGGATCTTGGCATGCAAGAGCGAGCGACGCAAACTCGAAAATTTGGGCACCCCACTCATACGTAAGGTTTGAAAGTCTAAGGTTAAGGCCAGATTCCAAAACATAAATTACTTAGTACTGTAAAACTGTTAATTTTAAGTAAGCTTTTCTTCATAACAGTAAGTTCTATTTCTGTATAATGGTAAAAAAAAAAACAGAAGCTTTTCAGGGTGGAGTACTAAAATTTTCAGGCCCGCTTCGCTCGCTCTTGCCTTCTACATTCTGTTTCTTCATACGTTGACAAAGCAACTAATTCCTAATTCTTTTGGAAAGATCAAAAAAAAATCTAACCTATCCGAGTGTGTGTAAAATTTTTGAGCTCGCTTCGCTCGCTCTTGCATTCTGCATTCAGTTCAAAACAGTTCTTAGAATTGAAAATATCTAACAAAACCTAACCTATCCAAGACTGGTTGTTTAAATTGTCAAGCTGGCTTTGCTCGCTCTTCTCATAATCTACTGTTATAATACCTACTATCTATCAAAAAGTGCTGCGACTGCGACTAATGGGGTTGGCCGGTGAAAACTTTAGATTCTTAGATGGCGCTAGCATAGGTTTCACCTGTCAAGTTTGTGTTGTGTTTTGGCTTCCCTTGTTGACTGCGTTTATAATATTGAAAGAACTATTGTGAAAAAACATGTTTCCTAAAAAAATCTTCTATTTTGGTTAAAGCTATGCTAGCGCTACTTTGACAGTTGCCCGCAACTACCCGCGTCCCTGAATAGCTTAAGTAATGTGGAGTTGGAGATATTTGCTCATATCATTCTTGATGGATAAACACTTTACCCGGCAGTAGTGCAAATAACACTTTACCCGGCAGTAGCGCTTGCGACCACTAGACCAACAAGATAAAAAAAACCCCCCCTTAAAAATATTCCTCGGCACCCATGGTGACCCCGCCCAAAATCTTGGGCTGCGACCGCGCCTGTAAGTGGAGTAGGTCATTTGAGATGGGTCGACGACACCGAAACCCACTTGGTAGCAAGGATAATGTGAAAACACTAGTGGATGTATTCGGCAATTTTTTAAAGAACATATTTTGCTTCAGGAACATATTTTGATGTAAGATTAACATTGACACGTATTTATAGTTCACAAACACAATGCCAATAAAATCTAGGTTTACGATACTGCTCCTCAATTTGTCCTCTTTTTGTCGCTGCATACAAATAAACCTCCCAGGGTTTATTTGTGTGCGGCGACCTGATGACTCATTATCCACGTTGTTTACAAACAGTGGTATTTTAATGTCTGCAGCTTTAAATCTACCCAATGAATCCTCCGCCTTTCCTTGCGTTCCAATAAATGTATTTTTCAATCGCTTGCTCTGTACTGTGTTCCACTTTTCATTCGTATAGGTTTAATAGCCTTCGTTTTGCGTTACTTGTGAGTATGTACACTGTTCACTATGATTTATCGGCGCTGCCCTCTCCGCTACACGCGCCGTTGAGGCCACCGAGTGCGCACACGCAGGGGTTTCAAATATCGTCACCTGTGACGAAACCGCAGTAGGGGCCTCCACGCGCTTGCACTCGCCAGTCCCTTTCACTTTGCCCGACGTCATGTCTTGCGCGACAAGGACAGATGGCTCCCGATACTTGGCGCGCGACAAGGACAAGTTAAGAACCTCGTTGCCTTGACCTTGTTTCTCGGAAATTTTACAAACAGCAGTTTTTGTATTTAACCGCTCTGGTGTAACTACGATGCTTTCTTGCGACAAATTCATAATTCCAATTGGGCCACTATTAGATTCGAAATTTTTAAACCGTAACAAGTTACGCGTACCTCTTTTCTATTTACATCTTTTTGATAACCATTCACCAGGGATGCTTGTTTACTTAATTTATTCACTTGTTCTACCGTCGCATAGTCCTCCCTTATCACTTCAACTTGATCTTTTAGTATAATATTACTGTTTTGCATTAAGACAAAACAGGTATTATATGTTGGAGAAAACACAGCAATGATATGAAGAAGCAGTCCTTATGATTCTGTGAAAATACGAGAATATCTTCTAAATCTGTAGGAGTATCGAGCATACCTTCCCTTTTCTGTCACTTGAGGGCGCCGTAAGTAGGTACCTTACCGCCAATTTAGCTGTCAAGCGTCATTGCAGTCTTCATCAACAGCAAGCTCCTTGACTCATTGCTGTGTTTTCTCCAACATATAATACCTGTTTTGTCTTAATGCAAAACAGTAATATTATATGTATTCGAAAACACAGCAATGATATGAAGACCTGTTTGATATCTGCTGGTGACCAGAAAAATAAAACACAAGAATGCAATGTGAATGCAAATTGCTAGATTAACCCAAAAAATTAAAACCATTTTTTTTTCTTTGTTGAACTTCCATATATTAAACCAAAGGTTAGGCTCTAATATTGGGAAAATTTTTATAAATCAAATTTAACAATTATTACTGAGTCATTTAAAGTCATTAATTCAACTGACTTTGTAAATGAAACAAAACAAAAATAAAAAACTTATTCTTTTCAATAAACTCAAGAAATTATGCAGTCACACATACTGCAAAAATATGCATAAATCAGCACAATAAAGAAACTAACAAATAATAACAGAACAGACAAGCTTCTGTCTTTAAAACATGAAATAAAAAATAATAATTAATTAAACAGTTTTAAAATTATTGTAAAGTGAACCGCCTGTAGCATCATCACTGACAGGCCGAATTATTTCTCTGCAGTAATATTTCGAAAATGTGTCAGCACACTTCCAATTTCCCCTTTCTAATATCTCCTGAATTGGTCTGTTGTCCAGCCATCCCCGAGAAGCTACAGCTGATCTTATACTGCCTGGGGAGGCATCTATCTTAGCAAGCTTAAAAGCTGACCGCACCCAACCTGCAATCATTGTCTTGGATGCTGGCCTGACCACTCCTGTGATGGAGATAAAAAGGGGTTTTGTTTGACTACTATCCTGACAGCGTCTGGTTTCTGAGATCCTGATCAACTCTTTAACCTGGGTTACTGGGCAAATTTTAGGGTCTTGATGCCGTATAAGAAGCCAGCCTGATTGTCTGTGCGAACCTGTGTCAGTTTTTGAGCCAAACCTTGGCCAAAATGTCAAAGTGTCTTCAGACTCTGTAAACCCCTGCTCACTGAGTTCCAAGAGGGTAAGGTCATGTAACCTTCGACCAGAAGCTAGTAAAAGTATCAATGCAGTCCGTCTGCTTTGGTCAAACAGAGAATTTGAAAGAGCAGATGACTTTAACCAGTCAAACAAAATATTTACATCCCAAATAGGGAGTTTAGCTGGGTGTGGTTTAGAAAGAGAGACGGCTTTTAAAACCTGTTGAATAAAAAAGTTCTTTGATAGGTTCTCTACCGTTGCAGCGCAATATGTTGAAATAGCGGATTTGTGTAAAAGAATGGTACTATATGCAAACTTGTTTTGTAAATATAGATTGGCCAAAAACCTAGCTACGTCCTTTCCCTCTGGACGCTTACTGTTTACACTATGTGACTTACTCCAGTGCAACCATCTTTTCAATGGGGCACTATAGGTGCTCAAGGTAGAGGGACGCCAGCTCTTTTTTAGTAACAGCTGCTCATCCCGACTCCAATCAGTTACTTGATCCTCCCACCCCCAACTTTCCAAGCCTGAAGTCTTAGCTTGTCTACTTGAGGAGGGCTCAACCCCGTCGTCCAATCTAACAGAACCTCCCTCAGGTTCTCTATCGGCAGAGGAGGGGCTAGCGCGCGTGCCTGCAGATCCGGGAACCAGAAGCACTGGGTCCACCGTGGCGCTATCACATAGTATGTCCCTACTGCCCTGTTTAGGTGAGCCAGGACCCTGGGTATCATGCTCGGAGGTGGGAATACCCATGCTGTTCGAAACACCCATTTTTGGCTGAAAGCGTCGCAGAAAAGCGCGGAGCCATCTCTTGAGTCTAAAGTCACATACCCTGGGACGACAGCGGTTTCTCTTGTTGCGAAGAGATCGACTTCGGGGACGCCCCACTGTCTGAAAATTGCATCCGTGGCTGGTGGTAGCAGATGCCACTCGGGTACTGATCTTCCCCTTGATAGGCAATCTGCGATGCCGTTCAGGTTCCCTGGTAAGTGGAATGCTGTCATCGTTATGTTGAATCGAAAGGTCAATTCCAATAACCTGGTTGTTAGTCCCAGTAAGTTTAACGAACGAGTTCCGCCCTGATTCCGGATGTATGCCACCAAAGTCCTGTTGTCTGACTGTATTAAAATGTGGGCATTTCGTAACAGTGCACCCTGGCACCTGATGACGGCAAAAACGGCATACATCTCTTTCATATTGGAGTGCCAGGCTTTTTGGTTTGCAGCCCATTTTCCTGAGAGGTATTGACTGTTTAAGTTTGCTCCCCAGCCCGCATCCGCTGCGTCTGTCGTTAAGAAATGAGTTATTTCCCTTTTGTGTAGTGGGGTTGGACTGCCCTCTATCGCATCCAACCACCACCGCAGGTCCTCTCGCACTCTGGGGCACAATGCTCTCTTCTGGCCTCTCTGAGTAAATCTTTTCAGAAAGAGTTGTGTCCTGCGACAGTAAAGCCGCCCCCGAGGGACCGCATGGTTGGCGAAATTTAGCATGCCCAACAAACTTTGGAGCTCTCTTAAAGAGCAGCTGTCTCGGCTCAACATGTTTGTCAGAGACCTTTTTATACCCAGAACTTTCCGGGTGGGCAAGGCTACTGTCTGGTTCCGAGTGTCCCAGACTAGCCCTAAGTACTCCAACTTGGGAGTGGGCTCGGTTACGGACTTCTGGTAATTTACATGCCAACCTAAAGATTCCAAGATGGCCAGCGTTTCCGCAACCTGTGCCTTGAGCTTGGATCTGTCCTGACAAGCCAGGAGATAGTCGTCTAGGTATACTAAGAGGCGTATACCCCGATCCCGAAGGATTTCGGCCACCCAGTTTGAAACTGCTGCAAACGCACGGGGTGCCGAGGACAGGCCGAATGGAAGTGCTGTTAACTGAAGGATTTCTCCATCGTAAACAACCCGTAAAAACCTTCTGTGAGTCTCCGCGACACTCAGATGGAAATAAGCCTGGTGAAGATCGATCTTCACTAACCAGTCGTTGGCCTGAAGAAAATCTACTACATCTATCTGTGATATTAGATGAAAATGCTTTGTTGTTACATATATATTTAAAGCCTTGAGGTCGAAAATTGGGCGCAATCCCCCATCTGACTTCTTGATCAGGAACATTTTGGAGAAGAAGCCCGGGTCTAAAGTCATTGGTCTTTCCAAAATACCCTTGCTTTTCAAATTGTTGACCATTTGTGTCATCTCCGGGGAAACTTTGGTGGATAGGCATTCTAAAAATTTTCTGGTTGGGTATTTCAGAGGGGGTTTCTTCATGAAGGGTAAGCGGTAACTCGCTATTGAATTTATAATAAACTGGTTTGCCCCCAATTGAGCCCACTTTTCTGTGGCATATTTCAGGCATCCCCCTCTGAAATCCCGCTGCGAGTCAATTATCTTTGGACTTAGGGTTTGGCGTCTCCACATTGGGACGACGCTGACGAAAGGGCCGAGTCTTATGTTTAAACTTTTTATCCGACTTCCTGGTCTTATTTTTATTAAAGCCTTTCCTATTATGGAATGTATGATCCCCACGCTCTGAAACCTTCCTTTCTTTTAAATAGGTTGGAGTATTCAACCAGACCTGAGACCCTCCGAGGGACTGTATTATAGGCTGCAGAGCCTCTCTACTAAATAAGTACTCAGAGCTGGGTGGGACATTTCTTAACGTATTTCTAAGATTTTCATTAGAAATTTCCTTTAAAATACGTTCGCGCCTAACCTCAATACACTCGGAACGCTTCCCGCATATAATTTGCATGGTAGTTTCCGAGTTCTTATGACATAATGATCCCGGTCCAAAAATAACAGAAATCTTCTCAAACAAAGTATTTGGATTTAAGCCCTGTGGATTAGTACTAGCCCAGTCAACAATAGACTGTAATCCTGTTCTTAATAGTTGCCTCTGTTCTAAAACTTTATTGGATAAGCCAGCTAAAATCAACTCTGTTGAACCTAGATAGTCTTTGCTTTTATTGAAGTGGCATAATTCATCATTAATATGAAGGCCTGTAAAACCTGGAGTCGCCAAGCAGCCCTGTAAGACCTGCTTGTACCTAATGCCTTTCCATGCCTGAGAGTCAAACTGTTGTAACTTATTTAATTCTAAAAATCTATCCCTATCACTAGCCGGGATAATCTTCTTATCATCAATATCGGTGTTTAAAGAACCCCAATTGAGAGACAGCGACTCGGGTTGAGAAGGTAATGTAATGAACGGTTCCGAAATACCTTCATTGTTGTTACTATTAACAAGATGTTGTGAATCAATACTTGTAGTAGTACTAGGTATTATCTTACCACTATTTCGTGGGTTTGCACTATTAAAACAAATGGGATAATAGCTTAAATAATTCGAAATGTACGATACTTGCGACATTAAAGTATCAATACGAGGATCGGTTCGAACCGGTTTCGACTTGTACTTACGGTTTCGCGCTGAAGTACGAGAACGCTTATTGGGCAGGGGTGACGCCGTGCCCTCCTCAAACTCCGAGGATGAGGAGGAGCTACTTTCCGATGCCCTAGAGCTTGTTGGCGATAAATGTTCTCCATCCGGAGCAACAATACCGGCTCGCTCGTTGTTCTCATTAGCGCTACCTACCGGTTCCATTTATTGGTAAAATCCACTGCTGCGTTTTCCGAAAAGCACTAAAACACTATTTTTAACACTTTTAACACTCATATAACTTGGTTACAATGGTTAAATGGCACTTTAAAATACTCTTTTCTTATTAGATAAAAGTTTCGTTCTAACTCGAAAGAATCACAAGAATGCAATGACGCTTGACAGCTAAATTGGCGGTAAGGTACCTACTTACGGCGCCCTCAAGTGACAGAAAAGGGAAGGTATGCTCGATACTCCTACAGATTTAGAAGATATTCTCGTATTTTCACAGAATCATAAGGACTGCTTCTTCATATCATTGCTGTGTTTTCGAATACATATAATGATGTCTTTTAGCAATCTCGTGACATCAATATGGTCAAAAGTGACCGGCGGTAGATTTCTTAGTTCCCGCGCAACAAATATGGGAATACACTCCGCTGAAGTACACTTAATGAGGGATATGATATCTTCCAGGTCTCGTTGTACTTTTCCCTCAGCTTTCCCTTTTCTTATCACCTTCTTTTCCTTTGTCTGTACTGACTGGTAAAGCAAGTCTTTTGCCACCACTATTTCGTCCGACGAAAACGCTGTTGCGCACAAACGAACTATGCTTTCTTCATTCATCACATCCACTTGGTTTTGTATAAACGCCAGAACTTCACTAATAACTATATTGCAGCTACAAAATTTTACTATATTCGTCGAAATTTTTCCACGAACGAGCGATTATATCTGCCCTTGGCCAATATAGCTAAGATTTTCCTCTTGAGGGAAAGTACCTATTCATAAATATAACTTAGTTCTACAACTAAAGTGGAAATATCCGCTGCAGATGTTGACACTGGCACACGACTTATAACTTTTCGAATTCGTTTTGTATAAAGTTTGTAAGTATTCTACAAAAAAATGTGAGTGTGCAATCTAAAGTCATTAGTGACAAGACATTTCGTGACCTGTAACCATTTGTACAGTAAAAAATAGGTCGGTACCGATATCGTTTATCTGAGATGAGGGTGACCGCGTGACCCCGGAACAGCTCGCGATTGCGCTCCGACCGCACTGGCCCTCTCCGAGCCAATACGTGTACTCGTGCGCACCGTGGTTAAATAAAATTGTAAAAAAAATACGCGATAGGTGCTCATCGTTGAATCGTTAACAGCCTTCACTGGACCATTGTGTAATAGTACATAGGCGAGTAGCAGGCGGCGGAGCGGTGCGGTGCAATGGGAACGAAGCGGCGACAGCGGCTGGTCCAGCATACGGGCGCGGACAGTGCGCCTGAGTGGATGTCTCGCATTGCGGATGTATGGGGCGGGCGGGTGACAGCAGTGCGACGAGTGGGCGGCGGCGCTCGCGGTAGAGTGCCGGCCACATGCGCCCGCAACGTGTGGCGCGTGCTGCTGGCCCTGGGGGCCGCGTGCGCCACCGCGCACGCCTCGCAAGACGTGGTCCTCACCTTCAGCGACCCCGTGACGGCACCCTATTCGTTCTTCAATCATTTGTCCGTCGACCGCGATACCGGCCGGGTGTACGTCGGCGCCGTCAACAGAATCTACCAACTCTCCCCCGACCTGGAAGTCGCACAGTCGATCATCACGGGCCCCGTTAACGACCCCGCCCTCTGCACCTTCGACTGCCCTTTTAATTATGTGAAAAAACCCACGGACAATGTGAATAAAGCTCTAGTGATTGACTACGCGAACAGCCGCCTGATAACATGTGGTTCGGTTCTGCAAGGGTTGTGTTCTGTACGAAACTTGAATAATATTTCTCACGATGTGCGCGAAGTGCGAGAGCCAGTGGTGGCGAACAATGCGACAGCTTCCACAGTGGCGTTCATCGGGCCAGGACCGCCGAATCCTCCGATGACGCAAGTTATGTATGTAGGCGTCAGTTTCACAGGCAACTCAGAAGTTCCTACTGTAAGCAGTCGCTCCCTTGAAGACGACCGTCTATTTATGATAGCTAGAACGGCAATTACGACAGGCACGAGGATGTTTGTCAATTCGCTATCTCGCGAACGCTATCCTATTAATTATGTCTACGGTTTCAGTTCGGAAGGATTCAGTTACTTTTTGACGACCCAGCTCAGAGATGTAGGCTCTGACACATACTACAGCAAATTAGTCAGAGTTTGTCATGATGATGAGAATTATTATTCTTACACTGAAATCCCAATGTCATGTACCGGAGAAGGCGGTGGTAACTATGGATACAATCTGGTGCAAGCAGCGTTTGTCGGAAAAGCCGGATCCGTTCTAGCAGGGGAACTAGGAATAACTGCTCAACATGACGTGCTGTTCGCTGCATTCAGCCAGAGTGAATCAATCAATACTAACACTCCTTCTGATCTATCTGCGCTATGTGTTTATTCGCTCAAAGCTATCCGACGTAAATTCGAGCAAAACATAAAGACTTGCTTCAGTGGCAACGGTACCAGAGGTCTAAACTTCATATCGCCATCCCATGCATGTATTGGAACAAAAATACAACCAGTTACTAGCGAAGATTTCTGCGGGCTAGATGTGAATACGCCTCTGGGTGGCGAACAACCTGTAGAAGCGGTGCCAGTGGCAATATTTTCGAAGAGGCTAACAGCGGTTGCAGCGACGGCCACTGGCGACTACACTGTTGTGTTTGCCGGTACTGCTCAGGGGCACCTCAAGAAGATCGTAGTCGAGAGCGCCACCTCCGCGTTTGAGTACGGAGACATCGTCGTAGACGAGGGCTCCGCTGTCAACAAAGACTTGCATTTCGATACTCAATTTATGCATTTATATGTGATGACTGAACGTAAAGTGTCTAAAGTGAAAGTTCAAGAGTGTAGCGTCTATAAATCATGCTTAACATGTCTCGGAGCCAAAGACCCGTATTGTGGATGGTGTTCTTTAGAAAATAAGTGCAGCTTACGATCGGACTGTCAAGACACAGCTAAATATCCACTGTATTGGATCTCGTACCGCAGCGGTCGTTGTGCAAATATTATTCAAGTAACACCAAATCAATTACAACGAACGACTGCTAGGACTTTAGATTTACTTATCGAAAACTTGCCAACTCATGGACAATTCTTATGTGCATTTACAGCCTTAGATCGTACTCTCATAACCAATGCTATTAGAAAGCCATATGGCGTTAATTGTACCACTCCGCGTACCGACACGCTGCCCTCAATTCCCACAGGCCAACATCATTTTACGGCGAAACTGTCGGTGCGCACCACCCAAGAGCCTGATTTCGTTGTTACCAACTTCACATTTTACGACTGCAATACGTACAGCTCATGCACGCAATGCGTCAGCTCCTCCTTCCCATGTGACTGGTGTGTCGACGGACACCGATGTACGCATGATACTGCCGAAAACTGCCGAAACGATATACTAGTCACCGGTGTCAGTAGAATTAGTCCCAGTTATCGCTCAGGGCCCGGCTTCTGTCCTTCTATAAATTCAACGTCTGACGGCACAAACGAGATTTTAGTTCCATTCGGCGTAAAGAAAGCTATAAAAGTTAAAGTTCATATAATAGGTCAATTTATCGTTCAGACAAGGTTCGTTTGTCAATTCAATATAGAGGGGCGTGTGACTCATGTCAACGCTCAACTTCTTGCTGACACGATTTACTGTGAAGCCGTTGAATTTACTTACACATCGCGTGCTCCAAATATTACCGCTTCCTTCGCTGTTATATGGGGAGGATCGAAACCTTTAGATAATCCGAATAATATTCATATTCTTATTTACCGTTGTAATGATATGGCAGATAACAAAGGTATGTGCCTCGCACTCCCAGAAAAATTTGGATGTGGTTGGTGCCAAGGATCGGATCGATGCGAAGTTCAAGAACAGTGTGGTGTTCCCAGTGTATGGTTGAATCGTACCGAAACTCGCCCTAACCATGAGGTCTCAACTTGAACAAATTATAATTAGTCTTGAAAAAAAATCATAGATGGCAGCATAGGTAACAATTATGAAATTAACAATCAATAAAAAGCGATAAATGGCAGATTTTGCCTTAAGTTAGATTAGTAAAAATCAAAACTTCCTTGTTTAATGCTGATTTATCCATTAAAACTCATAAATCACGTATTTTCAACAAAAAAGATAAATGAAACCTTTTACTTGAATTCGAAACCAAAGAATGATAAAGTTAATCATTTTGTTTGGACTTCTTTGCAATAGATGGCGTTTTACTCAATTTGTCATCACATACTGTACCACAATCGTTATTATTTTACGTTTAGTAGGAAAATCAAACAACATATTTTATAATCAAGTACCTACTTTACATAGAAATATAAGAAATGAAAGAAATCTATTAACATGTGTTTGGTAAGTACCTACCTACTTGTTTGGTAAGTACCTACCTACTTAATTATATTTTTTTCATTTTACTAATACCTTTCTAAAATTTTCTATAAAAAGGATTGCACAAAACGTTTTAAAAGCTAATGGAGCCAATTCTCTCACAAATGCCTCTAAAATAGACAAAAAAAATCACCAAAATGTAGTTTATTCCTGTCAAACGACGATTTCCCATTCTGAAATAGACTAAAGTGACACAACAAAACTATATTTAGTTTGACAGCACTGAGTTATGAATTTAGTAAAAATGCCAATTTTGCTATTCTGAATTTGACATTTTTCACCAAAAATGATGATTGCCTAACTAAATTTGACTATTTTTAATCGCGATTAAAAAGGTGTGGAATAAAATTAGTTGTCATGAACTATTATAACTCACACCAACACCTCGACTTCAGGTGCAAAAACAGTATTGTATCTTTTTTTTGTTCCTTTGCTTCTATCTCGAAAATGGTATGTCTTATCGAAAAATAATGAAAATTTCGACCCCTTTTTGGAACCCATAAACCCATTAAACTCAACATTTTGGTAATAATTTTTCATATTTTCCATACAAAAAGTGAAAAATTACACATATAACACGTCGAGGCTGTCCAGCATGCGCGCGTACGACTATAAAAAAACTCACGGGGTAGGGCAAACAAGTACCACGTGGAGTCGCGATTGTTAAATTCCATTTTGGTTGTGTCAAAGTTATTTTTGAATTTAGAGATTTTTTTGCAGAATAGTTTAAGATTCTCATAGCCAAAAGTAAGGAATTTTTGTGATAGTGACTGCCTCGTTGGTCTAGTGGTCGCAAGCGCTACTGCTGAGCATGAGGTCCTGGGTTCGATTCCCGGGTCGGGCAAAGTGTTATTGGGTTTTTCTATCTGAAATTTCTCGGTAGCAGCTCGGAGTCTGGATTTGTGCCCGGTTGATGGCAATAGGCTCGCCCCCTATTACATGGGACTTAAACATAACTGGCGAAATGTGGGTGTACCTGCTACAGGGACACCTCTGCCCAACCCTTAGGGGAAACAAGGCGTGATGTTATGTTTTGTGATAGTTTAGTTCGCTGTACAAGAGAATTGCACCATTAAGCTTTAAAGTGCTATTTTTTATAGAGTCAAGTGTCCCCCCCCCCCTGCCAGCTAAATGGTTGGTTTATGTGAAAAAAAAAATCACAGTAGTAGTATTTATAACTAACTTAAAAGGAAAACTATCACAGCTAAGTAGGTTCTATAAGTGCGTTGAAAAAACACTGTGAAATCTTCATTAGAATCATGTGCACGAAAAAAATCACCGCGATCTTATTACGTTCGTGAGAACGTGGGCTTACTGTCAAAATGAGATCGGACGAAGAACGCGTGATTTCAGATTTAAGGTTTTAAGGATTTGGTAACGAGAAGAAAATCTAGATTTAAGCATTGAAATACAAAAAAACACATACTCGTAAAGAGGCATTCGCGACATGACCTTTGTCTTGTCCATGTTCATTTTAAGACCCACTCTTTCGGAGGCTCTACTGAGGTCATCGAGCATTGTACTGAGGTCCTCCATGGTCTCAGCCATGATAACTATGTCGTCGGCAAACCGAAGGTTAGTGATATACTCGCCATTGATGTTGATACCTAGCCCTTTCCAATCCAGAACCTTGAAGACATCCTCCAGTGCAGCGGTAAACAGTTTCGGAGAGATAACGTCTCCCTGTCTCACACCTCGCTGCAGAAGGATATGTTTCGAGGTCTGGTCCTGGAGTCGGGCTGACATAGTGGCGTTTTTGTACAGACACTTTAGCAATTCGATGTACCAATAGTCGATCTGGTACCGTTGAAGAGGCTGTAGCACAGCCCATGTCTCGATCGAATCGAAGGCTTTCTCGTAGTTCACAAACGCTAAGCAGAGAGGCAGGTTATACTTCGGTCTTCTGTATAACCTGCCGCAGCGTATGTATGTGGTCTACGGTGCTAAAGCCTTTACGGAATCCAGCTTGTTCGGGAGGCTGGAAGTCGTCAAACCTGCGCGCGAGACGGTTCGTGATAATTCTTGAAAACAGCTTGTAGACATGGCTCAGTTATGTGATGGGCCTATAGTTCTTAAGCAGGGCATTGTCACCCTTTTAAAGAAAAGTACCACCACACATCTGTTCCATGCCTGTGGCGTTTGACCCTCGAGTATGACGGAATCGAAAAGCTTCTGGAGGGCCTTAAGAACGGGTTTTCTAACGGCCTTCAGGAGTTCGGCCGTAATTCCGTCATCACCCGGCGCCTTGTTGTATTTAAGCTGCTTCAGAGCCATTCTAATCTCGTACAAGCTGACGTCCGGGATGTCTTCGGTATAGTGTCAGGTCAATCTTGGGTCGTTTGCTAGATTCGTAGCGGGGTTACTGGTTGAACTCTCGATCTCTCTCAACAGCTCAGGTTTGGCGGATACGATTCTGACATCATCGGTCTTCAGTTTCGCAAGCTGGCTCTGTCCAATAGACAGATCTCTTGTATAAACCTTGGAGCCCCAGCTTGATGGTGCTGAATGATGATGATGATGACGTTTCTGGGTCAATCTGATTAAGAATCCTAACTTCGTATTTGACGTTCACAAGTCCAACACGGTAGATTCTTGCTTATCAGTTATCGCGCAAACTTTTATGGACTCGTGCTCCACATCCGACCACATCTTCGGTAAAGACTCGCCATCGTCCAAGGAGTGGGTGGAGCGCTACTATGCGGATATTAATGCCAGCAATATCCGATCAGGATATGAATGCTATGTTCTCGGAGGAGTCGCGTCTCCACACTAAAGAGTTCAACACAAATTGTGCGTTGAACGAGCTGTACGCGTATGCAGAGGTACAACTAACAGCTGACGGTGACCCTCGAGGAGGACGAGTTCTCGCAGAAGCAGCGGCTCGCGTACCACCTCAAGCAGGTGCTCGGGCTGATGTCGCATGACTATAACGTGTGAGCGCCCGTGTGGGAGGCCCGTGACACCAAGCCCACCACCCTGTATATAAAGCCCCCGCACATATCTATGCTGGCAAATATTGTATATATTATATGTATAGATAGTGTACATTAATTAATATTGTAATTTTTGTATCATTTCTGCGGTCCGATATCGTTTTTTAATTTTATACTGGAGGATTTTTTTTACCGTCTCAAAATTTTTACAGGATGTTCTACCCATGAATGTAAACAACTTTCACTATGAGAGCAACTCAGAAATCACGAAAAAAAATCTGCTGTTTATACAAAAGTTCAATACCTACTTGACCAAAAGGTTTGTTACTTTTAAACTAAAATTCAAATTCAAATTCAAATTCTTTATTGCGAACTAAGTGTACAACATTTTGAAGATGTTAACAATAGGTAGGTTCTTAGAACTTAGTTGCCTGTTAAGGCATTGCAATTAAATGGTTATAAAGACTCAATAAAAAAATAAAATATAAAAACTTTTTACAAAAAAAAAAACAACCGACTTCCAAAAAAACACTACAAAGTCAAAAATAACTTAATTTCGGAAGTCGGTGTCTTTGGTTTTGAATTTTCGTTTTTTGCCACCGACTTCCGAAATTAAGTTATTTTTGACTTTGTAGTGTTTTTTTGGAAGTCGGTTGTTTTTTTTTTTGTAAAAAGTTTTTATTTTTCACTTTTTAGTTGTGGTACCTACCCCACACAAATTCGAATACCACTACCTGCTATGTAAATAACAGTGACAGGAAGTTATCATCTCATCTACATACTAAGTGGGGAAAAAATACGTATAATTGAAGCTAACTCAAAAACTACCCAAGCAAAGTTTATAAAATTTATATGGGACCACCTCTGAAGTATGATCTATCAAACAAAAAAAGAATCATCAAAATCTATTCATAATTGGCGGAGTAATCGCGTAACAAACATACAAAAAAAAAAAAAAACAACAATAAAAAAAAACATACAGACGAATTGAGAACCTCCTCCTTTTGGAAGTCGGTTAAAAATGATTTTATGTTTAAAAAACGTGTTTTTTTATTTTGTAGTGAAACTTATTAGTTGTTGAATAAAAAAAACTATATTAGGGACAAAAATAGAGCCACTTACAACCCATATGGGTGCAAAGTTCTTATCACTAAAAAATGAATTAAGTCCAAACACAAGGTAGATACTGTAAAACGTTGAGGAGTTCCCTTGACCGTCCTTCGTCTTCATCATCAGACCCCTAATGACAGTCACAACCCATCTAGGTGTAAAGTTCTCATCAATACAAATTAATCAAGCCCAAACACCAGGTAATTGCTGTAAACCGTTGAGGAGTTCCCTCGACTGTCTTTCGGCTTCGTCATCAGATCGACTCCAGACCTTCATTAAATAGTAGTGGTTTAAAATACTTAAGTAATGAAATAACAAACGCACTAGTCGCCACTACGATTTTCGAAGGTTCCCCTCGATTTCTCTGGGATGCCATCATCAGGTCCTGGTTTCCTTATCATGGTACCATCCTTGGGATATCTCCTTTCCAAAAAAAAAAGAATCATCAAAATCGGTTCATAAACGACGAAGTTATCAGCGAACACACATAAAAAAAAAAAAAAAATATATATACGGTCGAATTGAGAAACCTCCTTTTTTTGAAGTCGGTTAAAAACATAAACATACTCAATATTCCAGTTATACCTACATTTTACATTATATTATATTAATTACATTTTATATTACACTATTCTTATAATTTATTTCACATTATAATAAGGTATCACAATCATTTAAACATTAAATAATTATTTTTCTTCAAGGAATTCTTTTATAGAGTAATATGCCTTTTTAATCAGGAAGTCTTTTAGCTTCCTTTTAAAAATACCAATTGAATGTTGGTTCTTAATGTCTATGGGTAACTTATTATATATTTTAATGTCCATACAAAAAATACTATTGCCATATACTGCAGTGTGGGACGTTTTATTGCGTAATGTATTTTTAAGTCTACTGCTTGTTAATGTGTCATAGCTACTGATGTTTGATTTAACTAAAATTGAGGCCGAGTAGATATATAGAGCAGGGAGGGTTAATATCTTGAGGTTTATGAAATGAGGTTTACATGAATCTGTTTGGTGTATCCCACATATTGATCTAATACACTTTTTTTGTGCTTTGAACGCAATTTCTTTATCAGTTGAGTTCCCCCAATATAGTATCCCATAAGATAGAGTGGATCCCACATAGGCATGATAAGCACTAAGTAGTGTGGTTTGGTTAGATACTTTTTTGAGCATGTAGAGGGCATAAGAGAACTGATTTAATTTGCTACATACACTATTTACATGTGTTTTCCATGACATATTAGAATCTATATAGATACCTAGAAATTTTGTACTTCTAACCTCAGATACAGTTGCGTTATTATACTCAATAGATAATGGAATTAATTTTGCGTTTTTATTCTTGAAATTCATGTAATGGGTTTTTGTAATATTTATTTTTAAATTATTTACTGTAAGCCAATTTATTAATTTAGATAGGGAATCATTTATTTCTAGTTCATGATTTTTATTTTTGTTATTTGTAAAAAGAGCCGTACTATCATCTGCAAATAGAACCATAGGGTGCCGAATAGCGTTAGGTAGATCATTTATATAAATGAGGAATAGTAGAGGACCCAGTATCGACCCTTGAGGCACACCATATTTTATATACCTTGGGCTCGATGTATATTTAATTTCTGTTTTTGTGAATGGACATAATTGTGTTATTTCAGTGAACTGTATTCTATTACTGAGATAGGATTTGATTATTTCTAGTGCTTAACCTCGAACGCCGTATATTTCAAGTTTATGTAGTAGTAGCCCATGGTCAACATAATCAAAAGCTTTGGTCATATCCATGTATAGGGCTGTGATCTGATTTTTTTTATCTAGTTCCGTAGTAATTTTTTGTAAAAACTGATGCATTGCTGTATTAACCGACTAATAATATAATATAATATAATTCAGGAAATATTCAAGTTTGTTTCTATGACCACTTAAAATTAGTTGAGCAAACGCTGTTATCTTAGGTCTTAGAGTAATCTATATATATAAAAATGAACCCCTATTTCCCTTGGTCACGGCATCACGCGTGAACGGCTAGACCGATTTCGCTAATTCTTTTTTTATTGTGTTCGTTATTTTCGGGACAAGGTTTTAGGTAGGGTAGGTAATAAATGATAAAGATGGTGCACCCCAAGCATTTATATGGCAAAACAACGTTTGCAGGGTCAGCTAGTTTGTTATAATTCTCGCACATGCTTTAAGACGCTGGCAAGAGCAAAACCGCGGTTACTGTTGGACTACATAAAAAAACAAAGAAGCGCGATGATGCAACGCTTTCAATTTAAGCAATTGTCTATTTATTCAAACATTTGTTGAGTAATCGATAATAAAAGACAAGCAAATTCTGCATTCAAACAAGACGTTCTTGTTATTAATTAAAATACGAACGTACGTTGATATTTATTACGACTACGTCATTGATTTCGAATGAACAATAGTGTTTCGAAACGATGTGGTTGCGAGTGGTCGGAGACCGGTCGTGGATGGCGCGCACTGTATTGACCTTATGCGGCGTAATTTATGCGCGGCCGCCTGAGGATGGTCGATGACCGTCGCCGCCCGCGCCCAGCTCCACGCTAGGAATGCCACCTCCCACGTCATGTCACGTTACATTTCGAGTGGCGAAATTGCATGTTGTTGTCGAGTCAGCGCGCTCACGATCGACATTTCAAGTTTCCAAGATTTTACACGTGGTGAAAGTACGGTGCTGGATCGTTTTTCACGAAGCGGTAAACCGATTTAGATCGTCACTTGATACACTTTTTAGATTGATGGTTTAGTAGAAAATAAGTAGATCTGTTTAGAGAACTTTCGCTACTGGGTTATTCAAAGAGAAAGAAAACGATAAACAGTTGATTGTCCATATTATTTTATTAATGGCGGCAGGCTAACTTCAGAACGATTCCGATCCTTAATAATTCAAGCCTCCAAACTTGTCTTGATCTGACACATCGTTGGCCCATTCAAAGTCTGTTCACACTAGACCTCCGGAGACAAAATTAACATTGAAAGACTTAACACAAACAAATGATATTTAGACGGTGTCCACCTACAATCGTTATTGGTGGATTGAGTAGTATCATTCTCGGAGTTATAAATTCCTTTTGGTACATCCTTCGATTTGGTTCGCGTTTCAAACTGAGACCTTCCTGTATAAATCAGGAGTTCGGTGCGTGCGACATAGATCTGGGGCGTGTCAGACTCCCACCCGTGTTGCTTCGGTTGCCATGTTGCCGGCGGCCACGATCTCCCTTTCGGACTTCTTCGCAATCCCGGCGGGCATTGGCCCTAGCGGCCCCCGTCAGTTCTGCTGACATCTCTTTGAGGCGCGCGTGGAACACAACGCGGCGTCGACCCGGGCCTGGTCCTTATCGGACGGCGAGCTACCCATTGCCCACCGTCCGCAAGCCCGCGCCTACGGTAGCCGGAAATTGGCCTGCGATTCCCGACGCTCAGGGCGTCTCCTGCGGCGGTTAGAGGCGTGAGGGCGCGAAATATGCCTCTCCTTCACGCGCTCCGCCTCCTCCTTAGCGCGCATTACTGCTTTGCGAAAGGTGGTGACGGTCGCCCATGCCTCTCGCTCCGTACCATGGCCTGAACCCAAGAGATCACCGCCGCCGATCGCCTCTACGAGGACACGGCGATGCTCCGCCCAAGCCGAGCAGACCTCCACCGTGTCCTCCGGGCGATCCACACAATGGTGACACCCGGGCGTTTCCCCGCCTTATCCTGAACAGGAACCTCCCAAAACAACCGTGTCCAGTGAGGACCTGCGTCAGGCGGAAGGTGAGGACGGCGTGGCACCTCTCTAGCCACTCCTCAAAGAGGGGACTTATCGCCGCAATTGTGGCGTGCCAGGGAAATAGTCCCTAACATGGCGAAAATGGCGGCCATTGAGATTGAGGCTACAACGCCAGATGTATGCACGAGAACTCGTGTTACTATTAACGCGCATCTGCAAACCTGTATGTATTTATGGTTGTAGCGCAATGGTTTACATACTGCTCCAGTAATTAAGAACTATGTTTTACTAGATGTTAACACACAATGCTGATTCAATCGTGTAAAAAACAACCGACTTCTAAAAAAAACACTACAAAGTGAAAAATTACTTTTCAAACTCAAACTCAAAGCATTTATTTCAATTAAACCAGTTACAGGCACTTTTGAATTGTCAAGGAATCGGTCAGTCAGAAATAGGTATGAAGCTAGTTGCCCATTCCAAAGCGTAGTAGGTACCTATGGAGAAGAACGGGCAAGAAACTCCACGGACACTCTTTTAAATAAAAAATTGTTACAAAATATTGGTTACATCATTCATGTTGAAATTATACATGTGAGAACAATGTAGAAAGACGTGCACGTCTTTAATTTCGGAAGTCGGTGTCTTTGGTTTTTTTTTCGTTTTTTGCCACCGACTTCCGAAATTAAAGTTATTTTTCACTTTGTAGTGTTTTTTTGGAAGTCGGTTGTTTTTTTTTTTTTTGTAAAAAGTTTTTATGTTTCACTTTTTAGTTGTGGTATTTACCCCACACAAATTCGAATACCACTACTTGCTATGTAAATAACAGTGGGAGGAACTTAACATATCATCCACATACTAAGTGGGAAAAAATACGTATTATTGAAGCTAACTCAAAAACTATCCAAGCAAAGTTATTGAAATTTATATGGGACAACAAAATTGTCTGCACACATTAGGTGTTTTTTTTAAGTCTTATAATTAGGTACCTATTAATACTATTAATAACACTTATTTAAACAAATAAATAAAATTAAGTGTCTGTTTGTAATTTCAAAATAACCGCTTTTTACTAAATGCTTAACCTCTCGAATGCCGTAATTACAGACACAATTAAAAAACCATTGTGTCTCGTGTAGATCTACGTTCCGGCATACCAAGGGTTAAGAAAGTATATAAGTACGGTACTTTTATTAAAAAAAAAAACAATTTTTAACATTTTCGTCTGTTTGTTCCGACTAATCTCCGAATCGGCTTGACTGATTTTGACAGGACTTTCACTGGCAGATAGCTGATGTTATAAGTTAAATTTTTTGTAGCCTACACTGATATCATAGTATAAAGAGAGGTAGTAAGCTATCTTCATAGAAACGCACCGCGCGCGGCTTGTATGTGTGGGGCCATAGTATCTATGCGTCGCCGCACGCACACTTAACAAAATCTCGGCTGGTTTCTCACGAGAAACGGGTCGAGATTTTGTTAAGTGTGCGTGCGGCGACGCATAGATACAAGCCGCGCACACATACAAGCCGCGCGCGGTGCGTTTCTATGAAGATAGCTTACTACCTCTCTTTATACTATGCTGATATTAATTTCTCATTGTATTACCCTACCTACTTGATTGTGAAGTTACCTAGTAGGTACCTAAACATGCTTACACGACATATCACTGCTTAGTACTAATGAAACTTGTCGTTTATTTCAAAGACCCAAAATGTAATGCTTTGAATGACAGTCATCTTTAAAGGTCTGTTATGGCTTTCTTACGTTACAATATACCCTGAGGTGACTTAAATTGGAGTTGCGTTTGATAATTTGCGCGTAAGAAAGCCAAATTCTTTCAGCCCAGACGGCGCGGCGTTTTATTTGAAGCTTGCGTTGTGAGCCTCGTTCGATGAAGGATTTTCTTCCAAGGGGCTACACATCAAGCTATAAATTTCAAATTTATGTTGATCTCGCATTGTGTAGAATTTCCGTACAATGCGAGGTTAGCTTATACTGGAAATGTATAGCTTGATGTGTAGCCGTGTGTACATGAAAAAAATAAAAATTACGTTACCATATTCCAAATATTCGTTAGCTGCTATGTCGGCCATCATTTCTTCGTGGGTCACGAAGTAGTAGTTTCTACCATTTTCTTCATCAGCTCTCGATGGTCGCGTGGTGTCTGAAAAGGGTAAAAAGTGTAAGTATCATTAACTGGTTCAATTTATTGGTGACACTTCAGACGTGATGGGTATCTACCTTTAATCATTAAAACAAAGACAATAAACAATTCCAGTTTTAGCAATACCGGCGCCCCGGTCGAGATTTATGTGGCGCCCCTCACTACTCTTGGAGAGTAGAGGGCCGAAAATTTTAGATTTTGTTATAATTTGAGGAATAGGAAAATGCAGGATGCTAAAACGAGCGCAGCGAGCTCAAGAACTTCAGCACCCAGCCACGGAAAACTTAGGATTTCTTTTATGCAGAAAAGTTTGAGAATTCAGACTTTTTTTTTTTTTTTTTTTGGGTGGGAAATTATCAAATAACTTCTCCCGCTCTGGGTGGAGCGTGTCAGACTCTTACTGACTAAAACCCACCCGCGAACCACCGGCCTTTTATTTCTCTATCTTTTATGTTATTTAACTCTTTTTTTTTTTACCCGACTGCGGGACAGCAATGACTGGGTTATGTTTTTCTCAAACTTTTCTGTAAAAATCGACAAATTTGATGTACTATTTTTATATGAATAGGCCAAGGAAAAGACGCAGCGAGGTGCTAAAAATTTTGAGCTGGCTCTTGCACTCTGCGTTCTCTGAAGTCTGAATTCTCTCGGGGCTTAACTCCTATGCCGCAAGAAATCGCGGTACAGCGGACAGAGCTCCGGCGGGATCTCATGGCGTCATGGAGAGTGCGATTGTCGCAACCCAGCGCTGGACACGCCACAATTGCGGCGATAAGACCCCTCTTTGAGGAGTGGCTTGAGAGGCGCCACGGCGTCCTCACCTTCCGCCTGACGCAGGTCCTCACCGGACACGGGTGCTTCGGGAGGGACCTGTTCAGGATAAGGCGGGAGGAAACACCCGGGTGTCACCATTGTGTGGATC
Organism: Agrochola litura; assembly: GCA_949152395.1. Taxonomy (NCBI): domain Eukaryota; kingdom Metazoa; phylum Arthropoda; class Insecta; order Lepidoptera; family Noctuidae; genus Agrochola; species Agrochola litura. The sequence continues at coordinate 6,769,439 of OX424490.1, forward strand.
GGCCTGAGGACACGGTGGAGCATACGGTGGAGGTCTGCCCGGCTTGGGCGGAGCAACGCCGTGTCCTCGTAGAGGCGATCGGCGGCGGTGATCTGAGCGTCCGGCCCTGGTTCAGGCCATGGTACGGAGCGAGAGGAAATGGCAGGCCGTCACCTCCTTCTGCGAAGCGGTAATGCTCGCGAAGGAGGAGGCGGAACGCGTGAGGGAGAGGCAAATTTCGCGCCCTCACGCCCCTAACCGCCGCAGGAGGAGACGCCCGGGGCGGGAATCGCGAGCCGATTTCCGGCCACCGTAGGCGCGGGCTTGCGGACGGTGAGCAATGGGTAGCTCGCCGTCCGATAAGGACCAAGCCCGGGTCGACGGCGCGTTGTGTTCCACGCGCGCCTCAAAGAGATGTCAGCAGAATTGACGGGGTCCGTTAGGGCCAATGCCTGCCGGGGGTTCGAAGAAAACCGATAGGGACATCGTGGCCCCCGGCAACAGGGCAACCGAAGGAACACGTTAAATAACATAAAAGATAGAGAAATAAAAGGCCGGTGGTTCGCGTTGGGCGCCCCTTCATATCCGGCGCCCTGGGTGGTCGCCCAACCGCGTTACAGACAATAAGAACAATTTTAACAGTTAAAATTTAAAAAGCCTCCGACACAAACATTTCCTCATTTCTCTTTCCTACTCCATCACCAGATCCTGTTCACCGTCCATCTATAACCTATTCATTGAGACCATTCCAATGAGCCCAAACACGATACCTGTGCTGTCAGTTGGTAAGGGAGTTGGGTATCCTGCAAATTCCAGGTGATGCTGCAGCATCAGTTCAAGGTTACTATGTTCTTCTAATATCATTGAAGTAACAGAATAGCAAATTTCAAATCGATCAGACCTGAGGAAGATACTCATATCCATTCATCAACTACAAAAGAGCTGATAATCTTCAAACGGCTGAACAGATTTTGATAAAAACATGTCTAAAGAACCATAGCTAGAAAACCTGCTTTCAAATAAAAAAACCGCATTCAAATCGGGTCACCCGTTTAAGAGCTACGGTGCCACAGACAGACACATAGCGGTCAAACTTATAACACCACTCTTTTTGCGTCATTCTAATTTTCGAGCAATAGCTGATCACGGGGTTAGAGTTAAACCAAACGGGTCGCATGAATGTTTTTTTACGAATTAATAAACAATCATAGTTTTATGGTATTTTTTGTATCTTTATAGACCTTTTTTTTTTGGTTGGGAAATTATCAAATAACTTCTCCCGCTCTGGGCGGAGCGGGAGGGCGTGTGAGATTATTTTTAACTAAAACCCACCCGTGTTCCTTTGCTTGCCATGTTGCCAGGGGCCACGATCTCCCTTTCGGACTTCTTCGCAGCCCCCGGCAGGCATTGGCCCTAGCGGACCCCGTCAATTCTGCTGACATCTTCTGAGGCGCGCGTGGAACACAACGCGCCGTCGATCCGGGCTTGGTCCTTATCGGACGGCGAGCTACCCATTGCTCACCGTCCGCAAGCCCGCGCCTACGGTGGCCGGAAATCTGCCTGTGATTCCCGACGCCCAGGGCGTCTCCTCCTGCGGCGGTTAGGGGCGCGAAATTTGCCTCTCCCTCACGCGTTTCGCCTCCTCCTTCGCGAGCATTACTGCTTCGCAGAAAGAGGTGACGGCTTCCCATTTCCTCTCGCTCCATACCATGGCCCGAACCAGTGCCGGACGCTCAGATCACCGCCGCCAATCGCCTCCACGAGGACACGGCGATGCTCCGCCCAAGCCGGGCAGACCTCCACCGTATGCTCCACCGTGTCCTCCGGGCGACCCACACAATGGTGACACCCGGGCGTTTCCTCCCGCTTTATCCTGAACAGGAACCTCCCAAAACAGCCGTGTTCGGTGAGGACCTGCGTCAGGCGGAAGGTGAGGACGCCGTGGCGCCTCTCAAGCCACTCCTCAAAGAGGGGTCTTATCGCCGTAATTGTGGCATGCCCAATCTTTATAGACCTGTGTCAAGTATGTTCTTATGGACTAAATTAAGGATAGTACTCACGTGGTATTGGATAAGCATATTGATCCGGATGACGTGCGATGAGCGTGTTCTTTATATGACGACGACCGACGCCGTGTGCGCCGAGCAGCACGATGGTTTTTCTTTGGAACGCTGTGTCAGTAGAACAATATTATAGTTAAGAATTGTGTCTTATTTGTACAATATAAAAAAACACTACAAAGTGAAAAATAACTTTAATTTCGGAAGTCGGTGTCTTTGGTTTTGAATTTTCGTTTTTTGCCACGGACTTCCAAAATTAAAGTTATTTTACACTTTTTAGTGTTTTTGTTTTTTTTGTAAAAAGTTTTACTTTTCACTTTTTAGTGTGGTACCTACCTCACACAAATTCGAATACCACTACCTGCTATTTAAATAACAGTGACAGGAACTTATCATATCATCCACATACTAAGTGGGAAAAAATACGTATTATTGAAGCTAACTCAAAAACTATTCAATAAAGTTAATAAAATTTATATGGGACCACCTCGAGAGCATAACATTTAAAAAAAAAAAAAAAAATTCAAAATCGGCTCACAATTGATGGAGAAATCGGTGGACATACATAAAAAAAAACATACGCCATGAACTTATAACCTCCTCCCGTTTGGAAGTCGGTTAAAATGATAATCTTTCTTTCTTTCATGGTCAAAATATGATGTAGTTCTGTAAATAGGTTTTTACAAATTTGTACACCCTGAGCTCGATTCTTGTTTGAAAGGCGCAGCTTATGGACAGTTGGACTCGCATTAACAGAGGCATGGCAAATGCGTTGCCATCCCTGAAATAAGGCTGAAAGATCTTATTTGCCTGTAATTACACTGGCAGACGAGTCACATGGGCCATTAACTGGACACAAGTGCAGACTTATCTCGATGGTCCTAGTTTATCATTTATAACTGCCAATTACAGCTTTATGTAAGCGGGCACGCCGTTTATGTCTGGAGGCTTTTATTTAGATATTTAGTTCTGTTTACGTTTAGTTTTATTTTCTTTTTATTTTTTTAAATAATGCTTGAGTATAGTCCTCGATGTTTTTGGTTGGTATATTGGCGTGTGCTAGCATATGGCCTATAATTTATCATTTGAATTATGTTTTGTGTTGCATAATGTAAGTTATTTTGTATACTATTGTATAGAATCATTCTCTAACTTGAACAGACAGCTGTGCTGCTGGGGAGTTTGTTGCGCCACTTCTTCCCAGCTAAAGGCACTAGGAAGTGGTGAAGGGTGGGCGTTTTTGGGGGACTGTCTTATGTAATTTTGACGTTCGAAAAGTGCTGATTCTCAGCCTAGTTTGAATAAATGACTTTTGAATTTGAATTTGAATAGACTCCGAGCTTATACCAGGCCAGGCGCACTTCGCATTTTAGGTATGAAGGTACAAGTACGCGGCGGGCTCGACTTGTCGGGTCAATTCAGTGAACGTAACGTAGTCAGATATATAAAGGTGCCGGGAGCATTCGCCTGAAATGTGACATTTCAGATTCGATTTTGAGCAAAACGTTACAATACTGCCTCGCTGACTGACGAGCATTCGCCAGTAATGTAACATTTCAGATGAAATATTTATTTATTTATTAAAATTTCCCTTACAACTATCATTACAGGTGTATACCTAATGCGATAGCGCGGTCTTAAAATTAACTTATCTACAATTTAAAACAATGAAAAACGTAAAAAAAACCAGTAACACATAAAATAACATCTAAAAAATATAAATAATGACTACTAAATTCCATAAATATAAAAAAAACATTATATAAAATATATAAATTGTTATTGTACAGACATTGCGCACTGTAATGCTCGGTTCTCCTCCCTCACTTCTGTAATGCTCGACTTTGAACATTACATTACAGGTGAATGCTCCAGTACCCTAATTGCGTAATACAACACAATCTGTTTCGATTTGAAAGAGATTGCTAATCCATCGCTTCATAAGTTGGAAAAAAAATCTGCTCAACAACGTAAATAACGCAATGAATGTTGTTGAACTGTCAAAATGAAACAAATTAGGCATAATTGTTTACGAAAATAAGTTACGCAATCAGGGGTACTGGTGAGGGAGCACCTTTAGAGTTACGTGATAGAAAGAGAGGCACCTTCTAGGTGAATATAACTGTAGGTAGTAAGCGCGGTGCGACCTAAATTGCACTCTATTGTGTCGTGGCAAGTCGCTATTTACAGTACTATTGTATTCTGTGCTTATATAGCGCTTTCTTATGGAGCAGTGGTCGCCCAGTGGTAACGGCCGCGACTTACGAGTTGTAGGTCGTAAGTTCGAACCCAGACAAGCGCTTTACTTTGTGTAAATTATTTCATCACCACTGCTCTCAAAACGGTGAAGGAAAACATCGTGAGGAAACCGGCATGTCCTAGAACCGAAAATTCGAAGACATGTGACATCTACCAACCCGCACTGGGCCCGCGTGGTAGATTACGGCCCACTCCCTCTCACAGAGAGGAGGCCTGTGTCCCTGCAGTGGGAACAATTATAGGCTTTTTTTATACAAACGTATTTGTGTCCTCTTGTTCTATTTATTATTCTTTAAATATATTTTGAAGGTGTACTTACATGGTAATTTGACGACCTCCTCGTAGGTCACAACGTCTAGTTGGTCGAAAACAGCGTTGTGTTTCGCTAAATATTTGTCTTTCGATTGCTTTTTCTTGCGACCAAATATGGAACAGTTCACTGAAACAAAAATAAAAGTAAACAAAAATCAATTCGTGTAACAGGGGATTTTATTTTTAATGTTGCAAAAAAAATTTATTAAAGCCAATTTTTGTCTATAATTGTTATTACTTTTTTTGTGTTAAAACATGCTTTTAAAAATATTTTATTGGGTGCCTTTTAACAAAATATGTTTTTTTTTTTAAAGTAATAGATATTTAAACGTACAATTTTGTTTACATGCATAATTTGATAGAAACAAATAGCATTTATGTGCATCACCTATAAGCACTTATCGTCATCAAAGATATTTCAAAGCGAGTTATTTAAATCATTATAATGTTTAAAAGATTGAAAACCTGGAGTAAATACAATATTGACTTTTTCAAACCGAGACTTTCGAAGAGGTATGGTTTCTATTAAAAACAAAAAAAAACAGTGGCACTCCGGGAGTGCCCACAGATGTTAAAACTTCAATTTTACTGTGCAGGAAATAATGTATCGCACGTTGATGTATTTTTAATGGTCAAAAGCTGGTGTCGTAACAGTGCTGCGAAATCAATTATTTAGTCCCATCACGAAAATGCCCAACGCGCCTAAAGAAGTTTTCACTTCAAAAATCACAAATAAATATCTTGAATCTTGTAAGGTTGTAAAAGTTATGTTAATTACAAATTGTTACGTGTCTTCATTTGGTCTCAGTTTCAAAAAGCTGTCTATTGGAAAATTTCTCGTATTATGCGAGTTTAGTTAAGAATCTATGAAGACGATGTAGGAGATCACACCGTCCTCATCTCTTACCTACAATAAATAACCAAAGAACTTCAACCAATACACATCAAATCTACAGCTAAGACAAACATTTTTATAATTGGAAGCTTGAGGCAACACTCATAATGAAACCAGTTTTATGAATAGTTCTGACTGAGGTTTGGTCCATTTTGCAGTGTTCAAATTAACCATCATAAGTGGATGTTCAAAACATCCAGTCCACCTACGATTATGACACTCTGCCAGACTCCCAAACCAGAATGGTTTGTTCATTCCTATTACGCTCGGGAAATCTAGAGAAGACTTAGAACCTTTTCTAAATGACTCTTGTTTCATCATCATCATTTCAACCGAAAGACGTCCACTGCTGGAGATAGGCGTCCCCCAAGCACCGCCACTTCGACCGGTTCTGTGCTTCCCGCATCCAGTGGATTCCTGCGGCCTTCATAAGGTCATCGGTCCATCTTGAGGGAGGCCTTTCTACGCTACGTCTTCCGGTACGCGGTTGTCACTCCAGAATCTTTCGGCCCCATCAGCCATCCGTTCTGCGAGCAATGTGCCCTGCCCATTGCCACTTAAGTTTGGCAATTCTTCGGGCTATGTCGGTTACCTTGGTTCTCCTGCGGATCTCTTCATTTCTGATTCGATCACGTAGGGAAACTCCAAGCATAGCCCTTTCCATTGCTCTTTGGGTGATTTTTAGTCTTCTGATAAGGCCTATTGTGAGCGACCACGTTAATGCTCCTTTCTTATATTTGTTAATTTTTTTTAAATCTTTTATTACTGTTTTGTATTTCCTGTGCGTGTCCCAAATAAAATATTTTTCTTTCTTTCTTTCAGTACTATAAATCATAACTGGCAACACGCACTCTTGTTTACGTCCAAGAAAACCTCCAATAATAGAAAAACGTTTAGATTGATTTAACCCTCTCATTCATAACAGTCTATTTCCATGTTACTTCATTCGTTAATATACAGCGTTAACAACAAGTTTTCACAAAAAAGAGGGTCAATTCTGCCAAAATCTGAAGTTTCATAAAACTAGTTTCACTTCAATTCAAAATGGTGGCTGCAGTATAATCTAAAAACGTAGGAAATACCTGTGTTCTCACAACCGTCGGTATGTGACACGCAGCCCTCGGCTCCTAGCCGCACAACATTACAACACGGTTCATGCAAACGGAACGGATGGTAGTAACGGATCTACACGATTTGGGTCACACGCGGTGGGAATGATTTGTCAAAAGTTTGTGGAACAGTAGGATGGACCTTGCCAAGTGCAGCGCGACAAAATTCTGTCATTGCATCATCTTGCATACGCGCGAGATATGAATATGTTAACGAATAGTCATGTCTCGCTTCGGCGTGAGATAATGCGAGGACAAGAATTTCACCCAGAGAGGAGGTCTGACAGTCAGTGGTTTAGCCACTACTGACTCACATTATAGGCTGATTGATTATGTTACTATCTATGTTGTGTCATGGGCAAGAGCCAACATAACGATGAGTACAAAGAAAAGATAACGACAGACACCAATGTAAAATACTTTCATCGGTCAAAGGCATCAGCCGGTCTCGTCTTGCTCGAAGAATTTGATCCATTTCAAAGGTTTACAAGATTCTGGCACACTCTAAAGTCAGGACCAATTTTTCATTAAAGTATTCTTTTACTCATTGACGGATGGTATCTTCATTAAAGTTCATGAGTACCTAAGAGTTATGCTTAAGTTTGGTCGTAATTGTTAATTGCTCGTCATAACTTGTTGATCGGCCGTTTGATATCATCCACTAGCGCTATTCAAGGCAGTGTCAAAGACGGAAGCGAACATAGTAGAGTTATTAATAAAGTTTGTTCTTGAACAAAATATGACTGGAAAACCTTTGACAAATCATTTCCTTATAATGACAATACGATAATATTAGGGTTACACAAACTCCCTTTGTAATACAAGTAGATATTATAAATATATTTTTTCGTAATTCTATAAAGACTACGCAAGATTGGAGTGAGCATTTCATCAAATTACATGGGCGGTTATACATATTAAGGAGCTCAAATATATTATTTATCTACTGCTTTGGGAAATCTTAGCCCGGTTTTGTACCATGCAGAATTGTTATAGGTACACTTTCATCAGCATATTTTGGCATATATGGGAGCTTGTATCACTCATAAACAAAAACAGGTAGAAAAAGCAATTTTACATACCGACTGCTTCGTCCAATGATGAAATTGAAAGCATAACACGAAATTAATGTAAGTTAGGTAGATAATGACATTAATATGCATAAAGCTACTTATAATTTCAGGTATGAATCATAGGCCGTCATTAATATTAAAACAAAAGGAAGAATATATACAATGTGTCCCAGGGATAAGTGACCGCCCTGCGTTTTTTGAATATTTGTACAAAATTATTAATAATTACATTTATATTTATGACTTAGCGGCTTTGGCATTTTTTAGATTTATTTTGAAAAAACTGAAAAGAAGAGTTTTTTTTTCTTCGAATTTTAATTTTGTTTTCTATTTAATAAATGTTTTACTACATTTTAGTTATGTTTAATGATTTTAATTGATAAACTATGATGTCGGCTAGTCAGTAAAAAAAAAAAATGGAAAAAGATGAACAAACTTAGGAAATATCGTAAAAAAACTGCAGCACGTCACGCGTCTTTACAAAAAAATGAAAAAAAATCTTTAAAAAAAACTAAAGCCGCTAAGTCACAAATATAAATGTAATTATTAATAATTTTGTACAAATATTCAAAAAACGCCGGGCGGTCACTTATCCCTGGAACACATTGTATATGTTTGATGACAACACGGTTACTGTAGTTTCGTATCTTCAAGACGACTGCTAATTTGGTTGATAACATAATCTTCCTAATATCATTTTTATACTTCTTATACTAGTAACCATTTTAAATAAAAATCTAGTAGAGAATGACACTCACATGAATACGACATTCATAAATATGCGAGACAAATGCATCTAAGACAAACAGCAACGGATGATTTGTGTGACGATTTCCTATAACTTACTATTCACAGTAAAATAAAACTGCTAAACACAAATTTGCATGAACTAAATACAATAAAACATCAAATTGTCATGAATCATGAAATACTTTTATACGCTGACCATCCAAATGAAAATAAAGAAAACGAACAAAAATAATACTTCTAACATTTAAAGCACCTATTTTTCAGACCTTGGAGTTCCATAGCCTTAGAAACAGGAAAGATATTAACGTTTTTTTTTTCTATCGGTGGTTCTAGTAACTGCATTACCTTGGTCGGTGCTCGATTTTTCCGCAGCAGCACAGGCTGCTCTCCATTCCTGGAGTTCAGGGCTGGGTATAAGACCGGCTGAACCACCTGACGCGTCTTTACGTGCTTGCCACCAATGAGAGTCATCTTTGCTGATAATCTGAAAGTTTGATGTAATTTTACATTAAAATGGGTCTTATTTTCTCATTATTGAACACTATTTGACTACGTTAACATTCATATCATATAGTAAATAATTATGTTTATTGGTACCTGCAGAATGTCACCAGTGGTGAAAGCGATTCCAGCTTGAGCGCAAGGAATCAATTCATCTTCTAATGGGTCATAATCGAATTGCGCTCTCACAAAAATCTGGAAGAATTAAAACAAATTACGAAGTTTTTTATTTGCTCGCAAAAAAAAAGGACAAAAATAATGATTAATGAAGATGCTGATGAATGGGATTTAAAATTCTAATAACAAAAGTGAGAAGTTACGATAATGCAAAATGTGGATAAATGACCATGGCAAAGGTATGAATGCCAATTTAGTAGCAGTTAATTTACTAATTTTAGAAACCAACGGCAAACAAAAGGAACATAATGAAACAAATAAAAGGTGAAAAAGTGATGTGAGAGAGTGAGGTGAGAGTGGAGCAATGATAAAAGAACAACAAGCGCACAGAAACGAAGGAGCTCGCGGGGACGCGCAGCCATGCCCAGGTGACAATACAACATAACATCACAGAACATAAAACGAACAACATAAACATATCACAAAGTAGCAATTGGTCTGGTCTCGCTACTTACTAGCACGGGCGAAGGCTTTATCCGGAAAAGCTAGTTAGAACAAAAACACAAAATTTTAATTTCTTCTATTTTAATACCAATTGTTTTATGCTTCAAGACAAGCATTTTCGTGAAGATTTGTGTGCGCTTGTCGACTTTTGCTATATTCTTTTAGTGTAAAAACAAGCGTTAGAGTCACACTACTATCTATCGTGTTAATTGCAAAAACAATATTTATGTATATCTTTTATTGAATGTTAATTCAAACTAGTATTAATACAAACTTAGCTACATCTACTGTTTTAAAAACAACACTGACAAAAACTTGGGATGAACTAAAGGATATCATCAAATCCTTATGAGTATTGGATAAGTAAGACATAAAGTAGGTATTACCTCGCAGGGTGGCGGCGCTGAGCGGTATGAGGGCACGATCTTAAATGTCACCGATCCACGAGCTTCGCGCTGTAATTTTTATATGTTTCCAATAAATTGACAATAAAGCACACAATGTTTACATCGACGACATGATAGTTCTTTCGAAGTAGGTTCGTACTTAACTGTATTTTACACTCATATAAAAATTTTATAGGTATAAACTGTACTGATATCTGTATTAGTACAGTTTAATAATACACATTATTATCTTGCTGTAGCAGACTACAGTTAGTTAATCATAATTATTATTTTATCGCTAATGAAATTACATAATATTCTGATATTAGCGAAGATCCACCAACTGCTTAAAATTGTCTAATCATTTTCTCATTTTACAAGAAATCTTATGTAATGTCTGGCTCCAAAACGAAAATTATTTCCATCTCTAATCGAATACCCTTTATTTCGTCATTTTCGCAATACGTACCAGCATTCTCTGTAGCTGAGCTACCGACTGGTTTGCGACCGGCGTGCCGTTGATCTCTTTGATCTCGTCCCCGACGTGTAGGGTCGCTTGTCTATGTATCATTCCCCCGTGCATGATGCGGGCTACGATGCATCGTCCGTCGTCTGCTAATTTCAGTGTTATGCCCTGTAAAACACATTTTAGTTACGTAAGTGATTACATGGTTTAAAAAAATATTGCAAGTCTTTTTATAATCCATTACATAAACAATATTATATGAAAGAAAAGAAAGAAAAATTGTTTATTCTGCACAAAATAAACGCACATTACACAAAAAAAATACATAAATCATAAAATATAATATCCTACATTCACCAAAAGCCAAAAGCCTCGTATTCAGGTTCGAAAAGTGATAAAAAGTTTAAAAAAAATTGTCTATTGCTTATGTCAAGGCCAGATACCAAAGACAATTTACAATTTTGTTTGCATTAAATGAAAACAACAAACATTCAAAACATAAACAAAATGCCGATTGCTGAGTGGAATAGTAGACATTTTCTGTAACAAGTGAACAACAATAACAAGAACAATTAATCTGTGCGTCGTATCTGTGCAAGAATAGGTCATGCTCAGCGAAATGCCGCAACTTCGGACGAACCTAAGGTTACGGCGCTGATTTTCAGCAAAAACCTCGCGAATGACGTAATGACGTCCCCCTATGTGACAATAAATATCAGGTAAGCAAAATTTATTACGGAAATGAGTGTGAATTTATTTGAACATAATATGTACATTAAAGTAACAATAAAAAAAAAAAAAATATAGTACTTAAATACTTAGGTAAGATCTATAACTAAACGTAACTTATAAGAAATAAACTAAAGAGAAAACTGAGAGTTATAATAATTTCAATGAAAATAAAAATAAAATAAAGTCATTATGTGGTGTATCTTCCTAAATCCAATATTTTAGTAGGTAAATATAATTGCAAGCACCATGGGAATTTCGATCGATGGCATGGCAGCCATTTGCAAAAAGCATGGCGTTGGCGAGTGACAACCATGCTTTATTCATAATTGAAAAAATGTTATCAGGATTCTTTTATTATTTTAGTGGACTGAATGGGACGTCGATCCTTCGATGTGCGAAGGAGCTCGATGTAAATCGATGAAAGGAGCAAGATCCACCGACACAAAGAAATGGAAAACCAAACCACCTTCCAAGCCTCCTAATCGTAATGGTAAGTATTACAATAGGTATTTGTATTGCTTTACCAATCAAATTCAAACCGAAACCAAGCCTTACATTAAATAAAATTGGCAATCCTCGCAACACCATCGACTTATACCTACCCATTGTCCCACCTAGACAATGCAGCCTCGGAAAGACACAGCAAATACGCCCCAGATGACTAAGGACTGCCATTCCTCCCGTGACAATAACACAGACCGGACATAAACTGGGAGGAATCAGACAGAGGCCACTCACACTGTTGGAAAGCCATATCCATTGCCCGTAGGCCCTGACCCATAAGGTAAGTCCAATAATAGCAACTATTGTTACTAGTTCCAGTTCTAAAATCATGTGGATTGTTGTATCTGCATAAACATTTTCTTTAAAATACTCAAAAAATGCCTTTTTGTTCTCAGGACTCTAACTGGTGGAGGAAGGTTATTCCAACATATCATTACTTATAATGACCAAACATTTGATCTTGACTTGTGATATTTTCATAGCTAATTTTATTTCAAGATTTCTTCAACCCTTAATTGATTCTTTCATTAAAATGCACGGTATATTTTATTTAACTCCTCAATGAAAAGTCTCCGCCGCGAAAGTTCTCGATAACACCTTTGTTTTTACTTAAATTTCTTAGAATAATCCCGTAATGGAGGTAACGTGGGCGACACTGAATACACAAAAGAAACCGGTAACTCAATTTCTGTCTCAGACATGTTTGAATCACTAATTAATAATTTAGTTGATCGAACTTTTTTCTGTACATAACTGTTAAGCAATGTAAGTTTTTACAAATATGGCCCATCAATCTCTTGTTCACGACGACATAGACGACAAGAACAATGATCTCAATAACAAGCGAGATCATATTCAAAGTAAGTCATGCATTCTCTCAACTATCGTTGCCTATTGATACCCTAAAATTTTCGCTGTGCACCTAGCTATATTTTTTGCCAAGAAATGTTACATAAGTCACACGCTCGAACCTATGACTTTAACAGGAATCCTCACCACATATCCTCATAATGGGATTAAATAGGTACTATTCGTGTAGAATAGTGTAGATTATATAGCCACAGATACACGTGTAAACGATTCAAAGGATATCAACCATTTAACTCTCGCACCTGTGTCTACACAACGCAGCGCCGAGTTGACAGTTCGACTTTGCTAACCAGGGTAACAGAACAAAACGCTTTGAGATGAGTCAATATTTATTTTTACGAAACCTTTGGTCCCAGTTTTTTTTTTGTTTCTGGGATCCTCCCACGGTTTAAAATGTCTCGCGGCAGTCAGTACTGGTTTAACAAAAGCAAGTGAAAATTATCTAGGTCCATTCATCAAACCTTTATAGAATCCCGTTTTTTAAATATTTTGAAAGCATTAAGCTAAGCCGGATTTTGTTAAAGTAAGTAAAAGGGCGGGATGACCTTTTTAGTTCTTGCTTTTTAAGATCTTAAATATCATTTTTTTTGTAGGTCTACAATCTTAATTGATTTATCTACTAAAGAAAGGCCTTAACTTTGATGAACTACCATTCTATATATCTATAAGTAATAAAATCCTTTTATTATTATAGGCTTACACTGTCCCATTGCAGAGACCTTGCACCCTTCTCTCATTCCACATTTTGAAGGTACGGTTCATTTCAAAGGGTTGGCCCTTTGAAAATAACCGCACCTTTCAAATATCCTAACCACAAAACTTTAAAGCCCCTTACCATCGGTTCGTCGGTATTCTTTTGGAACTGCACGAGGCGCACCCTGGTCACGTTTTCGAATTCCGGTTCGGTGTCCTCTTCATCTTCAGGCGGCGGTGCGGTGGTACGGCCGTTGACCGGCGGTGGTGAGGCTCGTATAGACTCCTCGCCGTACACTTCGCGGGCGACCACATCGTGCGCCTGGAGTAGGGCCTGCGAACAACATTTCGAGATAAGAAAATAGTTATGAACCGAATTATTTATTTCTAACTCTGAACAGACATATGGCATCTTTTACAATCCTAGAAATCGTCATCATCGGAAACATACAAAAAATCTACTATTAAATTTTTTAACACATTGCTGTGGCAGGTAGGCAATTTTAATTCAACATTCGTAATCGGGAGTTGAATTTGTACCAATAATTCAAACAATATAATATCTCTCAATTTTATTTCCAGATTCACGTTCGACTTTCAACATTTTAATATCCAAATTCAATTCAGTAGACACGTGCTGCATATTGAATGGTGAATTTAAAATGTTTTTTGCTTTCATACACCACTTCACTCCAAGCCTCTTTCATTTTACGTTCGAGCGCTTTTGGCATGCGTCTGTGGACGGCTTCTGGTTTATCCCAACAACCGATGCTGATATTGCGGTCTCGTAATCCACCAAACATACTGGTGACCGCGACAAATTTGCCTCAGATTTTCAATCGGGAACGGCGAAAAGCTCTCAATCCATATTAATTGCTCGACAGCCCATAAATTACACAAAAAACTAACGCATTGCCGACTAAATCTGGAATTTAGAGCGTGATTCAACATTGAAGTCCCGTAATATTTCTAGATAAAAAAATACAGGTTTTGCATTGTAGAATCAATTTTTTCTTATTCTAGACATACATTTAGGTAGGTACATCTCTATTGTAATTTTAACTATGACCTATTTAGTGTTCAGTAGTTCATTTCAAAATTATGGAGATAGAGACGACTAATATGTTTAAAGTTACAACAATGGCATCTGAAGCGCTTGGAATGCTTTCAGCATCAAAAGCATCCAGAAGTAATTTTAGTTTAATCGTGAATAAACCTTTGAATATTTAGAAGCAATATGTGGAGCGCACTGGCCTTTGACTGCAGACCGCATTATCAAGTTAATTTCTGCCATGTGTTTGTATAATCTCGTAATTGCACGAAAGCTTCCTTAACTTATGCGTCGCAATTGAACGAACCTTAATTAGTTTTGGCTCAAATTATTATGCCTTTATGATCAAAAGTTAGATGCGTAATTTTACCACAAATTTTGCAAACAATAAATTAGGGAGGTGCGAGTCATGGCTTTCATCTTGAAGTACTTAAACTAATTAAAAGCGAGATTAAAACTTTTTATCAGTAGGTATAGCTACCATTCAGTCTAAGGCACAAAAAATAGCTTCAAGTTTCCTAAAATCTTTTCATCTCAGCAGATTTGCTTGAAAACAACTTCTCTTCAGGAAATGTCCGAATAATTAAAACAAAACTGTAAATGCAACTGTAAAACAATCAAGCGAAGTCCCTTTATTCACTGCTACACTAATTCCTATCACAAAAACAGCAGTGCCCATTCGTATGGTAATGCAGGAACTGTGCAGTGCCACTATTGTTGTAGCCGAGCTGTTCCGTGAATTCTGTTTATTTGGATAAAACACAGATAATCCTCCGCTACGTGCTAATGCTCTACCGCAAATCTGCCTAAGCGAGGCTTATATGAATATCTCTTATGAATCCTGTCGCTTAATTTTCAGATTTAGTAGCTCTGTGTAAAAGTGACGACTACGTGCGAAGATGATAAGGAAATTAACATACAGTTTGATACTTGGGCACGAGCTGGAGCAAATTAGGAATTAATGGATTATAAAGCACTTAAAACAACTAGCGACAAGAAAAATCATGAATTGAAAGAACCAATCATTTAGGAGAAAATTGACGCATAGGAAGAGATTTTAGAAAATAAACATTGAGAAATTGATGAGGAAAATCTTTTGGGAGTGTGCTGTCGTAATCTAATAAAATATTTTACAATGGAATGAACAAAACGGATAATGGAATGAAATTATGCGCTGCAACTTTATATCCACTTAAGGGTCTCTTCCTCTTTCTGAAGGAAATACGATAAAATCGAATACAGGTATCATTAGTTACGTAGCCGGTGAAGAAACTAATGAATAGGGTAGCAAATAAGCAAAGTCACGTTAATTTACTTGTAACACATAATAGAGAGGAAACCAATAATGCGATTATATCGAACAATACTCTGCTATAACGAGGGTCCAAACAAAGTTGTATCGGACTCAGTTTGCTGTGACAACAAAGGTATTGTTGATGAAATTATATCTGACTATAATCGTATAATTCTGTAGACTTTGCTACATCCTGTGAAAGGAAAAGTTATTAACAATTTGGTCAAAAATACAATTTCTCTAAAAAATTATGCGTCAACATGACGCAATAGGTGTTATTCAACTATCCACATTAGTGTTAACAGTCAAGTTAATAGCTTTCACGGTTCTGGCACGCAATATAATTAATCTGCAGTACTATATTATGCAGTATTACCATTCCCAAGGCCAGTGTGCTGCGGATGTGCGCTTCAACTATTTCCAATTTGCTGACAACCGCACCATATGGGGATTTGACTCCCTTATGGAATAAGACAGTGTGATTTAAAACGTAGTATTATTCAAGTTTGGAGTGTTCAATTTATACAATGTGTGTTCTATACTGCATTTTATATCAAAACCATTAGAGAGTATTGAAAAGCTCGCATACAAATCAGATAGTGAAGTGGGTTTGATATTGTATTCATGTGACCTGCACGACTGCGAAGCACGATGTACATATATATACTATTCCTATTTTGCGATGCGATGCGAACCACTATTTTTATTCGAAACTTGAGATTAATGTCATGCTTCACTGAGCCCAGCCGGAGCCAATATCGAGTTTCCAATACAAATGACGATATGATGGCCACTTACAATGTACTTCTCGTGATCGGGGTAAAGAAACACTGTATGAATAAACTCTTAATATAGCCGCTTCTCTTACATGATATTTTTTTTAGGAAGGTTTATATATAGATACTATTTTAGGCATTTTTGTAGATGCATTAAATCTTTTTTAGATCAACCCGTACCCTAATTGCGTAACTTATTTTCGTAAATAATTATGCCTAATTTGTTTCATGTTGACAGTTCAACGACATTCATTGCGTTATTTACGTTGTTGAGCAAATTTTTTTTCCAACTTATGAAGCAATGGATGCGCAATCTGTTTCAAATCGAAACAGATTGTGATTGTGTTGTATTACGCAATTAGGATACCGGTTTTAGAAATTAAAGGAACCGGATTGTACCCGTATAGCGTGTTGGAGTAAGCGCCATTACCCATTTAATCAAATCAAGCTCCAATAAAGCATTCTGTTGTCCCCGAAATTGCTACCGGTATCCATGTCAATTGATCGACAGTCAGGTTTTAATTCAATCTGTTCCTGGTTCTCTGGTACGCGTTTGACAGCACTCTGCGTGTATGTTAATTTGAGCATGACATTCACATATCTCTGACTATGCAGACGCTAGCAGTATCCGTTTGTCAAGCAAGTATTAGCTCGCTATATAACACCGACGTATATTGAATTGTTACCTGTTGAGACGAAGTCAAAGAGCTAAATGGTATTACAAGCACGTTTCCACCATGTTATTAGATATTCTACCATGTTATCCGGAGTTAGGTTGGTAACTTGATTATTTAAGTTATCATTAACTGTGATTTAATGATCCTAATTGCAGATTGGAATGAGTTGTAGTCTTAGTGAATTCCTAATTTGATCTGGATATTATCTTATCCTTCCTACTAATATATATATTATACTAGCTGACCCTGCAAACGTTGTTTTGCCTTAGAAATGCTTGGGGTGCACCATCCTTATCATTTATTACCTACATTACCTACCCTAAAACCTTGTCCTAAAAATAACGAACATTTTAAAAAAGAATTGGCCAAATTGGTCTAGGCGTTGTTGAGTTATGCGCTTACCAACACATTTTGCGATTCATTTTTATATTATAGATTTATTTTATATTATAATATTATAAATGTGAAAGTTTGTGAGGATGGATGGATGTTTGTTACTCTTTAGCACGACTGAACCGATTTGGATAAAATTTGGCACACAGATAGTTTATAACCTGGAGTTTTTTTTAAATGTTTGTTTGTACGCTTTCATGCTAAAACGGCTGAGCGGAATTTGGATGAAATTTTGCACGTGGGTAGACCACGACTTGGGTTAGGACATTGGATACTTTTTATCCCGATATTCCCACGGTATCGAGACTTATGCGGGTGAAACCGCGGGGCGTTGCTAGTTTGAAATAGTAATGTTTCTGTCGTAGCATCTTCTACGCCAAATAATGAATTAAAATAACGGTTGTCGCAATGTAAAAAATATTTTTATACTTTCTGTGTCAGATGTCAGAAGTAGAACCTTTTACTATAGATAATCTAATATCTTTCAGTACGCTTGAAGCTTGAGATTTCTTTTTAATTTCATCTCTCCGAGTGACTTGATTCTTAAAAGGTTTCCTGGAACACGAGAACTTGCGAGGCAAAGAATGTAGGGCGCAAAGTAGCTTGATTGAGTTTTGCTTCTAGCTTATTGAGATTGTGATAAGAAATAGTAATCATATTGATGATTTTATTAGCTTTTACTTACAAATTAGCTGTCATATTGCAAATAGCAAACGTTTTTTTCATTCGTCACTATTAAAGTTATGCGACTAATTGTATTATGCTTGACAATATTTATACATGTAATAAAATAGTAATGAAGAGTTTTTGAAAAACGACTTGGAAGAAATTTACTTTAATATTAAGTAGTTACCTGGATTAAAACATAGGGTACTTTTAATATCGTTCCTATGAGATATTTTCCGATTTCCACGCGGGGGCAAAGAAGCGGGCAAAAGCTAGTCAGCTAATAGAAATCTTAAAACTACTTCATACAAATCTTAAATTCACTGACAGACAACGCACATCTTAAACTGCTGGGTCTTAGAAACATGAAATGATGCACAAAACTTCCTTATTTAATGAAGGTGAGAAATAAGCAAAAAAATTAAAAAATTCATCCCTTGAAGGGGTAATGGGGGATGAAAGTTTGTATGGAAGTTCATCATTTTTGCCGATAGGAAATCCGTGGCGAAGTGACTTGTATTAATGTGCAGTCGTAAGAGTACTTTGACCTTTTCATTTTTATTAATACAATGTGTAACTGAATTAATGCACATTATGAGAGTAGTTTGTTCAGAATCGTTTAATAAATCGATATCTGTCACTTTTAATAAAGGTAATTCAATCATACTTAGATCGGTATAATGTACAAACGGCGATAGATATCTCTTTCGCCTTATCCTCGTTCTAGTCATTGAACCCCCGAGAAGTAATTTTACAAATAGCTGTCATTAACTTCCATAGCACTAAATCACGAAGAGTCAATACTAAAGCAGACGGAGAAAGAATTTGAAAAAGTTCAAGAACAAAACAAAATATCACGAACGGAAATCCGCTCTGTTTAAACTCGAATAGATCGAATGACAAAGACAAAAACAATCCGGTATTATAAATCGTACTCTATAACTCAAAGGAAATATTCTGAAAAGAAAAGCAGTAAAAATGTAACAAGACGTAGGAAAAATAAAGTCTACACTGTAATGATCTAAGAAGAGATTCAGGATGTAGCTACGGATATTGAAAATCTTTTAAACAAAGTCAAGTAGCAAAGGAAATCTATTTTAAGATGGTTCCGCGCCCTTCGGACATTCGTTATTTTATCAAGCAAAAAGTACAAGAAGAAATCAATAAAACAAGGAATTATTAAAAATACTTTGTAAAAGTTATTTTAAGCATATTAAAAACTATACATTGTCCAAAGGCCACGATTTTCTTGTTGATAGTGAAATGTTAAATTCGTAAAAATGTTTACTAAATTTTGCTATTTCGTCCATATTTGTCGATGACATAAAGCTTGTCTTAGCGCGTTTCCAATCCCTAGCTGACAAACTGTTTCCTATGTTTCAGCCGAGGGATTACGGAATAAAATGTTATCCCCAGTAAAACCTTTACCTGTCACTACACGAACGACGTCTTGGACGTTTCCCACTAAAACATTAGCGATAAATAACCTGAAAACGGAGAACCTTGCGGTTTTAGGGTATCTTATCCTCTTGCGGATACGCACTTTATTGTTTTATGTGCTCACTTAGATTTAAGGACGGGTTACTTCTCGAAATCAATTGTAGAACGTCGTAATTTCTGAAATAGGTGGTGAAAGATGTTCCGCTAAGGGCACTGAAGAGAAAATCAATTCCCAAAATGGCGTTATCGAGAAGCCCGCTACATCGAAGGATAACATTTCTGAAAGAAGTGTTCATAAATATGATACGGTGTATTTACCTAAAAGAAATAAGTAATGATGCCATTAATAGTTCTGGTTTATTTATCAGTAATGCTATTATGATTCCTGGCGCAACTGTTATTGAATAATGTAATATCTACTCAGGTAGATATATTATAACCTAAAGGTAAATACACCTCTCTATGAGGATCGCGCAAAAACAATGGACCTTTGGTGTTGGGATAGCTATTAATAATTACAATGTTATCGACCAACAAGACGAATAGTTCAATTTAGTTAGGCCTGTATTCTATAAGCTACTTATATGTAGGTATGTATATCGAATACAACAATTAATATTCTGTATATAATGAAGAAGAGAAAATACCAGTACATTCAGAGGCAGACATTTAAGTTCTAAAACTAAAAAATGACACAGCTAACAAACTTTCGACAGATAAAACAATAAATAAAGTCAGCGTTGTGTTTCGTTAAACAATAAACCCTTTTGATATTACAGTTGAGTCGGGCCCGATGCAGTCGGCTGGTATGACAGTCGGTGACAGCGTAATACCGCCTCGGCAGCGCTGCAGCGGTATAAAGCGAACAGCTAACAAGTCAGATGTTAATAAACTTCCACAAAGACTAGGATCAAAAAAGCAATGTAGATATTTGGACGTTTTGGATGAAAAATTGCTTCGTGTGGTTACTGTAGCTTTTTCCAGCACACGTGCATGTTATATATAGTTGTATGACCAAAAGTATGAAATGTAAGCTCAGAGCATGTATAATTTTGTCGTTTATCAGAAACTTGACAAACTTTTTTCCAGAAAATTTTGTGTTTTGGCGGGAGTAGAATTGCTAGGGTTTTTAATGCATAAAATCTAGAAAAGAGTAGGTAAACATTTCAGTTTGACGTAGAGAAATGACAACGATTGAAAATACTAGAGAAAACATAAGTATTAAACGTGCCTTGTAATAAAACAAGTTTATAAAACCTTGCAATATGTTTTCATTACAGCAAGATCTGTTTGATCACGCACGAATAACAAATGAAGTTGTTTTGAGCATTGGAATAAAAACAAAGGGATAAAGGGAATACCTATAACTATAAACTTTGCTAAGCCATGTTCATTTGCTATGAAAACAATGTGTTCATAAATATCCTTTAGACAGCTTAGTTGGTCAATTCTGCCGATGTATCGGCTGAAACACTGAAAATTTACGGTAATGATGCAAAAGCAATTTTGTGTCACTAGCCTATTCAATATGCTTAAACTGGACCACAGGGAATTGAAATAGCGTTAAAACAAACTTTTCGGATAAACTATGTAGTCGAGATAACCGGAGTGCGCGACAATAAAAATCCAAAATGCCTATAAGGACAGTGCGCGCCACATTGAGGAACTACATTTTTTTTAATGCAATGTGATTCATTTTAATTTCGATCCTGTGACCCTGTAATTCGTATTGCTCATTTGTTTGTTTTGGTTGAGTTTCACATTTTATTTTTTATTTGAATTCTGTGTAACTTTGTAATGTATACCTATTTTGATTGCATTGACATTATTTTTATTCTATTGGTTTTGTTCTATTGTGTGTTGCAGTTTAGTTAAATTTTGTTTGATGTAATATGGGTTTTGCCTGAATTAATTGTTTTTTTTTTTTATGGGCACTAGCGTCGCGTCAAAGGGCCTTTTTCGTAGCGCACACTATACTAGTATATTTATTTGACTTGACCTTTGTAGTCATATTGGCACCATATCTTGTCAAGCTTAGTTTTAATACTTATAGAGCTCAAAATGGCGACTGACAGAACAGTGCTACCAATTGCGCCACGGGACACGTTAATCTTGATAGAGGTTTAAATATTGCACAATTTAAATACTTCAAATAGTTATGTTTGTGTGGAATTAAATAAAGAATATTTTCCACAGAGGATGGCAGTTTAAACAAAAAATTTAAAAATTACCTTGCATTTAAACTGTTATTAGATAATTAACTTCTTTTTCGTATCTTCGTCTGTAAAATGCGGAAAAACGACAAATGTTTAAATAAGTTTCCACTCAATTTATTGTCACCAAAAGGTGCATAATAAACTACAGCAGTCACAAAATTCGGCAATAAAAAATATTCTTTCGTCGTAATTCAATGCAAAGTACCTACCAGTTAGGTAGTGACAGTGGTACACAAAATTTTTCGCTGTATAAGGACTCGATTTATTTTTTTGTCTTAATGCCGCTTCTAAAAAGGATTGGTAAAAATTTTGTGAGTAGTCAGATAGGAAACGCCGAACTCATCTAGCTTATTTTTAATATTTTTTTTATATGACGTGTAAAAGTGATTTCGATATCCTATTTACAGAATAAACAATTTCATTTCATTTCGTTGTTGTTTGAATTCTAAAGAGAATAGCTTTTCGTAGCAACATGACAAAAAGGTACTAACTGCTGTGTCATGCAATGAGATTGCGAATTTTCTCAACCGCACTAGACAAATGAAATAGCGTACAGCAAGAATGTCATTTTACGCCGACGAAATAGTAATGGGATATAACACAAATATTGCGTATAACGGCACTTCCGGAGCAGGGCATGGAAGGGCTCAACAACACCGCTTTGGCATTATGCGTAAGCACAGTAAAAGTGTTGCCATAAATCTACCAGATATAAGACCGCAATGTTCCGTCTAAGAAGCGAGGAAAGCGACATTTGTATTACTTTTTTTTATCATAAATAAAAACAACGAATTTCATCGTTGTTTCAACTGAGACAATGAATGAAGCGTTAAAAAGAACGCTAAAATTGATGATTATGACAGAAATAAACGCCCAGATGATAGACACGATTCTGGGGTGTTGAAATAAACGAGAAATGAGCTCATTACCTTTATATGGCCGATAAATCATCGTAAGGGTGTGGATCCAAAAAGATGACCCTTCTAATATTTCTCAAGAGGGTGTTAAAATTTATTAGGATTTTATAAGAATTACGATCGGAAAGCTTTAAACATCCATCATATTTCAAGAAAATTACCTTGTTATCTGTGAATCTTATCGGTTCTATTATGTTCATTCTATAGACTTTGTCATGACGGTCGAAAAAAACAAGCTATCTAACATTATTAGCCTTCAGAGGACAGTAGACGGAGCCACCGAACCAATTCAGGAGATTTATTAATGTGTTTGCGAGCTGCGACAAAGGCCGGATGATGCTTTCACGTTGTTTGATACAAAAAAACATAAATAACAGTCAAAAACATTGTTGCTAAGAGTTTGACATAGAGTACACATGTGTGGATCCTTTTGAACTCCACAAAAAGGTTGGGAAGCGGTACAATAAAAAAGTATTTCGAAACCTAGATAGGATGTAAAAGCAATATTGTCGAAGTACACAGAATTCGTATCTTTTTCGTCGTTAGTTGAACCAGCATGGCTAAAAACTGAAGCCTGTATGGTAATCCATTTTCCAAACGGTCGAATGACCGGCATTTTATTATAAAACTGGATAGAGAATGTAAAGTTACATATGAAAAAACCACGAATGGCTTATGCAAATCAGTAGACGACGAGGCGAGCCGGTCCGAATACGTTTACAAAAATTATACTTAAAACATTAAATGGATAAAATAGTCGCGAATTTAATTACTTAAACAAGATTCCAAATAACCTGCACCCAACCACATAAAATTTCCTCAATTGCCCACTTAATTACTCGAAACACAAGGCCTTTGGGGAAGTAAAAAAACAAATAGGAAAATATGTTAACGAACATCCACCTAAAACTCTTCCAAAGGGACATATTTGGACAAAAGCTCCACCTAACAAGGGTAAGTTGTATTTATTTCGGCGATCGCAACAACTGTTAAGCGGGATAAGTGGTTACAGTCTAATGTTTGTACTGGAAGTTTTGGAGCAGTTGCACAAGTATACGATTTCCATTTGATCCGTCTACTGGTGAAGCGTTTTCAACTTGAAATTCGCGCGGATTTTTAGTGCCTACGGGCTCTTTTTGCAAAGTTCAATAATTGATTGAAACTTCTGATTGGAATTCTTGATGAGATGAGAAGTGTACCTAGAATAATGATTCGATGTAGCTGGCGAAATTTTTATTAAAATTTTCGTGTGTAAAATATAACAAGATAAGGAGCCCAAAATTAATAAGATTTACATTTCTTTGAGATAAAAGATAAAACTCTATAGAGCAGGAACGCAAATATTAAAGCAATTAAAAGGTTCAAAGTTCAAATTCCCTTGTTGGTCGTTACAACAGATATAGCTAGTTAATTTAACAAAACCCCGTAACAAAGTTTTTAAACTCGTTAACAAGTTATGTTCATTCCTTATTAAATATAATTTTATGCTCATCAAAATTGGGATGAGGGATTATTTGTTAGAGAAATGTTCAAAGTTAAAAAGTTAATTTTATTATTGTTTTAATTACAATTTCAAATTGTTTCAAATTTATGCTTGTAAGTAGATTTAAAAGTCATAAATATATTGGCAAACATTAAGTATATTTATTATTGTTTACGGGTCATTAATACTTGTATATTCTGTTCTCTAAATAATAAATGAATAAGCTCACAACATACATATTTTAAAATAATATCTTACACAGTCAAAAAAAAAATGAGAGCACAGAATCATAAAGATTTCAATTCCTCTCTACATATATTCTTAGGAGTTATGCCACGTGATACCTCGACATTGCCCTCGTATTTTTCGTACTTTGCTACCTTTTATACTTTATAAATTTCCTCCACTGACACTGCCTCTAATCATGGTTGGAGCTACAAATATCTACATCCATATATATAAGCATGTTCTTACTACCTGTGTCACGTAATGACCTTACTCTTCCGAGTTTCTCCATTGTTTATTTCTACTGCTTCATTCCTTGGCGTTATCTCACTAATTTGTGTAATAACCACTGTCACGGTGTGGTGATTAACTGAGAAAGATAATTTCGTAAGTAGTGCCGTTGTAATATAACCTTGGGGAGTATTTACACAAGTACTTGCGTGACAATAAAGCGGGTTATGAATAGTTGTTGCTTATTTAGAAAATCCAACTTTTGGAACGTGATAGGCCTCCGACATGTAATAAGAACGGAATAAAGGAGAGATTCCTTCGATGATAGTCTTGCGTTATTGGTCTTCTTACCTAACGATGAAAGTCTGATGAGATGAGGCAAATACTTTGGAGAAAAACTCTTTTTGAGGAATGAGATGATGGTGCTTGGGATTGCATAAATTACATTTACATGTGAAGGGGACGATCGATTGCGACGAAGTCAAACAGGAGGGTAATGGGCTCCGAGATTGAATATATATCCAAATATGGAGGTATAGGCACATTAATGAATAGACATCTGAAGAGAAAAAATGATAAATGTAACTTGATCAACACTGGTGGAACAAAAGTAAATATCTAATTTCCGTAATTACCTAAAACTGTTGTAGAGCTTTTATGCATGTAAGCGTGATGTTTGAATTGCTTACATAAAGCTAAACGAACTCATGCAACATGACCCAAGAAATGGCGTCAAAAGTAACACTCCCTTGGATGGTTTCTTATAAAATTCGAAACACACAAATGTCATGGTAGGTGCTTGCCTCTTGAACAAGTACATTTTATACAGTTAAAATTAAAAAAAACCCCGACACAAGCATTTCCTCATTTCTCTTTCTTACTCCTTCCAGATCCTGTTCACCATCTATCTATAACCTATTCATTGAGACCATTCCAATGAGCCCAAACCTGTGCTGTAAGTGGGTAAAAGAATTGGGTATCTTGCAAATTCCAGGTGATGCTGCAGCATCAGTTCAAGGTTACTATGTTCTTCTAATATCATTCTAGTAACAGAATACCAAATTTCAAATCGACTAGACTTGTAGAAGATACTCGCATTCGTTCATCAACTAGAAAAGAGCTGATAATCTTAAAACGGCTGAACCAATTTTGATAAAACATGTCTAAGAACCATCGCATCGTTAGAAAACCTGCTTTCAAATAAAAAACCGCATTCAAATCGGTTTACACGTTTGAGAGCTACGGTGCCACAAACAGATACACATAGCGGTCAAACTTTTATAACACCCCTCTTTTTGCGTCGGGGTTAAAAAAATGCAAGCAGACACGTAATGAATTTTTCTTATGTTGTCAGAATTTTCTTCGCCTAACCTGTGCCAATGGCCGGACTCGAAAGTCCTCAAGATTTTAAGTGCACTAAAGATGTAGTAGAGTTTCCTCAAAGGATTTTCGACGTTCATTAAGTACCGAGGAAACGGTGGTCGTGAGCAGTTACGTTTGAGCGACCTGTGAAGTGATTTTATACTTCGTCGGGTAATAAGTATATAGCTTAGCTTCACCTGGTAGTAAATATCCTGTTGTTGATACTAGCGTAATATAAAATAATGCAACTGAATCTATTTGGCAATACAAAAAGGGTGTAGGAAATAATAAGAACCAGAAAGAGGATCAAGGTTAGATTAACAAACATGAACATTCCGTACCGTACGTCAGCGAAAATGATAAAAGTTTCGGCGTGTTTATGTTTCCTAATACAAATATATAAGATGTCGATCCCAAAGTCGATTTCACAAGTAAATAAATTATGAAGGGACCACGCAAAAGTTTTGGTATGAGCAAGATCAAAACTGAGAATATAACTCATGCAAATTCAGAAGTTTATATAAACGACGCCGTCAGAACTTGCGAGATAGTTTCATTAGTTTCCAGACACTCGATTTCTTTCTTTTTTGTGGATTTCGTGTGATAAGTAGATATGAATGGTGTTTTGAAGCTATCTATTCAGACTTTTGGATGGTACGATCATAACTCTTTTGATCAAACTAGCAAAACGAGACTAAGTTCAGCTCGACTTTATACCAAAGCTAAAATTTTAACATTTCATTTCCCACATGGGTACTGTAAGCTTTTATAGCAGTTTTGTATATTAAAACAGACAGGAAAACTCAACTTCTTACTTTGTCTTTTAACTTCCATACGAGTAGTAGCATTCATTAATTTGTAGTAAATGGAAACAACAATAAACTTTGAGAATTGAAGAAATGTCACAAGCTCAGTTGAGTTTTCAATCGAAGTTTTAAAAGAATATGACCAATTCTTAAAGTGCTCCAATGCTCGGATGTGCGGTTTGAAACTTAACGATGTGATGTCGTACCTATACCAAGATTTACTTGAACAAAGTCACGGAAGACGATACAAACATTGAACAAAGACATTCAAACCCCTAGATATAGAAAAAGATACACAATTTGAAAAAGAAAGAACAGTAGGCAGATAGACAGAATACTCTTTAATATATACTCAAAATCTAAGTTTTGACACAAATAATCTCATGCTTTATATATCCTCTTCTTAGGAAGGTATAGGTATCATAAATAAAAGTAGACTCAAAAGTAAACATAAGCCTTTACATGTCTATTGACATCCCTCATATATAAACAACAAAAATATGGCGCCCATTTATCATATTCGAGAAAACGAGGTCTGTACGAACAAACAAAAGGTACAAAGGAAACCGGGTCTTAAAACGGGGGTAGTAAAATACCCGCATTCGTTAAGTAAATAACCTAAGTGCCTTAAGTAACCAAAACATGTTTTCATGTAAACGTTCCAACTTGCACGTATGGTACATTTGACCTTAGGGGTAAGTGAAGTATTACGCATTTACGTAGATATCGTGGCAATCCTGTTTTGCTGTTTCTTGACTATGAATAAACCAGCAACACTTCTCTTCAAGGTCATAGTAGTGAGGGGTAGTGAGTATACTAAATACTACGACGACAAAAAGAATCCAGGGCGTGATGATAACAGCAGTACCTATAACCGGTACTGATTGGCCACAATACAATATGAAGCAATTCTTAATATATTCAAAGTAGAAAGTTGTCAAAGTTCCGTAGTTATCATTCTTTGTTAAAACATTGAAATGTGTCTAAGTTATAGCGGCTCAGATATAGAAGCATTTGTTTTTCCACTTGGCTATGCAAAGGTTTCAGCACAATGGGAACACTTCTACGCTTAGTGCGCCCGCGTAAGAAATAGTGTTGGCAGTGGAGGAACATTTCTCAAGGCTAGTATAACGATAAAATAACTTGACAATGAAAAGAACTTGAAAACAAAGAGATAATGGTTGGCTTACATACAGTAAGCTCCATGATTTTGCTCGTAGAAATAGAAGTACTTTTAGCAAAACCCGAGGAAGCTAAAGATTAGGCAAAGTAAGGGTTGGAGGAAGAAACAAGAATAATCGTAATAGTTTTGTTTAAAGGACCATTTAGAAGGGCTTATTGAAACATTTCAAATATTGATATTTGAATCCCTCATCATACTTCGATTTGCCTGGGTTAGCTTTACCTCGATCAAATTGCTATTACCCTTGTTAGATAAAGATAAATATTTAATTGACAACTCATCACTGTGATAAATGATTGGCATTCAAAGTTCTGTATATATAATCGTTCCAATATCGATGGGACAATACAGGCAGGTATTAACTACTATATATACACTATATTATATGCTAGTAGTAAATTGACTGCTGTATAGCTAAACAGTTGAACTTTACCGTTACACATAACTTTTTTAAAGCCCGTGTGTCTCGATTACATCGGGACACTTCGCAGCACTATTCTGAAAGCTTAGCCTAGTGAGTTTGCTCGTGGTCCGTATGTGGGGCACTTAAAATGTGAAACTGTTGAAGAACAGAGAACAGTGTGCGGACAAACTTCGCTTCCTAAGTGAAATTCGTACAAACATTTGAACTGGACTAGTCAGAAAGGATACGGGGTTTACTTAACACAATAATCGAATAAAATAAGCAGAAACAAGTCAGATTCAAATCTACAACGAAAATAAATAAACATCAAATAAATTAAGGTTTCCTCGAATTAAAGACGAAGTATGAAAATAGAGTATTTCAAAGGGAAACAGGGCTTTATGAAAACGGGTAGTGTAAGAATACAATACGAGCATTGTTGTTAGGCGTTTTGTTGGCTCAAATACAATACATGAACGAAGTACATTAGCAGTAACTGTTCAAACATTACGTAGAAAGAAAAAGTAAATATAACTCAAAAATTATCGCGAAAAAAACATATTAATTTTGCTAGAAGTATCAAGATCAAGATGTTTGTTTCGCGATGTTTTCATCAAAGTAGAGCCAAACGAATGTGGAGCCAGTTTTAATTGCCAAGCCTGTGTGTCTACGATGATAACCAAAGCTTTACTCTGCCCAGTTAACAGTGAAAATAGGCCAAGCCGTAAACAACTGCTAAGCTCAACATTTTTCATTCAGTCCAAACGCAGAAGTAAAAGGGTAATTTAACTAGATAAGCGGTGCCATTGAACCAAATTCTAGTCGAAAGTCATGGAAACAAGTAGTGAAATGAAAAGAGAATTAATTATCCAAGTGTTGAACTGAAACAGTGGTTTTGATGTCACAAGCCATTCCATTGTCATAAATCTTTTGAAATTGCCTCCCGTGGTGGCTGTCTGAGAGAACTATGGGCCAAATTGCTTTTTGAGTTGCATTGACGCACGTTATTCTTCGGAACAAACCATTTATTTATGTTACATACAATATAAATGATTTTCAAAAAGAAAATGTTCACAATAAAAAGCATCTACAATAAACCACGCAAGACATGAATTGTTAGTCCTATGCAATGACCTATATATATTTAAATTTAAACGACGCCTTATATCAAATGTACTACGAAGATGGATTCCAAATGACACAGAGCGGAGTAAATATCAGCAAAATAAATATATTGGCAAGAAATGCCATTCACACACGCGTTTATGGACATAAATACACGGAAGCGAGCAGCTACTGAACCAGCGGCATTTTGCTTGGATTCAAGCCAATACTGAATACGGAATCAGAAAACCTGTCTTATACCTACTACTACGACTGTAGATATTGATAAGAATCCCAACCTATCTCCCAAAAGATTTACAAGATCATGATAGAGATACTACTATCTAACAGGAAATCAAATTGAAATACGATGGGGAGATACCGCAACTAGTAGAATGAAATATCAAGGACCTAGTAACAATAATCTTGAACAAGAATTGAACAAAATAAAATTCGATATTCCAGCAAAGAAAAAAAAAACTCTAACGATTGAAATTCGTAACGAAGTAGAAGAAAAATAAATGAGTCAATTTGCAATTTAGAAGGAGACATAATTCAATTTCAAAGCGGTCAGAGGCAAGGGTTTGCAGGTATTAAAATATTCAGGTTTGTTTTTTTTGTTTTGCCAAACTTGAGTAAATTCGGTTAGGAGTCTTGCTGCGCAGAGGGACTGCAGAGGAAATTTAGTGCCATTCAACAACGTAGAATTTTAAATGAATAGATGGAGGTGGTAACTTTTACAGTGTTGCCTAAGTTTCAGCAAGTGAATGAGTTATAGACGAACGTACGTGAATAAAGAGAATGAGGAGAGATTTTATTATAACACACACAAGGGGTACAAAAGCTTATGAGGCTTGAAATTATAGACTAGCCGTAAGCACATTGGAGAGACAAACACGTTTAGGGTACGGCCATTAATGATAACACGAATTCACGTATTAGTTTGAGTACCTGAAAGTTCTGAAACCGACACCTACGATAAGCTTGCACATAGTTTTATAGAGTACTAAAATATGATAGCATTTCTCTAGAGCGACGCAAAAATCCATTTAAAAACTTTACAACATGAAATAAAGCGAGGCTCTAGTGACGATCAAAAAACGTTGCCTCTTGAGGTTAAGACTGATAAAAGTTGCAACACTATTTCGCCACTACAGGTGGCGCCGGTGGGCGGCGTCGTTTGTGTAGGCCGACTTATGAAAAATTTATTAGTAACAACGCGGCTTAGCAACACCAACACATTAGCCGTATCAAACACAAACAATACAATAGGATTACTAGTATATCTAACTAAACTATCATGATAGCTGAACCCAACTGATTGCAAGCTATCGACGAATCAATGATAGTGTAATAACACTCAAACAAAATTATCAAATGAAATCAACAAACTATATTAATATTTGTAATTTCCACATTTAAAATAGAAACAGATTTCCAATAATGCAAAAGTGTATATAAATATTTGTTTATGAACATGAGTAATGTGGTTTGCAATAATTTTAATGGAATAGCTAACTATAATGTAAAATATAGTAATACAGTTTGTTTGAACTTGGCTCCGTACTTTTAGATAATTAATTGATTCAGGCGTGACCTTGCGGAAATCCATTATAAAATACAATAGACGTGGATATATTTAGTAACTTGTTCCGCTTTGCTATTTCTAAAGAGCCATAAAAAACTCCTGAAAGAAATCGACACGTGTTTCACCTCTCAACGAGGCATCCTCAGGATGACGATGGACTTGTTGCGAACTCGAACACGGCGTGTTGCCACACCAAGCGTCTGCACTCAGCGCTTGGTGTGGCAACACGCCGTGTTCCATCGTCATCCTGAGGATGCCTCGTTGAGAGGTGAAACACGTGTCGATTTCTTTCAGGAGTTTTTTATGGCTCTTTAGAAATAGCAAAGCGGAACAAGTTACTAAATATATCCACGTCTATTGTATTTTTTTTTTTTTTTTTTCTCCGTACTTTTATTTGTGTTTAATAACTGTAGGTTATAGAGCGTTATTGCTCTTAATGTACCGTATCTTAATGGTTAGGCAATTACTAAATCGTAAATTGCTTAGATTGGTTATTATATCAGTGTCAAATACACACCCATGTGAGTACATACCTAAATTGGTGGTAATTGCTTACGAAATTGCACAATTTAGACGGTTTTTATTAACGATGACCATTTTGGACCTATCTAGTAGTGGTAATGGTATTTGGAAATGTATTAAATGTGCACCGATTTTTTTGTAATTCGTATCATATTCTATTGCGATTGTAGCCACAGGTTTTTTATTTAAAAATATAGTCTTACTCATACTACACAACGGAAAAGTGTCAAAGCAAATAGTTTTTTCTCAAACATGCTTGGAAATTCGAACATTATTTTGACAACCTTCTTCGAGATAAATAGAAATTGCTGTAGTTCAAAAACAAGTGAACGCCCAGCCGGCAATGTTTATATGAAAATCCTTAGCTGTCGTGTTTAGCAGCCAAATAAATTACCTACTATGAAAACTCTTAGCTGTCGTGTTATTTAAAAATGGAACTTTTTACTTCAACACATGGCAACCAAGGAGGTAACTTATCAAAGATTTTATTTAAATTTCGATTTGGCTAGAAATAGAGTAAAGAAGAAACAAATGAACATATTGGCGCGTGAAAATTTTTCTTTGTTCGTCATTGATTCTAGAATTTATAATTAATTTACTTAGTTTGAATTTCCGCGCATTGTTTCAGAAAAGTAATATACAAGCCTTGGACGCAACCAGGCATTGGTGGACTCACGTATGTGTGTGCCTCGGCTTTGCGTCGGCCCACATTTTCACGATCGTCCATTAACGCCTTAATTTTGTTGACCGCGACAGTAATGTACTAGAAATGCCAAGTGCCTCACACACGAAGTACAAACGTAGCCAACAGCGATCATTCT
Source organism: Agrochola litura (assembly GCA_949152395.1). Lineage (NCBI taxonomy): Eukaryota > Metazoa > Arthropoda > Insecta > Lepidoptera > Noctuidae > Agrochola > Agrochola litura. The sequence goes on from OX424490.1 coordinate 6,801,807, forward strand.
AGACTTGATATACGCCACAGAGGCGCGAAGTACAAAATACATATCATGTGGAACTGATCTGGCAATGAAAGGAAGACCTATACAATGTGGAGGCTACTTATACGCTCATTTCGAGGCAAATGTGTGTTGGCAATATGCCAGTGGGCTGTAACTGTTTGGGCGAATTATTGCATTTTTTTGCAATTCCTCGTACGGAGTCCACGTAGAAATGGCGAATGTAAGTCACGGTGTAATGGACGTAGTAATATTTTAATGGGAATTCCTGCTACACCTGGCTTCGGTGAATCTTCGAACGCAGGATTAAAATACTATTATTATTAACTAGTTAACTAGATGTGGGTGTACCTGCTATACAGGGACACTTCTGCCCAACCCTTCGGGGAAACAAGGCGTGATGTTATGTTAACTAGATGTGCTCGCGACTCCGACCGCGTGAACGTCGGGAATCCACTGAGTGGGAAGTTATAACTTTTCGTAATCCCAGGCTAATGATGGAAGTCAAGCCAAGTAGATTTAAGGGTCGACGAATTGAAAACATTTTTGGAAAAGCGCATCACATGATTTGATTTCTGTTCTACGCAGAAACTAACCGAATACTTCTGTAATTGTTTTACCAATAGCCTACCAAACCATCGCCTATTTCCTACAACAGAAGGGAAGGCCGTCATTGAGCGACAAATTCGAACACTGAATACCCCGCTAATGAAACCACGCCCAAAACCGGTGCGAATATTTCGTGTTTTGTTACGTATTCCATACATTTTCCGAATACATACATTTTGAGTGAATCGAGGCACAGAAACAATACACGTTTTAATTCACAGAACTACCAGCGGATATGAAATGCGCCGAATTGTGTAAACATGGCTGAACGAAATTTTGGTTTATTGCCATTCAATATTTTGTTTTCCAATGACACTGCAAAACGAATTGTTAGCACATTGCTCTACTAGAATACGGTGTAACTCGATTTTATGTTATGCCCGCTGGCAACATATTTGTTAAAAAGTAAATGTCGTTTCGTTCGCTGAATTTGTCAGTTGTTGTTAGGAACATGTCACCCAGCCGCAGTAAATCAGTATATGGTAAATAATAAAGTTAACAAGAAATATCCAAGATGCCATAAACATATGTGTAAGGACGTAAATAACTCTTCATTTTCCGCTAAGGCGAAGTCGAATGAATGAGTAGGTACAGAAATAAAATGAACGAACGAACTAATTTGAAGTCGAATGAAAACAGAAGTGCTTCAGAACTCTTAAAGTTCGTACTTTTGAAGGAGCATAGCATGAAAATTGTCCGAACCGAGTGGTTAAGAGGTCAGGAAAGCTAAATAATTTACTTCGCAATGTCCTATAAAATGTTTACTAGTTGAAAAACTCTTTTGAAATAATTTCTGTTTTCACTAACACTACGCGACGCGAGGCGCAAGGGTTTTTGGATTTTTAACTCTCGTCGCTGAGTCAAGCGTTGAAAATTCAACAGTGCGCATTAAATTAGGCAAGATATTTAAGTGTCGCGTAGTCTTAGTAAATCAATCTGCCTAGCCTTTTCCTAACTATGTTAGGGTCGACAGTCTAACCGGATGCAGCTGAATACCAGTATTTTACATGGAGCGACTGCCTATCTGACCTCCACAACCCAGTAACTAGGTAATACGATACCCCTTGGTAAGACTGGTTGTCAGAGTTTCGGGCTTCTGGCGACCCATAACGACTGTCAAAGACCCACGAATGACAGCCGGGACCAACGGCTTAACGTACTTTCCGAGGCATGGAGGAATCTCGGTATGTAGAAATGGTCACCCATCCACGAACCAACGCTGGCAAGCGTAGCTTAACCTGATGGATCGACCCGTGCGGCTGTTGGTACTTAGCCACGAGTTCGTCGAGCGTAGTGTTAGTAAATACGAGCATAAGTGACAGAAGTAATGATGAAACATTTTGCGTTTTAAGGGGAAAGCGTCAGGGTAGCCTGCGAAATTAAAATTTTCTTACGTTTTTTGCATTTTGCAGGTCAGTGTCAGGTTTTATGTTGATTAAAATATGATTCGCGGCCGTAACAAATATGGCTTTATTCAATTATAATCATTACAATCAGCAATACAACTCCATAAGTTAGCAAAGGTGTCAAATGTAATGATTTTATGAAATCATGACATTTGACACCTTTATCTTCTTCTTAGTCACTATTGCTGATTGTAATGATTATAATTGAGAAAAGCCATATTTGTTACGGCCGCGAATCATATTTTAATTAACATAAAACCTGACACTGACCTGCAAAATGCAAAAAACGTAAGAAAATTTTAATTTCGCGGGTTACCCTGACGCTTCCCCCTTAAATGTGCACGCAAGTTGGTTGCTTATAATTACGTTATAAACCCAACTAATTAGTTTATAAGTAACACACCCGGCAGTTCTTGTCGCTGTGTGGGTAAGTCATTTAACGACTGTTTACTTTGCGAGTTTGGAACTTCTTAGTTGGTACTTAAATCAAGTTTTGGAAACGACACGAAACACCGGAACGTGCACGCACTAATGAATGGTTTTTGACAAATTGTGTTTGATGGGGAAAATACGGGAGCTTTCTTCAAAAGTTAGTATTCGTACTCATTGTTTGTTGATACAGCTAGGCATTACTTACTGGAGTTTTTGGTGGTCCATGTAACATGTGAGACTATGGATTGTTCAAGAAATGAACATCAATTTTCAATAACCATATTCGGTAAAATAATGAAAGAAATAACGAAAAAGTTATTTTAATAAAAGAGGTCAAAAGTCGCAAATTTTACCGCCACTTTAATGTAATGGGCTGTATAAACTTTTCATATTAAAATTAAAATAGCGAATTGCTAGATAAAGTATTAAAAAAAAAAGTGGTGGCACTCCGGGAGTGCTGACAGAAGTAAAAACTTGTACAAGATCGCCTTGGTGGAAGAAAAATACTTGTATAGAACATTGGTCCGTAACCTTATCTAAATAAAGAGCACAATCGCGTTTACAAAAAAAAATACTTCCGAAACCTTTAAAGTAAAAATACTTGCATAGAACATTGATCCGTAACTTAATATAAATAAAGAACACAATCGCGTTTACAAAAATGAGGTGTCGTCACAGTGTCGCGAAATCGATGGATTAGTCCCATCTCAAAAATACCCAACGCGCCTAAAGAAGTTTTCAATTTAAAAAATTCGTAACAGTGCCCGTCTGTGACCTTAATTATATGAAAAAGAGTTGTTATCTTGGTAGCCTGTGCGCTCAATAATGTAATAATATTATCTCGACCTATAAAACACAATGGCGCCTGATAAAATCTTAACCCATTGGCTTAATAGTCTGGCTAGTAGTACTTTTTTCAATGGCGATAAAGATCTGCGGCTTGAAAATAAGCGTAATGTGTGTACCATCTGAAGATAATGGACCCTATACGATTATCTTCAATCGCTATAAAAAGTGGGCCTTGGAAAATCATAAAACTTTAAGCTTATAACACGTTACAGAGATAAAAGGGTGCCAGTGAATAGCGCAATATGTATGTATGTATGTGATAGACATAATAATAATAGAAAAATAAAGAGAATAGAGAGATCATAACTGGTTATGAACATGGACCATCACAAAAAAACAATTAACGGGAAAAGGGGAAAAGTCAAGTTTTATCAACGGATTGTTGGACTGTTTCGTCGGGATGCAGCAGTGGTGCGACCGTCGGACTGCCAAATCATAGATCCCGAGTTCGAACTCAAGGCACGCATCTCTGACTTTTCGGATTCATGTGCGTATTGTATAATTATCACTTGCTTCAAAAACGGTGAAGGAAAACATCGTGAGGAAACCGGCATGCCTGAGAGATGTTTCTTGACGGCATGTGAAGGCAAGTCAGAGGCCCATGGGCGGATTTAAAACTCTGACAACACGTTAGTCACTAACCACACGAAAAGAAGAAGAATCAACGGATTCTAGGATTGTTTCAATGGGTTGCAGATTATTTGCGATTAGTAGCCCTGACACCTTTTAGAAAAGTCATGGACAGCCTCGCCTTCTTTGAAATTATAATAAAGTATAGACATTTTTCCACCCAAAAACGGAAGCTTGATACATTCAAAGAGTAATGAACACTGCTAGTATATTTCAACCTCACTACGTTCTTAGTTTACCATCTCAAAGCATTGTTTCTCCGTCTCCGATGGTATTTAAATTAATTGTGTTGGATAAAATGTATTTTTCAAGCGGATAAGACCGCAAATACTAGGGTAGGTATATAACTTGCGCAGAAGTATGCAAGTAGCTTGTATGCTAGTGTAACTTATATTGTGTATTTATTTTATTTTGCTTTTTGTATCTCATTTTATGCTGCACCGGTTGACGTCATCATGTCAACGCAGCCGCGTCGACTGTCACTGACGACCAGCGCTATGGCTCTGTCTCGCGTAGGCTCACAGCATTATGCTGAGCGATGGCCGTTTTCCGTTGAAGTGACGCAAATTTTCCCCTAACTTGTTCTTTTTTGTGTTTTTTAAGTGTGCCTTAACAACTTTCGATTGGTGAATGTCACAATTGCATGCATGCTAATTGCATGCTTTTGTGCAAGTAATAGGCATGTGTATAATGTGCTTAAAGTTTACCTTCTTCGTAAATATTTAAAGAGTTTGCAAACAGTACTTGCGAACCGCCATCACGGTAAGTGAGTTGTATGTCATGTGTCAGTTATTGTGGTGAATATTTAATAGACTTGTTGCCTCCGCTTGGATATTTCTTTGCTGTTTATTTTCTTTGGGAGTTTGTTAATGAGCTTATGGCGTGTTTCAAGTGGGACGTTAACTGGCCTTAAAATATTAGGTACTGTTTAGTAAGACGTGTTATTATTAGTGTTCTTATAAGTGCCAGTCTTTGAAAGTGACTGACGATGTTTTTTTTAAAACGAGTTGATGTTTGTTGTTACTATAAAGTGTTTGTCTTAGAAAGTGACTGACGTTGTGATTTTATAGTTGATACCTACCTACATTGCTAGTTCAAACGCTGATATTTACAGTATTTTTTTTCTAAATCAAAGTTAAAACAATCAAATTAAGGGTTAAGTGAATGACCGTCTCAAATCTTGGGAAGGGAGGGTTTATCAATTTTTCGCAACAATTTGACGCTCAAATAGATGGGTTGGTGGAGTACGAAATTAAACGTATCTAAGTGGTAAGCCAATCATGATCGATTGAGTTGGCCGCGTGTGCCCAATGGGTCTATAAAACTTAACTGAAAACATGGAGCTAGCAAAAAAGAAGATTAAGCGATTGTGACTGGGTCCCGTGCCAATAGAAACACATTTTTTTTGCATCAACCGTGCAAGTAACAGACTTGCACGGATGATGCAAAAAAAAAAGTCATGTGTACGATTGCAACGATTTTTGATTTTGGTTTCCATTTCCGAGCTTGATTTTGATTCCAAATATTTGAAACGAACTTGATTAAAAACCGTGTAGAATAGTAGGCATTTACAAGGCAGATGTGAGTGGAAGCGCTGGGACGGACGCCCTAGAAAGATATATAGTGACCTTATTGATGATGTTCTTCAGAAAGGTCAGATGCGTAGTACTCACGAAACTAAAGAAGTATGTAAGGATCGTAGCAGGTTGCGTTCTTTAGTTTCTGCCTACCCCCATGGGAAGAAGGCGTGAGTTTATGACTGAATTATGAAAATATATAAAAAGTTACCTACATAAATTTTACGGTGAATTTTAGGTATAGCTGCTTCAAGAGGTCTATAATGTGCAATGGTTCTTAAAACAATGTTTTTATCTTTCTAAAAGATTATAAAAATAATTTTATGAAGGCTTCTCGGGTACATAAAAACTGACGCCGCTAAGGAGTACTGAGTTTTTCAATGTCGTCTTTGAAAGTAACTCGAAATCCTCTTAAAAGTATGAAAGAAATATAAAAGAATGAGACCTGAAGGTGTGGGCTATATTAAAAACTTGCAATGCTTTGCTTTACCTTTAAAAAGGAGGAGGTTCTCAATTCGACAGTAAGTTTTTTTTTAAAGTGAAAACTTCTTTAGGCGCGTTGGGCATTTTTGAGATGGGACTAAACCATTGATTTCGCGACCTGTTACCGACACCGTGGAGTAAAAGACATCAACGCATTGATTACCGCGGTGCCGGTTTTTTTTTTCAAGTTTTCACCTCTGTCGGCACTCCCGGAGTGCCACTGTTTTTTTTTACGATATTCGAAAACGTGTAGATTTTTGATAGGTGAATGTTAATTTAACGTCAACTATAGGTTTGTATGAACTACTATAAGTAGTTCTTTAGAATCGCTTAAGCTATCGTTTCCTAGAAGAGCGGTGGCCGCCACATAACGGCCGCCGTGACGGCTATCATGAAAATGATGGCAGCGGAGTTTGACGGTGTCAAAAACGCTCTCTAGGTAAACACACCAAGTTACTTTAATTAATGACGTTTCAGTGAGAAGAGCGGTGGCCCTCACTAATGGTCGCAGTGACAGCTGTCATGAAAATGATGGCAGCGGCAAAGATTTAAATCGTAAGATTCACCCTACCGCGTCAAAAGATAGTCACGTTTCTGTTTCGTTTAGAAACATAATGACGCAGTGACTTGATTGTCATGGAAACGCTGTTTAATAATAATGTGTGAGTTCACTCTTCTCAGTATGGACGCTTTTTCGCGTGACTAAGTACAGTGAGGGCAAATCTAGCGATTTAAACCTTTGGGCAGCGGGGTTTGACTTTAAGGTGTCAAAAACGCTCACTAACTTTCTTAAATAACGTTTCAGTGACGTCATTCGCCGGTAAATTGCAGACGCTATGTGGCGGCCACCGCTCTTTTAGGAAACGAGAATAAACGTACGTACCAGGTGTAGATAACATTTTTGATAGATGACAGCAAAAATTCATGCTCTATCTTGCATCGCACACGTGAAACTGTATAAACTACTCATACATCAAAACCTAAATTCAAAATTCATACGAGTATGGAGCAGTCAAATTTTCAGAATTGTTCATAAGTCACAAGAAACTTCTACGAGTTTTTCTCAAAGAAATGACGTATATTTTTTGCAATGAAATTGCATTTTTCTTAATGCTAAGGAGGTAAGTGTTCTAAAAAGTTCGCTTCATAAATTGAAGTTAAAATTAAGAATCTTGGAGATTTCTTGTGCTCGTAATTACTTGGTCGTTTACCTTAGGAAACTATTAAGTTGCTTTAGAAAATATTTGATATCTATGATAAAAACCGGCCAAGTGCGAGTCGGACTCTTACACGAAGGGTTCCTACCGTAAAGTCGTTTTCGTGTTTGGCTATGTGACCGCGTTGTTCTTCATAATTACGCAACGGATGTTGATGAGGTTTTCGCCACCATTTAGAGAATTTATTCCGGAAAGTTTATGTGTATCATATGCAGCATATGCTGAGATGGGAGCCTTTTGGCCTCGTACAGGACTTTCTGCTTTTATTTTGATTGTTTTTATATTTTAATGTTTTTATTTTTATTAATGTTTTAATGTGTGTATTTTAGTTTAATTTGTGATTTCCTGTGCGAGTCTCAATAAATACTTTTTCTTTCTTTCTTTGTATAACACGACAATATTAAACTAATGTATCTCGACGTTTTGTCATGTCGTAAAAACTATGTGAATCAGGGGCGGGTCACTAGTTTATTTATAAAATCGGAGTTTACATGAAAAAGAAATTAAACTGACTGGTCATTATAATTTCATGGAAACGAATATAATATTGCAGTGGAATCGTTTTGATAAAGAATTCCTTTCATTACACAAGGCGAGTTTTCTCTCCTTTTAATTTAAATTAAGAGAACAAAAGATGTTTTGGTAATGCTGCATTTTCCCCGACTGCTCATTGCTTTAATATGTGCTTCAAGCCTTGTTATGCTTTTCTCGTCAAAGGCAGGCGAAACTCTGATTAGCTACGCTTGATTAGATATCCTTTTGTGAGAATCCAATCACGTTTACTGTGCTCAGTGATAGATGTTTTGCCAAGATCTTTCGGGGGTAGCCTAGTTATTTGATAGCCTTGTTATTACCGAATATCTACTGTACCAACTATTTTATTTTGTGGGCAAATCGAATAAACCGCATAACTGCTCGCTGAATCGTCTGAACTGATTTCTCTGACCAAAATTGTGTTGTACATTTAGGGCAGCACAAACAACAGATCATTAAAAATATTACGGTTTTTAAGCTATTGCATAGCTTTTATCGCGGGCTTTGAGCGCGGCGACCGAATCAAGAAATTCCGTAACGAAAATAAAACCTAACACCCCCCACTCCGCCTACCATGTAATGACGGATGATGACATAAAACAAAAGTTACGTTCCCATGACATCACGTTGTCATGGGAACGTAACTTTTGTTTTATGTCATCATCCCAAGTGTAGCGTTGACAAATAGGAAGTATGGAGGTTACAAATCCTATACAATAGCTTTACCGCGGCAGTCCCAGAGTGCCACACGTTTTTTTTTGTAATCCAGTGATACTTTGCGGGTTTTTAAGCAGATTTTCCCTGTCAAAATTGCAAAGAACTTATAATTCAAGGAGGTTCGAAGAAAGGAAGTTTTGAAGAACTCATTTGATTCAACGAACTGGACAAAAACTTCAAACGATATGCTCCAAACGCAGAGGCGGTTTTCTGCACTTTTTATAGTAATAAGCTCTTTGACGCGATTCCATTCACTGGCGACCGTTTTCAGAGGAAACTCTAGTCACATAGTGAGGAACAAATGACTTCCGCTCCGTAAAAAGTTTTTCTCTATTCTTCTAAACGTGATGCGTTCAAGGAGCTGATTAATTGTAAGAAGTAAAAAAAAAAACACTTTTTACAAAAAAAAAAGGAACTTATCATCTACATACTAAGTGGGAAAAAAATACGTATTTTGTAGCTAACTCAAAAACTACCCAAGCAAAGTAAATAAAATTTATATGGGATCAATTTGAGAGCATACCCTTTCAAACAAAAAAAGAATTTCCAAAATCGGTCCACAAATGACGGAGAAATCGGTGGACATACATTAAAAAAAATACAAACATACGCGACGAACATATAACCTCTTCCTTTTTGGAGAGTCGGTTAAAAAGAAATACAGGTGTACTTACCTTCGTTTCAGTCCATTTAAGAAGCAATAAAGTCAAGCAATTTGTCTCTCTGGTATATTTGAAACCTTAATTTCGTCAAGAAACGTTTCTCTTTCATTCTCATCGAGTTTGAAAAATCCTTGTATCAATTCATACTCTAAAAGCTTTGATGTAGAGTCGTCCATCAAAACCGTGTGAAAAGAGTGAAATAAATTTTTCTATTGAATCTGCTGGGTTAAAAATATTCACAGCTAACGGAGTTAGGTCACGAATCATGATCCAAGTTCCCAACGAAATAGTTTGAATAACCAAATAACTTTAAAAAAAAATGCTGGTTGTTTTGGACCGAACTTCGGGGCACAAAGAAAACATTATCACAATATTATTCCTTTTTTCCAATATTTTGAAATATTCTAGTCTTTTGTTTTAGAATATGTTTTTGTTGAATTTGGTGTTTTCACGTGTTTATTTTACAAACTGGACACTGACCTGTCATTGTTCACAAAACTGATTGATGTTGATCGCTCTTTTTGACAAATCCCTAGTCATCTAACGATATCCTCAGTGCTTTTAAACTAGAGTGTGGTCATAATTTTGTACGTCCACGATCTGGAAAATGTCCCCTTATATAACTTTTAAAACACAGTCCAGATTCACGGCAAGAACTTCTTCAAAACAATACTGCATCGTGGTTAAAAGCGGTTATAAACTTCGTGGTGCAGACACTACCATGGATAACATCTGAGAGTGATTTAGTGGCTGCAGTGACGCGGGAGTCGGGACTCTCGTCGCAAAAGTAGATAGGACAAGACGTGTCCACTGTCATCGTAGTGACGGATGACCTTCGCTGCATAAAGCAAGTAATTAATTAATGTCTTAATGTCCTACCTGACTACGAATGAGGCCATCCTGTTGTTTCCCAAGGGTCTCGTAAGCGGCTAAGGGTTTGCAGGAAGGGAATTTGTGGCATTAATAATACGCTAAGGTTCACAGTCTTGCGGGATTTGAAAGCGGATTTGGATTTTATTGTCGATTTCTAGAACATTTGTGGAAACCCCACAAGAGTAATCCGATATAATTCACTTATTCCATCACTTTCAACAAACGAACGGCTATAATTAATGTCGTATTTCACTTCGATTACTTAAAATTTAATTTTGAAACACGCTTACAAGGAATTCAAATTGTAAACAATCAAAATTAATTACTTAACATTGAATAAAGTGCGGTATTTCTTCCCAATCAACAGTGTTTACAAAATTGTTACGGAAGATTGTTTTACAGAACCGTTCGACATTTATGTTTAAGTTACTGTGCTTTTACCGGCCAAAAAATTTAAGAACTTGAAAATGTTTAACGTACCGTGTAACTGAAATATTATTTCAGTTTCTGGTTCAGAAAACTGGCCGGATGTGAGACTGTTAAAGATAAGTATGGACACATTAAAGGAGTTTTCTCTTAAAAATCTATTCTGTACACCAGGGTGAAATATTACTGTCCCCTTTCAATACCTGAAGTACGCGACAGGACTAGTCCCATAAAATGGGATTGCGTAAGGGTTTTTATAATATTCAAATCAGCTACTCTAGTAATGAATTATTCGTACAAATGCGTTACGACACTAATAAATATGCGGCTGCTTAGCAAGCCTAAGATCGATTGATGGATGAGCGCGGGAGAGTGATGCTGAGAAAACGGCGTAGACAAAGTCCACTCCCTCGTTTGTAGGGATTAACACGACGAGCTTATTGTAATATTATTATAAAATTTAAAAAAATCAAAAGTCATTTATGATTTATGATTAATGAGAATCAACACTTTTCGAACGTCAAAATTACACGTCAGAAGTGGTGAAGGGCGGGCGTTTTTGGGGGACTTACTTAGTCCCTCAAAAACGCCCGCCCTTCACCACTTCCTAGTGCTTTAGCTGGGAAGAAATGGCGCAACAAACTCCCCAGCAGCACAGTTGTCTGTTCAGTTAGAAAAACTTGATTCTATAATAAGCATTCATTTGTGAATCATAGAAAAGTATATACTTAGAGAAGTAGTCTCACCTGTCTTTACATCGTGGTTTGTCGAAATAAAACGTATACACGACAGTACAAAGAGATACAATGTTTTTCGATAAAACTTCGACATGTACACAGAAGAGAAGTAAAGACAAATATCAATGGCACACTTGACAAACAGTTCAGGTCCCCATAACGACTTTCATTCGTGTGAAGACTACCGAATCGTGCAAACCGCGCGATGACCACGAAAATCTTTGGTAAAAAAATCCTTATTTGATATATTGGAAGATTTTGGTTCCCAACGGGTATGAGGTCGGATTTATTCTGTCCCCAAGCTTTTGCGGCTTATTTATAAGCGGTATCACATTACATTGATGGATGAGTGCTTTTAATGGATAGCGTTAGTGCAGATATTAAAGGGCGGTGATTTACAAGTAAATAAACAGACGTGAGTCATCGATGTCTTGTCATAAGTTTTTTATCGATGGATGACCACGAGTAATAGTGTCGTAAATATAAATATTTATGTATTAATTTATGTTCGCATATGAAAATCAAAGGGAAATCTATTTCTTTGAACAGAAAATAAATACTTAACTGATAATAAAGATAAAAAAAGGATTGTGTGGTTTTATGAAACCACGGTAAAAGTGGAACTTTTAAGCGAACTATAGGCGCCGCCATATTGGCTTTGGCTGCTCTGACGAGCGCCTTTCACTTTATCCCTACTCCGCGGCCGACCGTCACGCGACATGCAACACACAGACGAAAAAGTTTGAGACGATGTAATAAAAGTTTCACTTTAAAAAATAAAGAGAATATTGTATTTAAAATTAAATTCAATGTAATTATGAATACAATATTCTCTGTATTATTTCATTTTTGGAAAGAGATTTATCATCATCATCATTTCAGCCGAAAGACGTCCACTGCTGGACATAGGCTAGAGATTAAAAAGTTACAAATTCATGATTTAGAGAACGTTACGCCAACGAGCAAACATCAAACTACAGTCCAGAAGGCGCCGATACCAGTACCTAGTAGTAACTGATATTTTGAATATCACATTGTGCTCTTTCGACGTTCATGCTTCCATATCGAGTATCTGAGTTTCTCACCGATACGATTCAACCGTCACTACGTCGTTCAATCTTTTATGCAACGATCTTTTATACAAATACGATAAAATCTGAATTGAAGTGTTCGGAACTCTGCAGTTGCAACACTTTTAACCGACTACAGAAATCGACACGTATTTTGTCTTTGTTTGTCCCAATTTTCGTCAAATCTGAACTGATTTTGGTAATATACAAGGCGGCAGGGACATCGACGCGAAAACTGTTACCATGGATTCAGTACATGATTCTGAAATCCTCCTGTACGTTGAAAATTTTCGTCGGTTATTTAAAAAAAACTGCTATTCCAAACATTTTGACTTTGATTTTGGGGTTCAGAATCATGTAATGAATCCATGGTTACAGTTTTCGCGTCGATGTCTCTGCCACCATTTTTAGGTGGTCCTACCTTCAGAGATAGAGTAATTGATAACTAATGGATAACTCACGATTGTTGCAATCTCATTCATATGGACCTATTGATTACGCCATTCATTCTGACTTCCCTTAAATGTCTTCAGTAGAAATATGCTCACATTAGAAGTGTATTTAAAGTGTGTGTGTTTTTGAAGTGTGTTTTGTGTGTGTATTCTTGAAGTGTATTTGTATTTTTTTAATAGTGCACAACATGTTTTTCGCTGATTCTGTGTATATTCTATGAGGATACGACCACTTAATTTCTACAACACCTAAGCAATGCACACTCAAAACAGTTAAATCTACATCTGATAGACCTATCCCTTTAATGCGACACATTGTTCAAAAAGGGTTCCTGACGCGGGTGTCCTCAATAAACTGGCAAAATAACAAAAAGAGGGACAGTTCTCTTCACTGTTCACTCACAGCTTTTAGAACTGGGCAAGTAGGCTCTTCCCTAATGTTATTATTACGCTTTTTCTTCTTTTTACATTTAGACGCAGTTCTTTTGTTTCAGCATATTTTCGAGGCTACTTCAAAAGCATTTTTATGAGACCCTATTTTGTTTTGAAAGCGTAAATTAAATTTTATTTGTCTTTTCCGGAAAGTAAGGACCACTGAGTAAAGACAATGTCATCATTGCAAAGGATTTTCTATTTAGAGGTAAAATTTTCCTGTTTACACTGAATTATAAGGACTCAAATATTATATTTAAGTAGTTTATTCCAAATGTAACATTTACTCTTACATCTAGGTAAGTTTGCGTCTACGTTTGGCATAGGGCTCCACCTACTAAAATTCTATCTACAACAGCTATTTCCTCCATTTACAAGATTAAACAATTAGTGCCTAATCTTGTACTACAAAGGATGTGTGGGAGAATTCGTGAATTGTTCCGCAAGCCAATAGAAAGATGTACTCGTACCTACCACAGAAAGTTTACTATGTAGGTAAGCTATAAAGATTAGGTACCAATTGTTTTAATGACAAGGGGTTATTGCTACGATTAACGAGCAGAAAATTAAGTGCCTTCAACCCTTCCTATAAGTCCGTTAGTTACTTTAATGGGAGTAATTCAAAGTATTGGTTTGTCTTGACATTACCACAAGACAACTGATTAACGAGTACCAGGCAGATAATAAAAGTAATCCACCCTTTTATGACCAAGGTGCAAGCAAATATTCAGCAAATTGGGTCCCACGTAACAAGGTCATCTCACATTGTACTCGACATGAAAATGCTCTTTGTCTGATGAAATAATTTGTATAATCGAATATTTTCCGTTTTATTTGTTTTTCTGAGTTGTGTAATTATAATTTGATTAATTTCGTGTATGTTTTGTTTGATAATTTCGTTGTGTTAACTGGAGTTTATTATTGTTAGTGCTCCTGGTATATGACGGGTGAAAATGGGTTGGTATTTTTATTTAATTACAATTTGGGACCAACTCGTAAAATGATGAAAACAGAATTTTTATACGAGTACACGGCGTTCAAAATTACCTATTTCAATAACAGGTTTTGTATTTGATCGTTTGATGTTTTGATTGTATTTGACATAGACGGTGATTTTCATCACAGTGATAATCATAATATTTTGCTATTGTTGTAAAAAAAAGGCTAAATACCAATGGATTTTATTCCTCGTTACATTATTCCTCTCAAACAGAGCACCTGCCATCTAAACTCTTCAACACCCTTGGTTGACTGGTAGAGTATGCCTAAGGCATTAAGTCCGCCTTTGTACCTTTTCGAGTGTGAAAAGTTAAAAAAAAAAAAACATGTGGAGAACTTATTCAAAACTCTCAAATAATAATTATTATCAACTTTCTCCACAGAATGCAACACGAGATATACTTACAGAAGCTTCAAAGGGAGAATCATTGAAATATATCCAACTCGACGGGCAAACATAGCATATTTTACAGCACATCGTTAAAAGTTACCACGTCCCGTCCGCACCACTTAAGCACGCTCCGCTATAACTCTAGTTTCGAATTTTAACACATTATCCTCTAACCTTGTCATAAAGGAGAATGGGCAGAGCTGGCTCACTACGTGTACACAAACGACGTCGTGGTGAGAAGAAGGTTGCAAGGACATAATTGTCTTCATGATGTTAGTAACAAGACCTTGGGTGTTGGTCTGATGTTGTTGACTTGAAACACCTTATATTTTTAAGTGAAAATTTATTTAGGCGCACTTGGCGCTTGTCCTGAAAGTGAACCAACACACTCGAGTCGGTGACGCTGTTTCGGGTATGCTCGGATCCAGTCGGTCGGTGTCACTGAATCGCGTATACTCGGCATAAGCGCACACACCCTCGTTTTATATATATTTTCACTACGTGTTATGAAATAGGATTATTATAACCGGATCAACTTTATTTGAGGGTCACACCAACTTTCTTTTATTTCTGTGACTTCTTTGTTTTCAGATAAGGCGTTTTTTCCTTGAAGCCTTGAAACTTCTCTTACAATTTTAACTTTTTTTATACTACTTAGATGTCTCAATTCTGGTGCCAGCAAGATAAGACGTACCAACCATTTTTTACGAACACTTCACGAAAGAGATGGGAATTTTCGCTTCATATTTTAATGATGAAATATTATATAGAATTAATTGTAACCTTCTCTTAGGAACTGTTTTATCGTGTACCGTTTATTCACCGCCAAGAAGAAAGTTACACTGTCATTCTTCAAATCCTTGAATGATGTTCAGTACCTTAATTGCGTAACTTATTTTCGTAAACAATTATGCCTAATTTGTTTCATTTTGACAGTTCAACAACATTCATTGCGTTATTTACGTTGTTGAGCAGATGTTTTTTCCAACTTATGATACAATGGATTAGCAATCTATTTCAAATCGAAACAGATTGTGGTTGTGTTGCATTACGCAATTAGGGTACAGGTGGGTTATAGACTAAGTTCTTAATGCAATAAGAAAACTTTCCTTTTAAAATGCTGCACACTTTACAATTTAGCTTCAGAACTAAGCTTTAAACGATCGGCAATTTCTGTTGCGTTTCAGAAATGTTATTTGCTTTCATAAAATGATTGATTGTTCAGCAAAATAAACTAAAATGGCAGTGTGCAGTTTCGCAGGAATTTCCGCTTCATTTTCCTCGTCATTTAATATTTTCTGTTAAAGTTATAGTTGGATGGCGGTTTTGTATAGAACTAATAGTAATGTAATACAGAAACTTTCCGTTTGTATTAGCTGATCCAATAAATAGCGAAACTTTGTACAAATAAGTTACAATAAAAGTTTTAAAACATTAGTCCATGTTCTTTGACGATGTTTGTACCTACATTTGTTTCAGTTATATTAATTTATTGCCTTAACAAAATAAGCTGTAGGTAGTAATGATATCATTATTACTTAGAGTTCAGTGTGTTTCGGAATAAACAATGTAGTTATGCTGACAAACGTCTAATGTTATTGCCAGCATTATCTTAAATTATAATCCAAAGTTAAGTACTTAATCTAGAACTTCTTCTTCGAACACAGACACTAGTAAGAGGTTAAAAATTAGAGACTCTTAAAGATAACAGTAATATGTCGTTTATTTCGCCCGGAGGAAACATTTCCGTGCGGGTCATTAAGAGATGTTGGCACAATTCGAACCCATAAACGTTAACAACAAATTGTATCAAGATTGCTGTACTGCAGCCTTAATAAAACTGAAAACGAAATCAGATATTTTAAAGGCGACTAACAATAGGTCGCCCCTAGGAGGATAATGAGTGACCTTATTGGTGATGTTCATTAGAAAGGCCAGGTGCGTAGTGCTCGCAACCGGCGTGCGTGTATGACCAGATGTATGAACGTAAACGAGGCAAAAGGAGTATGTAAGGTGTCGTAGCAGGTGGAGTTCTGTAGTTTCTGTCTACCCCCACGAGAAAGCGTGAGTATATGTATATAGGTATGTATGTATTTATATCTTACTCTCATTCTCAAAGACATTTCAACCCTGACAGATATCACAGTAAAAACATTTTAAATTATAATTCATGCAAATGCAACGCCAAAAACATTCAAGTTTCATTCTCACAAAGGATTTAAAATTGCTTTGAAAAACTTTAATCATTAATTCTAACCGATAAGACTGAGACAACTGAAGAGTAATTTACTACACTAAAAAAACTTAATTAAAAGTAAGATCAAGGTTTTTTCTCGACGCCACAGAGGAATTTATAGTGTACCGGCTGTTGTCCGCGACTTCGTCTGCATGTATGTTTAGTATTTTCATCACGAATGAAATGTAGCCTATGTTTTCTCCACGTTTCATGATACTTCTCTGTTAAATTTCATTACGATCGGTTTAGTGGTTTAAGAAAATAGCACACATATCAACTCGGAAAGGGATCGTCAACATATCAACTCGAGCCATTCAGTATTCTTTGTATGAAACTCCCTACTGCAACGCACACTAATCGGAATCGTAACGTAATCGTCTCGCCTCGGGACAAGCTCACGAACCGCGGCAATACGGTGACGATCCCTTTCCGAGTTGATCAGTCGTAATGAGGAAACAAACAGACAGAGTTACTTTTGCATTAATAATATTAATGTGAGATAAAATATCAAGACAATTCAAGCAGGTACAAGCTTCCAATATTAAAAAACTGTTTTACAAAAAATACAACCGACTTCCAAACTACAAAGTGAAAAATAACTTTAATTTCGGAAGTCGGTGTCTTTGGATCAGTATTTTAGTTTTTTTTGACTTACGAAATTAAAGTTAGTTTTCACTTTGTAGTCGGTGGTATTTTTTGTAAAAAAAAAATATTTTTTTCACTTTTTTATTGATTGGTTTGTAATTTATCGAACTCACAATAGCCTAATGTCAACTGCTCATCAAAAATACTCTAATCGCTATAGATGTGCCAACAATATTTGAAGAGTTCCTTCGATTTCTCCAAGACCCCATCATCAGATCGTGACCAAATGACAATGTGACCAACTTGAAAGTATACCTTATCATACGAAAAATCAATTTTTCAAATCGGTTCAGCCGTTTTCGAATAATCGGGGAAAACTGAGAACCTCCTTTTTTTGAAGTCGTTTAAAAATGAAGACTAGATTTTCCAGAGTTCAAATTTTCGAATGAATTTGACCTATATAGAAGCAAGATTGATTGGAGCTCGTGGCTAAGTAATAACAGCCGCACGGGTCGATTCATCCGGTTAAGCTACGCTTTTTACGGTTGCTGTGGATGGGTGACCATCTTTACATACCGAGACTCCTCCGTGCCTCGGAAAGCACGCTAAGCCGTTGGTCCCGGCTGTCATTCATGGATCTTTGACAGTCGTGACAGCCAGTCTTACCAAGGGGTATCGTATTACCCAGTTACTGGGTTGTGGAGGTCAGATAGGCAGTCGCTCCATGTAAAATACTGGCATTCAGCTGCATCCAGTTAGACTGCAAGCCGACCCCAATATAGTTGGGAAAAGGCTAGGCAGATTGATAGAGGTAAGATTTAGTTAACAATCAAGCAGTAACCCATAACATTTAGAATGATGGTAGTATTTGGCTGTTTTCATGGCAACTCATTATTCTCCTGCTCTAATCTCAATTTATTTGAGGTCGTCGCAACATGTCCCTTTCTTCCGTACTTCTCTTCTTTGTCGTCATCTTGGTAGTCCCCCCCTTTCTAGCCATATCATCTTTCACAGAATCCATCCATCGTTCGGACCAAAGGGTCTTCCCCTACTCTTATAGCCATTGACATCCAACTCGAAAACTTTATTCGTCGAAAGCCCATTTCAAGCGTTTTGACAACTGCTTCTAAGATTTAAGGATTCAGAAATGGTGTGGTTTAGGAAATGTGTATTATAAATATTAATAAAAACCTTCGATTTAATTTGCGATGTTTTTAGTCAACCGCACGTCCATGTAGCACTAAGGAAATTAGTGAATTGTTTTTTTTTTTTCTTCTTTGATTAATGTTTTTATTTTCTCGTCTACGGTTACACACTTTGTCTACATCTCTTATACTTTCCTATCGCAGGTATGCTGGAAGAGATTTCTTTAGAAATAAGTATTGCCTTTGTACGTATTTTTCTGTTCCTTTCTTCTTGTCTGTTTATGTGTATGTGCATAAATGGTTAAATAAATAAATAAGGAGGTCACTGAATAGTGGTTGATTACTCGCAAGATATTACAACAGTGAAGTAAGTATTTTTGAAGAAAATTAATTGAATAGAATACTCTTACAAACTCTCTCTCTCGTCTCACTAACTTTATTTATCAGAAGGTTGAAGATTCCGCAGTCCTCAACTTATTCAAGAGAAAAAAAAACGTCGGAGGTAAGGCGGTAAGACCACTTCTGTGTCAATGACCCTTAATTTATTTTCAGTCGACACTTTTGTACCGATACTCTTTACAGCGACGATCTCGATATTATCTATAGATATAAAATTCTCGTGTCACAATGTTAGTTGCCATACTCCTCCGAAACGGCTTGATAGATTTTTACGAAATTTTATATGTATATTCGGTAGATCTGAGAATCGGTTGTAATCTATTTTTCATTCCCCTAAGTGATAGGGTTAGTCCACCCCAAACATTTATATGGAAAAACAACGTTTGCCGGGTTAGCTAGGTTTGTTCTAACATTATCTTCCTCGAAGGTGTATCATTTACTTACCAGTTTCGGATCCGTTGGTTCACTGGGCAATAAGACACTGTTAGTGAAACAGCTCAAAGTTTACAGGAGTTTGTCTTTTTAGTGTCCCCTTTGCTTTGTCGGTGTAGCCGCGCCAAAGTACTAACGATGCCCAATTACTAGTTTACTGCTTTGATATTTTGCTAAAGAAAACTTACAAGGATTAGTATGTCCGCATTTCCGCAGCTAGGATGCTTTTAATTTAAAAAAATGTGACATAACATAGTCTTTTAAAATTGCAGAGAGTTTCTACTATCCCCAATTGGAAAATGGCGGGGTTCAAGTTTCTACGTATTTTCTCGAACAAAATAAAAAGATACAAGTTATTTTTATTTCGTGATCTAATCAACTTCTAGCTATGGTTCGATATCAACATCGACGTAGCACAGACGTAACATTGGCGTAGCACTACGCGTAGCAATGGCGTAGCGCTACACGTAGCATTGGCGTAGCGCTACGCGTAGTCTGCAGCCAGTGCGCGTAGCCATGATTCGTAGCATTGCAACTCAAATCGGGACGCACTAAGGTATAGCATACTGGTTTTCTTGTCGTTTAAGTGAAAGTTTCAGCCGACACAACTAGTCTCCAAAACGTAGATACGACTACATTTAAAGGTCACTCAGTCAACACCAAAACTCTGATACGAAGTTCGAGCTTACCAACATTCGAAACTCTAAGCTTTTAATCAATGGGATTAAGCCTTAGTAAACTTGGTGGAATGCGAATCGGTTCGGATTGCTATAGCCATTTGTCAGTAGAGGCGAAAGCAAAATCCACAGCCCCTATTTACAGACCACTCGATCGTTACCTAGTGAGTGCTCGGCTTCCGAAATTGCGACAACAATAAATCTAAAACCAGGGCCGGATCTGTACTGTAAATTAATTCGGGACAAGCACTAACTTCTGGCGCTCCAACTTCGCAAACGCGAGAAGACAAGAATTATATGATTTATGTAGCTTAGGAAGTGACTAGCATACAACATTAGTGCTTAAAATCTAAATGCATCGTGTTAGTGTTAGTTTGTGTTTGCGCTAATTTCAAGTTACTTAAGCTCGCTTTGATGGGTTTTCGCTACTCATTTAAAGTTGAGTATTAGAGTTTACCGTGTTAGCACTACTTTATTAGGAAAATACAGGTGTATTTATCTAAGCAAGTAAACAAAAATTGTGAGTCTAAAACAAGTAGAAATTCATTGGAAGACTTATATTTTGAGTACTTTATAATTTTTGTATTTACATAGTTTTTGAGTCTAATATTGAATTTACACTGAATATAGTTTGAGATATTTTAATGAATTTGTTTAATAAAATACAATAGACGTTGTTATATTTAGTAACCTGTTCCGCTTAGCTATTCCTAAAGAGCCATAAAAACCCTGTAAGAAATCGACACGTGTTTCACCTCTAAACGAGGCATCCTCAGGATGACGATTGACTTGTCCCGAACACGGCGTGTTGCCACACCGAGCACTGGTCGCAAAGTAGGTTACTAAATATAACAACATCTATTGTATTTTATAATGGATTTCCACAAGGTCACGTCTGCATCAATTAACTATGAATTTATTTATGCCTAGAATCCTCAGGATGACGATTGACTTGTCGCGAACCCGAATACGGCGTGTTGCCACACCGAGCACTGGTCGCAAAGTAGGTTTACAATGGATTTCCACAAGGTCACGTCTGCATCAATTAACTATGAATTTATTTATGTCTAGAATGTTCAAAGAGAATCCTGTAACAATAATCTTCAGTGTCTGTTGAACAGAACTATGCAAGTTAATCATCAGAAAGTAATGTAATGCTTAAGTTTCGTTTGTTGCATTATTTAAAATATATTTTGGTACATACGAATGTCCATATTTTTCTTGTACTTGATAAGTACTTTATGCTACTACATATTCAGAGGTACAGACAATGGATACCTCTATACCCAGGGATTTAGGGCTGGCTTTATCGACAAAATCCGGGTCGTCAACATAAATAACATGGAGTATGTCATCTTATGAAAGGACAGGATATTCTTACGCTATCGGATTCTTTACTAGTTCACGAAGAGCTGTGATAAAACATTACTGTTAGATTTATGGATTATCTTCTGACACTAAAATATTTCTATAAAACATTTTTACACTAGCGACCGATCGTGATACTGCGCAGAATTCCTTTTTAGTTGAACATAAATTTTGGTGTGAACGGTTTAAATGTTGAAATAGTATCAAATTCTGTTATGTGTGCAGAAGTGCGTGAGTCACGTACAAAAAATTGCGGAGTGTGCCTACGAATTTAAATGTCGTGCATATAATGTGTTGCAGTCTTTTGAACAATAACTTTTTATTATTTACCTGTACCGATTCATTAATTATTTCCACAAATTAATTTAAAAGAGGCAAAGCGAGCTACTACATTAAAATCAAGTTTATAATTATGTATACTTTAGTGCTGTCGAAAGATAATAAAACGACAATGGAACTGCATTATTGAATTCTCATTTACTTCGTAGCACTAAAAAGTGAATTTATTAATCCCATACTATTAAACCATTAACTATTAACTATTAAGAGCAGTGGTGGCCCAGTGATAACAGCCGCGACTTACGAATTGTAGGTCGTAGGTTCGGACCCAGATAGGCGCTTTACTTTGTGTAAATTATTTCATCACCACTGCTCTCAAAACGGTGAAGGAAAACATCGTGAGAAAACCGGCATGTCCTAGAACCGAATGTACGAAAACATGTGACATCTACCAACCCGCACTGGGCCCGCGTGGTGGATTACGGCCCACTCCCTCTCACAGAGAGGAAGCCTGTATCCCAGCAGTGGGAACATTTATAGGCTGATGATGATGATACTATTAAACCAGCAATATTTTTCTATATATATTTGTTTGAAATCGGCTCTAACAATTTCGATGCAAGTTGCAACATAGGGGTTTACGGGGGCGAAAAATCGATCTAGCTAGGTCTCATATCTGGGAAAATTTGTTTTCTTCGTATTTTCATCCGAGCAGAGCTCGGTCGCCCAAAGTTTAGAACAATAGTGTTACAGAGTTGTTACACAGAATTGAGCTGCGAGTGCCGTCTGTGTTCTTGCGTAGACCTCATTTATTGCACACCCCAGTGGTAGCCACTACGTACAGACGGAACTCGTACATGATGAGAGCCAGTCGCATGTACAACGCAACCTGCCAGAAAGCTGATATCGACATTTTCTATACTAGTATTGTTAAATTGAACAAAATTTTATCTAATGGCTTCTTCGAGCGTAAATAGTCTTTTTTCTGTTTTTGTTGTGTATAGTCTTACTGTCAATTTTTTTTTGTCGTGTTCTTATGATTTAATTCAGTTTAAACTACATGTGGAAACTTGTAATTGGCCATATTTTGTTTAAACTATTAATTATTGTGTCTGTTTAGCTGTAAGTTTTCCAAAAAAAAAATATAATGAATAATGACATGACAATAATGACACTAGAATAATGATATGGCAGCATGGAATAAGTAAATACTATACATGGATTAGTATGAACTTGCCTATACTATTAAATGAGCATTCTCTATTTTCACCAGAGCAGAGCTCGGTCGCCCAGGTACTATTTATTATAAGTATGGTAATATTCGGTAACAATGGAGCGACGTGAAATGGACTGGCTAGTTCAATCATCTATTCGATAAATTGGCTTTAGTACCTACTGAATTAGTGGTTGCCATAAATCGAATTTTGCCACTAATCGACGGTATTCAGGAGCTGACGTCATCATAATAACCGTTCATAAATTGCCATCTATTTAGTATCAAGAGCGAATCCAGTTTGTGGTTTGTGTTGAGTCGTAATTAAAAGTTTGTTGCATCCTTATAACATCACGCCTCTAACGAAGGGTTAGGCAGTGGTGTGCCTACAGTAACACCCACATTTCGCCAGTTATGTTTAAGTCCCATGTAATAGGGGGCGAGCCTATTGCCATCAACCGGACACAAATCTAGGCTCCGGGCTGCTATTGAGAAATATTCCTGATGGAAAAACCGAATAACACTTTGCCTGACCCGGGAATTGAACTCAGGACCACATGTTCAACAGTAGCGCTTGCGACCAGTAGACCAACGAGGCAGTAGAATTTACAGCATTAAAAGAGTTATTATTATTGATTAGTACCTTGGCTACCAAGCTCTGCTCTGGTGAAAATAGAGAATGCTCATTTAATAGTACAGGAAAGTTAATAATAATCCATGTATAAGTACCTACTTATTCCATGCTGCCATGATTATTATTCTAATGTCATTACTGTCATGTCATTATTCATTATCTTGTTCTAAACTTTGGGCGACCGAGCTCT
The DNA here is from genome assembly GCA_949152395.1 of Agrochola litura. Taxonomy (NCBI): domain Eukaryota; kingdom Metazoa; phylum Arthropoda; class Insecta; order Lepidoptera; family Noctuidae; genus Agrochola; species Agrochola litura. Next base: position 6,825,455 of record OX424490.1, read on the forward strand.
GCTCGGGTGAAAATACGGAGAAAACGAATTTTCCCAGATATGAGACCTAGCTAGATCGATTTTTCGCCCCCGTAAAAGTAAACCCCTATAATGCAACTTTCATCGAAATCCTTAGAGCCGATTTCAAGAACGTGAGTACAAATCTATATACAAATATTGCTCGTTGAATAGTATATGTCGGTAACACAAAGCTTGTGGTAATGAGTTTAAAAAAAACAATTTGTGGTATATCGGTTAAGTGTTGTTTATATAGTAAACCTCAAAATTTCATTCCATACCCGTCCATTAATGAAAATTTTACCAAATCCTGTGCGCTATGTATTTATTCATATTGTTCAATCTAATGAAAACACCACACAGCCTCATTATTACGTCACATCCGGGCTGTTTAAATCGTTTTTGAGGCGAGTGTCATGCAGATGGATTATTGTTTTGTAATATTTCACTTTGAACTGCTTTTATGTTCATTCAGGCTTGCCTCTTACTTGTTCGGGTCGGCATGATTTGGCACGACTAGCACAATCTAGCGGCAAGATATGTAGGGTGGCAGGGACATCGGTGCGCAAACTGTAACTATGAATACAGCACATGATCCTAAAAGCGAAGAAATTTTTCGTCGCGCATTTTCGTCAACATAGGGGCGTCTAGAATCCCCGGCAACATGGCAACTGAAGGAACACGGGTGGGTTTTAGTCAGTAAGAGTCTGACACGCCCTCTCGCTCCGCCCAGAGCGGGAGAAGTTATTTGAAAATTTCCCATCCAAAAAAAAGGGGGCGTCTAGAATCATGTACTGAATCCATGGTAACCGGTTGCGCGTCGATCTCCCTGCGACCCTGTACATTCGATTATGTCGCACGGCTGTGCCAAACCATGGCGATCCAATCAAGTGTGTAGCATGCGTCACTTTATCAATTTCCACTTTCCGGAAATTTCAGTAAATTTCTAAAATAGAGCAAGTTGTTAACCGGCTAACGTATGACGTTATAGACAGCTACATAGTAAATTGGCACCAGTCTCTGATCGTTCTTTGGCAGTGAAGCCTTTGGTTATCTACCTAAATCTAAAGCTGCTAGATTGGACCTTGTGTTACCGCGTTGTGTCTGGATGTTTGTACTAAGTTAGAAAAAACAATGATTCTTAACTAAATATACAGGGTGGCAGGGACATCGACGCGAAAACTGTAACCATGGATTCAGTATATGATTCTGAACCTCCCTGCGTTGAAATTTTTCGTAGGTTATTTTAATAAAAATCTGCTGCTCCATACATTTTGACCGCGTAGGTATTGCATTTTTCTATGAAACAGCAGATTTATTTTTTAATAACCGACGAAAAATGACAACGCAGGTTTAGAATCATGTACTGAATCCATGGTTAAAGTTTTCGCGTCGATGTCCCTGACACCCTGTATACGAGTTCGGTAGATACTGAACAACTACAAGTGAAGTACGGGGAGAGTAGGTGCAGTCTGCACTTTTAGGTCAATTTAAATTCATTCATTTATTTTTCAATATTATTCAAACTATGTACTGCCAACATTATGAATGCAAATAACAATTTAAAAAGTTGCTTAACTTTTTCATTCCTCGAAAGTAAAGATGCTATTTTAATTCATGTAACAAATCCGGTCCTGTATAATCCGTTGAAGTAATCCGAGAATCGTCTTAGCTACGTTTAATATGTGGTTGTAAACAAAAGCAATAGGCTCACAGACAGAGATAAACAAAACGATTGTATTTTGTGGTTATAAGGATTATGAAGGTATTATTGTGAGAGAAATGAGAAGGAGTAAAGTAGCGAAGTGGCAATGAATAAGTATGTACACAAAGAGATAAGTACTTGTAAAAGATTAGACTACGGTTTAGATTAAGGATAAATTCTTCTTAAGAGGGCCCTTCCCGGTCTGTCTATCGTCAACGCGAGCATGGTCGAAAAGCTTGTTGTTTCATCCAGCGCAAGTAAGAACTGCTAACAAGCAAGTGAGAACGCGATAACATTGTACGAAAAATAACTGGTTTCAGGAAATACGTGTTTTTGAATACGCTTTACAAGTTTGTGAAATATTTTTTTATAAGTACATTATGAACGGTCAAAGTTCAGGTAAAATTTGTGCAAAAAGGCAGATTTTTGGAGGCTTATATTGAATTTGTTTCGCAAAATTTTTATTTTTTGCGTTCATAGAAACCTGGATATAGTGCAAAAGATACCCATTGGTTTAAAAGAATTAAAGAAAGATGTGTTACGACGCCATAATCACGTACGAGCGTTTGTATGTAAAGTATGACGGGTTGGCCGCTCTTAATCAAAATAATCAGAAAGTACTTAACGTAGGTAAGCTTAATACAATAAATATCAAATTATACGAAACATCATATAAGTCTGTTTCCAATAAATGCTACTATCAAAGGGGAAATTTATTTATTTTTCTCGCACACAATAAGGTACAATGGCGGACCAAGGGTGGTGAAGAGATAAGATGGCAGATAAATTTCCCTTATTACAACACTTGATCTACGGGTAGTTAACCATAGATCATTGTTATTAGATAATGCTGCTGCGTGTGTTCTTGGCGACAATTGAAAATGGTTTGCACACCCTATTAATTCTTTGTCATATAAAATGAAATAAAAAAACTTAAAAAAAAATACAACCGACTTCCAAACTACAACGTGAAAAATAACTTTAATTTCGGAAGTCGGTGTCTTTGGATCAGTATTATAGTTTTTTGACACCGACTTCCGAAATTAAAGTTATTTTTCACTTTGTAGTTTGGAAGTCGGTTGTATTTTTTTTATTTTCACTTTTTAGTGATTTGGTTTGTAATTTATCTAAGTTACAATAGCCTTATGTCAACTGCTCACCAAAAATACCCAAATCGCTATAGATGTGCCTATAATATTTGAAAAGTTCCCTCGATTTCTCCAAGATCCCATCATCAGATCGTGACCAAATGACAATAGGACCAACTTGAAAGTATACCCTTTCAAACAAAAAAAGAATTTTTCAAATCGGTCCAGCGGTCTTCGAGTAATCGGGGAACATACATAAAAAAAATATAAATATATCTCGACGAATTGAGAACCTCCTCGTTTTTTTTGAAGTCCGTTAAAAATGCAAAGATTTTTAACGCAACTCAATAATTCCAAATCATTAATCTTAAAATTTTATGTCCATGTTTGCAGACCAATGCTTCAGAACAGTTTTACTAAGACAATTATTTAGGGACAAGGATATTGAGTTTATTTGGTGTGGATAAAACGGAAAAACTCTGTAGCATTCTTATTTCAAACGGTTCGTTTGAAAGGAAAATTGACAACCTTTTTGAGGCACTTTTTTATGCGCCCTTATCAACAACCTAGAAAACAAAGCTATGATAGGTAAGATGTGAATACGGATCGGATATGCACAAGCACAATTGGAATGAAAAAGGCTTTTGTCTAACGTTGAATTGCAGTTGGTTGAATAGATTCGCCAATGAATTGACCTAACACGAGAAAAAAAAAGCTTTTGAAAGCTCATGTCACGGCGAACAAAACAAACGAGTCAATAATACAGTTCTTTCACAGTTAGTTAATTTACCTTTGATCTTACATCATTGTCAAAATCACAGTGATCATCATTTTTAACCGACTTCCAAAAGGAGGAGGTTCTCAATTCGTCTGTATGTTTTTTTTTTGTATGTTTCTTACGCGATTACTCTGCCAATTATGAATAGATTTTGATGATTCTTTTTTTGTTTGGTAGATCATACTTCAGAGAGATCATACTTAAATTTATATGGGACCACCATATAAATTTTATTAACTTTGCTTGGGTAGTTTTTGAGTTAGCTTCAATTATACGTATTTTTTCCCACTTAGTATGTAGATGATATTATGATACCTTCTTGTCACTGTTATTTACATAGCAGGTAGTGGTATTCGAATTTGTGTGGGGTAGGTACCACAACTAAAAAGTGAAAAAAAAAAACTTAAAAAAAAAACAACCGACTTCAAAAAAAAACACTACAAAGTGAAAAATAACTTTAATTTCGGAAGTCGGTGACAAAGAACGAAAATTCAAAACCAAAGACACCGACTTCCGAAATTAAAGTTATTTTTCACTTTGTAGTGTTTTTTTTTTTTGAAGTCGGTTGTTTTTTTTTTTGTAAAAAGTTTTTATAATTACTATAAGATTGCTATTGGATTGCTGCCACTGACAAGTCTGTCAAAATAAGTGTTATATAGTTTAGTAGGTCTTCAACTATATAGTTCTTTCACAGTAAGGTATTTTTCCTCTGATCTTACATCACTTTCAAAATCACAGTTGATTTTTATTTTCATTACTATAAGGTTGCTATTGGATTGATACCACTGATAAGTCTGTCAAAATAAAAATGATCTATAGTTCAGTTATAATAAGGTTGCCGTTGGATCGCTGCTGTCAGAGGTAAAATAACTCTGAAAGGACTGTAAGTCTATCCCTAACTGGAGAATAGTATGATCAAACTACACAATAGTTCTCCGGGAGTTAAAATATTTAACAAGTTCCGCACATCAACTATTTGGCCGCGCTAGGCCTCGACCTGGTTTCACTTCTCGATTCCTGCTACATAACAGACATGTTTTCATTAAAAGTCTACCAATAATAGAAGTTTAACAATGCGTGATTGTTGAAAGTTCGGGGCATGTAATAACTACCCTGATGCGATTATAGATAAGGGACACATGTATAATTCGCGAGAAACTTCTTCGCCAAAAAGTTATTCGATACACAAAATGTGTGGTTTCAGTCTTAAGGCACCGTCGTCCACGAGGCCACTCAAAAGTAACCAGTTACAATCTCAAATCACCAATAAGTAGCAAAAATGTACACGACGCGACTCACTAACGAAGCCTTTCTGTGATTGGTTGCGTCCAAACAGACCAGACCAGACCAAACAGACTACTGGTTATTTTCAGTAGAATCAACCTTACCTGTTTATTTTATTTTGTTACCTATATTTAATAGACAAATCACTGAACCTGACTTGTTTTCTGTTCTTATTTTTCGGGTGACCACTGAAAATCAGCGCTGTGCTTTGGATCCCCCATAGCACAGCATCATGCTGAGTGTAAGCCTTCTTGTCACAGTCATGTAGTGCAGCTGCCGACTTATTTCTGTTTTATGCTCGTGATTTATTATGAACTTTTAAGCTATTGCATAGCTTTCATCGCGGACTTTGAGCGCGGCCACCGAATCAAGAAATTCCGTAACGTAACGAAAATAAAACCTAACACCCCCACTCCGCCTACCATGTAATGACGGTTCCCATGACAACGTGATGTTGTCATGGGAAACGTGATGTTGTCATGGGAACGTAATTTTTGTTTTATGTCATCACGTCATCATCCCAAGTGTAGCGTTGACAAATAGGAAGTATGGAGGTTACAAATGCTATGCAATAGCTTTACCGGGGCAGTCCCCGAGTGCCACACGTTTTTTGTTGTTTTCTGATTACTCTTATCTTTTATGTATGCACGTGTTTTTGAGACAAATAAACCTATTTTTCTTTTTCTTTCTTACAAACCTCATCAGTTTCTACTGGATTAAAACTGGTTAACCATGCTCTGACGTTCGTAATCTTCGACTAGGCTCAACAACTTGACGTATTAAATCTAATTTAATATGCTAAATATTGATAGAGCCTAGAGGCATTAGGAAGCCATCAAATTGGACGTACGTTTACCGGCTGAGTGGAGAGATATCGTGTTACCATTATTCACCAAACTAACACCCGGATAACTAATTACGGCACGGTTACTACGTGATGAATATTACTGAAACTAAAATCTTACTAATGGAGGTCACAATTTCGTTTTTCAATAATATCAGTAACGACATTTTAATTTAATATTTTTTTATGTCCGTTTAAATGTTTCCGGGCTTTATAACATAACATGTTATAAAACATAGTTATTTCACATGTTTCTATAGAGAGGTTAAACGGTGAAGGAAAACATCGTGAGGAAACATGGCAGGCATACCTTTTTTTTTTGTTTGGGAAATTATCAAATAACTTCTCCAGCTCTGGGCGGAGCGGAAGGGCGTGTCAGACTCTTACTGACTAAAACCCACCCGTGTTCCTTCGTTTGCCCTGTTGCCGGGGGCCATGATTTCCCTATCGGTTTTCTTCGAACCCCCGGCAGATGGCAGGCATGCCTGAGAGATATTTCTCGACGACAAGTGAAACCAAGTCAGAGGCCCATGGGCGGCTTTAAGACTCTGACACCAGGTTAGTCACTAAACACATGAAAAGAAGAAGATAGACGAGGTTAGCAATGTTAGATAATATGGGCGAAAAAAAAACAGTGGCACTCCGGGAGTACGGACAGAAGAGAAAACTTAACTTAACTTAAACTAAAAAATCGGCACCGCGGTAATCAACGCGTTGATGTCTTTTTAATGGTCAAAAGCTGGTAACAGTGTCGCAAAATCAATGGTTTAGTCCCATCTCAAAAATGCCCAACGCGCCTAAAGAAGTTTTCACTTCAATAACAAAAGTTTATGTGTTATATAACATAACATGGACGTATCCTTAGATGAACACAAAACTGAGGAAGCCAATAAATAAATACATACATACACATACATCCAAAAAATGAAAGAAAAAGATTAAAAACCACAAAATCGCGACTAATATCGTAAGATTGATTACTCAGATAAATTAATGTTGGATAAGTAAATTAATTATCCTTAAAGACGGGCTCTCAGAAGACTCTACCGTATTACAAAGGCTTAGTGTCCCAGATATAGATACAGGCTGTGCCTTAAGCGGTTCTAACTTTATGATACCATTTCCATCAGTATCCATCAAAGTGGAAACAAGGACAAGTGAGAAGAAATTACGGAAAAAATTATAATACAAAATGAGATTGTTTCCTGTTCTTATAAAAAATTACGTGATTTTCATTTTATTTGACCTTTGTGCTTAATACTGGAACCAATTTAGTTGGCACTGACGTAACCAAAAATAATTGATTTATATTTGCATCTCAGTCTGTTAAAAATGATATATTTTCCGAAGCAAAATTACGATATAACAGCGCAAGTACTTAGTATATCTAACTGCGTATTAAAGCCATTTACAACTTTTCTATTGAAGCAGAAACCTATTATAGAAGTTCTGTAAACTCATTATGGAAGGATCGGACTAAATTCAGCTATCGGTGCGCTCTGTCATGTCTTGTCTAACAATCTTTAAGGTCGTTAGTTATCTCAAGACTATTAAGAGGATCGATTGACGCCGATATTTCTTTACCTATTTGATGACTAACAGAAAAGTCTTTATACTAATCTAGAATCCCACTGAAATTAACATTAAACTTTGTGAAGATGTTTGTTACTCAATCAAGCATTAACGGCTCAAAAATTTATAAATTTTTGCATACATATAGACTATATCCTGAATTAACAATATAGGATACTTTTATCCAGGTACACACGGCTACACATCAAGCTATACTTTTCCAGTATAAGCTGACCTCTCATTGCACGGAAATCTTATACGATGCGAGACCAGCATAAACTGGCCGTGTGTACATGAAGAAGTTTATGTCACACCGCACTTTGTATGTTTCATTATTTTAAAGTGTCTCATAGCCAATAGTGCCATCACAATGTAAAGTTTTCTTCTTTTTTGTTCAGGTTTCCGTACCTACCCCAAAAGGAAAAAACGGAACCCTTGTAGGATCACTTGTGTCTGTCTGTCTGGCTAGTTAGCTGGCTGGCTGGCTAGTTGTCTCTCCATCTGTTACAGCCAATTTGCTCCGAATCTAACGGACCGATTAAGTTGAAATTTGGTACACGTATGTATTTCTGTGACCCAAACATGGACGTGTAACGTAAATAAATGAATTTTGAATATGGGGGTCACTTTTGGGGGGCCAACAAGGAATTAAAAAGATGACATATCAAATGAAAGGGCTTGTTGCGAGGATCACAATTTTTTAAAATAATTTTAACATTATACTTTTAAGGATATTTAAGAAAATAGATAAAAAATAAACCATTCCCCCACTTATCTCCGAAACCTTCTGAGCCTAAAATTTTGAAAAAAATACAGAGAACAGTTCTTTACTCATAGATTACAGGAAAACCTATAAGAAGTCTATGGTCTTAAAATAACAATCTCTCAATATTGTGAAAAAAAAAAACGCAAATGCAACTGCAAATGTAAAAACTTACATTTGCAGTTGGAATGTATGGGAGAACATCTTTTTCAACTACAATGTTAAGTTTGTTCTTGGGATAAATTCATCCCAACTACGGAACCTTTCATTGTACGTGGATCGTGTCCGTTATCCGACACGCACTAGACCGGTTTTTTTATAATGGCATGTTGTAGTTATTTCCTAGTATTCATGTATTTAGTTATTATTTAATTGTGTTTTTCCATGTTATGCTATGTCTTTTGTGTGCACCAAATAAACGATATATCTATCTATCTAAGTTACGCGAGCCCCCCTTATACGCGAGCGAAACCACAGGCAACAGTAAGTGCTTCATAAAACTAAGAAGCTTGAATCTGAATTTCGTTCAAGTGTCGTAGCACACGGCAATGAAGGTGAAGTGGTTTCATAATAACTAGAACGAACAAACTTAATTTAAGATGATTTATTATACGCAATATATGGCTTGAGTTGAATTACGTTGCTATGAAGTTTTAATATATTTTATGAAGATGAGATATTTAAGTGGTTGGCTATCGGAGAGAAAAATATTGAAATCATTAGTTAGAATTTGAACAGTTGCCAATTTAAAATATATGGCATTTTTGTACAGAACTTTAGATTACAAGTAGTTGATATATGAGGAAAATCACATACGATTAAAGCTTTTGGAAGGCACCGAAAATAAAACAGAGATTTCAAAATTATTGAAGAAGTACCTACCTAGGTATATATGTAGTAGCTGAAGCCGTAAATTATGAAACGGAGGAATAATGTGGAATATGTTTAAATATATGGTTATCTCACTTTATTACTATAAGAATGACAAGGACAGCTAGATTTTATAAAAGGTTTATAAGTTTGTCTGAACGAGAAGAGTTTTATTTATTATTTAATTCGGGAAAACTAACAGTTACACAAATATCATAATAAACAGGTAATGAGAAAAAAAAATTGCGTAGCTCACGACGTCATCCACATCTTACGTCATCAAATACTACATAATTGATAAGGAACTATTTGCACACGAGTAAAACATAAAGGGTAAAATCTATAGAAAAAAAAAAAAAAAACGTGTGGCACTCGGGGACTGCCGCGGTAAACCTATTGCATAGCATTTGTAACCTCCATACTTCCTATTTGTCAACGCTACACTTGGGATGGGAACGTAATTTTTGTTTTATGTCATCATCCGTCATTACATGGTAGGCGGAGTGGGGGGTGTTAGGTTTTATTTTCGTTACGGAATTTCTTGATTCGGTCGCCGCGCTCAAAGCCGGCAATAAAAGTTATGCAATAGCTTAAAAACAATTTTTTTAACAATAACAAGGAATGAAAATATCAAAACTACAGTTCTTATTTCAAAATCTGAGTTATCAACGAGCCTCTAAACTTATTAGCAGACAAGGTAAACAAATCCAAGTTTGCGAACACAGTGTTTTTATGTGTTGGTGTAGCTGGCTGTAGATAAATTAAATCAAGCATTTAATCAAACTAGATAAAATCAAGCAAATTACGATGTTCAAGTTCAAACGTTTAATATAAGTAGAGGCTTAAATAAATTAGTACCTATTAAGTATTCAGTAGTCATCGCCAAACGCCTGATAATTTATTTATGCCCTGATTTATCTTATGATCCTAAGAGCTTTTAATACCTAATTTGTAGAGACCTATATTCTTAGTTAGCCTGCGGGGTGAACGTAACACATTAACAATTTGCAATACCTTTCAATTAGACGATTTTTATTGCGTTATTTACGTTGTCGAGCAGATGAATTTTTCAAACATATGAAACGGTGGATAAGGAATTTCCTTCACTTTGGTTTATTCAAAATGACATGATTACTTTGGAAAGTATTATATTATTTTAATTATTGTGAATGTGATGACTATGAGGATATTATTATTATTTTTATTTCTCAGCTAGTTTTAGTGATGGTCTGGCAGTTTGAGTAGTTTATGCGGCCTACCCAAATGTCCTTTCTTTGGTATTGTTCGTCGAGTTGAGCTCCTGAAGTTCTGAGTTGAGCTCCACGATTACTGACAAATGCTTGCACTGACTGGACAGGTCCACTCAAATCTGTGTGGTTCTTTCCTCAAAATACCTTTTCAGACACTAATCTACATGTTCCTCATATGGCCTGACCAAGATTATGTCTGGACTTTAAAAGAGACTGCGACCTCTGACTTTGTTTCGGCCTTTCTTGTCAGAGTAGTTAGATAGGAAACGCCGAACTCATCTAGCTTATTTTTAATATTTTTTTAATATGGCGTGTAAAAGTGATTCCGATATCCTATTTACAGAATAAACAATTTCATTTCATTTTTTTTCAAATAAAGTGTGTTACACAATTGGGAGCAACGTTGGCCCAGTGGTAACGGCCGCGACTTACGAGTTGTATTCGAACTCTGACAGGCGTTTTACAGCATATTCTAGAAACGAAAATTCGAAGACATCTGACATCTACCAACACGCACTGGGACCGCGTGATGGATTAAGGCCCCCTCCGTCTCACAGAGAGGAGGCCTGTGTCCCACCAGTGGGAAACATAGGCTGATTACGCTTATGGAATTGGGGTGCTGGTCGAGTCATTAACAACTAATTACTCTATCTCCATCACAAACTTCACGTTCCTCTAATGACATTTCAAATGTATAAATACCTCATCAATTACTCTACTTCCGTTTTATATACGAATAAATTTCAACTGAAATTGCCTAGGTCTACCATGTTTAATAATTAAATTGCCATCAATTAAAGATTAATGGATATCAACGACTGTTTCATCATAACGATATTAACGAAGTATTGAGTATTGGATTCAATTGGCAATGTTGGGTAGCTGTGATATTAATTTAAATCCATTAGAGGGGGGTAATGTCGTCAAGTTGGTGGAGGGATAGACTGTTGGCTGACGTTTAAGGCTGATTTAGATCCAGTATTTCAATCTAGCGCTGGTGTCCAGTAACACTCGCTCGATATTAAAAAATCCATGCGTCATGTTCGTGAACGGGCGCCGTCAGTTGGGACTGGTCATCTTTTAGCTGCTATGGCTTATTTTTAATTAATTAAAATTTTTGAATTGTTCTTTGTTTCATTGTTCGTTCTCACATGTACAATTTCAACATGAATGATGTAACCAATATTTTTGTGACAATTTTTTATTTATAAGAATGTCCGTGGAGTTTCTTGCCCGTTCTTGGAATGGGCAACTGGTTTCATATTTCTGACTGACCGACTCCTTGACAGTTCAAAAGTGCCTGTAAATGGTTTAATTGAAATAAATGTTTTGAGTTTGAGTTTATTGGACCGATGTAAATACTTTTCAATCCAGTATCCAGTGCTGGATTTGAATAGAGCAGCCGCGAATTGGTTCAAATTAGATCCAGTGTTACTGAATTCTAAAATTGGATCAATGTGGATCAGCCTTTAGGTTCATAATGAAACAAAAGTCGATCACGATATTTTGAAACCACCCACGCACTGCTGTGATTAACTATCTTTATACGAGTATCATTCTGAATGGAGAGGAAAGTAACAAATGTTCTACTTGAAAAGGCTCTTTTCATTAGCCTACTTACAAGTGTTCATACATTTTCTTTGGCTAAGCCCATAGATAAGGATAAGTCTGGCGCCTGTAGGGCTTAGGGGCTTCAAATTGAGGCAATCGTTTGGGTAGGACATATAACTTTGTTGAAAATAGATTCAACTAAACAACTTCGTAAATTGTCTAGACAAACCCTGTAACTGGGCTAACGTCTATGTACGGATCCGATTGGTCCCTAAAGGCAAGATAAACATACTATGTATCATATTTTCTTTTTTATCACAAAAAAAAATATATATATACTGGCGTGTGTTCGGATATTTTCAATATTTTAAGTGCTACCGTCAATCTATATAACCTTTGTTTTGGGCTAAGTATTCGTTCTATATTATTTTCTTCTCCAAAGCACTTAAGCGTGAAAATACACAGTACATAAAAGTATTAAGAAAACAGGCCTTGTTAAAATCAAGCGAGCTAAACAATTCAACGAACCTTTCTTAAGAACTTCAAGAGTGACTAGGTAAGTACTTATAAAGTTAAGATTTTAAGCCTTAGACTCCTAACAGCAATCATAACGTGCCAACAAAGGATGAATATTACATTCTTCGAAGGCAACGACGCAGAATACAGGTATGAAACGAAATTATAAACTTACCTTCAAAAATAATTACGCTAAACGCCTCGCTTGTTACAACCGAGCCATACCACGCGTGTTCATTGAGCAAATGACAAAGCTGTACTTCTGGAACGGTTTCCTAGGTCACGAAAATCTGTCATAGTCATCACTGAAATCCGGCGGAAAATTGTGGAACTACATTTTTTTATATTTCCTTTTAGACTCTTTCTTTTTCTCAGATATTTTCGAAATATTAAGCTTTAAAGTGCTAATTTTTGTTAGAGTCAAGTTCAGCCAGCTAAATGGTTGGCTTTGGATATATGAGAAAAAAAAACACAGCAGTAGTATATATAACGAAATTAAAAGGAAAACTATCACAGCTAAGTCTTTAAAGTTAACGAGTAATAATCGACCAACTTACATTTGCGGTTGCAAAAACTTGTTCTCCCATACATGCCGTATGGGAGAAAATGTTTTTCGACATTTCGGATAAATTCTTCCCAACTACGGAACCCTACATTGTGCGTGGTCCGACAAGCACTTGGCCGGTTTTTTAAATTCATTTTGATGCAATGACATACACACTACCGCCGAGTCAATCGGACTTGACTGGTGGCGCGGACCCTACGACATTTGTATTTGAACAGCCCTGATTATGTGACCATTGTCTGCTTTTTCGGAAACCAAAGCTTTATTCATCCTACAGTCAACAAAACAGTAAAGTATGCACGCAAAAAAATCCACTACGCTGCTAATATTAATTAGTTCATTGAATGTATAATGAACTAGCAGCGCCCCGCGGTTTCACCAGCATAAGTCTCGATGCCGTTATTGTCCAATTTTTTTATTTTTAGTCCGTCTTTCAGATAATAAAAAAATATTGAACACGTATTTTTTCTTTTTTGACGTAATCAAAACATAACGGTGATACATTGAGTTAAAATGTGGCATGACGTCACGCCTTGCTAGATTTAATAGTGCGTTGTGACGTAGCGAGCCCCCACTCCCCAACTTTAATGCGTGTTTTCTAAGTTATTTTTGATTAATATGATAAAGCAAAAAATACGTGTCTAATATTTTTTTATTATCTGAAAGACGGACTAAATAGTATTTCTGTTTTTTTAACTAGGCAACTACCCTATCCAGATCCAGGTTGTAAGCTATCTATAATTTCATCCAAATCCGTTCAGTAGTTTTTGCGTGAAAGAGTAACAAACATCCATCTATTCTCACAAACTTTCACATTTATAATATTAGTTGGATTTTCTACACACAAGCCACAGTTGGAAGACTTGTCAAAAATTACATTAAAGTTTTATTACGCAGCACTCGCAAAACATTGACTAAAAAGGAATTATAGAGTAATCATAATCAAGTTTTATTTTAATTTGTGGAAGCTTTTAAACAGCAATTGTAAACGTTAATTGTTTATTATTACCTATTTTTATATTGAACCACCTCTGTGGTCTAGTGGTTAGACCACCTGTCTCAGACCCAGAGGTCCATACGCAACATTTTCAGCTCGGTTTGGTTGGTGGTAAGGTTTGTTCTAAGTCCGCCTGGCTAGCTACCATCATCTTATCTAAGTCTGTCGTCATAACAACAATGTTAACAGCATTGTTGTATTTCGGTAGTTAAAGGTAAGATAGCCAGTTCCTCTGTGGCTGAAGATTCCGGGTGAAGCTCGCTTCCACGTTCGGCCTGATCATCACTTACCATCAGGTGAGATCCGGCCAAGCTTCCACGAAGTAAAAAAAAAGATTAAGTTTTCTGAAGACACAAAAACAACATAACGTCACGCTTTATTTCCCCAAAGGGCTAGGCAGAGGTGTAGGTACCTATAGCACACTCGCATTTCGCCAGTTATATATATGTCCCATGTAATAGGGGCGAGCTTATTGCCATCAACCGGCCATGAATCCAGACTCCGGACTCAAAAATCAATCTGCCTAGCCTTTTCCCAACTATATTGGGGTCGGCTTACAGTCTAACCGGATGCAGCTGAATACCAGTATTTTACATGGAGCGACTGTCTATCTGACCTCCACAACCCAGTAACAGGGTAATACGATACCCCTTGGTAAGATTGGTTGTCATACTTTCTGGCTTCTGACGACCCGTAACGACTGTCAAAGATCCACGAATGACTCCGGACTCCGGCTTTCTAAAGAATAAACTATCTCTGGTTATAGTTAAAAAAGGAATTATAGAGTAATCTCTGGTTACAGCTAGTGGTCTGCATATTTAAATCTTTTGAACATAAAATACCTTTGCATTCAAAGGAAGACGTTGGACTAATCTCGTCTGGAATGAAGACCGGACACTGAGATTAACTTGCTGGAACTAATTAAGGATTATCAATTTTGCAAACTATAAAATAATTATGAAAAGGAGATATTTAAATAGTAAATTGATGGTGAAGTTTAAACGAACAATAAAATATTAGTTATGAAAATAGTAAGGGCGCGTAACCACTATGTCGTGACGATTAATTTATCGTTGAAAAAGGTAAGTCAATCGTGTCGTCCTATATAAGGTATATATATTCATTCATTCACGAAAAATCTTAAGAGTTCATTGTACTCATCATTCTGAACAACTTTAAATATCAGCTGTTCCCTACATTTATGTTTGCATAACTCGTCAAAATTTAGAGAACAGCTGATATTTTTTTCGCGATTTCAGGTTTAGTCCCGTAGTAAAAGTTGTTCATAATGATGAGTACAATGAACTCTTAAGATTTTTCGTGTATGAATAGATATACCTTATATATGTGAACACCTCCATTTAAATACGCAAGCCACGACGCTTTAAACGACACGATAATCTGTCGTCACGACATAATGAGAACGCGCTCTTAGTAGATACTTTTCGATTTTCCATGTTTACATTTATTTTTCACTAAAGTTGGATAATGTTTTCTTGTAATACGTACATTATTATTCCTATACTTAATGGAGATAAACCAATTTACAATTATGCTTACCACTAAACAACTTTGCTTATCTCATGAGAAAATCGGACTCTCCTAACTGTGAGGTGTGTGGTAAAACAGAGGATGCACAGCATGTGTTGGTGGAATGTGTCCGATATACAAGCAAAAGAAACGCACTTTTCAACGCGATGAAACTGTCGGTTTGCAAATGCAAACGACACATATTTTTAGATACATATGTGCCATTTTTAACCGACTTCCAAAAAGGAGGAGGTTATATGTTCACAGCGTATAAAAAAAAAAAAGAAAGAAAGAAAACTTGTTTATTCTGCACAAACAAAAAGCCTCGTATGATGTATCATACGAGGCTTTTGGTTACTTTTGTATTGTGTGTATTTTATGTCTAGTTTTTAACATCACAGACATCTCCGTCATTTGTGGACCGATTTTGAAAATATTTTTTTTGTTTGAAAGGGTATGCTCTCAAATTAGTCCCATATAAATTTTATTAACTTTGCTTGGGTAGTTTTTGAGTTAGCTACAAAATAAATACGTATTTTTTTCCCACTTAGTATGTAGATGATATGATAAGTTCCTGTCACTGGTAGCAGGTAGTGGTGTTCGAATGTACCACAACTAAAAAGTGAAAAATAAAAACTTTTTACAAAAAAAAACAACCGACTTCTAAAAAAAAAAAACGTTTTTTTTTGGAAGAAAAATAAAGTGTTTTTTTTGGAAAAGTTTTTTGTCTAATTTAAATTGTAAAATGTAAAAAAATACATAAAACCGTAAATAAAAACGCGCTTCTATTCTTAATGCCTTAAATTAGTGCCAAAGTACCAGTTCAAACCATGTCTAGCATGCATGGCGTGTTATAAGTTGACTTAATTGCACTATTATGTGACAGATTGCAGCAATTGTTGTTTATCTACTGGTATAAACCTTTCCTTTGGACTTTTACGACTTCTAAGGGATGATATATAGCTGATAAATTCTGTGTTTTCTTTTTTCCGTGTTGTACTAACACAGGCTGTGTGAGTAAATAATCGATTATATACAATAATACTAATAAGTAGTGAAAATGCACTTACATAGCAAAGCATTTCGAAATCATTTATTTCATTCCGTCAGAATCCATTCGTTTCACTTTATATAAAGTCCAACTTTTCATTCATTAAGTCAATCATCTCATAATTATAATTAAAAAAAAACAACTTCATTTAACCCGCACGCGCTAAAATTATTTACATTTAAATTATTTTATTCTCGAATAAATTATTATTTAGCAAAACTGTTATAAGTTAATAAATTCAATGCATTCATTAATTAGAATTAAAATATGCAAGCAAATTTTACGATAGTTAATTAGAATAAGTTTGTAACGTTTATCGTAAGTCATCCGCGCAACGCGCGACGCGGCCTCCCGGCTCGTCTCCAAGCACCGACTGAATGTGGCATCAACATCCTTCCCTCGAATCCCTCGGGAACACCGCTGCCCTATTTTAGACAGAAACTACTAAAGACTTTTTTATACTACAGCTTAAAAACTTCCGAATAGATTTTTTAAAGTAGCGTTTAAGCTGGATGAGTGTTTTAAAAGAGAAGAAAATCAGGTGCAGTGAAAAAGTTCTTTTTATAGTCCATATATTTTTGTTACCCTGGTACCCATTCAGTCCAGGAAATACTTCAGCTTTGATATCGAAGTGTCAGTAATGCACATTGTATACCTACTGTACCTTCATAAAAACATCAATCATTTGCAACTTTCGATCAACAATACCAGTTCATTGAAGTTTGCAACAGACGAGACGAGTGTTTTATGCCAGATAAGCAAATATGTACCGGTGCTGCAAAAATGACGCGGAAAAATACGGCATAATTTCTAAATGTACGCACGAATCCGCACGATACGTCAACAAATGGCTTCTTCTGTCACATTGCAAATCAAAAACACATCAACACACGACGGCAATTGATTAAATTTGCGTCGCTTTACTTCAGATAAACGGCATTGCACTAACGATCGATACACAAAAAGCACTAGTACAACAATTGCAAGCAAACTGATTTCAACTGTAAAATTTTAACGAACGTGCGATGTAACAGATTCTTTGAAACAGCCCGCCTAAAGTCTGCACCTACCCTAATGGGGACAACATGAATACGTCTTCTGACAAAGCTATGACCAGTGCTAGCTAACAAGACAGGCTATTCATGATACATTGTTCGAATTCAGAGTATTCCAACCATGTATAGGACGTTTTAGAACTAATTGCTATTCGAAAATTGCCTCTCGATGTAACTGGCAGCTACAAGAGTGTGACATCAAAGGAGTTTCTTTGATAGAAACAACGTGTTTTGAAAATAGAATGCGAACGTTTATTGGATTGGATGTTTTAACTTATTTTTCTGTGAGCGACATGAGACGGATGTGAAAAGATTACAAATGTTACAATGTTTATTGTATTAAAGAATACAAAGTATTGTTGGAGCTGAGATGTATTTTCTCAGCAGGATATGAAACATTTTCCTTTATGAGATAAGAGGTAGTTGAAGGTCTTAGAAAAAGCCTGGCGCAGTAAAGATAAAACTTAATCTGAGCTTTGTTGCATTAACAGAGTGAGTAGTCATTCCTTTAATTGCGGGTCGAGTTCTCTATGAACAATTAAGCAATTGCATGGTTTTTATCGCGGGCTTTGAGTGCGGCGACCGAATCAAGAAATTCCGTAGCGAAAATAAAACCTAACACTCCGCCTACCATGTAATGACGGATGATGACATAAAACAAAAATTACGTTCATCATCCCAAGTGTAGCGTTGACAAATAGGAAGTATGGAGGTTACAAATGCTATGCAATAGCTTTACCGCGGCACTCCCCGAGTGCCACACGTTTTTTTTTTTCTGAATGATAATCCTAAAGTTTACTTTGTTTTATATTAATTCCCAGCACAGAAAATGCTGGAACAGCGTATTGGTAAAAGGGACGGTAATAAAATAAATACAGGTTCATAATTCGCGTCGTATTTGTTCAGAATTATGTTCAACCACTGAGCTACTGAGGCGTGACGATGTTGGCACACCTCTACTTAACTCAATGGAGGTTTTATTTATTTATTAATAAATTAATGGATCCGAGCTAACGTTATCAGAAGATGTAAATGTGGTTCAATTTATTGCGCTGGGTAGCTTTCTGTTTTGCTATTGTAATTTTTAAATAAAAATTCTGTGTTTACGAGCTGATTCTTAATCTGATATCCTGTAGTGTGCGAATTTTTAACGTTGCTTTAAAAAACAAGTTGCAGCGACAGTTTTTTTTGTAAACGTTATTGTGCTCTTTATTTTGATAAGGTTATGGACCAATGTTCTATACAAGTATTTTTCTTCCACCGAGACGATTTTATTCAATTTTTCACTTCTGTCGGCACTCCCGGAGTGCCACAGTTATTTTTGTAAAATAGGACTAAGTATGTAAAGTCACATATCCCTGTGTCAAATATTTCTGAGGCGAAAGCAATTAAAACAATCAGTTGCTCAATTCTCAAAGTTTAAGACCCCACAAATGAAGATACATGTACATTGTGTAATGAATTCAACTTTATTTAATTAATCCGACGTGAGTCGAATGAAAAGCATTCAGGCCAGGAAAGTTTGCGAAAGACCACAGAGATGTGTTCTAGGAACAAAACTTATATCCAGCCAATATTCGGTAGGTACAAGAACATTTTTTGGTACCGTCAGCAACAACAATAGCCACAAACCGCTTAAGTTTCTTATCGTGCCTGATCAGTAATGATCAAACTTACGGAAATAACTGATCTGAAGGCAGATTATTATGTTAATTTAATTGTGTTTCGAAGCTTATGTTGCGAACTGTACCAATAAAGGAGTGATTAAACTTGTTACAGTTTCATTGGTTTTGTTTTTGTAAAGGCTACTGAGCTGCTGCTATGCTGGATATTTTTCAGTGTTTCTAGCTTTGTCTATGACATAATCAGTAGTCAGTAAGTAGTTAGCGAAGAGGGATTGTATTTTGACAAGATTTATTTAACTTGCCTTGGTATTTAGTCAGTTAGTATGTATGGGTTAAATCTTGCAAGGTGAACTAAAACCACTTCGTCTTATCCTACGGAGTTGAAATTTCACGTGTTGGTTCAGTTTCGAAGACAATGCATTTTTAATGTTAGTTTTGACAACTATGTTTTCGCCGTTATTGAAAAATAAGAAAACTTAAATTTAGATAGACCAATGTTCAAAAGTTTTTTATTGGAAATAATATTCCATGTTCAATTATTTTTCTGTTATTCCCATATCGGCATTGTAATTAAAAACTGTGAGAGTACAATATTGTAATTCTTCATCACTCTTGAAGGACACCTATCTATATACAAAAAGGTGAAACTGGTAAAGCGACAAACTTCAATAACGGAAATTTTCGTTTAAAAGTTGAAATATTGTAGAACCAGTGACAGGTCGAGTGACACATTTTGCAGCAGTTTTTTTAAATGCCAAAATGCAGAACGTATATGATATTACGTCATCATTTTTGTATCAGATGTTGCTGTTAGTAGTAAAAGACAATTAATATTACTTGTGGAAAATCAGATTACATACCTACTGACCTACTATCTAATATTATATCTAGCTGTTACCCGCGACTTCCCTATTTTTTTTTCCAAAGTAAAAGTAACCTATGTTACTCTTTATAACATCAGCTATCTGTCAGTGAAAGTCCCACCAAAATCGGTCCTGCCGTTTTGGAGATTAGCGGGAACAGACGAAACAGTTTTTTTTTTTGTTATTTTTACCGTTTAAACCTTCATATGCATTTAGTAAGAAGCTGTTATTTTGACATTACAAGCAGACACTTCAATTATATTTACTTGTATAGACAATAGAACCGGAAAATATTTAAATAAGGGATGGATATATCAAAGTAGTCGTCAACATTTACTAGACAGGAGAGCAAATATGGAGACTGTTCAAAAACCTAGACAAGCGATAGATCAATTGCAGTACCTAACATAATTTTTGTGCCAACACAAGTATCACACGCCTAAGCGGATTACCTACTGAAATATTCGCAGTTTCCCGCAACTATCCATCAAACGTGATCGAACAATTTGTAAAGGTTTAATACATAAGAAAATACTCTGTGTTTTTCTCTACATACTCTATCAATCATTACCAAAATACATCTTGAAGTACCTACGTATCTTCAAATTCCACATACACAGAAAATCTACAAAACAAAATCAGAAGACCAAGATTTACACAGGGACCGAAACCGGTATTTTTTCGGTTACAACAATTATATTTTTTACAGGTATTTTTAAAGGTTACCTTAAATTAAATATATAATATAATATTAAAGCAATAGGAAGTGGTGAGCGTTTTACGTCTTATGTAATTTTGACGATAGAAAAGTGCTGATTCTCAGCCTAGTTTGAATAAATTACTTTTGAATTTTAAATACAACCTATATTAATACCGGTTACCGAAATGAAAATTACCGGTATCTTCCACGTAGCGACGGCATTAGTCAAAGTACGCGCATTGCCTGTGTGTGTGTAACTGGTATTAAAATGGTAACCTAAATAGAGGTAACATCTTTCTTCTTCTTGGTTATCCAGATAGAGGTAACCTTAGTCGTGGAAGTAACCAAAATCTTTCAATAACTGTAACGTAATTTATAAAGGTTGGGGTCCCTGGATCTACAACGTGTTTTAACAGCTACGCTAACCAGCAACGAATCTATACTAATACCAGCGGACCCCTGTTCGAACAGCGCCACCTACCGGGTTCAATTGTATTTTCAAACCATCCAGGGACCCACTCAAATATATGGACAAAATTTCTTATGTTAGATCAAGAAAATTTCACGCGGACGAATCCGCGGATAGAAGCTGGTTCTAAATAAAAGCAACGTTGATTATAATAACTTAGATGATTCTTAGAAGAAGGTTATTTTCCGTGAACTCAAATATTGCAGTCTTTTAAATTATGTTTAGTTTTAAAATTGCCCTTCTAATGCTACGTTGCTGCAAGGTGAATACATGCGATATATTATTCTTTCCAGCCATGTCGTGTTTACTAAGCCGGAGAAATAGGATATTGCATTGTTTATACGCTATGGGCTTACTACCTCGCACTGCACAGACATTACCTTTAAAGCTATTTGGCTCATAGCTTGTAGTCGTTCGAATACGCTCTGTTTCTACATTGGATATATTGTGTTAATGGATATGGAAACATTACATGTAACCAACTATGTAGTTGAGACATACTACAAAACACTTTCACTGCAATAAAAATGCAACCTATTAGGTAGGTACGAGTTTTTACACCCAAAAAATATATTATGTCATAAAACAAATATTATCCTTACATATTATATAAAACAGAGTCCCCCGCCGCGTTTGAGTGTCTGTCTGAACGCGATAAACTCAAAAACTACCGAACGGATTTTCAAACGGTTTTCACCAATAGATGGAGTGAATGCGGAAAGTTTTTGTGTATAATTAATTAAGGTTTTGTTTAAATTGGCTGAAATATGACGATTATTGTGGAAGATGTCGGAGCTTTACTGTTTAACCGTTAGAGATACATCAAATTTACGTTCTACGGGATTGAAGATCTTAAATCTGATCTCGGGCCTGGTCCTTATCGGACGGCGAGCTACCCATTGCTCACCGTCCGCAAGCCCGCGCCTACGGTGGCCCGTAATCGGCTTGCAATTCCCGACGCCCAGGGCGTCTCCTCCTGCAGCGGTTAGGTTCGTGAGGGCGCGAACTTTGCCTCTCCCTCACGCGTTCCGCCTCCATCCCGTTACTGCCTGGTAGTACGTTCCTGTGGGATATTTTCCAACATCCACGCGGGCAAAAACTAGTATTAAAATATATTTTTTAAATAAAATTTTATGTTACCTATCTCATAAAATAAGATAATAAACTTTCTGTGAATAAATTCAACGATACTGGCATTGCAGTAAAACAATGCAGTAAGGACATGAGAATGGCTCCAATAAAATCTCTATACGACTTCAGTATCTAGTGCGAGTAGATAGCGAAATTACTAAGTATAGTAAAGTGCAGTATGAAATTAGTCTTAAGTTGGAGTAAACTTACAAACTTAGATGACATAACTTCTGTACTCGTTAATGGAGACACCAGATATTAATATCGTAAAGATGTACTAAAGAAGAGCACAGCAATACACTTGACTGTGAAAAAAGAACCGAATCTTGATGACGTAATGGATTCGATAAGTAAACAAGCAAACATTCCTGTAGCTTAGTCAAAGACATTCTGAATTAAGACCCAGGCACTCCAAAGACAATTTCTACGCAAACTCCGCCCCCATGCACCCCACCACTCCACTATGTGCTAAACGCTAACACATCTGAAATAAAGTTGAATATCGCGTGCACTCTTTGGTTGTGTTCTAGCACGGAATCTTCATTTTATTTAAATAATTTTTTTTTTAAACTTTTTTACCAAAAATACAACCGACTTCCAAACTACAAAGTGAAAAATAACTTTAATTTCGGAAGTCGGTGTTTTTGGATCAGTATTTTAGTTTTTTGACAGTTTTCACTTTTTTGTGATTTGGTTTGTAATTTATCTAAGTTACAATAGCCTTATGTAGTTGACATAAGGCTATTGTGCTCATCAATAATACCCAAATCGCTATAGATATGCCTATAATATTTGAAGAGTTCCCTCGATTTCTCCAAGATCCCATCATCAGATCGTGACCAAATGACAATGGGACCAACTTGAAAGTATACCTTTTCAAACAAAAAAAGAATTTTTCAAATCAGTCCAGTGGTCTTCGAGTAATCGGGGAACATAGGTACATTAAAAAATATATATATATATCCCGACGAATTGAGAACCTCCTCTTTTTTTTTGAAGTCGGTTAAAAAAGAGATGATTTGCGAATTAAAAATAATCGAGCAAAAATGTTTCAATTACGTAACTGTCTTATATAAGGAAAGAAAAAGATCCAATAAATCATATACTAAAGTTCAATTTTGATTGTATGAGTGACATAGTCAGAATATTCATGCAAATTAACATACAATTTAGGGAGCATCCTCTTAAGACACCTCATCTTAACCACCTCAAAAGTAAACCAAATAGTGAAAACTTAAGTAAGGTTCTTAAGAACTCGAACACAAAATTTTGTTGATCACACTCATTACAAAGTGCTCGGTCAGTCTATTTGCTCAAAATCGACATTCACAGCCTCTGACATCTAATCTGCTAAGTACAGGTCCCTTTGAGCTAACATAATATCACTATTTACCTTTATTGCATGAATGAAATGAATAGATAACCGCCACAAACAGGTATTTGATTACTAGAGAAAACAAGAAGGTGCGTGTTAAGTAATTGGTAATACAGTGAGTTCAGTTTCGGTACAAGAATCGTCACAAGTTACAGTGGCCAACTTGGAAAACCTTAAATAGACTTCGTATCCAAGTAGATCGCAGCAAGGATAACCTCCACAAGTGGGCTTCATGGACAGTTCAGATCTCCAGTGCGTATGTGCGACAATGGCTCACCTTGCACCGCATGCCCTGTCACCTGCACATGTGAGGACCTTTAGAAGAGTGGGCCTTTCCTGGAAAACATGTGTTCAATAAGAAAAAACATTTAAGCGTTATGCCAATGTCAACTACTTTCGAGTAAATTGAATAATTTTTTTTTTAATTTTGCATAGGAGTCAAAAGGGGTAATTTGCTTGTAAAAGACCTCTCCTACATCCCCTTTTAATGTATTGCTGACATATAATCAATAACTCTGTATAGTTTTTCGTGTTATTATTGCAGTCGACACGCTAAGAAGAATGATCATGCAGATCCAAAATTACTGTTGCTAGTAAAAAATCATCCTTCACCACACTATGTAGTACCTATTCTCGTCCGTGTACCGAATGCACTGTTTCCTTTGCATCGAAAAAAAAACGGGACACGTTCAATCTTCGCAGTCTGTTAACAGCAAACAAGCACAACGGGAACGAACCTGCAATTGGTTCAACGGGAATGCTTTTCTTAGAAACATGTCTTGCATCTGTTACAAGGATATAGTGAGGTCGTGCATTCGTTAAAAGAAAACGGTGACTGTTTATGTCTTTGTTGAGTTAACCTCTTTCCTGGACAACATTGACTTAACTTTCATCCACTTAGAGATAATAGAAATTCTTAGAAAAGTTAACAAAATTGTTAATACATTTAAGGAGCCAACGTCCATGAAGAATAAGTAAAGACTTTCCCACAATTTTTCACATCCGTGCAATAACGAGTTCTGTCGAAACTATAATCGAAAACCTCAGTAGTCACTGCTATCTTCTATCGCTTGACACTTTAAGTGTGTGTATAATTCTCTAAGAAATATATATTATTAGATGTTGCCAGCGACTTCGCGATCCAGGATAAAAGTAGACTATGTCCTCCAGGTCATAGTCTACCCATGTGCCAAATTTTATCTAAATCCGTGCAACCATTTTAGCGTGAAAACGTAGCAAACAAACAAATTCACTTTTGCATTTATAATAATAATTAGTATATATAAGTTAGGATGAAACTCGTTGGGGCCAAGTATATTCCTTTGAGACACGCTTCAATTAACTGTGGACGTTACTTTAATGGAAGTCGTCTTTAAGTTTACTTCTTATTCCAAAGAATATGAATATAATTTAAGTATAATTAAGATATAACAAGACATTTTCATTTGTGGTTGGCAAACTTTTCTAGTTATTATGAAGGATAATAAAATGGGTCTTAAAGCCATCTTGTGAAAGTACGAAAATGGAAGAATAATTTTGTTTGCTAAGCTTTCGCTGTGCTTGAACCTTTTGAAACTCATGTAATAATGGCAGAATATATCTTATGAATGAGTAAATGAAGAATGACAAATGTGCTACAATGCTGATACAATTTACAACAACAATTCAACAATTCCAAGTATTTTTTAAAGTAACAGTAGGTTCAAACTTGGAGCTTAAATGCGACGTTTATTTTTATACAGAGCACCACCTACAAACCTACACAACAGAAATGTCAAGAACTCTTAACGAGACAGAACCATATTGCATTCCAACTGTAGCCGTGCCCACAAAGCAATATCATTTGTCATACGATGCACGGTTGCTAGACTTGCCACGAGTATATTGGCGTAATCGTGAACTAGGCAAGTATACAGCTGCAGATACAACTGGAATACAAAACAGACATAGATTTTTTCGACTCATTAATTCTACCTTCAATGTCGACTCTTGAGAAATAAATAATCCAGCAAATTACATTAAATAGGAAAACTCCCAAAGGCAATGATTAATTAAGAGACCGTAATAACTCATTGTGTCAACTCAGAAAACTAATATAAAAAGACAGAAGAGAATCGTTTTAAAATGCTGACCGTCAGACAAAAGGCGGAACACAATGGTACTACAGAATTTTGATTTAATATACGGAAACTTTAGAGTCTATAATTTTACAACCATTTCTAAAGTTTCAGTCGTTAGTTCTAGTAGTAACCGCAAGTTGGACAATACTACAGGACTTTATAACATCTCTGTCTGTGCACTAAAGCCAAAGTTCAGTAATTAATAATTCCGGGAACCGAGAACTTGTAAATTAAATCCAACAATAGGTACGAGTTCTACACGTTAAATAAAACATGTGCGATACAAAGTTATTGTCACGTAACTCAAGTTCGTCGGCACGTGCCTTAAATATTTCATGCAACATCTAGCGGGTTACAAAATGTAGGCAAGCTATTAACAACCATGGCAACATGACCTTTACAAGCATAATGCATAAATAAAAATCTTCAAGTAGGCGTTCGAAACAAACAAAACAGAAATACTGAGAGACAAGAGGCAACTTAATTAATTTAAGAGCAAAAATTACTGAATATCTCGACATTCTGTAAAATCAACATTTTCTGTATCAAATCAAAGGTTACTTTGGAAGGTCCTTAAGTTCTTGCCTACTCGTTATTTTCAAATAATATTGTAAAGTAAGGCTTTATGAACCTCTAGTGTAATATTTTAGAAAGACTTATCTACAAACAAGTAGCGTATTAATATAAACGTGTATATTACTTTTCAATGTGGCTGAAATATTATGATTAAAATAGTCTCTACTTTGAGACTAGAAATTTACTAGAAGACTCATTACGAAAGTTATTGAAGATAAGTTTGAAGTGGTTTATTTAGAAATTTCATAAAATTGGATTGGATTTTTCGTCCTTATTTTTTTAACAGCATTTGTTGTTTTTCAAATGAAACCGCATGGAAAACTTTAAACGGTACAAAATTAGGTGATCCAACCAACTTAAGATATTATAAAGATGAGTGGACCTTTTCAAACTTAAGCTATCTATCTAGTCCATTACATAAGTCTGGTCTTAGTTTATGAACAAGAATTGTTCAAAAACAATTTTCTGTTGTGAACAAATCAACAATAACGGTTGACCTTATTAAAATCCGTCTAACTAATTAACAAAGTTAATCTCCTGACGCAGACTTCTCGAGACATTGAGAATATTCAAGAGAGTAGGGAAGGACAAGGGACCAATATCGATTCTTTAAGTAGTGAAGTGATCTTGGTAGTAGAGAACGTGCTTAAGAACTTGCGACAGACTATGTTAGAACGAGTTAAGACAGTGTCAAGATTCATAGATGAAGTATGTGTGGATGATGGTGAGAGGTTAGGGCCACAGCAATTCTAAGACAAGAATCTTTAAAGTAAGTGCTTATAAAACACGTATCTTGTGATACTTTAGGTGAGTAATGCCGAGTCTAGTAATAAACTGAAGAATTTATAGTGCTTTACTCCTGACAAATCAAGCTTCGTTGCTTTTACGAGGAGTGCTTTAACACTTCCGTTTTTATATTGTATTTAGTTAATAGCATTGGTATGTTTAATTAAAAATTACACAGAATTTCATTCAAAAATTACAAAAGCTATTCCAATAAGATGGACAATTTGCAATTGTAATGAAGAGCTAATATATTCTGCAAAGATAACAATAACCAAAAATCTGAACTCTCAAATAGTTCTGAAAACTTCAAGAAAAGAAAGTTAATAAGAAAGTGAATTACTGATGAAGTCTTACCCCGACGCCTTGTTGCATTCAAATTACTTTGAAACAGAAGAATTGGTAATCAAAGAATTTGTTGGCTTGGCAAATTAGTTTTGTTCCATCAGTGAAATAACGATGAGTCTATCTGATCTGATATTTTCTTTGACTATGATCTGATATTTAGGTACTTTCTTTGCTTTAGGGTCACAATTAGTATCTGGATTTGACTTCGTTCATGCACCTTTCAAGGTTATTCTTTCTATAATTTCCTTCATTGTTTTATCGCATTCATTTAATCCCTTAGTTCAAGGGTTATAGAGTTACATACCGTTTTATTATATCTGATATTCGTATTTCACCAACATTTTATATGACCTACTACCAAAGTTAGATAGGATAAGTTTACTGGAGAATATAGCTGCCTTGACGAGATTGTCTGCAAAGTACACGTAGAGATCTTCAAACATGTAATTTTCGGAATATGTTCAAATAAACGTTGACATAAAACAAGGATACAAGCGTAAATCTCCCATGATAAAGTATTTTTTCGGCATAACAAAGATATAAATTTGCCATAAATTCGTATCTTATTACAGAGAGTGTCTCGACGAACTCTTTACACTTGATAAAACTTTGTTTCTCGCGCCAGCTTCGACCTACCTTTCGCTGGCTTCGTCATAATATCGAGAAAATACGGCAGTTTAATGTGTTCTGTTTCCTACAAGGAAATGTCTGCAGGTAAATGTATTTAGGTAACTTTACGACATGTTTGAGGGTCGATGAGAAGTCAAATTGACACGTGGGTTGGTAAATGGAGTTTCATTTCGATATCTAAATATACAAAAATCAATCGCCGTGAGTTAGTCTCGCAAAAACTTCAAAATTACTCGACAGATTTGTTTTATTTCGTAATTGTTGAAAGCCCACCGGAAAAGTCGGAAATTTCACACGGGTGACGCTGAGCACGAACATCTAGTTCCTAATATTTGTTTTTCATTTAGATGTTCTTATTGATTTCATATAAACTTCGGCAGTACCTACGGAGTTTGCCATCATTACCATGATACGCATGTTGGATCATAAAATGCAGGAATATATTCTTAAGTAACGATATGACAAGGTATAAATATTTTATGATGATGGCATATACTAATCGGGCTTACAAGGAGTTCGTATCATCACATACCGAAATGGAGAAAAGAAAGGATGCATGAGTAAGCAAAGTTATTTACGACTACCCTCTGCGGGTGTTACTTTACTATTTTTATTCCTGCCACGTAGAGATCTTGTGAGAGGTTGTGTTTTGTCAATTAACTATAATCTCGCAGAATGGAAGCACGGATGATGTGATCAAGAATTGTAGGGTGTTGTAATATTATGTTAAACAAGACTCTTTTCTTTTAATATCAAACTTAGTAGGTATCTTTGTTCTTGAATTTGATTTAAAAAAGAAATGATATAATTTCAAAGCTGCAAGAAGTAGGGATTCGAAAGTAAATTTGATAGTGACAGAGGAAAGCCTATTTTTTATTCACCAGCAGAGTCCACAAACCTTTCTACTCCAACAAAACGAATGCATGATATATGCGTAACATTGACAAGAAATAAAAGGAAGAGAAACAAACCTATAAAACGTGGAAAAGATAAAGTATCTGGCATCGACGTGGAAATGCGTTGTCATTTGCAAACGGCAGGTCAGCGGTTTTGTTACACACAGGTGTAAAAACCTCCTATTACTTTTGCGTCGCAACTCTCGATAAGGCTCGATGACATGTATGTAATGGTGTTTTAAACAATTTTTTTTTTTAACTTTTCAATTATTGGGAATAGGACACACCTATTTTCCGCAGTAAGTATACGCCTTTTAGAAGTGGTAAGCCAAAACCGTAAGAATTCTGAATGTTTCGAGGTTTTTCGAGTACCGCGCAGTAAGCACAGGTCTTTCGAAGCTGCAAACTTGGTTTTACACTATTGGTATCTATCCTAACATCCCAAAAGCAGTACAGAACCATTTTTTGCGACCTACGATGTTTTAAATGACTGGCATATTAGATAAAAATTGGTGGAGGCACCGACAGATAGTGCTGTCATAAATGTTCAAGTGCATTCAGGCGCCATCTACCGATAATTCTAAATAATACTCGCTCAGCCACCTGACCAGACACGGCAGGAGTAAACAACCCTCTTACGAATGTTTAAATCCACCCAACAGATGTCGGTGTTGTTTCATTGCTGCTGTTTGCGAGAAAATCCTCTAGGTGGCGCTGTTAAGCGAGGTAAAGATGTAATGCAAAATTCATAGATGGCGTTGTACTGAGCTTTTGGTTTTTAGATAGAACGGTTCTGTAATATAAAAAGAATCCTCTACTTACTGATTTCACCGACAGTTGTTTTTTTTTGGATTTTTACCTGAAACAAAAAAAATAATAATTGAGACAGTGAAAATCTAGCAATATAAGACACTAGTACCTGGTCGACCGA
Source organism: Agrochola litura (assembly GCA_949152395.1). NCBI lineage: Eukaryota > Metazoa > Arthropoda > Insecta > Lepidoptera > Noctuidae > Agrochola > Agrochola litura. The sequence continues at coordinate 6,855,318 of OX424490.1, forward strand.
GCTCTGCTCGGCTGAAAATAGAGAATGATCATTTAACAGTATAGGATAGTTCATACTAATTCCATGCTGCCATGTCATTATTCTAAGAAGTGTATCTATGATTCTAAACTTGGGCGACCGAGCTCTGCTCGGATGAAAATACGGAGAAAACCAATTTTCCCAGATATGAGACCTAGCTAAATCGATTTTGCGCCCCCGTAAACCCCTATACTACAACTTTCATGGAAATGATTAGAGCTGTTTTTTAGAACAAGATAACAAATATATATATATATATGTCGGATCCGGTCATTAGTACGGACACGAAACGAATCGCAAGAGCGCCACTGGCGACATCAAGAGTGATCTACCTACACCAAAAAAGGCGCGCTTCTACAGAGTCGTGATGTTTTAAGGCCACGGCGAGGAGGGCATTCAGCCTCTGGTCGCATCGGAGTCAAGACGTCACGGAACTGTTCTCGATTCATGGTGCTCAGTTATTGTGTTAGTTGTAATTTGTGATCATTGTGTTAATTGGTGATTTTAATAAACGCCGTCGCACCCAGTGTGTGTATAATTTAGCTAGTATTTGATAGTAAATTATAATGTGATCTGAACTGCAAACTGTTTTTCTATTGCGCATTAACCAACACTATCCACACTACGCCCACAGTAGTTAAAATATCGCTGATAATAACGAAAGTCACATACCCATCTCCGACATATATATATATACAAATATTGCTCGTTTAATAGTATAGGATTATTATCTATAATGTTCTCTAACTAAGCTTTCGAACGAGGTAAGTAAATGTTTACCGCAACAGATTAACCTCTTGTTTGCAAGGTAAAGCCTCAATTCTTAAACTGTTTAGTAACTAAACAAATCATGTTGATAACCAGAAAATTACGAGTAAAATACAAAATAGAACATTTAATATAATATGTGGGAACATCAAAGCTACGTCTTAACCGCCACTTCTTCATGTCAAAGAATTTACATAATTTATTTGGCAATTTTCCCCCTTACTTTTCAATTTAGCATTTTTGCCCTGGCAAAAAAGGATCGCTGCAAACAGGGTCATCTACTAAATTCTTGCATTTGACAATATAAAATAGGTTTACATATGAAGGGATATAGGCAATCGCGGGAAGCGAATGAACGTAAATTTATTAATAATGTGAGGATAATAAATTACCTTCACGGGACTATTCAGGTAAAGACGGTATCAAATTAATGTCTTCCGGATACCGTTACGATTAAGCCCATGTTAGTTAAGTCTAAAGGTTTGATGAATGTCTACCGTCAAGTCTTCGGGGTTGGCGAGTTGGTATTATGAAAACAATATATTTAAAGCTCAGGAATAACCTTGTTTAATAACATAGCTCATAAGTAGTGTGTATTACTAACATCATATGGATCAAGGTCTGAAATATACTATTTTTATTTATTTAATTTATTTTTTAAGTAGCTTTTGCCCGCGGTTTCGCCCGCGTGGATGTCGAAAAATATCCCACAGGAACGTACTACCGGGATTACATACCTAATAGCCGAGGAAATGTCACTGACTAATACCGCTGCGCCCGCGTTGTCGTCATCCATAATTATGTAGTTACGCATAATTTTGAAACAGAGATATCTTTTAAACTATTCATTTAAATGATAATTATGATGTCAAGGCATATTTTAATCTAAATTAAATGCCCATTTTAAATAACATATTTTATTGGATAAGGATTAATACAATACCGGTCAAAAAAGCTTCGGAAATAACAATGAAATTTTCATTAAATTCTGAAAGATAATAATGGTTACTGTAGGTTATCCTTAGAAGATAGACCATAATATGCCATCGCGGAATTTTTGTTGAATTTTTTAAAATGAACAATACTGTAGAACATAAATTTTAGGTAACTTTTACGATTTCCGAGGTGCACGCCAATAAAGCACCCAGTCGGCATGATTTTTTCCGACATCTTCAACAATAATTGACAAAATTCAGCCAATTTACACAAAACCTTGAATGAATTATACACTAAAACCTTCCGCATGAATCACTCCGGCCATTGGTGAAAACCGTTTGATAGTTTTTGAGTTTATTGCGTTCAGACAGACATACAGGCAGACAGACAGACGCGGCGGGGGACTTTGTTTTATGTAAGGACTAGCTGCGCCCCGCGGTTACACCCGCGTAAGTCTTGATCCTGTGGGAATATCGGGATAAAAGTATCCTATGTGTTAATTCAGGTTATAAACTATCTGTGTGCCAAATTTCATCCAAATTGGTCCAGCCGTTTGAGCGTGAAGAAGAGACAAACATACACACACACTCACAAACTTTCGCCTTTATAATATTAGTGTGATTATTCAGATTGATATTGGAATTGAGACATTCGAGATTTATAAAACGGTTCTTATTTCAATAACCATCGTAATCCAATTCGATTTTCAATTACATTTTAGTAAAATATCTAGATTTTCATCATCGAATTCTGCAGTAGGTATTTCTTGAATCTCCTTGGCAACAATTTTACGAAGACTATTGGCAATCTCAGGCCGTTTCCTTTGCTTTCCGATTCACGACGATACGTAGACGCCCCCACTTTCCTGGTACTCATTACAGGAACACAGAAGAATTTTCTCGAAGATTTTAACGAAAATAAATCTCTCTTTTAATGGGTCTCTTTTCTTTGAAACATTTCGCTGTATCATTAAAGTTGAAATACGGCGATAGGTGGGCGCTTCACAATACGAAGGAATTTACTAATGAATTCTTTTATGGAAAGGGTTGTCCTGTTTTATTGTTTCAGAATCCAGCAAAAAGATTGTAATGATTTTCTTTTACATATTTTTTCCTGTTTACAATTCGATCGAGTTAGCATTTTAGTTACAGTATTTGAAGTTTGGAAGCAACAGCCTAACTAAAACTGTTTAGTTACAGCGCAATGACTCACCTAACAAGTGTTAACTTCTTTCAGCTCATTGGTTTGGTGACAGGAAGCTGGTTGACAGACTTAGGTGTGTTTTGGAGCCTGAATACCTACAAATTTTAGGCAATCGTAGATTTTCTGTTTGGAAATTAAAAGTAGATAGTTTATGAGGATGGAACTTTATACGAGACGCCTCCGACGCCCCCGCGGCTTTGCTCTTTGAATGCGTTTTCGTACGAATTTCACTCGTGCGTACACGTACGACCATGGTCGTACACACGGCTACACATCAAGCTATATTTCCAGTTTATGCTGATCTCGCATTGCATAGGATTTCAGATTGTACTGAAATCCTATGCAATGCGAGATCAGCTTATACTGGAGTACGTGGAGTTTCTTGCCGGCTCTTCTCCATAGGAAGCGACTAATTGGAACCGTGCACCTAGCTTCTGACGTTTCAGAAATGCCCTTGTAGGTTTATGTGAAATAAAATATTTTGATTTTGACTGGAAATATATAGCTTGATGTGTAGTCGTGTGTACGAATTGAGTGCGCACATTAGATACGTTTTTCTCCGTCAAATAGAACAAATCCCGACAAGTTCGGATTGTTTTCGGACGTCGGAATTATACGTACTAAGTCCCCAGTCTACTCACTCCCTTTGTAATTGAAAGGTCAGGATCATTCGTGCGTGTTCGTACGTGTATGCACTAGTGAAATTCGTACGAAAACGCGTGCCAAGTGCACGCGGCCTAAAGCACTTAGGGATAATGTAAGCTTCCGATTAGTAAAAGAATTTTCGGAATCGGATTAGTACCTAGTTCCAAAGATTACCCCCTACATACTAACTTAAAATTTTTACCTCTTTATAATGTATAGATATTTGCACTTTAGATCTCTTTGGGGCTCCTAAGCACGACAAGAAACTTGTAACATGTGATACTAGTTCCAGAAGTAGTATATGGAGACATATAGCTATCTAGACCAACTACATTACCATATTTTCAATAAATATGTAAACGCAAGATGAGGCAATATCCATCGGACATGTTCGCGATGCCCAAAGCGTGGACGATAGCGAATAGTTGATTGGAGCGTAAATTCAAAGCGCGGAGAGCCTGAGGAGCTCGTAGCTAAGTAATAACAGCCGCACGGTCGATCCATCAGATTAAGCTACGCTTGCAAGAGTTGGTCCGTGGATGGGTCACAGGTCGAGCTACGATCTTTACATACCGAGACTCTCCGTGCCTCGGAAAGCACGTTAAGCCGTTGGTCTCGGCGGTCATTCGTGGATCTTTGACAGTAGTTACGGGTCGTCAGCAGCCCGAAGGTCTGAAAACCAGTCTTACCAAGGGGTATCGTATTACCCAGTTACTGGGTTGTGGAGGTCAGACAGGCAATCGCTCCATGTAAGAAAGAAAGAAAAATAAGTTTAATTGTCACAGAAACACGTGCATAAAAGAAGAGAATAATAAAATAAAATAAAACAATGGATTTAAATATAATCACGAGCACAAAACAGAAATATGCGGCAGCTGCTGGCACATCATGACTGTGACAAGAAGGCTTCCACTCTGATGCTGTGCTATGGGGACCCACAGCACAGCGCTGATTTTCAGTGGTCAAAATACTGGTATTCAGCTGTATTCGGTTAGACCGAAAGCCGACCCCGACATAGTTGGGAAAAGGCTAGGCAGATTGAGAGAGCCTGTTTGTGATTCCATCATAGCCCGTTTTCTGTAGTCTTGTTTAGATTGATAACAGTGTTAGATCTGAAATGACGAGAATAAATTAGTTTGTTAATGAGGAGCTCGGTCAGATGTTATCAGTAGGTACTCGTAGGTACTGGATTTAGCCAATATGCTCACTAGTTTTCGGAAAACATATCTCTAAATAAGGCCTGAAACTGCGTTAAGCGGGCGCGCGACGGGCACCCGACTCGTGTCTACGCGCGTGGACACGCGAATGGGCTCCGTGGGAACGCGACGGCCCCCGTCACCCCTCGCGGAGACCGGATTATTTTATTTACGCAGTGTTGCTAGTTCAATTTAAACGGTGTGCATGCACACTTGCACAGTCATGTCGATGGAGAACTTAATATTATATTAATACCTAGGCGACCGAGCTCTGCTCTGGTGAAAATTGACAAGGCTCATTGAATAGTATAGGATAGTTCATACTAATCCCATGTATAGTAGGTACATACTAATTCCATGCTGCCATGATAGTATATACTTACTAATTCCATGCTGCCATGTCATTATTCTAATGTCATTATCCTCATGTCATTATTCATTATCTTGTTCTACACTTAGGGCGACGGAGCTCTGCTCAGGTGAAATACGGAAAAAACTAATTTTCAGATATGAGACATTGAGACCTAGCTAGATCGATTTTTCGCTCCCGTAAACCCCTATATTGCAACTTTCATCGAAATCGTTAGAGCCGTTTTCGAGAACGTGATTACAAATATATATATATATTTACAAATATTGCTCGTTTAATAGTATAGGATTAAATTGCAAAACCGCTGGCCACACCGCTGGCGGGCAACACGCGTGCCCCGGCGCGGGTGTCCGTCGCACGGAAGCGGAACACGTGGCGCGAGCGCGGGGCCCGCTTCCCCGCGACGGACGCCAACGCTTGGCCCTGCAACGGAGCACTTTTGTATGGAACCGCGCTGACGTCCGCTTAACGCAGTTTCAGACCTAAACCTCAAATTCAATAGGTACAATTGTGGAAGCTCCTCGCCTTAAATCCTTAAGTACAAGATGCCCGAAGGTATACAACGGTTACTTTTACAGACGTTCAGTCCTCTTCTATAATTGCTAAGTAACTCAAAACCCGAACACGAAAATTATTGAGGCCAGAGTTCTATTTATCGATATTAAATATCAGAATCGTAAGCATTATTGTTAACCCGCCCGCGACTCGTTGGGCGGACCGCACTTAAATTGTATTGTATAGCCTCTTTTTCTGAGTCTTGTTACTAAGCCTCTTGAGACTTGAGGTTCGTACGCGAGTCTATTACAGTTTATTTTGGAGTGCCTAATGGTACACACGGCTACACATCAAGCTATACAATTCCAGTTTATGCTAATCTCGCATCGTATAGAATTTCCGTATAATGCGAGGTCAGCTTATACTGGAAATGTATAGCTGGATGTGTTGCCGTGTGTACCAACTGGTTGTAGAGACGAGAAACGTACGAATATTATTTACTTATAACATGTTTTAAATATGATTGTAGTACCCCAATAGAGCTGAGAATATAGAAGCGCAATACGAAAGAATTCTTTAGAAACTGCCAGTTTTTCACGATAATTTCATCTCCCTATCTACGACTAATTTAGCGTCAAATCTAAATAAAGTAGAACAAGAACAAATTAGCTAATAGCTCTCAAATCAGATAACTTGCGATCCGCAGCGATCTAAATGAATAAATTCTAAGTTGCAACACAAAGGAGTTTCTTGCCCGTTCGTCTCCATCGGAACCTACTTCGCTTTGGAATAGAAAACTAGCTTCATCTTTCTGACTGACCGACCCCTTGACAATTCAAAAGCGCCTGTAATTTTTTGGTTTATTTGAAATAAATGCTTTTAATTTGAAAGACCGGACCACGCTGGGTTTCCATTTCCAGCAAAAGGTCTGGCCAGCTAGATCGACGTTATTAATAGCAGCCAGAGTAACTCCAATAAATTTTAACACGCCTTTAATTGATGTTATTTAAGTACTTGGATATTGAGGGCCATATTGATTGTATTTGGGCGGTAATGGGCGGTATTGTTTTAAACGGCTTTTTAGAACGGTTCCGTGAACGTGAATAGGAGAAAAATATGGGGTGACGGGCGCCTATTATCGTGAAATGTAAATTAGATGGCAGGATTGGGGTGTTAAGGTGTTTATAGGCTAGATTTCTGTCTCGCAATAGGCTCGCCCGCTATTACATGGGACTTAAGACGCAGATATATGACAGTGACCTTGAATGGTTAGCTTGCGTGTTCTGTACTGAGCTCACGCAACGCGTCGTACGTCCAGCCAGTAATAGGACTCGCCCATCAAGGAGCGTTGTCCCAAATTAGACGCATTATTAATTTATTACACGTAAAACAAAAGGTATTTTAATAAAACACGTATCTAAATATATAAAAGCAAAAGGTCACTCACTCACTCACTCATTCATCACGAAATATCGAAAACCGCTTGACGTATGAAGATGAAACTTGGTAGGGAGGTAGTTTATAGTTAGTAGACGTCCGCTAAGAACGGATTTTTGAAAATTCGACCTTTATGAGGGTGAAAAGGGGGGATTTTGTTTGTATGAAAAATCTTATTCCTTGAGTTAATAAACTTGAAACTTGGCACGAATACTTATTTATGTAAATTATAAAGTTTGCTATTTTTAGTTTTTCTAAAATACCCCCTAAAGGAGGATTGGGGGGTGTCAAAGTTTGTATGGAAGAATTTTAACGAGCGGTCTGATTAACTCGAAACTCAGTATTTATAATTAAAACTAAAAATAAATAAAAACGTATATCAGGGTTTTTTGAAAATCTACCCCTAACGGGGTGAAACGGGGTATTAATTTTTACAGTGGAGAATTTTACTGTGTGGCTTAATTGACTTGAAAATTGGTATAAATAATCTATAAGTCAAATAATGGAAACGTCACAATAGATTTTTCAAAAACTATTATCACGCTATTTGCTATGGGGGATGAGCAATATAGCATTATGTTTGTATTCTTTTAGAGTTTACCGGAAATTGTAAAAAGGCTAGCCAAAAGGTTAGAATATTGCAGATAGTTACGGATTTAACCTTTTAAAAGATTATCATCACGCTATACCTTTATGGAACTAAGCAGTCAATCATAGCATATACAGGGTGGATTTTGAGATGGGGCAATAAGGGCAAGTACCTTAACCGTTGTCGCTACAAGAAAACAGTCTTAGGAGACTGTCCTTAACTTTTTGAAACATTTTGACCTGCATTCACAGATTTTGAAAAAATTGTACAGTCAGCAAGAAAATGGCCAATTTTCACAAAAACTTCTTTGATGCCGGTTGATCCTATTTCTTATTATTACTAGAACCAAAAAACTATATTGGGCCAACTGAGGTTTGTTACTCCAAGACACGGCCTATGCATTTTTAATCCCAGATTGCAGAAAAAACTTAACTTTGCCGTTCATTATAGAACTATAAATTACCAATTTTCGGATTTTATCTTTACTTGACCTTACTTCTCGCCAAACTTCATGCTGCTGGGCCAACGTGAAGTACCACATAGACTGGTTTATTTGCGAGTGTTAAAATATGCGGCACAAATGGCCGTATTTTTTATTTCGTTTACTTTTTTTTGGGTGGGAAATTATCAAATAACTTCTCCCGCTCTGGGCGGAGCGGGAGAGCGTGTCAGGTTTATACTGACAAAAACCCACCCATGTTCCTTCAGTTGCCTGTGTGTTTTCAGGGGCTACGGTAACCCTTTCGGACTTTCTCGTGACCCTGGCAGATATTGGCCCTAGCGTACCATAGACTGGACCAGGGCCGGACGCGAGAAATCACCACCGCCGATCGTCTCCACGAGGACATGGTGGTGCCCCGCCCAAGCCGGGCAGACCTCCACCGTATGCTCCACCGTGTCCTCCGGGCGATCCACACAATGGTCACACCCGGGCGTTTCCTCCCGCCTTATCCGGAACAGGAACCTCCCGAAACAACCGTGTCCGGTGAGAACCTGCGTCAGATGGAAGGTGAGGACGCCGTGGCGCCTCTCTACCACTCCTCAATGAGGGAACTTATCGCCACAGTTGTGGCGTGCCCATTATTGCGTTGACTTGGAAGTTTGATTTTCGTTCACTTCCAAGAGACCGTAGATCTGTTTTTGATATCTATTTCAAATTGATGCCTCCACGCGTTCCTGAGAAAAGGGTCTTGACAGACAATGAAGTCATCCTTTAAGGGTTTTAATGTTTCATTTTGAGGTACGGAACCCTAAAACAGATTTAATAGCAACCTTTTCATGACGTAACGACTGAACGGATTTCTAGATGAAAGGTATAGCATAAAGGCTCTAAATCCCGGTAGCACGTTCCTGCGGGATATTTTCCGACATCCACGTGGGCGAAGCCGCGGGCAAAAGCTAGTATAGGCATACTAGTATAGCCACACAGTAAAATTCTCCACTGTAAAAATTAATACCCCGTTTCACCCCGTTAGGGGTAGATTTTCAAAAAACCCTGATATACGTTTTTATTTATTTTTAGTTTTAATTATAAATACTGAGTTTCGAGTTAATCAGACCGCTCGTTAAAATTCTTCCATACAAACTTTGACACCCCCCAATCCTCCTTTAGGGGGTATTTTAGAAAAACTAAAAATAGCAAACTTTATAATTTACATAAATAAGTATTCGTGCCAAGTTTCAAGTTTATTAACTCAAGGAATAAGATTTTTCATACAAACAAAATCCCCCCTTTTCACCCTCATAAAGGTCGAATTTCCAAAAATCCGTTCTTAGCGGACGTCTACTAACTATAAACTACCTCCCTACCAAGTTTCATCTTCATACGTCAAGCGGTTTTCGATATTTCGTGATGAATGAGTGAGTGAGTGAGTGACCTTTTGCTTTTATATATTTAGATTAAAATATTAATAAAATGCTCTAATTTAACATTTTTTTTTTTCAAATCACTAACACTACTCGTTTAGACGTCATCTTCAGTATAAAATCATTAAAAGTCAGCTATCGTCCCCTTAAACATAACTGGCGAAATGTGGGTGTATTATAGGTGTGTGAAGGGACACCTCTGCCTAACCCTTCGGGGAATACACGAGTGATGTTATGTTATTACTGTCTACATTTATGCACCGTCGTTACCAATCATTTAGTAGATAATTAATTACAAGTATTACGTTATAGGAGGAGCTCGTGGCTAAGTACCTACTAACAGCCACACGGGTCAATCCATCAGGTTAAGCTACGGTTGGCGGGGGTGGTCCGTGGATGGGTGACCATTTCTACATACCGAGACTCCTCCGTGCCTCGGAAACCACGTTAAGCCGTTGGTCCCGGCTGTCATTCGTGGATCTTTGACAGTCGTTACGGGTCGTCAGAAGCCCGAAAGTCTGACAACCAGTCTTACCAAGGGGTATTGTATTACCTAGTTACTGGGTTGTGGAAGTCAGATAGGCAGTCGCTCCATGTAAAATACTAATATTCAGCTGCATCTGGTTAGACTGGAAGCCGAACCCAACATAGTTGGGAAAAGGCTAGGCAGATTGACATTATAGATAGGTAGTCTATTTTTGTTATGTTCTAGGTTATTCACTATTTAATAGAAAGATGATGAACTTTTTCTGTTCTTAAGAGCGTTTATAGGTACTGAAAGTGGGTAACGTCGCAAATAGCTGTCAAATATTTCGCTGTTTTGATTAATTTGGCAATATTACTGTATGGAAATAAAAAATACGGCTAACTAGTGAACTAGAATATTAATAATGAATTGCAATTATAACACTGAATTTGATGTTGTAACCGTTTTAGGTGTAAAAAAGGCATTTGGAAAGTTTCCAATTCATTATTGCATTTCATAATCAATATTTAGTTCACTAGGTAGCCATATTTCTTGTTTCCATACAGCGATATTGCCAAACTAATCAAAACAGCAAAATGTTAGACAGATATTTGCGACATTGCCCACTTTCAGTACAAACGTTCTTAAAGGTAAAGTGAAAAGGTTGTTGCTTTCAATAGTTCTGATAACACTGTTCCTTGCTACGAAAGAAATTGGAGTAGTCAACAGTATAAGTACAGTGAATGGTGGGTATCTCTATGTATAGGTATTCTAATACATACATACCAATAGATAGCACAACTGTCTGTGATTGGCAGATTACAAAGCTATATTGGAAGGAGTTCCAAGAAAATAATCCAATCGTATTATTTCTCGTATTAAATTAAGAATATCTTAATATATAGAGCTTTTGCTTTTAGCTAAATGTATTTCGTACTCATTTTGTGTACTTACTCCGCAGTATTCAAGAGTTTTCTTTGGCAGCTTTTTATAAAAGTCGGTCTTATTGAGCTCATTCAAACGATGAGCTTAATAAAGCAGACTTTATTTTACTTTATTAAGATCTTACTCATTTTGAAATATTGTGCATAGGTACGCAAATAAGTCTAGGAGCAGTGGTGGCCCATTGGTAATGGCCTCGCCTTACAAATTGTAGATCGTACGCTCTTTACTTTATGTAAATAATTTCATCACCACTGCTCTCAAAACGGTGAAGGAAAACATCGTGATGAAACCAGCGTGTCCTAGAACCAAACAATTCCAAGGCATGTGACATCTAACAACCCGCTCTGGGCCCGCGTGGAGATTACAGCCCACTCCCTCTCGGAGAGAGGAGGCCTGTGTTTTCAGCAGTGGGAACATTATAGGCTGATTATTATTGCTAATTTAACATAGAATGAGCTTGAGTATATTAATGTACAATCAATCTGCCTAGCCTTTTCTCAACTATATTTGGGTCGGCTTCCAGTCTAACCGGTTGCAGCTGAATACCAATATTTTACTCGAAGCGATTGCCTATCTGACCTCCACAACCCAGTAACTGGGTAATACGATACCCCTTGGTGAGACTGGTTGTCAGACTTTCGGGCTTCTGACGACCCGTGAGTATATTAATGTACTTACAAAGAAGATAAATATAAACACAAAATATTGTTTTAATAGTGTAACTACCATGAGCTTCAAATCTAACTATTTGTACATTTTATTTTAGTTTCCGTATTTCTCAGAAAAGAAATAAACTGCACGACATGTTTCCTCAACAATCTTCTAACAAGAATCTTGAAGCAAGTACCTTACTATCTAAAAGAATAACTATTCTGAATAAGCATCGTTAAGAAGAAAAACACGTTTCCAAGTACATGATGCAATCATATGGACGTGAGAAGTTATACTTTATGTTTTGAAAGAATCGCGATCTCGTTTTGTGCCAAAACTTTGCTTGTTGCAACTAAAAAAGTAGACGTGTTAACATAAAAAATGTTTCATTTCTTGGCGTTGTATCTTGTGTTCTATTTGCACGATAGATCCCCGAATTTAAAGTTAGTGCTTATGAGAGGTCTCTTGAATCGCGAAGTTGATAATCATGCAGGATTATGCACAGTTCTGACGTGCATATTCCGAGACTGCAACCGATCTTCAAACTTGAACGAAGTGGTATATTATGAGCTCTCCACACGTGTCCATATATCTACCTATAGTACGCTACAGTACAGATATGATACCAACATCCGGTGTTGTGTTGTGTTAAAATCGAAGCCCATTCAAACAGAACGCTATTAATCTCTAAGAAGCAAAGGAAACATCAAAAACCCATAAAACACGAACAGTAAGAGAAACTCCGCACTTTGTTCCTCAAACAATTCGGGGTCAATGAGGTAAACTGACTGCGTTTTTGTAAGAAATGTATATTCGATAGGTATAAGAATGGCATACACGCCTTCCTCATTCCCTCCTTTATTACTTACATACTTATCTATTGATCTCAGGAACCCCACTGATCCCCGTAAGCAAAGACGATTGGGCGATAAAATAGCTTTTTGAAAAATGAGGGATCGTTCGTATAGTGACTGTAATGAAAGTTTCTTTTTCAATATGGCTTTTGATGTTTGGAGGATTAGGGTTGCTTCATAAATCTGTATTAAGAGCGTTTGTACTAAAAGCGGGCAACGTCGCAAATAGCTGTCAAATATTTTGCTGTTTTGATTAATTTGGCAATATTACTGTATGGAAATAAGAAATGTGGCTAACTAGTTCCCTAGAATATTAATGATGAATTGCAATTACATATAACACTGAATTTGATGTTGTACCCGTTTTGCATCGGTTCATCCGTTTATCAACAATATAAAACTAAATCGTTATAACGATATTAATCATAATCAATATTTAAGTTCACTAGTTTCTTATTTCCATACAGTAATATTGCCAAATTAATCAAAACAGCTAAATATTTTTCAGCAATTTGCGACGTATTCAAGAAGAAGAGCAAAACAAGTAAAGCAGATTAGGTACATGAAGAGAAAAAGCAACCCGATATCAACACATCAATGTCCATAATGTAATAATTGTCTTAATGAGTGTGTGTAATAATTGTCGTTATGAGGGTCATTCTCGGGAATAGTTCTGATTATTTAACGCTCAAGTTTCATGTTCAAATATTGTACGCTACTAAGTGTATAGACTATGGACATATTCCGGACATTTGCACACGTTTGCACGTGTCCATTAACGTACGGTCGTCCTAACAGTCTGCTTGCACCTCCAAGCATATAATTTTAAGTGGACGAGACAATTGTGTGGAATATGAGTGAGTACGTTTGTATTTGCAACTGTGAACATTTGTGTTGACAGAGATATATTATCTCGCATATCAAACTATACAGGGTAAGTTTTTATCCAGAGTGAAAACTTTAACACGTGAGTTTACTCATCATTATGAACAACTTTTACTATGGGACCAAACCTGAAATCGCGAAAAAAGAAATCAGCTGTTCCCTACATTTATGTTCGCATAACTCGTCAAAATGTAGGGAACAGCTGATATTTTTTTAGCGATTTCAGTACCCGCAGTGCGTAATGCAACACAATCACAATCTATTTCGAATTGAAACAGATTGCTAATTCATAAGTTGAAAAAAAAAATCTGCTCAACAACGTAAATAGCGCAATGAATGTTGTTGAACTGTCAAAATGAAACAAATTAGGCAAAATTGTTTACGAAAATAAGTTACGCAATTAGGGTACTGGTTTGGTTAAACTTATCCTGTATATAACATCATGCCAACATGTTAACAACAACAGCAAGACCACACATTTCCACATAATATGCATTTTATATCTCTTAAGCTTACCGCCACGCCACGCTTGTGGTTTGAAAGAAGTAAGAAAAGTCCACCAATCTTTTTTTGGTCGTTTTTTATTCAGGCTAGCTTAAATGTGCAGGGTTAGTGCTCATGCTACTAATCACTCCGTCTACGTATACCTATGTCACGATCAGGGATGTTACGGAAGTCATTTTTCCGGAACCGGAATCGGAGATTTTAAATTTGATTGATCGGAATCGAAACCGGAACCGGAGTCGAAGGTGGAAGTAGAAGAAAGATGTGTTATGGGAAGGCTTAATGAAACAATTGAAATATAATTCAGTCTTTTTAATCAGTCAAATATTAACGATAACATCAAACAAAACAATCTAAAGACTTCAAGCGCGAGCGTGTATAAAATAAACTAAAGTTACACTGGCGACAAGTTAAAGCTTGTTTGTACGCGCTTTAGTTACGTGCATCGCTGCGTTTCGAACTTCGGTATAACTCTGATTCAAAATTATCAGAACCGAAGTCGGAATCAGAGGTGTAAAATTTATCGGAAGTTCCCGACCTTTCGGAACCGGAACCGAAGCTCCGTAACATGGTCACGATGTATCCCGGTACACATCAAATTACTATTCCAGAAGAACAATGGATGGGAGTCGCGGATACAGCTATTATCTAACACACAATAGAAATAAACTAGAAAAAAATAATGCAACCAAGAATCTTATATATATTTTTAATCACTCTCCTTTTAAGTTCATTGAAACGCTATCACTGCTGGTCTGATCACGCTCGCATCTATGTTCTGGGTAATGTTTAGTGCAGATTGCTTCTCATACAAGGAGCACAATGCAGGCTTCATCATTTGTTCCTCTGTGCACGATGCCACAACAAATACAAGCTGAAAACACAACGCCACAATGGCTGTCTGTAATACGTGAAGTGCACGCTTTTGTATCAACGCTGTAACGTTATTGGAAACGGATTTTGAATTTTCATAATCGGAATATGTTTCAGGGGTTACGGTTTTTTAAGACAACCTTAAAAGGTATTCTCAATTGGGTGTAATATTAAATTGAAGGAATCCTTCGAAATTTTAAAAACATTGCATTTTATTAATGTCTCTGTACCCTTAAGTAAACTGAAATCAAGAGGGCAATTTAACGACATGGGAAACGACAGAATAATTACAAAATATTGGACCAATTAACTTGACTGCATCGTGTAATTTGCAGTTATCCATTTTCCGAACGACACGTAGATATTACGAACACATTAATATGTCAATACATGTGTGTATTACATGGGACTTAAACATAACTGGCGAAATGTGGGTGTACCTGCTACAGGGACACCTCTGCCCAACCCTTCGGGGAAACAAGGCGTGATGTTATGTTATGTTATTAATCTGTCAAAGTTAAAATTGGTTAAAACGCTGTTGATTAATTTGAATATCCTGAGAGTAAAAAACAAAAGAATCGGTTGGTATTCGTCAACTGTATCCGAGAGGCAATTACCATCGCGTTTTAAAAGAAAAAGATAAATGACTATTTTATCTTAAGTAGTCCTATTCCTTATCCTCCAAAAAAAGAAAAGAAGTACTTGCCCTATTTTTCCGTGGACAAGGACATTCTATGCAAAACAAAAGGCATTTAGACGGGATGATGGATGAAGGTACTTCGCTATTATCGATCAAGTGTTATCAGTCAGCATTTATAAATATGTATCGATACAAATTGTGGCGGTACCAATTTGTTGTGGAAAAAGGACCAACTTTTTGCAAAAGTCCTAATTAGTCGGTATGATGGTGATTTCACATCTATGCAAATATGTCTTCCTTTAATTTAGTAACACTTCTTAAGCTTATTAAATAAGATATCATTATCATCATCGAGGACCAGGTAATTTACTTTAAATTGAGATTAACTCAACAATTTTAATGAATATAGCTTTAAGACAAGGCACTTTAATCACAACAATTTCTACGCAAGCTCCACCCCCATGCACCCCGCTACTCCTCTATGTGCTAAACGCTAACATATCAGTAATAAAGTAGAATATCGCGTGCGCTCTTTGATCGTGTTCGAGCATAGAACTAAATGGACGTAATTCTCAATTCTTATTTCGTTTATAACTAAAGTGATAATTGATCTAGAGAAAAAATATCTTATATTTGGATAATAAACTACATTTTCTTACTGCCAATAATTAATTTAGACGTAAAAGCAAAGTAATTTTGTTTTTGTTTCAAATAATCTTTAAAAAAGACATGATTTTCGAATACAAAATGAATCAGGCGAAAATGTTATAAATTACGTAACTGTCTTGTACATGGAAAGAAAAAGATCCAATAAATCAGATACTAAAGTTCCATTTTGATTGTATGCGTGACTGTTTCAGAATATTAATGCAAATTAACATACAATTTAGGGAGCATCCTCTTAACTATCGCCAACTTTCTTTTGTCTGTACCTACCAAGTAATAACATCCATAAATATTCACGTCTTATCCTAGATTACCGAGAAGTTCTAATGTTTATCCTTGAAAGGGTGAAACGACCTCGTGCCACGAGGACCTTCCAAGAGTACTTTGTGGCTGTAGTAGGGGTTAATTTGGAAACATTATCTTAAGGTTTTAGCCATTTATTAGACAGGCCTTGTGTGATGTGATAAGACAAAGAATGTGTGCCTATATCCTTGAAGAGACACATTAAAAACTGACATTGTTTACAGTGTTCAAAGTTCTCCTTTGTTTTATGAATCACAATATTATCACGCACATTTCTCAAGCTCGGGCAGGTTAAGTCATAAAGTACTGCAATGAAACGGTTTAACAGATTTGCTCCTATTCTCCAAAACCATAACTATCTCCAAATAACCATACATCAAGTTTAACTACTGTTCACTAGAGATCCAAATCTAAATTAGGTCGCAACGTACAGGTCGGGATTGACATTTTAGTATACAGTTATTTCCCGAAGGTAAATAAAAATGTAAAGTTGACTGGGGTAAAGCGCTGCAAAATCGCTCTCGATTCGTTCCAAATTGCACCATCGAGTCTTCTAGTAACAGAACAGGCTCTCGAACACGTACCCGCAATTTCTACCCATCGACGAGTTGTTGAGACTTGCTCCATTCGCCCGTCGATCTTGGATTCAATCAAGAGAACACGTTCACACATGCCCCTATCGAGACCTAATTTCAACCTTATTACCTAGCTTCTCAAACTTTGGACTTAAATTTTTGATAACGTTAGTAAAATTACGAAGTTTAGGGAAAAAGCAATTAAAGTTTTAATCGTTCCACGTTTTTCTGCAAAAGGTGCTTTTTATGGTCTAACTTTACAAGGGTTGAGCGTGCTGCAAAAATAAACCAAGTAAATATTGCAAGGCATCTGGGGATTAGACCCTGAATTCTTTGTTATATTATCCTTTTTAATAGTCGTAGAAGTTTGTACACTATTAAAATGAAACAAGAAACACAAAAAATAGAAACGACCACATCAAAAATATAAGTAGAATATTCCGTACTCTTAAATCCTAAACATATAGCAAGAGATAAACGTTATGAAGCTTATGAAAATGGAGAAAAGTAATGTCCTTTTATATACCGATGGCAGTAAAACAACACGATTTGTTGAAATTGATATACTTCAGCGTTGAAAAGGTAAAGACTTGGACATTAACCAAATGGTCCAATTCAGTTCGGGTAATCCACTGTGGCGAACGTCTTGTGACAAATTGCCCATAAATAGGATAAAAAGGGCGGTGAAATAACACAGGCTATAGTTGACAGAAACAAAGAAACTGGCAGCCCACAAACTGCTTCTGTCCAAGCCATGTAATTGATGACCCAAGTGAGGAAGTTTCGGATGTTCTGAAACTATGCTAATTTTGTAGATTGTAAAACCTAACTACTTGCATAATAGATGAGTGCTGGTTTTACACTGAAACTTTGTTCTGAAAAGCATGCCATTTAGCTTGCCAATTTATAAATGCATTTTGTGATAAATGATATATTCGTAGTTCTTCGTGGCATTTTAATTTCATTGAAAGGCTCAAACGAATTTAACGCCTCAGCGTTTCCTAACCCTCAGATTGAATTTTTCAAGATCTTTGTTGGGCCAGTGCCAGTATATAGGAAGAAAATAAGAATTTCAGAAGATCGAGGTTAGTACTAGAAAACCGACATCAACTTAATTTTTAATGTGACCTCGGAACCTTCAGCCTGTACCGCTTGTAACTGACCGTAAAACAGATTTTCTAACACGTTTAAATATTCTAAAAGGTGCGGGTGTGGAAATAACGAAGATTGACCAACTTGACGATTCAATGAATTCTACAAATCTTACTCTAGTGGTGTGGGCGTACCTACTCGTAAAAGTCAGTGCGAAGTTTTTCTATTTATTATTTGTCGAGAAAAGCCTATGCCTAGAATACTGAACTGAGATGAGTTGTTTATTGAGGTCACATAACAATCAAGACCTTATGTGACAACTTCGTAAAACGAGCTTTGTATTTGTGCCGATAACAAAAGAGAGATTTCTGTATGTATTCACTGAACAAGTAAAAAAAACGCCTAACTTGTAACATCAAAAATTGCGGAAGTCAAAAACCAATTTTCCGCCTTTATCCAAAAAGCGGAAGTAACTAACATTGCTAGCTTGGCACTTCAACTTGGTCTCAATTCGGCGCCCCACAGATGGGGTGAGTTAGCGAAAAATTATGTTGGCAATAAAGGTAATAAGAAGGCTATTTATTGTTTGTTTTTGTTCCGAACTGTGACGGAAATACAACAGCTACGGAACACTTGAATACACGTGGTGCGGTGTCCGATATTTATTATCAAGTTGCGGGTCACCCCATTTGGCACCTCTGCCAAAAAAGCTTGACATATCGAATTTAATCCACCAAGGTCGTACATGAATTGTGGGAAAGAACAGGAAAATATATTGGGAATATCCGTGATATACAATATCTATGATAAAAGATGTCATGTCCCTGATAATGATTGTGTATTTTATTGCACGATCTGGACACAGATACATTCGTGCCATTGTTTCTATTTCAAATTATTGACTGCCTCGTTAGTCTAGTGGCCGCAAGCGCTACTGATGAGCATGAGGTCCTGGTCCATGTTGAAATTAAAAAAAAAATCTTCTTTCTTCTTTTCGTGTGGTTAGTGACTAACCTGGTGTCAGAGTTTTAAAGCCGCCCATGGGCCTCTGACTTGGCTTCACATGACGTCGAGAAATATCTCTCAGGCATGCCGGTTTCCTCACGATGTTTTCCTTCACCGTTTTTGAAGTAAGTGATAACTATACAATACGCACATGAATCCGAAAAGTCACAGGTGCGTGCCTTGGGATCGAAATCGAGACCTATGACTTGACAGTCTGACGGTCACACCACTAGGCTATCTCTGCTTCTGCATCAAAAGTTGAAATTTTATGTTATTGTGTTTTTCTATATGGAATTTCTCAGTAGCAGATCGGAGACTGGATTTGTGCCTGCTTGATGGCAATAGGCTCGCCCCCTATTACATGGGACTTAAACATAACTAGCGAAATATGGGCTATAGGTGCGCCTATGCCTAACCCTACTGAGAAGATGTTATGATATGTATTATTGACTCATGAACACTAATACGAATACAAAGCCGTAATCCCAAAAGATACGGGAAAATACTTAGATTGGAACAAAGTAAATAATCTACAACGATATTTACAGAAACGCTAAAACATTTGGGCATTTCCGAAATGGAATCAACATTATTAAATACCTAGAGAATCGAATTGGAATTTCAACTGTGCGTTCTCGATATATATTTTTTTCTTTATGGATTTACATGGCTACATGATACTGACTAAGCTCTGTGACACTCTAGGTACTAATAACATGGGGCTGCTATTAACACGAATGGTAATGATTACCCCAATGTCATCTTCAGATCATTCGTTGTAGAAGTTTATAGGTTAGACTCAGCAGCAGACATTATCGTCCATTTAGTGTAAGATGTAGGTTACATTATCTCTGAAAATACGAAGGGTTCCGAAAATTAATACATTTTGAGTATCCTAAAGGCTACTTCTAGTGGCGACATTTATCCCGTTGTTCAAATATTGTTAAGGGCTCTTAGTACCAAAGGTCACTAAATGCAGAGGTCAAGAGATTCCATTACAATCGTAAACCAATCGAGCAATTTGTTTCAGGCGGTATAGTCTCTTGGTGTTGCGAACGTAGAAATAGGTATTCAAACGGATCCTTACTATTATAATATTAAAAATGTGAAAGTGAGTTTGTTTGGTTTTCACTCTAAAACGGCTGAACGGATTTGATATTATGTTAGTTAGTTTTTTATTAATTATAATTAAACTACTTTGAATAAAAGAGCCATTTTCTATAGGGTTCCTCCTATGGCTAAAAATAATGTATTTAAAAAAAATTGGCTCAATTAATTGATTTTCTCGCAAGCTCCGATGTTTTCAGGTTTCATACATTGATTGACGGTTTTTTTTTAAACTGTATATTGAAGATTTTTTCGTTTCTGCTGCATTAAATAAATTTTTGAAAAGTACAGTATTAATCGCCATTAATTTATCTACACAATGGTATATAAATTAAGTAGGTTCTGTGTACGAGCAGGAGTGTAACAATAAAAACAGTTGCAGAAAGGAGGCAAAACAAATGTTTCGGTCGCAGAGCACTCTCTAATGCTTCGCATTATGAGTCGTGCAAAACGGAGACTGCGAACCCTTATAAACAACATGTTATGTCGGTTAATTAGTAAAAGTTAAAGCTGGAGGCAAGATTTTAAAACAACTGTTGTGTAAGTAGGTAATTAGTGACGAAAGCCGAGTACCACTTACGTTCCTTTATGAAACGTAATTTTTGATAGCTTTTTTTAATGCGAAAACCTACCTGTTCGTGACTTCAAACAGGAAAACTTTCCTTATTTTTCAGGATTTAAAGCACACTGACGAGAGTGCTAAGTGGAATGACATACATACACATGGGAAAGAGTTTTTTTTTCATCGTGTTCAGTCGTAAGAACAAAGAGTTGGTTGGTATTGCGGTGTCGAATTTAAGAAACCAAAAGAAATAACAATAGTTCAAAGTAAATAGAGTCTGGTCACGATAAGTCTGCACAAGTAAAAAAAAAACGGTGGAATTTGAAAATCTATAGACGGCAACACTCATCTGTCCTACGAAAAAATAATTTGATACTTTGTCTTTTTGTTTTTGATAGGTTATATTCTGATTTATTCCTGGTAAAGAATAGTCACTTTAGCACGATGCAGTGTGGATTTGATATAGTTTTGTCATCTTATGGAGGTAGAGCATATAGGTACACATAATATATTATGCAAAAATCAAAAGGCAAAATATCAAAATCTTTCGATCTACTTACAACCCCGAAACTGACACTTATGTAAAAGTATACCATACATAAAACTTTTTGGGGTTGCCCATTTATTCCATTGCAGACTTAGCGTGGCCAGACTCTAGTTTCCAATAATGACAACACACAACAGCTGTGTGAAACTGCCTGTGGTCAGTCCACTACACAACATCTACAAGACAGCATTAATTTATCGGCACTATACAAGACACTATCTATGCGATAAAAGTTTTCGCGTTACAAGTTTCTGAGTGAGCTGTTTAAGTTCGATTGTAACTTAGTTGTTTGTTCCGATTGCGGTACATAATTGTCTGTGTTAGAGATAGAATTGGGAATGAAACAGATGTATACTTTGGCCATGAAAAAGAAAAAGTAACATAATCGTATCAATTTTTGTTGTTGTTAGGGAGCAATTTAGTAGGAATCTTTTGGAAGATAATGGCCTGATTATCGTTACATTTTCGGACAGGACTAGTACAATTAGCAAACCACAGTAAGCCAGCTTATACCACTTAATTTTTTAACATTTACAGGTTAGTAAAGAGCCAGTAGTTTGTAAGTACCCTATAGTAAATAGGTCCAAAGCCTTATGGCTAGTAATTAGTATAAGATCTAGTCGCCTTTTTAAGTTAAACCCGAATAAGTACAATGGGTATATTTATTGTAATATCGACAATAAAATCAATTCAAAGACAGTTTAGTGACACAAAATATTAAATAAAAAATACGGCACTTATAATCTTGCCACGCAGGGATACTTCCGCGTTAAAATGTTACCTTTCGCCGCTAAAAAGTCGTGTTGTAAAAAGGCTCCCCACAGGGAGATCGGGTGCGTTCGCTGCAAATGAATTTAAACCGAGGCCTTAATCGCTGATTTTCAGGGCTATCAATTACAACCCCTCCCGTTCTTTGTAAAATGTAAATGGCCGAATCTTTCCCTAGAGAGAAAACAGTTGTTTTTATCATTCTAGATTCGTCTACATCTTTTTAACTTTGAAACTATGTAGACGAGATGAAGGGCATAAAGCTTAGCATTAATGCGTGTAATAAAGTCTGAAAAGTTTTATATTGAATTTGCGCGATTTAGAAACATTATTCTAACACTTTTTTTCGCTGCTCTGTGAGTTTAGTCCCACGTGCAAGTAGTTTCGATCTGTATAAACTCAGTGATTTAGTGTCCCCAATCACCAACTTTTCTCAACCAATGCGATGGTACTTTTTACAGCTTTAAGTTCAACGAAAATAAATGTTTTTTTTTAAACTCGACTAGCACTTTTACAAGCCGTACTAAGTGCATCGTTCGTATTTTTTCAACAGAGTCTACCGCGTCTAAGCTTATTCGAAAAACCTATTCTGCTATTGAATGTTGTAAATTTGTTAAAATGCGCTTCGAATTATTTCAACGTCTTGGAGACACTGTTGCGTTTAACTTAACACAAGATATCCTGATAGACAAATTATTCATCCAATGAAAATTCACTTATATCACCGTAGTTGCTTTCCAATGGTTTCATAAGTGTCCTTGTAGGTTTATGTGAAATAAAATATTTAGAATTTTGTTTTTTTTTAATTTTATAAGGATATAATTATAAGTAATTACCAAAATCATATAGGGAACTGTAAGTCCATCGTTTTAAAACAGCGTTATTCAAATGGCTTATAAAAAAATCAGTCTATTCTGTGAATGAGTACCTAAACATAAAGGTTCACACTGGCATTTTACTATTATAATTTAACAAATAATTGACATTCTTATTCCTAATATAATAATAAAAAAGATAACGGCGATACATTGATTTAAAATGTGCCATGACGTCACGAGTATATAGATTTTATACTTAATTGTGACGTAGCAACCCCCACTCCCCAACTTTAATGCGTTTTATCTAAGTCAAAGCAAAAAATACGTGTCTATTATTTTTTCCGAAACTATAAGAACTATGCTGTTGAAACTTGGTAAGTAGATGTATTCTGTGAACCGCATTAGGATTTTCACACAAAAATAGAAAAAAAAACAACAATAAATTTTGGGGGTTCCTCATACTTAAAATTGAAACTCAATTTTTTTTTTCATCTAACCCATACGTGTGGTGTATCTATGGATAGGTCTTCAAAAATGATATAGAGGTTTCTAATATAATTTTTTTGCGCGAGAGACACTTCCAAAGTGGTAAAATTGTAACTTCTAAAATAAGAGAATGATAAAACTAAAAAAAATATATGATGCACTTTACCATGTACACTTCCACCGAAAATTGGTTTGAACGAGATCTAGTAAGTAGTTTTTTTTAATACGTCATAAATCTTAAACCAAAAATACACTATTATTAAAGCCGATCAAAGTTACAACGAACTACAAGAACTTTTATATTATGTTACTTGCTGCTACGGAACCCTTCATGGGCGAGTCCGACTCGCACTTGGCCGCTTTTTTCACCCCAGGCATCATCCCTATTCTTGCTAATAAGTTTCAATTCGTTTCATTTCACAACTATCTACTTCAATATTCAAAGACCGGTTTTACATAACAAAATCAGGTAACCTAGTTTTTTAAAGGAGGCTTCGTTTCACGGTTGCTTAGACCCATCACTTCTAGATATTCTATCTTCTTAAACGCCTCATTTGTTTGCCGAAGGGAGGGGCTTTCGGCAACATCAGAATATGACGTGACTAATAGCATTATGTCGGAGATTTATTACTTAGAACATTGCATTGAGGCGCGAATGAATAATATAATAAGAAAGAAAAGGAATTGAGAAAGTGTTTTATTCAGTTATGTAGATAGGTACTAACTCACATTATTGAATGGAGTGATTTAGTAGCGACTGCATATTTTCATGCCATATAAAAGATACATCAGGTTAAGCTACGCTTGCCGGGGTTGGTCCGTGGATGGGTGACCATCTTTAAATACCGAGACTTCTCCGTGCCCCGGAAAGCACGTTAAGCCGTGGGCTATCATTCGTGGATCTTTGACAGTCATTACGGGTCGTCAGAAGCCTGAAAGTCTAACAACCAGTCTTACCAAAGGGTATCGTATTAGTATTACCCAGTTACTGGGTTGTAGAGGTCAGATAGGCAGTCACTCCATGTAAAATACTGGTATTCAGCTGCATCCGGTTAGACTGGAAATCGACCCCAACATGGTTGGGAAAAAGCTAGGCAGATTGCTTTTTAGTGGGTCAATTTGTAATTATTTATCTAAGTTACATTAGCCTAATGCCAACTGCTCATCACCTTTTACAAAATATTGCTTTTCCCGATGCAGGGACGTTCATCGTTGAAGAGTTCTCCTGGTACTTTACCATCAGCTCCACTTCTCCATATGCACTGTGACGAGCATAAATTGCATTGCAACCATATTAAAGTAATCGAATCGCAACCCGTGAAATACTTATTATTGAGTAGTTCCGGTGGCTATTTGTGGTCTTCATCAGCAGTTCCACTTAACTAAATGGTGCTTTCCAAGAGCAACTGAAAGAAGTACTATAAAAAATACCCAAATCGCTATAGGTTTGCCTACAATATTTGAAGAGTTCCCTCGATTTCTCTGGGATGCCATCATCAGTTTCTGGTACCACCCTTGGGATGTCTCCTTTCCAACAAAAAAAGAATCATCAAAATCGGTTCATACACGACGAAGTTATCCGCGAACACACAAAAAAAAAAATATACGAGGTGCATTCAATAAGTACCTAGCCTCATCGCCAGAGGGCGCTGTAGTTTCAAAAGAGTTTTACCACAGTGTAGCACATTCTTTTTTAATTCTTTTTTCAAATTTTCATTCCAATCCCTTCATTTGTTTTAATTTGACAACTTATGGAAGCGAACGTGTCGATCGGTTTTACAAAAATGGAAAAAGAGCAATATCGTTCGGTGATTCGATTCCTATTTTTGGAAGGGAAAACGCGCATCGAAATCAAAGAGCGCTTGGATGCTGTGTACGGTGACTCTTCTCCATCGATGGCCACCGTCAAGAATTGGTTCAACGAGTTTGCACGTGGCCGTACGTCGGTTTTTGATGAACCACGTCCAGGTGCACCGAAAACAGCTGCTACGGAGGAAAACATTAAAAAAATCCATGATCTCGTATTGGCAGATCGCCGATTGAAGGTTCGGGAGCTAGCTGTGACTGCAGGCATTTCAGAAGGAACAGTGCATCATATTCTTCACGAGGAACTCGGCATGAGAAAGCTGTCGGCGCGATGGGTGCCGCGTTTACTCACACCAGAAAACAAGCGCAACCGTGAGACCACATCGGAGACGTGTTTGGCGCTGTTTAAGCGGAATCCAGCGGAGTTTTTGCGTCGTTTTGTGACCGTCGATGAAACCTGGATCCACTGGTACACACCAGAGACCAAGGAGCAATCAAAACAATGGATCCAGACCGGGGAACGTGCTCCAAAGAAGGCGAAAACTGTAAAATCAGCCGGAAAAGTTATGGCCACCGTTTTCTGGGATTCACAAGGTGTGATCTACATCGATTACCTCGAGAAGGGTAAAACAATTACAGGGCTTTACTATGCCGATTTATTGGGCCGATTCCACGCCGAATTAAAGAAAAAACGACCCCATCTGGCGAAGAAAAAAGTGCTGTTTCACCACGACAACGCACCGGTTCACACGTCTGCCGTTGCCATGGCCAAATTGGTCGAATTACGCTACGAATTGCTGCCCCATGCACCGTATTCTCCAGATTTGGCCCCTTGTGACTTATTTCTGTTTCCTAATCTGAAAAAATCACTCGCCGAGAATAGATATGGATCGAATGAGGAGGTAATCGCCGCCACGGAGGCCTATTTTGCAGAGTTTGACAAAAACTATTTTTCGGACGGGTTAAAAAAGTTGGAGCATCGCTGGGCTAAGTGTATCGAACTAAAAGGAGACTATGTTGAAAAATAAATTGCCACTTTTCCAAAATTTTCGTTTACTTTTTGTAGGCTAAGTATTTATTGAATGACCCTCGTATACACCGTGAAATTTGAATCACAGTTTTGCTAGAATAAATGTTATTCAGACCATGGTCTACTACGACTCCACAGCATCCAATAAAAAAAAAAAAACATAATTGGTTTTTGAAAAAACACAAAAAAGACAAAGTTTAAAATGTCAAGATTATCTACTGCTTACTAAATTTCGTTTATGGAGGTACATTTCCGTTTCGACAATGCTGTGTCCCGTGCGTGGTGTCTGTGTTGTAGGGAGTAACGATAATCTTGACATTTTAAACTTTGTCTTTTTGTGTTTTTTCAAAAACAAATTATGTTTTTTTTTATTGGATGAATTGGATTGAATTGTAGTAGACCATGGTCCGAACAACGTTTGTTCTAGTAAAACTGTGATTCAAATTTCACGGTGTGTATATATACGGTCGAATTGAGTAACCTCCTTTTTTTGAAGTCGTTTAAAAGACACTATGGACTTAAACATAACTGGCGAAATATGGGTGTACCTGCTATAGGTGCACCTCTGCGTAACACTTCGGGGATTACAGGCGTGATATTATGTGTTGTGTTATGTTATACAAGACAAAAGGTAGGTACTTACTCTGATGTCATTTGTGGTCAAAAAGGTCAAGGGTAAGGGCGCGTGTGCATGTATGGAGATTGTCAATATTTTTGCGTCTGTCAGGTATATAATTCAAAAATATTGGACACGTATTTTTTCTTTTTATACGTAATCAAAATATTACGGCGATACATTGAGTTAAAATGTGGCATGACGTCACGAGTGTGTTGATTTTATACTTGTGACGTAGCGACCCCCACTATCTCAGTAATTTTGATTAATATGATAAACCAAAAAATACGTGTCTAATGTTTTTTTTATTATCTGACTGACGGACTTATTATTTTTTCAAGTGAAAACTTGTTTAGGCGCGTTGGACATTTTTGAGATGGGACTAAACCATTGATTCCTCGACCTGTTACCGACACCGTGGAGTAAAAAACATCAACGCGTTGATTACCGCGGTGCCGTATTTTTTTCAAGTTGTCACTTCTTTCGGCACTCCCGGAGTGCCACTGTTTTTTTTTTGACCCAGGCAACATCCCTATTGTAAAAGTCGTATAGCTGAAATTTTGCTCTACCTACAATTTATTCTTGGTGTTACACCTGAGTAGGTACGTGTGTATCTACGTACTAAGTTTTACATACTGATGGGATCACTCGTTAACTTCTAAGTATAATACAGACTTATTTTGTTCACTACCTTCAGAGCCTTTGATAAATCCGACACGGGTTCAACCATTTCAGGTACCTATACTAAGCAAAATAATTATCCGCAATTTAATCACGAACCTCTCCAAAGCAGAATATTATTTTATGTCCCTTATCTCAGCGCTTTTAAAAAGCTGAAAATAATTAGGTCTGTTTACAAGTTTTCTTAGGAAAAGAAGGCACTGAAAGATCGCAAAAAAGATTTTATTCTTAAGACGTTCCGGAATTTTAATTATGAAGTTTTGTTAAGGTTTAATAATTCGGCAGAAAATTATCTTAAGGAAACTTTAATTAGGTTATGTACACAAAGGGCGGTGTTGTTTGGTTGGTGGAAAAAGTTAAGAGGGACAGCAGAGTCCAACTTTTAATGTGGTGGTGTGTCTATGGGTTTAAAAATTTACGTTACGAAACCGGCTTATGTGGCTCGTACAAAATGTGCCTACATTCTTACTTTATAATTAACAAAGGTACACAATCCTATCTAATATTATAAATGTGAAAGTTTGTTACGCTTTCACGCCAAAACCGCTGAACGGATTTGGATGAAATTTTGCACATGGGTAGATCATGATCTGCGTTAGGACATAGGATACTTTTTATCCCGATATTCCCACGGGATCGGGACTTATGCTTGTGAAAATCGAGGCGGAGCTAGTATAAAATATATGTTTCTCCATAATTCTAGTAAAACTATACATTGACGTATGAAGATTGGCTTTGCATTAACAGACGAAGATTTTCGAATTAGGAATTACAAGTCTTCTCGTGTCACGAGACTGTGTCGTAGAAATAGCAACATAGCAAAAGAAAGAAAATACGGTAATCCCGTTCGAACACCCTATGAAACATCGTAACTTCATAAATAAACAGGAAACACAACGAAGGGCCGGAACTAACGTTACCGGTTTTAGGTGTCAAACAAAAACGTAAAATGTCGGTAGTTTATTTCCCTGTTCCTCACACGAGTTTCTTAAACAAATGTAGTCGCTTTATCACCAGAAAGTAACAGGGGTACATTAGATGGAGGAGGTGACACGTTTGTAGTAAATTTTAACGTGTGTAATGTTCTGGAAACGTCTATAGTTACAACCGTATCTGTCAACGGAGATGAAATATAGGCTTGAGTTGCACAAGCGGAGTACATCGAGTGTTAATCCACTGTCATTGTGATAGACATTCGATTAGATATCTCGGTTTATCTCTCCAGGAAATGGATCATGATATAATTGGCACGTGGTGATCGACTTGACGTTCTGTAACGGTCTGGGCAAATATTTGTAGGCCAAACATGTATTTAAATGGCAATGCATGTTTTGATTGACCCCAACAAGAAATAGGACATCTTCTTGGAAATGCTAAAAAGTTTTTCTCAATTCAATCGGTACTCGGGTCAAGCAGATTTGATTGAAATTGATTCACTAAAAATCTATTCGCTTTTTAGCCCCAATAACCATTTAAAGGTCAGACTTTGGGGTTTAGCTCCATGTAGAATATTGGTATTCAGCTGTATCCGGTGGAAGCCAACTCCCAAAAGTTGGAAAAAGGCTCTTCTTCTTCTTCGTTTCACTCTAGATAGAGCGGTCGTGGTCACGATGAACTGTGTTCAATCACAGGTGAAGTCGTTGCCCGTCTCACGATCTCCCTCCATCTGGTTCTGTTACATGACAGTCTGGCGCATTCATCAACAGGGCCTCCAATCGCGGATTTTATTTGATTGGTCCACCTCATCGGCAACCTCCCGCGTGGCCTATTACCTTCCACTTTGCCCTGCACCACTAGACGCTCTGTTGAGTCATTATTCCGCCTGGAGACATGACCAAAAACTTTGGTATTTGAGACTGTACTAGTGCTGATAGACGCTGTTTGATGCCGAGTTCTTGGAGTACGGAGACGTTTGTGCGAAATGCTGTCCATGATACCCCAAGCATTCTTCTCCAGCACCTTATTTCTAGAGCATCTACTTTTTTCTTTTCCAGTTCTCGTAATGTCCACGTCTCAGCTGAGTACAGAAATATGGGGAGTACAAGTGTACGGACGAGCCTGATCTTAGTGGCCTTAGTTATGATGCGGTTCCTCCATATTTAAAAAAACGAAAAGCAGATGATAATAAACCACTTTAAGGGAATTAAACATTTCTCCTATAAATTCCCGCATCAAAACACAAAGGGGTGTCAAAAACCAAATTCAAACAGTAGACAGCCATAGGAAAGTGTATTTCATTTCACAAAATGAATACACATCAAACTAGCTAAACTGACCTACATACAGACAATGGCAGGAGAAATTGAATGGGACGCTCTTAAATTATTGTCCGTACGTACGAGGGACTCCTTTGACAGACGGCACAATACGTGAATGACGTCAGTTATCGGGGGTTCGGAGGGTACATCGAGATATTCAATAGACGCAATGATTTACGTGGAAAGAATAACGTGTTCCTTTACAGACCATTTCGTTAGAACTAACACTTGTTTCTTACGACTCAACTTGGTTGGTAAGGCCATTCTTTAGCTAAGCACAGTGGACTTTCACATGTAGCAAAAGCGCTTCTAGAAATAGGTATAGACAAACTATGTTCATAGTGTCCCTCGGCAAACCTCGTGTTTCGTCAGTCGTCAGATTTCTATCAGTTGCCCTTTGCACTTGGTGCAGACCGGACGCTCTCAATCGACTTGGAAGTATATAGAGTTTGTTGTTAATGCTCTTTTAACTTAATGTAATTTATTCAAAAAATGGAAGGAGAGCCGCTAAAGTCGCAGGCACAACAGATTTTACAACTCTATACACACGGAAATCAAAACAAAACTTCAATAAAGTACTTAGTTCTGAATTCAAATTATTATACACCACGATAAATCTAATAATTGATGGACATGGAAATTAGCATTCGTTTGTTTTCGGAAATCCGATGATAACCGAGGGACATTAAGATAAAAACTTTTTACAAAAAAAAAAACAACCGACTTCAAAAAAAAAACACTACAAAGTGAAAAATAACTTTAATTTCGGAAGTCGGTGTCTTTGGTTTTGAATTTTCGTTCTTTGTCACCGACTTCCGAAATTAAAGTTATTTTTCACTTTGTAGTGTTTTTTTTTGAAGTCGGTTGTTTTTTTTTTGGAAAAAGTTATTATTTTTCACTTTTTAGTTGTGGTACCTACCCCACACAAATTCGAATACCACTACCTGCTATGTAAATAACAGTGACAAGAAGTTATCATAATATCATCTACATACTAAGTGGGAAAAAATACGTATAATTGAAGCTAACTCAAAAACTACCCAAGCAAAGTTAATAAAATTTATATGGGACCACCTCTGAAGTATGATCTACTAAACAAAAAAAGAATCATCAAAATCTATTCATAATTACAGACGAATTGAGAACCTCTTCCTTTTGGAAGTCGGTTAAAAATAGAAATACTGTACGTACTGTTTGAAGGAACCAGCAGTTACTGTTTTGGGAACGATTTCTTATTACATAATTACAGGAACTACGCAATATTTTGTAACAGGGTTATTCTAGATAAACAAATTGTTTACGGTGTCCCAGTTATGGAATTAAACATTGCCCCTATTTTTTAACACGTAGGAGTTAACCGACAGAAATGGGTCGTCAGTGTTAGGTACTTACTTTTGCACTTAAGTCTTATTTAGGTACTTAGTAAAGGTTAACAAAGTCTTGGTTTTATCGGTCTCTGGCCGAATCTAAGGACCTAAGGTCTATTAAATTCTAACCTACTCTCCTAGCCTCTCTATTTTTGTTATAAACATATAAATGTCTATACAATTCCATTAATTTTTCGCTACCAAACAAAACAAAAAAAATTGTAAATAAAAATAATTGTTTTCGGCCGAAAGTTTACATCCATAAAGTCGAACTAACATCAATCATTCATTTCACAGAATTCAAAACTACATAAATATGTGCCACTAAACCCAGCAGCTGAACAAAAATTCGGAATATGGAAGTAAAAAAAGATTTATGAAGGTCTATTTATGTAGACAATTTACGAGAATTGAATTAAAACTATTCTGTTTTCATAGAAAATACAGAATTTCAGTCTTCTACCAGTGTTGTAATCTATTCGAATGAAACCATTACGAGGTACAAATACCCATGTAATAATATTCTGAAAGAGGCCCTGATAGGTACGACCATGTTTAAAATTACAAGGCAACTTGCTAGTAGGTATGAACAGAGGAAGATAAAATGTTCACGGTACAATGGAAAACGGGACCGGACCGGGAAACCGTTTGCCTAGGTGAATTTGTAAATCGGAAGGTCAAATAGACCCCTTTCAATGCAATAAAATATCCGTAATATGAGCAATATAAAATCGTTATCGACCGTCGTCGAAAGCCTTTTGACGGAGAATGGTACAATTTTGATGTATTTTATAGTAAGTGACTTATTTCTTTATTTATTTATTTATTTATATATACTTTATTGTACACCACAAAAATACACAACAAATCAATCATAAGTATTCATATTCGAAGAATAGGTATTATTTTAGCAATAGACTGTTCTTTCAGTAGAATATAATCAATCCTATCCTATTCTATTAAACGAGCAATATTTGTATATATATATGTACTCACGTTCTCGAAATCGGCTGTAACGATTTAGATGAAAGTAGCAATATAGGGGTTTATAG
Source organism: Agrochola litura (assembly GCA_949152395.1). NCBI lineage: Eukaryota > Metazoa > Arthropoda > Insecta > Lepidoptera > Noctuidae > Agrochola > Agrochola litura. Next base: position 6,887,398 of record OX424490.1, read on the forward strand.
GGGCGAAAAATCGATCTAGCTAGGTCTCAAATCTGAGAAAATTCGTTTTCTCCGTATTTTCACTGGAGCAGAGCTCAGTCGCCCAAAGTTTAGAATAAGATATTGAATTATGAAATGAGAATAATAACATGGCAGCATGAAATTAGTAAGTACCTGCTATCATGGCAGCATGGAATAAGTAGGTACTATACATGGATTAGTATGAACTTTTCTATACTATTAAATGAGCATTCTCTATTTTCACCAGAGCAGAGCTCGGTCGCCCAGGTACTAATTTATAAAATGAGATTGCTGTGCCACCACACTCAGCTTTTCCAGGTTCATATGCACTGAAACCTAACCAGATGACTATATCTCGGTACGAATTAGAAATCACGGAAATCGAATACGTGGTTCTAAAGATAAAGTACACAAACAAACAGACAGACAAACATAATTGCTTTACTAGGTGTCTACAATGCTCCTATCAATTTTTTATTGATAAATCTTTTCACTTTATATTGATAAATTTAAACAGAAAATCGTATTTAACGAAAAAATAAAAAAAACAGTGGCACTCCGGGAGTGCCGACAGAAGTGAAAACTTAAACAAAATCGCCTTGGTGGAAGAAAAATACTTGTATAGAACATTGGTCCGTAACCTTATCTAAATAAAGAGCACAATCGCGTTTAATAAATACTATACTTCCAAAACCTTTAAAGTAAAAATACTTGCATAGAACATTGATCCGTAACGTAATATAAATAAAGAGCACAATCGCGTTTACAAAAATGAGGTGTCGGTAACGGTATCGCGAGTTCAATTGTTTTCACCATATCAAAAATGCCCAACACGCCTAAAGAAGTGTTCACTTAAAAAAACATCATAATATAATCTCTTGTAGAGCTTTTGTATATGTAAAAAAACAAATGCCTTTTATGATATTAAAAATTTATAGGCATGTCAAATATTTTTGAGCATTCCAAATCTATATTAAATGGAGAGTATTTTCAATAACAATTGATATGGAACGTAATAAGCGTTGAAATGCAGCGTAAGTGTCGTTTGCTCTTATCTAAGTGCCATTTATGTTGCGGCCGACACTTTTATAGCCCATCGGCATGCGATATTTCGTGAGGTGAAAATATTGAGAAGATTTTAAATAAAATTATAGCTATTCTGACATTATGTTTCATTTCAATAACAAATTCTGTAAAATGATTGGACTACAAGACTTTTCTTATTAAGTTAATACAGTGTATCACTTGCTTTTATATGTAAAGAAGTCACTGTCTATGTAAAAGAATACAATTTATACAAACTCAGAACAATTGTTGCTTTTTTTTTTGTTTTTTGAAGTAAAAACTTCTTTGGGCGCGTTGGGAATTATTGCGATGATAAAAAACAATTAAACTCGCGACACCGTTACCGACACCTCATTTTTGTAAACGCGATTGAAGGTCATGAATTTTTTTTTTGCAAACGCTTTTGTGCTCTTTATTTAGATAAGGTTACGGACCAATTTTATATACCTACAAGAACTTTTCTTTCACCAAGGCGATCTTGTTCAAGTTTTTACTTCTGTCGGCACTCCCGGAGTGCCACTGTTTCTTTTTTTTATACAATGTAGAGAATTGTGCTTTTTTTCTCTATTTCACAACAACTTTTACCCTCTAGACATGTAAGTTACAACGTGTGCTTATGACTTATGTATGTTATACATTATTTCAAGTTTATAAACCTTTTCTAGTATCATTGCTCTAGGGATTTATTCTATACCGTAAAACATGAGGTGTCAGAGTTAAATATTTTCCCCACACAGTGTACCGAAGAATAATTGTATTTTCTACTTGAAATATAAACCATTTGAAACGGGCGTCGCTGAAAAATAGAAAGTTTTAGAACATCTTAATGCCGCCGTTCCTGTATCGGAAAATGATCGATGCCGAGCATGGAACTGTTATCGAGTGTTGAAACGATTTCCTAGAGAAATATAGACTATCTTTTCAAGATAAATGTGTTAAGAAATACAGTTAGATATGTGGAGGTTATACGATTTCAATAAAGGTCAGAAGGTCATTTTTCTTTCTTTGAAATATTATTAGAGCAATGATGAAATGAGATTTCTAGTTGTACCGTCAACTGATCAATCTGAGAATAGTGTGGGTCGTATACGACAGGAAAGGTTAACACATATTCAAAGCCATTTCAGATATACGTGACCTGTGGCATAGAAGTTGTAATCAAACTATTTGAACGTGTAACGTTACGTGTACGTTACTGATCATGCAGAAGCCGTATTGAATGTGGTGCCTTTTGGGCTGATCAATATCAGGATTCTGACATGCAATCTATTTGTGCAGCGAATTGAGCCTGGCCTGACCTGTAAGAGCGATATGAGTAATTGTCTTCACACAAATGTTACTATACCTACTTAAAATATTTCACGAAGTCCTGTCTTGTCGCCGTTATGACGTTAAACATAAGGTTTAAATTGCAACAACTAACAGGACTTCGTGAAATAGTTATACTATACAATATGTGTACGCTAAAGCAGCAGGACTAGTGTCATACATAAGGGTGCAATCCTTCATCATTATCTGTCCTCCACAAATTGGCTTATAATAGCAGTCCTTCGCAAAAATCTTCGTCATGCTAACTATGAGAAGTTGAGAGAGGATTTTATACCATCCAATTTCATCCCACAAGAGGAAAATGGTATCCACTGTCTCGAAGCAATATTTTATTGTCAAAAGTTCATATCGAAGTTTGTTATAAAAGTTTGAGCGGCATGATTTTATAGGGTGCTTATGTAAAAGAGGGTCATAAAATGGACGATGAAATAGATTTAAGGGAGGATATAGGTAACGCTTAATTGATTCCTGATTTTAAGACTGATATCTATTTATATTGTGATGCAGGAGAGAACGAATGAGATTGTTGATCGACCTTAACACTGGCATTTGAATAACAGGTCGAAGGTTAAAAAGGTATTTATAGTGTTCATTATAATAAGCAAACATAATGTATGTGTAGGAATGGAATTAGTATATGGAATTAGACAATGTAGCTCGCCGTCCGATAAGGACCAGGCGCGAGTCGACGGCGCGTTGTGTTCCACGCGCACCTCAAAGAGATGTCAGCAGAACTGACGGGGTCCGCTAAAGCTGATGCCTGCCGGGGTTGTGAAGAAGTCCAAAAGGGAGATCGTGGCCCCCGGCAACATGGAAACTGAAGGAACACGGGTGGGTTTTAGTCAGTAAGAATCTGACACGCCCTCCCGCTCCGCCTAGAGCGGGAGAAGGTAGTTAAAAAAAATAGACAATGTAGCTGGGTGACTTACCGAACAAATTAAGTCGTGGTGAGAAAAAGTAAGTGCGTGGTGAGAAAGTAGACAAATTCTGAACCGACTTTGATTTGAATTGAGATAAAGATGAAATTTTGCTTAAAAGTTGACCATGACCTGGGTTAGGACGTACTCGTAAGTTACTTTTATCCCGGTAGTTGGGATAATTTCCGAACTCCACGCGGGCGAAAGCTAGTTCCACATAAATGCGTATGCTCTATTGTCCATCGATAAATCAAGAGAAAATGAAGGCTTAACTACGAAGAATGAAGTTTTGATGGGGATACTTAAAGCTTTTGAAGCCTTTGAATACATGTCTATAATTGATTTATATGCGTATGTGTGAACCTATGCGCATGGAAGAGGTTTCAAGTATTTATACCTAAGTATATGCCCTCGATAAACATAACAAAACATAACTAAGATTCTCACAATTTGAACCAATTGTAGTTCCTATGTATTATTATTTATCGTTTTAAATCTGAAGTTATTTCCTACCTTTAAAATCAACTGAACAAATTGGTAGAAATATTTAATAACGTTGTAGTAACATTTTCAAGACCATTATTTACGAGCATTACAACACTTAAGTAGGTACCCAAGTAATAATACATTTTAGTAAATCTCATTTCAGTACGGTAACAAAGAAAACTCCATTTAATTTAACTTGGGCTAAGCCAAAAAGTCCTTGACTAGGTAGGTACTAACATTACAATGAAAAGGAATGGTTTCAGGACAACTGGCCTTAAATGTTGTCTCAGGGCTCGCATTAATATCAGAAATAAATGGAATTCATTTCAGCTTTCGCGATATTGAAGAAATTTTTGATTGACTTTATAGAGTCGGTCCTCAATAGAGGAGGCTGGAAGATGCTGCACCAACAAGAGTGTATGTAGCTCTTAAGTAATGAAGAATAGCAAAAGAGGCTAATTACATCAACAACGCATATTATAATATGAACTAAAAGTTCATTTAAACAGAGAGAAAGGGGTACTGACAACAGTGTGCAGACCACTTCCGTAATTTCATCAAAACTTTTAATACGGGAACATCCGTTGTACTGTAAAGGCCGTACCATTAGTACCTTTTCATAAAGTTTTTGACGATGCTGTACAAACCGAGTTTGGAAGCTAAATGTCTACAAAGTTTCCACGTTCGTCCAGATAGGAAGTCATTGTAGAGGTCGAAATTCTGATCGAAGCAGTGGCTTATTGGTTGATTCGCACGAATTTAGTCGCCCGTAACAGAATCGACACTTTAAAATAATGTTATTTTTTCTTGAGGCGATTCGCACAAAGGTAATTTAGATTGTGGATGAAACGCCAACTCCAGAAATACGTAGATATAAGGCAATTGGCACATTTTGAATTTTTATGCCGTAATTGGTCGTAGAGGGAATAATTTCACGCTTAATGTATCGGACAAGTTTTTCGTCAGCGGGAGCAATCAATCAGATCCTTAAAACATGTGAGACCTACGCTGCCGCACATGGATTAAAATATAATGTAAATAAATGAGAATACATGGTCTTTGAGATCAGCGGCAAACGCCGTGGAGAAGAACCCGAGTTGCTTTTGAACGGGTCACCAATTAATAGGGTGTCAACTTTTAAATACCTAGGGCATTGTCTTGCCGCTGACCTCAAGGACGATGTGGACATTGAGAGGGAGCGCAGGACTCTAGCGGTCCGGAGCAATATGTTGTCCCGTAGATTTGCGCGGTGTACAGACCAAGTGAAAGTAACACTTTTCAAGGCTTATTGCCAAAGTTTGTACACGGGCAATCTATGGGTCAATTATACTAAGAGATCGCTGGATGTCCTGCGAGTCCAGTATAACAATGCTTTCAGGATGTTGTTGAGGCTGCCTCGTTACTGTAGCGCGTCAGAAATGTTTGCGCAAGCCCGCACCGACAGCTTTTATGCAATCATACGCAAAAAACGGCGTCGCTACTGAGGAGAGTGAGGGGCAGCCAAAACAGCATCCTGAAAACTGTAGCCGAGAGCTTCGGCTCTCCGATTGTCCAGCAGTTTGTGCGGAGGTTGATTTTTACTAACACTAGGCAATAAGTTATTTTTTGCATGTTACTAACACTATATGGATATTTTGTGTCCGAAATTTAGGCGGCACTGTCTGACTTAATCGAATTCTGCCGGGGCTTTCGACCGGCTAATCAAATCTTTCCCAGCTCGCGACGAACTTTAGACATGTTAGAAGTGTTACGTGTCACTTCAAAATAATTACTAATATCGACATGATCGAGCACCAGGAAAATTTCATTACAACCTACGGAGATATTAAAAATGACAGGACAAAATGAATTATTGATACTGCCTCAAGAATTCATTAATATAAGGGTTAGAAAATAAATCTCGCTGCCAGACAAGCAGAAACATGACATCTTGAAGAATATAACTGATTTCACAACAGTATATACACCAGCGGAAATAGTAGAAAGCCCTCACCGAAACCTACATTTAGGCAAAAATGGACTAAACAAAAGCATTCGAAAACGTAAACAAAGCGTAAACGAGCACAAAACGGAACAGAAGCGTCACATCCAACGCTGCGGCGCGTGTAACCCCGGTGGAAAAATTTCGTTCCCCTCCTGTCCTTAATTTTAACTAATTTCAGCTGCAAACGCCTGCCGTGTCCACGCCAAGCGGGCGAACTGTCCAAGTAATTACTTCCACGGTAATCCCACAGAGCTTGTAATCCTGTGTAATATTATGTAGGTAGCCCGCTATGACAGTGTTCTTAGATGGTAATAATAATAAGAATTGTGAGGTATTTTCTTTTATAGTCGTAAGATTGAATGGTGTATGGGGATACTTTAAGATTTTTCGAGAAATTGGGGTGAATCTGTATTCATTGTAACATTAAAACTGTGTTTTATGAGAGAAGCAATTCCATATTTAAGAAGTACTTATGAGAAAACGAGAAGGTAAATTAATTTTCTTGAAACATTAGGACTCGAGTCACTTTTAGCACTTCTAGTAAAACAAATATCAATTTTATCTGCTACTTCTTTGTGGCCAAGGTAAAAGATATAAGTCGTTTCATATAAAATCTAGTTCCGAAACACTTATTCTTGGACACTGTTTTTTTCTCATTCGCCCTTACTTTGAGAGCTTTAATGACAACCTTCCGGCAAAAATTCTTTCTAAAAACACTTTAAAAGAAATGATAAGAACAAAGGCGCTAACTAACTTAGTTTAGTGGATAAATTAAAAGAATGCTGAGACAAGGAAATGGAAAGGAATCGCGATAAAATTTGCTCGTAGCTCATTTTGTTCATTGTTAGTTTCTGTGTTCCTTACAGCTCACTATGGTATAACTTAACACATTTTAATGGAGCTTATTACAAATACTACCCTCATTTAGTTGAAGTTTTCACTTTCCAAAACTACCTTTAAAAAGGTGTGGAAGTTCAAAGGGGAAAACACGAAATCCGCGCGGACGACGTCGCGGGCGGAGGGTTAGTATTTCATAATATTGGCTTTGCTCCCAATAAATTTCGAACATAATAATTTCACCCAAATACCACACAAAATCATAATAACATTATTTTACAGCGTCGCTGGTTGTTTTTATCTCAAAACCTTTCTTTGAGCCACAAGCATGGAAAAAATTTGCTAATATAACGAGGCCTTAAAAAGTCATGTTGGCAACAATGTAATTTGAGTGTTCGTCGCTACCTCGAGGGCGCTTCGACATTCCGCCTCCATGTTGTTGCCAACTTTCACTTAGATACATCGTGTTTAAAACATGTAACAAAGTTAGGTCTTTCGAGATGAAAAGTATTACGATCGATGAGCACCTTAGCTATTTTCGTTATTAGGGAAAAAACATATAGCCCAATTTGAAGACAAGTGCAGTGTGCAAAACCACGATAGACTGAATAAAAATATTAAAACAGTCATAAAACATTATAGCAAAACGCTGAAAAGCTAAAAGAATCAACAATTCAAATAGAAAAATCCCTCAGACAAAACGAAAAGCACAGATGGTGTGCTGCAAAACGGTTAATATTGAAAGCGCTTTATCACTTTCACCGCTGTATTTTCTTTTCCACAAATCCGAAAGCGGTAACCGCATTCAAACTACAATTTTAATTTAAAACGATATACATTAAATATGTAGACGGTAGACAAAATTCATTTAAGCTCTTGTTCACAAAGAGTTGATTGTAAAAAAAATACAAAAACGAGAGAGTTTTTTGTCGTTGCAGTACGTTTATTGCTGACGGCATTTCAGCTTCACCATGGGTTCATTAATTCCGTCGTTCCTGTGATACACAATTAAGTGTGAGCCGATTTCATTTAACGTATTATGAATGTTCCATTTCGTTTAAACGCTGTCGCAATAAAGGAACAAACTCTTTACTATTTTTGTTTTTTTTGGCCTTTAAATATAATTTTGAAAATACTACCTGTAAAGTACAAAAGATGAAATAAAGTTCACCAAGCTCACACTTTGTTTCAGTATTTTATCTCACGAAGCGACGCGCGCTTTACTTCTGATTAATAAGTGTACAAACACGCTGTAAAATAAGTGTGTAAGCGCAGGAGCTCTCGGTACCGTCGGAGACATGGGCAAAGTCGGAAGTATGTATGTATGAGCGTATTTTGTGCTGACGCTTCTCATCTACGCGCACATATTCACAGCGTGTTTGTACACCTGGTTACCACAAGTAAAGCACGCAACGCTTCGTGAGGTAAAACTACTATAATTATAAAAGGTCCATGGATGAATCTATTGAGCTCAAACTTGGACCTAAACTAGACCAGAGTACAAAAGTTCCGGCCTCGATTTGAGCAAGTTACATGATACTTGGTCGCAATGAATAATAATTCTATGGAAATTGCCAAACTAGATTTATAGACCAAGTTGTATAAAGGCTTTCAAAGTCGTATACTCAAGCCGAGATAATGAAGGGAGTTTCCGAAAGAGCGATTCACAATAACGAAACACATAAATCACCATTGATTCCTTATCTATAAGACAAAAACAATTGGATGGTTACTTACATGTATTATATTTGCCAACTTAAGTTTGGTCCTAAGTATGTGGAGAATTTCGTGGGGACTGTTTTTATTTCGCACTTAGAATTTTGTAGGTATCACATCATTTTACGGAACTATGACAATATTTTGATTTAGGACCAACAGATTTATCATCAAATAACACCTCACCGTAGATTTACAAACTAAACAGAGAAATATACTGCAAAAGAGTAATGTACTTACGAAATTGGTTCAAACTTGCAACTTTCTAAGATGATCATTATCTGAATTACCTGCAACAACAACATAATAAATTAATACAAATATTAATTAAGCCAAACGATGCCGAACGAGATCGATAAATAACTCGGAAGTCTCGTTTAATGTCGGTAATATATCGCCGGGAAAGGTTTACGAGCGCTTAAATAAAAATAATTTATTATTGCAAATAATAGAGAGGAAAAGTGTTGAGAGAGACTAAGATTAACGTAAGACGATCAATTGTAATGTACACCCTCGGAAGAGGATACAGTTTCCAAGATTGTTGTATTTAATGAAGACCAATGCAGCTACGGAAGGAACTACATAACATGAAATCACGTCTGATTCCCTGAAGGGTTGGGTAGAGGCGTACCAACCTATAGTACACCCAAATTTCGCCTGTTATATATTTAAGCTCTATATAATGGGGGGCGGCAAAAAATTCTGACTACGGGCTGTTACTAAGGAATTCCTAGTGGACGAACCAAGAACAATTTGTCCGACCTTGGAATCGAACCCAGGACCTCATGCTTTGCGGTTACGCTTGCGACCACTTATAACTTCTCCCGCTCTGGGCAGAGCGGGAGGGCGTGTCAGACTCCTACTGACTAAAACCCACCCGTGTTCCTTTAGTTGCCTGTTGCCAGGGGCCACGGTATCCCTTTCGGACTTTCCCGCGACCCCGGCAGGCATTGGTCCTAGCGGACCCCGTGATTCTGTTGACATCTCTTTGAGGCGCGCGTGGAATACAACGCGCCATCGACCCGGGCCTGGTCCTTATTGGACGGCGAGCTACCCATTGCTCACCGTCCGCAAGCCCGCGCCTACGGTGGTCGGAAATCGGCCTGGGATTCCCGACGCTCAGAGCGTCTCCTGTGGCAGCTAGGGGCGTGAGGGCGCGAAGTTTGCCTCACCCTCACAACGTTTGCGACCACTGGACCAACGAGGCAATTGAACGCGGAAAGTGTAAAAATATTAGTTATAGCAGTAGAACATTTAAAAATTTTAAAATTTTAGTTATAGTAGGTACAAATTAGTTATTTTATTTCCACAATGAAGTCATAGAAACAACGACATGAGAAACAACCATCACACCGCTGAAGATGCCGACGTCGATCGAAATGAAAATGTTTAAAACTGATGTCTACGGCATTGGTTATAATAAATCCTGAAAATTATTAAACGCCAAACTCTAAACCAGTTTTATAGACTCTGTCAAGTTGAGGTGTATCGTTATATTACGGTTATTAATTGAATGAATAATTTATAACAAAAGTTTTAAGTCTAATGAGAAGCTAAAGCGTCTTTTGAATGATTAATTTTCTTCCCGGTATATATTTGTTATGCACTGGAAGAAATTTATTTCAAAGACAACAAAATTTTTAGTTGAGTGAGTTTTCTTGATTTAGTTATTCATCATTATTATCTAACAAATAAATCATTTGCAAAAGAGTGGATAGACACAATAGAACCCTTTCCCGCGACAAGTGGCGCGAAATCACTCTTACCGCAATGTTTATGAAGGACCGAAAATTCGGGATTCTTTCCCCGATTTCACTTAAATATTGAGCCTCATGATGTCCTATGTCACCCACATGTCCGCCTATTATCTACTAGTAAATGAAGGGTTGAATATTTATGATCATCCAATTTCCGTGCATGTCATACCCAGTAGCTCCCAGTCCCACATCAACAGCTGTCAAAAGTTACCGTTGGCGGAAATCGGCACGTTTCTTTTTCTTTATGAAAACCTTTATTCGCGTCATGAGCCTCTTCATTTTATGGATGTAACGTTTAGAGAGTGGGACTTGGTATTTTTAAGACGAATAAAGGACAAGGTTATTGGGGAGGGTCTTCAAGTATGAAAGTCTCGTGAGAGTGGTTTTCTTCTATATTTATACTCGTATTTGACGTAATACTTGATTATTGGACGTTTTCTTTTCTTTTGTTATAATGAAGCCAAACGGATTTAAGCACCATGACGATGGAAATACGCAACATAGTAGTTAGTTACTAATAGTAGTCGCGGTAGTTAAAACCCTTGACTAGATTGGAGGGAGGAAGTAAAAACTTGAACAATTTTACTGTGCAGGAAATCTTGTATTTTAATAAAGAGTACAATCGCGTTTACAAAAATAAAACTTCCAAAACCTTTAAAGTAAAAATACTTGCATAGAACATTGATCCGTAACGTAATATAAATAAAGAGCACAATCGCGTTTACAAAAATGAGGTGTCGGTAACAGTGTCGCGAGTTCAATTGTTATTTCCCATCTCAAAAATGCCCAAAGCGCCTAAAGAAGTTTTCACTTCAAAATAACAGGTCATGTAAAAAAATTTAATCTAAAACATAACATGTAAAACAATGCAAGTCTCGCAACGCAGTTCTTTTACCGCAGAAAGATGTAAGATCTTAGGTAAAACCAAGTCTGTCAATTTATTCAGTACCTATCTATGGGAGCATTTATTCAACAACTTTGTCATAAATTGTTATCTAATTAGTTAACTAACAACATTTTAAAGTGACCGTGTCAATATTTGACATCTTTATTTCTTTAATAAATAGAACGACTTGGCCATCGCACGGTAACATAAACATATATTTTAAATAATTCTAATCAAATAAAGCGCTGACAGCGCTAATATTAGGTGGATTTTGTTGTATGTAGATTCTATTGCTGGGTGCGATTACCAAGTCGTTCTATATTTATTTAAGATATAAAGATGTCTAATATCGATACGGTCATCAAAAAAATTACAGCTCATGTAAAAACATAACATAAGAAAATTCGTGACAACATTACACAACTAAATACAAATCAATGTCGCGTAACTTGAATGCGACTTGACAACGCAGAATCGCCTGAAGTCAATTGAGTTATTTGTGAACAAGTCCCTAATGTTAAAGCTCCATGTTCAAAAATATGACATGCCAGATGTTCTGAAATGGTAGAAAGATGTAACATGTTTTCCATTCTCATACAATATTCGAGACGCGCATTTAACTTGTGTTACTGACGTCAAGAGTTCGCGTTGTATCGCTATTCGATGCGCCGCTACCCACGGCTTTTTGTATTCGGACCGTGAAATTAAAATAAATCAATGCATCTACGATTCTAGTCTCGAACCACAAGTCGGTAAAGTTAGGAATCGAACTATACAACACTTTAATGGGTATATTTCATTTTGTTTTTCTAAGAAAATGTTTGCTAATGGAACGTGAGTCTTTTAATTTCAATATAAGTAAAGCTGTTGTTGATCTTGTGCAAAGAAATTTGTGTGCTTGTAATTTCCGTATAAACACAACTAATTATTTCCCCGATCAGGATTTGCGAACAATACAATCAAGTCCTTGGTGGTACGCGATTAGCATAATCGATTAATTGCAGCGCTCTTTAGAGCATAGCCACAAGGATCTTTGTTGTGGCTTGTGCTAATTTGATGTTGGATGTTTTCCTAGAATGTACAAACACGTATGTAATAAAAGACAAGTTTCAAGTCCTTCTTCGAAGTAGGTACTTGTCCAATTGTAGAATAAAACCAGTGCATGTTGTGCACCAGAAAGAGAGCTTTCGACGAACTGGTGGGTCCGGTCACAAAATCTATTTGCGTTGCCACGTAAATAGAGCAAAATGTTTGTGGGTGCTTTGTGACCATCGATTTGTTGGGAAAAATGCCTTCATTTATTTTCATTAAGGCCCCAACCGAAACGTAGTTGGAAGCCAATTTTCGAACTGCGTCCGAATTTGAAGCAGAACTTCGGAATAATGATTTGTTTAAAATAACAGCGGCCCATTTGGCTGCTGCAAGGTAAATGCAAACCTAATTTGAAAGCATTCGTCTCTTTCAGAAAAATATTTGAACATAACAAAAGCTTTGTGTGTTTACTCCCACGACAACAAACTTTGTACAAAATTGTTTCTTTATCATTAAAATGCGATGTCTTGTCTGACGCCACAATAAATGGAGGGTTTGGGGAGGGAAGAATCGCTGATCCAATTTTTTTTCTTTTCAAATTGTAGAATCAAAAATGAAGCTTCCTTTTGGTTATTTCAACCATTGCAACACTTGCCTTTTTCGCTCGACCGAGTAAATCACAAAGGCCGACATTCTGTACTAAAGTAAAACGTAAGCACAATAAGAAATATTTTATAGTCAAAGCGGCTTTGAGACGGGGGTGTCACGCCGCGGATGAAAGGAGTCCTCACATTTCTATTTGTCGCACGAACACCTCGAAGAACTTAGAGCTGCCGTGAATATAATATGTCAAGATTTTTCGTGTACCTATTCGAGAAGCGAGTAATCGAATCGACATCGAATTTCAACGGTAAGCTTTGGCGTACCTCGGAAACGTGAACAGAATATAAAATAGATATTAGAAAAGAGGAAGTAGAAAGTTATTTTATAAACTTATTACTATTTTGAAACTAAATACGTCGTAGCCAGTGTAGTTTACTTTATTTACATAGAAACTATAATATAACGTGAGGTCTGACGATGGTGATAAGGTGGGAGGAACCGCCCGGGTGTCACCATTGTGTGGATCGCCCGGAGGACACGGTGGAGCATACGGTGGAGGTTTGCTCGGTTTGGGCGGGGCACCGCCGTGTCCTCGTGTGGAGGCAATCGGCAGCGATGATCTCTCGCAACCAGCCCTGGTCCAGGCCATGGTACTGAGCGAGAGGGCATGGGAGACCGTCACCTCATTCTGCGTAGCAATAATGCTCGCGTAGGAGGAGGCAGAACGCGTGAGGGAGAGGCAAATTTTGCGCCCTCACGCCCCTAACTGCCGCAGGAGACGCCCTGGGCGTCGAGAATAGCAGGCCGATTCCCGGCCACTGTAGGCGCAGGCTTGCGGACGGTGAGCATTGCGTAACTCGCCGTCCGATAAGGACCAGGCCCAGGTCAACGGCGCGTTGTGTTCCACGCGCGCCTCAAAGTGATGTCAGCAGAACTGACGGGGTCCGCTAGGGCCGATGCCTGCCGGGGTTGCGGGAGAGTCCGAAAGGGATACCGTGGCTCCTGGCAACATGGCAACTGAAGGAACACGGGTGGGTATTAGTCAGTAAGAGTCTGACACGCCTTCCCGCTCCGCCCAGAGCGGGCGAAGTTATTTGATCATTTCCCACCCAAAAAAAAAGGTCTGGCGATGGTAGCTTTGTTCAAACAATTACATAATTCAAGGCTCGTGATAACGAAACACAAAGTTGAGATGCTGCAACTTTCTATAAAATTGAAATAATTTAAAGAGGAGAAGTTAAAACAAAAGTTGGAAGCGAAACCATTTTGCAGATAAGAAAAATATTTTGAATAGGTATTATGTAAAGACTCAACTCAAGCTTAGGTACCATCAAGTCTTACTTCCAGTTTGTAAAATGACCTCGGAAAAGTTTATAAATGTAAGAAACTAAAAATAAAGCACCAACAGCGCAAAACCTCTAAGCAAGAATGAATCTAGCTCAAATGTGTCGCAGAAGATAAAATATTACCTTGTCCAAAAAATGATAAGTGTTTTACGTTTCATGAATTTCGCAACTTTTGTATGATGAATAGAAGCGACTGTAGCCAAAAGGAGTTTCTGTTTAGATAACATTGCGACGTTTAGTCTTTTATGCATATTTTATGCATGGAAAGATTTTCTTGTTTCCAGAAGATTTCATCGTACCTATTCTCATGTGAGTGTAACGGGTCCGTGGGGTACGTTATGAGACTTCATTCTGCTTCTAAACACAATTCGAAATTATTCTTCTACTTTGCAGCTTGCTTCTACTCTTGGGTCGGTACTCAGGTTTCGTTCAGAAAGGTAAACTATGTCTACGAAAACCGAACTTACCATTTTCGCTTAAAGAATGCAGTGAATTGAAAAAAGAACACTCCCAGCCGCATTGCACCCAAAACTATCGACTTTATCGGTTCGCGCCAAAATGTGAATTGGTGCGTTTAACTTGGCCCACAGATGATTTGAAATACGTCAGATATACGGAAAGAGAACCGCAATATATTGACGGGGCAGAACAGCTGGTTTCGAGATTATTTGTATGCATGATTTATGGCTTTTAAAAGAATGTGCCGGTGTATTTCACTATTATCTGCAACGCATTTTTTTTTTATAAGACCCATATATGTAGTGTTTATACATACAGGGTGGCAGGGGACATCGACGCGAAAACTGTTACCATGGATTCAGCACATGATTCTGAAACCCATGCGTTAAAATTTTGCGTCGGTTAATAAAAAAAAACATTGGCTCTCCGGGAGTGCCGACAGAAGTAAAAACTTGAAAAAAAATCGGCACCGCGGTAATCACCGCGTTGATGTGTTTTACTTCACGGTGTCGGTAAATTCCGTTAGTGTCGCGAAATCAATGGTTTAGTCCCATCTCTAAAATGCCCAACGCGCCTAAAGAAGTTTTTATCACATCTATTCAAAAAGAGCTAATTCGTTCTTCGTAAACAGGGACTAAAATAGCTTTTTAATCCCTAGGGATTAAAAGTGATTTGAATTTGGAATGTGGATATTGTTAGTAAAAGTTCCAATTACCAAAGAGATCAAACACGAACATTGTATGAACAAGTAACAGGCTGGCAAGAGAGAGAAAGTGTGAATTTGGTCAAAATGACAATCCAAGATGGCGGCTCAGAAAATTTTCAAATTTTTTGTCTTTGGTGTCGTTTTCATAGTTTTTGAGGGTGCTAAAGCCGATAGTGAGGTCAAAATGTAAATCCAAGATGGCGGCTCTGAAGATTTTCAAATTTATCATCATGGGTATCGTTTTCACGGTTTTTAAGGGTGCTAAAGCCGATGGTGAGGTCAAAATGAAAATCCAAGATGGCGGATGCAAAAATTTTAAAATTTTTCGTCATGGGTATCGTTTTCATGGTTTTCAAGGGTGCTAAAGCTGATGGTGAGGTCAAAATTAAAATCCAAGATGGCGGATGCAAAAAAATTCAAATTTTTCGTCATGGGTATCGTTTTCATGGTTTTTAAGGGTGCTAAAGCCGATAGTGAGGTCAAAATGAAAATCCAAGATGGTGGCGGCGAAAAATTTAAAATTTTTCGTCATGGGTATCGTTTTCATGGTTTTTAAGGGTGCTAAAGCCGATGCTGAGGTCAAAATGAAAATCCAAGATGGCAGCTAAGAAAATTTTCAAGTTTTTCGTCATGGGTATTGTTTTCATAGTTTTCGAGGGTGCTAAAACCGATAGTGAGGTCAAAATGTAAATCCAAGATGGCAGCTGCGAATAATTTAAAAATTTTCATCATGGGTATCGTTTTCATAGTTTTCGAAGGTGCGTAAGTCTATAGTGAGGTCAGTGTAAATCCATGATGGTGGCAGTGATTTTTTTTTAATTTTACTTGCGATGGAACTTTGTTCCTGACGGGGGTCGGATCATACACGTTTTTTTTCTCATAGAGGGTGATAAAAAGTAGAGTGTTCACCTCGGGAGCAACACTATTTTAAGCTCGAGTGGCGTACTTTGAATCCCTCGCTGCGCTCAGGATTCTACTTTAGAATCCCTCGCTACGCTCGGGATTCTACTCTAGAATCCTTCGCGTCGCTCTGGATTCAAAGAAACACTCTCGCCTTAAAAATAGTTCTTTGCTCCCTTGGTAAACAATCTACTATTTCACTATAAAATCTGCTGTTCCATACATTTTGACCGCGTAGGTATTGCACTTTTGTATGAAACAGCAGATTTTTTTTTTTAAAACCGACGTAAAATTTCAACGCAGGTGGTTTCAGAATAATGTACTGAATCATGATAACAGTTTTCGCGTCGATGTCCCTGCTACCCTGTATATATCAATGAAAGTATTTTGTATTTTATTGTAGTTAAAAAAAAATGTTTCGCTTAAAACTCAGAGGTTTATTTTGGACATGCAGCTCGAATACTAAAACAAAATGCTTATAGAAAATCTGGTCGTCAGCAGGATGCGTTACCCCTGGCTGGAGGTTTTAAGTGTAGTAGCTTAAGACACCCACAGGAAAGCCCGGTTAAGGGGGAAGCGTCAGGGTAGCCCGCGAAATTAAAATTTTCTTACGTTTTTTGCATTTTGCAGGACAGTGTCAGGTTTTATGTTACTTAAAATATGATTCGCGGCCGTCACACAATCAGCAATAGTGATTAAGAAGATAAAGGTGTCAAATGTCATGATTTCATGAGATCATGACATTTGACACCTTTGCTAACTTATGGAGTTGTATTGATGATTGTAATGATTATAATTGAGTAAAGCCATATTTGTTACGGCCGCGAATCATATTTTAATCGACATAAAACCTGACACTGGCCTGCAAAATGCAAAAAACCTAAGAAAATTTGAATTTCGCGGGCTACCCTGACGCTTTCCCCTTAAGTAGTCATGATTTCAGAGGTCAACTACGAGACGCCCAAACAAAAAAAAAAAAAAAATGCAGGTTGCGTTGCTACGGTAGCTTTGTTTCCGATTTTTTTTCAAACCAGTATACAAATTGATTTCGGTAGGTTCGTTACTTTGTTTAGCGAAACCAATCAAACGAATTGGAGTTGAGCCTGAGGGAGAAATGAGAATCAAAGAGAATAACAAACAACTTGATCAGGAATATTTTATTGACATTTAGGAGTGTTTGTACTTAAATCTCTGCAGCTCCTTATGTATCTTTTAAGGCAACGGTCGGCAACACGCGGCCCGCGGAAGTCTTACTTGCGGCCCGTGAATTTGTAAAAATCAGTTACCTATTTAGATACCTTGTAGTTTTAATTTCTGAATGATTTACGGTGGTTATTTTTATTAACTATAAGCCCAAACATATAAACATAATGTAAGTATTACGTGTACGAATTAAATTCCGTATGTTTTAAAAAAATTTAATAGCATTTTTATTTTTTCTATGGGATATGACCAATTAATCAATTATACGTAGGGTATATTGGGCTTCTAGGATTAATATCACAAGTGCGGCCCTCTTTTAGTTTATTTTGCCACCTTGTGGCCCTTGCCTGCCAAAAGGTTGCCGACCGCTGTTTTAAGGGATTCAATATTGATGTAAGTATACAAATAAATAAAATTGAAGTGTCTGTTGGTAATGCCAAAATCACAGCTTTTTACTAAATGCATATGAACTTTTATACGTACTGTAACATTTTTTTTGTCTGTCTGTGGACCGTTTTTGACGGGACTTTCACTAGCCGATAGCTGATGTCATAAGGAGTAACTTTTTGGGTACACGCGGGCGAAGCCGCGGGTTGCAGCTAGTTTAGAATGTTTAACATTTTAGCTAAGTATATTCTTACCATTCATAACATAATTAACTTCAATTAATACTGTTTAACATAAATTCAAGTAGGATACCAATTATAATTGCAGACATCTGCGTTCACACAGTAATATTAACAAACTTAATTACAATATGTAGGTTTCGACAAACAAAATTGTTTCGCGTTCAATACAATCAAACTGCCTAGCCTTTTCCCAACTATGTTGGAGTCGGCTTCCAGTCTAACCGGATACAGCTGAATACCAGTATTTTACATGGAGCGACTGCCTATCTGACCTCCACAACCCAGTAACTGGGTAATAATACGATACCAGTCCAGGTCCAGTTGAAAACCAGCGTCAGGCACTTATTGTTGTCTGGCATTTTTGCTGAACTGGGCCTTTTTGGCGCAGCCGTGAGGCACACTCCCCTGCCAATTTCTAACACTCTTTACACTTTTTGTTTGATTTTTATTGTTTTTTTTTATTTTTTATCTGCTTTTAATTATATTGTGTTTTTTTTGGTCTGTGCTAAATAAATGTATTTTCTTTCTTTCATACCCCTTGAAGACTGGTTGTCACTTTCGGGCTTCTGACGACCCGTAACGACTGTCAAAGATCCACGAATGACAGCCGAGACCAACGGATTAACGTGCTTTCCGATGCACGGAGGAGTCTCGGTTTGTAAAGATGGTCACCCATCCACGGACCAACCCCGGCAAGCGTAGCTTAACCTGATGGATCGACCCGTGGGGCTGTTATTATTTAGCCACGAGCTCTTCGCTTTCGCGTTCAATACATTAGCATTAATTAAAGCGCTAAGCATTCTTGAAAATGAAACAAATGAGTTTAGTACGAGACATTTTCTTATTTAGCGTAGATCCTTCTTGAGACATCAGTCATTGTCAGTTTTAACACTCGAAGCTGTTATCACGGAAAAGCGAAATAATATCTTTATACCACAAAACAAGTAAACTATGGTTGTTTTTGGTATTTCACATTATTATTATTTTATTTATGTATATTGTTTATTACACATTATTGTCACAGCCAAAATATTATGTTCGTTTATGGGCTATTGTTGTCTTCTCATTGTACGACAGAATCTGTTTTATCGGCTCAGCATTATGTATTGCGTCGAAATGTCAATACTTATGACACGCATAATGACATTCAACCATCTTCTTTACATGTCAGATCGAATTAAAATATGACTGGCTGACAATAAATAAAATAAAAAGATTAATATTTCATAAAAAAACTTTTTTACAAAAAAAAACTAAAATACTGATACAAAGACACCGACTTTCGAAATTAAATTTATTTTTTTACTGTGCAGTTTGGAAATCGGTTGTATTTTTTTATGTATCAGAAAGGTGTGGTCAAATTAAAGGGTGGGTAGGTATAGCAAAAAAATAACTGGTATAAAAGACTTGACTGTAGTTCCAACAGCAGCATGATCTTCATCGTCATCCTTCTGCTTTATTCTAATTTACTATTCGGTTCAGCATATCTTTTTAAGCGACTTCAAAAAAAGGAGGTTACTCAATTCGACCGTATTTATATTTTTTTTTTTATGTGTGTTCGCGAATAACTTCGTCGTTTATGAACCGATTTTGATGATTCTTTTT
Organism: Agrochola litura; assembly: GCA_949152395.1. Classification (NCBI taxonomy): domain Eukaryota; kingdom Metazoa; phylum Arthropoda; class Insecta; order Lepidoptera; family Noctuidae; genus Agrochola; species Agrochola litura. Next base: position 6,906,858 of record OX424490.1, read on the forward strand.
TTTTTGGAAAGGAGTTATGCTAGGTGTGGTACCATGATAAGGAAACTAGGATCTGATGATGGCATCCCAGAGAAATCGAGGGAACTCTTCAAATATTATAGGCAAACCTATAGCGATCTGGGTATTTTTTTATTATAGGTAACTCGTGCAGCACCATTTAGCTAAGTGGAACTGATGATGAAGACCACAAATAGCCACCGAAACTCCTCAATAATAAGTATTTCACGGGTTGCGATTCGATTACTTTAATATGGTTGTAATGCAATTTATGCTCGTCACAATGCATATGGAGAAGTGGAGCTGAAGGTGAAGTACCAGGAGAACTCCTCAACGATGAACGCCTCTGCATCGGGAAAAGGAATATTTTGTAAAAGGTGATGAACAGTTGGCATTAGGCTAATGTAACTTAGATAAATTACAAATTGACCCACTAAAAAGCGAGAAATAAAAACGTTTCTACAAAAAATACAACCGACTTCCAAAAAACCACTACAAAGTGAAAAAATTTCGGGACTCGGTGTCTTTGGTTTTGTGTTTTCGTTATTTGCCACCGACTTCCGAAATTTAAGTTATTTTTCACTTTGTAGAGGTTTCTTGGAAGTCTGTTGTATTTTTTTGTAAAAAAGTTTTTATTTTCCATATATTATCACTTATATCACACTTCATGATTTGTAGCAATATCATTTTTAACAGATTCTGTATCTTTTCTTTGAACTTCCCCCTCAGCAAGGTACACCTAAGGTACTTATTGAAATTGAATACTGAACAATTTCCTTTTACTTTAGATTTAATTATAAAGTTTCGTATTGTTAGTCTTCCATTAACAGACCAATGGGCTGCAAAGCAAACAATTCTTCGAAATCAAAACATTATCTTTGTTACAAAATTATAGACATTGTAATAACTTTATCGCTGTGAGTGCTAGGTTCTGTGTTAACATTTAATAGTTCTCATTATTAGAATTACGTGGCATTTAACAATATTCAATGAAAATAGTATTGCGGTAATCATCATAATGTTAAATAAGTACTTTTGGAAATAATTACAGTGGAAGCCTATTGGACCAACCGCACCTGCGCTATTATTGGCTCAGTATTCACCTCAATAAAGCAGCAACACTTCGAATATTGTAGAACCGAATTTCATTATTCATGGTAATTTTACAAAGTAGATACTACCTTGCTGTTGCCAAACATTTTGTGGTTTACTAAGTTCCTATTGGTAACAATGTAACAAGAGAAAGCAAATGGTTACCTGAATTGACACTCAAACAGAAATGAATTTATCACTCATTGGGGTGTGTTATTTAAATTATCCCATTTAAAATTCTTTGGTTTTTACTTTAATGTATGACATTTTTGTGATCCGCAGCGAAAAGTTAGCAAAATTGCAATAATATACTAGGTAAATTAAGTAACGAACAAAAAATATGTAAGATCATATCTCTGTAACTTGGATCTAGTCCATCTTTTATTTTTACGGAAACCACTTGGCTATGCCGTCGACGCTTCAGCACTTGGTACTATGTAGCAGACGCAATATATTCCTGACAACTTAGTTTTTGCAGTTTAATTTCCTAGGGATCGGGAGATTGGGCCAAAACTGACGGAATGGCACGGAGCCAAGCTGCCTAACAAAATGGGGCGCCTAGAGGAATTTAATTATTGAAAGTATTTCATTCAGGGAGCTGTATGATTTGCCAGCTCGTAAAAATCACCTGACATCGTCAAAGAGATTAATTAGTACTTGTAATATTTGAGGTGAGGTAAGCCGGTAAGGCGCTTGGACGAGGCGAGATGCAGTATCGTCATAATGGAATATATGAATACTGTTTTACGCTATCTGTTTGGTCTGAAGCTTATTATGGTGTTCCATGAAAGTTTTTTATTACTTTAAATGTGAGTAGAAGATAAAGTTCGGTGAATGTTCAGCAATAACATGGGGACTTTAATCTAGTTTCCGACGCCCAGGTAGGGATGTAAAACGGTAAAAATACCCTGGTAAAATACGGGAAAAAATATAATTTTACGTAATTTACGGTAAAATGTGGTAATTTTCGGTAAAAAAAAAACGTATTAAACGTACTCATAGTCATACCCACTAAAACACTACAAATACGGAAGGAAGTATGTTTGTGTGTATCATGTGTATGTCACTACTTCACTATTAACGGATAAATGGATTTGAATGAAATTTGCCAGAGATATACAGTACTGGAACTTAAAAAAAAATAGAAAACTGGGCTCATGCGACTTATACGTACTAAAAATTCCCAATTCTCAAGTCATAGATTATTATAATAATATCATCTATGTGCAGAGGCAGAGCAGAGGACAGCACAAATTAAAATTTATAACTTCATATGTCGCCGGTAATTTTACTGTAGTTTATATAAATGACCGTAAACTACCCGTATTTTACCAGAGTTTTCAATAAAATTACGTAATTTTGCAACCCTACGCCCAGGTTTATTGATAACTTAAACATTATGCAATTCAACCTATCTGTATACCAACGACAACAAGTTAAATTTCTACACACAAAAGACCTTCCCAAGAAAGATAACTATCATCCTATCTCGGATAGTTTATGCCGGAGATGATCGGGTTATGTAAAATATGCATAGGTACTTGGGATATCAAGCATTCAGGGTGCTGCCTGAAAACCTCAATGACGAGCGACAGCGACGTTGCAATTTTTACTAGACGACATCCCAGCGCTAGTAAAACTACAGGTAATTTTATAAAAGAAGTTAAAAAGAGAATATTATGTAGATAAACAGCTATGATTGACGTTCAAGATAAAATGAATTTGATGTGTGGCAAAAATAACGAGCTGAGAACGACATAACAGTGATAATAGTCATAATTAATGAAACATAAAAATTGCGTATGTAAGTCTCCTTAACGCATTTAAGGCCAATGAACGAGACACAAAAGAAGTTTTATTGTTATAACACCTATGGGGTTTAGTGTCCCTCAAAGTGTTGCAATATTTTTAAGCTATTGCATAGCTTTTATCGCGGGCTTTGAGCGCGGCGACCGAATCAAGAAATTCCGTAACGTAATGAAAATAACGTAACGAAAATAAAACCTAACACCCCCCACTCCGCCTACCATGTAATGACGGTTCCCATGACAACGTGATGTTGTCATGTGAACGTAATTTTTATTTTATGTCATCACGTCACCATCCCAAGTGTAGCGTTGACAAATAGGAAGTATGGAGGTTACAAATGCTATGCAATAGCTTTACCGCGGCAGTCCCCGAGTGCCACACGTTTTTTTTTTTTCAAATCCGACTTTTAGTTCCGGAGATTACCCCCTACATACAAACTTACAAACAAACACATTTTCTTTTTGTAATTTTATTATAGGTATAAGTATATATTAGACAGAAATGTTCTTGAATCAAGTGTTTTGAATGCCTAGTTTTAAGCAGCGTATTACTTGAAAACATTTTTGGACGAATACTTATATATTTTTGAAATTCTTATTCCATCGGAAATTTAAGTTGATTTGATTATCGTTTCCTGTAAAAAGAGTCGAATATTGATATCGGAATTTCATCAATTAAAGACTGCAAAAATAGAAAGCAATATAGTGCAATACAAAGCATAACAAAGGAGACAAAACAAGAACGAGGAAAATAAGTAATAGCTATTAAAGTTTTATCATAATATAAAGATCTGCGAAGAAATGGGAAACCATATAGAGGGGTACTTAAGAAATTAAGTTAAGCGAAATCTGCTATCGACCAACAAGGGAACAAAAGATTTAACTCAATAAGCGAGGCGTGGCGAACCAAAGTTTGTTCAAATTTTATAGTATTGGAAAACGATAGTTCTCTCTAGAGGAGCGGTTGATTCGTTAAATTTTTCATTCAATATCCACAGACAATAAATGATAAGCTTTAGAGAAAATAGGATGTATTCGATTTTGAACTGCAGTTAATTTTTTTTTGCAAATCACTCCGGTAGCATAATGTTGAAACGGTAATTGAACAAGAGTAAAAAAAAAACAGTGGCACTCCGGGAGTGCCGACAGAAGTGAAAACTTGAAAAAAAAATCGGCACCGCGGTGATCAACGCGTTGATATTTTTTACTCCACGCACCGCGGTAATCAACGCGTTGATGTCTTTTTAATGGTCAAAAGCTGGTGTCGTAACAGTGTCGCAAAATCAATGGTTTAGTCCCATCTCAAAAATGCCCATCGCGCCTAAAGAAGTTTTCACTACAACAATTTTTTGCACAATAATTTTCTAGTGATAAATTAAAATCGAAATCGCAAAAAGGAAACGTAACGCAAGCGAAGAATTAAATATTCGCTCTGATGGGCTCCTGATGGTCCAAGTCATGTGCTTCAGTGACTTTTCGATCTCTACTAGATACTTTATGCAGCTTAGTGGAAATAGACAGGAAGATACGATTAATACACATTAGGAATAATGTTTTATTTCTCTTAATGTTTTGGACCTTCAATAATGTAGAACGGCATCATGTCTTTCGTAGTAAGCACAAAAGAAATTGCAAAAACAATATGGGAAATATACTAAACCTGTCTTGTTAATTTATGAAACACAAACCGAGTATACATTATGATGCAGTAAAGGTACAACATTTTTGAGCTGAAAAATGGAACAAAACAAGCTTATATTCTACAACGCAAACAATGCAACATCTGCCTCATAAATTACCGGAATAAGTTCCTGGCAAATGAAATAATCATAATATCTCTTCTTTGTTCACATTCCTTTGGATCCGTTAATTGTAATCAGCATGTGTTATGTCAGAGCTGCGGTAATTATGCTAATTAGCTTCCCTTTTATTTGTTGCAATGTCAAGAGGTCTCATAAAAGCATTTTTTTTCTTCTTCGAATTAACCCTATAATGTATCTTTCGTCGCTTTTTAACCGACTTCAAAAAAAGGAGTGGGTTCTCAGTTCGTCGGAATATATTTTTTATTGTTCCCTGATTACTCGAAGACGGCTGGACCGACTTGATTGTTTATTTTTTAAGTGTATACTTTCTAGTTGGTCCCGTTGTCATTTGGTCACGATCTGATGATGGGGTCTAGGAGAAATCGAGGAAACTCTTCAAATATTATTGGCACACCTATAGCGATTTGGGTACTTTTTATAGTAACTCATGCATTTGTTTTCGGGAAGCACTATTTGGTAAAGTGGAACTGATGATGAAGGATGGCCACCGGAACTACTCAATAATTACAATAATATGTATTTCACGGGTAGCGATTCGATTACTTACTTTAATTGTTAAGCAATTGATGCTCGCCCTGCTTCGGGAAAAGCAATATTTCGTAAAAGGTAATGAACAGTTGACATTAGGTTAACTCATCACCAGTTAAGCAGCCTTATAAAGGCGGATAACAATTAAAATTCTATTGTGTCTCGTTAATGACAGTTGAAGGGCTATTGTAACTTATATAAATTACAAACCAAACCGACTAAAAGTGAAAAAAAAAATACTGAAAATACAACCGCCTTCGAAACTACAAGTGAAAAATAACTTTAATTTCGGAAGTCGATGGCAAAAAACTTAAATACTGATCCAAATACACCGACTTCCGAAATGAAAGTTATTTTTCACTTTGTAGTTTTAATTAGGTACCTATAACAAAACCCCAAATCAAAAACTTCTTTGGAATTGTTTAAAAGCCCGTAATCGATTTTAAAAACAATATTGTCACACGTAGTTCTTTTATCCAAACAAGGTTTCGACACGGGATATCAATTTACATTTACGGTGGACCCTGGATGCCGGAAGTAATATTTGAATAATTCATAAGCGGTCTATTTTTCTAAGGGCCGTGGTTGTAACGCACTTTTCAAAATGTCTGAGCCTGCCGATATCGACAACCAATTTTTTTTAGTCACCATACAATTCTGAACCATATTTTATGTACAATAGCGACAGCTTTCAAATGAAACCTTCATAAATCCAGAGTTGCTTAACATAGAAATAAATTCTTACTTCCAGATTTATTTGACCTATATTTCCTTGAATTGAAAAAAGCTGAGAACTCCACAATTATACCTTAGTAAATGGTCCCTAAATCTTCACCACTGAACAAGGTCGTCTGGCAAAGATTAAATAAGGGTTATTGGGTATTGATTTTAGCTAGAAGGTCTAGTAGACGTAGTGAACTCAGACCAAATAAAAACCAAGACAGCGGTGCGAACAATATAGTATAGCATGATCAGCCTATAATGTTCCCACTGCTGGGACACAGGCCTCCTCTCATCAAGAGGGAGTGGGCTGTAATCTACCACGCAGGCCCAGTGAGGGTTGATGGATATCACATGTCTTGGAATTTTTGGTTTTAGGACATGCCGGTTTCCTCACGATGTTTTCCTTCACCGTTTTGAGAGTGGTGGTGATGAAATTATTCACACAAAGTAAAGCGCCGGCCTGGTTTCGAATCCACGACCTACAACTCTTAAGTCGGGGCCGTTACTAATGGCCACCACTGCTCCAACAATGAAAGAAAGAAAGAAAAATAGGTTTATTTGTCACAGAAACACGTGCATACATAAAAGACAAGAGTAATCAGAGAACAACACAAAGTACATAACAAATCACGAGCATAGAACAGAATTTACTTAGGCGGCAGCTGCACGACATGACTGTGACAAGAAGGCTTCCACTCAGCATGATGCAGTGCTATGGGGGACCCACAGCACAGCGCTGATTTTCAGTGGTCACCCGAAAAAAAGATGTACGGAAATCAAGTCAGGTTCAGTGATTTTTCTATTAAATATGTAACAAAATAAAATAAACAGTGCTTAGAATATAAGACAACTATACAACGAATTATAAGAATAGGTAAATATTATTAAAAACATAAAAAATTATCCGCAGGCATCACCATACGTGCATAAATAATGCAGATACCTAACTATAACATAATATATTATTACTACACGAGGATATACAAGTGTTTTGTCTCGCTCCCACCCTCACCCTCGCGTCGCCAGCGCGCGCGCTCACAATCTAAAAAGTACCGTTTCATTTCCATATTGCGTTTATGAGCGTGATGACTGCGTAATGCAGTGTAGCATGCCAAAACTACACCTCCACTCTGTGCATACACGCTCACGTGCACACATTTACAACAATTTCCAATCAGATTACAGTCAAACTACACCTCACTTGTTTACGATACAGTGCACACATGTTTACTAAACCGGCCTCACGTCACAGTTGACAGCGCTATGTCTTGGTTTTTTTATTTGGTCTGAGGTAGTGAATTACTTCAACGTAACATAAGCATAAATAGGTTCAGACAGCCCTTTTTCAGAACATTTTTACGCAATAAATATACTTATTCTTGAATGAAAAAGGATTAAGTGCCAATTTTATGAAGACTTATTGATTCGTTTAAGCTCGTGGCTAAGTAATAACAGCCGCACGATTCGATCCATCAGGTTAAGCTACGCTTGCCGGGGTTGGTCCGTGGATGGGTGACTATCTTTACATACCGAGTCTCCTCCGCGCCTCGGAAAGCACGTTAATCCGTTGGTCTCGGCTGTCATTCATGGCTCTTTGACAGTCGTTACGGGTCGTCAGAAGCCCGAAAGTCTGTCTACCAGTCTTACCAAGAGGTATCGTATTAGTATTAGGTACCCAGTTACTGGGTTAAGGAGGTCAGATAGGCAGTCGCTCCATGTAAAATACTGATATTCAGCTGTATCTGGTTAGACTGGAAGCCGACCCGAACATAGTTGGGAAAAGGCTAGGCAGATCGATTTAATTTCGTCATTATTTCAGGTTGGGATAAAAACCAAAAGCAAACGCTTTTGGTTTTATCACGCAATGCCACGAAAAATAAACATTCTCCCGAAAACCAACAACAATAAAAATAATGTAAAAAAAAGTGTAATCGTGTTCTAATTTTACTTCTGAAAATAAACACCAATTTATTTTCCCGACTGCCATGTTATGTTTGTTTTATGAAAAATTTTAGGTAGCTAACCTATTATAAACTCGCTTGGATTTTGTCACCAGGGGAGTAGCAAACATGTTTGCTTATTTCAATTCGGTCGTTTATTAAAAGTGTAATCCTAAACAAAGACATGTGAAACCATGTTTTAAATTAGACGACGTAGGAAGCATTATTTGTAAGTAAAATATTTCTGTTTAGTACCTACAAGTGTACTACCTAAAGTTATAGGGGTTACCTAAGGTCTGACAGGATTACAAGATCAAGGTGTGAACTTATTAAGGTAAAAGCTTAAATTGGGAAAACGTATTAAACTTTAGTAAAGTGGTTTCAGACTGATGATAATTTTAATAAGAATTTCGTTGAATTCAAAACGATCATTACGATATTAATATTGTTAATTTAAATAAAAATTGTATCGTTAGTTTTTACGACTGCATGATTTATTTGAAAACTGTATTTTTTTAGTTTTTACGACTTTGCATGCCGTAAGGTAGAATGTAGCGGAAAAACTTAGTGATGTACCATCTTATACCTGTACCTACATTGTTGGCAAAATAAATCTGAATCTTACTGGAACATTTTTTTTTATCCGGTGAAACAAGTTTGTTCAATAAACAGGCATGACCCGTCGGCCAGTCACAGTAATCTGACAAAAACCATTCTACCGACAAAAGAAACGCCTGACAAGCCAAAATAGACGTCGGATTTACTCGCAATTAGGAACCGAAAGATAAAATCGCACCACACAAGTTGGTAATCCATGTTGGCACACGAAGAAACGTATTTACAACCGTAAATAGCAAACCATTAACATTCTTAGTGCGGGTGAAGTACAGGCTAATCCAGACGATTGTTCCTTAAAAGCCTCACCGACGGAAAGTCAATTGTTGGCGCTGGGCCCGACAACTCTGAAATAATTTATCAATGTGTCTGTGTGTGAGTAGAAACTGGCTTGAAAAGTGAATTGATTGTATGTTTTAAAATTAATAAAAGTTTGTTGGAATTACAAAATGTCTACTTTTAAAATATTTCGCTTCTTTATGCGTAAGCCTCGAAGGTATTTAACCTAATGAATATGAAAACAAAAAGCTCATTGCAGCTTTTACAGTTTTGGAACATAAATTGGAATTTTATGTAAATAAACTTATTACAAAAATAAATTGGATAGAATTGACTAAGCTTTATAAGTTTATAACAGGTGCTTTAAGTTAGATGAATTTATTATTCCAAACTATGATTAAAATAGAAAATAAATCGCTGTCTCAACAAAATAGTTTATCAATTCTAACACAATTTATTACGTAGGTACTCGAATAGAATAGACTCAACGACGCGACGTTCCATTTTATTGAAATGTACGGACTATATTTGTTCAAATGCTTATTTCGGAGGCTGACCGTAAAAATCTGTTTTCACAAATGAAATCGGATTGTTAATGAAACTTTTTTCCTGTTTTTAACCAAAAACAGTTCACATTTTTAAGGTTTTGTTTTATTTACAACGTCACGAATGAACACATTATGAAAATGGCATAGCGTTGGTAACCGAGTTTTGGCTCTGGGGTGAAGAACAGAGAGTGATGGCACAAGAAACGGAAAACATAATATTTAAAGTGCGAAAAACTTGTTTCTATTTTGATTTTATGCGTTCAAAGCAAGCATTCAGGTGCAAAATAAACTGAAGTTCTGAAGTTTTAGTATTGATTGGAAATACGCTGAAAATACAAAACGAAGTTAATCAAAGTTCGCCAAGATAAAAGCTTGGCTTCACAAAATGAAAAACTTTATGAAGTTAATAAATAATGATTAAACAATTTTTGCTTCGACAAAATGTGTTCACATTCAGTTCTTTGATAAGGGTACTCTCCTTTGAATTATGAGGGTAAAAGGTAACATTTTCACAGTAGAAATAAAAATCCATATCTATGGAACACGAGCGTTTTCTAATAAACAACAAACATCCTCCGTATGCGTACGTGTACAAAATATTTCTGCGACCAAAATAAAATGGTTCTGTTCCAGATATGTGGTACAAATATTGAAGTTCCATCCAATTTGGTAAGGTACTCCAAGTGTGGTATGCGTATAACGATATAGGAAATGAAGCTTTCCCAAATATTTTTCTTAATTTACTTGTCGTTTATAACCGTCCATAAAATAATTCTTTGACAACTCTCGATGGTATTTTCCTCATTGGAAATATTCTAGAAAATTTCAAAATGGAGTAGCAGACGGATAGAATTAGAATTGAAAATGTTAAAAAGATAAAATGTAAAACTCCGTGCAAATGTGTAGTAAAAATTTACATAATAATAGTAGTCTGTCCTTTGTTGAGGGAAAGATATGACGGTGTGGAGTCGCCGGGTAAATTTAATTAATGAAATCATCTAGTGGAAAAGGTCCCTAGTGGTTATTATCAAAAATATATGCAATGTTTTGTAGATGCGGACAAAAAAAAGGAAGATGTTGCTTTGTTGTCGGAATTATTTAGTTATTAACGATCATAGCTATGAAGACGTCTAGACGAACATTGCTGTTTTAGAAAGAAACTTAGTAAAACCAGAGCATAAACGAAATCCAGCTTGAGAACTAGAAACCTATTACAAAAGTATATCGGAGCACTATTTTTCACGATCTCGACATGAAGTTCCTTAAATCAATTTCAAAAGTGAAGTGAATAAAAATCGTTTCGGTGCTGATAGAAAAATGCACCAAGTTTCCTAATCGATTAGTCTGTCACATGGGCAAGTTGGAAAGTCCCTAACGCTTCGCCCGCCGAACTATACGCCAAATTTATCACTCAACTCGATTTAAATGCAAAACAAGAGCGGAAAAATATGTATTCTACCAAAGTTAACATGGTCCATCATGTTAACTTTGGTAGAATACATATTTTTCTAAAGTTTTGATAGTATATATATACATTAAGAGTGATACTAAAGCTGTGGTCAGTTAGGAACAATTAATCGTAGGTAGGTATAAGGAGGTTAACAATATTGAAAAAAAAAAAACGATAAAAGTGGCAATGATAATTCACATATAATGTAACACCTCACTCCGACCATCTTGTAATGATTATTCGGAGCACACCTATCGGCGAAGTCGTGACTGATCCCAAAGTGGCTGGTATTATTTATTTTGACACTTCAAACGGTCCATTAAATGAAAAGGTGTGTAAATATTAACAGGTGCGTTAACCCGACCACTGTTAAGATAAAAGAAACACCCACAACCTTTTATATGAAAGAAAGTGAAAGAATAATAAGGCATTAGGAAACCCGGGTTGTAAAATATAACAGTAATAATGAAAAGGAGAAAAGCCTTGAAGAATGTGGCAGTACCCTTGAACACATACTTAATGCAACGAATGTGTTCTCTACCCTGAATCCTAAGGATTCTACATTTGAACATTTTACCAGAAAGTTAGAATTTGTTGACGAAAGGCGAACAAAAATTTGTGAATACGATTGGAATGCTGACGAATATTGGGGAATAAAAACACGCGAGAGGAATTGACAATCGAAAAATTTGCATACTTTGAATTCCGTTCGACCCAAAGTCAGGTCCCAAGAGAAGTCGGTTCGAACTTTTAGTTACAACCATTCGTCTAGAATGGTCGTAACTAAAAGTTGGAACCGACACTCGTGAGTGTCACTAGAGTGAATGAAATTAGTTCTATTGAAAAATGTTAGATTCCGAACGGGTTTACAAACGAATGAATGTAAGTATAGTCAAGTAACGTGTGGTGTCAGGTTTCTCTTTGGCATTCAAGAAAATGCTTACATTCGTCCGCTGTGGGCTATTTCATTAAAGCAACGATTTCTTTGGAATACATTTGCTGAAATTTTGGTTCCTCTTTAATATGTATGTAGATAGACAAAGTTAACGGTAACGACTGTATACGACCTTATTAAGCCGAAAATGGAATTTCGTAGATGCATTTTGTAACTTTGTACAATTTTAGTGATGACAATGGTAAAAGCAATATGTATGTTACTAAGTAACTACTACTCAGAGTTTCAATCAATCTGCCTAGGCTTTTCCCAGCTATATTGGGGTCGGCTTCCAGTCTTACCGGATGGAGCTGAATACCAGTATTTTACATGGAGCGACTGCCTATCTGACCTCCACAACCCAGTAACTGGGTAAAACGATACCCCTTGGTAAGACTGGTTGTCAGACTCTCGACTTTTGACGGACCCGTAACGACTGTCAAAGATCCACGAATGACAGCCGGGACCAACGGCTTAACGTGCTTTCCGAGGCACGGAGGAGTCTCGGTATGTAAAGATGGTCACCCATCCACAGACCAACCCCGGCAAGTGTAGCTTAATCGGATGAATCGACCCGTGCGGCTGTTATTACTTAGCCACGAGCTCCACTACTCGAGAGATTCAAAAAGGAAAAATACGAATGTAATACACGATTGATTATTGCGCTGTCTGAAGCTTATCTTTCTGACTAACTGTTGTCAGAATGATAACCAGAGCCCATCTAAATAAAGATGACGACAGCAATATAGTAAACAGCATCAGCTACGAAAATATCGTTACCTGAGCTAACAAACTATTTCCTACAAAATGTGAAACGATGATGGCACACGAAACTAGGGCCCAATTTCCGTCCAATTAGTATGCCAAAACAAACGTTCGCCCGAGATAAACTATCGTATTAACCGAAGCGCGAAAACGCCAAGCAATTTACTGTATATACAAGCAAAACAACCGAATAATTAAATGGATCGAAGTCTGAGTGTTAGTGCAGACATACGCAGACATATCTACTATTATCGACTCAACGTCTGCTTTTGATATTAAAAGTGAAATTGTGGCTTCCAACAGTTCAGCAAACTATATACAGCGAGAATTTATTGGATTACAAACACAGACACACACTGTGCAGTGACTGGTTAGTCGGCTGGTGGCTTAGACTAAAAATTATATAATTTTTCAATTCGTTTTCTTAATATTCCTCTTCAATTTTCATGATTTTATAATAGAAAATATTGTCGGTACTGCTTGCGTTCTTTATTAAAACAGACACGTTATTTTATGAGATTCTTATTTACTTAACATTAATCCTATACTTTTCTTCTATTAAACGAGCAATATTTGTACTCACGTTCTCGAAATCGGCTCTAACGATTTCGATGAAAGTTACAATAGACGGGTTTACGGGGGCGAAAAATCGATCTAGCTAGGTCTTCTCTGGGAAAATTTGTTTTCTCCGTATTTTCACCCGAGCAGAGCTCGGTCGCCCAAATTCTAGAACAAGATAATTAATAATGACATGAGAATAATTACATTAGAATAATGACATGGCAGCATGGAATTAGTAAGTACCTACTATCATGGCAGCATGGAATAAGAAGGTACTATACATACATGGATTAGTATGAACTTTCCTTAATGAACATTCTCTATTTCGGCCAGAGCAGAGCTCGGTCGCCCAAGTAATCTATGCGACAATATTAGAGTCAACCGACACATGCAAAGATATTCTCACCGTGAAAGGATCCAGTCTACTCCAACTTGTGGAAACGGTAAGCGCAAGTCACACTATATAAAGTTCCTGACACTATGAGTAATTGTCGGACACAAATTGCGTCAGAACATTACCTCACCTTACAGTAAGATGTCCTCTCTAGGACACTAGAACTCGTTTCTTTCCCTTGTGACGGGTGCGCGATTCAACTAGCCGAGGTAATGTAGCACTGAGGACTTAGCCCGCATAATGTCTTCTCGTTGATGCGTGGGTGTTAAATGTTTGGCGAAATCAGCTTTTATCGCAAGATTTTATCATTTTTGACAGTCAGGTAGGAAGTGGGAGTAATCTTATAAATGTAAATGACCTCCTGAATTAATCACAAGTCAGCAGAAAATTACAATTTTCCTTGTTTGATATGTATGCTGCAACTGGCCAAATACTCCAGGGGGTGAACGAAACATGATTAATAATTGATATATTATTCATGATTAATATTCATGGGAAACACGTTCCTTAACACGTTACACTGCTTAGTTAGAGGTACACACAATATCAAATTATATTCTGAGCCTTGCATAACACATGCTGGTCCTGCTCCACAACTAATTGATTAACATTTGCAAATACTGTTGGAGCTGCTGAAGATTGTAAGACTATCTTTGCATTGTATAAACTCAATCTCCATTGTATTATATAATTGCATAGCACAGGTGTGAGCACTATGTACTAAAGAGTTACCATTTACCGGGTAATATGTCTTGCATTGACTTGAATGTGCCCTGGCGGCTGTGAGTATATCATGCTCACTCAAATGTTTCGCTGATGGTGGCGCGTGTGTTGGATCACTTAGCTCCCTTCAAAATGGTTGAGCTGAATGGTGCTAATCCATGCGTCATGTTCGTGAACGGGCGCCGTCAGTTGGGACTGGTCATCTCTTAGCTGCCAGGGCTTATTTTTATTTTATTTTTTTAATTGTTCTTTGATTTATCTTTTTATTACGGACGCTTCTAACGTGCACGTCTTTCTACATTGTTCTCACATGTATAATTTCAACATGAATGATGTAACCAATATTTTGTAACAATTTTTTACTTAAAAGAGTGTCCGTGGAGTTTCTTGCCCGTTCTTCTCTATAGGTACCTACTACGCTCCATAGGTACAACTAGCTTCATACCTATTTCTGACTGACCGATTCCTTGACAATTCAAAAGTGCCTGTAAATGGTTTAATTGAAATAAATGCTTTGAGTTTGACATGCCTTTATTTGTATTTCATCGAACAGAGGAACAATTACCGCGGCTGCTTTCAAGCTTAATGCGACATCATTCGTGTACCAGACTCATTCGTAATCACCATATGTACCGACCCTTGCGGTCTCATCTCGGATGCGAGGTTCGCACCAAACGCCTTTGTAATTTTGATTCCCGGGACGTTTCCCAGGGCCCTCTAATTATGGCCGCGCGTTTACTACAATTGTCTGCCTATGGCTGAAGTTTATCTCTAATGCCCCAAAATAAACTAACGCTAAACAGTATTAAATTTTAGTTTTAATATCCTTTGTGTTCTGGAGATTACTTTTAGCGTTGAGTTAAACTTTAAAGAGTTGTTAATGAAGGTCTTCTAATTTATTTGGAACTATTTTCTGTATATAAGTAATTGTAAAACGGCCTTTGGGACTTTAGTAATTCTAAATAACTTGAATTTGATTATTTAAGGAGGTTGGCAGTCGTTTTCCGCACGTAGGCATGATGTCAGTTTATTTTCTCAATTTATTTTCAGCACAACACAAATGTACATAAACCTAGTGATATTGTTGGATTTGAATATGATCGTTGATAGTAACTCTGAAATTGATGGGATGTAGCAGTAACGATGCGCAGTTATGGATATCGATAATTTATGGGTCGGTTTGTCGACCACTTGTTCAGCTAACAATGGAGGTTCATTGACAATTGAGAGATAAATAATAAAAATAAATGTGACTTATGAATTCATACCGTGGATTTACGTGAAAGTATTACTTAAGTTTCGTTCGCAGAAACTTAGTGTCATCACAAGTTCATTAAAATCATTTCCACTCAAGCACTTCGTGAAATGAAATAATTTATCATTCCCGTTTTCAAGGTTTGGTTTGAATTTCATTTTCGTATGTGGTTACTGCGTATGCGTACGTTGTGCGGTATCCATTTACGTTTTACAGTAATACGTAAACAGGATCAGTAATTTGGTGTTATTAAAATGATGGATAAAAACAAGTATAATTATCTGGCAAATTAACTCTATAAAAAGGGAATGTATGAAATATTTGTAGAAAATTAACCACTGTGAATTTTATACCGTCACATCTTCACCACTGAGTTTAATTAAGAGTTCGTAGCCATGATCAAACTGCAGTCCAAGCTAGGTACAAAAAGAGAAACTTTTGTTTCCATCTCCAGACAGCATATTTTTGCGAAACATTAACTTGGAAATTTGGCAAGCATCTTGCAAATAGCGATGTAATTAAGGTTAATTTAAGTTAAATGAACTCGCTCGTCAGTGACTTTGTTGTTACTGCATCTAAAGGCACAATAATTGGCAGTTCCGGAACGAGAATCGTTGGTAGAGCTGTCGGTGTCTTTTGTTTAAGAATTTTATAATTAGCGCCCAGGGTAGGCAAGGGGTAACTTATTAACAACGTTATGTCTTCTTTTAAATGAAAAGTTTTTTCTTCCTTTATAAACAAGTCTCGAGAATTTTTACAAAAATAGAAAACCTTTTGTCACTACGTCTTGATAGAAAACATCGTCATATTTCCGTCGACACATTCCCATCACTACGTATGAATACGCAACGGCGACCGCACATAATTCGTGATATCCGAATGTACGTCGCACGGAACGCGAGGCTCACCTCTCAACCTAACGTAGCGTTCATACGAGCGCTGAGTATTCTAATAGGTGTCTCAGTTCACGACTACCATCTTTGTGAAGGCATTGTACTTACATACTTGAATGTATGTGGGTAATATGTTTGTTACAGGAGTGTGGGAATGAGTGACGTTAATTTTCAAGTAGTGTAAGTTGCTGACACACGAGTAAAATGATATTGTGTGTTGAATGTCTTACTATCTTAAGTAGAACAGTTTTCGAGGCAGTGTCAACATCAGACAAGTGGAAGATATACCAAAACCGAAATTATAAGAATTATTTGTTCAAAGGGGTATCGTATTACCCAAAAACTGGATTGTGGAAGTCAGATAGGCAGCCTCTCCATATAAAATACTGATATTCAGCTGCATCCGGTTAGACTGGGAGCCGACCCTATCTTAAGTAGAACAGTTTTCGAGGCAGTGTCAACATCAGACAAGTGGAAGATATACCAAAACCGAAATTATAAGAATTATTTGTTCAAAGGGGTATCGTATTACCCAAAAACTGGATTGTGGAAGTCAGATAGGCAGCCTCTCCATATAAAATACTGATATTCAGCTGCATCCGGTTAGACTGGGAGCCGACCCCCACATAATGGGAAAAAGCTTGGCAAATAATAATTTACCACCTATGCACAATCTGGACACAAAACGCAAAGAAAGGCCATCAGAAATTTTCGTTCATCCCGAAATTACCATTCACGTTATTTGGCGTAAAAATAAATTGAACACCTGACCTTCATAAAAGGATCCACATAACTTCTAAAGACGCTTTTAACTCCCGGGTTCAATAGGGAGTAAAGAATGAATGACCCAAAGAAGCCTACAAGATTGAAATTTTAATGGAACTTGAAATTGGTTCTCTCTTGTAATTAGGTTTATGGATAAAATTAAAAATAGTGTGATCACAGGTTAATGTTTACGGTGCGTTTAATTAAAATTGGTTTAACAGTTTCGGAGATTAACGCTTAATAATTCAGTAGTAAAGCTGCTCGTGGCCTCCGTTAATCGTGGTATGATGTGAACTGTAGGTACTAGTCTGATGAATCCGTAAGTTACATTGGTACTTAACCGGGATTATGTGTCAGAGTTCGGACTACTTAATGTGTAAAAGTTTTAAGGTACAAAATGTATTTCTAATGACGTTTCTGCATAAGGTTTTTGATTTAAATTGCCTTTCAAAGGTTAGGGAAATAAAATGTATGTTGGGTATCAAATGAAAGGGCTTAATAACCTAAAAATAATTTAAATAAAAGTTATAAAAACTAAAACCCAACTATGGCAAAAAAGTCAACTAAAAAGCTATAAACAAGACATCACAGACAGGTCAATTTAAAATCCGGAGTCACACGTGATCTGTTTGATTTATTTTTAAAATGTGACTCCGGATTTTGAATTTTTCTGTCTTTTTAGTCAGTTTTAATAACTTTTATTTTTAATAAAAACAAAGAGAAAAATCGCTAAACCAAATAATTAAAAAAAGCGGCCAAGTGCGAGTCGGACTCGCCCATGAAGGGTTCCGTAGCAGTAAGTAACATAATAAAATTGCGGTTTACGATTTATGACGTATTAAAAAAAAAGTACTTACTAGATCTCGTTCAAACCAATTTTCGGTGGAAGTTTACATGGTTATGTACATCATATATTTTTTTTAGTTTTATCATTCTCTTATTTTTAAAGTTACAGGGGGGCACACATTTTACCACTTTGGAAGTGTCTCTCGCGCAAACTATTCAGTTTTGAAAAAAATGATATTAGTAACCTCGATATCATTTTTGAAGACCCATAGATACCCCACAGGTAAGGGATTGATGAAAAAAAAAATTGAGTTTCAGTTCTAAGTATGAGGAACCCCCAAAATTTATTGTTTTTTTCCTATTTTTCTGTGAAAATTTTAGTGCGGTTCACAGAATAGGTACCTCTACTTACCAAGTTTCAACAGCATAGTTCTTATAGTTTCGGAAAAAAGTGGCTGTGACATACGGACGGACAGACAGACAGACATGACAAATCCATAAGGGTTCCGTTTTTTGCCATTTGGCTACGGAACCCTAAAAAATACTATAATTCTAGCAGCCATAGTTGTTTATATCTTTGGCAAATTAACCTATACGGTTTACCTATACAGGGTCTACCTACCGGGGTTGCGAAGAAATCCGAAAGGGAGCTCGTGACCTCGGCAACATGGCAACTGAAGGAACACGGGTGGGTTTTAGTCAGCAAGAGTCTGACACGCCCTGCCGCTCCGCCCAGAGTGGGAGAAGTTATTTGATAATTTCCCACACAAAAAAAAAGCGGCCAAGTGCGAATCGGACTCGCCCATGAAGGGTTCCGTAGCAGCAAGTAACATTGAATCAGTTCTAAGTATGGGGAACCATAAAATTATTTGTTTTTTTTTTCTATTTTTGTGTGAAAATCTTTATGCGGTTCACAGAATACATCTACTTACCAAGTTTCAACAGCATAGCTCGTATAGTTTCGGAAAAAAACTGGCTGTGACATACGGACGGACGGACAGACAGACAGACAGACATACATGACGAATCTATAAGGGTTCCGTTTTTTGCCATTTGGCAACGGAACCCTAAAAAGGGGTTACTTTACAGAATGAGCATCCCATCCTCGCAACAGACTACAATGAATGTCTAAAGGCACCTATTGTTTTAAGGAATTTACACCTAAGGGAATTGAGAATATTTCAAAATAAGAACTAATTTAATAACAGGGTAAATATTCAGAATGTCTGCCTCGTTAGTTCAGTGGCCAGAAGCGCGTTTGTTGAGCGGTTAGTTGTAATCGGGTTGTTGTATGAGAAATTTGTTAGTATTTTCCAGATTCCACGAGCTCAATGGGGATAAAAACTGCCACTTGCTCACTTCAGATGGCACTGATCTCCAGCGCCTTATAATTTGACAGCTAGCCATACATTTTTTGTAAACAAGCGACTGCTTTAACCTACCTACTTAATTAATTATTGAGCCCAGTTGCGCAGCTGTTTACTGCAAATATACGGGGACCCATGTATTTGCCAAAGATGTTATAAGAAGAAAACTGTGGGAGAAAGCTCTCCAAAAAAAATTGGAATCCGATATTTCGTCGTGACGACGGTTTATAGGTGTTGCTCCCAAGAGAACTAAGTCTGTTTTAATTACATACAGGCACTTGTGATGTGATATTATGTAAATTATAGTGAAGTATGTGTGTGTTTATATTATCATATTAGATAGTGCTAGAAGTGCTATCTCTGATGTTTTTCAGACAGAAAGATCATGCCCGAGTTGGTTTTTAACTTTGATCAGGTTATTTCTATCGTACGCCTCCAGTCTTTAACAAAAACCGAACTTACAAACACAAAATAACCTATAAAACATAAAACGTTCATAATTTATTGCCTTTCCACTAAAGCTGCTTTTTTACCAGTGGTAGACGCTTCACCTGTCCTTAACTGGTCTTTTAATAGTGCTACACTCCAAGTCTCATACATATTTATCTAGTTTTCGTATAATTTATGATCGACACAAAAGTAAACATAAACACGACAATGACGGTTTAAAGACGTTCAACTGTGCTGCCATCTGTTCTGAGCTTTCAGTTTTTAACCTCATTAATGGTCAAAATCTGGCCCCCTATTACATGGAACTTGATAGCATATTAACTGGTGATATGTGGGTGTAATTAAACCAACGCCTTCCTCTTCGGGAAATGCAGGAGTGCCATTATGTTATACACCCAATATTTCATAACTAACATATCCCATAACGTTCTAAGTCTTATATTCAAGGAACTTCACTTGCAAGTTACTTAGTATGATCGATACCAGAGGTGCAAGATGTCTCGATACACTCATGACCTTATCCACTGTGATCACACTCTTGGGTATAGCAACTAGATACCTATGTATTGGATATGCAAATGCCCGAAGCCTTTGGGACTAGTTCATGATCGTATCAGACGAGTACAAGTAGTTCCTACTGCTACAAACATTTCTCCTTTTAAAATGTTTTCTTGTTAGAATCAAAACTGACTATAGAGGGTGTAAAGTTCACTCATCTTCTACAGAGATCCTTCGACCAGATGGGCGTTGTGTTTGGTGGACAACTGCCCAACGATTGATGTCGGGGAAGTTATATAAATGCTGATCGCGCTGTAAACCCTGTTTGCGCGACGCAGGATTTTGTGTGACGTCAGATCTTTGATGCGTAGTTTGCATGTAGCGTTGCAGATGCCGTCACATGACCATTGATTAGTTTGAAGGCAGACTTATATTAGTATAGACTATATCATCATTCTCCTGATATTATTATCCCAATTTAATTGGGGTCGGCGGAACATGTCTCTTGACGACTGAGAGAGGAGAAGTATGAAACTTCTCCTCTCTCAGTCGTCATTTCGGTAGGCACCCCCCTTTCTAGCCATATCACCTTTCACATAGTCTATCCATCTTTTCTTTGGTCTCTTTCTCTATATTCATCATCTAGTATTGACACTTTAGTAAATTAGAACACATTAGCTTTTGTATGAATTACTTATTGGATAATTCGAATAGGTTATTCATTCACACAAGAGATATCGCAAAAACAGTTTCTGATTAATGCATTACAATAGGTATAATCCACTTTTCATATGAACATAGAAATATTTCAAGTTTTCTAAACTGCATGGTAGTATTTGACGTCAACGGCACGCAAAAGCACCTTCAGCTACCACTATCTCGTATACGAAATATTATAAACGTGACTTGACAAGTTAAGTGCCATTTTGTAGTTTGCTTTTCTTATTGAAGCGGTACTGAAACTTCAGCTGCTGACGTTGTAAATAACCAACCATTTCATTCAGGACTCGGTACGGTGACAAAAAAACATTGGCACTCCGGGAGTGCCGACAGAAGTGAAAACTTGAAAAAAAATCGGCACCGCGGTAATCAACGCGTTGATGTTTTTTACTTCAAGCACCGCGGTAATCAACGCGTTGATGTCGTTTACTCCACGGTGTCGGTAAAAGTCGCGAAATCAATGGTTTAGTCCCATCTCAAAATGCTCAACGCGCCTAAAGAAGTTTTCACTTAAATAAATATTAAATGTCTAAAATACAATCAAGTGTCCAGATTTGTCCACAACTGCGTGTCTTAAATTGTGTCAAATTAATTTATTTTCTTTCTTACTTTTAATATGCCAAGGAATAAATAAACATCTTTCAATATTTGTCCATGTAACTGTCCTACCATGTTTGATAGATTACCTGTGAATCCCATTGAAACAAAAAAAGTTGAAAGTTCTTTTGTTCGACTAAAAGTCAAACAGAAAAGGGCTGGATCAGTAGGTACCTATCTAATACATAATCTAATACGACGGATCTTCCATCAATCCAATAAGATTCTTGAGGCGGAAGGAGGCAAAAGGTGATACAAGACGAAAATAATAACACGTTACCTTTCTACCTACTAAGGAGGTTAAGCCGTCGGAGATTCGTGTCGCGGTTCGAGATCGATGTGTAGGTACTGTTATAATGAAGCTTGAGAACGCTAGCTTCTAAATTAATTAATTGGAGAAGAGAGACAGAGACAGAAATAAAATGTTCTCTTGTTTATTTATATTTGCGCTCAGATAGACAAATGATGTACCCAATTGAGGGGTCATAGTGTACCTACCTACTTTAATTTATTTTAGTACAAGGCTTTTTGTCCGTAAAAATCTTCACAGATGAGAGAAAGATACAGAAACAAATAAGTCATCAGTCCTATTCGGTCCCAGGTGGCTCGGATTCTCTCGGAAATTAATTTTATTATAAATTACCGCAGGTAAGTCACAGACATTTTGCAGTCCGAAAAATTGTCCCGACGAACCACTGCGGTGAACCCAATGAAATTGAAGTGGTTATAACGCGCATAATTTTAAACACGGAATTATTTTCATTGTGAAGCCTTCGGTAATTGGGAAGTATTGTTACTATAATCTACTTTGAAGATAGAGACAGCTTGTTTTTCTCGTGTTTACAAGGAAAATTCACTCAAATATTTTATAAGATGAACAAATAACACGTTATCTTTGAGGCAAAGTCAGGTAAAGCCCCTACCCTCGCATCGAGTCACGTCATTGGTAGATTTAATATCAGATACTTTCGATATATTACATAGATATACGACACTAGTGTTTATATATATACCTACTTACGTCGACGTCGGAAAGATCAGAGATTTCATTTGTTGTATGTTTGTATGTGTCAGTTTTCATCTCTCAGTGCGATAGGATGGAGACCCGAATGCAATATGACATTGTGTCCAATTAATTGCATTTGGGTTTCCGTAGTTGACAGGGCGCATTTTGGTCAGGTACTGACAAGTAAATGTAAATGGGCTGTTTCTAGAAACCAAAAGCTTTCTTAAAGAAAACCTTCTCATAATAGAGTACTTGAAGAAACTGTAATTTACTTCTTTCACATAAGACTAGATACTGATGAATAAGGCATGTAATGATCCAACAAAATACAATTTAGTTGTATTTCCCAAACAGAAAAACTTAGAGCCCAACTTATCCAGGATAATTTTCAGAGCTGGCTACAGACGTAATTTTGAATACGAATACGTCGAACTATAAAACGCACGCACACATGCATGCATTTATATGTGTTTTTGCAATATATGACTGAAGGAACAAAGCCTGCCTGTCAGTTATCCGCTTATCCTTATAAATAACCATTTACGATGTTGCCAGTAAATCTATAAAAATCCCGGAAGACGTTCATCTCTTCGGGATAAATTCGAAAAGCATTGGATTTTAATGCGAGCTCCACCGACGCTTAGCTTTTAAGTACAATTTTATATAGAGCTCAGATTCGTATGACGACAATTTATGAGCACATGGATTTACTTCATTTTAGTTCGCAGATAAAGTTTTAGTACTAACTTCATCTATATAGGTACTCTCACTAACAAAAGTTTGTAAAGAATTTCTGGGTGAAAGTATCTAACTCGCATATCAAGAATTTATGGAAAAATTAAGACGCGGAGTTTCCTCTGGCTGACGGAACTAGGTACGACAGCCACCTAGGAACTGTCCATGAATATTAAAGATGAGGACAGGAAAACTCGTTAACTAGATCTCAAGGAGAACGTGCCAGTTTAACGTCGCGGTCCACTGAAGATGAAGTCCGCTAAAATGTTAACTTTTGAAATGATATTTTAAAACTTGAAATCATTTTTAATGTGAATCAGAGGCGACGTCCAAAACAATTATAAATACATATAATAATAATAATATAAGGCCACAGCGAGGAGGGCATTCAGCCTCTGGTCGCATCGGAGTCAAGACGTCACGGAACTGTTCTCGATTCGTCGTGCTCAGTAATTGTGTTAGTTGTAATTTGTGATCATTTTGTTAATTGGTGATTTTAATAAACGCCGTCGCACCGAGTGTGTGTATAATTTAGCTAGTGTGATTCATTTGATATTAAATTATAATGTGATCTGAACTGTAAACTGTTTTTCTATTGCGCATTAACCAACACTACCCACACTACGCCCACAGTAGTTAAAATATCGCTGATAATAACGAAAGTCACATACCCCTCTCCGACTTATACATGTTTCAAAATCATTTAGAATGCTGAGCAAAATTCTCTAATCTTTTTCTAGCTGCCTAGCAATTTCTTTCATACTTAGTAGCACCATCATTCTAACATAACAAATCTAGTATCTATTATCTCGTTTGTAATCTGAATCCAGCCCAGCTTAGACTTCAAACCTTAAAGCTATTTATAATTTTATTACAACTGAGGCTAACGATATTTTGCCAGCGAGTCTTTAGCAAAAACTTCCTAATTGTGCCTAGAGCGCCTAATATTTGGTAGTGCTAGGCAAAACGCCGCCCGCCAGTCTTGGCAAAAGGAACCACACTTTCAAAAAATTTGGGCCGTAAAAAAAACAAGATCATTGCTGTTTTGAATAGTAACAAAGTTAGCAACATGTTATGTTGTAAAACTTAGTACCAACTTTTTTTTTCAGAATCACTTTAAATGAATAGTGAACAGGGTAGTTGCCTAGGTAAAAAAAAGAAATTCTATTTAGTTCGTCTTTCAGATAATAAAAAAATATTAGACACGTATTTTTTGCTTTATCATATTAATCAAAAATAACTTAGAAAACACGCATTAAAGGAGTGGGGGCTCGCTTCGTCACAACGCAGTATTAAATCTAGCAAGGCGTGACGTCTTGCCACATTTTAACTCAATGTATCGCCGTAATCTTTTGATAACGTCAAAAAAGAAAAAAATACGTGTTCAATTATTTTTTAATAAACTACAAGACCGACAAAAAAAACATTTTTTGTACACAGGCCTATTCTATCAAATGCCCCTTCTCACAAGCCATACGCGACATTTGACAGCTACGTTTTGCTTAAACAGTATTTTTTAAGTGTGCATTACTGTTTACTTATCCCAAAGCGAGCGAATGTGTGCGATGTTATATCAGAGTACTGTTAACAGAGCGCGGGGGCTATATTTCAGTTTACGTAGGTATTCAAATTTATTACGATATGCAAAAAATAAACTCCCTTAAATAAACAATCGCGCGAGAATCGTGTTGAAATATTAGCTTAGAATTAAATGCTTGAATAATTGTTATGTAAGGTAAAAGATGGGAAGTAGGTAGGTATGGGTTGTAGCATTTAGGGAAATGGAGAGTGATAATAATTGGTATCCTACGTTTTAATTATTTTAAACTTACTGCAACCTTTTTTTTTGGGTGAGAAATTATCAAATAACTTCTCCCGCTCTGCGCGGAGCGGGAGGGCGTGTCAGACTTTTACTGACTAAAACCCACCCGTGTTCCTTCGGTTGCCCTGTTGCCGGCGGGTCACGATTTCCCTTTCGGCCTTATTCGCAACCCCGGCAGGCAGCGGCCCTAGCGGACCCCGTCAATTCTGCTGACATCTCTTTGAGGCGCGCGTGGAACACAACGCGCCGTCGACCCGGGCCTGGTCCTTATCGGACGGCGAGCTACCCATTGCTCACCGTCCGCAAGCCCGCGCCTACGGTGGCCGGAAATCGGCTCGCGATTGCAACCTAAAGATAACATTTTCAAGTTCGGGTAGCAAGCGCAGTGCATTTCATAGTAAAGACGATAAAATAATATCATTAGCTAACAATTACGAAGATTTTGCCCCGTCAAATTGCAGCATTTGCATATGCAAATGAAAAAGATCCTAAAGAAACCAATCTTTAGGTCCTTTTTAATTTTTGACCATAGTGTGGGTTGAGTCCTTTTTGCTAATCTATGTCCCAATTTGTGCTACATCAAATATGGATGCACTATCATTGCTATGTTTGTCTAAAACGGTTAATTGGTCTAAATTCAATTTCATAGTGGCTTGTTAAACGCTTTTGTTTAATAAGTATCGTAATTTCATTCTCGTATTTGACTGTAATAACGTTCAGCTAGCTATTCCACTTTACTAGAGAGCAAAATGTTTGAAACTGTTTCAACGCTTTCAGTGTTCGATGGAGCACAACTTCTACGTAATGTTCTGAGTGGAAGACGCTTTATACATTTTCCTGGAAATTATTTTAGAAGTTATAGTTTTTGCGTCGTCTGATATTGTGATCTTTTTTATTGTTTCTGAGACATGAACAATTTCTACGCTAAGATGACTTCCAATTTTATCCTTGTCATAGGCCTGTGTCCAAATTTTGTTTTGTCTGTCTTGTAGATTATTAAAAAATATTTGAACACGTATTTTTTCTTTTTTGACGTTATCAAAAGATTACGGCGATACATTTGAGTTAAAATGTGACATGACGTCACGCCTTGCTAGATTTAATACTGCGTTGTGACGTAGCAAGCCCTCACTCCCCAACTTTGATGCGTGTTTTCTAAGTTATTTTTAATTAATATGATAAAGCAAAAAATACGTGTCTAATATTTTATAATTATCTGAAAGACGAACTAAATAGAATTTCTTTTTTTTACCTAGGCAACTACCCTATTGTTTACGTAACCTAGGTACAGTCGATACAATATGCCAAGAAACCGTTAATAACGATTGACAAATCATCCACAGTTATTCATTGTAATGGTCTGTTTGAAAATACCCTTTTCAGCAGCATTTAGAGACAAACTACTGTTTTATACCAACGAGAAAACTTTTTCGCTAAAACTAACGAATAGAAATAAAATACCCGATACGATAGAACGTTCTTACTGACCGCCTTACCCCCAAATGTCTACTCAAAGCATGTTCACACTTCCCCTAAACTATTAGCGAAGTTGAACCCTTATAAAATATCTTTACATTACAGGCCCTGACCTTTTGTGTTCCAGTCGACATAACACTCACTTTATATACTTGTTAATATTTTAATAATGCCTGCATTGTGTGAATTAGGGATGCTTGACATTCTGCTCGAGTGACCCCCAATTTTCATTGATGGTGCTCAAGAAAGATTGTAAAGTCAATTGAAATATTTAATTATTCATTCACGGCGACGAAATCATTACGATCCTGAATAGAAATGTCTTGATTATAATAAATTTTATTCGTTATTTTCTACAAGATTAATTCTAGCATGAATAAATTTTGATACCACATAGGTTTAAAGTATTTCGTATGAAGGTTCATACTTTTCTTCAAGAAAATAAACAAGCCTCAAGATTTTCGTCTCAAATATTTTACGAGGCACGCTCGGTTTAGAAAGATGTCTCTGTGGCTACGTCTTCAGGCAGACACGAGTTAATATTGGTTTCTCTTTCCGTGAAACTGTAACATTTTACCCGCATCGTAACATACCTCCCTATGCTTCAATTTATACATTTTTTGCGAGTCGACTGCAGCAAGCAAATATAAGTCGAACGGGAAAACTAGTAGGACATCACTATTGCAAATATTTGCGTAGATATACGTAGGTAATATTTGCGGTCGCACCGTGTTTAGAATGCAATATGTAAATTCATTCGTAACCTCAACTATTGTGTAGTTATGTGTGGTATGTAAACTAGATGCTGTGTATGTACGGGGGAAATATCACGATAATAGCCTTGTGGAATAGTGAGTTGAGTTCAAAAGTGAACATACATATATCCGCACTAACATTTATAAAATAGGTAGGGATTTGGAAAGGTATCGATACCTGAATAGCAGCGATACTTCTGTTAAGATACAAAGTATATCTGTAATGGATACGTTTCAAGCGATACTCGAACAGCAGCGATTCTTTATCCAATACTCGAGTAGGTATGATATTGAGTGTTGTCATTATTATTTTGTAAATAGTAGTAAATTCCTAAACACTAGATATTATGTTTTGTATCTTGACAGTATCTGCTACTAATGATTTGATAACTTAACCCTAGGTGTACATCAAATCAAATCATTTATTTTTGCAGAAAAACACTGTTACAATGGTGTTATAAAATTTTACGTTTCAAGTGATTCTAACGTATAGCATGTAAAATGTATACAATCATAAAATACAATCAACAAATAAATAAAAAATAATAATAAAATACTTTAAGATATTAAATTAATGCAATGTCATACAGATTACTTATTTATTTAATAAATATTTAAATTATTTCAATGTCGTTCCTAGAATTATTACAATATACTTACATCCAACCAGATTCTACTCATAAAATTATGATAAAACACTTAGAAACTTTCTGTGGCAAAAGAAATGGCGGATTGTCGGAACATTACCAAGTTTTAAGAGGAACCGTGGGACACTTTTTAATCAGTTGTATTGTATGTTTCCGCGAGAACATAAACTTATAATGAATTCAAATTTTCCTTTCATTCTTATTTCGAGAAAATATATAATAATATATATATATTATATAATTTATTTATTTCTCACCACAATATCCTTATAAAATAGTAACAAAGAAACTTATTGTCCGGTCAAGGGCTCAAAAAATTTTATATAATAATAGATTGGTGCTTAAGCTAAGCCGAAGCTTGTATTCCAGGCCACCAGGTCCCCGTCCCAAGTACATAATTATGGTCTCCTATAAACTAAAACTAGACATTAATTTATATTTGACTTATATATAGGAAGGAGTGTTCGTGTGGCGTGAGTGGGTTTGTGAGTGTGTGGGGTGTGTGGGGTGTGTGTATGTGAGCGTGTGGGTGTGGATGATGGAGAAGTTGGTGCGTGTTAACCTGATATATGAATAATATATATAATAATGTTAGTTTTACGTGTATAATGAAATAAGGGCGGTCGGCAGTAGGGTGTGGATGTGAGCAGTGGCGCAATGTTCCACCTCTAATCCTGCCCTCTGTGTCCCAAAAAAATGCAACCACAGTGAACTTTACGCTGCGACTGACGATGCCGTGGAAATGGCGATGTTTTGGGCCAACAATATCTAATTCACTGTCGTGCCATCGAAACGACGAAGAAAAAGAAGAATTAAATAATGTGTTCGTTTTCTAGACCAAATGGAAACAGAAAAACACTTAAGACAGGTAAAGAGCTTAAAAAGAAATAAAACGTAACAGAAGCACTTGAACCACTTAATTGATTGTATAGCACTTTTATCTTTTTACCTGGTCCTGGACACTTTGTAGTGCCATTTTGAGGTTAACTGTTTTATTGAGTTTGCAATTACTTTTCCACTCTTGAAAGTTCTTAAACAGTGGATGATCAGTGTTCCCAAGTAAATGTACCTAAATGCCAACCCACAAAAAATGGATTATTATTTTGTAGGTTGGCAAATGGGCCAATGACCTCAGACATGATTGGTGATTCTTAGTAGCTTAAGCAAGTCAATGACCTCATCCGCGAACGTGTAGGGAAGCACTGATCTCTTCTATGTAAGGAGCTTAATATTGTCTATCTATCTGCCTAGCCTTTTCCCAACTATGTTGGGGTCGGCTTTCAGTCTAACCGGATGCAGCTGAATACCAGTATTTTACATGGAGCGATTGCCTATCTGACCCCTTGGAAGACTGGTTGTCGGACGGGCTTCTGACGACCCGTAACGACTGTCAAATATCCACGAATGACAGCCGGGACCAACAGCTTAACGTGCTTTCCGAGGCACGGAGGAGTCTCGGTATGGAAAGATGGTCACCCATCCACGGACCAACCCCGGCAAGCGTAGCTTAACCTGTTGGATCGACCCGTGCGGCTGTTATTATTTAGCCACGAGCTCCTCCGAGCTCCAGCAAGGAGCTTAATATTGTACTTCACATAATTACCCAACACAAACACTTCATCGAGATACGTGTGATAATAATTAATTAACCAAAAGGAATGTTAAATTAACACTGTATTACGTAGTAACAGTTTGCATGAAAATTAAACTTAATAATTAACTAAAGTATGAATTCAGAATGACTACGTCCGAATATAAAATGTAATGGAACAGGATTTTAAAGGGAATGTGAATATTTGTGCCTGTTTCTGTGCAAAATTAAGCCGTACTTATGAGGTGTGCACATTGTAGACTCGGCCGGAACCGCGAGTGGTGCCGGCGGCGATTGGAGCCACTTTATTTGTCATTTGACACTTTGCTTGCAGTTTGTGTGGTCCCGCGGTTTATCTAGTAGCACGAGGAAATAGTTACGGCATGAGAAGCGACAAAGTCAACTGCAAAATAGCGGACACAATCATTTTGTAAGTAGGGACCTTTACCGCAGCTAAATGACCAGTGCTTTGGGCAGCTAGTAAGCTCGATAGAATAATCGTAAAGCTAATGTTGTCATCAAAACCGACGGTATTAGCCCCCGTGAGCGAACCAGTATGTAACGGCCATTAGACGTATGGAAGTGCTACGCCGTAGTCTATTACAATGCTACGCGGCTACGACGACGCTACGAAAAACAAGTGTACTTCCTTTTTGGCTCGGGTTATTGTTCCAATCCCCTGTTTACACACAGTGGAATATTTAAGAACAAAAAATTTAAAAATATTCTTGGATACGTTGTGCAAAAGAAAAAACTATGTAAGTTTTAAACTTTTTTCTACTAAAGAATTGATGGAAAATTGTCTTTTTTCTTGGCTAATATTTTACTTATCGTTACACATAAGTTTAAAAAAAAACGTGTGGCACTCGGGGACTGCTGCGGTAAAGCTATTGCATAGCATTTGTAACCTCCATACTTCCTATTTGTCAACGCAACACTTGGGATGATTATTACTTGGTAGGCGGAGTGGGGGTGTTAGGTTTTATTGTCGTTACGTTACGGAATTTCTTGATTCGGTCGCCGCGCACAAAGCCCGCGATAAAAGTTATACAATAGCTTAAAAAACGTAGGGGAAGGTACTACATTTTCTCCCAAGTACATAGTCTAGTATAAATTTATTATTTTTCGCTATAAACAAGAATTTTCTCAGTGAATATTAAGTTGCAGTGAACGAGAGCTTTAATAGGTTTGCTTGCTGTCGATACCAGAGTTCAAGTTAACTAGTAGTCGTAAAAACGGTTCGTTTCTTTTCATTTGCTCTAACGGTGAGCATAGATTAGGGTTATCTTAGTTGAGAGACTGATCCTAGAAGTATAGAAAATTTTACCGTTTAACTGAAAAAATACCCATTTGTATGTGAAAATTGCATCATTGACAGTTTTAAATTAAAAAAATACAATAGACGTGGATATATTTAGTAACTTGTTCCGCTTAGCTATTTCTAAAGAGCCATAAAAAACTCCTGAAAGAAATCGACACGTGTTTCACCGCTCAACGAGGCATCCTCAGGATGACGATGGACTTGTTGCGAACTCGAACACTTTTGTTGCTGCACTCAGCGCTCGGTGTGGCAACACGTCGTATATTTTATAATGGATTTCCGCAAGGTCACGCCTGAATCAATTAATTATTTTAGTTTTAAATTAATCATAGATCGCATTTAATGCTTCACAGAAGGCGATGTTAGAATAAGCCTACTTTATATCAGTCTCATGGTTTGAAAATTAGCAAATGAGCAGATTAATCTTGACTTCTTCGTAAAAATATATTTTATTTGTGTGACACATTTCGAAAGTGAATGCCCAACCTTAGCTGCTTAAGTTTCCAACCAGTGTGTGTTTTACCTGTAACAATGAAAAGAAACATAAATATCAGGGAAAAGTTAAAAAAATCATTCAACAAAATATAGTAGAAGTCATTAAAAAAACTGGTAGGTACATTTCGTCCATCCATTTCAGAAGAGCACAAATTGCACAAATTAATCAAAATTCGTGAGGAATTTCAGCAATATTGGGTTAAAAGGACATTCGTATGTCCATACGGAGAACATATCGAAAATACCGATACAACTTTTATCCTTGCCAATATTGGAATTATACAGCTGTAAGAATGCATTCAATTTTGAAGTGAAAACTTCTTTAGGCGCGTTGGGCATTTTTGAGATGGGACTAAACCATTGATTTCGCGACACCATGACGACACCACATTTTTGTAAACTCGATTGTGCTCTTTATTTATATTACGTTACGGATCAATGTTCTATGAAAGTATTTTTCTTTACTGGTTTTGTAAACGCGATTATGCTCTTTATTTATATTACATTACGGATCATTGTTCCTTGCAAGTATTTTTACTTAGTAGGTTTCGGAAGTATTTTTTTTTTTTGTAAACGCGATATGCTCTTTATTTATAGTTTGTTACGGATCATTGTTCTTTGCAAGTATTTTAAGTTGGTAGGTTTCGGTTTTTTTTTTTGTAAATGCGATTGTGGTCTTTATTTAGATAAGGTTACGGACAAATGTTCTATACAAGTATTTTTCTTCCACCAAGGCGATCTTGTTCAAGTTTTCACTTCTGTCGGCACTCCCGGAGTGCCACCAATTTTTTTTTCCATACATTTCTAACAATTGGTACTATGGTATAATCCGATTTCTATACGATTCTGATGCATGACAGACGGATTAGAGCGATGGAAACATCGACGAGCACTGCGGTCTATATTAATTTCCATATGGTATCGGCTAATTGATTGAATGATAAAAGCTGAATAGAAATAAGTAAAACAAATTGGTTTAGTGAACTTGTGTTCTAACCCGCATTGGGCCCGCGTGGTTGATTGCGGCCCACTCCCTCTCTCAGAGAGGAAGGCTGTGTACCAGCAGTGGGATCGTTATATGCTACGTGCGTTATATTACGATTATGGTTGGACTAAAATAATTACCTAATTAACCTATAGTCTCACAGCATACACGACCCTTTTACTAGGATAAATATGGTATATGATAGGCTAGCTAAATATACACCCCAAATAAAGAAAGAAAATATTAACAAAATAAAAAAATATTGTCCTAAGCAATTTACAAAAAACTTAAAAAAAAAAACAACCGACTTCCAAAAAACACTACAAAGTGAAAAATAACTTTAATTTAGGAAGTCGGTGTCTTTGGGTTTGAATTTTCGTTTTTTGTCACCGACTTCCGAAATTAAAGTTATTTTTTACTTTGTAGTGTTTTTTGGAAGTCGGTTGTTTTTTTTTTTTTGTAAAAAGTTTTCATTTTCACTTTTTAGTTGTGGTACCTACCCCACACAAATTAGAAAACCACTACCTGCTATGTAAATAACAGTGACAGGAACTTATCATATCATCCACATACTAAGTGAGAAAAAGTACGTATTATTGAAGCTAACTCAAAAACTATAGAAGCCAAGTTAATAAAATTTATATGGGACCACCTCGAGAGCATACCCTTCCAAACAAAAAAATAATTTTCAAAATTGGTCCACAATTGACGGAGAAATCGGTGGACATACTTATAAAAAAAAAACGCGACGAACATATAACCTCCTCCCTTTTGGAAGTCGGTTAAAAAGAAGTGAAATCCCATCAAAAACAATTTCATGTAAAACACTGCCAAGACGAGACCATATGGCTAGCACTGTCAAATAGTTATCAGATCTCATGTAGAGCCAAGCTTCTAACTCTACACGCCCTAACTGTACAAGCCCTAACTTCACAAACTCCACACCTTAGTCAAAATATGTGGCTTGGTCGTTTCTGGCCCGATCGCTGTCGATTTAATTAATGGTGCGGCGTGTAGAGTTAGAAGCTTGGCTCTACATGAGAAATAATTAACTAAATGAATGAATTATTAACTATTTGTATAACAGAAAAGTAACGAACAGTGAACAATTTTTTCACCTTACGCCCATGTGACGGTAGCGAAACGGCCAAGCCACATATTTTGACTAAGGTGTAGTTAGGGCTTGTATAGTTAGGGCGTGTAGAGTTAGAAGCTTGGCTCTACATGAGATAAGGTAACTTATTGACAGTGCGAGCCATATGGTCTCGTCTTGGCAACATTTTACATGAAAATGTTTTTGGTGGGATTCATTATTCAATTAACGGTCTAAACGGAAGTTCAAGAATAAATAAAAAAAAAAGATTGCTATTCTTAGTAAAGTTGTAAAAGTGAACTAAAGGAAATGTGCTAACTTTACTTGTAGTCTAGGATGAACTTTATTTTTATAACGGGTGTAGCAGCTGTATGAGGTTTTAAGTTACTTTAATATGCCTGATGTTACTATGTACCATCGAAGAAACGCATAACTATAATATACACCGTAAGGACTATTTCTGCTTGCAGCGCTCGGCCGATATAGTAACGCTTACCTACGAAAAAAAAGGGTCGTATGCACGGGTTTTTGTTTTCAAACTGCTTAGGTATGCGTTACTTTGATGGTACATACTGCAAGCATAAAATATTTACACGAATACTGGTCAAGTTTAATATTAGGAATCCTTAGCGGTACCATATTATGAACTCGGTAACACACAGTCAATAAATCACTATGATGTTAATAATTTATGTGTTGTTCATTACTAAATTTTATGATTATTAACACGTTAACATGGAACACGAGTTTAATTGTGTAATAATTCAATGTTACAACAATTTCATCCACCACAACCACATCAATTAAAATAAATTTTCACACCAAAATGCGTTACCAATCATACTTATAATAAAAATAAATATTGTGACCGTCATTTACGACGCTGGAGCCAACATTAAGCGCACTGAATGATAAGCTGAACACAAGTCTGCCATAAAAGTGCCCCATTTAATGTGATTGTTGACTACCAAGTGGCAATCGCTTGCAGGAAATAGACGTTCGGCGTCGGAGCGGCCAAAGGGTACAAAAGTGTAGAGGAGACAATTGCTTCAACTACTAACTGTTACGTCATTAAAACTAGTTAGAAGCATCTGCTGTTAGAAGTGGAGCCATAATGTCTTTACGCTTTGATTCCCAAGGCTTACCTTTGGAAATAACGCAGCATAAACCGAAGAAATCAAAGAGCCATAATGATAATAATAAACTAGTTCATTGAAAAGCAAACTCAATAATTATCAGAATAATTTTGATCAAATCTTACACCCGCATAAAGATGTACCATCGGGGTAACGCATATCTAAGCATTTTGAAAACATAATCCCGTGCACACGACCCTTTTTTTCGTAGGTAAGCGATACTATAGCGGCCGAGCGCTGCAAGCAAGAACAGTCCTTAGTTTTTAGATATGCGTTTCTTCGATAGTAGACAATAAGAAAGAAAAAATGTGGAAGCATCAATATTATCAGAAGCAAAATGTTGTACATTTTCATTTGCGAGCGAATAGTGTGAAAGCGTTCGTTATTTCCTCCGGGATACGCAGACGGATATTTAAATTAGTCAGCGAGAAGTTAGCAGTGTACATAGCTAAATACGGTACTCAATTTTATGTAAAATATTTTCTTCTTTCGTAAATATTATACCGAAGTTTCTTAATACTTGGGGTTTGGAGCAAGCGCGCTTTCGGGGATTAGAGCTGTGGCAGTACCTAATGTTTGTGCGATTCTGACAGGATGAAATTGCTTTTCGAATCCATGATATTTTGTCTTTCACATATTTGAGTGTAATTTCAATTCCGATGTATCTAAAGCCCTATTTCTATGATACTACGACTTGTTTTTAATCGTATCAATAATTTAGTATTAAAGCATAATGTGCTGCCCGTAGCTGAAAAGGGTCAGCTAGATGCCTGCTCAGGTAAAAACGGCTAATGAATTATATAAACTGTGAAATTAAATTACAGAGCTAAATATGTCAGCACATTTATAGATATTAGAAGTTACGAAACTTCGTTTGCTAGGGTACGCCCCAAGGGATTTAAACAAAAATCTCATTAGTTCTGAACTAAAACAGTAACTCTCAAGTATTGCGGTGAGTAACACATAATGTACTGTTGGGCACGAAATCTAATATAATACAAGTTCCAAATACTAAGTTTCTTCTACAAATTAAGTTAAAAGAAAGTACTTTGTCATCTTCTATTGATCAATACGCGGTTTCACTTTTTATGTCGGAATATTGCGTGTTTTGTATATTCAGCGATGCTGCGTAACCGTTCAATCATCTGCTACGTTCCCGCTACGTCGTAGCACGTTGTAGCCAATGTGCTACGAATGGTGACAAAAAAAACTTTTTTACAAAAAAAACTTTTTTACAAAAAATACAATTTTTTCACTTTTTAGTGGGTTGATTTGTAATTTATCTAAGTCGTTATGTCAACTGCTCATCAAAAATACCCAAATCGCTATAGATGTGCCTTTAATATTTGAAGAGTCCCCTCGATTTCTCCAAGATCCCATGATCAGATCGTGACGAAATGACAATGGGACCAACTTGAAAGTATACCCTTTCAAACAAAAAAAGGATTGTGGTTTTATGAAACCACGGTAAAAGTGAAACTTTTAAGCGAACTATATTGGCCTTGGCTGCTCTGACGAGCGCCTTTCACTTTATCCCTACTCCGCGGCCGACCGTCACGCGACATGCAACACACAGACGAAAAAGTTTTAGACGATGTAATAAAAGTTTCACTTAAAAAAAGATTTTTTCAAATCGGTCCAACCGTCTTCGAGTAATCGGGGAATATAGAAAAAAAAAACAATCCCGACTAATTGAGAACCCTCCTCCTTTTTTTTGAAGTCGGTTAAAAATGACAAACGTATCTTAAAGTGTGTACGCACGAACGAACAAAACACAGTGAACACGACTTCGAACACGGAACATTTGGTTCGGACGTGTGAACGAAAATTAGCAAAACTAACACGAACACCATACGAACACAGTGCGACTTGTGTTCACGCTTAACCGCTTCGCTTTCTTTAGTAGCCATGGATTCAAAATTGGATGGCCACAAAAAAAAATTACGAACACAGTGTTTGATGTTCGTGTTCACTGTGTTCTTGTTCGTTCGTGCGTACACGCCTTTAGATTGCGAATGATTCATAAAGTCACAAATAACATAGAATATTAATAGGTAAATATTTATTTTATGTACTACATTACTTAATTATAAAAAAAAAATAGAAAACAAAATCAGATTAAATTCAAAATTTAACTCAAACGTGGATTACATTAATTTGAATTACTGCAAGTGATGTTAAAGGACCGAATAACAAAATGGGACGATCGTTGAAAATTGTAGTGATGTCGTACAAAGTCTGAACATTTCTTTGAAAAACGTTAATAAACCGAGAATGAAATGCAGAATCGTAAACTTCGCAGGCCATAAAAGTCTAAAACAACAAACAATGTGGTCTGATTGAAAGTTACTTTCCGATTTTGTTCACATTGTATGTTCAGTAAACACGAACCTCGAAATAAGTGAAACGTGGATCACGTAAAGCTTCAAGCGTATAAAATGCGACACGTACAGCGCTTTGTTGCATTTTAATAAGTGAATTTAAGCGATAACCTTCGCTGGGGATAAAACTACACAATGACATCTAGTGTAACTTGGTACCGAACATACATATGGGATTTGCAGCGATTTGAATTTCAACATGTTTTTATAATGAAAGCAGTATTTTCACAAGGAATAGAACTACACACGGCTACACATCAACCTATACATTTCCAGTATAAGCTGATCTCGCATTGTACGGAAATCATATACAATACGAGATCAGCATGCAGTCGTGTGTACATGTGTAGTCAAAAGTACATAGCTTCCCAAGTGACTTGACAAAACTTTGTTAATTTAGAAAACTTAAAGTGAAGGAGGAAGAGTTTAATTTGAAGTTAGTTTTGTGTTAAGACGTGACCAACGTGTTGAGGAAACATTCAAATAACAAGATGAGGTTCAAAAGTTAAGTGAGATGTGACGGTATGTTGAAAAGAGGATGAATCCTGTTTGTTTATAATCTATTCAGAAATAGCTATTACATCTACATCGAAAATCAGTCCAAACTGATCACAAGTCGATTCTAAAAAGCACGGTTAAGAACACAATCGCCCAAATGTCGGTATTATGCAAAGTACCTTTGCTAAATCTATATCTGATGCAACAAGATTACTTTTCGATTTTGCTAAGCTACACAGATCCCTGGAAATGTTGCTGAGGTTAAGATTTTAAAAACAGACAAGACAAATAACTTGCACCATAGCATATATCTATATGAACAGACACATTTAAGAAGCGAAAAGAAAATACTCCATAAAGGAATAAAATCCCCTACAATACTTCAAAACAGACCAAATCACAAGTCGATTCTAAAAAGCACGGTTAAGAACACAATCGCCCAAATGTCGGTATTATGCAAAGTACCTTTGCTAAATCTATATCTGATGCAACAAGATTACTTTTCGATTTTGCTAAGCTACACAGATCCCTGGAAATGTTGCTGAGGTTAAGATTTTAAAAACAGACAAGACAAATAACTTGCACCATAGCATATATCTATATGAACAGACACATTTAAGAAGCGAAAAGAAAATACTCCATAAAGGAATAAAATCCCCTACAATACTTCAAAACAGACCAAACAATGAAAACAAATAAACACTATCTGAAAGCCCCGGAAGCGCATTATCGCTGTGATGCAAAAGGAGAAACACTAATCCCAAAGGAGACCCAAGTTGTTTGAGAAGGGTCCCCCATTATTGCAACTCGTGATGTTGCTTACATCTTCTTCAGACGTATATTTACTGCTAACTGTCTCGTATGGATCTCTATGTCGTTACAGCCCGTCCCTATGTCAAGAAAGTCGATAGTATCAAAATATATCACGTCAATTACTTAGATTTTAGTCTAGGGAATACCAATATTTGTAACTTGTTGATAGGATGTAGTACAAGACATCAATTTTATATAACCACAAAAAAGAAACTCAGCTGGGCGATGAAAACAATAGGTATTCCACGCTAAAATATATTTTCATTTTTACATTCCGATGTTCACTGTGCTAAATAAAACCGTGGAAAAAAAACACCTTAATTTTTTTGAAGCAGTCCTCGTTTGCCATCTCAAAGATCATTTCCTGCATGTACTTCAAAGAAATTGCTCTGAAACGCGATTTAAAGCGCTTGATATCCTTGAACGTCATATGAGCTGCTACAAGGTTGGCAATATATCAGACAGAGATCTAACGATGTTTCTTTGTTAAAGGTGCCTTCGTTACTAGCGTTAACTTATTTTACTCCGTTGGAAATTTTAATATTGATTGCGCGTTGTAAGCACATTGAAAAGTAAAGTTGAGACAGAAAATGGATAAATATATTGAATTTGAAATTAAATATATTGACAGTAAGTATAGGAATATTCTGTTTTAGTTAGAGCTACTGTCGAAGTAAAATTATGCTTCCTGTAAAATAATGAATAATTTCTACATTTTGTTACCTAACAAGAACTTTCTGGTTAAAAAAAAAAAAAAACTACTACTTGGGTAGTAGAAAATAAATGCTAGAATTAAACAAAATTCTTTCTGTACGTGCTTATTAGGCAACTTTAGTTCGCAACATTCCTTTCACTCCATTTTGGCTTTTAACAGCCAAACATAACAGGCTGTTCCATCTTTTTGTAGAGGAAAAAAAAAGAACTATTCACGTCCTCGTTTCTTTTCCCGCAAAAATGTGCAAAAAGCCGTCCATTGTGAAGTATGAAGGTCGCCTTGACAGGTGTCACCGCTATCGGCCTTCGATCACTTTTTATTAATGTTGGGACACTGACCAAAATGTCAGGATTTTTCTATGCCTATTACGGAATGATAAATAGGCTATATGTGTATGTAATTCTATAGGTTCGCTGGTGGATAGCGATCATTTTCCCAACCCAGTGCTCTTAAATGAAAATAGTATGATTGGGGCCCACTTGAGGATAAACTCATAATTTTCAAGTTTAGATGTGTTGTACCAGTGTGAAGGCGATTGGTCCCAAGTGGGTGGTACTACATAGAAAGCCACTATACACCGCAAGATTCTTGTCTAGTAGTTTTATAAACTTGTTGTGTGTTGCAACAAAATAGGAAGAAAGATGGAATAGAAAATAAGGTACGGAAATGTTTATTTCTGCAGAAATCCCTTTCAGCAGTCTAACAATGCGTTTCTTTCATCAAACGAAACAAGGTAAATAAACACGTCCGCTCGTCAGTCGCATATTTTGCCATCGAAAATATCAAACATTTTATTCTTCTGAACATTAAATTCAACACAGTAAATACAACCTCAATGTGGGTTCAATATTTAAATTCAACAGTATCAATATAATCACGATCCCTGAACCGTAGAGGCTCGAAGATAATGATACCGTACATTACATATTACCCACAATTATCGTTAGTCTACCGCGAGGGGTAATTGTTAGAGACCCACATACGTGCGAAGGTATAATGTGACCATTAATCATGGCTAGGAAGAGATGGATAGATTAACATGGAAGGAAGAACTTAAATTCAAATTTTTATACCGTACTTAGGTGGATGCGAATTATTTTTAACTGCCACGTAAGCAAAAAGGGATTTGCGAGATATCAGCTCCAGCAGCTGGGTTGATACGGTCCCGGGACAGAGGCCACTAAAGTATAAGTACCCGGGCGACCGAGCTCTGCTCTGATGAAAATAGAGAATGCTCATTTAATAGTATAGGAAAGTTCATACAAATCCATGTATAGTATCTACTTATTCCATGCTGCCATGACAGTAGGTACTTACCAATTCCATGCTGCCATGTCATTATTTATTATTTTGTTCTTAACTTTGGGCAACCGAGCTCTGCTCGGGTGAAAATACGGAGAAAACTAATTTTCCCAGATACGAGACCTAGCTATATCGATTTTCCGTCCCCGTAAACCTATATTAAAACAAACGTACTTAGGTGTTAATAGTAAATAAATAAATATTGCAACTTTCATCGAAATCGTTAGAGTCGATTTCGAGAACGTGAGTACAAATATATGTCACGGCTAAAACCCGAAGTGCGGCTACACCTAGTTTTAGCCGGCTACAACTAGGTGCGGCCGGTAGCAGTTGGTTAAATTTTGTTGTTGTAGCAAATGAAAATGGCTGAAAGGTAGGTTAGGTTAGGTTAGAACTGTGACCACATAACACACCGCACGAGCCGAGCGAGCAAAGCGAGCGGTCCCGCGGCAGCGGCCTGCGAGTGCCAGGGTCCATTTAGGCAAGTTTAACCCTCACAACTCCTGTACCGTTGCAAAAAATAAATAATTTTTTTTGCGTGCGTTACAGTGCGCGCTGCCGTAAACAGCGCAGCGATTTGTCACACCAAAAATAAAAGTCATTTCTCTGCAAAAATGTTTGCTTAATGTTACTTCGTTTGATGTACCTGAGTCAATAACGGCTGTGATTGATTCTATTACATATTGTATACTTGTAGTTGAGCCGTCCAACAAGTTTAAACATTGTTTCTTTCATCACATTTCCCCCTACTCTTTCTCTGACCTACAATAGTCAACCAAGTTTCATTTAAATTTTCCTTAACTATTACTATATTACGACCTTTAAGCAATCCGCCATGAAACTGTTGCATTCAGATATTCCTTCTAATTTGATGTTCTCAATTCGGTTCGTGACTCCCAATTTGCGGTACAATTTCGTCGTACAACAACCGACACTTCAGATTGAGCGGTTCGGTACCAGACTGTCAGTTATGGCCTTGTGGATGGTATTTGGAGTGAGCTGGTAATTTTGTCCGTATCGACAAAGCCTGACATTTACGTTCTATTTTGGTAATGAAGTCGTAAGGAGAAAACGTGTAAGTACGTATTTATTGAGCTGTGTCTAGATAGACAAGCTAATGGTTAAAGGTTGATAAGGGAAACGATGAAACCAGTTCGCTTTACCTAAGCCAAAAACAGCTGTCCTAAAAAATAATAAGACGAAAAACAAAAATTACAGTAAAACATACAAAGCAGACGGATAAGACAAAATTCTTGAAGACTCATATACATTTTCATCTATCTCAGTCAGCAAACCAGCAGTGAAACATACAATCTCTGTACATCAGCAAAAAGCGTAACGTTTGGAAAAAGGCTTTACTTATTTGCACAACCCGGGAGCTCTGTGCCGTGATATAATTTGTCATGCACCTTGACCCAGTTTCCTCCGGCCAGAGAATAAAAAGGAAGGAATAATTCATGGAATCCCCCTTCACCTGTTTGCGTTGAGATTTTAGAATTAGGCGAATTGAATTGAAGGGTAGATTGAGAATCGTGTCGTAATACGTTCATTTCTGGAAGAGATAGCTGCGTTATGATCTCATTGCTGAATAAAATCATCTCCGTTGAAATGATTTCGGCAATATTACTCCAGGCTTTTATAATGAAGCTGGTGAGGGAGACACTTAACCGGTGCGATGATTGCGCCAGGGTCGATATAAAGCGTAATGGTTGAAAGCGGCTAAAGTACGTAGTATTATTAGCGTACACCGGCACCGTTCATCAATAATCAATTTGGTGTAGAATCGATTAGAACGGTCCAGTTGCAGTGAATCTAACTACTATTCAAATGAATATTGCCAGTTTACGATATTTAAACAGTGTAATACGATCTATCGTACGAAAGCAGATTTGAATATGGCTAACAATAGCACAGAACACAGCCGCAGGCAGAGCTTTTATATCAATTTAGTTTATCAGAGAACATATTGCTTAAATAGTTGAAACAATGCCTAACATCGTGCTGTATGATCGCATCGTGATGCATATGTACATAATATATGCATCTTTCGAGTGGGGTACTCTTTGAATGTGTCGTATGTTTTAAGTTTATTCAAAGATAATTGTTTTGCCTAACCTTAAGAAAAATATTTAATATTCTGAGTATCTGCAAACCACGACAAAACAGACAAACATTTATTCAAGTAACATGAAAGCAGTTGTCACTTTAATCCTGTTTGTTTTAAAAGAGAAAACAATTGCGCATTTTCTTTAAATTTTACATTTGTACCTACAAAAATCAGTTGTGGCGCAAGAACCCAGCACCGTGCCACGTCGAGTACTTGTAGTTTAGTAAAAATGTGCAATATGCGGACATTTTAAAACGTTTGCTATTTAGTAAAATGTTGTTCTTTTTGCTTCGGACCAAAAATAAATAAGCCTATAATGTTGAACTGCAATTTTTGGCACCAAGCCTTTTTAGAATCTTGCCATTACTTATTACAGCGTTGGAATATCAAAGTGAAATATAGAAAGCATTATTCAGAATCAAATTTTAACCAATTTTCCAATTGAAAAGAGTTTTGTCCGCTTCCAAATA
The DNA here is from genome assembly GCA_949152395.1 of Agrochola litura. Taxonomy (NCBI): domain Eukaryota; kingdom Metazoa; phylum Arthropoda; class Insecta; order Lepidoptera; family Noctuidae; genus Agrochola; species Agrochola litura. The sequence goes on from OX424490.1 coordinate 6,949,717, forward strand.
ATGACTAATAGAATAATTTATGTTCAAAGATGAAATGTATTCAATTTGTTTCGTTCTTCATTTACATAGCAAACCCATTTACCAAAGCTGAATATTACATCGCTCTGAATAAACCAACAGGTTTCCATTAAAAACGTGTTGACTGTTCGATGTCCGAGTATTTATCTTTGTGGCTAGTGCGAGTGGAGATTTGTAAATTTTTTGTACAAAATACCGAATGCAGCGGGACTAGAACTGGGTTACAAGGACAGTACCAAACAAAAAACCGAAAAATATTAGTCATTTTTTGAATTTTGTATACTTCTATTGTTCTATTTTGTGTGTACTGTATATTTATTGGTCGTATTGGTTGAGTACTTTTGCTATACGGAATTCGTAATCCGCTAAATGTTTGTGAGCATTTTCAATGGAAACCGGCTGTCAATATCGACAATAGCATCCGGAAGTTTTCTCCAAATGCAAAAGTTGTTGTCGCTGGACTAAGTTTAGGTAGTTCGTCTATTCGTTTGCCAAAACCTCATTCGAAGTCCGCACCTTACAATGTGTATAACAGAATAAGCGAAGACTTCGGACGTCGACGAGCGCAAAACTTTTCGAATCAGTTTAAGTTGGCGCTAGTTCAGGATAGATTTCAATTTAAAGACCTGCATTACTTAGTAGTTGGAAGTTGTGGATCATGCACCATGTGCAGTCGGAGCGAACTGCAGATTAACCGATTACACCCAGACTAATGCAGTTTACTGCAGTTTGGATATCGGTCCATGTTATGGAATGAACTGTTTGGAAATTATGCAGCTGTACTGCTGTATACAACATTAAACTTTAGAGAAATGTTCAACTGAAACTAATGATTTTTTCCCTATTATTTGCAACCTACTGAAAGATCGAGTGCCTCTTAAGAACATCATCCAAGCTAATTTAAATCTATCTAGACGAAAATAAAAACACCAAGTTGAAAGTGCAAATATTTAGTGATGCTGCGGTAGCACTCAAAGGTAACATGGATGTTGCCTTTGAGATGTAGCGGTTGAAATAGAAATGCCTTCAAGGATCCTTGGGTCCGATGTCTGCAATATTTTACTCGGTAGGTTTTCTGGTAGAACTTGGAGCAAGTCCAAATCAGCGAAAACGTAACCATTTTTGTGTAATGAATTTGCTCACGTATCCCATTTTTTGGCTCCATATGTTTTGGCCTAAAAATTTACGAGTGAAACCTCATTAGCCTTATTAATTTTACGAGGACCTTTCATGAAAGTAGTTCATCCGCTTTGTAATTATGAACTTCGTAAAATCACGGGCGCGCAATTATGAAACTACTCGTTTTAGGGTCTATAAAATTAGATTGACGAGGTGAAAATCCTCTGTAAAGATGTAATAATGTTAAAACTTAGTTGATGAAGAGGGAAAATATTTGGTGCGGAGTCTTTTGGGAGGTGAGACTGTACGTCACCTTCTCAATCTCTTAAAAAATCTCCAACACCAACAATGGAGCTTTTAGTGACCATGAGAAGTCATAACACAAAGGAACGAGTGTCGGAACAGTGAAGGGACAGGGGAAAATTTTGACGTACCCCGAGCGACGGTCATTAATCAACCCTCACTCAGTTATTACTCACTGGGGGATTCTTCAAATACTTCGCTGATTTCTCTCCGGTTTGAACACGAAATTTCAATATCTGAATATGAAATATTTCTTCAATAGAGCCAGGTGGAATTTCGTCGTTTCAAAAGATTTAAACTCGAGTCTTAATAATTTCGTGTGTATTTTAAAAGGTTAACACGATTTTGGTTTATATTAAAGAATTGAAACGCGTAAGTAGGTACTAGTCTGTCCAATTCCATGCCTAAGATCGTCTTTGTAAGTCGCTTTTATTACAAAGAGGAGATATGCTTTTTACATAATTACCCATAAACATATTATGCTGACAATACAGCGGAATTATTCATTCTAAGGTCTACGGGGTTGGCAAGTGTCTAAATGGCCCTATAAATTCTACATACAATGATGTCATTTGGCACAATGCTGCTACTGTTACTCAAAGCCGAAGATCTTATAATAAGAAACCATTACCGAACTACTAAGAAGCTGATTGCAGATAGAGTTCGAGAGACTACAGCAATTGTACTTCACATAATTACAAACTTTTTCGTTGTTGCAAGGTAATATTTTCATGAAAGATATATTGGGTTACCCACAGACAAGATTTTTGAGCTCATAACATATATTCTGCGTATCATAAATAATTGTTCTACTTACTTTGATCGAGATAACGCGTAACGTATAAAATGAAGGTACCAACGCATATTAAAACCTTGCCTTTAAGTTAATTCCCAGAGAATTAGTAATTAACTATCTAGCATTATCAAGCAATCCCTCTGGATTGACCTCTTTCAACGAGAGATTAAATTAAAGGTTCACCAGTAGACAAATTTTCGTGTTTTTACGATCGTGAGCCGAGTATTTACTCAGCTCGTGATGCTGCGTCTAGCGAAACTCTTTTACCTGACTTAAAGATTTAAAAATGACACGTCCAGATTCGAATGACTGACTATCTACCTATATAAATAAAAATGAAATGCTTTTCTTTTGGTAATTGCATCACTTGAGAACGGCGAAACAGGCAATTTTTTGTTTTAATTTTTTTCTCCTAGTCTGAGTTAGATTTTTATGGAAAGAAAAATTGGAAAAGTTTCTCGGAATATTTTAAAATTCGGGAAAAACTATAAGTCCTTTTTAACCGACTTCAAAAAAAAGGAGCCCATTACTAAAAAAGTTCTTATTTTGTTTGAAAGGGTATATATACTTTCAAGTTGGTCCCATTGTCATTTGGTCACGATCTGATGATGGGATCTTGGAGAAATCGAGGGAACTCATCAAATATTATAAGCACATCTATAACGATTTGGGTATTTTTGATAGCAGTTGATATAAGGCTATTGTAACTTAGATAAATTACCTACTAACAAATGAAAAAATAAAAACATTTTTACAAAAAATATAACCGACTTCCAAACTACAAAGTTTGGTTAATGTTTTTTTCTATGAAATTTTTGTATGAACCATTGATATTTGAACAGGACGTCACAGGTCAGCTTGTTTGTAATTAAGGTAAAACTAGATAGAATACTGAATAGCAATATACAATTAAAACTATTGCTACAGCAAAGCTCGTAAAGCACCCTCGAAAGGTCTAAGAGGTTTTCACTCATGTATGTAATAAAATAAAGCATGCGAATGCATTACAGCAGCGGAATATCGAAATAATTAATTCTCCCTACTGGATTTTTATTATTTCACAAAAGTATGGCGGTTTTTATTTTACAAAATGAGAAATACAACGATCATAAATAACGAACATAATTATTTATTTCATCCAAATACCTTTTTCTTGGACTAAAAGAAAAACCGAGACAGTACAACCGTAATCGAAACTTTGGAAAACTTTTAATGATGTTAAACTTTGAGCAAGAACAATATGAAACGGAAATAAAAATTTGGTGAATTTACGGACGTATTCCACTCAGAGCACTGATTTCAACAGCACTAGACCGAACCGGATTTCTGCGATTAGTGGAAGTGGTCAGAGCACTTCTGCAGATTTGTATCAATATGTTTTGTTTGATGCCTTGAACAAAAAAATACATCCCATCATTAAAAAAAATATTTTACGTAAACTCCATTGGTTTATGTAATTAAATAAAGGTAAACAAATCGTGAAAAAGGATTTTTATAGGTAACACTTCCTTGTTTAGAAATGCAATAAAACCAAATTAAATTTATTTTAGATTTTTACAATAATCCTCTTTTATTAATGTATGTTAAACTTTATCATTTATTCTTAAACTATTCTTCGTAGATGTAACTGCTTGAGCACAATTTTTTTGTTAGATTTATAATAAAAACATATTTTATAATCTGTCTATTGTAAAGAGCAGTAACTCTAAACGTCAATGAATTATAACGTTGGTAAATTGAAGAGTACAACTGTCACGTAGCATGACAACTGAAGTGACAGGTATTACGTTTAGTCGGTTACTTGACAGCTGTCTAGTCACGTGTTTTTTGTTTACGTTTATTTAACTACCTAAGCCTATGGAGTATAGGTGCCGTTCGTTGATCGAAAATAATATAAATAGTTTCACCAAACCGCACATTTATAAAATTTTGTTTTAGTGCGGTTAGTGGAAGTGCTCAGGTGCGATTCGGTCAAGTGCTGTTGAAATCAGTGCTCTGAGTGGAATACCTCCCTTTGAAGAACGTAGGTACTTTCCATCTTTTCCTTCAGTTAAAAAAAAAGGTTCTCAATTTAGAAATCCTGGGTAAAATTTACAGAGTTACCTTATTTAATTCATCATCATCTATAAGTTCGACTTCCCCTTTTGCTGACCTTTTTCTCTTTGGTTTTACTGTAGTAACTATATCATTATTTATCATTTTATTCTTAATGTTTTTGTTTCTTAAGAAATTTTCCGACCAAGAATCGGTCTCGTAGACAGGAACCGTAAAACATTTATCAAATCTCTTGTAACAAAAGGACTCCGTATTATCAGTAGGTACATTTCGTGTTTGGAAATTGCGAAGATATACAAATTGCAGGTTCATCTGGCACCTGCCCATTATTATTTGTTAAAATGACGTCAGAAACGTGCCATTTCACAGATTCCATTAAGGTCTAAAGCCGGAGAGGCTTTGTTTGCCACTAGGTTTGTCTAATTAGCGGTATCAAGGAGACTGGTAGTCTCTCTTGTACAGATGCGACCTCGACCGACAAAATAATTCATTTAATTGCTACTGACACAAGCCTTTGCGACTAATGGAGATTTTAATGAAACCATTGGCACAAACTTGAGACCGTATTTCCCAAATAAGCTGGTTCGAAATGCAAATGGGCAAGATAAAAAGCAGGACTCTCATTTTGGAATCACGTCTTAAGACACTTTCGAATTTTAGAAGGTAAAATTATAATAATATGGAAATGTATACTTGCAGAAGTCTTTACTCTGAGCTTATTGCTAGTGAATATTAATGGAATCAGTGAACAAATCTCATTTGCACCTTTTTTATTTTACTCATTTGCCCTGGCGCCCTGGCGGCTGAGAGTGTCATGCTCACTCAAATGTCTCGCTGATGGTGGCGTGTGTGTTGGATCATTAAGTTCCCATTAAAATGGTTGAGCTAAATGGTGCTGATCCATGCGCCATGTTCGTGAACGGGCGCCGTCAGTAGGGACTGGTCATCTCTTAGCTGCCACGGTTTATTTGAATTTTTGAATTGTTTTTGTTTTTATTTTTGTTACGGACGCTTTTAACGTGCACGTCTTTCTACATTGTTCTGAATTTCAACATGAATAATGTAACCAATACTTTGTAACAACATTTTTTATTTAAAAGAGTATGTGGAGTTTCTTGCCCGTTCTTCTCCATAGGTACCTACTACGCTTTGGAATGGGCAACTAGCTTCAATTTTCTGACTGACCGACCCCTTGACAATTCAAAAGTACCTGTAATTGGTTTATTTGAAATAAATGCTTTGAGTTTGAGTTTGATTTCATCATATTAAGCGAATGCATGGTGTAATTAATGGGCGTCATAAATACCATATTATGACTTATTTCGGCTATATAATATCCCAAGTTCTAATTCTTTCTATGTCACAAACAATAAAGGAAATCCCAAAACATGAACATGAGTAAAACAGTAATGATAAAAAAAATCGAGACATTCTGACGCGAATTTCGATCTAGACTGCAATTCCTGCCTACACATGTTACTAAGATTGATTTTCAATCACAATCTTATACAGAAACGGAAAGCAATCTATTGCTGCGTGCTTGCAATCTTCGAGGCATTCCTCGTTATGAGAGCGTCGTGTTACATCTTGTTCAGCCCAATAGCAGATCGAAATGGTAAGGAAGGAATATTTTTATAAGAAACTATCTGACCTAACAGACGTTGTCCAGACATAATTTATTAATTTATACAATATTCCCATAGAAAACGGACTTTCAGTTTTCCCGAATTTTCCAATTTTTCTTGTCGTTAAAACGTGATTCGAACTATTACGAACATATTAAAACAAAAATGTATCAAATCGGCCCAGCCATTCCGAAGTAATGCGCTTTCCAACGAAAAGTATTTCACTTTTTATTAAATAGAAGATAACTTTACAAATCTAATTTCTAAACAACTTGATGGGTTTACATGCTTACAACTTCCCAAGATTCTCATAAATTCTTCTCCATACGTAAAACATAATAAAATATGTATGTTAAACTAACATTCAGAGGCACTTGACTGGAAGGTACAGTTAATTTTTGAACAGTTAGTAAATTAGTATGTAGTTACCTACATTTATTTGGTAGGTAAGTACGATACTTGACAACGTTCCAATTCCTACAGGAATGAAGGAGAGAATGTATTGTGTAGAATGCTTGGGTCCCTGAGTATTTTGTAAACAGGTGACCTGTTTACAAAATACTCAGGGACCCAAGCATTCTTCGATAGACTTACAAGTACAAAGTGCCTGCTACTTATGTTGGAAAGGTTTCTGTTTCTGAACTTAATGTTTTATTACGTAAGATTCAAATTGCATTCCTGGAAATTTCAAGAAGGATTTTAGGTCGTTTTATCACACTTACGTTGTGTTCTCTAGAGGAAAAGGCTTGTGGTTGTGGCCCATATATTCCAAAATATTATTGTTAAAAGAGTCACACAGGGCACGCAAACGTTGGCTGTTGTTCCCGTCCATATGGCGTTTTATTTTTATTAGTTTCCTTCCAATACCACGCGCGTTGGGCGTACGGTTACCGTCATTTGGGATTCGACCGTCGTGTTGCACACGGTGTTATTAAAGTATTTTATTTGATGTTGCTGCTTTTTATGGCGAAATGTATGGGAGTTATGTTGAACATTCCGGAATGAATCATTGGGTACAATTTTACTATTTAAACGGGGTTAATGTAAATGGCGTGGGTTTCTGGGCAACTGAATAATGCAACAGTTATGCATAACAATGTTATAGTTTATAGGTAAATCAGATATTTTCAATAGGTAGAAGAACTATATTATTATTAGAAGCAAAATCCATTAAAAATGAAGGTTCAATCAAATTAATAAAGTACATTATTTCTGGGCAGAAAACTCGAATAATAAGCTTTCATGTCAATGTCACAAGACATTGACATAAAAGCTTATTATTCGAGTTTTCAGGAAGCAACAATTAAAATAGAACAAATTATATTTTGTAAAGAACCTTCATTATCTTGAATTCTATAGAACTGTGGAAATTACGAAGGAAGTACCTGGGTATTTAAATAAAGGTGCGAAACAATTTAAAAACAAAGTAAACACGAGAAGACCTGAGAACTATAAAACAAAGAAAAACAGTCGTCCCACAAACGGGGAAAGGACTGAAAAGTTATTAATTAACGTTCGTTTACAAAGCAAGTTAACTGTTCCACTTGTAACAATTCAGTTTGTCTCTATGTTAAACGAGCGATGTCGTTTGCGGATGATGCTGGCGGCCATCTGTTTCAGATCTCTCGTTTAATATTTTGAGAGATATAACGTGGTAAAATATGAGCAATTGCTCGGGATTAATGACGTTTGACGCGTAGCAGCAGATGGACCGAAAAAAGGTTTTTTTGTTGTTGTTACGAAAAGCCAGTTTCAAGTAACGATCTTAATTAATATTGCTGTGGTCTTTTTGCTAATGGTCTATAAGTATTAAGTCATTAAGCTAAGCTAAATATAAATACAAACCAGCGATCCGCCCCTGCTTTGCACGGTTTTTACGCCTTTTATTAGTAAGTTTAATATTATTGGTATATACTCATAAATTTTCCAGAATAAATTCTCTAGATGACAAGGAAAACTGCATCAAAATCACACAGACAGGACACATGACAGGACATGAAAAGCGACTTCAATTTATAATATAACATAGCATAACATCACGCCTTGTTTCCCCGAAGAGTTGGGCAGAGGTGTCCCTGTAGCAGGTACAACCAAAAAAAAAAAAACAAAAAAAATGTTGTTTAGATAATAATCAATATCAATTTCAACATTGTCAGGGACTGTTACATTTTCCAATATAAATTCATCGTCGTGAACATAAACCAGGATCGTAAAGCAGGTAGACACAATTTCGACAGTCGGCTAACTGTAGCACTGCGGTAGTTACCTTCGGAACCGTAACCGTTTAGAGACCGGATTATTGTTAACAGTTGTCAGGTTGTTCAAGTATATAGTGTTAGAGAAATTAGGTCGTTGCAAGTTTGAGGCTACGATATTAAGTGAACTCGAATTTCAATTTCGCAAGCGTCGTTTCAACGTATGTGATGCATAACACATAAGTAAAATACACTCATGGACAAATTTAGAGGAACGCAAAAAAAAGTGTGTATAACAATGAACCGGTCATATCTGGCCACAGTTTTCCGTTAACGTCCCTGTCTTGCGAGTCTCGTATACTGTCCGGTTTGCCGATACCTCTTGACAACTCGGTGTACCACAGATTTTGATACTCGTAATGTTTGGGCGACATGTTTGTAGGTGTTCCCAGTTTCAATTAAAATAACAGCCTTCGCAACTTGAGTGGTGTTTAGATCTGGCATTCTCAGTTTATTTGCAGTAACAATTCACACTTAACATGATAAACAGGGTAGTCAAAGCAAAAATTTAAACAAAACCTAAATTAAAAATCAAACTCAAAAGTAGGCAAATTTTTTCGCAGTATGAAAGAACGCAATATTATGCAATAATTACATAAAACAAATGAAATTCGAAAAAAAAAAAACATTCCAAAACTTTGTTTTTATTAATAGCATTTACTAATTAATGTTTGTGGCCAGTACACACGTTAATTACAACAGGAGAAATTAACTCTTTTTTCCGTTCCTCTAAATTTGTCCATGAGTGTATTTTAGCGAAGATGGAAATAGAGTATAGTTTTGAGAACAAGTTAGAATTGGATTTCAGGATGTGTAATGCGGCATGTTCTTCCAATAACTCTGTACATATAGTCGACCTCATAAATGCTTTAACACTTTTCACAAAAATTCACAGTAAATTGGAACTTCATTAAAGTTGAAACTATCTAAGTCAGTCGAATAGAGTTTTGTCGCTTTACAACGTGCAAGTGACATTCAACCATGTTGGTATAGCAATTATTGTCAGCTATATATATTTTTTTCCTATTAATTATTTTTGGTATATAAGCGGATTCGTTCCATGTCAAATGGCGTTGTGGTGGAGCAGCCAGTGCTGCGCCTTCCACTTATAGAAGGTGGTTCCTCTTCAGCCTTTATACCACCGTTGCTGTCGGGTTTAACAGTTCAGTAAAATGGGTTTGGATGCAAGGTTAGGTGTGCGTTATGTTGTCTTTTGTACCGCTCGATTTCAGAGTTTACTGATAGCATTTGTAGATAGTCGTGGATTTCGTCGTCCCTAGCAAACCAAAGTGCATTTGCTATTGATCTTAGGATACCATTATGGACTCTTACTTAACAATAATATCATCTAATTCCATTTATTTTAATAGTAATAAAATTTAATAAAATCTCGTTGATAAATATAATTAAGTATTTTACTAGCACTTACTTGATCTCCTATAAAGTCACCGAGTTTGTCATCTACACCTTCTAACACTTTCACAAATACTGTTTACAAAAATCACAGCTACACATTCATCTAATACATCCTGGGTTTTTGTTCTTATTATGCTTTGCATCATAACATTCATTACATAATGCGCCATGTTATAATTATTATGTAACCAGTACATGTAATAATTAGCCAATATGTCAAAATGTCAAGCAAATCTTTTTTGACAGCTGCTCTACGCGCACAGATTGTAATAAGTCTGCGGCGCGTGAGTCGCCGACGGCAAGAAATGTTGCCATTTTAAATATTATATTTGTATAATCATTTAGGACTAGTTTTGTATTTATTTTATTTTTGATTTATTATTTCACTATATGCTGCACCGGTTGACGTCATCACGTCTGCGCCGGCTATCGCTGAAAACCAGCGCTGGGGCTCTGTCTCGCATGGGGTCGCAGCTTTATGCTGAGCGATGGCCGTTTTGCGTGGATGTGGCGCATATTTTCCACCAATTTGTTATTTACGTGTTTTTTTTTAAATCTTTCTTTGCGTCATGTTTACCGCAAATAAACGAATTTTCTTTCTCTCTTTCTTATATGTTGACATTTTCTGATTCTCGACACGAAAACTTGGAAATTTGATATCAAAACTATAATAATGTTTGTTTCGCAATAGTGTGACAATAAGCCGAGCAGAAGTATAGATTTTAACCATAAATTGTATCAAGAAACACACTACGATTTTATGTCACATTTTAAGCATTGGCCACTTTCTGAGGCTGTGAATGTATTTTGCAACATAATATAATTTTACGACTACTTAGAGCTGGTTGAGAGTAATAAAAGACATAATGGTGTTTGTATGTTCGGAAATTAAGGGGCTAATAACGGATATTAAGGGAAAAGCGAATTCTAGGCATATCCATGTTAATATTTAATTATTTCGATGTATCTAACAATTGACTCCATACTCAATAGACTCAAGCTAGCTCCGTACTTATACAGTATTGTAGGTTCTAGTTTAAAAGCAAACACTTTCGCAGTCAGAGTTATAGTCGAAAGCAAATAAAATGAAACGATCCCTACATATTTGAGGCGAGAACTGCCAAATAAAAGCTTTGTAAATTAATAAAACCAGCACATACTGACGTACAATCTACCAGGAGTCTACCAGGAGAACAGTTCTGTATAATAGTCCACATTTAAGACAAGAGTGTTTACAACCGTTTTTAAAATAAATTGTTTGGAACGGCCACTTTTAGTGTTATACCACTGTACCCTTGAGAACTAGTTTATTTGTTACCGCGAGAGTGGACTTTTCCCTGGCGACCATTCTACTCCAGTGGAGGTTGAAAAAGAAACACGTATAGTATAACTGTTTATAATTTCGAGCAGTCAAAAGTCAAACGGGTGGAGAGTTTTTGTACGTAAATTACGCGCGTACAAACACGGCACTTAACTAGCGGCAATTTATATTACCTAATCATGTTTTTAATGAAGACTCAGTTTTAAACACGACTTTGGATAACGTTGTCCAATTTGATTATAATTCCATTTTCCATGTTCGTTAGCAAAATCTTAGAACACAATAGAATACTCTTTATTATGTTCACCATACGAATTACAGATATAAATGTGGCCCTTAATTGGCAATATAGGCAACTGGAGGAACACAGGTGGGCAACAAGACAACCTTTGGATAAATTTAAAGGGAGAAGGAGAGATAATGGTGCTGATTCCCTTGTTCACAAACTTTATTAAATTTATGTTCAGTACATCTTTTTCTTTCTCATTCATTAAGAAAAGGACAGAAGATAAATTTTAGTTTAGTCCTGTCAAATTAATCAGCGCCTGTCACCACTCTATACAAGTTAAGACGTGATTAAAAACTTGCCCACTAAAATTACGTCAATTTACGTCAAGCGCTGATTAATTTGACAGGACTAAACTTAAATTTATCTTCTGTCCTTTTCTTAATGAAATAGAAAGAAAAAGATGCACTGAAATTTAGTTTAGTTTGTGAACAAGGGAATCGGCACCAATAAATACATACATACATACATACATAAAGCGACAAACAAAAAAACAATGAACAGGTAACAAAATAACAAATTCAACCACGACTATAAGAAAAAAGAACAACTAATCCGCAAGATTACTTCACTCTAAAGCGCAATATCTCTAATGAAAAGCTCTGCAGCAGCTAAGTGCAAAACGAATTCAAAGCGATTGCAATCCGAGCTCACGATATCATAAACATTGCAAACGAGATACTAAGGACAATAAAATTTAGTAGTGTTCACGAAGAAAATACTTGTAAGGCCTGGACGCAACAGTTTTATTTGGAGAGGAGAAAAAATCAGGTCGCGTAAACAATGGAAGCCGCAACAATTCTCTCTCCTTCGGTTGGCTTTAAACATAATTTATTCGATGTTTAACGCCTTTGCCTTTACGTAAATTGAATTCGGGTTCGGAATTTAGCCTCACGAATAATTTGTAATTGTTACCTACGCATTTTTGTTATTGATTGAAATGGTTGGAATTATTTTGATTGCCTTTAGGTTATTTGTAAGTCTGGATACCCATCGTTATTCGAACACATGTCGAGGTTTTTACTTTTATCGAATGAAAATATTTGAAGTAAAATGCCCCGTTGTAAGTAGGTACATTGTAGAAATAACAAAGGGTTAAATCGCTCTACAATGAAAAGCGGCAAACACCGTTGCGCTTGAGTTTTCCTTTCAAACGACAATCTGAATGGTCTCAAACAAATTATATTTTAAAGAGCAAAAGACGTCTACAATGTTTTGGGTTACTTCATAAATTTTAATTTCAAACGTCGAGATAAGGGCCGGCCAAAATTTTAGCTCCGTTGGGGATTGTTTTGCGTCCAGATAATATAACCGTAGTGTCAAATAAACTTTGAAATACAGAAAAGGCCGGAGTTCATTTAAATTGTAGATCTAATGATCAGAATATTACAAGCAACGTACTTTGAAAAGGATATTGTATTTACTTACTGTCAAAGACTGTCGAAGTACCAAATAAAAGCAGTTAATTGAACCGTTTGACAAAACGATGTCTACAAAGCGCCTTTAACCAACAAAATCTCGTTTTCATCTTACGTTCCAATTTACGTATTTAATTTTCTTACTGTTAAAGGAAATTTGACGTTTACTGTTGCTGAAAAGTGGAACGTAACAGAACCGAGGGCGCTGGACCCGAATTATTAATGAGGGCGGCGCGTCTGCAGAAGACTTGCTTATTAAACGTTGCAGTAAGAAACAATAGTTTGTTAAGAGAACGTGTGAGCTGAAATTCAATTTTGAATGTGCTTTGCATTTTATAGTTCTGACGGCAATTTCGTAGCATTCGGTTCCCAATTAGCTTCGATTATTAGATCAAGAGTATATGTTTTTGTCATAACACGGTTTAATTCAGACGATGTTTAGTTCGAGCAGACTTTTTTTAATTAAAATTTTCTTCTTTCAAAGAAAGAAAGAAAGAAAATTCGTTTATTTGCGGTAAACATGACGCAAAAAAAGATTAAAAAAGAACACGTAAATAACAAATTGGGGGAAAATATGCGTCACATCCACGCAAAACGGCCATCGCTCAGCATAAAGCTGCGACCCCATGCGAGACAGAGCCCCAGCGCTGGTTTTCAGCGATAGCCGGCGCTGACGTGATGACGTCAACCGGTGCAGCATATAGTGAAATAACAAATCAAAAATAAAATAAATACAAAACTAGTCCTAAATGTTTATACAAATATAATATTTAAAATGGCAACATTTCTTGCCGTCGGCAACTCACGCGCCGCAGACTTATTACAATCTGTGCGCTAGAGCAGCTGTCAAAAAATATTTGCTTGACGTTTTGACATATTGGCTAATTATAACATGTACTGGTTACGTAATAATTATAACATGGCGCATTAGGTAATGAATGTTATGATGCAAAGCAATAATAAGAACAAAAACCCAGGATGTATTAGATGAATGTCAAAGAAAAGTTCCTAAAAGCATGTTTCTGGCTATCGGAACTTGGCAAATCGATACGTCGAACACACACCCTCCTTAGCATAACCATTCACTTTGAAATACAGTTATTGTGCGCGAAAGACCCAAAACTTTTCTACCTTTAGTTAATTTGTTTTTCCCACTTTTACAACTTACTTGGAACTTTCTGGAAGCCTGATTAAGTGGGACAAGTTTAACAAATAGCATTACTCTATCAATGGGCTAGATTTTAAACGAGTTCTTTTACGGGCTTCTTATTCAGATGATGTCCTTTGATTGCAAACAGTCTCAGTTCAGTGATATAATTTTGTGATAAGTATAAATCTTTAGGAGTTAACGAAGTTATTTCAAAGACATTGACATGTAAAAAAAAACAGTGGCACTCCGGGAGTGCGGCCAGAAGTGAAAACTTGAACAAGATCGCCTTGGTGGAAGAAAAATACTTGTATAGAACATTTGTCCATAACCTTATCTAAATAAAGAGCACAATCGCGTTTACAAAAATGAGGTGTTGGTAACGCGAGTTCAATTGGTTTAGTCTCATCTCATAAATGTCTAACGCGCCTATAGAAGTTTTCACTTAATATATATAAAAAATATTACAAACTGTTTATGTGTGAAATTTAAATGTCACGTAAAATTGGATGAACTGCAAAAGTAAGTAAAAAGTAAGCAAGTAAAAATTTAAATATACCGCAATTTCAGTCCAGTATTCAAGATATACGAACTGCATAATTATCTTTGTAATCCTATATAAAATTATATGCAATTACAAAGTTACTTATGCAGTTCGTATATCTAGAAAACGGGACTGAAATTGCGGTATATTTTAATTTTTCCTGGCTTTATAGGCTAAACACTAATTTTGTTCGAAATTTTAAAAGCTTGTGTGTCTGCTAGAAGTTCCTTTGAATTTTGGTGATCGGTGAGTGAGTATGTCAATGACAAAATTGAGGAACTTTGACCTGAGTTCTTAAAGTACAGGTTCAAATTGAATGTAATTTGAGAATAAACCTACTTATACTAGACCCTCTTGGTCAATGAAAATTCAGGCTTCTAGCTTTATCCACAACGAAGTTACAGGGGGGGTCGAACATGTCCTGTATGGCTTCGAGAAAAGATGTAGGTACGGCTGTGCCTTTGTGTTTGTTTCGACTTGGCGGGGGCACTGCAGTGTCCCCCGACGATACACTCTCAAATATACCGAATGATTTTTTTTACAGTCTCCAAATTTTTACAGGGTGTTCTACCCATGAATATAAACAACTTTCACTATGGGAGCAACTCTGAATACACGAAAAAAAATCTGCTGTTTACATTCATGGGTAGAACACCCTGTAAACATTTGGAGACTGTAAAAAAAAAAATTCAGTATATAATTTCTGCATTCGAGCATAATGAAGTTTCACTAAATTTTAAATTAAAGACAACACAGATATGGCCAACAGCAGTAACATTGATGTTAGTATTCATTTCAATTAACAAATTCAAACTCCACAAAATCGGTCCATTGCAAATTAGTTCAATTTGGCTGTGATAAGTCCTTTCACAACGGTCAATCAGATCAACTAATAAAAGCCCGCACTATTAGGCCCAGCCAAAGGTTAAATTGAATCGAAACTGAATTGAAATTCTGTGTACCGAGAGTAAAAGGGCTTGAACAAACTAAATTCGCTGACTTAATCTTTTAGCCCTTCAAATATTGGGCTATCTATGATTTATAGGATCAGTAACGGCATTCTACAAATTGATTTCTATTTACTATTGAATGTGCTTAATAGATAGGTAATCGAATAGATTAATTTGAGTTCGTCATGAGACGAATTATTTATTTTATTTATTTAAGGAAAAACAAACAGTAGCACAATAAGAAACAGTCATACCTAATATCCTTAAATATAATATTTTAAACAATTATGCTACCCACTACGTTTTCCACAGATTACAATATGAAGTATTTAAAACTAGCTAGTAACACAGATACAATATCTATACAACCGGCATTATCCTGGAACTCATATCTGGATCTTTTAATTTATAAAAGAAACAAAAAAATTAAATGAAAAGTAAGTTTGTGTGCGTACATTTTCAAACATTACGTCATTATACAATACTTTGCTGATCCTTTAGAGTTGCTTGGATTCTTATTCTTCGAATTTTAATCAACTCCAATTCTGGGTCGAGTGGTAATAAAACCTAAACATTTGAAAGAAATTCTCAAAAAAATTGGGAAATCCTAAAGTGCACGACTATAATGCTCATTTGATAAAATAAAAGAGCCATTTTCAATAGGGTTCCACCTATGGCTGGAAAGAATGTAAAAAAAAAAAAAAATACCCAATTAATTGATTTTTTCGCAAGCTACGATGCTTACACTTGATTGACGGGATTTTTTTTAAACTCTTGATGTTTTTCGTTTCTGCTGCATTAAATAAAAATCTATTAAATTATCTATACAATGGTACCTATATAAATTAAGTAGGTTCTGTGTACTAGCAAGAGTGTAACAATAAAAACAGTTGCAGAAAGGAGGCAAAACCATCGATTTACATCGAGGCAAAACCAATTTTTCGATCGCAAAGCATTCTAATGCTTCGCATTATGAGTCGTGCAATATAACGAAAAGGAATGAAAAAGCTGTACTATTTTTGTACGTTTTTAAGGTTCCTCGTTTCCTTGTCCTCTAGCTTTATGAATACAAGTTGAGAACTAAGTCTAATACTGGTTTTAATTACATTGTTAACCTTTACAACTTAACATACCAAGGTACAGTAGGTAGGTAAGGTTTTGGTCTGCATGGCTTTACCAACAACCTTCCTGAATATTTTATAAGTTGATTGATTAAGAAGGATAAAAAAACGGGTTGAAAATCAGCTCGAAGAGCTGACAGCGGAAGTCTAGATGTAAAATCAGTAGATTGAATTATAGAAATATTTGTGATATATTCATATACATTTTATTAATAGGCCCGGTACTGTAAGTGCGCGTATTACTGTACCTACCTACTTAAGTAGGAACGATACTTTGCCCCTGGCTGGAGGCTTTAAGTTAGTAGCTTAAGACAGCCACAAGATCATGTAGAGTAGTCATGACCTCCGAGGTAAGCTACAAGACTCCATACAAACAAAAAAAAACAATGGCACTCTGGGAGTGCCGACAGAAGTGAAAACTTGAAAAAAATCGGCACCGTAGTAATCAATGCGTTGATATCTTTTACTCCACGCACCGTGGTAATCAACGCGTTGATGTCGTTTACTCCACGATGTCGGTAAATTGCGTTACAGTATCGCGAAATCAATAGTTTAGTCCCATCTAAAAAATGCCCAACGCGCCTAAAGAAGTTTTCACTTCAAACACTATTGTATGTGTTTATTGTACATATTTCTTATTCAACCCGTTGCCCTCCAACTATCTAAAAAGGTGAAGGTCAATAACTTTACGAGACCACTGAACTAAGACAAACACAAATAAAACTTCGAGGAGAACCACACAAGTCTCAAAACAAATGTAGACCGACTCACATCACCATCTTCTTATGAAATTTGAGTTCAGACCAAACATAAAACACAACATCACGCCTCTAATACCAGAAAGATGAGGCAGAGGTATGTAGGTACCTATAGAATACTCAACTTTCGCCAGTTACGTTTAAGTCCCATGTAATAGGAAGCAAGCCTATTGCCATCAACCAGGAACAAATCTTGACTCCGGGCTGCTACTGAGAAATCTCTGATGGGAAATCTCAATAGATAACACTGTGCCCAAGCTGGGAATCGAACTTTGGACCTCATACTCAGCAATGCAATACAATTAAATTGATAAGGAAGGAACTATCAACAAATACTAATTTATTACGGTAGATACGCGGCCTATAATATAGCATATCGAAGCTTAGAAAAAGTTCAGATTCGTAGAACGTCGTCTGTCACTGAAAAGTGTGAGTCTCTTAGGCGGGCCCTAAACGATCAATTATATTGCACAATATCACGAATTGCGCAATGTTTTTGTCCGTTATGGCGGGAGTCAACAAATGGTAGACCTATTTTGTGCGGACCTTAAGTACCTAAACAATAAAATTTATAACTAAAACTTAACCTAAAAATATTTAAATGAAATTATTGAGTTTCATTCAGAAATTAGACAAATAACAGCAGTTCAAAGTAACTAATGTAATTTTTCACAATCATATTAATTAAGTACTGACTTTGTTATTTTTATTCATTGCTTAGTATTTGTTTATTACCTACTTTCAGGTTTATTAAGCTATTGCATAGCTTTTATCGCGGGCTTTGAGCGCGGCGACCGAATCAAGAAATTCCGTAACGAAAATAAAACCTAACACCCCCCACTCCGCCTACCATGTCATCATCCGTCATCATCCCAAGTGTAGCGTTGACAAATAGGAAGTATGGAGGTTACAAATGCTATGCAATAGCTTTACCGCGGCAGTCCCCGAGTGCCAAACGTTTTTAAAATAGACCCCCAATGGAACTAATTGGTGATCCCAGGTTTAGGATTTAATACTGAAGATTGTGCAATGATTGAACAAAAGTTTGAGCGAATTTAATTTTTATTGCACCATATTTTAATTGCGCCGTGTAGGATAAGTATTGCACAGGTCTCACGCGAAAACATTGAAGCGTATGGGCCGTCAATGTTACTGCGTGAAAATAATAATGGATCGTTTGAGTGCAAGGGCTTATTCAATCATATTACTTACTAGCGGACGTCACGCGGTTTCACCCGCATAGTTCCCGTTCCCGTGGGAGTATGGGGATAAAATATAGCCTATGTTACTCGCTGATAATGTAGCTATCCATTGCTGAAAGAATTTTTCAAATCAGTCTAGTAGTTTTTAAGTTTATTCGTTACATACAAAAATACAAATCTTTCCTCTTTATAATATTATATTATTATTATAGTATAGAAGTATAGATATAGATTGTTGGTGTAGGGGCCGCCTTAAATTCGAAGTTTCAACACTAAAAGTACTGTATTTAAAAGACACATAACATTTACTTTCTCCCATTCTTTTTAATATTAGTTCCTACAGGCACATGAGAAAAGAAGATTCTTTACCTTGTGCTATACGTACTAAAGTAGGCTACCTTTCCTACTTTTTGCCGTATCATTAAACAAATACATAAGATTGAAAAGATTTAAAAGAAGATGTAGTGACAAAAATTGAAAAGGGTATGCTGAGATGGTTTGGGCATGTTGAGAGGATGAATGAAAGGCGACTAACAAAATGTATATACAAGGCTTATGTGAAGGGAAAGGCCGGGCGGGGACGCCCTAGGAAGACATATACTGACCTTGTTGGTGATGTTCTTCAGAAAGGCCAGGTGCGTAGTACTCGCAACCGGCGTGCGTGTATGACCAGATGTATGAACGTAAATGAGGCAAAACGAGTATGTAAGGATCGTAGCAGGTGGCGTTCTGTAGTTTCTGCCTACCATGGGAAAAAGGCGTGAGTTTATGTATGTATGTAAATACATAAGATACTTACCCGTGAAGTGAATGTGTGTGGGTGCACAGTCACAAAACAAGCTTGTTTAACATAAGAGCCAAGTTTATAAGTACAGATAACGTGTTATGACAACGTCATGAATAAGATATTTGTTGTTTTACTGCCACCGACATATAAACAAAGATTGTCTTTGACATGAGGTATAGTTTAAAGGTTATTGTTGTTGAGGGTTGTATGAAAATTTTAAGGAATCGAGTAGGAGTGTTCATATATATTTTCTAGAGATCAAGACAGTGCTTGGGGCAAACTGAATAAGAAAGGTAAAAAATCGGGAGTTTCATGATTGTGAAGCAAAAGGTCCTACTTCTGAGTATGCAATATTTTTCTTCTGTGGCCGCTTCGACATTTAGGGCATCGTGTTTAAAAAATAGCAGCACATTCGCCCTTTTTTACATGGGAGGGAATGGGCATTGTCATCGACAATGTACCCTTCCGGGAATACACACGTATGTAATACATTTACTCTTTTATTCACAAAACCAACGTTTTTATTAGAAAAAAAACCGGTCAAGAGCGAGTCGGACTCGCCCACCGATGGTTCCGTATAAAAATATTTTATTTATTTATTTATTATTTAATACTTCAAGCACACAAATGTACAGAGGCGGACTTAATTATTAAAAATATTTTTACTACATATGATGTAACAAAAAAATTATGCACTTCGCAATTTTTCCTTTATCCGTGCCATAAGACGTTGCTTCGTACCAAATTTCAAGATTCTGAGTTCACGGGAAAAAGTTTGAAGTACCCTGTAGGTTTTGATTCCCTTGCGAGTATCGAAAAGCAGCATAAACGGCTGTATCTTTAGATAGCGTTGGCTTAGAAGCTTGATTTTTTCACAGCTCCAAGGGGACAGTAGACCTGAGTATTTGATATGAATTTCAGCTTGATACCTCCACGCGTTCTTGAGGAAAAGGGTCTTGACAGACAGACAGACGGACAACAAAGTGATCCCATAAGGGTTCCGTTTTTTCCTTTTTAGGTACGGAATCCTAAAAAGTATTATAAAGACAAAAACAAAAGTATTATTCATACAGTTGGTTTCCTAGCAGGAAATTAAGCAACCAATACGTACATAAATAACAGCAAGTGAGACTTTACACGCGCCATTACCTGAAACAAACAATAAAATATTGTTACATTTTTCTCCTTTCATAAAACGTGGTGGGAACAATATGTTGTTTTCAATGTGCGTAATTTATAAATATGCGTATTTTATTTATAAATGTGCGTAATTTTGCAAGATTCAAACGTTAGGTACAACAAATATACATATGTCGGAGACGGGTACGTGACTCTTTCGTAATTATCAGCGATATTTTAACTACTGTGGGCATAGTGTGGGTAGTATTTGTTAATGCGCAATAGAAAAACCGTTTGCAGTTCAGATCACATTATAATTTACTATCAAAATCACACTACCTAAATTATACACACACTGGGTGCGACGGCGTTTATTAAAATCACAAATTAACACAATGATCCCAAATTACAATTAACACAATAACTGAGCACAACGAATCGAGAACAGTTCCGCGACTTTTTAACTCCGATGTGATCAGGAGCTCAATCCCCTCCTCGCCGTGGCCTAAAACATCACGACTCTGTAGAAGCGCGCTTTTTGGTGTGGGTAGATCACTTGATGTCGCCAGTGCAGTGGCACGCTAGCGATTCGTTTCGTGTCCGTACTAATGACCGGACCCGACACATAAAAAATTTAAAAGCGAAGATGGAAGGACGAGATTGACTCTTACCGTAATAACTCTTACCACATTTGTAGAAAACTATTTAAAGTGTGTGGAATAGGAAGTGAGAAAAATAAGATAGATAAACAGATGTTTGGATTGGTAGTGTTATATTGCATTGGTCTTTAGCATAATCAGCTGCTAGGACACATGCCTCCTCTCTTCGAATGTGAGCTGTAATCTACCACGCGAGCCCAGTGCAGGTTGGTAGACGTAACATGTCTTTGAATTTTGGTTCTAGGACATGCTAGTTTCCTCACGATGTTTTTCTTCGCCGTTTTGAGAGCAGTGGTGATGAAATTATGCACACAAAGTAAAGCGCCTCGCTAGGTTCGAACCTGCCACCTACAACTCGTAAGTCGGGGCCGTTATCACTGGGCCACCACTGCTCTCATTGGTATTTGCTTCAATGATAAAATCATCAATCATATTGAAAGATACTTAGTTATTTTTTTCCAAAAGGGCAAATATTTCCAACCCCTGCATCATAGACCAGCACAGGTACTTCAAATTATATTCAGATTCTTCTTGACCTTGTCCTAGTTCTCAGCACGAAATAAAGTACCTATAGACAATTTTCATATAGCACCACGTACTTACAAAATGCTCTATGAGAATTACCCTAGCCGTTATATAAAAACTTATTGGCTAGAAAGCTTTCATGTCTCATATATCAGACGTCTTCATCGAGTGTATTTCCGCAAATATAGATACTAAACGTTGAGTACTACAGCGGTGTAATTTATTTCAGGATTAGTGGTGTACCAAGTTCTTTGAGAGGAGATTACCTACAGTGGAGAACACAACCAAACTGGTTGTTATTTGTTGTCGATTTTTGCTTTGTTTTACTTTGTAAGTGATGCGTAGTTTCGATGAACATAATATTCAAATTTTTATTTCCTTTCCATAATGTTTAATGATCTTACAGTGACTTTTGGAGTTATGGCTTAAAGCTAAGGAATCATTACGGACACTAAAAGACACAGCAAAAAGTATAAAATATTTTTAAATAATTATAATAAAATTGGGAAACAATTAATTTTTAAATATGTTATTAACATCAATTAACATTTATTTATATTGAGATCAGTCATACTGTCTTGATAAACATACTGTGAATCGGTAAAAAGTTTCAATATAAAACGATTCATCATTGATACAAGTAGAATGGGAAGGAAGAATACTTTGATAATTAATTATTTTTACACAGAATTTATCTTACATTGGTGCCGATTCTCTTGTACACCGAACTAAACTAACTAAACTATCACTAAAATTCCTTACTTTTGACTATGAGAATCTTATAGCTATTCTGCAAAATAAATTCTCTAAATTTAAAAATAATTTTGACACATCTAAATCGAATTTGACAATCGCGACTCCACAAGTGATACTTAATCACGTGATCTTTTTAGAGCCGGAGGCGCGCAGGGGGGGCAGCCTCGTGGTGTTTTATATGGAATTTTTCACTTTTTGTATGGAAAATAAGAAAAATTATTACCTACATGTAGAATGTCAGAGGTTTAAGGGTTTTATAAAGGGGGTCGAAATTTTCATTATTTTTGCGATTGGACACACCGTTTTCGAGATATAAGCAAAAGAAAAAAAAAAGATTCAGTACTGTTTTTGCATTTGAAGTCGTTGTGTTGGTGTGAATTTATAGTTCATGACAACCAATTTTATTCCACACGTTTTTAGTCGCGATTAAAAATAGTCAGATTTAGTTAGAAAATCTAAATTTTAGGTAAAAAACGTCAAATTCAGAATAGCAAAATTGCTATTTTCACTAAACTAATATCTCGTTGCCATCTTAGTGCTGTCAAACTAAAATATAGTTAAGTTCTGTCACTTTAGTCTATTTCAGAATGGGAAATCGTCTTTTGACAGGCATAAACTAAATTTTGGTGATTTTTAGTTTAGTTTAGAGGCATTTGTGACAAGAGAATCGGCACCATTAAGACGATTATACACGTACAAACGTTTTTACTAAGTAACAGCCCGCGTTAAGATACTAAATAAATGTCAGTGTATTTATATAGGAAAAACTTTTTACAAAAAAAACAACCGACTTCCAAAAAAAAACACTACAAAGTGAAAAAAAAATCGGAAATCGGTGTCTTGGGTTTTGTATTTTCGTTTTTTGCCACCGACTTCCGAAATTAAAGTTATTTTTCACTTTGTAGTGTTTTGTTTTGAAAAAAGTTTTTATTTTTACTTAGGTATTAGTTGTGGTACCTACCCCACACACATTCGAATACCACTACCTGCTACCAGTGACAGGAACTTATCATATCATCTACATACTAAGTGGGAAAAAAATACGTATTTTGTAGCCAACTCAAAAACTACTCAAGCAAAGTTAATAAAATTTATATGGGACCAATTTGAGAGCATACCCTTTCAAACAAAAAAGGATTTTCGAAATCGGTCCACAAATGACGGAGAAATCGATGGACACATAAAAAAAAAACAAACATACGCTACGAACATTATAACCTCCTCCTTTTTGGAAGTCGGTTAATTAAAAAAACTGGAATTTGCGATGTCGACAGAATAAATGACAACCGCCTTCCCGAGCCGCAATTCCTGTTATATCTATACTAATATTATAAAGAGGAAAGATTTGTATTTTTGTATGTAACGAATAAACTTAAAAACTACTGGACCGATTTGAAAAATTATTTAGAAAGAAAGAAAGAAAGAAGAAAGAAAATACATTTATTTAGCACAGACCAAAAAAAGCACACAATATAATTAACAGTAGATAAAAAATAATAAAAAATTAAAATCAAACAAAAAGTGTAAAGAGCGATGTCGGAAATTAGCAGGGGAGTGTGCCTCACGGCTGCGCCAAAAAGGCCCAGTTCAGCAAAAATGCCAGACAACAATAAGTGCCTGACGCTGGTTTTCAACTGGACCTGAAAGTGTGATGTGACGGATGTAAATCAGTTTTATAATGTAACGTGTAAATGTATACTTAAATAAAATAAATTTGTGTCAGATAAAAAAATAAATAAAATAACGAATATGTAGGTACAAAAATAATGTGATTGTGCATAAAATTGAAGATTCGGAAGACTGACAAATAAATGAGTAAGTGAGACGGACGCATGATAGACCATGATAGACCATTGTATACTTAAATAAAGATAAAGGTATCCTTCGAAAATGAGTGAACAAAAAAACCTTTTTGGAACGATGCCACACTTCCATGTTCCAACACATTGTCATAATTTAATAATGCAACAAGAACCTCCGGCTCGAGGACATACGGGATGTGAGCCAGTGAGCCGAGCCGAACGTCAGCATGAGCCAGAGCAATTCCCAGCAATGAAACTGTATACAGCACACAGACACAAATACTGACGCAGCCACTGACACAGACGCTGACACATACTCAATACTCAAGTGGGCAGGTACATATATCATATAATTGAGACATTCAGGGTAACCATATCCAGCTTTCGTTGCGCTTCTATGAGGTACTGCCGTAAGCGTCGTCTAAAAGTATCAATCGTATTAATTATCCTAATCGGTGGTGGCAGGTTATTCCATACTTTGGAAGCCGCATAACGAAAGCTGCCTCTGAAAGCGGCTGTACCCTGAGACTGAGTCGAGAGTTGTTGTGAGCATTGCCTTCTCTCGCATTCCCGTCTACTAGTAACCCAGCTCAGCTTGTTGAATAGGTAGTCCGGTTTCTGATACTTAACTACACCGAACAGAAGGCAAGCCAAGTGTAGTTTGCGTCTGGACTTCATTTTCAGAGAAAAGTGCTTGTTAAGGAAAGGTGTGACGTGGCTTCTGCGAGGAATATTGTAGCAGAACCGAGCACAAGCATTTTGTACCCTTTGGATGAGGCGATCTGTACGAGCTAATAGTCGTGGGCCGTAAACCGTGTCAGCGTAGTTCAACCTAGACAGAACCAGGGTTTCCACTAGCTGCTCTCGCAGTCTTTCAGATAAATAAGGCCTCATATTATACAGAACTTTTAGGCGATAAAAACAGTTTCTAACCGAGTCCGCTACGTGTTTCTCAAAACGAAGGTCCTTGTCCATAATAACACCTAGATTCCGCGCTTCATACACTCGCTCAATTGGTTCGCCCATAAGTTTTAAGTCAAAAGTCACAGGCAGTCGAGCCAACTGTTGTCTTGTGCCAAATACCATATATTTAGTTTTTGTTGGATTTAACGACAGGCAGTTTTCCTCTGACCAGGCGGCGATTCTTTGAAGATCATCGTTAAGATCCTTAATGGCACTATCGTACTCATCTGGCCTAAAGGATATATACAGTTGGACATCGTCGGCATATATATGGTACTTGCATCTCTGGATACATTTTATAATGTCGGCACAGTACAAAATAAATAAAATCGGGCCCAAAATAGAGCCCTGCGGGACTCCCCTTTCTACAGAAGTAAGTGTCGATCTAAGGGTAGTACCGTCCCCCAAACGCAAGTCAACAAGCTGTTCCCTATTACTTAGATAGCTGCGAAACCATTGCAAAGCGCTGGGGTCGAAACCATAATAATTTAATTTCGATAGTAATAGCGGGATATTTATCGCGTCAAATGCCCGCGAAAAATCGAGTAAAACCAGTAATGAGCACATTCCCCTATCTTGAGCAGATAATATATTATCAGTAACATCCAGTAAAGCAGTTGATGTACTGCGCTGTTTTCTGAAACCAGATTGTAAATCAGGTAGAACGTTATTTTGTTCCAAAAAAAGCGTTAATTGGCGGCTTACGACTTTTTCTAATACTTTAGATAGACATGGTAATATACTTATAGGGCGTAGGTCTTTTAATGTGGATGGATTTAAGTTTTTTGGCAAGGGCCTAACGGAGCCAATTTTCCATTGGTCGGGGAACGTAGACGTCACTATAGAGCGGTTTATTATGTCCGTTAAAACATTTAACGTGTGCGGCAGAGTCATGTTAATCATATCCAGGGTAATGCTATCGTAACCTTCAGCGTTACTTTTAAGGTTGGAGATAATGCGAGAGATGTCGTTCTCTTCCACTGGAGTGATTGCGAAAATTTCTTCACCACGTCTATGACTTTCATAATATTGCATAAGTGATATGCTTGCGACTGGGTTACCGGGAACAATTAAAAAGTTATTATTAATTAGGTCAGGGTCTGTAAAGTGCGACGGTAGGTCTTGTCTAGGCTTATAGGGCGATAAGGTGGATTTTATATTTTTCCATAATAATTTAGGGTTTTTTATTTTATTATTTATGTTGTGCTTAAAATACGCAACTTTTTCATTGTACAATGAACTAATCACCAAGTGTTTTAGCTCTTTGTAATATTTTTTTTTTGAATCGGCTTTCGTTTTCCTATAACTACTAAGTGCGTCGTCACGTAAACGCATCATAACTTTGATTGTATCTGTAATCCACGGATACGACTTTTCCTTTACAGTACACGTCTTGAGCGGTGCGTGAACATCAAACAGGGAAACTACTTGGGTGTTAAAGACATGCACCATATCATTAACGTTATCAAGCGAAGAAATAGTTCCAAGGTTTAGCAATGATAAATCCAAATTAAAGGTTTCCGTGCACACATTTTTAAGAGGCCGAAATTTTACCAAGTATGGTTTGAACCTGTCCCGCTTAATGTGAAATTCACCAACTACAATAGAATGGCCGTTGATTGAACCGAAAGATTCTACCGCAGTATTTCTTGCTCTCAGATCAGTACATAGGAGATCGATAAGAGTTTCACTGGATGCTGTAAAGTGGGTAGGAGTAGTGACCAACTGTGAGAGACTAAGGCAATTTAAAAATTCATTAATATTTTTAGTTTTTATCCCGTTTGTGTCTAGCAAATTTACATTGAAATCGCCAAGTAATATGTAGTGGTCGCAATTCCCTAATGAACTAATAGAATCTGTTATGGCATCTAGGAAGAGGACTAGGTCATGCCATGGTGGTCTGTAGGCTGTACCTATAGCAATTTTTTTGCCGTTCAATGATATCGTTAACCACATTTGTTCGACCGATTCGAACCTTGGATCGATTGCACCAGTCCATGTACGCGCGCTCAAACCCCGACGCAGATAAAAGCCAACGCCCCCACCACGACCCGAGCGCACACTCGCCGGCCGCGGCGTGTGGCGCAGACGATAGCCCGGCACCACCGGAGCGCGCCCCTCCTCGCCCGCTCGCAACCAAGTTTCATTAATGGCCATGATGTCAAAACAATGCCTGTCGAGTGCACCAATCAAGTTATCATGACCTGTACCCAATGATCCAGCATTGAGAAAACCAACTTTAAGAAACTTTTCTCCTTTAGTCATCATTATAATAAAATAAAATAATTCCGTCATTTAACAATAACAATATCAATAATATTAGCGCACATTCAGTAGTTTCAATTCTAATTTCAAATATTATTATTAGTTTATGTCCAATTGTAAATATGTAAATAATGAAAAACATAAAATGATGATGAAACACAGGTTTTAAGTTGCGGTATGTACATAATAGTTTTGTAAATAATGGGTTTTTAAAATTATATAGTAATTTTGTAATAAATAGGTGTAGATAATTAAGTGTAGTGTTATAAAACTGGTTTACGTATAGTTGAGTGAGGTGCGCCGCGAGACACACGCCTCCAAGTCCAAATACAAAATATATCACATCATAGTAGCAACACAAACTTAATACTTGTGAAATGCTGACACTAAAAACAAATAAACTTACTTTATAAAACAGCGCGATACAAGAACAAATAATATCAAACGAAAAGGTAATTTTAAAATGCGCTATTTCCGGCGTTACCCGGTGCCGGTCCGAAAATGCGCTGCAAGTCAACCTCACTGCGGATGTGGCAAGTGGCGTCTCCGGGTTTGTACCGGGCAAGAATACGGCCTCGTTTTGCCCATACAAATTGCCACCCGAGGCGACTGCCGGCCTCACGAGTGCTCCGAAACAACTCTCGATTCACCTTCGTAAGGCGCTCGTTCACATAGAAGCGCGTCGCAAGGCCTGGCAAATCCAGATCCGCAGTAGTCATCCCGCGTCGCACTCGTGCACCGTCCAGCAGCTCGTCACGCAGGTCGCGGCGTGCGAGGCGCACGACGAGGAAGCGGGGACGGGTCTCCACCGGCGCCGTCGCCTGCGTCGCGTTGATGCGCCTACCTCCCACACGCTCGGCGCTTACTATGTCGCGCGCCTCGATTTTGACGCCAATCTTAGATGCAACCAACATCGCCGTGTGGATTGGATTTTCACCACTAGTCTCGGGTATGTTAGAGATCTGTATATCATTTCCGAGCAGCTCCTGATCTCGGTCGTTTATATCGTTCCGCAGCTGTGAGATTAAATCGTTTACCTCTGACGAAACTCGGGGCTGAGTGTATTTATTTTCCAACACAGCCACTCTCTCCTCCAGATTACTCATCCTATCATTCGTAGCGTTTAGAGAGGATCTTAACTCGGACAGATCATCGCGGAGCAGCTGGAATTCACTCCGCACCGACTTCAAAAAGTCCTCCTTAAATACACTTAGCTCTGCCCTGAGGATGTCTAGGTTGAGCTCCTGTGTAGCGTCTAGAGCTGTGGTGTGAATAGGGCTGGTGTTCATCAGGTTATTGAGGCTCTCCTCGAGTGCTGCTGGTGCTGGTGTACGCGCTCTTACCGGAGTTTCAGCCCGGTTGTCCCTCACCAAGTTTTTATTACACTCAGGACAGTGCCAGGGGGTCGTTAAAGGGCCGGTGTTCTGTAAACCCACGCACGCTCGATGGTACCAAGACCTACATTTATTGCAATTAGCGGCTTCTGTCGACGACAGAAACTTGCCACAGCCGCCACACTTAGCCATGGTGAACTTGTATTATTTTGTGTAATCGATTAGTTCAAAAAGTACACCGATAAGGCAACAGATGGCGCTATTTTCAGAAATACGTTTATGGCAGTTTTCACGGTGTGTATGGTACGGATAGACACCATAAGCAAAGCACAGTATCGGTGTAAAGGTGCGCACACACTATTGTTTGGTCACAGATTGTGTCTCGGTCACGAATGAAACACTGTTTATTTTCCTTCGAGTGTCAGGTACTTAAAAATATTTTCGGGGATCGATAAACGTTTTTAGAGTTTTATTATATTTAACACAACACATAAACACTTGAAAATATTAATACTTGTAAGTTGCACTTATACATGTATTTACATAATAAAGTTTTGCAAAACAAACTTGTGTTTTTATTTATTTCGCGAGAAGTAAACAGAGAGCTTATGAACTGATTGACATCCGTGACGTCACACATGGATAGCATAGATTTCAGCAATGGATAGCTACATTATCAGCGAGTAACATAGGCTATATTTTATCCCCGTTCTTCCACGGGAACGGAAACTATGCGGGTGAAACCGCGTGACGTCCGCTAGTTATAAATAAAATAAAAATATAATACCCTAACTTGACTAAAACTATTAACAAACTTAAATATGGCGTTGAAAAATTTCTCCGCATCGCTGTCGACTGGTAATGTATCCAAGTTTGGCGGCATTGCCACGTTGTATGGCAATGCTTAGCCTCTGGCCAACCCTTGGGTCATGGGAAGTGTCGGCCAACCAGCCGTTTGGAGATTTAATTAAATAGACCATGAGCACTCGGGACTTCTAAACTACAAAGTGATAACTTTAATTTTGGAAGTCGGTGTCTTTGGATCAGTATTTTAGTTTTTGCCACCGACTTCCAAAATTTAAGTTATTGTTCACTTTGTAGTTTGGAAGTCGGTTGTATTTTTTTTAAGTTTTTTTTTTGTACTTTTTATGTATATTTCCCATTCCCCATTCAAACAAAAATAGAATTTTTCTAATCGGTCTAGCCGTCTTCGAGTAATCAGGGAAAATACATTTAAAAAAAACAGTGGCACTCCGGGAGTGCCGACAGAAGTGAAAACTTGAAAAAACATCGGCATCGCGGTTATCAACCAGTTGATGTCTATTACTCCACGCACCGCGGTAATCAACGCGTTGGTTGTCTTTTTAATGGTCAAAGCTGGTGTCGTAACAGTGTCGCAAAATCAAAAGTTTGGTCCCATCTCAAAAATGCCCAACGCGCCTAAAGAAGTTTTTACTTCAAAAATTGATTCCGACAAACTGTTAACCTCCTCCTTTTTTTGAAGGCGGTTAAAAAACGTAACAACTCATGTATAACTGGACGCATGTATTACACCCACAGTACCTACCTATCTAATTCAGCCCACATTCGACCCACTGACTGCTGAGTACAGTCCTCTTCTGATTTACGGCAAATTTTGCGATCTACAGCCAGCCGCCAGCCTCATCTATTGCTGCCCACGCGACCAATTACAATAGAGCACCTACGCACGAATATTTCCTAGAATTTCTTACATAGCTAATAATAATTAAGAAGAGCTTGTACCTACTTTCCAAAGTGAGAAAAAACAGTGGCACTCCGGGAGTGCCGACAGAAGTGAAAACTGGAACAATTTTATTGTGCAGGAAATACTTTTCTTTTTTGAAGTCGGTAAAAAAAGGGAAATTTCAATCATGCCGTTGTCATGTCTTAATGTTTGGAATGGCATTAATCCCAAAGAAAATGTATCGCGCGTTGATGTCTTTTTAATGGTCAAAAGCTGGTGTCGGTAACAGTGTCGCGAGTTCAATTATTTTTTCTCATCTCAAAAATGCCCAATGCGCCTCAAGATTTCACTTAAAAAAATAACGATACCTTTCAGTTGTTTGTTTTCCCAACCAAGCTGTGAAAACACAAAGAAAAAGGAAAAGATGCTGTTGTTTTTATAAAAAAAAACCTTGGTCAAGCAATCTAGCAGCGCATATATTTGCAGTATCATTATTGACGTTTGAACCCCTGACAAACACGGCTGTGCGGTCCTCTGCAATACTTTGGCTACCCCATCTTTTGTCCCAGCGGTATCGTAAATTGTGACTTGTGAATAGTGGGCTTATGTGTGTACAAATATTTATTATGTAGATAAATATTGCTGTAACATATCTATCAGAAATTATCTAGATGCTTTTGGTCAGCAGCAAAGGTTTGCAGGTTGTAGTGAACTAGTGATATCACATCACGGTTCGAGCCGGTGCTGTCTTATGTTAGACGGCTAATTTTAGTAACATGCCGAGGCCAATGAACTCCTCTAGACCAGCGCCACTATTGGCGGATTTTGGTAAAGCATTCGTCATTTTATAATATTCACAAACATAGACACAACTTATTTCAAAAGCTCAAGTCAAGTTCATAAAGCACTATAAGTGGTCTAGGAGTCCGTTAAAGTCACCGTAGCTTTGATGTTTGTCTCTAGACTATAAAATCACTTTAAGTAATACATGTCTTGTCACAGAGATTAACCACACAGTTTATCTGGGGCTCGAATATTTTTTCACTGCGGCGCACAGTGGGTCGAAAAAAGGCTTTCGAAGACATATTAGCTAAGTGTCCTTCTTTTGCTTTTAAATGGCTACTAATAGCCAATATCATGCATAAATATATCACAGGATATAATCTGGTAGGCAAAGTGGCAACTATTTTTATTTTTTTTGCACAAAAATATTATGCAGCTAATGCTTATATTCGGAACCGAGAGAATAACCATAATATCCTTGCACACGGTGATGTAACTTTTTATTTATGATGAAATGAAATTGTTTATTCTGTAAATAGGACTTGGTAAAAAAATAACAGTTGCCAATTTGCCTACCAGATTTTATCCTGTTTATGCATGGCTATTAGAAGCAATTTCAAGCTAAAAACCGACACTTTAAAATTTAAGCTCCAATGTCTTCGAGAGCCTTTTTTCGATCCACAGTGCCGCGTCAGGTTTGCTGAGGAGAATTTTGTATTATGTAGACAGAGCTGGCAAGCTCGAACAATATACAAGGCCATATTCCTTTTACCAAAAAACTCTCATTTTACCAAAAGCTGTACGTTGTATGATCCGATTCCGATATGAAAAATTCGTGTCTGACTGCAGTCACTTCCGTGGAATGTTGTGCTTTGCATCGAAAAAACCCTCCGTGCGCTGAATAAGTAAACCATTGCATTGTGGTGTCCGGTGCAACGTGGCCACACGTTAATGAGCACAGAATTGGGTCACAGAGTCACGGCGGAGTCAGCGCACCCTCGTGGATTCATTAAAGTACCAGCTAAATCGCTGCACGGGAACGCTTATATTTTAGACGTGTATGGATTAATTTACAAAGTTCCGCGTGATAAATTTTAATGCGGTACGGGACGTCGTGATCTAACAATGAAAGTATTAAATTAAAACTGAAATAAAAGTCTCTCGAAGTCCTGATTTGGATTATGTGTTTTACGTTTTAGTATTTATGCAAAAATAGTCTTTACGACGATTTACCTAGACAGATTTGAAGGTTGTAAAGGCTGAAGTATCAATAAAGTTTATTGCATGACGCAGCACAATCGAGGACTAAGTGAAACCTATAAAACACAAGATCCCTAATTGTTCGTCTTAGTTTTATTTCTAAATAAAAACTCGGGATTACCTTGCGATTAGGTACATCCCCGATCATACACATAAAATACCGGTCGTTACTGGCAAACATGCCAAAGATTTGTATAAAAGATAAAGATGGTTCTTGGCTCAGTGCTCTTTGCTTATACACAAATATCTTGCTGATATAAGTTCGGAGATCCCAGACTAGAAAAATAAAGGAAATTGCTTTCTTAGATTTACATTCACCGAACCCGAACTAAAAATCTTGAGACAATCGATAAGTTTGGATGTGTCTCGATAGCAAAAAATATGTAAAGCAAGATGTCGCCTTCAACAAAGAATTAATGTTGTCAATTCCAACAAATACTTCGAAGACAAAACTCTCAAGAGACCGACTCCAAAAATAGGATCCCACAATAAATCCACCAATGGTTACGATAAAGTGAAATTTATCTCAACAATAGACGGAATCCTTCGTCGTATGGTGCTGATAGATTCGATTCCATTAGATTTCAATATTTGAACATCCTCTTGCACTTCCGAAGTGTGAGCAGAAAATTGTATAGTAATAAATCTTTGAGCGGGAGAGTGTGACATTCTGTACGAAGGTGTCTACTAAATGGTAGTGCGGAAGCAGTGATTCTAGGGAATTTGCCTCGAAGATAAATCGAGTGCTGCGGAAGTGAATGCTGCGTGTATTTGAAGGGGACTTAACAAACGATTAGACGTTATTCATTGCCCTGATATTTACGGGTAAGCACTTGTATTGGGGTGTTTGTGGGATTGCTAAAAAGGTAAACGAAATATTTCTGTTGATTCATTTTGTAGCGTTGTGAGCGGTCTCACTACATTTAGTCGAGTGATTCTCACTTAGTAAGTAACTAACCACATCACTACAAACGTGGCACAACACTAATTGTCTAAGGACACTCTGTCATTTCGACTGCCGCTTGCCTACCTGAAGGGAGTGACCCTCAGGACTGTGTGCCCCGACCTAGGGTGAGTTCCACATTAGTGATATTATATTAATATAAGCTATTAATGAGCCATCAGCTATAAGAATCTTTACCTTGTATTCTATGCTCGCGTGTTCACAATACTTAACCTCACTTTGCATCTGTCATTGTGCCACGCTAGCTCTGCTCCTTCTCTCTCTGCCTGTAAGCCGCTGCGATGTGTTAGCTACTACCTATTCTGATTTCCCCGTACCTACCGTACCTTGGTCACTAAAAGGGGGAAGAAGCTGATTCATCGCATGCGGATGCTACTGCTTGCACCCACCTGACATGCGCTTCCTACCGCGCCTTTCAGGGCTCTCTGTACGGGCTCAGGCTGCACGCAGACGAAGGCCTGACTACCTGCGGCCTACCACCGTGACGAGCCTGTGCTGACAGGCGACCTTCCACGTGTGGCCAATGCCTGCCTACCACCGCGCGCCTGTGCTGACGGGCGATCTCCACGGCTACTGACGTGTACTACCACGTGCTAGGGCCGTCCGGCCTACTGCGGAGCCTATACTGAACAGGCCCCCCACATCTACCATGTGCTACCAAGGACGGTATCCTTCCTACCTATCCTAAGTGTGCGAGTGCTCAGACTCAGTGTCAGGACCTAACCCACGACCTAGCCGTGTTACCTACCACTGCCTATCTTAAATATAACGATTAACTTATCCAGCTGTTTTATTCTATCTCTACTTTCTACCTAACCGTTAACGGCCTGCGCAGCCTACCCTGCGCAGCCCTAACTGTTACAATTTGTTGGCGTTTAAACGGGGAAATAGTAGCGATAGCTTAGTAGTGAGACCGTCGGACTGCGTATCACTTGCTTCAAAAACGGTGAAGGAAAACATCGTGAGGAAACCGGCATGCCTGAGAGATATTTCTCGACGGCATGTGAAGTCAAGTCAGAGGCCCATGGGCGGCTTTAAAATTCTGACACCAGGTTAGTCACTAACCACACGAAAAGAAGAACGGGGAAAGTAAATTCCGTAGTCACTCACATGACAAGTGCTTATTTGGCTGATTTTAATATAATGATACGATGAATAACTTAGGTACCCGCGGCCCCCGGCAACAGGGCAACCGAAGGAACACGGGTGGGTTTTAGTCAGTAAGAGTCTGACACGCCCTCCCGCTCCACCCAGAGCGGGAGAAGTTATTTGATAATTCCAAACCAAAAAAAAAAAAAAAAAAGGTACTTTATTCTATACGATAACATTACATTAAAGCTATGCGATTGGAAGCCGTATCGTCCAATTACCTACATACTCGAGTTGGAAAATATATGAAAATAAATTAATAACCCTAGAAACCCAGTACACGTGCGCCGTGTCTGTATCAGGAAACAACGTTAACGATACGTAGAATATGGTTGATTAAATTTTACTACACCACGCAGCGATTTACAATATAACTTGGGCGTAATTAAACGCAAGAAATTAATTAATATTTTGTTTATTGGATAAAAGGTGGCTGTTATATTAACGATACGGAAATTTCGGCTCGGTAATATTATGAAGGAAGTAGCTTGTAATGTTATTGTTTTTTTAAAAATTGAATTGAATGTTTAATTTGTAATGTTATTGAATTTTTATTTTTTGTTATTTTCCATAATTTATTGTACTATGAATGTGTCAGTTTTATCATTTTAATGAACGTGTTTTCTTTATTTATGATTTCAAACACAATGTGAATTGTTCCTGAAATAAAATTGAACTGAATTGAATTGAATTCGAATAACATTGTAGAAGCAGGGGAGATGACCGACGACCAAACTACCAACAACACAAAAACAACACAACTACAACTAGAATGAATAGGGAATGCGGAGTATATGCACTGAGGAATTCATGATTTCAAATGTACACATTCCTATTATGTAGTTTCCTATTACCTACTCATAGGCTCATGACAATGGGCCGGGGAGATGAAAAACGTGCTTATCCATATACTATTACTAATATATAATAACAATGCGAACGCAACTCTGTTCGTGTTACCTTTTCACGGCTTAATGGCTGAACGGATTTGGATGAAATTAGACACAACTGCAGACCATGACCTAGGTTAGGACGTAGGATACTTTTCTATCTTGGTTGTACGTTTTCGTGGAATAGTTTTTGACATCCAAGCGGGCGAACACGCCGGCTAGTATTTTAAAATGATAGAAAACATTTTTATTTTCATTCTTTCTTCTCAAAGCAGAGGACCAGTAAGATGGTCAGACGCATTTAAGAAGGCTATAGACGCAAATAAGAAGGCTATTTGAGGCAGCATACACCGAGCAGTTCACACTGCGGAAGACCGCTTAACTTGGAGACGTGTCGTATTTGGTCGCGATCCTTAGCAGTGAGAGAACAACGATGAACAATGCAAATTATACAAACAATATAATTTAAGTTGCTTCTCAGTCAAAGGGGTAATGAAACTTCACCTGGAAACCATAAAGAGTGACCACAAGGCAAACATAGTCAGTGTTTTCACTCCAATCTATGTTACTTAGAGAGATTTGTTTGCTTGCACTCATCCAAAGCATCACGACTCAAGGACACAAGTAGATTTTATTTGCAGACATTATAAAGACAAACATGTTCATTAGTTTTTATAAATACAAATGTTGAACATCTCTGAAGACAACGGTCCTGTATTTAACTTTAGCAAAACTACAATTCCCTTGAGCGCTGTCTCTCTATTTGGACGAAGTTTTTCTGCGAAAATCTTCACGCGAATCACAGTTAAATATAATGTCTTCGAGTTGAAGATTTTTATCATCAGTCTTTTTTTTATTTAATCTTTCAACATGTTCATGTATTATTTATGTATGTTTCGGGTTTGCCTGACTGGTTTCAAAGTCGAACGAAGCTCTTTATAGTCAGTACCTGGGCGATCGAGCTCTGCTCTGATGAAAATAGAGAATGCTCATTTAATAGTATACTAATCCATGTTTAGTACATACTAATTCCATGCTGCCATGATCATTATTCTAATGTCAATATTGTCATATCATTATTCATTATCCTGTTCTAAACTTCGGGCAACCGAGCTCTGCTCAGGTGAAAATACGGAGAAAACATATTTTCCCAGATATGAGACCTAGCTAGATCGATTTTTCGTCCACGTAAACCCCTATATTGCCACTTTCATCAAAATCGTTAGAGCCGATTTCGAGAACGTGAGTCACTTCGCGTGACTACGGTACCGGAATGATATTAAAATAAAAGGATTCTTGCAGTAATACTGATTTCTATATTAGTTTAAAAATTATTTATAACATACTAGCTGACCCGGCAAACGTTGCTTTACCATATAAATGTTTGGGGTGGACCACCCTTATCACTTAGGGGTATGAAAAATAGATTACGACCGATTCTCAGACCTACCGAATATACATAAAAAAAAATCATAAAAATCGATCAAGCCGTTTCGGAGGAGTATGGCAACTAACATTGTGACACGATAATTTTATATATATAGAAAATAAATATATAATCTGTCTGGTTGTTCGATGCTGCTTTCTCACCAGCCTGCATAACATAAGGTTGCTTATTGCATAAAACCTTACAGTACAAATCTATATACAAATATTGCTCGTTTAATAGTATAGGATACTCTCACCACGGGGCGAAACCCGGACTGTTACTTCTTTGGTTTTAACTATATATACGTTGATTTATGAAAGGATGATCAGAAATCACAGTACATTTTGATATGGCAAAGGAGCGTTAGCTCATTCCGACTTTTCTGATTTTTGAACATGAATTGTTCGTCGCATTACGAAATTGGAACACACGCAGTATTTTATATTACATACGAATTTATGCATCGCAAGTGGCGCGCAATGAACGTTAAATTACACAGCTACGTTAATTTTGTGGAGAAAATAATATTAATTAGGTGAATGGGAATATTAACGTATCATTTTTGTGACGTCATTTTGGGGCACTTTTACTTAGGATTTACTGCTCGAATTATTATTTAAATCGTACGCATTTATGTAAATCTTGGAAGCTCAAATGCTCTATTTCAGCCTTCAAGCAAAACGTGTCTGTTTTGTATAACATCGTGTTGAAGGAGAGAAGTACTGAATAAATAGGAACTATTGACGTCTGGCTCCAGATATTTTATGTAAGCAGGTCGTTGTCGAAGAGACTAACAAAAGTTAGTAACTTTATGCCCTATATTTTGATATAGGTCCTAAAGTAAAATTAAGGCTGACAGCAATGTTCTTCGCTGTTTAGATAAGTGAATTAGAACTAAATAACTAAGTTATTGTTTCAAGCCAAATAATTTACCTAACCCTGAACTTTGAATAATTTCTAACTTAACGAAATAAGTTAGGCATGAAGTTCGAATAATTTAGGCATGAAGTTCGAATAATTTAGACATAAAGTTCGAATAATTTTGGCATGAAGTTCGAATAATTTTGGAATGTAGTTCGAATAATTTTGGCTTTTTGTTAAGCCGAAGAGCTATAGACTCATTCCTTCTCTTTTTAACTTACACTCCCGGCCATAATCGCCACATTTGTGTTAGCGTTTTTGGTAGTGTCGCTACCTTAGTTAAACACTAACAATACATCAAATTCCCAGTACCCTTTTCCACAGAAACACTACCCACTAACAAAGAGCTACAACAAACCGAGTTTTTCCACTTTAATTCTTAATCTACACCAACATTTTATCGTAGCAACACAAACTACATACTTGGAAAATCTAAACGAAATTCGTTATGAAAGTCTCCGAGATAATGTTAACGATGTGGCTTGCCCCAAGTTCTACTCGAAACTGAATCAAATTATTAAGAGAAGGTATTATGAGCTACATCATCAACTTCCACTCCCGACCATAATCGTCACATTTAGCCAAAATACAACCATATTTTTTGGTAGTGTGTACCACAGTTAAATACTAACAATATATGAAATTCTCGTTTCCTTTTAGCTGCAACACTATCCACTAACAAAGAGCTATAACAAACCGAGTTTCACCTCTTTAATTCTTAATTAATCTGCACCAACATTTTATCGTTACAACACAAACTACTTAATCTGAAAATCTAGACGAAATTCGTTATGAACGTCTCCGAGATAATGTTTACGATGTTGCATGTCCCGTGTTCAACTCGGAACTGAATCAAATTACTTTCATGTTGACATTGCTCGCAACTCGCTAGGTTGTTTATGAGGGTTATTTACTTATAGAATACGTGGGATAATTAGTGTGCTTCGTGAAATGTATTTTGTTCGTGTGGATGGGTTTTCTATTGTACGTAAGCCTTAGCTGACATGACAGCGTTGTCCTGTCCTTTCAACAAGTTTGTTTGTGATCAGTTTTTATCGAATTTTCAAATATTTCAAGCAATTAATTTTTTTCTGGCGCTAAGCACCTTATTCGGACTATTACGATCAATAATAAAGAAAAACAAAATCCGTTTTCAATGAGGTTATAAACTGAAAGGTCAGAACAGATGGCAGCGCAGTTGTACGTCTTTAAACCGCCATTGTTGAGTTTATGTTTACTTTTGTGTCGATCACAAATTATACGAAAACTAAATAAATTTGTATGAGACTTGGAGTGTAGCACTATTAAAAGACGAGCTAAGGACAGGGGAAGCGTCTACCACTGGTAAAAAAGCGGCTTTAGTGGAAAAGTCAATAAATTATGAACGTTTTATATTTTATAGGTTATTTTGTGTTTGTTGACTTTAAGTTCGGTTTTTGCTAATGACTGGAGGCGTACGATAAAAATAACCTGATCAGAGTTGAAAACCAACTCGGGCATGATCTTCCTGACTGAAAAACCTTAGAGATAGCACTTCTAGCACTGATCTAATATGATAATATAAACACACACATACACTTTACTATAATTTACATAATATCACATCACAAGTGCCTGTATGTAATGAAAACAGACTTAGTTCTCTTGGGAGCATCACCTTTAAACTACTTTCTCCCATAAAAGGCTTAAAGGATAGCACATCGTTTTGACGAAATATCGGATTCCAATTTTTTTCGGAGAGCTTTCTCCCACAGTTTTCTTCTTATAACATCTTTGGAAAACACATGAGTCCCCGTATTTTTGCAGTAAACAGCTGCGCAACTGGGCTCAATAATTAATTATGCGTAAAAGAAGTCGCTTGTTTACAAAAAAATTATGGCTAGCTGTCAAATTATAAGACGCTGGAGATCAGCGCCATCTGAAGTGAGCAAGTGGCAGTTTTTATCCCCATTAATGCGCTTATCAAGGATCAGCATTACATTTTTATTTATAGAGAATATTGTCTTTTATTAAAATCTTAATGGGAACACAAAATATCTCACCATCATATTTTTTTGCGATTATTCCTTGTACCTTTCGAAAATTTAAATCCCACTAGTAAAATATGGCAGAAATTTTAACCTCCCCTGTGCCGAGGCACGCGTTACTTCCGCATGAAAACTGGTGTCCGCAGTTGAGCTAGTTTTTGAGCCGGTTGAACCTTATCGTAGCTCTACACTCGCGTGGGTGAGCTACGAGGGATATGGCGAATTTCTACAATGTCAAATCATTATTCGACAATGTAAGAATTCCATTTCCGAGGACATTAGAAGGGCAAAAGAGAATGACTTTTTTATTAATGTCGTGGTATTCACTTCACATAAACCGAGATTTGAATAGGTACAAATCGACAAAACCACACATACCTGATGTTTGTTGAATTACTTAAACACACCTTGTATTACCTACAAAGTAACATTACGAAGTTTGCAACATTTACAAGCTTACTGCGTGTAACTTCCGACTTTACAGACTGATGGCAACAGGATAATCTTGAGTGGAAAGTTGTAAAGTTGATAGGATCGGGAACGGCGTACGATTCAGTTCATACGTTTACTTCAATATCGAGTTGGTGTTTGGATTTTAATACTCTGCGTGTTCTTAAAGGAAACTTGATGAAAGGGTTATATTTGAAGTTTAATTTTATATTTCAAAGGATTTATTTTGTTGCATAATATTGTGACAGAAATATTTAAAATTAATAAAAGAAATTGAATGATAAAATCAAAATATGAGAAAAATAATCACAAAATTCCGAGCTATTAATAGGTAAATAAGGCCAGATCTAACGTTAAGTACCTACGTTAGATCTGGTTTGGACGAAATTAATCAACCCACTTGTCTACATTTTATACACGAGCGCTTAAAATAAGCAGAACCTCTCCACCGATCGAATTAAAAGATCAGTAATTCATCGTGAATTTGACGAAAGTACCTATCGGATCAAATTGACACCAAATTTATTGTGTCACCTCCATCTAAGATTGAAAAAAGTAAGTATATAATGCAGTAAATGATCAGGGTGCGGTCGCTGTTATTAATCCAACAGATAGAACAAAGGCAAAAGGCAAATCTAGCAGTCAGTACAATTTGTACTGATGCAGTCATTAAAACGATCCCACTGGCACACTGGTAAATGCATACAACCAGAATAAACGGATACAATGTTAGCAAATGTATTTACTTATCCTGTTGCCTTAGGTGAATGCTATAACGTAAGGGTTTGTTTAGGTAGAGTGAGAACGCATTTTCAATTATTGACTCTGCTGTTAAGATGGCATTACACGGTTTACCTTTTAATTCGTATGAAGCAACCAAATAAAATCATGGTAACTAGCATAAACATAAAGAACTAATTGTTATCGCTATAGCTCAAACTCGCATTATTTATTGGAGTTGATGCCCATTAACAAGCACGCTTGTGTGGCACACCAATCTATACAGGTACAAATTTTCCCTTGTAGTCTCATTTGTTAACAGGAAATAATAGATTTTCGTCAAGTCATTGTTTTGTACGGACAGCTTCCTATATTGTTAGCTAATGACTCAGTATTTTTATACTGAACCAAATTACGCGTTTGTAACCTCGAAATGAAGTAGACTAGTAAAATTTAATAGAATATTTACTTGACATAAAGAAGTACACAGATACAGGGAGACAATTTAAAAGTGCAAATAGCCAGGTACAAAGTAAATGATCAATACTCAATACTCAATTCTTTATTGCATTCCATATGTATTACATAGATGGTATAACAAAGTAAAAGATCAATATGGACCCTGTCGGGTACAGCAAAATTAGAAGAGAGGAAGAGGGCTAAGTAGCAATTCAATATTATTATAAAATATTAGATGTGTTTAATTGGGTGTATAATTATGTTATATTGTATATTATTAGGTTTGTGTATATAGGTATAGTATATTAGGGATTTTAATTTTATGTATTGCATAAAAATAATATAGGTAATTATTATTTAAATTCTTAGAAGTATTTTCATTATTATTAAATCATTTTATTATTTATGTATTAATATTTATATTTGATTTGACCAATGACCTCTACGCTAGGAAAAACCTGTGTTACAGCCGTTACAGGGGTTATCTATCCATTTCATTTCTTATGAAGGTAGGTGTACTAGGTACCTCTGCCTAACCCATACACCGCCACATACGAACTACGCATCAAAAAAACATGACGTCACACAAATCCTGCATCGCGCAATTAGAGTTTACCGCGCGAACGAGTTATATAAGACTATCCCACATCAACCGTTGGGTAGTTGCCCGCCAGACACGACACCCGTCTGATTGGAGGATCCTCCCTTTTCAATAGAGGATGTGAACTTTACACCCTGTTCCTCATACCTCTAAACTTGTAAAGGATACAGGCGAGATGTTGTGTGGTGACATATTTTAACCTTGATAATTCATGTTCTGCAATTTGCATGCCGTAGGTTAAATATGATGATACTGAATTGCATACCGTTTTTCGTAGGTATGTGATTAAATTCAAATTGTTTTTTTTTCCATGCATATTTGCCCATATTTGAAAATAATTTTAATACTCTTTGTCCTTAACCATGTTAAATTATTAATAGCAATACTGTGTAAGTATATTACACTAGACAACTAAACTTACCTAGGATAGCTACTTTTCTTTTACGAAACTCTCAAAGCTCTTAAGGTTATACAGTTCAGATTTTACATAATGAAGGTACTAAGCCTGTCGATGTAGGTAATGATTCAAAACAATATAGGTAGAAGGTTTATCTATAACCTCAAAGGGCTGGTACGGGGTCGAAGGGTGTCTGCTAATTATAATACTGAAAAAGCACTAAGAAGAAGATATATTGACGGTGAGACTAACTCAGCGTCACCATCAATTTTTACGTGGCGTTCAATTAAGCCAGTCTTACTGCGAATAAATCTGGTGACAAGTGCCTGAGTAGGTTTTTGGAACGAAGTTCCTTAACGATGCTTGTAAACTTTCAGAAATCATCACGCTAAAAAGTGTTAATACTTGCAACTGTCTTCTTCTAATTCAAAGAGAAAGAGAGAGAGAACGCCGGCAGAAGAAAACAAAAGCAAAAAGTAAAGTGAATACAGTGTTGTTGGATAAAATTGTACACATCAGCCCGAGTACACTGAGAGAGAATTTTTTCTAATTTGTCATCATGGGTATCGTTTTCATGGTTTTCTAGGGTGCTAAAGCCGATACTGAAGTCAAAATGTAAATCCAAGATGACGGCTGCAAAA
Organism: Agrochola litura; assembly: GCA_949152395.1. Classification (NCBI taxonomy): domain Eukaryota; kingdom Metazoa; phylum Arthropoda; class Insecta; order Lepidoptera; family Noctuidae; genus Agrochola; species Agrochola litura. The sequence continues at coordinate 6,992,657 of OX424490.1, forward strand.
AAATTGTTTCTGTTTTACATCATACGTGAGAAGGAACTTCGTTCCTGACGGGGTCCCCCGACCGCACACGTTTTTTTTTTATAGGTATTAATAAGATGCCCTTCGCCCTGTACCAGCTCTTTGATTGTGTAGACCCTCACGAACCTGTCTATGATATTTTGAAGCAGTTACTAATAGGTAAATACACGACTTGTGTAATGAGACATTATTTGCTTCCATTAATTAATATTTGCTCCAATATTTGCGGCCTAATGGAAAGTTCTAGTATCGATGGGTTCACTTCCATGGAAATTAATTGGAATAATTTGGCAAGGAGAGATATTAATGGGGACAGGTTAGGTAGTAACAGCTTCTGAGCTAAAGATAGGAAATAAATTGTGGGAAACATTTATTTGCATTGGCATCTAATTGGTTATGTTGAAAATCATTAGGTAGGTATGTATCCTCGCATCAAAAGCTCTTTGAATATTGATATTTGTGTTTGTTGCTAATTAAGAGGAGGCTCCCTAAATTGTACATATGTTAATTTGCATTAATATTCTGAAAAAGTCACGCATACAATCAAAATGGAACTTTAGTACATGATTTATTGGAGCTTTTTCTTTTCATATATAAGACAGTTACGTAATTGGAACATTTTCGCTCGATCCATTTGGTATTCGAAAATCAAATCTTTTTCAAGATTATTTGAAACAAAAACAAGATTACTCGGCTTTTATGTCTAAAATCATTATTGACAATAAGGAAATATAGTTTATTATTATTTTAGTTATAAACGAAATAAAAATGGAAACTTACGACATTTAATTCCGTGCTTGAACACGACCAAAGAGCGCACGCGATATTCAACTTTATTACTGATGTGTTAGCGTTTAGCACATAGTAGAGCGGTGGGAAGCATTGGGGGCGGACTTTGCGTGGAAATTGTCTTTGGAGTGCCTGGTCTTAAACTACCAAAAAAACTAAGCAAGCCCAGCAACTAAAACAGAGTTGAGGAACGAGCAGCTAGTGCGCAATGCGGTGTATACGTATGCAACAAGCGTGTCTCTCAGCGGGTGTTCTGCCCGCCAAGCGAGCGAGTAGAGTCCACACCACCACTAAAGTCCGGCGGAAAATTGTGGAACTACAATTTGATGCAATGACATAAGACACTAGCGCCGCGTCTATCGGACTTAAGTGGTGGCGCGGACTCTAGTCGCTTTGAGAGCCCTTGTCATTGCGACAAACTAATGGAAAGAGAGTTCTTGAGCTAGAAAATAGTTGGTAGCTTGTCGCTTCTTCGTCAGCGGTGTGACAGGAGTCTTAGTTCACTAACTTTCTTCAGGCGTAAATAAAAGAAAGGCGTGTTATCTAATAGTCACATATTTATTATGACGTCGATAAAACCCGACAAAGTCGGAAAATCATAAAGTATGCTTATATTACAGTACCATAAATATTTGGTCATAAAATATATTTTTTGAGGGTTAATGCTTCCAGAATCACAATATAAAAAGCAGTACCATAAAAGTGTCGCGTTTTTTTTGTCGTGGCCTATTTTACGACGGTTTGAATTTTAAATATTTATTGCATTAGCGTCAGGCACACTTTATTCACATACGAAACAGAAGAAGTACAGGAAGGGTTAGGCAGAAATGTACCATAGTACACCCACACTTCGCATAACTGGCGAAATGTGGGGTTTAGTGTAGTACACCTCTTCCGGAAAACAGGCTTGATGTTATATTATGTAAGTACAGGAATTTTCCAAATAAAAAAAAACAGTGGCACTCCGGGAGTGCCGACAGAAGTGAAAACTTGAAAAAAAAATCGGCACCACGGTAATCAACGCGTTGATGTCTTTTACTCCACGGTGTCGGTAACTTGCGTTACAGTGTCGCGAAATCAATGGTTTAGTCCCATCTCAAAAATGCCCAACGCGCCTAAAAATGTTTTCACTTCAAAAAATAAAAACTACTCAATTACAAGAGCCAGAGGGTTGTTCCGAATATTGGAATATTAGATACACACTGTTACTGAAGTTATGTAAGTGTCAAAGGTTTTTGCTGTACTCTTAGGTATTTTCCAAGATATTGTAATAGGACACGTTCCACTATAACCGTCTTTCTCTTTTACAAGTTAACTCGCAGTACCGCTCAGAGCTAAACTTGTTTTCGTTGCCTCCACAACCAGAGTAAAACATCCTCAGACACTTTCGTCTGACAATATCGAAGAACCAGACTATTTCCTGGTAATTACATGGGCCTCTGACGGGCACTTGGTAACACATGTATGGCATATTCTTCAGATTTGACGGAAAAGGTCCATCTACGGGGCCTGAAAATAAGAATAATAAAATTGAGTGATTCTGAGTACCGAAACATAAACATGAATCTATACATCTTAAACTATTAACTGAGCAATATTTGTATTTATATATGTCGGATCCGGTCATTAGTACGGACACGAAACGAATCGCAAGCGCGCCACTGGCGACATCAAGTGATCTACCCACACCAGAAGGCGCGCTTCTACAGAGTCGTGATATTAGGCCACGGCGAGGAGGCATTCAGCTTCTGGTCGCATCGGAGTTAAGACGTCGCGGAACTGTTCTCGATTCGTTGTGCTCAGTTATTGTGTTAGTTGTAATTTGGGATTATGGTGTTAATTTGTGATTTTAATAAACGCCGTCGCACCCAGTGAGTGTATAATTTAGCTAGTGTGATTAATTTGATAGTAAATTACTCGTGTAATGTGATCTGAACTGCAAATGGTTTTTCTATTGCGCATTAACCAACACTACCTACACTACGCCCACAGTAGTTAAAATATGGCTGATAATAACGAAAGTCACATACCCGTCTCCGACATATATATAGGGTGGCATACATCGAAGCGAAAACTTTTACCATGGATTCAGTACATGATTCTGAAGCCCGCTGCGTTAACATTTTTTGTTTCATAGAAAAGTGTAATACCTATGCGGTCAAAATGTATGGAACAGCAGATTTTTTTTTTTAAACTTACCTAAAATTTTAACGCGGGTTCATAATCATGTACTGAATCCATGTTTTCGCGTCGATATCCCTGCCACCCTGTATATTATTTATAATTACATTCTGGAAAACGGCTCGATTTCGGTGAAAGTTGCACTATAGGGGTTTACGGGGGCAAAAAGTCGATCTAGCTAGGTCTCATATCGGGGAAAATTCGTTTTTTCCGTCTTTTCACACGAGCAGAACTTGACCACCGAAAGTTTATAACAAGATGGCTACCTTAAAATAATAACATGGCAGTGTAACGAACTACGCATCATAGACATGACGTCGCAATCAACATATACAGGATAAGTTTTTATCCAGTGCGCAAACTTTAACACGTGACTTTACTCATCGATATGTACAACTTTTACTATGGGACCAAGCCTGAAATCGGGAAAAAAAAATCTGCTATTCCCTACATTTATGTTCGCAAAACTCGCCAAAAATTTAGGGAGCAGTTGATATTTTTTCGCGATTTCTGGTTTGGTCCCATAGTAAAAGTTGTTCATATCGATGAGTAAAGTCACGTGTTAAAGTTTGCGCCCTGGATAAAAACTTACCCTGTATACAAGATTTCAACTTCAAACCGTTGGGCGCCAGACACAACACCCGTCTGGTAGGAGGACCCTCCCTTTTCTATGGTGGATGAGTGAACTTTACACCCTGTTCCTCATACCACTAAAGCAGCATTGAACTATACGTGGAATTAGTATGAACTTTCCTATTATTCTCTATTTTCACCAGAGCAGAGCTCGGTCGCCCAGGTACTACTAGTATTAAACAAAGTCGCTTTTCATGTCTGTCTAAGTAAGTATATGTAACCCGTTAGATCTTCTAAAGTGCACAATGGATTTTGGTTAGAACCTTTTAGAGTATAATTTATTCCGGAAGATTTATGTGTATAATATAGTATCAATTAAATTAGGAATAGCACAGAAAACTCGATGTCTTGACATGTTGCCAATACAGCCTTGCGAAGCAGGGACATGTCGCTAGTAAAATATATACAAACTTTTTTACAAAAACAACAAATTAAAATTATTTTTCACTTTGTAATTTGGATGTCGGTTGTATTTTTTGTAAAAAGTTTTTATTTCTCACTTTTTAGTGGGTCAATTTGTAATTTATCTAAGTTACATTAGCCTAATGCCAACTGCTCATCACCTTTAACAAATTATTGCTTTTCCCGATTCAGGAACGTTCATCGTTGAGGAGTTCTCCTGGTACTTCACCATCAGCTCCACTTCTCCAAATGCATTGTGACGAGCATAAATTGCATTGCAACCATATTAAAGTAATCGAATCGCAACCCGTGAAAAACTTATTATTGAGTAGTTCCGGTGGCTATTTGTGGTCTTCATCATCAGTTCCACTTAACTAAATGGTGCTTTCCAAGAGCAACTGCACGAGTTACTATAAAAAATACCCAAATCCCTATAGGTTTGCCTGTAATTTTTGAAGAGTTCCTTCGATTTCTCTAGGATGCCATCAGATCCTGGTTTCCTTATCATGGTACCACCCTTGGGATATCTCCTTTCCAACAAAAAAAGAATCGTCCAAATCGGTTCATAAACGACGAAGTTATCCGCGAACAAACATTTAAAAAAAAATTATTTATATACAGGATGATTGGAAGATGGGTGCAAAGCTTTAAGGTGAAGATAGTATAGATAATTTAGAACCATTTAAGCCATGGTTGTCTCAGACGAAGTCTTACCAAATTTTTTTAACCAAATTTTTAAGTTTTTTTTCGGAAATTCTCAAAATTTAATGTAAACTGCATAATTATGGCCAAATTGAATGATAAATGAATTCATTTTTCATTTATTTAATTAAAGTAATGTGTAAGCAACCAAGCAAAACATGTTTTAGGTTTCTGTGTCATTAGACATTTTTTTTACAGACATTTAAAGCTCAGAAAAAATAAAAAAATTGTACAATACGATTAGAAAAAATAAGAAATTTGTAAAATATTTGGTAAGACTTCGTCTAAGACAACCATGGCTTAAATGGTTCTAAATTGTCTGTACTATCTTCGCCTTAAAGCTTTGCACCCATCTTCCAATCACCCTGTATATACGGTCGAATTGAGTAACCTCCTTTTTTTGAAGTCGGTTAAAAAACAATAAGGTCAACAATGAACTAGTTTGTCACCAAATAACATTAAAATCTTAACTCTATTATCTCTAGTCATTATTTAACAATGTTACATAAGCAAACTCGATTTGATTCGCATTGTAGTTTCAATGCAAGTCTTACAGTCTTGTTCTACATTTCCATGAGTGAATTTGAATTTTCATCTTCCGTTGCAAAATGCAAATTGCATACACGGCTATTGTAAAGCAATTTTCTATGCAAAATTTGTTCCGCTGTACCATTCTTGGTGGATGAAATATTATCATTAGAAAATAATTACTTTCTGTATATGTTTTAAAGTTGCTAATAGTTGATATCGGACACTGAGTTGCTTTGTTGGAACTAAAGAGGATTATGAAATACGTAGGTAGCTATTATATATCCAACGTAACCAATAAAATGTATCTAGAAATTATTCTATAATCAATACATGTGTTAATAATATAACCGCGCACATTTTTTTTTTTTTTGGTTGGGAAATCATCAAATAACTTCTCCCGTTCTGGGTGGAGCGGGAGGGCGTGTCAGACTCTTACTGACTAATACCCACCCGTGTTCCTTCGGTTGCCCTGTTGCCGGGGGGCCACGATGTCCCTTTCGGCCCATATTCGCAGCCCCGGCAGGCATTGGCCCTAGCGGACCCCTTCAATTCTGCTGACATCTCTTTGAGGCGCGCGTGGAACACAACGCGCCGTCGACCCGGGCCTGGTCCTTATCGGACGGCGAGCTACCCATTGCTCACCGTCCGCAAGCCCGCGCCTACGGTGGCCGGAAATCGGCTCGCAATTCCCGCCCCGGGCGTCTCCTCCTGCGGCGGTTAGGGGCGTGAGGGCGCGTAATTTGCCTCTCCCTCACGCGTCCCGCCTCCTCCTTCGCGAGCATTACCGCTTCGAACCAGGGCCGGACGCGAGAGATCACCGCCGCCGATCGCCTCCACGAGGACACAGCGATGCTGCGCCCAAGCCGGGCGATCCACATAATGGTGACACCCGGGCGTTTCCTCCCGCCTTATCCTGAACAGGAACCTCCCGAAGCAGCCGTGTCCGGTGAGGACCTGCGTCAGGCGGAAGGTGAGGGCGCCGTGGCGCCTCTCACGCCACTCCTCAAAGAGGGGTCTTATCGCCGCAATTGTGGCGTGCCCAGCGCTGGGTTGCGACAATCGCACTCTCCATGACGCCATGAGATTCCGCCGGAGCTCTGTCCACTGTGCCGCGATTTCTTGCGGCATCGGAGTTAAGCCCCGGCGTTTCGCCTCCTCGCACCACTCCCAGATGTGTGCGAGGACTTTTGCCTCCAGATCCCATGGCGGTAATCCGGCAAGGAGGCTCGTCGCCTCGCAGGAGACCGTGCGGTATCCTTGGGCCAGCCGAATGGCCATGACCCGTAGAGGGCCATGGACCGTGCACCTAACTTCTGACGTTTCATAAGTGCCCATGAAAATATTTTGATTTTGATCATAAATCTTAGTTGCGAGTTGCCGAGAATCGAGCTGAATGGCGTGCAATTGGAGACACCTATGTTCTGTGGACTGCTGTAGGCTGATGATGACAATGAAGAACATAATTAGTTGCGCAACTGTGGCTTGCCACCACGTATATTTGGCACCTGGTCGACCGAGCTCTGCTCTGGTGAAAATAGATAAACATATCGTTATATCACATTTCCGAGGCTGTGAAAATAGAGTTAACGAATTTAGCCAGATATGAGACCTAGCTAGATCGATTTTCACCCCCGTCAACCCATTTATTGCAACTTTCATCGAAATCGTTAGACCCATTTCCAAGAACGTCATTACAAATATACATATTCAAGTAGGAATTTAACTTAATTTTCTATTTATAACCATTAGTGGAAAAAAAAACACTTACGTCCATCTTTCACATAGTCATGTCTAAAATCGGAGGTTATTTGAACAACATTGATAGTCAATAAACAAAGTATTGTGTGTAACGTCCGCATTGTCTAAGTAAATTTCGTCTAAGGCGGTCACGTGGTGCAAACATGTTGGCATCTCGGCATTGCAATCAAACGCGCCAACGATTAGGGTCATCTCACTTGAATATCTTTTTAAATAACGTCTCATTTTCTGGCCTTCATAATGCTTCCACTGCTGGGACACAGGCCTCCTCTCTTCGAGAGCAAGTGGGCTATAATCTACCACGCGGTCTCATTGTGGGTTGGTGGATGTCACATGTCTCCGAATGTTTGGTTCTAGGACATGCCGGTTTCCTCACGATGTTTTCCTTCACCGTTTTGAGAGCAGTGGTGATGAAATGGTCACGATCTCCCTTTCGGACTTCTTCGCAAGCCGGGCAGGCATCGGCCCTAACGGACCCCGTCAGTTCTGCTGATATCTCTTTGAGGCGCACGTGGAACACAACGCGCCGTCAACCCGGGCCTGATCCTTATCGGACGGCGAGCTACCCATTGCTCACCGTCCGCAAGCCCGCACCTACGGTGGCCGGAAATCGGCCTGCGATTCCCGACGCCCAGGGCGTCTCCTCCTGCAGCGGTTAGGGGCGTGAGGGCGCGAAATTTTCCTTTCCCTCACGCGTTCCGCCTCCTCCTTCGCGAGCATTACTGCTTCGCAGGAGGTGACGGCCTTCCGTTTCCTCTCGCTCCATATCCATGGCCTGAACCAGGGCCGGCCGCCAGAGATCACCGCCGCCGATAGCCTCCACGAGGAAAAATATGAAAATAGGAAACAAACAGATCAAAATGATGTAAGAAATGGAATATTCGTATAATGTCTTTTAGGTTGCGAGGGGATATTTTATTGTGATACAAAGAATCTACTTTACTGGAGTTAAGTTCGTACTCGTACTTTACGAACGAATAGCATCTAGGGACTACTTACAACAAAACATTTTATAGTACCTAAGTACCTACTTGTAAAAAAGACAGGTGTTTTCTGTCTAATCTACATCAGAATAATCGTATCTATTTCAGCTTTTCTTTTGCTTTTTATCTTCCTTCAGTAACTAAATAATTATGAATGTAGGTATCTTAATATTTATTCATTATTGCAGAGCTCGCCAACCCTGGCCGCAATCAGAAACAATCAAGCGTTATATTGATGTTGCCAGTTTTATTACCGCAATCTGTATGAATTTTAGATAAAGGAAGATTGCTCTTTTATTGCGTACCATATTTACACAACTTGCATACAATTCCGCTCAGTTTTCAATTCAAAAAGCGATCAATCTTTTTCGTTTCCAAGCTTTGGGGAGATTTAAAACTTTTTTTCCATTTGTATATAACTTTTTCACCAGTGTTTCTTTGCTAAGCTCTTTAAAATTTGTTGGTATGTTTTCTTTCTTGGTTATTTAAAAAAGCAGTTGTGTGCTTTCTCACGCTTTGTAAAGGAATGAAGCGTCGGTTTGCACTTACAGTTTAAATTCTAGTCTCTTAATCCGGTTTGAATCCGTTTTGTTTGTTGGTTGATCACGTTCCAGCGAAACAGGGATAAACTTGCATCATAGATGAGGATATACAGTATTTCTATTTTCTTAATGTCCCTCGGGTATCATCGGGTTTCCGAATACAAACGAATGCTAATTTCCATGTCCATCAATTATTAGATTTATCGTGATAATAATTTAAATTCAGAACTAAGTACTTTATTGTTGTTTTGTTTTGATTTCCGTGTGAACTATAGAGCTGTACAACTACTTTCCTATCTGTCGTGCCTGCGACTTTAGCGGCTTTCCTGCCATTTTTAACCGACTTCCAAAAAGGAGGAGGTTATATGTTCGTCGCGTAGGTTTGTTTTTTTTTTTTGTTTTTTTTTTATGTACCTATGTCCACCGATTTCTCCGTCAATTGTGGACCGATTTTGAAAATTCTTTTTTTGTTTGAAAGGGTATGCTCTCGAAATGGTCCCATATAAATTTTATTAACTTTGCTACGATAGTTTTTGAATTAGCTTCAATAATACATACTTTTTCCCACTTAGTATGGGATGATATGATAAGTTCCTGTCACTGTTATTTACATAGCAGGTAGAGGTTTTCGAATTTGAGTGAGGTAGGTACCACAGCTAAAAGTGAAAAATAAAAACTTTTTACAAAAAAAAAACAACTGACTTCCAAAAAACACTACAAAGTGAAAAATAACTTTAATTTCGGAAGTCGGTGACAAAAACGAAAATTCAAAACCAAAGAAAGACACCGACTTCCGAAATTAAAGTTATTTTTCACTTTGTAGTGTTTTTTGGAAGTCGGTTGTTTTTTTTTTTTTTTGTAAAAAGTTTTTATTTAAATAAATTACATTAAGTTAAAACAGTATTAACAACTCTATATATTTCCAAGTCGATTAAGAGCGTCCGGTCTGCACCAAGTGCAAAGGGCAACTGATAGAAATCAAACGACTGACGAAACACGAGGTTTGCCGAGGGACATTAAGAACATATTTGTACTGTACCTTGACGTGATTATTTGAAAATAATAATGAAACGAATGATAAACAGAAACTATTATTCAGGAAAAATACATTTCAAAATCCTTCGGTTTAATTTTAGGAAGGTTTTACCTACATTAAATTGAGTTGACATGCGCCTGTATTGTTTCGAATCGATTTGTTCATCAAACAGCAATTTTCAAGGACAATAAATACAAAATTGAACTGAAACTCATTATTCGTTTACCAAAATCCGCGCAATCGCAGAGGAAAGTTTGAAAATGTAAATTTCCAACAGAATATCAGATGAAATGTCAAATAAATGAGGACGGATCCACGGATAGCGTTGATTAAACAGAATTTAAACATTACAGTTTAAAATAAGCCTGTGCAAGTAACAGAGAAATATAGGCCAGGCATTTAAAACATCGTAGGTCGCAAAAAATTGCCTGTTCTGATTTTTTTGGGATGTTGTTAGGATAGATACCAATAGTGTAAAACCAAGTTTATAGCTTCGAAAGACCAAACTGCGTGGTGCTCGAAAAACCTCGAAATTTTAGGACTTGTTTCAGTTTTTTTTGCCTTATAACTTCCAAAGGTGCATCCTACGGAAAAAGTCATCTGATACATTTTCAAATAGGTATACTAAATTTGCTGCAATTTTAAAAAATGTTTGAAGTTCTGTGTCTCGGGTTCTAATGAACCTACAGGCTGCGCTCAAATTGTAGCTTTTCCGAAGGATGCACCTTCGGTCTACGATGACTGGCGTAATATGAAAAAAGCAATATTTCCCAATTTGAACGTAAAGAGAGCAAAAGGAGTATGTAAGGATCGTAGCAGGTGGTGTTCTATAGTTTTTGCCTACCCCCATGGGAAGAGGGCGTGAGTTTATGTATGTATAATGTTGAACGTTAAAACGAAACAAAAACCTGCTGAAAAATAACATAAATACGATCAACGTCCAAACGAACGAATTTAAGTAGTGTAAACTAGATTCCATAAAAATATAACCCTACTATAAGAGCGCAGATAATATTGAAAAAGTCCTTAATTATAAACATTCAACACTAAAATAGGTATCAATATAGAAAGATGGACCGTACAATCTGGAGACTGGTATATAATATTTATAAGCCAAATCAACGGGTCAATAAAACAGAAGTAAAAATCTTGACCGACTTAAAAAGTTTATCAACCTATCAAGCAGATCTCGATACAACAATATAGTGAATACAGCAAAAACCACCAACACACAAGACAGAAGAAATCCACAAGCCGTTTATCAAGGCTAACATGTTCAGCAATTAATCAATAAGACAGGATCTGGGCCCTACGGTTGTCATGACAACGGCCATCTAAAAATAAATCGTACAAATTAAATTGTACAACCACTGATTGTGAGCCGATCGAATGTAGTGATTAAAAGTTTTCTTCTCGAACGTTCCAAGCTTTATTCCCCTTCAGTTACCTGAAGTTGAAGACAGAATATTTTCGCAGTTTCTGAATAAATGCAGTTATAACTTGGTTTTCGCCGTCCGGACAACGGTATATTTTTCGAAACGTTTTCGTCGTAAAAAACCTAAGAGACGGTTTGGTCTTAAAAATCTAAGAAACGATTTGTTTCGGTTACGTTCGAACGGAACGTTATAAAAACGTTTTTGAAGAAGAACAAAATTTAAATCGTTCTCGGTTAATAAAACGTTTTTAACAGTTTTTTTTTCCATTTTTGGGTTGATCGATAGGAAACTCGCAACACATCCCTAATTAATACGTAAATGGCAAGCGCATTGGAATCAATGATGTAATGAAATGAAGATGAGGTACAATTTAACCAAAGAAGTTCATGCTTGTCGGCGCACCTGACGTGCGCCGCTGCTTCCTGCGGAATAAACCGGTTATTGAAAACGTTCTCATTTCGTTTTCGTTCCGAACAAAATGTTGTACTAAGAAGAACGATAAATGTTAGAAAAGTTTTAAAAACGTTATTTTAAATAACGTTTCCGAGCCCTGTCGCCTACCACAGTGGCCAGGCCCTTTTAAGATCAAAAGAAGTTGCTTTATTAAAGTTAGTATTCCTAATACATTTGATACGGATCTTGTTCTCTGTAACTAGAAGGTAAAGTTCTCTGAATTTATCTTCTCTTAGGAATATCAATTACTTGTTTGAGGTTAGGTAAGTTGATAAAAGGCTCTACTTTGGCTACTTCCCTATTCGCAGTGGATAAATTGGCAAACTAATAAATTATACATCAATAAAAAAACCTAAGCAACTATAAACTGAATTACATCATTCATATTCCTACGTAAGATATTCTTGCAATATAGAAAACGTCATATACCAACCTCAGGATAATGAATCACTAGGCGTAGTTACCACTCCACAAATCCATCATTCAGTTTTACTTTTACAAGTAATAATTTAGCTTCTATAATATTACCCTTATCGTAGTAGTAGCTGTCCGTTGCCACCCAGCAGTTCAAGGATCATTAATTTTCATTCATATCATTATAAGGGTCGGACTTTGTTGTAATCGGCAGTAAATATTCCATAGGTAGGTATACTTCAAAAATAATTACATTGTTAACCAAAAGTACCTACGTGAAAGTTATCAGGATTACAGGTTTAATGGTTATGGTCTTTTTCTTTTATGGGAACGAAATTATAACGGCTCCAGGTTTCTTGAAGAAGATGATAGAAAGAAGATCCTAACATAACTAAACTACTTCAACAACTAATAACTTAGTGTTGCACTAATGCAGAACTGATGTGAGTGGGGAGGTGAAAGTTATTAGTCCAACATATCTTCCCCCCACAGAGTTTCTGTAAGGTCCCTTGAAACTCAGGTTATTAGTGCGAGTTAATCCCATGAACGTAGATACGAAGTTTCATACGATATTGACACTAGATGTGTAAAGCCCAAAGGCATCGAGTAGGTACAAGTAAGACAGTTGAATCAACGGCCAGACAATATGTATCTGTTTAAACTCAATCGAACGGAAAACTGATAGGGAAAATTATTGTGGATACACAAAACAGTAAAGATAATGATACACACTCCAGAGAACACCAGTTGACAAATGGGCAGAGTTACAAATTAAACAATTTACGAAATACGAGTTTTAAATAAAGTTGGGTGAAAGATTGATGAAGGAATTAAAACTTGTGAGCACAAAAAAGCACCGAAAATCGGGAAGTGGGTAGTTGTCGGAATTTAAGAAAATGTTTCACGTAGGGAGGGATATACAAGAACTGTGTAAGACAAAAACAGGCAACACAGATGGACAGGCTTGAAACTAGAGAAGAATTGTCAGTAAGCAGAGAGGTTTAACAAAGTTTTTTAATAACCTTAAATAAAAACAATGTTTTCACATACGTGGAAGGAAGGTTTGCCAAAATCGATGTGACAATTGTTAGACCGACACATAGAGCTGCTCTACAGCATATTTGAGGGAAGCACCCAAAACCCACACAATATGTAAATTGGCAACGAAATTTTTGAGACCACAAAGCTGCTCTTTAATGTTATGACAACGTACATAAACCTGGCAACTTGTCAGATAATTTAATAACGAGCGGGCAAGCCAGCGGCGATGCTCGTAAAAGCAACAAGGTATGAAACTATTACTATACAGGCTAGCTGTAATATCACTTACCACCGAGTGTTTTTTTCAACGTGTTACGTTTATTTATAATGAGCGATTAATTTTCTAGGTCTATTTTCTGCACAATATTTTTTGTATTAGCTTCTCTTGCACCTCGAATACGTCCTGAGCTGTTCAATCATCACTCCAGTCTCCCTTATTTGGTTCCATCTTTCGGGCATTTTGTAAGAAAAGCTGAACATGGTTTCCTTAGGAATCAGGATATTTCACAAGAGAAAATGTAAGACCAAGCAAAGCGTGTCTGCATTCAATGGACACTTCTTCATGAGCTGCAGCTACAGAAAAATTGATGGCAGCACTTTGGATCAAATATCAGCATGGTTGACGATTTTTCAACCCCCGACGCAAAAAGAGGGGTGTTAGGATGAAGAAGGTAGTCTTAAATAGGTGAACCGATTTGAATGCGTTTTTTTATTCGAAAGCAGGTTTTCTAGCGATGGTTCTTAGACATGTTTTATCTAAATCGGTTCAGCCGTTTGAAGATTATCAGCTCTTTTCTAGTTGACGAATGGATGTGAGTATCTTCCACAGGTCTATTCGATTTTAAATTTGGTATTCTGTTACTTCAATAATATTAGAAGAATATAATAACCTTGAACTGATGCTGCAGTATCACCTGGAATTTGCAGGATACCCAACTCCCTTACCAACTTACAGCACATGTAGGTATCGTGTTTAGGCTCATTGCAATGGTCTCAATGAATAGGTTATAGATAGATGGTGAACAGGGTCTGGTGATGGAGTAGGAAAGAGAAATGAGGAAATGTTTGTGATGGGGATTTTTAAAATTTTAACTGTTAAAATTGTACTTGTGTATTTATTGTACTAAACTCCAGGCACACCTTTTTTCTGCGTTAGTTTCACGTAGACACGTCTAGGACTCCAGAGCATGTTTATTTTTCATGAAATACACTTGATATCTTCTCTGCCTGATGGATTTTCTACTCTTACAGATGAACATTGCGTTTACGTTGCGAATGCAATGAACATTAGCAAAAGCGATTACGGGGCGAGGTGGTCTTCGCAAGGTGGCTGATAGCAGTTTGATGAGAGAAGCCAAGAGTTGAGTTGAATGGCGTGCATGTTTAATACAGCTATTAACTTACTTCTGTTTGCAATACAAATTAAATGAAGTTAGAAAAAAGCAATACAAGATTTTGCAACAACGCAATCATTGATTTACTGTCCGAAGTTTCCAGAAGTAGCTACTTACCTACATTCTGATTATAAATGATGAGATTGTCCTCATATCTTTCTCTTGTAGTCGTATGTCTTTTTTTGGCGTGGTATCGATCCCTTTTCTGTTTATTATTCTTTGTCTCATACAAGGTCCCTTGAGATTTACATGAAAGTGGTGAATTCGGATTTAAACGAAAAGGTTTTTCATAATAATGTTCGTTTTGCATTCTTTTTTAATCTTGTTCGTATTTACTTTGAATACCTACACAAATAACTAAAAGCACAAACTCAAATTGATCGTGATTGCGAAAATGAAAACAAAGCTACAATTGATAGTCAAAACATCGTCTAAAAGTCTATGTAGATATTCAAAGAACAAATAAAATATTGAACAAAGTAATAATGGTAAAGAAAGCAAAATAGAAATAAGGAAGAAAAATTACTGCGTCTAGGCAAACACGACACTAATTACTGGAGCGAGAATCTTGCTATTTGTCTAACGCCAGAGGAATAGTATTCACAATATTGTACAAATTACAGAAGATATATCTTGACGAGGTCGGAGTAAATAACTGACGTAATAGGATAGAATCATGACCAAAATCTAGAACACAAATCGAGGAAACACGACAAATTGTTTGTTATTGCATTTATTACTTTTATAGAAGCAGATTATTGTTCCGCATCTGGATATTGGTGCATATGTCAGTACACACACCAATGATAAAGGAGAAATCCTGAGGCAAACTATGGAATTGTAAATGTAGGAATACCGTTTTAAAACTTATCGGAAATGCAAATATTTAATTAACACAAATACATCAACGCGTTGGAGTGAAATCATTTGCTCTCTCTCTCTCTCTGGTAGCATAAATTCAATAGAAGCAGATGTTATATGGAGGCGAATCCTAAGTTAATATTAAGTAAGTTTTATTACTAGGATTTCTGTTTAATGCAGTAAGATTGAAGACGTCTAATAAAACAAATCATTACCCTATTAATCTTACGCTCTACGTTATCCGCGGCATTTTTCAGATAGTCAACGAAATCTACCATTAGATAAAACTGCTGTTAAAAATTTGCGGAGGTACAGAAAACAGAGTACAATTTAAGTTAAAAAAAAAAGAATATAAGGGTGCTGTGAATCAAAAGAAAAAGCTTTTTCGTTCGTTAAATTTAGAAACAGACGCTATAGCTAAATGAATTTGTGAAAATGATTTCTTTCAGAAAGAGTTAATGGAATTTTATTCACTGTTTCTGAATTTCACGTCAAAATGAAAGTACAAATGCTGAAATTGCATGGTCCAAAATTTGGACAGAATCCACCAAAAATTTCGTTATTACTTTCTAGAATGTTCTGAAAAATACGTGCACCCTAAAGTCCAATTCCTTTACATCTTAAGCCATTTAGCAGCATAATGACGTCATTTATCACACAAAGTGAAGTTTTGGCTCATATTTGCGATTTTTTTTATTGTTGTAGCCGTTTTCTTTCTTCTATTGTCATTTTAGAGTCAACAATAGTGATAGGGGTTTGCCAAGGAATAATCTTAATTCTTACACGAAAATAAGTTGCACTAGAAATACTATTTTAACACGCAACTCTGAACATGAATGTTAATATAATTGTTTGCGTAATTTATTAGTGTGAAATCAGACTAATAAATTGTGGCCTTCTCTGTAATACGTTTACGCTGTCACTTTAATTAACCGAAATTATTTGGAGCCGGTTAGTCCAAACGGTTTTCTTTACTACAGGCCGTTTTATTGCTGGTCAAAAGCGTTTTCAAGGTAATAATTTGACAATTTCGTTTTCAAAAAGATCTTATGTATCTTCTATCGTGTAAAGTATAAAGAAAGTAATGTTATATGAGATGTTGTTCCGAACACAGGTACAAGTGAACCCCTGAGAAAGACTTGCAATGAAAGGTGGGATGCGTAAGAGACGTGAAGCAAAGAAAAAGCAGACTTACAAGACTGGCCACAGAGTCCAGTGTCCGATCTTTTGACGTACGTCGTAACGATATAGGAGAAGCATTTCAAAATTCGGTTCAAACAATGGTTTTGTATTTAATTTCGCTGATGTTTTTAACCCCATTATCGTCTTCTTAACGTTAACCAAAAAGACAGATCTGTACTTCAAATATTAATTTGTAATTTAACTGCAAAGGATTAAAAGGATCAAAGTATTATAAGACGACATCTGATTTTCATTAAACAACTCAGGATTGCGCCTTAAGTAATCCTTGAATTTATTTAAAGGATTTAGTATTGTGGCTGCTACAGCAAAATTTTAAATTATTGTGACCACATTGCCTTTGGAATTAATTTCAACCTAAAGTACTAACCTACAAAGAGAGTTGTTCCAGTATCAGCTGAGTTTTGTCCGAAGGGTAAACACAATACAATTGTAGTCTACAAGGAAAGTATACAATTTCATTCGCTATGCACTACTATCTACGACACAATCGTTTTGCAATCAATACAAGTATTGGTACCGGTGACTTCAAGATGTCAGGTATTTTCTCTTTCAGCTTGCATACAATACGAATTGAAACATAAACATCTGGCGAAATACAAGCTGTTCTAGAATAGTTCTTTCAAACTATTCTAATATTAAGTTAAAGTGAAAATCTTCAGGTACTCACTCATAAATCGCAAACGGAATTTCAACATTTACATCTGAAATTCTGGGAAAATTCATTTAGAATTTGTGTACAGTTTACCCAGCAACCTGGTTATGACAATTCGATTAACGGGCATTAAAATAAAGGAAATGTACGTCTGGAGTGACGACTGCGGACATATTTTTAATTTCCCGCGAGGAAACATACAGCTACATTAAATTTTCGCCTAGGTCAGGAATTGCACGTGTACGAGTATTAGTTGACCGTACCTTGGGAACTACTAATGTTTACAGAAATTGTTTTAAACTACTTCGAAATCTACATAGATTTCTCATTTCTACACGACCTATATTCCATTTGAAATAAGATTAGACACTTAAACAAACCTTTTGTACAGTCCGTTCAACCGATTTTGACTTCTATACCGTAGGCATAAGGATGGCATTAAAAGCAAAAACGTGGTTACAATACCAACTGTTTACTGCAGCTGTCATTTGTCATACCAGCAACGCAATAGAAGTCAAAATCGGTTGAACGGACTGTAAAAAAGGTTTCTTTAAATGTCTAATCTTATTTATTTTACTATAGGCTATTATTCTACTTCAGTTAATGATGATGAACATTATAAAATGAACAGCCATTTTAAAGTAAAATAAATTTAAACCTCGCTGCAGAACAAGAGCTAAGCTTAAAACTAACAGTCCTTACAGCTCCCAAAGGCACTATTGCCACGATGAAATAATGGAAGCTGAACCAGTTAGAATGGCGAAAAAATATGCTTTAAATTGCACGTACAATACGTGACCATAATTTTCGACAACGACATGTTATGGCAGTTATATCTTAACAAAAGATAATAACATGAGATATGAGTACGTAGATCTTATGCATGGTAAAATCTGCTTTGTCAATTCCGTCGTCGTAGACTGATTCCGTTTAGGGCTTCCTTCATGTGGCTCTTTGTGGCTATTGTATTCCATATTGTCAGATTACGCGATTCCTAAAGGAAGGGTTTCTGCTTTGTTGAGGACATACCCTCGTTCTGCTTGATGGACTTTAGTTTCAGAAGTAGGTAAGTTTATTTTATGGCTAGTGACTTCAGCTAGTCATATCCAATTTGGTAGAATTAGTACACTCTGTAAAATCGATACTGTCTATTTTAGTTAGCTTTTTGTGACCACCTTTACAAATAAGCTAAAAAACTTTTCTCCACATTATTTATGCATACTTACTAAGTGTTGACATTTAATAACGGAGGGGTTTTCACATAATTAACTGAATAACAATTTGGTGAAGCCAAATTGTTATTTTTACAAATAAGCACCTAAAAAACGAGGGTATTATTTTGGCCGTCGCTATTTTATTACATGAATACGACGATAAGATATTTAGTATGAAATTAAGTTAGAGGCAAATGAAAGCCTTACAAAATCTGAAAACTGTTTACCTACTACCTGCCACCTACCTGAAAATTTCAATAAACATCAACCTGAAGTCACTTGCGGCTTTATCGTAATAATATTAGCTTTTTCATTTTAATGGCTTTTAAGAAATAAATGCTCTTGATGATCACAAATTCATTAATTATATTCCAAGTCTTGACTCTTAGGAATTTTATAAAAATTGTCAGGTTCTGACACCCATTCCGCCATCTAATTTGTTTCCGCGAAGATTAAAATACGGAAACGACGCAAAAATATTCAATTGGTCAAAACGAATTTAATAACGGTATTAAAACGACACAAATTTGCGTAATAAGAATAATCTATAAGGTTGGGCTCGTCATGAATTCACGGCTGATTTTCTTGGTAACCTACATAATTGAGTTTTTGTGTTGGGCACGTAAATTTTTTACAAGATAGCAGTTAAGAGGTTCTCGTCAATCGGATTAGGACGAGATTCTATTTTCGGAGCAAAACCCAAGAAACTGGTAAAACATTATCTGTTTTTTTGTTCTATCGTGTTTAAATATCAATACCCATCACGTCTGTCAAGTTTACACAACATAAAACTTATTTTTTAAACTGACATTTCAAGTACTACACTATCCGCGGTTGATGACCCCAAAAAAAACATCCTGTCAAAAACATAACATGTAAAAAAATGCAAGTCTCAAACGCAAAAGGATGTGAGATCAAATGTAAAACCAATTCTGTTAATTTATTCAGTACCTATCAATTTGTCATCTTTATTTCTTTAATCAATAGAATGACTTGGCCATCGCACGGCAACATAATCACATAAGAATAATCTACTATTTTAAATAGTCTTAATTAAGTAAAGCGCAGCGCTAATATCACGTAGATATTGTTGTATGTGGAAGTAGTACAATTATATTCGAATAATAATTTTTTTGTTTTATCATGGTATAGATATCGATACCCATCCTGTCTGCGGACTTTTGCTAGTTAATTTAATGTAACTCTGTATACACACACACACTTGTGTACAGTATTTTTATTTTCTTAATGTCCCTCGGGAATCATCGCATTTCCGAATACAAACGAATGATTATTTCCATGTCCATTAATTATTATTAGATTTATCTTGTATAATAATTTGAATTCAGATCTAAATATTTTATTGTTGTTTTGTTTTGATTTTCGTGTGAAATATACAGGGTGGCAGACATCAACGCGAAAACAGTTACCATGGATTCAGTACAAGATTCTGAAAATCCTGGGTTGAAATTATTCAACAAAAAAAAAACAGCTGTTTCATAGAAAAGTGAAATCAGCTGATTTTTATTTTAATAACCGACGAAAAATTTAAACGCAAGGGAGTTCAGAATCATGTAATGAATCCATAATAACAGATTTCGTGTCGATGTCCCTGTCACCCTGTATAGAGCTGTAAAACTATTTTCCTATCTGTCGTGCCTGCGACTTTGGCAGCTTTCCTACCATTTTTAAAATAAATAACTTTAAGTTAAAAAGAGTATTAACAACTCTATATACTTCCAAGTCGATTGAGAGCATCCGGTCTGCACCAAGTGCAAAGGGCAACTGATAGAAATCCGACGACAGTCGAAACACGAGGTTTGCCGAGGGACATTAATTAAGAACATATGTATACTGTAAGTAGAGATAGGTCGGTAGATTCTGATACATACCTACTCCACCATAGCTTAGGTGTAAAGTCTATGTTTTCGCCAATGTGTTTTGAACATGCTTAAAATTGTACCTACTGTATAATTATACCAACAGTATGTTATGTCGATACTGTTGTGCGTAAAATGTATGGAATCTATGTTATTGGGTTTGGTTTCCGCACTTAGTCCTTTAGATGGACCATTGTGCGTGGGCCAGAAAAAAATTATGGAATTATATAAAGACACTTTTAAATTTCCATCCACAATAACTTTATAACGTGCACATATTAATACATTTTCTGGACGTGGACGTCCAAGATAATATCGTCACGTCAGAAATTGTAAAAGCGTACAATCTCTGTTAAACAAAACAAGGCTCATCGTGATTAATTTTAAATTAAGGGTTGTTTACTCAAAATCCAAATTAAAATTGGTAGCGGTAGCAAAGGAAATATTTTGCCGTAAGATTCGAGTCTTTAAATATCATTATGTTGTCAAGAACATTTGTTTGCAGAATTATTTCGATTCTGATAATATTCCAGTACCTATTGTAAATATTTGCTGTTACATTTATCATAATTCAGGTGTTCCACTGGGGAAGTAACCCTAACAATCGTAAATAACAATTTATAATAAGGTTTGAGGGCGTGCTTTAGCATTTTAATAGGACATTGATTATGGCAGTGGATAATTAAATTATCAGAAATCTGTAGTCTATAAACTGTTGTGTGGCCAAAACAAGGATATTAGATTTAAAAGTGTGTTTGTTTAAAGTTGTACTGAACTTAAACTGAAAACAGTTTATTTGCAATATAGTGTCATTACTAGAGACCGGATTATATGCAACATAAAAAGCGTGTTATATGCATGCAAATATGCATGAATAATGCTTGAAATATGCACGAAAATTGGCAGAATATGCGAAATTAAATGAAAAATTTTAGGAACACAAACAAAGAAAAAAAGTAAGTTTTCATTTTTTTTTTTCAAAATCAGCGTACAATCTGTAAATTATTATCCTTTGATAGGCGATAATAGGTACAGTAACATTACATGACATTAATTATTTAAAATTTTGTAAACGTAAACAATCTAGTATTGTTCCAAATGTTCAGTGGTAAGATTGTCTTCGAACGCAGGGTCAGTGCACTGCACTCGGAAAAATATTGTAAACTAGCTGACCCTGCAAACGTTGTTTTGTCTTATAAATGCTTGGGGTGCACCATCTTTATCATTTATTACCTACTCTACCTACCCTACCTACCCTAAAACCTTGTCCTAAAAATAACGAACATTTAAAAAAGAAGAATTGGCCAAATTGGTCTAGGCGTTGTTGAGTTATGCGCTTGTCAACACATTTTGCGATTCATTTTTATATTATAGATATACCGATAATATGCATCATAACTAGATCTTAGGTAAAATATGCTATTACCACTGAGGATGGCTTAAATATGCAAATGCATATAATCCGGTCTCTAGTCATTACCAACGAGGACATTAAATAACACGGAACCAATATTCCAATAAATTAATCCACCAAAATATCAGCCCCTAGAAAGAAAATATGAGCCACACATTTAATCCATTATTCATCATGAAGAAGCGGATACTCATCAAATTAGCCAGCAACTTTCTGGAACACGCCATAGAATTATTAATGAAACCGAATACAGAATCCAAGAGGCGAGCCTGTGTGAATGAAATATCGTCTATAAGTTGATTATAGTCTCCAATACTTTTGCTTATATTGAAGGCTTCCTGAGCCTTGGACCTGGCGAAATGGACCCTCACCTTTACTGATTTATTATTCGTATTGATTCAATTACGAATTAAATATGAGATGTCTCGTCACCAACAATTCGTGCCTCCTCCATTCGTACTCTCAAAAACCAATTTAGATGTCACAGTTGCCATTGTCACACGCCCCTCTGTATTCATGAAAACGTTAAAAAGGATTATTTTAGCTACGCCCTTTTTATACGCGTTTGATTTCAATGAAAGCCTCCCTCAATTCCGTTTAAAGTTCATCGTTAAAGGACTTTTTACTTGACTTGCCGAGTTAAATTCGGAAACGTGTAGGTAATTTGGGAAATAAGTATTTAAAGTATTACCTGAATAAAAAATTCATTTTCTATTTCTAAATGAGGTTAAATTAAGCACCTACTGAGCTAACAAAAAACTTTTTACAAAAAAAAAAAACCGACTTCCAAAAAACACTACAAAGTGAAAAATAACTTTAATTTCGGAAGTCGGTGACAAAAAACGAAAACTCAAAACCAAAGACAAGTTGTTTTTTCTTTTGTAAAAAGTTTTTATTATTCACTTTTTAGTTGTGGTACCTACCCCACACAAATTCGAAAACCACTACCTGCTATGTAAATAACAGTGACAGGAACTTATCATATCATCCACATACTAAGTGGGAAAAAGTACGTATTATTGAAGCTAACTCAAAAACTATCGAAGCAAAGTTAATAAAATTTATTATATGGGACCACCTCGAGAGCATACCCTTTCAAACAAAAAAATAATTTTCAAAATCGGTCCACAATCGACGGAGAAATCGGTGGACATAGAGTAAAAAAAAAAAAAAACAAACCTACGTAACGAACACATAACCTCCTCCTTTTTGGAAGTCGGTTAAAAAAGGTTTAGATGATGTTGATTATTTATGTTTTTAATAAGGAAAATATGAAACAATTTCATATTTAAGCATAAAACTACCGGCTATAAGTATATCTTAACACCATCCATCCTCATACGGTCAGAGTGGGTACCTAAATACATCAATCTCCTCACATTACGCTATAATATGAACTAAGTCCCCATCAATCAAGACCAGCTGCTATACAGTTTTGATATTATATAAGAATTATATAATACGGTTAACTTCAAAGATGAGTTTCTAAATTCACGCGAAATATGAATTGTCATCATGACATGTTCGTCTAACCTACAGTTTCGTTTACGCATTTTTTCTGATTAAACGTAGGTATACATACGAGGCTGTAAAATATACTTGAAACCTCACTTCACGTTTTTAACCTGCGAAAACCTCCTGAGCATATTTCAGTGGTCTTTCCTCAAGAGTAGCAGTTTATTATTACGAGAATGTCTCTCCGAAATAAGTATACAATTACCCACTAATAAGCTCTGGTTTACTTTTGTGTTCAAATGTAATTACTACATAAGTCGACGTAGACACATGGTTGGTTTCGTTTTATTTCGCTATTTTTCGTGCTCTACCTATTTCCGTTACCTAGTGTTACATTCCCCTCACGTTTCCGTAGTACCAGCCAATAATAAATACAGTTTCAAGGCCGGACGTGGCAAATACTTATAAAATATGTATTTGTAACGAATAAAATACCTATCGCCATTAAACAGGCGTTTCATAAATCATTCGATTTGGTGTTAACGTCAAAAACAGGGGGAGAATTTTGCCCTCGCGTGTTGGTTTGTTATAAGGCTTTTTATATTTTTATCATCATCGTTCACGTCGAGCGAAGAGCAATCGCAAGATGCAAATCTGTGTCATTGAAAATATGCTCTCCGCCGTCGAAGACATCCACTTGTAATAAATTAGGTGCAGGTGCCGTCACCTCGTGACTCGGTTTCACAAATTGTTCGCGCGTACGACCTATCTAGTCTGATAGCATCGACGAAGTAATCTACGTCAGCACTTTTTTCTTTTGATGGGTTCTTGAACTCATCAACCACGATGCCGTACGTGCAAATTCTATAACTAAGAACGGTTTTTAGTTAACGTGCAGATTTCGCTATTTTTGTACCTGCTTCAAAAAAACTTAATTGTTTCAGATACTCAATTAGGAGTAAGTTCTACTAAATAAGTAAACAGTACCTGTGAATGTGCAGCACAATACTCCGGCGTGGGTTGTCTGAACGGGCTGTGTACGGGGCACGAGGAGTGTTGCGCATGTTGCAGATGGTGGGCGTGCGCGTGCTGATGCGCGTGCGAATGATGCGCATGGGGGGGATGACGGTGTGCGAGCCGCGGCTGGGGCGCGTGCCTTGCACACAGATGCGTTGCGCTGCCATGGTGCTCCGCGAGCGACAGCGTCGAGCAAGATGGCCGCCAGTAGCCACCCTCCTCCATGTCAGGCCCAGGGGGGCATCGCGCCGCGCCGCAGCACGCGCAGCGCCGCGCACACGTCAGCGCATGCCGGCGCGCCTCGTGCGGGCACCAGTCGTCGCGCTCGCGGCCCGACACCCTTTCCGATCGACGTTACCTCCTCCGCTAGCGTCTCCGCTGAGCGGACAACCGCCAGCCGCGCATCTTCTCATTCGCACAAAAAGCCAGAACACTCGTCCAGCTTTTTCACAGGTTTACGTTTATAGTTATAACTTTTTGTTTAAATCACTTCACTTAGAATTTCAATTGCGAGTAGTCCTTTCACCAGCTCTGTATTTTAATGCAGCACGGTTCTCGCAATAATATTCACAAGACTCCATCACTTAATCTTAATTCGGATTTCCTCGACCTTTTCAAAAGCAACTTTTAGGACTGTTATGATTACATTATTTCCAGTTGAAACAAGGAAGGAACTAGGCGAAGTTCAACAAATTTCTTACAACTATGCAAACAAAGACCGAGTTTCGTGTAGTTGCAAATTGCATAGAGAACGTAATAACTGCATTCTATGTAATGTTCACAATGGCTTAAGTTTGTCTTTCCACTAGAGGAAGTAACCGCGGAGACCTGTTACAGTTCGAGGGCAAACAATATTCGCCAGCACGCTCCCTAAGTTTCTCTTCAAATGCACGGCCGCATTCAGGTTCGATATCAAAACGTCTAGATCCAGCTAGTTCAACAAGAAAGTTGAAAGCGGTACCATTACTATACTTAATAGTTAAAGGTAGGAGCTTTAAAGCTCCTGAAGAAGTATATCCAGAAACTATTTTCAAAATACCGGAGGCAATACGGAATAAAAATTATATAAACTCGGCAATAAAGTAGAAGTAAATCCAAGACTGGAAACCAAGTTAAATAAAGAAGAAACAATTCCACAAGTACTGGGCGTTGTGGCAATTCGCAATTATTTATGTGGAGCATACAGGTGTGCGGAATATAAAGCATTTATTCCGTAGCTAGAGCTGTACAAATGAGAATTTAGGCTGAGACTTGGCTCAGACTTGTCGCAAAGTCCCGGAGCTTAATAGTTACAGATTTCAGATCCGCTTTCCAACGATGCCTTTACTTCAATAACCACGCGAAGAAGACAATAAAAGTTGACGATTTATCATAAAGTTGATGGATTTATTGCGCTGGAAAAATGAGTCGAGGATATCAAATCACAAGATTGAATAAAGAAATATCAGTTACAAGCGATCACGGTGAACTTGTCTGGAAAATAAAAACCTTGTATAAAATCAAATGAATTGAGTTTCTTAGGCACATTATTTGATATTTACCTATTGTAATGAAATACCCGGTGAAATTAATTAAGTTAACCGACTGCTAATGTTATTGAGGGTCACTATTTAAATTGAGTCTAGCAAATTACCTACTAGTATTCGTACTATGAAAGGATCAATGAAATCTCAGGTACCTACGAGTATATCGCAATTCGCAACACACGTTTAAACAAGAAGATCGTATCACTTTTAAATATGTATCGAAGCAAGGA
This sequence comes from Agrochola litura, assembly GCA_949152395.1. Lineage (NCBI taxonomy): Eukaryota > Metazoa > Arthropoda > Insecta > Lepidoptera > Noctuidae > Agrochola > Agrochola litura. The sequence goes on from OX424490.1 coordinate 7,018,422, forward strand.
GTAGATTACGTAGCACGTAGTTTACGCAGCAAATCGTTGTTACATCAGGTTCGGTCAATAAATAAGGGTCTCACGTACGCTGAAAGTGAGATAGTGGAATAATAGGGTACGGAGTTAGGAGAGTCCCTCAGGCGGCCGACTTGCGAGCGGTAAGCCGCAGTTTAGGTCTTAGCGGCTGGGCGTACCTGACGAAACCAATTCCCTATTTGATATCACTCCCGAGGGCATGTGACCTTTACAAATAGATTGGAATCTTGTTTGTAATGTGAATTATTGAATTAGTCCATTTTCCTATGTAGGTACGTGTGTTATGAGTAATATTAAAGAGGTTCTGAAGATGCCATGCAATATGAATCGGAAGAACTAACGCAAAGTACCAACAGACCGACAGAAGCAAAACTTTTATGAAGTATAAAATAATGAAGATTGATTGGGTACTGTAGAGAAACCTACATTTAGAAGGAACCGAAGGGATAAAATATGGGTCAATTAATCTAGCACGAACCTCAAAATCGCATCTTTAAAATTCTAACGAACCGCACCAAAGAAAAATCTTAAGCACAATGGTTTAGTTCACCCAGCATTAATTTCCCGCGAGACTGCAGGCATAAAATATTCAAGTCCTGCACAGGCGAAAGAATTCGCTAACGGTGCACGTTTTTAATTGGAAAATGGAAAAAATTCAAACACCAGCCTACGCGAGTATAAGCCGAGCTATAAATTTGTCAAGTTAGGAAACGTCAGTGAAGTGTTAACACAAGAGAAAATTGAACCGACTGAAAACAACGACAGCACGTCTGAATTTTTGGACGATAACTGCTGACCAACCTAAAATACAACACGTTTAGTTCACCCCAGTAGGTGAATTTAATTGTATTCTGTAGTACACTTACTGGGAGAACTCATGAATGTTTAAAACAATAGTCTATTGTTGTACTGTTCCAATTAAAGCAATTATCCATATTCCAAAATTCTTGATGCAAAATTCAAACTAAAGTGTCGTCGGTTCTCCTGTTACAGACAGCCTTGACCCGAATGTGGTTCATTAAATTTCACTGCCTCGCTTATGCCAATTGCTGAATGACAATTAAAGAGAACCTTGGGAGTAACGGCAGACTGGAAACATTATTTTTTTATTATCCTTATACTCATTTTATTAGGTCTTCAAACAACAATTTCGGTGAAGGTAGAGCACTAACGGTTACCAAATGGAATATTCGTTTTGTTTATTGAGATCCTGAATTTCATAATGAAGAACACGGGAGTATAAGTTCAGAGAACAGTTCGATTCTGCATGAACCTTTCCATGAATATGATCCATTGCGGTTATTACTCGTATATAAATAAGATGTGCACAGTGATTGCCATTAAATATTCATTGATTCTAATCAACTAAGCGAGACGCTAATACATGCGTGCGAGCTACATAAGTGCAGATAATCTGACTAAACTCGTTAATAATAATGAATGGAATGATAAGGGTAAAAGTAGATCTTGATTTAGTTTTTAGAGTCACACCATGTAGGCGGATAGAACGTTCCCTTAAACTGGCAAACTAAGCTCCGTCTAAACACAGGTAAGTCTTGAATTTACTGGAGGCATCAGACAAGTACATATATAGCTTAGTAAAGTCTTGGGAGAAAAATTGACAGACATTACAAGCCAAAAATGAGAAATTGTTTTGCTTTTTCTGGATGTAAATATCCACATTACAATAATGAATGTGTGCTACTATTAATATCTATGGAAACAAACATGTTTACAAGACTTCAGCTAGTTATTGCAAATGGCATAAGCTTTTGGTGAAATGAAATTCAGAAGGTCTACGTGTTATTATTGATTATCCTGTAGGCTTTTCTGATGTATATTAAAAAACGCTTTTATTCAAAATGGTATCGAAAATAAATTTAGGAGAACTTCCACAAAAGATAGGTAAACAAACGATGAATATTTGATATTCCCAATTAAAATTGACTTCCTACTAAAACACCGGAAAATTGCCTCAAGAATTGCAGAACAGCATGAATATGTATAAGTTGGGTGGGAATCACTGCCAGAACTCGAAACAAATAGTAAGGTATACAGATCGCTGACTGCTGCAGTCCAGAATTGGGTCAGTGGGTCATCAGTTCGCAGTTGCTGTCATACAATGAGATATCTCTGCAGAGCCGACCGGGTTTTGCATCAGCTGTCCGTTGCCGAATTCCCCTGGTACGAGGATGGGAGAAAATAAGTTTCGGCAACTGGGTTCGCTAACGATGAATATGAAATTTTCTTTCAAAAATGTCCAAACTGTCGGTGACGACATCACTTTATTAATTCAGTCACGGTTACCTTCCCAATCTGGGTCGGTGAAAAATATCGCCACCGGCCCAACTGAACACGATAATGAAAATAAATCAGCGAAACGCCGCGTGCCTTTGCATCGTAAAACCTCGATACGTGCCCGGGCCACTTCGGTGAGACGCGGAAAAACCGCAGTCACTGTTCGTTTTTCGAGGGTTAAGTCAACAAGCTCTAATGGAAACATAATACGGCCATAAGTATAAGGTACCTTTATTTCTGAGTCGCGAAACAGAAAATGATGCGGGAGGGCTTTTGTTTATTCTTTATTTGTTTTACCCTTGAAATGTGGGTTTCTTTGTAGTACTTATGTGGGTTTTAAAGGCATACAATCTTAAACATGAATTAAAGTAAGTCGTACATTTTAAAACGTAACAGCACCCTGAATAACATGAAACATTTTAGGAAAAATAACAAAAATCTGAATTTAAAATAAATTTTGGCAATGGGCATGATGTCCCATAAAAGCAATAACGGTACATATCACAGTAGGAATTAAAACGGCCATCCCCACTTGTGACACATAAAAAATAATAAAGCTCCTACAGGTACGCGGGTACGGTGGAACTTTTATTTTTACAGCAATGCATAAAAGTGACTTTATGTCGGCCGCGTATTGAAACGGGGTGTCACCTCAGGCGGTGGGGAAATGGGTCATGGTCCATGGTACAGTTAGGTAAATGTACCATCCGCTGTAAAAATATGACAATTGAATGACACAGGGGACTGAGCTCTTGAAGTTTTCACTGACCACTAAAAGAATGAACACGAAAGGTTTGTCCCTCAAGTTATATTTTCCAGGTTTTTTTTTCTTATCCTAATATCTAACATGGCTGTATTATCTTATCATATGAAAAGCGGTAAACTCGAACGACTTTGTTTTTATGAAGTCTTTATTTTATTCTTTAACAGCACTTATACTATCCTATCACGAGTCAAAAATATTCAGGGGTACAATAACAACTTTGCCGCCATAATGATGTTGTCATAAATGCCTAGAATATGTTCAAAATCGTGGTTAGCAAGCTATGCATCACATAATACAAAAGCTATTTGACACAACACGCAGATAAAATAGATATTATTACATAAACATTTTATTGGAATGTTGAAACCTGGTTAACAAGCTTCACAACTTAGCTAAGAAATTAATAAGGCACAAGTAAAATTAAATTGGAAGATCTGATTGTAAGTTGGTGGGGAAAGCGACTGAGAAGCCAAGTCGTTGATCGGAATGCCAAGCTGAAATGAAAATAGGAGCCACATCTATTATACATTGAACCGATGGCTGTGCAGGCAGACGTGTTCTACAGTAGAGACTGCGAATCGGCACACGCAGTGTGGACATCTCTGGGATACAGCGATGATTGTCACGAGGTGGTTAGTGGATGAGATTCAGCAGAGGCAGTCCATTGCAGGGCATCATCAGCCGATGATGATGATGGTGAAAAACGCGCAGGTGAAGCATTTAATTAAGTAGATATTAATGTTTTGAAGGATCGACTGATCAAATCGTTTCATTAGTTACTAGCTTCCGCAAGCGGCTTCGCCCGCGAGATGTCTTTATAAATTTTAGCCCTTGTTACTAGTGATAATATAGAATTCAACTGGTGAAAGAATTTTTTAAATCGGTCCTATAGTTTTTGAGTTTATTTGTTGCAAACAAAAATACAAATATTTTCTCTTTATAATATTGATCTTATTTTAGTCATTTATTCATATTTTATTTGACTATTAATTGTGAAACCCACTTGTATCAGATATGCTTGTAGATAATAACAAGCAACACGGTTTTATACAACACGCAATTTTAAGCTGGTGAAACGCAACAAAATAAATTAATGGATGAGCTGCATTTTAATTGTAAAAAGTTTTAATGGAGGTAAGATTGAATTCTGGAAATGAAAACGAAGAGGATCAATTCTTGCAAAAGTAATAATCGAGAAAACAGATCAGTCTTCAAGATTATAATTTAATTACATGGATTAGTGGAGTTTTATGGGAAACAGAAATAAAATGTAAGATGAATTATTTTCTTTGGTTTTACCTATCAGGCAATCCTTGGTTCGCAAACTAAGCGAATTTAATCCGACAAACGGTTCACCCGCGTTAGCTAAATCCTTTTCAATTTCTCGAATGCTAATCGCTTCGCCATAGCACTTGGTTGTGACAAGCGAGCCGCGTGAACACAAAGCTCTATAAAACTTTTAAGAGGTACTACATTTTAGGGACATTCGTACAACTTTTACAATAACAGCACTCATTCCTTGTAACTAGGAAAAATGAGAATAATCTTTTATCGTCCAAAATCCCTACGCAAACAATCAAGGAAAAAGGTTTCCATGACTTCATGAATTATTTTTCTGAATAGTATCTTCAGTAGTCAGAAAAATAAATTCAATCATTTTATTGGGTTACACGTGTTATCTTCAAATCCTATTGAGCTCGTCAAAAGCTGGACGTTTTCTTAATCCTAGCAAAAAAGGATTCAAACAAAGCCTTGACGGAACCCCCAGACACACTTAACACCGAAATTTAGAAAATGAGAGGACTGAGACGGGTCAGCATTAGATTATACCTACCTCGGAAACGTATCAACGAAAGCTCCCATGAAGAGGGTAACGAAATGAGGTTATACATTTGCGAGTCGAATTAAGTTCGCTGAGAAATTTTAATTTGAAAATTTTAAGTGCTCATTTTAATCAAATTAATTTAGAGGTTGCAATTACTGATTTTGGTGATGAAGTGTTGTAATATATGAGCGTTGAATCCCTTTCAGATCAAGTACCTACTTCGGTATCCACATGTAAGGAAGGTCAGACTTTGATGCGATTGGTGCAAAAGCAATGAACAAATGTGAAGAGAACCAGGGTTTTACGAGGAGGAGCTATAAATAGAAGTGTGTGGAGCGTAGTTGTCAATATTTAAATCATCGTTATGTATTTCATCATTGTCATTCATTAATATGAAGACTATGTATTTGAATAAATAGATCTAAATACCAATGCTTCAAATCCTAAAATCTAACAAAGAATTAGACCTGCTATAAATGATGTAGCGACTAAACCACAAAAGTACAATACAAATCATTGGAATAGGCGTGACCTCCACAATATTTTCAACAAACAATAACCAATCCCGTCCACCTTCACTTAAATCAATAACTCTTTTATTTGAGAAACAAGTTTCGGGAATGCCCAAAAGGCATCTAATATAAACTAGGAGCGGGCTCACACGACGGGATTACGGCAGTTAACAAGGACTTACAGGCGATCCCACTCGATAAGTAGACGATCTACAAAGAGAGTACCAAATGTCAGTGGCTTGCCAAGTACTAAATACATCGTACATACAATTTGGCTACTATGCTGTATTTTTTTCAATCCGTTTTCTTTCATGACTAAGATATTCAATAAAGAAAATGTTCTCAATAAAACCTTACAAAATGTATTGAGTAGGTACTAAATAAAACCCCATTTCGTAATATTAGAAAAACCTGCCCAGCAACAACTTGTAACAATTGATAAAGCCACCCCTTTGTAAGATAAGCATAACAAAATGTACCTATTTTGAATACCAATTTTCACGGTACATTTATCACTAGGTCCACCTACGCTTTTTTGAAATAGTGAAGCATTTCTTTAAATACTGTCGTCTGATGTTCGTAGAGAGGGTGTTGAATGTTTCAAATGCGAAGAAAATCAAGGCAATCCGAACAATACACGTGATTGGCGCGCACACTAGTGTAGCTCACTGACATCGTCTACGCGGCGACCTCTAGACATCTCAGGTGACTACAGACGAATCGTACTTAGAAAATACATCACATTTCGCCACGGCAACGAATGTAATTGCCATTTAACGAACAAAAAAGCTACAAGAAGCTATCGCCGGCAGCGTCCACGTTTGAATTGATGATGTTTTTGGAAAGGTCGATTTGATGATAGGCACTGGTTGAATCCAAATTTTGTTTGCGTGTGTTGATGTAGTACGTTACTTACAATGTTGTAGTTTAGCACATAAAAATGCCACTATTTGGTTAGTTGTTGAGCGTAATATGAGCGGGTAGCGCGTGGTGGTTCCCGCTTGGCGCGACGTCGACTGGCAGTCGGCCGGGCGCTTCGGAGGCTGCGCGGACCTGCCTCCCCCGCCTTCATTCACTCCACTGTCGAGGCCCAGCTCAAAACAGCCGGACTTTTAATGCGGCATGTGCTCTTTTCACACAAAACAGAGGTCCAACTCGTGTCAGCATTAGAGATTCAAGATCAGCTGAAAAAGGATTTATGATATCGCAAGGTCTTAACGGTCACTGCGTGTAACCGATTTGCTTGACAATTTGCTTGAATACATCCAGAAAAAAATAGATACAAGTATTGTGTATTTTCCATTCGACAAATCGAGTATCGGACAACAAAGAAGTTATCTCGTAGCTACGAAATCTAATGAACAAGTAGATTAACATGTTTATGCACCAAGTAAATTACCTTCATCCCATCCTTAACCCAATTTCTAAAGCTAAGGCGACATACATTTAGCTACGAACCAATTTCACTGCAGAAACAAATGGGTGAAGAGTTAATTTGATGATATCCTTTATTGTAAAATAATTGATTTTGTGACCAGACCTCAAATTTTAGAAAAAGCTCTTGTCTAATTTGGAAAGCCACATGTTTAGAACCTAAAAACCTTAACCTTAAGAAAGTCTTTTTTAAATGGATTCGCTTATATCGAAATATTAAATTGATTTAGCTGAAACGCTCATAGTTCATTTATTAATAAGTGGTGTTTACCAAGCAGAGTAATCAATAGATCTATCAGAGAAACTAAATTTAGATCTGGATTCGCAATATTGAATATAATAATTAACTTAGGACTATTGTAGCCTAAAAGGTAAGTACAACGTTTATAATGAAATCTGCTAAATACTCAAACCTTAAAAGGTACTGTAAAACATTGAATCGCTGAAAAAGAACCCAACAAGAACACGACAAGACGATATCTGGCTATTTGGTTAAACAAATACAAAACACACAGACAGCTGACCTAACCGTAGCAAAAACTGTTGTGGAAAAACCAAAAACAAAATGCATGAGGATGCACTTCGCCTCTAAATAAATCAAATTTTCGTTGTTGCATCGGAACAGCGCAACCATGCAAATTGGGGATACTATGTTCGAAGTTCCGGGATCACCCGAAAGAGCCGAGCTGGAAATAATTCAATTTTAGGACCGATCATACGAGCGGGCACTCTCAAACCAACCTCCGATTTATTCATAAATAAAACAACGAAACCGAGCACGATACCACACCGGGCGTTACGGCTAGGTTTCCATGTGATTCGATCAAGAGCCCGTTGTGATGCTCAATCCTAACTGATCAGGAATAAATTCTATTTCAGCAGGAATATCCTATAATTTATTCTGACGCCCGTAACGTAGTGGAGTTTCCGTTGTTTTTGCAAGATCTGAATATTGTAAGACACCGTGATAGAGTGAATTATGCAGGAGTACGAGTCCATTTCTGCAAAGATTATGCTTGACTTGGATGGAACATGGGGTAGTTTGATGGTAAGCAATTGCTTCCGAAAATATAATAAAGTGTAGTCGTTCCGTCGTAAAAGATATATTGGAAAGCAACGTATAAAACATGCTTAGAAAAGCCTGTATTTTAGAATTATTAAAAAAAAATATCTACATCAATGTACAATTCTTTAGTAAAATTGTTTCCCTTCAAGAGATATGTCTCTGAATCAAGCATTGAGATGCGTGTGCGGAACGAGGTACTTAAAATCACTTACAAAGGAGCTTTACTCACGCCTACAGAATTAATTAGCGAAATATTGAGACAACAACCAAGAATAGGCTTTTCTTCGCAGCCTTCACCTGCCTGTCATTAACATTTCCACTGCCATTTCTACCCGTCATATCATTTCTCGTTGCGGTTCCTAATGTACTGTTATTTATCATCTTTACACATTTCTTCATTATTATTTTGGCATCCAGAATGTTATTGAAATCAATGACAACAATCTCACACGTCAGCCACTGATGTATTCGACGAGTTTTTTGGAACATTGAGCCATATTGATCAATCTTTTAAGTAATCCTATACAACACAAATAATGTATATATAAAAACATTCCTTCAAAAAGACATCTAAACATCCATTATTTTTCCTGTACAAATATATATACTTGGACAAATTAGATATTATGCATCCGAATTTCCTCGACGCAATTGCATTTGAAACGGGGTAGTACCGTTTTTGTTTGATTCGAGACCAACCGTAGCACGAACGCTGAATAGGATTATAAGGGGCACAGTTACCTTGACCCATATAGCCCGGAGACTAGCGGTTGACCCGTGATGCGCTTGTTTCAATTGAAGGGAAATATATATTCTCCAGACGAGGTCAGAATTTGAATGGCGGATATATGGAGAAAGTAAATACCACAAAAACACTATTTATTAAAATCTAGCCAAAACAACCAAGTTAAAAGTTGTTTTTAATAGGACCGCTTCGTATGCTATTTCCACAAAGTTAGGATAAGTGCCTAATTTTATTTCTAAAGTTGGCACGCGAATACCCCCGCCACGGATAAATTCGTTAGAAAATTTTCAAGGAATTAGCAATTAAGGTCATTTCTACATCGGGAACTTAAATGAGATGTTACGAGCGCGCAGTAGTGCGCCATTTTCAAGTAGATATTAAACGCAAAACTTTAATAATATCGGATCTTATTTGGGTATAAACGTATGAGTAGATGACGCGAAAGTAATAGCCGAGAGAAAAATAAGGGCGGAAAGCTAAAGGGAAAATATATTTTAATGCAGAATATTCTCAGAGGTGGAAACTGTCATATTAATATTCATGGTGACCTTGGGACCTTCCTGTGTGGCGTTATAATCTTTATTCAAACCACCCTAAAGTTAGTGTTTTAATACTCGCTACTAAGCCGATTACTTTAGTTTAGCTTAAATAAGGCGTTTTCATTTATAACCGTGTTGACTTTGATGTTGATTTCGATTTTGGTAAATGGCTTTTTATTCTGTACTTGTGAAATCGGTACTTGGTTGTTTTTTGTTTTTTTTTAATACAGTCTAGTCACTTTTTACAAGCTTTATATTAACTTTAAATAAATAAATAAAATAAATAAATTTGCCTTGTTGGTGTGTTAGTTAGTTAGCAAATCTTGCAAGATGAATTAAAACCACTTCCTCTTATCCTACGGAGTTGAAATTTTACATGTTGGTTCAGTTTTGAAGACAATGCATTTCTTTATGATGTATGACCTGATTCTACCCCCAGGATAGGCTCCAAACGAAGGAACTCCACAACAGTCAACGGTACAGACACGGAATTTTATGTACGCATTTAATTATGATAGTCCGTTCTAAAGTCTACCATAACCTGGCTACAGCATCCAGGATTGGCTCCACACGAGGAAACTCCTCAGCGATCAACAACTGAGACACTCATTTTATATACGCATTCAATTACGATAGCCCGTTGTAAAGTTCACCATGATCTGGCTGCTGCACCCAGGGTTGGCTCCAGCAGAGGGAACTCCTCAATAGTCAACAGTATATCCAAGAAATTTAATATACGAATTAAATTACGATAGTCCGTTCTAAACTCCACCATGACCTGGCTGCTGCACCCAGGATTGGTTTCAGAAGAGGGAACTTCTCAGCGGTCAACAGCACAGACACAAAATTTAATATACGCATTTAATTAATACAGTCCGTTCTTAAGTCTACCATGACCTGGCTGCTGTACCCGGGGTTGGCTCCAGAAGAGGGAACTCCTCAATATCTCGTACATTCAAGAAATTTTATATACGCATTTAATTATGATAGTCCGTTCTAAAGTCCACCATGACCAGGCTGCTACACCCAGGATTGGTTCTAGAAGAGGAAACTTCTTAGCGGTCAACAGCACAGACACAAAATTTTATATACGCATTCAATCATGACAGCCCGTGCTAAAGTTCACCATGATTTAGGTGCTGCACTCAGGATTGGGTCCAGATGAGGGCACTCCTGAACGGTCAACAGTATAGAGACAAAATTTTATAAACGCATTCATACATCATGACCTGCCTGCTAACCCAGGATTGGCTCCATACGAGAGACCTCTTCAGTGGTCAACAGCACAGGCACAAAATTTTGTATACGCATTCAATTATGATAGCCCGTTCTAAAGTATAGCATCACTTGGATAGTGCAACTTGGTTGGGTTCACGCCATGACTTGTGTAAATGCATTTGAGTTCGTTGGATTTGTCTTTACAAGTACCTTTCAAGTGAAAGTGATAGAACAGATATTAATGTAATGTAACGCTAAAAAGAACAAATTGTAATGCTAAAAAGTATAAAATCAAAATTAAAGTAAAAACATTTTTAAAAACAAACTTTTAATTAACTAAAAAGTACAAAATAAAACTTACGTAAACATTGAATTTTAATATATTCTTAAAAGCTTGAGGCTTATCTTAAAGTGTAAGAAGGACGTTCACGCCTTTTTTACGTTTTTACTTAAATTTTATTCGATTGTCAAGTTACTAAACAAGTTACAAGACCCCAACATAGTTGGAAAAACGCTAGGCAGGTGATGGTGTCACGATCAACACAACAGTTGTGTTGGTGTTTCGCAACAGAAACTGGATATGGTCGCCCTTAATGTTTCTCTTATATGAAATAAATATTTATATATTGGGTATGCGGGTGGTTTTTATTATTATTAAATGTTTTTATTATTAATAACTATAAATATTTTTTGTTCAAACAACATACAGTAATTTTTTCGTATCGTAAAACTGTCGGTTTATCTGTCCACTGCGGTCGGCAGCTTGTAGCGCTTTGTGAGTGTATCGGTGCATGGATTCTACATAGCTCGCTAAGAACAGTTTTATGCTGGGACTGTTTTTGTTGTATTCGTATGTTTTTTTTTTTGTTTTTATATTATATTTGATTACGTGCTTATTTATTTATTTAGTTTTTTAAGTATACAAATTATGTAATAGGTATGTTGAAACTGTTTGTACTCTCCGTCACTGGTCCTTAAGGGTTCATTAGAAAACCAGCGTCAGACAGCATCTGTCTGGCATTAATGCTGAAGTGAACCTTTTTGGCGCAGCCGTGAGGCACATACTATTGTTTTTAAAAGATTTTTATTTTTATTTTCACTGTGTCATTTGTGTTTTGTGTTTCACGAACTGTGTCCAAATAAATGTTTTTCTTTCTTTTCTTTCTTTTATCAAAGGAAAAGTAACCTTATTGTATGTTTTGTCATTGCAATCTTCATGAACGTTCATAAACAGATGCGCAATTCCTGTTACACAGCTACTCATGCACGATGAAATTTCAATAGCATTAATTCAGCGTTACAATTTCATCTGGCACGTACTTTCATTTGCAGATATTAAAGTGCACGAGCACACTAATGTTAAGAACTAGTGCAGTGTTCACATTTATCACATACTAACATCTAATCTTGAAAATATTTAGCTCGAGCTTTTCAACCAAAAACATTTCGACAACTGAAATTCATCTAACTCATTCGTCTGAAATCTATACTAATATTACAAACAGGTAAAATTTGTTTGTTTGTTTGTAAGTTTGTATGTAGGGGATAATCTCCGGAACTATCAGTCGGATTTGAAAAATTCTTTTCGCATTGGATAGCCCAATTCTTGAGGAAGGTTTTAGGCTCGCGGACGAAGTGTGCGTAGCTCGTGGCTAAGCAATAACAGCCGCACGGTACGATCCATCAGGTTAAGCTATGCTTACCGGGGTTGGTCCGTGGATGAGTGACCATCTTTACATACCGAGACTTCTCCGTGCCTCGGAAAGCACGTTAAGCCGTTGGTCCCGGCTGTCATTCGTGGATCTTTGACAGTCGTTACGGGTCGTCAGAAGCCCAAAAGTCTGACAACCAGTCTTACCAAGGGGTATCGTGTTACCTAGTAACTAGGTTGTGGAGGTCAGATAGGCAGTCGCTCCATGTAAAATACTGGTATTCAGCTGCATCCGGTTAGACTGGAAGCCGACCCCAACATAGTTGGGAAAAGGCTAGGCAGATGATGGACGAAGTCGCGGGCAGAAGCTAGTTGACTAATACAGTGGAATCACCCATGCATAGTGTAATAGTAGCGAATGCTTCACGGAAATTTTTGCAAGCAAAACTTTCGGGCTCTCCATTTTCGCATTACCAAACGAAATCACCACTCGTGAGTAAAACAACACGTTTTCGATTACAGGATTCTTTGTAGAGTGAGAATAATTACCGTCAAGATATATACAAACAGGTCACCATCGTAACATCATGCCTGTATTTCCCCAAAGGGTTAGGCAGGGGTGTAGCGGTTACACTGCCACATAGAACTAGGCATCAAAAGACATGACGTCACATAAATCCTGCATCGCGCAACTAAAGTTGACCGCGCGATATAAGACTATCCGACATCAACCGTTGGGCAGTTGCCCGCCGGACACGACACCCGTCTGGTCGGAGGATCCTCCCTTTTCTATAGAGGTTGAGTGAACTTTACACCCTATTCCTTATGCCTCTAAAAAGGTGTATCTTGTACCCCATTTCGCCAGTTATTTAAATCTTATTTCTAAAGGAGCGAGCCAAACAGCTATTCAGTATTAGTAGACTCAAGTCTTAAGAATGCGGCGACGCATGTATTGTCCATACAAACGTAATACATAAATAATTTGCAATTTGAGCATATTTCCACCATATTATGTTGATATTCGGATTGAGACAGTATTTATCTAGGCTCCTACGTCTTTTTATTTCCAAAAACTTACCTTTAAATGAAGTGTAAACGAATTGCATTTCGTACATTTTTACAGCGTAAATGACATGTTATCATATTGTTTTTTCAATATTACAATATTGGTAATATTGTTTCCGCAGAAGCATAGTTTATGTTATCAAGTTACAAATTATCGAAAAAAAAATGGAAATACATTAATTTTTCATTCATAATTTTTTGTATTACGGAACACATCCAAATTTATCATAAATTTTCGAAAGCTAGTAGTGCTATCGCGTCAAGCAATAATTGTCAATGTGTGCAATTGTCAGTATTGCTCACTGCAGGTGTATATCGCTCCGACAGGCACTCACACTAGCGCAATGTGCTTGGAATTGAATTTTGCAAACATCTCGATTTGTAGTTGCGGTAATAAAATTAATAAAGAACAAAGGTCATTACAATATAGCTGTTAAAATATATAACCGATAGGTATATAAATTAGAGGAAACAGGCGCTATTGTGGAAGCCATACGCGAAGTTACCTCGTAAAAATAACCCGAATACTCTAATGCGGCTGCGGCTAACTTTTGTGCCAACGAAAGTGCGGTCTCATCTCTATGGTAATGTCAGGCATATTCGCAAGTTCAGTGCGCTAATTTAGCTAAAAGATAATTTTGGTTTAATTGGCCGGTCTTTTGTTGAAGATAAATTGTTCTCATGCTGAAATTAACGTAGAACTGCAAGAGGTTAACAGTAAAATGGAAAGCTGTAAAATATTCGGACAGCAGTTCATAGCTGGGAAATTTGAAAACAGAAAAAAAAAGAAACTTACTAAAGTATTAGCGAGCTATTTAAAAACCTCAGACGAGTATTTAGAGAAAACATTCAGTGAAAGGAATCTTCATTAAAGCTGGTGTATTAAAATACTTCTAGTTATTAAAAGGCAGACATTTTATCTAATTAAACTGGGGGTGAATGACCAAACAAACAAATTAATTCAACATGCAAGTATCTTGGTCGTATATATATAAAACCTACAATTTATTAACGATTCTCTTATTTTCTCTGTAAATGGTTGTTATTAAGAGAGGCGACATCAACATGTAGACAATGTGTTGTCCAGTTAAAAGGACCAAATAGTCTTCATTACACGGGATTAAAAGTTAGATATTCTGAAAAAACCTTGCTTTTTTACTAGCTTCATGAGACTTGAAAGTTTTACAAAAAACGAACAAACAGAAATCTTTTATTTTATTTTTGATAAAATTACTGTACTTCGGCCATCGCTGTACTTTGGATCCATCCAAAGGTTGTCTTTAATAGATCGCTTTTAGCGATAAGACCGCCCATTGTGACACCCTATGTAAAATTTATACATTTATATCTGTAATAAATTTATATGGATAGCTTGGAAGCCAAGTGACCCAACTAACATTTCGGGCAAAATTTGGCATTTTAGCTTTTAAGAACCCTATATAAATTCCAAAATTCACATAAAAAAATGTTGGGCTTCAAAGCTATACATATGGTGTAAGTACATAATAAAGAATTCGGCGTGCGTCGTTTATGCCACAAATTGCGAAAGTTCCTCAAAATATCTTCTCAACAGACACCATAATCATAAGACCTGTTTTCACCAGAATTGTCACTCTGAAAGTAAAGCCTTACAAAAATAACATGTCTGAAAATATACCTAGATAATGAGAGAAGAAGGATACAACATCCTACTTACCTTTTAAAAGGAGACATTGACACAGCCAGAGCTGACAAAATTGCTTCCTTCACGTTCCGACGTGGGTATATTATACGTCACGTGCCTGCGACAATGGTATTGCGTAACATATGTGGTGTTCAAAATACGGCCACATTAGCAGAATCTTTCAACATTACTACAGGGACTGAATACCGTAAGGCAAGGGCGTGTTTGTGGGCGATGTATGAAATGTAGAGTAAGAAATTAAAAATGAACTGCGAATTAAGGTAAGGGCAAATGTCAACTGGTGTTTGTTTTCTTGTAAATATGTACCTACACTACCTGACAGGTAAAACCTATCTCTGAATACTCGCTCATGTTAACTTCGGCTATCCATCAACGACAGCAACTATTTACGTGATTCTTTACTATAAGCAAAACTAAGTCAATGTCATAATTAACATTATTGACCAAGCGTACGAACAAGATTTCCTACGAAATCAATACGGAGACAAAGGCATTCTAATCGGCACTCAATAATGATAGTAATTGATTCCGTATCACTGAACTACTCAATCACAATTAATTCTTGGACGTACAAGTCGGACACTGAATTCAGTGTCCGCTCACAAACACACCACGACCTCTAACGATGTTGGCGGTTCAACAACCAAGTTTCTCCATAAAAACGGAATATCAAATGAACATTTCTTTCCGCTTGCTCGGTTTACTGCGGTCAACCCCGACTACGGCTGCAGTTCCCAACACTTTTTTTTTTGAGACCCAGTACCTATCATGATGGCCAGATACCTAAGTTCATTACATTTTCGTTCAGCGTTTTTGCTGGCACGACGTCGGTAAAAAGTTGTAACTAATGTCGCTTACGGTGGCAGCGTTATGAGAGCGGAATTAATAACGAAGAAGAAGTAAAAACTACTAAGTAGCGAGATTAATAAATGTAGGAGAGACAAGGTGTTCTGGCTGAGAAACTGTCCATTTCCTGCGACTTTATATGCAGACACATTCTTACAGCAAGATTTTTTACTTCACAAAAAGTTATAAAACATTCACAGAATAACTAAAACATTGTAGAAATCACATGGGATTCAACCGTATTTCTGTTCTGAATCGAATTTTGAGCAACATAAATAATTTAGGGACAAACTCAACATAAAGTCTGCCTAGAACAAAGTTAGCATATTTGAATTTTGGAGGCGAGCGTATTAAAGTGGTAATTAATCAACATTCACAAAGCATTAAGCGCAATATGATGAATGAGGCTGATTACGCCAATTAGATGCTCGAGTTTAGACAGTTTCAATGCAATGAAGATTAGGTTATTGTTGTTTATTTTAATTTTAGCAGTGGAAGGTATATATTTAGCAGATACTTCATTTACAGTTTTGCTGAATTTAACATTCCTCAAATGCCATTGTTTTTGCAGCTTAGGCAGTACTGAACTGTTAGTAGATAATATAATGAATAGTTCCCAAGTTTATTAACGTGGTGTTGACGATCATTATTGCGTAGGTATCTCAAAATATAGCAGAAGCTACTTCATTGAAATGGAGATTCAAGTCTCAAAGGCTAGTAAACTAACATATTACCCACGTTCCAAGAAAAAAGATATCAAAATAAGACATTTACCTAAAATAAAATTCCCATAAGGGAAATTCATATTCACGATGTTTTTTCACGTGGAAACTCACTCGACGGCGCGGCGCGAACAGGTGAATTATCATATTTATTGTTGGTCGTAAATCCATACATTATTTCTTGACTTTGGGCACCACTAGACCTTCTAATACAAAATACATGAGCTTTTCCTAAATGTAGGTAGGTACTACAGGTAACCATACGCAAAATAATCACTTGCGAGTGTAAACTAGATTTAATTTAAACTTTAATGGCCTGATACTGGTACGACTTTTAATTAAAACATTTTGGGTTTAAATATGGACGCAAATGGCTATGTAAGGGCGCAATTAAATTTTAGGAAGAAATAATTACATTCTTTTCAGAAATATTCTCGACATCTCAGCCATCAAAGAAAAGGGTCGTTGAGGTATTTGTGTAAAATATGTGATTGTATAAAATATAGAATACGAAAAAGAAGCAATTTCATAGAATGCCTACCGTACAATTACGAAATTTCATATTCTCAGTATCTACAACTTCATTAATGAGAATGGAATGTTCGAAGTTCAACATAAAAACTAGTTAAATAGTTTTCAAAATTTAGGCAAAGCTGTAAAAATTTAAGCTTAAAAGCAGTCTACCTAGAAAGAAAAGAAGAAAGAAAGAAAATTCGTTTATTTGCGGTAAACATGACGCAAAAAAAGATTAAAAAAGAACACGTAAATAACAAATGGGGGAAAATATGCGTCACATCCACGCAAAACGGCCATCGCTCAGCATAAAGCTGCGACCCCATGCGAGACAGAGCTACTCTATACTCCATTTGAAATAAGATTAGACATTTAAATAAACCTTTTTTTCCGTCCGTTCAACCGATTTTGACTTCTATTGCGTTGGTGGTATGACAAATGGCAGCTGCAGTAAACAGTTAGTATTGTAACCACTTTTTTGCTTTTAATGCCATCCTTATGCCTGCGGTATAGAAGTCAGAATTGGTTGAACGGACTGTAAAAAAGGTTTGTTTCTAATCTTATTTCAAATAGAGTACCTAAAGTAGATTTGAGATTGCCCTTCTTCTTTTCAATATAACAACATGAACATTCTATAGGAGGCATTGTATCAAAATCAATAATGTTTTGCTTTACACCATCATAGCGATACAACAATACAACCAAAAAGCCTTTTGTTTCCCAAAAAGTCTCTCAAACATAAAAACTACAGACTACAGTCTCGTCTAAGAAGTCAAACGGTCCTATAGCCGTATACATTTCACACCAACGTGCTTTTGTGGGCTTGCGGCATGTCCCCGACACTCGCGACCCTCATCAGTTTCTCTTGGAAGTCAGGGGGCGCCTCGACGAATGAGACGCGAGTAGCGATACGCGGTAATGTAATAAGAAAAAGTTGCTATGTTGCTAAGTATGGTTGGCTTTTTGTTGCGTGGATATGGAGAAATGTCACAGGTTCGTCAAAATTACAGGTAAAAGCGAATAACAACTTAGCAAAATAGTGTAGGTACCAGGGACTGAAAGCGGTTACGGTTAAAGATTAAGATACCTCAAAAATATGCCGGTACCGGTTTAAAATAAAGGTTGAGCTATACCGATACCTTTATAAACAAAGGTTGGCCTAAATTGTTATTTAATCTTTACATGATTTCGGTACCGAAAAACATGCGAAACACGCGGCACGGGTGCTTACACAGTCGTGTCCTTCCTATCGGAAATAAAAACCAATACTGATTTACAATCACCAAGTGAACAACAGACAGAGTGTGGTGGCGGTGCGTCAAAGAAAACCCCTATTTATAAAGGTACTACTATTCATACATTTATAAAGGTTAAGGTACTGCTACCGAAATATACCGGTATGAATTTCCAAACTTAAAATTCCGCTACTGTAAAAAAGATCGGTATCGAATTATTTTGGTAACCCTTATTTAACGGTATGACGTCATACTGAAATTTAAAGGTACCATAATTTTTGGGTAATTCAGTCCCTGGTAGGTACACATAGTATGAGCAGAGAAAAGAGGAGAAGTTCTGCCTGTTTCGTTCCAAATAAAATCAATGCCTTCCTGATACTCTTCATTTAGGTAGGTACCTACTAATACTGTATACAGGGTGGCAGGGACATCGACGCGAAAACTGTTACCATGGATTCAGTACATAATTCTGAAACCCGCAGCGTCGAAATTTTTCGTCGGTTTTTTTTTTTTTAATCTGCTTTTTCAAAGAAAAGTGCAATACCTACGCGGTCAAAATGTATGGAACAGCAGATTTTTTTTTAAATAACCGACGAAAAATTTCAATGCAGGGGGGTTTAGAATCATGTACTGAATCCATGGTAACAGTTTTTACGTCGATGTCCCTGCCACCCTGTATTAAGTAGTTCCTTAGTTAGCCCTGACCTAGGCACCTAAGTAAGTAAGTATAAGTATAATTTAATTCTTACAATTTAATTAATGTGGTGACACATTTTTTGACACTAAGTCCAAAAATAAGCTCCAAAAATCCTAATCTTAATTAGTGCACTTTTTTAAATTATGTAAAAGGCTGTTGACCAAATAAAGGAAACTACGTCATCATCATCACCTCAATTCCATTCTACGAGCTACCGTCAATTTATTTACTCTCAATAATCTCGTCCTTAACAAGCACCACAAAAGAAAAACGTTAAGTCTTCAGAGAACGACACTATTAAAGTAAATGCACCGATAGAGTTGGCTATAATAAAATTTTATCTAAATGCACTTTCATTAATCACATCACCGGTTTTTATTTTCAGTCGGACGTATAAAAGCGTATCTCCGACTTACAGTTACAACATTCTACGCCAAGATCGTTAGGGTATGATTTAATTTGTTTTTTGTCGTCTCAGCATGTATTCTTGGCAGACGGCTTTGTGTTTTCACAATATTATTTTGTCAAAAGTCCAAGGGCAAGTTACGACATTGTTATAGTACTTAGTTATATATAAAGGTTTACCAACAGCTTCTGTTTACAATATATTTTAAGTATAGGTAACAATTAGCCTTGGACTTACACAGTCGCCGATTAAAAGTTAAGAGGAGGCTCCCTAAATTGTATGTTAATTTGCATTAATATTCTGAAAAAGTCACACATACAATCAAAATGGAACTTTAGTACCTATATGATTTTCTTTCCAAATATAAGACAGTTACATAATTGGAACATTTTCGCTCGATCCATTTTTTATTCGAAAATCATGTCTTTTTAAAGATTACTTGAAAAAAAAAAACAATATTTTATGTCTAAAATAATTATTGACAACTAGCTGACCCTGCAAACGTTGTTTTGCCTTATAAATGCTTGGGGTGCACCATCTTTATCATTTATTACCTACCCTACCTACCCTACCAAAACCCACCCTACCTACCCTACCTACCCTACCTACCCTACCTAGTGCCTGATCTTAAAAGTAAATAAAGTAATTAATAATAAAGTAACTACATGTAAATTTATTCACTAAAATATAATTATACCTTTTGTTCTGTACATCCAGTTTTGCAAGATCTAATCTGAGAAATTTAGATGGACCAAAGACTCGGATTGCATTACTGCAATCATTTTCAAATTTGAATGAATATTCTAGACAACGTTGCTATTGATCTCTCAATTTCGTTGCGGCAAATGACGCAGACTTCAGATGCAACACACTTTCTTATTACATCACAATTCGGGTGATGTTCAAACAAGCAACTGTTTGCGACACAAGTGCGAAACCTGCTGTCGTTAATTCGATTTAGACCGTGAACAACAAACTACCATCTAATTTATTCAAGCCTCAACTTCGCCTTTAGATAATCTGACCCTAAACTAATAGATGGCACCGGTGCTGCATACATAACGTCATACATTCATCAATTATTCTCAGCGGTGCACAAACTTCGAGGGGCAAAATTGAATGTTCATTGTTCACTATTACTAAACAGCGCTGTTGTGAGCTTTATCTCTATTGCATTTGCTGTTTATTTGAATACCTAATGTAAAGTGTGATGTAAATAAAGGCAGTAAGAACGCAATTAGCTTAATGCATTATGCAATTCAACAAATGGCATTTGATAACGTTAACTTTATTGCCAGCAGTGATAGCCTAGTCGTGTGACCGTCAGACTGCCGAGTTCGAACCCAAGGCATGCACCTCTGACTTTTTGGATTCATGTGCGTATTGTATAATTATCACTTGCATCAAAAACGGTGAAGGAAAACATACTAAGGAAACCGGCATGCCTGAGAAATATTTCTCGACGGCATGTGAAGCCAAGTCAGAAGCCCATGGGCGGCTTTAAAACTCTGACACCAGGTTAGTCAATAACCACATGAAAAAAAAACCTGTGGCATTCCGGGAGTTCGACAGAAGAGAAAACTTGAACAATTTTACTGTGCAAGAAATACTTTTAATGGAGTGTCGGTAACGGTGTCGCGAGTTCAATTGTTTTTTCCCATCTCAAAAATGCCCAACACACAAAAAGATTTCACTTAAAAAATATTGCCTGTTATTCTAATAATTTGCAAACATATATTGAATTTGAGAACTTGAATGAGAGTTTACTTCATGCAAATGTGGCTTAGGTTCTATCTATGGAAAATTAGTAGGTGTGCTACAAGCAGTCAGAAAAAGCAGAAATCGAAACGTTTCAATTCAGCGACTATCTGCATAATACCAACTTATAAAAAACAATAACAATATTTATTTTGATCAATCAGACGTTTCTAAAACAGTCCGAAACCACCTTAAAAGAACGAACTTTAAAAAGTGCCTTCAATTTCCAATGTACCTACCTTAAAACTTGATAGCTTTTTCCAACCGAGCAGACATTCGCAAATTACGTTAAAATCTCCATGTTAATCTAATTACAAAGCATTTAAGTTAACCCGTAACAAAAAGGGGCTTTTCATTTGTAAGTGCACTATCGTAAAAAAGGGAAAAGTGATGATCATAAAACCCTAGGGAGTGCTTCAACAGTTCTTGCTGTATGTTTAACGGCCACTTCCAATAATCGAACCTCATTCTAGATATTGGATCTGATTGCCAGACCCATCGGTCTTATTAAAAAAACGCGAACTCATTCCGACGTGCTACCAAAATTCAATAATTCTTCGTTACCAAATTTTTGATGATTTGAGCCATCCGCAGGTGCTTTTATCCAAGAGATATCCTGATTGAAAAGTACAAAAAAAACGTCTAAAACAGCGGAAAATTGGGTGATTAATTATGCAAAGCTGCGCCTCCGTGTCACAAGAATGATGCATGAAAATGAGGCTGACAGACGGCTAAAATTAGATGTTTCAAAAACAATGAAAGCACCGTAATAAGGACATGTTTTATTATTTTTTAAATAATTTTGTTAATGTATCATTTTTTTGTAGGATTTTCCGTAAGATACCCATCGATTATTCAAATAACTTCTGCTTTCTACCATAACTTATAACTTATAACATAACATCACGCCTGTAATCCTCGAAGGGTTAGGCAGAGGTGTACCTACAGTAACACCCACATTTCGCCAGTTACGTTTAAGTCCCATGTAATAGGTGGCGAGCCTATTGCCATCAACCAGGCACAAATCCAGACTCCGGGCTGCTACTGAGAAATTCCAGATGGAAAAACCCAATAACACTTTGCCCGACCCGGGAATAGAACCCAGGACCACTCAGCAGTAGCGCTTACGACCACTAGACCAACGAGGCAGTCAAACCATAACTTATGTTACAGTATAATGTCCCTTGTCTTTGTCTTAATTTCCAAACGTAAATAAATACAAGAAATAATAACGCAGAAGTTCATCTCTGTCAGGTAGTAAAAATTAAAATGAAATAGTGTCTCCGCTTCCCGTTTGTATTAATCTAATCCTGGTCAGAGCTAGCGTAGTAACTCAACGAAAGTACCCGGGATAACCTAGCCGGCACGGCACTTTACTACATCTGGGTATAAATCTGTTCGATAAATCATTAAGATACCCGTGGTAACTAAAAAAGGATATTTTGCCGTCATAAATCAAGGCATTGAAAAATATTTAATCTGACGCAAATTAAGCTACCTTCGCAAAATAAAATCGCGAATTGAAAAGAGGGTCAAGCGACAGCTGGCTAATGCAACCTGGCGATATTCGATCAAGGTTATTTTTTATCATATCTTTTCAAACAGCCTGGGTACTTTTTTTGTAAATTGCCTGCTTTAAATAAAGTGTATTGAAATGGTACTCGTATTTAAGAGTATACTCATATTTATGCGTCTGAAGCCAATGTTAAAGCTATCTCAACAGATAGGTAGTCCTTGGTTATGGCTACTAGTCTTCCAAAACTCCTAAATTCAGATAAGCTTCAAAGTCGTTTTCTTCGAAACAGTTTCTAAACATCGGTTTACAAACTCCTACGAAAACTAGTGAAAATCGAGTATGGTAGGTACATAAAGAGGTATCCCAGTAGATTTATTCAGAACGGTTTACCCTCTAAAGCCACTCCAACTTTTTGATGAATTATAAATGCAAATCGAAACGTCAAAGGACTATATAAACTTATAAGAGGAAACAGAAATGAGATTTTTAAGAAGTAAACTAACCGCGGTTGCGACCCATATTTTACAGACTAAGGATCACGAGCGCTCAAAAGGCGAATATTGCGATGTAACTGCTTCACTCATTACTAGAGAGCGAAAAGGACAGAGCTATAGCAAATGCATTAGGAGCAGTAAATTCTGAAAGTATTACAAGTATTTTTTCATTTAATGCAAGAGAGAAGAGGATGCAAAAATAGAAGAGAAGTGCTTTCGTGTACCCATTAGAACTCGGTATAACACTTGTTTTTTTTTTTTTGTACATGTTTTTCCTGAAAGGCGTCTTGCAAAACATTCTACAGTAGAATTCCACGTACTACTTCCATTACATAATAGTTTAATGTTAAAATAAGTCTGCGTGTTAGTTCACAGAAGATGATACTTGTGAGATAAAAGAAACAATAAATTGTGTCGTTAAGGCTTTAAACATTTTGGATGTAAAACCAAAGGTATTAAGATTTACCAAGATGCGAAAGAGACAAATATGTAAGGGCGTCCCAACAAATCGGTACCATCAATCTGTTGATCGAATTACGATGTTAACGCCCCCTTTAATCACCAAGTGAACCTTTGCGAGGCCATTAATACCTCTAAAGCTCAAAGCCTCTAATCACCATGGGGTCATTGGAGAAGCTGACTCTTAGTTTCTCGTAGCAGGTTAGCGTAATTAACATGTCATGTATTTCGTCATCTAATTTTCTGTAACATTTGCACACTAAGATTTGAGTGAAAAACATTACCTACTTACCTATCATTTACCACTGCACTTCAAATTTTTATTTTATTTTGCATTTTCATATTTTAAAATAAATTATATACCATATAATTTAAAACTTATAGTGATAGAAAAACAAAAGCAAAGCAATCTAGAGAAACGTTCTAAAGTGCAGCATGAAATATAGCTCCGGGCTGGTCTTGCTTTTCTAGCAGTTGGACATTTTTGTGAACTTTTTCTAAAATTTATTAATTTTATTCATAATATTCGCAACGTAAAGCTTCAAACAACAAGAATATATAAATGACTTGACGGGTTATTTATAACTTGATAAGTTATAATCATATTTCAGAAGCAAAATTGCGGTTTATGACAAATGCCTAAAACCACGATGACCACGTGTATTAAACGCCATTAGGCAAATATGCAACCAATTAATTCCACCGTTTTGGACTCTCTATAGTGGTAGTAATTCAAATGGAACAAATATGTGGGTATGTAAGTTGTTATACTGAAGCGGATTTTAGTACAAATCACAGGCATTTCGTACATTACACCCGGCATGCCGCACCCGTGTGCACTGATGGCTTTCAGCCTATACACAAGAATATTTATGTACATATGCTTCATACCATGTACGGTAACATCGCAAAATTTCGCGGAAGGAAAATTTCACGTACAAAATCTTTTGTTCTATATTTGCGAGAGCAAATATTAAGTTACATTTTAGCTAAGCGCGCAAAAACTGGGGTCACTGGAACAGAACAATGATGCAAATGAGACCAGCCTCAGTAAATACAAAAAGCTAATGATGAAGAATATTTAAGTCTTTCCGATGGTGATTAACATTTCAGCTTTTAAGAAGAACCGGACTAATTTATATCTTTTCTTTAGCGGTCACAATAGTTCTACTACTAACAAAAATAATTTTAGGTCGTAACACATATCGCAATTAACGTAAAAGCCAATCTGAAGCATTGTAGGGGGGAGCCATAACTTTTCTGACAGGAACACAATCAGACCGTTTACTAACAGTGACTTTCACTTTCCCTTGCACACGGCAGAAACGGGGGCAGCGGAGTGTTACAGTCAGTCCCATAGAGCTGGATGAGGGATCTCTGCTCGGGATATTACCAAGTATCGATATTTGACTTTAAAGATTAAAAAAATATGAGCCCGCGTAGTGACATAATTAGTGTGGTTGTCTAGCATTACTGGCAAAATAAATAGCTTCTATTTAAAATTTGATTACATATTGACGAAAAATTCGATTAGATGACACCTCATATACATAGATGATTTTATAGTCGCACAGTTCATGTCCAGATTACAAATATCTAGCATTATACCAAAATATAAAGTTTAAAATAAATTATGTTCAATAGGTTAGACTGATAACGTTGTTGATTAATTTTATTTCAGTCAAATAGTTTTATTGTTAATTGCTATTCCTAAAGTAAACAACAGGGACAAACATCATTAACAAAATGAAATGTATATCCACGTAAACTATAGGCGACTTCATCATAATAAATTAAAATACACAAGGAAACGAGCGTCTTGGGGTACAATAAAGCATGCGGAGGACCACAGGAACAATAGATCGTAAAACAAAAGACTCATTTCTCCAGGACGCCCCAGAACATGCAATATCGATATATTTCTGTAGCCGTTGAGTTCGGAGGCCTGAATAGAGGCCCGTATGCTTGTCGAGACTGAATTGCGAGCGCCCCGGGCTCCAGGTCGTCTATGTTAACCGCGGACGCGAACTCTTTATGTGTTTGTAGACGATGATTTTTTCCTTCTAGCCGACAAATTGGGACGGAACAGGAGGGAAAACAATAAATAATATATTTCTCCAAACAATATATGGTTGCTTCAAATTGAATGTCAATAGAAATAACATTTTTAGAAGTAGTACTACAATATACTTATTATAAAAAATAATACCGGTAAAAACAACTACCTACGTATTTCCGTTATCCTGCTTCAGGGGCATAATTAACAATCTCTACTAACAAGCAATTAGGATTACACAATCTATGTCACGGCTTCAGGTTCCCATGTTTAGTGAGTACGAACCCCTGTCAGCATATCCAATCCGCGCTATAACGGTATTTAATTTTCAATCTATTTAGTCTAAACACGTTTACGTAGCTATAAGGAATTTAAACGGAAGAATTAATGTCACCGTACCTGAGACGGGCTAATCCTTTTCGTTATGACGTCATAAATATTAATTCATAATCATCACAAGCGAAGGCACGATAATTTTAAATGATTAAGTTGATTTTGTTGTATAAATAGATCTGAAATAGCAAATGGAGTATGCATTTAATGAAGAGAAGGATAAAGTGCTTTGTGACGAACACTCACACGCGTATATCCACAACACACACCCAGCCCTCAAAATACTACTGTTAAGTGTGGGTGTACCTTAATTATAACGCGTCGGCAATGTGGGACGACTTGGGCTGGAAATTAGATATATTCCGTATATTTGGATTTGAAACAGTAACTTTTTGGATTCAATTAACGTCTGGTAATAGTTAAATACCCCGAATAAATGTCAATAATGGAATCGGACCAGGGGTATGTTAACGATCGAGTCGTTAAAATATAATAAAATCTTTGAAATCGATTTTGATAACGGGATGATTTAAAGTAATAGACTCCTGTAATGGTCTGCTTTTAACGTTTCACTGTGGATCGGCAGCTTTGTGGTGAATATAAAATTGTCGTACTTACCAACCGGCGACTGAAGGAAAACTTACCTGTAATGAACAAAAAGCTTTTATATTAAGACAGAAAATAACAAAATATAAAGAGGAACTGAACATGAAATCGTTAAAAATTCAAAGAGAATACGTTTTTGGAAGTCATATTAACGTAAAGGTCACAGCTTAATTTCAATGCCTACACAATTTTAACATATTTTGTTTTAAGGTTAAACACGAAAAGATTTTTGGAATCAACCCACCTGAGACTATTTAATTCACTAATTACTGAGCAAAACAATGTACAAAAAGCTGTTCTGTTGTGTCCACGCACAAATAGGCCACCTAAGGGACTAAGTGCGGAAACCAAACCCCATAACATAGAACATAGAAAGCTATTCAATATTTTGAAATCCCATACATATTTGCAAAAGAGCACACATGCCTGAATTTTTAAACTATTCCGAAGGTGGCGAAAAATAGGGCAATTTTCTCTAGTATAAGCCGGCCAATCAAATGAAACCTCGAAAACTGTCCACTAGCTCGGACATAAAACTTTCCAAAAGGAGAACGGAACTTTTGAATGGACATTACTGCGAAGAGAAATCCTCTAAGCATGTTTCATTGCGCTATTTTTCTACGCCTTTTTTACTTTGCGGCGCAATGTTTTTTAGTCGGGACTGAACACATTCTGGATACTTCATAGCGCTTTGGATGCAAAAGCTGCTTTTCATGCGACAAAGAAAGGCCTGCAAGCTACGATCGTAATGAATATTGCAGATATTTTAAAAGAGCGAGTAACGTAAAGGGGCTACTATTTATTGAGCTTCGTGAATAAAGATGTGTGTAATGCAAGTGAATATTTAAGGAATGTAGATAAAAAATACAATAGACGTGGATATATTTAGTAAACTGTTCCGCTTAGCAATTCCTAAAGAGCCATAAAAAAAACTCTGAAAGAAAGTGTTGCACCTCTCAACGAGGTAGCCTCAGGATGACGATTGACTTGTCGCGAACCCGAACACCGTGTATTGCCACACCAAGCGCTGGACGCAGAGTGACCCATATCGCCCGTCAAACCCACCTATATACTGCTCGGTCCACTTCGGCTCGATCAATTGATCTCGCTCGATTAGGAAATGAATCATAATAGGTCAATAACAGTAAACATTAATTCATGTTAAAATCACCAATGAAATCTATGAAAGAAACAAAGTATCAAGAGAAAGGCAAAATAAATTTTCCCAAAATAATTAAACATCACAATCTACTTAAAGACCTTTTCACGAGTATAATTACATTCAAATTATGGTAAACTTGGAGATAATAAAGTAGAAAGAGGAAATGCGGAGAAAGTTGAGTTTCCAGACCACAATACAATTTAAAACAACACCGTCTTTGTGAATAAGCTTTATAAGGAGTCGTCTTAAAATCAAAAGGATTCGCTTTGTCACCTTGCAAACAGTTGAGCTGAGAATGAGTTGGAAAATTACAATTCCTACATAGAGATAGTTTAGGTTATTTTCTCTGTTTATGTGATTTATTGGGTACGAACCTTTAAAGAGTTTTTGAAGCAAGTTTATTTAGTACTTTAGAAAAAAAATCCTATTTATATTTTCCATTTGAAGAAATACGGCCAACGATTTTATTCTGTGCTCAAGTCTCAAAAATGGAACAAAAGATTTGGATTAACATTTTTACCGGATTTATATTATCAAAATAAAGCAAATTGGATCAGATATCATTTTAGGCATTCTGGCTAGGTCTCATTTAATCTATGAAGAAACATTGAGAGGTATAATGATAATGTTCAAATTCTAATTAACCTCATTCTGAAATATTAAAAAGATTAAGTTCGCCCGAGTAATATTACTCCCCGAATCAGATAATTATATCATGAAAGACGAGTAGATACTCTTACTTAACGACGAGATATGTAATGGTAATTACTTACAGAATTGGTTTCATTTACACAATCTACCGAACACATACTTTTGATGTTAACACGAAGCAGTATTAGAGAATCAATATAGATGGCTTATATTTGCTCTTCACACGCCTATAACCTCGTGTCAAAGGAAGAGTCGGCGATCCCTGATATAAAGCTAATAACGTTATATTGGCAACTCCGAGCCTGTTTTATGGTAATACCTAATATTTTGTAAGTAACCCGGGCGAGAACGTTGTAGAAAACCTTATATTAATATTGGCATCCGCTGATAGAATATTGGTCAAAACAATATTGAGCGGTGCGAGTATCGAGGTTAATATAATTCGCTGCTATGGAAATTGAGATAGAAACTCCACTGATGTTAATCAAAATATTTAACATCAAATACACATTTAATATTCAAATGTATTGTTCCGCTAATTATAATGGATGAGGTATTTATTGTGTTGTTGGTATCAATCTTTTATTTCCCGCAAAGTTTATTCAGTGTTTTTGGGATGTAAACAGCTTAGAATTCCGCGTACAGATCTCATTGTTGTGCTGTATTGTGGCGTCTAAATAGCCTTGGATCTTGTTCAGCTAATTGATCGTTAACATAATTAAGCTAACACCAACTCAATGCCTCCAGCGATTGTACAGAGACCTTTGATGAAAGGTTTTGTTTCCAAATCAGGTGGAACATGGGATTCCAATCAGATTGTAACGTTCGTCAATCATCTGCGACAGATGATTGAAGTTACTGTAAAAGGATCTGTTGTATTAAGAAATCTTTGGTTCTAAAAGGCGTAGGTTTGATATAATCTTAGGTTAATAGGTACTGTTTCTCAGTAGGTAATTTTAAGAAAATTTCGATGAATTGTTGAGTATATTTCAGTACTTGTTGTAAATTCCCGGTTTCAGTTAAACTATCTTAAAGACCCGAAAATTTATCGCCTAAAGTGCTTAACTAGGTAAGTTTTACGGCGGTCTTAAAACAAAAACCAATACCGAGACAAAGTAACACAATTTTTCTTGAAGGTTTAAAACACAAGGAGGAGGGCGAAACTTGTGAAAAGGGTAAGACTCGTAATGCTTTCCAATCGATTTAGTTCCCCGTGTGTTAAGCATCATTCGCTGGATTTTCAGATTCCAACCAAAACGGTCGGAAGAATGAGTTTTTTCACTTGGATGTTTTTAAATGTAGCTAAAAATAGCATAGGGATCTACCGAAAAACAAACTTATAAGAATGACTTTTAATGCAGAGTAGTCGATTCTCTTCTTCTTTCTCCTGGCTACTATCCCAATTTATTCATTTATTTGGGGTCAGCCCTCCTAGTACTTCTGCACCACACCGTACGGTTGTGGGTTGTTTCTTTTGTTATGTCGCTCGTCATCATTTCGTTTTTTATTGTTTGTAGCCAAGTTATTGGTGGTCGTCCACGGCCTCTCTTTCCGTCTTCTATATTCATGACTCTTTTAGTCATATGGTCATCATCATCATGGGCAGAATAGTCGATAAAGAAACGTTATTTTTCAAAGTATTTTGTAACATTGTTAGTTGTGACCGTAACTTACGACACAGAAGCATGAAAGTTTTATTCCAAATATGTTAGTACCTATCTCATATTCACAGCTTTATCCCAAGTCAGAAATATTTTCATCGTTTCCGTCACGAACAAGCACATTTTAACCTAAACACATAATATATCAGTGAAGTTTTATAAGCACCTATAGGTACAAAAACCCGTTGTGTGAGGAATTATTTTCACGGTTCAATTAAGAGATTATTCTCTTTGATACCTTTCTAGGTCTTAGTAATTAAAATTTTACGTATGAAGGCTCAGCTTTCAAAGGCATATGAACAAAGGAATTGAAAAAGCGGGCTATGCATTACCAATCAAGGTAATGTTAAGCCAATTCTTTTAGTATTGTATTTATTTTATTATTGATTTCAGTATATTCTGCACCGGTTGACGTCATCACGTCAACGCCGGCTGTCGCTGAGAACCAGCGTTGGGGCGCTGTCTGGCATTGAATGGCAGCATTATGCGGAGCGATGGCCGTGTTGCGTGGATGTGACGCATATTTTCCCCAAATTTTTATTTTTGTTCTTTCTTTGCATAATGTTTACCGTAAGTAAACGTATTTTTTTTTCTTTGTTTTCAAATTATAGAATATTTTAAATCATACAGTTAGATGTAACTAAAACTTCCCAGTTTATTCAACGTAGAATAGATTCATTATTATTAGATACCAGAAGCCACACTTAGTATAAGACTCAACATTGGAAAAACGAACAGTAGGAAGAAGAACCTCACACATGAGACTACTGCAAAATCCAATTAGAAAAAAAATATTTAAACATCCCAAACCATTGCAAACAACAAATCAAGTCAATAACCGAATATAAAACAAGCAAAATATTAGCAAGGGTTAAAATCCAATGTAGTGTATAATCAGCAAAAATCTGCACGTAAAAAGTGAATCCGATTAACAAGCGGAACTTTTGCATCCAGGATTATACAAGCTTTCCTGTTTGCGACACGTGACTGTATCGACAAAGAACTTTAAAATTTATAGGAGTTCGTTCAAATGGATAGTAGTTGGAAATAAACATGTATTTTTAGTTCATGTACAAAGTTTTGTTTTGGAGATTGGACTTTTCAAGATGGCGGGTTTGAGATTGTTTGTGTGCTTGTGCCAATGCACTTTCAATTTAAGATTTGTGTTTTTAGAAAATTTAAAATATTGTAAAGATCTTTGTCTACAAACAACACAGCAAGGCACTTCAAATTGTAGGTTAATAATAAAGGATAGCCCGAATCAATATTCAGTCAGCTAGTTTAACAACAGTCGACAATAAGCACCTATTCAACCAACCAAAACTCGACTACCTACCTATGCTATTTAGTTATTACCAAGTAACCAGCTAAACTAGTCTAAAACTTGTACTGTAGAGTTGAGCAGTCAAGCCATCGAACTCACCCGTCCCTGCATTAGCCACCACCGTCACATAGGTGACCCTTTAAAAATTTAACGCAGGTCACATGAGCATACTACGATAACTTATATTATAATATTCGACCAACCAAAACTCAGCCATTTAGTCACTACCAAATACATTAACCATAACCAGCAAAACTAGTACGAAACTTGTACTGCTGAGTTGAGCAGTCAAACCATCTAACTCAACCGTCCCAGCATTAGCCACCACCGCCATATAGGTGGCAACTTTAAAAATTGAATTTTCCTCCGACCCAGTTCATATTGTTCGGTTAATCAACGTTAATCTTGTTAGCGGTCGGCGTGTATCTCGTACAGTACATTTATCATGGCGAATCAAGTTAGTGTCTCGTGGAGGAACAATGCTCCAACATATTAACACCAACGCGTGTTCTTCCGGGTTTTTCTTGGCTGTAATTAAACTGCTTAGGTACATGATTTACCTACAGATTTTTCTAATTTCTGAGTCATTTCCAAAAACTGACAAACATATTTTTGGAGTGCCACATCTAGGTATATCTTTAATACGAGTGCCGGTCCCTATTACCCTACGGTTTTATTTTGTTTGAAAAAAAAAATCAATCAGATTTACATGTTAAATGTGACGTTGCCGATTGGAAGAAATCTTCTTCCGTAAAATTATGAATTCGGCAAGAGGGATGTGAGATATCACAATCATCCAAGCGCAGAGAATTGTCAAAAGGAATTTCTGGGAAATATGCAGATTAGTTTCGGTATGCGGAACCGAGATAATAACATGGTATATTTCATGAGTGATAAAGTGAAAAACAAATGTGACAGAATGGCTAATACGGACGCCGTCCTCGTCCTAGATAACCGACCTATATTTGTGATAACATTACATAAAGACTAAGCTAAGCCTAATTGGAAAACCAATAAAAACTTAGCCAAACCTACACCTGACATTATTAAGAAAACAACAGCATTTGAATATATATTTATATATATATTTTTTTTAATTAGCCTACACTGTCCCACTGCTGAGCAAAGGCCTCCCCCAAATCGTTCCAAGAATTCTTTTCCAGGGCCACCTCCATCCAACCCTTGCGGTACGCGTCTAGGTCGTCTCGCCACCTCTTCCTGGGCCGGCCTCGCCTCGGCGCCGCCCGTCTATCCTCAGGAACCCACCGTGTGGAGACTGTTGCCGTTGGGCAACATGGGTCATGTCAGCCGCATGTATCGTGACCGTTGGGCCACCAAGGCGGAACTTTTGCGACTCGGTGAGCGACCAAGTCTGAGCACCGTAGGTTAGGACAGGCAGAATACACATTTCGATGAGTTTTCGCTTCAGGGAGATCGGTAGATCGATTTGAATCAATTACCAACAATAAATCTAACGATAACCAAAAAACCAAAGACAACCTAGAAGACTGATACTACAGGAATGAAACACCTGAAGTTAAAAAACAGCCATAATATCGCAAGTTTTATTTAGTCAAACGATTTCAACGTTTATTTGGCTAGTATACCTGATGCTATCTTCGTTTATATTAGCTTTGTTATAAAAGTTTCTGACAGTTTTATGTTCTTCTTTCCCAAAACCTATTTTCTTACGTACGAATAAAAGTATATCAGAACTACGATTATTGCCGTAAATAATAGTGTTGAACTTTACTCGCCTTCCTTCATCTGTTATGATTTACTATTTATTATCAGCAGTTTGAACAGCACAAGTCTGCTTTAGTCACTTCATTACCGCAAGCCTGCGTTTAACGAGGATCTCATGCAAATTGTTCTTTGCAGGACGAATTTCCTTTGCAATTAAAACGTAGTTCCTATCACCATTCACCAGCAAAGCCGCAGAACGTGGTGTCTCTGTCGCTAAAACTCTTAAATTCTGATGTATGACCATTGAAATTGCCTTTGTATAGAGTCTCGTACTCAACATTTATCATGTCGAATCTAGCGCCCAAGTTCCACTGCCGACATGTCCCGCGAACAAAGCTTCTTATTTAACGACGCTGTATTATTGAAGACTAGCTATAACCCGCGCTACTTCGTGCTATTTTCCTTTTATATATTCCTTTTATTAATAAAACCGGTCGACTAGTTATAGCTGTTTGAGGGAGTTATGACAACGTATTTATTGTTGTTAGGTACTTATTTTTTATAGTTCAAAATCATTGTTACTACATTATAATAAAGCTTTTTAGGGTTCCGTACCCGAAGGGTGCCAAACGGAACCCTATTACTGAGCCGCCCCTGTCCATCCGTGTCTGTCAGCGGGCTGTATCTCATGAACCGTAATAGGTAGATAGTTGAAATTTTCACAGATTGTGTGTTTCTATTCCCGCTATATCAAAACCTAATGAAAATAAAGTTAAAAATCAAAGGGGGTGCCCATACAAGAAACGTGTTTTTTTTTCGGCGTTTTTTGCTAAAATTGTACTGTAGTGCAGAACCCTTTGTGTGAGAGCCCAACTCGCACTTGGGCCGTTTTTTTGTAGCCCAGCAACAAAGGTGGCGTAAATATCTGTGCTAGAACATCTTACAATTGATATTCTTTCTAGTATGTTTTCATTGATCACAGGCTTAGATTTACCTTCCGTAGCAGTCTGAGATAGGTTTATGTTCCAGGCAGGCCGGGGTTAGGTTACATATGAGGACACGAGGCCATCGCCTAGGAATCACCACATTGACCCGCTCCCCGGTAAACAGCTCAACAACGAAAATAGAACTAGTGTTTCTAACAGAGTCTGACACTTCCAGTTTAGGTTTTGACATTGAAAGCCAAAACTCATCAGCACCACGGAGATAAGTATTTCCGATAAAAAGTATCGAAGCTCTGAAAAGAATTTGAGGAGAGCAATCATCTTATGTTCCAATAAATGAAATTCAATGATACCCCGAAAAATCCAATAAGACCTCCCCAATCTTGAACCTTCAAATCAGTAACGGATACCTAACGAAGACAATGCTTAACTGTAGGATCGAATATAAATTCCATCGCGTTTCAATTCATCTACTTCGGAACAATGACTCGGCTGTGATCCAATTAAAATTAGATTTTAGTTTGCTAGGAAACAATTAAATGAGAGATGGCAGTTTCCTATTGGTTCTGTTACATAAGTTAAATTAAAATCAATTATTGAAAGGGTTTACGTAGTTTACGGTCAGAACTTTAGCAAAGGATTCCGTTAGAAGGTGTCACTCGAAATAAAGTTCGGATTACTATGCAGTTGAGGTGAGTAAGACATCAAATGAAGGCATTTTTGACTAGTTTATACATTGAGGCGAAGATAACCGACTTTTAATGATTTTATACTGAAGATCACGTCCAAACGAGTAGTGTTAATCAATCAATCTGCCTAGCCTTTTCCCAACTAAGTTGGGGTCGGCTTCCAGTCTAACCGGATGCAGCTGAATACCAGTATTTTACATGGAGCGACTGCCTATCTGACCTCCACAACCCAGTAACTGGGTATTACGATACCCCTTGGTAAGACTGGTTGTCAGACTTTCGAGCTTACGACCCGTAACGACTGTCAAAGATCCACGGATGACAGCCGGGACCAACGGTTTAACGTGCTTTCCGAGGCAAGGAGGAGTCTCGATATGTAAAGATGGTCACCCATCCACGGACCAACTCCGGCAAGCGTAGCTTAACCGGTCGGATCAACCTGTGCGGCTGTTATTACTTAGCCACGAGCTCTTCCAAACGAGTAGTGTTAATGATTTGGAAAAAATATGTAAAATTACAGCATTTTTTTAAATAACTTAATATTTTAGATTATGTTTATATTACATAGTGAAATTAATTAATAAAGTTATGTCTAACGCGGATGAAAAACTGAGAATCACGCAAAATCTATCGAGCGTATTTTACTGAAACCTTCACAATTTTGAAGATAATTGAATTATTGATATTTTAATATACCTGTTTTATTAATTTATATTTTTTTTATGTATAATAAATTAATAATGCATCTAATTTGGGACAGCGCTCCTTGATGGGCGAGTGCCATTACTGGCTGGACGTACGACGCGTTGCGTGAGCTCAGTACAGAACACGCAAGCTAACCACTCAAGGTCACTGGCATATATCTGCGTCTTAAGGGTACAGTTGGTGACTGTCAAGCGCCTTATCCAATTGAATTACTCTAGCGTAGATTTGTGGTGATTCTTCTTGAAAAACAGAGGTCACAAGTAGATTAAATTTTCTGAAAAAATACCTACTATAGGTACCAAGTCGACTTCTTTCTGTAAAACGTTTGACTTGTGTTTGATAAGTTCTCAGTCTTTTGTGAAAATCTTAAGGAACAGTGACGATTTCCGACATCACAAAGAAACTCTTTCAATTCAAGTTCCACGATTCCAACTGGCAAACTAATCTCGAAGTGCATTTGAGGCGAAGGCAAACGCAGTATCTGAGCTTAGGTCAGCATTCAGCCCGTTTGTGGCCCACAATCTAAAGTCGTTAGCGGTTGATTAATGAGTCGACGAGTGGGGATTATGCGCTAATTCCGCAAAAAAACATCCTATCTCAAACGAAAATAAGCGTCGTTCCGTCCAAGTCGTTTTTTTTTTCAAACTTTCAAATTTTACCCGGGAAAAGTTGAGAGTTTGTTCTCTATGCTTCATTTAAGGGATGGTGAATGTTGGCTGAATATTAAACAGCTTAAATTAACTTCTGAGAATGAATTAAGGTTGTTTTACGTCAGTAATAAAACTGACGTGGTTGTACTTTTTAATTCTCACGAAGAGTTATTTGACTTCACGTTGGACTTTTTTATGTCAAGTGCCGTTGATATAGAAGCGACAAAAATTTTGTCCAAATATTTCGTCGAAACTGGACACTAGAATTTCGCGATATTTATTATATTTTTTTCGAAAACCTGGAAACAGGCTCAAAATAATTGATTGACAGACAACGTAGGCTACAGAATGGGCACGTTTGAATAATTACTGCAGTTTGTATTCAAAATAAATAGACTAACATGTAACAGTTTTTTTTGTACTTTCTTAGATTTTAGTGTTGGTATTCTAAAAATATTTAATTGATTTATTACTTATTTTGACACTCTTGTATTAATTTGATTAATTGACAGTAGGTACCTATCCTATTAAAACATTTCTGACATTTGTTTTATCTCAAAAATTGTATTGTTGACATTTTTGAAATATTTTATTAATTTGGTAGTTCTTTTGACATTGTAGTTTTAAATTAATTGAGTAAATTATCAGGAGAATATTATATTGGTTTAGCCAACACTCTAGCTCTTTCTATAATTGTTGTTTGATATTGTGAAGTGAATAATGAAATAATTAAAATTGATACTAACATTTGTACGCCTAATGGCAAAGCATAGAGAAAAAATGTAACATCTCACAAACCTGTGTATCGGTAACCTATGTTTACAAATAAATAATCTGAATCTGACAGAAGAATCAAAATGGAACTGTTGAAGTTCTATTAATAAGTGATGAAATTAGTCGATACTTGTCTGGACCTGAACGGACTGACGTCAATGAGAGAACTGCAATGAAGTTACGTCAGTCTATTGTAAACATAAATTAATAGTTTAAAAAACACTAGAAAAACACGCTTTTATAAATGCACGTAAAAACAAAAAAGACCTTGAAACTTAATCGTGGTCATGATCGTGTTCAAAGTTCATTACGTGGCCTTTCTCACAAGTGCAAACATGACTATGATACGACATTCCATCATGGAATGCCAGTGCCTATCTTCCGGCTTCATCATCAGACCTTGAAACCTAATCGTGGTCAAAGTTCATTACAAGACTTTTCTAA
This sequence comes from Agrochola litura, assembly GCA_949152395.1. Taxonomy (NCBI): domain Eukaryota; kingdom Metazoa; phylum Arthropoda; class Insecta; order Lepidoptera; family Noctuidae; genus Agrochola; species Agrochola litura. The sequence continues at coordinate 7,055,583 of OX424490.1, forward strand.
GAAATCCAAAACAGCTATGATACGATTTTCCATCATGAAGTTCCAGTTCATATCTTCCGGCTCCATCATCAGATCAGTTCGACAGTGCCATATTATTGTATTGTCATCAGAACTACATACAGCTGCCAATTTTCATTACGCTACAACCCTTGGAAGATGGTTAAAAAAGTTACCTTAGATTCCATTACATAGTGAGTTACATACAGGTCGACCTAATAAAAGCGTGTTAAAATCAATAATTTTATGCAACCAATAACTACGGTAAGTACCCAGACTACTTAATATATCTACAGTGAATCTTTGACAATAATAGAACACTTTCTCATTCTGTCCAAATGAATATGTTCCTCACATGTTGGACGGTCTGTGCCATAACAAAAACAATAAAAAAAACAGGGCACTCCGGGAGTCACAGAAGTGAAAACATGAACAATTTAAAAAATACTTTCAAAACCTTTAAAGTAAAAATACTTGCATAGAACATTGATCCGTAACGTAATATAAATAGAGCACAATCGCGTTTACAAAAATGAGGTGTTTGTCGGTAACGGTGTCACGAGTTCAATTGTTTTTTCCCGTCTCAAAAATGCCCAACGCGCCTGAAGAAGTTTTCACTTCAAAAACAAGCGGAAATATAACCTTAAAATTTAACCGTACATGTGACCCGCAAAACTGAAATTTTAAACAATAAAAAGTAGTTTAGAACCGGGACGTACCGTGCACATTTCTCAACCCGTTCCTTAAATGCAACGGCGACATGAGTATCCAGCATATGACGCTCTTCAAGACATATTTCTCGTGAACGTGTTACAAGCAGATGCTGCTTGGAATTTTTTAACATTATCCCTCTTTCCTATTCTTTCGTCGCGAGCCCGATATGACAAACTTTAAACAGTTCGTGAGAATGCAAAGTAGGGCTCTATGCTTTCATATTCTATCATGTAATACCTACATTTGAAGAGAAGAAAATGTATTGGAATTGAAGGAATATAAATCAAATATTAAACAGCATTCTGAACAAAATTGTGCTATCCTTTCATTTTCAAGAATAACATGATTACTTTCGTTTGAAAATTGGTTGATTACCTTATTCAAAGCCAGCGTTCTGAAAGCTTGTTGGCCGCCTTTCAATTCCCACAAAAACCTACAAACACGCCCCATTAATTTTCCGGAAAGAACTAGGTTAAGGAAAAACTGGAACTGTGCTGTTCGCACAAGACTGCACCATTTTTTGTTCGTTCTAATTGATCGATCGATTTGAACCTACCGAAGATTTTCGGGGGGTTAATACGCAATATTGCTGTCTAGGAACTAATGAGTAATTATAACATAATTGGCGAAATGTGGGTGTACACTGTACTATATATAACGCTGGTTTGCGAGAATATCGACGTAGTTCAAAATTCTGTCAAATTGAATACTGTATGCCAAACGATCATAAATATTTGATATTTTATCGTGAACAGAGACGCAACGCCAAAATTTTCCTTTAATCAGTAATGTCGATTCCTAAATACCGTAAGGCCACCTATTGTTGACACTCCACCAATTTATTGGCACGCTGCAGTTATTTATCAATAATAAAGTTACCAGTTTCCGAATACAGTATTTATTTCGGGTAATAAATAGTAGGTTTAATCTTCTATACTGCTGGCAACACAGAAACTGTTCCTTTTTAAAGATTGTTCGGACCTGATTAAAAAAATTATCAAAATTCCTGTATTTTTGCTAAGGTAAGAGGTTCACTGATCTCAATAATTTTCGTAAATCTTTTGAGTTTTGGTTACAGATACTGTTTAATTCGATTATTTAGTTGTTTAGCTTTCATTTCCAATCATGATTTTTCATGTTTTGGCCCATTTTCTATACTTTTTTGCGGTGCCAACATTTGGTACACATAATATGAATCAAACCTTTTTATTGACACATGTGTCAATATTAGGAAATTATGATAAATTTACTTTTAGGACTAAATATAACACATAACATAACTTATCATCACGCCTTGTTTCCCCGAAGGGTTGGGCAGAGGTGTCCTGTAGCAGGTACACCCACATTTCGCCAGTTATGTTTAAGTCCCATGTAATAGGGGGCGAGCCTATTGCCATCAACCGGGCACAAATTCAGACTCCGAGCTGCTACTGAGAAATTTCAGATAGAAAAACCCAATAACACTTTGCCCGACCCGGGAATCGAACCCAGGACCTCATGCTCAGCAGTAGCGCTTGCGACCACTAGACCAACGACCAATATACTTTATGTCTATTCTTTTTCGATTCAAATTTCAAATAACTGCATGTCGTAAGTTTAGAACATATTTTTCCAAATTTTGGCCCACTGCCAATTGTATGAAAAACCATTTATTAGCAGCAGTGTCAATAATTAGTATTTGGGTAAAGAAGTTCCTAAACTATGTTCTTAGATGATTAGTATGAACGATCTCAGTTAATTACATAATTTTGTTAATGTTTACTTGATTTTTTATAATATTTTGTACGAAACTTAAAATAAGTTCCTAAACTATGTTCTTTGATAAAATATATACCATTTTTTATTATTCTTCCAGTATTTTATTTCTGTAACCTGTAAATGCCAAAATTAAAAAATCCATTAGATTGAAATCAGTTAATCTCACATACCTAACTAGGTATGTTATACTCATAATGTAAAATATAGGTGAGCCAATAATAGGTTATGTTTACTGCCAATAAAAGGATTTTCTATGCCAATGACTGGTCTTTCCACTTAACATCATTTAATTCAAAAAAATGTTAAATCAAACTGCTTAATCTAAAATAAAGTGTACTGAAAAACGTTCTCTAATGATATTAGAAGAGTTTCAATATCTCCTCTTTGTTTAAATTTATATTATTTTTTTTTATTTTATTTTTATTCAATAGGAACAACAAACAGCTACAATATAAAACATAGGAACAAGAAATACATAAAACAATATAGACAATATTGCAGCCCACAACGCTGTTCACGGATTAACAACAGGACAGTGACAGTGAAAATAATCGCTAGGGTTACATATACATTTTTTTCTTAACTAACGTATTTATAGTATAACCATATAAATTTTAAGAAATGGTACACAAAAATAGAAGAAAATGTGTTCAAGAAAGCTCCTTGAGTATAAGAGATCTGAACGTATAGGGAGCACAAACAAAAATGTCTATGTGTTCAAAATTCCCATTGTAGGAATCGACCATTCTGCGAACAGGCGAACGCAGGCCAGAGTTGGACTTGCAAGTACCCACTGAGAATAATCTGCCAGCGCGCACTTTTCGCTTGTGGACTGTCCTAGGAACCGCATAGCATACCATGTTGGACAATTCAATGCAGTCAAATATATTTCTTACAATATTATATAGATTCATGGCTTCTAAGAACTTACGTCTGTTATCAAGTGCTGCGAGCTTATACTTTGCAAGCAAATCTTGGTATGGCAAATAATATCCATAGCATCTATAATGCATGGTACGCAGGAATTTGTATTGAACACGCTCAATCATTTCAACGTACTTTTTGTAGTATGGACTCCAGACGGACACGGCATATTCCAGTTGAGAACGTACTAAAGACTTGTACAAGCAAATATAGGAAGAAGGCTTTTTAAAATCGACAGTTGATCGCATTACAAATCCATATAGTTGATACGCTTTATTAACTATCTTTTCTATATGAAGGTCCAAGCAAAGCTTAGAATCAAGGATAACACCGAGATCACGAATGAAGTCCACTTTAAGTAGGGGGGCATTGCACAACGTGTATGCGTAGTTTAATTTATTTTTATTTTTAGTAAAATTTAAATAGTTACATTTGGGTAAACTTAGTTGCAACTTATTTTTCTGGCAATAACAGGATAGTCGGTCCAAATCTTGTTGCAGCAGAAGGCAATCATTTGTTTGTCGTATGGCTCTGTATACCTTGAGGTCGTCGGCATATAGCAGAAACTTGGTATTGTGAAAGCATTGACTGATGTCATTTATGTATAAAATAAACAAAAGGGGACCAAGTATAGAGCCTTGAGGCACGCCAGAGGTCACCTGTGCGATGTTAGATTGGTGACCATTGATTACAACCCTCTGACTGCGATTGGTTATATAAGAAGTAAACCATCGCAGAAGATTTCCACGGATTCCATTGAACGCTATTTTATTTAATAGTATTTCATGGTCTACCTTGTCGAAGGCCTTACAGAAGTCTGTGTACACTGCATCTACTTGTACACGGCTATCAACACAATCAAACAAGAAGCTAGAAAATAATAATAAATTTGTAGTTGTTGACCGCCGTTTGACGAAACCATGCTGTTGTTGAATAATGATGTTGTGGAGTACAGGATAGATTTTATTATGGACTAATCTTTCAAAGAGTTTCGACAAGGCAGACAGGATGGAAATGGGACGATAATGTTCTACGCTGCGCTTAGATCCACTTTTGTGAACGGGCACGATATACGCATGTTTCCACAGTTTCGGAACAACTCCCTCAGAAATACATTTATTATAAATTATAAAAAGGGGCTTGCAGATGGTAGTCGCAGTATTTCTAAGGAAGTAAGGCGAAAGTCCGTCGGGTCCGGGGCCTTTCACAGGATCTATGGATCCAAGCTCCTTCAATATATTATCCTCACTAAAAGAAAGGTTGCAAATAGAAACATCGTGTAGTTCATTGTTGTCCTGCGGAGGCTTCCATTGAGACAACGATGGAGAAGGCGGTTCATATACCGAGTAAAAAAAGTCAGAAAACATATTACAAACCAAATCTGGACTATTTGTTTCAGTATTTTTGTATTCAAGCTTAGATGGGATTCCAGGTTTATCTTTACGATTAGAAACATAGGTCCAGAAGTGTTTCACATTTCTACTTAGATTGTCCTCTACAGAACTGATGTACGAACTGAAACACTTATGACATGTTTGGTTAAACTTTTTTCTATGGTTTGAAAATGATTCATAATCAGAAATGTTATTATATTTCTTCCACTTAATCCAAGCCCTTTGTTTCTTTTTAGAAATAGTTATAAGAGTGCGAGAGAACCATATGGGATAGCCAACTGATCTAGGTCGGGCTAGTGGGGTGTCTTGTTTAATGATATTATCCATTTCGGTGTAGAATTTATCCAGAGCCTCTTCAGAATTCATAGGGCATAGCAGTTCAGACCAGTTGAGTTGTTGTATGTTACAATTAATATTGTCAAAGTTGGCCTTATGAAAACAATATTTGTGAAGAGGAGTTTTAGTCATAGGGGTGATTTTGACGTTTAAACAGGTCTCACACGTCAGGACTGGATGGTAGGTGTCAATTGGTAGTAAAGCAGTTGTGATAATATGAGAAATATTGCAGGGGTTGTTAGAAATGACAAGATCAAGAATTTTACCTTTACCGTTCACAATGTTATTATATTGAGAAGCACCCAAAAGTGAGATCAATATATTTAAATTTGGGCAGGCTGAAGCTCCTCCAGTATATGATGAAGCAATGTTTGAGATATCTGTTGCAGATGATACTTGCCAATTGGCTTCAGGCAGATTATAGTCTCCTACAACAAAGAAACTTTCAACACTAGGATGGCCTAACACTTCTTGTAGCAATTCAAAGTGCTTGTCATAGATTAAAGTAGAAGTCTTAGGTGGTATGTAGACAGCACTCACAATGTGTCTTTTGTTGTTTACAGTGCTGGGCAACTCAACCATAATATGTTCAATATGAGTGTTTGAGAGATCACTATACTGTGTTAATGAGAGACTTGATTCAGAAGGTTTTAAAGTGCGTAAGATAGCAACCAGTACACCTCCGCCATCCCGTTTATTAGTAGCAGTCCGATCACGATCACAACGGTACACACTATAACGCTGGTCTATGAACTCACTGTCATAAATTTCAGGTGTTAGCCAGGTTTCAGTTAAGATAATGATATCGTACGTATTCATAAGGATGTTCGTGAGTAACTGTTGCAGTTTTGTGCGAATACCCCTACAATTTTGGTAGTAAATGGTGATATTTTTATGCGACATTGTTAATATTAAAATATTTGTGTGTATTCATGAAAAGAGCGTGTCCAAGCAGAAAGTATGTATACAATTCCAAGAACAAAATATCATAAATTAAAGTAATGGGAAATAAAATTGGCCAAAGCAGGTGGCAGTAAAGATCGCAACACTTTATAAAGACGACAACAACATATTTCTTAGCAATAGTGCTATTAATTTTTAATGTGATAAGCAAATAGGTTGAATTTAATAGGTATGAGATCTGAGTTGATTTATAATTTATAACACAATAGAAAACGATGCAAAATTTACGAACACAAAAAAAAATAAAAAAATAAAACATGCACAGTACAGATAATAATTTGAATTGCAGACTAAGAACAGTCAACATTAAATAGTAATTGCAATTATCGAATAAACAAATACAAGTGCAACGATTACTCATTAACGACAATAAGAGGATCACTTTAACAATCACTATTGATTTTAGCGATATCTGCTTCAGATCTAATGGCAAAAGCAGCTTCGCCATCTTTCTTACGAACAAGAATAGTACAATTTTTAATCCAAACATAATTAAACTGGTGAAGTTTTGCCGCTTCCTTACATTTACGAAATAATATTTTATTTTTTAAAGTTAAATGTTCGTTAATGTAAATATTTGTTGAAGACCCCGTTATGCCTACTTGATCCGTTTTCAGTGACTTAGTCTGCCGGAATGCGCTATGAACATTATCGCGCAATATGCGCGTGGAGAATTTTACAATAATGTTCTTTGGCCTGTTAGTTTGTTGGTGGGCATGTGGTACTCTGTGGATGGATATTATATCCTTTTGAGGTATGGGAAAGCCAATGGCATCTCCAATCGCCTCCAACATCTGCAAAAGGTTTTCACCACGCTTGTCAGGTACGTTGCAGATTTCCAGATTGCATTGCCTCGCTTGCTGTTCAAGCGCTTCAATTTTAGATTCCAAATAGGTATTGGAAGTGGCTGATTGTTCTGCCTGCAGACGAGCGATATCTTCAATTCGTCTTTTAAGATCAATCTGATCGCTTGCCTGAAACTGGAGCGAATGTTTGAGACTAGACATATCGTTGTTCATTTCCTTCACGTCCCTTTTGAGGTCAGCTTGGGCAGCGCAAACAGAGCCCAACTCCTGCTTCATGTCGGCCAAACTATTTTTAACACTTTCGTGATAACTGTGCATGCTAGCATCCATCTCATTTCGCCAATCCTTCAAAGTATTTTTAATATCTTCCTTAAATATTGCCATAGTACGATCGATGTCAGATCGCCATCCCTGCAATGTTTTGTTCAATTCTAAGGTAAAAGACTGGATTTGGTTGTCTACAAGCAGCGATGATGTAGAGTTATTATCAACTCTTGTAGGAAGTGACGTGTACATACATTTTGGAGTGCCAGGCGAGGGTGGTCGTCGTTCCATGTTATCGCACGACATATTCATGCTATTGTCCTCATATGCTGGAATCTGCGTGCTAGAACGAACAGGTGTGTCCAAATTAGGACGGGTGCGACGCGTAATATTACAGCACGAGGGACATTTCCAGCCAGTCTTGAATTCATGCGTTAGTGCCATAAATTGATGCAAAGAAAAGTTTAGGCACTGATAATGATATCTACCTTCGCACAAATTACACATCAGGAAACCAGCATCAGATGCCAGCACATTGTTGCATCCGTTGCAGCTCATCTTGAGTATTCGAATGGTTGAGCAAAATGTTATTAGTCAACGAAGGTAAAAGTGGCGCCACCTAACGCGACAACCACAAAACTTATTATTCGATCGCTTGCTCGATTCACGGTACAGCCTGGATGCAACAAGATATACGTAGCGCCACCTATCATATGGCGATGGAGTACAATGAAGATCAATCGATCAATCAGTCAGTCAAGAGTGAAAGTAACACAGATGCCAGGTAACTGAGTCCCAAGCCGCTACATAGATGGCGTTGATTCAAACTTTACTGCGTATAGAATGATAAGGCAGAATTTGAAATCAAACCGTAGACACGAAAATCAATAATAAGGTCACTGTAACCGAAAAAAACATCGCAAAGTTAAAGATATATATCGCAGATCGTGCTGGCACAGTCCTCTCTCACTGATTTTGACACTTGAACACCAATGCAATGTTTGCAGCCAATGTAAACATAGTTATTTTGTTCCCACAATAACACTGATTTTAGGTACTAGATCGTAATGACTCCAATTGTCAGCAATTGTTATATCTTGATCTCACTACTAACACACAATACACTGGACTTTGAGTACATTTAGGTTTTATAGAAAATTAAATAACACCGTGAGTTAAGTTAAGCTAGTTAACACATACAGTGCCATCTAGCGGATGAGCGAGGATTACATGAGCAGAATTAAAAGTGTTTGTGAGATAGCCACTTAAAGTGCCAATAAATGGGTGTTTTACCCTAAATCATTTACATTTTGCGGTATGCACTAAAACATTTACAAAGAAATTAAAAAATGCCATTCTCTTAAATCAATCATTTTTAGTTCCGTCGCTATTCTCGCAAACCAGCGATAAGTACAGCTCAGCCTAACCCCTCGGGATTACAGGCTTGATGTTATGTTATCTTCTTCTTTCTTCTTCTTCTTCTATATAATTTTAAAAAATAAATTCATTTATTTCAGGTAAAAAATAACACCCAATTGTTAGAGGATTTGTCAAGTGAGACGACAGGGATAGCAATGACCACTATGACGCAGCGAGTGGAAGGGGCGACACGACGTTAGAGGGCGCTCACGCACCGAGGTCACTTTGACTCGGGACCTCGGAAGCGACGGACGAGTATTAGGAATTGTTGATTTCAATTATATCGGTGTCTAACAAGTACAAGTTATAGTGATTCATTTTCGTTTCTGTTATTTTTAAATAAATACTTCTAGACAGTTTTGCTTTTCTTTTTAAAATGATTAAAAAATGTGCTTCTGATCCATAAGATAAAATTATATTATGAAGAGGCAAAATTTGTTTGTATGTAGGGGTAATCTCCGGAACTACCTGTCGGATTTATAAATTATTTTTGCTTTGGATAGCCCAACTCTTGAGGAAGGTTATAGGCTCGCGGACGACGTCGCGGGCAGAAGCTAGTAAACTAATATTATGTTCTCACTGCTGGGACACAGGGTTCCTCACTTCGAGAGGGAGTTGGCTGTAATTTACCACGCGGGCCCAGTGCGTGTTAGCAGATGTCAAATGTCTTCGACTTTTTGGGTCCTCACGATGTTTTTCTTCACTGTTTTCGAGAACAGCGGTAATGAAATTATTTACACAAAGTAAAGCGCCTGTCTGGGTTCGAACATACGACCTACAACTTGTAAGTCGGGGCAGTTACCACTGCTTTCAATATAATTATGGCATCAATACTTCCTATCAATAAGTTCTAACTTCCAAAATACGGTTTCAAAGACATTACTGCCAAAAGCTCTTAAAACTTCGAATCGCTTGTTCAAATACAGTTCTAACATCACACAAAATGGCTGGAACACGGGGCGAGTAAACATTTAATAACATCAAATGATAAAGCTCCCAAACTTGATCCCATTCATTAAATGAAATAGGGTTGACACTTCGGAAAGTTTGTCGAGATAAATTATATTTGCGGGCGACGAGTGCAGTATTCATTAATAATGTGTTAAGTTTTGCGGCATGTGGGTGGACAGGAAGGGTTCTATTTCACAGTTTTTAGGAACCGCCTATCTTTTGTTGAATATAATAAAAACAATGAGGCTCGTGCTATAGGTTTTTGGTTATTAGTCAGTAGAAGCTACACACATTATCATAGATTTTTTTAAAGTATAAAATATGAAATTACTGTTTTCTTAGAGGCCAATGTTATATTTTCTTGTTAAAAAAGTCAAATAATTTATTTCAAATAGGCCCTTATAAGGCACTTTTGAACGTCGAAATTTACAAAAAAAATTAATTGGTTCTAGTCGCCCCTTCCAAAAGGTAGTTTTCGTATGGAGAAGAATGGGCAAGAAACTCCACCGGTACTCTTTTACAATGTTTTGTATTATGTTATATAATTATATGTGAAGACAATGCACCTAGGATAAAATTACTAAAATAATTAAAAATTAAGCAATGAAAGATAAATTCATTATGTGATAGATAACATGGTGCTCACTTATTCACAAACATTGTAAAAAAAGATGATTTTCCAAAAAAAAAATATCTTTTAATAAGTCAGTGAGTGAGGAAGTAATCACAGAATGTAAAATCAATGCCATATAATAAAAAACAATGAATTATAAAACTAAATTAGCAACCATTTTGATTTTGTCTAGATTCTAGATTATCCTATGGAACAGGAACAGCATGTTTCCAAGCATTCTTATCTTAGATATAATCCTCTAATTTGTAATATGCTTGTTTACAAAGTGTAATCATAATCATAATCATTTATTCATTATTCATTTATTCATTTATTCGCTTTTAATATGTGTTTTAAATTTTCTAGAAAATAACAAGAATACCTACATGTTGCTGCAGAAATTCTTATCGCATAGCAAGCTTTAGTTAAACTTAGTATACCCCTGTCTGGTAGTTTTACGACACAAAACTTTCTTAATACCTATATTAAATTGACAAGGATTTTATCTAAGGGCCTTATCACACTGGCGATTTGCGAGCGGAGTTGTCAGCGAGGCGATTGTTTAACGTGCTAACGAGCACGCCACTCGTGCGCAACGTGTTCGCCGCGTTTGCGTAACGAGAGCTATTAATGTGAGTGTATAAGAGAGAGCGAGATAAGCGAATGTAGCAATATTGTGTAAGCGCGGCGTATACGTCACGTAGTCGCGGTTAGCTCGCTTCGCACCCGCGGAGTACACGTTCACAAATCGCCTCGCTGGAAACACGCTGGCAAATCGTCAGTGTGTTAAGAGGGTTTATCCTAAAAGTTGGCAGTTTTAAATAGCTGTCAAATATTCACCTATTTTGATTAATTCAGCAATATTACTGTAAGGAATAAAGAAATGTGGCTAATTAGGGAACTAAAATAATGATTATGAAATGCAATAATTAATATCGTAACACCGAATTTTTAGTTTTACATGTAAAAAAAGTATTTGGAAACTTTTCAAATGCCTTTTTTACATCTAAAATTGTTACAACATCAAATTCAGTGTAATAATTGTAATTCATTATTAATATTCTAGGGAACTAGTTAGCCACATATTAATCAAAATAGCGAAATATTTTACATCTTTTTGCGATCTTGCCCACTTTCAGACTAAGCGCTCATAACGCTCTAAATAAAACCAGTAAACTTCAAAAACTGGACAGTCAAGATAAATACATAACATATCTTAACTGTATACTACTGTATATTTGCTTTAGTAGTATTTTATGAGCAAATAAATAAATAAATTTATTTTTGTTTATATTTATATATAATTGGAAATATATATTTATGTATATCTTTATATTTAAATAAATATCTATTCCTCAATTCTCGCTATTGCACCTACCAGTTTGTCTCTGCATCACCCAAAGGTTGACTGGTAGAAAATGCCTTTGGCATTAAGTCCGCCTCTGTACATTTGTGTGCTTGAAGTATTAAATAAATAAATACTATCTAACTAGTTACTTAAATAGGTACCTCGTATAAACGCAAAACGAATGAAGAATAGCTACGTACCCACATAAATCACAATCTCGAATATTATTTCGTTCGCGTATTGTAATTCAATTGAATGAGCCATTTCGTGCGAACATCTGCTTTACAACACAGCACAGATAATGTACTAACATTACATTATATCACGGTAATATGTTTGGGTACTTTATCAAAGCAGGATTGAGGGAGCTTTACCTTCACGGAGAATAGATTCCATGTACAACCATTGAATGTATCCCTGTATTTTCTGTGTCCACTACAAAGAACGGAGGGACTATTGGAACCAAGAAGGCGGTATTTGGACGAATGACGTCATTTCTATGTATCAAAAATAGGTACCTCGGTACTTTTGTTTTTCCTTGTTGATATATCTGTCACCGTAAGATTATGAGAACGGTTAGTTTTTATTTCCGTTAGAATATAAATAGTCAAAAATTTGTGAACTGGGTGAAATGGGTTAAGTTAGAACTGTGAACAAACGCGCGCGAGCCGAGCGAGCGAAGCGAACGGTGCCGCGGCAGTAACCGGCGAGCGTTACTTCCAAGTTGCTCGCAACGAGGCAGGCTATTTAGTACTAGCGCAAGTTACGTTACGTCGCAAGCAAGTTTGATACTAGTTCACATATTGTCGGTGTCCCTTAGATAGATTATTAACTATAGAAAAATAATGCGTTAAATTGTAAATGATTTGTTGCAATTCACAATTTTTCGACAGTTAATAATCAAACGGAAATAATTTCGATAGATTATAAACTAACGAAGTTCATAATTATACGGTGATATATCTACACTTACAAAAAGACTTACTTACTTATAGATCTTTATTAATAAGAAATCATTCCAATTAAGTAAATTAATTATTTTCGTAATCAAAGCTAAGAGTCATGAGTTTTGGGTCACGTCAAGTTCACTTCTTATAGTTAGTACCAGTAAGTGAAGTAGCTAATCAGAATTATACAATTTGGATTCACGACCATGTTGAAACAAGTATCGAATTTCATCTTATGTTGTAAAAAAAACATGCACAGTTGTAAAAACAATAAGCTTTATTTAGAGTGAGTGTTACAACTCTGGCATACGATTTTAGTTTGGAATAGAGAACAAATAGCACTAGCCAGGTACTCTAATATAATCTAAAAACTCCACACTTTTACTGACTTAAGTTTACGAGGTGGCGCCAGCGCTCAGCTGTTCCACGACTTTTGAGCTATTTTTATCACACAGTATATTAATAAAAGCACGAAAATATCTTCTAAAATTTTCTTACTTCAAAATTTATTTTTATGTCGAAGCCAGTTTTTAAAGTAAATAAATCCCTGGCTACAGATCCCGACGAAGCTAAAACGAGGTTCAAGAAACTATTCAACGACCGTAGCCCTGCTGTGCAAAATCCTCTGCTATTTACAGCTATAAATCCAAATCTATCCAAATACCTCTCGCTTTTAGTGTTACGGACTGGCCACAGGGGAAACATACTATTTTACACAATAAAATCTAGGCTGATACGAATGTACTGAGTCGAAACGACGAATCAAAGGGACCGTAAGTGCATAGAGGTGTCAATAAAATGGATCCGCGGGAGAAAATAAAGAAAAACATGCTGAGAGTGCCCGGATCATGCCCCAGTTCGCTTTATTAAAATGCTAGGACTCGGAAATTGAGACTCAAGTTCAAGTTTTTTTTATGAGCCAATTTCCTGATAAACCGAGTGCAGAAAAACAATAGTTTATTATCTGCTGTTCTGTTCCAGCAAAGGAAATTAATTTATCGTCCTCGATTTTGCGAAGCTTGTTGTTTATCAGATAATTTGCGTAGCTTCTGTTTAGTTATACGAACAAAGGCGAATATGTAAATATAATTTCAACGTAGCAACTGAATTGTCTTCTATTTCCAAAGACTATTCACGGAACGTCGACAATTTTCTTAAAGACAAACACACTCCTTATAATGAAGCAGAAACGCAGACGAAACTCGTTTCCCGCTATACTTTCAAAGTACTCAATAGATTTTGCGTAAATTATCCAACATCTTACAGGTAAGTATATTCAACACTGGTATAAAATTTTATGAAGTTCTTTATCACAACAAAGAAAAAGGAACCAATATTTAGATTCAGAGCGACGAGCTAGATTTTTATCTACATTTCAGTAGCAGCCAGTCGTGCTACCATGAATTTTGAAGAACACGGTCCCAGTTTTCTTTTGTTGTGTTTTGTACGAGAACAGGGTTACAAATACTGGTTACTTTAAAATGCTGAAAGCCAGATTATATAGGATTTATTACTTGGTGGGGCTTAGGATTTAACCACAAGCCATAATACCGTTAGAAGCATGTGTAGCTTTGCAGTGAGATAAACGACGACGCAAAGATGGAAAAACACATTAATGACCTCGACACTCCGGATTTCGATCTCACACGTTCTCACAAGCCACTATGCATGCGGCCATTCGTGAGATTGCGTTGGATGTTTCTAGTCTGTTTGCTGTTTAAATTTTTCAGCAACATTCAGAATTTATAATGGCAACCTTAGGGTGAATTTATTTACCACAACTTATAATAAAATCAAAGTTGTCAAGGAAAGAAACGTATTACTCTAGCAGCGACATAACGCCATCTGTCTTGAATCTCAACCATCCCATAAGATTATCGAAAATACGGCCAGGTTCACCGTAAAGGGAAAAACTATAAATACGGAAAACCCTCGAAAATAAACGTAAAGTTTCATCCTCCATTCTCCAATCTTGTACAATGCATACAAAATCCTGTTCGTAGTCTCATCGTGAATAAGTAACACAAGACTCTATGGAGCTTGTCCGTCGTTGTGAGTTATCGTGGTGACCCCACTAAAACATGCAGATGACGAGGTACGGTGTATAGTATATAACTTTTACAAGGGTAAGTAAATATTGTACCAAGGTATGATTTGAGACAATTATGTGTCGTTTTGCACGTGTTTATTTTTTTGGGAGGAACAAATATTTTTATGACCTGTTGTTACGAACATAGTTTGCCTACAAAAAAATTAAGGTCCAATTAACCTAATGCATAAAGCACACTAATAGCGCCCGACGCCATGGAAACATAAGTTATAATGTTTGATCTTGATTTTTTTTTTCTTTTACTTTAGTCATATAGTTGCTAGCCAAGTATTTATATTGCTTCTATAATTAAGGCAATGGTGCCGATTCCCTTGTTCACAAACTAAACTAAATTTAAGTTCTGTGTATCTTTTTCTTTCTATTTCATTAAGAAAAGGACAGAAGATAAATTTTAGTTTAGTCCTGTCAAATTAATCAGCGCTTGACGTAAATTGACGTAATTTTAGTAGGCAAGTTTCACGTCTAATCTTGTATGGAGTAGTGCGGCGCTGACTAATTTGACAGGACTAAACTAAAATTTATCTTCTGTCCTTTTCTTAATGAAATAGAAAGAAAAAGATACAGTGAACTTAAAATTTAGTTTAAATTGTGAACAAGGGAATCGGCACCAATGTGTTTTTTTTTTGTTTTTTTGCTCACACCATTAACTATAATTATATGTCTATACTTGAGGATTTGTAACCGGCTCTCTGGTGACTATGATCTCCTTTTTTGTCTGTTTTTATTAGCTGTAAGTCCTCCATGTACTAAATAAATAAACATTGATGATATTCCAAGGCGATTCCTAAGTGTTCGAAGATATTCTAAAATGAAAGATGTACTCAGTAAATATGCTTTACGATACTTACATAACAACAAACAAATCTCTTTCCCAAAAGCAAGACATTCAATTTTAAAACCTCAAAACAAATTAAAGTTTTATAACAAACCAGTGCACACTTTATCAAGTTTCTTTACAAAATAAAGACAACTCTATCACCTAGTCTATGGATAGTTACCTCCGGGACTCGTTGTTTATGCCCTCAAGTTATAAACAACGAAGGATATGGATATTGAATTTTGTTTGAATAAGACCTTGTTGTGTATTCAGAACACGTGTGTTCTAATAAAACTGTTGTAAAGGCCGTAGCAGACCGACTGCTTTGACATCGGCGTTCAGCGATTTAGTCGCTTTGAAGTTTGATACAAGAACCTCAGCACTCTTTTGGCATCAGCAATAATCGAATTAGTCACTTTTCAGAAGCTTGTTACAGCGACAGATAGAAATCAGGGAGGAAACAATTTTGATACCGTGCTCGAACGCAGCGAGTCGTCAAAACGCGATATCGAAGTAACTGCTGAAATGTGCCATGTTGCTATCGCGGCTTGTGACCGATCGCAGATAGTCACCTAAACGTAATGCAGCATAACTGATTGTAAAATCACCGGTCGCCGTTGCTAAAAGTAGCAGTCTGGTAACACCCGAACAAAACTTTTGCAAGGGAATGAAATATTTTGTAAATATACGTCAGGTCGATAAAATTGGTTGCCTTTGTACAGCGATTTTGCGGTGGACGTGATGTGGAGGCAAAGTGTGAGTTGTGCGAAGGTATTTATCGTTTATTTGAAGGTAGCTAAGGAGGACTTCCCTTTGTAAGGTTATTGGGCTGATGTTGGGTATACTTTTGACGGGAAACATTCTTTGTATTGGATATCCTTATGAGGGTTGATTGTCTTGTCATGTATGTTCGGTAGTTGTCATTTGGCAATGCTGTGACTTTGTCAAACATTTGATTACCTAGTTGTTTTGTTGTGATTTTGAAACACATCAATTTATTAAAATATAGTTTTTGTGATGTACGATACTCTTTCATTATATTTAAAAGATTTGGTCAGTTTAAAATTTTTAAGAGAGTTTTTGAGTGTTTTAAAAGCTTTTCCGCCTGTGATACAGGTCAACATACATTATTTCTAAGATTTATACTGTATTTTACCAATTTTTGTTTTTGTTTTTTTTTTTTAAATTATTGTTAAACAAGTAAAAAATAATTATCACGAAGTGTCAAACTAAGAAGACAAGTCGTGTCCCTCGTCCACAAGTGGTGGAACCAGGTTCAGTTTGAAAGTATTTTTTTATTAATATTATTTTATTTTTATTTATTTCGATAATAAATTCAAGCTGTTGTAAAAAAATTACTCGATCTGTAAGGATGATGTGAGACGATCAGTCAAGGTTGCGCCGAAAGAGCATCGAGGTATCGCCACTCATTAGCTCGCCGTCCGATAAGGACCAGGTCCGGGTCGACGGCGCGTTGTGTTCCACGCGCGCCTCAAAGAGATGTCAGCAGAACTGACGGGGTCCGCTAGGGCCGATGCCTGCCGGGGCTGCGAATAAGGGCCGAAAGGGACATTGTGGCCCCCGGCAACACGGCAACCGAAGGAACACGGGTGGGTTTTAGTCAGTAAGAGTCTGACACGCCCTCCGCGGCCTCCACGCCCAGAGCAGGAGAAGTTATTTGATAATTTCTCACCCAGAAAACAAAGGTCTCATTGCAACACATATTACAGAATCTTACCTTGATATGCAACAAGCAAGCAGTCTCCTGATCTCGTGTATCGCCGACCCAGTAGTAGGTGTAACAGCAACGGGTCCCGGTCCTATGTATCGCGGTCGCGTGGCTGCTTTCAAGGATTGGCGACATCGCTTGCGGCCCTGGTTACGACTACCGTGCTAGCAATACGGTCGTATATCTAATGCGTCAGACGTTCTTAACTGCCACTTACCTTGATATGAGGCAGAGCAAGCAGTCTCCGGATCTCGTGTATGGCCGACGCGGTAGCGGGCGTGGCCGCGGCGGGGCCGGGCCCGGCGTGGCGCAGGCGCGTGGCGGCCTCCAGCGCCTGGCGACAGCGCGCGCGGCCCTCGGCGGCGGGCGCGCGGCCGCTGGTGACGACGACCGTGCTCGCTATGCGGTCGTATATCTAGTAAACAAATACGTATTTTTAATTCAAAATCTGAGACAGTTAATTGATTCAGGCGTGACCTTGCCGAAATCCGTTATGAAATATAATAACCGACACGTGTTTCACCTCTCAACGAGGCATACTCAGGATGACGATTGACTTGTCGCGAACCCGAACATAGCGTGCCACACCGAGCGCTAAACGCAAAGGCAATCGGGCTTTAGAAATAGCTAAGCTGAACAGGTTACTAAATATATACACGTCTATTGTATTTCAGAATCTGAGTTCATTTTCAAGTTTTGGAAAACCAAACTCAATGTCATACATGACTAAGTTCATATTGCATTGCAACCAATTTTTGGAAGTCGACTATACCATAAACAATGTACAGCACTTGGTAATCGTTTAGCTTTATATTGGTGAAATAATTTTTGAAATCTCTTATTAATTTTTAGCTCTTTATTACATTACTTCAATTGGTCACCAAAAACTTAACTTAGAATGCATAACGCTAAGGTAAATAGTTGATTAAAAGCAATTTAAATACAATTATATCAATCTTTTCCCAACTATGTTGGGGTCGGCTTCCAGTCTAACCGGATGAAGCTGAATACCAGTATTTTACTGCCTATCTAACCTCCACAACCCAGCTTTACTGGGTTACACGATACCCCTTGGCTGAAGACTTTTAGACTTTGGACTGGCCATAACGACCTTCAAAGATGTGCTTTTCGAAGCACGGAGGGGTCTCAATATGTAATGGACGGTCACCCATCCTCGAACCGACCGCGACAAACGTAGCTTGACCTTCGATTCACTCGAGCGGCTATATTATATAAGTATTCAAATGTAGGACTTAATGAAAACGCACAGTGGGCTAGCGCGTTTGGTCCAGTGAAACTGAGCACTGAGCAGCTTAAGAAAAATCAGCGAATATCCCACCACAGAATGCAAAGAGTTTAGAAAATAAGGTAAGTAAAGGTCAGATAGCTATCAATTATTACCATTAGTAGATAAATAAACAGTCAATGATGGACGTAGGAACTTTCCTTATGCCTACAACATAATTAGATGCTTAACAATTCGAAGTTTTTATAATAAGTACAGTTAAAATTCACATGACCCGACCAAGATTATGGCTGGACTTTAAAAGAGACTGACCCCCTTTTTTTGGGTAGGAAATTATCCAATAACTTCTCCCGCTGGGCGAAGCGGGAGGGCGTGTCAGACTCTTACTGACTAAAACCCACCCGTGTTCCTTCAGTTGCCTGTATGTTGCCAGGGAACACGGTAACCCTTTCGGACAAACCCACAACACCGGCAGGCATCGTCCCTAGCGTACCCCTTCAGTTGGGCTGACATCTCTTTGGGGCACGCGTGGAACACAACGCGCCGTCGACCCAGGCCCTGTCCTTATCGGACGGCGAGCTACACATTGCTCACCGTCCGCAAGCTCGCGCCTACGGTGGCCAGGAGTCGGCCTGCGATTCCCGACGCCAAGGACGTCTCCTATGGCGGCGGCGGTTAGGGGCGTGAGGGCGCGAAATTTGCCTCTCCCTGACGCGTTCCGACTCCTCCTTCGCTAGCATTACGGCTTCACAGGAGGTGACGGCCTCCCATTTCCTCTCGCTCCGTAGCATGGCCCGAACCAGGGCCGGACGCTCAGATCACCGCCGCCGATCGCCTCCACGAGGACACGGCGGTGCTCTGCCCAAGCCGGGCAGACCTCCACCGTATGCTCCACCGTGTAAGAGACTGACCGTTGAGTTTGTTTCGACACTTTTTCTCAGGGGTAGTCAGATAGGAAATTTTGGCTCCATCTAGCTTATTTTTTATTACCTGTAAGTTTTTCCAATATCCCATCTACAGAATAAACAATTTTATTTCATTACAAGATATCTGGATGACCGATTCTTTTTTTTGGTAGTTTTCTAAAAATGAAACCTTGCTAGATCGATTTATCGCCCCCGAAACCCCCGGCTACTAAATTTCATGGAAATCGTTGGAGCCGTTTCCGAGATTCAGATTATATATTTATATACAAGAATTGCTCGTTTAAAGGTGTTAGATAGATACAGGGTGGCAGGGACATCGAAGCGAAAACTGTTACCATGGACTCAGTACATGATTCTGAACCAGGGGGGGTTCAGAATATTTTTTTTTATTTTTTTTATCTGCAGTTTCATAAAAAAAAAGTATATATATACCTACACGATCAAAATGTATGGAACAGCAGATTTTTTTAAAATAACTGATGAAAAATTTCAACGCATGGGGATTCAGAATCATGTCCTGAATCCATGGTAACAGTTTCTGCGTTATGTCCCTGCCACCCTGTATTTTCTTATTTAGCTTACCTCCAACAAAGCTCGAAGCTGCAGGTCATCAAGTACACCATGGAACAGATCGGGGTCCATGACCGTGGGACCATCTTGCAGCACTCCCACATCGTCCAGGGATTCGACGATCAGAGTTATAGCTGTAACAAACATTTATTGATAGAAATAATTATTAAAAGACACAATATTTTTTTTTTGTAATATTTGATAGTCAGTGAGAGTTTTTTGGTGTGAAAAAGGAAATCAAACGACAATCTTCTTCGATAGTGAACCATTAGATACTAATCCCATTTTTAGGATAGTTATATTTAGTTGTTTCAGTGTTACTAGATGGCGCTTAAAAACTAAAATAATTTTGAGTTCAAGTTAGCGCCATCTCGAGGCAAATGTTGGTAAATATAAATTCTGAGTTTTGGTTCCGAATTTCGAAACACTAGATGGCGACACAATAACAAGTTCATCATCGTGACTTTGAACTCGTTTGATACGGGGAACTGTCAAAGCCATTATTCTTAAGAAAGAGACGGAGTTATACAGGATGTATGGCGACATCCCTTTCTCGTACAGTAACAATGATGACAAGGCCCTAGGGGCCACACCAATCAATCTGCCTAGTCTTTTCCCAACTATGTTGGGGTCGGCTTCCAGTCTAACCGGATGCAGCTGAATACCAGTAGGGGCCATAATATAAAGTGTAAAAGCATTCATTATTCCGTTGCGAGAAAGGGATGGCGCTATATGAGCTATCATACCTCCAACTCTTTCACACATAACGAAAAATTTTATGGCGAATGCGCCGACGTAGCCCGCGAAGTTCTATTACTTGTTGTATTCTAATTATTATAATTCTGTAACTACATATTTGTTAAGATAAGATGTAATTTATTTCCGAGTATCAACATACAAGCTGACACTCATACAAATTGCAAGAAACGTCAGAAAATTTGAATTTCGCGAGCTACCTTGGTGCATCCTGCTTACCTTTTTTTATCTTACCAGCTGAACAAGCCTCCTCCAACATGACAGCTCGTCTGGGCTGTTGTTCCTCCTCCTCTTCTTCATCATCAGCGGTGGCTGAACCCAGGACTATGCCGCGGAGACGTCGACGACTGTTGAACTTCTTTAGTTCTTCCACTGTGCCCGCTAGGTGGTTGCGGAGCTGCTTTTCACGGTCCTTTGGAGTATAATTATTATTAATATTGAGTAGTAACAAATAGCATAAGATGGTAAAAACCATGGTTTAATAATATATTTCTATTTTCTTAATGTCGGGTTTCATCGGATTTTCGAAAAAAACGAATGCAAATTTCCATGTCCATCAATTATTAGATTTATCATGTTTAATAATTTGAATTCAGAACTAAGTACTTTATTGTTGTTTTGTTTTGATTTCCGTGTGAACTATATAGAGCTGTAAAACTATTTTCATTTCTGTTGTGCCTGCGACTTTAGCGGCTTTCCTCCCATTTTTTAAATAAATTACATTAAGTTAAAAGAGTTTTAACAACTCTATATACTTCCAAGTCGATTGAGAGCGTCCGGTCTGCACCAAGTGCAAAGGGCAACTGATAGAAATCCGACGACTGACGAAACACGAGGTTTGCCGAGGGACATTAAGAACATATTTGTACTATACCTACTCTACATTTTTCATAAATTTTATTTACAAGTTATATTAACAACGACACAGAAATAATAATTATTCACAGGTGCACTAGTACTGGCCGACTTTTTTGAACTCTGAAATCCGTTCAGTCTGCACTAACCGCAAAGCTGAGGTCAACAAAAACGTACCCTTATCCAGCGATGATTGAGGACCTCCTGTATGTTGATTCTCTGAGTATGATCCACAGTTAACATTCGCTGCACCAGATCCTTAGCAGCGTCGCTGACGTCTTCCCAGAGAGGTGCGTCGAACTGCAAAGAAAATAAACGACATTGATTGAAAAGATATCAGTGTGATGCCGGCTGTCGCTGAAAACTAGCGCTGGGGCTCTATCTCGCATAAGGTCGCAGCATTATGCTGAGCCATGGCCGTTTTGCGTGGATTTGACCCATATTGTTCCCCAAATTGATATTTTCGTGTTATGTTTACCGCAAATTAACATATTTTCTTTCTTTTCTTTTATGCCGTTCTCAACAATGAACAATTCTTTTCGTTTCATGGATATTGTTGGGAATCGAACCCAACCTGAACCTTGCACTCGGGCTACACGCGTCGGCAGCGTGATCAGCGCGTCATCGGTTCGGTGTGGTGCGGCGCGGCGGGGGCACGTCTCGGCCCGGCGACTACTCGCTACCACGGACTCCACCGCGACGGACGACATTCCTCCATAATTTTTAAACCCTTAGTTGTTTGTCCGGGACATTTTATAATTTATAAAAAGCACGGCGATTTTTTTTTTTTTCCTTTCGCAGTTTTGACCACTAAGGTCTTGGCTGCTTAACCGGACTTTTCCTGTGGTGGCCTTAAGCTTCTACACTTAGAGCCTCCAGCCAGGAGCTTTTAAACTATTCTAAATTAAAATTAAGCGAGTGCTCGCTAAGGGCACCCCCTGTGGGGTACGAACCTCGGCTTAGGGCATCGCTGAGGGGAGGACAGCAAGAGGGGACAGGCTGGATCAAACTTAGATTTTCATCATGATTATTATGCGGGGTATTTAAAGCTACGTGCTCAGCTGCAACAACTGCTGGCACCTCGTTATCGAGCAAAGGTCGGGGAGAAGCACGGCGAATAAACCATTGCCTATTTAATACAGTCCACTCTTTTATTGCTCCACGCGCTAACAGATATTGTTTACCAAACGAAATGATTACAAGATTAGTATTGGTATAACGGGTTGATATTCGCAACTCCATGTCTAAGCGCGATGTTTTGGCATAAAAATGAGTAGCATTATTTCGAGAAAATTGTATGATTGCAAAACCTGATCACCACTTGCGGGGTAATTGCGTAAAACACTAATACTGCAGCCGCATCTGCGTCTATCATGACGAAGCAATGCGTGCCGAAGTTTAGTATGTTTTGCTCGCTAAAAATTTATCACGCTAATGCGGTAGTCACATTAGCGGCTTCATAATTTTAACGTCGTACAATATAGATGGCTCTCCATTATTTCGATAGTGTCTACGCAGTCCGGAGACAACAGTCGAAATAAACAACGGTAGTCCGACCACGCGCCACGCTAATTAGCGCGCTAAAACCCTTTGATGTACCCGGGCGATAAGTGCTACGCAGTCCAACTATCGCGACGATAGCCGATAATGGTTGGTCACATCTGCGTGTATCATATCACTGTGCGAAGCTTCGTCACGATGGACGCTGATGCAGCCGCAACATTGCAATGGCATGGCAATGTCACTCATTCTGACAGTTTGACAAAAATGGGCAACTAGCTCAACTTTCTGACTAACTGACCGACTCTTTGACAATTCAAAAGCTTTGAGTTTCGAGTTCAATATTCATTGCGTAATTTACGTTGCTGAGCAGACGAATTTTTCGAACATAAGAAGCAATGGATTAGCAATTTCTTTCAAAATCTTTCGGATTGTGACTAGAGTGTGTTACGCAATCAAGGTACTGTTTACTTTAGGAAGTAATCACCACTAAAGCAAAGCTCGAGGTTATGGCGTACGTTAGATATGATGGACATATTAGAAAAAGGACTGAAATCTCCAAAATTAAGCATCATCTTACCCTCAAACGTCCTCGGCAAATAGCCTCAAACAGTCGCTCCTTAGTCCCCGTGAAGGGCAGATACCCGACCAGCAGAACGTGCAACAATATGCCTGCAGCCCACACATCGACTGGCTTGCCATACAGGTGGCTGGAAACCACCTCCGGGGCCATGTAGTGAGGAGTCCCGATGCGACCTGGAAAATCTTTAAGTTACGCTATGCTGTTTTATTTTATTCATTATTTATGGTCAATTAGAGGTAAGAAAAATCTGGTGGTATCAATTTTAGGCGTTTAAGTCAAGCTTTACATATTTTATGCTTTAAAATCTTCGATCAACAGTAGTACTAAACATAGAACCACTAATAATGTTGTGGTCTTATTTAAAAAATACGTTTACTTTTCAATCGAAGTTGTTATATATTGCAAACGATAATAAACTTTATGTTTGAGCATTAAGGTTTATAATCAAGTCACTTATATGCAAGCGCAGCCACTTGAGCGATGTGTTTTGTTCCTAATCCTTAATCTAGTGCTGATCGAAGTTTAAAATACATTTTCATAGTTACGCTTTACAGAGGAGACAAATTCCAAGTGTTGAGCCTCATCAACGCGGTTGTAATAAGAATTATATTGCTCAATCGTCATAAAAAAAAAACACAGAACCTACTTTCCTAAAATGAGTACCAAGAGATTTTTAACATATATTTTAAAGTATATAGTGTGTGTATGTTAACACCGAAATATCACAGGGTTAAAACAATTTGGTAAAACAAAACATTTTATCTTTTATGTTATGTGACACAGAGTTTATTATTGTATGTACATTTTTATAAATAACTTGCGACTGCGAAAATTGATGCCAGTAGGATGAATTAGTGACGTGAATGAGTTTTTATAAAAAGGCTGATAATTCGATCAATTTATATTATTTTTTTTTAAATAGAACGAGTATGTTTGTTGTTATTCCCAGACAATGTTCTCTATGGACAACGACATACAATGCTTTTAGCATTTAGCTTTTAGCATTCTGAAGGTGTTTGCAGAAAGGCTAGAAGGGCCTACAATGGACACATTTATCAAACTGCATGTCAGACATGGGACTTGATAGATCTTCCTCCTCTAATCTTGGCTGTATTTTTGTTGTGTATTTGTGTTTTTATTTTTGTACTCATGTGTGTCTAAGTGTTACTACTAACATAATTTTTAAGTTTGTACTGATTACTAACACGCTATGGGCCGTCGACGCCTGAAAATTAACGTTTTTTTTTTTTTTATGGAAAAGATAAATAAACTCAATTACTAATGTTGAGTTTATTTGAAACTAGTTTTTCCCCGCGACTTTGTCCACATAGAAGTCAACTATACCATAAAACATAACCTATGGCACTCGATTATAATGTAGCTTTCTATCAGGGAAATATTTTTTGTAATCGGATCTGCACCTTAATTGCGAATCATTTTTAAGTATATTGCTAATCCATTGCCACATATGTTCGAAAAACAAAATCTGCTCAACAACGTAAATAACGTAATGAATGTTTTTGAACTGTCAAAATTAAACAGATTGTGATTGATCGTGTGTTACGCAATTAGGGTGCTGAAATTTCTTGATTTTTGATTTTATAAAGGAGTAAAATTGTTTGAAAGAGGTAACTAAACTATATCGCTGTCCCCGGCGAATTAAATGGTAATGTGCTATGACGATAGTTTTAACTTTATTGCATATACGATATTTAGAGGTCCGATTACACTCTGTAAATTTTTTTCATTCATTTCCTACGGTTATTTCAGAAGTTAGGAGATTTTAAGGTGTATTGTAATGAATGTAAAAAATCACTTTTCTTTTGGTATTTGAACAATTCCGCTGTGTATAAATAAGATATTCACAAAAAACTGTTTTTTATTATTCCTGAAAAATTTGGTTTTTACGATTACGATTTTATTCGCCGGGGACAGCGATATTAGTTTAGTTTGAAAATTGTAATGATAGTAAACTCAAATAATGGAGATGAAAATCATCGCAGTAGCAAGTTTACCGCCAACAGACATTAAAAAAAAACGAGTACTAACATAATAAAATAATTTATTTTCAAGTGTGTTGTGCATCAATAAGATTTATACAGGGTTAAGTGCAGAAATTAATTTACGGCGTGTTTTACTGCTTTTTTTATCACAAAATTACCAATTGTACTAAATATTAAATTTATTTATTTTATTTACAGACATATTTAATTTTATAACATTAATTATCACTTATTGCTACTTTAAAGCTTGTGTGTTAAGCATTGAGGACATTATAGGGGTTAGTGACGTCATTTGTCGCTTTATGACGCTACCACAAACTACGTGAAAGTAGTACTAGTGATTACAGCTTCATCGCCATACTAGAAATTACGTCATCAGCTTCAAAAATTTTAAGTTACGTTTTTAAAACAGTCTGCTTTACTAACTCCTTATAACTGGTCAACGCCAGAGATTTGAAGAGTAATTTTGCGAAGGGTTGCTGTAAAAAAGGGCGGAGCTTATGCCTCAAACCGCCATACTGCAGTTTGGGACATAATTTAGATAAGATGTCATCATTTTTCAGTACTGACAATAAAGTATGTGCGATGAACCGCTGTGTGGGGAAATAGATACACTTTGGTAGTAGTTTTAAATTACGAGTGAGCAACACGAACAGGGAACGATGATGAAAAACAAGGTGTTATGAAGAGAAAGTGCCAATACGTAAAATCGGTTAATATTGTGATTGGAAGCGACATGTCTGACGTATGAGACACATGGTGATATCACAGAATTAGAAGGTATAGATTAGTTATAACAATGCGCGATAATTTTCTGCGTTCTAAATAATATTACCGGATAGAACAGACTTTGTTTCTTGATAGCTATAACCTGCTAATGCGCTAGCGTGTATACATAGTATGAATCTTAAATGCGAGATATGGTACCCAATGAAAAAAAAATTGTGCAAGAAATACTTTTAATGAGGTAACGGTAACGCTATCGCGAGTTCAATTGTTTTTTCCCATCTCAAAAATGCCCAACGCACCTAAAGAAGTTTTCACTTCAAAAAGTCTGATGGCGCGGCGTCTGTTCTGATTTTTTTTCGGTGGAATGCCAGATTAAATACAGCTAATAAAAATTTGGGGAAATTCAAGCAGTTTCATATTAAATTGAATTGACACTGCACGATTTTCTAAGCGGACAGTCGCAGACTATAATCTCAGACAACACATTCTCATCATTAGATATAGTTTGCAATACTTCAACAAATTGTAGGTTGAAGACCCGTTTAGACTGGACATGGACTGGTTGCCTCTGTTTTGCGGTATGGCATTATTTTCTGGGGGCAGTCTACTGATAGGAAGCTGGTATTTATGTTGCAGAAGCGATGCATCAGGTCAATGTGCGGTCTTAAGACAACTGATAGCTGTGTTCCCTATTTTAAATCGTTAAATTTTTTAACTTTGCCTTGTTTATATATAATGGAAACGGCTTTGTTTGTGAAATGTAACCCACATCTATTTAAAAAATTATCAGAGGTCAGGAAAAATCCAATACGGACACAATACATTAATCAATTATGTCAAGTTAAATGTAAAACCGCGTTATTGCAAAAAAGTTTTTTTGGTATTGCCCCACTCATAAATAGAGTACCTACCTAATATTATAAAAAATATGACTACATTAAAATTTAAAAGGGCGCTAAACGAATTTTTATTATGAAAACTTATTACACGATTGACGATTTTCTTAATGATGATTCACTAACTAATTGACATACTATTACCCTAATTGACATAATTATTGGTTCGCTTACTTAGTCTTATTTTATGTTTTTTTAATTGCTATGACCACACTGACATTTATATTTAATTTTTTGTAATTCCAATGATCTGCATATTTCAATTTTTTTTTATTTGGAATTGTAAAACTTTGCATGCCCATGTGACGGTAAAATATGGAGAACTTTATTATAAAAACACCTATGTACCCAGTTTTGTAAAGAAATAAATGATTTGATTTGATTTTAGAGTGGAAACAATTTTAAGCAACAATCGCGCAACATTCGATGATAAATGTTTTAACGTTAATCATGAATATGGAACGTTAGCTTGTTGCCAGCAACACTGCAACATGCTCAAATAATGTTGCGCAACTTTTTTGCCCAATGAATTGGGATATTATCAAATAACTTCTCCCGATCTGGGCGGAGCGGAAGGGCGAGTCAGGCTCTTACTGACTAAAACACACCCGTGTTCCTTCAGTTGCCTGTATGTTGCCGTGGGCCACGGTATCCCTTTCGGACTTTCCCGCGACCCCGGCAGGTGTACGCGGCTTAAGAGATACTTTACAGTTTTTGTAGAATTTCTAAGCTTATTATCACGCATTGTTTCTGACCATATATCCCTCTATTCTGTGATGATATGAAGACACAGTGCTGATGGTAGATGCACAATTATGTCCATGCAGTAAGGGCATGGTCTCCACATCTTACCGTACTCGTCAGATTTGAGATACGCTTGGCCCAGTGGACCCATTAGCGGGCGAGTGTCCATCACCAGTTCTGTATAATACAACCTACTGTCATCAACTTGGTAGGCAAAAAAAATTATTAAATAATAATGATATTAGAACAGACTTGAATAACATGCTATGTCTATCAGTGGAAAGGAGAATGGCCACGGCCCATACGAAAAAAACCCAGGCCCGGCGCAAAAAGTTTATATCTCAGATTTTTGATTAAACATTGCACCGATTACATTGCATGTTTGCCAAGTCTTATAGATGAATTAACTTAGACCTACAAACGAACCAAAAATGGTTGCAAGTCCTGCTATAACGTCACAAGTCACAACACATACAGTGCGCGCTACGAAAGAAGGCCCTTTGACGCGGCGCTAGTGTCTATGCCAGTAGTTCCCAAACTATGGGTCGCGACCCATTGGTGGGCCATTGACCCATTCGCGAGCGAATATCTGGCCCGGATCTAGGGGGGGGCAAACCGGGGCCCGTGCCCCGGGCGCCAACTTCAGGGGGCGACAAATTCAAGCGTAGCAGACAAGTGCATCACCCAGCACACAGCAACTTTGCAATAAATGAGACGTGTGGCTCACATGTGGATGCCAAAATTTTCATTTTGAGAAAATTTTAATTTCGCGGGAGCTAACTTAGCGCATCCCCATAAAAGATTGGCGGGGGGCGGCAGATGGCAGTTTCTGCCCCGCCTCAAAAAACATCTAGATCCGGGGCTGGCGAATATTGGATGGGCCTTAAAAAATTATATTCAGTTATGATTAATATTAAAGCGAAATACCGAAATAATTTGAACGTATCAAACTCATGGCGATCAAAAGTAACTTAAAATTGAAATTGATGCTTAAATGTCAAAAAATTGGAAACAAAAATGTTCGATTGTAAATAAATGTTTTTCTCTTATTTACACCTCCTTCATTCATATAGTCTCTTCTTTTGTCTATGAAAGCCAATAGGTGAGTCCCGAATTTGCACGTTTTTGTTATGTGGGTCGCGATCCAGTCAACTTAGAGAACCACTGGTCTATGCCATTGCATCACATTGCAATAAAAAAATATAGTTCCATAATTTTACGCAGGCCTTCTTTCGTGACGCGCACTATACTTGCAACTATCATGTCCATAACTTCTACAGCGTTGAATGGACTATTAGCAATCAGAATTAAAATTGATTAAGATATTATTTGAGTCATCACGCCGCATCGCACAAGCTCAAGTTGCGTTTTAATTATTAATTGTAAGCGCCATGACAAGTGTGGCTGTTTTTTTTAAATTAGTACTTAACGTCTATTGACAAGGGGCAAAAATGCATGCCTCTCGTTACTTTTAGCAACTCCAAACAATTTTTAAACACACACATAACATACGCATACAATCCCAGAAGGGTTAGGCAGAGGTGCACCTATAGTACACCCACATTTCGCCAGTTATGTTTAAGTCCCATGTAATAGGGACCGGGCCTATTGCCATCAACCGGGCACAAATCTAGACTCCGGGCTGTCCTGATGGAAAAACCCCATAACACACCATATTCCATCCATATTTAAATTCGACACAATACTTGCTACAATGCAGCATGATACTCAACTAAGAAATAATTCAAAATAATACAATTCCTTACCAGGCGGGGCTCGATTGGCAATCGGCGCGGGCAACTGGGCAGCGACGCCAAACCCTCCGAGCTTGACCGGCGCGCAGTTGTCGCGCCCGGCCAGCAGGACACAGTGCGGTCTGACGTCACGGTGCACGATGTCATTCTCGTGGCAGTAGCGGAGAGCTTCCAGGATCTGACGCATGTAGTGGCTGGAAAGAGGAAGAAGAATACTTTAAGGGGTGTGCGCTAAGGAAGCCCGCGAAATTCAATTTTTCTTACGTTTATTTAGGCGCGTTGGGCATTGTTAAGATGGGACAAAACAATTGAACTCGCGACACCGTTACCGACACCTCATTTTTGTAAACGTGATTGTGCTCTTTATTTATGTTACGTTACGGATCAATGATCTATGCAAGTATTTTTACTTCAAGGGTTTCGGAAGTATTCGGTGAGCAATGGGTAGCTCGCCGTCCGATAAGGACCAGGCCCGGGTCGACGGCGCGTTGTGTTCCACGCGCGCCTCAAAGACATGTCAGCAGAATTGACGGGGTCCGCTAGGGCCAATGCCTGCCGGGGCTGCGAATATGGGCCGAAAGGGAAATCGTAGCCCCCGGCAACAGGGCAACCGAAGGAACACGGGTGGGTTTTAGTCAGTAAGAGTCTGACACGAGAGGATTGGCCAAAAATGTCATGATTCCACGAAACAGTCATTCAAAAGAGTAATTTGCTAGTCGCTTTCGCCTAAAGTTTGAATGAAACGATAGGATACGGGCGGCGCGCATAAGGGTCAGACACGCAATCGGACACAAATCCGCATGATTGGAAGAAGGTCCTAAGTTACACAGTAAATATTCATGAAATAAACTCACCATGCAACAGCTTCACTGTAGACAAATCCAGCAGTGGCTCTACGGACTACCTCAAAGCAGAGATCAGAGCCATCCATACTGAAAATATTAAGGAATCCGTTTAGTTTATTTTTGTAACTGAACACTAAGAAAACTTACATAATATAGGAAAAAAACCAAAAGGTCGTTAAAAAAATATGTTTGTACATCGCCAACGACAAATCAACAAAAGATAAGATTTGTTATGTTACATGTTATGTGATTTTACATAATTTTATTTTATTAAATATTTTTTGTGGCGTTTTAAACTTCCATTGTCGCTATGTAGTATTCCATTGCTATTAAGCACCCTGCATGTAACGAAAGTTGGCAACGTCAGAAATAGCTGACAATTATTTCATAATATTATTGAATTAAATATCACTGTGTAGTGCACTAAAATATTGATTACTAGCTTTTGCCCACGACCTCGTCCGCGAGCCCATAACCATCCTCAAGAATTGGGCTATCTAATGCAAAAATATTTTTATTAAATCTGACTGATAGTTCCGGAGATACATACTTACAAACAAACAAATTTTACCTTTTATATTATTATAGTATAGATGAATTGCAATAATGGCACTGAATTAGGTGTTGTAATAGTTTTAGGTGTAAAAAAACATTTATTGGAAAAAATTCAAGATTTTTTGAAAACCTAAAACTAAATATTCACTGTTACGATACTAATTATTTCAACTCATAATCAATATTTTAGTGCACTACAGAGTATTATTTCATAAATTTAATTTAGTATATTGACAAATTAATGAAAACAGCAAAATATTTGTCAGCTAAAATTATCAGTTTTATTAAGAGGGTGACTCTTGAGAGTGATAACTTTATTAAATCAATAAAAAGTATAAATAATCAAAAAATAAACTTACTATTCAAAGACCATGTAAAGCATTCCTTCGGAGCTGTATGTCTCCAGCAGCTCCACAATATGAGGATGCTTCAACATGTGACATATTGTAGCTTCACGTTTTAGGTCTGAAAGCACATAATAATTTTATTGAAAAATACTGTTTAATGACAAAATTTCATTGTTTAAATCATTGTCGGACTCATCAGCAATGTCGTGAGAGATAGGAGCATAACAAGCACCGCGCGTTTATCGGGCGACTCCGAAACGTTCTTTTGGTTTTGCAAGTATAGGTGACATTTAAAATGTCTGAAAACAGGTTTTTAGTAACCCCGGTAACTAATCAAGAGATTTAATAAACAGTGTTATTATCTAGAAATTATAATATTATTGCCTCTAGTTTATCTCCACAATTCACAGACTAAGATCAAAATAAATACCAGATTATTTCTACTTGAATGATTTCCTCACACTTGACTCAACTTAGGAACTTTTTCCTGCATTCAGTCCTTGATAGATTCACATTTTACTATTTACAATTGGTAATAAAAACCTGTTCAAATAACATAAGTACATAACTATTAAATTCCCACTTTAATATTCTTCATTATATAATACTAATGTAAAGAAGAAAAATACACATAAAAATAATATTACCCGCAGTACTGAGTCCGGGGCTGGCAGTGAAGCGGGCCACATCAACAATCTTTACAGCAAACTGCTGGCCAGTCTGCCGGTGCATACAGCGACGGACCAGGCTGAATGGTCCCCTTGAATGAAACGATTGATATGTTAGAAACAATTAATTAATATGTTAAACTATTTCCTTCACAAAGTTTTTTTTTTGTAGCATCTAGGATCAGTTTTAAGACTTTCTATGAATTGTATAATAGGAAGTAGAAAGATAGTGGAACTTTAGTCAGTAAACAAATTCAAGTAGGTGTGTTTGTAGTATGAGAAACTAATGTGTACACAGTACGTTTTCTCATTAATCAGCCTATGTTTTTAAGAAATGTTTTAATGAATTAAATGCCTTCTTCACAGAAATAATAAGGAATCTCATTTGTTCTAACAATATTTCAGCTGTCACTAAGGCATAAGAATATGCATTTTAAAAACAATAGGGAGTTCTTGCAAACAATTGATCATAAAGTATCAACAAGAAAATTGATAGTTTTTCCAGTTGAGCATTGTAGTTTAAAACCATACACAGTCTGGATTTTGCCTTGTTAATTTAGCAATTCTTAACAACAGTCCTGGCTGATTTTTTTTTAAATAACTGGTTGAATTTTTTACCATATTCTCCAATGAACCACTTACAATAATATTAGAAATTCATATAAGTCAATTACTTTGCCCTGAGGCAAAGACTATTAGTTTTTTTTTTTTTTTCGTGATATTTGTGACTACTACCAGTAGAAATTCGGGCACTAAAATAATACTAATTGAAGAACTTAATAAACTAGTTTAGTATCACTTTCCAGTATTTATCAACATGAATATGCATTACTTGTCATGAATGAGGTATGAATTTAGGCCAATTTACAATTGAATTAGTGCAACTGAATGTAATTACTTGGTAAAAGCGCGCATGAACAAAATATGTAACATGAACTGATGTACCTTACAACTGTCTATTTCCATCAATTTATGATTAATTGAAAGTTGGTTATCATAGTGTAAACAATGTCTTTAATATAAAACAAAACTAGCTACATGTAATGGAAAACTGGGCAGGAAAATCTTTAAAGTTGTATCACATTACCTAGTAATGAAACTGAATTTGAAAAACTATTCACTGAATTTGAAAAAATATTCACAACAATTTGAAAAGCTATTCAATTAATTATTGAGTTATTTGTAAAGTAGCTTATTAGGGGGACTTTTTTAAATTGTAACAGAAAAAATATCATGCTTTGGAATTATATATTTGGTCTAGATTTAACTAATACGTGATAACTTCCAGTGTTAATGGTTTAGATAAAATCTTATCAGACCCTTTTCATGCCCTGCATACAGCGCTTTTGTCAGAGATCATATTTTACTTCAGCAAAAATGCGAAGTATCCACTAGATGACAGATTATTCATTATTAAGACAAACAATTCATCATAAAATAAAATTAGGGTAAACATAACATTTAATATTAAAAAAAATAAAAATAAAAGTAAGAATTTTTAAAGGATTTAAATCCTAAAGATTGTTTTTTAATCTAGTGTTTCTGGTTAAATTATTGTCTTAGAATTACAATGAATTAAGTACCTAAAAGAAGATTTAATCTCAGAAGTAAACAATATTGAACATGTGACTTTTCTAATTTTATTTGAATATATTACTAACTCTAATTAAAATATTTAAATGTTTCTGCTTACTGATAGTATGCATTCTGATGGAAACCAGAAGAAAATTTCAACTAGAAAATATAAGTTTGGTGTGTTTTGAGTTCTACAATGTTTGTTTTACTTATGCAGGAAAAGTTCCCAGTTTCCCAGGTCAAGTATACCTGAGGCGGAAAATAGACGATTACTGAGCGAGCGCGAATACACATCGTACGCCTTTGCAATATTTACTTACTTGCCAATAACCTCGCACAACTCGTACACATCGTCGAAAAGCACTTCGTCCTCAGCCATTTTTCACAAAAACACAGTTAGCTACGTTTCAGAAAATATTAAAAAATATCATTTTAAACACAGCCTTCAACCCGCCTGAGCCGTGGTTACGCCCTGAGACTATCGCACGTTTTATGAAAACACTAAATATTAAATGAACACCCAATGATATTTCAGTAGGAAGTCTTGTACTTGAAACTGTAGTTGGATATTAATATCTGAGCCCAGACGTAAAATGTTCATTTTACACAGTAAAATGATCTCATTCGCGAAATTTTCCAATAAGACTTGTAAACGACACTATTGAAAAACACTAACGGTGTGAAAGATAGTAAATGAAACACAATAGGTGCAGGTCAGTAAATATTAGCAAAAAGTGTAATTATTGTAATAAATCTAATTTATTTCACAAAATATTCTTTTTATTTACTTTTGACATTCTGAGGGTTGCAAATGTCCTGAATGAAGTTAGTCATTAGTGGTGAATTGCGGGAGAAAAATTGTTGCCAGCACAAAAATGTAAAAAACAAATATTTTTACATTTATGACAGTCGAAAGGCATGAGTAGTAAGTAGAAGAGGCAAATTCTCAGACAGAAAGACAAATCAGAATTGTGGTTAGAAGTTAGAACAGATGAGATTATCTGTCAATTCTGTAGAACGCGTCGTGTTTCACTTACCTGGCTCTTCACTGGCATTGTGGCCGATTCTGGCTAACCAGAGGGCTGGCTCATTCTTTGACCAACGAATTAGCATTGCCATTTGCCATTCAACGTGGCAATGCTGTCAGTCTTAGCACGTTTAGGGATGACAGCGATGCGGACGAGTACTTCGACGCTTTTTTTTTAACTATGTCATCTCGCAGTTGTGACCACTAAAATTTCTTGGCTGCTTAACTAGGTTTTCTTGTGGCTGCCTTAAAGCTACTACACTCAAAGCCTACAGCCAAGGGCAAAAAACTATTCTAAATTAAAATGAGGCGAGCGCTCACTAAGGGCAACCCCTGTGGGGTACGAACGTTAGCTTAGGGTGTCGCTGGGGGAGGACAGCAAGAAGGGACAGACTGGATCAAACTTAAAGCTACGTGCTCAGCTGCAACAACTGCTGGCACCTTGTTTTCGAGCAAGGGTTGGGAAGGAGTATCACTTAGTCGGAGACACGGTCGCGATCGCAAAGGACCTCGGTAGCGAGGTCGAAATGACGGGAGGCGTCTGTATTTGTATACTGTACTGGTGGCCCTATTCTTCTCCTGGAGGAGTGTTATGGGATCATCTGGGTCGGAAAGGACATGCCTCGGACGGCGGATCTTATTAATTCTAGAGGGGACATAATTGGCTGCCTCGACAACCAGAGGGTTGCGATGTTTGGGAGCGGAGTCAAAGTAACGTTTGGACATGCATTTTAGGAACAGGAGAATTGTAGGAATTTTACAGTCGAGATGAAGGATCTCGTTTCTGACATACCAGGGGGATCCCGTGGCCTTACGAAAGAAACGGTTCTGTAGGGTCTGCATCCTATGGATGGAATGGGGTTTGGCGTTTGCAAAGACTGCGCTCTCATAGGTCATTGTAGGTCGAATGCACGATTCGCAATTTGCACTTAAGTGACAATTTGCCCCGTGCATTCAAAACGTAGTGGAGTCTACCTAGAGCGAAAGCGGCTCGTGAGTAAACTAACTTTATGTGTTCTAAAAAGGAGAGATGATGATCGAGGATTACGCCAAGGTATTTGGCTCGCTTCTTCCAAGGGATCGGCTTACCGAACATGGTGATTGATCGGGGGAGGGGGCGGAATTCGGAATCCTAAGCGTCGAAGTTTTGAGCATGAAAGTCAAGCGGTTTTATTCTCAAAACTTCTACGCTTAGATGTCCTTTTGTTTTTGTAAAAAAAATCTACATACTCGTGACGTCATGGTTCATTTTAACTCAATGTATCGCCATGATCTTTTGAATACGTAAATAAAGAAAAAATATGCGTCCAAAATTTTTTAATATTGGACGCATAAAAAGTTTTTGTATTCATCATCCCTTTTGCTTATATGTAGTGTTTCATAAATAAATAGAATGAGATTCCAGTTTGTCTTGCTTTGATACCATTGACGTGCGGTCGACTGTACATTGTACAATGCAAATGCACAAAAAAATAAAAACTTTCAGAGGTAATAATTTTATTACTTAGGTACCTAACCTACATATCTTTAATAAATAAAATATCATAGTCTTGTATAACCCCTATAATAACACTCATAATAACATTTTCATTTTGATTTCGATTTCTGTAAAAAAAAACTCAATGTGTCTTCTACATAGGTATGTACTACTTTTTAATATATTTTTGCTTACAATACTAAACACTTAAAGAACTTTTGAATGTCCATGTATAATACGAAATAACTAAAACATGTTTCGGAAAACATTTTACAAGATTTCTTAAAACTAATGTGACGTTTTATATTAATATAGATACAACACAAATATTTCTTTTCAGTCAGTAGGTACTCCTACTTACAATAATGTTTTAATCACAGTTTACTGTAGTAGTATTAACTTTTTGTTTAAAATATTCACAGCTAGGAACATTCAAAGTAAGTTCTGAATCCGGTGTGTTTACTCGTGGTAATGAATTGACATTCACCTTATAACTGCATTGATAATCCAACTCATAAAGTTCAAACGTAGTTTGCTGTAAACAGAAAAGGAATTATTTTTATTTTCATTAAACTCTTTTTTTACTAAAAACGTTTCGGCCGTTACGTGTGGCAACACTAAATTTTACCGCACTTTTTATTTCCGCCTAACTTCATACTGTTTCTAATTTTAAAATTATTTTATAAAGAATTCGTGTAAACCTTCGATCAACAATACCAACGTACGAGTAAACGTAAAGTAAATAATCACAAAATGGCAAATAGAATAGGTAGTGTGTTTTGCTTGAATTAATTAATTTTCTGGTTTCATTGACACAATATTACCTCGGTAGTAGCGGTTAGGCCTTCTTTGCGTAGATTTTTCGTGTTGTTACATGAAGTCGCGTTCCAGTGGACGTAGTATCTGCAAGGTAATAAATTAGAGATGAAAAAGTAATGTTTTTGCTTTGCTACCTATTGCTACTGCTCTATTTTTAATTTTAAATGCCAATTATAGACCTGCAGATAGTTTAGGTCTATGTAGTTCATAATGGAAATAGGAGATAAGATTTTTTTATAAAAATCTGATCAGGAAGCCTACCACCAGCTCATAAAGCAGTATTATTTTAATATTACTTCAGTGTGGGAAAGAGATGAAGCTCT
The DNA here is from genome assembly GCA_949152395.1 of Agrochola litura. Taxonomy (NCBI): domain Eukaryota; kingdom Metazoa; phylum Arthropoda; class Insecta; order Lepidoptera; family Noctuidae; genus Agrochola; species Agrochola litura. The sequence continues at coordinate 7,092,871 of OX424490.1, forward strand.
ACAGGTCGTATAGCTCAATTTCTTTCTCCCACTGAAGTAATATTAGAATAGTACTGTTTATGGGCTAGTGGTAGGCCCCCTGGTGAAACGTAACTGGACTACTTATCTAAAACATTATTTTTAAGACTTTCAAGCATGCTTGCTCATTAGCATAGGCAGTAGGAAGGTGAGCAGCAGCAATTTGGATTGTAACTCCTGTAAGTACTTACTTAAATAGGTACCTATCTCGGTAGTACCTAAGTACCAAATGAATAGATCCCAAGCTGAAGGAAAAATTATTCAGTTCATAAAAACTTTACCTTTCGGGTTGCTCGTAAACGTTAGGAAGAGGCTGCCATGCGATTTTGGCTTTTAATCTGTGGTTGTACCATACAATTTTGTGTAGGCTGAGACCTCTGATCTTTTTATTTTCACGCCTTTGGAGCTTCTCTGGTGTGGGCTCTGAAAGGTATTGAAAAATTTGGTATTAGCATTTTTCTCAATATGGAGGATAGAATGTGGGGTACAAAATCTGCTCAACAACGTAAATAACACAATGAATGTTGTTGAACTGTCAAAATGAAAAAAAAATCTCATAATCGTTTATTATGCATTTGTTTCATTTTGACAGTTAGGTAAATATTAATTGCGATAACGTTATTGAGCAGATTTTTTTACTAACTTAAGAAGCAATGGATTAGCAATCTGTTTTAAAAAGAAACAAATTGTGATTGATCGCTATTCGCCCCTTTCCGCATACGAAGCCATTCATGGCTTCGTAAATTTCTAATTTTATTACAGTTTAACAAATGATCAATTACTGAAAAACTAAATTGTATAATAATAAGCATTTATTCGTAAAATGGAACGTATTTTTTTCGTCTATGTTAAGTGCAATCTGTTAAAAGTATTAGAGGTTATGTGCAGCGTGTCCGGTCAGTGAAGCGAAGCTAAATTGTTACTACTTTCGACAGTGGAAAAAAAACGGTTAGTAAAATCTTTAAATAATAGTATATTATGCAATTAGTGAATAAAGGACGGATTCAAAGCAAGGGCCATAGATGAATCACGAGCAAGTGAAGGATTCTAACGACAGAATCACGACCGTAGGGAGTGATTCATGATAATTAAATCACGAGCGTAGCGAGTGATTCAAGTTTTAGAATCCTGAGCGACACGAGTGATTCATGGCCCTCGATATAAATCCATTTCGTTCAAGAGTTGCATACTATACTTTATACCATGACTACGAGATAAAGAAAGATTTAAGCGAAAATACAAATTTAATGAAGAAAAACGTGTGCGGTCGTGAGACTCCCGTCAGAAACGATGTTCCTTCACACATTTGATTGAAGACAAAAACTAAATTTTTGCAGCCACCATCTTGGATTTACATTTCGACCCCACTGTCGGCTTAAACACCCTCGAAAACCATCAAAACGATTCACATGATGAAAAATTTGAAAATTTTCAGAGCCGCCATCTTTGATTTATACTTTGGACCTCACTGTCGGCTTTAGCAACCTCGAAAACTGAAAACAACACCAATGACGAAAAATTTTAAAATGTTCGCAGCCGCCATCTTGGATTTTCATTTTGACCTCACTATCGGCTTTTGCACCTTTGAAAACCATGAAATTAATAATATAAAAAATACCCATGATGAAAAACTTGAATCAGAGCCAATCAGATTTTGACCAAATTCACACTTTCTCTCTCTCTCTCATGCGGCATGCAGTGTACTCGGGCCGATGTGTACAATTTTATCCCACGACACTGTAATCACTTTACTCTTTTGTTTTTTCTGCCGGCGTCCTCTCTCTCTTTCTCTTTGAATTAGAAAAAGACAGTCGCAAGTATTAACACTTTTTAGCGGGACGATTTCTGAAAGTTTACAAGCCACGTTAAAGAACTTCGTTCCAAAAAAGAAAGGTTAATACCATGTTCTTTTAAGACCATAGACTTCTTAAAGGTTTTCCTGTAATGTTTATGTAAAGAACTATTTCCTGAATTTTTTTCACTATTAATTGCAAGGAGGTTGAATAGCATTGAGATGGAGGTCGAATATAATGGTGTATTCTAAATTTAAACACCAAAATAGTGCTTTTTATTCACTGTTTTTAGTGAATAAAATAAGCGTTTTAGAGGGGGAATGGTATAAAATCAATTTGAACTCTTTGAATCATGCTATCCAGGGAATGGGTTTTACGTTGGCACTTTTTTTTTGTTCGATTTTTGAAACTTTTCTATCAAAATCCATATAAGAATTCGTACCTATGCATTCTATCCTACATACTGTTTGTCATATTTGGATTCGTATGCATTGCTTGCTTTCTGCTTAAGCTTTCATTTCTTTTCAGGAATGGATGTTTCACGCTTTTATGGTGCTTCTAAGCATGTGAATTCTATCCCCGGTGATGGGTCCTGAGTGATGATGACCTTGATTCGGACTCCGACCCAAACTCAAACCATTTATTTCAATTAAACCATTTACAGGCACTTTTGAGTTGTCAAGGAATCGGTCAGTCATAAATATGAAGCTAGTTGCCCATTCCAAAGCGTAGTAGGTACCTATGGAGAAGAACGGGCAAGAAACTCCACGGACACTTTTTTAAATAAAAAATTGTTACAAAATGTGGTTACATCATTCATGTTGAAATTATACATGTGAAAACAATTTAGAAAGACGTGCACGTTAGAAGCGTCCGTAATAAAAAGATAAAACAAAGAACAGTTCAAAAATTAAAATAAATTAAAAATAAGCCGTGGCAACTAAGAGATGACCAGTCCCAACTGACGGCGCCCGTTTACGAACATGACGCATGAATTAGCACCATTCAGCTCAACTATTTTGAAGGGAGCTAAATGATCCAACACACGCACCACCATCAGCCAAACATCTGAGTGAGCATGACATACTCACAACTGCCAGGGCACATTCAAGTCAATGTCTGGAGGCTTTTATTTAGATATTTAGTTCTGTTTACGTTTAGTTTTATTTTCTTTTTATTTTTTAAATAATGCTTGAATATAGTCCTCGATGTTTTTGGTTGGTATATTGGCGTGTGCTAGCTGACATATGGCCTATAATTTATCATTGGAATTATGTTTTGTGTTGCATAATGTAGGTTATTTTGTATACTATTGTATAGAATCATTCTCTAACTTGAACAGACAGCTGTGCTGCTGGGGAGTTTGTTGCGCCACTTCTTCTTCCCAGCTAAAGGCACTAGGAAGTGGTGAAGGGTGGGCGTTTTTGGGGGACTGTCTTATGTAATTTTGACGTTCGAAAAGTGCTGATTCTCAGCCTAGTTTGAATAAATGACTTTTGAATTTGAATTTTAATTTGAATGCAAGACATATTACCCGGTAAATGGTAACTCTTTAGTACATAGTGCTCACACCTGTGCTATGCAATTATATAATACAAAGGAGATTGAGTTTATACAATGCAAAGATGGTCTTACAATTTTCAGCAGCTTCAACAGTATTTACAAATGTTAATCAATTAGTTGTGGTTGTGGAGCAGGACCAGCATTGAGCTAAGCGTTTTTATCAGCGATGTAAGCCCCAACTTATAATATGCCGCCTGCATAGTGTGCGTTTTATACAAGATTTGAATTTTGTCTCATTCAGTTGAAGTATATGGGGAGGAATTTTATTATAATATTTTAAACAGTATCCCATGAAAGATGAGTCTATTTTAGCCAGTCTGAAGTCTGAAGTCTTAGAAACCTGGTTGCACTATTAGGTCCCTATTTGTTGTACTATAATTATGTCTATCACCTCTTTTACTAAAAAGTTGTAAATTTTTTCTTACGTACAGTACCGACCAAAAGTCCATGAGCAATCTCACAAAGCAATAGACTGACGCTTCGGTTTGACTTACGACCTTCTTCTATAAGTTGTTACAATACTGTAGACACGCACATTACACACACACACTCACTTTGTCTGCAACCAATGACTAGTTCAATAATCATCATTCGTTTTTAGTTTCATTCGTCTTGTTCACATAAATATTAAAGTTTAGCAGGTAGACCACAAAAAACTAAGTAAATTATTTCGATTTCTGTGGGGTAGATGCAGTTTGTTACGAGTATTTAATTAATAGAACTTTGTTGGTTCGTGGATAATATTGGTGACGAGTATTTAGCGCAGTGTTGTGGTTATTATTATCAAAAAGCAGGCATAAAATATATTGAAGAGATCAGATCAGATCAGAGAATATTATTGCGCTGCGTAAAAGTGAAGTGAATATCTAATGAAACCGGACTAAGTGTGAGTGTTATCATTTATATATTTCATATTTTACTAAACATAAATCTTAATCAAGGGTATTGTTGATAGAACAGAGGTATTGTTGAGACAGAAGATGCCTTTAAAGTTTTAAATTCATTGTGAGGTTTAATTCGATTAGTGAATAATAAATAATAAGGTATTATGTGTAATAAAAACAATGTTTTTCTTTGTTCTAGAGAAATACTGTGAGGGTTAAGAGATATGAGGAAGGGGCTTATTATCGAGTAGCAGCGACGTCAAATGGTGAATGAAACAAATGGTTTCATACCAACGAGATATTTTGCTGAATTATTAAAAACACGTCATTATGAACCGTTCGCCGTGCACTCTGAAGGCTTGCATCACTGAAGACCAGCTAGAAAACCGTTTTTGACCTTAAAATATTGACCGTACCAACTTAATAAACAACAGATTCGTTATTGCATGAATTTATGGTAACGAATTTTTTAAGCACGTTTCAATAGGGTGTTTGTCGTATTTCTTGCAGATATACCGAAATTGTTTAATATTATTTTAGTAATAGTATTATTTTAGGATAAAAATTTGAGGTTTAGTTTCAATCTTCTTTTCGTAAAGAAAATGAATACTTAAGCTTTAACCTCAATAACAACCAATATTTACTAAAGTCAAATAAAATGTAAAATAATTAATACAAATAAAATATAAACAAACTGCCCATATTTAACCTTAAAATTACCTATTCTGTAAGTAGTTTTTTACATTTTAAGTAGTCTAATATTCTTATTTATTACTTAATTACTTCGACCATGATCAAAGCTTAATATTTATGGTGAAAAAATCCATTAAAAATTTAAAATATTTCATAATTTAAATATGTATAAATAATACAAACTACTTCTAAGTTTCTTGACATCTATTTCACATCTTATTCAGCTGAAGTAATGATAAATAATTGTAGCAGTTTATTAACTTATGTAAAATAAATATAACGAATAAACATATTTTTTTTAATTTTGTTATCATATATCACGCATTTTTTATTCTAAAACCTTTATTGCAATAACAACATAAAAAAGCAGCAATATTTAAAAAATATTATTATCGAAAACAAAAATAATAATATTTGCAAAAAACCGCACTGTGTTTCACGAGATTAGAACCTGAGGCAGTTTGAATTCCATACCAACGCTTAACGCTTTCTGCTATCTGCACTTGTTAAGTTACTATCGAATTTTAGCAATGCCATTAACTGGTCAAGTTCACGCGCATAGTGCGTGTGTGCTAGCATGACGACGGAAATATATTGTTGTTTCGTGTAACTGCGTTATCTATGGTGTGTGTATCGTGTTGCTTACACATACAAATGTACGAGCTATACCGCGTGTTCACAGCAATACGACTCTTAGCGTGCTCATGCACTTTTGAGCGCTTACTGTACATGATGTTTTCATAGATATATTGACAAGGTACCATCATGATGTTAATATCCTTACACAGTTCCCATAAAGAATCACGCCTGCGGAGATAATATATGGCTCTGATCGCTCTTTTCTGCAGAATAAAAATAGACTCAATGTCTGCAGCCCGTCCCCACAGTAAAATACCGTAAGACATGATACTATGAAAGTAACTAAAATAGACTAGCCTCGCGGTATCTACATCAGTAAATTGACGGATTTTTCTGACAGTATATGCTGCTGAACTTAGCCGTCCTGCAAGATATGTTAAATGAGGACCCCATTGTAGCCTTGAGTCGAGCGTGGTCCCCAGGAAAACCGTTTTATCACTACTTTTGGCATTTGGTAAAGAAAATTTTATGCACTTAGTTTTTTTTTCCATTTAATACTAAATGATTAGCAGTGAACCAATTTTGGACCTGCAGTAGAGCGTTATTTACGTCGTCCAAATTTGTAGCACGTCTATCTACCTTAAAAATTAAGGAAGTATCGTCAGCAAATAACACCATTTGTGGTTGATTTTTTAATAAGTGGAGTCATTAATATAAACTAAAAAGAAGAATGGACCCAATATCGAGCCTTGTGGCACACCTATTTTTACTTTTAAAACTAGTGAATTGATACCGTTTATTGGAACTTGCTGTTGTCTATCATTTAAATAAGATTTTACTAAATTAAGCGCAAGTTTTCCAAGTCCGTAATGCTCAAGTTTCAAGAGTAAGGTTTCGTGATCGACGCAATCAAATGCCTTGGAGAGGTCACAAAAGATTCCTATGGTGTCTTGGGCCTCTTCCCACGCGTTAAAAATGTGACTTAATAAGATTACACCGGCGTCGGTCGTACAACGTTCCCTGGTGAAACCAAACTGTTGATCGTGAAGGATTTCATTTGTGTTAAAATGATTGAGCATTTGATTAAGCATTACCTTTTCAAACACCTTGCTGTGTTCCGGCAACACGGATACGGGTCTATAATTATTGGTGTCTTTGCTGTCCCCGGATTTGAAAAGTGGTATTTACCTTACTGTATTTAATTAAATCCGGGAAGATTCCTTGATCCACACACAAATTAAATATTAAGGCTAAGTAAGGCGTTATGGTCTCAATTATGGAGATACAGACTTTAATAGACATTCCTCAAAGATCTTCGGTCAATATGATCTTAATTTGTTTAAAAGTTTTTATTACTGTTATGGGGTTAATATGCTTAAAGTTAAATTCAATCGGACATGCTGAAACGTTGGCCCTTACTAAATCAAAAGAGAGCGAGGGCGAGGAATTTAAGGTTTCAGTAGTTTTAAGTGGGATACTGGTAAAGAAATTTACAAATTCTTGAGCAACTTCTTTGCTATCTCAAATGAGACCACCACATGACGTCTTCAGTGTGTAATCAGAATTATGCTTTTTGTTTCTGTTCGGTTCATTACTGATAATTTTCCAAACCGTCTGTATTTTATTGTCTGCTGATTTAACTTTGTTGCTAATGTATAAGGCTTTAGCTGCCTTACAAGTGTTCTTAAAAGTCCTAGAGTAAGTAGCAACATACCTACTTATTAAAAGTTTCAGTGTTTAATATAAGTCTTAAGGCCATACAGCTCGAAAAGTCTTTCCCTACTTTTCCTGAATCCTGTAGTTGCCCAGTCACTAAATAAAAACTTAGGGCTGATAGTTTTAGTGTTCTTCTTAAAACAATTATTGAAGTCGGTTTGGATTAACGAAAAAAAATCTTTATATAAAATATTAACATTGTTCATTGTAAGGACCTGATTACTTAACTTACAAACTAAAGTGCTATTATATTTATTTAAATTAACAGCTGTTATTAGTCAGAATTGTATTTGCACATTTTGTATTGGTATGTTAGACTCAAAAGTTACGGATTGACCACTGTGATCAGAAGGGAGATAATTAACGATGGCTTTATCTAAATAGTCGCAGAAACAAAATACATTATCAATACATGTAGCAGTAGACGTAGTTATTCGGGTTGGTTCTACAAACACGTGGCCAATTGAATGATTTGAACAAATTTAAAAATCTACTGGTAATTGAATTAAATTCTAAAATATTAATGTTAAAGACACCACAGATAATTACTGATTTATTACAAGTTGCAAGTTTTGACAAAACATCTTCTATTACTGACTCAAATATAGAGTCGGTTTGGTAATTTTGGTGTCTGTAAACGCACACTATAACATGCTTATCTTGCTCAACACAAGACAGTTCAATGCTATGTTCAACCGATAGTTCACCTATGTCATAATTATATTCTCATAGATAATTAACATTTCATAATCTTTTAACCAATGCTCAGTTAAACATTTAATGTCAAACATTGTTTTTTCTAAAAACAATTCAATTTCCAATTGTTTGGTAGAAAAACCTTAAATATTTTGGTGAAATTTTTTCAAGGATTTCTACTTAACCCATTTTGTACAGTTAACTATGTTAGTGCTAGAAAATACCTTTTTGTTAAGTTTAATTATACTGTTAGTAATACCTTCTGTTGTCTTACAAACTAGTTTAAACTATTTGTGCTAACCACCTTAACATTAGTACTATTACTAATTGTGGTGCTAATTCTATATGACTTCAACATACTAATTATGTCTGGGTTAATATTAAAAGCTAATAGCCTAGCTATTTGACGTCTAAAACTAATGGGCAGATACACAGTATCCCTAGTCGACCTGAGCTTATCAACAAAAATGTTGGTGTCAAAAAATATAAACTTGTCACTATGGTGACTAACTAAGAAATGTATGTAATTATTTAACATGTGGATGTAGTTGTTTTGTCTGTTTGACAAGTGCTCAAGATGGAAAAGCACACAAAATTATTTTCTTACAATTTAACTTCAATAATTCGGTGACACTATCAGTAATATCATCTTTTTTAACATTAAAACTATTACCTATAAGTACAGTGATATTGGCATTAGGATCATATTCTTTCCTAGTTATTGAAGACATTATTTGTTTGTAAGAATTTTGAGGCCTACAATAGTTTTGAGAAGAATAACTCAGGTTGTTGCTAAGTAATTTACCTAACCCTTTTCCAAAACTATCAGAAAACATTATGGAGCAAACTTGACTACTACAAGGGAGAGAACTATCTTTTGTCTGAACTACTTGCAATGGACCTTGTTCAATATCAGATGTATCTTTATTTGGAATAGAGACCTGAGCACTTCCTAACTGGTACGGGTCCTCCGTTGCCTCAGGTTGGAGAGTACCAAGGTTGGATTTCCTTTCAAACTCAAACTCAAACTCAAAGCATTTATTTCAAATAAACCAATTACAGGCACTTTTGAATTGTCAAGGGGTAGTTACAATGAAGACCCTGAATACGAACCCATCTCTAGTCGTGCGGCAAAAAAACTCATGTACCTGAATCTGATTGCTCCAACGATAATAATATGGTTTCACAAAGCTTGCAGGCACCATCTACATCAAAAAAAAAAGGGTAAAAAAGCTAAAACAAACCCCGTTATTTGGAAAAAGTAAAAATGGATCCTTACGACAAAAACAAGTTTCAATTCAAAGGCGACACCAACTTACCGGAAATAATAGAACAGCTGGAATCGCCAGCTGATTTTTTGAAGTTTTTATTTACGGATGATATAATTAATTTCATTGTTGAGCAGTCTAACCTGAAATCTGTTCAAGATAATGTCAACAAACCTGCAAACATAACTGAAGCAGAAATGGAGAAATTTATCGGAATAGTTGTTTTTATGTCCTGTATCAAATTGCCAACATCAAGGGTGTATTGGTCCAAACACTTAGGCCAGGAGCAGGTTTACAAAGTAATGACTTGTAACAGATTTGAGACACTGAAAAGGTTTTTACATTTTAATAATAATGTAAACTTCAAGCCTCGTGATACCGATGATCATGACAAACTTTTTAAAATTAGACCACTTCTAAACCAAATTCGGTAGCGTTCATTGCTAGTCCCAAAAGAAGAGTTTTTAGCGGTCGACGAACAAATCATCCCCACTAAGTGTCGTCACGACCTAAAGCAATATAATCCAGCTAAACCTCATAAGTGGGGGTTATAAAAATCAGGTCTTGAGCGGCGTGTCGGGCTTCAGTTATGATTTTGACATCTTTGCTGGCGACCAAAGCAATAAGTTAGTTCAAATGTTGTAACCCGACTAACCAGCACAGTTCCACGACATATCAATCACAAAATATGTTTCGATAACTGGTTCAATAGTCTAAATCTTCAAGTTTATTTATATCAAAACGACTTATTGCCTTTGGGAACTGTCAGACTGAATCGTGTGCCAAACTCGAATATGCCATCCGAAAAAGAATTGAAGAAAAGAGGACGAGGTAGTCTTGAAGAGAAAACTGCAGTCATAGATGATGTAAAGTTGAGTTTGATTACGTGGTTTGACAATAAAAATGTGAATCTCCGCAGTGAGCCGATTACAACGAAACGGCGTTATTTTCTAAAAGAAAAACAGTACAAGGAAATAACATCCCCTCAGGCTGTAGATGTGTATAACCAGCACATGGGTAAAGTTGATTTACTCGACTCAATGCTAGGCTATTATAGAATCCGTTTGCGCTCTCGCCAATGGTACAAAAGATTTTTTTTTCCATATGGTGGACCTGTGCATGGTAAAGGCATGGTTCTTGTGGCACCGAAAAAATATACATGCCACTAATTGATTTCAAACTCGCAGTTTCAGAACATATGTGTAAGGCAGGAAAAGTACTGGCAGTGATAAAAAAACGTGGGCGTCCAGCTAACATTTTTGGAACCCGACATCAAGTCGAGTTGGTACTCCAACAAGACGAGGTGGAACTCCATCAAGCCGAGTTGGAACTCCGACAAGCCGAGGCAGCACTCCATCCAGCTTGCCTGATTCACCGGTACCCAAAAAAAGTCTCAAAAAGCTCCTGAAAGACATCGAGACGTGCCACTGAATTCAGTACGAGTTGATAACAACAGTCATTTCCCTACGTGGAGGAAAAATCGACAGTTATGCCAAAACTGCTCAAAGTTCCGTTCCTTCACCAAGTGTTAAAAATGTGAAGTCTATTTGTGCTATGATGACAAACGAAACTGTTTCAAAGATTTCCATACAGTATAATTGCTAAACGCCTGCGAAGCCACATATGCATGAACGATAATTTACGACAGTGCATACCAAACCATAAATGCCTTTGTGCTGTAATTTCAGCAATAACCGTTGTAATTTTTTTTACAGCTCAAAATAACAAAATAACGCAAAAAAAAAAATTGTACCTCCTTCATAATAAAATTCATGCAGTAAGGGGTTTAGGGTACTGTTTCATTTTGACAAATCAACAACATTCTTATGTATATATTTGATACTTGTCTTCCTTTCATAACACATCGTCATCATTATCTTGATCAGTAGCTGTCCACTGCTGATAGACCTGTCCAATACCAAGCCATTGAATTTTGTCTTCAGCCACTTCCATTGGACCTCTCATTCTCATTTGTCTTTACGTAAGTGACTTAGAAGATATTTTTATGACCGTTATTGGCTCTGCTCAGAATTCGGTAAAGCGACCAGATTTTAGCTATTAACCTATGTTTGTCGTTGAATGTTGATACGATAGCTACGTTCTCCGCCTAAACCTCTTCAATTTGTAATTCGGCGGCGGAATGACTGCCTAAATTATTTAGATGGCGCGCCGGTACAGCACTTCGTTACCTACTAAATGTCGATTGGAGCATGGAACTAGGTCGCCGCTGACACGTTCCACGAATCAGGTTGAATTTCTAGGTCTAGCCAATTTTTCAAGAAGCACATTTTCAATGGGTTTTTAGGAATTTATTGATTTAAAATTAGCGGGACCTACGAACGGTCTAACAATCGGAATGACATTAAGTTGGTAGAATTAAAGTACAAACAGAACGACCTCCTTATGCATGAGGATACATGAGGCTATGTAGTTTCAGGATAGTAAGCTAGCAAGCTAGTAACTCCGGCTTTTCTAAAGCTAGTACTATTCTGGCTTATGATTGTAATCTTCATGTAGCCGGCGAAGCTAGTATTCGATTATTCATTTTACTTCACGGATGTGTTGACCTTAATCACTGCAATGGTACTGGCATCATATAAACAGCACTAGCATGTGCCAAGCTAGGACAGCAAGCCAGGATAGTACATATGCCGAGGTTCTATCTTGCATCTTTCATAGCTTTGTAAAACTAGGCTAGGCTATCTCGGGCAGTAGAAGGATGTTTCTATAGAACAGCTGATTATTTCCTCGTATTTTGATTTGCTTGACTAACTCGTAAGAGGTTCAACTCTTCCAGTATTTTCCGTTTTGTCATCACAATTCGTAGAGATTTTCCGTACCTACCTACCACTAATAGAGTTAGGTATGTATGAGAGTGAGGAAAAGAGGCAGTGCACCTGTGTCTGCGCACACACTTGTGCACTATAATATCTCCCGCGCCGAAGGCTGGTCTCCGCTGAGATTGGTTGCCAGGGCCGAATATCGGTCTGGAAGAGTATTATCTACCAGGACGATATTTTTTCGTTTTGGCTGTATCACTGGTGGGAAATATATGATTTAGTTACCAGTTCTTGCTGTGTTCGTGGTGTTGTAGAAAATGGACGCCTTATTACTGCGAAGCTTGCCCAGACCGAATTGACTGATCGTCTGCACTTGCAGGAAGTACATCGAGTTTGGCTGCAAGTCCTTTATTTCGATGAAGTGTTGATCCTGTAAAAATATAGTAAGAATAAAAATTACAATTAGTAAATATCGGTTCTTAGAAATTCATGCGTTACAATTTGTTGCTGTACCTTGGGCACCGTTTGATGGTTGACGAGCACTGAATCCAGTTCTCCTCCTAAGCCTTTGACACGTCTACTCCAGAAGACTTTGTATCTCATCACTGGCAAGTCTGAATGCGGCTCTTTCCATTCTAGTTTCACGGTGACCGTGCCTGAAACAATCGAAGTTTTCACTACCCTGCCGAGCGAACATTTTGATCAGAGCAAATGTTTGCTGTTTTGCCGAAGTTCGCTCAAAAAAGAAAACATCCGTTTTCACTATACCCTACCGAGCGAACATTTGTTCAGAGCAAATATTTTCTGTTCCGCGGATGTTCGCTCAAAACAGAATACATCTGTTTTCACTTAGAAGTCAGTTTCGATGGCGTCTTTTCATTGAAAGAATGAGCGGACAAGCATTCGTTTGCCGATTCCAACCGATCATCACTGAACAAAATGTGTTAGCTTGCTCAATGAGGTTAAAAACTGAAAGCTCAGAACAGATGGCAGCACAGTTGTACGTGTTTAAACCGCCATCGTTCTGTTTATGTTTACTTTTGTGTCGATCACAAATTATACGAAAACTAGATAAATATGTGTGAGACTTGGACAGGGGAAGCGTCTACCACCGGTAAAAAAGCAGCTTTAGTGGAAAAGTCAATAAGTTATGAACGTTTTATATTTTATAGGTTATTTTGTGTTTGTTGACTTTAAGTTCAGTTTTTGTTAAAGACTGCAGGCGTACGATAGAAATAACCTGATCAGAGTTGAAAGCCAACTCGGGCATAATCTTCCTGACTGAAAACCTCAGAGATAGCACTTCTAGCACTGATCTTATACGATAATATAAAAACACACATACTTTACCATAATTTACACAATATCACATCCCAAGTATGTAATGAAAACAGACTTAGTTCTCTTTGGAGCATCACCTATAAACCACTTTCTCCCATAAAAGGCTTAAAGGATAGCACATCGTCTCGACGAAATATTGGATTCCAATTTTTTTCGGAGAGCTTTCTCCCTCAGTTTTCTACTTATAACATCTTTGGCAAATACATGGGTCCCCGTATTTTTGCAGTAAACAGCTGCGCAACTAGGCGCAATAATTAATTATGCGTAAAAGAAGTCGTTTGTTTACAAAAAATGTATGTCTAGCTGTCAAAACGAGCAAGTGGCAGTTTTTATACCCATTGTTTTCATTTACCTCGCGAAAAAATGCTTGCTCGCTAAGAACTATTCAGAACGCTAAGTGAAAACGCAGCTTAAAATTCGAATGTTAAGCTACGTTTAAACAAAAGTAGTAGGAAGGTATAGTCCGTGCAATCCACGACGACGCGCCCCACTCCGCGATTACTGTACTGTAAGCTGAACTCTAGTACGGCGCGGAGCCGAGTGGGGCGCGTCTTCGTGGATTGCGCGGACTATACCTAGTTGTCATTACAACATCCATGGCGAAATGATTTGGTTTTGAAAAATATTTAAATTAGTACCTATTTGATCAGAAAAGCCAATATTTATCTCGACAAGTGCTTACGTCAAATCTTGTCCATATTTCGGGTTATCGTCGTGTGCATTGTTCCAGTCTATTTAATATCCATTCTTGCGAAAGGAGTCCTTAATTTAAAATGCCATGGAGTTACGCCAGTATAACCGAATTACAAAAATATGTATGTATGTTTCCTTAAATGAAGTTTTGAATTCCTGAAGTGATTTGGAGGATAATTGATTTGTTTTTAAGAGTAAATACCTCAGCTCAAATTCCCTCCCTATCCCGCTCGCACGGTACCTACTGCTCGTGGACTGAGTGAGAGCGAGACTGAGCGGCGGGGAGAAGGCTCCAAGGCGCCAATAGCTTAGGTAATTTCTTTTTACAGCGAAAATAATGGTGAAATAAAATTATTAAAAACATGGTATTGCTTTATAGTTAGTTCAGTTATTAATTATTATGCAAAGTTTCATGACCTAATTTGGAGTATTTTTCTAATACCAGCGTGCAGCGGTTTATTGTTCGATTTGGAGGTAGTTTTATGGAATCGTGTTTTCGTCAAACAGTACTTATACATTAATCCTCAACTTTACCATTTATTTATTTCAAAATTAATGCTACAGCATTTTCGGTGTAACGGAGGACCATCCTATGCAAATAGAGATAGGTAATAAAGACTCTTAAATTACGAATAGGTCTCATTTATCCATCATTACCTGAAAGTATGTATATTTTTGCTAAATAACTTATTTCTATTTATATGTATTTATTTTAGGTCTATACAATGCATCTTTAGTTTCCGTCCATCTCTATCTATCTGCCGTCATCTCAGTACAAATTCATTTTCTCCTCACTATTTCCACACAATCCAGCCATCTTATCCCTCTAGGGTTGTCTGAGAAAAGAGACATATTTCCTCGTGTTTTTTAAATTAAGGTATAGGTCTATTTTCTTCTATTTTCTTAATGTCCCTCGGGAATCATCGCATTTCCGAATACAAACGAATGCTAATTTTCATGTCCATCAATTATTAGATTTATCTTGTAAAATGATTTGAATACAGAACTAAGTACTTTATTGTTGTATTGTTTTGATTTTCGTATGGACTATATAGAGCTGTAAAACAATTTTCCTATCTGTCGTGCCTACGACTTTAGCAGCTTTCCTACCATTTTTAAAATAAATTACATTAAGTGAAAAGAGTATTAACAACTTTATATACTTCCAAGTCGATTGAGAGCGTCCGGTCTGCACCGAGTGCAAAGGGCAACTGATAGAAAACCGACGACTGACGAAACACGAGGTTTGCCGAGGGATATTAAGAACATAGTTTGTGTGTACCTAACTTTGACTAATCAGCTATTACCTATGTAGTGAGACACTGCTTCCTTATCCAAACCATTTGTTCCACCTACTGAAGATTTCCCAGTACATGAGTTGCCTTGGATAACCTGGAAGTCTTTAAACAGACTCCAGACCCAGGTTAGCCGCAGCAAGGAAAATTTGTTCAGTGGAGATTCATAGACTCCTTGGAGTGTAAATGTGGTGCTGTTCCACAAACGATGGGACACTTATGCCCTGCGTGTCCTGTCAGCTGCACGTTACAGGAACTGATGGACGCTAGTGATGGCGCCAAACACGTGGCTGAGTATATTTAGATTGCCATCGACACGCTAACAGAAGAAGCTCTATCTAAAATTATGATTTGTCAGAAAACATTTTTTGATGGATGGAGTTTCATTTACCATTACTCTCTTTTACTGGCCGAACTTTAAGTTTCTTCGGCGACGGCGGGGGGCGAGGTCCTCGGCGGGGTGTGAAAGCAGGACTAGGCGATGAAAACCCTCTCGTGCCGGAAGAACTAATGGCAGCCACCCGGAACCGGTACCACCGACCCGGTTTCAGAGCGTTGCGTAGAGATGCCTTGGTTCTGTAAATTGAAATAATGATTTTGTTTTTTATCTTAGTGACTGAGCTTTTATGAATTGGAAAATTTGTAAAAGTTGAAACGACGTCTGTTTTGATCTTCTTTTCGTGTGGTTAGTGACTAACCTAGTGTCAGAGTTTTAAAGCCGCCCATGGGCCTCTGACTTGGCTTGGCTCTCAGGCATCCCAGTTTTCTCACGATGTTTTCTTTTACCGTTTTTGAAGCAAGTGATAATTATACAATACGCACATGAATCCGAAAAGTCAGAGGTGCGTGCCTTGGGTTCGAACTCGAGACTTATGACTTGGCAGTCCGACGGTCACACCACTTGGCTATTACTGCCACTTACCGATCACTTGATCCTTTGATGAAATTCCATGTGTTTCCATGTGTAATATGTCAACTCATCACAATAAAAAAATATGTAGTCGCGGATGTTATTATGTAGTTACATTTAGGTAAGACTACATTGTCCAATGATTATTACAAAACTTATCAATTGAATGTGGTTATAATTAATGTAATTTTAACATGAAAAAGACAAAGACTTCTTTATGAAATAGAAAGCCGTGGAAGATGTTTTCTATTAATGTATTGTATAAAACAGTTCTTTGTTGTGCAATTAACAATATTCTCTAGTGGTTATCTTGTCGGTACTAAAAGCGCTAACAAAGAGACATGGAAAATTTATTACTGTCTTCTCGTGAGAACCGAGTAAATGGTCGTAAGTCGTGGTGAAATTATTATAGACGTTTTTACTTCTGAGTTGTTCGATGGCTATAATTTTGTTGGTGAAGTAGGGTGTAAATTTGCTTAACAATTAATTTCTCTTACCTCAATCTGCCTAGCCTTTTCCCAACTATGTTGGGGTCGGCAGTCTAACTGGATGCAGCTCAATACCAGTATTTTACATGGTGCGACTGCCTATCTGATCTCCACAACCCAGTAACTGGGTAATACGATATAACCTATATAGTTAATTTCCCTAGGGATAGAAAATTGCTCTAGGTACTTATTGCACTTTGGACGATAATGATAGTTACTTTTGAACGGATTTCGATAAAATTTGGAAAAGAGATAGATGGCATCCTGGAGAAGGACAATAGGGATGAAAACTAAAAATATATTTTTATCACATCTATTCAAAAATAGCTAGTTTAGTCCTCGTAAACAGGGACTAAAATAGCTTTTAATCCCTAGGGATTAAAAGTGATTTGAATTTAGAATGTGGATATTGGTAGTAAAAGTTACAATCACCATAGAGTATATGAAGAAGAAACTGGCTGATGATAAAGAAAACCGCGCGCGAGCCAAATAGAAAATAAAAAGTTTGTGAAAACAAAAAAACGCGCGAAATGCATTCTGCTTTCGTTTTTAATTGTTTACTCAAATTCGGATTTTACATAGATTTATAAAAAATGTTTTCCTCAAGTATGAGAATGAAAGTATTATGTTAACTCCAGAGAACATCGTATCGGACGCTAAAAATGTCATACAAAGTCTTTTACCTACAAAATCCCGTGAACAATATATGAAATCATTTATGACAATTTCATCCTTTGGCAAAATGCAAGAAGAGCGAAATCTTTTTCAGAAAATGTGTTTTTGGCCTATTTTCAAAATTTTGCCAAATCTAAACAATCTACAACTATTTGGAGTACATATTCAATGTTAAAATCTACAGTTAGTACCAATAACGACATTAAAATAGAAACATAAGTACTTCAAATTAATAACTTATCTGAAACGACAATCCGAAGGGCATAAACCGAAGAAATCGAAGGTGTTTTCCTGCCAAAATGTCGAAGCTTTTTTAAATGACGCTTCCGATGAAATCTATCTCCTGATAAAAGTAAGTATTTACTTACGTAACAATTTTGTATTAAGTAGGTATTATAGTGCCTTAGTTGCTAATACTCGTAGCAGCGTATCTAATTTTGGGAGTCTTACTTTGTTTCTTTTTGTTACAGGTTGTGTTATTTTTGGAGTCCATGGGGCTTGTCGTAGCAACAAGCTTCTTAATCTAACGGTCGATAATGTTGAGACCCACTCGGATGAATTACTTTTGATAAACTTGAAAGACACTAAAACCAAAATCGACAGATCGTTTATTATCCGAGGAGTGTACAAACTTATTGTGGAACAATACCAGAAACTTCGCCCTTCTGATTTGAAAACCAATCGATTCTTTATCCGTTACCAAAACGGCAAATGTACAAAACAACCTGCTGGAAAAAATAAATTGCTACTTAAACTTGCCTCAGAAAATTGCTACTTATTTAAAGTTACCTGATGTTAAGCTGTATACAGGCCACTGTTTCCGAAGAACTTCTGCCTCTATCTTAGCAGATTCGGGAGTGGACATGTCTGTTTTAAAGACACATGGAGGATGGAAATCATCTACGGTAGCTGAAGGATATGCAGAAGAATCTATTGAAAATAAAGCCAAAATTTGCCATCGAATTGTCGAAAATATCAATTTAAAAAAAAACTACCGACTTCCAAAAAAAACGCTACAAAGTGAAAAATAGCTTTAATTTCGGAAGTCGGTGTCTTGGGTTTTGTGTTTTCGTTTTTTGCCACCGACTTCCGAAATTAAAGTTATTTTTCACTTTGTAGTGTTTTTTTTGGAAGTCGGTAGTTTTTTTTTTTTGTAAAAAGTTTTTATTTTTCACTTTTTAGTTGTGGTACCTACCCCACACACATTCGAATACCACTACCTACTATCAGGAACTTATCATATCATTACATACTAAGTGGGAAAAAAAATACGTATTTTGTAGCTAACTCAAAAACTACCGAAGCAAAGTTAATAAAATTTATAAGGGACCAATTTGGGAGCATACCCTTTCAAACAAAAAAATAATTTTCAAAATCGGTCCACAAATGACGGAGAAATCGGTGGACATACATAAAAAAAAAAAAAACAAACATACGCGTCGAACATATAACCTCCTCCTTTTTGGAAGTTGGTTAAAAAGAGCCTTCTCCGCGCCCATCTACGTGTACCACCTATACCTAAAGAATATTGTGAACCATCACTATGCCAGAAAATAATCAAGTTTCACAAAAACTACATCCTGAAATACCGTTTTCTGAGACTATTTCTAATTCTCAATCTGTGTGATAGTAATAATAAAATTGTTACGATGCATTTCCATATTTGGACACATATTTTTTATTTTTTTACGTTATCAAAAGATTACGGTGATACATTGAACTAGAATGTGCCATGACGTCACGAGTATGTAGATTTTATACTTACTTGTGACGTACCGACCCCCATTCCCCAACTTTAATGCGTTTTATCCAAATCATTTTTTATTAATATGATGAACACACAAAATACGTGTCTAATATTTTTTTATTTGCTGACTGACGGACTAAATAGTATTTTTTTTGACCCAGACATCATCCCTATTAGCATGGGTTACTTAATTCCCATTAAATCGGTACTGCCCAGTAGATAGACAAGTCAGTTGGGTACTTGTGGACTTGCGGAGGTCAAGATCGCAGATACTTTAGGGAAAATACATAACATAATCACACCTGTAATCCTCGAAGGGTTAGGCAGAGTTATAATTGCATATCACATGTGTGAAATGTAACGAAATTGTTTACACGTCATATAAAAAAAATAAATAAATAAGCTAGATGAGTTCAGCGTTTCCTATCTGACTACTCTGAGAAGAAAGGCCGAAACAAACTCAGAGGTCGCAGTCTCTTTTAAAGTCCAGACATAATCTTGGTCAGGCCATATGAGGACCATGTAGATTAGTGTCTGAAAAGGTCTTTTGAGGAAAGAACCACACAGATTTGAGTGGACCTGTCCAGTCAGTAATCGTGAAGCTCAACTCAGAACTTAAGGAGCTCAACTCGACGAATAATACCAAAGAAAGGACATTTGGGTAGGCCGCATAAACTACTCAAACTGCCAGACCATCACTAAAACTAGCAGAGAAATAAAAAAAATATCCACATAGTCCTCACATTCACAATAATTAAAATAATATAATACTTTACAAAGTAATCATGTAATTTTGAATATAAATTTCAACAATGTCAATGTGTATATAAAACTGGTATATGTTGATTACATAATAATTATAATGTCTAGTTTTATGGTTTTATCACAAGGCTTAGCAGAGCGAGCAGTTCAATGAGCACTGTCACCATGTACATTCCATAAAGCTACCGTTTACTGGGTACGTCTTTCATTGACTTGAATGTGCCCTGGCGGCTGAGAGTATGTCATGCTCACTCAAATGTCTCGCTGATGGTGGCGTGTGTGTTGGATCATTAAGTTCCCTTTAAAATAGTTGAGCTAAATGATGCTGATACATGCGTCATGTTCGTGAACGGGCGCCGTCAGTATCTCTTAGCTGCCATGGTTTATTTTAATTTTTGAATTGTTTTTATATTTTTATTACGAACGCTTTTAAAGTGCACGTCTTTCTACATTGTTCTCACATGTATAATTTCAACATGAATGATGTAACCAATATTTTGTAACAATATTTTGATTTAAAAGAGTGTCTGTGGAGCTTCTTGCCCGTTCTTCTCCATAGGTACCTACTACGCTTTGGAATGGGCAACTAGCTTCATCTTTCTGACTGACCGACCCCTTGACAATTCAAAAGTACCTGTAATTGGTTTATTTGAAATAAATACTTTGAGTATGAGTAGTATCGTCGCATGTTGGTTACTTACACTTGAACCAAAGTCAATCCCAAAAACAATTCGGATGTTGACTTATTTCTATCCACTGTTGCTTTGTTTGTTTTTGGATAGACGGAAATGGCATCCATTGTCGTAAATATTTATGTGTACTAATTCACACAGTCACTGTTGAACAAAAGTAGTAATTGGGTCGATACAAAAAACTTGTGTGCGTAACATTTTGTAGCAGAATTGGTATTATTTATTGAACTGTTACATAATCTTTTGATAATAATCGTTACGTGACTGAGATTTTTGTTTTAAATTGTAATATATTGTGACTTGGTGCGATAAACTAGATTTTGTTCATGCATAATAGAGAACTCGATTAAGTACCCACTTTCTACTTCGTGCTACCGTTGCGTTATATCAATGAAATGGATACCTAATTCCACCGTTAAACCAATTCTTCCTTCCACTTATAAATTTTTTTTTTGGTTGAGAAATTTTTAAATAACTTCTCCCGCTCTGGGCGGAGTGGGAAGGCGTGTCAGACTCTTACTGACTAAAACCCACCCGTGTTCCTTCAGTTGCCTGTATTGCCAGGGGCCACGGTATCCCTTTCGGATTTTCCCGCGACCCCCGGCAGGCATCGGCCCTAGCGGACCCCGTCAGTTCTACTGACATCTCTTTGAGGCGCACGTGGAACACAACGCGCCGTCGACCCGGGCCTGGTCTTTATCGGATGGCGAGCTACCCATTGCTCACCATCTGCAAGCCTGCGCCTACGGTGGCCGGGAATTGGCCTGCGATTCCCGATGCCCAGGGCGTCTCCTGCGGGCGCGAAATTTGCCTCTCCCTCACGCGTTCCGCCTCCTCCTTTGCGAGCATTACTGCTCCGCAGAAGGAGGCGACGGCCTCCCATGCCCTCTCGCTCCGTACCATGGTCTGGACCAGGCCCGGTCGCGAGAGATCACCGCCACCGATCGCCTCCATGAGGACACGGCGGTGTTCCACATAATACCTAACATAATATTTTGTAGTTGTGCAAAATTGTAGAGAATTTTGTAGAAACCTTGGAATATGCTGCAATATTAACTACTAGCTTTTCCCCGCGGCTTTTTACGTGTTTTTATATCCCTCAGGAACAGTACTTTTTTCTAGATGAAAGGTACCCCACGTCCTTTTCTGTACTGCTGACAACGTGTACACAAAATTTCATGATGTTCGGTTGAGTAGTTAATACGTGAAACAGTAACAAACAAACTCACTTTCGCATTATAATTTGAACTTTGGGCTGATTTCCCTGCAACCTGCTAGATTCTGGATTGGTCAACGTTAAAAGTTATTGGCGATCTTCTTGTTACCTACGCAATTCAAGTTTGAACCTACATACCAGGAATGCATCACTCAAAGAAAACTGACGATGGGCTGTAAATCGTGATATAGCACCAGAAGGACAATTCTCATGTTTTTCTGAACATTCGCATTATTATTTCAGTCTTAATTTGTCAAAAATACCTCAAGTGTTGGTGTGTTTTTCAACATTATACACGTGTTGGAATCTGCTTACAACAGCTGAGATGAGATTACGACTAGATTTTACGGAAATTGGTCTTTGGAATTCTGATTTTATTTGCCAGAAACACGACTTTATCGCCAGTGTAACTGTTGAAAAATATATTTTTCTGTACTTACTTATTCGTCCTCAACAGTAAATGCCAGTCCCCTAATCTCATTTCCTCAAACTTGGGTCCCAGATGGTGCTGTTCCTCTAACAGGTAGTAGACCGGACCAGGAACGGTTCTCGCTGCATCTCCCACGCCGTCAGACCATCTGATCACTACTGATCGCTTTCTTTCTTTTGGCGCTTCAATCGTTGGCAAGGCTGGTAGACCTGAGTAATGAAAACCATTTAAGAATATTTTTCGAATCTTTTAGTAAAAAATGCTAATGGGCTCCGTATTGGAAAACAATTGGAACCTCATCAATGGTCGTTTTTAGTAGGTACTTAACCCATTTTGTTTAATTTATAGGCTATTTGTATGTATATTGAAAACATGGACACTTCGTTTTTCTCAAATATAAAAATATGTTTAGTCAAAGCTGTGAACTAGTCCACAAAAAAAATATAGCGTCCAACTGTTGGCCGCACGCACACTAGAAAAGCACAATGACAGCACAATGACGTGGCGCGAGTGTATAACTGAGCTGTCACGCACACCAGCATAACAAAGTTGGCTTGTTTGTTTTAGTTCGCTTGCAGCGTGACACTCTATCTAGATATATAAATAATCAAAGGTTTTTCCTTGTGTTTTCAATCAACATTTCAAAGAATGTAACAAAACATTATGTCATGTGTATTGAATCGACACACATGAAGTTCCTATAAATAACTTACCATAATACATAACAAGAAGAAAGTCTACATTGGTAACGACCCTTATAATGTTGCAAATAGAGTATAAAAAACCGGCCAAGTACGTGTCGGAACACGCACAATCAAGGGTTCCACAGTTGGGATGAATTTATTCCAAGAATAAACTTAACATTGTAGTTGAAAAACATGTTCTCCCATACATTCCAACTGCAAATGTAAGTTTGTACGCACAATATTCAGAGATTTACCATGTTATTTTAAGACCATAGACTTCTTATAGTTTTTCCTGTAATCTGTGAGTAAAGAACCATTCTCAGTATTTTTTTCAAAATTTTAGGCTCAGTAGTGTCGGAGATAAGAGGAGAGGGAATAGTAAATTTTCATCAATTTTCTCTTCTTCATCTTTGTTATGATTTTTTGTGGTGTCTTTTGTTTTTATATCTCTAGAGCTATTCTATGTTTAGAATTATTAATGATTTCAGCATTTTGGCCGAATGCCTGCAAATCTAAGGGATGATGACTAAAAAATTTTTTTTCGTCCGTCTTGTAAATTATTAAAAAATATTGGACATATATTTTTTCTTTTTTTACGTTGTCAAAAGATTACGGCGATACATTGAGTTAAAATGTGCCATGACGTCACTTGTATGTAGATTTTATACTTACTTATGACGTAGCGACACAACTTTAATGCGTTTTATCTAAGTCATTTTTCATTAATATGATAAAGCAAAAAATACGTGTCTAATATTTTTTTATTATCTGACTGACGGACTAAATAGAATTTCTTTTTTTTTACCTAGACATCATGCCTATTCCGAAAGCGACCGCAGATTGCGAACCGCAGCGGTAAAGCCCCCAATCGCAATGATTGACCGCACTGACACTACTACTGATTCCTATGTAAGTCTATGAAAACGGCTGAGCTGCGGTTTGCCTTCGGAATTGTACCTTTAACTCAAAATAATTGAGCTGTCAAAGATTACGAGTATTTACTTATCAGATAGAAACCTGAAGCACTTAGTGCATTGTTATTCAGGCCTTGAGTTCATTTGATTGGTATTGAATGAATTAGTTCAGTAGCTGTTGTAACTATTTTACATTATTGAAGGATTATTATCTGCAACAAGTCATTATTTAGACAATCAGGCGCGGTCGCAGCCCAAGTTTTTTGGGGTGTGAAGGAATATTTTTAGGGAAATATTTAACTAATCCTCTAAAACTTATTGACCTTCTAATGATGCACACATTTTTAAATAAATTTACCTCTTTTTAACTTTCTGATCATTTCTCGCAGTTGGTCGCAGTAACTAAGTTCTATGTTCTTTGTAATGGCGTTTAATTTCCGCACATAGTATGTCAGGTGGACTATTGTGCGTGGGCCATGGCGGCCGTTTGGTGGTTATTCCAATCAGCCCACCTCCCTCCAGAAGTTAATTAAAACTCCTGGTTTGTTCAGAATATCAGTGAAAGATTTGGGTGACCCGAGGGTTAGGACAGGTTAAAACAGTAGCAAAACGCGCGCGAGACGCACGAGCGAAGCGAGCGGTACCGCGGAAGCGGCCGACTAGCGCCACATCCAAGTTGGTCGCAGTTACTTGGCTATTTAGTTGGCATTTTTAGGACACCAAAATTTTAATTATTTGAGGTTCACAAAAAGAGGCGCAATCATAATATAAGTTTTCAAAAATACATAGTTTTAGGAAAGCAAAATGAGAATTATTTGACGTTTGATTAAAATACATGCCATATTTTTAGTGAGGTACATCTCCAGCTCGACTTATGATGTGGTTAAATTGGTCTCCAGCATTTTTGAAAAATAGTAGGTATTAGAACAGTAGATTATTTAGGGTGAGAAGAGCGAGCGAAGCAAACTCGAAAATTATAACACCCCGTCTCAGATAGGTTAGGATTTGGTTTTATATTTAAAAACAGAAATAGGAGTTACATTGTCAACTTATGCAGGAAAGACTAAGCAACTATGAGAATGTAAAATACGAGAGCTCATCAAAAATTTTGCGCCTCTCAGATAAGTTAAATTTTCTTTTGATCAAAGAACTAAGAAATACTTGCTTTGTCAACTTAAAAAGAAAAGCTTAAACTCATTTTACAGCAGTTTTGGTTTTGAAATCTGGCCTTAACCACAGATTAACACAGATAGTTTACTCCGAATTTTAGGTATCACATAGTGGCGGGGCGCCTGAGACAATTGGTTATCTTGTCTTTTAGGCATGGTTGATTATTTTCTTACATAAGACCCTTAAATCGCAGTAGGATGCATAACTACATCTTGTTACGCTACTATGAATTTGAGATATCTATAGGTACTGATTTAACAAAATTTGTTTTTTTATTAAAGCATCTTTGTGTCATAGGAAAATGATAAATCAGGTACTACTTATATTTATTTCTGTACCTAAGTAAGTTTCTATACAATCACTTTTACACGTCAATAATATTTAAAAAACAAATTGATGAGGTCGATAATGTTTCCTATCCGACTACTCTGAAAAGAAACACCGAAACAAACATATCCAGCTGTCAAAAAATCTCATGACTAATTCGAATGTTAAAAGGTCTCAGCTTAGCATTTAAAATGGCAGTTTAACAGTCTACAAACATAAATCTTTAGAAGAAGATAATTTATAAAAGACAATACTTAAATTAGATTTACCTGATATGGTTAAAAGATCGACAGGCTCACTGCACGTCGATCCACAAGTATAGCGGCAGCAACGTTGCGTGCCATCACATTGTGAATCAGAATTGCATGCCTCCACACACACCACTTCCCACTTCGATGAGTCTGATGTAGGGCACGTCCCTGGTTTCTTTTCGTTTAAGCGGCATTGTGTTTTACACTGTGAATAAGATTATGGGGATGAAGCAATTGAACTTATATCACGTATAACATCGTCGCAGTCGGTTGCACAGGCATGTGATGTAGAGAAAACATGTCGGAAGGGACATGTTTTTTCGGAAAACGCTATGTAAGAAGACCAAATTAATAATTGACAAACTTTATTAAAGACGATGCGGATGATACTGTTTTGATGGAGACAGAGGTCTTTATAGGACAATATTATGTATTATATGCTTAAACATACTTTGGACATTGCTGCATAAAAGGAATAAGGGCAGTTAAGAAACACAAAAAATCTCAGCAGTTAAACTTCATAAAAATTGTAACGCATGTAGATGTGGCCGATTTTATGTAAGCAACAAATACATATTATATTCTAGCAGTAGACTAAAAGTATATTTAGTTTTATGTATCTCTAGACCAGGCAGTATTGTTTGAAATAGACATTTGTTCAGTTTTTTCTGCCCTGTCTGAGAGAATTAAAATGCTTGTAGTGCAGACACAAGTCGTGCCGTATAGTGAATAGGCGCATTCATTTAGTAAAGTTCTGTTACCTCAGACTCATTAGTAGCTTCGGGTAATTAGCGAGTACACCATAGTTACAAAATAACAATTCCTTTGAAGTACAGTGATTCATGGCTTGGATGTTAATTTCTAAGTAGATATGCAGATTTTTCACCCTACTAAGGACGAAAATCGTTTGTCCGTCCTAAAGTACAGGTAATCAAAACGGAGAGTTCTGGAATGCTTTCTAAAATAGCATAATTTATTATTATCTTCAGTCAGAAAGAGGAAGTTATCAGCAAAACCATGCCTGAGTAATGAGCGCGGCTTTCGTTTTATAGCTTTAGAGTTACCTTGAAAGCTCATTTCAGTTATGTTCTCAGGAATTGTCTGAGTTTTTGATGAATCTGATCAATCTCGAGGTTTCTATATTTTTAGCTTTGTGATAAGTCGTAAAGATACTTGGTAAAAATGAATTCAATATAGCCTCGGGTTAACTGCTGGTGACATAAGAAAAATCTAGCTTAGGATTCAAGCTCGTTAACTCCCGACATACGACGCGATCAAAATGCGATTGTCCTCTGTCACTACATCTTGGAGCACGCAATTTTTTGCTCTAACACAAGCTCGTATAATTCCTTTTTGCGTTTCACAAATTAGTACAATGTGCCCTTTTTAGGCCAAGCCTAGTGCTCTCGTTATATAACTAACTCCGGAGCCGCAGAATTATTTTTGCTAACTACAACCGCTGCAATCTTGATTGTATTTCGTTTTACGTTCGTTTACTTTTTTTGTATCGTGTATATGTCTGTTCTGCGAACTTGTTAAATCGTGATCGCTGTGACAGCTATTTTAAACTTTTTTATTTTATTTGTTTGTAGCGTCAACCATTGTCAGTTCCACGTGTAGTTTTTGTGGCTTAACTTAAGTATGCAATCGTGGGTTTTAAAACTTCTTTCATCAGCTCGACACATTGAACTTTACTGTTAGTGTGCCTATGACATTTTCAAGTATTTACTTCTTTGTAGCTTCGAGGTAAACTGGGTTTTCCCTGCCTCGTAAGTTATTGTATTGATTGTTTACTGCCGTTTTCCTTATTGTTGTGTTTATCGATTGATCTAGATAAGAAGTGTTAAATTGAATTTACTTCTAATTAGTAGGTACATAATGGATTGAATCAAGTTTGAGCACTATTTGTTAACAAGAATAGGTTCCTACTTGGTTAATTGGTGGAGTACTCACATGCTATTTAATTCAAGCAAGCCGAATATGTTTCGTATTTAATGGCTGAGTAATTTTTCTGCGCACGTTTTAATTAAAAAAAATAAATTGCAGGAGTAAAGAAAAGCTCGACAAGTTCTGAACTCTTATAAACTAAATAGTCCGGTTACTTTGAGACTTGCTGGTATGTTAGAAGATATCCGCGTCGTACTTCGCCACAAGGGATCTTCCAATCCTCATCAGCCTTATTTCTTTCCTCAAGATGTTCGTTGTTTACTTTCAATACAACTGTTTAGCTAATGCAGTTTAGCTTCAGTACTAATATACAATTTAACAAAAGTTTTACAATTACCATAGGTTTAGTCTCCTTACTGATGTCTTGACACTTCAGATCGCATCTGATCTTGTACAATGTGCTCGACTGCGTTTTGGAATACCTCCGTGTCTTCGACAGGACCATGGGCAACACCGACACTGCCATCAATACCACTAACACTTTTGTATACATCTTTATAGTCTTGTTTTTATCACTATTGGTCATATAGTTCTCTTGATTATACGTTTAACATCTGAAAATTACGTATATTTACTAAATTATTATTGATTGTGCTTTCCGACTTCCCTACTCCCCTACCACATCTCTGTCCATTTTATTATTGCGTACTTTAAATGAAATCTTTGATTTAAGTAAAAAAATTGTTGCTTTATTTAATCTAGTATCATAGTTGTATTTTTGGTTACCAAACAGAATAAATGAATGAAACTAAGTTTTTTGTTCACCGGAAACAATTAAGTTCTTTGAAATGACTTCTGCTCCGCCCAAACTTAGATGAGATTTACTTTTCCTTGACTAAACTGGGCGTGTAGGTAAGACGTAGATTTTGTTGTTTATAGAACTTCGTGAGTCAAATAAAAATTATCAATGAAAGTTTTTTTGATTCAACTAATCATATTTCGTAAACAAGAATACTCTTTGTTTTTTTGAAAAAACGAAATCAATATTTGCTATCCATTAGATGTATTGCATAATCTGGTTTAAAAAAAAATGAATATTTAACAGTCACCTAATTCTTTTGTTAAAATATTTTTTTTAATGGGTAAAGGCTTTTATGAACATAATCAAAGCGGTAGCTGTTAACTGTACACACAACCGTTTTAAAGTTTATAATATGCAGACTGACAGCTGCAATAAAACTTGAGCTAATAGTTTTCTTTTCAACCAACCCGGTTTATATACTAAGGTCTGTTCATGATAACCAAAACAAAGCACTAAGTGTTTGACAAACAAGTAAAAGTAAATGACTTAAACAATCGAGCTGCTCTCATCCAATTACCTTCGCTAAAACAAAACAAAACACTACAATATCGATATCGATATCCACCTCAACCAATCGATCGTCAATACGAGAATCGATTAGAACCGTAACATGTCGAGTCCTTCCAAACTTGTGTCATCGACCTCGGAAGTTTTTGGAAAATACATTTGCGTTTCGCGAGTGTATCGTTTGAAATACGCGGTAACACTGGCGGTGCGCGCGCGCATACCCAGCCGATCCGTGCCTTGGCTTCATTAATACACATCGATGATGCTTTCCTGTGTCTGTACGCCGATGACGGAAGGCTGCTTTTACCGAGCCGGTTTCCTAATTAAAAAAATGTACGGCGTCTTCCTGGAGTACGCAGTTTGCGATCGTTGTCATTAAGTCTACGTCTGTTTCGTGAATTGTAAACAGTGCTTTAATTGCAGGTGCCGCTCGTTCAATGTAAAGTTGGGAAAAAACTTGCACGCGATATTCGTCTTTAATTATTCTAAATAGCGCCTATATTAGGCTAAATTGGGGTGATGAATGGTAATTTTGTGATAGTCTTTATTAACTCAGTGATGTTTATGACTGTTTTAATTCAGAATAAAATTTAACACCTAACCTACCTACTCATTCATAATTTTGCACCAGCAATAAAACATAGAAGTTAATTCTACGTTCTCGTTGTATTTATTTACTTACACGTGTGTTATTTTAGTGTTTGTATTTATTTACACGTGTGTTTTAAGAAAAATCTTGTTAATTAATTTGCTGAGATTAAAAATAAATATCTGGGTGACTGTTTTTTTTTTTAACGACGTTTTCTAAAAACGAAACGTAGCTAGATCGATTTATCGCCCCCGAAACCCCCTACATACGAAATTTCACGAAAATCGTTGGAGCCGTTTCCGAGATTCAGATTATATATATATATAAGAATTGCTCGTTTAAAGGTATTCGATTTAGTGGGAACCATTTGTATAAATAAAACTACAAGTTTAATTCTCATTTCTCCTGAGGCAACCTTACCCTGCATAATCTCCGGTTTCTGAGAACCGCGGTTCAGGCGACTTCACCGAATTGAACCAAAACAATCGATTTAATTAGGCGTTCGTCTTTAAAAAGCTAATAAAACAAAATGGCGAGGATAAATCGTTCACAAAGAAGCTGAGGAATCAACGACCGGTTGATTGCTCGGTGCGTTTGCGCCGGATGCCCTTCAAGAGCTTAATTAGAGCTGCAGTATATCTATAAGTAGGTACAGTCGAACAAGATATTCGGTACACAGGCAGCTAAATTACAGCTTTCAAATACCTACCAGTAACTCAATTATTTTAAATTACTCTCATAAGTATACCGTTAGCTTAAAAGTTACCTATTTTAGGTACAAATTATATATAATTTTTTTATTTCGATATTAATAAAATCTTAATTACTAGCCTTAAGACTTCATTGCGGACATATTTCATCAAATAAGTGTTATTAGGTACTTAACGAATGAAGAAAATTTTGTCTCCAAATCATCACAGATGGCTGTTAAATAAGTACTATCAATGTTTCTGGATGATATAAAACGTATAATATTGACGTTTATAATACCATCTTTGATTTTCCAGTGTCCGTTAAAGCTAAGCAATCGCGACAAAGCCCTTTAGTCAAATAAAAAATCTATACAAATAAATAAAATTTAAGTATTAACTTCATTTAATAATGTCAAAATAACAGCTTTTACTAAATGCATAATTATGAAAGTATAAACTTGTAACATTTTGTTTTTTTAGTTTTGGCTCTCTGTTTGTTCCGGCTAATCTCCGAAACGGCTGGACCCAATTAACATTTATTTTAGAAAAATAATTAGGATCCTTGCGGGCGAAGCTGCGGGCGCACTATCTAGTGTTTATATAAATACGTACACTAGCTGCTACCCGCTTAACTTTCCGACCCAGACGACCCCATTACACTCCTCCAGGAGAAGAATAGGGTCACCAGTACAGCTTACGAAAATAGACGTCTGCCGTCATTCCAACCACGCCGCCGAGGTCCTTTGCGATCGCGACCGCACCCCCGAGTAAATGATACTTCCCCTGACCCTTGCTCGATAACGAGGTCCCAGCAGTTGTTGCAGCTGAGCACGTAGCTTTAAATACACAGGGGGTGCCCTTACCGAGCGCTCGTCTAGTTTTAATTTAGAATAGTTTTTGCCCCTAGCTGGAGGCTTTGAGTGTAGAAGCTTCAGGCAGCCACAGGAAAGCCCGGTTAAGCAGCCATGACCTTAGTGGTCAAAACTGCGAGATATCATAGTAAAAAAAATAAATGCTGCCCGCTTATTAGAATTTTAGCCTGTATACCAAACAACTTGTTCCACTGTACGCGATACTTATAGAAATATACTGAGATTAAAAATGTTCTCTTAGATAGATGCACAGTAGTTAAGTAAGATAACAAGGAATAGAAATAGTTAGGCCGTAAATCAAACTGTGGATATTTCTATTTCAGGATTAGAAAGGGAACGAAGAGAAAAACTTGGGTTATGAAATGTTATGGTTTGTTAGCTTGTAG
Organism: Agrochola litura; assembly: GCA_949152395.1. NCBI lineage: Eukaryota > Metazoa > Arthropoda > Insecta > Lepidoptera > Noctuidae > Agrochola > Agrochola litura. The sequence continues at coordinate 7,124,253 of OX424490.1, forward strand.
GTGGCTTGGAGGAGCTCGTGGCTAAGTACTAACAGCCACACGGGGCGATCCATCAGGTTAAGCTACGCTTGCCGGGGTTGGTCCGTGGATGGGTGACCATTTCTACATACCGAGACTCCTCCGTGCCTCGGAAAGCACGTTAAGCCGTTGGTCCCGGCTGTCATTCTTGGATCTTTGACAGTCGTTACGGGTCGTCAGAAGCCCGAAAGTCTGACAACCAGTCTTACTAAGGAGTATCGTATTACTTAGTTATTGGGTTGTGGAAGGCAGATTGGCAGTCGCTCCATGTAAAATACTGGTATTCAGCTGCATCCGGTTAGACTAGAAGCCGACTCCAACATAGTTGGGAAAAAGCTAGGCAGATTGATTTTTGTTAGCTTGTAAAAACCGGACAAGTGCGAGTCGGACTTGCCACGAAGGGTTCCGTACCGTATTAAGGCTCATGCAGACTAGCGCGACTTGTCACGCGACGCGACACCGGTTATTGTTCTACCGTTAAGTATTCTTAGAAATTGTTTTGTTTTGTCTGTAATTGCTCAGTAGCAGCCCGGAGTCTGGACTTGTGCCCGGTTGATGGCAATAGGCTCGCCCCCTATTACATGGGACTTAAACATAACTGGCGAAATGTGGGTGTATACACGGCTACACATCAAGCTATCCGTTTCCAGTATAAACTGACCTCGCATTGTACGGAAATCCTATACAATGCGAGATCAACATAAACTGGTTTTGTATAGCTTGATGTGTAGCCGTGTGTACCTACTACAGGTACACTTAAAGAAAGAAAGAAAGAAAAACATTTATTTGGACACAGTAAAGTTCGTGAAACACAAAACACAAAAATAACACTGTGAAAATAAAAAAATAAAAATGTTTTCTAAAAACAATAGTGAGTGCCCCACGGCTGCGCCAAAAAGGTTCATTTCAGCATTAATACCAGACTGACTGATGCTGGTTTTCTAATGAACCCATAAGGACAAGTGACGGAGAGTACAAACAGTTTCAACATACCTAATACATAATTGTATACCTACTTAAAAAACTAAATAAATACGTAATCAAATATAATACAAAAACAACATATCCTCAACATATATACAAACCTGTTCTTAGCGATTATCCTATCCTCTGCCCAACCCTTCGCGGAAACAATGCGTGATGTTATGTTATGTGTTTTTAACCGACTTCCAAAAAGGAGGAGGTTATATGTTCGACGCGTATGTTTTTTTTTTTTTTTTTTTTTTTTTTTTTTTTTTTTTTTTTTTTTTTTTTTTTTTTTTTTATGTATATATGTCCACCGATTTCTCCGTCATTTGTGGACCGATTTTGAAAATTCTTTTTTTGTTTGAAAGGGTATGCTCCCAAATTGGTCCCATATAAATTTAAATTAACTTTGCTTGGGTAGTTTTTGAGTTAGCTACAAAATACGTATTTTTTCCCACTTAGTATGTAGATGATATGATAAGTTCCTGTCACTGGTAGCAGGTAGTGGTATTCGAATCTGTGTGGGGTAGGTACCACAACGAAAAAGTGAAAAATAAAAACTTTTTACAAAAAAAAACAACCGACTTCCAAAAAAAAACACTACAAAGTGAAAAATAACTTTAATTTCGGAAGTCGGTGGCCTAAAAACGAAAACACAAAACCCAAGACAGCGACTTCCGAAATTAAAGTTATTTTTCACTTTGTGGTGTTTTTTTTTGGAAGTCGGTTGTTTTTTTTTGTGTTACAGTCGCGTTGCGGCTGTTTGCATAAGGTTTTAAGATCGAGCAAATATCGCCCTGAAAAAAGAAACTTTCTTGTACCTCTTTAATTATTCACTTCACTAAAGGATTTTTTTTTGCCTTTCCCGGATATTAAAATAAAAGGAGTGCCTTCGCTGCCGGCGCCGGCTCTCGAATCGGCAGCCGGTGCTGAGATTGAAAAAATTTTTCGGAAAATGGGGTTGGCAATTTGGCATAATGTAGATAAATAAAGTTAAAAAAACCGGCCAAGTGCGTTTCGGACCACGCACAATGAAGGGTTCCGTAGTTGGGATGAATTTATCCCAAAAACAAACTTAACTTTGTAGTTGAAAAATATGTTCTCCCATACGGAATGTATGGGAAAACATGTTTTTGCAACTGCAAAGTTAAGTTGGTCTATTATTATTACTCGTTAACTTGTAGAGCCTACTTAGCTGTGATAGTTTTCCTTTTAATTTCGTTATATAAACTACTGCTGTGATTTTTTTTACACATCCCAAACCAACCATTTAGATGGCAGGGGGGGGGACACTTGACTCTAACAAAAATTAGCACTTTAAAGCTTAATATTTCGCAAACGGAACCTTGAATCCAAAAATGGTATTCACAAACTCATAATGTTTTTAAAGGACCTTTCCAATGATATCACACAACAAGGGTTAAAAAAAAAAAACATCACCAATTTACGTGTAGGAGAGGTACCCTAAAAAAACATGTTTTTCATAATTTTGTTTTACCAGTTTGTCGGCGTAATTAATATGTATACCTATGCCAAATTACAGCTTTCTAGTACTAAGGGTCTCGGAGCTAGACCGCGGACAGACAGACAGACGGACATGACGAAACTGTAAGGGTTTCTTGTTTACTACGGAACCCTAAAAACATATAATAAAACATTTTTGTTTCCAGTATTATATTTCCATAATCAATGATTTCCATATTCCAGTAATCAAGTACTAAGTACCCGAAATATTTTCACTCGCAAAAAAGGTTAGGTTAGGTTAGATTAGAACTGTGACCCACTGCGCACGAGCCGAGCTAGCGAAGCGAGCGGTGCCGCAGCAGTGGCCGGCTAGTGCCAAAAACGACTAGAATATATTTAAAAAAATACTTTAATTAGGGTTAGTTAGTTGAGGTTCTGAATACTGGAAGGGTATCCATAAACGCCGCACCGCCGGTGTCCATTTTGGTTTGGCACCACAGAGTATGTAATGTGCCGGCAGCCGATGTTTTTAATCTCGGCTGCCGGCAGTAATGTAAAAGTCGATTATCACACTGCACCGCATCACGCTGCATGTTGCGTGTCAACGATCTGAATGAACGCGCGTGGATGCATTTTCTGTGTGTTGGACTGTGCGTGTTTTCTATACAAACGGAGATACTTACAAGAAACTTTTTTTTTTTGTAGGGCATCTCGTATTTGACCTCTGAGATCATGACTACTTAACTGGGCTTTCCTGTGGGTGCCTTAAGCTACTACACTTAAAACCTCCAGCCAGGAGTTATTAAACTATGCTAATTAAAACTAGGTGAACGCTCGCTAAGGGCACCCCCTGTGGGGTACGAACCTCGGCTTAGGGCGTTAACCGGAGGGAGGACATCAAGGATGGGACGGGCTGGATCAAAGTTTTGATCAAGATTATTAGTCGGGGAATTTAAAGCTATGTGCTCAGCTGCAACAACTGCTGGCACCTCGTTATTGAGCAAGGGTCGGGGGGGGAGTATTATTTACTCGGGGACGAGGTCGCGATCGCAAAGGACGTCGGTGGCGAGGTCGGAATGACGAGAGGCGTCTGTTTTTGTACACTGTGCTAGTTTCCCTACTGCTCTCCTGGAGGAGGGTATTGGGGTCGTCAGGGTCGTTATGGATTCGCTTAGGGCGGCGAGTTCGATTGATACTAGAGAGAGTGTAACAGCGGCCTCGACAACCAGAGGGTTGCGATGTTTGGCGGTAGTATCGAAGTAACGCTTGGAAGAGAATTTGAGAAATTGGTGGATGGTGGGGATTTTTAGGTCGAGATGGAGGATCTCATTCCTAACAAACCAGGGGGCTCCCGAGGCCTTCCGAAGGCAACGGTTCTGTAATGTACTTACAAGCAACGTTAATTGCCTTATGCCGGCCGGTTCCTAATGGCGTTATTTTTGGGAGCCGGCACCGGCAGTGGAGGCACTCTCTAAAATAAAACATGAACAATAGTGTTTGTTTTATTAAAAGTTTCGCTTTTTCCTTAAGGTTCCACTAGTCGACGGCTCGAACTCGTTGGTGGCGTGGCTAATATGCATGCTATTTAGTACAGTTATTTATTTATTTGGTTTTGTTCATTTAGTACTTAATTATCTAGTTTTTATTTATTTATTTTTACATTTAATTATTTATTTAGTGAAATAGATGATGACTTACAACGAAAACGAGCGCGTAAAATTTCATGAACAGACCTTTGGTTGTATATATATTATGGAAAAACTACTGTATGTATCTATCTAGTCAAAATAAAATTATTTGAACTTTTAAGTGAATTACCTATCCCTGTACGGTTTCTATTTTGCTATATTCATACTATTTAAGTTATTTATTTACGCCCAAAAAATTGTTAAAATTTGTGTTGAAATATGGAAGTTACAAGACAAATTGATATAATTTTTAGTTTTAAACGTACACAGACGAATAATCAGCATACTACGTTTGTTTCTCCCATACAAACGTAGTATGGTGATTATTCGTCTGACCAAAATTCAAATTCAAAATTCAAAAGTCATTTATTCAAACTAGGATGAGAATCAGCACTTTTCGAACGTCAAAACTACATAAGACAGTCCCCCAAAACGCCCACCCTTCACCACTTCCTAGTGCCTTTAGCTGGGAAGAAGTAGCGCGACAAACTCCCCAGCAGCACAGCTGTCTGTTCAAGTTAGAAAATGATTCTATACAATAGTATGCAACATAATTTACATTATGCAATACAAAACATAATTTAAATGATAAATCATTGGCCATATGTCAGCTAGCACACACCAATATACCAACCAAAAACAATAAATTAAGCAGAAAAAAAAAAACGAAACGGAAACAAAACTAAATGTCTAAATAAAAGCCTCCAGGCATAAAGGGCGTGCCCGCTTACACAAAGTTATATAAAGCTGTAATTGCAAATACAATTTAAAAAAAAAACCGACTAGCGTAACCTTAAAGGGAACTGTAAAATAAATGATGAAACAAAACATGGTAGGTATCAACAAAAGTAATGTTAATCAGAGGTGACTTGACCAGCGTGAGTAATAATGACGGAGATACTTTCATTCCAGGCGGAATATGGAAATTCAAGATGTTTACGTGCCTACCGGTCATCTATGACTCGAGTTTAAAGGGTTTCGCAGACAGGTGCGACGCGATTCTGGTGGAACAATTTCTATGAATACTTCACGGAAATTGTTCTATACCGGTGTTGCGTCGCGCCTGTCTTTAGCGTTTCATCCAGCCTTTACATCAAACTAGGTATACTTACTTATATGTTTATAAACTCTCTTTGAAATAAGATTAGACATTTAAGTAAACCGTTTTTACAGCCCGTTCAACTGATTCTGACTTCTATACCGTAGGCATAAGGATGGCATTAAAAGTAAAAAAAGTGGTTACAAAACCAAGGACTGTAAAAAAGGATTAGTTAAACGTCTAATCTTATTTCAAATGGAGTATAGGTTTTAGTGACTCGTATAGTTCGGCCGTTGATAGAAATTCTATCAACGGCCGAACGCAAGAAATCAAGAACGCATTCTTCAATAGAATGCGTTCAATTTTTCATAGAATGCGTTCTTGACACCTGTCAGTTTCATACTATGTGTTTTGCGAATTTGATCCTTCTATTCTATTTTTCTCTATGGCAATGGTGCCCATGTCGACAATTCTGCCAATGTCAGATGTGTTATGAGAAAACGTGCGAAGGAGGAAAAAAAAATTGAATTAAAAGTCTACTAGTTGAATTTAATGTGAAAGTTGTTGACGTACACTGAAACAAACAGATAAAAATTATTATTAGTTATATTATTAACTATGTACGGTGTGAACATGTTAGAAAATTAAAAAAAATATTAGTAAATTATGTAAGAGCAGTGGTAGCCCAGTGGTAACGGCCGCGACTTACGAGTTGTACGTCGTAGGTTCGACCCCAGACAGGCGCTTTACTTTGTGTAAATTATTTCATCACCACTGCTCTCAAAACGGTGAAGGAAAACATCGTGAGGAAACCGGCATGTCCTAGAACCGAAAATTCGAAGACATGTGACATCTACCAACCCGCACTGGGCCCGCGTGGTGGATTACGGTCCACTCCCTCTCACAGAGAGGAGGCCTGTGTCCCAGCAGTGGGAAAATTATAGGCTGATGATGATGATGATGTACGGTGGGCTGCATCAATTGGGTACCCCAGTTGTATTCAAATTTTAATTCAACTGGGGTACCCAATTGATGTAACCCACTGTACAGTAAGCGCTCAAAAGTGCATGAGCACGCTAAGAGTCGTATTGCTGTGAACACGCGGTATAGCTCGTACATTTGTATGTGTAAGCAACACGATACACACACCACAGATAACGCAGTTACACGAAACAACAATATATTTCCGTCGCTTTAAACATGCTAGCACTAGCACACACGCACTATGCGCGTGAACTTGTCCAGTTAATGGCATTGCTAAAATTCGATAGTAACTTAACATGTGCAGATAGCAGAAAGCGTTAAGCGTTGGAATGGAATTCAAACTGCCTCAGGTTCTAATCTCGTGAAACACAGTGCGGTTTTTTGCAAATATTATTATTTTTGTTTTCGATAATAATATTTTTTAAATATTGCTGCTTTTTTATGTTGTTATTGCAATAAAGGTTTTAGAATAAAAAATGCGTGATATATGATAACAAAATTAAAAAAAATATGTTTATTCGTTATATTTATTTTACATAAGTTACTAAACTGCTACAATTATTTATCATTACTTCAGCTGAATAAGATGTGAAATAGATGTCAAGAAACTTAGAAGCAGTTTGTATTATTTTGACATATTTAAATTATGAAATATTTTAAATTTTTAATGGATTTTTTCACCATAAATATTAAGCTTTGATCATGGTCGAAGTAATTAAGTAATAAATAAGAATATTAGACTACTTAAAATGTAAAAAACTACTTACAGAATAGGTAATTTTAAGGTTAAATATGGGCAGTTTGTTTATATTTTATTTGTATTAATTATTTTACATTTTATTTGACTTTAGTAAATATTGGTTGTTATTGAGGTTAAAGCTTAAGTATTCATTTTCTTTACGAAAAGAAGATTGAAACTAAACCTCAAATTTTTATCCTAAAATAATACTATTACTAAAATAATATTAAACAATTTCGGTATATCTGCAAGAAATACGACAAACACCCTATTGAAACGTGCTTAAAAAATTCGTTACCATAAATTCATGCAATAACGAATCTGTTGTTTATTAAGTTGGTACGGTCAATATTTTAAGGTCAAAAACGGTTTTCTAGCTGGTCTTCAGTGATGCAAGCCTTCAGAGTGCACGGCGAGCGGTTCATAATGACGTGTTTTTAATAATTCAGCAAAATATCTCGTTGGTATGAAACCATTTGTTTCATTCACCATTTGACGTCGCTGCTACTCGATAATAAGCCCCTTTCTCATATCTCTTAACCCTCACAGTATTTCTCTAGAACAAAGAAAAACATTGTTTTTATTACACATAATACCTTATTATTTATTATTCACTAATCGAATTAAACCTCACAATGAATTTAAAACTTTAAAGGCATCTTCTGTCTCAACAATACCTCTGCTCTATCAACAATACCCTTGATTAAGATTTATGTTTAGTAAAATATGAAATATATTAATGATAACACTCACACTTAGTCCGGTTTCATTAGATATTCACTTCACTTTTACGCAGCGCAATAATATTCTCTGATCTGATCTGATCTCTTCAATATATTTTATGCCTGCTTTTTGATAATAATAACCACAACACTGCGCTAAATACTCGTCACCAATATTATCCACGAACCAAAAAAGTTCTATTAATTAAATACTCGTAACAAACTGCATCTACCCCACAGAAATCGAAATAATTTACTTAGTTTTTTGTGGTCTACCTGCTAAACTTTCATATTTATGTGAACAAGACGAATGAAACTAAAAACGAATGATGATTATTGAACTAGTCATTGGTTGCAGACAAAGTGAGTGTGTGTGTGTAATGTGCGTGTCTACAGTATTGTAACAACTTATAGAAGAAGGTCGTAAGTCAAACCGAAGCGTCAGTCTATTGCTTTGTGAGATTGCTCATGGACTTTTGGTCGGTACTGTACATAAATGATCACAAACCACACAAAAATCATCATAATTTGATGTCATTGACACGGATAAAAAACAGAATTTGATCCTTATTACTACTAGAAATTGTCCAACTGACAGGTGTCAGGAACGCATCTCTCGACGTCCGGATTGTAGATGGGAACACACACATGTTCCTAAAGCAATAATCTTCTTTAATGATCTAGGAGCATCATAAGCGTGTACAGTCATGAGCATTCACAACAAAACGCAAAGCATTAACGCAAAATTCAAAAGCGATTTTCTCCTAAAGTATTGATAGATTTTTTATGATATTACGAACATAGTATTATTGAAACCGAATTATTATGAAATAGGTATTTTCTTAAAGTTGCAATTTTAATTTTACGAGTAAAATATTTTTGAATTTTACGCAACTGTGATTGTAGTTTGTACCCGATATCTTTGCAAGTGTGTTTCCACTGGTTCCGGTTTTGATATTAACTTGTAACGAACAAGAAACTGTTAAGACACTAAAAACATTTAAAAAAAATATGATTGGACGGAGTATTGTACTCATATTTCATTCAGAACAAGCTCAAAGTAATTAAAATAATTACTGAAACGACTTGCTTGTAAAGTTAACTGACATTGAAAATACCTACTCGTGTAACTACTTAAAGGTCTTTTTATAGCTAAATGTGCAAATAAGACTCAGTGGCTCAATTTTAACGTGAAAAAGTAATAAAATGCTGGTATTTATTTATTAAAACGGTGCTTCGCCATTTACGCAGTAAAGATAATGTTATGGCCGCCATAAACTTACGAGAGGTAATTTGAGTCTTTAAAATCAATTTTTAAAATGTTTCACTTATATGGCTGATGATAAAAACTGTGAAATGTGAGACTTTATTAGTGTCGCGATGGCGGATTTTGTTTTTCGCAACGGGTGATCAATTATTCAGATTGGTTGTTAATTTTGAGAATTAAAACTACAAATAACTTTATTTCATTATTATGATTAGCTAGTTTATTCTGTAAAAAACTAGATACCATGCATTTTACTATAACCGAATGGTTTCCAATTAAAATTCAGTCTCAATCCTGCCCAACGTTTTACGTACAGTATTTCTATTTTCTTAATGTCCCTCGGGAATCATCGCATTTCCGAATACAAACGAATGCTAATTTCCATGTCCATCAATTATCAGATATATCTTGTATAATAATTTGAATTCAGAACTAAGTACTTTATTGTTATTTTGTTTTGATTTTCGTGTGAACTATATGGAGCTGTAAAACTATTTTCCTATCTCTCGTGCCTGCGATTTTAGCAGCTTTCTTAACATTTTAAAAATAAATTACATTAAGTTAAAAGAGTATTAACAACTCTATATACTTCCAAGTCGATTGAGACCGTCCAGTCTGCACCAAGTGCAAATATTAGTCTATGAGTGCAAAGGGCAACTGATAGAAATCCGACGACTGACGAAACACGAGGTTTGCCGAGGGACATTAAGAACATATTTGTACTGTATCTAGCTTTAGCATTAGTTGAATGAGTGTAACTCTGAGCTCAATTAGTAAAAACCCTAGATATTCCATTATTCAACCAGGTAGAAAAACATTCTACTTCTTGTGTAACCGAATGATAAAACCTAGTTGTAAATCTACTAGTACAATCAGGGAAATTAATTGCTAAGCAAATTGACCGCTACTTTAATTTGCTGTGTTATAGCCATTTCATACAACTGTCAAAGAATTACTGTTGAGATTTGCATATACGGTCAATTTAGGTAAGTTGGTAGACGATTTGCTTATCAATTGATTTCCCTGTCCTTACATAAGATTCGGTTATAACAGTTACTTACGACTATTAAACACGAAACAGCACTGAAGCATTGCGCAGACGATTATATAACAACGAACATTGGATCAACTATTTTAATTTGTATCAATTATTTAAGCATTGTAAATGTGCGCAAAATCGTTTAACGAACCAATTCTTCCTGTTTCAAAACAAGGTTATGTACCTACTATGTATTACATTTATACCTAAGTATTTTATTGGATATAAGATACGTAAAAACTTAACCCATCAATTGTACAGTAACGAACATAAATATGTACATAATATATTACTATGGACAGCTCGACAATAATATCTAATTTCATGATTCATCCATTAATGTCTGTCGTCAAAATGACGGCTAATATTTATGCGATTATCTGTGGAAGACATATACAGTTGGTAGCACAAATATGTGACATCGAAGGAACCTCAAAACTATCTGACGAGACAAGCGACGCCAAATTATAGGATGCTACATACATCGGCTTCAAAGAGATGTGTCACCTCTTAGAATGCAATGATATCGGACATATCTTGCGTTATAAATATCTACCTACTCAGTTTAATTCAGAAGAATGTGATACTTTGTTGTGATCATATCTGACATCACTTTGGCAGAATAAAAACCTGATAGTATAATGTTTCGAGTTTTCTTCGATATTGCAAAAAAAAAAATGTGGCATCCAACTGCATCCGTCATCAATATTGAATTAATTATGAAATCAGATATTATTGCCGAGCTGTCCATATTTATGCTCGTGACTGAGAATGTAAGTTAATAAAGGTACTCGTTAAAAAATTAGGTTCCATTACTAATTCAGTAGGTACCTACCTACCTGTTACATAATTACTAGGAACGCGACCATTAATTTATTCGAAGTATAAAAGCTTGTCCAAGTAGCTATCACTTACTTTGAGTGTCCTTTGTTCTTTAGGTAATTTAAGATGTTTACTAACCGTGACCATGCAATTTGTTAAGAGCTTGTTATGATAGAAAATTTAAAAGCGAAACTCATCAATTTTAAATTCCTTGGATTTATGATTTTTTTTTATTTTAGGGTTCTTTTTTAATGGACTTTAATATAAGATATTACTGTCGCGGCCTGCAACTGGGGCATTTATGGACGATCGTGAAATGTGGGCCGAGGCGAAGCGGAGGCACACATACGTGAGTCCATCAATGCCTGGTTGCGGCCAAGGCTTGCATAGTACTTTTCTCAAATAATGCGCGGAAATTCAAACTAAATCAATCCTAACATAATAATTTATTATAAATGCGAAAATGAGTTTGTTCAGCTAAACGGATTTTAATGACAGATACATGTGTAGACCATGACTTGGGCTAGGATTTAGTATACTTTTTAATTATATAAATGTAATAATAATAATAAAACTTATCCGGGGAAACCGCGGGGCGCAGCTAGTTAATTATTCAGAATCAATGAAGAACAACGATAATTTTACGCGCGATATATGTTCCTTTGTTTCTTCTTTACTTTAAACAGCTCTATTATTTTGTAAGCCAAATCGAAATATAAATAACATCTTTGATAAGTTACCTCCTTGGTTGCCATGTGTTGAAGTAAAAAGTTAGTTCCATTTTTAAATAACACGACAGATACGAGATTTCATCGTAATTTATTTGGCCTTTATACACGACAGATATGGATTTTCATACAAACATTGCCGGCCGGGGCTCACATGTATTCGATCAGTACCGCCAATTTTATCTCGAAGAAGGTTGTCAAAATAATTTTCGAATTACCAAAGAAGTTTCCATTTATCCTATATCACCTTAAAACAGTGAAGTGTATGTATTTTCTTTTTTTTTTTCTTTTAGTTGTGTTACCTCTATTGATAAAAATTAAAAATATCTGCAAAAGGAGTAGAACCTATTGGTTGGTCCAGAATTCATAAAACAAAATAAAAACCACCAATACGTTCCGAAAAACACGTACTAGAGCTGTTTTGCCACAATTCACGTCAAAAGTATAATTTTTTTAACCTCACGAACATGATATCAGTATCCTAAGTTCATCATCTGATAAGCTTAACAAATTAGAAGCAAACAACAAATCAGCAAGGCTTATGTTCTATTTGGAGCTTTTCGCAGCTTCCCATCGCTGGCGCTCATAACTAAGGCTTACCAACAAAATCTGTAGCGCTCACGAAACCACCGCCGAAGCAATAACGGTGTACTTGTGGTCTAATATGTTTGTATGAAGCCTTAACTTTTTGGTGGAATTTTCAATCTTTTAGTGGTTATAAATCTACGTTCCTTAATCTTCTTCTATAGTGGAAAAGAAAACTTGTTTAAAGAAATGTTCGATTGCAATTTGTGAAAATGATAGCACGACCAACATACGAGTACAAAATATTATCATCAACATTGGCAGCCTTATTCCACTCACTGCTGAATATAGGTAGTGAAACAATGGTTTAGCAATATCGTTCAAAATGATTCAGATTATGACTAATCGTGTGTTACGCTAGGTCATCCCCGCGATATTCTGTAGATCGTCCCACCCACCTGGCTTTACAGCTATGATTTTCGAAAAGACCAGAGGCCGCACTTAACGGCCGCTGTATAGGCTGTCAAGAAAATGATGACAGCGGCAAAGATTTAAATCGTTAGATTCGCCCTACCGGGTCAAAAGATAGTCGCTTTTCTGTTTCGTTTTGACACCTCTGACACACAATGACGCAGTGACTACACTTCGACTGTAGCAATTAACATTGTCGGATTTACATTTCTGCGATTTTTTAATTTATTGCATAACAGGTCTTAGAATAAATTATTAAAATGTTCCCGGAAAGATTTGAAGCAAAAAAAAACGCAAAAATGTAGATCCGACAATGTTAATTGCTACGGTCGACTTGTTTGTCATGGAAACGCGATTTAATCATGTGTGAGCTCTTCTCAGTATGGACACTTTTTCTTGTGACTCACAAGAAAAAGTGTATATAGCGATTTAAATCTTTGGGGGGGTGACCTTTGACTTATTGTCAAATACTGGTGAAAATGTCAAATTTCCATGACGTCCGTTTTAATATGAGGGAACCGCTTTTCTAGGAAACCATAGCTCGAGTCTGCCAACGCTTCTTCTTCTTCGATCAAAATATTATGTTCATGTTTTATTTTGTATCGATTGGATTTCTTTCAGGATTTTTTTATAGCTCTTTAGAAACAGCTAAGCGGAACAGGTTACTAAATATATCCGCATCTATTGCATTTTATTTAATATTGACCCATATGTAATGCTAATTAAGGTCAGTTAAAACTTTATTGGCTGGCTTTTTTGCCACGAAACCTAATTCAATTCAATTCAACAATCATTTATTGTCTCTTCACAAAGCTGTCTTAAAGTTAATGTGTACAAAAAAAATGTCTCGGCTGTATATATATCCATCTTTGTGAGAAACTGGTGCCTGATATAGATTTTTGGGAAAAACCTATGTTACAGGTCATCAGGTAATTGGTATCATCTAGTCTTGGTTATAGGTATTATAGCTTAATTTCAGTAAAGAAGTATACACAGATACAATGGAGCTTACGCCTTTTAAAAACATACAAACAGGATTCTGATTCAATCAAATGATAAAAGCTCTAGACCAGAGGTTCCTAAACTTTTAAGATAACGGAACACTCACTAAATACCTTTTGTTTTATGGAACCCCATATCAAATGATAACAAATCAAAGATTTAATTTAAATAAGAACAAAAAAAAATATTAGAAATATTTTAAAAGTGAAACACTTTCCTTCTTTACTTTAACTTTTAATGTGAAGAATGAAATTATTTCACTGTTTTATCTATATTGCTTTAGGTATAGTTCGGTATTATGTCCGACAGTTGTTCCAATCTCGACCTGTTTTTGCTTTTTAATCGACTTCCAAAAAGGAGGAGGTTATATGTTCGTAGCGTGTGTTTGTTTTTTTTTTATTTTTTTGTTGTATGTTCACCGATTTCTCCGTCATTTGTGGACCGATTTTGAAAATTATTTTTTTGTTTAAAAGGGTATGCTCTCAAATTGGTTCCATATAAATTTTATTAACTTTGCTTGGGTAGTTTTTGAGTTAGCTACAAAATACGTATTTTTTTCCCACTTAGTATGTAGATGATATGATAATTTCCTATCACTGGTAGCAGGTAGTGGTATTCGAATGTGTGTGGGGTAGGTACCATAACTAAAAAGTGAAAAATAAAAACGTTTTACAAAAAAAAAAAACAACTGACTTCCAAAAAAAGCACTACAAAGTGAAAAATAACTTTAATTTCGGAAGTCGGTGGCAAAAAACGAAAATACAAAACCCAAGATACCGACTTCCGAAATTAAAGTTATTTTTCACTTTGTAGTGTTTTTCTTGGAAGTCGGTTGTTTTTTTTTTGTAAAAAGTTTTGGTATAAGTGTAAGCTAAAAACCTGTTTCACAACGTTACGTTGTGACAAATGGACACTCCTAACACCAATTCAAAACTCATTCAGGGAGATAGACTCATACGTGCGTTTTGAATGTGGATGAACTTTCAAGATCTATGAATACTTCATAATCCAGGACTGTCAGCATCGCATTAAAATAATATTTGTACTTAACTGTAGTATTATTTAACATTTTTATTTGAATAATTTCGCGGAACCCTGGTGACTTTTATACGGAACCCACTTTAGGAATCGCTGCTCTAGACAGTTCAAGAATTTATTGAGCGAATCAAAATCATTTGCAAAAATATTAAATTAAATCTTTGACATTATAGTAGGTACAATAAATTACTATAGATACGAAAATGACTTCTCAATAAAAGAGATAAACGTGCAATAACCTCACAATTTAATGGTAGTCAAATGTTGCAGGAATAACAAAGATAATATGAAATATGCAAAGATAGTGAAATAAAAATTACGACTCAAGACTCTCCTTGTTCATGGAACTGGTTTCTTATCTCTTCAGTCTCAAATTAATCATGGAGTGGAACACAGAAACCTCGTTACATTGTGAGATAAGTTACTTTTAAATCCTTATGATGATATAAGTGATGTCAGTAAGTTAGAACAGTTCCCTAATTGCGTAATGCACGATCAATCACAATTTGTTTCGATTTGAAACAGATTGCTAATCCATTGCTTTATAAGGAGGAAAAAAATCTACTCAACAACGTAAATAACGCAATGAATGTTGTTGAACTGTCAAAATGAAAGAAATTAGTCATAATCAATTACGAAAATAAGTTACGCAATTAGGGTACAGGAAGTAAATTTAAATAAAAATAATGAAGAAAAAAAGAATATCGATTATTTGGACACATTTCGTGACACACAAAATACAAATAACAAAATAAAAAAAAGTAAAAATAATGTTTTAATCAAAGATATAAAATGTCTATCTAGTAAACAGTCAAAGCTGTGAACTCGTCGAAAAAAATTGCCTCCAGAATACTAAGACTTGTTGTTTTCTCTACATCCAAGTATTATTAATTTTCATTAGAAAATTCCCTTTGTTCACCAAGTTTTCTTTCGTGTGACTTTTAATATCTATTGTTATTTCATACAATAAAATGACACATGCTCACATGTACCTCATTACATAAAAGCCGGCCAAGTGCATGGCAGACCACGCACAATGTAGGGTTCCGTAGTTGGGATGAATTTATCCCAAGAACAAACTTAACTATGTAGTTGAAAAAAAAAATCTTTCATACGGAATGTATGGGAGAACATGTTTTTACACCCGCAAATATAAGTTGGTCGATTATTACTCGTTAACTTGTAAAGCCTACTCAGCTGTGATAGTTTTCCTTTTAAATTCGTTATATAAGCTACTGCCGTGAATTTTTTTCACATATCTAAAACCAACCATTTAGCTGGCAGGGGTGTCCCCCCCGGACACTTGACTCTAACAAAAATTTGCACTTTAAAGCTTAATATTTCGCAAACAGATCTCTGAATTCAAAAATGGTTCTAACATACTCACAATGTTTTTAAAAGACCTTTCCAACGATCCACACCAAGGGATAGAAAAAGAAAAAAAAACATCTCCACTTTACGTGTAGGGGAAGTACAGTCAGCATCAAAAGTCGATTAACACTGATACTTTGACGTTTATCAACTAAATAGATACATGGTTTGATACTTTGTTTTTCAACATTTCATACAATAGCTATGAGTTAATGCTCTTTAAAATGTCATATTTTTTCAGAATTTTTGTGGATATTTTGCTCAATAAATAAGATTGAAAAAACTGAAGTGTTAATCGACTTTTGAAGCTGACTGTACCTACCCTAAAAAAATATTTTTTTCATAATTTTAGTTTACCACTTTGTCGGCATGATTAATATGTATACCTATGCCAAATTGCAACTTTCTAGTACTATTAGTCTCGGAGCTAGACCGCGGACAGACAGACGGACATGACGAAACTATAAGGGTTCTTCATAACTGGCGAAATATGTGTATAACTATAGCTACACCTCTGCATGACCCTTTGGGGGATACAAGTGTAATGATATGTGTTATGTTACTTTCTTTAGATAAAGCGAAGTAATTAAACTTGTTCATGTTAATTCGTGTGGTCGTTTTCATGTTTATTCTGTGTTTTAAACCAGGAACACGTAGGTAGAATTGTGAAACTCTGTAATTACAAAGTGTAAATGATAAAAACGGTGTAAGTTGCATGACAGTAAATGGTTACTTCATACATTGAAGTGATTTTGTTTCAATTCAATCATTATTTTTTTGTTGTGTTCCTTAATCTCAGGACATGGTTTGTATAAAGATAGGTATGTGTAGATAGGGTAGGTAGGTATGTGGGTAGGGTAGGTAGGTAAGCCAAACTCATCTAACTTATTTTTATTTTATTTTTTTATTTGACGTGTTAAAAGTGATTCCGATATCCTATTTACAGAATAAATAATTTCATTTCAGGTAGGTATGTAGGTAGGTAGGTATGTAGGAAGGTAGGTTAGGTACCTAAGTAGGTAGGTAGATGTATGTAAGCAGAGTAGGTAGGTAGGTGTAGGTAGGGTAGGTAGGTATGTAAGTAACTAGGTAGGAATGTAGGTAGGTAGGTAAGTAGGTAGGAATGTAGGTAGGTAAGTAGGTAGGTAGGGTAGGACGTAGGTAGGGTAAGTAGGGTAGGTGGGTAGGTGCGCCGTAGATATGTGCTTACTACGAGTACCTGCTACCCGTGCGAAGACGGTGCTGGCAGCTAGTTAAAATAAAACAAACGGTAATTAGTGACGATCGAATAACCATCCATATTTTATAAAGATACGTCCAATTCTTTGGGATAAATTAGTATTCTGAAAAGGTCAGGACTTAGATCGGAAATTAAAACGACAAAATCCATGATACAGAATATTGAATTTTTAAAATTAATCTCGATTCATCGGCCATTATGATTTGTGTATAGTAGGTTAGGGACCCGAAATGTAAATCCAATAAAATTACACCTGTGGTTGTGCAGTAACAGTTTCGGTTAATTATTATCTTAAACTATTAATCGAGCAATATTTGTAGTATATTTGTTTGTTTAAATGTGCAATGTGTTGTGTGGTTAGGTATTTACCTTTTTTAAGGAAACAATAAGCTGAATCGTTGCTCTGTAATCAAGAGAATTTATTTTATTAAATACAATGTTGGACTACAATATAAACATAAAATAACTTCTTGTTAACTAACTTACAAATTAGTTAAACATTGCCTTTTTCTCCCCAATATTTTCATCAACCAAATGTTCTAAACCTCTTATATATTGTTAAATAAATCCTCAGTCTCTTTTAAACTATTTCTATCAATTCTACCGGTTATAAAGTTTGGTAACCCAGTAGCAATTAAATCAATTAAAGTTGATTTATCTATTGACTTGCTTATCTATATATATAAAAATCAATTTTACTGTTCGTTAGTCTCGCTAAAACTCGAGAACGGCTGGGCCGATTTAGCTGATTTTGGTTTTGAAATGTTTGTCGTAGTCTAGTAGGGTAGGTAGGGTAGGGTAGGTAGGGTAGGTAGGGTAGGTAGGGTAGGTAGGGTAGGTAGGGTAGGTAGGGTAGGTAGGGTAGGTAGGGTAGGTAGGGTAGGTAGGGTAGGTAGGGTAGGTAGGGTAGGTAGGGTAGGTAGGGTAGGTAGGTAGGGTAGGTAGGGTAGGTAGGGTAGGTAGGGTAGGTAGGGTAGGTAGGGTAGGTAGGGTAGGTAGGGTAGGTAGGGTAGGTAGGGTAGGTAGGGTAGGTAGGGTAGGTAGGGTAGGTAGGTAGGGTAGGTAGGGTAGGTAGGGTAGGTAGGGTAGGTAGGGTAGGTAGGGTAGGTAGGGTAGGTAGGGTAGGTAGGGTAGGTAGGGTAGGTAGGGTAGGTAGGGTAGGTAGGGTAGGTAGGGTAGGTAGGGTAGGTAGGGTAGGTAGGGTAGGTAGGTAGGGTAGGTAGGGTAGGTAGGGTAGGTAGGGTAGGTAGGGTAGGTAGGGTAGGTAGGGTAGGTAGGGTAGGTAGGGTAGGTAGGGTAGGTAGGGTAGGTAGGGTAGGTAGGGTAGGTAGGGTAGGTAGGGTAGGTAGGGTAGGTAGGGTAGGTAGGGTAGGTAGGGTAGGTAGGGTAGGTAGGGTAGGTAGGTAGGGTAGGTAGGGTAGGTAGGGTAGGTAGGGTAGGTAGGGTAGGTAGGGTAGGTAGGGTAGGTAGGGTAGGTAGGGTAGGTAGGGTAGGTAGGGTAGGTAGGGTAGGTAGGGTAGGTAGGGTAGGTAGGGTAGGTAGGGTAGGTAGGGTAGGTAGGGTAGGTAGGTAGGGTAGTTAGGGTAGGTAGGGTAGGTAGGGTAGGTAGGGTAGGTAGGGTAGGTAGGGTAGGTAGGGTAGGTAGGGTAGGTAGGGTAGGTAGGGTAGGTAGGGTAGGTAGGGTAGGTAGGGTAGGTAGGGTAGGTAGGGTAGGTAGGGTAGGTAGGGTAGGTAGGGTAGGTAGGGTAGGTAGAGTAGAAATTTTAAAATCCTAAACATGCACATTCATTGACTGTTAGGCGGAACGAAGTTTGCTGGGTCAGCTAGTCTCTAATAGAAGTTTTTCTATTTTTATAGCACATTCCAGTAATGAGCCCTGTCTGTATTTAAATAACATTGCACACCTTATCGGTGTCCAACCTTTGTTCGCGTAAGTCTCACAGAAGTTTCTTTTCCAAATAGACCATTCTGAATTCACTGTATCTTATATAAGCATGGAATTGTACCAATCAAGACAAGAGTCTTCTATAAATAACCTGAAAATTTCGATTTTAATTTCAAATATATATTTTTACGCATCATCAGCCTATAATGTTCCCACTGCTGGCCGTAATCCACCACGCGGGCCCAGTGCGGGTTGGTAGATGTCACATGTCTTCGAATTTTTGTTTCTAGGACATGCCGGTTTCCTCACGATGTTTTCCTTCTGAAAAGGTCAGGACTTAGATCGGAAATTAAAACGACAAAATCCATGATACAGAATATTGAATTTTTAAAATTAATCTCGATTCATCGGCCATTATGATTTGTGTATAGTAGGTTAGGGACCCGAAATGTAAATCCAATAAAATTACACCTGTGGTTGTGCAGTAACAGTTTCGGTTAATTATTATCTTAAACTATTAATCGAGCAATATTTGTAGTATATTTGTTTGTTTAAATGTGCAATGTGTTGTGTGGTTAGGTATTTACCTTTTTTAAGGAAACAATAAGCTGAATCGTTGCTCTGTAATCAAGAGAATTTATTTTATTAAATACAATGTTGGACTACAATATAAACATAAAATAACTTCTTGTTAACTAACTTACAAATTAGTTAAACATTGCCTTTTTCTCCCCAATATTTTCATCAACCAAATGTTCTAAACCTCTTATATATTGTTAAATAAATCCTCAGTCTCTTTTAAACTATTTCTATCAATTCTACCGGTTATAAAGTTTGGTAACCCAGTAGCAATTAAATCAATTAAAGTTGATTTATCTATTGACTTGCTTATCTATATATATAAAAATCAATTTTACTGTTCGTTAGTCTCGCTAAAACTCGAGAACGGCTGGGCCGATTTAGCTGATTTTGGTTTTGAAATGTTTGTCGTAGTCTAGTAGGGTAGGTAGGGTAGGGTAGGTAGGGTAGGTAGGGTAGGTAGGGTAGGTAGGGTAGGTAGGGTAGGTAGGGTAGGTAGGGTAGGTAGGGTAGGTAGGGTAGGTAGGGTAGGTAGGGTAGGTAGGGTAGGTAGGGTAGGTAGGGTAGGTAGGGTAGGTAGGTAGGGTAGGTAGGGTAGGTAGGGTAGGTAGGGTAGGTAGGGTAGGTAGGGTAGGTAGGGTAGGTAGGGTAGGTAGGGTAGGTAGGGTAGGTAGGGTAGGTAGGGTAGGTAGGTAGGGTAGGTAGGGTAGGTAGGGTAGGTAGGGTAGGTAGGGTAGGTAGGGTAGGTAGGGTAGGTAGGGTAGGTAGGGTAGGTAGGGTAGGTAGGGTAGGTAGGGTAGGTAGGGTAGGTAGGGTAGGTAGGGTAGGTAGGGTAGGTAGGGTAGGTAGGGTAGGTAGGTAGGGTAGGTAGGGTAGGTAGGGTAGGTAGGGTAGGTAGGGTAGGTAGGGTAGGTAGGGTAGGTAGGGTAGGTAGGGTAGGTAGGGTAGGTAGGGTAGGTAGGGTAGGTAGGGTAGGTAGGGTAGGTAGGGTAGGTAGGGTAGGTAGGGTAGGTAGGGTAGGTAGGTAGGGTAGGTAGGGTAGGTAGGGTAGGTAGGGTAGGTAGGGTAGGTAGGGTAGGTAGGGTAGGTAGGGTAGGTAGGGTAGGTAGGGTAGGTAGGGTAGGTAGGGTAGGTAGGGTAGGTAGGGTAGGTAGGGTAGGTAGGGTAGGTAGGGTAGGTAGGTAGGGTAGTTAGGGTAGGTAGGGTAGGTAGGGTAGGTAGGGTAGGTAGGGTAGGTAGGGTAGGTAGGGTAGGTAGGGTAGGTAGGGTAGGTAGGGTAGGTAGGGTAGGTAGGGTAGGTAGGGTAGGTAGGGTAGGTAGGGTAGGTAGGGTAGGTAGAGTAGAAATTTTAAAATCCTAAACATGCACATTCATTGACTGTTAGGCGGAACGAAGTTTGCTGGGTCAGCTAGTCTCTAATAGAAGTTTTTCTATTTTTATAGCACATTCCAGTAATGAGCCCTGTCTGTATTTAAATAACATTGCACACCTTATCGGTGTCCAACCTTTGTTCGCGTAAGTCTCACAGAAGTTTCTTTTCCAAATAGACCATTCTGAATTCACTGTATCTTATATAAGCATGGAATTGTACCAATCAAGACAAGAGTCTTCTATAAATAACCTGAAAATTTCGATTTTAATTTCAAATATATATTTTTACGCATCATCAGCCTATAATGTTCCCACTGCTGGCCGTAATCCACCACGCGGGCCCAGTGCGGGTTGGTAGATGTCACATGTCTTCGAATTTTTGTTTCTAGGACATGCCGGTTTCCTCACGATGTTTTCCTTCACCGTTTTGAGAGCAGTGGTGATGAAATAATTTACACAAAGATAAGCGCCTGTCTGGGTTCGAACCTACGACCTACGACTCGTAAGTCGCGGCCGTTTCCTCTGGGCCACCGCTGCTCCTGAATGCTGATGCTCGCTGATTTGTACTCACGTTCTCGAAATCGGCTCTAACAATTTCGATGAAAGTTGCAATATAGGAGGTTTTTAAATTCGTTTTTCTATTTTCACAGCCCCGGGAATGTGATATAACGTTGGTATACCTGGATGATATGTTTATTTCTATTTTCACCCGAGCAGAGCTCGGTCGACCAGGTACTGTTGTTAATACACTGACACATACACACACTGTTGTTATTTTACTTTGTTTTTTTTTTTTATTTTGATTGTTTATTTAATTTTAAGCTATTGCTTTTATCGCGGGCTTTGAGCGCGGCGACCGAATCAAGAAATTCCGTAACGTAACGAAAATAAAACCTAACACCCCCCACTCCACCTACCATGTAATGACAGTTCCCATGACAACGTGATGTTGTCATGTGTTATGTTGTCATGGGAACGTAATTTTTGTTTTATGTCATCACGTCATCATCCCAAGTGTAGCGTTGACAAATAGGAAGTATGAAGGTTACAAATGCTATGCAATAGCTTTACCGCGGCAGTCCCTAGGTGCCACACGTTTTTTTTTTATTGTATTTCTATGAGTGTGATTTAGTTTAATTTGTCATCTCCTGTGCGAGTCTCAATAAATACTTTTTCTTTCTTTCTTTCTTTAATTTCGTCTACGAAAAAGCTAAAAAAAAAACTGCCACTCTGGCCGACAGAAGTGAAAACTTGAACAAGATTGCCTTGGTGAAAGAAAAATACTTTTATAGAAAATTGGTCCCTAACCTTATCTAAATAAAGAATCGCGTTTACAAAAATGAGGTGTCGGTAACGGTGTCGCGAGTTCAATTGTTTTTTCCCATCTCAAAAATTCCCAACGCGTCTAAAGAAGTTTTCACTTCAGAAACGTGCAATACTAGCCTTTACCTAAATGTTGCGACCGTATGATAATTACTACTCGCTAAGAAGGGCACCGTTACTTAATTAGTAAGACTAGGAGTTAATACCCTACATACAATAAGCCTTTTATACATAACCAATTTTCTACTTAGACTCATTCTACCTAGCCTTTTCCCAACTATGTTGGGGTCGGCTTCCAGTCTAACCGGATCCAGCTGAATACCAATATTTTACATGGAGCGACTGCCTATCTGACTTCCACAAACCAGTAATTGGGTAACACGATACCCCTTGGTAATACTGGTCGAGAGAGACTTTTTGCCTTCTGACCCGTAACGGCTGTCAAAGATCTTTGAATGACAGCTTGGAAAAAGGCATGCTTTCCAAGGCACGCAGAGGTCTCAATATGTTATGGATGGTTACCCATCCACAAACCGACCGCGGCAAGCGTAGCTTAACCTTCGATCCGTGCGGCTGTTGTTATTTAGCCACGACTCTTCTACCTAGACTATCAAATTAAAATAACTAGGAATCAATTCAATTATAATTTTCCTCATTTCCAAAGCTGTCGGACTTCAACATTTCTTTTACGTAGATTTGCTAATATTTCTCCTTTTTAAGAAAATTTCTCGTCGACTGGTCGACACTTCACGTGACCAGAGGGCTGGCTCGTTCTTTTGCCAAAGAATTAGCATTGCCATTCAACGTGGCAATGCTGCCAGTCTTTTGGGCACGTTTCCGGATGACAGCGATGCGGGTGAATACTTGTGTCGTTTTGTTTTTATTTTAATTTGTATCAAATCAAATCAAATCATTTTTATTTGCATTAAAACATGGTATTACAGATGTTACATTAAAATTAGTGCTAAACATGTTTTGCTATACATACATAGCATGCAAACGTGTGCATGCGTTACATCACAAAATATTATACAGTTGTACAATATTGTACAGATAGTTAATTAGTCTTTTAATTTAGTACCTAGTGTAAATAGTTAGTTATGTTAAAAACGGTTAAGTTATGTTAACGATTATTGAAAAGAAATAAAACAATGCAAATAAAAAAAAAAATATTATGTCGAAAATCCAAATTGAAACTTGAATGCCAACGGATTTACTATTCTTACAGCATTCTTTTTATCGAAAAACATTGTCAATTTAAAAAAAAAAAACACTATTTTACATAAATTATTTTTTATTAAAACCTTAAAAAGTGATTCAGTATTTCTTTTTTATAACAATAACGTATATATATTCCTTTACGAAGCCACGCAACAATCAGAGCACTTGAGTGGTAACCCGAGAGTTTCGTCATGGTCTCTTGGAAGGCAAACTAGTTTTGACACCAGTGTTACTTGTTACACTATATTTGCATGGAACAGGTATTATATGCATATGCAACTATTATTCCTTGCCCTTAATTTGATAATAAGTACCTACCTGCTGCTTTGAACGATGTATTTATCAAATTTTATTGGTTAGTTGCTCGAATGAAGTACCTACGTTGCATAATAAATGTCTCTTTAACTCATAAATTTTAGGAAGATTTTATTGGCCCTAGGTAGGCACTGGAAAAATATACTATATGACATGTAGGTAACTATGTATGACCGCCGTGCTCCGAAAGCGATGCGCCGCCCGTTGCGGCGCTCGGCAGGTTGCGCGCCAGCACCAACAGCATCCTGGCTGTGATTGCAGATAGGCTGGACACGCGTTACGTCCAGCATTGAGTTAATACTAGAGATGGGCCGAATGTGGTTTGAACCGAATCCGAACTTCGGCCGAACATTCGGTTCAATTTCGCGCGCTTTCTCGAGAGTGACACGTCGTGACTTGTTGGTACTTCAATTGGGTACTTCAATTATTGCTAGATGTAGGTACCCCGCCCGCACACCGCGCTTCCACCGCCTGGTCTAATGAGAAGAATAGATTTTCAAGACTAATAAGAACTGATTTAATTTAAGGTTTACATTTACAATGTTCTTAACTAAAATAAATGACCAGAAAATAAATTATGTCTTTTAAATAAAAGACATAATTTTATTTTACAGTAATGCTATTCTAATTCAATTAAATTTCAGTCGAAGTTCGGTTCAAGCTGCCGAAATTCGGTTGAGCCGAATGTGAACCGAATTTCGGCCCATCCCTGGTTAGTACCCACATTAGGAAATAAGTTTTAATAATGTATTTTTTTTTAATTACTTACACTAGTTTCATAAGTTTTACTGTAGTAACATTCTATGGATTTCAAAGTCTGAATTAAAAAGTTTTTATTTTTATAAGATAAATCATTTGCCATCGGATAGTCAGATATCAAAAAGTAGACAAATCCTCAATGACTTGCTATGTGGAACCGGCAAGTCTGAGCAAGTCCTTTATCAACGTTAAATCACATCAACAGACCCAAATATATGCGCCAAAACAAAAGAACGTAGAAACAAATGCCATCGAACAAAACGAATGCATCGTCAACCTTGAACGATAACCAGCATAAAGTATTTACTATTGTGTACTTAACCGTTACAGCAATTCGCCATGCCATCTGGGCAAGAGGCCCAGATATGGCGCTTGCCATACGTGATCAGCATTCCAGATGAAATCACACACATTTTTTTACTTTGAATGGCCCATGACATAGATACTGAGTTTGTTTTAATGTATAAATAGGTTTGGGTATTGCCGTCATTTTGGAATTACCCATATATTCGTTAAAATGTGGTCCATGGCAAAAAATTAAGCCCAAGGCTGGACAAAAATATAATAGTGTTAATAGCTTGGGCAGCGTCAACGTCTTAAGGGGGCGCCCAATGGTCCAAAAGCGCCACTCCTTTAAAAAAAATATAACCAAAATTCGATCTAAAAAAGCGGCCACATTCCCCTAGATTGTATTTCGTTGCTTTGTGTCTCAATATGAAACTTTATAAAAGGTATTAAAAAATTCTAGACACACTTACCGAGGGTCCTTACTAGCCGTTATTCATAATTCCTTCTCAGCGACGAGATAATATTTTTAAAGGAGTGGCCCTAGTGGACCAGAGGCGCCCTCTTAAGTCCTTACAACAATATAAATATCTGCTAGGTATCACTAAACTGTCTGTCAATAAAAAAGAGTAATTTTGTCAGTTGACATTAGATAAACTAGATTAAAGTTATAATTAGATACCAGAACCAGACGGTGAGCAATGGGTAGCTCGCCGTCCGATAAGGACCAGGCCCGGGTCGACGGCGCGTTCCACGCGCGCCTCAAAGAGATGTCAGCAGAATTGACGGGGTCCGTTAGGGCCAATGCCTGCTGGGGCTGCGAATAAGGGCCGAAAGGGACATCGTGGCCCCCGGCAACAGGGCAACCGAAGGAACACGGGTGGGTTTTACTCAGTAAGTGTCTGACACGCCCTCCCGCTCCACCCAGAGCGGGAGAAGTTACATGATAATTTCCCACACAAAAAAAAAAAAGGATACCAGAACCTATTGTAACATCAACAAATACCAATGAATAGTTCAGTCCAGAACGTGGGAACGTACTTCACTTATATAATCATTCGAAGCTGTATGCAGCGGAATTAATTACCTAAGCGACAGAGGAAACGGCTAATCTACCTATGGATCTATTGTTGCATGCAGATATTGGATATTGCATTTATATGCGGCCTTACCTTTAAGTTGGCAATTAATAATGCCTTAACACATGTTCTCATTAGAGAAAAAAACTATAAATGCTTCAGCAATGCTATCGACAGTGCTAACTGTTGCGTTATGATATATCGCTTCCTGTGCCAATTTGCAAACGCGTATTATTGAACGTTTTTATGGCAGGTTATTTTTCGTTTGATATTCTTAGCTTTTTAGGGTTCCGTAGTAAACAAGGAACTCTTATAGTTTCGTCATGTCCGTCTGTCTGTCTGTCTGTCTGTCCGCGTTCTAGCTCCAAGACTGTTAGTACTAGAAAGTTGTAATTTGGCATGGGTATACATATTAATCATGCCGACAAAGTGGTAAAATAAAATTACGAAAAATATTTTTTTAGGGTACCTCCCGTACACGTAAAGTGGGGATGTTTTTTTTTTCTATCCCTTGGTGTGCGGTATCGTTGGAAAGGTCTTTCAAAAACATTGTGAGTGTGTTAAAACCATTTTTGAATTCAGAGATCCATTTGCGAAATATTAAGCCTTAAAGTGAAAATTTTTGTTCACGGCAGTAGCTTATATTTATAACGAATTTAAAAGGAAAACTATCACAGCTGAGTAGGCTTTACAAGGTAACGAGTAATAATCGACCAACTTATATTTGCGGTTGTAAAAACATGTTCTCCGATACATTCTGTATCAAAGATTTTTTTTGTCAACTACAAAGTTAAGTTTGTTCTTGGGATAAATTCATCCCAACTACGGAACCCTTCATTGTGCGTGGTCCGACACGCACTTGGCCGGTTTTTTGAATACTGACTTTACACCCTTTTTAGGGTTCCGTACCTCAAAAGGAAAAAAACGGAACCCTTATAGTATGACTCGTGTCTGTCTGTGCCGCTGTCGCAGCCAATTTGTTCCGAATCGAATGGACTGATTAAGTACATATATGTATTTTTGTGACCCAAACACGGGTGTGTAACGTAAATAAATACATTTTGAATATGGAGTCACTTTTGGGGGCAAATAATAATAAAAAGTTTTGCAAACTGTACCGTGCGATATATCAAATGAAAGAGCTTGTTGCGAGGAGCAATTTAAAAAAAAAATAATTTTAAAATAAATAAAATAGATACATTAAAATAACATGGTAAATTACTCAATATTTTGCGTACTAACTTACATTTGCAGTTGGAATGTATGGGGGACCATGTGTTTCAATTACAATATTAAGTTTGTTCTTGGGATAAATTCATACCAAATACGGAACCCCTCATTGTTCGTGGTCCGACACGCACTTGGCCGGTTTTTAAGATTCAGCGAGTTGATAGGTAGCCTTTTATATTATTGAAACTCAACTCGCCTGGATTGAGCTTTAATTGATCAAAATATTAAATCCGTTAGGTAAGGAACTCGTAGCTAAGTGATAACAGCTGCACGGGTCGATCAAAAGTTAAGCTACGCTTGCCGCGGTCAGTTCGTGGATGTGGGACCATCCATAACACATCGAGACCCCTCAGTGTCTCGGAAAGGACGTTAAGCTGTTGGTCCCGGCTGTCATTCGTAGATCTTTGACAGTCGTTACGGATAGTCAGAAGCCCAAAAGTTTGCCAACCACTCTTACCAAGAAGAATTGTGTTAAGTACCCAGTAGCCCAGTATTGGGTAGTGGAGGTCAGATAGGCAGTGGCTCCATGTAAAGTAAAATACTGGTTTTCAGCTGTATCCAGTTAGACCGGAAGCCGACCCCAACATAGTTGGGAAAAGGCTAGGCACATTTTTGTGCTATTCGTTTGCTGGCAGTGCTGCTGATTTCATAATTTTTGTGGAAATGAAAATTGTGACACGAAAACTTTATACTTAACTAACTAACCATTTTTTGGTTATCAGGTTTTTAATAAAACACAATTCTTTACAGAATGTTTATAACCTACTTATTTACGTCAAATTAGTAAAACAGTTAAAAATTTCTTTTTTATTCTTCGATTTATCACAATCAGAATTTGTCGTAAGTACGAGAATATACATTATTTAACTAACGTGTATTTATTTAGTTATGGCTGCACCAGAGTGGTGACCCAGTGGTAACGGCCCCGACTTACCAGTTGTAGGTCGTGGGTTCGAACCCAGGCAGGCGCTTTACTTTATGTAAATAATTTTATCACCACTGCTCTCAAAACGGTAAAGGAAAACATCGTGAGGAAACCAGCATTTCCGAGAACCAAAAATTCGAAGACATCTGACATCTACCAACCCGCACTTGGCCCGCGTGGTAGATTACAGTCCACTCCCTCTCGAAGAGTGAAGGCTTGTGTCCCAGCAGTGGGAATATTATAGACTGATTTTGCATTATGCAAGTACCTACTTGCATAATGCAAAGGTGAAGGGTGGGCGTTTTTGGGGGACTGTCTTATGTAATTTTGACGTTCGAAAAGTGCTGATTTTCAGCCTAGTTTGAATAAATGACTTTTGAATTTTTAAGTTTACTGGGGATATGGCCATAAATCCTATTTATTAAAATAATGAAATATTCATAACACTCAGACACTAATTCGCCATCAATCTTTTGGCTTTTTATTTTATTTTAAAACACCATTACAGCTATTTTACATCGATTGTCGTACACAAAACGTAAAACAAACACAAATAATAACTATGGTAACATCACTCCTCTTCATCCATTTCGTAATTTTTGAGACTTCTGTTTAGATCTGTGAAATCTATGAGAAAGTTTATTTTCCATCAAATACTGATAGCAATGTATCATTTCAACATGCAAGTAAAATGCACATTACAATTTAGCTCAATCGAAGGTAAGGTTAACTTGTTTAATTTCTTTATGTATTTGCTTATTTCAACCACCAACATCTGAGTTGCAGATTTATTTCTTCAATAAAAAACTTATCTCAACAATTTCACATCTCCATCATACACAGATAAACTCAAAATGATTTTTATGATAACACAAATAACGAATTACCCTTCAATCATATTAATGACTAAGGCAAATCTTATGAGCTAAAAAAGGCACAATCACGAATATTAAAGTCCGTCCGCTTAAATAGTGTCGCGCTTTGAAAACTGCATGATGCTTGCCGCTGAATGTACCATCGACGTACACACGGCTAGACATCAAGCTATACATTTCCAGTTTATGCTGATCTCGCATTGTATAGGATTCCCGTTCAATGCGAGGTCAGCTAATTCACGACCGTCTCTATTAGCACCGTTGAGGAGAATCCTTTTATGGCAGCAAGAAAGGTTCATCAGCAACAGAACATGCTACAATTAGCTGCTTAAGGACAATCAGCGCACGCATTTGTGCCCTCAGTCTTTCAGCAAGCGTCTTTACTTTTATTACATTAAATTCAGTGCATCGTCACTAATTGAGCGGATAGACTTTATGGTAAATTATTTCCTGCCTGCAGCAGGAGCGGCTGCGGCAGCTGGAGCTGCTGCAGCGTCTGGGGCGGCTGGGGCAGCTGGTGCTGCTGCTGCTGGTGCCGCTGCTGGGGCTGCTGCTGCTGGTGCCGCTGCTGGTGCCGCTGCTGCTGGTGCTGCAGTGGTTGCAGCAGCGGCAGGAGCTCCCGCAGCAGCAGTGGGTGGTGAAACAGGCGCTGGTGTAGCGTTGCCACCCAAAGGTCCGAAAGGATACCAGAAGTTCCACCCGCCTCCGTTTTGGGGAGCTGAAATTGTAATATTTTTCAATAATAGTAATAGAAATGTTTATCATATTATTACTAAACTTATAAGTAGCTACAATTGTTACCTAGAGTTCTATGATGCTCTATGAACGCTCAAAAGTGTCAAGAACAAGTAGTTGGTTTGCTGATTGCAATTATACTGCTAATGAAATCACCCTTTCATTTAAAGACATGTCCTGTAATAATATGAATTGAGATGGTCCCTGAATACATTTGTCGTCATAAAATAAATGTGACTTAGATCACACGAATAATGAATAAATTACAGACGAAGAAAATTTAAATGATAATAAATGCCATTAGAATAAATTGCATTAAAAATTGTATGCTTGTCAATCATTAAACTTGAGCTGTGTGAATAGATAAGACCAAGGCTAAATAATAAAACTTGGAAAATAGTAATTGTTGGAAACTCTGTGCTGTTCCTATACTACATTTGAAATAAGATTCTAATCTTATTTCAAATGTAGTATAGGAACAGCACAGTTTCACACATTTAACAAACCATTTGTACAGTCCGTTCAACCGATTTTGACTTCTATACTGTATGTATAAGAATGACATTAAAAGCAAAAAATTGGTTACAATACCAACTGTTTACTGCAGCTGCCATTTGTCATGCCACCAACGCAATAGACGTCAAAATCGGTTGAACGGACTGTAAAAAAGGTTTATTTAAATGTCTAATCTTATTTCAAATGGAGTATAGGTACCTATTGCCATTACTGTTTTAAAACCAGGTAAAAACCAGGATCAGGATGGCAACCAACCGATTATTATCATTTAAAGTTCGTGAGCATATTCGTAAGAAGCTGGCAGTATCATCATAACGTTAATGTTTTCCCATTGTTTATCTTATTTGATTTAGTATATTCATGTATTTATGTTTATTTATTTGTGTTTATTTTTATATATGTATAGTCCTATATATTATATTTATAGTTTGTAATAAGTATATGTGTATCCTCATATTTGAATATTTTATTTTTTTATTCCTCCTTTTTCGTAATTGCACCTACCACTGTTTGTCTCTGTATCACAAAGGTTGACTGGTAGAAAATGCCTATGGTATTAAGTCCGCCTCTGTACATGTATAAATAAATTATAAAAAGTGTGTTTCTAATAACAAAATTATGTTAGGAAAATTATTCTTAGTTAGTTTTCGACCCGAAATTAGCTTTAACGGTGTCGATAATGAAAACAAAATAAGAGAATCTGGACTAAATGGTCTGCAAATGCACAGCTGCTGATGCTTGATGCATGGTATATTGAAAAATAACTTTTACCATGAAGTGAGAATCACTTAGTATCGACTGCCAAACTCTTGTTCAAATGCTATTAGTAGTATTCTAGTATGAACTCGTAGCGTAGGTACTTGCAATGATTATTATTTATAAGTTCTTGAAACTTTTGCTTGAGTAATTTATTAATTCCGTCCGTAATTTTCTTTATGTTTCTAACATACAACAGTAAAATATAGAAAAGGAAGTACCTAGGAATGTTTTTCATTTAAAATGCGAGCGTGCAAACTGCGATAAATTGCCGACAAGTATGTGTAACGTTTGTTACCTGCAATTCATCAATCACTCAAGCTTGATATTTTTTTGCATTATAGTGGCCATATAGAAGTAGATTGTCATGAAATTGCCCGTGTTCAAAGGTTCAAACCCATTAATGACTGATTCCGCAGCCAACCGATTATTTCACGAACATGTTATTTGAGTTTTCTAAGCTAAAAATCGGAAAATTCCAACAAGTAATTATATCATTTCAATATACATATAAAACGGAATTTATTTGAAAGATAATCGTTTATCTTGGTGTGGGCATGTGATGGAGGAGGGATGAAATGCATGTAACTCAAAGAATGATGAGCATAAATGTTGATGGATATAGAGGCGGAGGAAGACCAAAGGACAGATGGATAGATCGTGTGAGCGATTAAATGAAAGAAAAAGTATTGAATGATAGAAGGATGGCTGACAAGAAGAATGAAAGAAATAAACGAGTATTTCCGACCCCAAGTAACAAAGGACAAGGGCAGAAAGATGATGATCTAGATATAAAAGTTCTTCTTGAAATAAGACAGATCCTAGACATCCGAAAGCTAAAGTAACGATTTATAAGGACCCCTTAATGGATATATGACATGCTACAACGCATCTTCATCGTAGCGTGTTCCATAAAATGGTGTAAGCATTGCCGGCCGCGCGAAATAAGGATCGAAAAGCAAATGACAATGATTTTGAATTGAAAAGCAAATGACTTTAAATTTCCAGCAGTCAATTGAAAAGTAAGATAATGCGATTACTGGAATTTGTTGACTTGTCTACCTCATGGTCACTATAACGAACCATGATGGAACTGTTTGCTCGCTGTTGAAAGACAAAAAGTGTGTCCGTCTAACTACTAATCTTTCTATAACAATAATAATGATATTACGTTTAAGAATGGTATAGAATTACTATAGTTGGAAGATTAGCCGAGTACTTTAGAAAAAGCGAAGAAGTTATTAAATCATATTAGTAACACTTACGGGTCATCAAAATATAATTCACTGATCCCGGTTGCATTCCAGGAAATCCAGGAAGTCCAGGCATCCCAGGGTTAGGGAAGGCTGGTGGCATCGGAGTAGTTACAGGTCTGGGTCGACGAGTGGGGCAATCGTTACACCAAGAGTCGAAGTAGTCCTCCGAGCTGACGGACGTTGTTGTAGAACCATCGTCGTCATCACATAATAGGTCGCACCAGAATCGGTCCCCGAAAAAGGGCTGGAAAAATTGGTGGTTAAAATTAACACAAAAATCTTTGGCGAAAAAAAAGGTGATTGGAAATCAAATCGAATTTAGTTAATTATAAAAACAATATCACGCTGATACAACAATCAGAAATTTTTCAATATTTAGATAAAATTTCGTATAGGTATTAAAAAAATATGAAAAAAACTAAAAAATTTAATATGTATTCATTATCGTAAAAAACATTATGTAAAGCACCGCTAATGATAAATTAGAGTATGTGTGATTAATACTAACCTTAGCAGCAGAGATTTGGAAGCACAGGAAAATCACAGAAAAATAGACACACGCTCGCACCTCACCCATGTTTGTGCTGTTATCATGAAAAAAATGGCGCTCGGTTCCTTTCATACTTATAACGAAGCTTTGCGCAAGACGCCTGAATTACTAATACATTGCCACAGAATATATACATTATTTTCAGTGGATATGCGTTAAGAGCGATACTGATTAGTTTAGGGCCGAGGATGTTAATATCATTGTTTACAATATTTCTGAAAGGTTTCAAAACATCAAGTTTTGCATCTGTAATTAAAATTTCGCTATAAAATATTCAGCGATATACTATGATCGCAGACATTAAGACACCGTTCTTCCTGTTTATTTACCTCTTTCATTCAAGATCTAGATCCATATTCAGTAGCAGACAGGTTCAGGGACTGTTATGATTATTGTTATTAGCTCGCAATCAATAAAAGTATAACTAGCTGATCCCCTAAAAGTCAAGTTATAGTTGCAAGACTCAAAATCTAAATCATGTTATACACAGAGGCTATAGATAGTCTAATTAAAAGCACGAGGAACTTTGTTAGTAACATAGGAAGACCAGCTACAGCCACATCTGCTACATGAGCATCAGCTACATCTGTGTACTAACATCATCATACTGCGTTAACAAGATATATCAGGCTGATCTCTCAAGTTTAAAGTCAAATCATTTATGGCCTATGTATGGCACTTTTGAACGTCATAATTTACAAAATAATAAAATTGATTCTAGTTGCCCCTTCCACAAGGTAGTTTTCGTATGGAGAAGAATGGGCAAGAAACTCCACCGTTACTCTTTTAAAATGTTTTACAATAGTTTGTATAGGTACGTACATTAGTTAAATAATTATATATGAAGACGATGCATCTATAATAAAATTACTATACCACACTAGGTAAAAGCAACGACTGATTTCAAAGGTGGTTCCTTCAGGATCTTTAGCACTGCAATGGTTTGTAGGAGATTTGTAGGACGTTGAGAGGTAATTTATTATAAACTTTCAGTAGCTCTTACTTAGTATGTAAACCGTATCCACTATTTTGCCTATCTAAATTATTCCTACATCCATGTATCGAAAAAATTCTCATCGTTTTCTTTACTCATTAAGTTTGGTCAAACTATAAATGGACACCTATCTAATTAGCCGAAACATTCATTTGTCACTAGGAACTTCATGTAACCAGATCATCATTTTCGAATTCTAGATTTCAAATCGACGATCTTAACCTTCGTTTGTGAAAATTCTTACTTAACAACTAGAATGACGTTCTACTCATATGACTGTTTTAATTTTGCTTGGGTATTATCAGCTCTATTAGACACGGTCAACTTTGAATGTCATAACATGACTGTGCCCGTTTATTGTCCTGTGTATAGACGTTTCCTCCACTGCATACTAATTGCTCTTTAGAACAATGTGCATGCCCTATCAGTTCTCTGAAGGCATTCTCAACATTGAATTTGCAATAATCATTGAACTGTGAAACAATAAAATCTTTATCCTTTTTGTTATTGGTATATTAGAAATATTAATTATCGGCTTAGGTGCTCTACTTTGCGTTGTTGTATTTATTTCATGGTCAGTTTTGTTTTTGAAATTTATGCATCGTCGTTATCTCTTATATTACCAACCTATATTCTTGGGCTTCTAGTTTCATTTTACTGTCATTTTTCAACTTCAATGTCATTTTCATATTTTTTTTTGTCATATTCATTTCATTTTTGTCATTTTTCACCTTGGATGATTATATCAGAAAACCTAATAAGATTGGGGGAGTATTTATATTCTTGTTTCTCGTGTTACGATGACACGGTTGTATGGAAGATAAACTGATTATAATTTAACGTGAGATATATACCTACTTATTATTGGGAAATGTTCTATAGGAATAGAATGGTTAAATATTAGAGCAGATGTTTGAAGTAAAAAAAAACCCATGTCAAAATAGAGACTTTATTGTTTCATCACTTTGAAACCTTGCTTTATTTTAAATACCGTGTAATATATGCAATTTCTCAAGACATTCGTTCATCGGTAATGAAGCTTTTATGGCACGTTATGGTATTACAATTTTTATTTTAAATATTAGGTATATGTTTCTAATGCTAACATCATATGACAAGCGATAGCTATTGTCTGACGCGTGTTTCCAAATCTGTATCAGGCAGATTAAAGGCTTGTGCAGACCAGCGCGACACGCGACGCGACACAAAGGCACCGCCCGTCGCGCGACGAGCGGTGCCTTTGTGTCGCGCTGCGTGTCGCGCTGGTCTGCACAAGCCTTAACATCTTTTGGACGCGCCTCAATTTTCATTCCATCGTTGTCATCTAATGTTAAACTCTTTGTTCTTTATTCCGTAGTGCTTAATGTCCAAAAGCCACTTTGTAACTAACACCCGGCCGCTTCGGTACTTTGCTGTCGACTTCTACTAAGATCGGTGTGTAGTCGAATCTGGCCGGTTTGGTGGAACAGTCCTTGTGTGGAATCGGGAACACGTAGTTGACGTCAACATCGTACCTGAAATGACAAATTACATTGAGAAAGATGAGATAGGGATTCTTATGGTTCCGGAAAAGTAAAGGCTTACTATTCTTGGCGAGAACTGTCTCACCCACAAATTCAAAATCACTATACAACACGCGTAATACAGATAGATTATGATTATTTATCTGTCATTTTGTCTATTCTTCCGTCGACAAAACCAGTTTCTATCGTGGACTTGCTAAGCATGAAATGAAGAGAATCGAGAAAAAATTTAAACATGTTATGAAGTTCAGTTGATGTTTATATATTATTTATTACTAGGTACTTTATAAAATAGAAGGTTCT
Source organism: Agrochola litura (assembly GCA_949152395.1). Classification (NCBI taxonomy): domain Eukaryota; kingdom Metazoa; phylum Arthropoda; class Insecta; order Lepidoptera; family Noctuidae; genus Agrochola; species Agrochola litura. The sequence continues at coordinate 7,159,856 of OX424490.1, forward strand.
CAATACTAACAATTAAGTATTTTTGTTCTGTATTCCCTGAATACAAGGTAAAACATACTAGTTAACTAACTGTTAGATTAACATATTGTACCGCTTGGTCCTGGGAATACGTTTTTAATGAAAGTATGATCTTCAGTTTAGAATTGCTGATTAGTCTTTAATCAATCTGCCTAGCCTTTTGCCAACTATGTTGGGGTCGGCTCCCAGTCTAACCGAATGCAGCTGAATACCAGTATTTTAATGGAGCTCCTGTCTATCTGACCTCCACAACCCAATAACTGGGTAATGCGATACCCCTTGGTAAGACTGGTTGTCAGACTTTCAGGCTTCTGACGACCCGTAACGGCTGTCAAAGATCCACGAATGACAGCCGGGACCAACGGCTTAACGTGCTTTCCGAGGCACGGAGGAGTCTCGGTATATAAAGATGGTTACCCATCCACGGACCAACCCCGGCAAGCGTAGCTTAACCGACCCGTGCGGCTGTTATTACTTAGCCACTGTTATTGATTAGTGCTTTTTGTATTTTAATTTTTTTCGCACACAGAGCGTTTATGAAATAAAGGTCTCAATTTTATAGGTATATCAGTTTACTGTACACTTTTAATTTCTAAGAATTTAAAATTAACAATATTTAATTTTCTAAAGAAGTGACGACGTTCACACAGCAGGCCAATTCCCCAAAGTTTTGTGACGATGATAAACCCTTCCTGTGCATTCGCTTCCCAAATCTATAGACATATCTTTCCTTTGAGAATGCTCTGGGGTCTCATAAATCCCTTGCCTTATCCCGTTTAGTTTTCTCAAGATGGGGAAATGGTTATGGTTTGAGATTAGGACCCCTTTAGCTGAATAGACTATCTCTTGAAGCCAAGCTTACATTTTTCAGGGAAAAAAATGTTTGAATGTTTTTTTGAAGTGAAAACTTCTTTAGGCGCATTGGGCATTTTTGAGATGGGACTAAACCTTTGATTTCGTGACTCCATGACGACACCTAATTTTTGTAAACGCGATTGTGCTCTTTATTTATATTACGTTACGGATCAATGTTCTATGCAAGTATTTTTATTTTAAAGGTTTTGTAAACGCGATTGTGCTCTTTATTTATATTACGTTACGGATCAATGTTCTATGCAAGTAGTTTTACTTAAAAGGTTTCGGAAGTATTATTTTTTGTAAACGTAATTGTGCTCTTTATTTAGATAAGGTTACGAACCACTGTTCCATACAAGTATTTTTCTTCAACCAAGGCGATCTTGTTAAAGTTTTCACTTCTGTCAGCACTCCCGGAGTGCCACCATTTTTTTTGTTGTTTCTTGAGTTTAGTTTGTTGTATTTTTTTCGACTTTAACCCTAGAAACGTTTTCTGTCAGCCTTGGCCGGAGTAAACATATATACATTACAAAATTAGCATAATAACAAAAGATACATGCAATTTCGTTATAATTAACGTGTTACAATGAATCTTTAATACAGAGGTATTCAAAAATAACCTTATTTGTGAGATATGTATTTCCGACGCATTATCCTACTTAAGCTGAATATAAAATATAATGCTAGAAAATAAAATTAAGATATCTATTTTATTACGAGAAAACATTCTTGGAAATATTTTCATGGAAACTACATGTTTGCTGTCTAACCAACTGTTCAGGAAAAAGGCCATAGATATATTGTTAAATAATACATAAAGTAACCTAGTTAAACTAAGCTGTCACAGATAGATAATCTTTGTCTACCCAAATCACAGTCCTTCACATCTTTGATTCTTTTGTTATAACGTAGAAAATGGTGTGGGTTACATGATTAATAATACCATAGTTTAAGATTTTTCTCTATTTTCTTTAGCATTTAATTGTTTTTGTCCCAAATGAATTAAATAACATTTCCTCAAACATGCTTGAGGAAATTTTAGCCAAGTCTGTCGTGTTTAGCGGCCGAATAATTAACTATGAAAACTCATAAATGTCGTGTTATTTAAAAATGGAACGAACTTTTTACTTGAACACAAGGCAACCAAGAAGGTAACTACCTATAACAAAGTTTTTATTTAAATTTGGTTTGCAAATAGAGCTGTTTAAAGTAAAGAAGAAACAAGTGAACATAATACATTGGCGCGTGAAAAAATTATCGTCATTGATTCTGGAATTAATAATTAATTTACTGAGTTTGGATTTTTGCGCATTATTTGAGAAAATTACTGTACAAGCCTTGGCCGCAAGCAGGCATTGATGGACACACGTATGTGCCTCGGCCCACATTTACACCTTCGTCCATCAATGCTCTTTTTACAAGCCGCAGTAGTAATGTACTATTATTTTGCCCTGCGTGAGATAAAATAAAGGCCTTGCACCATATTTTCTTTTAAAAGCTTCAGTTCTCAAACTTCAGTCTAAGTGAGTCTAAATTATATCCTAAGATCGGAACTACATAAGGGCCCAATACTGTTCATTTGAATGGAGAGCTCTTTGGAAACTAGGACGTGATTACCCATAAATAAAGGTTAAAAAGTTTGCGAAATAAACGGGATATATTGGCCATTTGCTACAGCCGGTACCGATCGAGGACTGAGTAGATTTCTACTTAAAAGTAGGTACTTCTCTTTTGGTAGACAGCTGTGCAAATCCCCGAAAAGGGTCTTTGAATTTTATTACAGTGAAAACGAATAAAATCAACCAAAACCATCGAAACAACTGATTACATTTTCATGTTATTACTTGAAAAAAGTTAATTATTGGATAGATTTTAATTTGATGTCAAATTGGTACTTATATAATTTGAAAAATTGCATGTGCACAATTTTGAGTAGATACACACGGCTACATATCAAGCTATACATTTCCAATAAACAGAACTCGCATTGTATAGGATTTTCGTACAATGAGAGTTTAGCTTATACTGGAAATGTATAGCTTGATATGTAGTTGTGTGTACCTATAGCTCAATCGTCTTCTTGATGCATTCTGACGATCAACTATTCCTGTTTGTTGCCAAAAAAATCACTTGATTTTTCACCACACTTACACCAGAAGGATGTGGATCTTTTTCTTTATCTTATTTTTTTCTTTCTCAGTTAGTTTTAATGATGGCAGTTTAAGTACTTTATGCGGCCTACCCAAATGTCCTTTCTTTGGGATTGTTCGTCAAGTCGTTGAGCTCCTTAAGTTCTGAGTTGAGCTACACGATTACTGACAAATGCGTGCACTGATTGGACAGGTCCACTCAAATCTGTGTGGTTCTTTCCTCAAAAGACCATTTCAGACACTAATCTACATAGTCTTTATACGGCCGGACCAAGATTATGTCTGGACTTTAAAAGAGACTGTGACCTCTGAGTTTGTTTCAGCCTTTCTTCTCAGAGTAGTCAGATAGAAAACGCCAACCTCATCTAGCTTATTTTTAATATGACGTGTAAAAGTGATTCCGATATCCTATTTACAGAATAAACAATTTCATACCGTTTCATTTTCAGGCTGTTATTTACATCCATAGATACATAAAGAAACAACCAGGTATCCTAATCCTCTTACCTCGGCAGCTTATCCCGTAAGTAAGCCATTACGTTCTTAGGCAGCGCCGTGGTCCTTGAGAGGACGAACGCACTCAAGTACCTCGCGCCCTCCATCTGTTCTGCACAATGGAGGAGGAGGGCCCAGGTTTTGTACTCCGTGTCTAGCACGTATGTGTTGTATATGCCGTCGTCTGGAAGAGGAAATGTAAGTTATGATAAGGTCTAAAATGAAAAACAAATCAGGACTACATTCTAATAAAAGTTTTGGAATATAATGGACTAGCTGCGCCCCGCAGTTTCACCCGCATAAGTCACGATTTAGTGAGAATATTGGGACAAAAAGTATCTTATGTCCTAATCTAGGTCATGGTCTAGCCATGTGCCAAATTTCTTCCAAATCCGTTCAGCCGTTTTAGCGTGTAAGCGTAACAAACAAGCATACAAGAAAGTGCCTATGGTAGAAAATGCTAATGGCATTAAGTCCGCCTCTGTACACTTCTGTGCTTGAAGTATTAAATAAATAATAAATAAATGAACACAAACATATAAAACATCAAATCTGTTCTCATTATAATATTTAGTTTAGATATAATATTAGTTTAGATAAGGGAACAGCGAGCGTTTACAAATCACGAATTTGAAGAATATTGCAAATACGAAAGTATTAAGCGTGTAACTCTTCCCTTTCAATTATTATTCCAACAGGGGCATGGATTAATTGACAACATAGGCTTATATTAAAAAAATCTGTGAATAAATTGTTCACCCTGGCTCCACACTATGATTTTTGACAAGATAATCATAGCTGTATTATCACAGGTACACACTATTACAACTAGTAACACGTTTGCTTATCATATGGCTAGTACTTGCGAAAATAGACAACGCTAATTTTTTTTATTAGTCATACTAATTCCATGTATAATACATACTAATTCCATGCTGCCATGATAGTAGGTATTTACTAATTCCGTGCTGCCATGACAGTAGGTACTTACCTTTCAGTACTCCGTGGTACTTACTAATTCCACGCTGCCATGATAGTAGGTACTTACTAATTCCATGCCGCCATGTCATTATTCTAAGTTAGTCATCTTGTTCTAAACTTTGGGCGACCGAGCTCTGCTCGGGTGAAAATACGGAGAAATCGAAATTTCCCATATATGAGACCTAGCTAGATCGATTTTTCGCTACATTGCAACTTTCATCGAAATCGTTAGAGCCGTTTTCCAGAATGTGATTACAAATATATATTTATGTACAAATATTGCTCGTTTAATAGTATAGGATAGGATATGATCTTTAACTCTTATACGGTAAGGGTAAAACCACAAACTCCCGACTTCAAGCTAGTTAATTCCAACAAAGGATAATCACTAACATGATGTCGCCACATTATACAGATATGTATGTCTTCCAGAAAGGCCACGACCACGGAGGGACTTATCTTAATTAATTGTCACGTGGTAGCCTAAGAATAATGAGCGTCGTGTCGTACGAGGCAACCCAGGGATTATATTAAGAGGACGAACGGGAAAACTGTCGGTACGAGGATACTTGGGGTACCGTATTATCCTTAAGGGATATACAGATGGTATGATTTACGTAGCTAATATGTAAACAGATTTAATTCATGCATGGGTTCATATTTCTAAACACTCGCTTCTTTTATTTGACGGAGAAACGAATTAGGTATTCCTAAATAAAAACTTTTTACAAAAAAATAAAAACAACCGACTTCAAAAAAGAAACACTACAAAGTGAAAAATAACTTTAATTTCGGAAGTCGGTGTCTTTGGTTTTGAATTTTCGTTCTTTGTCACCAACTTCCGAAATTAAAGTTATTTTTCACTTTGTAGTGTTTTTTTTTTGAAGTCGGTTGTTTTTTTTTTTGTAAAAAGTTTTTATTTTTCACTTTTTAGTTGTGGTACCTACCCCACACAAATTCGAATACCACTACCTGCTATGTAAATAACAGTGACAAGAAGTTATCATATCATCTACATACTAAGTGGGAAAAAATACGTATAACTGAAGCTAACTCAAAAACTACCCAAGCAAAGTTAATAAAATTTATATGGGACCACCTCTGAAGTATGATCTATCAAACAAAAAAAGAATCATCAAAATCTATTCATAATTGGCGGAGTAATTGCGTAACAAACATACAAAAAAAAAAAAAACATACAGACGAATTGAGAACCTCCTCCTTTTGGAAGTCGGTTAATAAAGAGAGTCTTAATTTTCTCTAAGTCTTTTGGCCTGAAACCTGAAAATACTCAATCAATTGGAGTATCATAAGATTTATCTCTAATTGATTTTATTTGATTACTTTTAAAGCAAGTTTGAATGTCAAAAACAAAATCTGTACTCCGAAATGAATATAGTTTTTTTGAAGGTATGTTATTTAAATTAATAGTACCTGGACGACTGAGCTCTGCTCTGGTGAAAATAGAGAATGCTCATTTAGTAGTATAGAAAAATTCATACTAATCCCATGCTGCCATGATAGTAGGTTCTTAGGTACTCACTAATTCCATGCTGCCATGTCATTTTTCTAAGGTAGTCATCTTATTCTAAACTATGGGCGACTGAGCTCTGCTCACGTGAAAATGCAGAGAAAACGAATTTTCCCAGATATGAGACCTAGCTAGATCGATTTTTCGCCCCCGTAAACCCATAAATTGCAAGTATCATCTAAATCGTTAGAGCCGTTTTCGAGAACGTGATTACAAATATAAATATTAATATACAAATATTGCTCGTTTAATAGTATAGGATATATACAAATATTGCTTAATTAATAGCATATGATTCTCACATGTCCTCTCAGCGTGTGTCCAGTGAGCTGGTTCATTCAAATCCACTCTCCAGGTGATATTGCCAAGTAGGTTCTCTCCAAGAGGATCATCAGCGAAACGGTACGTGAAGTTCATTGTCACTCCTGGAGTAAATTCTACTGAGCCATCTGAAATAGTAATTAAAAGGTATAACGAGGGATTCATCATCATTTAAGCCGAAAGACATTCACTGCTGTTTCTCGCATTCAGATTCCGGCGACCTTCATCAGTACCCTAATTGCGTAACTTATTTTCGTAAACGATTATGACAAATTTGTTTCATTTTGACAGTTCAACAACATTTATTGCGTTATTTACGTCGTTGAGCAGAATTTTTTTCCAACTCATGAAGCAATGGATTAGCAATCTGTTTCAAATCAAAACAGATTGTGATTGTGGTGTATTATGCAATTAGGGTACTGATCATCGGTGCAAAATGAATAATTTGAAGTCAAAGTCAAAGTCAAATAATTTATTTCAATTAGGCATAAAAGGGCATTTTTGAACGTCAAAATTTACAAAAAATAGAATTGATTCTAGTCGCCCCTTCCAAAAGGTAGTTTTCGTATGGAGAAGAATGGGCAAGAAACTTCAAGAAGAGAATAAGTGAATAAATGCCCAAAATATGATGACGATAATTTGCTGGTCACCACATCATCACTACACATCAGTTTTGTTTTAGTGAGATAACAGAATCATTAAACCAGCCTAACTCCTGAATATTGACTAATTAGACAAGTATGAAGCAATGACACGTTGACTTTGATGTGTGCCTGAAAACAGTTTTGCTGATATTGAGACTCTTCTCAGAACAATGCAAGTGAAGTCTCATGTTGACATTGACGAAAATAAAACGTAAATTAATGAATGAATGAATGAGTCGTTTTAACAAGCGGAACGTCCATAACAAATGGTGGCAATACCTCTCAAGGTCATACAGATTTCAAAGAAAAAATGCTATTTTATATAGACCTGCGGTGGGAACGTGGTCGTCTTGCGTGAAAACTGCTTTCATACAGCTGTACGAAAGAGCCTCTTCAGCACTCGCATAATATTCCACTACGTACCAGTCACCCAGCATCTGTGAACGAAATTGAGCTTTATAACTATCGTTTTATATTTCAATTTGCTACGTGTGGTGTCCGCGTAATTTTGAGCCTACTCATAACTTATTACTACATTGGTGTTGCGTGATTTTGCTATTAGTTTGAAGTTAGGCGCATAAAATTATGGAAAAGGAAAAAGTTGCTTTATCTGGATTCTTTATCATTTTCAGATAACGATTAAATGTCTTTATCTTGAAAGGTATAACATATTTCTCCTAGCAACCATCCTGTTTTAGGAGTAAAAGTAGGTAAAGTAGTAGGTAGGTACATGTGCCTCCAACTCACGCTGACGGTTAAATCGCAGTTGGATAAAGCGTTGCTATTCGAATTTACTAAGGCTTATAAATAAAATGTTTATTTGTACACTTAGATGGATGTGTGGAGTGACGAAAATGGATAAAGTAAGAAATGAGTATACATCCCGGTTGAAAAGTGGCGCCAGTGACAAAAAAGTTGAAAGGAAATCGTTAGGCCTGGTATGGGCATGTGATGAGGAGAGAGGAAACGCATGTGACTAAAAGAGTGATGAATATAAATGTTGATGAATGGAGTGGGAGACGAAGGCCAAAGAAAACATGGATGGATTGTGTGAGGAATGATATGTAAGAGAAGGGAGTGAATGATAGCGTGACGGTTTACAGGGGAGAGTGGAAAAGAAAACGTGTGCGTCAACCCCACGTAACATGGGACAAGGAAAGGAAGATGATAATGATTTGTACACTTAGAAAAATATACATAAGTACACAAGGATTGTAGAAATATTATACAATAGAGTCACATTAAAGGGCGAACTGCTGCCTCCTAGTCTAGGCCAAAAGCCTGTGTTATAGGAGCCAAGTTCCTCCAGGTATAATGACATACAACTGGTACTGAGTATCGTGCAAGTACTTATAGAAAACAACATAGATTAAACAAACAATGCCTTTATTTAAATACAGTAGGTATTCATTATTTCTCATCATCATCATCATCATTTCCGCCGAAAGACGTGCACTACTAGACATAGTTAGCGGCTCGGCTTAGTTCTATTAAGAGTCAATTGTTATAAAATTCTAGGTTTCGTCTTACGTTATCTTCTGCAACCAAACCAATTTGTAAGTTTGATTTTAACTTCGTCTTTAGTCAGGGAGTATATGGGTATAAGTTTATGTATTCTATTATATAGTCGAGAGCTAGTTGCCGCATACTGTCGGCTAGCAAACTTAGAACGGCATTCGACCATATCGCACACAGGAGTGCGTTTGCGTCTTTTCAGCTTATCTTGATCCAGATGTAACGTAGAGTGTTTCCGCAGCACAGCGCGGAGCACCAAAAACTGTCTCACAGTCAATAAGTACTTCAGCTTCTGAATAAAGTTGATTAGTCAAAAAGTCCATGCGCTTAAAGTGCATGACTTTCAAGATCGCCCTTTATATAGCATGGCAGGTTAAGAATTTCCGTCGTAATAAGGCATGCTTTTCCACTTTAGTATAAAAATTGCTCGTAAGTGTGTCCTGAATCATTCCCAAAAACGTACAACCCTTTTACTAGCCTGCTGCAGAGGGAAGTAATGTAAGTAGTGTGTAAAGATGCCAGAAAGATGTACATCAGTGTATAATACACTGCGCAGTGCACCGAATTACCTGATAATAAGGTAATTCAGTACGCTAAAAACAACGTCCTCTGTCGTCAAATCAAGTCAATTATGAATTAAAGTAGGTACCATTGCTTTTAACCCCCAGCCGCGACTGACGATCAAACATCCCATTTCAATAACGCACGAGAAAGTGCACATCTCAGCATAAAAGCTTCAAGTCCAAACAATCCTATTATATAAAAGACGTTATGAATTCATTAGAAAACATTATCCTTTTCAAATAGAAAGTGAAATTGTATAAGTAGCATCATTGAGTCATCAAATATTGACTTTCAAAGTATCACGGTATTCTATTATTATGCTAATGCCTATTGAGATGTCGGTTCAGTTACACTTGCTGAGATGACAGATCTTGTTCAAATAACAATACGTCTTGTTACCGGTAGACATAATGGAAGTAATCTTCTTATGGCGGAGAAGAAATGTGAGTAGATAAATAGAATATACTTTATTGTACCTACACCAAAATTGTAACACATTACTTATAGATACAGTATCTTGGTGTCATTTATTTTATGGATACAATTGATGGTACCTACTAGACTACTTTTGGATGGATAAAATAAATTGTATGAAAGAGCATATATATACAAGCTGTGCCCCGCGGTTTCACCCGCATAAGTCTCAATTCCGAGAGAATATCGGGATAAAAATTATTCTATGTTCTAATGCACGTCATGGTCTACCCATGTGCCAAATTTAATCCAAATCCATTCAGCCGTTATAGCGTGAAAGCGTAACAAACAAATAAACTCACTTTCGTTGACTCATTTATAATGTAAAAAGTTGATTTCAATCCATTGTTGAATATAGGAAACAATTGTTATAATCAGAGCAGTAAATTTTGGATTTCGTTTACCTTTACTCCCATTTTACTAATCTTGGAAAGAATGAGGGTGCCGAAAAAGGTACAAAAATCGAATTAAACCCAAAAACTTTCTTTGCTTACTTTGATGAATAGCACTCCTCGAATCAACGGAGCCTTTTTCACGTCAATTTCATTCTCAAACAAGTCCTTCGTTATAAACCATTTTTGATTGTACCTTTCCACGAAAACTATACTACTCGTAAAACTTTTTAAGAACGTATCAAGCCACTTCAAATATATCGGAGTCTGAATAACGGATAATAAATCAATGTGAATTATTTATTAAATGCTTTTGGGGAAAGTAATCTGAAGTATTTAATATTCGGAAAACGGGTGAAATCCGATGAACAATTTATATTCTGCGGGGATGAAAGTGAAACAAACAACGTTTAGGTATATAGAAATCCAGACAATAAATGTTTGAAAATTATACATCCAACAATATCACAAATTCATATTTCAATTACGATTTTATGCCTAAACGATTTGAAAATTTACTGAGCCATAAATTGCGGATGAATGGACACCAAACAAACCCTTATTGTACTGAATCCATACATTGTTGGATAGTATTAATTTTGGAATTATTACAGTGTGTGTGACAATAAATTCAATAATTGTAATTCAATTTTTTTCGTTGCTCATTGAGTAAATTAACAGCGTTTGTTTATCTGCCCATTTCCGCCTCCTACGCATTTGTGAGCATGTGGACCTGACCGACCATTTCGCTTTATGTCGATTGTATGGAACTATTATTGTTATTTTGTAGGTATTCTTTCCATACACTCACGTTTCATACGTATACCTTTTAATCGACTTTTGTCGTTTATAATACCAACTGATCATAAATCTATGAAAAGATAGATTAATTATGTTACTACTAATGGTAAAACTTGAAAACTCTTAATGCCTGAATCTTATAAGACCTGTAATGAATACCTTCATTATTGATGACAGAATCCTTATTGATTAAAAGCACGTATGGTACACGGGTGGTTATTTTACAAACTACCTAATAGTTATCAGGGACTTACTAAAAGTGACAAAGCATTTGCACGACGAAAAATCCCTCACTTTTTTACGCTAAAGCGATTTTTCAGTTTTATTTACAGATACTTTCGCACACTTGTCGCATTCCTCTCGCCTTGTGTCAGTACCTAATCAGTACGCTTTATCCCGGATAAATGTTCGTTAGGGGCTTTGTAAACAGGGATCTTTACACAGTTGATTGTAAAAAAGCGTTTGATCACGTTGGTCACAAAAGCTTATCGATTATACTGTATGTTTTCATGGTAAGAATACGTAAGTGTTCTATGCGGATATCAAGCTGAAATCAAATTCATTTGGTTCATCCAAAATAGTCTAAAATAAGCATACTTATGTGAAAAATACCATTATTTAGAATTGTGCTACAAGGACGCATACTATGGCCATTTCTAAATAACATGTTGGTAAACAGAGGCGAGTTTTCGCCCTTTTATAGTTAATCAACAAATTTTTTCAATGTTCAAGTTGTAAATCATCATGACTGATATCTAAACATCTCTTTGTTATAAAATTTATTTGAATAGAAAAGCTCGTTTTTGAAAACTGATAGTAATCTGAGATCAAGCTCTATTAACTTTATGTCTAATCCATAACATTTATTTGTTTTACTCACAATAAACATATGAACCTCTCATTTACTCTCTCCACGCAAATACACGAAACAAAGTTTCTATTTGATCCGGTTTTCACTTTAATTTTCACGGAAACAGGACCAAGCATATTATCGCGCTCGTATTTCTGAACAAGACAATAAAGTAAATGGTGACTTTCAGTTAGTTTATACTCAAGTTTATGCTGTTTTATTACAGAACAAAGTATTCTGTAAAAGCAAATATGGTTTGAAGTGGTTATGGAGTTTCATGAGTTCACATTTGTTTAGCAAGTTTAACAGCTAAAACTTTATGGATACCTACCTATTTTGTAAGGAGGAGTTCATTTCAAATACCTCCATTACCTACTTATCTTTATGTCTTAGCAATGTAACACGGATGTTACTATACAATATACAAATAACTAAATTGAAGCGTACCTAACATTTGTTTAAATTAGCTAAATTGTTCCAATCAAGTGGTTACAAAGTTGTAGCTAGTTTAAGGACTCATTCCGAACTGTAACTTAAGTTACGGAAATTTCTGCCCCTTGCAGTACGAAACTAATTAAGTTGTTCACCCTTACGTGGCCGTATCCATTATGTTTTGTGATTAAACCCGATTATGTTAAAAGGGGTTCTTCCGTGAGTAAGGGACCACACACCGTGGGTTATTTTAAGCATTTATAATTGTTTTTACTAATAGAATGTCCTACTTCCTAAGTTCCTATAACTAGTTTCTGCACAAAATTAATCAAATCAATTTCGATAAAAATGTCGATAATGAGAACATAATGAATATTTATGTTTCCATAATTAAAAACTAGCTTTTATTTTATTCGTGTTATTTTTTTATTAGTCTTTGGAATTTGCAGTAAAAGAAGCCTAGCGTTTTCCTATGTATGTAGGTGGCGGCTTTTTATCGACTGATATCACTAAATAGCTTGAATATTGGTTAAAAGTCACAACAGGAACCTACAGTCCTAGGGAATTACCCATATCAAACCATTATGCTTGGTAGGCGATTGTTGATCGCAAAATGATGTCATCTATGAATAGTTATGTATAAAGCAAGGGCCGTTATTATGACCCTAAAAGTCTAACTTTTAAGTATGCATTTATGTTTTTTGAGGTAACATTACAAACCTGTGGCAAATCAAAATGCGGCGCTGCTCTCACTTCAGGACATTTCCTTTTATCGACATACTTTGCCGATATCACATGCAACAGTACTAAGCACATCACTAAATAGAACACTTTCGCCATGATTTCAAAAACTGTTTTCACAAAATTATTTATTGAACTCCTTCAATAATCTATTTAAGTTTTAAATCACGGAATTTCGTTAAAACGTATTAGTGAAGCGAGTGTTGGTATCGCACTAACAAAAAGGGGATTGTTATCATTTTGTATGGGACACAAGTAAATGGGAATGCTGGCCGCATACCATTATCACTATGACTCACATAATGTTTTGTTATAAATATTTAATGGCGACCATCTTGTTTTTAGTTTTTTTTTTAGTTTTAAGTAGTTTCGTTACTGATATGATTGGAATTCCGGTAGTTAAGGAAACGGGATGTGTATTCGAAATATCGATATCGGTGTTTTTTATGAGTCGTATTTTTAGTTTGTTATTGACCATTATAATTATCACTTTCGAACCAATGTTGTAAGATGATAAGATCTAACAGAAGGGTTACAAAATAGATGACAAGCTTAGAGGGATATATAGATCTACGCACACTAAATCCTGCTGTAAAGTTGAGTGATTTCAGTGATATTTCAAGGGAATCCTTTCCTAAAGTGGTTTACGTGCAAGAAGTGTAAGGGATGTTCATACCCAGTTACATTATTGTTGCGTTTGCTTGACTACTCGAGCAAATAATAAAATTTAATCATTAAAAAAAAAATAATTAAAAAGCTTTCATTTTGATACACATGCATTGTCACGAGAACCAAAACACGTATGCCAAATTTCAGCCAGATAGCTTCAGTGGAAGTGGGTGAAATATTGATTGCAATATTCCTGGACATACATACAAGTAAAGTTAAATAAGAGCTTTTAATAATAAAATGATAGTAAAGCTAGCATGTCTATTTCATCTTACGGTACTCAACACTAGAAAACTATCTAAGATCCTTCAAATAAATATCCAACACCTACACCTTTCACTACTCTACACTTATACAAAATCACGCGCATATACACACACTCATTTTGTATTTTTTCAGTTTTCTTGTTTGTTTTAAGATCATTCATTGATGCATCTTTTTGCATGTCTTTTGGGCTAATATATGTATTATTGTCTGTTTTGAGAGGTCTGGCGCAGATACAGGACTCGTCCTAGTTCGGCTACAGATGCTCCCAACATATATGTATATTCCCAAGTACTAGCCTACAAGTATGTGTAATTCATTGTATAATTTTTGGTAAAATAAAAAAATAAAACTAAAATGCAAAAAACATGTCATCTGTCTAAAGGAAGAATTATACCTAGCTGTCATCAATCTAGGATGCCATAGATCACCAAAATGCTGACAAAATTAATGATGTTAATTCAAAACACGTTGAGAACACATTAATCAACCAGCCTGTTATAATAATTATTTAGAACTAGCTGTTGCCTGCGGCTTCGCCCGCGTGGACCCTAATTATTTTTCTATATTAAGAGTATCCTAAGTTACTCCATATAACATCAGCTATCTGCCAGTGAAAGTCCCGTCGAAATCGGTCCAGCCGTTTCGGAGATTAGCCGGAACAAACAGACAGACACAGAAAAAAAAAACAAAATTGTTTTTTGTTATAAGTAATGTATTTAGTAAAAAAGGCCTGGCATATGTATTTCTGTCATCCGTAAATATTGACAGTCGTTACGGGTAGTCAGAAGCCCGAAAATCTGACAACCAGTCTTACCAAGGGGTACTTACTGTATTACCCAGTTACTGGGTTGTTGAGGTCAGATAGGCAGTCGCTCCATGTAAAATACTGGTATTCATCTGCTTCCAGTCTAACCAGTGACAACAGTGTGTGTGTGTATTTAGTAAAAAGCTATTATTTTGACATTACAAACTGACACTTCAATTTTATTTATTTGTAATATATAAAGTTTTAGAATAAATATGGAAATTTAGGACTGGAAAGAAAGCCTAGAATTTAAATTTTATTCTAGTTTAAATTTTAAATCTACAACTATAAGTCACCAAATATCATTAAGGTCAAACTTGAGGTTTAAATTGGCTCAGATTTTACTAATGAGATGAAAGTTTTTCCTTTGCCATTTTTCCTAAATATTTTTTGCTAAAAGCAATATGGTGTGTAGCAGGGATGTAACGGAAGTCGTTTTACCGGAACCGGAGCCGGAGTCAAAGGTTTTAAATTTGATTGATCGGAGTTGGAACCGGAGTCAGAGTCGGAACCGGAGTCGGAGTCGGAACCGGAGTCGGTGTCGGATACGGAGTCGGAGTCGGAACCGAAGTCGGAGTTGGAACCGGAGTTGGAAGGCGGAAGTAGAAGAAAGATGTGTTAAGGAAAGGCTTAATGAAACAATAGAAATATAACTCAGTCTCTATAATCAGTCTCTTTAATTAGTCTCTTTAATCAGTCTCTTTAGGCAAATATTAGCGATGATAATATAATCATAATATACCTAGGGAGGTGATAATTTAAAATGCGGCAATAGAATAAATTTAATTTAAATCAAATCCAGTGACTCTAAAAGTGGCAAGTTATATTTTCGTCCTTCGGTATAACTCCGATTCAAAATTATCGGAACCGAAGTCGGCGTCGGAGGTGTAAAATTAATCAGAAGTTCCGACCTTTCAGAGTCGGACCCGAAGCTCCGTAACATCCCTGCTGGGACACAGGCCTCTTCTCTATGAGAGGGAGTCGGCCGTATTCCACCACGTAGACCCAGTGCGGGTTGATAGATGTCACGTCAAGTTTTCGAATTTTTGGTTTTACGACATGCCGATTTCCTCACGGTGTTTTCCTTCACCGTTTTGAGAGCAGTGGTGATGAAATAATTTACACAAAGTAAAGTGCCTGTCAGGGTTTGAACCTAAGACCTATAACTAGAAAGTTATGACCGTTACCACTGGGTCACCACTGCTTCTTAGCCACGAATACTCTTTAATCGAGTTTGCCACTACTTAATCATGTAGAGCTCGTGGCTAAGTAATAACAGCCGCACGAGTCGATCCATCAAGTTAAGCTACGCTTGCCGAGTTGGTCCGTGGATGGGTGACCATTTTTACATACCGAGACTCTTCCGCGCCTCGGAAAGCACGTTAAGCCGTTGGTCCCGGCTGTCATTCGTGGATCTTTGACAGTCGTTACGAGTCGTCAGTGACCCGAAATTCTGACAACCTGTCTTACCAAGGGGTATCGTATTACCCAGTTACGGTTGTTGTGGTCAGATAGGCAGTCGCTTCATGTAAAATACTGGTATTGAGCTGCATCCGGTTAGACTGGAAGCCGACCCCAACATAGTTGGGAAAGGGCTAGGCAGATTGGTATTGACTTAATCTTGATTACAATAAATTAAAAAATCACAAAATATGCATAATATGGTGACATTATTGTGCGATCTTTGAACCCATTAGTCTTAATTATCACATTATTGTTTACGTAAACAGTAGTAGTTGATATAAGTACTATCATTTTAACTACCACACTGCTATTGAATGACCTCGCCTTAAATCTTATAAATAAATGAATATAAATGTTAAAATATCAATTTATCAATATCAATATCAATTTTAAAATAGAATTCTATACATTAAATTTTTGCTCCCGGAATTTCAGTTCTACCGCGTAAAAGGAACTGAAAAGGTAACAAATTCCTAGCACTTTTGAATTTTCGTAAAAGATGCTTTAGATAAATTCTGTACCAGGAAAATTCAATACAGACCTACCAAATTATTTATTTAGAAGTTTTTAACACGTTTTTTTACAAATAATATGTGATTGCTTATGTAAGTATTCACATAACAAATTCCCATGTGGCAAACATAAGTCTGAAATTACCAGAATCAATCAGAAAAGAAAAAAAACTCCATCTATTCACGAATAAATTAAAAAATCTATTATTACAGTGTAAACGAATATTATAAATATAAAATACACAAGAAATGTAATTTTTTTTTAGAATTAGTTAGATTATAAGATAAACGATAAGTCCTCATCTCTACTGTTTTTGTTTTGCTGTGACGATTGTTTCATAAGCAAATGTTTACCACCTAAGCACATACAATTGTGGAATGCAATAAAGTATTGAGTATTGATATTCAAAGTCCTCCTTTTCAGCTAGCCATAAAACCTAAACTATTAAATCTTAGTCAAAGCCACAACATTAGCAAAATATCGGTTATTAAAATAGTTATTTTCTGTAAAACGTTGAAAATCTATTAAGTAGGAAGTTGAAGCCAACGGCGACAAGTTTAGGCCAAACGTTCTAAAAACAGGCGTGGTGGAGAGAGCACAATGTATCGAACATTCCTATACTTATAGAAGGTAATGTAGGGGTATAATCGCTCGCCTATGACCTTTGAAAGTAGAGCTGTACTATTATTGTCCATGGCTAATATCGAATTTAGGTCAATGTGCGTAATAGGTAGGTATCAATTTCAGCCCTGTTGAGCAAATAAGGCCTAACCCTGCGTCCTAAACGAAAGCGATCGTCGCGCAAATACACGATTACGCGATTGTTTACCAGAAAAATTACATTTATACGCGACTTGAATGATCTCACGAGTGCGTAGGTATGTCATATACATACAGGTTTTTTTTTTAACCAGTGCGCAATCTTAAACTCATTACTTTATTCATCATTATGAACATAAATCTGAAATCGTGAAAAAAAGTCAGCTAAAGAGCAAAAGAGTTATGCGAACATAAATGTAGGGAACAGCTGATTTTTTTTTCGCGATTTCAGGATTGGTCCATACTAAAAGTTATTCATAATGATGAGTAAAGTCACGTGTTTAAGTTTGCACATTGGTTAAAAATTTTCCTTGTATAAAACAACATGACGATCTCGTACTCGCGAGACGATGCGCTATTGGTTAGGACACGACCATAAGCAGCGGACGACGCACATTGAAGTCCGTCAAAAAATATTCCGACGAATTAAGAATCTCCTTCATTTTTTAAGTCGGTAAAAATGGACAGCATACCACATGACGTGCAAAATTTAGTATATCACTCAAATCCACAAAATTCAAATGGGGTAAGTCTACCACAGGGTAGTGTTTGTATGCTTGAGGGATACCCAATTAAGTAACTAAAACATCTGTTAGTAGAAATCCATCGTCAGTGTTGCCCCTTGTGTTAAAAAAAAAACCCTGTAATAGTAGATGTAGTAGGATAGATAAATAAACAGATGTAAGGATATAACAAAGCTGAAGAGTTTGTTTTTGAAGTGAAAACTTCTTTAAGCGCGTTGGGCATTTTTGACATGGGACTAAACCATTGATTTTGCGATACTGTAACGCAATTTACCGACACCGTGGAGTAAAAGACATCAACGCGTTGATTACCGCGGTGCGTCGAGTAAAAGACATCAACGCGTTGATTACCGCGGTGCCGATTTTTTTCAAGTTTTCATTTCTAACGGCACTCCCGGAGTGCCAGTACTTTTTTATTTTTTTTTGTTTTGTCGCGCTTTTCTCTGGAACTGCTTGTCGGATAAAAAAAATCTTTTTGCATTTAATAGTCAAATTCTTGAGAAAGACTAGGCTATTTATCATGACGCTGAAAATATCGTCAGGAACCTGGCATGCCTGAGAGATATTTCTCGACGGCATGTGAAGCCAAGTCAGAGCCCCTTGGGGGGCTTTAAAACTCTGACACCAGGTTAGTCACTAACCACACGAAAAGAAGATCACGTTAAGACCCTTAGCAGCCGAGGAAAAATAGAATAAGTAAAAAAAACAGTGGCACTCCGGGAGTGCCGACAGAAGTGAAAACTTGAACAAGATCGCCTTGGTGGAAGAAAAATACTTGTATAGAACATTGGTCCGTAACCTTATTTAAATAAAGAGCACAAACACGTTTACAAAAAAAAAAAAACTTCCAAAACCTTAAAAGTAAAAATACTTGCATAGAACATTGATCCGTAACGTAATATAAATAAAGAGCACAATCGAATTTATAAAAATGAGGTGTCGGTAACGGTGTCGCGACTTTGTTCAATTGTTTTTTCCCATCTCAAAAACGCCCAACGCGCCTAAAGAAGTTTTCACTTCAAAAACGCTAACCGAAAATGAATGTGCTGCAATGGGATGGGTCGGGGGAACAAGAAATAACACGCGAAGTCGCGGGCAGAAGCGAGTGTAAGGATAAAACTTAGGACGACGAAAATTTGAAGTCCATTTGAAATAAGATTAGACATTTAACTGAACCTTTTTTACAGTCCGTTCAACCGATTTTGACTTCTATTGCGTTGGCCGCATGATAAATGGCAGCTGCAGTAAACAGTTGGTATTGTAACCATTTTTTTGCTTTAAATGCCATCCTTATGCCTACAGTATAGAAGTTAAAATCGGTTGAACGGACTTAAAAAAACGTTTGTTTAAATGTCTAATCTTATTTCAAATAGAGTATAGGTAATACAAAATGACTAGATCACCAAGAGGCGTTCCTACTCCGAGATGGAAATTACTTACCAGGCAGCTAAACACGATTTTCCATCATAAATGATTGATGGGCAAAATTAACAGCCAATAAGAAAAGTGTTCCATTTTTAAACCATGCCAGGCCAACATGCCAGCCGCCATGATTGAAACAATTTTGTATCGTTTCAATAATGATATATGGAACCAAAAAACATGTTTTAATTATTTATTTGAGCCACATAGTACAGGTGTGACTTAAGACTGGTTATTTATAGGTATTAGCGAAATTCGGACCGTTATAACAACTTATAACTTGTTTCTTGTTTCTGTAACCGAGATTTGATTCATCGTTGTAGACTTTGCAGGCTAAAATGTTATTTTAGTAAAATAGCAATTTTCTAGGAAAACAGAAGATTCAATTTTGTGATAGGTACCTACGTGCTTCAATCGGATTTTAGCGGAAACATCCCTGCAGTTCACGAGAGGATGCATCCATAAATAATTTATTTCTGAATGAGTTTTCATAGTTGTTGTGCAGATAGTTTAAATTAGTAGTACAATTTTTTATCCAGCTTCCTGGATGGAAGAGTCTTATACTCAAAAACTTGACTTTAATAAAAGCTTTTTCTTTCATCGACCCACCTATGTTTGTAAACGTCTATCCTAACTCTACTTAAACAAATTTAAATACTTCATAAATACATTAAATTCCTACTTTAACAAAAGGTTTATACATAGTAAGTAAGTACTTGAAATTGTAAGTACATAATACGTTAATTTTCGACAGCACAGGATGAGCGACCGCTTCCGGACTCGGGTTGGGTTCCCGCACCAACACCGGAAAAGTTTGTATGACCCATATAATATATTCAGAATCTGAATACATAAATTAAAATACCAATTGTATTTTGTAGTGGTATGCGAGAACAGATATTTAAATAAGAAATGTCTCATTGAATAACACTTAATTTCCGGAAAAGTCGTTAATTGAATACAATAAAAGACTTGAGTACATGAAAACGGAATCTATAATTCTAGCATCGGATTATCTACTATTACAGCCTAGTTGACGTCTGAGACTAAGGAGAGAACTCTGGAGAGTAAAAACCTCCTTAAAATGCAATTGCCATTTCAAGGAGTTCCGCTTTCTCTAACCTTTGATTGAACCGGCTTACAAGAGCCAAGAAGACATTGCCCGAGGCTTTCGGCCATCATTCAATATTATTCCAATATGTTTATTATTAGATAAATAAATGAATATGCATGGAATACGTGTAAAATCTGGATCAACTTCAGTATATATAACTTAAAGACTGTACACGCAAAAGTCAGTTTTGTCTGTTGCAGACACAACAGTTTTGTCTTGCTTCAAAACAATATACCCGGTAAATTTCTAATATTATGATACAGTTTTGTTACGAGTGTGGGTGCCAACATTGTTTTCAGATAAGTCTGGCTAAAGATAGTTTTAAATAAAATTTGTGCGTAGGCCAAAGATCGTCCTCCTATTAAAATTCATTTACCGTGATTTGTGACATTGAGAAGTGATTTATGTATTTTTAAAATGTTAATGACCAAGTACATGTAGGTCATATGCAAATCTCGCTAATAAGTGTGCCAGTGAGTTAATAATTTTAGTATATAATTAAGATTATTCACCTTCAAATAGTTTTTATAGAAAGGTAAGAGTTTGATGATCAGATTAGATGTAGTTTAAATATAATATCTAAGTAGATACGATGCGTATAGTATCTCATATGGGTTTATTGCAAAACATGTCAAGAATAAAATGTGAACAGATACTGCAATATTTTATTTATTTAATAGTCTGGACGTAATGCAGTACTTCGAAGAAGTATCATGTGACTGGACTTTTGATACACATGAAGCGGATACACAGAATTGATTATCCAGAAACAAAAAAATTGTGTTTATTATACCCATGTTTCTCTGTAAACTTTTGAAGTTAGTCTTCGCATGATATGCGCATGTAATGGCAGTAGGGCAGGTCCTTATTGGACGTGACCTATGAGCCCTAGTCCAACGTGGTGCGCATTCAAAATTAGGCACAGGTTTCTATCATTGGATTCATTGCCCTGTCTGCCTCCTTACCTAGTTAAACACCTAAAGCTGGCTGGAATGTCGAATGGCCAAACACTAAATATTATTTATCACACATTTTGGTATAGATTTATTTGGGAAAGTTAAAATTGGAACTAAGTTACTGCTTTATTGGTTTAGGGATCGCAAGCGTGCTTTGCGTGATCCTGAGTTTTACTAGTTTCTCAAAA
This sequence comes from Agrochola litura, assembly GCA_949152395.1. Lineage (NCBI taxonomy): Eukaryota > Metazoa > Arthropoda > Insecta > Lepidoptera > Noctuidae > Agrochola > Agrochola litura. The sequence goes on from OX424490.1 coordinate 7,181,361, forward strand.
ACGTTATTGGTTTTTATCAACATCATCATCATTACAGCCGAAAGACGTCCACTGCTGGATATAGGCCTCCTCAAGGCATCGCCACGTCGACCGATTCAGTACCTACTTCTCGAATCCCTCCGGTCTTTATAAGATCATCGGTCCTCGATTTATCTATTGGAAAATTTGTAGTAGCAGCACGGAGTCTGCATTTATATTTATGGCAATAGGTTGGCTCCCTACAACTTACATAGGATTTATGTGGTAACTGGCGAAATATGGGTTACTGCACCCCTTATAATCAGAGGCTACAGCTGTGATGTTATGTTGAATTTATTAGAAACTTTAAGCAGATGTGTCACGGCTTACTGTCACAGACCAATAAAATAAGCTAGTTGGAACTGTGACTCACATGTTCCTCGTCCGGACCTATCGCTTCTTAGCATACCACGCATACCTATGTTGCAAAATTCTTCGACTATTTTGGTGTAGCTGTCGGCTTAAAAACTTTGCTGTTTTATGCAAAATGTTCATTTCTTTTTAGGGTTCCGTACGAAAATGGTAAAAAGGAACCCTTATGGTGCGACTCAGTCTGTCTGGCCGTCTGTCTGTCACAGCTGGATATCTAAAGAATTACTAATGCTATCAACTTGAAATTTGGAATAGTTTTAGATGACGTTGCCCAACTATTTTGCAATTAAGAAAGAAATAAAAAGATTTGCTTTTTTTTGCAACAGGGACTGCACGTGGGTCTAAAAAATTCGAAGTGGGGCTACTAGGGCATATGGGGTATCATATGAAGGAGCGCTATTTGCACATTCTCAAACATTTTTTTTTAGGCCGCACAGATTTCGACTTTTGACGTAAAATGTTAAAAAAATACCGTCCGCCCTCCTATCTCCGAAGTTTGCATAGAGAAAAATCTGAAATTATTCTGTGTTAGAAATGTATGTTAAGATTACAGAAAAAATTAAACAATGTCTCAAAATAGTACACTTATTCAGAAATAATCAACTTAAATTAGTTCCACTATCGATCAAGAGATGGCGCTGACATAAAACGGCAATATTCTACACGACATCGGCAGTGGGCAGTTAAAATTCTCTGACGAATAAAGGCCTCGCTGATGTAAATTTAAAATGGTACGGAACCCTCGGTGCGCGAGTCCAACTCGCTCTTGACCGGTTTTTTATCGCTGAAAAACTTTGAATACTTATGCTATGTATGATGCAAGTTCGAGTAGTAAAACAAGTATAAAATCAACATCTACTTAGCTTCTGGCAACAATTTCCTCTTAACTTTACGATAATAGTAAACAAAATGAAAGATGCCCCCGAATTTTCATGTTACCTTTCAACTTCATACTCGTTAATCTTTCTCAATGCCATAACATGACTCCGGTTTCAAGTTCCGCCAGAATCCGGAAAGAAATGGCCTACTAAGTAATACGTGTAGGTATATACAGAAAGTGTTTTTACTTTTCTCGGTCATTGAACAAGTTTTCACCGATTTGTCTCCTTATCACAAAGCGGTCAGGAGAGCGTTGATTTTGTTATTCATGATGGTACTTCAACATGCACATTCGTACCTCTGCCTGTGTCTTTATAGGAAGGTTTAGAACTGGCAAAGCTCGTAAATTGTTTAGTTTTTGGGTTACAAATGTGATTCTCTGCGGCAAAGTTCACGCGTGAACGATGAATGCACAGTTATAGCTAACAGTTCATTGATTGTTTTTTGTAGTTTAATAGAAGAAGTTTTTACATATTTTTTTATGTTTATATCGAACAGACGAAAAATTTACATATTTATTGCTGGTTCTAAGGGGTTTGTAGCTTAGTAATAACGTGCACCTAGCTTCTGACGTTTCATAAGTGCCCATGTAGGTTTATGTGATTTTTTTTTTAACAGCCGCTCGTTTCGATCGATCAGATTAAGCTACGCTTGCCGCGGTTGGTCCTTGGATGGGTGATCATCTTTACATACCGAGACCCCTTCGTGCTTCGGAAAGCACGTTAAGCCGTTGGTCCCGGCTGTCATTTGTAGATCTTTGACAGTCGTTACGGGTAGTTAGAAGCCCAAAAAACAACCAGTCTTACCAAGGGGTATCGTGTTACCTAGTAACTAGGTTGTAGACGTCAGATAGGCAGTCGCTCCATGTAAAATACTGGTATTCAGCTGCAGCCGGTTAGACTGGAAGCCGACCTCAACATAGTTGGGAAAAACCTAGGCAGATGATGATGATTTGCTGGTTCTAATATAAGTTCGTCTCAAAGAAGGTATCTTTTGTGTTTTATGAAATGTTTGTTACAAACCGTTTATTAAAAATTTTGGCAAAATACATCACTAAGATGTACTCAACATTTTCCATCAAACCTTAGCCAACTGAACTGACCTGGCCCATTAGTCCCATTGTACCCACATAGGTATTTTTCTCTTAAAACAAGGTTTTTATGGATTTACGTTCAGTTTATATAAAATCTTTTATTTAAAATATGGCGAGACTCAGTATAGAAGTGTACTCAAAATTTTCTATCAAAACATCTGTAGCCTATGTCATGTCAGCAAATTCATCACAATACGTCTTATTTCAACAGTTAAAATTAAAAAAAACCCGCGACACAAACATTTCCCCATTTATCTATCCTGCTCCATCACCAGACCCTGTTCACCATCTATCTATAACATATTCATTGAGACCATTCCAATGAGCCCAAACACGATACCTGTGCTGTAAATTGGTAAGGGATTTGGGTATCCTGCAAATTCCAGATGATGCTGCAGCATCAGTTCAAGATTACTATGTTCTTCTAATATCATTGAAGTAACAGAATACCAAATTTCAAATAGATCAGACCTGTGGAAGATGCTCACATCCTTTCATAAAATAGATAAGAGCTGATAATCTTCAAACGGCTGAACCGATTTTGATAAAATATGTCTAAGAACTATTGCTAAAAATCCTACTTTCAAATAAAAAAAACCGCATTCAAATCGGTTCACCCGTTTAAGAGCTGTGTGGCACCGTGCCACAGACACACATAGCGGTAAAGCTTTTAGTACCCCTCTTTTTGCGTCGGAGGTTAAAAATAGATTATTAACACCATTATATTACCAAACCTGCCACCTCTGTACGAACTATGGCTCGAATCAACACCGCCACAGAATCTCCTGCGAATCTAAATTAGTTTGCGCGCAAGGAATCACAATCGCAAACTTTTTGTACCTTCCCATGGTAACCAGATCACGTTCCGGGGTTACTTGCACACTTTCCTAGCATTCCTCAGTACGTGAGACTTACCTCTTTAGGTTTTTCCAATAGTAATTGAGATTGGCTTTTGAGTTATTTATTGGGGAAGACTTTGATGAAGAGATTCTAGCTTTTTGGTGGAGTGTGTTCGATTTATTTTCAAGGTTAGTAATGCTCTTGGGTTTTTTTATAAACTGAGTTCACCTTAACTTTATCTTAAATGAGTCGAAGCTTATATTTGGAGTAAGTATGTTATCTAAGAAGATAGGCAGTAGGATCTTTCTAGATGTAAAACATACCGGGGTACTGATCTTGGCAATAGCTCTTTTACTATTCCTCAGAGGTTATTGGTTATGAAAGATTCCATTTATAGTAATTTAGGGGTTACTATCAGCTCCTCTAACCGCCGCAGGAGACGCCCTGGCCGTCGGGAGTCTCAAGCTGACTCCCGGCCAATGTAGGCGCGGGCTTGCGGATGGTGAGCAATGGGTAGCTCGCCGTCCGATAAGGACCAGGCCCGGGTCGACGGTGCGTTGTGTTCCACCCACACCACAAAGAGATGTCAGCAGAACTGACGGGGTTGGGTGGGGTTGCGGGGATGTTCGAAAGGGTTAACGTGGCCCCTGGCGATAAAGGCAACTGAAGGAACACGGGTGGGTTTTAGTCAGTAAGAGTCTGACACGCCTTCCCGCTCCACCCAGAGCGGGAGAAGTTATTTGACAATTTCCCACCCAAAAAAAAAGGAGTAGGTGTATAAGTATTCAAGGTAGTGGGTCTAATTACATCAATGTTAGGAAAATTGTCGGTATCCTAATTTCACACCCCACTTGGCAGTGATTCGATTGGAAAATCGGGTCGTCGGCTTTAGGTAAAGGTCGGGACTCAAAATATTGCCATCAGGAATTTTAATCGAAGTATTAGTTTTGCAGCTACCAAAAAGAGTCTTGTACAGTAGATATACGGTGGTTCTTGATCTGATGTTATGATAAAGGTGATGTCGAATCGTTTCGTATTACAGTCTTATCTGGCTGTCACAAGATGTAGAAGCACACTATTTCAGAAACTAAATACTCAAACTGATCAGAGAGCTACTATAATACTAAATTACTTTAAAAAGAAACTTAAGAAATAGCTGTATAATAATACGTTCTATACTATTGTATAGAACGTATTATTATAGAGCTATTTAACTCACTTATTAGTGAGTTCTTAAACAATAAGCAAAGTTCGAAATATGATCTCATTAGTAATATAATTAAGTAACATAATTTTTTAAGGATTTTTATTTTTTACCTCATCAAATAGTAAAAATTGAAGTGTTTTTGTATATAATTTTATCATAAGATATTTTTTGCATGCTGAAATATGTAAATAAGCAAAATATGTGGAACTTCTTGTATTTAAGACCTTTTATATACCATATTTTATGCAAAATAATGAAATTCTTCTTCTTCTAATTCTCTGTTTAGCAATATTGCACGGAATTAAATTATCAGCAATGAACATTAGAAGAATAACCGACAATAACCTAAGCCTATAATTATAATCTTGGTCATAAGCGAAAGCCTTTTAAAGCCACATTAACCAGTCCAATGATTTAATTTCTTCCTCTGTATAAAAAGTAGACTTTAGGCATATAAACGATCTCATATACATTCAAATGTATAAACTAGTGGGTCACGCCGAGAGTGAATTCAGAATTAGTAGTACAAGGCCGAATGACACTTTTAGAGCATTTTTTCGAGTGTTTCTGGAATGTATGGATTTAAAAGTTTGATTGAAACATAATTAAGAGGGTACAATCGAAAGTGGCTACAATGTTGCAAATTGTTGCCTAATATTTCGCTTTTTTTAGGGTTCCGTAGTAAACAAGGAACCCTTATAGTTTCGTCATGTCCGTCTGTCTGTCTGTCTGTCGTCTGTCCGCGGTCTAGCTCCAAGACTGTTAGTACTAGAACGTTGTAATTTGGCATGGGTATACATATTAATCATGCCGACAAAGTGGTAAAATAAAATTATGAAAAATATTTTTTTTTAGCGTGGGGACGTACGCTAGGTACCCGTAAAGTGGGGATGTTTTTTTTTATCCCTTAGTGTGGGGTATCGTTGGAAAGGTCTTTCAAAAAAATTGTGAATGTGTTAAAATCATTTTTGAATTCAGAGATCTGTTTGTGAAATATTAAGCTTTAAAGCGAAAATTTTTGTTAGAGTCAAGTGTCCCCCCCCCCCCTGCCAGCTAAATGGTTGGTTTTAGATATGTAAAAAAATTCATGGCCGTAGCTTATATAACGAATTTAAAAAGAAAATTATCACAACTGTGAAGGCTTTACAAGGTAACGAGTAATCATCGACCAACTTATATTTTCGGTTGTAAAAACATGTTCTCCGATACATTCTGTATGAAAGATTTTTTTTGTCAACTACAAAGTTAAGTTTGTTCTTGGGATTAATTCATTCCAACTACGGAACCCTACATTGTGCGTGGTCCGACATGCACTTGGCCGGTTTTTTTATTAATTTATCATTACTAATAATACTGGAGGAGCTCGTGGCTAACTAATAATAGCCGCAAGGGTCGATCAATCAGGTTAACCTACGCTTGCCGGGGTTGGTTCGTGGTACACACGGCTACACATCAAGCTATACATTTCCAGTATAAGCTGACCTCGCATTATACGGAAATCCTATACAATGCGAGATCAGCAGAAACTGGAAATGTATAGACGGCTAGGAGTCTCGATATGTACATATCGAGTGCCTCGGAAAGCACGTTAAGCCGTTGGTCACGCACGATATCTAAACGCGAAAATTCGCGGGTATTCTGGTTAATCACAAGCAGTGAGCCCGATGGGATTTCACATCGACTAAAATAACGATCTTCCATTCGAATTTCATCCTCTATTTAAACGCTTTAAGGGGTGAATTTTCTTAAATCTTTCCTTAGTGCTAACTTTCGTTATATGAGAAGCTCTTGTGCAAAATTTATATGCTTCTAGACGCAGCGTTTAATTTGTTGCAATTAGCTTAGGCTGTTTTTACCCGACTGCCCCAGAAGGAGGGTGATATTTTATTTTTTATTCCACAACTGGCAAGCTCTTGGCCTGCATCTCACCTAATGGTAAGTGATGATCAGGCTTCACCCGGAATCATCAACCACAGAGGAACTGGCTATCTTACCTCTAACGAAACACAACAATGCTGTTAACCTTTTTGTGTTTGGTGACAGACTTCGATAAGACGGTGGTAGCTAGCCAGGTGGATTTAGAACAAGCCCTAGCACTAACCAAACCGAGCAGAAATTTTCCCCACTGGGAATCGAACCTAGGACCTCTGGGTCTGAGACAGGTGGTCTAACCACTGGTCTAACCACAGAGGCAGCTGTGCGTTGTCTGTCAGTGAATTTAAGATTACATGAAGAAATAGAGTACCTATATTAAAAATGATGACTGCGTATGTACAGACGCCAGCACATCAAGCTACCCGAAACTGTCAAATTTTCCCAATCAACTTTGAACCTTACAGTTCAGCGATAAAGTTGAAAATATATTAAATAAATTTTACAGATTGTAGTAGCTTGATTTTCTGGCGTCTGTACTTATCTGACTCATCCACATTGTCTACTATTATTTTATATTTTCCCTTGACCATGACAAAGCATTCTTTAATTATTTTCACACGCAACTTTTAATTACCTATTCGACTCATCCCAATATTAAAGACAGTGTATGTTAATAAAAAAATAATCGCAGCCAACGGCGATAGGTGGCCGTCATCCACATAAGTAGAAGCATCCGGGCAGTCCGCTACCAAGTTAATTCAGGTTAAGAAAACAACCAGGATAACTTGATCCTTACTTAGTAACAAGTAGGACTTACACAGGGGTCCGCGTAAACTGGAAACAATATTGATTTTATAATTATGTTAACGATGTTGTCCTGAGCTTAGAAGATATAAAATGCTACTGAACCCGCTCAATGTGTTCGAATTAATATTCTATGACAATAATTTTATACAATACCTTCATATGAGGTTTAAATACTTCATTAGATGGCAATTTAGTTATAAAGATAGCAATAACAATTGATAGAAAGTTCTTCGTTATTGTGTGGTTATTAGCAAATTATATATTAATGATTCGTTATGAATATGCATGGGATGGTTTTGAATAAGCATCAATATTTGCTAGTTTATTATCTTCTTCAACTGGTAATTCCTGCCTTATCGGTGGATTCTTAGGACTCATTATTGGGTGATTAAGTTATCATAATCATTGAGACCCTGATGGTAAAGGTTCATTGTCCGTATATGAAAGTAATTTCTTCTCACACAATTGATAAGAATTCGTTGATCTTAATCCTAGGGGCCTGTGGGGCGGCCCTGGTCCAGGCCATGGTACGGAGCGAGAGGGCATGGGAAGCCGTCACCTCTTTCTGCGAAGCAGTAAAGCTCGCAAAGGAGGAGACGGAACGCGTGAAAGCGAGGCAGTTTGCGCCCTCACGCCCCTAGCCGCTGCAGTAGACGCCCTGAGCGTCGGGAATCCCGATTCCTGGCCACCGTAGGCGCGGGCTTGCGGATGGTGAGCAATGGGCAGCTCGCCGTCCGATAAGAACCAGGCCCGGGTCAACAGCGCTTTGTGTTCCACGGGCGCCTCAAAAAGATGTCAGCACAACTGACGGGGTTCGCTAGGGCCGATGCCTGCCGGGATCGCGGGAATCTCCGAAAGGGATACCGTGGCCCCTGGCAACACACAGATAACTGAAGAAACACGGGTGGCTTTTAATTAGTAAGAGTCTGACACGCCCTTCCGCTCCGCCCAGAGCGGGAGAAGTTATTTGATCACTTGACACCCAAAAAAAAAGAGGGCTACTATTATTATTGAAGATACATTTTTTTGTTGAGATTTGGGAACCGAACCTATGATGATTTATAGAGTAAATAGTTAAAAGAACCAAATGTTAAATTTTGGAGAAAACAGCATTCAAGGAAAAAGAACTGACAGCACGCAGCACGCATGACCACAATAGAAACGGGTTTTGTCGACGGAAGAATAGACAAAATGACAGATCTGTTATTCAATCTGTCATTTTGTCTATTCTTCGGTCGAAAAAACCTGTAGAAAACCAGTGTTTATGGTTGTTATGCTCCGCGTGCTGTTGAGAAAAATAACAAATTTCTTGCGATAACACCAAGAAAATTAATTAAGCATTCTTTCTATTCTACAGCCGTCAGAGAACTTGTTAATTTTAATTTGTCTCGACAGCATCACTCGCGAAGCGGGTAGCTTGTTTCGCCTAATAAGTTATTTGCAGGCGTGCCTAAAATGCTAATTAAAGCTATCGACCCTTTCGACTAAGGCAATTACGACGGCTGATCGATTTTGTTGTTTGTCAGTTTGTAGCAAAATTATTTGTCATCGACAATTTTTGAATGTGAAATTAATATCGAAGTTATATTCGAAGTTAGGTAAACATGGATCTTGACTAATCTGTTTTGTGAAGCTTCGCAAACGGCACGATTTTGTACTGTCTCGGTGTCGGCTTATTCCCGAAATCCCCCCTGAAATCCCCCCTAAGGGGGAAAAGTGGATTCTAAACTGGAATTGAAAAAAATTATTATTCCACAAATCCCCCCTGAAAGTGTAGCCTGAGGGGGAAAATTGGACCTCAAAAAAAAAAACTTTGGAATTCCCCCCTAATAATCCCCCTTAGGGGGGAAAACTGGAATCTGAATAACCAACGTCCAGAAATCCCCACTGAGGTCCTTAAAATTTAAGGAGTGCCTTTGCTACTGGCGCTGGGTGTCGATTTGTTCACCGGTGCTGGTTGCCAAAGTATTTACCGCGGACGCCGGCGGATATTTTACTAGATAACCTAGAATGCAGGAGCGAGCGAAGCGAGCTTGGGAACATTTTGACGTATTCTGTTCTAATACCACTGGTATTTGTTTCAACTCATATTTATTTTCTATTCCGAATGGATAACACATAACATAATACACATCTGTAATCCCCGGAGGGTTAGGCAGAGGTGTTCCTATAGTAGACCTTTCGCCAGTTATGTTTAAGTCCCATGTAATATCGGGCGAGCCTATTACCATCAACCGGGCACAAATCCAGACTCCAGGCTACAACTGAGAAATTCCTGCTAGAAAAACCCAATAACACTTTGCCTGACCTGGGAATCGAACCCAGGACCTCATGCTCAACAGGGGTATGCTAAATACTTTAGTTTTTCTAGGTAGGTACTTTGTTTAAACTGTTTTAATTATAATTTATACTAAAATCGACCGATTTCCCTCATCGCTGTTTGTTTGTGATTGTTTTTACTCTTCATCACATTTTATTAGGTATAACAAAATTCTGTGAAAAATAAAAGACTGATTAAGTATATATTATACTGTCGTTTTTTGTTTATTACATTGTATCTAATCACTTTTTTTTACTTTAAGAGCGTAGAAATCAAAACTAAAAATAAGGGGGAAAAGTGGAATAACTTAAAATGACAAGGGGACTTTCTGGACTGTTTTTAAATTAGAGTCCAGTTTTCCCCCCTGAGGGGGATTCTCTCAGGGGGGAATAGTGTAATAAGCCTCGGTGTCCTACTCGAATTCTAAACTTTTAGCCGACGTTCGTTCGAACGTAATAAATCGCGTCGATTTTCGTGCATTGAATTTTCAACTTTCTACTTAGCGCCGAGAGTTGAAAATCCAATAGTGTGTTTTTTCAACGCGCTGGGACGAGAGTGCGTCCCAGCGCGTTGGATTCTCAACGCTCGGCTTAACACCCGCCGCGATATTTTTACGTCCGTGCGAATGTCGGCTTAAGTATTTCTGTATTTTGTATTGGACTGTCTGATTTTATCGTGTAGTTTTTTAATCGTGTAGTTATTTCATTTAATTCGCCCTACAAACTCTACTTCACAAAACAGATTAGTTAAGAACCATGTTTCACTACTTCACTTTGAATACACCTTCTTACAGAGTTTAAAAAAGTCATCATCATCAGTCTACAGCAGTCCACTGCTGGACATAGGCCTCTCCAATTGCACGCCATTCAGCTCGATTCTCGGCAACTCTCATCCAGCTGCTACTAGCCTCCCTGCGAAGGTCGTCACTCCACCTAGCCTGAGGGCGTCCTACCTTACGTTTGCCGATTCGCGGTCTCCACTCAAGAACACGTGTACCCCAACGGTCATCAGTTCTACGGCTGATATGGCCGGCCCACTGCCACTTCAGCTTGCTTATTCTGTGAGCTAAGTCGATAACTTTGGTTCTCTGCCGGATCACCTCGTTTCGGATTCGATCCTGAGGGAGAGACTTTAAAAAAATTGTCAGATATCGAAAAATATATTATAATTCCCTAACTTAGGTATAGATTGTAGAAGGTAGGCAGTATAGCAGGATGGGGCAACTCGTCTAATCAAAGGAGTGATAGGTATTCATTCCTCTTTCGTTTTGTAAAGGTCTTAATTAATTCAATATCGGCATTAAAAATCTGATTAACAAAGGAACCCGAGAATTAACGACACTGTGAAATGTAATTTCATAACACCTTCCTTCAATTAATTGTTTTATGAAGCCTGTTGAAGCGAGTGATTCTTTCTTTAAATTTAATTAACCATGTCAATGGGACGCCGCAAACGAACTTGACCAACTGTCAACATAAAGTATTTTTGTACACAGCTGGCCACAATAAGGGACCGGGTTAAGAATATTTTTATTTGAATGCTTCAGTTTTTTGTCAGAATTGTATAGTAGACTTTATTTTGTTTGGAATATAAACACTGATCGTTCTTATAATAATACTTGTAGGAACAAACGTAGCACTTTCAAATGTAAATATACGCCTACATACTGCTCATTGAGAAAAACGTCATTATAATTCAACAGCAAAAACGGAAAATAAAAGAAACCCTGCCCACCATTCAACGGCCTAATATCGAAAGCCAATTGTATAAATCATCACATTAAAATCGTAACAAGATAATTCCACCATTGTATCACACAAAAGACTTCGAAGAGATTGCCCATTTTCGTGTCAAACTGTGCAAACGATCTCATTGTGGTTTTATTTGATTGATGATAACGTTAACTTTGACAGAACAAAGACGGCAATATAATACCAAGTTGTGATAGGCGATAATAATTAAAGCAGCTTAATCATAATGGTAATTATAATCGTGTTTTGCCATCAAATAAAAAACGGCGCCTATTGATAACGCGAATTTGATACTGGATATAATATTATGCTATTCCAGTAACTATTAACCAAAATATAATGAACGCCATCTATCACTTGGCTCCTAAGAAAGGTTCCTTAATAATTTACCGTGTTTAATGGCCCGAGAAAGGTGATAATCCGACACGTTTGTTATTCTCATAGAATAGATAATACTTTACAGACTGACATAATTACATAAAGGAAATCGTTAATTAAGTATTAAAGTAAAAAACTTTTTACAAAAAAAAAAAACAACCGACTTCGGAAATTAAAGTTATTTTTCACTTTGTAGTGTTTTTTGGAAGTCGGTTGTTTTTTTTTTTGTAAAAAGTTTTTATTTTTCACTTTTTAGTTGTGTTGTGGTACCTACCCCACACAAATTCGAAAACCACTACCTGCTATGTAAATAACAGTGACAGGAACTTATCATATCATCCACATACTAAGTGGGAAAAAGTACGTATTATTGAAGCTAACTCAAAAACTGTCGAAGCAAAGTTAATAAAATTTATATGGGACCATTTCGAGAGCATACCCTTTCAAACAAAAAAAGAATTTTCAAAATCGGTCCACAATTGACGGAGAAATCGGTGGACATACATAAAAAAAAAAAAAAAAAAAAAAAACAAACGTATGCAACGAACATATAACCTCCTCCTTTTTGGAAGTCGGTTAAAAAGAAAGCTAAAAATAAGATTTTTAAGATAATTCTGGTTAACTTGGTAATGAAAAAAATTTCTTTGGGTTGGTCAATAATCTCTGCCGACACAGTATAAATGAAAAACACGATTGACACTAGGGCGATGTTGGCATACATGCAAGAGGCTTTAATTAGCATTCTTCTCCAGCCGGTTAGTAATTATGTTTTCGACAAGCGTGGGCGAGCCCTACGACTTCTTGCCACTTTCCTATGTCATGTTTTTACCAAAATCTTGGCTTATGATAAGGCTTTGTTGTCCCCATTTTGAATGTCAGAGATAATTGTATGTTGAGATGCTTCTATTTTTTTCAAGACTCCTTGGATAAATAAAACCCACTTAAGCTGAAGTGGGTTGTATTTATCCAAGGAGTTTAAATTGTTCGTTTTTGGGTCAAGGTTGAATTCAATATCCACGATATTTGAAGGACCCTGTTTGAGAAAATTTTAATTCCCTCAAGGATATTATTCTTTCACACAAACATGTTACTCAAATTATTCAAACCTTTATAAACGTTACATAACCAAACCTTACTACACATTGAACTTACTATTTTAAACTATCAAAACTGCGGTAATTAGCAAACATAAATTCTCTTGCAAGCTCCCAGCGTCTGTTATGAGCGTCAATATTGTTTCTGGAGAGTTCCGACCTACTTGATAACCATTTATTTGTAGTTAGAAATTAAAACAAACTAGAAAACTGCCGGTTAAACATACCGGCAGTAGAAAGTATTTGTGAAGACCATTTTTAATTGGTATGTACTGCAGCTTTTGGTTTTGACTTAGTACTATCCACTGGCGGTTCATTTGCATGAACTTAATTTTCTGAGTGGGCATCGCCGGTCTCATTGAGTATGACAGTGGTTGGTTTCCCTCATTTTACTCTGAACTTAGTTAGCATGTTAAGTGCTTTGGACTTTTACTAGGAAAAACTCAATCACGTAAACTAAATGAGAAAGGTATAGAAAAAAAGTCGGGGCGTGTCGTAGAACTGCCGGGTGGAACCATAGATTTAGTATTTTATACTAGCGTAGTATATACTAAATCTGTAGTATATGTCTGAAGTATATACAAAGCCTAGACTTTAAAAAGTCTAGGCTTTGTATAAAAAAAACAAAAACTTTTGCACATTGCTTAATTCCATACCTACTTATTAATATAATATTTGACAACAATTTGCGACGTTGCCAACTTTCAGAATAAACGCTCTTAACACTTTTTCGTTACGTGACGATCGAAAAACTGCAAAAACTTCGTTCCAATATGTTTTCATTTTTCCGAAGTCGTAGAGCATAATTGGATTAATTAGCCTTTGGAACGTTCAAGCAAGTTCATTTGTATTCTAACAGCAGCTTTTAGCTATTTTTAACTAGCTTCCGCCAGCGGCTTCTCTCGCGTGATATCATTATAAATTATAGCCTTTGTTACTCAGAAATAATATAGCATTCCACTGGTGAAAGAATTTTTAGAATCGGTCCAGTCGTTTTTGAGTTTATTCATTACAAACAAACATACAAAAAAAATAAAACTTTTCTCTTTATAATATTGGTTTAGATTAGCTGTAGTCCTTGTTGACGCCGTGCTCGTATCCGAACGTAGCTTTCAACACCTATGACTGTATGGTGCTGCCGCAGCCAATAGCAGCCCTTCGCCATGACGTGATATTTGCAACGACCAATGACGCGCCGCTACATCACGCCATACTCGCCGCCCGCCGGAGAACGTTCGCCACGCTTCACTTGCTCGACTGTCATCGCCATTAGAAGCCACTATTTGTACTCCCTATTTTTTATAACAATAATTTCAAGTTTCAACTATATTGTATTATTGCGTTGTTACCTATATTTAACGCGCATTAAATTCAAGCCAACAAGTTTACTAGTTTTTATTTAAAGTTTGTTCCCTATCTCGAACAAAATTGGCGACCGTGACAGGACACGAATCGATCGACATAAATAATCTTTGTCGAGTTCGACAGGTCTTTTTGCAACAATTACACCAAGCCGAAGCGGATTGCTCAAGAAAGGAAGTATATTCAACAAGAAGACAGCTTGCCGTTGGATTGGAATTCCTGCGGCGAAGACGAACAAGTCTGCCTCGTGGCTGCGCACACCTACTCATCTACGTGCCGCATTGGAGGTGCCCACGTCTTGGAGGAGCCGCCATCAGCTGAAGAGAAAACTGTGAAGCCTGGGAATCTACCTGCTTTGCTTGCTTGCCATCATTAACGTGAGCCCGTTCCTATCATTTTCCCTTTATCCTCTTTTATCTGTGTTCATACTTGCGATCCGTTTCTCTAAATGCTTGGTGATCATTATCAATCTATCTAGTACTTGTGCAATTGCATATTTTTATTGTTTAGCTCTAAGCATTTTGCCTAATCATTCAAAGGAAATCTGCAAGCTAAATTCCTTTCACGCCTTCACTTTGTGATTTAATCATTTCACTATTGCACATGGCCTTGTCTATTTCAAGTCGAGTGAGCCTAAATCTACTAGTAATTAAAATGCCTATATAAAGTCATTCTAATTTGCCAATAATTTATTTCATTTGCCTATATATCAACTGCATTCTATCCCTCGCTGCACGCTCATTGCAGTCATTTGCTTATTTGTATTTGACGTTGATTCCAGTGTAATCTGTCTTGCGGGGTCAACGATCTGCCATGCGCTTCCTGCCGCTGCTTGGCTTGAGTACCTACGCTGTGCACCGCTGATCTCTGCTTCGCTGATAGAAACCGGTTTCTTCGTGTGGGACTACGAAACGAGGAGCGTATCGTACATATTTTTACTATTTTATTATTTTTATTCTTTGATAGTTTATCGCAATGTCTACAGATTTAAATTTTAAAGAGTTGGCTGCTAAGCGTGGGTCCATTAAAGGACGTGTAACTAAATTTAAATCATATTTAGATTCATTGGAAACCTTTGACAGTATTTCTGCTGTTGAAACAAATAGGCTTGCGATGAGGTTATCAAGAATGGAAGCGTTATTCATTGAGTTCGACAGGGTGCAGAGTCAAATAGAAGTACTCAATGAGTCTAACCAAGACGTAGAATTAACTACTCGTGACCTAGTTGAGCAAGATTTTGATACTTGCATTGCTATTGCCCAAAACTTGCTTCAAACTCACAGCTCAACCCCCAAACAACCTGAAGTTGCTGCTAGCTGTTCTCACAGCAATGGTTGCCCTCATCATGAACATGATGGTTTCAATAATTTGGGTTTCAAATTGCCTACTATAAATATACCTAGATTTGATGGCACTTACTACAAGTGGCTCGAGTTCAAAGAGATCTACTCTTCATTGATTCATGATAACCTTAAAATAAAAAATATTCATAAATTCCACTACCTCAGCTCTTATTTGGAGGGTGAAGCTGCGCGAGTTCTAAGCAACCTGGAAGTATCTGACAAAAACTATATAGAAGCTTGGTCACTTCTCTGCAACCGGTTTGACAACAAGAGGCAACTAATTAATAATCATCTAAATTCCCTATTTACTTTTGAGTCAACTCGTGAAACTGAAAAGTCTATTAGATACATTATTGATCATGTGACAAAAGGCTTACGTGCCCTCTGTACTCTAGGGCTTCCTACTGACAAGTGGGACGTTCTAATCATTCATATCCTGGCGGCAAAGTTAGACAACAGTACTGTGTTCAAATGGGAAGAACATCGTAACACCATATCTGATATACCTACACTCAAAGAGTTCTTCTCATTTTTAAAAAATCGTGCAGACGTTCTTGAGACTGTTAACAAAAACAAGACAGATAAAGCAGCCGGAGCTAAACAAGTTCCCCATAACCCAGCCTTTCACAATAGGAACACTACACAAACTAAATCATTAGTTGCTACGTCCAAGGAATCCTCCGCAACCAAAGCGAGCAAACAACACAAACACAACCCTGAACAATCTCAATACTCATTTGAGTGTGTAGTATGCTCAGGAAAGCATCGTGCATACGAGTGCCCTACATTCAAGTCTAAGACACCTGAAGATAGGAATTCCATTGTTGCAACACTTAACTTGTGTCGTAATTGTCTAAGGCCTGGCCACGATAGTCAAGCTTGTAGGCTGCCTGGTTCTTGTAGGTCCTGTAAACAAAAACACAACTCACTACTTCACTTACCTGATGAAGCTTCGTCCGCCCTCAGCCAACCTAAATCTGTAGTCATGTCTGCATTGTCCTCCCCAGAGATTCTTTTGTGTACCGCTATGGTGCGACTAACTAACCCAAAAACTAACGAAACTATTAGCGTTAGGGCTTTACTTGACAGTGGGAGCCAATCGTCGTTCATCACTGAGCGTGTGAAGCGGATACTCAATTTGACTCCTCAGCCATCAAACGTCAGTATTGTAGGTATAGGCAACAACACCCTAGACCTAAACCCAGAGCGCTGTTCTATAAAACTACAATCTAATTCAACTTCCTTTGAAGTTCTAATGTGCTGTCTAGTATTGAAAACTATAACTGATGACTTGCCCAAGCATCATTTCGATATTAGTTCACTAAACCTAAACGACTTTAATCTTGCAGATCCTAGCTTTAATGAACCATCTCCTATTGACATGCTTATCGGCTCAGACCTGTTTTGGGATTTGATAGGTTCCAAACAGCAGTCCCTAGGTTCTAATAAACTTAATCTTCGAAGCTCTAAGCTTGGATGGCTCATAGCAGGTCCTGCGCCTATTCAAAGTCTCGTTCCTCCGACTAAGTCCCTAATGTGTAATTTTCTCCTAAAAAATGAAAATCCCACCGACATCCAGGAGGAGCTAACTAAATTCTGGGAGCTAGAAAGTGTTCCTAAAATCCAACCTCTATCCGAGGAACAATTGCAATGCGAAAAGCACTATCTCTCCACTAGTATCCGTGAAACCAACGGTCGTTTTTGCGTAGGTATTCCACTAAGGGACAGGCTAGATTGTCTCGGAGAATCCTACTTCATAGCAAAAAAAAGGTTCTTCAATCTAGAAGCTAGATTAAAAAAAAATCCCGAGTTGAAGAAAATGTACTCGGACTTCATTCATGAGTATGCTAACCTAGGCCACCTTTCCGAGTCTACGGAGACTAAACCCCCTAATTCATATTTTCTTCCTCATCATCCAGTCATGCGAGAGAAAAGTGAGTCAACCAAGCTTAGAGTGGTATTCAATGCGTCGGAACCCACTACTTCAGGTCTATCGGTCAATGACCTCCAAATGGTAGGCCCCCCAATTCAGGATTCATTGTTTGATATTCTTCTACGATTTCGTCAGTATCGCTACGTCCTCTCAGGAGATATAGAGAAGATGTATCGCCAAGTGAAAATAAGAGAGTCCGATCGCAACCTCCAGCTCATACTATGGCGCGACAACGATGATGAAAATCTTCACACTTTAAAGCTAAACACTGTAACTTACGGGTTTGCAAGTTCAAGCTTTCTTAGTACTAGGTGCATCTGGCAGGTTGGTGAGGAATGCAACGACTCTAGAATTAAAACTATTATTCAAAGAGATTTTTACTGTGATGATCTCCTAACTGGGGCTGACACTGAAGAGGAACTCCGTTACATTCAGCGTTCGGTTTCTGAGGAACTTGGCAAAGGCTGTTTCCCACTCAGAAAGTATCGATCCAACTTACCTGATTTTCTATCTCCCGACTCTATCAAATCTGAGGATCTAATTATAAGTAATGCCTCTAGCACTCTAGGTATCGGATGGTCTTCTCAGACCGACCATATTCACTTCCCTCTCACCTGTACCCCTGACCCGATCTTCACTAAAAGAAGTATTTTGTCGTCAACCTTTAAAATCTTTGACCCCCTAGGCTTACTGTCCCTTTGCACTATTAGCGCAAAAATATTACTCCAGAAACTTTGGGTCGAAAAAATAGATTGGGACGAACCCGTTCCTTACTCTATCCAAGTTATCTGGGAAAAATTCAGTCAACAACTTAGTACTCTATCGTGTCTTAAAGTCCCAAGATGGGTATGTGCCTATAAATCATGTGAAGTTGAACTTCATTGTTTTTGTGACGCTTCGCAGCTAGCCTACGGAAGCTGTGTCTACCTCAGATCTCTAGACATGGATGGCAATGTACATGTCAATCTACTGTGTGCCAAGGCCCGTGTAGCTCCCATCAAGGCTTGCACTATCCCTCGCTTAGAGCTCTGTGGCGCTCTGCTAGGTGCCCAATTGAGCTCCGCTGTCAAAAAAGCTCTTAGACTAGAACTAAAGCGCTGCGTCTTCTGGACTGACTCTAGTGTTGTGCTGGGTTGGCTAAAATCGCCTAATAAAACTAAAACTTTTGTAGCTAACCGAATAGCGGCTATAGGTGAACTCACCGACCTTAACGCTTGGCGTCATGTTCCTACTACTGTAAATCCCGCAGACCTAGCTTCACGAGGTGTGGAACCCCAAGAGGTCAAAGATTCGGTACTATGGTGGCATGGGCCTACCTTTCTCAGGGAACCGGAATCATCGTGGCCTTCTCTTTCAACTGGAAAGGCAGTTGACCTACCTGAATTGAAAGCGTTGCCCGCTTTGGTGGTGGAGGAAGCACCTGTGGTACCCTTAGTAAATTTTAAAAAATACTCAAAATTATTTACTCTACAAAGAATATATGCCTGGGTCTATAGATTTATCTATAATTGTAAAAATCCTACAAATAAGTTAATGGGAACTCTACAAGTTCATGAACTAGAAAAATCTATGACTGTTCTCACTAAAATAGCTCAATTGGAATCCTTCAATAAAGAAATGAGAGACCTAAGATCCAGCAAACCACTTAAAACTAATACTCACTTGTGCTCATTAAACCCTTTCATAGATGATGTAGGTCTACTTCGTGTTGGAGGGCGTATTGACACGTCTGCCCACCCCTATGAAAAAAGACATCCTATTGTTCTAAAATCTGATCACTATTTAACAAAACTAATTTTTCAATATAAACACACGCAGCTCTTGCATGCTGGACCACAGCTTCTACTCTCGTCTATCCGTGAGCGCTACTGGCCTATAGGAGGTCGCAAGCTCGCTAGAGATGTAGCAAGAAACTGTTTTGTCTGTCGTCGCTTCAAGGGGACCACAATGTCTAATATAATGGGGAACTTACCCACTGATAGGGTAGAACCTGACTTCCCGTTCAGTACTGTTGGCATTGACTTTGCCGGTCCTTTTCTCATAACTGATCGCAAGGGACGAGGATGCAAAATAACTAAATGCTATCTATGCATTTTCGTTTGTTTTAGATATAAGTGCCTACATCTAGAAGTAGTAAGTGAACTATCCAAAGATGCTTTCATACAAACATTAAAACGGTTCATTGCTCGCAGAGGAGTGCCCAAGCTTATTTACTGCGACAATGGCCGTAATTTCGTTGCCGCTGCTAAGGAGATTGGCAACTTTCTACTATCTAATCGTGACTCCATATGTGATTTTGCTACTGGCCGGAGCATTGAATTTCGCTTCTCTCCCGTATACGCTCCTCATTTCAATGGTCTTGCGGAAGCCGGCGTCAAGTCAGCCAAGTTTCATCTGCATAGAACGATAGGTCATTCTCACCTAACATTTGAGGAATTGACCTCTGTATTTACACAGATAGAAGCTATCCTAAATAGCCGACCCCTATGTCCTTTAAGTCCGTCCCCTAACGATTTCCAGTCTCTTACCCCGGCTCACTTTTTGATTGGTAGGCAAATGACTGGGCTCCCCTCACCGAGTTACTTGGATTCCAGCACGAGTCGCCTCGACCGGTTCCAGCGCCTAGAACAAGCCAAGCAGCACTTCTGGAATAGATGGTCTTCCGAGTACGTCGCCGAGCTCCAACAAAGGACCAAGTGGCGGGTGAAGTGCCGGGATCTTAAGCTCGACGATCTAGTCCTAATAAAGGAAGCCAGCACGCCGCCTCTCTGCTGGCGCCTTGGAAGAGTCAGCCGACTCTACATTGGCTCCGACCAGACACCTAGAGTAGCCGATATAGCCACAGCTCAAGGTACAATAAAGAGAGCTCTCAATCGTCTGGTGCTACTTCCAACCTCCGAGATAAATGAAGCTTGAAAGCTGCCCTAGAGCTTTCAACGGCCGGGAATATGTTGACGCCGTGCTCGTATCCGAACGTAGCTTTCAACACCTATGACTGTATGGTGCTGCCGCAGCCAATAGCAGCCCTTCGCCATGACGTGATATTTGCAACGACCAATGACGCGCCGCTACATCACGCCATACTCGCCGCCCGCCGGAGAACGTTCGCCACGCTTCACTTGCTCGACTGTCATCGCCATTAGAAGCCACTATTTGTACTCCCTATTTTTTATACCAATAATTTCAAGTTTCAACTATATTGTATTATTGCGTTGTTACCTATATTTAACGCGCATTAAATTCAAGCCAACAAGTTTACTAGTTTTTATTTAAAGTTTGTTCCCTATCTCGAACAGTCCTTTAATTGTGAACAGCTGTGTAGCTTACAACAAGTAAACAAAAACAACTGAAACTAATCAATCACTTAAAGCAACATTAGCAGCTTGTTCTTGTCTTCATGTTTGTTTACTAGGCTTAATAGATCTTCTGAATGAAGGCTTTACCTTTATTCACAAGATCCATTAGGCCATTAGATTATGTGTTTACGACGTCATACTGATAGATTGGTAACAGCTTTAGAAGGCTAAATATAATGCAGAAGAAGAAATAAAACAGCCTATCAGCCGTTTCGAAATGCATACAATATTCTATTATCTTAATGTCCCTCAGGAATCATCGCATTTCCGAATACAAACGAATGCTAATTTCCATGTCCATCAATTATTAGATTTATCGTGTATAATATTTTGAATTCAGAACGAAGGACTTTATTGTTGTTTTGTTTTGATTTCTGTGTGAACTATATAGAGCTGTGAAACTATTTCCTATCTGTCGTGCCTGCGACTTTAGCAGCTTTCCTCCCATTTTTAAAACAAATTACATTAAGTTAAAAGAGTGTTAATAACTCTATATACTTCCAAGTCGATTGAGAGCGTCCGGTCTACAACAAGTGCAAAGGACAACTGATAAAAATCCAACGACTGACGAAACACGAAGTTTGCCGAGGGACATTAAGAAAATAGAAATACTGTAATTATGTACTTCATCTATATTTATATCCATATCGTAAATCAAAGTCGCTTTTCGTGTCTGTTTGTGTGATCGCGTTGTTCTTCTAAACGACGCAACGGATTTGATGCGGTTTCTACCATCATTTAGAGAATTTATTCCGAAGAGTTTATATGTACTACACTTATATTAAACTTACACGTTATAAATAAATCTTGATGTTTTGTTAAGTCGTAAAACTGCGCGAAGCAGGGCCGGGTCGCTAGTGCCAAATAAGACACACCTACAGCTGATGTTGTGGGTAATCAACACAAATGTGTAAGTTTTGAAGATGAGTCTGTGGCGGAATCTACGTCGCCACATACGAACTACGCATCAAAGGCCTAAAGTCACACAAATCCTGCATCGCGCAATTAGAATTTACCGCGCGAATGACATAATTCGACATCAGTCGTTGACACCTACGATTTCTATAGAGGATGAGACACGACACCTACGATTTCTATAGAGGATGAGTGAACTTTACACCCTGTTCCTCATACCTCTAAAAGTCTACTGAAGTAACGAGTTTACTTTCTTCTATTGATTTTAAAACAGATGAAGATGCAAACGACGCTGAAATCCGTATCAATGACTACAAGTACCTATCTACAAAACTGTTTCACTTTTTCTTCTCATAATTCAAAAACAAGATTAACTTCACTGCTCCAAAAATGGTCCACGTTCAAAACGTTACGCTATCGATAAATCAAAATAATGATTACCACCCAATTTTAAAATACGATAGGTACAACTATAGAGAGTTTTTCTAAGAGAAAGTGAATGATTTTGTTGTGAATACCTTCAAACTGGTTATGTTTAATGGGATCGCAATTTTTACTGGCGGATACATTTAATCGAACTATTGATTACGCTGTGCCACGTTTATAATGATTAGTGGTTATGAACGTTTATAGCTCGTAAAGACTCGGAATAAAGGCCTTAATCGAAAATTTAATGTATGTAATGTTATGGCTCAGCTGGTGCTAATTTTGGTTAATTAATTTTTATAAGTTCCAAAATTTTATTTTTCGGCTTTGAAGATATTGAAAAGAAAGAAATAAAATACATTTATTTAGCACATACCAAAAAGCACACAATAATATAATTAACAGCAGATAAAAAATAAAACTCAAACAGTGTAAAGTGCGATATAAGAAATTAGCAAGGGAGTGTGCCTAAAAAATGCCAGACAACTATAAGTGCCTGACGCTGCTATTTAAAAATGTTATTGTTTAATTGATCATTTAGTCCAGATTCTAACTTTTCCTTGGATAATACTAACAGTTAATGCCCCTGTAACTAAACTACTAAACACTTGTAACTTAATTATTAAAAGATGTGCATTGGAAATCATAAAATTTTGAAAAGACAGAACACAATTTTACTTATGAAAAGTCCTATTTGTGGTTTCGGTTTAAATGGGTTTTTATCGGTCACGGAGGTAGATGAAAGATTTTAAAACAATAAGTAAATTTAATAATAAATACATTATAGTAAAAGCGAAATACTGTTAGCCCATAACTCTTACTTTGGGCAGCCGAACGAGGTGAGCCAAACCACGCCCAGAGGGCATTGAACAGTATAAATACTACCCAAATTCGACGACCACACAGCTTTAAAACTAGAATCAATATTAATATCCATAAATCTAAAGAAAAAGATCCTCAATATTGATGCTATATCAAAAACAAGTTGAGAGATATCTAAAACATTACGGAACGCCGAGCGTGAAAAATACATAGGTAGATATGCTTCGAATATTCCATGCGATATCCCTGAAAATATCCAATATTGTTTGCGGCGAACATGAGCCACCCTCGTAAACTGATCATGTATGGAACTGATATTACGCTAGCCTATTTAGCTAGTGGATTTGCGATATCGACGTGGTAGTTCACACGTTCACGCACTCATTTCATTAGACTTGGGTGGATCACAAGACAAACTGAATACTAGAGCACAGGAAACAAAGGATATTGATTAGGAGGTATCAGTCAACGTATGAAAATTAATGAGAATAATTAAATTCTTAATGATTTCGGGCTTGATGAAGATCAAAAGATTAGGGACAAGAGCTAAAATTTAGAGATTTTTCAATGCCACTAAATCGTAATAAAACAGATTATCTTTAACAAATTCAAGCCTTTGACTAAGCCGTTTCCTAAATAACAGGTTCAGTGATTCCTAATTCATCACATAAGGCTAATCGACGGAGACGAGCGTCGAATGCTTAAATACGTGTAAATAAATAAATTGCGCGAGGCTACAAAAATGTGTGTCAGTGTGTTGAGTGCAAGCGTCGCCGTCGTCCGGCTTCGAAGGTACTAACTAGGGTTGCTTGGATACCATGTTTTTTAGTCTGATTCTTTTTCCTGCGCTATAGTATGACATATCTAATTAATTCCTCGGCTACGTCTCTAAAAATAGTATTTTGACAGCCGAATATGAATAGAAAATATCGTGTAAATATAGATGGGTATGTCAAATTTTTTTGATAACTAGTCTACATTAGAGGATTTTTTTAAATTTGTACTCGTCCTGTCCTCAAGGGTTATGGATTTAATAAACTTTATTGATCGTCATCTCGCGTGCTACGCTCAATTAACAATTGTACGGATAGAAAAGGAAAATATTGCACCATAATTAGTTAGCGAAGTAACTAACAAATTGATTACTGATTTACTGCAGATCACTGAAGCAGATAATGCGATGGTAGATAATTTATTACATGATGTTGCACGCAATTTGTTTTTTATTAAATTTTTTGTGGTAGCCCTGCAACTAGCTCTACTAAACGAACACATGTTTAGGAGTCTTTTGATCCTCACCTGTCGTGTTATTTGCACTTTTACTAAATTATCTGTAAATATTACAAGCGGTACGAAACGACCGTACAAAAATTTCTGCGCTCTTTTACAAGTAAAATGTTGTTCTTTATGTTGCAAAGGCGAGGATTAAAACCGTAATGGTGTTAATCCGTACCCGGTTTGTCTGCACATTACTGTCATTTAAATTTAACAATTATTATTATGACATAAAATGTGCGCGTAGGCTTAGGATAACGAGATGCCATTATCAAAATTAATAGGTTTAGAATGTCTGTCCCGTATACTTTTACTATCACAATCCTTTAGGATTCTATGTAGTTAACATTGGGTTTAGTTGAATAAGGAATAATATGGTTAATTAATTCAGGCGTGACCTTGCGGAAATCCATTATAAAATAGCGCAGACTCACTCTCTGTCTGCGCTCAGCGCTCGGTGTGTCAACACGCCGCCGTATTCGAGTTCGCAACAAGTCCATCATCATCCTGAGGATGCCTCGTTGAGAGGTGAAACACGTCTCGATTTCTTTCAGGAGTTTTTTAGAAATAGCTAAGCGGAACAGGTTACTAAATATATCCACGTCTATTGTATTTTTTTTAAAATAATATGATTAAAGATAGCAGAGCAGTGGTGGCCCAGTGGTAACGGCCGCGACTTACGAGTTGCAGGTCGTAGGTTCGCACCCAGACAGGCGCTTTACTTTGTGTAAATTATTTCATCACCACTGCTCTCAAAACGGTGAAGAAAAACATCGTGAGGAAACCGGCATGTCCTAGAACCGAAAATTCGAAGACATGTGACATCTACCAACCCGCACTGGGCCCGCGTGGTGGATCACGGCCCGCGTGGTGGATCACGGCCCACTCCCTCTCACAGAGAGGAGGCCTGTGTCCCAGAAGTGGGAACATTATAGGCTGATGATGATTAAAGATAATATATTTGTTTTAAGACTAAACAGAGGCAATCCAATTAGATCTCCTGTCCATCGCGGCATCGATACAAAGCTTAAGTGCTGGGGGGTGAAGCAATCTTACTGTATCCAATGCTAATTATTATTCTTTTAGCTCTCCATATGTCTCTAGTTTTTCTTTGGTATTATATTAAAAGTCACCAAAATTGTCGCAAGATCTTACAAATGTCCCTACAACCACTGGAGCATTCAGAGCACACTTTACCTCCGTCAGTTATGCGGCAACACCATTATTAGTTGTCACTATATAAGTTTTCCCTTCGGTCCCATTCCCCGAACGTACACATCTCGAATATCATGGCCGGCTCTCAATTTTAAAATGTCAATTAACGTCGTAAATTTTTATCTTTCGTTCTTTGGATGCTGATTCAATTTCAGATAGCCATACATCTTTATATTTTTTTATTCGTATATTGACGCTTGCTGTATGAGAAAATTGTTTTTAATTATTGCTATTGGCTTTACGAACTGTGAAACGAAAGTGTAGTGTTTTTGTTGTAAAACATTTCTGGTTTTCGCAACGGTTATCGTTGGGTGGTCAATGTAGGGAGCTTGATTAAAGGTTGACCTTACAAGTAATTTGGTCCATAATTTGGTTTTGGTTTAAATGATTAACATTCATTAAATTTATTTGGTTACCTTGTAATTTCCCTGTAACTGATTTTATTATTTTGCTTGAATTTAAGAAGTAACGGCCGCGACTTACGAGTTGTAGGTCGTAGGTTCGAACCCAGACAGGCGCTTTACTTTGTGTAAATTTTATCATCACCACTGTTCTCAAAACGGTGCAGGAAATCGTGAGGGAACCGGCATGTCCTAGAACCAAAAAATCGAAGACATGTGACATCTACCATCACGCACTGGGCTCGCGTGGTGGATTAAGGCCCAATCTCACAGAGAGGAGGCTTGTTTCCCAGCAGTGGGAACATTATGCGCTGATTATGCTAAAGGTACTTCATATGATCGTACTGAAGCATGATTATACTTTTGCACGCTTTACACGCCATAAATACAATGCAATAATAGTGCCACAACAAATGTGCAAGGAACCGTTGTCAGCTCTTCGAATTGCGTGAGAAAAAGAACGTCTGTGACATATACATGTACTCATTGATGCTCTAGCTTGTAATCTTAATCATCTACATAACTAAAACTAGGTGCATAGTTATAGAAATGAGTATAAATCTAGACTAATAAATAACGAAGAACAAGTTCAACACAATTTCGATTTCGTTCACGTTCTTGAAATACTTAGGTGTGGTTAGACATGCCCTTGTAAGTAGGTACAAACAAATTAACACATCTATCGAAAGTACCGCGTCATAAGTTATATCAAAAGGAGCCCAGAAAAAAGAATGTTCAAATAAGCAAAACAAACAAAACACGCGTTTCGGTCACAGATAGCGAAAGCTCTTATTGACACGTTGGAAAGTAGCCGCACTTGGGAGACCTTACATTTTTTTAAGTCGCTCCGACATTCAACTCTCTTCCGTATTCTTTTAGTGATAAAGTCTTCGGGGATGGTTATCATAAAGTTGTTGAACAGCATCAGGCTGTAGGCGGACCTTATCGCCTATTGGACATTTAGGTTGAGTGCTCGTCAGTAAAATTCCCCGTACTTCTTCAGGTGCATCAATCTTTTCGTATATCATTGAAGTTCCGACTTTTTTCGTACTCCTTTTCGCCATATTAAAGACATGTGTTGAATATTTTATCGATGCGAATCTTAAAACTGTCTTCGTTATTTAATTTGATTGGTTTACTTCATTTTTGACCGACACATCAATCTGTTATTTAAATAAATACCGTTTTAAACGTTTCTGTTCTTTATTGTCACTTATGCGATTTTAGAACGCAGCATAATTTTCCATTTCCATAAACTATTCACTCAATTTCTATTTGTCAAAGCGACATTTTCATGCAAAATCAATGCGTACATTAACCTCTGTTTGCTCATTCGCAAGTACAATAAGTCTTCTATTTAGTTGTAGTAACATTGTAGCATCTGTTGTAATACATCAATGTACAGAAAAATCTCCTTTCTTCCTTTTGCTTATGACTTATTCTTGGTTGAGACTTTCAACTGCTTGTGGCTTTGGATCTTCACTTGAAATTTCGACTTGTACATTGTAATTTGAATCTTAATATGTTCTCACTATGGTCGAAAGTTTATTGCTCTAGTTTATATCAGTTAAGGCATCTGATATCCATCTAACACTTTATATCGGCCACGAGGCTTGTACTAAAACAAAAGTTGGTCGCATCAACGTCGTTAATAAACCGGATCCTAGGTGGAGATTCACTGACGGATCACTTCGGATCAGTTCGTTTTATGGCTGATTTAACATGACACTTAATGAATTGGTATTGGGAAATGAAATCAAGAACATAGTGGAAAGTTTTATTTAATTAATGTTTGGTCAATTGATCTATTTAAGTCTTATTATTTTTTCTCAATTGCTATGTTGTCTTAGCCCCAAAATCTGCTTATTATTGACGTTATTTGCAACAAAGCATTTTTATTTTTTTCTCTTGGCCTTTACATGTCACCTGATGGTAAGTGATGATAAGCCGAAGGTGGAAGAAGCCTCACCCGAAACCCAAAAACCTCAACCACAGAGGAACTGGCAATCTTACCTCTAACTGTCTTAAATCTTACCTCTAAGAGCTATTTGTAATCTGCGTACCACCGACAGTTGCAAGCCTTATTTTAAAAATATGAAAATCCTTACTATGCCCTCCTTATACATTATATGAAAAAGCTATGTTTGTTAAAAATAACATGTATAGATTTTCTAGAGTATCAAGTCAGCGTCGATGTGACTAGTTAAATTTAGTTAAATCTAGAACCGCATTATTTAAGAAAAGCATTTTTGTAATGGCTCCAAAAATTTATAATAAATTAACAAAATGCATAAGAAGTGTAGAAAATGTTGGCCAATTTAAAAGTAAATTATTTTTATTTCTAGTAGAGAAGACCTATTACTCCACAGCAGATTTTTTTTAAAATGATATTGTAAATTAACGGCTATTGACATTTTATTTTATTCTTTGACATTTATCTACATTATATTATATTAGAAATTGACTTGAAGTCATTTATTTAATCTTAATTAATTCTTTTGATTATTATCATTGCATGTTATAAGTATTTATTTAAAATAACAAATTATTTGTATACCAATTGCATTGGTAAACATTGAGATCACGCTAAAATGTATATTTTTAAGACCTTTCTGTACCCTAAGTTCACAAATAAAGTTTGATTTGATTTGATTTGAAACACAACAATGCTGTTAACATTGTTGTTATGGCGACAGACTTAGATAAATCGTGGACCAACCAAACTGAGCAGAAAATTTACAGGTGGTCTAACCACTAAACCAATGAGGCAGTTCGAAAGATATTGACGCATAATATTCCATTAACCAGGTAAATGTTACTGCAATTTTTTATTTATACCTTGTAAACCTGATAGTTATGACTGTATTCAAGATCTCGGGAGTGATTTATGTTTATGGTAAACGAGTGCCTTTGAAAGGACATATTACAAAATTAAAGGCTAGCGTGAAATTTTGCCCAATCAAATTATATATATTCTTTTTTTATTACTAATCTATCTGCATAAGTAGGCTTGTGATGAGGAAATAGTATATTGTTATACAAGGGTCGAAAGGAATTGATGACTTTCAACCGTGTTAAACACTCTACTTTTAATTTCGAATTTAAGGAAAGTAAAAAAAATAGTTTTTCTATAATATTTATTGATAATAACATGAGTATTCTAGATTCTAGTACATATTAGTCTTTTTTTAATTTTAAATATGGAACACACTGCGTCACCGCCGCGGGTTGTCCCGCCAATGGGTTTTTTTTTTAAATTCACACTGGCTGTTTATACAATAATTGCAGTATTTTTTAATCGATATTTTTCTTACCGCTAAAGGACCGCGGACGCACCGGTGCGTCCAAGTACCCACGCGGCTTACAACTCTATTTGTATTCGCTGTAATGGCTATTATTGTCTGTGAATTTTTGTGTCTATGGTCGGATAGATATTCTCGTCAAATAAATCGACTAAAAGCAAAAATATTAATAGGCAACATTTTAAAAAAATGTTGAAAATCACGTTCCCGCGCGGTAAAATGTCAGTCAAATGTCACTCCCGTTCGCTGTAATAATTCGTTTTTTAATGGTTTTTGTGTGTAAATCGTCGGAAAGTGGTGATATTTTCATTTTGAAGTAAATATTACATCGTTTTAGATATAAATAACATCATGTTATACCTATTTTGACCCAACCAAAA
Organism: Agrochola litura; assembly: GCA_949152395.1. Lineage (NCBI taxonomy): Eukaryota > Metazoa > Arthropoda > Insecta > Lepidoptera > Noctuidae > Agrochola > Agrochola litura. The sequence continues at coordinate 7,210,725 of OX424490.1, forward strand.
AAGTGTAAACAAACAGATAAGAGAAAGTTGCCGTCAAAGTGAAAGTTGTGATATTTTGTGGTTTTTCTGTATGGATCTGATCCGTAAGTGTTTTATTTCTTTTCTATATTACATGTATCATCGTATTAGACAACATTTAGAACAAAATAATACAAAAAAATATTTTTTTGGGACGGAGAAAGTTACGTAAGCATTAGAAAATCTAGATTATCTAAAATCTAGATTTTTTGAATTTTTTGTTTTGAATGTTTGTCTCTAAAAACGCTTTTGTTAGATAACTTATCTATCCATAATGTACCCTGCAAAATTTCGTGTGAATTGGTACGGTAGTTTTATCAGAAATCGTTATCACAAAGAACAAAAGAAATAATAACAAAAGCGGGTAATAAAGATAAGTGAACGTTGTTTACAAAGACTGCAACCATTTGAAACGTATTCCTAATCTATTTGAGTAGCAAAAAACATAAACAATACTACTTGAGACGTTATAATGAAACCCGAGTAATTGTTTATTTAAGTGCGGTCGTAAATCTGTCACGGCGCGGACCACCCGCGGTCCGTGAGCGGTTAAGGGGTTATTACACCATCATATATATGATCATAGATCTATGATCCCATAATAAATGTCTATTTTACAATTTCATCATATCTTTGATCATAGATCATAGATCTAAATGGAGACTCCTCGACATGCAATGTAAGCCAAATGGTTATATAAGATCTATGATCATGGATAATTATGATAGTGTAATACCCACCTTAGTAAAATTTTCGTGGCCGACTACTTAACCAAAAGTTCTATTTTTTTTATTCTTTCCCGCCCTAGAGAGGGAAGTAATTAGTATGAGTCTTTCCCATCCAAGGGTGGGGATCAGCGTCTTCCACCCGCTACTTGGATCAAACAAACACTACTTTCCGAGTATGAGAAATGAAAAACAATTTGTCCATCAGCAATGTTAAAGAGGCTGACCCCAAGGAACTACCACCAAACTAGTGTTCATATACATCAACACTTAAAGAGGTTATTTTCAAGCATGTCTGTTTTCACTACAGCTGTTTAAGCGTGTAGTATCCGCACACATACAACGAAGTTCACAGAATTCATTTAAGTTCCGCAACTTTACCAATTAACAAGTCTTCAGCCAATTTTCACTGTGCTTACCCATTGATTAAGAAACTTTAGGTATTGGGTTAAAAGTTTACCAATACTCTCAAGTATTCGCCTGTCATGGACAGCTGTACTGTCTTTGTGTCCAGAGAGAATCTTAGGTTTTCTTAAACCGACTAAGGGACTGTGCTGAAATTAACCCCATTTTGGGAAGACAAAGATTCAATCTGTCTAGCCTTTTTCCAACCATGTAGGGGTCGGCTTCCAGTCTAACCGGATGCAGCTGAATACCAGTATTTTTAAATGGAGCGACTGCCTATCTGACCTCCACAACCCAGTAACTGGGTAATACAATATCCCTTGGTAAGACTGGTTGTCAAACTTTCGGGCTTCTGACGACCCGTAACGACTGTCAAAGATCCACAATGACAGCCGGGATCAAGGGCTTAACATGGTTTCCGAGGCACGGAGGAGTTTCGGTATGTAGAAATGATCATCCATCTACGGACCAACCCCGGCAAGTGTAGCTTAACCTGATGGATCGACCCGTGCGGCTGTTAGTACTTAGCCACGAGCTCCTCAAAGGAAAGACAAAGATTTAATTTGATCCAGTATTTCATGCCAGCGCTAGAATCCAATTTCACTGGATCAAAACTGGACCAATGTAAACACTTTTCAATCCAGTCCACCATTCAGTATCCCTATCCACCTACTGATCTAGTCTACTGGATTCAAACACTGGATAGAAATATTGGATCAGTCTTAACTGGCCTTTATAAATGTAACAATGATTTGGAGCCATTAAGAAATTGTGCAAAAAATAAGGGAAATGAGTAGTTTTCTTTCAAAGTAAGAAATTCTTGAGGTTTGCAATCAATCGTGCTTAGTCATGCGCGCACGCAAGGTGTGCCATTCCTCACAACCGACGAAATTCCGACGGATTACAAAAAAAGTTTTGTAATATCTGACAGCAATCATAGATTTATTTGACATAATTTGTCTTGTTTTTAACAATACATTCGAAGTCAGTTTCAGCGAAGAATTATTGGTTTTGTTCATTCACGATTAATTGCTCCTTTTTGGCAAATTCCTGTAATTGTTGGTATTTAATGTAATGCAATTTATTGTCTCGCAGTATGAAATTTAAAAAAGACTGGATGAGTATTTACAGATACCTATTTCGAACAAAGTTCCTTGTAATTTGTATTCATCAATATTTTCTTTAATAGAGTTTTATAAACCATGCTATGTTTCTCACAGTTTATTACATTATTTTATCTGAATCTTACATACTACTGTCGTCAATTATGATTGCCATTTTTCAATATGTTTTAACTTGTTGCTTTCTTAACGCTCTCTCTTTTCTTATAGGTCTCTGAATAAAGATGAGGGTTTATTGATTGAGTTTATAGACGATTCGTACCTCATGCGGCGTCTCTCCTCAGACAATGGCCCACCTTCCATCCATCTTGGGCCGCATCTGTGCACTTGAGGATCTTATAAACGTCGTCAGCGAACGTAATTCGCGTGGCAGAATTTTGGGCTAAATATTTGAAATAAAAAAATCTATTTGCCATCGATAGGTAATAAATATAACATGGTGATATTTATGATATCATCAATTACGGCTTATTTCCTCTAGGCAAAAAATTCAGCCTTGCGTAATTCTCAAAGTATTTGCACTCGAAATTCTTTCGTTTTTAGACGTGGGAATTAAACTAAGATCCGCAAACTTTCCAAATATTACGTATTCAAATGGTATTGGCAGTATAGAGACAAGTCATCTTTATATTCAGCAATATAGTCGATGACACTTAGGACTCGGGTGTACCATGAGACATAGCTTCGAAGGTTCACTCAGGTATTCATTTATCAGATAGTTTTTTTAGGCCATCTCGTAGCCGACCTTGGTCATGACTACTTAACCGGGCTATCCTGTGGCTGCCTTAAGCTACTAACTTAAAGCCTCCAGCCAGGGCGTAAAATAAACTTATATACTAGGCGAGCGCTCTGTGGGGTGCGAACCTCGACTTAGGGAGGACAGCAAGATGGGACACGCTGGATCAAACATGAGGTAATTATTATTGTCTGGGGAATTTAAAGCTGCAGGTTCAGCTTCGACGCGGGCTGGCGCATCGTCGAGCAAGGGTCGTGGGGTTAATTTATCATTATTGTCATTGCAATGAATACGTAATCTTAATAATGTCAGCCTATTATTGTCTAATTGCAGGGCAAAAGACTCTGCTCATTCAGAAAAGGCACGAGTATTGAATAGATGAACTCACTTTTAAAATTGTAAACAATTCTATCACTAAATTGCTGATGCTGAATGGCGTCACGAATATCCTTTACTAAGTTTTCCGGGTTCCGTTTTCCTTTTCTCATTTGAGAGGAGTAAGCCTTTTGCACTTTACACTTCAGTTTCTCTATTGTGTGGTAGTTATATACACTTGACTTCGCTCACTTATGATAAGTGTATTACGGGCTTTATGCCTACCCTGGCGTAATGTTGGGGCGTAGCGTTAGGCTCTTTCCTCACTGGTCGGTACGTCAGCGGTGCGGGATCAGCATGCTCGGTAAACTCAGGACCGAAAGCTTACCGAGCGCCTTATATTTCTTTGAGCGTTTCTAGATTGGCTTGGTATACGCGGGAGCGGGGCGGGATTGTTTCGGTTTACCGCGTCTTTGTAGAAATATCCAGTGCGATACCCACTCACGGCACGCGTTTTACAGCATGCTCGGTATACCTACCGAAAGCTTACCGAGCGGCTTTATTTTTTATAAATTAAGCGGTACTGCACAAATTATACCAAAAGCATAACGTCAGGTCCGTAAATGAAAGCAGTGCGGTATCGTTTCGGTATACAGAGCATACTATACCGCACTGCTGCTTACCGACCAATGAGGAAAAAACACCTGACTTCCAAAAAAATAACACAAGGGTAGGTACCACAACAATGGGCACGCCACAATTGCGGCGATAAGACCCCTCTTTGAGGAGTGGCTTGAGAGGCGCCACGGCGTCCTCACCTTCCACCTGACGCAGGTCCTCACCGGACACGGCTGCTTCGGGAGGTTCCTGTTCAGGATAAGGCGGGAGGAAACACCCGGGTGTCACCATTGTGTGGATCGGCCTGAGGAGACGGTGGAGCATACGGTAGAGGTCTGCCCGGCTTGGGCGGAGCAATGCCGTGTCCTCATAGAGGCGATCGGCGGCGGTGACCTCTCGCGTCCGGCCCTGGTTCAGGCCATGGTACGGAGCGAGAGGAAATGGCAGGCCGTCACTTCCTTCTGCGAAGCGGTAATGCTCGCGAAGGAGGAGGCGGAACGCGTGACGGAGAGGCAAATTTCGCGCCCTCACGCCCCTAACCGCCGCAGGGGGAGACGCCCGGGGCGGGAATCGCGAGCCGATTTCCGGCCACCGTAGGCGCGGGCTTGCGGACGGTGAGCAATGGGTAGCTCGCCGTCCGATAAGGACCAAGCCCGGGTCGACGGCGCGTTGTGTTACACGCGCGCCTCAAAGAGATGTCAGCAGAATTGACGGGGCCCGCTAGGGCCAATGCCTGCCGGGGGTTCGAAGAAAACTGATAGGGACATCGTGGCCCCGGCAACAGGGCAACCGAAGGAACACGGGTGGGTTTTAGTCAGTAAGAGTCTGACACGACCTCCCGCTCCGCCCAGAGCGGGAGAAGTTATTTGATAATTACCCACCCAAAAAAAAAAAAAAAATCCCACCAAAAAAAAAAGGTACCACAACAAAAAAGTGAAAAATTAAAAACATTTTGCAAAAAAAAAAACCACTGACTTCCAGAAAAAACACCACAAAGTGAAAAATAACTTTAATTTCGGAAGTCGGTGTCTTTGGTTTTGAATTTTCGTTTTTAATTTTTCACTTTTTTGTTGTGGTACCTACCCCACACAAATTCGAATACCACTACCTTCTATGTAAATCACAGTGACAGGAACTTATCATATCATCCACATAGTAAGTAGGAAAAATACGTATTATTGAAACTAACTCAAAAACTACCCAAGCAAAGTTAATAAAATTTATATGGGACCACCCACAAATCTGAAGTATAAACTACCCAACAAAAAAAAAACACCAAAATCAATTCATAATTGGCGGAGTAATCGAGTAAAAAACACACAAAAAAAAAAAACAGTCGAATTGAGAACTGGAGGAGTTCGGTAGGAAGTCGGTAAAAAATGAAAGCAGTGCGGTATCGTTTCGGTATACCGAGCATACTATACCGAAACGATACCACACCGACCAATGAGGAAACGGCCTTAGGGTTAAGTGAAAATTGTTCACAGTTCGGTCCACTAGATAGCGATCCTTGTATGTTATCTTTTTGAGGACAATGTCAGGTCCTTTATCGTTATGTTCTATCATGATTACGTACTTATTTAGGTTCTTTTATCTCTTGAAACGGACATACTTTGGCTCTATAGTTAAGATTTCTTCATAGCGGGTAAGACAGTATCGTAGGAAAGTTTGTCTTATGTAAAACATGTGTGTTAGTGACGAAGGTTATGTAATGCACACGATGTATGATGTCAAGACCAAGACCGAGTTGTTTCGATCTACCTTTGTATAGTTGACTTCATAATTGCTATACCACACTAAGTTTGAATGTCACATGCCCATACCCACACTTCGCCAGTTATGTTTAAGTTCCATGTAATAGGGGGCGAGCCAATTGGAGTCCGAAGTTTCTTGCCGGCTCTTCTCCATAGGAAGCGACCAATTGGAACCGTGCACCTAGCTTTTGACGTTTCATAAGTGCCCTTGTAGGTTTATGTGAAATAAAATACTTTGATTTTCCCATCAACCGGGCACAAATCCAGACTCCGAGCTGCTACTGAGAAATTTCAGATAGAAAAACCCAATAACACTTTGCCCGACCCGGGAATCGAACCCAGGACCTCATGCTCAGCAGTAGCGCTTGCGACCACTAGACCAACGAGGCAGTCTTACACTTCTCTCAGTAGTACTTGAAACAATTACGAGGTTAACTATATCTGGCTGTAAAATGAATGTGAAGATGCTTCTCTACAATTTTTTTTTTTAAGTTAGCTTACACTGTCTTACTGCTGAGCAAAGGCCAAATCCTTCTAGGCATCTCTCTTCCTGGGCCGGCCTCGGCAGCGCTGTCCATCCTCAGGCACCCACCGTGTGGAGATATTACTTCAAATAAATATTAAAGACATGATTCCATTCGATTATTCACTGTTTATTCAAGTCTGTCGAGTCGAATAAAATATAGCAAGAATTCAATCATGTGTAGTAAAGCATGAACGATAAATTTTTGATACTTTCATCACAACGCTCACATACTCGATATTTACGAATGAATAATTAATTGGCAATACGGCGTAACATTTAAAATATATGTATGAGTTTATAAAATAATTTAATTTTGTTACAAAGGGAACTGAAAGCTCTGCATACGGGCTTTGACAATCTTTTTTTGATGTGAAACATCTATAGCGGCGGGTCAGACCGAATGTTGGCGCCAATAGCCAACACGCCAACACGCCAACAGTCGCCATATTTATTTCCTGCACATCATAATTTCGATGTTTTTTATTATTTGAAAAATGTTTTACAAATTAGATGATGATGATGATGACGATAGCGTCAGTGGCGATGACGATGGCAATGGCAATGGCGATGACAATGGTCAAAGTCGAGTCAATTTCGATGTTTCACATCTGCCAGGCGTCCCGCGACGGCTATTTTTTTTAATCTGAAAGAAAGAAAGAAAAATAAGTTTATTTGTCACAAAAACACATGCATTAAAGAAGAGAACAATAAAATAAAAAAAAACAACATCACCACTTTACGTGTAGCAGAGGTACCCTAAAAAAAAATGTTTTTCATAATTTTGTTTTACCACTTTGTCGCCGTAATTAATATGTATACATATGCCAAATTACAGCTTTCCAGTACTAAGGGTCTCGGAGCTAGACCGCGGACAGACAGACGGACAGACAGACGGACAGACAGACAGACAGACGGACATGACGAAACTATAAGGGTTCCTTGTTAACTACGGAACCCTAAAAAACAGTGGCACTCCGGAAGTGCCAACAGAAGTGAAAACTTGAACAATTTAAAAAATACTTCCAAAACCTTTAAAGTAAAAATACTTGCATAGAACCAATGATCCGTAACTTAATATAAATAAAGAGTACAATCGCGTATTTTATAAATGAGGTGTCGGTAACGGTGTCGCGAGTTCATTTGTTTTTTCCCCATCTCTATATCTCTCTCAATAAAGTGATTAGTATAAAAATTACTTCAATTTCATTAAAAATTAGAACATTTTCGATGGAGGTCACAAGTTACGACTTAAATTGTTACACGAAGCCACCCGCGCCCCATGTATTTCAAGGCGATATTCCCATTTAAAAAAAATTGCGTGTTAATTTTTTTCTTTTTTTCTTAGACTCTTAGCACGATTCTTAACAACACCCTCACGGATCGGACAAGGTTTTTGTTACAAGTTGTATAAACTAGGTATAGATATTCTGTCAGCTTACCTTACTTTTTACCTCTACTCTGAAATGCAAGCAAAACTAAGTTATAGGACTAAATTACACCAGTTCCTCAGCGGTAATGGAGGTAAGTGATCAACATCAAATTGGACATGTTTCAATTTTACTTTGCACTACTCAATCTGTTTGAACATTTAGTACGAGACAGTAAACCTACTTAGGATACGATTATGCTTAAAAGCAAACATGTTCTTGATACTTGATGTGGTCGAGTTTTGATCGATTGGGTTCTATCGATGTTGCGCTGGTCAATTGATTTTTTTTCTATCTTTTTATTGAGCAATAATTAGAAAACAATCTAGGCTGACTGATTAATCTATTTAGGAATTTTGTACTGAATATACTTGATTTAATTATGGACTGGAATGAACGAATACCTGAACACATTTGTCTTATTAGAAGTTCACACGATGACAGAATCGTTAGAAGTAAAATAAATCATTTGAGATTATTTTTCTTACTATTTACGAATTGGCACTCGAGACCAGATTGAGCTCGAAACTCGAGCAATAAAGTGGCAGTGATTTGTAAATAACGATGAACATAAAGAAATAAGTGTAATAGCACTTGATAGGTAGCAACAGGATAAATAGCGTGGTCTCCTAGAAAAGCATGTGTCGCATCCGGGGCGGCGGGCACGCGAGGCGCGCACGCGCAGTTTGAGACGTGACACGTGCATTAAAAGAGATTGCGCTGTTTGAAAAATATAAATGTTTTATTTTCAAGTTGCTCTTAATAGATTTCTTTTTACGTATATTAAAAGGTGTGATTAAAAGGTGTTTACAGGGGGCATAGTCAGCATAGGATTGCTGTTTATTACTGTGGAAATTTTCAAAATATCGATGCCGTAAAATTATAAGTAAGTTTGAACTGTCAGATAAAGGTCTTGTTATAGATGTAAGTTAGAATACTTTTGTAAATAAATATGGTATTGAACCGTTGACAGTACGTCTGGCGAGAAAATTGAGGATAACAATGTATTATAAAACAGAATATTCAAATTTTCATGCACATTATAAAATATTTGTTTATTTTATTCGGGAAAACAAACAGTTATAGAGAGCTAGATTATTATAATCTCTCTATTAAACTGGCTCTGAACCTACCTTTTATTTTATCGACTGTCAGTCACAAACGGTGCAATTCCGGCGATAGAAAGATACCTGTCGTGTTTAAAGGTCGCACCCTCATCGCGCGTATACTTCCCATTCGTACATACGTGTATCTGGCAGTGACAACAGCCCACTTGCGAGCATCCTACTCGCGACCTTGCCGACCGACATGCGACATGCGCAGAGATTTCACTTCCTCTAGACGGACTTGAAAAAAAATCACCAAAGGCGCTTTGATCTGAGCGGAGGAAGTGTGTGAGATTAGTATGGCATTGGAATGTTGAGATTAGTTTGTGTGTTAGTGTTAAAATATTCAGCTTGGGCACTGCTGAGACTCAGGAACACAGGCCTCCACTTTGTTAGAGGGAGAGGGCCATAATCCACCACGCGCGGTTTGACGCTTCTCTGTGCTTACTAAAGGAGGAAGTGAGTGAGATTAGTATGATATTGGAATGTTAAGGTTTGTTTGTAGGGGATTGTGTGTTGATATTAAAATTGTGGTGTGCAAAATTAGGCCTCCTCTCTGTGAGAGGGAGTGGCCCATAATCCACCACGTAAAAAGAGATGTTGTTAAAAGGCTTTTGTGCGCCTACAAAAACTTTTACGGGTTCTATTGGTATAACAGTTTCTGCTAGCCTTTGTGTTCTTGATATAGATGCTTGTTGTAATGTCAGTTAAATCGGTAATATATAGACCTTAGGTACCGGGGTCGCGGGAAAGTCTGAAAGGGATACCGTGGCCCCGGGCAACATATAACTAACTGAAGGTACACGGGTGGGTTTTAATTAGTAAGAGTCTGACACGCCCTCCCGCTCCGCCCAGAGCGGGAGAAGTTATTTGATAAATTCCAACCCAAAAAAAAGTTACATAGAACAAAAAAACAGAAATTTGATTTGTTGTTCAAGTCGTGTATTTACTTAGTACAGAGAATGAACGAATCTTGATCACCGCCGTTGAAGATGTCTGCTACCGTATTTATTATCACAAATTAAAATTCGTGTAGAATCTATACAATTAGTAAAAGTTCTATTGTTTTACCCTCTGTGTGTGCTTTAGAAGCATAAGCATAATCAGCCTGTTACGAGTATGTTCCCACTGCTGGGACACAGGCCTCCTCTTTTTAAGAGGGAGTGGGCTGTAATTTATCACGCGGGCCAGTGTGGGGTGGTAGATTACACACATGTCTTCGAATTTTTGATTCTAGGACGTTTCCTCACGATGTTTTCCTTCACAGTTTTAAGAGCAGTGGTGGTGAAATTATTAATATTACAGCGCCTGTCTGGGTTCGAAGCCACGACCTATAACTTGTTATCACTGGGCCAGCACTGCGCTCCGCTTTAGAAACAAAAGCAAAATAAATACTTGTTTTTATTAAATACTTATTTCTCATAATAATTTAGCTTTCTACATCTCTTGCAATAACCTAAGCCCCTTATCTCACAGTACCTATCTACATCTTCGTTTGCATTGGACAAGCAAAGGAAAAGAAATTTTTGACAAATTACACCATGTCCGGTGAAAACATGTCCTCCGAACACGTATTAGACGTGGGAAATTATGATTATAACATAAATAATCGAGGAATGTCTTCTTATCCAAGACTTTCGTTTTGAAACTAAGATATGTAAGCACTTGAAGAAATGCAGGGATGACGACTTATTTGTTTGCGCCTACGTAAACTTGTATCATCATCTTTATTGACATTAGCTATTCAATTCAATTATGTATCTTATGAACCTGAGGTTGTGAGACCGGAAAGTGAGAGCTTCTCGTCGTCAATTTTTGTTTTGACACAGTTCATTTTCAATGTATTATTTATCTACAGACCTGCAACTACTTCGTACTTCACACACACAGTTAATTAGTGTATTATACAAAAAAACGTGTTCGGTCGGGGACCGACCGGGGACCCCCGTCAGGAACGAAGTTATTTCTCACGTATGATTTAAAACACAAACAAAATGTTTGCAACCGCTATCTTGGATTTATATTTTTACCTTATATCGGTTTTAACACCCTCGAAAACCATTAAAACGATACCCATGATGAAAAGTTTGAAAATTATCAGAACTCCCTGAAATCTTGGATTTTCATTTTGACCAAATTCACACTTTCTCTCTCTACGGCATGCAGTGTACTCGGGCCGATGTGTACAATTTTATTCCACGACACTGTAATCACTTTACTATTTTCTTTTGTTTTTTTCTACTGGCGTTCTCTCTCTCTCTATTTCTTTCTCTTTGAATTAGAAGAATACAGTCGCAAGTATTAACACTTTTTAGCGTGACGATTTCTGAAAGTTTACAAGCTGCTTTAAAGAACTTCGTTCCAAAAACCTCCCGGAATAAATTCTCAAAATGATCGTCAAAACCGCAACAAAATCCGTTGAGTAGTTGAGAAGAAAAACGCGGTCACACAGACAGACACAAGTTTAATTTATAATAATTATGTATAAAAACTCAAGTATCGATAACTTCGCAAGCTTAAGCTATAGAGTTCATAGGACACCTTTAAGTTCTAGTGTTCTCTCGATATATTATTGTCCTTTACAGTCACGCCACTAAATCGCAGACCATGCATACATTCATTATAATTTTATTACCGTCATGATCCTATCCATTCTTCGTTCGTTTAATTGTTATGACACATCTCATATGATGTGTGGTCCACCAGTCTATTATTTAAGTCATGCTCCCCAGCAACCCCATCACCTGTTTTTCCATTTCTAAGTACTTAGTATAGTATTCGATTCGATTTTCGATTCCCGGATCGGGCAAAGTGTTATTGGGTTTTTCTATCTGAAATTTCTCAGTAACAGTCCGGAGTCTGGATTTGTGCCCAGTTGATGGCAATAGGCTCGCCCACTATTACATGGGACTTAAACATAACTGGCGAAATGTGGGTGTACCTGCTACAGGGACAACTCTGCCCAACCCTTCGGGGAAACAAGGCGTGACGTTATGTAGTATAATATAGTTTACAAACTTTCACTTTTGATGTATTCGCGACCATCGTATGGAGCCCTTCGTGTCCAATTTAATAATGTGTTCAGAACCCTGTTCGGGGTGGGCATGACTCGTGCCACCATTGATGCAGCGCGCTTGCGCATAATAGTATAAAAACAATCTACACGCGCCGCCGCAAACATCCCTGACGCACTGCAACGCCATGGCAACCCCATTAGTTTTTTGAACGCATTATTAAATTGGACTCCCTTTAACCCCCTTTAGATATCTAAACCCATCACGTCTGTCCAGTTTCGCTAGATAATTTAATCTGACCTTGTATAAGTCATGACAATATGGGAGATGAAGACGTATCAAATTATAATGATTGAGATAAGCAATCATTGAATCATTGGAAACTCTTCTAATGCTATTTAATGTTTAGTTAGCCTTATTGGTGATATTTTTCAGGAAGGCCAGGTGCGTAGTACTCGCAACCGGTGTGCGTGTATGACCAGATGTATGAACGTAAACGAGGCAAAACGAGTGTGTAAGGATCGTAGCAGGTGGCGTTCTGTAGTTTCTGCCTACCCCCATGGGAAGAAGGCGTGAGTTTATTTATGTATGTATGTTATCATAAAGCTTATCAGTCAATCTACATAGCCTTTTCCTAACTATGTTGGGGTCGGCTAATACTCTAACCGGATACAGCTGAATACCATTATTTTACATAGAGCGAATGCCTATCTGACGTCCACAACCCAGTTACTGGGTAACACGATACCCCTTGGTAAGACTGGTTGTCAGACTTTCGGGCTTCTGACGACAATTAACGACTGTCAAAGATCCAAAGAATGACAGCCGAGACCAACGGCTTAACTTACTTTTCGAAGCACGGAGGGTTCTCGGTATGTTAAAATGGTTACCCATCCACAGACTGACCGCATCCAGCTAGCTTAACATGATGGATCGACCCGTGCAGCTGTTATTGCTTAGCCACAAGCCTCTCATCAAATATTTATATATCTATCTACTTATATGTTATTCCGGAGGGAAATTATTTTACTTTGGGACCTTCTTTTATTAGCAGCTTCTTCAGAGCGAATGATTGCGGTTCTGCCTCGCCTTTGGGAGTAACCATAATTACTTATTGTAGGATCGTATCTTTATATTTAACAATCATTTTCATTTCTATTAAATTCATAACCAATGCCAGTATTTTCCACATCTCTTTCTTAGTATTTGTTCATAAAATTAATTAAACTGTAATTGTTAACAATGAATTGTATCCTATTTCAAAAAGTTATTAAATCATATCAATTTGCTAAGGCACTAATTAAATTCAAATTCAAAATAAATTTTTGAACTTGAACGGCTTAAGGTTAGACGTATTAAATTACTTCACATTATAGCCAGAAGTAGGAATTTGATTGCTTTTTTGATTATCTGGGGGAGACATGTTAACTAAGCCACTTGCAAAGAGCTAAAAAGTATAAATATCTGCTAAACCGCACAAGTTAGCCACATGAAGTAAAAAAACAGTGGCACTCCGGGAGTGCCGACAGAAGTGAAAACTTGAACAATTTTATCGTTCAGGAAATACTTTTAATGAAGTGTCGGTAACTGTAAAGGTTACAGTGTCGCGAGTTCAATTGTTTTTTCCCATCTCAAAAATGCCCAACGCGCCTAAAGAAGTTTTCACTTCAAAAAATCTTAAAAACAGTTTCATAGATCTTTTTATGCGCTATTAAATACACTTGAATGTTACTTTTTACTTCAAGAAGCTTCTTGCGTGGTTTCGGAAATATTTTATTATAAGTTAAATACACTTGAATGTTACTTTTTACGTCAAGAAGCTTCTTGCGTGGTTTTGGAAATATTTTATGATAAGTTAGTGGCTTTTTATATTGCTCGTCAGTGTAGTTTTCAGCAAACCTCTAAACCTCCCTAGTTATGTGAATTTACACGTCGATGACGTATCTTGTAAATGATCATAATTACATGTTTGTCAAGTTTCTGCTAACTGCTGCACCAGTTACTGCTGCGTTGTTATGTAATTCTAGATTTGTCTACACTGAAAGAATAACACGTCGCCTCTAAAATTTGAGTGCTCAGCCCAACAGTTATCAATTTCTAGGCTACCACAGCCTAGAAATAGATTAAACGCTTATGCATCGCCCTGTATCACCTTAACTAATTATTATCTGCAGGTTGAAGAAATAACACATTTTTTTATCCAGATAAAGGGCATCTTTTATAATATAAAGGATTCTGATCTTCTATCAATAAAGTAAAAATGAAATTATAACATAACACAAACATAACATCACGCCTGTAATCCCCGAAGGGTTAAGCAGTGGTGTACCTATAGTACACCCACATTTCACCAGTTATGTTTAAGTCCCATGTAATAGGTGGCGAGCCTATTGAAAAAAAAATATATATATGTTCGTTGGTAAGCGCATCACTTGAAAACGGCTGAACCTATTTGACTATTTTTTATTATTAAACGTTCGCAATAGTCCGAATTAGGTTCTTACGGAAAGAAAAGTTGGAAAAAATCCCTGAAAATCTTCAAATTTGGAAAGAACTGAACGTTCTTTTTTGTATGAATTATTGAAATTTGGACAGGACAACATCAGTCGAGTCAGCTAGTTACTTAGAAAAACTAAAATGCTCACTGAATAATTGCGTAATCTGTGTTAAATAAATGTATTTTCTTTCTTTCAATGTACAAAACTTATCTTTATCAGAATCAATTACTTTGGTACAGCAAGACACAAATGACACATAGTAGACTAGATCAACACTAGACGGTACGGCTCAGTTCAGTTATAATGCACAGTTTATACGACGGGGGGTCCGTCCCGGCCTCGATATCTACACCAAGCATTAAGAATCCCCCTTTATACTTTCGAACGTTTTCATTTGTTCGATAACAATGCTTCTGCATAGGTACTTCTCATTGAAAATGTATTCTTGGTTTTTGAAGTGAAAAGGCGTGTTGGGCATTTTTGAGATGGGGAAAAACAATTGAACTCGCGACAACATTACCGATACTTCATTTTTGTAAATTGTGCTCTTCATTTATATTATGTTACGGATCAAAGTTCTGTGCAAGTATTTTTACTTTAAAGGTTTTGGAAGTATTTTTTTTGTAAACGCTATTGTGCTCTTTATTTAGATAAGGTTATGGACCAATGTTCTATACAAGTATTTTTCTTCCACCAAGGCGATCTTGTTCAAGTTTTCACTTCTGTCGGCACTCCCGGAGCACCACTGTTTTTTCTTTTCAAGTTTCTTTTTGTACCAATAAAAATAAAATCTTCTTCTGCCAAGAAGAAGATTTCAATGGCAAAAAGTTCATATATGTTTCGCCCAAAATTCAGCTACATAACTAAACTCACTGGCAAAAATATAAACAATGACACATCATCTATGTAACTCCTTACAAAATCTTTTTACGTTTCTAGTAAATCCCCATAATTGCGGTAAATGTAGAACACTAACAAAAACACGAATGCTATTACACGGATACGACAATGACACGCGACTGCGCTGGCGCAACACAGAAGCGTTATGTACGATTGTACGTTATTAACTGTGAATGCAACGTCTCAACTGTCACGGATCAAAGCACGCATGTGTTAAAATTTTTAGGATAATAGATCTTTGTATAATTAAGATTGTTTGTACGTATTAGATAATGGTGCCGATTCCCTTGTTCACAAACTAAACTAAATTTAAATTCAGTGCATTTTTTCTTTCTATTTCATTAAGAAAAGGACAGAAGGTAAATTTTAGTTTAGTCCTGTCAAATTAATCAGCGCTTGACGTTAATTGACGTAATTTTAGTAGGCAAGTTTTTAATCACGTCTAAACTTGTATGGAGTAGTGACAGGCGCTGATTAATTTGACAGGACTAAACTAAAATGTATCTTCTGTCCTTTTCTTAATGAAATAGAAAGAAAAAGATGCACTGAACTTAAATTTAGTTTAGTTTGTGAACAAGGGAATCGACACCAATATCACGACAATTTTTTTGAATTTTCTATGTATTTATCCATATATCCTTTAAGATTACATTTCTAGCAATGCAGTTTTGAATTGCTTAAACTCTAAGCATCGTTTCCTCGTACCGCGCAAGGCAAGCACTCAAGTTATTAAGACGTAGATATACCTATGCCAGTGACCTTGAATGGTTAGCTTGCGTGTTCTGTACTGAACTCACGCAACGTATCGTACGTCCAGCCAGTAATAGGACTCGCCCATCAAGGAGCGCTGTCCCAAATTAGACGCATTATTCATTTATTATACATAAAATAAAAAAATATTTTAACAAGACACGTATACCAAAAGACCATTAATTAAATTATCTTTAAAATGGTGAAGGTTTCAGAAAAATACGCTTGATAGATTTTGCGTGATTCTCAGTTTTTATCCTCGTTGGACTAACTTTACAAATTAATTTCACTATGTAATATTAATATAATCTAAAATATTCCTATATTAAGTTATTAAGAAAATGCTCTAATTTAACATATATTTTTTTCCAAATCATTAACACTACTCGTTTAGACGTGATCTTCAGTATAAAATCATAAAAAATCGGTTAAGAGACCCTTCCACCCGCCCTAGGGCGAAGGAAATGTATGAAGATTTCCAAAAGCCAAAAGTACAAAGCGGCTTTTATTTGATCTGTCCCAACCGATGAAACGAATCACGCATCGATCCTATAAAGATTTATAGCACCAATAACAATTTATATGTTAGAAATATTTTAATGTTACGGTCCATTATAATAGCCATAAAAAGATAAATCACTGGTACCTACACAAGTACATACCGAGCAGAATATATCTTTTATGAGCCTCGGGATCTAGAGAAAGTGGTGTACAAGGTTACGACTCACGATCCTTCGACCTCTAATAAATGTAGGAGTGATGTATGTCTCTATCAAGGTACCATGTCTGTTGATATTTTGAATAAAAAGTTACATAAAACCAAGATAGGTATACCTACATAAAGGTACCTAATTAAGAATAAGAATAATTTTATTTATTGGTCCATTGTTACAAAATGGTTTCAAAAATAATGAATATTGTACGGTTACTGTAACTAGAATATTTAACATAGAATAGTCATTAAAAAAGTGGTCCCCAAACTAGGCAGCGCCTTGGGGTCCTGAGTTGCGTTATCTTAAATTTTATTTCAGGATGTTTGAAAATGGACAGAATACTTCACTCGCACTCGGATACAACGGCTCCTTAGCGGTTAAATAAGGCAAGCGAACTACAAAAAAAAACGTGTGGCACTCGGGGACTGCCGCGGTAAAGCTATTGCATAGCATTTGTAACCTCCATACTTCCTATTTGTCAACGCTACACTTGGGATGATGACGGATGATGACATGGTAGACGGAGTGGGGGGTGTTAGGTTTTATTTTCGTTACGGAATTTCTTGATTCGGTCGCCGCGCTCAAAGTCCGCGATAAAAGCTATGCAATAGCTTAAAAAAAAAAAACAAATATATATATAAATTAAAATAAAAAATAGAATGCCGCGGCATCGCTCGCTCCGCTCGCTACTTTGTTTGATTTGCTGTATGCCGCCGCCATGATGCACAACAAAAACAAAGCGACATCAACGGCTCTACCGGTGGATAATCTAACTATTTTACGATATGATCACTAATGGTTTAAATAGGTTCTTATTTTTATTATTTTGTTTATCTTTTATATAGATTATTTTCTTTTAGATTTTGTGAATGTGAGAACGTTGTAGGCTGTAGACGTGTGGACCATTTTCTATTTTACTAAGTACCTGGTACTTGTTAATAGGCCTACACTGGCCTTCCATACCTATTAACACTGTAATTTTAAAACATTATAGAAACAATTTATTTTGAAAAGAGTAACCGTGGAGTTTCTTGCCGGCTCTTCTCCATAGGAAGCGACCAATTGGAACCGTGCACCTAGCTTCTGACGTTTCATAATTGCCCTTGTAGGTTTATGTGAAATAAAATATTTTTATTTTTTTTATTTTAATGTTTGGCCAAATCATGAAGTAGTCATGCGAGTAACGTATATATACTTATAATATGTATAGCAATAAATGAAAACGGAACGAAGGAGCCTGGATCTCACGACACAGGGAATCCTAGTGTGAGTTCCAGGAATCAACGCATTTCCTCACGCCCCTAACCGCCGCAGGAGGAGACGCCCGGGGCGGGAATCGCGAGCCGATTTCCGGCCACCGTAGGCGCGGGCTTGCGGACGGTGAGCAATGGGTAGCTCGCCGTCCGATAAGGACCAAGCCCGGGTCGACGGCGCGTTGTGTTCCACGCGCGCCTCAAAGAGATGTCAGCAGAATTGACGGGGTCCGCTAGGGCCAATGCCTGCCTGTTCGAAGAAAACCGATAGGGACATCGTGGCCCCCGGCAACAGGGCAACCGAAGGAACACGGGTGGGTTTTAGTCAGTAAGAGTCTGATACGCCCTCCCGCTCCGCCCAGAGCGGGAGAAGTTATTTGATAATTTCCCACCCAAAAAAAAATAAAAAGGAATCAACGCATTTAAATGTAATTTCTTAAACAATAAATTATTCTTATTCTATTCTTATTAACTGTTCATATCGTCAAACCTTAACTATTCAATGATCTGGCCAGATCACATCATGATGTGACCAGTGGTCGATGGAATGAAATAAAATGGTTGTATTTCATGAAATGGTCGAACACTTTATGTAGTGATCAATTCTAAAATCTGGCTACGATTTACTACACTGAGCTACCCTTTCTGTTGGCGTAATTAACCAGTCGTTTTTTACGACACCAACAGTTGGTACTTACTTAAAGGGGTGACCCATTTAGAAGCTTTATTATTAGGGACCAAATCGTTTCAAGTTTCAAAGCAATTAAAAACTCTCTCCCAGTAAGAATAACAGATAGTGAAGGTTTATATAGAACAAAACCTTATCTGCTACAATATTCGTATGATTTATAAAGAAAGTGAAAACAGCTTATGGATACCTACTTCAAGATAACAATCAAAACAAAATCTTCAAATAAATCAATATCTTAAGTATTGTCCAATTTTGTGTCGCATTCCTGCATAATGTCATCCAAATATAGCCAAGAAACTTGAAGGTGAACAAAAGAAACCCATTATTTATTCGTAAATTTTAATAAAATTTACATCATTTTCTAAAAATAATTTATGTAATGTGTGGTTGTTTATGTTGCTATTTGTTTTTAAACTGTTATTGGGTATTTTCAGAGTTGCAATACAGATACGACGGTAAATAATAAAAATAATTAAAACGAAACAGAATATTTCTAGGTAGGTACCTAGGAATATTCCGTTTTGTTTTTATTATTTTGTTTTCTATAGATACCTATATAGGCTTCTAAATAAGTACATCCGGTCCGGATATCCGCTTTTCGCCTCCAGATAGTCTTGGCTGACATTTTTCCGGGTACTTTTTAGGTTATCAGAATTAACATCGCAATTAGAGAAAGCTCACCAAATTAGCACACCAAAATATGTCAAAATAATTCGTTCGTCGGCCGTTTTGCTCGATTGTGACGCATATTTTCCCCATTTGTTTTATTTTTCCTTTTAATAGGTACTTTATTTTAAATGTTATGCATCATATTAGACGCGCATAAACTTATTTTCTTTATTTCTTCCAGCAATAATTTGAAAAAATGTACACATGTTGGTCTTTTCTAAAATTAAATTGACCCATCCATTCCAGCCTCACAATATTGCTACAGTACCTATTCAATGCTGCTGTGAATAGTAGATTGAATACCGATTACTGTATCATACAAATGTATCTTGTCATGGTGATCGATCGTCTTTTGTTGAAGCCGAGGACTTATGTCATTGTGTACAAGACTTGTGGGGCAATCATTTCGCGATTAGTATTTGAGATTACTGTCGATAAAACTGTCTTATTATCTTCTATAAGGATTTTTGGGGATGATCATTAATTTATTAACCGTAACATGTTTAATAGCTTAGATATTGGATGCATTAATTTGTGCTATTAATTAGTACAAAAATCTTATCAGCAACCCATCGATACTTTATTGGGGTTTTAACTTACATGAATATGAATACACTCAATAAGAAAAACCAAAGGAGACGAGTTTGAGTAGAGAAAAACACTACTAAAATTTTTCATTCGCCATAATAATTAGTGAGAAACAAAGATTTAAGACAAAAGTATCGTATTTTCTAACACTGAATAAATTATAATCATAAAAATATGTCACATTAATTTATTCCCAAGAAATTATGATATGTCATGGTGAATCTTTTAAGTCGCCGATTAATATTTTTTTAACTCACCCGTCCATTGATTAATTATTTCGCCATTGTCCAAAACAATTCGTCAATGAACGTACCTACTTATTATTTCATTGTAATATAATAATGTATAAAATGTGGGACATTTTTTTGTTTTCTAAGATCTTTTGTGTATTTTAGTGTTAGATGGTTATCGTAAATATCAGTAATCAATCGCATGTTCAAAAAACCGCAAACGATTTTTATCACCAACGGAATCGGAAAAATATGTAATTTAACGATAGACCAAATAGAAGAATTTCTTACTAATTCTAATATGAGTAGAAATATTTGGACTGATCTTTTAAATTGTGTCTGTTTAGCAATCTTCCGAATGCTGCAGATGACCAAGTCCACAGGCCGCTTAATATTTTCTTAACAATTTCTCAATTACAAATTTAGAAGAGTCATCGATTGAACCACGTTAAAACCTATAATAATCTTGCTTGAAACATTTTTCAAGCACCTTTTCATAAACATAGATACACGTGTTTTCTCACTATATAACAAGACACTAAGCCATAGCTTACCAAGCAACGTGTAAGGCGTATATCAAAATATTAGCCACGGTTAATATAGTTAACGAGGCGATATTTATCTCAGAGTCGCTCGGAGAACATGAATGGCGGATGATATTTTACACATGTTTATAATCCAGAAATATGGGAATAATACTTCAAGCACTAAACAGCTAAGATTAGTAAGAGGTTCTATTTTTAATTCAAGGTGATGTAACTAGAAATGGAATAAATAATGAGATGATGGCCGATAAAGATGTATGGAAGAAAGAAAATAGATTTATTTGCGGTAAACATGATGCAAACAAAGAACAAATACAAGAAAATAACAAAAAGAAGACCTGACCCCAAATAAATTGGAAAATGGGCAGAAGTGACGATGACGATCATATTAGGTAATAGCTGTTTTACTCACACTATAAGATTTACATATTATCTCCCAGAGACCTTTAAGTTCTTGGTTCTAGTTCGATCCTTAAAATATTCATACGCATTTTTGGACCCATTTCTTATGCATTGCAGGGAACTAAACATCGAGGCGAGTTCTCTTAGGAAGTCTGGTCGGGTGATTTTCAGTAGAACCATACTAACCATTCTCCACTGACGCTTCTTCAGGATCATTACAACAAGAGTATGCGACATAGTTCCCAAAAATTACCCCATGGCTGCTCAATTATTTAATAAAGTCTTTAAAAAGCTTCATGTTCAGCAGTGGATGTCATCCTAGTTAGCTTTTAGTCAGTCGAAAGGACAGATTTAAAGAAAGGGGTGATTTTACTAGCTATAAATGGGAAATGAACCTTCAACCTGTCAAAGCCTAATACAATTATGAATATGAATTTGGATTTAAATAGGCTGTGCTTCGTAGTGTTGAGAGTATAAGTGGGTTATTTATGGTAATTAATGAATATGAATTTACAATTAGGATTCAAGAAGTTGAAAATGAATATGGAATCAAAGATGTTACTGATTTTATGAATGACTCACTTGCATTTGATGCTTTCATCTAACTACAAACTGCTATGTCAATCAAAGTTGGAGAAGCTAATCACAGTATTCAAATAAGAAATAAAAATGCTGTGCTATATAATCACAACTTTGCATCAAGGTACAATTTCTCTTTGCGAAATGCGAACTTTGATAGGCACCAAGCCCATTAGCATATAGAAATATGTATAGTTCCCGAAGAGATCATCTTCAGCACTTGGCAGACAAGATGAATGTTGTAACACGCACTGACGCATACCGATTAGAGCCGAAACATCCCGAGATAAAGCGATCCCACACGATGACCTTACACACATTTCATTCATCATCTCCGTACCAAGTTAATTCAGTCAGCTCAATCGGTTCGAAAATTTGGTATGTATGTAGGCAGACTTTCTCCGGGTGAAATGGGTGTGAAGAGAGGGGGACGCGACCTTGTTAGAGGGAGGTTGGCTTGGCACCTGCGCAGTATCCACTTGTCACTCTCCCACCGCCGCGTGCGCACCGCCGCGTCCGAACAACCACGCGACTCCCGCGCACGTGCGCTTTACTTTTACAACTTTTTTTTTAAAAAAAATCTGTGGAACGTTTTTGTGTGCGAACTGTGTTGTGTTTGGAACATTGCTTGACTTTTCGTTTGCTGTTTTCCAGTTTTGTGTGTTCGAAGACTACGGTATGTTTGTTGATGATAATTAATTAAGTTATAGATAAACAACTATAATCGTTATTTTTATAACCAAAGAGACAGGCAGTGGTCTCTGCCTCCAGTTCGGCTATGATGGTATTTTAGTGGAATGAGGAACAGGGTGTAAAGTTCACTCATCCACCATAGAAAAGAGAGGATCCTCCGACCAGACGGGTGTTGTGTCTGGCGGGCAACTGCCCATCGGTTTGAAGTTGAAATCTTGTATGTATGTCGATCGCTCGGTAAACTCTAATTGCGCGATGCAGGATTTGTGTGACGTCATGTCTATGATACGTAGTTCGTATGTGGCGGTGTAACTGCTACAGTATCCTTTCCACTGTATTTGAGTGTGTGTCTAACAGCAATTTCATGGATGCTAAGGACTTCCTGAAAGCCCTATCTACATTGACCTGAATTTGAACCTGTGATCTCATGCCCGAAAGCTGCCCTTGCAGCCCTTGGACCAATGTGGTGTTATTTTATGATTCTGTGACCAACTATTAGCAATAATTCCAAAGATTATGCGAAATTGGCATATAACTGACATTGTCCTATTGTTATACCTTGTGGAATACTATGCAAATGGCTCGGCTTGGAACAGAAAGCACAAAACACAAGTTAAAATATTCATGAGACAGAATTCATATAGCTCATTAAAGTACGGCATATGGAGAGCGGTGAACATTGGAACAATATAACTGTTAAACTTTACGCCATCAACGCCTTTGTCGATGGCATTGCTAGATAATTTGTCGATACTATAAACACAGGAATCTTGCTTGTTAAATTGTGTAATAATCGGCTTTTATAGCAAGGATCATTGTGTTGTTTTCCATAAATATGTAATTTTAATTGTGTTTTTTTTTTAATCTTTGCTCCCGGTGTCCACAAGGCGATAATTAGGTCATGGATCGTCTCATGTCAACTAGTCTGTGCAATATAATTAATGTAATAAATGCAGCTAATACTGAAGAAAAGAAAGATGATACAAGTTAATTACAGGCGTAAAATTCGTTTAATTAATCATTATCTACTAAAAGGAAAAAAAACAACGCCTTAACAAAACATACAATCAAGCGAAATCCGGACCTCGTCTCTTAGAATTTTCTCATGTCATGGCTCGTAAATTGGCTCATCTTGAAAAGGAAATTCGTTCGTCCGCTGACTGAAGACGACATCCTTCATAAAGATTTCTTTCGATGACCTAGTTTTTTACAATTTCTACATATTTCATAATACTAGGAAGAGCTTGAACTTTAGTTAATTATGGTATTATGTGATTTTCATAGCAGTTCCTGACCAGCTGTATCCAGGCGATTGGTTGAAGGCGCCATTACTTTAGAGAACGCGTAATTTCAAAATGATGAAATTGAAACTGATGATATAGGTTTTTCAAAATACCTATATCTAATTAGAAATTTAATAATAACAGTACTTTATAGCAAAGGAATAAAATAATTTAGGTATTAAGCATAATCGTAAACGAACAAGAACACTTGATGAGTACTAGTCTAATGCGGAACTATCGACACAACGCGAAAACTTGACATTGATGATAAAAGCTTCGCTTGTCTACTGTTTTTCAAAAGAAAACCAGATATTGATAATATAAACACAGGAATAAAAGGAATAAAACACATGCAGTATTATGATAATATAAAATTTGTACTAACCTGTTGCGAAACCATACCTGAACATTACTCTAGCAAAGTCTAGTCAAGTACTAAAGTAGTGTTCAAAAGGTGGCAATAGATTTCCAAAAGAAAAGCAGATATTAATAAAACACAGGCAAAGGAATAAAATACAGTGTTACGATAATCGTAGACAAACTTATAAGTAGGTAGGTACTATTTCGGTGCGGAACTATCCGTCCTGCCTTCAACAAATTTTCCCATAGTTTTCCAAAAGAAAAGCAGATATTAATAATAGAAACACAGGCAAAGGAATAAAACACAGTATTACGATAATCGTACACAAACTTGTACTAGTCTGGTGCGGAACTGTAGTATTCAGAGCGGATCGCCGATGTGGGCCGGTCAGGTGCCCGCCCTCGACGGAAATCTCATTTTATGTTATGTTGTTGTGAAAGATAATTTTTATGTCTTTGATAAATATGTAAGGTAACAAATCTATTTCTATATTTAAATTTTTCTAGGTGGTTTTAGGATGTTTAAGGGAAACTTCACCAAGTGCCTTCTTTACCAATTTCTGACCATCAGCCCTGGATGTGCAGAGGATATTAGAGTTTTTTTTAATGGATTTTCATGAGTTTTAGGATTTCAACTGACAAAGTGAAATCAGTATGATTATGTGAAGACTGATGAATATGAATTTCTCCACTCAGTCTATGTAGATAATTAGAAGCTTAGCTACTCAAGACCAATCGAAGCTTTCGTTACCAATACTGAAAAGTAGGCCAAAACAAAAACAACGGTTTTAAAAATCTCTATAAATACAGAAACAATGAAGTCACAAACCGTATTAACAGTCATCCAATCGCATTATTAATGGTGCATCCGTTAACAGTATAGCACAGTTCCGTTCCGCGCTTGCGCGTTGCGTAAACAGCGCAGACTGGTAGTACGCGACTTGGCACGGCCTTGACATTGACCACTAAAGCGTTTACCTACTCAGAAGTATTGAGTCATTAGGTCTTCTTTTGTTTAGGATTCAATGGATTACCAATTTTGGAAGATTTTGAAACTGCAGAGGCGTCATATTCTTTTCGCTCTGTAGCATAAAGAATAATTTATGCTAGAACATGCCTTTTTTTTTTTTTTTTTTTTTTTTTTTTTTTTTTTTTTTTCTGTAGGGCATCTCACAGCTGGTTTTGAGAAACCTTCGCTGTTTAACCGGTCAATCCTGTGGCTGCCTCAAGCTACTACACTCAAAGCCTCCAGCCAGGGCACATATATAAAACTAAGCTAAAAAGCTTAGGATGAACGCGCGCTAAGGGCACCCCCTGCGGGGTTCGAGCCTCGGCTTAGGGCGTTATCCGGGGGGAGGACATCAAAAGATGGGACGGGCTGGATCAAAGGGTTTTGATCATTGTTATTATTATACGGGGAATTTAAAGCTACGTGCACAGCTGCAACAACTGCTGGCACCTCGTTTTCGAGCAAGGGTCGGGGGGGAGTATCATTTACTCGGGGGCGCGGCGGTCGGGAACGCAAAGGACCTCGGCGGCGAGGTCGGAATGACGGGAGGCGTCTGTGTTTGTACACTGTGCTTGTTTCCCTATTGCTCTCCTGGAGGAGGGTTATGGGGTCATCGGGGTCTACTAGGATATGCCTTGGGCGGCGAACTTTACTTATTCTACTCGGGACATAACTGGCGGCCTCGACAACCAGAGGGTTGCGATGTTTGGCCGCGGACTCAAAGAAACGCTTTGAAAGGCGTTTTAGAAATTGGTGGATTGTGGGAATCTTTAGGTCGAGGTGGAGAGCCTCGTTCCTGACGAACCATGGCGAACCTGTCGCCCTACGAAGGAACTAGAACATGCCGGGCGCGAGCTGTGTTATATACACACGGCTACACATCAAGCTATACATTTCCAGTTTATGCTGATCTCGTATTGTGTAGGATTTTGTATTTTTGCTTGTACTGGAAATGTATAGCTTGATGTGTAGCCGTGTGTACGAAGCGCGGGCGAGGCAGAAATACGGCGGGCAAACGGGCGCCGCGGGTGCCGTTTGCGGGAACTTTACGAACATTTTTAACCGACTTCAAAAAAAAGGAGGAGGTTCTCAATTCGTAAGGATATTTTTTTTTGTTTTTCATTTATGTTCCCCGATTACCCGAAGACGGCTGGACCGATTTGAAAAATTCTTTTTTTGTTTGAAAGGGTATACTTTCAAGTTGGTCCCATTGTCATTTAGTCACGATCTGATCATGGGATCTTGGAGAAATCGAGGGAACTCTTCAAATATTAAAGGCACATCTATAGCGATTTGGGTATTTTTGATGAGCAGTTGACATAAGGCTGTTGTAACTTAGATAAATTACAAATCAAACCACTAAAAAGCAAAAAAAAAACATTTTATAAAAAATACAACCGACTTCCAAACTACAAAGTGAAAAATAACTTTAATTTCGGAAGTCGGTGTCAAAAAACTAAAATACTGATCCAAAGACACCGACTTCCGAAATTAAAGTTATTTTTCACTTTGTAGTTTGGAAGTCGGTTGTATTTTTTGTAAAAAAGTTTTTTTATATGTAGCAGTTCATGCTACACCGTGCAGCATCCGTGTCCCATCCGAGTCTTTAGTCCCTACAAATTGAGACGGTCTTGCACAAATCATCCCTGAGGCTGCGACTACTCTATTTAATTAGGTTATTTTCGATTAGTTATTCATTTATTTCGGCCGTACGATACACGATTACTTGCACTTTACTGCATCCAATTAAATCGCAAAGACAAGTCTAAATTGTAATCTAATGATTTTTTTTTTTTTACTAGGTTAATTCGCAGTTTTGACCACTAAGGTCATGGCTGCTTAATCGGCCTTTCCTGTGGGTGCCTTAAGCTGCTACACTTAAAGCCTCAAATTAAGCGAACGCTCGCTAAGAGCATCCCCTCCGGGGTACGAACCTCGGCTTAGGGCGTCGCTGGGCAGCAAGAAGGGACAGGCTGGATCAAAGTTAGATTTTCATCATGATTATTATGCGGGGTATTTAAAGCTACGTGCTCAGCTGTAATCTAATGATTGTTTCATTTGAGTTATATTAAGGTAGGGTTTATATTTTTTATTATTTAAGAAAAGTCCAAATTATAATCTAATGATTGTTTCATTTGAATTGTATTAATCGGCTAGGGTTTTATTTTTATTTTTTTTAGAGATACGTTTATTTACCCTCTTTGCATATTCAAAGACAATTGTATTAAGGAGTAAACTCCAGTCTTGCGTCAGAACTGACACACAAATACACACTTTTTTTTAAATGTTTTTTTTAAATGGAGAAATTTTTGGAACGGGCAACTATTTACAACTTTCTGCCTAACTGACAGACTCCTTGACAATTCAAAAGTGTCTGTTAATGGTTTAATTGAAATAATTGCTTTGAGTTTGAGTTTTAAGTAGCATTAAATCTGTAATTATTTACGGCAATTACTTTGCTTTGTAATTTTACGAGTAGGCAATCAAACGCCAATGGTGTTCTGCAATAAATCTCTTTAGGTCAACCGTGATCATTTCAACTAATCAGAAATGATGAAGCAAAATATTAAAGAAAGCTGCTTTAGCAGTACATAACATCAAAATAAATTTTCATCTGTATTTTCATTTAAATAACGCTTTAATTTATGTTAACATTATTAAAATATATGAGGGAGCCTATATCCTTTTATCCAACGTGGAAAGTGCTGGCTCGTTTCATATTTTCCTCTCTTCAGTCGCCGACAAAAATAATGAGACGCTTTTTACGAAATTACGTTCGTAATTTTGAAATAGTGTTACTTTTCTAACGAAGTTCGGTTTCTGCGAAAATTTCTTAAATAAGTATTTAAGTGGTTTAAGATGAAATGAGATTTTGTAAACAAGAAAATTTAGGTATTCAACTTGAGACTGTAAACACTTTCTCCTCATGTTATTGAAGCTTTTCAGGAAGATTATTTAATCTGTGGTTAGGTTTTGGTCTATTAACCACAGCAGTACACAGAGAGTAGGCCTGTGTCCCAGCAGTGGGAACGTTATAGGTTGATTATGTAATCACAACAATTCAAAAGTCAACAATTCAACATTGATTTGTCTATAGATTTTATATAAAACTAGCTGACCCGGCAAACGTTGTTTTGCCATATACCTAAAGGGTTTAGGGTGGGCCACCCTTATCACTTAGGGGTATGAAAAAAACTTTTTACAAAAAAAAAACAACCGACTTCAAAAAAAAAACACTACAAAGTGAAAAATAACTTTAATTTCGGAAGTCGGGGTCTTTCGTTTTGAATTTTCGTTCTTTGTCACCGACTTCCGAAATTAAAGTTATTTTTCACTTTGTAGTGTTTTTTTTTTGAAGTCGGTTGTTTTTTTTTGTAAAAAGTTTTTATTTTTCACTTTTTAGTTGTGGTACCTACCCCACACAAATTCGAATACCACTACCTGCTATGTAAATAACAGTGACAAGAAGTTATCATATCATCTACATACTAAGAGGGAAAAAATACGTATAATTGAAGCTAACTCAAAAACTACCCAAGCAAAGTTAATAAAATTTATATGGGACCACCTCTGAAGTATGATCTACCAAACAAAAAAAGAATCATCAAAATCTATTCATAATTGGCGGAGTAATCGCGTAACAAACATACAAAAAAAAAAAAAAAAACATACAGACGAATTGAGAACCTCCTCCTTTTGGAAGTCGGTTAAAAATAGATTACGATCGATTTTCAGACTTACCGAATATACATATAAACTTCATAAAAATCGATCACGCTTTTTCGGAGGACATTTATGGCAACTAACACTGACACGAGAATTTTATATATATAGATATACCTGAAGTTAAAAGAAGAAATGTTAGGAATTAAAAGTACAACTATTAATGTATCCTATTTTCTGTCTATCACAGTTTACGCTCTTATTCCTGGGCATAAAACTCTCCCAAAACGAACAATATCTAAGTGCCTAAGCGCACTGCTGCTCGCGTGTTCGCTCGCGTGGACCTAATTATTTTTTTAAATAAAATTAGCCTACGTTACACTCCTTATAACATCAGCTATCTGCTAGTGAAAGTCCCGTCAAAATCGGTCCAGTCGTTTCGGAGATTAGCTGGAACAAGCAGACAGACAGACAAAAAATACAAAAAATGTTTTTTGTTTTAGGTTCCGTATACATTAATAAAAACGCTGTTATTTTGAAATTACAAAAGAGACACTTAAATTATATTTATTTAAATATTTGTATGTATATGCAGATAATAAGTTATTCTAGAATTAAAATGCTTTAGGAAACATTATCAATCATTAGTTCACTGAATAGTTCACTCACCTTTTCAAGACCAAATAAGCGACCTTACAATTTCACAGCGAATGCCACGGTCAATTTCACGGGGGCAATCGGTTCGATATTAGTTCATTGAGCATTTTACAACGACGTTCATTCAATCGATTACGCGAAGTGAGCGTGACGAATAATTTTACTCCAGTTCTGCGTGTTAGCGAATTTGTATAGTATTCAATTAAATAATAGTTGCACGGTAGTACAACAGCGTAATAATATGTCTGTTTTGATTTTTTTTCTGAGATTTGCAAAAGTAATTTGGATAGTGATTGAGCTTTCTTGTCTCTTTTATTAAGTTTTTATTTATTTTATCCCAGTTTTATTTATTTAGTTATTTGGTTAGGCAACAATTGTTTACACAATACATTTAAAATAATTTACTTATTATTACATTTATAAGTGCAACAATTACTTACAGGCTAACACAACATGCACCATTTATGGTTTTACATAATATCACAAATACAAAATAAAAAAAGATATTTATAATTAAAGTTATTCAAAATTTTTTGGTAAGTAACTCATGCGTAACAATAATAATAACAAAAATTACATTCTAAATAATTATTAAAAAAAAAACAAATTGCTAACATTAACATTAATAAATAAAAATAATGAAAATATCATCATTTAAATCAAATACATAGAATATTAAAATTAAAATTAACATTCAGTAGCGAGATCATTGTTTGTGAGAATAATGCAATTTTTTTTTCTTCATTCTACGTATCTATTTTATGCTTCGTCGCTTTGTTACTGCCTGACTTTTATTTTTAATCATGTTTATTATTCTTTCACTAATAAAGTTGATTAAAACATACAAAAGTTTATCCAATTCTTGTTTTATAAATCTCTCTATAAAACTATTTTTTTTGCATAATTATGTGAACAATATATTATGTGGAACCCTACGAACTCATTTGTATTTAATTTCTCACAAAGAAGAGTAAACTACTACTTATCTAAACTTATTACTCAAGTTTTATTATGCTCTTAATCATTTGAAAAACGCACACGGAACATTCACAGCTTCATACCTCACACACATTCAACTATTACAATCGACAACTTAGTCAAACAATGGGATATTAAACTATTGCCTTAAATTCAGAGAAAGTTGTTTTCAAAATGACGGCGAATTGTTCGTGAAAAATACGTTGAAACAAGTCGAGAAGTGAAGGGAAGGGTGAAGAACTTTAGACCATCGCCCTTTAATCTGATTAAAATAATAATGAACTTTAAATTGGGTTGTATTACTTTTCGGTAATTATAATTTTGGAATTGGTTAAGGCCTCGTCTCTCATGCACGAGGTTGCAAATCCGGGCAAGTACAAATGTACTTTCTAAATTTATCTTGGACATCACTACATCAGTGAGGAAATACTATTAAACGAGCAATATTTGTATATATTTTTTTGTAATCATGTTTTCGAAATAGACTCTAACGATTTCGATGAAAATAGGGGTTTACGGGGGCGAAAAATCGATCTAGATAGGTCTCATATCAGGGAAAATTCGTTTTCCCCTTATTTTTACACGAGCAGAGCTCGGTCGCCCAAAGTTTTGAACAAGATGGCTACCTTAGAATAATGACATGGCAGCATGGAATTAGTACCTACCTACTATCATGGTAGCATGGAATTAGTAAGTTCTAATTCGTAAAACTAATACTATTAAATGAGCATTCTCTATTTTCACCAGAGCAGAGCTCGGTCGCCCAGATACTGATTATTACAAATTAGTAACTTTCGGTCATCATGGTTTGTGGACATTTTCAAATTCCAATTATGTAGAAATGGTTGGAAATGGCACATTACGTTATAGGTAACCTGTGTAAATTCTAATTTGATTGACAAACTTTCGTAAAGGCAATCTAGTTCGGCGATATATCGTGGTTTACTTATTGGTGACGAGGGAATGGTTTAACGAGTTTAGGGGCCTAGGGACGTCTGCCTGGCTAGTGTAGCATATTTCGTCCTCCAGTACCCTAATTGCGTAACTTATTTTCATAAACGAATATGGCAAATTTGTTTCATTTTGACAGTTCAACAACATTCATTGCGTTATTTACGTTGTTGAGCAGATTTTTTTTCCATCTTATGAAGCAATGGATTAGCAATCTGTTTCAAATCGAAACAATTTGTGATTGATCGTATATGACGTAATTAGTCTCCTTATAATTTTGAGAAAATACCCCAAATTAATAATATACCTTTTCTATCTTTATGTATTTTTCTCTATTCAATGTTATGTGTACACACGGCTACACATCACGCTATAATTTCTAGTTTATTTCCGTACAATGTGAGGTCAGCTTATACTGGAAATGTATAGCTTGATGTGTAACCGTGTGTTCTTAAATAAATAAATACCTAAGTTAAAATAAATGCAGCAGTAAAGTTCCTTATTTCTAAAAAAAGCATCCCTTTATCATAGTTTCGATCAGTAATGCGTTCTCTGAAGTAAATTTCTAACCAGCTTCAATTAACTCGTTATGGTAAACAATTTTGTAATATTATAACTTTAAAAAATTTAAATCAAATATATCCTTGCTTCCAAGAACACAACACACAGCATTTTAACATTATTTCTAATCTTAAAACAGATCAACAAACCCTTAAACGAAACTTAACACTACTAACAAGCATAATTACAATAAGGCACAGGTTCTCTAATTAAGTAAACAGGAAACGTCTCGTGCGTCGGTATTCGTTTAATCACAGTTTAATAGTTACGTTAATGGGTGAAACTCATCTCCGCACTGACCGACCCATCTGTTTTTGTTTGGTACGTCTGCGTCCGCACTTTCCCCGTTTAGATACAGATTAATAGGATACGGTTTAAGTTGGATCTATTTATCGTGATCTTTGAGGAGTACTCGATTTTGATTGGACGTTATTTTAGCCGGTCAGCCAATGAGCATTAACTGAGCCTTCGTATAGTTTAGTTACTGTATCACCTTGAGGTGTCGAGGATACAGAAGGATTGTTTTTGTTTAGTCCACCTCTGTCCGCTTTTCCCCGTTTAGATACAGATTAATAAGATACGATTTGAGTTGGTTATAAATAAATCCAACTTAATCAATCGTGTCGTGATCTTTGAGAGGTAAAAAAGTGTAAGTACAGTCGCACGATTCTGATTGGACGAGATTTTAGTTTTTCAGCCAATTAACTTTAACTGGTCATTCGTCCAGCGTAGTGACAATCCTCTTTTGGTGCTTAGGACTTTAAAAGACTTTTCAAAATTCCTTAAATCTTAATAATCTCTCGTTTTGCTTAGTGAAACTATAATCTTCTTTTTTGGTGCTAAAAACTTATATAAACCATGTGGGCCAGTATTGACCGACCCATCTGATTTTGTTTAAAGTCCATCCTGCACTTTCCCCGTTTAGATACAGAATAATAGCATGCCATTTAAATGGGGTAATTAAAATTATCGTGATCTCTGCGGGGAGAAGAAGAGTAAGTGGCGTTGCACGTCTTTTAAACGATGCAGCGGTCTAGTTCAGAACTTGTAGTTTTACAACACAAAGAAAATATCATAAGCTACGAAAAGCTCTGTGGTGGGTAGATTGAAGCTGCAAATAATAATGATGATTTGGGTTGAACTGTCGATGGGTCGGAAAATATAGTCTCCAACCATAATATGTAAGTGTGGAAGTATCTTATACTTTTACTATCCAGCGTAACAACTATAAACCCAACATGACACATGTTATTAGCTCCTGTATCCTAAAGGCTAGCTTTTTTGACGAAACTCTTGCATGTAAATTAATCCATTTACATATTATGATATGGGTTACTCAAAGCTGCTACCTATTCGACTTTTTTTGAGGCAACCATAATAGCGATAGCGACATTTTTTTTTTTGTCCGTCAGGTAGATTATTAAAAAATATTTGAAACGTATTTTTACGTAATCAAAAGATACATTGAGTTAAAATGTGGCATGACTTCACGCCTTGCTAGATTTTATACTGAATTGTGACGTAGCGAGCCCCACTCCCCAACTTTAATGCGTTATCTAAGTATTTTTTTATTAATATGATAAACCAAAAAAATACGTGTCTAATTTTTTTTTTTTATCTGACTTTTACCCAGGCATCATCCGTATTGCTAAAATATGCGTTTTTACACCACCATTTTCAATATTTCAATTTATAAACTCATTACTACACGCTATTATATTTAGATACCAATTGACTGAACCCTAAATCACAGAGCTCTGTCGACTTTTAAACGACCTCCATCTTCATATTCAATTCAACCGAACTTTCTCTAGTTAGGGACTGATTAATTGAATTCAATTTATTTGAATTTTATTTCGTCGTTATCTAAAGGGCTAAGGTTTCCTGCACGTTCATGTTATATCGGGTAATCGAATAATTACATCGATTATCCGTGAACTTCGAGATTTTTTTATCGATTAGATGTGGTGTGGTGGGTGGTTTGCTAGGTAATTTGATTAATATGAAATGGTATTTAATAGTTTTTTTTTAACACTTAGTGAAATGTAAATACAATATTTAAATAGTACCTAGTGTAAATAATTAGCTAAATATTGTAAAAGTTATATTACCAATGTTTCAAATACACTGAAAAGTAGAGTGAAATCCAAAAAAAATTTAATAATTTATTTCATATTTTAAAACGTATAAAAAAATAAACAAGATGGCTACCCTCGTTCCTGCGAGAACTGATAAACAGCTCAAAAATAAATTAAAAAAACAGGAATAGCATCCAGATTTCCGTGTTTTCTATACAATAAACCACTTATCCATAGATGCAACAACTAGTTTACTTATCTAATAAATCAGAAAAATCCAATAATGTTACCATCACAAACTATAAGATAAACTTTAAATTTCAATTTTTTTTGACTCATCAATTTCTACAAAGTCAAAGCGAACAAAAAGCTCGGCATTACACCTGTTATATCATTCCACGAATCCCTAACTAATCCGATTAACGGAGAAACTAGTAAAAGTTTTGTCTTCATAATGGAAACGTTCATACAAACTTTTTGCTGCCGTGGGAAGACAGTTTTAAATTAATTTCTATTTAATGTTGGGAGCCAACTTGTATTATATTTGTTGGTTGTAAAATGGAAAGTAACAGAGCAACTATTTAAGTTATTGATCTACTAAGCAATTAAGTTATTTTTACTGCTTCACACTCGATTTTCTTGCCGTGATAAGTGGTGGTTTGGAAGTCTTGGTTTTATACCCTAGTACTTAAATGGTAATGACTTCTTGTTATGTAGTATCTTACACGTAATGGTGCTCCCACACTGCTGTTAAAAATGTTTACAAACATTAGTAAACATTTTAACGCGGGGGACTTTAGTGGTTAACAACAACACAATTTAAATAAAATCAATTTCGCTTCACTGTTGGAGGAACTTAAGAAGTAGACTGAACTAAATGACTGAATAAAAAAAAAAAATGTAATCACAAATCACGCCATCATACTTGTCTTGTTTAGGTTTTGAATTTTTACAAAACATTTTGGTATAGAGGGATGTTCTATTGTTTTTAAATATCTTTAGGGCAGCTTGGCTACGGCAGCCAATCTAACATATAATGTCTAATTGTAACCCGCGCACTAGGCAGCCAAGAATTTTCTCGATATTCTGGCTGCCGTAGCCTGGCTACCGCAGGCGGTTTTTTTTAAAGTGAAAACTTCTTCAGGTGTGTTGGGCATTTTTGAGATGAGAATAAAACAATTGAACTCACGACACCGTTACCGACACCTCATTTTTGTAAACGCGATTGTGCTATTTATATATATTACGTTACGGATCAACGTTCTATACAAGTATTTTTACTTTAAAGGTTTTGGTTTTTTTTTTTTTGTAGACAGGATTGTGCTCTTTATTTAGATAAGGTTACGGACCAATGTTCTATACAAGTATTTTTCTTCCATCAAGGCGATCTTGTTTTCACTTCTGTCGGCACTCCCGGAGTGTCACTGTTTTATTTTTTAAATATATTAATGATGGTCATCCTTTATATTTGACTTTTCAGAATCTTCAATATGGGCATTGCCGTCTTTACAGTTATTATTTTCAGGACATTGTCCCCTCCTATTTTTATGTAGCGTAGGTAGATACTAATTTAGTTTTATAAGATACAAATACTGACCTACTCTTTTTGCATATTATACAACATTCTTCCTAGCCTCGTACTCATAAACTAAATTAAAGTATGATCGCCCTCTGCAACATGACTAAGCTAATGGCGACCGCCCCAGGCAATCAATAAGTAACCGTATTTAAAAACTATTCATTATCATCTAACGTTCCGATGAATAATTATTTTTTTGCACAGCTAAAAGGTATGGTGTTGAAAATTAAACTTAAGGTATGATTCCAAAAACGCCGCACGCGGCTTTAAACCATAACAATGCCACGGCACTACTGATCCTGTCAATATAAGAGATTGTCGGCTGCTTAACGGGACTTTCCTGTGACTGCCTCAATAAATTAAGGCCTCCAGCCAAAGTATACTTAAAAAAAAACTTAGAAAAAAAATTACTACACGCTAAGGGCATCCCCTGTGGGGTACAGACCTCGGCTTAGGGCATCGCTGGGTGAGGACAGCAAGGGACAGACTGGATCGGATTAAACTGGTCCCCATACATTTTCTATAGGTTTATATGAGATTAAATTCCGAGCACGGCAGCAATTCTGTGACTGCACTGCTGCATGGCATTGTCGCCCTGCCACCGCGGCAGATTAGTAGTGCGGGCGTTCATCACAGCGATAACTCTTGAATGTTGACAACTGTTCAGAAGTAAACCACGAACAGCAGTGCCACGCAGCAGTGCTCAGAATCACGCGGCAGGCAGCACTGCCGCGTGCAGAGTTGTTCGGAACCATACTTTTATCGTAGGTCTAAAACTTATTTGAAGGACATATAAGGACGGACTTAGCATAATACGAAGGAGTTTTGAAGGCTAAAGAGACGTTTTTGTTTAACTGTGAGAAAATAGGTTTAGAAACACTAGATACCCTTCTTTTGAGCATCGCCGCAGTCGGGTAAAAAACGGGTATTATTAAATTCTAGTACATTTTTTGACATGGCTACCGATTAGGACCATTCAGCATATACCTACCTAACTAATAACTAAGTTGAAATATGTCCAAAATTCGCATTCGTTTACTGAGGGTCGTTATCGGCAAATATTGCATAGAAAGAGGAAAAAACGCCTGCCAATTCCCTGGGGACATTAAAATATCTGAATTATTCAATGAAAAAAGAACGCAAAATCTGCAATGGTAACAGTTCATTTATAGTCCACTACCTGCGTCCTGCGGTTTCACCCGCATAAGTCTCGATTCCGTTGTAATATCGGAATAAAAGATATCCTATCTCCATATCCAGGTCATGGTCTACCCATGTGCCAAATTTCATCCAAATCCGTTCAGCCGTTTTAGCATGAAAGCGTAACAAAAAAAAACTCAATATTAGTTAGGATTATAATCAGCCCTGTAACTACAACAAAAAACAACACCATGTATAATAAAATGAAGACGTCTAGCTAGAATGGAACCAGTATAGAGAAAGTTCATGTTGTCTGGGGTCAGCTTACTACGGACTCACATAGCATCGGTGTTAATAGATTGTGTTTATAGGCGACCAACGATTTATCACAATCATTTACATATAAAAATTACGATAATTTGTTGTACGATACATTGGGTTTAAATTAGAGGGTAGGTGTTAAGTTAAGTGGGTACACACGACAGCAGTTGTGGGTTGAATGTATGAGTTTCAAAAATTGGTGTAGTTAGTCTACGGTAATAAAAATATTTAGAAACTAGTACGAAACTCCGAAAGAAGTGTAATTAAGTAAATACCACATATTTGATGCGAGCAACAATTTTTGTTTTGGTTGGAAAATTATTAAATAACTTCTCCCTCTCTGGGCGGAGCTAGGGCGTGTCAGACTCTTACTGACTAAAACCCACCCGTGTTCCTTCAGTTGCTATGTCGACAGGGGCCACCGCCACGGTACCCCTTTCGGACTTTCTCGCAACCCCGGCAGGCATCGGCCCTAGCGGACCCCGTCAGTTCTGCTGACATCTCTTTAAGGCGCGCGTGGAACACAACGCGCCGTCGACCCGGGCCTGGTCCTTATCGGACGGCGAGCTACCCATTGCTCACCGACCGCAAGCCCGCGCCTACGGTGGCCGGGAATCGGCTTGCGACTTCCGATGCCCAGGGCGTTAAGTGGTTCGCATCTAAGATGCAAGCAACACCTTAGACGCAAATCACTTAAAAATAGAACAAACTTTGACATAAAAGATGTGTCATCATCATCATTAGAGAGCCCGTCTAAATAATAATAGCCGCACGGGTCGATCGATCAGGTTAAACTACGCTTGCCGCGGTTGGTCCGTGAATGGATGACAATCTTTACATACCAAGACCCCTCCGTGCCTCGGAAAGCACGTTAAGCCGTTGTTCCCGGCTGTCATTTGTAGATCTTTGATAGTTGTTACGGGTCGTCAGAAGCCTGAAAGTCTGACAATCAGTCTTACCAAGGGGTATCGCGTTACCTAGTAACTAGGTTGTGGAGGTCAGATAGGCAGTGGCTCTATGTAAAATATTGGTATTCAGCTGAATCCGGTTAGATTGGAAGCCGACCCCAACATAGTTGAGAAAAGGCTACGCAGATGATGATGATCATCATCATCATTCTTCTAATTTATTTTGGGCTTGGCACAACATATCTCCACAACAGCAGACATGCAATCAATATGTACTTGTTCAAATTGGAAGAGTTTCAACAAAAACCTCTGTAAAAGGAGTGTGGACAAAATACACCCAGCTCCCTCACAGTTAAAACCACTGTAGTTTTGAAGACATTACTTCTCCCTTTACTCACGCCAAAGCGCATCAAAATCTGTGCCGGGGTTATTCAGTTCCGAAAATGTTAGGTTAGGTTAATGTTAGGTCAGAACTGGATAACCCCGGGACAGATTTTGATGGGCTTTGGCCTGAGTAAAGGGAGAAGTTAATGTCTTCAAAACTACAGTGGTTTTAACTGTGGGGGAGCTGGGTGTGCCGCACATACATTTTTGCCCACTATCCTTTATCCAAATAAAATCTGATACAAATTCAAGTATGTATTATTGTAACCTATATTTAAAGATATCACCATATAATTAAAAATAAGGCCAATTCAGTCGTTATCAGCTCGTGTAAGAGCTATTACTGGCAGACGCGGCGTCTCCGACCTTTATGTAAATTGCACCAGATGATTGTCACTTCCTTCATCGTGAGATTGTGAGATGATGTATGTGAAATAGCTCTTAAGATAACCTGCATAGAACTTTTATTCTATTGTGTTTTATTAGTTAAAAAAACGAGGATTTTTACCAAAACTCTAAGTCATTTTAAGTAGGCCATTGAAATTATTAAGATACTTTTGAACGTCAACATTTACAAGAAAATTTGATTCTAGATGCTAGAATCAAGCCACTTAATAGCTTTTTCAGTGTTTAAGCACCAGAATACCCGCGAAATTTCGCGGATTATATATTTTTTTTTAAGATTTAAATTCGTTTAGATTTTTACTCTTTTCTTTATGGCACCTCTTTAGGTCATGACCATAGAAATATAAAAAACAGGAGAAGTGGCATGGGGGCGTGTCTGTGTCCGCGCGTAATGATCAAAGTGATCATTGCATACGAAAATGGCCGTCTCCGCGAACTAGTGTGCTTTCGGCCGTGATCGGGACAATTTATAAGAATGCCGTGTTGTTCAGTGGTTTCTTGTAAAAACCGAAGTCAAAACAAAAACTTTGTGAATCATGGAATCACTTACCATATGTAATTACAAGTATTTTACTATATTTGTCTTTAAAATAATGAAAAACAACAAATCGTAAAATATTTCTTGCTTTTACTACGTTATTTTTGTTTCCAAATATCACAGCGACTGTACTATTTTTGCACTACATACATTGCTCGTTAACCACTACCTAAATATGTCGCTCAGTGACTCAACAAGCAATGTAAAAATCACAAAACGATACTGTGGACTGCGGATGCATCGCGCAGTACGGCCGCTGTGTCTGGCGACGAGCTAGTGATGTGGTTGTGCAGATCCACTAACGTAGGCTATCGACAACAATGTCGTTTGGCGAATGAATTTATTGCTATTATACTTTATTCTTCAATTTGTCAACTCTTTTACCCGGGTGGAAGATCGATGTGAAATAATGTGTTTTACTTATTTTGATTATTTTACAGCGTGATAGAGAAATGCGTAACCAACGGTCGTAAAGTTAATAAAATTTTTGGTTGAGTGTTTTGGGTTTGAATTATCGCTGGTCTATTATGCCTTATACTCGTGCTATTTCCTTACTTTTTTATGGTTTTGGTATTTTACTTCCGTTAAAGTCTTCAAAAGCTTCGAATGCGTTATAGTAATCGGCATGGTTCAGATAATTACAAATATGAAGAAACACATCATTTTATAAAGTATAAGGACAAAGGTGGGCTTATGTACCCATCTCCTGATGTCGTCATGATTTGTAAGATAATGGAAATAATCATAAAAACAGCTTGTCTCACCAATAATAAATTAACAGTTAAAACTAAAAATGTCAAACAGGAACTCATGGCAAAGGCTTTGCCTCACTTCATAGGATTAGATTTCTTTGAAAATATTAAGTTTCACCAATTTGAGCTTTCTCCGATGAATAATCACATAATATTTCAAATTAAAGCAGTCATGGAAAAATATATTAATTTAAGATTACACTATTTGACAAAAAATGCCACTCCAGTAATATCAAAGCGTCAAGTGCTGCACAAATACCTCCACTTTACAGGTCAGTGAGTAAACATCATAGCAGGGTTCAACAATATCTACTGTTTCAAATAAACTATGACAGGTTAAACCAACGTAACTGGATTTTTATTGTTTGAATTTTTTGCTTATTATTTATTTTTATTATAGTATTTTCTGGACTTATCGTTTTTAATTATTTTATTTTCAGGACACCAAATTTTTTAAAGTACAACGACGGTGAAGTATCAATATCTAATAACTACAAAAACATGGTTTTACAGGAGGAGAAAAAAACGTTTAATTTCTATAGTTTTTGACCATTTGAAGAAAACATTAGTAAGTAAAAACCGCCAAAATGTTAGTTATTAGATATTGCTACTTCACCGTCGATAATATTAAATGGAAGAATCGATACCTTTCCGATTTAGTCAATCACTAGCGTATATGTAAAATAAATTGTTTCTGTACAGCACAACGATAGAAAAGATGTTTTCGTGTGAGTGAGTTGTACGGTGCATGGTAAATGCACGCTGTGTTTGATGGGATAAGGTTCATAATTGATTGTGTAGTACGTTCTGATTTATGAATTGCACGAGTGAGCGCAGCCTCGTTTCTATTTGGTTTACTGATCTGCATGTGTAATTGTGGCGAGGTAGTGGGGACAAAGTGGAGACATTGGGTTTCGATACATTTTCAACTACCGGGCATATCTCCTTCTTTCTTATATCTATGGTCATGACAAATGAGCAATCCGAATCAAAAAAAAAAAATTTGGTCATGAAAATTGATTATAATAGGTAGAGTATTTATTTTTATTCATATTTATTTATATTTTATTTAATCACGCCAAGTTAAACAAACACAATTGGCAAAACCACATACCTAACACAGAAAAACCATCATCAATTCGCATAAAAACAGCAAGCATTACATTGCGTATTTTACATTCACACAAAAAAAATACATCGACAAAAAACACAATGAAAATCGAATTGAGATGTCCAATACCATCAATGTCCACACTAGAAAGGTTTTAAGCGAAACAGTGACAACGAAAAAGAAAATAATATAAACCTTTTTTCGCGACGTCAATGTCAATTCATTTCGTTTTCGACGTCATTCGCGTTAATTGGAACGGAATAGTGTTGTGTGTGCTGTATTTATGTCGATAGATAAACTTGATCGATGTATCAAACAAAAAATGTGTAGATTGTTGTAGCGATTGTGCGTTGATGAGTCAGTTGACATTTTGACAGGTCGATATTGAATGTATGGTGGCTACTCTAGTTTTGATATCGTTGTGTTTGAGAACAAAGCATTTAATCATTCGTTTAGGATCGTAATAAAACTTATTTTTGCTGTTTAGCGTCGAATGTCATCAGTTCATCACCGTTTAAAAATACTATTGTTTACTTTAATTTCTAAACAACTCAGTGAAAATCCTTTCAGTGAAGTTTAGCGTTACCCCACGCATTGATTCTTATCCGATTCAATGAAAGTTCAATGATAATATTAACTAACTGGTGACTTTGTTACGTCAGTGATTGAAAGGACAATCGCTTGCGGCCGGAAGTGATGAAACGAGACGATCGCGGTGCGGGCACAGGCCACTGACAGCGAAAGTGTTATAATTTGCTCACTGACATTTCGGTGGCCTTTGTCGATGTCAATGTCGGGGTTGGGTTTAAAAAAAAATGTCAATTTTCATGAATGATATTTTGTTTTCGTAAATATTTGACATAGGTACTAATTAAGTAAAGTTAATTTTTGATCGTGCAACCAAGTAAAAACAACAGTGATATTAATTTATAGGTGGATATTTATAAAAAAAACTTTACCAATAGGTAAAGTAATTTTTTAATAAGATAAAATTTAAATTAAATGTAATTAAAATTTTATCTCATTATTAACACATATAGTAAAATAATTAGTCGATTTGCTTTTACATAAAAATAACGCTATGATAAATGAAAACTTACTTTCAACAAAAAAGTGTAAACACAAAAAAGGCTGCACGACAACCGCCTTCAAATTAAATCGAGTTTCTCGATACACGAAACTTCAAAAAAGGCGAACATTTTTTACTAAAGATGCATGGGAACATATCAACAGGGAAAGCACGATCGAAGCGAACCTCTAATTGACATTTACAAACGATCTTTTGTTCACCGCGCAACTATCGATATTACGAACAATGTGTGCACGTCATTATTCATTGTTTGATTTTACTATCTCTTAATAATTTTATCGTTTCGCACTCGTTTTCGCACGGAAGACGTATTACTAATTAATTAGTAACAATAAGGCAGCTGATGAGTTTTGCGTGATTGGAACTTTTCTTCTGTCATTCGTCGTCGTTTTTATCAAAATTAATGACTCGATCAATCAATCAACTCTCAGCCTACCTTATGTCATTTATCTGTTCATATTTTGCTGGTGATAAATGTACTTTAGTTGTGCAACTTGTTTAACTATTGTATTATAATTATATTTTATTATTATATTACGCAATGTAAATTGTCTTTAGTCTCTGGCCCTGACACCAAGCAATGGACATTTGTCAAACTTTTATTATTTTTGAATTTAGAATACGAGGCATTTGGCTAATTTGCAAATGAGTATTTAATGCAATAAAATGTGTAATGTGCATTTAGTTTGTACAGAATAAACAATTTTCATTTATTTGGTCTTTTGAACAACACATTCATACTGAAGATCATACGTTCATAAAAATATTGTAATAGTTAATGAACCGATCAAAGCAATTATATCATTAAAATTTTCTTTCTAATAGAGTTTTCCGCTTTCCTCAATAGAATTAGTCGTGCATGTGGTCAAGCTTGCGTGGTATTCGATATTGTATGGATAAAATTTTATGGAAGTATTTTATTGTGATTGCGCGTTACACGTAATTTTTATGACTGTCAGTTCCGGCGAAAAGAAAAAGAAGTAATTGAACTTGGGATTACAATGTTTTGTAAACATGATTAAGTAAATAACACTATAACATTAACTAACATCACGACTGTATACCCGAAGGATCAGGCAGAGATGTATCTAGTGCACCCACATTTCGCCAGTTATGTTTAAGTCCCATGTAATAGCAAGCCATCAATCGGGAACAAATCCAGACTCCAGACTGCTACTGAGAAATTC
Source organism: Agrochola litura (assembly GCA_949152395.1). Taxonomy (NCBI): domain Eukaryota; kingdom Metazoa; phylum Arthropoda; class Insecta; order Lepidoptera; family Noctuidae; genus Agrochola; species Agrochola litura. Next base: position 7,253,956 of record OX424490.1, read on the forward strand.
CAGATCGAAAAACCCAATAACACTTTGCCCGACCCGGGACTTGAGTTCCAATTACAAATTAGTCAATTTAATTTCTAATCTGTGATATGACTTTTAGTGATGGAATAATTCCGATAATATCGACTTATCACATCACTTAAAAATAAATGTCATACATTCTCCTCATTTTCCTTAGTTTCATTTAAATTATCACCTTTCTTAGAATTACCAATTAAGTTTAAGCAGTCTATTTATTTTCATTCCGAAATTAAATTCCTTTATGTATTGAGTGAGTGCTTCATTATAAGTATGTATGTTGTAATGTCATGTATCTTGTCTGCCCGCCCAATCGATTAAAGGCGGGCATGCGTACGCGTCGGTCAGCGGCGAGCTTTTGATAGTGATGTGCCATTTATTCGTGTTGATATATCGATTTTTCGAAAAGATTTTTTATATTCGTCCGATTCTAAAAATAAACTTGAAGTTTGTTTAGAAGATTCGCTAATTGGATCAAGAATTTTATTGATAGTTAGCAATTATAAAATTGATGTTTGGATTGTTAGCAAGCATTAAATTGATTTGAAGGTCGTTAAATATTTTGAAACTGACTCTCTATTTGATGGTTGTTATAAATTCGCATATTTAATAATTTTGGACCTTTATGACTGCATAGAACAGTTAGTTTATCAATTAACAACTTGAAAGGGGCTTGTATTGGGCTTTGTATTTAAAACTTTTCATTTAAGAGTTTTAGACATTAGTGTCTTCAGAGGTTTACAAAGTCATCAATCCAGAAGCCAAACGTTCCGGTCTTATCTCTGTACCTTCAATTCATTTCCCACGTCAAATTAGATGGAATGTCATCCGCTGATAGATAAGGTGCGTAACATTGATATCGATATTCACAGCGGTGGTCTTGTAAACATCGATACTCGGTATCACTAATTAGTACCCGGTGAAAGTTACCGACCGACTGACCACAATCCAAGTCCGATGTTTCGGCTGTGTCGATTCTAGATCGATTCTACTTTCGTTTTTGACTACTCTTACTTACCGCTCACCGCGAGTCGATTGTATGATTTATTTCGTACTTGCGTTACATAGATGTAATTATACGTTTGGCTACGGATTTGTTGCGGTCAGTCACTTGCTGCGTCGGGTTTTGGTTTAATTAATTTTAGCTGATATTCATTAATAACTATCTACGCTGGGCGTTGTAATTAAACTTTAGAGTGCAAAGGTGCGGTATTGGAGTTCCTTGAGTTTCATATAGATAACACTGGGATGTTACAAACGAATCCATTCATATGCTTAAACACAATCAAGCAATTACTGACACTTAATCATTACTAACAACCTCAAATATTTTGGTTCGAAAATATTTGAATAAACAAATTATGCCACAACTCGATGCAAATAACACCTTTTATGAATATGATTGATCATATAACTGTTCATATAAATGTGAAAAAAGATGTGGTTAATCGGATATGAATAACAGTCAATTAAAGAGTCGACGAAAATAACCAAAACGCCCGTCAAGTTGATTAGTTCGGTGAGAAGCGACTGGCTGTGGTCAGGCTTCAAAGGCAGCGAATGAGACAGCCCAAAAGATATTAATTTGTGTTTCGGTAAAACGGCCTCTGATATTGTTGTCTTTTTTTAATGAGCGCTGCTAACTTTGCAACTCATGTTCTCTCTTCATGCTGTTTCTACTTCACTACTATCATGAGATCTTCGACCATCGAACAGATCTTAACAGATTTCATCTACCTGATGGGTCTTGTCCTTATTATTTTATTTTGCCGTCAGAGTCTCTGATAGTTGTTTATCAAACAAGTGTTATATCAAATTCAAAAGTCATTTATTCAAACTAGGCTGAGAATAAGCACTTTTCGAACGTCAAAATTACATAAGACAGTCCCCCAAAATGCCCACCCTTCACCACCTCCTAGCTATCCAATCAAGTAAGAAGAAAATTAGAAAACACAAACAGTTTTCAGTTCAAATTAAGAACAAAACCGCAATTACCGACACTGTCAAATCTCATTCCCACTTAAAGCTCTCGTAAAACCGTTAAAACCAACTCAAACGCTGTTCACACTTCCATAAAACCATCCAAGCTCGATATGTTTTTATCGCTCGCGTATTCTGAGGCCTAACCGTCTCATCGCCGACCTCTGTTGGATGTGGGCCAGCGGGTCTTCAATGTGGGTTTATGATGCAGCCCCACAGGTTCTCAGCCGCTGTGGGTGCCTTCATTGTGTGGGGCAATTAACTCTAACTGTCAACGTTTCCTAGGATTCCATGTGAACTCTTCGTCAATAGGGATTGTTGTATTTAATTATTATAATTGTTTCTCTTGTTTGTTGTTGTGATAAGAACTGTATATGGTTTGTCTAGTTGTTCATGTGTATGCTTATGAGTTTTAAATGTTCTATTGGGAATTCTATTTTCTACATTTTGTGTAAGTTTGTTAATGTAATGTTTTCATTAGACGATACGGCTAATAAGGATCAAGGTTTGCGTTAATCGAATAACTTCTAACTCTCCTCGAAAGCACTCAAGCTCTTACAGAGTTAGTTTTGTTGTTTGTAGAAGTAAGTAGGTAATATCGAGTTAGCGAGTAAATACTGTAATTCAATTCTTTTTCTGTCAACGACCAAACCTCAGTACCTATTGCAAAACTCAAGAATAATACAAAGGAAAACAAGAATAGACTTTTACAAAAGTAAAATCTGTTGAGAAACTTGTGTGCCCAATAGTACTGGATTCTTAGTCACGTAGGTAAATATTGATAACTTTCCAAGCAAATATTTAGTTTGCCGTAGCACACTTACTCAATATAACATCGCCAAGCTAATATGCCAATTAAAACACTACAAGATAATTCTGGTTTTAGCGAAAGCAAAAGTACTTGATCGAGTGTCGTTGACCGCAGAGATTTGACTGATGAAATTGTAACTGAAAACGTAACATATAACTGTCTTTGTCACACATTTGATTGACGTGTAAGTCTGTCTCTTTTTAAATCGTGACAAGTCTCTGACAGGTTGACATGAGATCCTCGAAATCCTAGAAGTGACAGTGTCGGTGAAAGTGTAAATAAAGTGTTTCGGTCGAGAGCGTTTTGTATGTTTAAAAAATAATTCAATTTGTTTTCCTGATTTGTATGGAAGTGCTACATTTTTGGGAAATTGGACGGATTCTTCGTTCAACCGGTCCCGTCCATTTATACACTTAGATACTTAAAAAAATTGTTCCATTAAGAATAACGATTTCTGTCCTTCTATGATTCTAAGCTGGTTCTAAGCTTTCAAAATTACCTTCAGCTACCTTCTGTAGATTGTTGTTAAATATCTTCACCTTCTATCTAGAATTCTAGTTAATTCTTCTAGATCGTAGTAATATAATAATAACCTATACTCTTACAGACTTAAAATATTAATATGTGCAAGTATACATTCACAAAGGATAGGAAATAATCATAGGGCATCCAAAAATTCGTCCGCATTACTCTAAACAGGAAAACTGCCCAAAAGGCTGGCCTATTTTTTTGGAAAAAATTTGGAAGCGTTCTGGTCACGTGAAGAGTCGACCAACCGCTTGGCCATGTCTCGAAAAACTAAATGGGGACTCGGACCCCATGGCCCTAGTGTTTCAACCGCAAACGGCTCGAACATAATATCGTCGACCGTAGGTTCAATTGAGGTAAGGGACAAAATACAATTTTTCAGGAGAGGCCGACGAAGTTTTTTTTTTGGACTAAATCGCCCATAACTTTTTTCTTATTAACCTTTTTCGGGTCTGTTTTTCTTACGTTAGAATTTTTTCATATTCACCATTCGATAGAGCGAAAAATTCTGAACAAAACTGTATACTCAACTCATTTTGGGTATTTTGTCCCTTATTTCAATTGAACCTACGGTCGACGATATAAGTCTCAATAAGATTGGAGTATTTGCGCCGTTTGAGGTTTTCGACACCTATAGTCTAACAATATCAAAGTTTACGAACTTCTATAACAGTGACTAAACTAGTCTATAATATCGCCATGTCATCTCAACTTCAACTGAAACTTTCATGAACTAAGTTTTATGAGATAGTGTCGAGACGGGAACATTATGGTAACAACCTAACAGCTGTAACTTTGACGTTGATAAGTTTTAGAATTCTGTGTTTCCATAACCAAATCATAACTTATAATGTCATGTTTATCTGGCTGTCTATCATAAAATCTTCTAATCTAATCGGTTGAAGGACAAACGTTGAACTTCAGAGCTGAAAAGATATTTGAAGTAAAGTGGTTGTTGTTACCAACCTGCAAAAGTAACACTGCTTTTAGTGTCAACTGAACAAACACTCAATCGTGTACTTTCTGCGCAGGCTTTGCATCATATGACCTAGGAGGATCGAAAACCCATATTAAACCTGCTAGGTCATTATCAGTAGTAGATATTAACGAGCTCGCAATCTTGAATTTTGATTTATTGCCTCTATAAACCTGTTCATATTCACGAATGCTTTCACCCCTAACAGTGGCGAATTGTCTATTTGACACGAGTCCTTTTGGCTTTTCTCTGTTTTACTTGGCATATGTTCATGATCCTGCATTTATTGAATAATCTTCCCAATCCCTTTAACTATTATTTTACCCTTCCGTTAGACTTTATTATTTTCCTTATCTAGAACCAATTTTGTTTTAAACGCTTTAGTATTGTTACATACTTCAACACAAAGCTTGTAATCCGTACAAAACCTTTATTAATTTTCTCTGAACACGGTCTCACCAAATCTCTTGATTAATCTTGAATAATAAATCACTTTGAAATTGTTCGTACCGCGGTCTGTTGGTAGGTACCTCAGTTTACATTGTCGCGATTTACTTTCAGTTTCGTTGTGTGCCCCTGCGCAGGTCAACGCTCGGTAAGATCTAGTGCGCGATAGCTTCCTTACTCAATGATATTGTTTACTTTTAGTCTAGACTCGACAGTTGTTTTGATTCGTCAAAGGCCTTTGAATAGATCATGCGTGTAGGTACGTCGTTTTATATTTGTATGGGAGATAGTAGCTTTCGAATGCTTTATGATTTTTATGCAAATATTTGGTATACTCTTAGAGAAATGGGTAAAAGTTGGCAAGTACAGAATAAATTACTTTCTTCGATTTGTTTGATTTCCATCTTGAATATTTTACTTGAAGCTTTTTTCGTGAAATCAAAATTTTGTTCTTCTATAAAGACTACGTATCGAGTTAAATGTTGTGTGGTTTGCGAGGCCTCTTTTCACCAGTAGAGTGATGATGGTGAAGTAGAATACCTAACAAAAAAAAACACTCATTTTTAATAGAATTGAAATTGGCACCAAAATACGAATCACACATGACACAGATCATTATCACAGAACACAAGAGACCATTCAACTCATTCCCAGAGTAACACAACCCGATCCCATAGTAACCGATACCACCAACTACACAGAGATGCACAAAATTCTTTCACATAATAAATTCACCAAAGGGCTCGGGCTAATCGTGTCAAGTCCGCAGTGAAAGTAAGAGGTGGGCGCGAGAGATTCACAAGCACGAGCGCACGAAGGCAATGATACCGGCTGGAGGTAATGATGGCCACGTGGTTCGGTGGTCATGACTTTCAGAGTGATGTTATTTCGATTTTTGAAGAGTACTCTGTAAGTAGGTAATGCGGAAGTTTGAGTAAGTATCTAAACAGATGATACAGAAGCAAAAGACACTCGACAGAAGGAAAACAACAAAGTAGGCAGAAAAGAAGTATACTTGAAGGCATCCAATACTTATTCGGATTTCCTGTGACGCCTTACAGCATTTTCAGTTAAACCAAGATAATTTTACGGTAACAAAAGACCTCAATTACTCGTGAGATAAGTATGTACAGTACCGACCAAAAGTCCATGAGCAATCTCACAAAGCAATAGAGTGACGCTTCGGTTTGACTTACGACCTTCTTCTATAAGTTGTTACAATACTGTAGACACGCACATTACACACACACACTCACTTTGTCTGCAACCAATGACTAGTTCAATAATCATCATTCGTTTTTAGTTTCATTCGTCTTGTTCACATAAATATTAAAGTTTAGCAGGTAGACCACAAAAAACTAAGTAAATTATTTCGATTTCTGTGGGGTAGATGCAGTTTGTTACGAGTATTTAATTAATAGAACTTTGTTGGTTCGTGGATAATATTGGTGACGAGTATTTAGCGCAGTGTTGTGGTTATTATTATCAAAAAGCAGGCATAAAATATATTGAAGAGATCAGATCAGATCAGAGAATATTATTGCGCTGCGTAAAAGTGAAGTGAATATCTAATGAAACCGGACTAAGTGTGAGTGTTATCATTTATATATTTCATATTTTACTAAACATAAATCTTAATCAAGGGTATTGTTGATAGAACAGAGGTATTGTTGAGACAGAAGATGCCTTTAAAGTTTTAAATTCATTGTGAGGTTTAATTCGATTAGTGAATAATAAATAATAAGGTATTATGTGTAATAAAAACAATGTTTTTCTTTGTTCTAGAGAAATACTGTGAGGGTTAAGAGATATGAGGAAGGGGCTTATTATCGAGTAGCAGCGACGTCAAATGGTGAATGAAACAAATGGTTTCATACCAACGAGATATTTTGCTGAATTATTAAAAACACGTCATTATGAACCGTTCGCCGTGCACTCTGAAGGCTTGCATCACTGAAGACCAGCTAGAAAACCGTTTTTGACCTTAAAATATTGACCGTACCAACTTAATAAACAACAGATTCGTTATTGCATGAATTTATGGTAACGAATTTTTTAAGCACGTTTCAATAGGGTGTTTGTCGTATTTCTTGCAGATATACCGAAATTGTTTAATATTATTTTAGTAATAGTATTATTTTAGGATTAAAATTTGAGGTTTAGTTTCAATCTTCTTTTCGTAAAGAAAATGAATACTTAAGCTTTAACCTCAATAACAACCAATATTTACTAAAGTCAAATAAAATGTAAAATAATTAATACAAATAAAATATAAACAAACTGCCCATATTTAACCTTAAAATTACCTATTCTGTAAGTAGTTTTTTACATTTTAAGTAGTCTAATATTCTTATTTATTACTTAATTACTTCGACCATGATCAAAGCTTAATATTTATGGTGAAAAAATCCATTAAAAATTTAAAATATTTCATAATTTAAATATGTCAAAATAATACAAACTACTTCTAAGTTTCTTGACATCTATTTCACATCTTATTCAGCTGAAGTAATGATAAATAATTGTAGCAGTTTATTAACTTATGTAAAATAAATATAACGAATAAACATATTTTTTTTAATTTTGTTATCATATATCACGCATTTTTATTCTAAAACCTTTATTGCAATAACAACATAAAAAAGCAGCAATATTTAAAAAATATTATTATCGAAAACAAAATAATAATATTTGCAAAAAACCGCACTGTGTTTCACGAGATTAGAACCTGAGGCAGTTTGAATTTCATACCAACGCTTAACGCTTTCTGCTATCTGCACTTGTTAAGTTACTATCGAATTTTAGCAATGCCATTAACTGGTCAAGTTCACGCGCATAGTGCGTGTGTGCTAGCATGTTTAAAGCGACGGAAATATATTGTTGTTTCGTGTAGCGCAAAACTGCGTTATCTGTGGTGTGTGTATCGTGTTGCTTACACATACAAATGTACGAGCTATACCGCGTGTTCACAGCAATACGACTCTTAGCGTGCTCATGCACTTTTGAGCGCTTACTGTACCTACCCCTGAAAGAAGAGTTTTTCTTTAATCCTGCATAAGCCTTTTTCCATTAATCATGTCCTTTCATCTTTTAGAAGCTCAAAGTGAACCATTTTAGAACAATTTATATTGGTGATCGTGACAATCCGTTTTTAGACCTTAGGCGTGGTTTCGATAGAGTGGTCGGTCTAATGTAATATGTTATGACTTATGCTTGGTTCGTAATACGTGGTCGCTCACAATAGGCTTCATTAGAAGGCTGAAAGTCACCCAAAGGGCAATGGAGAGGACTAGAGTTTCCCTATGTGATGGAATCAGAAATGTAGAGATCCAAGATAACCGACATAACCCGAAGAATTGCCAAACTTAAGTGGCATTGCTCACAGAACAGATGGCCGATGGGGCCGAAATGTTCTGGAGTGGCGACCGCGTACCAGAAGATGTAGCGTTGGAACGCCCCCCACAACTGGACTGATGAACTCGTGAAGGCTGCAGGAATCCACTGAATGCGAGAAGCACAGAACCGGTAGAAATAGCGGTGTTTAGGCGGAGGCCTATGTCCAGCAGTGCCCGTCTTTCGGCTGAAATGATGATGATAATGACGATGCAAGCATCGTATACACATCGTATACATCGTTCAGTTTTAAAGATTACATTATATTACAAAATCGGCTACTCTTTTTGCCTATGTAGGAAGGATTAAGCTTTAAGAGGATTACAGCTTAGAATATGTCGCAGTCAAGATATCTGTCATGCAATTTAAAACAGGTGACACACTGAGGTGGAGTCAATTTGTGAGAAATAAGAAAGTTTGTTGCATCATAGACAACAGTAACATCAGGTAATAGATCATTTTGGTCTGATATGATGATGATAGTTTATGATGTAAGTAGGTAGGAATCTAAGCCATGACCGCACCTTCAAAATTGAACGATGTTCGTGTGTCGATACGTTTCTTTTAAGATTTATGTTCACGCAGAGTACTTAATTGATAGATAATTAAATGAGATCAGTGAAATGAACTGGTTATGAAATTGATTTGGCCAGATGTGTGTAGGTACCTATATGGGTAACTGCTCTAGAATGAAAGCCAGAAACTGCGTTTTATTTATGACGATGTGTTGGTAATTATATTGTTAAATATTGCGTAACTTTTACATAACACAGACCTCCTAAAAATGTTGGTACACAAAAGTACCTTAACAACTTTCCACATCATGTGGGTAAGTGAAACCTTTTCACTCATTTAGCGACCCAATAAAAATAAAACTGAATACTTTGTTTTCTCCAAAAACATAATACGGTATCATAAAGGGACATTAAAATTAAATTTTATCGCCACACCTTTTAAACTCGCGAGAATAACTCGTAACAACCGTGTAGGCATAAAAATAATGGATCGTTTTATTAATTGTTAATCTGCAAATAAACGGAGCTTGCAGCCGCAGTGAAAAACGTTTCGCAGTGATCAGCGAAGGTGCAATAAAGCTCTGCCCACCGCACCCAGTAATTATACAATGGACGTACTGCGACCGCATACTTTTCAAGCGAAAATGCACCGCAAAAAGTCTAAAGTGGCATCTACAAAGAGTTCCGGTAGTGTGCTTTAGTACTTTCTCCCGGTGCTCCCACGGCCCACTTGCCCCGAAAAGCAACTTGTTCAGCGGGAACGCCCAAAATTCGGTGATTAAAGTGGTGCGGTGTGCCTACGTCTTTACTTTCGCGAGGGAGCCAATTAAGCGGCGGTGGCCGGCTGTGTTTTGTTATTATTAAAGCGCTAAATGAGATGTTTGAGATTGGACTACCTAGGCAGTTTGCATGTTTATCTTTTAATTTTCGACTGTAAACCCTTAATTAAGACTCTTTAAATCGAGTACCTATAAAATTAACTGCAAAGCAAAAAATACCTAAGTGGTTATAAACCGACTGAGAACTGGAAACGAAATTTATAACACACGTACAAGGGAAGTCTTTATTTTTTAACGCAAGTCGGATTTCGGAAGCACAAACAATATCACATACGGAAAACAATAACCCTCTTGGACCTTAATTAAACATACCACGTTTCCGTAATAACATGCCTGAGATAGTTGGAGGGGACAAAACAAAACAAAATGGCATTCTCGCTCAAGGAAAGACTGAACACAAACTTTCCCTTTTCAGTGATGCAAAAGGGAAATAAGTAGGTAAATTCCTTTTGCGATTTGATCGAAGGCTTTGCGGGTAACTTGACCCATTCACCCTTGAACCACAATTTCTAATGGAGGGAGATGGTTCATAATTTAAAATGTGTAAGTACGTGTTTGAGTTTCGAACGTCGGCAATCGAAAGTGGGTAGATTGAAGCTCTGATAAGGATCCACTTCAGTTTGATTTATGAACGCAGTGAAATAAACATCATTACAGACGCAAATACAATTTTAGAGTTTAGAAATTATTATTACTGATGGCATTTTGATGTAATGTGCGTGATCGCAATTTTTCATGCTGAGTTTGATGTGTCTTTGATTTATGGCTTGCCACCAGTTGCTTGAACTTTAATATTTTTATAATTTTTAAGCTCTTCCAATTATGTGGTATGTAGCTTCCTTTGGTAAAAGCACTAAAATAAAAGAAGCAATAACAACTTGCTCGATAAATTTGTATCGTTATACCCAATTAAAAAGCTTGCTTTATAGACCCATCATAATAACGTAATATAAGATATAAATTCATTATCTCTACTAATTTATAATACTCTGCTATTGCGAGATAATTCGCAATCTGATAGAAAATTTAGTCCCCAGCATGCATGCTTATGAACTTGTAACTCGGTGGTTCTGGGTAATTTATGATGATGACCATAATTCCAGTGGTGACTAGCCTCAGAGCACAACGACTTGATAAATAATTATAAAAAACTACAAGATATGCAAATGTGAACATGTTAAAGACAAATGATTCAGAAGCCCGAAAGTCTGACAACCAGTCTTGCGTTACCTAGTAAATAGGTTGAGGGGTCAGATAGGCTGTCGCTCCATGTAAAATGCTGGTATCCAGCTGCATCTGGTTAGACTGGAAGCTGATCCCAACATAGTTGGGAAAAGGCTAGGCAGATTGATTGATTGTCATTGTAATTAGGCTGCTGGAGCTACAACAAAACTAAACAATTTACAAAAGGTCACGTACATAGCGCATATTAATTTCAACCATTGTAACAAACCATTGCATAGGTATAAACAAGTTACTAAGTCTTTTATTTTTAAAGTGAAAACTTCTTTAGGAGCGTTGGGCATTTTTGAGATAGGAAAAAACAATTGAACTCATGACACCGTTACCAACACCTCATTTTTGTAAACGCGATTGTTCTCTTTATTTATATTACGTTACGGATCAATGTTTTATGCAAGTATTTTTACTTTAAAGGTTTTGGAAGTATTTTTTTTGTAAACGCGATTGTGCTCTTTATTTAGATAAGGTTACGGACCAATGTTTTATACAAGTATGTTTCTTCCACCAAGGCTTCTTGTTCAACTGTACGCTTAACATGACCACAATAGAAACAGGTTTTGTCCACGGAAGAATAGATAAAATGACAGATAAACAATCGCAATCTGTCATTTTGTCTATTCTTCCGTCGACAAAAGCCGTAGAAAACCCGTTTCTATGATCATCATGCTACGCGTACTGAGATGATGAGAAGTATGGAAGAAAAAGACGTGTTGCCGACTCCAAATAACTTGGGATAAAAAAAAGTGGTGGCACTCCGGGAGTGCCGACAGAAGTGAAAACTTGAACAAGATCGCCTTGGTGGAAGAAAAGTACTTGCATAGAACATTGATCCGTAACGTAATATAAATAAAGAGCACAATCGCGTTTACAAAACCTTTAAAGTAAAAATACTTGCATAACGTAATATAAATAAAGAGCACAATCGCGTTTACAAAAATGAGGTGTCGTTACAGTATCGCGAAATCAATGGTTTAGTCCCATCTCAAAAATGCCCAACGAGCCGAAAACAGCTTTCACTTAAAAAAAAATTATAGGATTTATAACCGGACAAGTTAAATGGTCTCATCAAAACCTTTTCTCTTACATACCTAACATATTTTTCATCTGCGTAATCATAACTTATTAGCGGTGTGCACCCCCGACTATTAAACTCATCATGACAAAGCCAACATCACTTTCTCATACCACCACATATATATATATATATGTTTAGTTAAGAATAAACTTTATTATTATAATAATGAAAGTTATTCATGTTCAGTCAGCCGCTAGAGAGAAAACTTGTAAAGATATCAGTAATAAAAGAAATTGTAAAACAAAGTAGACAGACACACGATTATTTTATGAGGAAAGTAGCGTATTGTATATAAAATTGTTGTTTATCTTGCGTTTGAATGTATTTCTTTAAAGCACGACGGATTCCGGTGTGTTATTGAGAATCTTGGAAATGTGACCATTTCTAGTTAAATACATGAGAGGTGGAAATGAAACCATCAAATTAATAAATAGCGCAATCACACAATACAAAAATCAATCTGCCTAGCCTTTTCCCAACTATGTTGGGGTCGGCTTCCAGTCTAACCGGATGCAGCTGAATACTAGTATTTTACATGGAGCGACTGCCTATCTGACCTCCACAACCCAATAACAAGGTAATACGATCCCCTTGGTAAAACTGTCAGACTTTCGGGTTTCTGACGACCCGTAACGACTGTCAAAGATCCACGAATGACAGCCGGGACCAACGGCTTAACGTGCTTACCGAGGCACGAAGGAGTCTCGGTATGTAGAAATGGTCACCCATCCACGGACCAACCCCGGCCAGCGTAGCTCAACCTGATGGATCGACCCGTGCAGCTGTTAGTACTTAGCCATGAGCTCCTCACATCACACAATACATCACATCAGTATAATATAACACCTGTATTCCCCATACAAGTGTGTGCAAGGGGTAGAGGAGCCCACGCGTCAACCACTTTGCGAAAAATATCGTCCGGTACTACCCCAGCGCACAGTGCGCTGTGGTAGTACCGGACGATTTTTTTTTTAAATTTGAAAGAATGTTGCAAAAGCTTTATTTTCTCGTCATCACTATATAGGCCTCTATCTACTTAATATTACTGGAAAGGCGCAAATGGTAAATTGTAGCTTTGAATATACACTAACGAGAAACATAAAAAACCACTAACTTATCACGAAATATTTCCAAAATCACGCAAGATGGCTTCTTGAAGTAAAAAGAAACATTCAAGTGGATTAAATAGCGCATAAAAAGTCTAGCATGTTTGCTGTAGCACGAACTCACGACTTTTATGCCATTATGAGGAAGAAGGCCACATCCTTTATAAGCAGAACGAGGGCTAGCAGCAACAGTATTTTGTAAACTCTAGCTGAACAGCATGATGCACTAATACTAAGATACTCTGTCAGGTTGCTCGTGCGGCAGGGATGAACAATAATTATGTATAGATTTAATAAATACTAACCCTTAAGTTGTACTAACCATTGGACCAATATTGTCAAATTAAATAAATAAATAATAATAACAAAAAACACATTTAGAACTGTTTTCAAGATTTTTTTAAGTATATGTAGCTAACTTGTGTGGTTTAGGAGATATTTATATTTTTTGGCACTTTGCAAGTGACTTTTTTATATTGCTCGTCAGTGTAGTTTGTTCATATTACACCCACAATCTACATTTCGTCAGTTATGTCTTACGTCCCAACAAATTCCACAATCAATAACCATTGGTCAGTCCAATTAATTAATGGAAGTAATTAACTTAAATTGCCCATTCTATTAAGCCATAATTGCTCTTTTTCCGAGTTCATTATTGAAAAGTAATTCACTTATTTCGGTCTAAAATGTTTTTCCTGTTTCTTATAAAGTACTATAAAGTCCGTAACATGTTTTCCGGAATTTCCAAATTACTCTTGAAACTTTTTCGATTTCCTTATTAAAATGAAGGCAAGATCTAAAATGCTTTTTTTTGTGTAATTTTTCAGCGATTGTATGGAAAAGTGAGACTCATCCCTTAGAGGCTGTATGTAAATGTTGTTATCTTGGGAGCATCCTTGGCAAAACTGAATATTCAGCCCCGCTTGTAGCTTACTGATAAACATTTCTAACATAGCATGAGCAGCAATTCTAATAAAATTCGTGCTGATACCAAAGAAGGCAGAAGATCGTCCATAAGTAACTGTTTGTCAAGAAAAAAATTTCAACTATTAGGAAAATGCGAATTGTACAATTGGACACATTAAATGAATGCTAAAATTGTAACTAATGTCGGTATGTAGGTACGGTTCACAAAGAAATACTGTCGTGGAAACAAAATCACAATACGGCACCAGATTCCGTCCTACATCGTTGGAAACTGTACCGAGCTGCTGACAAAGTGGGTCTATTATGCCTAGTGATGATGAGTGTACACACGACGGAATCTCAAGCTGTACCAGTCTAAGTTGATATGTCATTGTATAGCCTTCCCAGATAGTAAAAGTTCAGTTTATTCTGGAAATGTACACCTTGATGTATACTAGTAATGAACATTGTACGAGATAATGATACAATTGTTCAGTGTGCACTTTGCTATTAAACCTACTCCTATAATGTTATAAGTAATGAGCAGTTACACGTCATTTTAATGCTTAAATTATATACCTAACAATGGCGGTTTCGTGTGTGGATTTCATTTCACGATGTGTTATATGTATTATTGTTTGAAGTATTCGTGAAGTAGCTCTGTCTCACGAATGTATTTTACGTGATATTAGCATAAACCCTCTGACGCTATATGTGAAAAATATTCAGCTACCTCGTATATTTTGACTGAAAAATATATGGAAAAATCTCAAGAATATTTATGTTTTCTTTCTACGTTTATGCTTTATTCATAAATTAATGCATACGTGTCTTTTTTTAATAAATACATTTACAAAATGAATTCTGTCAACTTGTAGTTGGTATTTGCTCATAACATTTTTCACTCTGGGACTCAGTAGGTTAGGTCACTGCCAAATTATATCCTAGATTCAAAATCTAGGTAGATACGAACAGGCTTAAATAACATAACAATGCACTTTCCCGAGCGAAGTGCTAATGGGTATAAAACTTTATTTAAACAAGATTTTTTTGAAAATGTCTCTTGCATTTAGGTATAGGTAAATAGAGAGAATTGTTCTTTGAAAATAATAGGAATTGTTTGATGTAATAATGTATTTTCTCTAAAATTTAAATATACGTTCCCCTAAACATGTTATTTTTAACCGACTTCCAAAAGGAGGAGGTTCTCAATTCGTCTGTATGTTTTTTTTACTGTATAGAATCTACTCTCGATTTACAATTAGAAATCATATCGCAAATCTAAACTGTTTAAAGTATAAAAAATAAACTAATTAAAAATCGTTAACCACTTTTAAAAAGCCCATACAACAATAAGCACGGTGTTTTTCACCTTTTCCTGAAAAACATCTCTCTTCTTAACATTTTTCAGAAGTGACATTGGGGTTGACCACAGGCAAATACCAAACAATGGTTTAACTTACCTTTGTGATCAATTTCTATATTTCCCACGGTGTTTATTTTAAGCATTGTTTGAAGTGAAACTATCCACTAATGTTTCGAATGTATTTGTTTACAGATGCGGCTTCGACGGGGCTTGGCTATAGGCGTCCTGCTCATATTACATATGGTGAGGTTGCATTGTTTTTTATTCCTAACATACATAAAGATTTAGCCTATAATGTTCCCACTGCTGGGACTCGAGAAATGAGCCGTCAATCACCACATGGGTCTAGTGAATTTTTGGCTAATGTTAAGAAGATATTTTTTCCAAATTTTTAAAGCAGCAGTGAATAAAATTCATTAAGTCTAGATCCTTAACAACATCATTATTTTCATTAATTAAATCTAATCTTCAGATGTCCGGTAGAGCAGACGAGTCCAGCACGCTTTGCATGACCACAATAGAAACGGGTTTTGTCGACGGAAGAATAGACAAAATGACAGATAATCAATCAAAATCGGTCATTTTGTCTATTCTTCCGTCGACAAAACCCGTAGAAAACCCGTTTCTATGGTTGTCAAGCTACGCGTGCTGGAGTGGATACCGCGTATCGGCAACCGTAGTATGGGATGCCCTCCAGCTAGATGGACCGACGACCTTAAAAAGGTCGCTGGGACAGACTGTATGCAAAAGGCGGAGGAGAGGGTATTGTGGCGCAGCTTGCGAGAGGCCTATGTACGGCAATGAACTGCGATAAGCTAAGTTGATTAAATTAAATCTTTGTGAAAAACGTTCGGCTCAGATTTATAAATTCAATCAAAATACTGTTTATTCTGAACGGGCTTAAACTAATCTGTATTTTCTGAGTGCTTAGCCTAAATGGCGCCCCTGAACCCATATTTGGGCCCAAAATAAACAGCAGCTATTGGTCTGAAATTAAAAACAATATTAATGGGACGTGCCAATAAAAGCCGAAGGTAAATCAAAAATAAATCTGATCACGTAGTCCGCACCAAATTAATTCAACCAATAGAAAGGTAGAAAGGCCTATTGTTTAATAAATTGTTATAAATAACATGGGACTGTCTATTTGTTCATGCTAATTCTTATTGTTTGGGCGGGACGATACCTCCTACTATCAAATATAGACACCTTAGGTACCTAATATTTATTTCTTCTGCCAAAACAAGACAAGCCATACAATAGGAATGATTACTAAACATAATTATATTTTTGGTCCGTCTTATAGATTCTTAAAAAAAAATTGACACGTATTTTTTCTTTTTTTACGTTATCAAATGATTACGGTGATACATTGAGTTAAAATGTGCCATGACATCACGAGTATGTAGATTTTATACTTACTTGTGATGTAGCGACCCCCACTCCCCAACTATAATGTGTTTTATCCAAGTATTTTTTTATTAATAAGATGAAGCAAAAAATACGTGTCTAATATTTTTTTAATATCTAACTGACGGATTAAATAGAATTTCTTTTTTTTGACCCAGGCATCGTCCCAATTCCTAATATTTTTTCTTTTTATATCTCGTAAACTTTTTTGTGTATTTGCCCTCATGAAGTGGTTGACAATTCACATTTGCCTTTGATTAGAAATTGATATAACGGAAATTTTATTTATTAACACATACACATAACATAACAACACGCCTTGTTTACCTGAAGGGTTGGGCAGAGATGTATATTATAAGTACACCAAAATTTCGCCAGTACATTACATTTATTAAATGATCGTAAATGTATTTGTTTTAGTATCGAAAAAGTTAGTGAAACTTTATCATTTGAAAATAAACTTTTCTTATTTTAAACAAGTTTGAATAGGGATGTCGCTACCACAACTCAATTTATCGATAAAAATGTAAGCGTTATCGGATCGAGCGAACTCCATACCTCGGCAGAGCGGTGCACAAATTGAATATATCTGGAGCATTGCTGTTTTGTAAATTGTATCTGTGTGTGTATACCATAGTGCTGCCGGATTTCAGTTAAATCAAATCTGTTGTTTATGGTGACCCAATTCGCGTTTACAAACGCTATACTATTTCATGATGGACGATGCTCAAACTAATACAGTGTTGCCCGTATTTGTCCGTAAATGGATTTTTTGACAAAGTAATATTCTTGCTGATAATCCTGAAGTAGTTGAGAGCGAGAGGTATTTGGTTTATTATTCACCCGGTAAAACCGTGCCAATCAAACCTAGGTAAACCGGCATGCCTGAGAAATATTTGTCGACGGCATGTGAAGCCAAGTCAGAGGCCCATAGGCTTTAAAACTCTGACACCAAGTTAGTCACTAACCACAAGAAAGAAGAAAAAGAAGCCTAGTAAATATTTTCATTCATAAAGCTATTATTAAATTCATTTAAAATTGGAATCAGAATAATGGGTACTGTAGATAGATTTTTAAACAAAAATCTCGTTTTTTATTTTCATATTCTTAGAATTAGATTTACAAACTTCATTTGAGTTGAAACACAGTTTTCTATCTTCTTACAGTTCTGAGGATAGACTGCCTTAATATTTTCGATAAAGATAAAGATCATTTATTTGTCCAAAACATGATACACACACATGACATGAAAGATGTTACAATTAAATTATATCACAGTCATGTTTTGCCTTAACGGCGTACAAATATAAGTAGGTAGGTTATTATATTTAATCAAATAATTATAAATTTATCCATTATTCCAATAATTAACAGTCCAAATTAGAATTTAAAAATTGAAATGTACTACAGAATAGTGTCAACAACTCATAATACACAATTATAAGAATTAGGTTCATTCGATGGATGCAAAAATCAATATATAACTTTTCAAAGCTTGATTAGAGGAGACAAGAATTGCTTGCATATCAATTGCATTACTGCCCGGAATGGAATAAGCAGAACTCATTACCATTAAGGTCTAATCACTAGTCCTTAGCCTACTAAAGCTAATTAGGCCGCTCGAGTTCCTACTTGAACGAGAACTTGAGATTCTACATTAGTAAGCTCAAAGCTAGCTAAGATACGATACGGTCTTTTTACAATCTTGGATCCGTTTACTTGTACGAAGATTTTTACCAGGACTGTCTTCTTTCGAGTCAACTTTAACGCATGTAAATATAATGTCCTAGTATGGCAACTAAAGTCCAAGTAGGAAATTAGACATTATTTGTACTAACTGGTCTAGTGGTCGCAAGCGCTACTGCTGAGCATCAGGTCCTGGGTTCGATTTCCGGGACAGGCAAAGTGTTATTGGGTTTTTCTATCTGAAATTTCTCAGTAGCAGCCCGGAGTCTGGATTTGTGCCTGGTTGATGGCAAAAGGCTCGCCCCCTATTACATAGGACTTAAACATAACTGGCGAAATGTGGGTGTACTTGCTACAGGGATACCTCTGCCCCTCCCTTCGGGGAAACAAGGCGTGATGTTATGTTATGTTGTCCTAACTATCCTAGTCCTGGATATCTTTTGTCTCATCATAATCTGCCTAGCCGTTTCCCAACTATGTTGGAGTCGGCTTCCAGTCTAACCACATGCAGCTGAATACCAGTATTTTACACGGAGCTACTGCCTATATCTGACCTCCACAGCCTAGTTACTAGGTAACACGATACCCCTTGGTAATACTGGTTGTCAGACTTTTGGGTTTCTAATTACCCTTAACAACTGTCAAAGATCTACAAATGACAGCCGAGACCAACTGCTTAACGTGCTTTCCGATGCACGGAGGGGTCTTGGTATGTAAAGATGGTCACCCATCCACGGACCAACCGCGGCAAGCGTACGACCCGTGCGGCACGATTTCCCTTTCGGCCTTATTCGCAACCCCGGCAGGCATCGGCCCTAGCGGACCCCGTCAATTCTGCTGACATCTCTTTGAGGCGTGCGTGGAATACAACGCGCCGTCGACCCGGGCCTGGTCCTTATCGGGCGGCGAGCAACCCATTGCTCACCGTTCAGAAGCCCGCGCCTACGGTGGCCGGAAATCGGCTCGCGATTCCCGACGCCCAAAGCGTCTCCTCCTGCGGCGGTTAAGGGCATGAGGGCGCGAATTTTGTTTCTCCTTCACGCGTTCCGCCTCCTCCTTCGCGAGAATTACTGCTTCGCCGAAGGAGGTGACGGCCTCCCATTTCCTCTCGCTCCGAACCATGGCCCGAATCAGGGCCGGACGCGAGAGATCACCGCCACCGATCGCCTCCACGAGGACATGGCGATGCTCCGCCCTTCAAGTCGAACCTGAATATTTAAATTACCTAAGTAACTCATTTCATCAATTGTAAAACGTAGCCAGAACTTCAAGTGTACCTATCAACACTTATGACACAGCAAGTTCTACTTTTCCTTTAAAACAAATAACTGTTTGAAAAAAGATTACGTAAATCTGCACATTTGTGACTTCAGTCCATAATGTCCAACACAATAAAGACGCGAGAGATCCTCCCGATCCCTTGTAATCTTTCTCAATACAAACCCGGGTATTATTACCCTGCTTACCAACAAAATCTTTTCTATTTGTAACCGCTATTCGTCTTCAACGGTCGATTTCAAATTGTACACAAGTTCATATATAGATGATTAAACGTAAATTAACAGACCATGTAAGATTGGTGTGATTAAAATTTCATCGGACCGTACCAACGGATCGGTACGCTTTTGAAAACGAGGAAAATTGTATGTATCCGTTACATGATACTTTATATTTTGTTGCTAATTGACGATTGTTATAAAAAATACGTCAGTCCAAAAAGATGTTTAATTTAGGCAGATTAATCATTTGATTTAGTCAAGTCGTTTAGTAGTATTTTTTTCTTTTTCGTATTATTAGTGACTAACCTGTACCCTAATTGCATAACTTATTTTCGTAAACGATTATGACTAATTTGTTTCATTTTGACAGTTCAACAACATTCATTGCGTTACTTACGTTGTTGAGCAGATTTTTTTCCAACTCATGAAGCAATTGAATAGCAATCTGTTTCTAATCGAAACAAATTGTGATTGATCGTGCATTACGCAATTAGGGTACTGGTATCAGAGTTTTTATGCCGTCCCATGGGCCTCTGACTTGGCTTCACGTGCCATAGAGAAATATCTCTCAGGCATGTCGGTTTCCTCACGATGTTTTCTTTCACCGTTTTTTTAAAGCAAATTATACTTATACACTAAGCACATGAATCCAAAAACTCAGAAGTCCGTGGTTTAGTTATTCACAGTAAGTTAATTACTTAATTATTTCGATACCACAGAGGCTACGTGGAATTCAAAATAAACATAATTTTGTATTACATTAATCTCTATTAATAAGAGATTGTCATACCGTATTATGAGTCTGCTAATGAGCGCGCGACTGCACGAGTGATTTGACTAATTGAAAATTATATCAAAGCAACAAAAACAATAAATTATATAAAACTCTAAACAATTTGACATTTCATCGGCGTTGTGTGTTTTCCAAACACTAATGACAGCATTCGCAGCATAAGAATATAATAATCAATATAAACCTTATCAGTAATCTCACCCAGTGGATAGACTCGGAGTATACACACACATTCACACACCTACATCTACACACCCATCACACATATCAGCATACACATGCTAACCCCATTTTATTCTAAAACAGAAAATGCTTTAGATTTTTTTTTGTTCATTATTTCTTATCTATTTTTCATTTTATTCCAATTTTCCTTTCATTATTTAAGAAATCACTTAATTATATTTAGTCTATGCCTTCTCATGTTGGTCCATGTAACTGGAGAAACCCCGACCTCTGGCATACCCCTAGTTCAGGGGTCGAGAACTCATTGATGTAATGTGTACTGAAGTTTTGGAAATAAATTACTAATATTACACAACATAATTTTGCTGCTCCTATCCCAATGTATCTGGAGTCGGCACAACAAGGCTTTTTGTTACATATTTCTCTATTAGTCGGCATTTCGATAGTCACCTCACACATGTAAGAATATTAGATAGTAAATACTAGAGAGCAATATTAATATACCGTCTTTAGCAACATAAATAAAATGGCTTCTAATATCCAACATGACCATGGTACACGTACACTCACACTTTATTTGATATCCAAACCACAGACTGGAGAAAAGATATAATTTTACTGACCAAGCGTTTTTTTCTTATATATGTCGCAGTAAGATGTTTATAGCCGTGATATAGTTATATCACTAGGAATGTAACCATATACCGTAATATAGCTATATGAAAGCGGTTCATAACTGTTGGAGTGTCCTAATTTTGTTACTGCGACACTTCGACGTAGCGCTCGCTCGGCTCGCGCATAATTGGTCACAGTTCTAACCTTACCTAACCTATTTGGTCGGAGTGCCCTAATAGTTATATTACTAGATCGTACTCGTATCATAGTTATATTCCTAGGGATATTACTATATCACGTTTATAGCCATCTTACTGCGACATATAATAAAATAGTAACGAAGAATTTTTGTCCGTTTGTCTGGATTGTATTTGTTCCGGATTCGGAAAAAAACGGCTGAACGGATTTGGATAAAATTTGACACAAATAGTTTATAACTTGGATTAACACAAAGGGTACTTTTAATCACGGCCGGTAGTGCGTTCTCGTGGGATATTTTCGACATATACGCGGGCGATGCCGCGGGCAAAAGTAAAACTCGGTGCTCGCTCAACAAAACAGCTAATTACCACAAATATATTAATTCGAATAGTAAACCGTATCGTGGAAGTGGAGCGCTTACAAGAAAGTATGCATCACGCTTTTATGAGTTCGTGGTGAGCAGTAGTACAATAGATAAAATGCTAAAAAGGTACACTTGTGAAAATAACCCTTCTTCGTAGTCGGGCAAAACAAAAGTAATTATTGCACTATCTAGAAGGACCTATTATTTAACAATACATATACACCGTGACATTTTAGTGTCTTACAAAAGCAGCCCACTTCATGTATCCAATGGCTACAAAATTCTTAGTTTTTTTTTTTTTTTTAATTTCTCCTGGAGGTATTTTATGTCGGGTACATTGAGTGACCCTTTGTAAGACGACTAAAATGTCACGGTGTATAAATATATATATATATATATATTTTTTTTTTATGAATGTTTAATAATCATTGGATACATAAAGTGGGCTGCTTTTGTAAGACAACTAAAATGTCACGGTGTAAAGTAGAGTTTCAGACGTTTTTTTTTTTGTTTGTGTGGGAAATTAACAAATAACTTCTCCCGCTCTGGGTGGAGCGGGAGGGCGTGTCAGACTCTTACTGACTAAAACCCACTCGTGTTCCTTCAGTTGCCATATTGCCGGGGGGCCACGATATCCCTTTCGGACTTCTTCGCAACCCCGGCAGGCCGATCGTCAGTTCTACTGACATCTCTTTGAGGCGCGCGTGGAACACAACGCGCCGTCGACCCGGGCCTGGTCCTTATCGGACGGCGAGCTACCCATTGCTCACCGTACGCAAGCCCGCGCCTACGGTGGCCGGAAATCGGCCTGCGATTCCCGACGCCCAGGGCGTCTCCTGCGGTGGTTAGGGGCGTGAGGGCGCGAAATTTGCCTCTCCCGCACGCGTTCCGCCTCCTCCTTCGCGAGCATTACTGCTTCGCAGAAGGAGGTGACAGCCTTCCATGCCCTCTCGCTCGGTACCATGGCCTGAACCAGGGCCGGACGCGAAAGATCACCGCCGCCGATCGCCTCCATGAGAACACGGCGATGCAGAGTCTCCGACCTGAGCTCCATAATAAGTTATTACCTGCATCAACTGAAAGAACTCTTTCGTTATTGCGATTTCAATTTATGAGTTTCTAATAGACACTCATCAGATTTTCAAGCATAAAATATAAATGAAACTTTCTATATACTGGTGGTAAAAACTGTTCTCAGAATCAACGCATCCTCTTGGAAAACTGTTGCAAGAATGAAAAATAGAATCATTCTTGATTCTAAAATCAAAACCTAATTAGGAAAATAAATCCTTATCAGGGTTGCCTCTGTTCAAAATTGGATTTAAAGTATGCAGGTACATTTGAACTAGTAAAGCCACTCATTCACTAAATTAACACAACTACAACTCTCGTCCTATGAATAAGCAAAGTTGAGGTAATAAAGCAATAGTATTTCAGACCAGTAACTTACGTGCAATAACAATCCATTTACGACTTTTACGACTCGGTCCAATTTCACTTTTTTTTTCTTAATTTAATTCCCAGATCAGTGGAAAGTTAATTAATTTAATCGATTCCGTTTATAGTACATCACTAGCTACCGCCAAGAAAACCGTATCGACTGTTCACATTGCGGATTTTCACAAAAAATTCTATAATAATTTATGTAGGTATATCGTGTAGTTAGATGCGAACAAGTTTCTAGTCATTGCTCGTTTGGAAGTTTTTTTTTCCATAAAAAAGAAAAAAGAAAAGAAGAAAGAAAAAAAAGAGAAAACAGGAAAGAAAATAATTTTTGCATCGGCTTTGTAATTGTGAAAGCATTATACTATGTAGCTAATGTGTTTGAACTTGTGGCAGTTTTAAACAGTCAGGAATATCAGGAACTTCATTCAATTAGTTTAAAAGTTTTCTATCATAAAAAGAACTCACCTTATTATCTTCCTTGAGTTGATGAAAATTGAAGTTAATTTTAACCCTTTTCCTAAAAAGCTCAATTTAGTACCGGTTTTTCAAAGATCAGTCTCAGATCAACTTCCACACCTACTGACAACTCATTTTCAATTCAAAGCTAAACATTTCAGAAGATAACGATCGAAGCTTACAGTAGTCGCAAATGATGTGTAACATCTAACACAGTACCAACCTCTTGGAAAATGGTTCTCTTGTTACCATTTGACGGCCAACTCACCGCGCGCGCTCATTGGTCAAATCAAAAAGCGCGCGTTTCCTCGGCTTCCTGTTACACACTTCCGTCCCTTTTCACGAAGTCTCTCCCACAGATTGCAGGAAAGCGAGAGGAAATAATATGTTACAGACCTACTGACCACAACATCACAAATATTTCAAACAATTTAATCTTTAAAAGCCTTTAATATTAAAATCGGTACAGCACACGTATCATATCGGAAAACAGTCCGAGATAGAATCTAATACGGTCATGAGGTAGAGCCCCCAAATATGGGCACACCGACCCACTGCGCTGACGGACGTAGCCAGTTCCGTCTATGTCCACTATTTACCTGTTTACCCTAAGAAGGGAAAGTAAGAAGGCTACTGAACCTGATCACAAAACATACATTGTAAGAAATGTTACCATTTAGTGCTAATGTAAATGGAAGTGAGAGAGACACAGAATTTTTTCTTAATGGAGACTGTATAGTGTTTAGGAAGCATAGATTCGTGATGAAGTCTTTACAGTTTAAACATTAAATAATTAAAATTAAATTTTAAAATATCTAGTATTAATTAAAAAGGTCAAGAAACTGACCTAGATAGAAACGAGCATATTATACACAATCAGAATCGGTTACCCATAATTACAAAGTAAAGTTAGAAATTATGAACCGGCCCTTTAAACAAGAAATTCTGGTCGTGATTTTAAAGATACACCACCGTAATGAAATGCACACTACTCATGACGGTTTATGACAATAGACAGGTGTCGTGGAAAGAGTAAAAGCTGGCTTTCCCAGTCGGTCGTTGTGCGACCTACAGCGACGACACACATCGGACTTGAAATCCTGCTCAGTTTTGTTGCAGACGACAATTGGTTGTTTCACCCTGTTAGTGACATGTTTGTTATGAGTTTGTCGCAGTCGAAAATGATATTGGAAAATGGTTTTTGGGTGCCATTTCAAAACGTTTGTCTAAAGTTTATAGAGTGACCCAAATCTAATCTACCTGAAAATAACGTTGGGAAATTGATTACATTTTCGTTAAAGTATTCATTATGGAAAAACCTTTTAATAGATTACAGATTTTCGGTACTGATTTAATGGTTAATAAATTGATGCTAGAGTAAAAAATTCAAGACCGGTTCAGCAAGGAGACGAAACAGGGAAATTATTTTTTTGATGTCCAAGAAAATTAACAGTAAATATCATACATCCGTTTCCGTAAATTCATTCTCAATGGTATAAAATTCAACTAAAAATCTTCATCAATAGATAAGTTTTTAATCAAAGCAGAGAAATCATTCCTTGGCTTATCTTTCAAACTAGAGAGCCAAGAAGAAGTTACATTGTAGCACGACGGTAGAAAAGTAAAAAAAAAAACAATAAAATTTCTTAAAAAAATTACATTTTTTTTTGGATTGACTTTTGCTATCAAAAAGCTTATATGTCATCCTGTTGTAAGTCGTTGCAGATATACGAAACGCTTTGAAAGCGTTTGCCCGTTATCTCGGCCCTCTGAACCGGAAGTTCATCAAAAGTCCTTTAAGCCTTCACCCCAACAATATCTCCATACGCTTCCTTTGTAATTTACTACAAAGCACGTCACCCAACAAAGCAGCAAATCAAATCAGATCAAGAGCACCGTGACTTAGCCACCGGAGACGGTGTTCAGCAATTTAATGAAAGTAAAATTAGTCCGTTGAGATCAATGACCGGGCTGACACACTGACTCGCCGCACCTAAGTCAGACCTGAATCACAATGCCTTATATGATGCGGGATCTACGCTCTTGGCAACTTATGGATTTCTTGCAGATTTTTTTGAAGTGAAAACTTCTTTAGGCGCGTTGGGCATTTTTGAGATGGGAAAAAACAATTGAACTCGCGACACTGTTACCGACACCAGCTTTTTACCGTTCAAAAGACATCAACGCGCGATACATTTTGACATTCCAAACATTGAGACATGACAACGACATGATTAACATATCCGTTTTTTTTTACCGACTTCAAAAAGAAAAGTATTGCCTGCACAATAAAATTGTTCAAGTTTTCACTTCTGTCGGCACTCCCGGAGTGCCACTGTTTTTTATTTTTTTTGTTTCCTTATTGATGTTTCGAGACTAAATAATAGCCGCTGCACGAGTCGATCGATGGTTAAGCTACGCTTGCCGCGGTCAGTTCTTGGATGGGTGACCACCCATTACATAATCGAGATCCCTCCGTGCCTTGGGAAACACCTTAAGCCATTGGTCCCGGCTGTTATTCTTAGATCTGGTTTGACAGTCGTTACGTAATATATTCAGAAGCCAAAAGTCTGACAACCAGTCTTATCAAGGTATATCGAGTTACCCAGTAACTGGGTTGTGAAGGTCAGATAGTCAGTCGCTCCATGTAAAATACTGGTATTCAGCTGAATCCGGTTAGACAGAAAACCGACCCCTACATAGTTGGGACAGGCCAGGCAGTTTTTTTTTTACTGTTTATGTTTTAAATATGTCTCATAGGGCCTTGAAATATTCGAAATATCTACGCAGTATCACAACAGAGTGAGTTTAGACTATGATTCAAGATCGCCTTAGAAACGCAGTGTAAATTTTTTCGATTTATTTATTACAGCTAAAGATAAAAAAAAAACATTTTGGACAGCACTTAAAATCAGTGCAACTTTACACAATCATGTCACTTAGATCAATATTAGCCTTTTAACCATCAATATTAAGCATAATCGGTTGTTAGTTGGCACGTATTACAGCTTTTGCAGACACGAGTATGCAGTCATTTCTTCAGCCATTTACAATCATCAAAACGAACCCACAATACAGACTCCGATGGAAATTCCGAAAGACCCCAACACTGCTCTTAGTAATACGAACCAATGGTAAATAATAACTTTTCTACCATGAGTAATGGCATTGAGCAAAACCAATAAAATTAAATTCCCTAACATTAACTACACAATAACAAGATTACCACACACGCTCCTAATCTATAATCCAATAAAAATCTTCCAACAACTTTCTCCTCACATTACGTAATTTGTATCAATCTTTTATAGAAGTATCCGTGTTATCCCATCCAGAAATAATTACTGGAATCACTTGGAGGTTGGAGGCATAAGCCCTCGAATAGATCTTTATCGAAAAACGTATCTAGAGACCAATACTTTCTAATTTCATAGCCAGAGGCAAAACAAATGAGAGTTGTAAAACTGTTGACGATCCAGTCAATAAAATGGTTGCTGTGAACGCGACACCCACTTTATATGATATTAATAACTTAGCTTTCGATATTGAGGACAGCTGTTGTGATGAGATATGTAATTTTGTATTTGATATTTTTGTAAAAACTGTTCACCATCTTAAAATAATTCACTGAGACTTAAAACGAAGATAGAACTGCAAGTTTCTGAACATTGTTCCTAAAATAACCACAAATAGAATTTCTATTTAGAAAAGAAGATATTTATATAAAAATACAAGTATTCGGCGCCGCCCAGTCTTTCACCGACTACATGTTTTTCGCATTAAAAATTGCTAAAATATACAACCTAGAGACCCAAAAAGCTAAAAACCGCACCTAAATAAAAAATCATAATTAAAACGAGAAATTTCGTGTCGGTTTGTCTAATTTCCGAAACCTGTTATGGAAAATATTTAAAAACCGGAGCGACCCGATGATTTAAGAACAGGAACCGAATTATGGTACAACTTTCACATATCAGTGTTTGTGGACCCAGGAAGTTGTATCACTAAAGTTCTGATACTACAAGCTGATACAAGTTTATGAGTAAGTGGTGTTCGAACATGTAATTAAGGAAGTTGGTTGGTTGGTTGTCTAGGCAAACTGGCAGATTTATTAATGTTAGCGAAAGTAATGAAAGGGATTCCGATGGCCTAATCTCTCCATTTAATCCTTGTCCGCTTCAAATAAATTGTCATTAACATTTTGATGAGATGTAATAAATCCCGTTGAACATATTTATGGAGAGACGGAAAGATGACAGGAATCCATTCAGTAGTTTGTCAAAAGTTTCTTTATTTTAATGGCCGCCCAATTTATGTCCATTCCATACGTAAAATGCACAATCATCTGCATTTCTTTGTTCATGACCTCGAACAACTGCTTAACTTGTCGCATAACCTTTGATGTGTCGTAAAACGGTCAGTGTGTCGTATTAAATAACATTTTAAAATAATGCCTACTTTGTAGAGTGAAAGCTGGGCGTGAACGAGAAAAAAACAAGATATTTTCCGTGTCCGCATAAGTTATGAGATTTGAGAAGCCCATTTACTTGTGGTTAACATGTCTACTAGTTTTGTTACGGTTTTCTTTATTTGGGTCGAAATGAAAAGTGATGCTCCAAAAGTCATCACTTAAAATTTCCCACACCATCTGCATCACGTAATGGTTTAGTAGATAACGTAAGGAAAGTGTAATAAAGATCAAAGAATATGCCAAAAACTAAACATCTTAAACTGAAAACTACTGACAGTAAACGTCACTTGTTCAAAATGATGAGCGAGCAAGATAAAAATACGGATACATAAAGATATAAATCTGCGTTCAAGATAATTAATGAACTTTGTTAATATTTTTCAGAGCGGCACTCTCAGTGACCAATCATCGAATGAAAGCGGAGGTGGTGGCGGAGGCGCCGGCCCCGATACCAGCAGTGCTGCTGAACCTTCGGGAGATCAGCTAGCGATGGAGTCTTCGGAAAGAGACACCCCGAGCCACGCGTACAATGGACCTCCCCCACCCGCGCCGCCGCCTCACAACCGCAGACAAAACCCACCGCATCATCAGGCACATCACCCTCTAGGTAAGGTGTTACCACTACATTCATACACATTTAACTTTAATGGATAGAAAACCCTCGTCATTCTTTTAAGTGCTACCTCTCTATTCAATTTCTTTGTCACGTTTCAGGCATGCCGAGAATTCCAAACCACCATCAAATCCATTCGAAGCCGTTCGCACTGGGACCTCCAGTAAACCACCACAAGAACGACGTCGGTCCCGGATTCCGAGGACCGCCACCACCACCCGCACCTCCTGCTGACGCCCAGACTGCTGCCAGCGACAAAGTCTTCAGTGGAGCTGGTGATGTCTGGCCAGCACCCGCACCTGACATGCCCAAAATTGTGTCTCTAGACGTGAAATGCGAGAAGAACGCAATGAGAGTTTTCCTCAGTTTTGACAAACCATTCTTCGGTATCGTGTTCTCTAAGGGACACTATTCCAACCATCAGTGCGTACATCTCCCACCGAATCTAGGAAGAACTTCCGCCTCTTTCGAAATTGGTGCTCATGCTTGTGGAACCGCTGGCAGCGGAGACCCAAGGTATAGAGGAGACGTAGCGGCAGCCGGAACTTACTTTGAAAACGTGATAGTCATACAGTACGACCCACAAGTGCAGGAAGTATGGGATCAAGCGAGAAAGCTAAGGTGTACGTGGCACGATCAATATGAAAAGGCAGTCACTTTCCGACCATTCCCCGTTGATATGCTGGATGTTGTACGAGCTGACTTCGCTGGTGACAATGTTGGTTGCTGGATGCAAATTCAAGTCGGTAAAGGACCTTGGGCTTCCGAAGTATCTGGTCTCGTGAAGATTGGACAGACCATGACAATGGTTCTCGCAATCAAGGATGACGATACGAAATTCGATATGTTGGTCCGAGATTGTGTTGCTCACGACGGTCAACGCGCTCCTATACAATTAGTCGATAGGCGAGGCTGTGTAACCCGACCAAAACTAATGTCTAGATTCACAAAGATCAAGAACTTCGGAGCCAGCGCTAGTGTATTGTCATATGCTCACTTCCAAGCATTCAAATTCCCTGACTCAATGGAGGTGCACTTCCAGTGTACTATTCAGATTTGCAGATACAGATGTCCAGAACAGTGTTCAGATGGAAATCCAAATGTGATCGCACCTCACGCTGAATACGGACCTCCACAGATTGACGCTTACCAACAAGTTGGTATTGAAGCTAGACGTGATGAAAGGAGAGTGAGGAGGCAACGACGAGCAGCTTCCCCTGAGAAGGAAGTTGGTGTAAACAGAGTGATTCGTGTGGTGTCTGCCGGCGACTTAAATATGGATACTTCAGAAGAAAGCGCTGCACCTAAAGTGATTCCAACGCCGGGTCTCGTTTGTATGACTACCCCTGGATTTGCTGCAACATTAGGAGCTCTTCTCGGTACATTATTATGTTCTTGTGCTGTGTCAGCAATTCTGTTCTTAAAGTTGAGACCAATCACAACTCTGAAGAAGAAGACGGCCGCCGTGACGACGATAGCCCGGCCGCACCCACCGACCGCACATGTAATTTCAAAGAGTCGTTTCTACTCGTAACAGAGCGTGTATAACCTAATTTGTACATATTAGTGTGATGAGACTGAAGTATATGGACCATGCCAATTATTTATTTGCGTGTTATATGAGTGCTCAAATGAATGTAGTTAATCTGGGAACCCTTATTTAGTATTAATTCAATTTATGTGTAGCTTAACAAACCGTTGAACTTCAGTTAAATCGTATTGATTCCTATCTTGAAACAGTTGAGTTGACATTTAATTCAACCGTGTTTGTTTCAACTTTGTTGTTAACTTCAACTGAAGAGTTGAATTGTTGAATATTTTCTTTAATTGTTTTCACGATGTTAGAACAAATTATAAACACAAATTGTAGTATTAAAATATTTTAAGTACAATCTTCTGTTACCTCTTCTCGAATGTTCATTCGAAGTAGGGGCAACGGAAAATATATCATACGGAATATCATTTTAGGTGAACCGCTAGATTGTAATTTAAAATAACTTGTCATTAGTATTAATATATTTATTTTTAATTAAGTTTTAGTCATTATTACGAGTACGTATAGCGATTTATTTATTTTTATACCACCTGAGTACCTCTTCTTCTTATTTTATTGTTTTTCTTCGCATTATTATTAAAAGTTTATTGATTGTTACAATTAAATTAAAATGTTTCATATTTAATTTATTTTATAAACGAGTTGAATTATTTAAATCGAGGTTGTACCATATCAGATGTTTGATGAATTTTATAAAATTTGTAGCAGTTGAAAAAATAAACTTTTATCAAGAATATGTTGTAGTTTTATTTTGTAATTGAAATAAAGTTCAATTTTATCAATAAAATGAGTTTAGGTATAGATTTTGGTTTTATTTCTGTCATTTATATACTTTCTTTTAACAGTGGCTTTATAGTTATTAGGGACCGTTCAAGTATTACGTAAGCACTATAGGGGGGCGGGGGGGGGGGGGGGGATTCTATGCTTTGCTTATTTTTGATGACATGGGGGGTGGGGGGGTCTAGATGGTTGTTATATTTGTTTCTTACTCTATATTGAAGTCCTCTATCCTAAGCTTATTTTCTTATTTCTAGAATTATAACTGCTCCTCATGAATCAATAAAAAAACAGAATACTTACATTAAAAGAAAAATGCATATACCAATGTTTACGTAAGCATGGGTAAGAGCTTTTCTTACTTTTGCTGACCAGGGGGAGGGGGGGTAAATAATTGTAATAAATCTGCTTACGTAATACTTGAACGGCTCCTTATCTAAAGCATAAGGACCCGCTTATTATCATTATCAAAGAGTGATCCATCAGTATAAGCGACACAAGATTAATATTGATCATGAGTGCTATAGAGGTATGATGTACAGCACCCTAAGGCCACGCGCACTTTGGATGCGTTTTCGTACGAATTTCACTCGTGCGTACACGCACGAACGATCCCGACCTTCCAAGTAAAAAAAGCGCGCAAACTGGGTGCGACTTAGTCGTACGTATAGTTCCGACGTCTTAAAATAATCCAAACTTGTTGGGATTTGTTCTATTCGACGGAGAAAAACGTATCCAGTGTGCGCACTCAATTCGTACGACCATGGTTGTACGTGTACGCACGAGTGAAATTCGTACGAAAACGCATCCAAAGTGCGCGCGGCCTAATTGCTTAACACACTTTCAATCACGATCCGAGAGTTTTGAAGGATATTACAAATCCATTGCTTCATAGGTTTGAAAAATTCATTTGCTCAACAACATAAATAACGCAGTGACCGTGGGTGAACTGTCAAAATGAAACCTATTACGATCAGCTGTCATTTTATGTGTGTTACGCAAGTACCCCGCAGCTTGGAAAGTTTCCCATCCTCCATAGAAAAGGGAGGATCCTCTGACCAGACGGGTTTTGCGTCTTGATGGGCTACAGCCTGACGGTTGATGTTGGGATGTTGTATATTCTGGTGCAGGATTTTGCGTGATGTCAGCGTCATGCGTAGTTCATATGACGTTGTACATAGATGTCACAGTGCCTAATGTTAAATGTAAAGCCTATAATTTTTATGGAGAGGCTAAAAGGACACCGGCAGAGATGTAACGGATATCCGCATACATTTTGATATCCGCAAAACATCCGCTTCCTCAACTATTGATTTTAAAAGCTCCGCATCCTCATCCGCATCGTCATAATTTATGGAGATGTAACCCCACATTGTTCGCTCAAATAGTGAATTTTGTTAAACTCTCTCCGAGCCAAATGTGCAGGCCGGAGTGACGCATTCCTATTGCCTGAATTCGCAGTATCCCTATCCTATGACAGATAATCGGCCGCACGTTGCAGTGGCAGCATGATTGTGTGGTGTCAGGTGTCAAAAACAAGGGCTATTTTTCATACGACATCTGCATCCTCAATAAGAAATTTTCCAATATCCGTATCCTCATCCGCATCCTCAAACCCGATTATCTCGATAACCTCATCCGCATTCTCATCGGTTATACGACATCCGTTACAACCCTGGCCACCGGCACCGGACTGTGTGTGAATGACTCATACCGTCGCCGCACACGCCAGAAAAATACGAATGAACACGAATCTCGACAACACTCGCTCACCTCGTCACCCCGTCCCATTTCGCGCCTAGAGATTTGCCACAAGTCGTTTGCCGTAAGATACCTACCTACATTTTTCCCTTGATTAGGGTTCCGTACTAAAATGGTAATAAAAAGGAACCCTTATGGTGCGACTCAGTCTGTCTGTCCGTTTGTCTGTCACAGCTGGATATCTCAAGAACTACAAATGTTTGGAATAGTTTTAGATGACGTTTGGCCAACTATTTTGAAATTAAGAAAGATTTTTTTTTTCAACAGGGACTGAACAGGTGTCTTAAAAATTCAAAGTGGGGCTACTAGGGCATGTGGGGTATCATATCAAACAGCACTATTTGCACATTCTCAAAAAAGTAAGTTTTCGACTTTTGACGAAAAATTAAAAAAAAATACCATTCCCCCTCCCTTATCTCCGAAGTTTGCATAGAGAAAAATCTGAAATTATTATATGTGAAAAACGATGTCTCTAAATATCACACTTTTTTAGAAATAATTTACTTACATTCCACTATCGATCAAGAGATGGCGCTGACCTAAAACTGCAATAGTCTACATGGCAGTGTGCAGTGTTAAAATTCTCTGACGAATAAAGGCCTCGCCGATGAAAATTTAAAATGGCACGGAACCCTCAGTGCGCGAGTCCAACTCGGTCTTGACCGGTTTTTTTTAATATCTCTGCGCTCGCTCCCTTTTCTTATGAGTTCGCGCATAGAGAATGATACTTCAATGTAGCCGTCGAAATTCAAAATTTCTTACGTTGTTTGCAAATTGCTTGTACTTACAATAATAACATGCTAAAGTAATTGCTAAATTATAGGTTATAATTTTAATCATCAACCGAGGGTAAAGTAAAAAGTTCTCGGCCTGATAATGAAAGACTGCGATTTTCAGTTAAATAATGACTTTATGTTTCTACTTAATCTCCCTTGACTTCAACGCACTCGTTCCAGCGCTTCTCCAATATCACTATTCCTTCCCGAAAATGAGAGTTCCAGACTCTCAGAGAGGGCCCTCTCAATATCTTCATTAAATGCGAAGCGCTTCCCAAAAACAAATTTCTTCAAGTTTGGGAATAGATGGAAGTCTGAAGATGACAGTCCATGACCCATGTCCCATACATAGTGACAAATCACCGCATAAAATCGGTCGGATCCCTATTAAATTGGACCAAAATTGCTGCCAAAATCGTTTGCGCATTTGCCTTTGATCAGCATTCAGCAAATAATAATAAATAAATCCTTTATTTCAGACCATAGCCATAATAATTACAAGTAGGTACCTAGGGTTACAAAATGTGAACACGAATAAATGTTTTCAGGATATTTGAATCCTGATTATCCGCAATGACCTGTAGAATGCTGTTAGTGCTACCCCGGACTCTGCTTAATAACGACGCGAGCCGCTTGAGCACGATGGCATGAAAGCCGTCTACCCGGGCCTCCGCAAACATACCAGAGGCACTACAAATGCAGCACCCATCTTGCGCCGAGCTTTCGCATTCCTTATTCTGTGTGCAAGATGTTTCGCACCTTTTATTCTGATATCCCCACAGCCTCAGCTGTCTCACACATCTTCACTTGTTTATCGTCCAATACGATATCATCCACTTTTTAGATGGTTTCCAGTATAGTTGCAGTTTTTGGCCGTCCTTCACGTGAGTCTTCTTCAAGGGACGTGCGACCACGTTTAAATTCAGCTGCCCACATTTTAACGGTTGACATGGAAGAAGCAGAGTAAACTGTCGTAAACTTCAGATGAATTTCCTTATCCAAAACGAAGAATTTTATGACCGCACGATATTCAAATTTATCCGTTTTAACAAAAAACACGCAAGACTGAAAAAATTCGTGTGAACAAACTACTTGAGAGAACAAGCTGCACCCAGGCGGGAAACATTTTTTTTTTCTGATTGGAACGCTATTTCCGTGTCAGGCCGAGAACTTTTCATCTCACCCTATTAGCTCTAGAAATTGTATTTGCAGTCTTCACGAAATAGTCTTATATTCATCAAATATTAATGACCTAACGACGAGGAGAAAGAGGATGTGCCAAATGCACAACACTGTTGAAAAGCCAAAGACTAAGCTAAGCTTATACACCGTGACATTTAAGTCGTCAAACAATAGCAGCCCTCTTCATATATATCCAATGACTACTAAACATTCATTAAAAAAATATACAGGGTGGCAGGGATGTCGACGCGAAGACTGTTACCATGGATTCAGTACATGATTCTGAGCCCCCTTTTTTTTTTTTTTTTTTTTTTTTTTTTTTTTTTTTTTTTTTTGGGTGGGAAATTATCAAATAACTTCTCCCGCTCTGGGTGGAGCGGGAGGGCGTGTCAGACTCTTACTGACTAAAACCCACCCGTGTTCCTTCCTATGCCATGTTGCCGGGGGCCACGATTTCCCTATCGGTTTTCTTCGAACCCCCGGATTCTGAGCCCCCTGCGTTGAAATTTTTCGTCGGTTATTAAAAGAAATAACAGCTGTTCCTTGTATTTTGACTGCGTAGGTATTGCACTTTTCTACGAAACAGCAGATTTAAAGAAATAACCGACGAAAACAACGCAGGGTGTTTCAGAATCATGTACTGAATCCATGGTAACAGTTTTCACGTCGATGTTCCTGCCAGCCTGTATATATATTGTAACAATTTTTTATTTGCTTCTAGTGGTATTTTATGTCGGGTACATTGAGTGGCCCTTTGTAAGATGAGTAAAATGTCACGGTGTATATCAAGTTTTTTTAAATAATTTTTTAGTGGCCATTGGATACCTACATGAACTGAGCTACTTTTGTAAGACGGCTTGTAGCGGTTACACCGCCACATACGAACTACGCATCATAGACATGACGTCACACAAATGCTGCATCGCACAGTTAGAGTTTACCGAGCGATCGACATACGTACAAGATTTCAACTTCAAACCGACGACGGGCAGTTGCCCGCCAGACACAACACCCGTCTGGTCGGAGGATCCTCCTTTTTGTATGGTGGATGAGTGAACTTTACACCCTGTTCCTCATACCCCTAAAGGCTAAAATGTCATGGTGTATAGCCATTGACCTACATAGCCAACAGGAATTTGACACGCATCTGTCTACCTAGGTACTTATTTATACGAGTATGGAAACCCCAATCAATGCACCTATTTCAACACTAATACTTAAATTAAGCCTTGGAAGTTTACAATTACTTTAAGTTTTCCTGGATGAGGCTAGCACAGGAATGTGGGGATTGGTACAAGTGAAGAGTTGTGGAAAGTGGAGTAGGTAAAGTCGGGCTGTAAGTGAACATGGTGAAGTTTACAATGTCATGAGGCAAATGCTTCCTGCTTATGGATACTGGCAAAAAGAGTAGGATTTCCGGTACAGATCGCTGCAGGTTGATGTACGGAAAGAAAAGGTTACAATTTTGAAGTGAAAACTTCTTTAGGCGCATTGGGCATTTTTGAGATCGGAAAAAACAATTGAATTCGCGACACCGTTACCTACAAATCATTTTTGTAAACGCTATTG
Organism: Agrochola litura; assembly: GCA_949152395.1. NCBI lineage: Eukaryota > Metazoa > Arthropoda > Insecta > Lepidoptera > Noctuidae > Agrochola > Agrochola litura. The sequence goes on from OX424490.1 coordinate 7,290,512, forward strand.
TGCTCTTTCTTTATATTACGTTACGGATCAATGTTCTATGCAAGCATTTTTACTTTATAGATTTGAAAGTTTTTTTTTGTAAACGCGATTGTGCTCTTTATTTAGATAAGGTTACGGACCAATGTTCTACACAAGTATTTTTCTTCCACCAAAGCGATCTTGTTCAAGTTTTCACTTCTGTCGGCACTCTCGGCACTCCGAAAAAAAGGAAAAATTATAAAGAAAAAAAGGCACTGCCTTTTTTTCTGTTTCTTTATAATTTTTCCTTTTTTTTCTGTTAATACTGGGATATGTTACCCGCACCGATCGGTACCGACTTGTTTTTACCAGGAACCCACGTCTTTATGTAAGCGCCCTAAGATTACTGGTAGTCGTTAAAGCCTTACTCGTGTTAGAAGACTAGGGTTTTAAATATCTATTTGATGTCTTTCAAAAACAAACAATTAAAATAATATGTTTCAACATAATTTTTAATCCATTAAACAAATTAACAGGTGCTTACGCGTAAAACACATTTCGTCACTGCATCCATACAGTGAAACTTAAAACATTTTGTTCATAAGTTATAAATACTCCCCAGAATATTATTTATAAAAGAAATAGTGCCACAAGAGACTTTACACCAAAAAGTACCATAACCGCAGAAAATATTTCGAATAAAAATAAAATACAAATATATTTAATTAATTATAAAAAGTAAAATTGCACTTAGGGAGACAGTTTTCAAATGAAAACTCTATTCGACTTATATAATAATAGTTTTTCTATAATAAATGCAAGATTTTTGGGTGGCATGTCATATTTTATTATGGTTTCGAGATCGACAGTTATAAGTACCTCCTACTGTGTTTTAGTTTTTTACTTACACGTCTTCATCAAAGTAGTAGTAAATAAATATTGCATGTTTGAAACACAAATAATCTACTAAGCATGCACCTAAAATTTCGTCATTTTAAATAAATCCATTTTTTATATGCCTAAAGTTACACATGAGTAAAATACAATAGACGTGGATATATTACCCGAACATGGCGTGTTGCCACACCGAGCGCTGAACGCAGAACGCCGTGTAAGGGTTCGCGACAAGTCAATCGTCATCCTGAGGATGCCTCGTTGAGAGGTGAAACACGTGTCGATTTCTTTCAGGAGTATTTTATGGCTCTTTAGAAATAGCTAAGCGGAACAAGTTACTAAATATATCCACATCTATTGTATTTTATAATGGATTTCCGCAAGGTCACGCCTGAATCAATTAACTATCTTACACATGAGTGATATTTGAGCTGCTGCTTTCATCTCATTAAATAGCTGATACCTTATTTCAGTATTAAATCATTTCAAGTCATCTGCTACATACGTGTGAGATGTTCCCCTTTCGCAAAAGTACCAAACGACCCATACAATTCAAAAGCGTAAACAATATTTTGCGTAAAGACATACTCGTACTCTCTCTGCCAAGCCTTTGCCCAACTGTGTTGGGGTTGGCTTCCAATTCAACGGGATACAGCTGAATACCAGTATTTTACATGGAGCGACTGCCTACGTGACTTCCACGACTCAGTTACTGGGTATCACATGATGATGATGAAAAATACATTTTCTTGCCGATCTCTTAAACCAAATTCAATCTAGCTAAAAAACTTAAATAAACCTATCTACTCATAGCAATTAAAAGATGGATACAATTAATATTGAGCAATATAACAATAAATGCTTAAATATATGCAAACAATTTCATTTGAAATGAAGAATCTATTACTTAGAACTCATTGGTGTCTGAACAATCGTATGATACAGTAATGTCATTATCCTAAATTTGAAATTATGTAATATACAATAATCATATAAAATACTTAATATCAGTTTTACCAATTTTAGATAGTAGCCTAATAAAAATATTTTGTTAAAAAATTCTACATATTAAAGTTGGTATAACTGTTCTTTTACAACTAGGCTAATCATAACTGTAAAGCACAGTGGCCGGCATAACTATTATTTGTTTAAACGATACAAGTTTAACTTGAAATGGAATTCGAATCATAATTTATTGGAAAACTGACGTTATTATTATTGCAAATCTAATAAAAGAAACGCTAACGATACAAAAAAGCTAAAATTAAATTTTATTAAAGACTTTTTGCATGCAAAACCAAATGAAGATGAATGAAATAAAACTATTTTTTAAATAAAATGTATTAAACAACAAATAAATAAAATTATAAACATTGAGCAGGTACCTACTGATGTAGTATGCCTAAAGCCTCAGAGGTTTCAGTACCTAAAGATAATACAACAAATAACATTGATTCCGAAATTATCGAAATCAATGTTATTTCTTTAATCTAGGAGCTTCAATACACACGATATGAAAATTATGCTAAAGTGGATGAAACTCCCAATCATACGAATTAACTAAACCTTACACTAATGGCATGACTCGACGTTTATTCTTATCCTCTAGACACTAAAGAACACGACAATGATAATAAGTTAGTCAATAAAAACGTAGAAAAATTCTGTACAACACTTATCGGTATAAAAATGTATAATATTCACAAAAGTGAAAATTCAATATCAGGTTTCTCAGGACTTCGTCCGTAGCACGACCTAGCACCATTATTTAAGGCGATCTAGAAACATTACTTAACAACTACCATAAATTATAAGCATATGTTATTTAAATAATTTTCTGCGAGTCTAACATCTAATACATGGATGCAACTGACCTTTCAATACCAATTAAGGGTAAAATTCTAAATTTTATCAGGTAGCTAACTCTAACTGGAAGAAATTGTGATTTCTTCAATATTATACACAAAGAGAAGAATTATTAACCTTATAATATTATAAGTAGAAACAGGTACTTAGATAGGTTATACGCGCTTCGTAAGTGGCACGTTAAAAATGGGCTAGATGGCACATCTGAACTTAGTCCATGCCCGCCCCGACCTTTGCTGAGCCAGCCCGCACCACTGAGGCTGCAGCTTTAAATTCGCCCCAAAACAATATTATTCCGATCCAGTCTGTCGCTTACTGCCCTCCCCCAGCGACGCTCTAAGCCGAGGTCCGTATCCCACAGGGGGTGCCCCTAGCGTGTAGTCGCTTAGTTTATGTTTTATGCCCTGCCTGGAGGCCTTAATTTATTTAGGCATCCACAGAATAGCCCGGTGCAGCCGACAACCAACCTCCTAGGTTAACCTGCGAGATGTATTTTTTTTTAAATTAAATTAAACTTGGACTCAGTATCGCGCCGGCGTCAACTGAAGCAACATAATTATGCTTGTCTCTTTTTCGCTTCTATCTACTCTTTATAATCTATAGTGTGACAATACAAGTTATAAACGTGTGCGACAGAGGATCAAATGTTGGGTAAGTTACTTATGTACATGTTTTTACTTATAATATCATTTATTAAAAGTATAAAATGAGGAGCTATGAAATATAAATTGAATATTTAGCATCTAAGAACAGTCTTCGGTAGGATTTTGATTGGCAACGTCCCAATCAACCGTCACGGGAGAGATGTGGGTGTGGTTGTGACCCGAGGAGTCTCAGGGCCATCCACGCTGCGAGGGAGTGTGACGCCGGCGCAGGAGACACTGGGATGGTTGGTTGGACTGCCATCCGTGAGCGAAGCTTCTGAAGCAAGACTGCTGCAGTCAACGCCGCGCATGCAGCAGTTACGGCTGCTGAAGCAAATAGAGCACCGAAGCTGACAGCGCCCATGCAAATTCCGTAGACAACCTGATGAAAGATTAAAACATTAATAGTTAAGACTGAAAAATTATGAATGGAAAGATAAATTGAAATATCAAGCTAAATCAGAAAAGATATACGCTTCGGTAATCATCATATTTCTGAATTATCACGACCGTGGCGCCACAGAGTAACCCCCCACAGAGGTCATGCTTTTAAGTTTGAACAACGCGCTTTGCAGCATTGCACCTATCATTGTGCGTTTGTATGGAGTATGCTCTCTGTGGGGTTACCTATTCCGGTCTCAGATCGTTGTTAGTCGCTCAAAAGTTATTTTGAAATTGCATAGAGTTGTTAATCTATAATTTTGTAAACATGGTAATATATAATAAGCAAGTACTTCCATGTTTGTTACAGCTCTGTATTAGATCTCATCATGGAGCGTTCGTATTTCCGAAGATAGACGATGATTCCCGAAGGTCATACTTTTCTTTGGAAAGTTGTATGTAAGTTTCTCCTGCATTTGCATTTGGAAGAAGAAATAATCAAGTAGCTAAACCAAACATTACCTCTTCACGAATCCGTCCACTAAACACAGTGACAGGTTCCGTCCTTGAAGGTCCGAAAGCTAAATCTGCTTCAGACACCACCTCATAAATTCCCGAAACACCAACATCAGCGGATCTCGCGTCGCGAACTGTTCGTCGCTTGCGCAGAGACCTGGGACCTGCTACAGCAGGACCTGGTGCCTTGGCTGGGACTACTCCATCACCAGAAGGTTCAGGGCTAATGTTCGTGCCAAGATTTCGAGGTCCGTGGGGGAAGCGGTCGCGATCAATATTTGTGGGGCGGTCCTGGAAACAATTGAGGAAGGATAGTAGTTTTTAATTAAAATTAATATCCATAAAAGCGAAAAAACATAAAAAGATTTAGGGCCGATTTCTCATCTTCAGATAATTTTTATCTGAAGAATGAATATGGTACCTACAAAAGCTGCCATACCGCAATTTTAGCTGGCTCAGTTTAGACGCATTATTTCATTTTATTTTTATACCTCTGCTAAAACTTATCTAAAGAATAAAAATACTGCCCTTAGCCAATTTGGCCAATTTCTGTCTTGTATATTTGAAACATTTTGCCTTTGTTTTTTTTCATTGGGTTCGTTCTTTAAACAAATTACTTACAGTGAAAGGCCTAGCAAGGGCTTCAACCAGCTCTTCAACAGTAGACATATGATCACTCTCAGGTTCAATAACAGGTGCTGGAGCCCTTTGCGGTAATGGAGCAGGCGCGAGAACAACGTCTCCTGATACTTCATCACCGAAGGCTTCTTCGAGAGGAAGACGGGCTTCATCCGATAGGTCAAGGCCTCCATCTTCAGCTGATGAATCACTGTAAAAATAAACGGAAATTATTAGTTTATTTCATAGCCACTTTATAATATAATGGGGAGAGTCAGGTAAAGCTAATTACAGATGTCGCCACCCTCGCTCGTAACTGTCAGCTGTCTGTCTGTTTAATATGTTTTAAGGGCTTTAACCAGTTCAATTATGCACTCTCGTCATAAATATCTTCGGGTTTAAAGTGATCACTACATAGCCTTGGCACAGAACTTGGTTTTAAATTGTTTAGGCGTTGACCCACAATTTTCTTCTTTCCTCATCAGCAGAAAAACGGTGTACGCCTTTATAATAACAATTCAGTTATTCAGTGCACTACAGGCTTTATATTGAATACTTAATTATTACTTAAATAACACTAAGACACACCTAAGGTGTTTGATAGTTAAATTACCAGCGACGATGAGACACCTAGCGGTATAAATTGGTGTCTCTCCCCATTGAAGGAAAAGTTATAGCTAAACTTCAATTTTCACAATAAGACAGAAATGAATATGCAATTATTAATTTTTGTCTTTTTGTGAAAATTGAAGTTTTTATTATTTATACTTCTTTGTCTCAAACGTTGATGGAGATGGATTTGCAAGTATACTTAATTGCCTTCCCAGTGATTGCTGTAAAGTGAACATAAATTATGCTTAAATGGATATCGCTTTCCATGTGACAGACAGATAAGCTAGCGGAAACGATTTAATTATAGGACTTGTCTGGCTTGCGTATTTAGTGCCTAGTTTCTTTACTCTATTTTGGAATTGACGACTTATTTAATAAGAATAAGCTATCCACAATGTTTTTAAAATTGTATATTACTGCCGCGGCCTGCAAAAGGGGCATTGATGGACAAACGTGAAAATCACACACGTGAGTCCATCATTGCCCAGTTGCGGCCAAAGCTTGTATGGTAATTTTCTCAAATAATGCGTGGAAATTCAAACTATGTAAACAAAAAATTCCAAAATCAATAACAAAAAACTATATTTTTTTACGCGCCAGCAATTCTATTATAATCCAGTGTCAGCAATTCTATTATAAACCGACTTAATTTTGGAGGCTACGAAAAACCGACCGTTTCATACTTGAGCGTAACCATCCCAGCAAAATCTTGAATATCTCAAAAACTATAAGATGAACAAATTTTGCTATTGGTATACATTTACAACTCATCAAAAGCTATATTTTCATGTACTTGGTTCCAGGCTAAATGCCTTTTTTTTTAATATTTTGCTGGGGTAACGTTACTCCTGCAAAATCAGTTTTTCTCGAATAACTTCGAAAATACAACTTGAACAAATTTTGCTATACTTGAACAAATTGCAACTAACTATGAACTAATTATCTGTATTACTCTCATTTCTCTAAGGTGCATTTTGCTGGGGATATATTTTGCAAGAGATAAATCGAATCTCTAAGAAGGTTGTCAAAATAATGCTCGAATTTCCAATCATGATTGAAAAAATGTATTTTGTTCGCTACAAAATAACTGTGGCACTAAAGCAACTTATATTCAATCTTCGTTCCTTAAGCCTAAGGTCCAAATTCATTTACACTTACTTTATTTCGTTGTGGTCTTGATGTGTCCTATCATCTTTCCTGTCTAAGGCTCCATGTCTTTGCGGAGTCACTCCAGCCAACTGACAGTGGTCCAGACAGCCATGCCTGCAGATCTCGACCTTACATCTGATGTGAACGCTGAGGGCATCAGGAAACTTGAAGGCGTGAAAGAACGCGTAGGTTATGACGGTGGCTCGCTCGTCTACTGCTTTGGCTTTGAGGAATCTGGAAACGAATATTTTTAAAGATAAATGTGGAGTTTTTTTGGAATGAAGTTCTTTAACGCGGCTTGTAAACTTTCAGAAATCGTCACGCAAAAAAGTGTTAATACGTGCGACTGTCTTCTTCTAATTCACAGAGAAAGAAAGAGAGAGAGAGAGAACGCCGGCAGAAAAAAACAAAAGAAAAAGTTAAGTGATTACAGTGTCGTAGGATAAAATTGTATACATCGGCCCGAATACACTGCATGAGAGAGAGAGAGAAAAAGTATGAATTTGGTCAAAATGAACATCCAAGACGGCGGCTTTGAAATTTTTTAAATTTTTCATCATGGATATCGTTTTCATGGTTTTAAGGGTGCAAAAGCCAATAGTTAGGTCAAATGTAAATCCAAGAGGGCGGCTGCGAAAATTTTCAAAATTTTCGTCATGGGTGTCGTTTTCATAGTTTTCGAGGGTGCTAAAGCTGATAGTGAGGTCAAAATGCAAATCGAAAATGGCGGCTGCAAAATTTTTGTTTTTGTTTTCAAACATACATACGTGTGAAATAACTTCGTTCCTAACGGGGGTCCCACGACCGCACACGTTTTTTATGTTTTCTCTACACCATTTCACGATACTTGTATAATTGATATGAGACCAAGCGTAAAAGGGTGTTGAGTCGATTCATGCAAATAGGGCTCGATTTGAAAATCCATTGTCTAGCGTAGAAATAGATGATGGATGAAGATCTCATGGGTTAGTTATTTCTTCTGAATTTATGGCAGGAGTCAATTTTGTAGTGATTGAGCAGCATCTTTGACAATAGATAAAAAACAAAAAAAGAGGTTTAAAGAAAGAGTTTGTAGGGGCGTATGAAATGAAATACAGTTTTGGCACAGAAAACTACACGTTATAATCTCCTACAAAACACAGAAATACTTAAAAGTTTCAGGAAATTCGAGTAGGACACCGAGTCAGTATAAAAAAATCGTGCCATTAGCGAGCGTGATGCGAGCCAGACTGCGGTCGCGGAGTGGGGTGCGCCCACGGGTGCGCCCCTCCCGCGCATTTGACCCAGGTTTAGGCACACAATATTCACACAAAAACAAAAAACTAGAAGATTTCACTAAAACAACTTCCGTATGTTGACCTTCAGGCAAAGCTAATCCCTCCAACAAACTTTCCAACAGCACACAGATGCTAAAACCTAGATAAGACTTTCATACATTAGCGTCGTACCTTGATATCATCTTAGGTCGCAGCACGCATCCATATTCATCTGACAGTTGAATCACATGGCCGGAGCCATCTGACGCCGCACACGACTTCACTCTCATGTCGAATTCACCTGGAAGATAAGAAGATATGTCCTTAGAAATTGTTTAGTTACTTATTAGGTAGGTGCTATTGATGGAACCGTCAGTTGAGACTGGTCATCTCTTTTCTGCCAGGGCTTATTGTTAATGGGTAGTATTTAAACGCAAATCAAAAAATATCCTTTTTCTATGCAATAAGATTCCGAATTCCCATCAAAATTACTGATTGCACAGCAAAATATTCAACTCAAAATATCACTAAACACACTACAATTTATTTTCGCAGCGTACAGCGATTTTTCCTAAAGCAAAAGCTTTTTCATCAATGCACAGCTAATAATCTTAATGCATATTATACATGTTAACTCTTTTTCTTTTAAATATAGCTTCTATTTTTATATTATGTACAGCAGTTTTCTAGTGAGACTGTTTGTTCCCAACCTTTGTTCCCACTAGTACTACCGAACTGAACCACCGGTGATACTAGCGATAGTAACTGCGATGTCCAACTGGTTGTATTACGGAGAAGTAAATTTACCCATGGTTCAACTGGTTGTTCTATGGGGAAATATCTTGGTAAACTGCACTCGAAAACACGGTGTTCGCACTGGCACTCGCCGGCCGCTGCCGCGGCACTGCTCGCTTCGCTCGCTCGGCTCGTGCGGTATATTATGTGGTCACAGTTCTAACCTAACCTAACCTACCATTCAGCCATAGAACAACCAGTTTTGTTTTTTTATATTTTATATTATTAATTTGCTGTGCAGTCAGTATTTATGCTATGTATGTAGTATTTTTGTACAAAAATAAATTTAACTGTATTGCATTATGAGGAAAAAGTTATGTTATATTGATGTATAATTTCGAATTATCTGCAGTTTGAGTTTTGTTAAACATTTAGTTTATTTGTAGTGAAGTAAGTTATTTGATGTAAAAAATAATATAAATGATGAGTATTTATTGATAGGCGATTATTTATTTGATATGCAATTTATAATATCCCATTGTTAATCTTATATTTTGAATTGTTTTCGATGGAAAAAAATACATTGTTCTCGCATATAGAAGCAACAAGAATAATGTTTCCAGGATTTTCTAATATCTATACAGAGTGGCAGGGACTTCGACCAAACCCCCTGCGTTGAAATTTCTCGTCGGTATTTTTTTTTTAAATCAGCTGTTCCATAAATTTTGAACGCGTGGGTATTGCAGTTTCCTTTGAAACAGCTGTTTTTTTTTTTTAATAGCCGACGAAAAATTTCAACGCAGGGGGATGTCAGAATCATGTCCTGTCCATGGTAACAGTTTTCGCGTCGATGTTCCTGCCACCCTGTATTTAAAAGAGTGTCTTTGGAGTTTCCTGCCCGTTCTTCTCCATAGAGATCTACGTTTTGGAATGGGCAACTAGCTTCAACTTTCTGAATAACTGACCGACAATCTTCAATCTTTGACAGTTCAAAAGTGCCTGTAAATAGTTTAATTGAAATAAATGGTTTAAGTTTGAGTTTGGTTAGTGTTTTATGGGCGACGAGAATTCTCCCTTTGAAATAATATAGCGATAGCCTTTATCATGCAAAGCGATAATTCTTCCAGACTATTTGATTGTGAGAAAGGCGACAAACTAAGTTATTGAGCTCGTTATGATATTGGTAGAAAGATAAATAGGAATTGTTGAAAAGATTTACTTTAAACATACATCTGGCAAAGTAAAATAACTAAATGAAGGACTGAAAGACAAAATATGTTGGATTTCAGTAGGTAACGTGGTGTGGTGATAACTAGCGAATCAGCTACCAAAGTTATTTAACTACCAGTGAAATCTCAATATAATAGGACATTTTAGAAACCTTGCTGACCTAGTACTATCACGGTATTAGACTATTAATACTGGACGGGGCGATAGATTTGACCTCACGCTGCCCACCGAGGTTTACGATATTATTCTCAGTGGAAAATTATGTGTCACAAATACTAAAATTATTGTAGTACAGCTATCTTACGGTCTACCTACATACTTATCAAGGATTGAAGTAAAACTGGATGGTTCAAAACCATCCGAGGAGTGTAATGAAAAGAAAAAAAATTAAGAAAATACGTTTATTTGCGGTAAACAAGACGCAAAGAAAAATTAAAAAAAAACACATAAATAACAAAATGGAGGCAAATATGCGTCACATCCACGCAAAACAGCCATCACTCAGCATAATGCTGCGACCCCATACGAGACAGTACGACATACGCAACATTTCGTTTCGTTGACAACTCACGCGCCGCAGACTTATTGCATATTACTTAATGTATTTGAAGTTCTGAAGGATCAGGTACCTACGTAAGTGCATTAGAATACAAAGTACCAATGAAGTATGAAAGTACCTTCAAGTACTTTCAGAATATCAAAATGCAAGAACTTGCCAGACGAGTAGGTACTTTACCTCTCGTCTCGTACTTAGGGTACCTAACAATAGCATAACCCAACACTCGTAGCTGACGACAAACATACAAGTTCCCAATATGATAACACTTAAGTGGAGACTAAACAGCGAACATAAACAAAGAACGCTTAGCTTAAAGGATGGGCAAACACTTTCGGTAAGTCAACAGATATTCCATTAGACGAAGAAAGCTTTACACATGCTCAAACCGCACCTTGTAATGTTTGTCATGTTTGAGACTAGTAAATTTCCGGTAACGTTAATTTTACTTTTAATAGTCATTCATATTTTTATTCTTAGTCATAATGTATTCACATACCAAAAGACATGTCAAAATAATACATTAATTTTGGTGGAGTGGTTGGAATGTGTAAGTTTGGTTTCTGAGAAAGTATTGACAGTCTAGTGTCTAAGTAAACGGAAACATAAAAAATCTCCCGGATGTAGTCACTTTTCTTCAGAAAGGCTCTGTCCCCTACGTTAGTTACTGCGACCGATTCGGCATTAGAAGCCACACCAAACGCTTATTATGACTGCAAATAAGCCACTCTGCATTACGTCTAAACGTGGGTAGGTGTTTTGTAAAACATAAATGGCAATCCAACTGAACGTCGAGTCGTTCAGTTGTTCTACAAAACGGAGCTGTTACGTAAAACAGCTAGCGGTTTTGTAAAACAGCGCATTCTACAATCCATCCGCGACATCAACTCAATAACAGTATTAAAAGGTACAATGAAAAAGTTCCAACAGCTATTAAACTTTTACGTTTAGAACCCTAGCTGGTCTAAAAAAAAATTGACCAAATAAGCCGTGGAGACGTAATATGGTAAAATGGTATTTCATCACACGAAACACGCTAACGACAAACTTTAAGATTTAAGTGCATTTAAGCCAAAGATGGTCTGTAATTGATTGTGTTGATTTGTACCCATCTATCTAACAAAAAATTTAAGATACCGAATAGGAACGATGAATTTACCTAGTACTTAGTTCGAAGGTTTTGCAAAGAGTATATGAACACGAACCTAGAAATTGAATTAGCAACGCAGAAATCAATTTCTTTTTAATAAAAGAGATGAAAGACGCACTCGCAGATCCAACTACTTATACAGTACAAGATCGCTCACATTAAGACTATTAATCATTGTCAATTAGATAAAAGAACTCATAACGCACGAATGAGAACTGCTATTGATTCAATTGAGACGAAATTAATGGAGTTCCATTGTGGAATGAGCATTGTTCATCAGGAGGCTTGCGGAAAATTTGATAAAACGGATGTTGAAGCAACTGTAAATGTTAGAGATAAAAATACCGAAGTTATGGAAGTATATGTATATGTGTTATGATATGGCTGTTTTTAATAAGCATAACGTAGTGAAAATTCGCGATTACACAAACAAAATAATAGATGCTGCTATTCAAGAGCGTTTATTCTGAAAGAAGGCAACGTTGCAAATAGATGTCAATTATTTCGAAGATTTGATTTGGCAATATTACTGTATGGAAATAACAAATGTGGCTAACTAGCGAACTAGAATATTAGTAATGAATTGCAGTTATAACACTGAATTTAATGTTGTAACTGTTTAAAGTATGAAAAGGCATTTAAAAGTTTACAAATACTTTTTTTTACATCTAAAACTAAATATTCGGTGTTACGATATTAATTATTGTATTTCATAATCAATATTTTAGTTCCCTAGTTAGCCACATTTCTTAATTCCATACAATAATATTGCTAAATTAATCAAAATAGGTTAATATTTGACAGCTATTTACGACGTTGCTAACTTTTAGGATAAACCCTCTTAAAAACGGTTAGAAACGAATTCAATTATCAAAGTAGACATTGAATTTAGCGAAGAAGAATGGCGAGAAGGGAGAAAATAAATGTTTAAATCCTCTACAAATTTCAATAGGTAATATATTAGGTACACCTAACTGATTCGACGAAATTGATTGGCAAAGCAGACAAAATTGAATTTGGCAAAAAATATGGTGCGGATAAAGAAAACAAATAATTCAATGCTCTGCAAATGTCGGCTGATAACATATAAAACAATGTGTAGGTACACTATACTGAGACCGAGACGAAAGCTATTATAACGGCTATAAACATCCAAAGCCGTGCCTAAGTTATCAAAGCTTACGTAGGCGGGCGCTTATATATTCCAAGTGGTGTCTGTCCAGTAACCCTTGACCCTGCAAGCCATCTCGCAAAGAGATAGCAGATAAAATATACATACCCACATAAAATTTGAATATCTACGTAAATATAGGTGGAAAGGAATTCGATTCATTTAACTTTATGCGTTTCGTAGAGCGGATTCATGTTTATTGGGGGAAGAACACGAAAGTTAGTAGCTGTAAACTGTTTTATCGTTTACTGATAACCTACGAAGAGAGACCGCATTACTTTTATTTACATTACTCTTGCAGCATAATAAAGAGGCTTATTGGTCGATTCGCACGAATTTAATTTATTTATGGGCGAATCGACAACTCCAGACATACGTATTATGCAATTTGCACATTTAAAATTTTATGCAGTACAGTTAGTGTAATTTTTCCTTAATTTTACTGCATAAAATTTAAAAAAAACCAATAAGCCAGAAATGAAAACTTGAACAAGATCGCCTTGGTGGAAGAAAAATACTTGTATGGAACATTAGTCCGTAACCTTATCTAAATAAAGGTACAATCGCGTTTACAAAAAAAATACTTCCATAACCTTTAAAGTAAAAATACTTGCATAGAACATTGATCCGTAACGTAATATAAATAAAGAGCACAAACGCGTTTACAAAAATGAGGTGTCGGTAACGGTGTCGCGAGTTCAATTGTTTTTCCCATCTCAAAAATGCCCAACGCGCCTAAAGAAGTTTTCACTTGAAAAATACCTACACAAAGACATTGCATGAATTCAGAAAGAACTCTTATTTTGTTAACACTATATTCTCACAAAATTGAATCGTCTTGCAAAGATAGCTCAAATTTTTTGAGTGTATATTTTCAATTATAATTTTAATCTCTCTACGCATCTTCCAAAATTGTATCACGATCTTCATATTATTCCTTTATATTAAGCTACGAGTATATTTGATAAAACGCCACATACAAGCTCTATAGAGTCTATATATATACGCAAGTCGTTTAAAAGTGATCCATGAGGTGGATCCAGTCTCGAGGCCCATAGTTGCAAGCCCGTTAAGCAAACTCATTCGTACATATTTGTCCAGTTCACTTTTTACAATTACCGGGTACCGTTAAGTCGTGTAAACACTGTCATTACCCTGCTAGTGATTTTACGAGTTTTCGTGTTTTCTCGACTTTGTGTGTTGGCGGAAGTTTGCGTTTTTTGTTTAGTTATGTTCTGAGGAAGTTTGGGAAAAATTTGTGACTAGTCTTTTTAACTCTGTTAATTTTCTCCGTGCATCAGACAGGCGACAAGCTCTGTAAACTTGTCGTGTTACAGAACTTGGAAAACTTGAATGAATGCCAAATTAATTTACACTTTGACGTCAGAGGTTATTGGTTTTTTTTTCCTCATCTTCATTGAGATATTCTTGACTAGGTAGTAAAATCATTGACGTCATGCTCAGAAAGGAATTATTAAAGCAAATTAAAAACATAGTAAAGCTCCATCAGGAAACCGTTATCGTATTATTTGATGAGACAAAATATGGCTTTGAGCGTGGGCGCAAGTGTTACTTTTACTAAATGGCGTCACTGCAAATAAAACACCTTTTAGAAAATCGTTGGTTAGGTTCGGCTAGGCGATTTTTTATTTTAAAATATTCCTAATAGTCCTAATTAGGTTTTTATGGAAAGAAAAATTAGAAAAGTTTCCCGGAACATTTTCAAATTAATTCGGGAAATACTGGACGTCCTATTTCTAAAGGATTTTCGTCCTTCTTTACATTTGGACAGAACAACGTCGGTCGGGTCAGCTAGTATTAAATAATTTCTATGACAGCACTCTGAAGTGGTTAAAAAATAAAAATAGTATTTCTATGAATTCAATGTGTCTAGGTCATGTCTAGGTTATAATACTTTTTATAGCACCTCTACGTTATTTCCCACGTTCAATATTTTTTGAACGTGACTACTACAAGTTTCTCTCGTTTACAATATTTTTTGTTGTTTATTTCTTAAAGGTCTACTGATATTTTTTCTACTGTAAATATTGATTTACTTCAATTTGGTTTACAGCACGACTCACGACATTAACATTTGAGTTAGAAATTAACATAACATGTCAAAAATTTGAATTTAGTCCAAACAATTGGTAAACTTTATTTTCAATCAGTTGTAGTTTAATGAATGGGAGGACACTGCAGTTATCTTTTACTATCTACTTGCCACGCTCTTTAAAATTAATTTTCAAAGTTGTACGCACGCTTTTAGTTTGTAAGTGTCTTCTAAATATAGTTTTCATTTAGTTCGACCACAAAGTAGCTGTAACCGTTTCCTAATTAACAATTCTTACTACTTTTCATTGGTTTTAAAGGTATCCTTCCTTTTACGCGTTCTGGGTACAAGTCTTTTAATTTACAAAATGACGGAAGCAAAATAAATAAAATAAGTCGAGAGGTGTCGTGGGGCACCCGGTGCGAACGAAGTTCCTTTCGGTGTATATTATGTTATTATGGTACAATTCCGTAGCCGAACGCAGGCGGCAGCAGCAGGCGACGTGTCGCCGCGACACGACTGGTTTCCATGTATTTCTATCAAACCGACGTGTCGCTAGCTTCGGAAGGTATTTCATAGAAATTGATAGAAACCAGTCGTGTCGCGGCGACACGTCGCCTGCTGCTGCCTGCGGTCGGCCACGGAATGGTACCTTGAAATAACAGGCTCAATGAAATAGATTAACAACGTTTGAGAATAAATAAATGAAAAAAAAAGTGTCGTGACGGTCAATATGTTATACTTTTTTCGGTCTAACTCTCATTCGCCAAGTGTGCAGAGACAACTTTGTAATTTTTTTTTTTTAGTCCTAATTAATTTATATTATTCAATGCAAGACTAGCTCATTTCACACAAGGTTTTTCATAGAAAATTAAAAAAACACAAGAGGAAAAGAAAGAGAAAAGAGAGAGAGAATCAATTATCACATTGACTATCCCGTGCCCTACAAATTAATACTCGTCAATTGCTTAAGTAGTCCACAATCAAAATGAACCCGTACCTACTAAGTGCTACATAAATGCTTTTAACATAACACCACGCCTGAATTCCCCGTCGGGTAAGGCTGAGGTACACCCACATTTCGCCAGTTATGTTTAAGTCCCATGTAATAGGGGGCGAGCTTATTGCCATCAACCGGGCACAAATCCAGACTGCTTCTGAGAAATTCATGATGGAAAACCTCAATAACACTTTGCCCGACCTGTGAATTTAACCTAGGAACTCATGCTCAGCAGTAGAGCTTGTGCCCACTAGACCACCAAGGCAGACCTTCTCAAAGTGCCACACATGCTCGCGTAAATGAAACCCAGTCTTTACACGCAGCTATTTTCACCGTGTACTATGCAGCTGTAAAGTCTAACAGTAATTACTTCGTGCAATATTTCAAGCTGTGTATTGGTAATTAAAAACGATACTAAGCGGTGCTTGCAGACCGTTCCGTCTGCTAAACCCTCATTATCTACTTTGTATGTACTTCACTTGGGTATACTGTAGTAGATACATAGAATATTAGTACATAATGGTGTTGTTAACTGGTGGCAGTACCGTCTGCTGTAATGTTCTGATTTTGCTGTTTTTTTTTTGTTTATTTATATCTCATTGTACTACTTCTTGAAATGAAAATAGATTTAATTAAACTACTTATAAGTATATACTAAACATCTAAATAATCAAGGTCTAAATATATAATTTTTATTGTTTTTAATTTTTTTTTTAATGCACTAAAATTAATTTGAAATTGTGAATAATTTTGCAAGCAAATTGTTATTCATATTGAAATTGTACTGTTAATAAGCAAGAAATAAAAGGACTTTTTTATTTATATCTCATTGTATGCTGCACCAGTCGACGTCATAACGTCAACGCCGGCTGTTGGTGAAAACCATAGGGTCGCAGCATTATGCTGAGCGATGGCCGTTTTGCGTGGATGTGACGCATATTTTCCCCAAACTTGTTCTTTTTGTTTTATGTTCTTTTTTTGCGTCATGTTTACCGCAAATAAACGTATTTTCTTTCTATATGATTTAGCTTAATTTTACATTTTTACCTTAGGTATAGGAAAATACTTGTCATCCAGATATAGTACGTCAGTATAAGGTTTATTGGTGTAATTTAATTAACTTTAAAGTTCAAATAAATCCTAACTAATAATATAAATGCGAAAATGAGTTTGTTTGTTTGTTATGCTTTCATGCTAAAACGGCTGAACGCATTTAGATGAAATTTGGCACATGGGTAGAACATGATCTGGGTTAGGACATAAAATACTTTTTATCCCGATATTCTCACGGGATCGCGACTAACGAGGGTAAAACCGTGGGACGCAGCTAGTAATAATAATATTTATACTTTATGTAACTTAAAAGGACAAAAGCCGTCTTATAACCAATTAATAATTTCAGTCCAAAGTCATTGCTGAACATAGATTTCCCCAAGAATTGCTAAAACGACTGGTCCTCCGGACAGAAGATCTCTTTGAGTCGCATTAAGACCACGAAGATTTAGGAAATAAAAATGGATGGGAACTAAGTAGATCCAATTTACGTTTTAATTTTATGGATTAGTTTATTTAAATACACAAAAAGCATTTCCAAAAAGTTTTAGGGTCATCTATTTTAATCTGTGAGAAACTTATAAAGCTTTTATAGCTTAGTTTATGCCCTTGTTATCGTTTCATAAAATTATCATATTTGGACATAAACAAATCTTATGTATTTTTTACAGCTGCGTCAATCGCGTTTCGGTACCAAATTTTGTAGGGTTTTATACGTATATTCATCACAGTTCCAGTCAATCAGTCGTAGAACCAGCTAACAAATCACGTTTAAAACACATCCGGCAATAATTTTGACATATAAGTACTAAAACACAGTTGTAAACTGCGCTTAACATCTTAATTCGTCACCGTAAAGCCATATTTGGACAAATGCCTTATATGCCTATGGATTTACACTCCCACGCACCAAAAACTCTAACGAGGCAAAGTTACACGCACTTCGGAAATGACAGCAATAAAAAATTTATGAATAATATTAGAGAAAATAATTTTTGCGTTTAGAAAAGAAACAATAGGTAATTCTAAATACGGTTCCTTTATAAACTTGGAAATAATTATAAGCAAGAGAGATGTGTGGTTATTAGCAAGTAACAGTACTATACATTTTGATTGTTATGTAGTTTTGACACGGTTTTGCAAAGAGTAGGCGTACACGCATTTTTTGAGGGAGTTTTTTAGATGAAAGCAAATTCCTACGTTGTAGCGTAGCTTTTGAGAAAAACTTTATGAAAGCCATGTATTTCTGATGTTTATTTTTGAAGTGAAAACTTCTTTAGGCACATTGGGCATTTTTAAGATGGGACTAAACCATTGATTTCGCGACACGGTGACGACACCAGCTTTTGATCATTAAATAGACATCAACGCGTTGATTACCGCAGTGCGTTGAGTAAAAGACATCAACGCGTTGATTATCGCGGTGCCAATTTTTTTTCAAGTTGTCACTTCTGTCGGCACTCCCGGAGTGCCAGTTTTTTTATTTTTTTATAACTGAGTGGTGTTGTTCTTGACCCCGATTTCATTTGATGAAAAGCGATGGATGAGGTCTATGATGGTTCCAGCGTGCCCAGAAGATCACTCTTGTTTTGAAGGCAGGCGGGCTATAGTGATGAAAGCCTTATAAACGTTACCTTAACTTAAATCTTAAATGACAAAAAAATATGATTATTAGGCTGGTTTCACAGACGTCTGGGAGACTCGTATGGGCCGTCTGTACACGGGAGACCCGAACGGGTAGCGCCCAAGAAGAATGTCTATAAGAACGTCTATGAGTGACGTTGTACGGGCTCTACCCGGAGCGGCTCGCGTACGGACGAATCCGCGTCACTGTGAAACAATATTCTAGCCCCTCACGTGTGTCTCCGTTCCGGGAGCCCATACGAGCGGCCCGTACGGGTCTCCCGGACAGCTGTGAAACCAGCCTTAATGATTTAGCAGACGTACACTATTACTTAAGTGGGTAATAGTCTCGTTTACTCAACCAGCGATCAAATGTAGAATTAATATAAATAAGGCTTACCTCGATAGTCGTTGATGGCAACCACTAGGGTTAGGGTGGACCCTAAAGGGACGATGCCGGATACTGGCGCCGCCCATGGACCCTTCCCTGCTTGGATCTCCATCCAACAATCTACGTTGTCTCCTATAAAAAAATAAGAAGGTTTACAAAATATTATGGGCTCTTTTCAAAATAGATCATCACCTTAGAACTAAAGAACTATAGTATTTTAAAGAAGCAGTGATTGTAGAAGCAAAAACAGCTTCAAACGATGTATATGCTTAAAGATTTGAGAGTAAACATTCATATAAACAAAAAATCAAGACACTGTTACAATTACAACACATTTATACATAAAAGTGGGTAGTTACCACCAACGATGTGATGGCTAACTTACAAAAGCTGATAAAACTTGGTAGAAAGGTAAACTTGAAAAAAAATCAATAGATATCACTTTCGTAATCTGAAAACTGTTCTCTAGACTAAAGTCGAGGGCACAGCCGAGCTAATAATTAAAGTGTTTTCTCACCTCTGAAATCCAACTGCACGACATCCAAGTCAGCGATGACCATGGGCGGCTTGGAGGCAGTCTTTTCGTAATCGTTAAACCACTCGCAGCGCAGTCTTTTCGCTTCGTCCCACACTTCAAGCAGGTCTTTGTCGTATTGCACCACCACTGTGTTCTCGTAGAACTGCCCGTGGAGGTCTGGAATAAGAGAATTTTGGTCTTTAGATCCTGGATCTGACGACCGTGACCTGATCATCATCTCATCATCTTCCTACCCTTCTCCCATTTTACTTGGGGTGCTACAAATTTTTTCTTTCCATTCTTCCCTGTCTACCGTCACGCAATCATTCATTCACGACCGGGAAGTGGAACTTAAATACCATGGAAAATATTTTAAAGACGTATATGAATGGAAACAGAAATCGTGTTACGGGAGCAAATAGTTTATAAGCGGAGATTATGATGGGACACGATAATAAAGAAGTTGAAAGAAGCAGTTCTTTGTGAACTGATTGTGAGTTGACAAGGCGAGATTTTCGTCAATAGACTCTTTGCATGAGTGCGTAAATGGCGAATATTCAGGCCGTTTTTTATCAGTGTTAACGTGAACAATAAGAAAATGAATATTATTGTAATTAAAGAACATTGTTTGAAAAAATCTGTGAACAAGTCAGTGAATCTATAGGAAAGTACATTTAATTTTAAATCCTTATTATTGCTAAGGCTTTACCTACGCGGATGTACTCACGCAAAAAGTGGAAGTCACCCGAAGAACGCGGATCGTGCCAGTGGTCTCGGGTCGACATCATACAAGCAAAACTGACCCCTAAAGACTTCTAGCTAACTCCCTTTCAGAACAACGATCCATTAGAACATTAATCTTCCAAGTTTACACGCATCTGACATATTCAGACTCTATGTCATACGGTTTAAAATCGTTTTCACATTGTCACCCGCAATAGTTTTCACTAGAAGCACTTAAAGTCGAAATTACTACGTCATAGCTGGAAGGAAATACACTTGAAAGTAGTGGGTTGAGGGATGGCGTCTTTGAGACGGGTTTGTGAAGGAAAATGGACCTTACGTGCGGTGTTATGTGGTCCGGCGGGTGGCGATTCCGAGAAACAATGCGCGCGCAATGTTCGCAGAAGGAGCGGGACGCATGCGTCGTCCGTTACTCCACACTAGCCATAGTGGACTCAACTAGGAATCGGTATGAGAAAAACTCACTGACTTTGTTGAAATGGGACCGAAGTGCCGTAAAACTTGAATGCTGGCGATTTATTGCAAAATTGTTACGAATTACCGATAGTTACTGAGAATCTAAATGCGATACATGAGATTGGGTTTGACGATATATGGTGATCTATTACCGAGGAACTTCCTTCAAATGTCTTGTCGTTCGTGTTAAATTAACAGAATGACAAAGAGACTGACTAAACTTTGTAAGGTTTAAAATCCCGTAAAGAAATAAACTTTGGTCTTACTTAAACAATACACTGTTATATGGCCCAATACCTTTTAGAGTATTTCGATTTCAAATCAATAGGAACCATAACAAAGCAAAGAATTTCTGTTCAATAAGAAAATATGATTGGAACATGTAGGAGGTCGTAAAACGCAGGGCACTAAATACTTCATAATAATACGAAATTGTAGAATCATTATGAGAAATATACCATTTAAGTACCGTTAAATACGAATTATAGAAAGTTCGATGACTGGTTAATTTCAAATTACACACATCTTAAGATCGCCTGATTAATTAAATTGCTGCGGTTTCTTACAAAGAAACAATGACAATAGCCATGAAAAACCCAATAAGTTAAATAAAGGGTCAAAGGTCAAAGAAACCTTGGAAATGTAAATTGTTAGTAATGTAAAGCCTCCTCTTGATTAATACCTTTTATCTTGAAAAGATCTATAAATTTTAGGGACATATTCAAACGTAAGAGGCGATCATTTGAACAATCCAATTATAAAACTGTCTTTCGTCCATTAAAAGGGACGTAAGACTAATAAGTCCAATTATTTCGATAAGTCCAATGACAATTTCCTTATCTACCATCTTTTAACGATCGGGATTATTCATATGTATCATTACTTCCATTCCGTGTTCCTGCCCCCACATACCAAGTTAACGTCCCTTTAAATGACCCGCAGGTTAATATGCATCTATAAACATATTGCAATCTGTCAGATGCCCACATTCACAAGTGGGTGTAAACCTCGCACTTTCCGGTGATAACTTCGTCCTTTCCGAGACACTATCGTTTGACAGTTTGAATAGTTGCCTGTCTAGGTTATGGTCCTTTGATCCGATAATACCACTACTATTCAATGTAATACGGATTGAGATAGAACCGTGGGGTAATTGCGTACACATTTACAATTGCAATGATTTTCATTTTGACAATTGAACAACATTCATTGCGTTATTTACGCTGTCGAGAAGACGAATTTTTCAAACACATGAAGTAATGGATGTCCTTAAAAAACCTTCAGATTGTGATAAAAATTGTGTTACGCAACTCGAGTGCTGGTCCTTGTTATGGCTAGCGAGTTTGACATTCAAAAATATTGATGTGGTCAAAAAGTAGGTCGGTACTTGATAGAAATTTCCATGAAAGTAAATCACGATATTCTTGTAAACTGTAAGGTTATGGCACAGATCATCAAAAAAGAAATCGTTTTAAATATTGAGCAGAAAAATAGCATTAAAGACACAAAGGGTGTTAATTCAAAGGTCACCTTGAGTCTTGAACTAAACAGCGAAAATGTCCTACGAGCCGTGGCTTTTTGAACTACGCTGTATGTCGTTTGGCATTTGAGTCGCCTAGTAAATGCAAGGCTTTAATAGGCAACTAACCAGTCCAATGTGACATTTGATGCCGTAAAGAACTCAGGTTTAACGCTGATGGAATTACAGCCATTTTAAGCTAACCTTGCCCTTGGCCCTTTTTCCCATTTTAAAGGTCCATTTGTTCGAAGCACTAAAATCAAGAGTGACAAATGATGTAATGATTGTAAGGACATTTTCTTTTGAGGTCAAAAGGTTTACATCGTTAAATGAGACTTCAATTTCACGGATAGCCATATGACATCAATCATTCCTAAATAGCTTATAACAGAAATTCTGCAAAGCTCCATAAAAGAGTGAACAATAATTATAACGGTGACCTTATTGGTGATGTTCTTCAGAAAGGCCAGGTGCGTAGTACTCGTAAACGGCCGCGGCGTGCGTGTATGACCAGATGTATGAACGTAAATGAGGCAAAAGGAGTAGGTATGTAAAGATCGTAGCAGATGGTGATCTGAAGTTTCTGCACACCCCCATGGGAAGGAGGCATGAGTTTTTGTATGTATGTAATTATAATGGTTGTTTGTGCTCATGTCCACGCATCACAATTTTAGATGATTTACTAATGGAATGAGTTACCAATCGTTTCTCTTCATTGGCGTGACGGATCGCGATTTTGCAGTCAAGTGGAAACAAGCAATTAGCTATTAAAGTAGTGGGATTTACGAGCCTTACATTGTTTGTCTTTTTCTAATCTTCCTCATCTTCATGGTTTCTGGTCCTATTTGCTTCAGTAACATTAATAGTATTAACGTTTGAGTTTTGTTTTCTTATTGCATTTTATGATTTCATAAAAAAAAAAAAAGTTAATTACAATGTTGTCTTGTGGTGAGTGCTGTGTATACCTATAATAGGCATACATATTAGTATTTTTAATATTATTATGTTGTTTTTCTGTTTTAATTTTTTGTATGTACTTCTGTTGGTGTACCAAAAATAAATAAATAAACGTTATCTCCAGAAGTTTGAGCATACGTAAGTCAACTTGAATAATTTCTATCAACAATTCTATTAGTGATACCTTTGTATGTATTAAGATTCTCCTTAACACTGCAAAGTTTAAAATTTGCCAATGACAATATAATTATGTGATAAATGGAGCGTGTTCTAGTCAATTATTCAATAAATACTAAACAGACACAATTTGAAATAAATCGTTCAACAAAAATAAAGATGTGAATAAATATTAAAAAGTTATCAAAACAATTTGAGCAATCGCTTTCAAGTTTACAACATTCAAAATCTTAATTGAAAAAGAAAGTAAACAGAATCCTACTAATGCATTAAAAGCTAAATATCATTGCACATAAGAAAGTAAAAACATTGCATCAAACAGACATTTTTGTAACATATAAAATTTATAGGATCATAAATCTTAAATGCAAATAAATAATACATAGAATAGCAGTTTAATAAGATCGTAAAGCTTTCAGTACGTAAAACTAATTGATTATACTTTGAATGCTCTCAAATACTGCTAGACTAGTATTTAAAAACTATTGGGTAGGTATATAGTCTTTTAATTTGATATACAGTTGTGAACAAGCCAAAATGTGTGTAACATTCACCTACAATATTTACTAGCTTTATTTACCTGAAGCGTGAAAACCAACATGTACCTAAGCTTCAAAATATTTTTCACTTTCGCCTTGTGATGGTTTGTCTATTTTTAATCTAACGTTATTCACAGGAAGTATTTTTATTATAATTATATTTCCAAATCCTTCTTTTTGGTACACTTCTACCAAATTTTTCACAGTTCTGCGTCCTTCTTTGTAGACCGATTTCGTTTGTTTGTTTTTTATGGACAGTATGACTGGCCATGTAATGTATTTCAGTGGAGTTATAAATGAATACGTGTTGTTTTTTCGTTATCCTCTTTGAGATTCCAAATCAAGATTTGCTATTTAAAAGCGCTTATCCTAAAAGTTGGCAACATCGTAAATAGCTGTCAAATATTTACAAAATACTTGACTTTTATTTGCGACGTTGCCCACTTTCAGCATAATCATTACGTACAGACAACAAAACGTAAAGGACGAGCATGAAGAATCCCAGAACGTTGTACGATCAATCGATTTGTTTAAACGATTTATTATATCGACTAATTGTTCGAGTTCGCATCATTAGGCATCGGATATATTTATTGATTTCACGCCACTACTCACGGTCCATTTATAGTAAACCAACCGAGACGAGGTTTAATTACATTTACAGTGTAGATTTTGCCTTAACTTGTTATTTTTCTTTAGGTTGGCATGTTCTTTAGTGAAAAAAAAAATCGTGATATTAAAGGATGCCTATACCTACCTAAATTAAAAAACAGTTATTGCAATTGATCAACATTAATTTCCCACGAGAAAATACATATTTGTACAACTTTTGCCAATTCCTAATTCAAATATTCGAATTTTTACTAAGATTCGTAACAGAGATGATGATGAAGATTCGCAAAATAGATGATTAATTAGTTTAGCTATGACGTTCATTCAATAGAATAAATCACTAAAACATACCACTCATCACTCGTATAATTAAAAACGAATTGTATAATTACCTGGTTTAGTGCCACACTTGGCGTATGCGATCCGAAATGAGAAGTACGTCTGTCCCGTTGACGGCGGCACGTAGACACATCGCGGGTCACCGTGTTGACCTAAGAACATATTAAATGAATGTCAAAAATTATGTTGGGTGATAAAAAGATGGTTTCAAGAGACTGTATGAAATATTTGTAGAGTCGAAAAAGTTTGAAAATGATGATAAGCATGGTATGTCTATAGAAGATAAGAGAAACGAGAAAGGTATGTCATGCGTTTTTGTAATAGTATATATGTAATATCTTATAGTAACTGGAACTAGTAAGGGTAACAAAAAAAAATTGACATTAATAACCAAGACCGATCAGTTTACAAATACAGCTGCCAATCTTTTTGATTGTATTTTCTCAATTCCAATAACAGTCAAGGTTGAGGTAGTCTACCGAAGATTCCACATTAAAACCCTCAACAGGTGTGCTACTTACATAAAACCCTTACGTCTATTTTCACAAACAAATAGAAAGCGAAGTACTGCAATTTAAGGCTCAGTTTATGTTAATTGCTAATTACGTGTTTACGCACACGCTAGCTACATTAATGCAATATCATTAGCAAGATAAACATTAGATACTAATGGGCTCGAAATTAAGTGCTGCTATACGGTTTATAGTCGATTTATAGGACTAAAATGGACACGCAGACAATCGAATCAAGTATTTAATCGTGTAGGCAGAGGCGAGTGGTAATTTAATTGAATCGATTGGTAATGAAACAGAATTGAATGATAGATCAACGTGTAAAACTATCGATAAAGTTGTTGAACTACAATCGAATGATATGACTAAGAATAATGAATGTAATAGTTTAAGATGATGATGATAATGTAGTTTCACTAAATAATGCTCGTACTTACGAATGCACAGTTATTGCTTCATAATAGGTGAAAACTTTTCTTTCAATAACTAAAAGTAGTAGATAGCAAACGCCCACGTTTTGACACCATTGCTGAGGAATGCTAATGCTATTATTGTTAAAATTCGTCATGAAAGTGCGAAACGCAGTAACAGATGGAAGGTACTGAGGATAATATATTCATGATCGTACTTTTGTTAGTACGTTCTTTAGGCTTATTTAATTTAGAAGGCATTATTTACAGGTATCTATGAGATATGAACAATGAATTGGAGCATTATTAGTGCCAGAGAATAGCTAGAAGGCGATGAAGTTCCAAATGTAGTTATAGTTTCTAAAGAATTCGAACATGCATCATGCATCGTAAAGAATATGGACAGTGCAATCACAAGAAAAGATGTAAAAACAAATAAATAGACTAAAGCATGTGTGCAGACATCTATATAGAGATCTAGACATGTTGTCCGTTGTAATTTCACTGTTATTTTTATCGTAGAGTAAGACGAACTTTGCGTAACGGAAGCTTTAGCTGTCCATATCGTGTTTTACAACATTCTTTCTCGTTTTAACCTTACAATAAAAGAAAATCAGAAGTGATATTTTCTGGTTCAGTTACTCCACTGGCTGCTATGTTTACTTTAACATTATCAAAATCATGTTCTCGAGTAGTTTGAAGGTAAATTGTTTTAGTTGGTGCTGTAAGACGGTACTACAAATATTAATTACAGAAATCAAAAGGCGCTGGTTCTTGGTAGTAGAACAAAATTATATCCGGCTCGAAGGACCAAATATATTTTTGTTTTACTACCAAGAACCAGCGCCCATTGTTAATATTTCAAGTACTGTCTTCTTTAACCTTAAATACAGTTCCAACAGCAACAATTTACCGGTTCTCACTATCGCGTAAAACGAACAAATTAGATTCCTAAAGATGTTATCAAAAGAACTATTCGTATCATCACAAATTACTACGTTACAATAAATTGAATTAAACAAAATCCAAGTACAGTTTGTAACAGTATAACGTACTAAAAGCTCAGCAACTGGAGCGTGCGTTATTAATAATGCACTAAGTATGTATCCGTCATAATTGTGAGTGAAACCTTAGCAATTACCGCAACAATTAGTGGCGGTCTGAATACACCGGTTTCTAACATTTTCCTCGTGTGTGTAGTCTTTGACTATTTTGTGGTGTTTGATCGTGTTGGTGGTTTATAGTACAAGGTATGTCTTCATTATTTTGATGGTCGATGATGTGATGATACGATGTTATTATTTTGAGGTTCAATTAATTTTGGGTGATTCCGATTTTTGTAACATCTGCATTGTTAGAATTGGCTTTGTTTTGGTAAGTTGCTATTGCTACTTCGCTCGCGACTAAATATTTGAAAAATTTGGTATCTCTTTACAATTTATTTTCTAAAACGCTATTGCTGCAAAAAGTGACTTATCCATTCATTGGTTAAAGCAGCTCCAGTTCAATTTATTACTTATGTTTTAGTTTTAAGGAAGAAATACAGCTTCGTGACCAAAACTGAGAAACAATAACATACCTTTTGAAGAGACAATGCCTTCGAAGGGGTGAGAGAACGTAAGATGGACGTCCATATGATCCTTCCCACACATGACCTCTAGTGACTGTATGACTGGCATGCCATCGGGCCGCTCCATTGGCCATAACTCGCCCGCTCGCGCCCGCGTCTGTGAACGAATTCCATTTTGAGTAAAATGTGTGACGTTTAAACATAACGGAGATGGAACCCTGAAATCAATTGAGGAGAGCGACTTGTTTAACGCAAATTATTCCCTCAAAATATACGACGGCTAAGTATCAAAATTGCTGTTTAATGTTTCATAAAACTAAATGCATGAATGAAGATAAATCATAAAAGCAAAACATCAATGAGCTTGATGTGAATGAGTTAAGAGAAATAAGATTTGTGTTCCGAGTATTTAACAAAACAGTAATTAAAACGAATTATCGATTGCAAAAACATGTCATGTAGCAAATTAACTACACAATTGTACAACTAATTACTCAATCAATTGAATTAATTCAATATTTCCAATCGAGATAGTATTTCTCAGTAAAGCATCAACAGTAACACAATCAATGATCATCTCAAAACAAAAAAAAAACACTAAAACTGAATTTTCCGTCAACATCAATTAAAAGCTTAATGTAAAAAGAGAATAATTATTCCTTTCATAGATACCAGCTTCCATTGCCATCAAACACCCTCCTCATCCACCTTAAGACGTTGATTCAAGAGTGATTTTTCTTCAACAAATAATTTGGGAGATGTCAATGTAACTTTGTATTTCCTGTACAGTTCCCAACGAGCCGCGGACATGTAACGAGAGGTTTCCGCGAAAGAGAGCAGTGTAAACATAATAAATGGGCAAAGAATAATTTTTGAACGGTGAGTTTACGCCAAAATTGGATGATTGGCGACATGGCGCACGATGACGGATGCCAAAGAGTTGGAAGAAGACAGGACATTGTGAGAATGAATAAAAGCGATATTTAAAAGAATAAAATTCAGAAGCAAGTAATCAAAACCAATTTAAAAGAAACGAATACTTGTGAAAATATTTTTTGTTGAACTAAAGAATTTACTTTCATTTATTGCATGTGAAATTATTTACTTCTGCAGTTTTTAATAGCTTTATTTAATTTTAATTTACACTTTTCTCCTTTAAAGGTACTATTATCGTGCGTGAAGCCAATACAAGGTTTTGGTCATATTATTTATTTGTACCGTAATGTCATCTCAAAGAAAATTAATTAATTATTCTCATCTGTATGCTTTCGTTGACTAATCTATGTACTAAAACGATTTGATGAATCGCGAGCGCACGTTCCTGGAACGACGCGGGCGCATTACGTTCCCACGCGTCAACAAGGAATTGGCGAAACGAGACACACAAATACAGAAATGCGCAGGAGTGAGAGAGGCAACACCATTTACGTAAATTTTGGAGTACGCTGTAATTTACATTTTTGCGTACTAAAGACTTTTTCAAAATTCGAACAAGAACATTTTTAATTTGATTTTTGGTGGCGATGCAGATGGTGTTACTTTATTATGCCACGTATGAAAAGGTTTATTAAATATGTATCTCAATAAATAAATTATATTATCTTTCTCATGATGTGCCAAGCCAACGTCAAAGCAACAACAAGAGCATCATTTAAATCAGTCTCTGATTTATATTTCTATGAATTTCTCCAGCAGTAAACGTCAATGATATTATTAATTGAACGCTGTCTCGATGGTTTATAATTTATGCTTTTGCGGATATACGAGTAGGTACTATTTCCATAATAGTGAAAGCCATGATAGAGTTCTTAATAAGATTCATTTTAGAATAATTTTACTAAATTTTCTATTTTCTTTCGACGTCAACAAGCCCATAAAGTGAAATTTAATTTCCATTGACGAATGCCATAGACTAACCGATACAGGGTTTTACTTCATAGCCTAGTAGAGACATAACAATGCGCTTCCGTATTTTATACAGCCACAGTATTCCTTTTTTTAAAGTGAAAACTTCTTTAGGCGCGTTGGGCATTTTTGAGATGGGAAAAAACAAATGAAATCGCGACACCGTTACCGACACCTCATTTTTGTAAACGCGATTGTAATCTTTATTTATGTTATGTTACGGATCATATGTTCTATGCGAGCATTTTTCTTCCATTAAGGCGATCTTGTTCAAGTTTCCACTTCTGTCGGCGTGCCAGTGCCACTTTTTTTTTTTGTTGTTCGAATATTTGAATCAAATAAATATTTCAGCCTGCCTCGTTGGTCTAGTGGTCGCAAGGACTGCTGAGCATGGGGTCCTGGGTTCAATTCCCAGGTCGGGAAAAGTGTTATTCCATCAGGAATTTCTCAGTAACAGCCGGGAGTTTGTATTTGTGCCTGGTTGATGGCAATAGATTCGCCCCCTATTTCATGGGACTTAAACATAACTGGCAAAATGTGCAGGGTGTACTACAGGTACTTTAAAGTAAAAATACTTGCACAGAACATCGATCCGTAACGTAATGTAAATAAAGAGCACAATCGCGTTTACAAAACCTTTAAAGTAAAAATACTTGCATAGAACATTGATCCGTAACGTAATATAAATAAAGAGCACAATCGCGTTTACAAAAATGAGGTATCGTCATGGTGTCGCGAAATCAATGGTTTAGTCCCATCTCAAAAATGCCCTTCTCTTTCTCTTCTAATTCATACTCAGAGATAACTACGAAATTCCAACCATTCCAATTCCAGTCACGTCCGATTTAAATGAACTACAGCTTCAATCTCAAATCACCAAGAAGGCTTAACACCCCAATAATTACACGCACACTCGATAAACAGCTATCAAAGAGTCAGTAACCAGATAATAATGAAATTACTGGCCAGTCTTTAATTGCGATATTACAAGCTGCTTGTAAGAAAGTGGCACGACGTATCATGGTTCCATGGTAAAATCGTAAATATTATCGTACGGATTTAGTTTTGCTATCATTAGCTGCATTTATCATGATTGTGTGGTCTCACGGTAATAGGGTTTATCTCCCTTGTAGCCTATAGTCCAATAAAGAGAAGTATATTTATCTTTATCTACCGGTCTTAAAATAAAGTAACTTGGATACTTTGAGAAGAGTTAGCAGCAGACATTTTTAAGCTTCTTAAAATTGACCATTGATTGGTTTTATTTTCTCTGTTACCTTTCTTAAGTTATCTAGAATACTTATTGTGCTATACTACGTTTAATTTTTTTAACTATTCGAACAATTCTATCGCTCTCTTTCTCATCAATGACATTATACATAAGCTGTTGCAGCACTCAGCTTGGACCCTTCGTGTCTACCTACTTCAATTTTGGTTTTCTTTCAATACGTTTAATACGTAACTGCTTCGTTGGTCTAGTGGTCGCAAGCGCTACTGCTGAGCATGAGGTCCTGGGTTCGATTCCCGGGTCGAGCAAAGTGTTATTGGGTTTTTCTATCTGAAATTTCTCAGTAGCAGCTCGGAGTCTGGATTTGTGCCCGGTTGATGGCAATAGGCTCGCCCCCTATTACATGGGACTTAAACATAACTGGCGAAATGTGGGTGTACCTGCTACAGGGACACCACTGCCCAACCCTTCGGGGAAACAAGGCGTGATGTTATGTTATGTTCAATACGTTAAGCGCATCTTCTTATTTATTATGTACAATCTTGTATTGATCAGCTCCGGTTAGTAGGTATATTAAATTTAGCCTCACGAAACATTAGGTAGATACTGTGATAACTGGAACTTTTGACGTCATCCTCCATGTTATATTATAAAACTGAAGTCTAGAGCATTTATTTTCCTTTATAAATAAAATCTACCTAGCCTTTTCCCAACTACGTTGGGGTCGGCTTCCAGTCTAACCGTATGCAGCTGAATACCAGTATTTTACATGGAGCGACTGCCTGCCAGTAACTGGGTAATACGATACCCTTTGATAAGACTGGTTGTCAGACTTTGGGGCAGTCTGCGCTCAGCGCTCGGTGTGGCAACACGCCGTGTTCGGGTTCGCAACAAGTCCATCGTCATCCTGAGGATGCCTCGTTGAGAGGTGAAACACGTGTCGATTTCTTTCAGGAGTTTTTTATGACTCTTTAGAAATAGCTAAGCGGAACAGGTTACTAAATATATCCACGTCTATTGTATTTTATAATGGATTTCCGCAAGGTCGCGCCTGAATCAATTGACTATCTTTGACTTTCGGGCTTCTGACGACCCGTAACGACTGTCAAAGATCAACAAATGACAGCCGCGAACAACGACATAACAGCTTACATGGTTTCCGAGGCACGGAAGAGTGTCGGTATGTAAAGATGGTCACCCATCCGTGGACCAACCCCGGCAAGCGTAGCTTACCCTGATGGATCGACTCGTGCGACTGTTATTACTTAGCCACGAGCTCTTCAGCTTCCTCTATAAATAAAATGGAGTCAAAATTATTTGCATATTTATTAGTTATGGCACGTGTCTTAATATGCACAAACGCACATATCTTGGAATATATGAATAACTTTATGTACCTATAGGTACACTAACTTGTTGAATTATTGTATGAAACTACATATATTCATCAAGTTATAATTTGGAAAATGTCTAATGATATGGAACATAAGAAAACAGTGAATGATGTTGAATCTTAATTAGAGTCAAAATTTTGATAGAACTTTCCTGACACATATAAAAACAAAGCCTAATCCAGCACACACTCAAAAACACAAACTCAAAGCATTTATTTCAATTAAACCATTTACAGACATTTTTGAATTGTCAAAGAGTCGGTCAGTTAGTCAGAAAGTTGAAGCTGGTTGCCCATTCCAAAACGTAAATCTCTATGGAGCAAACAGCTATCAAAGAACCTCGTTTATAAACCTCAAAACGTTTCAAACCTAACAAGATCTAAATAATAAGCTCCAATTCGTTCTAATAACCAACGCACTCGTTAGTCAAAGTCGTCCATCGTCAGAACACATTAAGCGCGTTAGAGAAAATAATAATAATATGATCTCCGACGATACGCACCAGTAATAATACCTCGGTGTTATAATCGCTGCATCCTTTGAGGTGCGTATTAATGCGTGTGTTGTAAAGGTGTGTGCAGATATGCTAGTGAGTTTCTGGATTAAAAATGTGTGATTAAAGTAGGCAGCAAAATGCTGACGTCTAGCTTGTTAGACAATCTAGCATTTTTACAGAATAGTGTGTTTTATTTAAGGGCAATCAGCTGTGGGCTAAAATAACTACTATGTGGAGCCCTGAGATAGCTAGAAGGCGTCGCGGCAGAGCCCGTAGAAGATGCCGTGACGAGTTGGACAAAACAATCGACCATTTTCGGCATCCTACCCATAAAAGTCAGAAATTAGTCAAAGAGTTTTAATTAACTATGGCAAAAAATTTGGTTACAGGACTGATCAATCCCATAAGCTACAAGGTGGTTTTTGGTTAGACAGGTACTTGCTTTTAATTTAATAAATGTTAGATTCTGAGTAAGTGGGTACCTACTCAAAAATCAGAATGGTTCCACATTATCACTGGATCACAAGCACTGGAAGTCATAGGGAGAGGCCTTTGCCCAGCAACAGGATGTTCAGGCTAACAGTAATAGTAACTTTATAAATGTGCATTACTCAAAATAACCTCTACGACTCCTAATTCGTACAAAAGAAAGTCTTCGCAGTCAGCCTCACTTAAAACCTTGCTAATAAGCTAATCGTTTCACGAGAAATGGATGTGCTTTTCTCGTGAAAGCCCCTGATGAAATGATTAAAGTACATGATCAAATTAATGGATAGGATAGTGTAGAGCTGGTAAAGCCTTATAACGTGTCTATTTTCTGTGCAAGCACACCTGTCTGTACATAATTTCAAAATTATTGACTGTATTTTATGTTACCCATCCTATTAAATTGTTGATCAATGTGAACAGTAAAACAAATTCAATAAGTATCCAATATCATTTTCTTGCTATTTCAATTTCATTCTTAATCGAATTGTAAGCTGATACGTCATGAACAATATAATAATATAATGTGTACATAGCTTAAGGATAATGGGCTGAGATATCATGGAGGAATCCCTATTATTTTTTGGAAAGGATAAATTATGATTAATCTAAAAAGGGTCTGTTCTAATGTTGCTCAGATTTATCAAGATTTTTTTCAATATCGAAATTTATTTCGTAGATAGATATCGTAATTATAAACTAGTTGCGCCCACGGCTCTTTTTTTAAGGTTCCGTACCCGAAGGCTGCCAAACGGAACCATATTTCTAAGCTTCCGCTGTTCGTCTGTTTGTCAGCAGACTGTATCTCATGAACCGTAATAGGAAGACAGTTGAACTTTTCACAGATTGTGTATTTCTATAATTACCGCTACATAAAAAATAACAAAAATATAAATATATAAACTTTTGATATTGAAAAAAAAGGCAAGTGGGGTGCATTATCTAGAACTTATCAAGTAAAGTTCAAATATAATTATATATATTTTTTATCTTCAAAAATGAAAAAATGGGGTAAAAACAGTTTTAGACCATTTTTGTACGAGCTCTATCGCAGCAACTAAACAAATCAGGAATTTGAAACTTGTGTATATCATATACCATAAACTATTTAATCAAAAAAAATAATTAAAATTGCCGATTCATGAGGTATTTTATTTAAATAAGGGTATTTAATTTATTCTGCAACTGCAAAAAATAACTTTGTAATTCACAGTATCATTATGAATTACAAATTTATCTTTGCGATTTTTAAAATTTAAGATGAAAAATATTCCTCGTTTAGATTTTCATTTATCTGAACTAAAAAAAATACGATATGGTACGGAACCCTTCGTGTGCAAGTCCGACTCGCACTTGGCCGGTTTTATTTTTATTTTATCATCTTGTGTAGTTATGATTATTCGAGGAACTTGTGGCTATGTAACAACAGCCGCACGGATCAATCCATCAGGTTAAGCTAAGCTTGCCCCGGCAAGCTTAGCTTAACCTGATGGATTGATTCCGATTGATCCGTGGATGTGTGACCACTTTTACATACCGAGACTCCTCCGTGCCTCGGAAAGCACGTTAAGCCGTTGGTCCCGGCTGACGTTCGTGAATGGTTAATCAGAAGCCCGAATTTTGCTGACATCTCTTTGAGGCGCACTTGGAACACAACTCGCCGTCGACCCGGGCCTGGTCCTTATCGGGCGGCGAGCTACCCATTGCTCACCGTCCGCAAACCCGCGCCTACGGTAGCCGGAAATCGGCTCGCGATTCCCGACGCCCAGGGCGTCTCCTCCTGCGGCGGTTAGAGGCGTGAGGGCGCGAATTTTGCCTCTCCCTCACGCGTTCCGCCTCCTCCTTCGCGAGCATTACTGCTTCGCAGAAGGAGGTGACGGCCTCCCATTTCCTCTCGCTCCGTACCATAGCCCGAATCAGGGCCGGAATACTGAACTACCGAAAAAATTCTGCTGTTCCATACATTTTGACTGATATTTCTACTTTTCTATGAAACAGCAGATTTTTTTTTTATAACCGACGAAAAATTTCAACGCAGGGGGGTTTCAGAATCATGTACTGAATCCATGGTAACAGTTTTCGCGTCGATGTCCCTGCCACCCTGTATTATATATAACCTCGTGCTGATAATTTCGGGAATAGTAGGAATAACCAATCACACAGCAGAAAAGTGAAACAGTCACCTTTATCAAAATCAATCAACGAACACCTTGACGTGACGTATAACATTACCATAATAACAATACACGTTGCGGTCGACATAATTTCTATGTGGTACGAGAAACTCTCGTTAATTCAATTTGTTTTTCTATTATTCTCTAACGTTCATAGTTGGTCGTTGTTGCACACGCGACGGTAGCACGCACAAATCACTAGTGATGGGCTTGGCGACAATGAGAAAAAAATATATCAGTACGTTTTTTTTTTGTCATATCATTTTTTTTTTATATTCTGTTAATCAGTGTAAAATATTAGTTGTTTTAGTATTTAATGTGGCAATCAAAATATCAAATAGCAAGACGATATGGTCGATTTCAATCGGTTCGTTTTCAATGATATCAGTAACTTGTATTTATTTACAAACAATTAAATTGAAAATAGTTTTCACTATAAATAATCTTTCAACCTCGCCATCGATTGACTTGCCCGGGCCATACAAAATCAAACAAAATTACATCATTAATCTTACAAGTGAATCTATATCGAAGTCTATTCGTTATTGACAAATTAAATTGTCACTATTAATGTTAGAGTATGATTAGACGCAGCATCGTCGCGTGCAGACCATTACTGTAATGACGTGCTTGTATAGAAGATACCTGTTTGAGTAACCTGATTGTCTCACTCAGTTGCTTGCGGTAGAATATGTAGCAGTGCTTTGTGTGGTATTGTAGTGAAATTTATTTTCCGTAACAATTGGGGAAAACAAAAATATGTTTTTTTTAAATCGAATTTTACTTACATATTTTTTTTTGTTATCTGTCAGAGAAGAACAGCTACAAGAAACGAAACGAATCGAAAATTTTACTGACCAGTTATTTTATACATCATAAAAATTAAAAGTAGCTTAGTAATCAATATCCAAGCTAATTAAATCACATGATCTGCCCGTTGAGTAAATTATATGCGCAATAACCATGTCTAAACAAAACACAAAACAATCGACTAATTAAATCGTAACAACGCACATCACTAGTTCACAATCGGACGCGTGCACACTATTACAATAATGATGCGTCGTATCGTATAGAAAATATACAGCAATCAGTGCACAGCTGTTGTATCGACTGTCATTATGGCAGAAGTGTAGTATTAGATACGCGTTTCTTTTAGTTTCACTGGCCAGTAGGCGATTTTTGTTGTCGATGAAAATCTGTACTTTGTGGTTGACGATTTTCCGACATAACAATCGTGTTTTATATTAAAATAAAAAGCGTGTTTAATGATCGATTTTTTTACATCATTTTTGATAAAATCACTTGAGAGCGTTTATTCTGAAAGTAGGCAACGTCGCAAATACCTAGATCTCAAATATTTCGCTGTTTTGATTAATTTGGCAATATTTACATAACACATAACATCACGCCTTGTTTCCCCGACGGGTTGGGCAGAGGTGTATCTGTAGTAGGTACACCCACATTTCGCCAGTTATGTTTAAGTCCCATGTAA
Source organism: Agrochola litura (assembly GCA_949152395.1). Taxonomy (NCBI): domain Eukaryota; kingdom Metazoa; phylum Arthropoda; class Insecta; order Lepidoptera; family Noctuidae; genus Agrochola; species Agrochola litura. The sequence goes on from OX424490.1 coordinate 7,326,898, forward strand.
TAGGGGGCGAGTCTATTGCCATCAACCGAGCACAAATCCAGACTCCGGGCTGCTGCTGCTGTTCTGTATGGAATATGCAATGTGGCTAACTATCGAACTAGAATATTGATAATGAATTGCAATTATAAATTGAATCTGATGGTGTAACCGTTTTAGGTGTAAAAAAGGCATTTGAAAAGTTTCCAAATACTTTTTTTACATCTAAAACTAAATATTCGGTGTTACGATATTACTTAAGTATTGTATTTCATAATCAATATTTTAGTTCACTAGTTAGCCACATCTCATATTTCCATACAGTAATATTGCCAAATTAATCAAAACAGGTAAATATTTGACAGCTATTTGCGATGTTGCCAACTTTTAGGATAAGCGCTCTTAAACATAGATTAGTTTTGATAACTGAATGGCCACCACAGTCATATGCAACAATTCACCGATGCTAGCCAATTTATAATTGACTAGCTTCTCTAAGATTTAGAGTCGAGAACTTAACTAAAGTATCCTACAAATCAAACAGTCGCAAATATCAGTAAATAGGCATGTTCGCGAAAGAACTGCGTATTATACGAAAGACGTTATGATAAATACGCAAAACATCGAAACGACTTTCTGAATGTAAATTATTAAGAACATTAATTGCAATGCAATTTATACCTACTCAAAAGTACCGCTAATCAAATCTCTCATCCCTCTAACCATTTCCTGTCTCATCATCAAAGTTATTACAAAAACAATTTTACCGTTTAATTCCCATTATTTTACTGTAATTTCAACGCAAATTGTAAGTTTGCGAGATAGCAGTTGACAGCTTAGCGATGGTATACGCAAATACGGCGTACCTACCTTGCTTGGTTCACTTAACAGTGAGTTCAAAAGGTTATGCCAAGCCACGTAATGATAATAATGATTGGTTGATTTTTCATTTTTATCGTTTTGCATTAGTCAGGGAAGACTTTAATGCAGGAAAGTTAAATAGCTTGAAGAGTAGCTTAATCAGCCTATATTATCCCCACAGCTGGGACACAGGCCTCCTCTCAACGAGAGAGAGAGGGCTGTAATCTACCACGCGGGCCCAGTGCGGTTTTTGGTTATAGGACATGCCAGTTTCCTCCCGATGTATTCCTTCACCGTTTTGAGAACAGTGGTAATTAAATCAATCAATCTGCCTAGCCTTTTCCCAACCATGTTGGGGTCGGCTTCCAGTCTTACCGGATGCAGCTGAATACAAGCATTTTACATGGAGCGACTGCCTATCTGACCTCCACAACCCAGTAACTAGGTAATACGATACCGGCTTCTGACGACCCGTAACGACTGTCAAAGATCCACAAATGACAGCCGGGACCAACGGCTTAACGTGCTTTCCGAGGCACGGAGGAGTATCGGTATGTAGAAATGGTCACCCATCCACGGACCAACCCTGGCAAGCGTAGCTTAACCTGATGGATCGACCTTTGCGGCTGTTAGTACTTAGCCACGAGCTCCTCCGAGCAGTAGTATCTAATTAAATCATTTACACAAAGTAAAGCGCCTGGGTTCAAACCCATGACCTACAACTCGTAAGCCGGGGCTTGAGGAGTGTCTTAAAATATCATTTATCAAGACATTCAAATGATTAAAGTCCTTAACGTTTACTTGAAGGTACATTTTGAACGATCCTTTTATATATATTTTTTGCTTTCGTGACAGGGCATGGCTAAAAACGGGCATCGTTACCTGGCTTAGAAAGGTCGTGAGTTCAACTTCTCCTGGTGACTATGCTAAGAACGAGTTGATGCTATAGAATAAAATGAAGCCATAATATTACAAAAATCGCAATTATAATTGGTAGGAGAATGGACGTAGATGGAATGTGTCAAAATTAAGGTGTGAGTAACTATTTCCAGCCATCAAGATAATTTTTACAAGCAAATGTTTCTACATTCCATTGGTTTTGGTAATTAAATTAAACGTAAAAAATCGTTAAAAGGCTTTTTATGGATGACACTTTCTTGTTTATAAATACGATAACAAAATTAAAATTATTTTCGATTTCTACGAGTTTCCTCTTTTATTAATGTATGTTATACTTGTATCAATTAATCTTAAACTACTCTTTGTAGATGTAACTGCTTGAGTACATTTTTTTTTTGTTATATTTATAATAATATATAATATTTTGTAATCTGCATTGTAAAGAGCCCAATATGACAGGTTCTCTAATCGACAACGATTTATAACGTTGCTAAATTGAAGAGTACAACTGTGATGTAGCATGACAACTGAAGTGATAGGTATTACGTTTAGTCGGTTAACCTGACAGCTCTTGTTTACCTTTATTTAACTACCTAAACCAACGGAGAACATTTAATCAAATCTATATGGTATATAAAGTTATTCATCAAGAAATTCATTTATAATCAATCATACAACTTGATAAGGAGTTTATTTAACGTAGATCAAGAGTAAGAGTACCTATTGTGCTGCAAAAACTTTGAATAATAACAAAACGGCTCAACCATCCGATACAGGTAACACGTCAAAACTCAATCAACAACTTCACTAACTCCAAAGGTCCGACACTCCCAGTTCACACAAGCGATAATTGTCCTCTCTATAAAAACGTTTCTAAAAAAAGTTCCTAATCAACAGTGGGGCCACTTTCACCATTACTCATGTTATTAGCATATACGAGGAAGACGTGTCATTCAATTGACTTGGGTTGGGTCGAATATCCCAAGTATTTGGTCGTTACTAGGCATTCTTGGCGGTGTCATTACCGTTTAAGTATTTATGTTACGTGGATAAATTAAGAGATATTAAGTGTGTACTTAAAGATGTTAATTCTGTCATGATTCTGTAGCTATTTCTGCTTTAGATTTAAGTTCAACTGACAAAAAAAAGTACTATTAGAAAAAAAACAGTGGCACTCTGGGAGTGCCGACAGAAGTGAAAACTTGAACAAGATCGCCTTGGTGGAAGAAAAATACTTGTGTAGAACATTGGTCTGTAACCTTATCTAAATAAAGAGCAGAATCGCGTTTACAAAAAAAAAAACCTTTAAAGTAAAACTACTTGCATACAACATTGATCCGTAACGTAATATAAATAAAGAGCACAATCGCATTTACAAAAATGAGGTGTCAGTAACGGTGTCGCGAGTTCAACTGTTTTTTCCCATCTCAAAAATGCCCAACGCGCCTAAAGAAGTTTACACTTCAAAAAAACAAATGAAAACCATTGGAATAACTGTTGTGAATGGGCATTGGTCACTTTGCAAATTAGATTGGAACCATGACCAATAGTAGTGCGTAGTCTACATAGTATGAGCCACATTTGTTACGCCCACATTTTCACAGCTTAAAATGTATGAGTCATTACTATTAACAGTGGTATGTACCTGTCTATGCGGTAGTTAGTCACATAAGCAAAAAATTTATATAATTTTTGCCAAAACTATACATACAGACGTAAGTGGCGGCATCTATAACACCACATGCGAATTACGTATCAAAGACCTGATGTCACAGAAATCCTGCATCGCGCAAGCAAAGTTTACCACGCGATCAGCAACGTTTAACAAAAACCCTGTGAGGGTGTTATTAAGAATCGTACTGAGAGTGTATTTATGTGGTAATAATTTTCCGGAAAAAAGAAAAGTTGCCGTTTTTTTTTTCAATGGAGAATTTTACCGGGTTTTTATACGGGGCTCGGGCGGTCGAAGTTTAGTGGGTGTCTACAAGTCATAACCTAACCCCTGTTGAAAATTTGCCAATTTTCTACGAAATTGGGATAATTTTGGAACTAAAAACTTGAATTTTAAATAGCAATACTTATCTATTTATTTTCAATACTAATAAGTTTTATATTACTTTTTTGTAATGTTATTGTAGTAGGTACCTATGTGCACCTTTCGGAGCGGACAGGGTTTTTTTTACATATCGTAAATGAGTTTCCAGCATCAATCATCGGGCAGTTGCCCACCAGACACAACACCCGTCTGGTCGGAGGATCCTCCCTTTTCTATAGAGGATAAGTGAACTTTACACCCTGTTCCTATACCTTTAGACATACATAAACTCACGCCTTCTTCCCATGGGCTTCCCAGAAAGCCATCTGCTACGATCCGTACATACTCCTTTTGCCTCGTTTACGTTCATAAATCTGGTACGGTTGCGGTTGCCAGAATTATATCACAAGATATAAATGCCTGAATATCAATGATAATTAAAAATAAACTATCAAAATACTCACAAAACCACATGAAGTTGTGAAAAACACGTTAAGAAGCCGGCACATGCGAAAAGAAAGCGATTAATGCACATGAGTCACGATTAAATAAGGTTTTAAATACGACCTGCCTGCTGACTGGCCTTCGGAATGCGAGGCATGCGAATTTCTTCCGGAACAAGAGATTGTTAAGAAAACATCATATTATAATAGCTTATTTCTACTCTTACAAAGACTGTTTTAAGCTCGTGGCTAAGTACCAACAGCCGCACGGGTCGATCCATCAGATTAAGCCACGCTTGCCGGGCCTGGTCCGTGGATGGGTGACCATTTCTACATACCGAGACTCCTCCGTGCCTCGGAAAGCACGTTAAGCCGTTGGTCCCGGCTGTCATTTGTGGATCTTTGACAGTCGTTACGGGTCGTCAGAAGCTCGAAAGTCTGACAACCAGTCTTACCAAGGGGTATCGTATTACCTAGTTATTGGGTTGTGGAGGTTAGATAGGCAGTCGCTCTATGTAAAATACTGGTATTCAGCTGCATCCGGTAAGACTGGAAGCTGACCCCAACATAGTTGGGAAAAGGCTAGATAGATTGATTGACAAAGACTGTTTTATAGATGTGGTATAGAGAAATGATACGTCGTATGTAGAACATTTAAATCCATATTTAATTTTCTGTTGTAATGCGGTTTACTATTGGGATAGTTCAAAAGAAAAGCTCGGTTAATACAGTTCGTTTCATAGTTAGAAAAAAACTGACACTTTACTTCAACAATTTTCAGACAGCTAAGTAGGATTATAGCTAGCTAACAGCTGGACGCTATAACAATTGCATAAGCATAATCAGCCTATAATATTCCCACTGCTGGGACACAGGCCTCCTCTCTGTGCGAGGGAGTGGGCCGTAATTCACCACGCGGGCCCAGTGCGGGTTGGTAGATGTCACATGTCTTCGAATTTCATTTTGTTTCTAGGACATGCCGGTTTCCTCACGATGTTTTCCTTCACCGTTTTGAGAGCAGAGGTGATGAAATAATATACACAAAGTAAAGCACCGGTCAGGGTTAGAACCTACGACCTACAACTCGTAAGTCGCGGCCGTTACCACTGAGCCACCAGTGCACCACGCCAACAATTAAATACCGGCTGTGTGGTCTAGTGGTTAGCCCATCTGTCTCAAACCCAGAGGTCGCGAATTTTCTGCTTGGTTTGGTTGGTGGTAGGGCTTGTTCAAGTCCGCCTGGCTAGCTACCACCATCTTATCTAAGTCTGTCGCCATAACAACTATGTTAACAGCATTATTGTGTTTTGTGGTTACGGGTGAAGCTCGGTTCCATATTCGGCTTGACCATAACTTGGTGAGATGCAGGCCAACAGCTTCCCCGTCGAGGATAATAAAAAAATTAAAAACCTTTTTACAGAAAAAAATCAACCGACTTCCAAAAAAAAACACTACAAAGTGAAAAATAATTCACTTTTTTAGTTGTGGTATTTACCCCACACAAATTCGAATACCACCACCTGCTATGTAAATAACAGTGACAGGAACTTAACATAATATCATCCACATACTAAGTGGGAAAAAAATACGTATTATTGAAGCTAACTCAAAAACTACCCAAACCAAGTTATAAAAAAATATATATATGAGACCACCTCGGAAGTATGACCTACCAAACAAAAAAAAAATCATTAAAATCGATTCATAATTGGCGGAGTAATCGCGTAACAAACATACAAAAAAAAACATACAGTTGAATTGAGAACCTCCTCCTTTTGGAAGCCGGTTCAAAACAAAATAAGCTCGAAACAACCTCAGTTCAATCTCTCAACCAAACAAAATGACCATACCTTCTATCAGACCAGTTCTAGATTCAGCCGCATCATTCGATCCTTCAATTTCATCAAAACTCAACAGGTCATAGTGCTTACCTACTTTTTCTGGTAATATTATTAATTAAAACCAGTTTTGTGAAGCTGAGCCTCTAATGCGGCACATCTAACATCTAATGATTTATAATAAACGGAAATAAACGCCCATTCGGCATAGCAACAACGGAGAGAATACTGGGAGACAAGTGGCTGAATACAGAAGTTCCATTATTTTGCGATAGCTAGAAAAGATATAGGTATAGTCGATCTCGTTATTGTTTTACTATCCTAAGGTAAATGTGACAATCACGTCGTAAAATTTCTAGTTAGTTAATTGATTCAGGCGTGACCTTGCGGAAATCCATTATAAAATACAATAGACATGGATATATTTGGTAACCTGTTCCGCTTAGCTATTTCTAAAGAGCCATAAAAAACCCTGAAAGAAATCGACACGTGTTTCACCTCTCAACGAGGCATCCTCAGGATGACGATTGACTTGTCGCGAACTCGAACACGGCGTGTTGCCACACCAAGCGCTGAACGCTCAAGGCTCAGTCTGCATCACAGAGTACTTTTTAATAGTCTGCGTTCAGCGCTTGGTGTGGCAACACGCCGTACGCCGTACACACGTACCACAAGTCCACAACCACACCACATCGCAGCGCCAAAATGTGGGTAAGTAGTGGTTACGTGTGCATAGTGTCGCTGCAACTTCTTGCAGTTGCGTTGTGAACTTATAGTAACTTCAAAATTTCTGGTTTTGTGGTCGCTAATTGCGATATGGTTACGATGTGGCTAGTGTTTGCAGATAGACAGATTGTTTGCGATGTGGCCGGCCGCTAGTGCGCGGTTTCGCTGGTAGTTTCGTTGTGGCTGCAACGTGGCCTTGGTATGGTCTGTATTGCTCACATGGTTGCTTTTGATTTTTTATTTTCATAGTGCGCCCGTCTACATGTTGTTATTATATTGTAGTCAGGTTGTGGTACGTTTGCTCGGATCCTAACTCGACAAGTCTCAAAAGAGACAAAACTGTCAAACGTTGACATTCGCCAATTGCGGTATTCACTTAAGGACATACCTCTTTAAGTGGAAATCGCAGTTGACAAACGTAGCGCACAATGACGCTTAACTGAATGTAATGACAAACAGAGAAAACTACTTAAACAGCTGAGGAAATTTGATGCGGAAGGTGTAAACGCTTAACTTGGGAGAGACTTAGCTGACAAGGGACTACGACAAGCCTTGTCAATTGATTTGTTGCAGGTAAGTAATCAAGCTTCCCGTTTTGCGCATGAATGGACACATTGGACACTGGTCATAGTAAAGGTAGTTTCATTCAAGTTTCAAAACTTCAATTAAATTCGCTTTGTCTTTTGAGTCCCATTTCCTACAAAATTTATAGGTTCTAGTACTCAACCAGTTGGTCCAATAAAGTTTTGTAATCCTTATAAGAAACAGGATCGATTGGGGTCAAAAAAGGTTTTTGTGAAAATTGCCCATTTACTTACAGACTGTAATTTTTGAAGTGAAAACTTCTTTAGGCGCGTTGGGCATTTTTGAGATGGGACTAAATCATTGATTTCGCGACACTGTGATGACACCGTTGATTATCGCGGTGCCAATGTTTTTCAAGTTTTCACTTCTTTCGGCACTCCCGAAGTGGCTTTTTTTTTTTCAAAATCTGTGAGTGCTGATCGAAATGTCTCAAAAAGTTAAGGACAGTCTTCTAAGGCACTACAACGTTTAAGGCTTTTTACTTGCGCTTACTGCCCCATCTCAAAAATCCACCCTGTATTTATAGCCGACAGAAGAAGAAAGAAATTAAATGACGAATTAATTTAGAATTACAATTATTAATATTGACATTAACTAATTTTGACATTTTAATAACTCCTCGTTTAGGTCTGACATAATTGGAGTATTAAATGTTATGTAATTGTTAAATTTATTTTCTAATATAATGTCATAATTTTGCAGCAGTGTTTTTTTTTGGAGCAGTGGTGGCCCAGTGGTAATGGTCGCGACTTACGAGTTGTAGGTCGTAGGTTCGAACCCAGACAGGCGCTTTACTTTGTGTAAATTATTTCATCACCTCTGCTCTCAAAACGGTGAAGGAAAACATCGTGAGGAAACCGGCATGTCCTAGAACCGAAAATTCGAAGACATGTGACATCTACCAACCCGCACTGGGCCCGCGTGGTGGATTACGGCCCACTCCCTCTCACAGAGAGGAGGCCTGTGTCCCAGCAGTGGGAACGTTATAGGCTGATGATGAATTTTGCATGATTTTCAATTATTTTTAGGTAATTTTAATTTGTAATCCTCAGCTCGATTTGCACACCATATTTGTACGCTCTGTTCACCAAACATAAAATCTGTATTTAACAAATTAATAAATAAAGAAGATTACTTGATCGCACATAGCGTAGTGGTACTTCTGTTCTATGTCCTATGGGTGTACGTTACGCTGCGTATGCGCAAGTCGCGCAAAATCAAGTTATCACCTCGGCCACCTGCGAGCAGCTGTTAATTCTAGGTGTTGGATGACGTCATTGAATTCTATACATTTGACACACCTAAAATTATCTTGTAGAAGAATGAATGAAGTATTGAAATCTGCGTTGCGTCTTGTAGGTTGTTAAATTGGGTACCCATTGTGCTATGAGTTAGCTAACTATAAGAAGGAGCTATACAAATAACATTTTGAAAAAACTTGAACAAGATCGCCTTGGTGGAAGAAAAATACTTGTATAGAACATTGGTCCGTAACCTTATCTAAATAAAGAGGAGAATCGCGTTTAAAAAAAAAAAAAAAACAAAACTTTTAAAGTAAAAATACTTGCATAGAACATTGATCCGTAACTTAATATAAATAAAGAGCACAATCGCGTTTACAAAAATGAGGTGTCGGTAACGGTGTCACGAGTTCAATTGTTTTTCCCCATCTCAAAAATGCCCAACGCGCCTAAAGAAGTTTTCACTTCAAAAACTGTCTATTAATAATTCTTTAAGCTTTATAAAATCACAATTTAAAAACTAAAATGTACAAAAGGACTATTTAATTCATTTTATTCCAAAGTAACTTCTGCCCGCGATTTCGTACGCGTGAAATTTCAGCCCGCGACCCACCGCATCGCATTGCATCGCCCGCCGCGATTGTACTTCGTTTTCACTTATCGTTCTTTCTGACTTTTTCCTTTTTGCTCGGCTCCTAAGCGTGATGTTACATAACCTTATAACCTTCCACAAGAATTGGGCTATCGAATGCAAAAAAACTTTTCAAATCCGACTGGCAATTACGGAGATTACCCCCTACATACAAACAAACAAACTAATTTTACCTCTTTATAATATTATTATTCTTTTATATTATACTAGCTTCTGCCTGCGACTTCGTCTGCGAGCCTATAACCTTCTTCAAGAATTGGGCAATCAAATGGAAAAACAATATTACAATCCGACCGATAGTTCCGGAGATTACACAATACACACAATTTTTTTTTTACCTTTTTATTATATTATTATTTTAAATTATATTATACAGGGTGGCATGGACATCGACGCGAAAACTGTTACCATGGATTCAGTACATGATTCTGAATCCCCCTGCGTTGTAATTTAAATACCTACGCTGTCAAAATGTATTGGAAAGCTGATTTTTTTTTAATAACCGACGCAGGTGGTTCAGAATCATGTACTAAATCCGTGGTAACAGTTTTCGCGTCAATGTCCCTGCCATCCTGTATAAGTAGAGATTATATTATGTTTTTAGTATCACCTACTTCTGAACTACACAAACTCAAATTCTCCAGTACAGTCATCAATCCTCACATATCTCCAATGCGCATAATACTCTAAATGAAGAATGTTGCCACAATTAATACCGGGTCAGTACGTACTCGCGTGTATATCAAGTTTTTTGGCACGGGTGTCGTCGGTACTATGGCCACTGGCAGGTTCAATGGCATCGCACCAGGTGGGTAATCACGAGGAACTAGAGTTGTGGAAGGTGCAGAGAAACCGTTCTCTCTGCGCAGTTGAACATTGTTTTTAATTTTTATCTCCTCAAAGGCTGATGATAACTAGCCTGTACCCTACCCTAATTGCGTAATACAAGATCAATCACAATTTGTTTCGATTTGAAACAGATTGCTAATCCATTGCTTCATAAGTTGGAAAAAAAATCTGCTCAACGTACATAATGCAATGAATGTTCTTGAACTGTCAAAACGAAACAAATTAGGCAAAATTGTTTACGAAAATAAGTTACGCAATTAGGGTACTGGTTTCAAATACTTCCAATGTGTGAGAACTGACTGAAAATCAACTTCAGAAAGTTTCAGTCTACCATCCGTAGAGGTTTACTTAGGGAATTGTTATTCAGTATGTAATGCAGTTTCAAAAATACATCGAGAAGAGAATTCAATACCGTACGATCAGAATCCTAGAATCGTAGCTGTTAATACCAAGGAGATGACGCCTTTGGCATACAATCAATTTGAAGCACCGTGAAATACCGTTTGAAAACCAGACAACGGCTGTTAAATTGGCTAATAAGCCTGTCTATATGCCTAAAGCACTATTGACACGAGTAGGTCACTAGTAAGCACCGGGCGAAGCTATGTCTAGAATTAAAGTAACCGCTACAAAAGCATAGTCACCATTTGTTTCAGAAAAAAAATGCATATAAGCTCGATGTATACGTCTATGAATTTTGGCACCAACTTCCCAGAAAATGTTCACTTTTTGCCACAAAATAATTACTCAATCTCTTAGATATGTACCAAAATGTTGTTGGGAATCGAACCCAACACAACACCTTGCCCTCGGACTGCACGCGCAGGCAGCGTGATCAGCGCGTCATCGGGTAGCTGAGGTGCGATGCGGTGGCGGTACGGCTAGGCCCGACGACCACTCGCTTCCACGGACTCCACCGGGATGGACGATTCTCCTAATTAAACCCGTAATTGTTTTTTCGGAACATTTTATAGTTTGTACATAGTAAGCACGGCAAATAAACCATTGCCTAAAAATACAGTCCACTCTTTTCTTGCTCCCCGCGCTAACAATATTCGTCAAATATTCGTCACCAACACCGCAAAGGGGCGAACCTCAAATAAGAAAATTTTACAGGAGAGCCAAAAAACGTTTTTTTCTCCCGATGACGCGCTTATTTTGATGATATTTAAGAAAATATATAGGTATAATGTAGAACAAAAAAAAAAAACCCTACAACTGATTTTAAGATACGCCGTCAATTTTTTTTCGTTTCTATTAGTCTTAGAGCTTCGCCCTTTTGTGACGACATAGAGCTCGACAAATGGAGCATTTTTGTATACTAAACTAATTTTTGACCGTTTGTATGAGGTTCGCCCCTTTGCAGTGTTGGCGACGTATTATTCATTCAACAAACAAGCACCTACATATAACACGATAAAACAAATTACAATGAAGCCCACGTTTTCTTCACTCTTGAACATTCACTCGCTTGATCTTCATGCCACATCTAGTCACACTCTATATCCGTCGCCGTATCATAATGATAATGACAGGTTGGTCCATCTACCGATAGACATGTCATTTTCTCACCACACTAATTGAATTCAAGAGATAATTATTTTACTGTTAAACAACAAAAAATCGCGTGTCCAAACTGTTTTAATGTCGTGTGTGAATGGGACCGCTTATTGTTTGACTGAGTAATTGATGGGAGTAATGAATCGCACGTCTACAACGTGAACATACGGAATTTTACATGCGGAATTCCGGACGGGAATTCCGCATCTGATATTGCTCATTTATTTAAAATAGGTACGCCAACAGCATATACAACGTGTAACGTTAAATGCTCAAAACCTGAAAATAGTTTGATCAGAATAACGAGCAGAATCGATTGATCCACTTTTTAATATAGGTCACGTTTTTCAAAAAATCTTCATTAAAAACGTTGCCGTGTCTATTTATAAATAGGTCAAGCCATCACATGCACAAACTCGCCAAAATAAGTAAACAAACACAAATTGTTGTCGACTAATTTAAATTTTCTCATACGCGGGATAATAATAAAAACAACACATAAAACCTTTACAAATTGTAAAGGTTTTATGTACTGTTTTAATGATTTTTTTCCTCTCTGAAATAGGTCAATTGAATTAAACATCTGTTGGGGTGTCTGAGGTTTTGTGCATTTAACGTTACACGTTGTATTGTACATTAAATATTAAAAGTTAACAGGTATGGGCTCTTAATATAAGACTCATATATCTCATTGACGGAGAAAGAGTCACTCACGACGTCCGGGTCGATACTAATCACGTACAACGGAATTCTGATAACATTCCTGATCAGAAACTTCCGGAGCAGACTTGTACGTAAAGTGGTATTTATTAGCATTGATGAGTCAATAATGATAATAGTTATTTAAAAGAGAACGTTTTCAAGACCATTTAAAGACGACATTTACTGTTATTTTGTAGGCAAATTGGATGTTTGTGTTAATTTTCATAATATTATGGATAAGATTCGACGTTATGATAACGAAGAATGAAAGTTTGTATGCTTATTTTTTATCTGTATAAGTGTGTACTTTGCATTTTTCGATTTGCATTTGTCTATGTATTAATTTCTGAGAAAAAAATAAACATAGGTTAAGCAAACAAACAAACAAGGAAAGAAAAATCTAATTAGGTTATATCCGCTACATGGAATGGATATGATGAAATCTAAGTACCTAAGTACACACGGCTACACAACAAGCTACACATTTCTAGTTTATGTTGATCTCGCTTTGTATAGGATTTCCGTACAATTCGAGGTTAGCTTATACTGGAATTGTATAGCTTGATGTGTAGCCGTGTCATCAATAGTATTTGTCGCGTCTTTGAATCAACTCTAATCTTACCTAGTATTGTTTTAATTAAACGCAATCATAATTTTAGCGAATGCTTTCCTCAAAGCTACCACTTTGCCCAAATGCAGCAATGAAACAGCATTTATTAAGAATGCTTATGGGCAGTGAAAGTATTATTTTCAAAGAAGTAAATAATATAGATTTCTTACTATCAGTGCCCCACGGTTTCACCCGCATATGCCTTGATCCCGTGGGAATATCGGGATAAAAAGTATATTATGTGTTAATCCAGGTTATAATCTATAAGTATGCCAAATTTCAACCAAATCCGTTCAGTAGTTTTTGCGTGAAAGAGTAACAAACATCCATCCATCCTCACAAACTTTCGCATTTACAATATTAATAAATAAAAATAATATAAGATAGGATATATAATATAAATATAAAAAATAAATATTAGTAGGATCCAAAAGAGCTTTATTTTTCTATTACCTACATTCCTCGTTGGAATATTCTGTCTACATGTTTGTGAAAATGATTTAATATTCATCACCCTTTCTGTTTTCTAAGGGCCAGTTAAACATAGAACGGAGAGCTAGAGAACTTGGAATAGAATAGAATATATTTATTGTAAAACATGAGTATACATCAAATAATATGTGCAAGGTCTTAAAATAACAGGTAGATCTGCATGTTTTGCCATTTATGGCAAAAACAACATATTTTTGGTTTAAATAAACCATTAAAACATTGAGTCTACACAAAAAACTTAATCCTAATGCTAAATAAAAAATGGGGAAAAAAACATAAAAAATTATAATAAAATATTGGTTTTTACAGATTTGAGAGTCAAATTGTGAAAATGTTGTAATTAAAGGAATCTATATAATTAATTGCGGTCATTTAAAAAATCCGACATGGTATAATAGCATTTGCTTATGAGATATTTTTTTAAATGTATTTTAAACAGAGCAGTAGGCATCTGTCTAATAAGTTTTGGGATTTTATTATAAATGATTGGTGCTAAACAAAACATACTTTTACGCATCAATGCCGTGGTTGATCTTGGTAAGCATAATTGATTATTATCCCGTCGATTACGAATAGAAACGTCTGATAGTTTCTTAAATAGATTAGGATTGGTTCGTATAAAATTAGCCATTTCATAAATAAATAAGGAAGGCAGACTTAAAATGTTATATTTAATAAAATACTGTTTGCAACTATCAGTTATTTTCAATCCAAGCATAGCCCTAATACACCTTTTTGTGACTTAAAAATGTTTTCTTTATTTGTAGTTTCCCCAAAATATAACTCCAAACAATACCATGGTAGGCAGTTATAAGCGCATTGGTACTTATAATGGGTTTTAGTTTATAGAGGGCATAGGCAGAAGAACATACTTTTTTGTTTAATTCTTCTGTTTTCTTCTTCTTTCTTCTTTTCTTGGATATTATAAAGCTCTGGATTGATTCTAAACAGGGTTTTAGTTATGGCCAAAAGTAGCCCTATGACGAGAAAAATAGCTAACGAGTCGACACTCACTCACAAGAAGAGAACAATTTTTTAATTTAAGTTACCGAGATATCAGGACAGCATAAAGATAAAGAGCATAACATTCATCAGAAAGAACCACAATCAATTATGTGCGCTAACGAGGTAAAAAAGGTTTCAAGATGTTCCAGAATTTGACAAACATGCTGTTGCACTATAATTATATTTTAACAGGTTTTTTATATACCTATATTATGTACAAGTGTGTAAATAACTTATAACTAATTTGATAGAAATAACAAAATTGTATACTAACTTAACTAAAACTATTTACAAACTAAAATATAGCGTCGAAAAATTCATCTGCATCGCTGTCCACTGGTAATGTACCCAAGAGACTGGCCGTATTGCCACGTTGTATGGCAATGCTTAGCCTCTGGCCAAGGTAAAAACCAGAGCTTGGGTCACGGGAAGTGTCAAATAGCCGTTTTGAGATGTCACGGAAGAGGCCATGGGCACTTGGACCCCACGGCCCGAGGGTTTCACAACCCCAAACGGCTCGAAAATATAGTTACCAATGAGGTTATTATACTTACGCCGCTTGAGGTTTTCTGCAGCCGCAGCAGCAGCACCAGCACAGCACGCCGAGTCAGGAAGATGGGATGGCGCAAGAGTATCGACACAGGTTGCGTCCCACACTAAAGGCCTACCCACCTTCCATGGTAATAAAGACATGCCGTCCGGTCTCTTGCCATCGTCGCGTGCCACGCCATTGGGCTCTAATACAGCTGGAACGCCGGCGGTGACAAGAGCTCGTCGGATGATGTCGTTGATGTTCGCATGCCGCGCTAAGTGACCCGCACTTCGGCTGCAAGACAGGCCGTGATGGCCGAAACTGTTGCCAATTTCGCCACAGTGACAGCGATGAGGAGAACAACATGGAGCTCCTAGTCGTAGGGAAAACATGGTGTTTGTATAAAATATTTGGAAGACTGAATCTAGGGAGCATTATATTTTAACATCCAGTTTGAGATACCAGGAGAGCATAAAGATAAAGTTCTTCGCATTCATCAGAGAGAGCCACAATCAATTAAGTGCCTTAACGACGTAGAAAAATTTCAAGATGGTCCGGAATTCACCGAATATATTGTTTGTTTAAAATATTTGGATGTTCTTAAAGAGCCTGATTTGTTTAAGGTGAATTCTGTATTTATATTAGGTACTTGAGATAAATACTAAAGTTGGTTGTAACGGGCAAAAAGTTATGTTAACACTCTTTTTATGGTTTGAAGTGGATTTTAATTGCTTACAATATTTTCGAAATCTCTTTCAGCTATTCAATAAAATTCAATCAATATATTGTAAACATACAGCTCTAGGTATAAGTATTTTTACGTTCAAATATTGAATTATGTAGGTACACACGGCTATATGTCAAGCTATACATTTCCAGTTTATGCTGATCCCGCATTGTATAGGATTTCCGTACGATGTGAGGTCAGCTTATACTGGAAATGTATAGCTTGATGTGTAGCCGTGTGTACCTAGTTCACTTAGAAGAAAAAAATCAATTTATCTTTAATCACTTTTTGAGAAGCTCGTGTTTAAGTAATAACCGCTCGGGTTGATCCATCAGGTTAAGCTACGCTTGCCGGGGTTGGTCCGTGGATGGGTGACCATCTTTACATATCGAGAGTCCTCCGTGCCTCGGAAAGCACGTTAAGCCGTTGGTCCCGGCTGTCATTCGTGGATCTTTGTCAGTCATTACGGGTCGTTAAAAGCCCGAAAGTCTGACAACCAGTCTTACCAAGGGGTATCGTATTACCCAGCTGTGGAGGTGAGATAGGGAAAAATGCTAGGCAGATTGATTGTGACGAGTAATTTTTATTGAATTGAATGAATTGATTGATTGAACACACAACTTTTATTTATGCCAAAATACAAAAGTACCTGAAAACCGAGGACGATAATACTGCCGTGCTAATTAAAAACGCAGTAATGAAGGATTTTTGTGAAATTGAGTTATTTATAGATTCGGAATCCTCGTAAAGAGCAAATACTCGAAACTACGAATAACCTCCTTACTGCACTTCTAATTAGAACGGCAGAATAGAGACGATTAATATAGCCAACAAAGTAGGTTCTTTCTTTCCAACTCGTCATAGTTGCATAGTTATTTTAAATCACATTGTAATTATATTATACTGTAGTGATATTTATTTTAGAAGTATGTATGTAAGTATATTCTCATATTGTATGTTGTTTAAATTGAAATTAGTGAATTGTTTTTTTTTTCTCCTTTGATTTATGTTTTTTATTTTCTCTTATACGGTTACACACGTTGTCTACATCTCTTTTTGTATACTTTCCTATCGCAGGTATGCTGGAAGAGATTTCTTTAGAAATAAGCATTGCCTTTGTACGTATTTTTCTGTTCCTTTCTTCTTATCTGTTTATATGTGTGTGCATAAATGGTTAAATAAATAAATAAAAATAAATAAAAAAAACCGGCAAAGAAAAACTATCAAACATTTTCAACACTAGCATGCGCTTGACCAATTTTATCCAATATCACAAGCTAAACGCACGCTTCAAACGTATAATTTGATGATTACAACCATTCCATTTCTTCTATTTATTCCTCGCCGCAGTCGCCGCCATGCTATGGCCTATGTTATGAGTTATAAATTACACGTTCGTGTCCGAACATCTGTCTTATGCTTTTATCTATGTATTGGCTAGTAATGACGTACTAATTGTGGTCTCAAGAATGTCTCTTCATTCGAATTTTCTGAGCGATGATTTTTATTACGGGTTTCAACGTTTCATCAATGATGGTTACTTCGGTTGAGATTTGCCGCTAACTACGTGATCTTGAGAGATGTTATTGTCTTCTCTGTATTATAGGCGGTGTTGGGCGAACTTGCTTTGTTCTCTTTGACCTAAATTGCGACATCAACAGTTGATGTGGTAAATTGCGGGGAAGAAATGGTTGTTGCAGTTAAATAATTTTTAAGAATTTTTCGAATCTACTATATTATATGTGTGGACATGTTTTTTTTTTGTTTTTTTTTTTGTCTTTAAGATGAAAAATACATAATAGATAGCTACTTTCAATTTTAAAGGCAGTTCTGTAGCGGAGAAATTGTAATAGTAAAGATTATTTATTGTTCAACCAGAACTAGATAAAGAGGTATGTACATGGCAAGTAATAAACAGGGTTATTGGTAACCATTTTCGAGTAAGAATTAGACATTTTACATTTTGAAATGTATGAAATAAAAATATAAATTGTCAATTTACTCGAAAATGGTTGACATTTGCATGTGAATCACAAGGAGTAATTGGTTGCAAATGACTTCTCCTACATACCCTTAATAGATTGCCAACATATTAATTTTGTGAACTAAACTTTTTACTGTAGTTGACATTTTTATCATTATTGTTGCTACTCATGCTGTGTGATTACTCTTTGGGTGATAATCAGGTCGAAACCTATAATGTGAACCTATATACTGTGATTGTTACCTGTTGTAGTTGCCTTGTGAATAAATAAATAAAGTTTCAAAAGGTTACAAAATAACATGTGTTCAGAAAAAAAAATACTCATTGATTTAATACGTAAAAGGAACTGAACATCTTTGTGCAGCAAAACGACTTAGACTATGTTTCTTTGAGAAAACCTAAATAAAACTTGATTATTAATTTGTCATCATGCTACCATAAATTACACCTACAACCCGAGCCTACTCCAATAAAATCAGAACAAATTAACAGAGAGCTACGTTTGATTGCTTTGCAAACAAAGTTTATCGTAGTTACAAGTGTAGGTGCTAGTGAGAATGTGGGAGGTATCTACTCGGTCAAGTGCCTTCAAGCATTTTAAGAACAGAAGTTGGTACCTCATTTAAAAGAAAAACAGATCTTAGTAAGATGCTTACAGCAGATAAATTAAAATTTACTTTGAGTTTGAAATGGCCTTATCGAATTAAAAAAAAAACATATATTTCAGGTCAGACCCATATTAAATACAAAACAATACACTTTGTCAATTTTATAAGTGTCTGTATTTGAGTCACAGATAAATTTCAGATCAAATCAATTAATGTCAAAAGCACACAGCAAGACAAAAATAAAATTAAATAGAACAATGAATTAAATAGTAAGTGAAGTTAAGTCAGAAGCAAAAATTTAAATTATAATATTCATAAAATTAAATAAAATGACGATAAATGATGATAAATGATGTGATGATTTAGGACCATAGTGGAATAAGGCAATTAACAGACTCCAAAGATCCCCAACACATCTTGAGAATAAATTCGTGAGATCTATGCATCTTGGTCCTTCCGACCGTGTTATCGTGTGTAACGGCTATAAGGATTGTAGATGATAAATCGTAGAGTCAGCTTGTTAAGACCGCAAGCAAGTCAATGAGTTGAGGTGACATACCGTAAGCAATTATCAACTAACATGGTTTGCGTCCGTCAGATTGGCTAACATGCCTGGCTACACAAAGTACACAACCTACAAACAAGAAAGGACGGTAACAGCTTATACACACCCTGACAATGTATCACCAACGTCCCACTTCATTGGTTCGACGATATTGTATGTGTGCAGTAACCTTAAGTCTGGTCTTTTGATCTATTCAAAATACATGATGTGATGTATTAACATAACAGGAGAACATGGATACCAATACCAGACCAATGAGAGGATACCAATGTAATAATCCAACAGACCGAATTTCGGCCATGACGACCAATCTCAGCGGAAACCAGCCTTCGGCGCGGGAGTGTGCACAAGTGAACTCACTCTTTCCCCACTCTCATAGACCGATGGGACGGCAATCCGACACGATCGGAGAGACACCAATACCGCTAACGACAACCAACCAACCAACCACCAACTGATCAATCAGAGAAACCTGAACTGAAAGGTTTAAGGAAATAGCCAACTGGGAGCAAGCGTGTTAATCAATCTTCAGAATGAGAAGTTGCCTTTGCAGCAGCACAATTACACACTGTTAATTTTACTGGGAGTTATTCCATCTACGAATCTGCAATTTATGAAAGTTATTGCAATATTTATTAAAACCACACCTGTATTCCCCGAAGGGTTAGGTAGGTGTTTAGTACACCCATATTTCGCCAATTATATTGGAGTCCCATGAAAGAAGCTATTAACAGGGTTTAAACCCAGACTCAACGCTGCTACTGAGATATTTCTAATTGAAAACTGAGTAATACCACTGTATTACTGAAAGTTTATTCCATCAACAATTATTTAGTGCAATTTGCGATAGTTTTTACGATGCCATACAAATCTATCGAAGGCTGCCTGAAATTGCTGGATCTCTAAATATAAATGTTCTAGTTAAACTCCACTTTTATCTAATTCTCATAAAGTAGAACTATCTAGTTGAATGAATCAATAAATACGTTACAATTGATCGTAAGTCACCATCACAAGCCAACATTGTAAGATGATAGGTTTTAGCAAAACTTGAATACCTACAATAAATCTGCAACTTGTGTATTTTACAGAGAATTAACTAATTGAGATCTTGTATAGATATGGGTTATTAATGTTAATAGAGTATTTGAATGGGAAATAAATCTGCTGTTGAAATGTAATTAAAAACTTGTATTAGACTGTAGAGGTCGGTCTACCGTTCATGAGGTTCGTAAATCGTACATGTCCATTTCTATATAAGGGATTCCACTTTAATTTGCCTGGCACCTTCAATAAGACGTAAGATTGTATTGCAGTGTTAATAACAATCCACAAAGGCGCGCCCCACTCCGCTCCGCGCCGTACTAGAGTTCAGCTTACAGTACAGTAATCGCGGAGTGGGGCGCGTCTTCGAGGATTGCACGGACTATAGTACAGTATTGAAATTGGCCTTTTTTTTGGTAACGGGATGGAAATCTTCATGGATGTCCTCCGTCCTGGGGCGGGCAAAGGGGTCTACCAGACTTCTACTGACTAAAACTACCTCGTGTTCCCTCGCACACTCGCACCGGGGGCTACGGGAGCACTTAAGCACTCTTTAAGGCAGCCCCGACTAGTGCCAGCCCGCTTTCGCGTGCTCCGTCTGGTCAAGCGGGCCCAGTGAGGTGTTTGACTCCCGTCTAAGAGGGGCGCGCGTGGAACACTACGCGCCACCACCTCTGGTCTTTAAAATGGGGGCGGTGGACGTCCCCGAGTCCACCGTCCCTCGACCCATACTCGAATCTGCCTAGCCCAACTATGTTGGAATCGTTTTCCAGTCTAACCGGATGCAGCTGAATACCAGTATATTACATGGAGCGACTACCTATTTGACCTCCACACCCCAGTTATTGGGTAACACGATACCCCTTGGTAAGACTGGTTGTCAGACTTTTGGGCTTCTGACCACCCACAACGACTGTCAAAGATCTACGAATGACAGCCGGGACCAACGGCTGAACGTGGTTTCCGAGGCACGGAGATGTCACGATATGTAATGGTCACCCATCCACGAACCGACCGTAGCAAGCGTAGCTAAGCCTTCAATGGACCTGTGAGACTGCTATCATTTAGCCACAAGCCTTCCTAGTTTAGTACTATAGCAACTTCTGAATTGGATGACTAAGTAAGAACTTCAAAATCCGATACGTCATTTACATTTGCAGCGTTTTAATTTTAAGTTTGTTAACTCTTTCAAAATCTCTTCAATTATTGTATCGAATATTACATAACATCACGCTTTGTTTCCCCGAAGGGTTGGGAAGAGTTGTCCCTGTAGCAAGTACACCCACATTTCGCCAGTTATGTTTAAGTCCCATGTAGGGGGCGAGCCTATTGCCATCAACCGGGCACAAATCCAGACTCCGAGCTGCTACTGAGGATTTCAGATAGAAAACCCAATAACACTTTGCCCGACCCGGGAATCGAACCCAGGACCTCATGGTCAGCAGTAGCGCTTGCAACCACTAGACCAACGAGGCAGTCAAATATTGTATATTGAAAATACAATAACATTTAAATTAACACTATTAAAAAATAAATAATAACTTCCTGTCTTTTCCCACACAACAGCAATATCAATTTGTTAGACGTTCCATGTTAAAAGCTATAATTACAAATTACACTGCAGGTGGTAAATATGAAATATTTACATATACATCATAAATAGGAAGGAAGGTACTAAATGAATAAAAACTATTAAGACCCGAGTCGACGATCCATCAAAGTGTTCATATGAAGTATCAATAGCGTAACTGTCATTTGATCGTTGAATGGATGTTGTATGGTAGCTTATACATTTTTCACCCATTATGCATATCGGGGGGCACGGCAGTGCCCCCGCCAAGTCGAGCGCGAAGCAAGTCACACAACGGCCAAGTCACACAACATTAACTATAATAAAGAAATCGCAGTAAGGAACCTTAGACTTGGCACGACTTTGTCTAGATTTAATTACGTTTTAGAGATAAACAAGCAGCTCCATCGAGACTTGGCTAGTTTTTTACAGAATGTTTTTGGTGGGATCTGTTTTATCGTCTACCGGGGCTCTTATAGTAGTATTTTGATATAGTAACTTGGGTAAGGTCGGCAAAAACTATAATATAACGCACTGGAAGATATAACACACAATAACGCACTGGAATAATGTAAGGGTTCACTTGAAAATAGGTCAAATAACATCCTTTTTCTTTTAAGTGAAAACTTCTTTAGGCGCGTTGGGCATTTTTGAGATGGGACTAAACCATTGATTTTGCGACCTGTTACCGACACCCGACACCGTGGAGTAAAAGACATCAACGCGTTGATTACCGCGGTGCCGATTTTTTTTCAAGTTTTTACTTCTGTCAGCACTCCCGGACTGCCACTTTTTTCTAAGCAATTTTTTCGTCCTCTGGATTGATAAAAGACAAATAAATTACGAATGCAGATTTATTTTGTTCATTCTAAAATATTTTTAAGTTTACATTATTCTAAGCATGATTGGAAATATATTGTAATATTATAATATTAACGAACTATTTGTTAGCGCATGGTATTCACAATCAAACATAGACTCACCTCGAAACTTTTAAAAGTAATTTTTTTATGACTTTATTTGGGTAAAGTCATAAAAAATACTCTTAAAAGTTTTACATAGTAGTTAAACTGAAGTAGTCCACTTAGAGCAGTGTCCGAATAGTACCTGCGCGAATAGCACCTAGCCTAGCATCTATAAACATTCTAGTGATTTTTTTCGATATTTTTCATTTAATAACGCCCTGTAAAACAAATATGTCCCAGCAGTAGGCTGCTGAGTCGTAGGTGCTCTTCGTGGACTAGGCTAGGTGCTATTCGCGCAGGTGCTATTCGGACGGGTGCTCTAAGTGGACTACTTCGTTAAACTTTATCGTTCAAAATCCATATTTAATCAAAATTGGGTTTGTTATAAATAAATTATATTTAACACTTTCTGCTACTTAAGTGTGGTTTAAACCTGAATAAGATTGCGTCATTAAAAATTTTACGCGTTTGACACTATATCAATAAATGAATGAAATGATATCGTAAACGAAACGTCGTATGTTTTATTTAGGTCCGCAACTACAGCAATAAATTAAAACAGTGACAGATCATAGCGGAACATTTAAATATGATGGAAATTATAATAGAAATCCGGTCTATCATCCTAATTAAGCCTACGCCATTAGCCGTTAAGATAACAAAACGGATAGCTATAAACAGCAAGTGAAGCCGCATGTACGGCTAGTGCGAGAACCGAGATAACATCGTGACAGAAAGGAAAGCTTAGACTCACGAACAATTAGTGTCAATTCACACTTGACGGTACCACTCTCGGTGCGTTGTCGATGGTTTTTTAGAACTCAATTTGAAATGTTTTGATGTTTGTGCGGTGGCTACTGAATTAATTTTTGTTTCTTTTTTTGCCGTAATGAACCAAACAAACCGTATAAGTTCATCATCGCTGGTTTTAACAATAACATTTTATCCGTGGCCGTATTAAAATCCGGATCAAAAACCAAATTCATTTGGCGTAGTTCTTCATTGATCCAGTTTGATTTCGATTTAATAGCACTAGGCAGTGGTGAAGGGTGGGCGTTTTGGGGGACTGCCTTATGTAATTTTGACGTTCGAAAAGTGCTGATTTTCAGCCTAGTTTGAATAAATGACTATTGAATTTTGAAGGACCAAAATTTGAAGACTCTTCTCCAATATATCACTCATTGTCGATTATTCCTGAGCCTTGATTATAAATCAAGCCTTAAACTATTGGACGACGATAGTGTACTTTTCTTTAACAAACGCGTGAAGCATGCAGTGTGAAACGAGCCTTAAGTGAAAGAAGAGCTTACGCTACTAGATGACTATCAAATGCTTAGTCATTACTTAAGTGTATAGCACCACATATTGTATTTTTTATCGGCCGTACTTACTTAGTTAAACAAACATATCAATCAATATGTTTTATGATGTTTATGAAGTTGTAAATAAAATCATCTGCCTCATGTTTTTCAACTATGTTGGAATCGGCTTCCAGTGTAACCGGATGCAGCTGAATACCAGTATTTTACATGGAGCGACTACCTATCTGACCTTCATAACCCAGTTATTGGGTAATACGATACCCCTTGGTAAGACTGGTTGTCAGACTTTTGGGCTTCTGACGACCCGTAACGACTGTCAAAGATCCACGAATGACAGCCGGGACCAACGTATTAACGTGCTTTCCGAGGCACAAAGAGGTCTTGGCATGTAAAGATGGTCACCCATCCACGGATAAGCGTAGCTTAACCTGATTGATCGACCCATGAGGCTGTTATTACTTAGCCCCTCCAGCCGTATATAAAATATAGGGAGATAAATATGTTGCGTAAATACCTATTTTAAATCAATTAAACTGTGGTTGGGTTACGGGCAGAGTAGTGTACAACAAACAAAAAAATTATATAAAAGGATAGTTTACGACAGGAAATAAATATGGCGACTGCTGGCGTGGCGACGCGTGGGGACGCGTCGGTCTGACCCGTCGCTATAGATGTTTCACATCGAAAATAGATCTGTACCCTAATTGCGTAATACAGCACAAACACAATTTGTTTCGATTTGAAACAGATTGCTAATCCATCGCTTCATAAGTTGGAAAACGAAATCTACTCAACAACGTAAATAACGCAATGAATGTTGTTGAACTGTCAAAATGAAACAAATTAGGCAAAATTGGTTACAAAAATAAGTTACGCAATTAGGGTACTGGATGAGACTTGCACAGACCACGGAAGCATGGCACAATAGGGAGGAAGTCTGACTCAAACTCAAGCATTTATTTCGATTAAACCATTTACAGGCACTTTTGAATTGTCGAAGAATCGGTCAGTTAGTCAGAAAGTTGAAGCTAGTTGTCCATTCCAAAACGTAGATCTCTATGGAGAAGAACGGGCAAGAAACTCCAAGGACACTCTTTTAAATATAGATATTACAAAATCCTGGGTACATTGCTCTTGTTGCTTATGTGAGAACAATGTACAAAAAATAATCAAAGCAATTGAGAATATAAAATTAAAAATAAGCCCTGGCAGATAAGAGATGACCAGTCTCATCTGACGGCGCCCGTTCACGAACATGACGCGTGGATCAGCACCACCCAGCTCAACCATTTTGTAGGGAACCGAATGATCCAACACACTCTCTTTTCTCAGAAGTGGGAGGAAACAAGGCTGCCAATGATGTTGATGAAAAATAGAACTGCCTTGAACCACAGCCGTATCATAAATCGTATCGTTCGCGTCCCATGTTTGTATCGTCGTGTCATGGATTATGTCAGGAAAATGGCCAGTTATTATCCACTGCACATAATATAACACCTGCGACCCTTAAACCGCCAAACTTGGCAATCATAACATTAATATCGAATGTTTATTGCAATGGACTATAAAAAGAAATCCTTAGTTTAGCAGTGATACTCGTAAGTTTACAGCCACTAAAACATGATAGTTGTTCCTGCAAAACGTACGTGCTACCTTTAACATTTAGTTGCCCGTCTACCCGGGTCATAATAATTTTATTACACTATCTAGGTACCTACTTCTGTAAAAGTACAACATACAGTATCCTGTCCTATACATTAAATGAGCAATATTTGTATATCCCGTGGCCAGGTCTTAGAATTGATCATTTCATGAAATGAACTTCGACCGTTGGTCACATCATGATGTGATCTGGTTAGATAATTGAATACTCGACGTTTGACGATATGAACAGTTAAACGCACGACTATTTCATGATGTAGCCAAACATTAGTGATCATATCGTAA
Organism: Agrochola litura; assembly: GCA_949152395.1. Taxonomy (NCBI): domain Eukaryota; kingdom Metazoa; phylum Arthropoda; class Insecta; order Lepidoptera; family Noctuidae; genus Agrochola; species Agrochola litura. The sequence goes on from OX424490.1 coordinate 7,352,637, forward strand.
AATAGTTAGATTATCCACCGGTAGAGGCGTTGATGTCGCTTTGTTTTTGTTGTGCATCATGGCGGCAGCATACAACAAATCAAACAGAGAAATAGGCACTCCGGGAAATTGGCACTCCGGGAGTGCCGACAGAAGTGAAAACTTGAACAAGATTGCCTTGGTGGAAGAAAAATACTTGTATAGAACAATTGTCCGTAACCTTATATAAATAAACAGCACAATCGCGTTTACAAAACCTTTAAAGTAAAATACTTGCATAGAATATTGATCCATAACGTAAGATAAATAAAGAGCACAATCGCGTTTACAAAAATGAGGTGTCGTTATAGTGTCGCGATATCAATGTTTTAGTTCCATCTCAAAAATGCCCAACGCGCCTAAAGAAGTTGTCACTTCAAAAATTCACCATGTATATATACTATAGGTAGATTACTGAACGTGCGTAAAATATCAAGTCGCGTCTTAAATCTCATCTATTGTCTATTATTTTATCATTTATTTTCCACAACACCATTCCCATTAACTGATAAGCCCGTACAAAAGGCGATAAATTAAACTTAATTATTAATTATGAAAGGTGACGTGTTTATGAGTCGTAATATTACTCAGATACGCTGACAATAGGCCTAGAGGCGACGGGGTTCGCTGTCGACCGAGAGGTTGAGAATTCAAGTAATATTCCGTGAGTTATGGGGACCTCACTCCTAGTAAATAAAATAAATAATCAAGCAGAGGTTACTGTCGACACAAATACCTGTCAAGTTGTATATGAAACGAAACCTACTGTAGGTTTGATTTAAATCTTACACTTAACCTCTACGCTCTATACTCAACCCCCAACCACTCTTCAGGAATGTGAAGTCACATCAATGCCACCTCACGTGTCCACGTTAATGCGCTCGCCACGAACCGCGCGTGCGCACATCTTCAAAAACCGGCTCCATATTACTTTCGATAGTAAAACCTATGTGACAAGATTCATTGTCGAAGTATACCAACCGTTAGCATTCCACGTCGAGGCGTCATACGCCCCGTAAGATCTGCATATTTAACAGAATCCACGGATAAGCAAATTTCGTGACCGTTACGATTCCGTCATTCTGATCACGCGTCACCCTCTTATTGTTCGCTAGACTGTCTAATCTTTTATTCATGGGAGATGCAGTGCGTGCAATTGCAGGTCCTGCTTCATTACAAGCCTGTAAACTAGTAACCTCGTAGAGAAATCAGTTCTAGGATGCACGTGAAGAAAGCTGACGGCACTGCCAAGTTAATTTTGAATAAGTACTGTTCATTCAAGGGAAGCCTCGGCAATCCATTCATTAATAAAAACGTTCTCCGTTATTCGAAATATTTTGATGACATCATTTCATAAAACAACCTCCTTTCCTAACATGATTATATCGTCGTGGGCGATTACAATTTTTTCTTCATTGAAGCTACTGAGTTTACTGCTACCGACCAGCCTCAAAGTTCGAACACAGAAATTCGCAAAAAGTTCAAGCAACCGGTCTAATTAACTCATTTAGCAGAAGTCAATTAATACCTCAATAAAAATCAGCTATTAACTTGCCTACATTCGATGGAAATTCTAAGTAAGTACTATAATTATCTCATTTGATATAAAAGCAATTAATCGGTCACGTCGACGATTCGCTGGTTCAATTTACGGGAAGGGAACTACTGGTATTGTAACTATGTCGTTGAGTAATTAGTTGTAGACTTGTAGATAATTGAGGTGATCGTACGTGGGGTACAATGGGTCACATGTGGGGTTCACACGACTTTCGCAAACCATTACGTGTTAGATAGGACGTGTAGTAACAGACGTTTGACGGCGACGTGACGCGGGCGCAGGGCTGACTAAGGATGCAGTTTTACTGGGAATATCTTAGTGTGTGCATCGCGATTTTAGATAATGGATGCGAAATTGTGTAAAGCCTTTTTGGGGACCATGAGAGAGAACAAGAGCTTGTTAGTAAAATTACCGAATGATGTCAAAAAAACTGTGATTCAAATGAAATGAAATATTTTTTGCCAGATATAAAATCCACATACAAGTTACAATAAATACACACATAATAACATCCCCGACAACAACAACACATGGTACATGGTTCGATTCCCGGGTCGGGCAAAGTGTTATTGGGTTTTTCTATCTGGAATTTCTTAGTAGCAGCCCGGAGTCTGGATTTGTGCCCGGTTGATGGCAATAGGCTCGCCCCCTATTACATGGGACTTAAACATAACTGGCAAAATGTGGGTGTACCTACTACAGGGACACCTCTGCCCAACCCTTCGGGGAAACAAGGCGTGATGTTATGTTTATAATAACATAAATATAACACATTCACATTACACACAAACACATTGATCAAAGCTTCACCTAAAATTCAGAAGGTATTTTTGTGACAGGCAAAAGATTAGCTGGGCGATTTTGGACGTGACAGCATTAAATGCTCAGCCTATCATATTGTTTCATTGACAAAAGTTTGACACTAGGAGACGAGGATTTTTACTATTTCAAAAATATCTAACACTAGACGAAAATCATCCGTAAACTTTTCTTTTTCATAGTCACTTTGGTGTACAAATTTTTTAATATTAAACCTTATGTAACCACGAAGCAATTATATTAATTTCTTAACCAACCGTGTACAACTTATTTCAGAAAGTCTTTAGTTAAAACTTTTATCATCAGTCAACATGTCGACATTTCCTCCTATCTCCGTACTGCGATCTTGAGATTCTCGACCGATCTTGACCTAAGTCACTTCAACTCTGCTTTAATATTAATTCAACAGCTTATCTGATCAATCATCGAATTTCTTATTAATTACTTTAAACATTTTAGCCGCTGATTTTATTGTGTTTTTGACGTTCAACAATGTTTTTACTGCCATTTTGTGGTTTGGCAATTCCAAAAATTGGTCTTTATTGTGTTTGTCTATTTTTTTTTAAACCTTGCCCCACACTAGGAATTTCTCCTGTATTGTGGGGGCGTTACCGAACATTTAAAATTGTTTTCATTTTTGTGTTTAGCAATTTCCAAAATGGGTCTTTTCGATATTTTTTCTTTTGAGATTTCTTTGTCAGTGGTGCGAATAAAACTAATGACGATTTATAATAAAATTACACAATTTCATCGATGAATTGGAATGAGAAATCGAAGAAGCAACACGGCACAACCTGTCAATTTAAACATTATGTATAGGTACAATTTGCCGAAACGTCAATAGACACCGAATTTTGAAATAAACTCAATAAGCCCTTCATTTTTACTGTCAAAAAGAATTTCATTCTAACTGTGCTTCATGAGAAAGTCTTCAACAATAAACATCTAGCCTACAAAAAGATCAATAATGACTGTAAGTCATTCAGTCATTTAAATAGCTGCAATAACTCACGCCTACTTATTTAAAAACATTATAATAACTTTTTATAAGCAGGTGATAAAAGCTCTTTCGTGGAATGTTGTATTTTTCATCTGATAATTTCTCGGCTGTCATCCCTAGCGGGTAACGAGACGGAAATATAATGATTATTAGTGTGAAACCACTAATTGATAGGGCAAACGTTTAGCATAAATTCCATGGGTTTAAAGGTGGCTAAATTGCATTAGCGGTAAAGGCTACAAATAATCTATATATAATAACAAAAACTAAATGAAAATGCTGTTGGTTGGTAAGCGAGTCACTTGAGAACGGCTGGACCGATTTGGCAATTTTTTGTTTATAAAACGTTCGAATTATATTCTTACGGAAAGAAAAATTAGATGTTTCCCGAAAAATTTTCAAATTCGGGAAAAACTGAACGTCCTAATTTCTATGGAATTTTTGAAATTTGGACAAGACAACGTCTGTTGGGTCAGCTAGTATATTAATAATTATAACTCCTGTTCTAGTAACACTTAAACTTAGTTATTTCCAGTTTCACAGAGATAAATAGATTATAAAAGATATTTTATTTAAAACAAAGTGTTACTTCTAACCGTACAAATCTTCAATATTCAGTATAAGAGGCAGTTACTGTTAGTAAGACCTGTAAATTGTACTGTAGCATAACTTGCAAGACTACTTGCAAGTCAGTACTTCTTGTTTTACAGAATTAACCAAGAAAAACCTTAATAACTGAAGTAATTAAATCTCAAAAAAGCCATAAGTTTCAAATGAATAGATATACCTATATTTATAGGTATATTATCGTTCACATTGAAAAGCCCTGGGGGCCTACCACCAGCTCAAAAGCAGTATTATTTTAATATTACTTCAGTGGGAGAAAGAGATGGAGCTAAACGACCTGTAGAGCTTCATCTCTTTCCTACACTGAAGTAATATTAAAATAATACTGCTTTATGAGCTTGTGGTAGGCCCCCTGTTCCATCTGTGCTGTGGATCCCCCATATCACAACATCATTCTGAGTGGAAGCCTTCTCGTCACAGTCATAACGTGCAGCTACCAACTACTTTGTTACCGTTCTTTTATTTTAGCTATTACATTTGTTTTGTTTTTCTAAGTATTCCAATTAACTTGTATTTTTATATGCATGTGTTTCAGTGACCATAGAACATATTTTCTTTCTTTCTAACTCAATCAACTCTCAATTCGGACTATCGCAGTACACTGTTGGATATAGGCCTCTCCCAGGCTGTGCAACAACACCTTTTTTTTTTCCTTTTTTTGGGTGGGTAATTATCAAATAACTTCTCCCGCTCTGGGCGGAGCGGGAGGGCGTGTCAGACTTATACTAACTAAAACCCACCCGTGTTCCTTCAGTTGCCATGTTCCTGATCTCCCTTTCGGACTTCTTCGCAGCCCCGGCAAGAATCGGCCCTAGCGGACCCCGTCAGTTCTGCTGACATCTGTTTGAGGCGCGCGTGGAACACAACGCGCCGTCGACCCGGGACACACCCTTCCCTCCGCTTTACGCATCAAGTCTGTCCCAGCCACCTTATAAGGTCATCGTTCAATCTAGCTATAGGGCGTCCCACACTACGCCGCGGTCTCCACTCCAGAACACGTCTGCTTCATCGGCAATCGGTTCTTCGGCAAACATGGCCAGCCCTTTGCCACTTCATCTTTTTAAACCAGTATTATTTACTCGACACGTTCAAAAGGAGTAGCCCTACCAACCAGGCTGTATTGAGTTAAGTAGGTACCTTCCGTGTTATGGTTGCAATTCTGTAGTTGCAGCTTATACGAGCTCATTACACACCATTATGTCTTATCGGTGACGGGTATCCGGGCTCAAATTCTATTGTTTGGTTTAATTTTAGAACAGTGTGGTTTTTGTTTGCTGAAAATGAAAGACGGGTGAAAGGTGCGTGTCTTGTTGGAAATGTGGTATCTACAGACACAGCTTAAAAGACGAAAAAGAAAAGCTTGTTAGTTTGTGATTTTGCAAAGCTTAAAGAATTATTAATAGACCGTTTTTTAAGTGAAAACTTCTATATGCGCGTTGGGCATTTCAGATATGGGAAAAAAAATTGAACTCGCGACACCGTTACCGACCCCTCATTTTTGTAAACGCAATTGTGCTGTTTATTTATATTACATTACGGATCAATGTTCTATGCAAGTATTTTTACTTTAAAGGTTTTGGAAGTTTTTTTTTTTTTTTTGCTATCGCGATTGTGCTTTTTATTTAGATAAGGTTACGGACCAATGTTCTATAACAGTATTTTTCTTCCACCAAGGCGATCTTACTCAAATTTTCATTTCTGTCGGCACTCCCGGAGAGCCACTGTTTTTTTTTAAATTATTTTGTTTGTATTTTTTGTTTCACGAACTGTGTCCAAATAAACGTTTTCTTTCGTTTTTTCTTTTATGTCAATCAGATTAATGGCCTATTCAAATATTAGCATATCGCCGTCGCGCTCGCTAGCGATACTGATCCAAAGTGACTAACCTGGAAACCGGACCAAAGGGCCTAGACAAGTGACAATCGCTTTCAAAACGTTTCGTATTTCTACGACTTTCAACAGGATCGACAAAAGCTTTTCGGTAGCTTATGTCAGTCCCGTACATTTTTGACATAAGCTTTTCGGTAGCTTATGTCAGTCCTGTACATTTTTGACATTTCGACCATCTTTATAGCTGATAGAACGTCAGTTTGCCCTCAATATCGCTACCAAGCGCGACAGTGATATCGCTTAAATCTGAATAGGCCTTAACTTAGCACTTTGCGGAACAATAAAAGCCCCCAAGATTTAATAACAATAAAACTTATATTGTTATCCCCCTTAAACCGATTAACCTAATAATGATAACGGTGATACGAGTGAAGTAGACTTTGAAGATATTGTAAAAGGTACTTAGTTCCTAATGTAAAATTAATAAGATCTCTAGTATATATACAACTATGAATCAATGCTTGTCAAAGATCTAATCCAATGCCAGTAAAATCTGCTTTCACGATGCTGTCTCGCATGGGGTCGCAGCATTATGCTGAGCGATGGCCGTTTTGCGTGGATGTGACGCATGTTTTCCCCCAATTTGTTATTTACGTGTTTTTTTTTTTAATCTTTTTTTTTTTTCTTTCCATATAACTTTTTTGTTGATTGACAACGAAAAAGCTTTAAATACCTATTAATGAAAACCCCTAATAAAAGGCTGAAAATTTGCCACGTTCATGATTCAAATTCAAATCTTTATTGCATATTACATGCGTTTACAAGGTCTTAATAATAATAATAAAGTTCACATGGACCCTGTCGGACACACAACAATTACATAAAATATGAGTAGCATGATTTAAAATAAATGCGGTAAATAGAAAGTAAAAATAATAATTATTAAAAAATCTAATAAAATTACATTATATAATATCACATTTAAATTTGTGATATTCGTCTTTGCAAATTTTACCTCTAGAAATCATTAGGAAAAATCAATCAATCAAGAATCAATATTCAATATTTTTCATAAGCGTAACTCATAAAACTTTAATTTCAAGGCGACAGTTTTATTATACGTACTGAAAAATATCATTAAATTAAAATACTTGAAATTCTATAGCCTGCAGAAGTTGTGTAAATGGTTGGAGTTCTTTAGTCTGAAATAAGTAGTAATTATCCATTTAGCGTTATTTCTCGCAATCCGGAACGCTTGGTACTGATGGAAAATAATTTCAATAATATTTGTAATTTTTGATTAAATGCGTGACTAAAAACCACTGCTTAAATTCAAATAGTAAAATTATCTATTATACATTGTAACAGCGAATCAATTTACATGCCTCCCCCACACCTTTAAGACCTAGGCCAAATATTTTTTTTGATATTCGAATAGCTCATGACCTAAAGAAATTGAATTTAAAAAAAATTACCTAATTAAAAATAAATAATTTTAAAGAAAAATAATTTTATTAAAAAGTTATGAATCCGCGAAATTTCGCGGATATTCCGGTGAATAAAAGATAAACTAGGACAATATTTAATTTTTTTTTGTTTGTAATGTCTATTCGTATAAATAACCGAAGAATATGAGAACTGATTTAACAAACTCGTCGTATTTTTACAACTTATGAGTATGATTAATATGATTCTTGAATCAATGTCTATATAAACCACAAAACAAAAGGACAAACATACCAATTGAAAATTAATTGAGCCGCGCTTCTACTTCTGCGAAAAGTACTAACTCTATCCGTATGTTTTTACAAACTTGGTCCAGTTGGCGTGCGATATGTCCGCTATGTGTGTCGCCGGACGCGCATGCGACGACACCGCATCAAATGGAGCGGACACTGAACACAGCTACCCGGCTAAATGAGAAAGTTACGATTTTACATTCTGTTGTACACAGTGTTGTGGCAACGGCATTTGGCCGGCTAAGACCGCCGACCTCGCCAAGGACGGCGTTTCGATTCTGCTTACTCAATGCTCTACTAGGTCGGGTTTTTGTTGTAAACGGAGCTTTGACGAAGCTTCTAAGATTTAGATTTGAATTTGGTTTTTTTTTTTTTTTAAATAGAATGAACTGAAATATACCTACTCCAAAAAAAAACCGGCCAAGTGCGTGTTGGACCACACACAATGAAGGGTTCCGAAGTTGGGATGAATTTATCCCAAGAAGAAACTTAACGTTTTGACAGACAGATGGATGGACGGACGGACGGACAGCGAAGTGATCCTACAAGGGTTCCTTTTCTTTCTTTTTGAGGTACGGAAGCCTAAAAATGTGATACAGTAAAAATCTAAATACAACCAATTTTGTAAACAAATAAAACTTAATTTTTTTTTGTTTGGGTTTTGTTGTATTATAGTATTTATTTTACAGCCGCGCCGTACGTAGGACTTTTGCTTGTTTTTAACAATTTAAACATATTTATTTACTTAGACAATAAGATATATTTACACATATTTGTAATGTGCTCGTCAAGCCCTTTCATTTGATATCCAACATGGCACATTTATTTTTTTCATTTCTTGAGTTTATGTCCTCTAGAGGGCGCCATATTGCATTTAATGTGACGTTACATAGCTTATAACCAGCGGACAATTAAGACGCTTGCAACGATACCTCATTTGTCAAATTATGATCGGTGGTTTAGAAGTTATGAGGGAACAGATGAACATACATACATACCGGTCAAAATCATAACCCTCCTTTTTGCTTCGCCGTAGTCGGGTAAAAAAGACGATCACATCAAACTAGGGCAAGAATGTATCATTTACACAAACAATTTTGAGGTTCTAAACGGCAAATATGTAGCTCAAATTGATACCGAGAATTTTTTTACAGTATTTCCTAAGATTAACTGTTCCCAATACATCATATTTTGTACGTATATACAAATACTTAATGCGTCAATTAAACAGTCGTAAACCAATTTAGATACATACAGCAATGAGTGTTATATTCAACTGAACATCAATCAATAACAATCTTCAATCAGAATCAAACACTATAAAAAATATTATTTCGTTTTAATATCGTTCACAATTTGTTCCAGTCTTACTCTTTAATAATTCTTTCTCACGCTTCAAAAAGAAAATGAAAGCGTAATATCAACCATAGACAAAGCAGTGATACCCTAGTAGTGCGACTTTCAGGCTACCAAGTCATAGGTCTCGAGTTCGAACCCAAGGCACGCACCTCTGACTTTTCGGATTCATGTGCGTATTATATAGTTATCACTTGCTTAAAAAAACAGTGGCACTCCGGGAGTGCCGGACGAAGTGAAAACTTGAAAAAAATCGGCACCGCGGTAATCCAGGCGTTGATGTCTTTTACTCCATGTACCGCGGTAATCAACGCGTTGATGTCTTTTACTCCACGGTGTCGGTAAATTGCGTTATGGTTTAGTCCCATCTCAAAAATGTCCAACGCGCCTAAAGAAATTTTTACTTAAAAACGGTGAAGGAAAACATCGTGAGGAAACTGGCATGCCTGTGAGATATATCTCGACGGCATGTGAAGCCAGGTCAGAGGCCCATAGGCAGCATAAAAACTTTGACACTAGGTTAGTCACTTAACCACACGAAAAAAAAAGAAACCATAATAAATATACGTACTTATTAATTCCTATCGATATTTTTAACTCGAATCATACGAGTCATATCGATTCGACTTTTGCTGTTTTCTGTGGTACTGAACAAAAGGAGATTTCTAAATTATAGTCTAGACAGGTAAACTTAAAATAATATGTCATTGTGAAACCGAGAGATTTCTCTCTAATGTTAATGTTATCAAAGAGCTGTTAATAGGTGCTATTTTAAACAATCTTAGAAAGATTTTGAAAGTGTCCAACATATGCTTCATCATTTTTTATAGAATAAATATCTATACAATCCTACTTAATTTGGTACAAAACATGAATTTTCATTTACTTTATCATTCAGACTTTTAAATCGCTGTTTTCAAAACTTCTTCACGCCTGTAATTTTCGAAAGATTAGGCAGAGGAATACCAATGGTACACCTAAATTTCGCCATTTATATTCAAAATTTCCTTGCACAAATATTAAATAACTTAGCTTACCTTCAGCTTTACTTCGCTTAAATGCAAAGAACTATCTAAAGTTACAAAGTTGTTTTTCAAATTCTCCGTAACTTCCATTACCTATGTTGCATTTGTTTCCAACGTGAATCCAAAGACTAGCACTTGTCCTATGTCGTAAAATACAATTGCAAGTGACTTCGGTGCCTCAGAGGCTGTGTCAGTCCATTACAATTTATGTGAGAGGGGTACAAAGAGTTGCTCTCACACTAGTTCCTGGGGTCAAACGAAGTCAGGGAAACTCTTAAAACTCTTGTCTTTTTGTGGGATATTCTTTATAATACATTTTGGTAAATATCTCCGTTCTATAAGATTAAAACGTTTAAGACAATCTTTGGTGTCAGACTGTTAGGTTGAAACTAATTTCACTCGTCTCAAAAACATATCCACGCTTTAGCATAGATGCACAAAGGAATCGCATCAAATAGATTTTTATAAAAACTGAAAATTACTCACATTCGTTAAGGCTAAAATTAGCCATAAAACTGTTGACTTTCTTATATGTGACGCAACATCTGATGCCATTTTGGACCTGAAAAGAAAGAGAGAACTGTTAATAAATATTCACACTTGAGAACCAAATAAAGCAGGACCTGAATCTACCGATGAACTTCTTCAAACACTAAACTGTAGCAATGATAAAGAGACGATATTGGAACTAACCGTAAAAGCTAACATCAAAGAAGATTTAATAGAAAAGCTAAATCTGATATTTTATGAAAATAACGATAAGCAGACAACCATAAGTTACAAGAGTAACGGTGAACTGAAAGAAATGGCAAACATAATCGTGGTATAAACGATCAACTAAACCAGTCACAGTAAGCACACGAAAGCCATATTTAAATCGAATTTATTTCGCCATTTAATCTCACTAACATCGCACCAATAATTATTGTACGAGCAATCAGGAGTAGGACTCACGATCTTGGCGAAATCCTTTCTCTGAACTTTTGGTCTTTGCCATTACTTTCCTTGTCACTTCGGTAGTTGGGTAACTACAACTATATACAAGGACTGGTTCAAAGATTAAGCTCACTGTTTGCTAATAGCAGAATTAGAAATGCCATCATTTGTAGCCTAGCTAGCTTAACGTGTAGGCTAGAATCGTTATCTTTGAGGCAAACCCGAAATAAATTACACAGCTGTTTGGTATCCCAATTAAAGGTTCAACAGTTCGTATATGTTTAAGCTTCCTAATCTAAAAAGCGCCGTTGATGCCATTACTAAAGTAATAAACATATATGACAAGTTTTAAATAATGTCTTTGTTTATCCCAAAACCATCGATTAGATTAGGGCTATATGACTTTCAACTCCATGTTATGGAAGATTTTGGATTGCCATATATTATTTCGCTACACTGTTTGGCCTTTAAGATGCATAATATAGCCATAAAGAACAGATTAAAATTAAATGCGTGTGAGATATATTCCCAAAACTTAAACCACAATACAGTTACTTTCCTTATTTGACATTTAAAAAAAACCATAAACATTTAAGTGCTAATGCGTTTCCAGCCGGACGAATAGTTCACAGGAGCAGCAAGAGAATTTATAGAATTTACATAAGTGAAAATATATGAATAAGATAAGTGTCTAAACTAGTTTTTAGACGAAGCCGCTGGTATTGACGACGTCGGCACAATTTGCTTTCTCGTAGAAAACGATCGCGGTCAATGTCGGCGACGGGCAATCTGCTGCATTTGTCGCTTTACATCTAAGAAGAATATTGTTATTATATCTGATAGTGACAGGTTTAGACTTAGCGATGTCGGTATTTAATTTAAAGGATAAGATTATTATTTCTCTTTGAAACGGAAACACAGTACTGGTTTGTGTATATACTGGTTTAGTTTTAGATATACTATTGTTGGAATCAATCAACGCGATAAAACATAATGGACTATTAAGACTTATTTGATCTTTTCTGATAGTTCAGGCAGAAAAATGTAATTAATAACTTTGTCTGTCAGTAGGTAAATATCGAAATTTTGGAAGCGGATCTGTTGTAATAACATAAAATATAAGATAAACTTTCTTTTTATGTAAAGAATCACGTTCAGTAAATGCCAGCGTCAGATCAAATTCTTGATGTCTTATTTCTTATATTTAACATAACATAACATCACGCCTGTAATCTTCGAAGGGTTAGGCAGAGGTGTACCTACAGTAACACCCACATTTCGCCAGTTACGTTTAAGTCCCATGTAATAGGGGCGAGCCTATTGCCATCAACCAGGCACAAATCCAGACTCCGGGCTGCTACTGAGAAATTCCTGATGGAAAAACCCAATAACACTTTGCCCGACCTGGGAATCGAACCCAAGACCTCATGCTTAACAGTAGCGTTTGTGACCACTAGACTAACGAGACAGTTATACAGGGTTATTAGTTATACGTCGGCAATCTGTTAAGGGGATGTAGGAGAGGTCATTTGCAACCTCTGATGACCCAGGGCCAATGTCAACCATTTTCGAGTAATTTGACATTTTATATTTTAAAATATAAAACGGAGTCAAACGGCGTCATTTGGTTGTAAATGACCTCTCCTATATCCCTATAATGGATTGCCGACTTATAACCATTAATCCTGTATATCAGGGTTATTGGTTACATTTTATATTTTCATTTCATACATTTTAAATTATAAAATATCAAATAAGTCGAACATGGTTGACATTGGCATCGGGGTCATCAGGGGTAATTTGGTTGCAAATGACCTCTCTTATATCCCCTTAACGGATTGCCGACGTATAACTAATAACCCTGTATAGTTCTTATATTAAATGACAGAAATATATGACTTTCTGGTTTAAAAGCATCACAGTTTTATTACAGCTAGACTTTGTCCTCAACCTTGTCTAATTACGCCTCCAGTCTTTAACAAAAACCGAAGTCAACAAACACAAAATAACCTATAAAATATAAAACGTTCATAATTTATTAACTTTTCCACTAAAGCTGCTTTTTTACCAGTGGTAGACACTTCCCCTGTCCTTACCTCGTCTATTAATAGTGCTACACTCCAAGTCTCATACATATTTATCTAGTTTTCATATAATTTGTGATCGACACAAAAGTAAACAAACACAACAATGGCGGTTTAAAGACGTACAACTGTGCTGCCATCTGTTCTGAGCTTTCAGTTTTAAACCTCATTTGAACTTTAGCTGAGTTATCCAAAAACAATAACTTTCTTTAGCTCAGCTATGCAAAAGCTAAGTCTAATAAAAATACAGCTTTTTAAGTTATAAATTCATATCATTTACTCAATATTACATTGTGATGTGTTACTATGTCTTTTAAAGAACATTTGGAGCTTCTTATTAGTTCAAACTCAGATTATTTGTTTTTAAATCAAAACAGTCTCGCCAAGCGGATCTTAATAACCACATTATAAATTAATGTAACTTGTATTAACTTTCTTTTCTTCATTCACGGCCAATGTCAGTGTTGTATAACATCATGTTCTGAGGTCGTTGTATAAATAAATATACATATATCTTATTGGTGTATTTGAATATCGGATGCGATGGTGTGAACTTTCGATGATTATCTTAAGAAGATTTACAGTTTAGAGTAAACAATGTTTGTCTGCGAAGACTTAATTAAAGCTTATGGTGAAATTGGGTAATTTCCTATTTACATAAACATTTTGTAGAAAAAATAAGTTGCCTTTTAGGAAATGATGAACGACATTTAATTATGTTACGGTGTCCTCTTGATTATAAAAACCCAGGCCACCCAGAGCGACACCCAGAGCGGGAGAAGTTATTTGATAATTTCCCACACAAAAAAAAAAAAAAAAAAAAAAAAAGGCGCGCACTAGTGGCCAGGCAGCAGCGGCCAGCGAGACAGTCGGTCGCTGGCCGCGTGTGGCCAGGCGCGTGCTCCATAGTGATTGCATACTAATGTATGTATCTCGCTGCATGGCCGCTACGACCTGGCCACAAGAGCGCCTCTGGGCTAAAAGTATTCCTACGTACTAACTCCATAGCATGTGAAGCAAAGTCAGAGGACCATGAGCGGCTTTAAAACTCTGACACCAGTACCCTAATTGCATAATACAACAGAATCACAATCTGTTTCGATTTGAAACAGATTGCTAATCCATTGCTTCATAAGTTGGAAAAAAAATCTGCTCAACAACGTAAATAACGCAATGAATGTTACTGAACTGTCAAAATGAAACAAATTAGGCATAATTGTTTACGAAAATAAGTTACACAATTAGGGTATAGTTTAGTCACTGACCACACGAAAAGAAGAAGATGTACTAACTCTATTTTCAAACTTAGACATAGGTACTCTCATATATCCGACTGAAGCGTAAGCTAAGAAATTGTAGGTTACAGTAACACATTGGTCAGCCACTTCTGATTAACACCTTAACATGTAGATAGTGAACCTCCCATAAATCAACAAAAACACTTCGAAACGGCAATTAAAAAACTCTTTTTCAACAAAAGATAAAGCACACACTTTACATTCAATTAGAAACACATATGTCGCCATTAATCGTAAATTCCATTACATCAAGATAAATTGAGAAATTAAAACTATTAATTATTTCTCGCCCTGCGGAACCATGGCTGTCAATTACATAGATTTATTACAAGGAGATAACACTTTAATAATTGGATGTCCCTATAATTAATGGGCAACAATAATATATTGTTTTCATGTGGAGTTTTCGTATATGGTCACATTGTGACACGAAATGCTATGGTCAACACAAATTAGATTAATAGATTAATTCAAACTGTTATTGGACGCAGGAAAGATCGAGATACCAGTTTGACACTCTTCTTCAATCAGTTCCTCATTACTGAGGATCTTTTTATTAAAAGATTATGTGGCCGAAATATGTCAAAATACGCTGTAGGCAACTGTAAACAATCGAGTCTTGATATCGAGTTGGGAAAGGACATACACATTTGTACGTTTGGCTGTCCATGGAATTCGGAGCATCCACCTCCAACACCACATTTCGATATCCTCTGTCTTTCTCTTGCTCGGATTGTCCACGTTCCAACTCCTCTCAAGACCTACAAATCAAAAATTGAAGAAGTCATGAATAACGAAAATTTGCTCAATACCCCATTTTAGATAAACGGACCGACTCCAATATATAGAGATAATGAAAACAAATCATAGTTACTCTGTTTATGGCTAAACAAACTTCAGCTAAACTTGAGGCTGACAGCACAAAGTAGGAGTTAGCATAATAAACGGGTGTCCATAGAATAATGTCTTCATTGGCCGGCTTGTTATGGCAGAATTTCCGCAGCCGACCGTGAAGTTTGTTACAGTACGAATTGTCCACCTGTCACAAAGTAGCGTAACGGTGACTTTGAACATAGTTAATTGAAAGATATTATATGTAATGAGACCTTGCCTTAGAATTTAATAGGTCAGGTGCAGTAGAGCCCAAACCAGCAGCTACAGTAAGCTAAACAACAGCTTAATCAAATTGTGATGAAAGGTGCTCAAGATATGTATGTTATTTACGGTAATGATTTGGCTGAACTTTGACTGGGCCTGGCAACAAGGCCTGAGAAAAAAGAGTAATTAAATGTGGAAACCGATATAGCCTTGTAAAAATCTAGGAAGGAATAATTTATTACAACATCAACCTATTTAACTGTCACTAATAAATTGTAAATTATTGATTAATAGAAGTAGATTTAATAATTAACAGCTGCATAATATGCAAAGACGGAAACGTCACGCAAATTTTTAACTTCATGAGCACGCAAAATCACAACGTCCTACATTTGGTCCTAGTTACTGCGATGTGGATATTTAAATTATATAAAATATGCATATGCGTCAACGCTAATAACTACTGTTTACACATAACTAGACTGACATACAGAAAATTCATGACAAGTAATTACAAGCCGGTGTAACAGGCGGCCACACAAATACTATGTGTGTCCCAGTCATTTCTGCGACATTATAATAGGTAAAGCCCGTTACTGTAAGTGATGGTTATATCAAATATCAGTGTTCTTGGCAAATAGATGGTGTGCTTGGCAAATAGTTGGTATACATAGCAAATAGGTTTGGCCAACATGCGAGGCTAACGGTTAGAGTGCGTTTCGTCTATGTGATGTTCAAATATTTGTAGAGTATGTATTTGTTGGTCTGCGTATTGGGCTTATCCTGTTCGCTTTTTAATGAATTAATGAGCAGATTATGAAATTTATTATTTTCTGGTAGATTTTTAAAAATAAAGGAAAGTGGCAAAACACCTTTCTTCTAGTAACTCTTGCGATGCAATGGAATTTATCAGTAAATGAGTGGCCGTCCAGTAAAATTCAGAGTGCCATATTACAAAATAAGTAAATTATCAGACTTCCTAATGATACAAAATAGTTGTGGACAATTTTCTCGAATCCAATTTTGAAAAAGCACATCCAATACATTTTTTCTCGCAACGAAAGTGCGTCATCATGCCACCGTACGCATGCGTGCTGTGATCGAGATCGAGTCGCACGCGCCGACTCGATTAGATCTAAATATCGAATACATCGATCCGATTTCCCCTAATAATAATACGAGCACTGAAATGTAGCAGTATGTGATTGCGCGTGACATCGATTTTAAAATCGTGGAATTTAAAATGACGCTTTACATAAATCGTGGCACATAAATTGTCTTGTTTTTGTTGTCTTTGCGGCGTGAGTGCTAAATATTCAGTGTTAGTAAGGTAGATTATGTTTATGGACTAGAAATGAGAAAAGAATATCCACCTTTTGCAATATCTGCACTCGAGAATTGATAATAAATTGTAAAATAATATTTAGCCTGCCATATCAAGTTTCTCAAAACAATTGTTTGCAGACAAAGCAGTAAAAATATTAAATTAATGTTCGCTAAGCTTCATAAAAATATTCTTCATTCACTAAACAAGCCAGTTTAATATTGACAACGAACAAACATCTTAATTTATTGACCAAAAGAGCCAAAAACTTTTTCAAAGAACTGAAAGCAATACTGGTAAGCCACTCCCCAAAATACTTTTTAATGTATTAAATGTATAAGGCGATAATTTATCCAGAGGTAATATGTAATAATATCCAGCGCCTTAATAACTGGGTTGTTCCACAATGTATAAGAGTAAAGACCGTACTGGGTTTTTGTATAAATTATTATTTATACAGTTTTGAGGGCAGAGAGCCAACCTTGTCGCGGTTGCGGCGCTATTGAGAGCCGCAGTGATTTAGGGTTCATTGAGCATTGAAAAAGTAAAAAGTAAGGATGTCAAACATCCGAGACACAAAAAAAAAATTTGGAGTTTCCAAATCTGAATTCAATATGACATGTACAAAACGAAATTTTCTATATTACTGGAAAATAATTTTGTGTTTAAGCTTCTTTTAAGTATCATGTACAGTATAACTATTTTCTTAATGTCCCTCGGCAGACTTCGAGTTTCGTCAGTCGTCGGATTTCTATCAGTTGCCCTTTGCACTTGGTGCAGACCGGACGCTCTCAATCGACTTGGAAGTTTATAGAGTTGTTAATATTCTTTTAAAAATGGTAGGAAAACTGCTAAAGTCGCAGGCACAAAAATAGTTTTACAGCTCTATATAGTTCACACGGAAATCAAAACAAAACAACAATAAACTACTTAGTTCTGAATTCAAATTATTATACACCATAAATCTTATAATTGATGGACATGGAAATTAGCATTCGTTTGTATTCGGAAATACGATGATTCCCGAGGGAAATTAAGAAAATAGTCAGACTGTACTTGCATACAAACAGACACGAAAAATCACATCACAGGACGAAGCGTTGCACCAACGAACATAACTGACCTACTAACCGACAACCAGTGCCATAAGACCTTAGACCTTGTATGCAATTCCCGTGGTAAACAGCGAGATACCATCTCGAGCCGTATCACGGTAAAATATATTGGTAATTGACATTTAAACGGGAATTTTTTCTCGATAAGTCACTTGCCTATGTGAAATAGTTATTACAATTTTATGCATAGCAATTAAGTTATGCATAGGTTAAGGAGCGTCTATTAATTAATTGTATAAACGATTCATATTTAAATTGCGTGTAATAAAAGAAGGAATTTAATAGAAGTTTTGCTAACAAGTTTTGTGAATTGCACACTAAACTGGCAATAAGAAGAGACAGAAGAAACGGCAATCATATCATATTTTACTCATGGCGTCAAAACATGTACGTACGAAAATTCTTGGAGAAGTAAAAAGCCTAAAGTGGGTAATACTTCAACTTGTTATTTTAAATTACGATTACTGGAAAAACATATCATCAGTACCAAAATTACATAATAGGTATATTTAGTAAAATTATCAATTACGTACGGAACCCAGTCAAATTGCCGTGGTAACAGGCGCGCCCGTTTTTTCAACCTCTTCCTTGAATTAAAGTTCGGTCAGCGGAATGTGGGACGTTTTCATCAATCAAATTTACGTGAACGCCGAAGCGATATAAGGCGGTTCTTTCACTCTACTACTTGATGCAACTTTATGTGTCGGGCAATTTATTTTATTCAATGACCTTTTCTGCATTGCAAAGCACGTTAATGACCTTTTCTGCATTGCAAAGCACGTTAATGACCTTTTCCGTTAATGACCTTTTCTGCATTGCAAAGCACGTTATTTTCATCAATCAAATTTTCAACCTCTTCCTTGAATTAAAGTTCGGTCAGCGGAATGTGGGACGTTTTCATCAATCAAATTTACGTGAACGCCGAAGCGATAAAAGGCGGTTCTTTCACTCTACTACTTGATGCAACTTTATGTGTCGGGCAATTTATTTTATTCAATGACCTTTTCTGCATTGCAAAGCACGTTAAGCCATTGGTCCCGGCTGTAATTCGTGGATCTTTGACAGTCGTTACGGGTCGGCAGAAGCCCGAAAGTCTGACAACCAGTCTTACCAAGGGGTATCATATTACCCAGTTACTGGGTTGTGGAGGTCAGATAGGCAGTTGCTCCATGTAAAATACTGGTATTCAGCTGCATCCGGTTAGACTGGAAGCCGACCCCAATATAGTTGGGAAAAGGCTAGGCAGATTGAATGACCTTTTCTGCATTGTTCTAGGTTGGTTACAGCTAATAGCGCCCAAGAGATAAATAAATATACGGATTTCTTAATACGAACTCAACTGTCATTAATGAGACACAATAGAATTTTAATTGTTATCGATCTCTAGGAGAGCTCGTGACAGTCAAGGGGTGTCTTGTCAGTGGCACTATTACTGTTATGACAAGATTTTATGTAGCAAATGAGCTTAGTCCTATTAATTAAAAATAATTTCTTGATGTGCTTTCATGAAACTAACGAACGAACTTATTTAAGAATATAAATAAAAAAAATGTGCCGTTTTCTGTACCCGTACTGCTAGGTTGCATCTACTAGGTTTAGATATATAGCGTAGTGTACCCAATTGGCATTTATATGTGGCTCGCTTAAATGTCAACCACGACGTTCACGACCTTCGGTAACGGGCTTGTATTTTTGACCCGTGCTAGTTAGATAAGAGGAATTACATATAAACTCCCTATCTAATTATCTAAAGGTTGATATTAATTCAGATAATATCGTATCTACCAGCAACTACCTAACGGGTTATTGACATAAGGACGCCTACCATTGTAAAAACTTAGGCATTTTGCTCACAAACAGATCATAAGTCCCTTTATTATCTCACATAAATATAAGGTTCACCATGCGATTGAATGCGGTAACTAATTTATAATTGATTTAATTGCAGAACATACAGCATGCATCGTTGCATGCGACGAGGATTTGCAGCCGAGTGTGTGAACGGCCTAACCGCACCACCCCGATAGGGTCGACCGCAACACGTGCTCAAGCCATGTTAATGATACTTCAGATATTATAAATAATGAGGAATCGCAAGTTATTTCAGTTTATAGGAGCTCCCTATGTACATGCAAATAGCTGGTAAGAAGGTATTGTGTATCAGAATAGAGAAAGATATTCCAGCACGCTTGGCATGACCACAATAGAAACGGATTTTGTCGACGGAAGAATAGACAAAAGGACAGCTAAACAATCACAATCTGTTATTTTGTCTATTCTTCCGTCGATGTCGTTTTATCAAATTAGATTTGTTACAGCTGTAGTAGCAATCATGTCATTTGGTTTAAATAGTTCCTTATTTTTTTTTTTTTTATTTATCTTTTATATAGATTATTTTCTTTTAGATTTTGTGAATGGCAGAACGTTGTAGGCTGTAGACTTGTGGAGCATTTTCTATTTTACTAACATTTCAGTACAAAATAACCTATAATTAAGAAAAAAAAAACTTGTTGACTTCTTTAATGTCATAATATTTCCATACATCAACCCCGTGTCCCTAAGCACGAGAACGATATAAAAAAGTTTCATAAAGAAGAAACTACTCACATATTTACATGCTCTCATTGCGCAATATCTTTGTGACTCTAATTACGATGTTGAGGATATAAAATTAAAATAAATAACATAATGCTGATAATAATAATATCCTTTTAATATATGTCTCCATTTCGTTTCTTTTTTGTTATTCTTTATTGTAACACCAATATTAGTAAATATTTGCACTAGTTTCCAACTGGCAGTCTCCATTTAAAACCATCTAATCAGATGACAACAAAACGTCTCGCTGCCATTTTAATATCGGGTGCCACCGACAAGAAAAGTGTGTTTGTTTCTGTGCAGTCTTTTTTCAACAATAAAACTTTCATTTTGGTTATTCAGCTGTAAAAAACAACGGCGAAGCTCTCTTTTATTATTATCGCGTAAATTTAAAGAATATTTTTTACCAACTTCGAAAAACAAGCTGGATAAATCCAATAAGATTTTTTCTAATCTTCAAATGTTTTAGGATGTAATTCAACTCGAATGGTTGTTTTCATTTTGTTACGTTTTTTGTATAGTAACAAAAATGAATACAACAAAAATGAAGTAAAGCTAATTTCAAACAGTTTAAAAAAAAAAAATAAGTGTTGTATTATTTTTAAGGTGTATATTTAAAAATTAAACTTATATGCATGTACAATGAACAAATACGCAATTTTGAGACTGATTAATGACTGTAATTCAACACGCCGATTATATATTATGAAAAAATTATTAAAATGCGATTTCGTTGTTTTAAATTATCTTCTGTGAAATAGCCCTAAATTTCCTTTTTGTTATTTTTTGTTACGTTTTCCATTTTTGTAACGATGTTCGTTTTTGTTTCATTTTTGTAACTGTACAATTTTTTTTAAAATGACCCAACAACAAAACAGATGCACTCCGGGAGTGCCGACAAGTGAAAATTTGAAAATCTGAATCAACGCGTTGATGTCTTTTACTCAACGGTGTCGGTAAAATGCGTTACGTCACAGTGTCGCGAAATCAATGGTTTAGTCCCATCTCAAAAATGCCCTACGCACCTAAAGAAGTTTTCACTTCAATAAATTTTGAAACATCAACGCGTTGATTCCGATGTTTTTTCAAGTTTTCACTTCGGTCGGCTCTCCCGGAGTGCCACTGTTTTTTTTTTGTTTTATCGAGATTCTTCTTCTTTTCGTGTGGTTAGTGACTAACCTGGTGTCAGAGTTTTAAAGCCGCGTATGGGCCTCTGACTTGGCTTCACATGCCGTCGAGAAATATCTCTCAGGCATCGGTTTCCGCACGATGTTTTCCTTCACCATTTTTGAAGCATGGTATCGAGATTAATAACTGGTTTTAACGTCCACTACAAAATAAACGGTCCATTCTACAATAAAGTCAAGTAAGACTGCTTCAAACAAGATCTTAACAGTCACTAAGCAATGCCATAGCGTGCCAGCTTTATTTCTAAAGCATTGACAACTTGCTAGTCCGTAGACTTCGATAGTAAAGCAAAGGCATAAGCCACCCGCCAAGCAACCAATATGACTACTGGGTCTGTCTACTGGCTGGACATACTTAATAAAACGGTGAAACTAATAATAAGATGTCACACTGTTTGTTGAGTACAGTCGACACAAGGGTTGAGTGAGTGCGCAGACTGATAAATAGAACGAAAGAAGAAAGAAAAATAGGTTTATTTGTTACAGAAACACGTGCATACATAAAAGACAAGAGTAATCAGAGAACAACACAAAGTACATAACAAATCACGAGCATAGAACAGAATTTACTTAGGCGGCAGCTGCACGACATGACTGTGACAAGAAGGCTTACACTCAGCTTGATGCTGTGCTATGGGGGACACACAGCACAGCGCTGATTTTCAGTGGTCACCCGAAAAAAGATGATTGTTCTATTTTATATGTAACAATAGAACCACGCTGTGTTCAAAACATTCAGCATTTTGTTGGCATTCAGCATTCAGCATGTTGTTTCCCTTTGCAAGGCATAGGGAATATTCTTACCACCATATTTTACAGATTAAAATTTAAAAAAATGCGTTCCATTTAGGTATTCCATTGTTTTACAAAGGCTATTTAAAGACTTATCAATCACTGACTATTTTTTTTTAAATGGTTTTCTTTCAATATTTGTTAGGTTCTTTAAGAATTTTAGTATTTAATTTGATTTTAAAAGTTGTTTTTATGGCAACATTTGAATCCGTGCTAGACCGGAAGTAATATTAAATAGTGTTTTAAAATATTAAGAGTGGGGACATTATCGGCGGCAACGGGGAATGGCATTCTGACTTGAACACTTGTCGAGTTCGGACGTACTAAGCCTTCGAGTGTTACTTACGTGTATCTACTGAACAAAATTATTGATCTGTGGATAACGATTAAAGTGTTAATTACTAAGAAATAACCAAAAATAAACCAAGCGTGATTATTTGGAAAAATAAACGAGTGTGTGATTTTAAATATAAGTATTACTGTTCTGTAGTTTTCTCATAATGGGCTGTCTATGAATTTATATGTCTACTCGTACTTTATTTGTTCTAACGCTATAATATTCTGGTGGAATCCTACATAATACTTATATATAACCTACGACTATATGGCATTATTGTCCGATTACTAAATCGTTATGACCGTTAAAGGGTTATATATGAAGACATCTACGTGCTGAACAATATGGAGATAACACATATCCCTATGATGGTAGACATGCTGGGGAGTTTGTTGCGCTACTTCTTCTTCCCAGCTAAAGGCACTAGGAAGTGGTGAAGGGTGGGCGTCTTTGGGGGACTGTCTTATGTAATTTTGACGTTCGAAAAGTGCTGATTCTCAGCCTAGTTTGAATAAATGACTTTTGAATTTTGAATGATTGTCAACCAACATTGTGCGCGTACTGAAAAGTCAAATCTTTGGCATCGCATCTACATCTTGTCCAGCTATTTGTTTCAGAAATGTGATAAAAGCAATAGTCGGAGCAAAATTATTTCTTACAGGCTCACCGTTATCTTTTGTTGTCTGTACCTACGATGTAGATTATCTGTCCAACATTAAATAGTTAAACATAATTCCTATTCTGGAACCAGCGTGAAACATTTTGTGAGAACAAAGTTTCATGTCAAGAAATACCCCACAGCGCAATTGTAAAGCGGGGTACATGACATCATAAAAGCACTAGAGACATTAGGAAGAGACGTAGGAAATTAGGAATTCTTGTTATACGCACGGGATCGCGCCAACGGGCCTCCCGCAGTCGGATACGGCGCGTGATGTCTTATCACACGAGATTGCTAACTTAGGACGCCCTGCGGCGGTATTGTAAAGATGGAGGTATCATAGAGGTACCTACTGTGACTAAGTAGTAATGATATTTGATGTTTTTATACATGAAATGTTTGAAGGATGACAAATACAGAAGGTATTGTGTTTTGACAATCGTTACCAGCTATTATGGAAGTTATAAATATTGATGTGTGAACTACTTGTGTGTTTAGGTACTCTAATAAACCATAAGAAGGAAGCAACATAGCAACAGGATTTTATGACAGAACTAGCTTCTGCCCGCGACTTCAGCCGCGTGGAATAGTTACTTTGCTGCTCCGCTCCTATTGGTCTTAGCGTGATGATATATAGCCTATAGCCTTCCTCGATAAATGGGCTATCTAACACTGAATTTTTCAAATCGGACCAGTAGTTCCTGAGATTAGTGCGTTCAAGCAAACAAACAAGGTGTATGTATTCAATTCATACAAGGTGGCAGGGAACCCCCATGCGTTGAAAACTTTCGTCGGTTATTAAAAGAAAAATCTGCTGTTCATAGAAAAGTGCAATACCTACGCGGTTAAAATGTGGAACACGTGGAACAGCAGATTTTTTTAAGAAGAAGGCTTCTGTTCTGTAGTAAGGTTTAGTGTGGTTAGTGACTAAACTGATGTCAGAGATTTAAAGCCGCCCATGGCTCTCTGACTTGGCTTCACGTGTCGTCGAGAAATATCTCTCAGGCCATAATAAGCTCTTATTACAAGATATTCTAGTTTGTACAAACGTTACGTACGTACCATGTAAATCAAAGCCTTCAGAGCCCCATGCTGTGTGCACTGGACTTTATTTTCACCAAGTTGATAAACCGATCTACACTAGCCAGGGGCTCTAGCTTTTATTGAGATATACTATTACCAATCATTTTGCAATTGAAAACTACATCTAAACGTGAAATAAATTACTCAAAATCTTTGATATTAAATAGATTGTAGGAATTCTAGGAGCGGTTTCAAAACTAGATTAAAATTTCCAGATTAATGGCCAAGCAAAGTGACAAAATGCCATCTGAGAAATTCGAAATTTTAATTTACGATCTAGATCAAATTATTTTGGTATAGACTGAACAGAATGTTTTAGAAATAAATGGCGATGTCTGTTTGATGCCCGACAAGAAGAAGGTTCCTTCGAGCTCTAAAAAAAAAACAGTGGCACTCCGGAAGTGCTGACAGAAGTGAAAATATGAAAAAAAATCAGCACCGCGGTAATCAACGCGTTGATGTCATTTACTCCACGCACCGCGGTAATCAACGCGTTGATGTCATTTACTCCACGCACCGCGGTAATCAACGCTTTGATGTTTTTACTCCACGCACCGCGGCAATCAACACGTTGATGTCTTTTCAATGGTCAAAAGATGGTGTCGTAACAGTGTCGCGAAATCAATGGTTTAGTCCCATCTCAAAAATGTCCAACGCGCTTAAAGAAGCTTTCACTTCAAAAATCAAAAACCCGTCTACGTAAATAGTGAACTTTAAAATAGATGGAAACAAGATGACCTATTACTGTCTCCAATCCCACTTAATACTATAAATAATCTCATGCAGTCAGAGGCATCTTAAATTTAACAATGCCGTTCGCGCAATAAGGACGAATCTAACGACATAATTATCATTCATCAAAATCGGTTCCACCGTTTAGTAGTTGTTACGAGGGAACATGGATACGGACATACATACATACATATCAAACACATAACACATTTTAAAGGTGATTGTAAATAAGCCTGATTACCCGTTCCTGGGGCACTGGACCCGTATGCACAGCTGCAGGTCTGGTGCAACGGGAAGCGGACATTATAGGTTTATGAATTAGTTTTATTTTGTTTCATTTTATTGCACTTATTTTTAAATGTTACTAACATAGTTGTATAAGTGTTACTAACAACTATATGAATCATTTGTGTTCGAAGTAAATAAATAAATAATTAAAAAAAAAAAAAAAACGCTCCTTTTTTGGCTTCGCCACAGTCGGGTAAAACAGATGACCAAGAATGAATGTCATTAGCACCATTGAATGCATTAGTAATCTCATCTCTATTACTTCTCAGTGGTGATTTACCAATAAAGTCTTTAAATTATCTTGGTTCTTATCGACACAAGCGAACATTTATACATAATCAGCATATAATGTTCCCACTGCTGGGACACAGGCCTCCTCTCTGTGAGAGGGAGTGGGCCGTAATCCACCACGCGGGCCCAGTGCGGGTTGATAGATGTCACACGTCTTTGAATTTTTGGTTCTACGACATGCCGGTTTCCTCACGATGTTTTCCTTCACCGTTTAGAGAGCAGTGGCGATGAAATAATGAACACAAAGTAAAGCGCCTGCCTTTTTTTTTGGTGTGAAATTATCAAATAACTTCTCCCGCTCTGGGTGGAGCAGGAGGGCGTGTCAGACTCTTACTGACTAAAACCCACCCGTGTTCCTTCAGTTGCCATCGATTTCCCTTTCGGCCTTATTCGCAACCCCGGCAGCCTGGGTTCGAACCTACGCCCTGCAACTCGTAAGTCGCGGCCATTACCACTGGGCAACCACTGCTCTATTTATGAGCAGGTGATAATAAAATGATACAGCAAAAGTATCAATTACAGCAGATCTAATTCCACTTAGTATCCGTTTTAAACACGCTGTATCTATTAATAAGGTAGTGTAATAAAGATAGAGCATTTACAATTAATCTAATTGATTCACATTGAAAGATTATTTTCTATTAGTTAATTAGTTTTATGTTTGTACTCTGAACCATGTCGGATTATTTCTGGGCAATTACAACATCCTGTGGCTTGATTATATCATAGCGTTTATTTTACTTAAGCGACTATAGGCTGACCGCTAAATTGAGTCCGTACGCGGTGCGGGAGGGGTGACAGTTGTCACAAGTTGACGAATCACTGAGCTCTCGCATCACGACACCACACCCCTCCCGCACCCCGCAGCTACCTTAGGAACGGACTCAGTTAAGAGGGCGCCCAATAGTTCACTATCGCCACTCCTTATAAAAATATTATCTCATGACTAAGAAGGAATTAAGAATAGCAAAAAAATACGATCTAGAGGCATGTGGCCAGTTTTCTTTAGATCGAATTTTGTTGCTTCGTGTCTCAATTTGAAACTTTATAAAAGGTATTAAAAAATTCTAGACACAGTTACCGAGGGTTTACTAGCCGTTATTCATAATTCCTTCTCAGTGACGAGACAATATTTTTTGTGGACCATTGGGCGCCCTCTTAAGTGGTCGGCCTATAAATACTTACTCGATTTAGCATCAAGAGGACTGCTAAGTGAAAAAAATCATATTGTGGTTTGTATGAATAAAATGATTTTTTTAATTATGATAAACAGGAAGTTGACTTTATGATATCACTAGCTTTTTCGTGCGACGTCACTCCTGTGCGGGAATTTTCCAAGATAAAAATGTTACTTTCGGCTCTTAGACTATCTATGTAAAAATGCATATTTTCGTAATTTTATTTATTACTAGCTGCGCCCTGCGGTTTCACACGCGTAAGTCTCGATCCTGTGGGAATATCGGGGTAAAAAGTATTCTATGTGTTAATCCAGTTTATAAACTATCTGTGTGCCAAATTTCATCCAAATTGGTCCAGCCGTTTGAGCGTGAAGAAGAGACAAACATACACACTCCAAACTTTCGCCTTTATAATATTAGTGTGATTTTGTACAATTTTTTTACTCTTTTATTGCTTGCACCACTAAACCCTACATGAGTTTTGCGCTAAACAAATTTAAAACATCATTCTGACTATGTCAGCGTCAAATGATTGACAGAAATAGAACTAAGTTTAAAAAATATTTAACGCTAAATGCATTTAATGATTTGAGGTGTTATTAGCGGCCCTTAATTTACATTTGTCTTTCTAGAACTAATTTCATTCCAGCTTTGGTCAATTTGGACATCCCGAATTCCGCCAGTGGCTGTCGTGATAAGATATCTACTTAAATTTTCACCTTGCTCTTGAATAATTATTTCTAGAGGCATCACCCCACCCCACCCTGCCTAGCAACTATCTCTACAGGTGTTACTAATTCCACAGGTGTATGCTTTCACCCATCTTACTGCTAATATCCCCTTAGCGAGACATTCGTGGGAAAGGATGGAGAGTTCCTATTCTACTGGGAACTCACCGACATACTTCAACGGCAGTAATTATTGTTGACTGTTGTAATTACGGGTAAGCTGTGTCGCTGTATCCGTCGCGTCGTGTGCTTGACTGTCAATAGTCTACGGTCTGTCAGATTTCCCGTGGGTGTTGATATAGGACTTTCTGTCTATGAATAAGACTGAAGTTTTAATGTTACTAGCACAGATAGTTTATCTATACTAATATTATAAAGAGGTAAAATTTGTTTGTTTGTAAGTTTGTATGTAGGGGGTAATATCTCCGGAACTGCCAGTCGGATTTGGAAAATTATTTTTGCACTGGATAGCCCAATTCTTGCTGAAGGTTGGCTCGTGAATGAAATCGCGGAC
The DNA here is from genome assembly GCA_949152395.1 of Agrochola litura. Taxonomy (NCBI): domain Eukaryota; kingdom Metazoa; phylum Arthropoda; class Insecta; order Lepidoptera; family Noctuidae; genus Agrochola; species Agrochola litura. The sequence goes on from OX424490.1 coordinate 7,380,853, forward strand.
AGAAGCTAGGTTTATATAATCTCACAAGTGTTATAAACGTAAAGATTTTAATAAAGAAATTTAAAAAAAACTGAGTTTATCAGTATTATGGTCAAGTTCGGGTTTGGCAAACAGAGGTTGCCCAATTCTTTGATGTCGGTGTGACTTGTTCATCTACGATTTTTTTTAACCACAACGGGGACGCTCTTGGCCTGCATCTCACCTGATGGTAAGTGATGATCAGGCCGAAGGTGGAAGCGAGCTTCACCCAGAATCCTCAACTACACAGGAACTGGCTATCTTTCCTCTAGCTGCCGAAACACAACAATGACAGACAAACAAACAACAGACTTAGATAAGATGGCGGTAGCTAGCCAGACGGACTTCAATAACCAAACCAAGCCGATTTTTTTTCTCCCACTGGGAATCGAACTCTGGACCTCTGGGTCTGAGACAGGTGATGTTACCACTAGACCACAGAGTCGGTTATGATTAACATGACTTCTTTTCCACCTCAAACTTTTAAGTTAATATTAATGAACAAATTAATTAACTTAAACTTGACACTTACCAGCCCCCGTATTTCCGACGACTAGTGTTCTTCGTTCGCCAAACGATCATCATACACAACGCACTGACATGTATTCACAACACAATTGTCACCGTCTGTCCCTCGAGTCGAAGTGTAAAGCGTCACTGCTCATAATATCTATGTATTCACTGCACACGGTCCGAATGGGATGGTTTACCTGTAACAATATTAATATTTTGTTAGATATAATCTATTTATGTATCTATACATATAATATTTCCCGTTTTTTTGGTCAGTTGTGGAATAATTTTGTTTTTCGTGTCTGTCTGTGTGACCGAGTAGTTCTTCGAAACTACGCAACGAAGTTTGATGCGGTTTGGAACATCGTTTAGGTTCACGTTTATTATACATTAATATTTTAATGTACATTTAAAATAAAGAAATCTCGACGGCCGTACGAAGCAGGGGAGGGTCGCTATAGTATATAATATATATATAATGAAGTCGGTAAAAATGAATCTCTATTTCTCTTACTCAGCATCACGTGTGAACGACTGGTCCCATTTCGCTAACTCTTTTTTTTGTATTTTTTATTGTCAGGAGAAGGTTTATATGAAAGAAAAACTTAAGAAAGTTGCGCGGAAAATTAAATAAATATTTATTTTAATCTATTTTTTAGCATATTTTGTTATAGCGGCAACAGAACTATATCATCTGTGAAAATTTCAACTATCTAACCATCACAGTTCATGTGATACAGCCTGGTGACAGACGGACAGACAGACGGACGGACGGACAGCGGACTCTTATAGGGTCCCGTTTTACCCTTTGGGTATGGAACCCTAAAAACAGTGGCACTCCGGGAGTGCCGACAGAAGTGAAAACTTGTTGATATCTTTTACTCCACGCACCGTGGTAATCAACGCGTTGATGTCTTTTACTCTATGGTGTCACTATCAGGTCGCGAAATCAATGGTTTAGTCCCATCTCAAAAATGCCCAACGCGCCTAAAGAAGTTTTCACTTTAAAAAAATGGAATTACCATTGGCATAAAGCCCATTATTACTGCAAAGATAGGCGAACAGAAATCCCAGACATCTAAGCCAAACATTATGCCATCTCATGCTGAAATATTGGTAATAAGTTACAAACGCTTACAAATTAAAAGCATGACGCAAATGAAAAGTAAGTAACTTTGTCATTCTTGAAGAAGATGCACGATCTATTGTTTGTTTTTAGTTTGCTGAGCTGAACACTTGTGCAAATGAACGCCTAGACATATGCGAAAAAAAATTTACAAAAAATACAACCGACTTCCAAACTACAAAGTGAAAAATAACTTTAATTTCGGAAGTCGGTGTCTTTGGATCAGTATTTTATTTTTTTGACACCGACTTCCGAAATTAAAGTTATTTTTCACTTTGTAGTTTGGAAGTCGGTTGTATTTTTTGTAAAAAAGTTTTTTTTTTCACTTTTTAGTGGGTTGATTTGTAATTTATCTAAGTTACAATATCCTTATGTCAACTGCTCATCAAAAATACCCAAATCGCTATAGATGTGCCTTTAATATTTGAAGAGTTCCCTCGATTTCTCCAAGATCCCATGATCAAATCGTGACCAAATGACAATGGGACCAATTTGAAAGTATACCCTTTCAAACAAAAAAAGAATTTTTCAAATCGGTCCAGCCGTCTTCGAGTAATCGGGGAACATTCATAAATATATATATATATATATATCCCGATTAATTGAGAACCTCCTCCTTTTTTTTTAAGTCGGTTAAAAACAATATGTACGTAAAATAGTAATATACAAAAATGCCCAGAAATAATCGGCAATTCATCCTACAATGCCAAAATTACTTTAAAGATGAGAATCATCAACTTTTTAATAGCGGTACCAGCTACAACTGTGGGTAATACAATAGTTTTCGATAAAACTTTCTAACTCTCAGGAAATCGATATAAGGTAAACAAAGATATATTGATATCGATTATCGATTGACCGAATTCGTGAGAGAATCGTGTTTTGTTGAAAGTTTGTTATGGAACTCGAAATAAAAATATCGATTTGTTTGTTGGGTGCAGTGATATATTGGTGTGGTGATTAATTAGAAATAATGCACGCGATCAAAGTTGTTTAGGATAGATACTAGTTTTTTAAGCTAACAGTACCTAGGTATTCTAGTGGAAAAAAAGACTCAGGGAATGAAAATAAGGGAGCAGAAGTAGGAGGTAGTTTAGATGAAGTTAAGCATTTAAGGAAAGCATTACCACAAAATACCCTAGTTTAATTTCATTAGGTAAGTTAGGGCTGTCACGCAGTGGGTGCCTGAAGACGGGCGTCGTCACCGAGGCAGGACTAAGAAATGCTGGCGCGACGACCTAGACTCTTTTTTGACTGATTGGCCAGATAAGGCAGCAGACAAAGACACATGGCGAAGTATGGGGGAGACCTTCGCCCAGCAGTGGGACAGAAAGGTTAAAAATAAGTTTGGATATTTTATAAGTTCTAGTATAGCCTGAATTTAAAACACTCCGAGAGTGCCGGCAGAAGTGAAAACTTGAACAATTTTATTGTGTAGGAAATACTTTTAATGAGGTGTTGGTAACGGTAACAGTGTCGCGAGTTCAATTGTTTTATCCCATCTCAAAAATGCCCAACGCGCCTAAAAAAGTTTTCACTTCAAAAAATCATGGCTAAAACAGGCGACTCCCTGTTCTCGGAATCTCAACAAAGCTTCCAGAACATTCACAATTTCACATGTACCGGCTACAGTAGAAATGCTGTAAGGGTGACGTACTCATTACCAAAGAATGTACGAACATTAGCGCCAAACATGTTAATATGTTGCAAGTGGATAACAATGGAACATTCAGAACTTTGTACAATGGTGGAAGGGGAACGGTTAGTAACAAGGCAGACCTTAGGAACGGTGCGAAAAAGTGCAAAGCTCCGGCTGCATACAATGTAAGCGTTGGAAGATTTTAACCCCAAAAACGAAAAGCGACACTCCGGGAGTGCTGACAAAAGTGAAAACTTGAAAGAGATCGAGAACCTTGGTGGAAGAAAAATACTTGTATAGAACATTAGTCCGTAACTTTATCTAAATAAAGAGCACAATCGCGTTTACAAAAAAAATACTTCCAAAACCTTTAAAGTAAAAATACTTGCATAGAACATTGATCCGTAACGTAATATAAAGAGCACAATCGCGTTTACAAAAATGAGGTGTCGGTAACGGTGTCGCGAGTTCAATTGTTTTTTCGCATCTCAAAAATGCCCAACGCGCCTAAAGAAGTTTTCACTTAAAAATACACACTTGGCCTCAGAATAAAGAAATTGAATATTCCGATAGCCATATCGATTGGGTTGCATAAATGGAGCTGCCTCGAAACTAAATTACGTCCTGCGTACTCTGGCAAATCAGCCATTCTGGCAATTTTGTTGATTGGCAAAACGATAATAAACCATATGAGACAGGTAACCATGTAGGTACAGCCAGCAATTTAAGTTGCACATTATTCGTATTCTTATTTCCAGCACAATATATTTCGCTTATTTGAAGGAAATTCAAAATATTTCATTTCACATAAACCTACAAGGGCACTTATGAAACGTCAGAAGCTAGGTGCACGGTTCCAATTGATCGCTTCCTATGGAGAAGAGCCGGCAAGAAACTCCACGGTTACTCTTTTCCAAAATAAATGGTTTCTACAATGTTTTCAAATTACAGTGTTAATAGGTATGTATGGGAGGACAGTGTAGGCCTATCAACAAGTACCAGGTACTTAGTAAAATAGAAAATGGTCCACAAGTCTACAGCCTACAACGTTCTCACATTCACAATATCTACGAGTAAATAAGCCCAATATCTTTTGCCAGGAGCGTGTTCACATCAATAGTGGTATGGTTGGGGTTAAATTTTTCGACTTTACACACGAACTCAACAATTAGTGCCAGTTCATCGCATTTTATCTTGTCGATACTCAAAACATCGAACATTCGAAAAATGTTGTTGTCATCTTGGAGCCTTCTCGTACAGTGCGAAAGAACGCGACCGTGCCATGTGGACGATAACGGGATACGTGTGACGACAACACTACGGTACGCTGTGACTTACATACGGGACACGACTTTTGTAGTGTGACCTGAGATGAGAGATTGATGTAGTATGGGGGATGGGTGAAATTTTTTAAAGAAAGAAAGAAAAAGTATTTATTGAGACTCGCACAGGAAATCCCAAATTAAACTAAAACACACTCATTAAAACATTAATAAAAAAATATTTAAAAAACAAAGTAAAATTAAAATAAAAGCAGAAAGTGCTATACGAGGCCAAAAGGCTCCTATCAGAAATCAGAATACTAGCGCTGTGACATATATTTTTTAAATGTCGCAGCGCTAGTATTCTGATAGGGCCCGAGTGATGTCACGGATAGATAAATATAGAAATAAATAAAATAAAAAAAATGATGTGTGAAATACATTAAAAAATAAAATATATGTAGTCCATGTGTCTGCACCCGACGTAACATCAGTTACTTGTCTTATGCCTTTAGTGTCTGTCGTACTCTAGGCATCGTTGAGACAAGTAAAGAAAAAAGGATGACGCTACTAATTGATGGACTTTTTCAAAAGGGTAGGCTATTTGTTAGAGAATAAATTCGGCAAAGTGCGTGTCGGACTACGCACAATGAAGGATTGCGTAGTTGGGATGAATTTATCCCAAATACAAGCTTAACATTGTAGTTGAAATACATGTTCTCCCATACATTCAGACTGCAAATGTAAGTTTGTACGCACAATATTGTAGATTTATCATGTTATTTTAAAACCATAGACTTATAGGTTTTCTTGTAATCTAGGAGTGTAGAAACATTTCCGATTTTTTTCAAAATTTCATGCTCAGCCAGTTTCGGAGATAAAGGGGGAATGGTCAATTTTCATCTATTTTCTTAAATATCTTTAAATTTATTTACTTTAAAATTATAAAATCCCTTTCGTTTGATATGTCACACGATACCGTTTGAAAAACTTTTTTTTTAATTTGTATTATTTGCCCCCCAAAAGTGACCCCTTATTCAAAATTCATTTATTTACGTTACGCGTTCGTATTTGGGTCACAGAAATACATATGTGTACCAAATTTCAACTTAATCGGTCCATTAGATTCGGAGCAAATTGGCTGTGAGGGACAGACACGAGTGATCTTATAAGGGTTCCGTTTCCTTGTGAGCTACTTAGAGGAAGCCTAGAGGAATCTTGATAAAGTATACCACTAGCAGCAATTGTAAAATCAGGTTGAACACAACCAATCTCTATTCAAGCGACTACGCTTGATCAAATAGAGTGCTTAAATAGAGAGGTTCCGCGTAATTCTACTCGCAAATGTCGTAAAAGCGACTGAAGGACCGTGTCCTTTTTCGGTTACTGCTGTATTTAGGATCTCCAATAAGTCAGCGGGATAAAAGCCCATCATCCCATTATCCAAGTTAGTTGTTATTCAAAGATGGAAAGAAACTGCTTCGTAAATAGTATTTAGCTATCTACGGTCTTAAGAACTATTTCCTTACGGATTTCCTTGTTCGTCGGAAACCACTTGGAACGAGAAAATTACAAGCCTAAAATCGTTTTTATTCTAAACGTAAAAAGGACGGTCTTTCTTTGAAATGCTCTACCTCTGAAAATCAGGACGGCAACCAGTCGGTTGTCTTTTAAAGTGAAGGCACGTGAGCATATACGTCAGAAGTTGACAGAAACATCACAGCGCTGATTTGCTGGATTCGTTTTCTCCTCTACTGATCGTTATTTCTCCTCTACCGATCATTATTTCTCCTGACAAAGTTTATTCTGTTTATATGTATGTATCTGTGTATTTATTCTTGTATTTTATAATTATTTTCGAGTTATCAACCCCTTATGTTGCACCTGTCATGTTTTATCTCTGCATCACCTTAAGGTTGACTGGTAGACAATGCCTCAGGCATTAAGTCCGCCTTTGTACGTTATTTTTACTTGTGCATAAGGTTTTAATAAATAAATAAATTACGAGTCCGCGCCACCAATGAAGTGCTTTTGACGCGGCACAAGTGTATATGCAATTGCATCTAATTGTATTTAAAAAAATGTAGTTCGACAATTTTCCGCCGGACTTCAGCGGTAAGGCGCAGGCTCTACAGCTGTCCACTGTCAGAACTCTCAATATTTCCATTTAGTATATTCCAAATGTAATGCTATCGCATACGATTCTAATCGACCTAATTTCAATTAGAAATGCCAGCAACAAGAAGTTGATACATAAAAATTTTCCGGCGAGTGAGTCCACAAGAGAAAATGACGTTCACAACAAAATATTTTTATTATATTAACAGAAATAATGGTTACTGAGCATACAGTAATAAACTGTATACATCGCCCCAGTCCCCAATGTCTTAGCGTGAAATATATTCAAACGTTCCACACATATTCTTAAACACACCATTATACACTCTAACCACATCAATTTAGAGACCATATTACCACGTACATTTTAAATTTTTATCATGTTACTAGAATTTCTCCGTTCAACTACGGTTACTAGACGGACTGGCGGTTAATTTATGAAGAGATCTACGCTTGATTTCCCGTATAATTAACTTATTTTTAAATCCAATAAACTGCACATTTAATTAGCTTAAAATATTTAATTGTGTGTTTTATTTAATGAGATGAATGCAAAAGTCACAGATTGGTTTCCGTGGCTGTCATAATAATAGGCCCACTTTACGGATTCGACTTGCATCGAATTTTCGGCTTACTGGTTGATTCGTACCAATTTACTCGCTTGAAACGGGCGAATCGACGCTTTTAAACAATATGGTTTTTTCTTGAGGCGATTCGCACGAATTAATTTATTTGTGGGTACCAATTATTTCTTTATTATTTACACACACGTATTTACATTATTTAAAAACTATCAGATTTAAAATAATAATATGCACAAGTATATAAAAAGGGGGGGGCAAGGAAATGATCATAGGGCATCAAAAAATTCGTCCGTATCGCTGTCAATAGGAAAAGTGCCCAAAAGACCCCATGGCCCTAGTGTTTCAACCCCAAATGGCTCAAACATATAAGTCCCAATAAGATTGGAGTATTTGCGCCGTTTGAGGTTTTCCGCACCTGCAGCAGCAGCCCCAGCACAGCCCACCGTGCTAGGAAGATGGGATGGCGCAAGAGTATCGACACAGGTTGCATCCCACACCAAAGGCCTAACTACCTTCCAAGCCATTTTGTGGGTGAATTAACTACCCTAAAAATACGTATTGGGCAATTGGCACATTTTGAATTGAATGCACTAAAGTTATTGAAAGAGTTTAGTAACTAAAAATAAGAAATAAATTAATTCGTGCAAATCAATCAATAAGCTGAATTTCCTTTGGGCTTTAAAGCGCTACCGCGCTGAATCCAGTTCAGTACTTTCAAGTTCAAACGCTAGATTATTGGTAAGTAACAGAAGATGTTGTTGCAAATGCCAAAATACAAAAATATTGAGGTAAGCTATTGTTTGATAGAACCATGCATGCTGATCTCGCTATGACGACCAATCTAGTACTCCCTACGGATATATTTTATGGATAGGTGGTACCACCGCCAAAACGCACATTTAATTTTACATGTCAAGGATTTCCATCTATATAATAAAAGACTTTCTTGTATATGAATAAACTAACCACAAGCTTCTTGTATTATACTCCCACATCAAACAGTCTACGTATGCTTTCACCTCTAGACCATTAGATGGCAGCCAGTCATTGTTTGAAATGATGTGGTCACAACAGGATGAAGAAAGCTGTGGTATAGTCTTGAAGTTTATAAAACATAACATTGATAAATTCGTTTAATGATGTGGCGGCATCTACATCGGCACATGCGAACTACGCAACAAAGACCTGACGTTATACAAAATCCTGACGTCACACAAATCCTGCATCGCGCAATTAAAGTTTACCGCGCGATCGACATATTATATACAAGATCCCGACTGACAGACAAAAACCTGTCTGGTCGGAGGAGCCTCACTTTTCTATAGAGGATGAGTGAACTTTACACCCTGTTCATGTGCTTCTGATCTGAGGTCCGTTATATTTTTATTAGATTGTAGGAAAGGCATGGTGAATAGTCAAGTGGATCCTAACTCTTAAGCATTGACCAACAAGAAGATGATTTCCTATAATCTACATGAATTTCTTACATCCTTACGTTCACTACGATTATCATTATTGGAACGAAAAGTTCTTTAACGCGGCTTGGTAGGAGTAAACTGGCAGAAATAGTGCGACTATCTTCTTCTAAATCGATCAATAGAAAGAGATAGAGAGAAAGTGTGAATTTGGTCAAAATGAAAATCCTAGATGGCGGCTGCAAAAATGTTCACATTTTTCGTGAAGGGAGTTTTCGAGGGTGCTATAGCGGATCGTGAGGACAAAATATAAATCGAAGATGGCGGCTGCGAAAACTTTGTTTTTGTTTTAAATCATATGTGAGAAGGAACATCATTACTGACAGGGGTCCCAATACTGCACACGTTTTTTTTTAAACGATTTTTCTTTTACTTAGACTAAGCATTTATCCACTGGCAGTTACTCTTAATCACTCTGAACCAGCCAAACATATTATTAGAAAAAGCTAGAAAAGTGACGATTTCCAATTCTCAATAATTAACGAACTTTTACTACAGTTTCTAAGCACGAGCTACAAGTGTGAGAACGACAAGAAAACATACCGCGACCACATAAAGTAAATGACGATCGGAAACGATATATCTTTTCACACTTCGGATGACGATGGACAAAACATAGAAAATTCGAATGAACTAACATTAGCAATTATAACTTAAGCATTTCTCACACAAGTTAATGTTAAACTTAACGGCACGTGAAGAATAAGTAACATGGGTTTAAAAATTAAGAATAGCAGGAAATATGCTATAAAATAATCAACACTATAGCAAACCTTGTTTGGAAAATAAACGTATAAAGTATTATGAGCTAAACTGAAGAGTTTTGGAAAACAATAGCCTTGTTCTGTTCAAAAGGCGCAAGCTCGTTAGATAGAACTGTGTTGGGAATAAATTAAATCCCTCTACTTACTATGGGCATATGTCAAAATGAACTAAAAAGCTTTTCTAATGTTGTACAATATCTACACTTTCAGGAAAACTTTATTCACAAGTTTGTCTTTGGGAGTTCATGAATGATGAACTTATAAAACAGTACCTGGTCGATCAAGCTCTGCTCTGGTGAAAATAGAGAATGCTCATTTATTGTTCATACTAATTCCATGCTGCCATGATAGTAGGTACTTACTAGTTCTATGCTTGCACGTCATTATTCTAAGGTGACCGAGCTCTGCTCGGGTAAAAAAAAACGGAGAAAACGAATTTTCCCAGATCTGAGACCTAGCTGGATCAATTTTTCGCCACCGTAAACCCCTATAACGGTTTCGAAAACGGCTCTAACAGTTTCGATGAAAGTTTGCAACTTTCATCGAAACCGTTAGAGCCGTTTTCGAGAACATGATTACAGATATATATACAAATATTGCTTATTTAATAGTATCAATAGTTAAGAACGTGTTATTCATGAAGAATGTTCGTACTTCGGTCCAGCTGGTCATGAAACTTTTCAAATTACTACCTTATTATCTACCTATTATTTAAAACTAGTTCTAAATATCCTGACGCACTTCACCGACATTCTAATAATCATTTTCTTAAGCCTTCTAAATTACTAAAACCACAAAGATCAATCTGAAATACCCATCATCTATACAATTATACCTAATTCGTAAATCACGAATCGCTTTCAAAGATATAAATTATAATAATAAAATTCCATTACGAACTATATTAATAAACGTTTTGTATCACGATCTGCGTTTCGATATCTTTGTGAGATATCCATTACCTATTTTACACGATTACATTGTCTATTGTATTAAACTAAAACAGTAAGGTACCCGTAATTCGTTAAACAAACAGTTTTGTGTTGAATTTAGAGCGGTAAGTTCGTTGTGTTCTTGTTTCATTTGATTGTGATCGTTTCTGCGGGCGTATGCGCATGTAGAGAATGCAGAATACTGCAGAGCAGACAACTTATATTTATGGTAATAGTAAAGTAAGTATTAGTTTAAGAATTAATTAATTTAAGCCTGCAGCGTGGCGCCAGTCGTTAATGTCGAAGAAAGGATATAGTGCTATTTTAATTGCTGGAATATCTTTAGACTATAGGTAAGGTCGTTCCGTGTGGTCTTGAAGGCGAAGAAGCCACCATATTGTGCTCTTGAGAATAACATAACAAAATTGAAGAGAAATAAAAAAATCTGTTCTGGGGGTTTAAAATGGCCGCTTTGGCAGAATCATAATATGATAATGTTATGAATCACATAAACTGACAATTCATAAAATAATTTTAAAAAATATTGGACACGTATTTTTCATGTGCCATGTCGTCACGAGTATGTAAATTGTATACTTACTTGTGACGTAGCGACCCCCACTCCCCAACTTTAATGCGTTTTATTCAAGTCATTTTTTATTAATATGGTAAAGCAAAAAATACGTGTCTAATATTTTTTTATTATCTGACTGACGGACTAAATAGAATTACTTTTTTTTTTACCCAGACATCTTCCCTATTCACATTACACAATTCATCTGTTTGACAGTTTTGTATTTTAATAACATAACATTTAAACTGTGGAAATAAAAGAATAAAATCTCATTTGATTAATAAAAACTGTAAAGAAAAATTATCCGGTAAAATTACGGTCTTACTTTTTTCATGCGACAATATTTACTCCATATATGATTCTAATATGAATTAAATATAAAAATAAACACATATTTTAGCTGAATCATATTCTATTCAATACTCACCATAGAGGAATTGCTGGAAATTCAGAAAATGAATTGCTTTTAGAGGATTTGCTTTATGTGGCCGTTTTAGGCTGTTTGTCATTATACTATACCTAATCTTCACTTAAAATGAATGATATCACTGTCCGAAAAAGCCTTTTCTTTCGCAACATAACAACTAAAAAAACTTCGGTAACCAAATATCTAAAATCCGTTTCATGTGTCAATGCCACATACTCAAAGTTATATTCACCCCGTAACCGAGAACTATAAAGATGCAAAAAATTCTACATAGCCTACATATTTTTTGCCATCTGCACCGTCTATACACTTAATCTTTGAAGTACACACCGCTCATTGATTATGATTACTACACTCGATAATTATGGAGTGCGGATACTTACGAATCGTTCGGGGCCGAGCTTAACATGTACAACAATAGTTTGGGCCCGCCTTAGGGTAAGTAGATGAAATAGATTGAACTGTGATTGTGGGTAACCACCCTAAGGGAACGGAAGTTGTAGTATTTATTAGCCTGAATATAATGGATGATCCGTTAATTACGACTTTTATGGCTTATGAACTCGGTAAATAGATTCGAATCTGTATGTTAATCTTCTTTTATGTGTTTATGAGAGACCACACTGGCAGTATATCTTCGATTAGATCAGACGTTTCAATTCGACATTGATTCTGAATACTGCTGAAGAGTTCAATAGAATTTGATTTGTGAATATTCTGACACTACGTACATTTTATTAGCAATAACACTTTAAGGTTCGTAGTCGACGGCTCGAATTCGTTGGTGGCGTTTCTAATATGCATGCTATTTAGTACAGTTATTTATTTAGTATGTCTTTATCTAGTTTTTAATAATATATTTAATTATTTATTCAGTGAAATAGATGATGATTTATAAAGAAAACGAGCGCATAAAATTTAATGAACAGACCTTTGGGCGTATAGATATTATGGAAAAACGCCTAGATGTATCGACTCAAAATAAAATTATTTGAACTTCTAAATAAATTATATATCTATCCGGATTCTATTTTGCCATTTTCATACTACATAAGTTGTTTATTTGCGCCCAAAGATGAGTTAAAATTAGTGTTAAAATATGGAACTTTCAGGCCAAATTTTTGAAGTGAAAGCTTCTTTAGGCGCGTTGGGCATTTTTGAGATGCTAAACCATTGATTTCGCGACACTGTGACGATACCAGCTTTTGCCCATTAAAAAGACATCAACGCGTGATTACCGCGGTGCATGGAGTAAAAGATATAAACGCGTTGATTACCGCGGTGCTGATTTTTTTTGAAGTTTTCACTTCTGTCGGCACTACCGGAGTGCCACTGTTTTTTTTTTCCAAATCTGCTTTCATACAGGGCTCGATAATGACAAGACAAATTAATTTTTTTTTTGTTTTGAACGTACATCGTCAAACAGACGAGTAATCATCATACTACGTTTGTATGGAAGAACAACCGACTAGCGTAACCTTTTGAAAGATAGGAAAAATGAAATTTTTGTGACGGACTAAAAAGTGCAATTGTGGCAAAAGGTAGTACAAGCTACATAGAATCGCCACAAATATATGTTAAGCAAGTTTATTATGTACATATTTAGAAATAGCTTTAATTTGGTACTGTAGCGGTTACACCGCCACATACGAACTACGCATCAAAGACATGACGTCACACAAATCCTGCATCGCGCAATTAGAGTTTACCGAGCGATCGACATACATCCAAGATTTCAACTTCAAACCCATGGGCAGTTGCCCGCCAGACACAACGCCCGTCTGGTCGGAGGATCCTCCCTTTTCTATGGTGGATGAGTGAACTTTACACCCTGTTCCTCATGCCACTAAAGTACAACTGAATCAAGCAAAATAAGTTTAAGTAGGTTGGGTGAAGCGTTATTAGTATAAGGGGCTTGTAGCTAAGTAATAACAGCAGCACAGGTCGATCCATCAGGTTAAGCTACGCTTTCCGCGGTTGTTACGTGGATGGGTGACCATCTTCACATACCGAGACTTCTCCGTGCCTCGGAAAGCATGTTAAGCCATTGATCCCGGCTGTCATTCGTGGATCTTTGACAGTCGTTACGAGTTGTCAGAAGCCCGAAATTTTGACAACCAGTCTTACCAAGGGGTATCGTATTACCCAGGTACTGGGTTGTGGAGGTCAGATAGGCAGTCGCTCTATGTAAAATACTGGTATTCAGCTGCATCCGGTTAGACTGGAAGCCGACCCCAACATAGTTGAGAAAAGGCTAGGGCAGATTGATTGATTGATTGAATCAAGTTAAATAAGTCTGGAATGGCAAATACCTGAGCAAGCGTGGTGATCAACGCTCCTGCCTTCTCTGTATGAGAAGTCAAAGTCAAAGTCAAATAATTTATTTCAATTAGGCACAAAAAGGCACTTTTGAACGTCAAAAACAAAAAATAGAATTGATTCTAGTCGCCCCTTCCAAAGGGTAGTTTTCTTATGGAGAAGAATGGGCAAGAAACTCCACCGTTACTCTTTTAAAATGTTTTACAATATTTTGTATACATTAATTATATAATTATATATGAAAACGATGCACCTGGAATAAGATTACTATACCACAATAGGTAAAAATAAAAATGAAGCAATGATAGAAAAAATAATTATGTAATGGATACATGGGGTGAAAAGGGTATGCTGAGATGGTTTGGGCATGTTAAGAGGATGAATGAAAGGCGACTAACAAAATGTATTTACGAGGCTGATGTGAAGGGAAAGGCCGGGCGGGGACGCCCTAAGAGTACATATACTGACCTTATTGGTGATGTTCTTCAGAAAGGCCAGGTGCGTAGTACTCGCAACCGGCGTGCGTGTATGACCAGATGTATGAACGTAAACAAAAGGAGTATATAAGGATCGTAGCAGGTGGCGTTCTGTAGTTTCTGCCTACCCCCATGGGAAGAAGGCGTGAGTTTATGTATGTATGTATTATTATTGTATAATTTTGTTAAAATAAAGCTCGTTAGAAAATGTCCATTCCTGAAAACTTGGGATGTTTCATGCGGTTAGAGACAAAGTACAGCTGCTATACCTATTAGGAAGGTATAGAATTAAAACCACCATGGCTACATGTCTACAAACCGCAGAAAACTACACGTTATGGCTTCATTTCCCCACAAAAAGGCGGTGAAACCATCGGCTAAGTTAATGGTAAGTGGGGGGTAGTGGGGAAGCCATCTTACTGATTACAGACAGCCTAGTTGTAGACAATTTAATAATAGCGCAGCGAAAGTTAGGAGTGTAACAACTATATTAATAGTAGTCGTTTTTAACCCCCGACGCAAAAAGAGGGGTGTTTCAAGTTTGACAGCTATGTGTGTGTGTCTGTCTGTGGCACCGTAGCTCTTAAACAAATGGACCGATTTGAATGTGATTTTTTTATTTGAAAGCAGGTTTTGTCAAAATTGGTTCAGCTGTTTGAAGATTATCAGCCCTTTACTAGTTGATGAATGGATGTGAGTATCTTCCACAGCATCTTCCAGCCTTCAATGATTTTAGAAGAACCCTTGAACTGGAATTCTCAGGATACCCAAATCTCTTACCTACTTACAGCACATGTATCGTGTTTGGGCTCATTGAAATGGTCTCAATGAGTAGGTTATAGATAGATGGTGAACAGGGTCTGGTGATGGAGTAGGAAAGAGAAATGAGGAAATGTTTGTGACGGGGATTATTTTTAATTTTAACTGTTAAAATTGTACTTGTATCCTGTGTTTGTGGAAATTTTACACAGTAGTGTAAAGAGAAAAAAACAGTGGCACTCTGGGAGTGCCGACAGAAGTGAAAACTTGAACAAGATCGCATTTTTGGAAGAAAAATATATACATGTATAGAACATTGGTCCGTAACCTTATCTAAATAAAGAGCACAATTGCGTTTACAAAAATGAGGTGTCGGTAAAGGTATCACGAGTTCAATTGTTTTTTCCCATCTCAAAAATGCCCAACGCGCCTAAAAAAGTTTTCACTTCAAAATTTGGTTTTACATGTGCTAATTGCTGCCCAACAAGCAAGACCGTAAATAACAGAAACTCAAACTCAAAGCATTTACTTAAATATAACCAGTCACGGGCACTTTTGATTTGTCAAGGAGTCGGTCAGTCAGAAAGATAAAGCTGCCCATTCCAAAGGCCAAAGCGTAGTAGGTTCATATGGAGAAGAATGGGCAAGACACTCCATGGACACATTGGACACTCTTTTAAATAAAAACCGGCCAAGTGCATGTCGGACTACGCACAATGAAGGGTTCCGTAGTTGAGATGAATTTATTTAAACTAAGAACAAATTTAACATTGTAGTTGAAATACATGTTCTTTCATACATTCCAACTGCAAATGTAAGTACGCACAATATTGAGAGATTTACCATGTTATTTTAAGACCATAGAATTCTTATAATTTGGTTTTCCTATAATCTATGAGTGAAGAACCATTCTCTGATTTTTTTTCAAAATTTTAGGCTCAGTAATTTTGGAGATAAGGGGGAATGGTAAATTTTTATCTATTTTCTTAAATATCTTTAAATGTATTTACTTTAAAATTATAAAAATATATACTTGATATCCTCGCAACAACCAACAACAATTTTTCGTTTGATATGTCACACGACACCGTTTTTTTGTTCTAATTTGCCCCCTATAAGTGACCCCTATATTCAAAATTCATTTATTTACTTTACACGTTCGTGTTCGGGTCACAGAAATACATATATGTGTACCAAATTAATCGGTCCATTAGATTCGGAGCAAATTGGCTGTGACAGACAGACAGACATTAGTGATTTTTTAAGGGTTCAGTTTTTTCCTTTTGAGGTACGGAACACTAAAAAAGAGTAAGTAAGTAGCAGAAGTAAATAAGTGAGAACGAATTCTATATTCTGTAGCACAACACACAAATACGTATCGCCAGAAAATAACACACAAATTATCTTACGGAAAAACTGAAAATGCGCTTTGCAGATTTCATCTCAGACTACTTTTTTTTTTCTCTGTAGGTACCTATGATACCAATATTCGGGTTTCAATTCAATAAAAATAGTTATGACATCACTATACTAGTACCGTCAGCAAAAAAGTAGTTTTAAAACCGCATAAAAAACGCAATTACTTTTATTAAAATTTATTGTTTTTTGTACTTAATCAAATCAGTGCTGGTTGACTAATAGTAAAATGTATTTCAAACGAACACTATAACTTAGATTCCCACTACCCACACGTTCAAAAACGTAATTTACTTACACATTATAGTAAAATTTCGTTCATAAAAATGTAGAAAAAAATATTTAATCATCATATCTCATTGTGTTTTTTTCTCACCGAACACCTGGGCGTAGGTGTTGCCGATCTTTGATAAACCTTAAAAGTATAAACATAGAGATCAATATTGAATAACCAGAGAAATATTCAGTTTCGTTACAAGAGCTTTGAGGCACAATCATCAGCTATAACCGGTTTTAATGACCTCTGTTACTGCTCGAATTAAAGTTCTTCCAACTTTCGTTAAGGAGATCAAGAGGGCTACTTATACTGGTCATGTTAAACACCTTGGGGCTTTAATGGTGGTAACTTGTATGACATTGAACCTGTCTATTTAGGACATAATGATTTCTAATAGTTTGGATGAAGTGTTATTATTTTGCGGTAAATACATATCCCCCCTTATTTATAAACGTTGCTCGTTTATTGTAAAAGTTGGCAACGTCGCAAATAACTGGCAAGTATTTCGCTATTTTGATTAATTTGGCAAAAGAATATTAATAATGAATTACAAATTATAACACTAAATTTGATGTTGTAACCGTTTTAGGTGTAAAAAAGGCATTGGGAAAGTTTCCAAATACTTTTTTATACATCTAAAACTAAATATTCGGTGTTACGATATAATTATTGCATTTCATAATCAATATTTTAATTCCACTAGTTAGCCATATTTCATATTTTCATACAGTAATATTGTCAAATTCATCAAAACAGCAAAATATTTGACATATATTTGCGACGTTGCCAACTTTCAGAGTGCACGCTCTAAAAGTCGAGAGACGTTTAAACGTTAAAAAATTTAGATAACATGCTTGAGTAAACGCTTATCATTACTTAACTTTAAGCTACATTTATAAATAAGGCCCGGTTGTCATTCGTGGATCTTTGACAGCCAGACCAGAGTCAGACTTACCATCGTGTTACCCATTAAAGGACTTGTGGAGGTCAGAAAGGCAGTCACTCCTTGTAAAATACGGGTATTCAGCTGCATCCAATTAGACTGGTAGGAAAGATTCTTCAAAAACCCCTTGACTGGGAGCCAACCCCAACCTAGTTGAGAAAAGGCTTGACAGATTATGACTCAGGGCGCTAACGGTATGTTGTATCTGCAGGTGGTGAACCTGCAGATTAAGTTCCTGCTAACTAATCCGGCAAGTAAATTATAATAGCACTAGGGATTGCAATCCCGCAGCTCATTCAATCCCGCGGGATTGAAATGCGGGATTACTCAATCCCGCGCGGGATCACGCGGGATCCCGCATCTTTGAAATTATGATAAAAGCAAATTGAAACTACAGATTTTTGTGTAAAAACCAACTTTTATTAAACATTTCTTACGGCAAGCAACAGAAATTATTTATTTTCTACTAATTAAGTATACGTAATTAGTAATCTGTTTTCTTAGATTAATCTTTAAATGTTTGGCAATAGTTTAATAGTTTTGTTTAATTTTACCCTTACTCCTGACAACAGTTTTATATTTTTAATTCAGTCTTATTCAAATAATGAGTAATAATCAAATCACAACTCTCTCTTAGATTCTATTACTATGATATCAAGCTATGGTGATAACTTTTGAAAATACGCTCTTAAGAAGCAAATGGCATTTATTGTATCATCTCCGAGCCTGCTTTTGAGTGAACTGCAAATATATCCTGATGCTGAAAACGCTCTCTCGGCTTCTACGCTAGTAGGCTGAATAGTCAGGATATATTCATAGGCGAGCGTCGCGTATTTCCATTCTATACAAGGCCAGAACGCAGTCATAGGAAACTGCTCGCGTATACATTGTAATACTATTTTTTAATCTGTGATTACAAAGTATACATGAATTTTTCGTACTGCTCGTGTATAGTTTGTAACGCGGACGCGCGCGTCCTGGTTCCAAACTATACTACATCACTTACGCCTGACAATAGTTTTTAAATATACAGCTTAATAAAAAAGGAACAAAAATGTGAACAGGGTTTAATGGGTTAGGTTAGGTTAGAACCGTGACCAACCGCGCGCGAGCCGAGCGAGCGCAGCGAGCGGTGCCGCGGCAGCGGCCGGCGAGCTCTACTTCCAAGTTGCTCGCAGTCAGGTAGGCTATTTAATATTCGTGCAAGGTGCATTACGTTGCAAATAAGTTGGATACCAGTTCACAATTAGTCGCAATTTATACACGATTAGTCCGTTTGCGTACTGGCACTGTATATTATGGAATAAGGTAGTTAATTTGGTCACTACGAAGTATACGCAAGAATTTGCGTACTACTCTTGTATAGATTGGAAGACCTTAGTAAAAAAAGTGATTTCCAATCTATACGCGAGCAGTTTCCCATGGCTGCGTTCTGACCTTGTATAGAATGGAAAGACGCGCGAGCGTCAGGTACTCTCCTCTGATACCATCGGACTCAAAGAACGTCATTTCTAACTTCAAAATTTTCGCGCTGTGCGGAACGGCAACGTCGCGCTCGTGCTACTCGCGATTTACGCGAAAGTTTTAGCGCCAAATTTTTAATCGCGGGATCCAGCAGATTAATAAAAGCAGCGGGATCCCGCGGGAATGCGTGATCCCGTTTTGCGGGAATCCCTAAATAGCACGTCATCAAACTAATATTATAAAGAGAAAAGATTTATTTATTTGTTTGTTACGTTTAAAACGGCTGAACGGATTTGGATGAAATTTGGCACATGAATAGACCATGACCTGGGTTAGGACATAGGGTAGTTTTTATCCCGATATTCTTACGGGATCGAGACTTATGCGGGTGAAATCGCGGGGCGCTGTTAGTGATTTTATATAAGCCAAGCTTTAAAACTTCTTTTATGATTTCGAGACTAGTTTGTGATCTAAGTAAGAGTGGGACTGGCCTTAACCGAGACCGAT
Source organism: Agrochola litura (assembly GCA_949152395.1). NCBI lineage: Eukaryota > Metazoa > Arthropoda > Insecta > Lepidoptera > Noctuidae > Agrochola > Agrochola litura. Next base: position 7,400,446 of record OX424490.1, read on the forward strand.
CTAATGCAATGACAAGTCAGCACATTCTATCCAATTTTCACATAACGCTATTTAAAAGAAATTAGTTTGACAGCTAGATCGTCAGAAAGTGGCGAAAGGATTTTTTTATCCGTTTCTCTTTTAGTAGGTAACTAACAAATATTCTGTTTTGTTGTATTATTTAAATTGGACATCATCATCTACCGCTTCTTTCACATTGGTGCCGATACCCTTGTTCACAAACTAAACTAAATTTAAGTTCAGTGCATCTTTTTCTTTCTATTTCATTAAGAAAAGGACAGAAGATAAATTTTAGTTTAGTCCTGTCAAATTAATCAGCGCCTGTCACTGCTCCATACAAGTTTAGACGTGATTAAAAACTTGCCTACTAAAATTACGTAAATTTACGTCAAGCGCTGATTAATTTGACAGGACTAAACTAAAATTTATCTTCTGTCCTTTTCTTAATGAAAAAGAAAGAAAAAGATGCACTGAACTTAAATTTAGTTTAGTTTGTGAACAAGGGCATCGGCACCAATACCTAATTTACTAAACAAAATATCTTAGAGACAAGTCTTAGAGACAAGTCTTAGAGACAAGTCTTAGAGACAAGTCTTAGAGACAAGTCTTAGAGACAAGTCTTAGAGACAAGTCTTAGAGACAAGTCTTAGAGACAAGTCTTAGAGACAAGTCTTAGAGACAAGTCTTAGAGACAAGTCTTAGAGACAAGTCTTAGAGACAAGTCTTAGAGACAAGTCTTAGAGACAAGTCTTAGAGACAAGTCTTAGAGACTCAATTAATAGTATAAACATAAAGCGTAAGTTGAAGGAACATTACATCAACTCGTTAATAGCGCGTTGATCAAATCTCAGGCCATCGCATGCTAAGATAGACCCCAGAGGTCTAATTGTGTGCTTTTTTTTCAGTATAAGGAACATGTAATTTATTAAATAAATAAATAATAATCTGCCTAGCCTTTTCCCAGATATGTTGGGATCGGCTTCCAGTCTAACCTGATGCAGCTGAATACCAGTATTTTACATGGAGCGACTGCCTATATGACCTCCACAACCCAGTAACTGGGTAATACGATACCCCTTCGTAAGCCTGGTTGTCAGACTTTTGGGCTTCTAACTACCCGTAACGACTGTCAAAGATCTACAAATGACAGCCGGGACCAACGGCTTGACGTGCTTTCTGAGGCACGGAGGGGTCTTGGTATGTAAAGATGGTCACCCATCCACGGACCAACCGCGGCAAGCGTAGCTTAACCTGATCGGTCGACCCGTGCAGCTGTTATTACTTAGCCCTTCTATTATTTAAATTGGACATCAGCTATCAAAATAACCAAATCTTAAACTAGGTATATTTGCTAAAAGTGAGTCAATTATTTGTTTGCTTACTAAATATTTTGATCATTGTATTTGTATTGGTGTAATATGATCAAGATTCAATCATCATACCTCTGCCCATATCTTAATTCATTTGGCGTCTCTTTCTTCCATACTTCTCTATTAGTCGTTATCTCGGTAGCAGAGATGTTACGAAGCTTCGGTTCCGGTTCCAAAAGGTCGCAACTTCCGATTAATTTTACACCTCCGATTCTGACTTCAGTTCCGATAATTTTGAATCGGAGTTCGAAACGCAGCGATGCACGTGACTAGAGCGCGTACAAACAAGTTTTAACACGTCGCCAGTGTAATTTTAGTTTATTTTATACACGCTCGCGCTCGAAGTCTCAGTTTATTGTTTTGTTTGTGGATGTTATCGCTAATATATGACTGATTAAAGAGACTGTTTATTTCAATTGTTTCATTAAGCCTTCCCATAACACATCTTTGTTCTACTTCCACCTTCGACGTCGGTTCCGGTTCCGGTTCCGATTACGATCAATCAAATTTAAAACCTCCGATTCCGGTTCCGTAGTCACCCCCTTTAGCCCTATCATCTTTTAAACAGTCCATCCATCGTTGCTTTGGTCTTCCCCTACTCTGATAGCCATTCACTGACAATATTTATAATTTTACACAACCAATCTCTTAGATTTTAGATTACAACTGTCACCAACAACAAACTATAAATAATATCGAATGAATAATGTTCTAACAAGCCATTACAAACCGATGGACCGTGAAACGCAGTCGAACGACAGCTAGAATTCGTCTCAGTTATTATTTATTATGACCACAGAACAGATAATAATTGTTAACTATTAAAAGTGTCACCGCTGTTAAATGATTGTTCGTTGTTTACGCTTTAATTTACTGTGACGAGAGCGAAGAAATTAAGTTCCTTTCAAAATGATCCATACGTCATGTTCGTGAACGGGCGCCGTCAGTAGAGACTGGTCATCTCTTAGCAGCCACGGCTTATTAAAACATTTCAATTTTTTTTTGTAGTGAAAACTTCTTTAGACGCGTTAGGCATTTTTGAGACGGGACTAAACCATTTACCGACACCGTGGAGTAAAAGACATCAACGCGTTGATTACCGCGGTGACGATTTTTTTCAAGTTTTCACTTCTGTCGGCACTCCCGGAGTGCCACTGTTTTTTTTTTCTCTTATTCTTTTACTTCGGGCGCTTTTAACGTGTACGTAACCAATATTTTGATTTAAAAGAGTTCGTAGAGTTTCTTGTCCGTTTTTCTCCATAGGAACCTAATACGCTTTGGAAGGGGCGAGTAGCTTCATCTTTGTGTCTGACCGACCCCTTGACAGTTCAAAAGTGCCTGTAATTGGTTTAATTAAAATAAATGTTTTGAATTTGAACTTTTGTCAGAATGTTTTAACAAAACTAAGGTGAACAGTAAATTAAATAAGGTACAGCATTTTTCAGCAAAAAGCACATACCAGAAGAAAAATTTACCACTTCATTTATAGGAATTTATAATCAGAATATTTGTGCGCCGTTGACGGCAAGACATAGTGTTCGTTTGTATTATTATTATTAACATCTGTACTTTTTTGTTTACCTATGTTCTACAAATAAAATATTTGAATTTGAATTTTAAATACCTTTAAGTTTTTCCTACGTCAACCGACTTCAACAAACAATCGATTCGTTATTATTTATTAAATATGCATCTTCTTTCATTCTAATAATATTCCGTTGAAATAATATATGAGTTTGACTTATTTTTAATTAAGAACAAAGATTACTTTTGCCATCGCAGTGTGTACCCGATGATTGATTTCCACGTCATTAATAAGACAAAGTTTCAATTAAAATATTAATGATTTTCAATTTATTATTCTAAGCTTTGTTAATTTTGATTAATTTCTTAATTTAAATGCGCTGGAGGCAAATGAATGAGGCATTGGTGCCATAAATAGCGGTGGCGGAAAATGTTTTTTCTTTTTTTAATAAATTATGGTATTTAATATTCAAAAACATATATTATACTGTGTGTACAACTACCAAACATTTTTGATATAATTTAGGTACGGTCCCTTCTCTGCACATCATTTGTACCATGTCTATGTAATCACTAATCAACATTGCCAAAAGAGTGTTCGTTTAAATAATAATCAGCCTATAATGTTCCCACTGCTGGGTCACAGGCCTCCTCTCTGTGAGAGGGAGTGGGCCGTAATCCACCACGCGGGTCCACTGCGGGTTGGCTGATGTCACAATCATATCTTCGAATTTTTGGTTCTATGATATGCCGGTTTCCTCACGATGTTTTCCTTCACCGTTTTGAGAGCAGTGTGGTGATAAAATAATTTTCACAAAGTAAAGTGCCTGCTTGGTTTAGAACCCACGACCTAGAACTCGAAGTCGCAGCCGATACCGCCCATCACTGCTCTTTCAGCAATGTTTTACCTAAGTACCTACCCTTCCATAAACCTTCAAAATGGCTGCGACCTTCCCCAAACCAAGGTTTTAGTATAACCGCTGTCTCTTCAGTGCTGCTCACAGCATCACCTTAACCCATCAAAACAAAACATCTAAGAAGAATAATGCCAGCACTAGTTATTATTACATGTTCATCATCAAGAATTTAGAACAATAAATTGAGTTACTTATTTATCTTATACTATTAAACGAGCAATATTTGTTTTATACAGGGTGATTGGAAGATGGGTGCAAAGCTTTAAGGTAAAGATAGTATAGACAATTTAGAACCATTTAAGCCATGGTTGTCTTAGACGAAGTCTTACCAAATTTTTTAATTTTTAATAAGGTTTAAAAGACGTATTGTACAATTTTTTTATTTTTTCTGGGCTTTAAATGTCTGTAAAAAAAAAGTCTAATGACACAGAAGCCTAAAACATGTTTTGCTTGATTGCTTACACATTACTTTAATTAAATAAATAAAAAATGAATTCATTTATCATTCAATTTGGCCATAATTATGCAGTTTACATTAAATTTTGAGAATTTCCGAAAAAAAACTTAAAAATTTGGTTAAAAATATTTGGTAAGACTTCGTCTAAGACAACCATGGCTTAAATGGTTCTAAATTGTCTGTACTATCTTCGCCTTAAAGCTTTGCACCCATCTTCCAATCACCCTGTATATTTATTTGGGAAATATAGTATCTCATATCTGGGAAAATTCGGTTTCTCCGTATTTTCACAAGATGGCTACCTTAGAATAATGACATGACAGCATGAAATTAGTAAGTACCTACTATCATGACAGCATGAAATTAGTATGAACTTTCCTATACTACTAAATAAGCATTCTCTATTTTCACCAGAGCAGAGCTCGGTCGCCCAGGGACTTTATAAAGATATTCCAACAGCTTTTGTATATAATAAATCTTTTATGATAGCCTCGGACTTACACAGTCGCCAATTACAGGACAGCCAGCAATCTCGGAAATAGGTGATGATAAAACTCTCAAGAATTAATGAAGACTGGAAAGATACATAACTGACAGTAGGAAGGTGAATATTAGGAACAATATAAGACTCCTCCAAAGTCTAATGGCTAAAAAGAAAATTTCACATCATTTTAAAATTACAAATTCAAATTCAAAAAAAATTTTTTTTTTCTAGGTGAGAAGACCCGGCAAGAAACTCCACGGTAACTACTCACGGTAACTCCACTCTTAAAGGTAGTTGTCTTCCCTCGCATGTCACAAAGTGACACAAGATTCCACCGGAGCCAGACAAACGAAGTCACGAGTTCGCAACAAACCACAGTAGCGTTGAAAGTACGCGACAAAAAGTCGTATTTTATTTCACAACATCGATCATGCGGCAACATTCGAACTCAAAGCATTGTTTTACAGTTATAAGACGAATACATAATGCATGTGTGCCCAAAATATGGGCGTCTTTCTTGTGAATTGTGTATGTTTGACATGACAATTCCCATTTTATTGGTATCGATTTGTAATTTGGTGGTTGACTGTGGTAGAGATTACTTGGACTGTGAAAGTAGGTTTTTTTTAAAGCAGCAATGACAGTTAAAGCCTTCCGCAGACAGGTTTGGTGCGACCCTGGTAGAACAATTTACGTGAAGTATTCATAGAAATTGTTCCACCAAAGTCGCGTTGCGTCTGTCTACGAGAGCCTTCAATGGTCTGATGATGGTGATTAATATAGCCTCTTTAATTTTTATTAAATTAAAGTTATCAACCACTTTATTTCACATGGACAATAATTATTATTGTTTGTATAGGCACAATACAATGAAATGTAGAAAATGTAAGTCACCAGTAAAACAATTAGTCACAACATTTAGTCATACACAGATCTTTTATCTTAACACAAAAAAAAACACACAATACAACAGAACATGTTGAACAAAACTGTTTTAAAACAAATCATTTACCTCCCAGACGGCATAATAATCGTGTAGTAATCATAAAGAGTACTCCATTGGTTAATGAGAGCAATGTTGCATTTATGTCCGAAGAAAATCAGAACAATTGTTTATAAGATCAGACTGCCGTTATATTTTTAATTTTAAATGTCTTGGTCTGCTGGACTTATGGCTTATGAGTGGAATAGAGCCGGCGCCGGCGCATGGAAGATTTTATGATTTTTCGGTAACTTAAAGTGAGTTTTATAGGCGAATATTCAAGATGTGTTATTGCATGATAAATTTCAAAGGGAAGTAGTTAAGCCGCGTGCAGACTGGCGCGACGCGACTCTAACAAAATTTCTAAGAAAACTTCACGGTAGAAAAATAGGCCTGTGTCCAATTTTTTTTACTTGGGCTCTACCGTATTACAGCCGGTGTCGTGTCGCGCCAGTCTGCACGAGGCTTTAGTTTTCCAATAACAAATAGGGAAAAAATAAGACAATCACCTTGATTATCAAGTATCGTCAGGCAACTGTAATAATTATAATTATTAAACCCTTAAGTAGATAATTTACTGCTTTCATAGTTAATTAGGTACTATAATTAATTTTATGAAGATCACACTTTATAATTTTGAAAATCGCGTGACAGAACCCTATTCTGACATCACTTCACGCAAAAAGGTTCAACAAAAAGCCAATTCTTCTTCACCTGGAGCAAGAATTGCAATTTATCGTCATTAGCATTAAAGCCTTATTAACTCGCTCACACAGAAAAAACCTTTGAAATCGTTGGCAACTTTTTCTACATTTCGTATTTACACGTTCAATTCATAACCATTGTATTTACAAGTGACGTTTATAAATTACTTACACCGCACAGACATATAAAGAGTAGTATATGTCTGTGTTACACCATGATTGTTATAAGTCATTCGATTTTCTCTTCGAACATAAAATGCAGTAAATGGGAATGTTTTTGTGAAATTATCGTTATGAAATCTGACGCCGAACGTAAATTTAGATTAAATGGAATACGTTTATGTGTCGTAAACATGACGCAAAGACATAACATAAACACAAAAAAGATAAAGTTAAAATGCTGACTACATTACTGGTGCCTGTATTGGAATATTTTCCAGATAAATAATAATCAATGTTTCCTTGACTGGTAAGTTTTCCATACATATTATGCTCCTGCGTTTGATCGGTAAGGCGTTTTACAGATAAACAAAACAAGAAGGGTGTATGCAAATATATCCAGGAACAGATAATAGACATGGTAATGCAAAGATTTGTTGGAAATTCTCTTATCAGATTACTTTGACGCAATAAAGCATGTGACATATTTGACCCGTGTCGCTTCTACGCGTTCTCTAGTTACATCTTACGGTACATTTGTTGTACACCTTGCGACTTGCGTGTATCATACCGCGATTAGTAAGTACGACACGTTTTCCGCGACAAATTCTACGGATTTGACGATTTGTTTTGCGACATTTTGTTACAATTTGTCTTTTTAGTGCTGGTCGTTATGTTAACTACATGAATTGTTTTTTTTTTTGTCTTTTGTAACACTTGGACTGTAATAGGTTTTGAATGAGGCCGATAGATTGAAATTCTATTCATTCACTTAAGTTTTTTGTTGATAATGTTAGCGGATTTTTATTGTATCTAGAATCTAGATAAGACGTGAGGCCTGTTAAATTAGCATTTTTTATTTATTTAAGAATGCCCGAATGCGGCCCGTATATGGAACAGGCAAAGCTCTTGCAATAAATACCTAGTACGTAGAATCATATAAAAAAGATACCTACAAGAATCAAAGTTGATTAAACTGCAGAGAGAGTTTAATAGAAGAATGATAAAACACCTAGGTAACTACTTCTTTTGTTAGTATGTGGCTGGTAAAAGTTACCTTTAAAGCTCACGCAGACAGGCGCGACGAGACATTAGTAGAACATTTTCGTGAAGTTTTCTCGTCACGACTGTCTGCGGAGGCTTAAAGGTAACTTTTACTAGCTAACTTTTACTACTAACAAAAGAAATAGTTACCTAAGTGATTTATAATTATTCAAAATTACCTTTAAGGCTCACGCAGACAGGCGCGACGCGACACTGTTAGAACAATTTCCGTGAAGTTATCTCGACACGCCTGTCTGCGCGAGCCTTAAAGGTAACTTTTACTACTAACAAAAGAAATAGTTACCCAGGTGATTTATAATTATTCAAGAATATATCAAAAGCAGTGTGAAACTTCAATAAAGATTTACACGATTTTGTCATGCATGACTAGGCACCCAAATGGGTGAAACTATGCAAATGTAATCACCCACGATCTAGTTTGTAGTTACTTTGAACAGTGAAATCGCATAAAATGACGATCGAGATCAATTATCTGAATTTTCATGAAGAATCCATTAACACAAAATTAGCCACATAATAATCGTAATTTTTTCTCCTGAAGTTCGGAGTGACACTAAACCAAAGAAATAAAAAACAGTGGCACTCCGGGAGTAAAAACTTTAACAAGATCGCCTTGGTGGAAGAAAAATACTTCTATAGAACATTGGTCCGTAACCTTATTTGAATAAAGAGCACAATCGCGTTTACAAAAAAAATACTCCCAAAACCTTTAAAGTAAAAATACTTGCATAGAACATTGGTCCGTAACGTAATATAAATAAAGAGCACAATCGCGTTTAGAAAAATGAGGTGTCGGTAACGGTGTCGCGAGTTCAATTGTATTTTCCCATCTCAAAAATGCCCAATGCGCCTAAAGAAGTTTTCACTTAAAAAAATTGTTATTTATCCGGATTCCGGATGTGACATAGAAAATTTATGAACTCAGGGCACCCAAGTATCCCTATAATAAGAAACGAACGGTGATCGAAGTTTGCGAAATTAGCAATTTACCTTAATTTATTCTTATCTACAACGCATTTGGAAGCCCTTAACCAGACTTAAACAAAAATATATAGAAGAAAAAAAAGAAAAATAAGTTTAATTGTCACAGAAACACGTGCATAAAAGAAGAGAACAATAACATAAAATAAAACAATAGATTTAAATATAATCACGAGCACAAAACAGAAATATGCGGCAGCTGCTGGTACGTCATGACTGTGACAAGAAGGCTTCCACTCAGCATGATACTGTGCTATGGGGGACCCACAGCACAGCGCTGATTTTCAGTGGTCACCCGAAAAAGTCGTACTCAAACTCAAACTCAAACTCAAAGCATTTATTTCAAATAAACCAATTACAGGCACTTTTGAATTGTCAAGGGGTCGGTCAGTCAGAAAGATGAAGCTAGTTGCCCATTCCAAAGCGTAGTAGGTACCTATGGAGAAGAACGGGCAAGAAACTCCACGGACACTCTTTTAAATCAGAATATGGTTACAAAATATTGGTTACATCATTCATGTTGAAGTTATACATGTGAGAACGATGCAGAACGTTAAAAGCGTCCGTAATAGAAAATAAAACAAATAATACAATTCAAAAATTAAATTAAAATAAGCCATGGCAGCTAATAGATGACCAGTCCCTACTGACAGCGCCCGTTCACGAACATGACGCACGTACGGAAACCAAGTTAGGTTTAATGAATTAAATATAAATAGATATTAAAATAAAATAAAACAAATAGTAAGTACTTAGAATATAATGCTACTTTACAACCAATTAAACGAATAAATATGATTAAATAACACAGAAAATTATATATAAATGGCTTCCGCCAGCGGCTCCGAACGCGTGATTTCTTTATAAATTATAGCCTATGTTACTCAGTGATAATATACAATTCTACTGGTGAAAGAATTTAAAAAATCGGTCCAGTAGTTTTTAAGTTTATTCATTACAAGCAAGCATACAAACATACAAAAAATCAAATATTTTCTCGGACGTCACGCGGTTTCACCCGCGTAGTTCCAGTTCTCGTGGGAGTATGGGGATAAAATATAGTCTATGTTACTCGCTGATAATGTAGCTATTCATTGCTGAAAGAATTTTTCAAATCGGTCCAGTAGTTTTTAAGTTTATTCGTTACATACAAAAATACAAATCTTTCCTCTTTATAATATTAGTATAGAGTATAGATTCAGAAAAAACATCTCGTAGAAGACCATAAAACAAGACTTAGCCTAAACTTCGATAGTTCAGTAAAGACCTTTCATCTGAATTTGACGAGTCTTTTAACTGAAACCAAGAACGGTGATATTTAAAATCGTTTATCCCCTGCTGGGCAAAGGTCTCCCCCATACTTCGTCATTCATCTTTGCCTGCTGCCTTTTCCGGCCCAAGAAAGAGTCTAAGTCGTCGCGTCAGCCTTTTTTAGGCCTACCTCGGTGACGAACTGACGACGCAGTACAAACTAAGAACTACTTACAGTATTCCTATGTTCCTCGGGTATCATCGGATTTCCGAATACAAACGAATGCTAATTTCCATGTCCATCAACTATTAGATTTATCGTGGATAATAATTTGAATTCAGAACTAAGTACTTTATTGTTGTTTTGTTTTGATTTCCGTGTGCACTATATAGAGCTGTAAAACTATTTTTCTATCTGTCGTGCCTGCGACTTCAGCGGCTTTCCTCCCATTTTTTAATAAATTACATTAAGTTAAAAGAGTATTAACAACTCTATATACTTCCAAGTCGATTGAGAGCGTCCGATCTGCACCGAGTGCAAAGGGCAACTGATAGAAATCCGACAACTGACGAAACACGAGGTTTGCCGAGGGATACTAAGAACGTAGTTTGTCTGTGCTTCATTAAGGATATTACAAAGAAACCCCACTAACCTATTTATCAAAGAAACACCCGTAACACATACACCACGTGTCTTGTTTAAGTATAATGCCTACTAATTATTCTCGTGTACCGCTAGTCTCGGACCGAGCCGCACGTCTCATGCCGAACGGTAGCTACTGTAAGAGAAATGATGTTGTGAAATGTTTACTTGCTTGAACGTGCTTTACTCTGTTGTGTCGCTTTATGTGTGACGGTGTTTTAAATAGCTTTTGGTAGGTTTATTTGGAGCAAGTTTGAGTAAATATGTATGACTGCGAGAACGTTTCTTTTTTTCTATTTTAATTCGGGACTTTTATAACCGCAATGCGTATGACAGTCCCATCATACCCTAAACAAATAATAACAAAATACACTGACATTTGGGCCATAAACCTGAACAAACCTCAAGGCCCAAAACACATCATTTCTATCAGACTCATATCGAACACACACAGTCCACCAATAAGTGATGTAAGTCTTCCACAACTCCACACTCCACACAATTAGGCGAGTTAATTTTTTTCATCATGAAAGCAAACTTATTATGTACACATGGAATGTGTCCAGATCTGAGTCTATGAACTGTAACAACCAATTTCCTACTTAAATTACTATTATTAAACCAGGGCACACGAAAAGGCTGACCCTACATCGTTTTATACCAGATTCCTTTTTCCAATGAACGTTTATCAAAATACTCCTTCAAATTACTGTAACACTTATTTTTAAATTTAATTTAATTTTTAGCTGCATATTTTGCCAGCATGTCAGGCTTTTCATTGCCCTGTTTTAATGTAGAAGAATGATAGTGAAATGGTTCAAGTAACACGGGGCTATTGTTATTTCCTTTAAGGAAATAGTACACATATCAATTCGGAAAGCGATCGTCACCGTATCAACTCGAGCCATTCAGTATTCTTTGTATGAAACTCCCTACTGCAACGCACACTAATCGGAATCGTAACGTAATCGCCTCGTCTCGGGTCAAGCTCACGAACCGCGGCGATACGGTGACGATCCCTTTCCGAGTTGATATGTGTGCTATGCCTTTTAAGCACAAACATGTTACTCAACTGCTCACTATTGAAATTCTGAACCTGATCGGGAAAATATGAAACTTCTTAACTATCGTGCCTGAAAGTGTCAAACTAAATCTTTCACAATTACTGACAAACACAAAACCCAAATCTGAGGTGTCAAACAGTAATAATCCGAAGACTTATAACACAATAACTGTTTCTTACGAGAATACGGCCGGACCACCGAAGCGTAAGTAAGTCCCATTTATTTAGCTCCAAGTAGAATAGTCGAAGAGAGAGAATACATGAGAGGGAATGGTACAATCCTGAACCTTATCAGCAAAATATGAAACTTCTTAACTACCGTTTCCGAAGGTGTTAAACTAAATCATTCACACTCCCCGACAAACCCAATACCCAAATCTGAGGTGTCAAACAATAATAATCCGAAGACTTATAACACAGTAACTGTTACGAGGTTAAGGCTAAGTTACCGATCCGTAAGTCCCATTTATTTAACCCAAAGTAGAATAATCGTAGAGAGAGAATGCATGAGAGGGAATGGTACAATCCTGAACCTGATCGGGAAAATATGAAACTTCTTAACTCTCGTGTCTGAAAGTGTCAAACTAAATCTTTCACACTTACTGATAAATCCAATATACCCGAATCTGAGGTGTCAAACAGTAATAATCCGAAGACTTATAACACAGTAACTGTTAAGAGGTTAAGGCTAAGTTACCGATCCGTAAGTCCCATTTATTTAACCCAAAGTAGAATAATCGTAGAGAGAGAATGCATGAGAGGGAATGCTACAATTCTGAACCTGATCGGGAAAATATGAAACTTCTTAACTCCCGTTTCCGAAGGTGTCAAACTAAATCTTTCACACTCCCCGACAAACCCAATACCCAAATCTGAGGTGTCAAACAGTAATAATCCGAAGACTTATAACACAGTAACTGTTACGAGGTTAAGGCTAAGTTACCGATCCGTAAGTCCCATTTATTTAACCCAAAGTAGAATAATCGTAGAGAGAGAATGCATGAGAGGGAATGGTACAATCCTGAACCTTATCAGCAAAATATGAAACTTCTTAACTCCCGTTTCCGAAAGTGTCAAACTAAATCTTTCACACTTACTGACAAATCCAATATACCCGAATCTGAGGTGTCAAACAGTAATAATCCGAAGACTTATAACACAATAACTGTTTCTTACGAGGATACGGCCGGACCACCGAAGCGTAAGTAAGTCCCATTTATTTAGCTCCAAGTAGAATAGTCGAAGAGAGAGAATACATGAGAGGGAATGGTACAATCCTGAACCTTATTAAACTTCTTAACTCCCGTTTCCGAAGGTGTCAAACTAAATCTTTTACACTCCCCGACAAATCCAATACCCAAATCTAAGGTGACAAACTGTAATAATCCGAAGATTTATAACACGGTAACTGTTTCTTACGAGGATACGGCCGGGCCACCGAAGCGTAAGCCCCATTTAGAGGAGAGAGCGCGGCGATGAGCAGTATAACATTAATAAATTAATCATGATTTTATGGAATTCCGCTAGCTAGAAGCGGCACCGCAATATTCAGGGGCCCGTGGTTGGTTATGATTTCATATTTTTGTATTTCGTGACGTTTTTATAGAAAGTGAATAATATGTTGATGAAAATATGTAAATTGGGTTCATAAATTTTATATCAGAAGTAAAAAGTTATTGGCTCCAAAATTAATAAATGCATGATTTTTTTAATGTGTGTACCTGAATGTCAGTGACATTTTCAGAGATTTATTAATTATTGCACTGATTAGAATGCAGTAGATAGGTAAGTAGGATTTAAAAAAAAAAACTGATTCAGTCGTACTGTACTGTTTACTGATACAAAATACTATTCTATAATACTTAGCCTAAAAGCGAATCCTCAAACATATTTCAACATCATTTATTTCGCAATAAAATTCATATTATTGTGTTTATAAACAGGCCTTTTTTTTCGGGTGGAAAATTATCAAATAACTTCTTACGCTCTGGGGGGACCGAGAGGGCGTGTCAGACTCTTACTGACTAAAACCCACCCGTGTTCCTTCAGTAGCCTGTATGTTGCCAGGGGCCACGGTAACCCTTTCAGACAAACAGGCCTTACTAACACATTAGCAGCTACATAAAGTTGTAACTAAATGATAAATAAGAAAGAAAGAAAATACATTTATTTAGCACAGACAAAAAGGCACACAACACAGCATAATTATAACACAAGTAAAAGATAGAAATAAAAAAGGAAACAAAAAACAGTGTGTAAAATTTGTTTGCCTCGTGGCTGCGCCAAATAGGCCCAGTTCAGCAAAAATGCCAGACAACTAATGCCTGACGCTGGTTTTCATCGAGACCTGAAATGTGAGGTGATGGATGTAAACCAGTTTTATACTACAATGTGTGTGTGTATACTTAAATAAAATAAATTAGTGTAAGATAGTAATAAGAATAACAAATAATTCGTTTTATACTGCAATGTGTGTATATATCTATACATAATACACAAAGACATACGGAACTCACCCATTATTCCTACTCACTGACTTGGCAAGCGAGTGAGAGTTCGAAAACTAGCTATATGTGTTAACAGCTTGTAGATTACCTACGTTTTTATTGTTAACATTGTATTTGCGGAACATCAAAGTATTATATTCTTGTTAGTAACTGCCTGGAGTTTGGAAGTTGGCGGTGTGATACCTCCGTGCCTCGGAAAGCACGTTAAGCCATTGGCCCTGCGCCTGATCTCTCTCCGGTCGTGTCGGATTGCTGTCCCATCGGACTATGAGAGTGAGGGAAGAGAGAGTGCACCTGTGTCTGCGTACATACTTGTGCATTATAATATATCCCGCGCCAAAGGCTAGTCTCCGCTGAGATTGTTCGCCATGGCCGAAATTCGGTCTGGTGGGCTATAGTATATTTTTGTATTTTAAACTTAGAACTTTTTACAAAAAAAAAATCAGTGGCTATACAGCATGTATCAATAAGGTGAGGTCATATTTAAGACACAGACTATCCAACTGAACAAGTCTCTCCATGGGACCGACATCGTAATCACGAAAAAAATAAATAGTAGATTGTTATACGAGGGGCTAAAATAACCCATTCTATCGAGGTAGTTTTACTCTTGAGCTTTAACGAGAGAGTAAATAGAAACCGAGTTTTAGCGCCGTGTGTTTAGCGAAAAAATAAAATAATTCAATACAATATTAAATGGTTTATTTTATTTAAAAAAATACACAATTTGTTCAATCTGAATTTTTAAGGAAACTTTTTATCCCGGTATGCGGTATAAAAAGCTAGTTTTACATAAGAATAAAGACTTTTTCGTTTTTGTAGGCTCGTTAGTGACAGACAAAAATTATTTTCCCCTAGAGCAAGATATGCTATTTTTTCCCCGCTCTGGTACGCTAGAATGACGAACTTTTTGAGCAAGAGGAGTGAAAAAGTATTTATTGAGACTTGCACAGGAAATCATAAATTAAAATAAAACACACTCATATAAACATAAATTAACAAAAAAATAAAGTAAAAATTAAAATAAAAGCAGAAAGTCCTGTACGAGGCCAAAAGGCTCCTATCTCAGCATGATGCTGCGACATTTAAAAATTCGGATGGCAGAAAATAATTAGCTGTCCCATACAAAACTTAAATGTATGACCACATCTTGTGAGTCCACAATTGTCAGAGTGATAATTGATGATAATGTGTTAGTTACAGACCAGCTGCACCTGCAATGGACTAATAATATCTAGGTAGTAAAACCTAGCCAGAACGAATCAATAAAATGAAGAAATTCACATAAATCTGATAAGTGGTTTTCGAGTTATAATCACATTAACGGATAGACAGATAGATATTGCGTTTTATTATTGCGGTGAAGTATCAAAAAAGTGTATTTTTGAAGTGAAAACTTCTTTCAGTGCGTTGGGCATTTTTGAGATGGGAAAAAACAATTGAACTCGCGACACCATTATCGACACTTCATTTTAGTAAACGCGATTGTGCTCTTTATTTATATTACAAGTATTTTTACTTTAAAGGTTTTGGAAGTATTTTTTTGTAAACGCGATTGTACTCTTTATTTAGATAAGGTTACGTACCAATGTTCTATACAAGTATTTTTCTTCCACCAAGGCGATCTTGTTCAAGTTTTCACTTCTGTCGGCACTCCCGGAGTGCCACTGTTTTTTTTTTATTAGACACTAGCCGACCCTACAGACGTTTTCCTGACCAAATTTCAATAATTCATACAAAATTCCCATAGTAAAATACACTTTCAGTTTTTCCGAATTTTCTCATTTTCCCGGCAACTTTTATTTTTTTTCTTTCTGTTATAGCCTGATTGGTATGAACCGTTAAGACCGATTATTACGAACATTCTTAAACAAAAATTTGTCGAATCGGTTCAGCCGTTCTGAATTGATGCTTTTACCAACGAACAGCATTTCATTTTTATTATATAGATAAACAGTTATTTTTAGTGTAATATCAAAATAATTATTACTCCACTTAGAACAATGTAAAAAAAACAGTGGCACTCCGGGAGTGCAGACAGAAGAGAAAACTTGAAAAAAATCGACACCGCGGTAATTAACGCGTTGATGTCTTTTAGCCCCATCTCAAAAATGCCCAACTTGCCTAAAGAAGATTTCACTTCAAAAAAATAATAATTGCGCATGCCTCAAAAAATAATAGCAACTTGAAAAGAATAATTTAAAATTAGAACCTACTATATACAGATTATCTGATTATGTACAGTCGACCGCACTTCAATGGTAGCACTTTGACTTTGAGTGTGCTTAGCGTAGTTCGTTGTTTCAAAATTCAATATGAAAGGTTTTTTCCACTGACATTCGGTCGGCTGTACCTGTATTCAAAATAACAGTTTAATATTTATAATCTATGTTCACGATGTTTTTATCGACTAGAAATATTTTACAGCCTAATAAAATATAGCTTTTAATGGAACCAAGAATTCACTTTCAGGTAAAATCATTCATTGCTGAAAGCAGAAGCAATAAGTACCGATTACCGATTGGTGCTATAAAAATTGGTAATAAATAACTACCCTGTAGATAGCATAGAATCCTATTAATAAACTGTGTGTGTGTGGCCTCACAGATCTCTCATCAGCCTAGGCTTGCCAGAAATCAAGATAGTTCTTTCACAATTCTAAAAAGCTCTTTTAGTTTTCCCCACACTGGGCTCTTTGACCACTTTTTCTGGTAGTCATATTCTTCAGTCCAACTTATCAATGAAAAAAACCGTACAGTATTTTATTTAGTTTAGAAAAATACTTTGAAATTCGAACATTATTTTGACAACCTTCTTCGAGATAAATCGCAGTTGCGGTACTGGTCGAATACATGCGAGCGCCCGGCTGGCAATGTATGTATGAAAATCCTTAGCTGTCGTGTTTAGCGGCCAAATAAATTACTATGAAAACTCATCAGCGGTGTTATTTAAAAATGGAACGAACTTTTTACTTCAACACATGGAAACCAAGGAGGTAACTTATCTAAGATTTTATTTAAATTTCGATTTGGCTTGCAAATAGAGAAAAAACAAATGAACATATTGGCCGCGTGAAAAATTATTATCATTGATTCTGGAATTTATAATTAACTAGCATCCCGCCCCTGCTTCGCAAGGTTTTTACGGATTGACAAAACATCAAGATTTCTTAATTATCTATAAGTTTAATATTGATACACATGTATAAACCTTCCGGAATATAATCTCTAAATTTCTTTGAATGCCTTCGAATTTTTGGTTCTAGGACACGCCGGTTTCCTCACGATGTTTTCCTTCACCGTTTCGAGAGCAGTGGTGATGAAATTATTTACACAAAGTAAAGCGCCTGCCTGGGTTCGAACCTACGGCCTACAAATCGTAAGTCATGACAGTTACCACTGGGCCACCAACCTCTCTTTGCTTGTGCCAATCCCGAGGACCCTATGCCAGCCACATCTAGATTTTACCGCCAATGGTAACAATGTCGTCTACCTATCTCGCCATGCTATTTGCCAAGATTATTCTTAGATTCATACATTAATTAAAGATTTGAAGCTATCACAACTAAGAACGTTGGTATACAATCGTGAGGCCACAAACATCTTGACGGAGTCCGCTAGGGCCGATGCCTGCCGGGTTGCGAAGAAATCCGAAAAGGAGATCGTGGCCCCCAGCAACATGACAACTGAAGGAACACAGGTGGGTTTTAGTCAGTAAGTGTCTGATACGCCCTCCCGCTCCGCCCAAAGCGGGAGAAGTTGTTTGAAAATTTCCCAACCAAAAAAAAAAAGGCACCAAACATCTATCTTATACCGGGTGGCCCAAAAGTCCTTTAAAATTTAAATTTCGAATGAAATGCATACGAAGCGCGGGGGGGCGCGGGTAGTGCAAAAACAGTATGTTCGGTTTCTGGGAAATCAGTCGCCATCTTTGAGTATATATGTTATGTGGTTTTATCGAAACAATGATTCGGCAACCATTGCGCGGCGTAAATTTCGAGAACATCACAATCTACACAACTTTAATGACACTCCAACTGTTCCAACGATCAAAAACTGGGTTGCAAAGTTCGAAGAGGTTTGACGTTGGATAAAAAGCGGTCGGGTCGACCAACGAAAAATCACGGACGGAAGAAAACATCTGTATGTATTTATATATCTATCTATATATACGTATAAAAATCAAATGCCGTGCGTTTGTTTCGCTAAAATGGCTCGACCGATTTGATTTTTTTTTTCGCCTCGATACTGGGCTGTTTTAGGAAAAAAGGAACAGCCGAAGAATTGAAAAAAATTGTCTCACGTGGTACGAAGTTCATCGTTAGTCTCGCAAAAATTCGAAAATGGCTCGATCGATTGCGATGAAACTTTGGTAAGTTGTTGTGTGTACGCCGGAAAAGGTTCCTAACAAAATATAAATAAAAAGGCATTGCAACGCATTAGGTGGGCAGTCATACTCATAAATTAATAAATAAAAGAAGGGTCGGTACAAAATCTCTAACAGAAGCAGTACAGAATTTGAATAATCCCAACATTCTTTGATGTGAAAACTTATATCAATAATATTTGATAGAAAGCGGAATATAGTAAGTAATATGATAAGTATTTTACTTATAAATTCATTTTCACACATACCTACGATAAAAGTTTTCACTGCGTGGAATGAGGAAAAAGTATGTGCATGATAGCTGACAGTATTTGATGTTTACAATATTTGGGTGACAAACACGTGTGGATATCGGCATCGCGTATCCTGTCGTCTGCACGTTACACGACAATAAATTTTGAGTCTAGACAAAATCAAACTGGTTGCTAATTTAATTGTATAATTAATTATTCATCATTATCATTTCAGCCGAAAGACGTCCACTGCTAGACATAGGCCTCCCCCAAGCACCGCCACTTCGACCGATTCTGTGCTTTCCGTATCCAGCGGATTCCTATGGCCTTCACAAGGTCATCGGTCCATCTTGTGGGAGGCCTTCCAACGCTACGTCTTCCGGTACGTGGTCGCCACTCCAGAACCATGCGACCCCATCGGCCATCCGTTCTGCGAGCAATGTGCTCTGCCCATTGCCACTTAAATTTGGCAATTCTTCGGGCTATGTCGGTTACCGTGGTTAATTAATTATTATTATAACATTGATTTTACATTCTGTGATTACTTGAACTCAAACACTGACTTATTAGTATTACTTGTAATTTTTTTGGGAATATCGTATAGGTACTTTTAAAATGCTTGTAAATATGTGAGCACCATGTTTATATCCATCACATTATTATTTTTTCTGTCATTGCTTAATTTTTAATAATTTTTACCTATTGTGGTATAGTAACATTATTCCAGGTGCATCGTCTTCACATATAATTATATAATTAATGAATACAAAATATTGTAAAACATTTTAAAACAGTAACAGTGGAATTTCTTGCACATTCTTCTCAATACTAATACTACCTTTTGGAAGGGGCGACTAGAATCAATTAAATTTTTTGTACATTTTGACGTTTAAAAGTGCCTTATAAGTGCCTAATTGAAATAAATTATTTGACTTTGACAGGAACTGATGCATACTAGTGATGGCGTCAAATATATCGCCGAATTCTGGACAGAGTACATTAGAATTGCCATCGACACGCTAAGATCGTAAGTGTGTTGTTATCGCAGACAGCTAGACTGTCTCATGTACCTACAATCAATTTACTTAGCCTTTTCCCAACATGTTGGGGTCGGCTTCCAGTTTAAACAGATGCAGTTGAATACCAGTATTTTACATGGAGCGACTGCCTATGTGACCTCCACAACCTAGTAACTGCGTGTACGATACCCCTCGGTAAGACTGGTTGTCAGACTTTCGGGCTTCTGACGACCCGTTACGACTGTATAAGGAAATAGCACACATATCAACTCGGAAAGAGATCGTCCCGTATCAACTCGAGCCATTCAGTATTATTTGTATGAAACTCCCTACTGCAACGCACACTAATCGGAATCGTAACGTAATCGCCTCGCCTCGGGTCAAGCTCACGAACCGCGGCGATACGGTGACGATCCCTTTCCGAGTTGATATGTGTGCTATGATTTTTAGATCCACAAATGAAAGCCGTTGTGTAGAATGTCTCATGTGCCTAAGCTGTTAATACACCCCCTCTTGCTTCGCCTTGCCTGTAAGGTAAGCAATATGTCGTAAGGTCTTGTCTGACCCTCTCATACTCTCATATCAAGGGCATGCCATTTGAATGTGATAAATAAACACTTATCTTACAAGCACAAACTCTACCTTCTGTCTTTTTTTGTTAGACTAAACTTATAAAAATAACAATAACTGTAATCAAAACATAATTAAGTTTATCCACTTTGAGCATAAAAACAAGCCCATTTCACGCACTTCCAGTTTTACACAGAAGTTATAATGTTACTACGGTATAGCGGCATATAAGTAACCGAATTCTAATTAAATAATTATGCGTTAAAATAATTACAGGTTCACTGATTAGATTCATATCAGATCTAATTTCAGAGCCGTTATTTGGGCCACTTGCTTAGAGTTTTTTGCTGTTGATTATTTTGAGCAAAAGTTATGTTAAACTTACTTTTTACTGACACCAAGCTTTCTTGTTACACCTTCGAAATGTATAATGGCGCATCCACACATGCCGCCGGTTTATGCCGCCGGGCTTGCCGCCGGCTTTCAGGCTGCCTTGCCGCTGAATAGAAAAAAAGATGCGCGTGCCGGCCGGCCGTGCCGCCGACATGTGTGGATGCGCCTTAAGTAATAAGTTAACACCAATGTAACGTAGTAACAAGGGGGAAACGCACAGTACAGCCGTCGAGAGATGCGTTCCTGACACCTGTCACCTGTTCCTGTTGTAGCCTGCACAGGCTGTGCAGGCTACAGCTGTGCATGCCATATTGAGAGTTTTATTAATTTCACTAAAGTGATATCTAGGGGCTCGTCGCTAAGAAATAGCTACACTGGTCGATCTAGTTTAAGTAATGTTTCCAAAGTCGTTCCGTGGATGGGTGACCGTCCATTCATAACGAAACCACTCCGTATTTCGTAAAACACGTAAAGCCGTTAGTCCGGGCTGTCATTCGTAGATTTTTGACAGTTGTTACTGGTTATCAGAAGACCGAGAATCTGACAGCCAGTCTTACCAAAGGGTGTCGCGTTACCCAGTAACTAGGTTGTGGAGGTCAGATAGGCAACTGGGTAATACGATCCCCTTGGTAAGACTGGTTGTCAGACTTTCGGGCTTCTGACGACCCGTAACGACAGTCAAAGATCCACGAATGACAGCCGGGACCAACGGCTTAACGTGCTTTCCGAGGCACGGAGGAGTCTCGGTATCTAAAGATGGTCACCCATTCACGGACCAACTCCGGCAAGCATAGCTCAACCTGATGGATCGACCCGTGCAGCTGTCATTATTTAGCCACGAGCTCCTCTACATCTTTGACACTATCTCTACATCTATGGCAAATGTTGAATCAAATAGCATTATAATAATTCCTTTAACCAACAAGTAATAAAAAGCGAGACTTTATTTACTAGAACCAGTCAAGAGTAAACATATTACCTGACTAGTCTAGGCTAAACAAGTTAAACAGATATCTAATACCACAATCTTCGCTTTTCAATCGGTTGATTAATTCAATTAACAGTTCGATCGATTATTTCGATCGATTAAGTGAATCGATTGAGCCGTTTTCCGCCTTTCAAGTGAATTGTGCACCTTTGAACTTTGGCGTTGCTATTATGGATGGTCAAGTATTTGTGAAATAGAGTATGTAGTGATTGCCCCAGGATTGTTTCAGAAATAAGTTTTTTTTTTATGATAGGGAATGGTTTCTACGAATGATAATTAGTCGGGTCCTTCCCCGTAGTCAAACTATTTTGTCCAACTGATTTGACCACAAACCCGACAGGCTAATGTTTTCACAACGTGGCACGAGGTTTTCTCAAGTTCTCACTGGTTCCGACATTGGTGAAAAAGATCGTCATGTCATTATGAGCTCATCGAGAACACCACTGACTTAGAGCGTTTCCGCACTGCATCTGATCCGAATCCGAATTCGAGATCCAAATTCCATCCGAATAGGAAATTCTAAATGCGGACGGATGGAATTCGGATCTAATGCGCAGCCCTTGTTAATGATCGTGACTTATGATTTGTAGGTACTTGAAGGCACTTTACTTTGTGTAAATTATTTCATCACCACAGCTCTCAAAGCCGTGAAGGAAAACATCGTGAGGAAACCGGCATGTCCTAGAACCAAAAAAATCGAAGACATGTGACATCTACAAACCCGCACTAGGCCCGCGTGGTGGATTACGGCCCACCCTCTCACCGAGAGGCCTGTGTCCCAGCAGTGGGAACATTATAGGCTGATTATGCACAAACCTTGATATAAATGTTGCTACGGGCACTTCGGATCGTCATTCCTCGATTTCGAATAGGATGCACTGCGCAAATGCTCTAAAGGTGAAGAAACATCTTGAGAATAATATCTAGAATCGCCAACACAAGTGAGATAGGCAAAATCAAACTGGTTGCTAATTTAATTGTGTAATTAAATATTGCTACATTTTTTTTTTTTTTTTTTACATTATGTGATTACTTGAACTCACACACTGACGAATTAGTATCACTTGTAATTTTTTTAGGAATATCGTATAGGTTTTACAATGCTTGTAAATATGTGAACACCATGTATCCATTACATAATTATTTTTTCTATCATTGCTTCATTTTTATTTTTACCTATTGTGGTATATAAATCTTATTCCAGGTGCATCGTTTTCACATATAATTATATAATTAATGTATACAAAATATTGTAAAACATTTTAAAAGAGTAACGGTGGAGTTTCTTGCCCATTCTTCTCCATACGAAAACTACCCTTTGGAAGGGGCGACTAGAATCAATTCTATTTTTTGTTTTTGACGTTCAAAAGTGCCTTTTTGTGCCTAATTGAAATAAATTATTTGACTTTGACTTTGACTTTGATAGGTAGTGCTTTTCACTTCTCTGTTTGAGAAGCTTCTGATATGCAGTGTAACAGTTACGTACAGACTGTCTGTAATAACGTTCTTACACGAATAGTGTGAAGAATTAAATAAGATAATAGCGTTAATTGGATTTTAAATCAACTTTATGGCGAAATTGTTAGAAGCCTAGATTTAATAGAGCTGTGCTAAGTTAAAGCGTATAAATATGAATCTAAATTGACTTTTATAGAGCTTTTATCAATAGGAAATTAACGGAAGCAGCTAGAATGAAGAGTTTTTGCACTTTCAAGGAGGTATTTTCTTAATGGGTGAGCGGTGCAGTTCCCATGTATAATTTATTTCATAAATAGAGCATTGATAGCCTTTTACATGAGTGAATCTTATCATAGCATAATATCTATCTACAAGACAAAAAAATAAACATTCTCGCGATCGTCTGTTTCACAAGACAGTGAAACAATTACACAATTTCTCCCATTCCCAGATCAACAAATTATCGCGATTAACATGATCATAATTACGATCAGAACTTAACAACTAGCCTGCATTGTGTTTCTCATGTTTTAAACTTGTGTACAAAATACATCTACCGCTGACACGGACCCACTGCGCATGCGCATGCGTGGCGCGTTGATGTCTTTTGTATGCGCCATCAAACAACCATGTTTTCCAACCCGACCTTATCTTATCTTATAAAGATTTCAAAATGTAGCTTTCCGCCGCGAAATACGAACGTTTGAACAACTTCATATTTTTCGCCGGTGCATTAACAACGCTTCGCGTGTTTTGAGAACTGCGAAGAGAATGTGGAACAGCTTAATTGATTGTAATAACAAATGCATCGCAGATTTTAGGTACTTCGGATTCGATGAAAGTTTAGCCGAATTGTTTAAACATTCCGATTTTTTTTTCTGCACCGAAGAAAATGCTAACACACTGACACACTTAAAAGCGAAGCGAAAAGCGGATTTTCACCGTTGCGAACGTTCAAAACACGTTATTTGTGCCAATTGGTAACGCATTACTGAATTATCACACTGAAACCAAAACATAACCCAAATACTGATCCCCGAATTTAGAGATTGTAAAAAAGTTGTATAAAAAACTTACCTAAAATAATTCTCGTTTAATTCCGGGCGGTAAGGGGTAAACACAACACAGTTTTTTATATAGAACAACAGATTAGGGTTGCGCCACGCACGTGTCAATGGGATGTCGATAGAAAGCAGTGTGATCGCGACGTGTGGTCGGAGCGAGGGCCGCGGGAGACTGGCGCGCCGCCGCGTCTGCGCGCACCTGCCGCCCGGCCCCCGCACTAGTGACAGGTGGAACGGCACATCGATATCGATACGACGGAACCGTGGAGAAAATCGTGGCTAAATAGCAGGTAAAGTCATATAGTAACGGTCGAAATAAGCCATGGGGACAGATTCAAACTGTCGTGAACGCTGAGTTTGTTGCAAATTCTACGGTGCAGCTAATGTCCGCTCTATAAATAACCATTCAACTCAGTATATTAATACTCAGTAGTCATGCTTACACTGAGTCACCGATGAAAGCAACTGTTTTTCTGCTTTTGGAGAGCAGTATTTTACTATGAACAGAACCAGAGCTCACCATCAGAACTCATCTGAAGGTCGACAAGTCCAGTTTCTCCGGAATCGATGTACAGACGCCAGCACATCAAGCTACTACAATCTGTCAAATTTATTTAATAGATTTTAACTTTATCGCTGAAACATAAGGTTCAAAGTTGATTGGGAAAATTTTACAGTTTCGGGTAGCTTGATGTGCTGGCGTCTGTACCTATACTTATTAGCGCACGCCAAATATTGCTTAGAGAGTAATAATCCCTAAGAAATTGTGGTCATGCAATAATTTTCAGTAATAAGATAGTTTCTAAGACATCGAATCTTAAAAGCTTGAAGATAAGACTTCCATACCATGGAGAAACCAAATTGAACAGGCGAACGTGCTTCACGAAAGAGTATTTCATGTTATAATAATTGAACAGTGGTGGCGCAGTGGTAACGGGTTACGAGTTGTAGGTCTTGGGGTTGGTCAGGCAGGCGGTTTACTTTGTGTCAATAATTTCATCACCACTGGTCTCAAAAACTGTGAAGGAAAACATCGTGAGGAAACCGGTATGGCCTAGAACCAAAAATTCGAAGACATTTGATATGTCAAATGTCTTCGAATTTTTGATTATAGGACACCAACCCGCACTGGGCCCGCGTGGTAGATTACAGCCCACTCCCTCTCACCGAGAGGCCTGTGTCCCAGCAGTGGGAACATACTGCCTTTGTCCGTTTTAAGTGAGGATTTTTCTCCTCATTATTACATTTTAGGATAAGGACTGCCTCGTTGGTCTAGTGGTCGCAAACGCTGCTGCTGAGCATGAGCTCCTGGGTTCGTTTCCCAGGTCGGGCAGTGTTGGAATTTCTCAGTAGCAGTCCGGACTCTAGATTTGTACCCGGTTGATGGCAATAGGCTCGCCCCCTATTAATTGGGACTTAAACATAACTGGCGAAATGTGGGTGTACTATAGTTACACCTCTGCACAACCCTTCGGGGAAACAAGGCGTGATGTTATGTTATAAATCGGACTACACAATCAACAACCATAAATCAAAGCGTGGGTGACAACATAGTTGTCAGTTCAGTAGGGGTCACAACGGGCGGACAGATATTGTTTCAAATATTTCTATAAATCTAGACTTATCTAGAGTGGCTGCTTGAACAGCCACTCTAGATAAGTCCATCAACTTTGTAGTCACCAACACGTCATAGAGATTAACATGTTGAATCAGATTAGGAAAATAACACAACACACACACATAACATCACGCTTTGTTTCCCCGAAGGGTTGGGCAGAGGTGACCCTGTAGCAGATATACAAAAAAAAATCATACAAAAAAATAAAAAAATATATGATCATAAATTCGAATAAATCGAACTGAATCGTAAAATTCATAGTAGGATACATTAATTTAGAAGAAGTGACTAGTGATTTGGCCATAGATGTATTATTTAAAACTAGGATTTGGCTGACAATGGTGCCGATTCCCTAGTTCACAAACTAAACTAAATTTAAGTTCAGTGCATCTTTTTCTTTCTATTTCATTAAGAAAAGGACAGAAGATAAATTTTAGTTTAGTCCTGTCAAATTAATCAGCGCTTGACGTAAATTAACGTAAACTTGTATGGAGTAGTGACAGGCGCTGATTAATTTGACAGGACTAAACTAAAATTTATCTTCTGTCCTTTTCTTAATGAAATAGAAAGAAAAAGATGCACTGAACTTAAATTTAGTTTAGTTTGTGAACAAGGGAATCGGCACCATTGTCGATAAGCACGGTGTGAAGCTTCTACTTTCGGAATTAAATCTATTCAAACTAGAATTGCATGTAAGTTACACATTTATAGTCTATGGGCCATCAACCTCAAATATCGAAAAAAAAACATCGACACAGCCCATCACTATCCATACGTAAGCAACGTACTGATCAAATTAATTACCGTCTCATCTCGACTCCGCAACGCTCTCGATCAAAAACTATCACCTTTCTCTTTCCCACTCACTCCAAACCATATATCCGTTTCTTTCTTTGTAAAAAAAATGCTTAGATTCTTCGGCGGGAGCGCGTGCTGAATGTGAAACTGTAAGTTTCACCTGTAGCTTGAATGAATCGGTAGATGCGGGTAATGACTAGTGTTTAGCAAATATGTAGGTCGACTTGCTAAGTGGCGAGATTACCTAGCTATATCCAAGAGATTTGGATTTAAGACTAAGGGATCTCACGCACTAGACGACCACGGCCACGACCAGTAGCCGCAACGACCAGCACGCTTAGTATGACCACAATAGAAACGGGTTTTGTCGACGGAAGAACAGACAAAATGACAGATAAACAATAACAATCTGTCATTTTGTCTATTTTACCATCGACAAAACCCGTAAAAAACCCGTTTCTATGGTTGTCATACTACGCGTGCTGGTAAACCATAGAGACCCATACGAATCGCGCACTTGGTCGCAACGGCGGCGGCTATTTTATTTGTTGAAGCTTTGTTTAAATTTTTAAATCTTACTTTTAGTTTATGAACAGTTTCTGTCCAATGTTGTTGTTCCTTAAATGTTATATACACCTGTAATTTGTGTATACATTAGCAGTAATACCTTTCCTAATTATTATTATTATCTTTAATCCAATTGTTGAATGTATTATGCTGTTGGTGTTCTTTAATAAATAAACGGCCAACTAGCCGAAGTGCGCGATTCGTATCGCTATCTATAGTTCACCTGGTTGCTGTGACCACTGGTCGTGGTCGTGGGAATCTAGTGCGCGAGATCCCTAAGGGAGGGAAGATACTAAATAATCGAAATATTTGTCTATAACATGAAAAATAGTAGAGGTACTACACTATTTTAGAAACTGTAGGGACATTTCAGATGATTGATGATAAAAAAAAGAAAATGGAAATATTAAAATAACAGTTTACTTAAAAAATAGAGTCCTTACATGTAACATACAAAATAAACTTTCTTCAGGAATTTTCTGTCTCCTTGTATCTGTAAATAAATATAAAATACATGAGAAAATCAGTATAATAAATGAGGAGCGTCTGTTCAAAAGGTCGTATTTCACTTTTCAACTTTTTTTTTTATTATTATTTTTTTTAACTCATAGCATAAAACTCCATCGAATGAGCGTAAAAACTTGTTCAAAAAGAGCGTATTTCCCATATAATAAAATCCAAAAAACTTGGATTCCAATCAAAACGGATGTATTTCTGCATTAAAATGTTCCCTTGGATTGTTTTAAACAAAACAGGCATATTTCTTCTACAAATTGCATCTTTTATTTATTTTTCTGTTCAAAAGGTCATATTTTTTTCCATACATAACAACTTTAATAAAAATTAGACGTTTTTATTTATGTTCAGTTTTAATTATAAATACTGAGTTTCGAGTTAATCAGACCAATCGTTAAAATTCTTCTATACAAACTTTGACATCCCCCAATCCTCCTTTAGGGGGTACTTTAGAAAAACTAAAAATGGCAAACTTTATAATTTACAAAGATAAGTATTCGTGTCAAGTTTCAAGTTTATTAACTCAAGGAAAAACATTTTTCATACAAACTAAATCCCCCCTTTTCACCCCCTTAAAGGTCGAATTTCCAATAATCCGTTTAAACTACCTCCCTACCAAATTTCATCTTTTTACGTCAAGTGGTTTTCGATACTTCGTGATGAATGAGTGAGTGAGTGAGTGAACTTTCGCTTTTATATATTTAGATTATGTATATATATTTGGAATTGACTCATTACTAACTTTTATTTGATACCAGTAATGTATTTTTTAAACCTACCCCTCCTTTTTTCTATTTGCAGATGCAATATACAAATATTATATAGCCTATGTCACTCCCACTATTAAGACGAACCTAACGACACCTCATATGTTAAAATCCATCAAGCCGTTTAGGCTACAGAGCGTGCCAAAGAAATAGACATACATACATACATACATACATACATACATACATACTCTCGAAAAACATTACCCTCCTTCTGGGGCAGTCGGGTAAAAAGGGCATATTTCTAGAAGTGACAAATCAAAAGGTCGTGTTTCTGATTTTTCCGATCAATAAGTCTTATTTCTGAACTAAAATTAAATAAAAAAAAAGTTATGGTGTATTTTTTTTATTTTTAAAAATGCATGTAATATTGTAGTCTTAATCTTCACAATGATCTAAATTTAATTTAATTTTAGAATTTTTATAATAGGAATTAGATGTTTTTTTCTGTTTTTGTAAAGTTTGTTTATCATAGAAATACGACCTTTTGAACAGATGCTCCTCAAATCATAATGTTCAATGGTATTTATTATTAACCCTAGAGTACTAATCATGGCCTGAGGGACCTCCTGCAGTCGGTTTTTTAGTTTAATTTGAAATTGCGAGGACGCATTGGGTTGTACGTTCGTGCCAACTCAGGGTACCCCGCAACCTGTTAGAGGATGATCCCGCGCACGGCTAGCTTATACCTTCACCGAGATATTTACTATGCTATCGCCTGGGGGAAAAACAAGTTCCAATAACAAAACGTATATTAGTCAGACAAAATCAAACAAAGAAAAAAAAAATGTGGCACTCCGGGAGTGCCGGCAGAAGTGAAAATTTGAACAATTTTATTGTGCAGGAAAGTATCGCGCGTTGATGTCTTTTTAATGGTCAAAAGCTGGTGTCGATAACAGTATCGCGAAATCAATTGTTTAGTCCCATCTCAAAAATGCCCAATGTTTTCACTTCAAAAATGTTAATGTCAATTGTCAATATCAACAAGTGTATCTCACTCTTTCCCTCCCTAGTTTTTTTTATTAAATTTTTCAGTGAAAACACAAAAATATCAACTAAGGGCCGGCGCACTATGGCGGAGCGCAGCGCTGAGCATTTTTCACTGTCAAACTATTATCAACATTGTCCACATTGAAATAAAGTTGAAAATAAATAAACTTCCATTAGCTCGAGAGCGCGTCGAAGCGGAAAGATACGCGCGTCTCAGGTGGTTATTTATTCTCAACTTTATTTTTAGGTGCGCAACGTTGATATTTTGTTTAGAAGTTACAAACGCGGTACACTGCGCTGCGCGTTTTTATGGACAAAAAGGCATGTTGCGCCGACCCTAAATAAATTGGGGTAAAAGCAAGAGAATGATGAATTGATGATGATCATTAAACTTCTGCACAATTTTTTAATTTATCAGTTGGATAACGTCTATCCAGAGCTCGTAATAACCAAATAAGTGAAATAAACTCCATTATTTCATTATAAAACATTACTTACTTGCAAGCTATACAAGTATAGAAAACAGTCTGTCCTTCATCAGCGGACCTCAGTTGCAGTGTAGCGTAAGACATTCTATCGTTGCCACACTTTGGACATCTTCTCTCAACAACGGGACCCTCCGGACCGTCAGTACTTAGTATATTGTCATTTGTCACCACGGAAACGGTGTTAAAGTGGATTGTGTAGTTGAATTTAAGGTCGCTGAATTCTGGAACAGAAAGTTATTCATTACCCAAATTATTAAAAAATAAACATTTTGAGACACAAATATCCTGAATAATTTACAATACTTATGGTACCATCTGTTTGGGAAAATCATAATTATATCTAATAACATAACTGTAAAAAGATAACATGTACCTCTAGTTCTTAAAATACCTGAACACCAGTAATCTGTTTCGGAAAACCTAACATTTCTCTATTTCTCATAGATATACACAAGATAAACTGTGATATCATGACGTAGGTGACATAAAATTAGGATAATTTATCAACTTACT
The DNA here is from genome assembly GCA_949152395.1 of Agrochola litura. Taxonomy (NCBI): domain Eukaryota; kingdom Metazoa; phylum Arthropoda; class Insecta; order Lepidoptera; family Noctuidae; genus Agrochola; species Agrochola litura. Next base: position 7,430,921 of record OX424490.1, read on the forward strand.
CTCAGCATCAAAAGAGGCTTTACAAGCGTAGCACCTGACTGATCCAAACTCTTGTAGCAGAGGCAGAATGGAGCCACATCGCGCACAAAACGCCGTGCTGCTTGAAAACGGACCTGTTTCTGCCATCACCTGAAAAGGTAAGTTATTATGAATTGGTTACACTTTCATTTGTATAACAATGTATTTCAAGTACGTGCAAACATTGGGAACGACGCTTGTGGGAGGCCTATGTCCAACAGTGGACGAATTTCGGCGGAAATAATGATGGTGTTCATTGAAAATTAATACAAATACAAAACCAATTTTTCTAATTGAGATTGGCCGAGAGACCCTCACCGAGTTACACTAATGAAGTGACCAAATTCAGACTATTATAGACGTTAGATTCACGTGGATTGTGTAAGATTATCACAAATGAGCTTCTTCGACAAGTCTACAACAACAATAACCATACACTGCAATGTGAATAGATAGCTGCTGAAGAAAAAAAAACAATAACTTACGTTTTTTGGCAAACGCACTGTGTACTCACTACTCCAATGTACTACTCACTCAAAATCAAAATATTGTAGAGAAATGTGCAGTGTTAAAAAACAGGGACATTAAATTGAGGTTAGGTTTTATTTTTTTTTTTGAGTTCCAGTTCTGATAAGATAGATTCTCATAACATTTCAATCTTGTCATGTCTGTCAATGTCAAATTCAAAATGACAGTTCACTTGAATTTTTTGTTGAAAGTTCATTATTTGTGAAGAGAACAACATCTTTTAGCGTCTTTAGAAAATCAAGAGTAAAGCTACGGTTTCCTAGAAGAGCGGTGACCGCTCATGTACCGTCCGCAATTTACGGACAAATGACATCACTAAAACGTTGATTATAAAAGTAACTTGGTGTGGTTTCCTAGAAAGCGTTGTTGACACCGTAATGCAAACCTTGCCCCCCAAAGATTAAAATCACTAGATTTTGCCCTCGCCGTACTCAGCCACAAGAAAAAGTGACCATACTGAGAAGAGTGAGCTCACACATTATTTAATAGTTCAATAGTACACACGACTACACATCAAGCTATACATTTCCAGTATAAGCTGACCTCACATTGTACGGAAATCCAATACAATGCGAGATTAGCTTAAACTGGAAATGTATAGCTTGATGTGTAGCCGTGTTTAAGTACACGTTTCCATGACAAACAAGTGTAGTCACTCGTGTCTCTATCTAACGATTTAAATCTTTGCCGCTGGATCATTTTCATGACAGTCCAGGCCCACTGCGGCCGTCAAGTGTGGCTACCGCTTTTCTAGGAAACCGTAGCTTATTCAGAGACTTTTCAAACGACCATCAAACACAGACGGAAAGATTAAATGGTCTAAGCGGTAAATTGACTGCTATATAAAGCATAAAGCTGAGGTTGACTAATTCAGGCGAATTTCAAGCGTAGTGTGTTTGTTTTCTAAGAGATGCGTTTATTTACCCTTTGCCCATTGCATATTCAAAGACAATCGTAGTCAAATCCAGTCGTACGTCGGAGCCACAGACGTATAAAGAGTAGGTGTCTGTGGCCTTGTGGCTGACCGACCATAGACATATCGACACACACACCTTTTTACTAGCCCGTTTTGCCCTACTCCTAAGCAAAGGCTTCCCTGCTCTCCTTCCATCTCTTTGTCTAGAGCTACAAGGGACCAATCTTTGTTAGAAGATTTTCATAGAATATAATATTTTAGCTGTAGGTATTTATTTTTTATTCTTGGGCATATATGTAGGTACAGACGCCAGCACATCAAGCTACCCGAAACTGTCAAATTTTCCCAATCAACTTTGAACCTTATGCTTCAGCAATAAAGTTGAAAATCTATTAAATAAATTTGACAGATTGTAGTAGCTTGATGTGCTGGCGTCTGTACCATCAAAGAAACGCATATCTAGGCAGTTTGAAAACAAAATCCCGTGCACACGTCCATTTTTTTCGTAGGTAAGTGTCAATATATTGGCCGAGCGCTACAAGCAGAAATAGTCCTTACGGTTGTTACGGTGTATAGATATGCGTTTCATAAGTCCCATCGTATTCGTCGTATCGTATTAAATTGTATTATGATAAAGTTATCTATTATTTATTGACGAACAGTCCTTTTAGTCCTTTGTTTATTGTGCAACCATGCCATTTTAATTATTTTGTTAAATACCACTGTTTAAATCTTTAATTATCTTTTAACTTAATTAGGTATATCATTTCAATTTTATTATTATTTGCTACACATATTTATTTATTCTTTGTTTAAATATTTAGACACACCATAAAACTGATTTACATCCGTAAGACGTACTCTTAACGTAACATATGGTTCAGTTGAAAACCAGCGTCAGGCACTAGTTGTCTGGCATTTATGCTGAACTGGGCCTATTTGTGTCGCAGCCGTGAGGCACACAATACTGTTTTATAAGCTTTCTTTGTTTTTGAAAACTGTGTGCGTTAACCTGTGTCAAATAAATTTATTTTCTTTCTTTCATCGGCACATCGAGTAATTTTTAAAAACTTTCTCTTATCCCTATTTATTTGGGGTCGGCGGGCGCAACAAATCCTTTTCTACCATACTTTTCTACTAGTCGACATCTCGGTAGTCACCCCCTTTCTAGCCAAATTATTTTCCACACAGTCAATCCATCGTTTCTTTGGTCTTCCCCATAGACATATCAAGTAACCCCTACTCTTATAGCCATCTACATTCATACTCATAACTTTCCACACATTTTCCTCATTTAAAAAAAGATCATTGTGAAAATCAAAATTCGTTTATTCAAATTAGACTGAGAATCGGCTCTTTCTGAAGTTGTAATTATTACAAAAATCGTCAAAACGATTTCTAAGTGTTTTAGCTGGGAACTGGCAACTGGCAACCATTGCTGGGCTGGGATTTCATCTGAAAAATAATGAAAGGATAGTGACTGCATCACATCACATTAAGCAATAATCTATAATAAAATGTTTAATTTCATTGGAATGCACTTTAAAATTTATTTTCTTTCTTTCTTTAAACATAAAATCATTATTTACCAATTTCTTTCAGTGTGTGATGTGAAAATAAATGATAAGAGTGTGGAGCAAGTAAGTGAGTTTATATATTTGGGGAGTCTGTTCACAAGGGATGGGAAGATTGATGGAGATGTGGAAAGGAGAGTAAACGCTGGAAACAAAGTGAATGGTGCTATACATGCGATTGTGACCAGCCAGTCGAAGTCTAAAAAGGCTCGATTGGCTGTTCACAATGGTGTGCTGGTGCCCACGCTTATGTATGGAAGTGAATGTTGGGTGTGGCAAAAACAACATGAAAGTAGAATAAATGCTGTGGAAATGCGTTCCTTGCGAAGCATGTGTGGTCTGACTATGAATGGCTGAGGAATGATGTGATAAGACAGCGGTGTGATTTAAAAGAAGATGTAGTGACTAAAATTGAAAAGGGTATGCTGAGATGGTTTGGGCATGTTGAGAGGATGAATGAAAGGCGACTAACAAAATGTATTTACGAAGCTGATGTGAAGGGAAAGGCCGGGCGGGGACGCCCTAGGAGGACATATACTGACCTTATTGGTGATGTTCTTCAGAAAGGCCAGGTGCGTAGTACTCGCAACCGGCGTGCGTGTATGACCAGATGTATGAACGTAAACAAAAGGAGTATTTAAGGATCGTAGCAGGTAGTGTTCTGTAGTTTCTGCCTACCCCCATGGGAAGAAGGCGTGAGTTTATGTATGTGTATGTGTTCTTTCACTCGCACCCTTATCGCAGATTTCAGCAAATGGCGAGAGGCTCGTACTCGCCAAAGCAGTTACCATATACTTGATTATTGTCTTTAGTTGAACCTTAGATACCCTTACAATTTTTTTGAAAGTTCGACAAATCCAGTGATAGTCTATTTTTTTTTAAGTCAATGCCGACTCATAGGTAACTTCATCAAAAAGAACTTTACAATAACTTTTATTTTCTTCCTGCATCATCATCATCTTTCCCATTTATGTTGAGGTCGGCTTCCAGTCTAACCGAATGCAGCTTAATTACCAATATTTCCATGGAGCGACTGCTTATCTGACTTCTTCAACCCAGTTACTGGGTAATACGATACCCCATGATAGACTCATAGTCAGACTTTCGGGCTTCAGACGACCCGTAACAACTGTCAAAAGATCCAGGAATGACGTGCTTTTCGAGGCACGGAAGTCGCTGCACGGGGTCTCGGTATGTAAAGATGGTCACCCATCCACAAACCAATCTCGGCAAGCTTGCTTAATCTGATCGATCGACCCGTGCGGCTGTTATTATTTAGATTGTTTTCTTTCATTTATTAGATAGTTCATACTAATTTTTTCTAATCTGTGGAGACATAATTTCCTCAATGATAAAAGTTCAAGTTAGTAATAGTTATCAAACTAATACCTCTTATTTCTAGTTTCAATATTTAATTTAAAAACCATCTTGTTTATTGTTTAGTGTCTTGTGAGGATAAATAATTGATACAGGACTCTGTAACGCTTTGGACCTGCTTTAATGTCGATAAAGCATTATTTTTATCTTCAGTAGACATCCCTTTCCTGGTGCATTGCCGAATTAGCATCCACATAATATCTTTGGCCAGTGGATCCATTCTATCAGTCACCTTTTTAAAGGATCTTGCTTTAGCCAAATTAACTTTTTTAGCAGTTTTATGACAGTGTTTTAATTGTCTCAGGGATTTGATGACAGGTATGGCAGAATTTGGTGACGACTTTTTAACTTTTTTTGGTCGATCTTTTTGATTTGTTTTGTTATTGTCATCACGCCTTTTTCGGACTTTCAACTTTGGTGTAGAAGGAACAATAGAAGTAATAACTGCATCTGTAAATAAAAATGAAAGACTAGTCAATAAAATATTACCCATTTTACGTACGGACGTAATAAAATCGCGGCGGGATTTTATCGCGCACTGGATTTTCAACTCTCGGTGATAAGCCGAGCGATGAGAATCCAACGCGCTGGGACGCATTCTCGTCCCAGCGCGTTGAAAAAACACACTGTTGGATTTTCAACTTTTAGCGCTAAGGAGAGCGTTTAAAATCCAGTGCACGAAAAAAAATCGCCGCGATTTTATTCTGCCCTGCTAAGCACAAAGGCGGTATCTCAACCGGAGTAAGTTTTGAGAAAATTTACTGTTTGTAAATTGTAATATAAGGAAAAATGGTGATATAAATAACTTTTTAGTGGTTTTTTTTACTGTTTTAAGTTAGATAGCGCTATTCCGCTTATACCATTAGATGCGAAATTTTTAAAGCTATTGTATGGTATTAAAAAAACTAAAAGGGCGTATCTCAGAGATACCGCCTTTGGGCTTAGCAGGGCAGTATTACGTCCGTGCGAACGTCGGCTAAGGGTTCTATACTAGCGCGTCTTTTACAGTGCATTAGTCATTTTGTTTGGGAATATGAATAATCGCATTCAAACCTATTTGTTGTATCTCTACTGGTGAATTATACTTATAAGCCCACGTTGGCACGGATGTTATAATTATAAAATCGCGGCGATTTTTTTCGGGCACTGGGTTTTCAACGCTCCGAGCTCTGGTTTAGCGCCGAGAGTTGAAAATCCAACAGTGTTTTTTCAAGGCGCTGGGACGAGAGTGCGTCCCAGCGCGTTGGATTCTCAACGCTCGGCTTAACACCGAGAGTTGCAAATCCAGTAAGCGTTAAAATTCCGCCGCGATTTTATTACGTCCGTGCCACGTCGGCTTATAGTCACTTCTCTTACCTTTAGTGATTGGGTTTACTGTGGCTTCATTTACACAGCCTGAAGTCGAAGGCATATCATCAGTCCATGTTGTGACATAATTCACAAGGTCTGTGTTTTCAAAAGATGTAATATATGCTTCTTCTTCGGTCGCCTTATGTACTTCATTTTCGTGCTTTTTCTCTGCTTCACTTTCATGCATCCACATAATTTCTTTGGCCAATGGATTCATTCTATCAGTCGTCTTTTTAAAGGATTTTGCCTTAGACATATTTAATTTACTAGCCGTTCTATGGCAGAGTTTTAATTGTCTCGGGGATTTGATGACAGGTGTGGCACAGTTTGGTGAGGACTTTTTGACTTTTTTTGATTGATCCTTTTTACTTTTTTTGTTATTGCCAGCACTCCTTCGGACTTTCAACTTTGGTTTAGAAGGAAGAATAGAAGTAATAACTGCATCTGTAAATAAAAGTGAGAGTCGTCAACAAAACATTACTCTGTTTAGGCAAATTGTGAAACATAAAATGCCAAAAATGCAAGTCAGACTCAAACACTAAGCCGACGTTCGCACGGACGCAATAAAATCGCGGCGATTTTTTTTCGTGCACTTGATTTTCAACGGTCTGCTTAGCGCCGAGAGTTGAAAATCCAACAATGTGCTTTTTCAACGCGCTGGGACGAGAGTGCGTCCCAGCGCGTTGGATTCTCAACGCCCGACTTAACACCGAGAGTTGAAAATCCAGTGCGCGATAAAATACCGCCGCGGCGAATTTATTACGTCGTATTCAAACCTATACATTGTGAATTAAGTATAGTTATAATAGTCAATTTATTACTTTTTGCGATTGGGTTTTCTGGTGCTTCATTGACACAGCCTAAAGACGAAGGCTTGTCATCAGTCCATGTTATGACATAATCCTCAATATCTGTGTTTTCGAAAGAAGTAATGTCTGCTTCTTCTTCAGTCTCCTGATGTTCTTCATTTTCAATCTCCTTATTTTCTTCATTTTGATGCTCTTCATTTGCTTCACTTTCGAGCTCCTTATTTATTTCATATTCATTCTCTTTGTTTCCATCTTTCTCGTTCTCCTTATTTTCAGCATCAATTTCTAGAAATAAAAAAAGTATTTTTTTATGTACCTATTGGAAACAGTCAACCCCGTAATTTTCAAATATCGTAGCATTATGCTGAGATAAGAGCCTTTGGGCCTCGCACAGGTCTTCAATTTTGTTTACCTACACAATTTTTTTTATTTTTATTTAAATTTTCTTTTCTGATATTGCTACTGTTTTTATAATTTTCTTAGTTTTAATGTCGTATTTCCTGTGCGTTTACCAAATTTTTTTTTCATTCTTTCTTAATTGCTATACTTAACACTTTTTACAAAAACCCACAGTGAATTGGAAATTCACCAAGGTCTAAAATTAAAAGTATCTAACTGTCACTTGTTCTTAAAGCAAAAATCTACCAAAAACGTAACCCTTCATCGAGTTGGTTAAAAACGCCACCAACAGAAAAAAAACATGCAAAACATTATCAAGCAAGAAAAATGTGGACAAACTAATAAACAAAATATCTTGTTAGGTACATAAATATATGTTTTAATATTTGATATTAATATTGATATTTCAATTATTCAACATGATTCAAATTCAAGTATTTTTAGCCAAAATTATGATAGCATTGGCTTACCAGTTATTATTCTTTCATATTTCTTCGTACATTCTAATTTAAAGTAGGTATGATCCTGGTGTTCCTTTTTCCGAGTATAAGCATGCTCAGAAACCACAATATCTGGAAAGAAAAAAGAAATACATTTTCCATACAATTAAACTCTATACATGCAAATGTGTGCAGTCACGAGGGCAATAATATCTGATTTCATTATCTATATATTAATATGTGAAGCAAAAACTCTGTAGCCAAAATATAGGCAAATTAACTGGGTAGCCTTGACAATAGTAGCCTGGGTATAGTCTTTGACAATGGAACCATAATTATATTAAAATATCATATATTATACCATATCATCACCCAGTGGTCGAATTTCAACCACTGGGCAACCACTCTAGTTCATCCATTAATATATGACGCCAGATTTAATTGATAATTTGTGGAAGGTTAATACAATTGGCAGCACAAATATATGACAAGGAAGGAAGACCAAAACTATCTGGCGAGACAAGCAATGCCAAAATATAGGATGCTGCATCGGTTTCAAAAATATGTGTCAATCCAATATGCCTCCTAAATTAAATTCAAAATATCTAACATCATAAAAACCTGACAAACAAACTGGGTGCAGTGGTATAGTTTAGTTATAAAAAATAAAATTTTCAAACTGAACTTATGGAAGATAGTAAAATTGCCAATTGGACGTAGTTGTGCAAACTAAAACCAACCCACATATCGAGTGAAAATTGAATAACACATTAGATACACATCCAACGGTGTTTTGCATCTCCTCAGAAAAGATCCTGGCCAATATAACAAGTAATGGTTATAATATTAACAACCGCCCAAAGTAGGTACCAACCCAAGTTACAGTCACTTTTTAAAAGCTAAACGGACTCATGTGGCGTGGTACTTGTAGATCTTTACATTTTTATTACGCAAAATAGAACCAAGCTACATGGTTCTCACTAGAAAATAAAAAGACAAATTATGTTTGTGTTTTTTTTTTTTCTCTGAAGAGTGTGGTTTGTTTCTTTTCACAAGTTTTTTTTCGCAAGTTCACAGAATGAAAACAGAAGATTTTTTGCCAAGTGCTAACATAGAAAAAAAATAATCAACAGAAAGAAAGCTACTGATGGATCGAAAGTGTCATGGCTGCTTACAAAAAAGATAATGTTTTTTCGATTTTTGCAACCAAACTTAGATGATGAATATGTAGAAGTAAATTTAAATAAAAATTTACAGGGAAATACAACCCCATTAACTAAAAAAACTGATGAACCCGCTTTGGCCTATTTACGGGAGATTCAACCGTTGAAGATGACAGATGGGTTTTCTGGTGCATTTGATTTTTTACTTCTTCTTTATGATGATTATTGATGATGATATTGTGAAGCACAGTCCCAGGTATCAATCGGTTATATTATTTAATAAATTGCCTCTAGATATAAAAAGCGCTATCTACTTAAGCTCATTTAAAGATCAACTTAAGAGTTTCCTGTTGAATAAGTGTCTTTATGCTGTTGAAGATCTATAACGAAATTCCTATGTAATGTTGTATTATTCATTGCTGTAATATTTAACGTGTTTTTTTTTTCCATATTAATTTAATTTTCTTTTTCATACCATGTAATTTCAGATACAATTTATTGTTTATGAATAAATGACTAATGACTAATGATGAATGATGTGTAGTTTTGAATCTCCCGCTATTTTTTGTTTGTATCCTTCGTTTTGTAGTATTCTTCAAGTTGTTGTTCAAGTCACAATAAAAATATTATTAAAACATAAGTACTTTTCTTAAAGTTATTTGATTTTCTATCTACCTGTAAAACTTGAATATTTTGCTACAAAGAACCAACCCACAAAACAGTAGTTTTGCAACAAGGAACCATTAGGTTTTTGGTCATAAACAAATACTAAACAGTAAAAAAAAATAGAATTATCTAGTTTTCCTATGTGTTTGTCAATAAAGTATGTAATGTTGTTATTTATCACAAAAACCTTACCCATTTGTTTCTACTCACCTTTATAACAAAAACCTAATAATCTCGAAAATGACTTTGTGGTTTGGTTCTAGTTTGCATAACTATGTCCAATTGTAAGTGCACTTACAGTTTCTGCCATTTACAAAATTGTAAGTTTAATGTTTAACACTTACAATAATTTATTGTCATTTACTATTATATTGTTCAAGCTTCCCTATATTCAGTATGAAAACTCTTTGTATATTATTTAAATAAACAGATTAGACTGTAACTTTTTGAAAAATTTATAAATAAACTTGACTCGTTGCAAGTGTCTGATTGTAATTTTTTTGCCTATACTCCAACTCCTACAACCTACGGCTACAACTCCACCTCTAAGATAACCCACCGGCCCATGATGCACTTCTTAGCTTAGTCACAAATAATTTGTGTATTTTAGGAATAGGTACTTATGTAGATAAAATTATAATTTTCGCAGTATTGAGGATAATACTTTACTTACCAGAGTGGTCAATGTACAGGGTTTTAGAAGTGCCACTGCTGATTTCGACATCAGAAAACAGCGTGGGATAGGCGTCAACATGAAGACGAGTCATCCCTGACCTGGTCGAGACGCGGATGAACTTCTGTTCAAAATGCTTTTGACAGACATAACGCCTGCAAAGATCCTCTGGCCTCTTGTTTCGCAATTCTTCACAGTTGATACAATCTAACCACTTTTGGAGTCCTATCTCACGTTTGGGAAATTGAAATAATTTGACGTCCTTTCGTTTACTAGCGCAATTCAAAACACTGCAACTGTGATACATATTGCACGTTGTAACTAATTACACTATTTAAATACAGGTTTAGTAGAAAGAGAGGATAGTTTAGACTAAAGTTACTTTCCTCTATAGACTAAAGGGACTAAAGCACAGACCAAGTAGTACCAGAGTAGTACTGACTAAAGTAAATAAAAACCATATAAATTACTTTCCTCTATGATAAAAACAGCTGTAAAAAAATAAATACTGCTGCTGACATTAATTACTTTTCTCTATGGTTGCGAGTTTTACGTTTACTTGTTATACTCTATGATTGTAGCTATGGAGTCGTATCACAGACCAAGTATTACTATACTCTATGATTGTAGCTATGGAGTCGTATCACAGACCAAGTAGAGTCGTATGGAGTACTACTTTTCGGAAAATACGGCATAAGGCAGGCCTATCTTTGCCGTATCACCGTATCACAAAATACGGCGGTCAGTGGGTCGTCTTAGGGGCGGATTTTAATTGACTAGAGACTGACTAGAGGTTATACGAAAAGTTTGGTTTGGTTGTTTTTTCACAGAGCATGTAAGTGTAACTATAAATCGTCAATGTTGCCACTAACCCAGAAACTGCCACGAACTGTCAAAACTGAAAATGGCCTTCAAAAAATCGATGACAACTGATTTAAAATCAAGGATACTTGGTAGTGCGCGACATGTGCAAGAAGCAAGGAGAAGTACACTCTAGATAAACATGAATCTAAAGTAATAGAAACGATAAGAAACCTTTATGGAGAAGAAACAAATGAGGAGTAGATTTTTTTTTTAAATCAATACGGCAATGGGGTTAAAAACTGAAAGCTCATAGCAGATGGCAGCACGGTTGTGCGTCTTTAGTCCGCCATTGTTGTTTATGTTTTCACTGTTGTGTCGATATCATTTATACGAAAACTAGACAAAAATGTATGCGATTTGGAGTGTAGTACAACTAAAAGCGGAGTTATGGAAAAGAGATGCGTCTACCACGGGTAAAAAAGCAGCTTTAGTGGAAAGGTAAATAAATAATGACCATTTTATATTTGATAGATTGTTTTGTTTACATTATTTAAAACTACTTTTTTTGTTGAAGACTGGAGGCATACGACAGGAATAACTTGATCGGAGTTGAAGAAGAGCTTGAGGATGATAACCCTAACATTCCTGCCCTGGAAAAGTTCAGGGATGTCAATTCTAGCACTGATCTTCCAGCGCTATCTAAAACCCACATTCAAACGTTTGCTGAAGGGTAAGTTTTCATACAGTGATCAACTTATGATGCATTCACTACTTCCTTTGTGAGTTCAACTATAAAAAAACGTGTAATATACTTAATTTAATATTAAGGTTTCAAATATCTCCTAAAGTGAAAATCCTCTATGAAAATAGGAGCTTGATCAAGCTAATGATCGTAACCATGCTTATTTTCATGCACAATGCAAGGCACAAATGAAAAGATTAATGAATAAGACTGGTATGATATGTGAAAGTCATTGTGAATGTGCAGCTGGAAGTGGCTTGGAAGCACACTGTAAACATATCTTCACAGTCCTCCATGGTATAGAGGATATAGTATGTACAAAGATTACAATTACCTATGCATAAAGTATGCACAGAAAAATTAATGATGTTCAAACAACCAAAAACAACATCATTTTATACTGAGTATCTCCAACCAGCAATTTACGATAAATACTATGCTACTGTAATAAAACCAAATTAATATTATATACAATGTTTTATTTATTTCCTTATACACAATGCATATTACATAATACATTCCCTAAAGTTACAGCACATAAGACAAACAAAAAATATCTTTGATGCGAGGGGCACAAAATTGTGACGTTTTGTCAAACATAACAAACAGTGTTCAATGTGAACGCGTTGACTTATTTATTTATTAATTAATAGGTTAGCCTACAATTGTTTACACATTAAGTACACTTCTTTTAAAACTACACGATATACATTTATAAGTGCAACAATTACTTAAAGCTAACACCACATGTACTATATTTAACATTTTTATGACTGGAATTAATTTCTAATAATGGCTGATTTAGAATCATGTAAAAACAAAGCAATAATGCAATAAACTAGGATCAAATATTTGGTTTACATTAAATAATAAATTAATAATTAAATTACATTGAAATAAATAACATTTTCAATAGTAATATTCTTCACATGACTTCCATAATACTTTATTTTGTGAGCCATTACACTTAAGTCGAACACACAAAATAGAACTTTTGATAGGTTTCAAAACTTGTGTAGAAAGCAATGATACTGTCATTGTTTCTACAGTTATTTATAGATCCATAAATGTACACACAATTCACTTGAGTATGCCTTGATGATACAGTATGTTGGTCCCGCTCTGGCCCATCATCTGGCTCCAATGGTGTGCTAGGAAAAATTTCTATTTCGTTAAACATTGTAAATTCCTCGTCTTTATATGGTTCTTCATAACTATCACGGGTTTGAACATGGCTAGGTCTAGCAATTTGATCACTATATGTATCAAAACATTGTTTTTCTCATTTCTCTGTAACAGTCTATTTGCTCTGTCTTCAGCTAAGGGGTGGACTGGTTTGACTTTAGTAAAAGAAAAATAGAGGGTACAGCAGTCTTCCTGAGCCTTTTGTATATATTTTCATCACCTAGAACAGACAAAAAGGATTTATGATCTACTTATCTATGTGCGAAACATTAAATACAAATATGATGAGTAGAAGATATATTTATCTATTTAGCCCATAAAGTCCCACAGCTAGGCAAAGGCCTCCCATTTCCTTTTCCACACAGGTTTGTCCACAGTCGCTGCGGGCCAGTCCTTTCGGTAGGATTCAGTGCAGGATATGTGTTATATTAGGCAGTAGGTAGTTTGGTATGAATATATTAAATACAATGCAATAAAGCGAATGCTGCATAGATGCTTGCTACTTAGACATACGAGTATTTTGGCTGATTAAAAGATAATCTTAACAACACAACCTTAGTATAATGTATATAAATAAATATCCACAAATGCCTATAATGAAAAAGAGCATCACCTGTATACGCATTCGTCTGATAGAAGTCTTCAGGTTTAAAATGGTTTAAAATGACGAATTATTTGGTTTCCAATTTTTTCTTCGGATAGCTCTCTCTCACACTTTTCTTCTTTTAAGATCTTTGAAGAATACATGGGTCCCCGGATTTTTGCAGTCAACAGCTGCGCAAGGGGGCATATTATTTAATTAGGCGTAAAATAAGTTGATTGTTTACAAAAAATGTATGGATATTGCCAGCTAGCTGTCAAATTTAAAGACGGACAATGATAGCGACATCTGAAGTGAGCAAATGGCAGTTTTTATCCCCATTTAGTATTTCTTTTTAAGACGGCAATCCAGACTGTGACATTCGGCAGCTCAGATTTTTACGATAACAACACTGATCGGATTGAGCGTCGGTCAAAGACAACAAACACAAAACGTCAAGTCAATGTCTATCAATCAATCAAACAAAAGTTCATAAATCGAAATCAATCGAAATCTTCGCGTATTTCCGTAAAGGCAACAATCGTAATCGAATTTTTATTATTAACTACAGCCTAAAGTAATTTCGTTCTAAACTTGCAGTGTTTTTAAGATTAAGGTCAGTAAAATCGCCAATTTCCCATCAACTACAACGAGCCGGTTTCGCAATAACAATAAACAACGTAACGCCAACCAAAAATTAACAAAAACATTACAGTTTTAATTTGTACATGCACGTATGGACAACATTTTATTAATCTTCCATAAGTCACATATGTCACCTTTAAGTAGGTAACAAATATTCCTTGTTCCTTACGAATAAAATTGCAAAGCAAAAATTGTGTTTTCAGAGTTTACAATGGATGAATCTATGGAGTCATTGGCTCAACCTGACCTCGGCTACGTTCCATCGATACCTCCAAGCCAGCCAATGGAAACTGCACCAGCATTGACCACGATGGCGCCATCATCAGGTCCTCAAAGCGGAAGACACGAGGAGTTCTCTGTGGAAAAGGTTCTGGATCGAAGAATCAAGAATGGCAAGGTCGAATTCTTGTTGAAATGGAAAGGCTATTCTCAGTGAGTTTTTTTTTATTGTTTTTACTTGTGTAGAAAATAACAGAATCCTGTGTATAGTCATAAACTAAACCCTGCATCATACTTTCGTCATTTTGTATTACTGTAAATAAACATTCATTACAAATAATGGTTTAGTGCAATTACTTCTAAGCAGTGACACTAACATTAGAGAAAAGAATCGTCAACAGTTATCCATGTAACCTAACATAACGTCTTAATACAAATGTGAACAAATAGTATATTGTTTGCCAAGGTAGCAAACAACAATTTTAAAGGCGAGAGTGTTTCTTTGAATCCAGAGCGGAGCGAAGGGTTCTAGAATAGAATCCCGAGCGTAGCTCATGATTCGAAAGTAGAACCCTGAGCGCATTGAGGGATTCAGAGTATGTCACTCGAGCTTAAAATATTGTTGTTTCCGAGGTGGACACTACTTTTTATCACCCTCTATGAAAAAATAAGTAAGTGCAACTTATCAATAAGAATAGTATATATGTTTATTTATTTCATTCTAACTACTTGAGGAAGACACTCATTTTTTATAAAATGTAAAATCTGAATTTGAGTATATTTACGAACGAAGGTGGAATGCATTTTGCACATTTTTTAATTTTTTCACAAACTTTTTCTTTAGCTTGCGTGCGGTTTACTTTATCATACAGCCTGTTACTTGTTCATACAATGTGTGTGATTGATATCTTTGGTGATTGGAAATTTTACTAACAATATCTACATTCCAAATTCAAATCACTTTAGTTCCTAGGGATTAAAGATCTATTTTGGTCCCTGTTTACGAAGAATAAACTAGCTCTTTTTTAATAGATGTGATAAAAATGATCTTTGCTCTACACACTTCACCTAAATATCTACAACTTTTCTGCAAATGTGCAAACTAAACACCTTGAATTAGGGATTGCAATCCGGCGGCATTTTCAATCTGGCCGGATCCGGCTGGATTTTCATCGATCCGGCCGGATTGATAAAATCAAGATAATTTTCGCTTTTCGTTCGAAATGGATTGATAATTGAGTAAGTGTAACAAATAGATTGTTTATTAAAAAAAAAAAAACTTTTACTTTTCAAGTTAGAACTTAAAATTATACTTAACTTTATAAAATCTAACATAATTTAACCTTGCATCATTACTGTTTACAGAGCTCACAATAATTTGAGAATGCTAACAATTATTACAATAATGAGTTTGTATTAAAAAATAATAACTCTGGTTTAATCAACTTCCGATAAATAATTATTTTAAGTACATATACAGTATCAAAAAATAACTTTTGATTTTGAAAAAAGGATCATAGAAAACAAATAGTACTAATTGTGTCATCTGCCAATCGACTTCTATTAGAGTTAAAAATATAGCTTGCGGCCGAAAAGATCCTTTCAGCTTCTATACTTGCTTTGTAGTCAGCAAATAATCATGCAGCGACAAACAAAACAAAACATACATTTGTGACCCGAGCGAGGAGTGTTATTATACTAAGCACGTAGTCACGTGGTCTGACTTGGCGGCGCCGCGTGGAGGGGCGGGGGCCCCCCGTGGGGCGGCTCAGCGTCAAACGACTCGCATGCACGCGCACCATGCATTTAAAGTGCAAACTCATGCAACAGCGCGATTATTTTGCTAAAAACTGCTATTACCGGATCCGGTATATTGGAACCGGATCCGGTAAACCTAAAACGACACCGGATCCGCCGGATTACCGGATCCGGTTTTCTAGATTGCAATCCCTACCTTGAATACTAGAACCATGCAATGGGTTGACTGTCAGTAAAAAATTGCCTGATTTATTATATTTTTTTTTTATTTATTATAGCATTAGAAAAATAACAGCAAAATAACAACAGTTATTGTGTAATATTGTGGAAATTACTGCACCTTTGAGTTCGTTTTTAATGTCAATGGTAAATAGATAACATTGCTTTGTATTTATCACGAAATAACGGAGTTTATTATATGTAAATATAATAATATTATATTTACATATAATAAACTCCGTTATTCCGTCTTCGAACCCCCGATTTGATAATTACATATTATGTAATTATCAAATCGGGGGTTCGAAGAAAACCGATAGGGAAATCGTGGCCCCCGGCAACAGGGCAACCGAAGGAACACGGGTGGGTTTTAGTCAGTAAAAGTCTGACACGCCCTAGGTTTGATAATTTCCAAACCAAAAAAAAAAAAAAAGTTATACATAATATCAACATTATAATAAACTCCGTTAGTATTACTTGGCATCCATATTGTTTTTCTTCAGATAGTTGTCGGTTGCTTCGAACTATACAGTGGGGTACCCCTCACTTCTAATAATAATCAACTGACAGTCAACTTTCAACTATCTGTCAAACACCACAGTTTATATCGAAATAACGAAAGGGTGAAAACAGTTACTTTTCTAATGCTGTAATAAATGGAGTATAGTAACAAATTATGATATTAACAATTTCAGTGATGACAATACATGGGAGCCAGAGGATAATCTCGATTGTCCGGAGCTTATATCTGCATATGAGGAAGCTCGTATGAAGCGAGAGAAGGAGGCGGCAGTCGCTGCAGCCGCCGCTGCTGCCGCCGCCGCTGCTGCAGCTGCTGCTGCTGCTGCTGCAGCCGCTGCCGCCGCGACCCCTGATCCTATAGAGGAGACTTTGGCTAGCCGTAAGAGGAGCAGGAGAGGAGATAAGAAGAAAAAGAATGAGGTAAGTTTTGTTTGAAGTACTCCTCCATACCCTGATCCATACCCTGAATTGAAAAAGCTGTAAGTCATGGGGAGAGGCCTTTTTCCAGAAGTAGAATGATGTAGGCTAACAGTCACAGGATTTTAAGTTAACATAACATAACATAACATCACGCCTTGTTTCCCCGAAGGGTTGGGCAGAGGTGTACCTGTAGCAGGTACACTCACATTTCGCCAGTTATGTTTAAGTCCCATGTAATAGGGGGCGAGCCTATTGCCATCAACCGGGCACAAATCCAGACTCCGGGCTGCTACTGAGAAATTCCAGATAGAAAAACCCAATAACACTGCCCGACCCGGGAATCGAACCCAGGACCTCATGCTCAGCAGTAGCGCTTACGACCACTAGACCAACGAGGCAGTTACTCTAGAGATAATAGGAACAGGGTGTAAAGTCACTCATCTTCTATAGAAAAGGGAGGATCCTCCTTCCAGACGGGTGTTCTGTTTGGTGGGCAACTGCCCGACGGTTGATGTCGGGACGTTGTATACAGGGTGGCAGGCATATCGACGTGAAAATGGTTACCATAGATTCAGTACATGATTCTGAAACCCCCTGCATTGAAATTTATCGTCGGTTATTTTTTAAAAACTGCTGTTCCATACATTTTGACCGCGTAGGTATTTCACTTTTCTATGAAAAAGTTGATTTAAAAAAAAAATATAACCGACGAAAAATTACTATGCAGGGGTTCAGAATCATGTACTGAATCCTTGGTAACAGTTTTCGCGTCGATGTCCCTGTCCCTGCCATCCTGTATATACTGGTTGCGCGGTAAACACTGGTTGCGCATTAAACCCTGCTTGCGCGATGCAGGATTTTGCGTGACGTCATAGTGTTGCGTGGTTTGCATGTGGCGTGATAGATGCCGCCACATTACCACATTACTATTAAGTATTGAGTAACAGTAACTGGCGAAATGTAGGTGTACCTGCTACAGGGACACCTCTGCCCAACCCTTCGGGGAAACAAGGCGTGATGTTGTGTTATGTAGTAACAGTAACCTGAGACCCAGAGCCATTTTAATTTTAACTTTATGCCAATAGCTTTAAATTAGGTTCAATGATTGACAGGCTCTCCTGAAATGCAACAAATATTCAGGTAATGTTAGGTTCTAGAGTTAAAGCAGGCATTAAGTTTTAGTATTGTAGATTTGTATAAACACATTTTGTAATCAATAATTTTACAGTGATCCAGCTTGTTTTTACATACGGTGAAAGAAAATATCGTGAGGAAACCGGCATGCCTGATAGATATTTTTCGACGGCATGTGACGCCAAGTCAGAGGCCAATAATTTTTGAGACTTTAAAACTCTGACACTTGCACGCGTAGCATGACCACCGGAGAAACGGGTTTTGTCGACGGAAGAATAGACAAAATGACAGATAAACAATCACGGCTACGACTAACCACACGAAAAGAAGAAGAATCTTGTTTTACAAATATGTTTGGCTTAGTAGACTATCATAACCAGTGCAATTATTCTCCAGGTCTTACAAGAGATTGAAAAACCACGTGGATTAGCGCGAGGCTTATCACCAGAGAAGATTCTGGCTGGTCAGCTGTTCCATGGCTCATTGTTCTTTTTGGTAAAATGGTAAGAAGTACATTTTTTTCTAAAAATAAAAAATCATGAGAAGGTTGTGTTACAACCTTTTTTGTGGCTTGGTATTCACTGGCTCTCTCTTATGGTGAACTAGTTGGGCCCCGCGGTTTCACCCGCGTAAGTCTATCCTGTGCGAATATCGGGATAAAAAGTATCCTATGTGTTAATTCAAGTTATAAACTATCTGTGTGCCAAATTTCATCCAAATTGGTCCAGCCGTTTGAGCGTGAAGAAGAGACAAACATACACACACACTCACAAACTTTCGCTTTTATAATATTAGTGTGATTACACGTCTTAACCGTCTGGAATCAGGAATCGCAAATGTACTGTGTGCACTGTGCATAGCAATCAATATTTGTTCTTTGTTCATGTAAAGGTCTTTGACGGGTGGTGAGTGACAACCTTGCACAGATAGTTAATTAATTCAAGCGTAACGTTGCGGAAATCCATTATAAAATACAATAGATGTGGGTATATTTAGGAACCTATTCCGCTTAGCAATTTCTAAAGATCCATAAAAACCCTGAAAGGAATCTCTACTAGAACTCTCAACGAGGCATCCTCAGGATGACTATTGACTTGTCGCGAACCTGACAGTATGTAAGTGGGTTTGACTCACGCTCTGCGTTCAGCGCTCGGTGTGGCAAGTCGCCGTGTTCGGGTTCGCGACAAGTAAATCGTCATCCTAAGGATGCCTTGTTGAGAGGTGAAACACGTGTCGATTTCTTTCAGGGTTTTTTATGGCTCTTTAGAAGTAACTAAGCGGAACAGGTTACTAAATATATCCACGTCTATTGTATTTTTTAACCTTGCACAGTGTAATGTCAGGTTGTTGTATATTGATCATCAAAATAGGATTCGTGACCGTTAAAAAAATAAATTTACAGAATTATAATTACTAAAATTATCAATTTCTTACAGGCATGGTTGCACAGATTTTGATGTGGTGCCAGGACACGACTTGGGTGAAGCCTATCCTGATTTTGTTATCAACTACTACGAGTCATGCGCTCCGTTTAGCGTCAGACATAAGATTGGGAAGATTATGAGGATTGCTCCAGAGGTAAGTTCAAAGGTCAAGACTATTAGTTAAGGAATTTTTTTGTGAATGGTTTTTATCAAATGATCCTGCAGTCCAAAAAAAAATTTTTTTTTTTTTAAGTGTAGTCTTGCTTGTTGTAAATTCAAACTGTTTAATATTGATGTCTGAGCCATACACGATTTTCAGCCGAAACCAAAACCGTAACCTATTCGGCTCCTCTTCTAGTTTCGGCCGAAACTGAAACTTAAATAGTTAAGTAAAAGTCAGGTAAATTGACAGTATTTTCTGGGACCCATTGTTTTTCGTGGGTTTGTAACAAATAATTCGTTTAGGGCTCATTTTGTATTTATCAGATTTCTTTTAACAAAAGAAAAATAAGATTTTTTGCAATTTTATCATCAACAATCAGCGATATAATCGATTTTCGGCAGCTCGAATCAGCGATAACACTTTATGTTTCTTCCAAAGAATTCAGCATCAGAACACGCGATTTTTAAACCGTTCTGAAACGGAACGAGTTGTCAAAACGCTATGCAGCATCGAAGTAATACTTGAAACTTGTGATTTTGCTATCGCGACCGAACGCAGAGTCGCTAAAATGCATCTGTTGTTGCCCTTAAAACTTATTATATCAATCTTTCGTAAAGCGAATAAATCCCTACTCGCTGATACAAAAAGCAGCATAGCTAAGAACCTAAACTTCAATTTATAAGTAATCACTATTCTTTTTTTGTTTTTTTGGCTATTACTAAGTATATGCCGTCTGTCTATGTGTCAGTCGACCGAAACCGACAGCTCACGAACGCCACCTTGTTGGCCGAAACAGAAACTGCGGCCGAAACCTGACTTTTTCAAAATGTCGGACACTATTTAATATTCTTTTGATTTTGAGTCGTTTTTTTTTTCAAAATTACTTTTATGGAATTCCTCTAAAATGATGTTACATAATATTATTCTTATTCTATGATATTTTTTCACCAGCTACCATCAGCCGCACCGCCAGTAGCTGAGCCAATGGACGTTTCTGGAGACCTGTCAAATATCCACACTGATCGTTAGTACCTGCCTTTAATTAAATAATTATTGTATTGTAATACAAAGCTATGGAGGAGACCTGTCAGTAGGTCAATTTAGGTTGAATAGATAAACAAAAAATCATTTCAAATCCATTCCATTTAGTAATACGATTTGGGGGAGGCCTATGTCCAGCAGTGGATGTCTTTCAGCTGAAATGATGAGTTATACAATGTAGGATTTAAAAATAAAAACTAAGTATAAAGTAAAGGCTATTAAAAAAAGTGGACATCATAGTGCTTTTAATTTATTTATTTAATTCAGACACAATGATCCATATTTTTGTTAGTAGATATGCTTAAGAGTTACGTTAATATTCAAATACACAACACAATCATACATTTATTACTAAGAAAAAAAAAAACTTTTTTTTTACCTTTCATATCCGACTACCTATGTCTAGTATTGTTCTTGCTATTTTTCTTGTCTGTATAAAAATATATTGTTCATTCAAATTATTAAGAACACTGTTTTCCATTAGTCCACAGTAACCCTATTGACCGCCTCAGTCGTATTAATACGAAAAATGTGTAGTCTGACTATTTTCTGAATGTCCCTCGGGAATCATCACATTTCCGAGTACAAACGAATGCTAATTTCACTGTCCATCATTTATTCGATTTATCGTGTATAATAATTTGAATTCAGAACTAAGTACTTTATTGTTTTGATTTCCGTGTGAGCTATATAGAGCTTCTTCTTTTCGTGTGGTTAGAGACTAACCTGGTGTCAGAGTTTTTTATATAGAGCTGTAAAACTATTTTCGTGTCTGCGACTTTAGGAACTTTCCTCTCATGTTTAAAATAAATTACTTTAAGCTAAAAGAGTATTAACAACTCTATATACTTCCAAGTCGATTGAGAGCGTCCGGTCTGCACTAAGTGCAAAGGGCAACTGATAGAAATCCGACGACTTACGAAACACGAAATTTGCCGAGGGACATTAAGAAAATAGTTATACTGAACGCGCCCGTGCCGCCTCCGCCGTATTTATACGACTGAGAACCTATATTCATCTTTTGTTTTTAATTTTATTACAATGCCCTAATCATCGTAGATATTTATTTGTCGATTTTTGCTACACGCTTAGCATGACCAAATTAGAAACGGGTTTTGTCGAAGGAAGAATAGACAAAATGACGGATAAACAATCACAATCTGTCATTTTGTCTATTCTTCCGTCGACAAAACCCGTAGAAAACCCGCGTTTCTATGGTTGGCATGCTACGCGTACTTGGACGCTGGGGGAACAGCAATTGATATAAAAAGCAAGCAGTCAATAGTTTAATCTTACAGTGTACAAACACAGACGCCTCCCGTCATTCCGACCCCGCCGCCGAGGTCCATTGCGATCGCGACCGCCGCGTCCCCGAGTAAATGATACTCCCCCCCGACCCTTGCTCGAAAACGAGGTGCCAGCAGTTGTTGCAGCTGTGCACGTAGCTTTAAATTCCCCGTTTAATAATCATGATCAAAACTTTGATCCAGCCCGTCCCATCTTTGATGTCCTCCCTCCGGTAAACGCCCTAAGCCGAGGTTCGTACCCCACAGGGGGTGCCCTTAGCGAGCGTTCACCTAGTTTTAATTAGCTTAGTTGAATAACCCCTGGCTGGAGGTTTTAAGTGTAGCAGCTTAAGGCATCCACAGGATTGACTGGTTAAATAGTCATGGCCTCAGAGGTCAGCTATGAGACGTCCAACAGAAAAAAAAAGGTTAATCTTAGTTAGAATACGATAAAATGTAGTTTTATATTATTTTCTATTTTACAGCTGCAGAGACACCACAGCTTCCAACAAACGCCGACTCACAGTCAAGCGAAGTGGCTGTCAACTGACCATCGTTTTACAACGCTAGTAGTACTGACTATTGAGTGAGAAACTATTGAACAAGTGCAAGAGACTATTTAGTGAACTAGAGGATATTTTATATTGTGAGTCGTTAACATTTTAATACAGAATAGCAGAAATTATAGCTTTTAAGACCACTGGGGTGTTTCGAGTGCTGTACGCCATCTTGTTTCTAAAAAAAAAAAAATTAAACACTGACACATGGCGCAGTAAGCCGACGTTCTCACGTACGTAATAAAATCGCGGCGGGATTTTATCGCGCACTGGATTTTCAACTCTCGGTATTAAGCCGAGCGTTGAGAATACAACGCGCTGGGACGAACTCTCTTCCCGTAAATGCAAGTTGTTATCTATCCTACGTTCTGTAGTTCTGCCTATAATTATTGGAAAATGAGTTTAAGTATAGTTGACCTCGTAAATGTTTTACCAATCTTCACAACAATCACTAGTAAATTAAAAAAGGTTGAAACTCTCAGACAATTAAACCTTGTCGTTTTAGGCGGTGCAAGTGATATTCAACCCAAGGGTGGTAATACAATTACGAGGTCGACTGTACTATACAATATGTAATTGAATTAATGCATATTATGAAAGTAGTTTGTCCTGAATCGATTTCTGTAATTTTTAATATAGGTATAAAATAATAATAAAAACTACGTAAATTACTAGTCACATTTCCGCTGTACAGTCAAAACAAACCAAAATGGACGAAGTACATACCACGCTAGACCCATAAACGTGTGCGACTGTGAGCGTGTGTAGATTTGTGATGTGAGCACAATTTTCTCCCACAAACTGTATAACTAATTTAAAAAAAAACTTGCGCTCCGGGAGTGTCGACAGAAGTGAAAACTTGAACAAGATCGCCTTGGTGGAAGAAAAATACTTGTATAGAACATTGGTCCGTAACCTTATCTAAATAAAGAGCACAATAGCGGTTACAAAAAAAAAAGGTCCATAACCTTTAAAGTGAAAATACTTGCATAGAACTTTGATCCGTAACGTAATATGATTAAAGAGCACAATCGCGTTTACACTTCAATAAATAAACAATTGTTTCATACATAATAGTAAAAATACTAATAATATTGTTAATTGCGATGTTTGGTAGTGTGCGTTAATTCCGGGGCATGTTATATATGTGTATTCTACCAGCATTCTTGACTATAGAAAATGGTTAAGTTTTGTATAATTGAAGCAATAAATTTTTTGACCAGCTTATTTTTACTATTCTGTCTTAGAATAGCGACAATAAAATAATATGAAAATGGGAATGGTTTAGCAATAAATTGTGTTATTGATTAAGAGAAAAATGAAATATTATCTGCAACACAGATAATATATTAAAATAGAATTGTAAGATTTATATTTTATACGATTTTAATGACGTCGCGCGATGCAACAAATGCGTTTAAAACTGTTTTCGATCAATAAGGTTCATTATATTGTGTCGTATCAATTTGTTATACAAATCATACATACTTTTATTTTTTCCTTGTGTTTTTTTTTTCCAATATTCTATTACTTTGTTTTAATTAACTTCTTGATTTTAACCACATTATTACATTGTAGATTCTAACAATATAATGTATGTAAATAAATAAACAAACATTCACATGATGTTAGTATAGCCGAATCTATTTGGTATACATACAAATATATTCATCTTTCCACTATAGTATTTTTATCTCACGAGGCGACGCGCACTTTACTTGTGGTTACCAAGTGTACAAACACGCTGTTAATGTGTGTGTAAGCGCAGAAACTCTCGGTACCGTCCGAGACCCGGGCGAAGTTGAAAGTGTGTGTGTTATGTGCTGACGGTTTTCGTCTTCACTCGCTGATCTCGCATTGTATACGATTTCCGTACAATGCGAGGTCAGCTTATACTGGAAATGTACAGCTTGATGTGCAGCATAAGTAAAGCGCGCGTCGCTTCGTGAGATAAAAATACTGTACACTGCCAATATTCATTTTTATAGTCTGCGTAATAACTTTTTAAGCTTATGGCATACTTAAGAGAATGATGTAAATGAATTGACTACCCAGCATGCTCACAGCATTGTTACAATTACTTGCGAGTTAACTGCTTGTATACCAAATAGCTTGGTTGATTGTACCTACTTATACTTAAATGAAAATAATATTTTTTCATGGAATAAACATAATATAATTATAATGCATTTGTATAACAAGTGACGTTCTGTTGTTTCTGCCTGCGAAAAAGGCGTGAGATTAAAGTGTAGTCATTTTAATAGGTAACATTTGACGTCTGTCAGTTTTATCTTCATAGTGAGGTGACCTGCTTAAAAACATCGATTAAAGTGAATGAATCGATACGGACTTGAAACATGTGAATTTTAAAAATCATCAGGCGAATCCCTGTCCCATTATTATTTTTCTTTCGTAAATTTAAAGAGCAAAATAAGACAAGTTGAACTATCAGAACTGTTATTAGTATTGTCATCTTCATCACTGCTGTCAGCACTCAGAGATATTATTAATTCATTTTCAATAATTCTATTCTCACATCTCGTTCAAAATCTTGTAAAATTATTTTCTTTGTTTTCTCTACGACTTTTCTCCAGTCTTCTGTAGTGACTTCTGCACACGCAGTTTGTAGCAGAGTCATCATTTTAGCAGTACTGGAGGGTGTTTCAGTATTGTTCCGCGCTGCATGACCCTTCCAAATAAGCTCGATGGCGTTATACTGGCAATGGTAGGGAGGCAATCGAATAACTTCGTGTCCATGCTCTAGGGCTAGTTCATCGATTACATAGCGGAGCTTGGACGGCTTAGTTGCTTTTACCAGATTTAACAACTCAACTTTTAATAAAGTTGGACTTGCATCCACACCATTTCTTGGTGATATTTCTTCACAAGTAATCATTGCATTCGATTCTACTTATCAGCTTTCGATTTTTAGAGTAACATCCCTAGTGTTTAAAAAGAAAAAGGGTTAACTGAAGCAACATTGTAACGACGTTCAGTTCAGAAATTGTTTATTATGTTCAGAATGGTTTATTAGTGAAAGCAAATCTTAAAATTACTCGTATTGGTCATTATTTCAGTAAATATGTAATCGTAATTGAAAAAAGTTAAGCAATTGTGCAGTTCTAACAAAACGAAAAAATATATTATTTTATGCCCGCCGTTACAAGGTTACGTTGTTGAATTTTGATGAATTGTCAAATGTTACCTATTAAAATGACTCCACTTTATATATGTATGTGACTTACATAAATAGAGAAAAGTGTATGCTTTATTGTATGTCTGCACTGCAGCTCTACACTTTCTGCTTATTAGCCTACTGCAATAAATATCGAGAGGTATTCCTTTCCCTTGCTGCATGCTGCTGCTACTTTGTAACTACAAAGTGTAAAAAAAAAACGAATAGACTTAGTAGTTTTTTTTTTTTTTGTAAATATTCTAAACTTCTTTATGTGAGTTATTTCTCCAGAGGTAATGTTTAAAATTAATTTTATTAATACAAAAGTAGACTTACAATATTGCTTTATATCGCGTCATCCAAATATCCGGTAAATATTATAGGTTAAGTTATAAAATAAAAATAAAATCAATTTTCAATAGCATTCATTTATTTTTCAATATAATCTTATATTATTAATCCCTGTAATATAAAACGAGTATAAAACTTACAAACAAAAATCGACTTAAAGCTAATTATTATATAGTATCAAATACTTTGGCATATCGTCGGTTGGAATGTTAAACATTTCAAATGTATGGAGATTTAATATTTTGGACCACGAATCGCAACAAAATAGCGATAAGATTGTTGTTCGTATCTTAAAACTTTAGTTGACACAAACGCCAACGCGAGTTTGACTCATTACAGGCAAGTCGCTTGCATGCTACGATTTCATTTGGTTTATCAAAATATTACATCATACAATATAAATGCAAACAATTTAATACTTAATGAAACATGGCCCATATCAATCCATATGTTTGTCGTAAAATTTGTTAAGGAAAGGCGAGATTGACGCTAAGTCTTCGCAGTCTGGGATCAGCTTTCCCTTGAATGTGATGCAGGATTGTGCGCACAGAGGGCCTTCAAACCAGACTCCCAGCATCTTCTTGCATTGTGCGCAGTTCTCGATGCAAACTTGCATGGGATCGTAGCCAGTTGCTAGGGGGAAATGATAAAAGATTTCTGTTAGTATTTTGAAGCACATATTAGAAGTGTAGAAGATATACAGGGTTATTAATTATAATGTCGGCAATCCGTTAAGGGGATGTAGGAGAGGTAATTTACAACCAAATTACCCCTTTTGACTCCTATGCAAATAAATGTCAACAATTTTCGAGTCATTGGACATATAAAAAAATTATTTTGTTCATTTTAAAATATAAAATGTCAAATTACTCGATAATGGTTGACATTGGCATATGAGCCATCAAGGGTCATTTGGTTGCAAATGACCTCTCCTACATCCCCATAACGGATTGCCGACATAATACCAATAACCCTGTATAAAAGTATTAGTAGTAGAATTTTTTGTATTAATGGCTGGTTCATTACTAAAGAATGGAACTACAAATACCAGCCCATTACTATCCAGTTGGATAGTGGCAAGGCAAACGCCTCTTCTCATACAGAGAAGGCACGAGCATTGATTGATCACCACGCTTAAGGCGGGCCACAATGGATCCAAAGCATTTATAGGCGTCGGTAGTGTCTTGCAGTTTATACACATGATGCGCTGAAAAGGTGCTGTGATGAGTTTATTAATTAAATTTTATGCACCAGTAAAAATAACCGTACGAAGGCGGTTTTTATGCCAGGTGGACTGGTAGAAACAGTCTTATGCTGATGCGCGCGCGAGCCGAGCGAGCGCTACTTCCAAGTTGCTCGCAGCCACGCAGGCTATTTAATATTAGCGCAAGGTGCATTACGTCGCAAACATGTTGTTTACCAGTTCACAATTTGTCTGTTTTTCATAGGTACATTATAAACTATCGAAAAGTTATGCGTTAAATTGTAAATTACACAGGTCTGCAATGGTTTTCCTCTCTGAGATCTGATTAACGTTTTCTATAGTTTCTGATGTGCTGATTACGAGAAAAATAATAAAAAAATTCTATCACGTCAGGATTCTTTGATATTGAATATTTAAGATTTTAACTAAAAATGTCTGAGCGCATACATTTTAAAATCTATAAAACGTCACTTAATTACTTCAGCTTAATTTTTATTGCATTTAATTAGTTTAAGACGACATAGAAATGAATGCAAATCAGTAATTTGTTAATTACTACATAATAAGTGTAAGTAATTCGCATTAACCATTTCGAAAACGGGTCATTTTGGCTTCATTTAGTAATGAGCTCATTAATACACGATGTTTAGGTGATATTGCCTAATTGTTGTTAATGTTGTTCAAAAAGGGTATAATGAAGAAAACAAAAGGTTTTTTTTGTATAAGTACCTACTCTGAATTAGAAAACTAACAGTCGAAGTGCGCATCTTGCAACCTAAACTTTAAAATGTCGTCGCGAAGTTGTTTAAACTCTTCGAATTGTTTTTGTTATATTTGCGGGAAATTCATGGTGATAAAACAACGAAACAACATTACAGACTATGTGAAAAATATTTACAAAAGTTATTTTGGACATTCTATAAGTAACCAAGACAAAACTTGGACACCTCAAAAAGTTTGTTCGACTTGTTTACTTGAACTTCGCAAGTGGTCAAAAGGACAGAAAAATAGCTTCAAAATCGTTTCGCCCATGCTATGGAGAGAGCCTAACAACCATGTTGAAGATTGCTACTTTTGTTGTTGTGACATAACTGGATACAATTCTAAAAATAAAAGTGACATAAGCTATCCAAATGTGTCATCAGTTACGCCTGCAGTTTTCGGAGATTCAGAAATGGTGCAGCCCCCGTATCCAGCTATACAAATTGAAGATTCTGCTAATGATACAAATGAACAGAATGCATCCCAATCTGATCCTGTATTTCAAGTAGATTCTAACGAGTGTCAGCTCTTTTCACAGTCAGATTTAAACGACTTGACAAGAGATTTGAATCTCCCCAAAGATGCAGCTGAGCTCCTCGGATCACGATTAAAAGAAAGAAATATGCTTGCACCTGGTACTTCATTTTCATGGTACCGTCACAGAGAAAAAGATTTCCTTCCATTCTTCGCTGAAGATCATGATTTGGTGTACTGTAAAGATATTCCTGGCTTGATGAAAATGTTCGACATTGAATACAATCCTAAGGAGTGGAGATTGTTTATTGACTCCTCAAAAAGAAGTTTAAAAGCAGTCCTTCTACATAATGGGAATACATATGCCTCACTACCTGTTGCACATTCTGTCCATTTAAAGGAATGTTATGAAAATTTGGAAAAGCTTTTAGCTACTATAGCTTACGAACATCACGGCTGGATGGTGTGTGGAGACTTGAAAATCATAAGCATGCTACTCGGCCAACAAGGTGGTTATACAAAATACCCGTGCTTTCTTTGCGAATGGGATAGCCGGGATAAACAACATCATTGGACCAAAAAGGAATGGCCTCCAAGAACTGAACTAACCCCAGGAATCAAAAACGTGCTTAAACAGAGTTTGGTTCCCAGAGAAAAAGTTTTACTGCCGCCTTTACACATCAAATTGGGTATAATGAAGCAGTTTGTGAAGGCTTTAAATAAAGATGGGGAAGGTTTCAAATATCTGCATTCAGTTTTTCCATCTTTATCAGATGCTAAGTTAAAAGAAGGAATTTTTGTCGGCCCTGATATAAGAAAATTGATGTCGGAGGAAAAATTTGATCAAAAACTCAATGATGTCGAGTTACAAGCGTGGAAATCATTTAAGGAAGTGGTAAAAAACTTTTTGGGGAACAATAAAAGCTCGGACTATAAAGAAATAGTAGCCAAAATGATAACGAATTTTGGTGTAATGGGTTGTAATATGAGCGTTAAACTTCATTTTCTGAATTCGCACATTGATTACTTCCCAGAA
Source organism: Agrochola litura (assembly GCA_949152395.1). Taxonomy (NCBI): domain Eukaryota; kingdom Metazoa; phylum Arthropoda; class Insecta; order Lepidoptera; family Noctuidae; genus Agrochola; species Agrochola litura. The sequence goes on from OX424490.1 coordinate 7,460,535, forward strand.
AATCTAGGAGCCGTTAGCGAAGAACAAGGTGAAAGATTTCACCAAGATTTAAAAGAGCTTGAAGTCCGGTATCAAGGAAGATGGAATGTCAGCATGATGGCGGACTATTGTTGGTTGTTGAAGCGTGATGATCCAAACCGGAAATATAAGCGAAAATCGCACAACAGAAGCTTCCAGGAAAAAAGGACCAGGTTCCACAAATAAAATTTAAGTGTATTTTAACCCAGCAATAAGTTGTTATTACGTGTTAATAGTTTTTTAAGTTAAAAATTAAGTACTTTTTTAAATATATATTTTTTTAAGTGAAAACTTGTCTTTTTTCTCAATTTTCTATCTGTAGCTTTTTTGAAAAATCAGGAGGTGATGGAGAAAAACTAAGTACATATTCGTAATCAGCGCATCAAAATACTCCAGAATCAGCTATCAAATTCCAGAGAGGAAGTTATGACCTTCATTTTGCAGGCCTGTGTTATTTGTCACAGTTCACAATTTTTCGACAGTTTATAATCTAACGGAACCGATCGATTATAAACTAACAAAGTTCATAATTATACGGTGACATATACACAAATTTTGCGTATTGCAGTTGTATAGTTTGTAACGTGGACGAGCGCGTCCTGGTTCCAAACTATACTACATCACTTACGACGTTTTAAAGATATAGTCTATAAAAAAAGAAAAGAACAAAAGTGTGAACTGGGTGAAATGGGTTAGGTTAGGTTAGAACTGTGACAAAACGCGCGCGAGCCGAGCGAGCGAAGCGAGCGGTGCCGCGGCGGCGGCCGGCGAGCGCTACTTCCAAGTTATTCGCAGCCAGACAGGCTATTTAATATAGCGCAAGGTGCATTACGTCGCAAACAAGTTGGTTACCAGTTCACAATTTCTCGCAATCTGAACTCGATTAGTCCGTATGCGTACTGGCACTGTATAGGTACTATGGATTGAGGTAGTTAATTTGGTAACTATGAAGTATACCTACGCGAGTATTTGCGTACTACTCTTGTATAGATTGGAAGACCTTAGTAAAAAAGTGATTTCCAATCTATACGCGATTAGTTTCACACCCTTGCGTTCTGGCCTTGTATAGAATGGAAAGACGCCACCGCGCTACCTGGCATAGGTACTAGGAAAACAACCGCTTACTGCCCTCACTCGCAATTTGCAACCCGTTAAGTATTTCCCACTCTGCTACCTACTCTTTAGTCGCCCCGGAAGAAAGAAAGAAAGAAAGAAAAAGTATTTATTGAGACTCGCACAGGGAAGAAGAAGCCGGGAGGGGGGAAGAGCCGTGCCAACTGCGCTCACGTCAATGAAGTCTTCAAAATCCTAGTGTCTTAAGTGTCTCGATGGCCCCCGGCAACAGGGCAACCGAAGGAACACGGGTGGGTTTTAGTCAGTAAGAGTCTGACACGCCCTCCCGCTCCACCCAGAGAAAAAAAAAAGTGTCTCGATCAAAAAACTGCATCAGAACGATGGATCCTTTGCCAAAGAAACATGTTCGTAATTCAATAAATCTGTCTAGCCTTTTCCCAACTATGTTGGGGTCATCTTCCAGTCTAACCGGATGCAGCTGAATACCAGTATTTTACTTGGAGCGACTACCTGACCTCCACAGCCCAGTGACTGGGTAATACGATACCCCTTGGTAAGACTGGATGTCAGACTTTCGGGCTTCTGACGACCCGTAATGATTGTCAAAGATAAATCCGCGAATGACAGCCGGGACCAACGGCTTAACGTGCTGTCCGAGGCACTGAGGAGTCTCGGTATATAAAGATGGTCACCCATCCACGGACCAACCCCGACAAGCGTAGCTTAACCTGATGGATCGATCCGTGCGGCTGTTATTGCTTAGCCACGAGCTCCTCGAGCAACATGTTCGTAATTAATATTCGAAGAATGGCATATCCAAGCATTCGGCGCAAAATGCACTCCATCACATCGTAGATAGCTGGTTATAAAGTTACTTTAGCAAATTAATTAACTATGTTATAACAAGTAGATGAATGATTATGATGTATCTTGCCTAGTTAGTGTTTGTGAAGGGTAATAACACCCTTTAGGCACGTATCTACCTACTACATGGATTCTACTTAATTAGGTCCAATTAGGTCAATTTAAGATACCTATACAGGGTGGCGGGGACATCGATGCGAAAACTGTTACCATGGATTCAGTACGTGATTCTGAACCCCCCTGCGTTGAAATCTTTCGTCAGTTATTTGAAAAAAAATCTGCTGTTTCATATAAAAGTGCAATACCTACGCGGTTTTTATTTTCACTTTTTAGTTGTACCTACCCCATACATATTACGAATTCGAAAAACCTGCTATGTAAATAACAGTGACAGGAACTTATTATAACATCATTACATCCTTTATAAAGACTAAGTGGGAAAAATACGTAGGTATTATTGAAGCTAACTCAAAAAGTACCTACCCAAACAAAGTGTATCTATGGAACAGCTGATTTTTTTTAATAACCGACGAAAAATTTCAACGGATGGGGGTTCAGAATCATGTACTGAATCTATGGTAACAGTTTTCGCTTCGGTGGGGATGCCACCCTGTATAAATGAAGGACTGTTCAAATAAGAAAATAACATTCTTTTACAATCGAAAATTCGAATACTTAATTAATAAAATTTATATGGGACCACCTCTGAAGTATGACCTACCAAACAAAAAAAAGAATCATCAAACTCAATTAATTATTATATATAATATCAATTAATTAATCGCGTAACCAACATAAAAAAAACAGTCTAATTGAGAACCTCCAAGGAGGAGGTTCTCAATTAGACTGTTTTTTTTTATTTTTTTGAAGTCGACAAGCGAAAACTATTTCTGCGCATCTACGGTTCTTGCCAAGTTACCTACGTGCTGGAGACTATACCTCTGTAATTAAACTTACCTGCACGTTGGTCATTATCCTTGACCGACGCGATGACAGATCGTGGAAGGATCTAAAGTTTTGCGATCCTAATGAGACTAATCTACATCAGCTCTATAAAAAAGTACTCTGTGATCAGCTCGGCGACGGGCAAACCATAGCATACCTACATAGTCGAGAGCTTGGCTTTTTTGCTTAAATGCACGGTAACTGTGTGGACTTTACTGATTCAAAATAACCTGGATTTCCTGCTATAACGACGTCATTTGCGATTTCGCGAACAGCATATTAATAATTTGCATTTATGTACAATATGCAAGTAAATAGGTACCTACTAAGTGATTCGCTTACTTTTAGTAATTTGCAGTTCAGTGACGCATTTTCCCTACCTACGTACCTACTTATAGTCAAAGTAGCAGGAAATCCATTCGGAAGTGTAATAAAAAGCTCCTCTATTGCAGCTTAATTTCTAGAAGAATAAGAGTTCAAGTGCTTAACCATATCATATTAATCCAAACTGGTCACTAGAGACTCGTCAACGCATTTTAAACTTAGTAGTTGACTGCAGATGTGAGGAAATGAAACGCTGAAATGTCCCTGAGGAGCGATGGGAACTTTTAAGATGGGGTTGAATTTGAAATTTTGCTTGAATGGTAGGTACCTACACCGGGTTATAGAGTACATATCGATCCACTTATTTATAATTAAATTCCAAATTTTTTAACTGATCTTCCTTACAGAAAATTACAGGAATGCATTGTAGACTAAACTAGAATATATTAAAATCTGTGATTGTAAATATAATTTGCTTCAGTTATTTTTATGTTGTGCCAAATGTATTATAGGTAGGTACTTATTTATATTTTTTTTATTAGTTGTGTTGTGTAAATTGAAGATTAATTTACTTTAAATACTTTCAAGTTTAGTAAATATTTTCATTTTTAGTTATATTAATAAGCCTTACCTACTATTCATATTTGCATGCCAAAATATGGCGAAATGTGTCAACGCACAAGAATACTTATATAATAACACCTTTGTAACCGCATTTAAAGCAAATAAATGACTTTGACTTTGATAGAGTTGTAGTTAGCTTACCTCTTAAAGGATCATTGTCAACTATGATTTTCATAAAATGTGAAACGGGAATGGAATGAAAATCTACTGAAAATGTGATATCTTACGTCACTCACGTGCAAAGTTTGTTTTAGTTTGGAAATGTACAGTCTATGTTCTTTTCTAAGTAGGTAGCTAGGTACAGACACAGCACAAACTACTAAATAGGTTTAGGTATCATAAAGATCGATTTGGCAGTATAGCCGTGAAGACGTCCCAAACAGACAGACATTTCGCCTACAATATCAGTGTGGGTTTCCTTTCGCAATTTTCTCACCATTTTTGTTGACTCTAACAAAATAGTGTCCATATAACACGGTCTAAATGCACGTTTGTTGTTACGGGGTCAAGTGTAAGAGGCTAAGGTGAAATTGCGTAACATCGGCGAAAGTGCGGTGTCCAAATTGTAGATTGAGGTCATTGTCTCACTGCGATCGGACGCTGAATATATCAGAATACATCTTTTGGCTTATGAGAAGAGAATTTAAATAAAAAATAAAACGCGGACCTTGTAACGAGTTGTGAAGATTTTCTGGAAAGTGTGTCGTGAAGTTCCAACTTTGAAAACTATCTTAGAAATTCTTTTGAAATGTTGCTATTAATTGTTTGAAAAAAAAAAACAGTGGTACTCCGGGAATGCCGACAGAAGTGAAAACTTGAAAAAAAATCGGCACCGCGTTAATCAACGCGTTTATGTCTTTTACTCCACGGTGTCGGTAAATTGCGTTACAGTGTCGCGAAATCAATTGTTTAGTCCCATCTCAAAAATGCCCAACGCGCCTAAAGAAGTTTTCACTTCAAAAATGTAGTTGTACTTGCCCATGTCTAGCAAAGTAAGGCGGGGAAACTTTATAATTTTCCGAGATAAAATATATTCATTTTCCTCCTTCTGATTTCAGCAAAATGGGCTTCCAATATATTTTTCCAAGGACTTTAATTATAGATATGCTAACTTACATTATAGGTACTGCCTATACAAAAAATATAATTGATACTTATTAATTAACTAAGCTTTTGCGAAAAGTACCTATGGACTGAAATATTTTCTTTCATAACGAAGAAATGTAATATTCTCATCTCTAATTGAATAATTTCCATTATCGACAGCTCTACGTTTAATTAACTGCCAAGTTTTTGCTAATTAGACGGTCGTTGGACGCGAGACGAAGAGATAAAATGTGGAATACGGTTTATGATGATTAGATAGTGACCAATTGTTTTGTGTTCCGTGAACAATGTAGAAGGAAATTCCTAAATGGCTTTGAACAATTTTTTTTTTATCTAGGGCTTCTCGCAGTTGACCTATGAGGACATGGCTGCTTAACCGGACTTTCCTGTGGCTGCCTTAAGCTTCTATACTTAAAGCCTCCAGCCAGGGGCATAAACTATTCTAAATGAAAACTAGGCGAACGCTCGCTAAGGGCACCCCCTGTGGGGTACGAACCTCGGCCTAGGGCGTCGCTGAGGGGATGACAGCAAAAAGGGACAGGCTGGATCAAACTTAGATTTTCATCTTGATTATTATTCGGGAGAGTTGTAGTTAGCTTACCTCTTAAAGGATCATTGTCAACTATGATTTTCATAAAATGTGAAACGGGAATGGAATGAAAATCTACTGAAAATGTGATATCTTACGTCACTCACGTGCAAAGTTTGTTTTAGTTTGGAAATGTACAGTCTATGTTCTTTTCTAAGTAGGTAGCTAGGTACAGACACAGCACAAACTACTAAATAGGTTTAGGTATCATAAAGATCGATTTGGCAGTATAGCCGTGAAGACGTCCCAAACAGACAGACATTTCGCCTACAATATCAGTGTGGGTTTCCTTTCGCAATTTTCTCACCATTTTTGTTGACTCTAACAAAATAGTGTCCATATAACACGGTCTAAATGCACGTTTGTTGTTACGGGGTCAAGTGTAAGAGGCTAAGGTGAAATTGCGTAACATCGGCGAAAGTGCGGTGTCCAAATTGTAGATTGAGGTCATTGTCTCACTGCGATCGGACGCTGAATATATCAGAATACATCTTTTGGCTTATGAGAAGAGAATTTAAATAAAAAATAAAACGCGGACCTTGTAACGAGTTGTGAAGATTTTCTGGAAAGTGTGTCGTGAAGTTCCAACTTTGAAAACTATCTTAGAAATTCTTTTGAAATGTTGCTATTAATTGTTTGAAAAAAAAAAACAGTGGTACTCCGGGAATGCCGACAGAAGTGAAAACTTGAAAAAAAATCGGCACCGCGTTAATCAACGCGTTTATGTCTTTTACTCCACGGTGTCGGTAAATTGCGTTACAGTGTCGCGAAATCAATTGTTTAGTCCCATCTCAAAAATGCCCAACGCGCCTAAAGAAGTTTTCACTTCAAAAATGTAGTTGTACTTGCCCATGTCTAGCAAAGTAAGGCGGGGAAACTTTATAATTTTCCGAGATAAAATATATTCATTTTCCTCCTTCTGATTTCAGCAAAATGGGCTTCCAATATATTTTTCCAAGGACTTTAATTATAGATATGCTAACTTACATTATAGGTACTGCCTATACAAAAAATATAATTGATACTTATTAATTAACTAAGCTTTTGCGAAAAGTACCTATGGACTGAAATATTTTCTTTCATAACGAAGAAATGTAATATTCTCATCTCTAATTGAATAATTTCCATTATCGACAGCTCTACGTTTAATTAACTGCCAAGTTTTTGCTAATTAGACGGTCGTTGGACGCGAGACGAAGAGATAAAATGTGGAATACGGTTTATGATGATTAGATAGTGACCAATTGTTTTGTGTTCCGTGAACAATGTAGAAGGAAATTCCTAAATGGCTTTGAACAATTTTTTTTTTATCTAGGGCTTCTCGCAGTTGACCTATGAGGACATGGCTGCTTAACCGGACTTTCCTGTGGCTGCCTTAAGCTTCTATACTTAAAGCCTCCAGCCAGGGGCATAAACTATTCTAAATGAAAACTAGGCGAACGCTCGCTAAGGGCACCCCCTGTGGGGTACGAACCTCGGCCTAGGGCGTCGCTGAGGGGATGACAGCAAAAAGGGACAGGCTGGATCAAACTTAGATTTTCATCTTGATTATTATTCGGGGTATTTAAAGCTACGCGCTCAGCTGCAACAACTGCTGGCACCTCATTTGAGCAAGGGTCGGGGGGGCTTTGAAAAACGAGTGCAGCAGTGTTAAATACAAGCCACGTGACCGATGGGATTTCCATCCCCAAAATATGACGAATTTCAATAAAAACTTTCACCCAGTGCTCACCTTTGTTAAGTAAAGAACTCTTGTGCGAAATTTCAAACTTCTAGATCAATGTTGTCTGTCAGTGAATTTAAGATTTAAAGTTATAGATCCCTTGACTTCAATCTTTTGTTTACCTCTATTGGTACGTACGGTTTCTGCATGGAACGTGGAATTGCTTTTTCTTTAGGTAGGTCTACCTACCATTCCACAGTGCCTGTCGGTAGAACCATTTCTAGATCTCCGGTGGAACGTTGAATTTATGTAAGTCTAGCTGTGCTACATTACATTACAGTCTTTTGAATCCTGCCGACCTATGGTATCCTGTTAAACCTCAAGGAAAACGGACATTGATTCTAAGCCACTCATTTGATTCTATACCCTCATGTCGCTAGGAGAAAGCTTAAATGTCATTGCTTTGTGGTATTGAAGGCATATAGTCTGTTTGTTTGCATTGATGTCAAGCCTTTTGCCTAACTATGTTGGGGCCGGCTTCCAGTCTAACCGGATGCAGCTGAATACCTGTATTTTACATGGAGCGACTGCCTATCTGACCTCCACAAACCAGTTAATCGGTAACACGATACCTACCCCTTGGTGAGCCTGGTTGTCAGATTTTTGGGCTTCTGACTACCCGTAATGACTGTCAATGATCTACGAATGACAGCCGGGACGAACGGCTTTCCAAGGCACAGAGGAGTCTCGAAATGCATGGAATATGTGGTGGGCTAAATCCTAACTATCGATATTTTGATACGGTTTGATATCGCCTAATTGTCTTTTAACAGACACACCTCCTTTTGTCTAACTCGTCAGCTAAATTCGGTAGGCTAGCGTTAGTTTAAATTCTAGAACGTTATGGTAATCTTAGTTTCAATTCAGATTATTCAAACACAAAGGCAATGTTTAAAACATATTCTTTGGCAGTCACGTTTCGTCTTTATCTTCGAAGTCGTCATTATGAATTTAAAGTTAGCACGTGTATGGTTAATTTAAGTGGTCAGGTTTCTTAAGATCTCGTCTAGATATGAAACCCTGTATTGGTTTCGATGGATCAGTTTTAGATGCTGATAAAAAATTCAGACCTATTCTTATTTTCTAAGTTGATGGACTGCTTTTGAAATATAAATTATCCACGATTTTGACTTTAATTCAAAATATGTTTCTTAAATAACAAAAGCTGAAGTGGACATTCACGCACCTTTACAATCTATAATTTTTTGCTTTTGTGTGTTCTTACTAAATCCTTCTTTACCGAATTCTTCACCATAAGGCTGCCTGTGTTCTTGCCCATTCTTCTCTATAAGAAAACTACCTTTTGGAGGGGACGGCTAGAATCAATTTTATAATTTTGTAAATTTTGACGTTCAAAAGTGCCATTATTACATGGGCCTATTTGAAATGAATGATTTGACTTGACTTGACTTGACTTGCTGGTCCACTGGAGCGGAGAAATGTGCCAATATTAACCAAAAGGAGAGAAGCTCTGAAGCGGAGTTTAGATTCTATTGGTTAATATTGGCACATTTCTCCGCTCCGCTGCCTCGCTCCGCTTCAGTGGACAGGCAGCTTAAAACTAAATAGAGGGACTCTTATAACAGAATACAAAGATAGAAGGGGATATACAGTCAAGCAGTCTATGTCAGTCATCATGGCAGTTACTAACAGTTCGACGTGTCCAATAACTTCAGTGGTGGTAGATTGTAATTCAGTTTATTTACCTATTTATTAAAGAATGCCAACAGGATATACATTCAATATTGGTTTACAATAGTATTTAGGAAAGGTATTACTGCTAATGTACGTATACACACAAATTAAAGGTGTAGGCACACAACAATTCTTCTTTTGGTCTTTAGGTAGGAAAAGTCTAATGTGATTTTAGGTAAAAAAAATATAACTACACTGTGTGTTTCAGGATGCTACGTTTCAAGAACAGAAGGTATCTAGATTTTCCCGAATTAATTTTGTTAGGGCTGCTACAGTGTTGAAAATGTCGGAAAAATTAAATGAGGTTACTTACATATGCATGTGCCAAATGTTACTGATATAAGTACCCTTTATATTTCAGGCCGTTGAAAGGGTTGATCGATAAATTATTATTAAACTTGGGCAAATCTTTACGGGATAGTCCTGATTCAAATCTCTGTTTTCAAGAAACTTTTATGAAGTAAGTTTATCACGAAATTGGAAAAGGAAAATTCCCAAATCTGTTTGCTCTTTTAAACGTGAACACAAAAACGACTCGTGCAAACGTTTTCGTGAGTCAAAAAAATGTGTCTTACGGCTTGCGAAATATTACGAGTGGCTGTATTTAGAATCGTGATAATACACCCCGCATACAAAGTATGAGGAAAAAATAAATAACATACTAGACGAGACAAAGAGGGATGATTGACGTTTTTTCGCGAATATAAAAAGGTTGCACACAGTAAAGAAGGATGGGTATTTTTAGGACTCTAAATACTTGAGTACTAAGACGAGTTGAATGTCACAAATCTAGAAAATTAGATCACACGCAACCCGGTTGAGTAAGTATTCTTCCTAAATAGGTCAGGCTTTCACTTTAGAAGTTCATTTCAAATAACATTATTTGACTTTACAGTCCAGCCGTCAACCTGTCAGCCGGACTGTAGGTAGTTTTATTTAACTAGCCTAGTATCATAGTATGTTGCTTTGGCAAACTTTTTCAAAGCAACTTCGCTTACAAATCATGTAATAACTTTGCGAATCTTCATTAAGAGGGTTTATCCTAAAAGTTGGCAACGTCGTAAATAGCTGTCAAATATTTACCTGTTTTGATTAATTTGGCAATATTACTGTATGGAATTAAGAAATGTGGCTAATTAGTAAACTAAAATATTGATTATGAAATGCAATAATTAATATCGTAACACCGAATATTTAGTTTTAGATGTAAAAAAAGTATTTAGAAACGGTTACAACATCAAATTCTAGTTCGCTAGTTAGCCACATTTCTTATTTCCATACAGTAATATTGCCAAATTAATCAAAACTGCGATATATTTGACATCTATTTGCGACGTTGCCAACTTTCAGAATAAACGCTCTTAATATCATTAGCTGTCTTGTGATCGAATTTGAAGAATCAGCTGTTATGGTACCAAACCTATATAACTAGTAAAGAAACTCTCTTTATTTTAATCTTACTAGTTTTGATTAAACTTTAGGCAGTAGTAACATTTATGAACCAAGGTGCAACTGCATAAAAAATTGCACTTTATAAGACCTGTATGTGGTGAAGTGATGTTCCAATCGGGTCATTCTGTAAAAATCTCACCATGAAAACTAAAGCGAGATGAACTTGAAGTGACCTGTCATTCCACCTAATTCTAGAGATTGACAGTTTTGACAGCTCACTTCACTTATGCTTTCACGGTGAGATTTTACAGAAGGGCCCGACTGGAACAGCACTAATCTAAATTAAGGAATCATCGACAGAAAAAAAACAAGTAAGTACTTAGGTGCTGTTGTACTACTTACCAATAGCGGGGTTGCAGGCGACATGACCGAAGTTGGCGAGAAACGCGATGGTGACGAAGACAACGAAAGCAGCGGTGATCTTGCCGGCCATTTTGTGATCTGGAAGTATATCATCACCATAAATTATAATCCGTCCAAAACCATATTACCAGCCTATATATTCCCACTGCAGCGCAAATGCCTCTTCTCATACAGAGAAGGCATGAGCATTGATTTCCATGCTTGCTCAAGGCGGAGAGGCGATTTCAGACATCATAATTTTCCTGCAACATGGCAACTGAAGGAACTCGGGTGGGTTTTAGTCAGTAAGAGTCTGACACGCCCTCCCGCTCCACCCAGAGTGGGAGAAGTTATTCGATAATTTTTTTAAAAAAAAGGTCACCTCACGCTGTTTTCCGGAAAAGGTTGCCCGAATCCTCACTAGACAATACCTTATCTTCTCTAGCGTTCCTTGTGGCCGTACACCTTATAAAATAATTCCTCAATCAACCAAGTATGAACGCAATAGGTGTGGACACCAACTGGATTAAATTGGAAACGATGGATCGATTGTATGAAGGATGAAACGGTTCAAAAAGGGGGTAAATACGAAAATGTTCCTGAAGAGATGTCTGACAGGTATAGAAATGCCCTGACCCCAAATATATTGGGTGGGATGATGATGATATTTAGCCAAATGAGAACCTTCAAAGTAGGTAGGGGAGGGCCTGTGAGAACTGAGGTGCTCGGGCATCTGTGGGGAGGGAATCCTCACAGACAGACTATCCCTTTGCTGGCGGTCGCTAGAGCGCTTGGCCAGTTTGGGTGAGGAAGATTTTGATATCTAGATACTGTATACACTTCCAGGACCAGACCAGCTTTTTAAATTATGTTGGCGTCTGATGATACAACTAGCCATACTTATACACATTTAGTAATATATGTACGTATAGGCTCGCCCCCTATTACATGGGACTTAAACATAACTGGCGAAATGTGGGTGTACCTGCTACAGGGACACCTCTGCCCAACCCTTCGGGGAAACAAGGCGTGATGTTATGTTATGTTAATATATGTACCCAATGGACCGATATAACTAAATCCTGCTTAGGCTACACTATTAACAGGGTAAGTAACATCAACAAAGTTTGATGGAAAGCTGCCAAAACATTTTTTTTTTTGATAATGCAGTTTTTTATGAATTGATATAAATTATAAACGCAAGAATTATAAATAAAATAAAATAAAAACTTACAAAAGCTTTATGAAAGCTCATTAACTTTACGGGACGTTATCTTCATTTGTTATGAAAGTTAATTAAAGTAGTCAAGGAAGCTAATTCATAGCTGTATAATTTCAAAACATTTTCAGGAAAATCTCGAACCGACCTGTTTTCTCCACTTAGCTTTCCCATTTCACGGAAGAACTAATTAATTAATTACCATTTACTTGATTGGTAACATCAACCCTCCATAAATAAACAACGGCACATCACGAACTCACCTCATTCACAAATCACGGAAAGAGTTTGATATTTGGGGAAAATCTTACACAGGGCACAACACTAACAATGCTCATTTCGCCGCAACGACAACACCGCAATAATATGTAAACAAACTTCGAACAATCACCGTAGGTAGCAATGTATTATATTAACGGAAAATTCTGGCCAACGACCGCTTGTAAATGGAACTTGTTTAAATATGTAACCACTTAACTATGGCTGTAAGTGGGGTGGGGCGAAGCGCGTGTGCTTAAGGGATATCCCAGGAAACGGATCTGTGCTGTACTTTGCGAAAGACGAAAGTTCTAAGTAGGAAGTCGATGACTCCACGATGATGTTAACGTGGATTGTGATAATCCGATTTGTAAAAGAAATTACTTTTTAATTATTGTACCATGTTTTGGATGAGAGTCAGATTTTTTTTATCAATAATCGATGCTTAAAATATTAGGTGCCTACTAATACGATATACATGCATATACTCATTCTCTACTTACATTATTTGCATAAAAATAGAGCTAGCATAGCAGTATCATTTTAGGTAGCATCTAATATATAATGTGGTGTAGTATAATGCTGCTTTGTCGCTAGAAAAATGCCATTTGCTAATATGTGACTGTCTCTATCTCAGTGATTTGTTGATTACCTTGTAGTTTTTGCCAATCGAACCATCTACATTTACTTACATAATTAACATAACAATCAAAACTTCTAGAAGATAATTAACGTTAAAATTATGATCGCAAATAACGTAATGTTGTTAATTTGTAATGATATATTTATGCTAGATCCGTGACGTTAACTGGTTGAACTTTTAAACAGGTTTAATGCTATAACCGCAAAGAACAAAAAGACATTATTATCTCAACAATTTTCATAAATATTTATCTGATCCAAACTGGTTGCTTATTAAAAGTATCTGAGATTTTTTTCCGCATACATACAAACTACTATTCTTCTTCAACGTCAGCGTCGTGTCGATGGCACGACAGTGTATTTGATTTTGTTAGCCCAAAAACTTCTCCACTTCCACGGCGACCTCTGCGCCTGCCACCGACGATGCCGCGGCATTGTCAGTGGCAGAGCGCAGAGGTCGCCATGGCTTTATTTTTTAGGACACAGAGGGCAGAATAGGAGGTGGGACATCTTTTGCGCCACAGCTCTACATCCACATCCTGCTGCCGTACCATCGAGGGAACCCCAATTTGCGAGGTTGTAGTTGCATCTTCCTACTGGAGTTCGATTTCAAGTGAGCCACGGAAGGTTGGCCCCTGCGGGAAAGATGCTAACTTGGTGGGCGGGTGGAGGTTGAGTATCCTGCCACTAGTGTTAAAATTCTATTAGAAGAAATGGTCAAGGTCATTGGAAATCCGCACATTGGTTTTATGTAACACGTAAAGTGGCCCAAGGTGCGATATTCGATTGATAGCGAAACTATTGCTAGATTTATTTCAAGGAAAGTATGAATCACGGTTGCGTAAACTGAATGGTAACGTTTTCCTATTTGTACGACTGTCTAGACAGGCGTATACGCTGATGAATCTTTTTCCTTATGTGGCAGATTTATACCTGCTTATTGCCTTATAAAGTTTTTTTTACCACGACTTTCCCGTATTCAAAATTAATTATAATTTAGCATAGTTTTTATTAAATCAAAATAAATAATAAAGAATTTAAAATTAATTCATCAAACAGGTCTATATCGGGCGTCATTTACCGGTACAAAACTATGCATTATATTTTTGGAGCATGTCCACGCTATGTTGTCGCGTCTGAACAAAGCTGCTTGCCTTCAGCGGTAGCCCGGGGCGCCAGAATGTTTGTACTACGTGGATGATACTTTTGGGGCTATTCAATAATCGTATAGTGACTTATTCGTGGAATTAATTCGGGTTGTGAAATTATTTGCGGTTGGAAGACTGATTGTTTGCGGTCCTGTGTAGGAAAGTTGGTTTAGCTTTGGTTAGATGAGATTTAAAATTTATGTTTGTGATGTGATAATATATGGAATGTATGGCGATAGAGTGAAGCTCTGAACATTTTTATAGAGATGTTTTTAAGTAATCTTCTCTAAATAAAGATTTATGATAATTAAATGACCTCATAGTAACATCTCACATAAGAAGCAACGTGTCTGACGTAAACGTGTCGACTTTTTTCGGCACGTGTGCCGACGTTGCAGAATGAACCAACATTTAGGACAAAAGCATTTTACTTCCGCGCCGACGAACAAAAGTCAAATGTAAATAACCTCTAGACACGGTTCGTGTACTAAGTAGCTGATAGGCACCGATTATATCGTTACCAGATTTACATAGCTCCTTAAATGTGACGAGAATGAAACACGTGCTCAATTACGGAGCAATGGAAATTGTCTAGATGAAAATTTACTTTGGATTTACGCTGCGCCTTTTAGGAAGCGGATCTCGTTATCACACGATCGGTTTAAATCTCAATTATTGTTAATACAACTTCCTAAACTTAAAATTATGAATTCTCGATCCTGCCGGATACTAGATGTCGTGATTGATGCTCTAATGTTCGAAACTTCTAAAAAAATATGTTTCCGCATATGAAATCATACTGACAACAAGTTCGGTATGTAAAATGGATGACGTCTAAAACGGGATTAGGGTAATATGATAATTTTGAGTCTATTTTGTGGTTTCTACTGCCTACACACCTCGTGGTCTATACCAATAGTGTTTAATAATAAGGATGTAGGAAAATATCCGTAGTGCAGATTTGTCGATGATGCTATGCATAACTATTAATTATTTGGAGATGGAAAACTTTTTAAGTTATGAGTCAGATTCTCGACATATTTAATTCGTAGGTCGCCAAAAGTGTTATAGGAAAACAACCTGATGCTGTTTTTGGGATTTCTTTCTGTATTTCTAGTCAAAAGGACGACATAATGATGAACCTAGGCGTGCAGGGTGTCCTTGATTCCCGAACTCGCTTCTTGTTTTTTTTCAAGCAGTTTCTTGTGGAGGTCGAACTTGAAGTTTAGATTTAGGCTGTCTGTCCATTGAAACGGAGCGAGGCAGCGGAGCGGAGAAATGTGCCAATATTAACCGTATAGGAGCGGAGCTCTGAAGCGGAGTTTAGATTCTATTGGTTAATATTGGCACATTTCTCCGCTCCACTGCCTTGCTCCGCTCCAGTGGACAGGCAGCCCTAAGATTGACAGAAAAAGTGAAATTTACATCCAGTGACCAAGACGTGAAGCTTCTCAAAGCTTTTGAAACAATATTTACATTTGTAGCAGCTCAGGAGCGATAGCAAATAATTACAAATTCAACAGAAACAAAGTCAGAACTCCAGAAGATGAATAAAATTAGTGTTCAGATCTCGTTCGAAAAGTTAAAGGATGATTTAACAAGAAAATCAAACAAATGTAACATAAATCTAGTTTAAAAACAAATAGAGGAAACAATTTACAAGCAAACAAACTATTATCACAGTACAAATACTTACTTGGTAGATTTTCTGGAAGGGTAGATGAAGAAGACGAAGAAGTGGACTGTTGAATGTGAAGACTGATCCTGTTTCCCCAGCTTTTATACTAAAACTGAAGTAGCCAGCCTAACCAACCAAGTCGGGAGACAACGGGACACTTCCATTATCTATATGGATCTGATAATTAGATTGGGCTAATGTGTTCGAGGTTGTTAGAAAGAAGTTTGGACAGCTGAGGTTGAATTGGGGGAAAGCGGGCGTATTGTTTTTTGATTTGTGTATTTTCTCGGACTAGAACTTGAAAAATACACGAGTCATTCATTATACATCATTTCACACAATTCAGATTTTCTTCAATGCATAAATATGTAGGAATAACTAGCTTTAAGCAGAGCAGAGGTGGCCCAGTGGTAATGGCCGCGACTTACCGAGTTGTACGTCTTTGGTTCGAACCCAGACAGGCGCTTTACTTTGTGAAAATTATTTCATCACCACTGCTTTCAAAACGGTAAAGGAAAATATCGTGAGGAAATCAGTATGTCCTAGAACCAAAAATTCGAAGACATGTGACGTGACATCTACCAACCCGCGCTGGGCCTGCGTGGTGGATTACGGCCCTCACTGAGAGGAGGCCTGTGTCCCAGCAGTGGAAACGTAGGCTGATTATGTTAAGCATCAGTCTTAGAACTCAAATACTACACCAACAAATTCAATATATAGTACAATAGAAATTAAATACACCCTTAATTACCGAAAACCTGATTTACACGATGCAATTCTTGCCTGTGGCATGCAATAAATTTGACTTGCATAGTTTAAACACTGTTTAGACGGTGCAAATTTTATTGTTGCTTCAACAAATAAAATGAAATTGTTTATTCTGTAAAAAATATACACGTCATATAAAAAAATATTAAAAATAAGCTTGATGAGTTCGGCGTTTCTTATCTGACTACTCTGAGAAGAAAGGCCGAAATAAACTCAGAGGTCGCAGTCTCTTTTAAAGTCCAGACATAATCTTGGTCAGGCCATATGAGGACCATGTAGATTAGTGTCTGAAAAGGTCTTTTGAGGAAAGAACCACACAGATTTGAGTGGACCTGTCCAGTCAGTGTAAGCATTTGTCAGTAATCGTGGAGCTCAATTTATGGCATACCACATGCAAATAAATTGCATCGTGTAAATCAGGCTAAACTTTATATGAATACTTCGCTATATTCATAGTCAAGTATTCTAAACATAGTTTCCAAATTAAAATATCTAACCAGTTTTGGATAAATGGGGAAAGTCCTACAAGAGCGAGCGCGCACTACGACTTTTTATCGCGTGATTATTTTGTCGCACAGAAATGCAATGTTTTGGTTTATAAGTTTATTCAGTTGTCAGCAAACCGCGGATCGCGAGTTGCATGCGGTTCTTTCGCCTATAGAGTGCGGCTCTGTCATTAAGAGGGAACAGGGCCTGCGAGGAATTTGAAAAATTGTTTTTTGAAGAAACTATTGCCGTCGTCTTACCTCAAGTCTGCCCCTGTAGAGTGCGATAGAGACAGCTGCAGCTCAGACAAATCACAAATTTTTTGACGGGATCATTTTTTACATTAAATTTTTAAGAAAGACTATGTCTATGTTCCTATCATTTTCTTTTATGTTAAAAACTTTTCGAATTTGTCTGGTAGTCCTCTAATCATGGTGGTAAAAATGGGGGATTTTTGTAATTTTTGGAGGGTCACATTTTCTTTACCAATAAGTTGCTGAAAAAAGGAAATAACAGGGACGTGCCTACAGCAGACATTGATTTTATGAAAAAAAAGAAATTGCTCTAGAGGCAATATTGAGGAATAAATAAAAAAGCGGCCAAGTGCGAGTCGGACTCGCCCATGAAGGGTTCCGTAGCAGCAAGTAATATTGAATGAAAGGTAAATTGCGGTTTACGATTTATGACGTATTAAAAAAAACCAATTACTAGATCTCGTTCAAACGAATTTTCGGTGGAAGTTTACATAGTAGTGTACATCATATTTTTTTTTAGTTTTATCATTCTCTTATTTTAGAAGTTACAGGGACACATTTTACCACTTTGGAAGTGTCTCTCGCGCAAACTATTCAGTTTAGAAAAAAATGATATTAGAAACCTCAATATCATACAAATCTACTTACCAAGTTTCAACAGCATAGCTCTTATAGTTTCGGATAAAAGTGGCTGTGACATACGGACGGACAGACAGACAGATATGACGAATCCATAAGGGTTCCGTTTTTTTGCCATTTGGCTACGGAACCCTAAAAAGAGGAATACATTTGTATGGAGAATCGCAGGCCCTGTTCCCTCTTAACCAAGATATCAAGTTTTATTCTAAATTCAAACCAAATTTCAAAGATTTATTTTCGAAGTATTTTCACCAAAAATTAAAAGGACATCGAAAATTAATCATTTCCTGTAATTTTCAAAGTTTTCCAAGGTAACAAGTTATATTAATAAGTAATAAATAAGATGCCTTTATCATGATGATGAAGGCATCCTACTTCTAAGCAAGTTAATATTAGGAAGCCTTGTGGACTGGAAAGAGGATTGGAGTTTTAGGATTAAGAAAAGTGTATTGAGACAGTTTGAACACACAGAAAGGATTGACTCTCATAAGAATCATATTAGTCGTTATAGTATTGATATTTGGCTGTATTGACTAATGAGTCTGCCAACCGCTGGTTTATACGGTAACGTATGGTAAATCGAGGCAAAATTTTTCTCGGGTATGCGGCTATATAAACCAATAATGTTGTTTTTCTGCGATAAAATAATCGCGCCGATCGCGCGATAAAAAGTCGTTGTGCGCACTCGCCTTATAAGAACTTTTCAGCGCATTCCACAATAGTAGGTATAAAACAAAATAGTGAATTTCAACTGTAGCAGAATATTTTAGTGAAGCTGCTAACGTTTGGCTACTAGTTTGAATGTTTTTATTCTACATTTTGTACTAGAAATGGTTGGTGTTTTCTTTTGTAATTACACTGAGTGCTCTATTCTTCGTTTCTTTTTTTTTTAATGGCCTTTCGCAGACCACTAAGGTCTTGGCTGCTTAACCGGACTTTTCCTGTGGTGGTCTTAAGCTTCTACACTTAGAGCCTCCAGCCAGGAGCTTTTAAACTATGCTAAATTAAAATTAAGCGAGTGCTCGCTAAGGGCACCCCCTGTGGGGTACGAACCTCCTTAGGGCATCGCTGAGGGGAGGACAGCAAGAAGGGACAGGCTGGATCAAACTTAGGTTTTCATCATGATTATTATGCGGGGTATTTAAAGCTACGTGCTCAGCTGCAACAACTGCTGGCACCTCGTTTTCGAGCAAGGGTCGGGGAGAAGTTTCATTTACTCGGGGACGCCGTCGCGATCGCAATGGACCTCGGCGACGAGGTCGGAATGACGGGAGGCGTCTGTTCTTATGAACTGTACAGGTGGCCCTATTCTGCTCCTGGAGGAGTGTAATGGGGTCATCTGGGTCGGAAAGAATATGCCTCGGTCAGCGAATCTGACGGATACGGGATGGGATATGGGCGGCTGCCTTGACAACCAGAGGGTTGGGATGTCTGGGGGCGGAGTCAAAGTAACGCTTGGACATGCGTTTTAAAAACTGGTGGATCGTTGGGATCTTACAGTCGAGATGAAGGATCTCGTTTCTTACATAATAGGGGGCTCCCGTGGCCTTGCGAAGCTCTATTCTTCTTGAATTACATGGCTATTAAGGAGGTTGCCTTTTACTACAGTGAGATTAGAAAGGGGAGGGGGAGAAGCTTGAAGTCAGTTGTCATTCCATCTGATGCTGGGGATTGACACTATTGTCATTGTGACAGCTCACTTCAAACCCACTTCATCTAAAGCTGCGTTCCGAGTAACGCTGTAATCAATTTGAGCGTGCTACACCTGTACTGTATTAGCGTGGTCGTGATAACGATGTCCCGTAAATTGTCATAGATGACGTCATGACATACGCCATCTTGCGATAACGCCGACCATGCCCTAAATTAATATCACCGTGAGCGCTGTCAAAAATGACAGTTGTTCTGTTTTGTTTTAAGTTGCATCATAACTAAATTAACGTGGCATTTTAGAAATTTTGCTAGCAACCAAACCAAAGAAGAAGAAATTTGTGGTGTATACTCAAAGAAAAACTATAATCCAACCATCTTGTGCAAATTTTGGGGTTATGTTATAAGTTTTGACGTTGAGCGACCGCTGTGAGCAGTATGAGCGCGTTCACGAGCGCTCCGAATTGTTGCCAGCTCTGAGCTGTCATAAGTAATCGTAATATCTAAATAGGAACGCGAAGTATCGATGTGAGCGCCGTGAGCGATTAAGGCGTAACTCTGAATGTGGCCTAAGTGTTCACGGTGAGGTTTTTACAGAATAGACCGGCTGTAAGTCTTTCCAAGTGATCTATGGTCTTTCCATAGACATAGATGAATATAGATGGTTCAATTTAGGTATGAAGCTACAAGTACGCGGCGGGTTCGACTTGTCGGGCCAATTCAGTGAGTGTAACGTAGTCAGAAGATCTAAGAGTTACGCGATAGAAAGAGAGGCAACTTCTAGGTGAAAATACTGCAGGTAGGATTACCTACCTGCAGTATTTTCACCTAGAAGTTACACACGAACGCCATGCACATAATAGAGCTTAAAATTTTAATGCCAAGTCAAAAAAAAAATGTTCGGCCCTCATCCCCCATATCTCCGCCCCCGTCCATTTGGGGTCCATTCGGACGGTACGGGGGCGTTCGGTATCACTTCAATACCCAGATGACCACTCGCCATCCGGTTGCCTCTGAGATAAAATTTTACGTGCCATTGCTTTAACTAATGTTATTTATTTATGATGTTTCACCGCCTTTGTGGTGCAACAGATGACCCGCATTCTAGAAACTGAAGTTCATGAGATGAGAAAGTTCCTTATATGCTGAAGATAGCCGTAACTGTGTTCGGAATTATTTCCGTTAGATTAAACTGTCGAAAAATTGTGAACTGGGTGAAATGGGTTAGGTTAAGTTAGAACTGTGACCAATCGCGCGCGAGCCGAGTGAGCGCTATTTCCAAGTTGCTCGCAGCCAGGCAGGCTATTTAATATTAGCGCAAGGTGCGTTACGTCGCAAGCAAGTTTGATACCAGTTCACAATTTGTCGGTTTCCCATGGAAAGATTATAAACTAGCGAAAAATAATGCGTTAAATTGTAAATGGTTCGTTGCAGTTCACAATTTTTCGACAGTTTATAATTTAACGGAAATAATACCGATAGATTATAAACTAACGAAGTTCATAATTATACGGTGACATATACATTCTTTTATGTCAATAAAGAATTTATTTATTATTATTTATTCATGTTTCTAATTTGGGAGGACTTTGCTTCCATTCCACTTCCATTTTTAGGGTTCCGTACCCAAAGGGTAAAACGGGACCCTATTACTAAGACTCTGCTGTCCGTCCGTCTGTCTGTGCGTCTGTCACCAGGCTGTATCTCATGAACCGTGATAGTTTACAAAGTTGAAATTTTCACAGATGATGTATTTCTGTTGCCGCTATAACCACAAGTACACACGGCTACACATCAAGCTGTACATTTCCAGTATAAGCTGACCTCGCATTGTTCGGAAATCCTATACGATGCGAGATCAGCATGAACTGGAATTGTATAGCTTGATGTGTAGCCGTGTGTACTAAAAAACAGAATAATATAATTATTTAAGGGGGCTCCCATACAACAGACATGATTTTTTTGCCGTTTTTATAGATAACGGAACCCTTCGTGCGCGAGCCCGACTAGCACTTCGCCGGTTTTAAAATTTAAGCGTAGTTTAACAAAACTACTCTCTGATAAATGCTTTTATAGTGTACTTGAATTTTTGGATTATAATTTGTGAATTTTGTAGTATGTAGTATAACGTCATCTATGAATAATTAATTGTCAAGTAGGTACCAAATTTGAATTAATTTAATGTAATTTACTAATGGCATGCATTATTCAAGTAATTAATTAATTTTAAATAATATCTAAATATGTAAAATTTGCACGCCATAATAAGAGATCGATATAAGTATTATAAGAACTTTCTGTATCTTATTTAAGCAAGTAAAAGATTTTGAATTTGCTCAGCAGAGGAATACAATATACGCTACTAATTTTTTTTTTTTTATCTTTATTTTTTTATAGAAGGTTTTATCAAACATGATCATGTCACCCTCATAGGCCTCACAAAGATTGACTTATCTACGCTTAATGGCTAATTTAACTAAATTATACATTGACTTAGCATCTTCTGACAGAGGCCGGGCCAGAATCAAGTTACACATGCCCATTTCCCGCAGATCCACATCATATTTGAGCCTTAAGCTGGCTCTCAACCTCGTTCCGAGCGCATTCGGCCAACACATGGTAAAAATCCTCAACCACGCCACACTCAGCATAAAAAATATTTGAAAAAAAAAAACTCCTTTGCATGAAACTCTTCACCAACAAATAGTCCCATCACTCCAAACTAAAACTGACATCAAAGTTGAACATTTTGGCAATGAGCCAAGATATTCGTATTCTCTAGACGGACTCAGACAATCGATCATCGTTTACCTACAATTTTGAGGCCAGTCACTTCCGAACCGCAACATAATGCCCTATCATGAACCTCATCGGAAGTAAATGTCGAGTCTAAAAATACGACGAGAAATAAACAGAAAGTAAGTTTTTCAGTACAAAAAATAATGGCCACGCTGTTGACAAAGGGTCTGGTATCCGGTAATTATCCGATAGATTACTTAAGTTTCCGATTTCGGATAAGTTCTGGAGGAGCTAATTTGAGTTTGTTGACTGTTGAAAAGTCGATACGATGCTTTATAAATTTAACTATACCTACAGGTTTATTATTTATTCGTCGGCAATCCGTTAAGGGGATGTAGGAGAGGTAATTTGCAACCAAATTACCCCTGACGACCCCTATGCCAATGTCAACCATTTTCGTGACATTTTAAAATGTATGAAGTAAAAATATAAAATGTCAAATTACGCGAATGTTGTTGACATTTGCATAGGAGTCAATCGGCGTCATTTGGTTGTAAATGACACCTCCTACATCCCCTTTCTGTATCTATTGCCGACGTATAACCATTAACACTGTATATCAGGGTTATTGGGTAACCAATAACCCTGATATACAGTGTTAATGGTACATTTTTATTTCATTCATTTTAAAATGTAAAATGTTAGTATACTTGAAAATAGTTACGTATAACCATTAACCCTGCATATCAGGGCAAATGGGTACATAAGTACTCGAAAATGGTTGACATTGGCATAGGGGTCATCAGGGGTAATTTGGTTGCAAATGACTTCTCCTATATCCCTTTAACGGATTGCCGACGCATAACCAATAACCCTGTATAGAACTGCGGGGTAATTGCGTGACACAATTACGTAGCAATGGCTTTCATTTTGACAGTTCAGCAATATTCATTGCGTAATTTACGTTCATATGCAGACAAATTTTTCGAACACCATATGAAGCAATGGGTTAGCAACATCCTTGGAAATCATTCAAATTGTGATTGATGGTGTGTTACGCAATTAGGGTGCTGGAAATATTCCTAGTCTTCAGTATGTAATATTATGTCGAAAAATAAACAGAGTGAAGATTCCTATCTTCACTCTGTTTATTTTGTGACGAAAGATTTATAATGATTTGGAACCCGATGGTGTAGGTTAGGTACGTATAGCCTGATAGGCTTGTGTCCAAAAAAATTTTTTTGTCCGTCTTGTTGTTTATTAAAAAATATTGAACGCGTACTTTTTCTTTTTTGACGTCATCAAAAGATTACGGCGATATATTGAGTTAAAATGTGGCATGACGTCACGCCTTGCTAGATTTAATACTGCGTTGTGACGTAGCAAGCCCTCACTCCCCAACTTTAATGCGTGTTTTCCAAATTATTTTTGATTAATATGATAAAGCAAAAAATACGTGTCGAATATTTTTTAATAGAATTTCTTTTTTTTTACCTAGGAAACTACCGTATTGTAGTGTATTATATGTTATGTAACAATAGGTAGGTAGTAAGGCTTCCAATAAAAAATCGAAAACAGTTTTAATCTTTATTTGCACTAACCACAGAAAAGTTATCTAAAGTTGAATCGTAATAGTAAAGTTATGTCGTAAATTAAAGTTTTCCATTAACTCGTAAATAATAATCAATATAATATGAAGGTAAAAAGCATCTCATCTAATTGTTAAGAAAATAATTTTAGCAATATGTATTACTTGTTAATTATACAATATGATTTCCAGTAGAGAATTTTTTTAAACAAATATTAATTTGGAAAAGATGAAGTCTTTTACAAATATTTGCTTAGCAAAAATATATTTTTTTTAAATAATAAGTCACGTGTACCGGTTAACTTCACAATGTTGATAAACATTACACGTCGATAATTAATCAAACATGGACGTAATTACAGATTTGAATACGAAACAAAATACAAAATTAACATTAAAACACCCTGTCAAAAGATTTATGCTTTTACAGAGTACCTAAACAATTATTTCGACATACCGAAAAACACGTGCAATTTTTGTTTAATAATTTTATAATTCGAATTATTAATTCACTGGAGTGAAATGACAGGTGCTAGCTGTCCCCTGGGCGTCGGGAATCACAGGCAGAATTCCGGTCACCGTAGGCGCGCGCAATGGGTAGCTCGCCGTCCGATAAGGACCAAGCCTGGGTCGACGCGACGGCGCGTTGTGTTCCACGCGCGCCTCAAAGAGATGTCAGCAGAATTGACGGGGTCCTCTAGGGCCAATGCCTACCGGGGCTGCGAATACGGGCCGAAAGGGAAATCGTGGCCCCCCGGTAACATGGCAACTGAAGGAACACGGGTGGGTTTTAGTCAGTAAGAGTCTGACACGCCCTCCCGCTCCACCCAGAGCGGAAGAAGTTATTTGATAATTTCCCACCCAAAAAAAAAGGTGCTAGCTGTCACCTAGTAAAATAATAAGGCCATAATATATTTATATTGTTGTTATAGTCACAAAACGTTGAATTAAGTAACGAATTAGTTTAAGTAAGTTAAGTTTAATATTAAATCTAGTATACAATAAATATTTCCATAATATTTAACAAAGTGACAGCTCGCACCTGTCCTTCCTCCAGTGAATTAATAATACTCCTATAAATATTTTATTTTTTCATTTAACACCCCTCCACTTTCGGCACTTCGTCAGCCATGCTAGCAAGAATTAAATTCTTGTCAGTGCCTGCAGGTTTCTTTGGTTCTAAAGCAGTTCTCATTTCCAAGGCTCGGGTGTCCGTCTCCAAAGATTGGTTCTTGTCATTCAAATCAATGGCTATTTTGATGGAAGCTGCTTCTAAAGCGTTGTATGTTGCCCTGAAAATAGGATAAGGCAATTCAAGTCTTTTCATAGTCCTTTTCTAAAAATATGCATTCGTTAATTTCAGAAGGACGACTTATTATTATTTTAGAAGATTTATTATTCCAGCTAGAAGTGAAGGTTGTTGAACAAAAGTTTATACCCGAATCGCTTTAGCGTGGCAATAGCGGTCATTGACCCACCTACATTTTCTAGCATTCAAAAACTGAAACAAACTCCCCTATACAACTCCATAAGTTAGCAAAGGTGTCGAATGTGATGATTTTATGAAATCATGACATTTGACACCTTTATCTTCTTCTTAACCCATTCTTGACCACTGTACCAATTTGGGAACACTTAATAAATGAGGGTAAATAAAAAAAGTTTGGACAATAGTTAATACTGTGTTACTTTATTGTAGAGTTGAGGGTGTGTTCATTAGATAATTACATCGGATTATACTAATTTCTTCAAAAATCTGTATTTTTGGATTCACTGAATTTCGTCATCCGGAGGACACTACAGGTAAGCGTACATTTGTTATTATTATTTATTACAGGTGATGAATATCGTGAATATTGTTTATATTTTCATAAAATAAGTACCTAACCTAACATTCAAAGTCATTTTATTGCAGTTATTTTACATGTATATAAAAATATAGGGACATAAATATTGGTGTGCCAATTTGGGTACAACGGCTACAAGTGTACTAAAAATAACCATTTTATTTACACAATCAATATGAATCGCAAGCAATATTTTAGTGGCACTAATGACTTCAGGGGCTTGGACTATGCTATCAGCACAATAGCAGAGAATTGTTATGACGACTGAAGTATGATTTAGCCATCATTCCACCCGAGCCAAGTGTCACGACTGACGAAGAAGAAGGTGATGATGACGTGTCACTTAGTAACACCCTTCTAAACGATGTATCAGGTAAAATCGAGGTATTTGTTCACTAAGAGGGTACTCTTTCGGAATTCGAAGATGGCAGTAATGATGAACCTTTGACTGCTAATAGGTCACGACCTTTCTTGAGATCGGCCCAACCAGAGCAGCCCACTGTATCTGCATACCAACAGTCATTCAGTCTCCCGCTTTAGCGAGTGTTCAGCAAATTACGCGACAACCTTCGAAGAAACAGACGAAATGTTAGTTCTTGAAAATCGCGTCAAACAGGAACTAAAAGATTTGACAACCGTTTCAATATTTGAGAAGCTTTTTGACGAAGAAGTTTTTACAATGATTGCTGAGTTTAGCAACTTGTATGCCACTCAAAATAATCGGCACAAATTCATTGTCACTGCTACGGAGCTGAAATTTTTTTTGGGGATACTTATACAGTCGGGCTATCACAAACTACCTCGTGAATATAATATGTATTGGTCTTTAGATGAGGATATTGGCGTTGCAGTGATGTCAAAATCTATGTCCAAAAACAGATTGGGCAAAAAATTGTGGTGGGTCTTATTTACTTACATGGTTGATATGACCATGTCATATGCATGGCGATTGCACGTAATCGCTAAAGAAGACCCAATGGACCAATTACGATTCCACCGAAGTTTCGCCAGACGCTACCTCAAACTGTCACACCAAAGATGTTCTGTTCGCCCTTCACCTTCAATATTGAAATTTTACAGTTGGATGGGGTTGATGACCTCCCTGAAAAGCTTCCAAAACGAGTGCGATTTGCTGTGTGCCATATCAGAGGCCGCTGGCGTTGCAAGAAGTGCAAGAAAACCCTGTGTATTAAAAAATCGTGTTTCGCTTATTTTCACCCATAGGAGGCCATTGTGCCAATTTGGGTACACCCCTGTAAAATCACGAAAAAAAAATTTTTTTTCTTTTTCTTTCTATTTATTCACTCTTGTTGTTACTAAATTTCAATTAATAAAAGAATTTTGATAATACACTCATTTGTTTTGATTTGGCCACTAATGGGTTAATCACTATTGCTAATTGTAATGGTTATAATTGAGTAAAGACTTCTTTATTACGGCCGCGAATCATATTTTAATCAACATAAAACCTGACACTGACCTGCAAAATGCAAAAAAAATAAGAAAATTTAAATTTCGCGGGCTACCCTGACGCTTCCCCCTTAACATCCTGAATCAATATTTATCGTTATCTTCAACATGTTCCAATAACGAAAAACCATACACAGTTTATTGTTTGGGTTCCTACGGAGAGATTTTTGGGGGAAGGGCAATGACCGCTATTGCCACGCTAAAGTGATTTGGGTATAACAAATTAATGTTATTATGTTTGGGGACAGACGAATCAAATTGACTAGAAAATTCTTCTAAGTGCCACAACGTATCACTTTTAAATACGTTAAGTTCCAAGCATTTATCATGATGAGTTATAGTCTTATAACAGTTTCTTAATACTATTTTTTTTTTGAGAGTAGTGTTGGTCGTAGGTTCAAAACCAGACAGGCGCTTTACTCTGTGTAAATTATTTAATCACAACTGCTCTCAAAACGGTGAAGGAAAACATCGTGAGGAAACCGGCATGTCCTAGAACCGAAAATTCGAAGACATGTGACATCTCCAACCCGCACTGGGCCCGCGTGGTGGATTACGGCCCACTCCCTCTCACAGAGAGGAGGCCTGTGTCCCAGCAGTGGGAACATTTATAGGCTGATGATGATGATGATGATATTTTTTGGCCCCTTGGTTCCCTTGAAAAATAGGTACCTAAGCATTCGAAACTCAACATTTTCTGGTGAAATATGCTTAAGTAGGTACTATAACAAACATAAACAAGGTATACATTCACTTCTTGTATTCAGAACCTCTACTTTCTTCTTCATATAGCCAAATTATTTTTCTATCGAAGATCACACTAGTTTTACCACCAGAACTGCTCACACTTACTTGGCACAGTCCAATTTGTCTTGCAACTGACGAATGGTTTCCCTCAGGCTTCGGACCTCTTCCTTCAGTCCTAAATCGGCCTCATCAGAAGCTAGTTCATACCCTGGACGGTACCCTCGCGTCTCCAAGCGGGTTTCAGCCACTTTCAACGCGTTAACTTTATCGGCAAACTGTTCGCCCATAGTTTTTAATTCCGTTGCTAGTTTATCCATGTTTTCTTCCATCTAAGGAAAAATGTTAAAGATTTCCGTAAGATTACCATAAATTTGTGAATTATTTTCCCCGAAGGGTTAGGCAGAGGTGTACAGTATTTCTATTTTCTTGATTATCGCATTTCCGAATACAAACGAATTCTAATTTCCATGTCCATCAATTGTTAGATTTATCATGTATAATAATTTGAATTCAGAACTAAGTACTTTATTGTTGTTTTGTTTTGATTTCCGCGTAAACTATATAGAGCTGTAAATATTTTCCTATCTGTCATGCCTGCGACTTTAACAGCTTTCCTAACAATTTTAAATGAAATTACATTAAGTTATAAGAGTATTAACAACTCTATATACTTCCAAGTAGATTGAGAGAGTCCGGTCTACACCGAGTGCAAAAGGCAACTGATAGAAATCCGACAACTGACGAAACACGAAGTTTGCCGAGCGACATTAAGAAAATAGAAATTATACTTATAGTTCAGCCGCATTTCGTCAGTTCTATTTAAGTCCGATGTACAGATAGTGGTATCCACAAAGACGCGCCCCACTCTGCTTCCTAAACGCTTACAGTACAAGATTGCAACATTCCGTTAGCGTTTTAGTGTGACCGTCAGTCAAGTCATAAGTCTCGACTTCGAACCTAAGGCACGCACCTCTTGCGGCGACAATTCTTCTCTTTGAGGAGTAGCTAGAGGCGCCACGGCGTCCTCACCTTCCGCCTGATGCAGGTCCTCACCGGACACGGTTGTTTCGGGAGGTTCCTGTTCCGGATAAGACGGGAGGAAACGCCCGGGTGTCACCATTGTGTGGATCGCCCGGCGGACACGGTGGAGCATACGGTGGAGGTCTGCCATGTCCTCATGGAGGCAATCGGCGGCGGTAATCTCTCGCGTCCGACCCTGGTCCAGGATATGGTATGGAGCGAGAAGGTATAGGAAGCCATCATCTCCTTCTGCGAAGCAGTAATGCTCGCGAAGGAGGAGGCGGAACGCGTGAGGGAGAGGCAAACTTCGCGCCCTCACGCCCCTAGCCACCGCAGGAGACGGCCAGGGCATCTGGAATCTCAGGCCGATTCCCGGCCACCGTAGGCGCAGACTTGCGGACGGTGAGCAATGGGTAGCTCGCCATCCGATAAGGACCGGGCCCGGATCAACGGTGAGTTGTGTTCCACGCGCGCCTCAAAGAGATGTCAGCACAACTGACAGGATCCGCTAGGACCTATGCCTGCCGGGGTCGCGGGAAAGTCCGAAAGGGATACCGTGGGCCCCTGGCAACATACAGGCAATTGAAGGAACACGGGTGGGTTTTAGTTAGCAAGAGTTTGACACGCCCTCCCGCTCCGTCCAGAGCGGGAGAAGTTATTTGATAATTTCGCACCTATAAAAAAAAGGCATGCACCTCTGACTTTTCGGATTCATGTGAGTATTGTATAATCATCACTTGCTTCAAAAACGGTGAAGGAAAACATTGTGAGGAAACCGACTTGTCTGAGAGATATTTCTCGACGGAATGTGAAGTCAAGTTAGAGGCTTGCTTCATAACTCTGACACCTGGTTAGTCACTAACCACACGAAAAGAAGAAGTGTTTTAGTATTGTCAATACCTATGAGTGCGTAATAGTAAACACGACAAAACTAAAACACTAGCGGTATGTTGCACACTTGTACAGGAAGCGATTAGGAAGAAAAGTGGTGCGCGACTTCGTGGATGGCACTATCTGTTATAGGGGGCGAGAGCCTATTACCATCAATAGGCCTGTGTCCAGAAAAATTGTTTTTCGTCCGTCTTTTAGATTATTAAAAAATATTGGACACGTATTTTTTCTTTTTTGACGTAATCAAAAGATTACGGCGATACATTGAGTTAAAATGTGGCATGACGTCACGCCTTGCTAGATTTAATACTGCGTTGTGACGTAGCGAGACTTCACTCCCCAACTTTAATGCGTGTTTTCTATTTAGTAAAGTTATTTTTGATTAATATGATAAAGCAAATAATACGTGTCTAATATTTTTTTGTTATCTGAAAGACGGACGAAATAAAATTTATTTTTTTGTACCTAGGCAACTACCCTATTGGGCACAAATCCAGACTCCATGCTGAAAGAAAAGAAAGAAAGAAAGAAACATATTTTATTTGGGACACGCACAGGAAATACAACCAGCAATAAAAATAAAAATAAATAAAAAAGGAGCATTTTAAACTAAAAACAAAAATAATAACGACCTGTGCGAGGCCAAAAAGGCTCCTGTTTCAGCATAATAAAGTGATAATTAAAAAAAAAACGTGTGCAATTCACACGTGGTAGAAGAAACATTCAAAAATTACAAAAAAAAAGTTGTACGCGCACAAACACGTATTAACACACGTACAACGTGGAGGCCCAAGCAAACTCCCACTATGCCTTGGTAAACACGAGTGGAGGGGGTACGAAGCAGAGCACAAAGAGAATCACGAACATAAGAAACACTGTATAATGCTTCCTATCTCATTTTCTCCCACGTTAAACCTTATGAATTTATGTGTCTGTCTCTTTTAACTGTCGCTTTTTCGTTTCATCGACTTTCAAATCACAACGATGTTAAAGAAGTTTTCACTTAAAAAAAAATCGCAGCGCTGGTATTCTGCTGTTACTGATACTCAAACGGAAAAACCCAATAACACTGCCCGACCCGGAAATCGAACCCAGGACCTCATGCTCAACAGTATCACTTGCGACCACTAAACCAATGAGGCAGTCATGAAGGTTAATATGATGTTAAATATCATGTTGTGGTCGATCAATGAAGAAAATAAACAAAACACAAACAACACACATTCGAATTTCGGTAAAACTACAAAATCCTTTAGACATCTGGGGTTGGTTACAAAAAAAGAACTTCTGTTAGCAGACTGACCCTGATGTCATGTAACAGGATTGAGAAACTTTCCACTTTTATTTCTCTTATTCTGAACCTAACTATATGAATAAAGTTTTGGGAGCTAATATGTTCAGACGGCAATATTAGGTTCCTAAGTTATCCAATTGTTCGCCGCAAAGAAGATGGCAAAAAGAGTTTAAATCTTTGGTAAGATGCTGGGTTCAGTATGACAGAGAAAATCCTTCAAATAAACATTTTGCTTTTTAGTTTTCTCTACAAAATTCAGGTAGGCTCACCCCCTAATTTATGAGACTTGCAACGATAACTGACTTTTAATGATTTTATACTGAAGATCACGTGAGATTAAAAAAAAAAATGTGAA
This sequence comes from Agrochola litura, assembly GCA_949152395.1. NCBI lineage: Eukaryota > Metazoa > Arthropoda > Insecta > Lepidoptera > Noctuidae > Agrochola > Agrochola litura. Next base: position 7,491,985 of record OX424490.1, read on the forward strand.
TATTTCAAATTATGATTATATTACATAGGTAATGTAATTAATTTGTAAAATTATGTCTAACGCGGATAAAAAAAATTGAGAGTCACGAAAAAACTATTCAAGCGTATTTTTCTGAAACCTTCACCATTTTAAAGATAATTTAATTATTTATATTTTAGTGTACGTGTTTTATTAAAATACCTTTTGTTTTATGTATAATAAATTAATAAAGCGTCTAATTTGGGACAGCGTTCCTTGATGGGACTGTCCTATTACTGGCTGGACGTACGACGTGTTGCGTGAGCTCAGCACACACACAATACGCAAGCTGACCACTCAATGCCATTGGCATTTAATTGTTCTTAAACATACTCGTAACTGGTGCAACGTGGATATACTATACAGTCACCTCTGCCTAAACTCATTGCATTATATTGTGTTATATTTTCTATTGTATAATGTACAAGTACGCTAATTAATAGTACCGTATTTCATGATGATACAGTCAGCGTCAAATAGTGACACTATTCAAATAAATAGACGCAACCAAAAAGTCAATAATATCGGTACAAACAAAGTTTCCTTATTGTTGTCAACAATGTATTTGCTCAAAAGGTCGAGACGTTTAAAATGTCATATAGATCGGTTCAGTCAAACCGCCATAAATATGGTTACAGTCATCCCACCAATGGTATCCAAGCATTATAAGTGTTCAAAAATATGGAACACATTAGAAAAATAAACTAGCATGTAAGGGTGGCCGCACATGTCAGGTACCTGATCCGATTCTCCAATTCGGAAACCCGATCGGACGAGTGCCGCATACAGGCGATTAACTGTATTCGGTTTCTACGCTCTCCAGTCGTGTGCCAGAGCTTGTGGCGATTGTATCGAAAAACGCTTATGAAATTAAAAATATTTAAAAAAAGAATGGAGATGACGAATTTCTATTAGCAATTCTTTTGTCAAAAGAATGAAAGAAAAGAAAGCGATGCTATTGGGTATATGCAGAGATTGTACGAAGTCAATTCTATCGTTTAAGTCGTCATGACGTATGTTCCATAAACATACGGGATACTTTTCGACAATTAATCAGCACCACGTTCTTCCGCACCGCACGATGGCTAACTGGACTTCTGGAGACAAAACCGTACGAGCGAACTGAATGTGTGCACCGCTACATAGAAATTGCGTCATAGACGTCATGCTTAAAATGAAAAGGACAGCAGAAGTTTCTATCCATTTGATTTTGTGAAATGTTGACGTGAGAAATAGTATTTAATATATAAAGCCGTAAAGTTTATTTTTCTAATGCGTTCCATATTTTTGAATACTTATAATGCTTGGATACCATTGGCGGGATGACTGTAACCATATTTATGGCGGTTTGACTGAACCGATCAATATGACGTTTTAAACGTCTCGACCTTTTGAGCGACTATATTGTTGACAACAATAAGACAACTTAGTTTGTACTGATATTATTGACTTTTTGGTTGCGTCTATTTATTTGAATACCCTGAGTGTCACTAACTATTTGACGCTGACTGTACATGCGAGATCTATAATTATGACAAAGATCGTGGAAAGAAAGAAAGAAAAATATTTTATTTGGGACACGCACAGGAAATACAAACCGTTAAAAGAGCATTTAAAACTAAAAAACTTAACATATTTTTATGAAAAAAAATGAGAGGCTAAAAGGCTCCTATCTCAGCATAATGCTGCTGTGGAATAATGCTGTGTATGTATTTAGTTGGTTAGCCTTAAACTAAAAAACCAGCCAAGTGCGTGTCGACACGCACTTGGCCGTAGTTGGGATGAATTTATCCCAAGAACAAACTTAACATTGTAGCTAAAAACATGAACATACATTTCAACGGCAAACGTAAGTTTGTACCCAACAATATTGAGTGATTTACCATGTTATTTTAAGACCATAGACTCATAGGTTTTCCTGTAATCTATAAGTGTAAAACTAACAGTTTCGGAGATAAGTGGATAAACAGTAGATTTTCATCTATTTTCTTAAATAACTTTAAAACTATTTATTTTAAAATTATAAAACATATGTACTTAAGACCCTCACGGTAAGCCCTTTCATTTAATAAGTATGTCACATGGTACAAATTGCAAACTATTTTTTTATTTACAAATTTTTATCTAAAGAACCCCATTTTCAAAATTAATTTATTTACGTTCCACCATTGTGTTTGAGTCACAGAAATTCATATTACATGTACAGTACCGACCAAAAGTCCATGAGCAATCTCACAAAGCAATAGACTGACGCTTCGGTTTGACTTACGACCTTCTTCTATAAGTTGTTACAATACTGTAGACACGCACATTACACACACACACTCACTTTGTCTGCAACCAATGACTAGTTCAATAATCATCATTCGTTTTTAGTTTCATTCGTCTTGTTCACATAAATATTAAAGTTTAGCAGGTAGACCACAAAAAACTAAGTAAATTATTTCGATTTCTGTGGGGTAGATGCAGTTTGTTACGAGTATTTAATTTATAGAACTTTTTTGGTTCGTGGATAATATTGGTGACGAGTATTTAGCGCAGTGTTGTGGTTATTATTATCAAAAAGCAGGCATAAAATATATTGAAGAGATCAGATCAGATCAGAGAATATTATTGCGCTGCGTAAAAGTGAAGTGAATATCTAATGAAACCGGACTAAGTGTGAGTGTTATCATTAATATATTTCATATTTTACTAAACATAAATCTTAATCAAGGGTATTGTTGATAGAACAGAGGTATTGTTGAGACAGAAGATGCCTTTAAATTCATTGTGAGGTTTAATTCGATTAGTGAATAATAAATAATAAGGTATTATGTGTAATAAAAACAATGTTTTTCTTTGTTCTAGAGAAATACTGTGAGGGTTAAGAGATATGAGGAAGGGGCTTATTATCGAGTAGCAGCGACGTTAAATGGTGAATGAAACAAATGGTTTCATACCAACGAGACATTTTGCTGAATTATTAAAAACACGTCATGAACCGTTCGCCGTGCACTCTGAAGGCTTGCATCACTGAAGACCAGCTAGAAAACCGTTTTTGACCTTAAAATATTGACCGTACCAACTTAATAAACAACAGATTCGTTATTGCATGAATTTATGGTAACGAATTTTTTAAGCACGTTTCAATAGGGTGTTTGTCGTATTTCTTGCAGATATACCGAAATTGTTTAATATTATTTTAGTAATAGTATTATTTTAGGATAAAAATTTGAGGTTTAGTTTCAATCTTCTTTTCGTAAAGAAAATGAATACTTAAGCTTTAACCTCAATAACAACCAATATTTACTAAAGTCAAATAAAATGTAAAATAATTAATACAAATAAAATATAAACAAACTGCCCATATTTAACCTTAAAATTACCTATTCTGTAAGTAGTTTTTTACATTTTAAGTAGTCTAATATTCTTATTTATTACTTAATTACTTCGACCATGATCAAAGCTTAGTATTTATGGTGAAAAAATCCATTAAAAATTTAAAATATTTCATAATTTAAATATGTCTAAATAATACAAACTGCTTCTAAGTTTCTTGACATCTATTTCACATCTTATTCAGCTGAAGTAATGATAAATAATTGTAGCAGTTTATTAACTTATGTAAAATAAATATAGCGAATAAACATATTTTTTTTAATTTTGTTATCATATATCACGCATTTTTTATTCTAAAACCTTTATTGCAATAACAACATAAAAAAGCAGCAATATTTAAAAATATTATTATCGAAAACAAAAATAATAATATTTGCAAAAAACCGCACTGTGTTTCACGAGATTAGAACCTGAGGCAGTTTGAATTCCATACCAACGCTTAACGCTTTCTGCTATCTGCACTTGTTAAGTTACTATTGAATTTTAGCAATGCCATTAACTGGTCAAGTTCACGCGCATAGTGCGTGTGTGCTAGCATGTTTAAAGCGACGGAAATATATTGTTGTTTCGTGTAACTGCGTTATCTGTGGTGTGTGTATCGTGTTGCTTACACATACAAATGTACGAGCTATACCGCGTGTTCACAGCAATACGACTCTTAGCGTGCTCATGCACTTTTGAGCGCTTACTGTACCAGATTTCAACTTCGGCTGTGACAGACGAACATGACAGACAGACACACGAGTGATCCTATATTCGTTTTTACATACGGACGTGCGGAACCCTAAAATAAATAAATTTCAACAAATGCAGTTTACGTCTGTACAGTGTTAAAATAGGGCGTTTCCATACTAAGGTAGAAATACTCTGTACCTAGGAATTTCGGTAGCAATATGTTATTACAAGGTGCTATTCACCACCGAATTGGAATACCTGATATACATAGTTTGAACGTTTACTCCAATAGTTTGTCGTTACAATTTGGTTTCGTTTAGTGGAAATTGCACTGACATGGTTTATTATAGGTGAGCGGCCTTTGAGAATCAATGATCGATGGCATTTTGTCCCAATGTAGTCGTATATTTAATGCATTGATTGCAACCTTACCACCTAGCAATACAGAATACAACAAATGAATATGAATATACATGGATTTCTAATATTGCAATGTGCATTCAAAATTGGCCATATACATATTTGTTATTACAGAAGTTTTCATATAGCGACGTTGTTGGCTCAAAACAGGTATATCATACCTTCCAAGCTACAATGTTCAATGTATATCTCTACGCATAAAAAAAATCCCTGTGTGGTGGGACATAATATTGTGCATGCACACTACATACACTAGTGCCAAAATTGCCAACACGCATTAGGCTGTCTGTCTGCTGGAGCGGAGCGAGGCAGAGCGGAGCGGAGAAATGTGTGTAACCAATAGGAGCGGAGCTCTGAAGCGGAGTTTAGATTCTATTGGTTATTATTGTCACATTTCTCCGCTCCGCTGCCTCGCTCCGCTCCAGTAGATAAGCAGGCTTAAGCGCAGGCCACAATGGGAATTTCACGAAGCGAAACGAAGCTAAGTTCGTTTAGCTTTATTCCGCGTTTTTTCATACTTCGGTTCACACCGCTTACTTAGCGAAACGAAAACTGAAGTATAAAAAGACGCGGAATAAAGCTAAACGAACTTGGCTGCTCTTTGCTGCGCTTTACGTTTCTGTAAATTCTGGTTGCCTTTCTTTATGATGAGAAGTGACCTTTGCCCTAGGAGAGCTACTGTTGCTACTTTATGAATTAACAAACATACCTTCATCTTCTGCCAATCCAGTTCGTTCCTAGCCCTCTGCGTATCATAGATGCGTCTACGAAGCATGTAATTAGTGACGTCAGTTTGAGCTCTTAAGGCATTTCTGGCGCGCCCTCGAGCCACGAAGAGTGACTCACGAAGACGTAAAGTATCTTGCAGTTCGTTAATTGCCATCTGTTTTGTTGCCTCACATTTGTCTAGCCATTGTTGGTTGGTTATCATTCTAGAAGAGATAAGTACAGTATTTATATTTTCTTAATATCCCTCGGCAAACTTCGTGTTTCGTCAGTTGCCCTTTGCACTCGGTGCAGATCGAACGCTCTCAATCGACTTGGAAGCATATAGGGTTGTTAATACTCTTTTAACTTAGTTAATGTAATTTATTTTAAAAATGGAAGGACAGCTGCTAAAGTTGCAGGCACGACAGATTAGAAAATAGTTTAACAGCTCTATATAGTTCACACGGAAATTAAAAGAAAACAACAAAGTACTTAGTTCTGAATTCAAATTATTATATCAGATAAATATAATAATTGATGGACATGGAAATCAGCATTCGTTTGTATTCGGAAATGCGATGATTCCCAAGGGACATTAAGAAAATAGAAATACTGTAAATGATTATGGTCAAAAGGTTTGATTACAGTCCTTTAAAGTAATTAAATAGTTTGTTTAAATTATTTAGTTTTAAGCAGTAGATATTAAAATGGTCTCATTGATCTCAAGCAAATTACCAAATTGTATTTGTCTCGATATTAACTTCTAAAATTGTTTGTTACAAATTCGAAGACGTTTCTTTCTTAGCGACTTTGCCTCTCGCCTCTTACAACAAAGTGCACTTAAGTGTAGTCTGGTAGATACACGGAATATAGTACTCCGTGGGTAGATACAAGGCTAGTCACAATCATTTTGCTTACTAACATTTTCCATCAGTAAAGTCGTGCTTTGTTTTTTTTGTAATTTTCTTTATAAATGTGATTTTTAATCTTCTACATTTTAATATTAATCAGTCTGAAATTTAATTTAAACATATTTTCTTTTTTTAATAAACAAGACAAAAAAATACATATATAAATTATTTAATTATATATATTTTTTCGATATTGCTGGCGTAAATGAAGAAGTATCATGGTTAGAATACGTGGTTAAAATATTGCCAATGAATTAAATTCATGTAAAGGTAATCTTGGAAACTACGCATTCGATTTAAAAAAATCTTTCACTGAAAGAATACTACGCTTTTGTCGAGTGCCATAGGATAAGTTTTACCCTAAAACACGCGGACGAAGTCGCGGGCAGAAGCCAGTATGAAATAAAGTATTTCAAAACTTAATCCGTAAGTAGTGCAGAAAACTTTCGCGCACAAGTGCCATTATTACCTACCGTATATTACGTACCTACGCCTACACAAGAAAAAACCATAATGAGAGGCAAAGTAGCATCGCTTAGAGACTGCTCATATCTTATGTTATTAATGAGACTAGAATGTTGAGCCTTTTAACTCAGGCTCAGGTGCATCAAGACACGAGGGAGTATCATAACTTCTCACAAATTTAATTGTTTAGAAGTACCAAGTTTAAAGTCCCCCGCCTGCCTCTCAGGTTGTTTTCAAGGAGACTGTCGTCTTGTAAGTTATCTTGGCTCAGTGTTCAGGTTTAGACTTGGTTTGACTCAGTAATTATTATGGAATAGATGCTAAGCTTATGATACTATAGAGATGAGGAACAGGGTGTAAAGTTCACTCATCCTCCGTGGTAAAGGGGGGATCCTCCGACCAGATGGGTGTTGTGTCTGGTGGGCAACTGCCCGCTGATTGATGTCGGGATGTTGTATATATCGTCGCTCGGCATTCAATGCCGCGAATGTAACATTTTTGACGAAAATCAGATTTTTGTTTTATTTCATTCTACACGTTCAAATACGTGATCCTGCACAAAAAAATTGGCCGAAAGTTATCCAGTCATATTGTTTCAATTTAGTATAAAATATATTATTTTAAAATAATAGTATGTATGTAGTACATTTTGAAGTTTTTTTTTTGGATCCTGTAAAATTTGATGAATGTCGCATTCGCGGTGTTGGATGCCAAGCGACGATATGCTGGTCGCGCGGTAAACTCTGCTTGCGCAATGCAGGATTTTGCGTGACGTCAGTGAGATGCGTAAATCGCATGTGGCGATGCAAATGCCGCCACAATACCTTGAGACTCAAGTTTTCTCTGGTGCAAACCAATAAATTTCTTGTACCAGGTATCTTTAAAACAATCTCGAGCATTTTTTAGCCTGGATACTTTTTTGAGGATCCTAGCTCAAATATTTGGAGTGGAAAAAAACAAAAGGGGTTGATGTGACGATGTCATATGGTTTATAGAACCAAATGTCTACAAAGGAATCATGCTCATTACTGCTTGATATACAGGGACTTTTTTTAACCAATGCGCAAACTTAAATACGTGACTTTACTCATCATTATGAACAACTTTTACATGGTACCAAACCTGAAATCGCGAAAAACAAATCTGCTGTTCCCTAAATTTATGTTCGCATAACTCGTCAAAATGTAGGGAACAAATGTTTTTTATTATTTGGTCCTATAGTAAAAGTTGTTCATAATGACGAGTAAAGACACGTGTTTAATTTTGTGCACTGGTAAATAAAAACCAGTAGATACATGACCTTAATTATATTTTCTTTAACTTTAACCAAGGTTCATATAAATACACTATTTCTTCAATTTGTTAACTTTTAAGTCTGTAGGCTCGGCATCCCACATTTTTTGATTTTTTGTTCATTCAATGCTCGCGAAGGAGGAGGCGGAACGCGTGAGGGAGAGGCAAATTTCGCGCTCTCACGCCCCTAACCGCCGCAGGAGGAGACGCCCTGGGCCGTCGGGAATCACGAGCCGATTTCCGGCCACCGGCGCGGGCTTGTGGACGGTGAGCAATGGGTAGCTCACCGTCCGATAAGGATCAGGCCCGGGTCGACGGCGCGTTGTGTTCCACGCGCGCCTCAAAGAGATGTCAGCAGAATTGACGGGGTCCGCTAGGGCCAATGCCTGCCGGAAAAGGCTCGGCATCCCACATTATTTGATTTTTTGTTCATACAACGAAAAATTCGTACCTCTTGGGAGTTTTCAAGGAGTCCGTCTTATAAGTGATATTGGCAGAGTCCTTGGCTAAGTTCAGCATGTCTTGATCAATCTGAAGTGCTTCGTTCTTATCGTTCAAGTCTAATTGGAGTTTGAACTTGACAACTTCCAACTTGTTGATTTTTTCCCAAGCGGACTGGCATCTGTCTATCAGCATTTTCTTGTTGCTTTCTGTTACACAGAGTTCCTGTAATTATTTTATTACTATTGGTATTTACTATACTTGAGGAGCTCGTGGCTAAGTACTAACAGCCGCACGGGTCGATCCACCAGGTTAAGCTACGCTTGCCAGGGTTGGTCCGTGGATGGGTGAACATTACTACATTCCGTGTCTCGGAAAGCACGTTAAGCCGTTGGTCCCGGCTGTCATTCCTAGATCTTTGACAGTCATCAGAAGCCCGAAAGTCTGACAACCAGTCTTACCAAAGGGTATCGTATTACCTAGTTACTGGGTTGTGGAGGTCAGATAGGCAGTCGCTCCATGTAAAATACTGGTATTCAGCTGCATCCGGTTAGACTGGAAGCCGACCCTAAGATAGTTGGGAAAAGGTTAGGCAGATTGATTTTTGGTATTTACTATACTTAGTTTGGTAAATAAACCAATGAACCGCCACCAAAGCCTGATTTACACGGTGCGAGCTAATTGCCTGTGGCATACCATAAATTGAAGCAACTATAAACGTTGCACCGTTTAAGGTATGATTCCGAGCACCGCTGCGTGGCACTGCTTTTCGCGGTTTATTTCTCAACAGTTGTCAACATGAACGTGTTATCGCTGTGATCAAAGATTTAGCCTACTCTAAACCTGTGGGATGAACGCCCGCACCACTGGTCTACCGCGGCGGCAGGGCAACACTGCCGCGCAGCAGTGCCGTCGGAGCATTGTCGCGCAGCATTGTTGCCATGTTCGGAATGTAATCTCATTTAAACCTACAGGGTAAGTTTTTATCCAGTGCGCAAACTTTAACACGACTTTACTCGTTATGCGGTCAAAATGTAGGGAACAGCTGATTTTTTTTTTTGCGATTTCAGGTTTGGTCCCATAGTAAAAGTTGTTCATAATGATAAGTAAAGTCACGTGTTAAAGTTTGCGCACTGGTTAGAAACTTGTCCTTTATAGAAAATTTATGGGGACCAGTCTTTACAGCACTGCTACGGCAGCACTGCCGTGTGCAGCGTTGTTCGGAATCATACCTTTCTCTTCTTTTTATCTCAACAACCCTCACTTCCCCTCCCACCTCCTTGTATCATGGATTTAAACAGTGTTTTGACGATGTAAGCCATTTTTTGTTTCAATTTTATTGTATGCGACAGGCAAGAAACATGCATCGTGTAAATGGAGCTAAATTTGTGATGTGTGAAGACCAACAGGTTTGGCGATTCGATTTCATTGTCAACTTTTTTTTTTTTTTTCAAAAATAAGAAGTTGTTGGGTAAAAGCTATTTTAAATTAACCAAAATTAACCCAAATCCATTAAAAAATTAGCAAATTATCAACAGGGGTCATAAGTTATGACTTGCAGACGCCCGCTAAACGACAGCCGCCCACGCCCCATGTAACCAACCCCGGTAAAATTCCCAAAAAAAAAAATTGCCAATTTTTTTTTTTTTTCTTCATCTTTTCCACCTTAATAGACTCTCAGTACGATACCTAACAACACCCTTACGTACCGGACATTGTTTTTTTTACATGTTGTATAAAACCTTCAGAACATCACATACAAAAAAGTCAACGAAAATCTTGTTTGTCCGACTGCAACAGCATATATTCTAACTAGTTAAGCCAAGCATACACCTGCCAGCTATAGTTTGACCAATACCGCTGTACCTCGCCTTAGGAATACGCGGCTGGCGAGGCGGGGGGCAGTGTTGACCAATGAGCAGCGGGCGGGACGCCGTGCGCCGAGAGCTTTGATGAATTAGCGACCTGCACTGCTCCCCCGTCTCGCCGGGCGCGGTACAGCGGTATTGATCAAACTATAATTGGTCTGACAAGTGGACTTAACAATCAGCAAATAAGGTAGGTACCAAGGTGGTGGTTAGTTGCTAATTGCTTAGGGTAAAATACCCTTACCAATTACCACACAATGATAGCGGAAAATCTCATGTTTGCATAGTAGCAAATTTTAATTTAGTATTAGTTTATTATTGTAGTAGTATAGTATTGTCTTTACCTTTTGTGTCTGAAAGTTTGTACCCATAGCACAGTATAAATAAGTAACAGTATTATGTCTTCATAGAAAACGGCTGAAACGACGCGCTTCGAAATCTCAGTGAATATCAGTGCGCAATAGTATAGAGTGCGCGGCGGTTAGGCACGGACGCGGAAGATTTATCTACCGAGCGGCCGTAGGTAGTTATTTCAAGGTCACTGCCGAGATATAATACCGTTACTTATTTATACTGTGCCTACAGTTTACACAAGTAATCTTTGAAGACGTCAGTAACATGGTTAAAAAGATTTGTTTTTTTTGGTACGGTATTGATTATTTTGACTCCCAGGGAAAATAGCCCAATATAACAACATGTCTTGCCAGTGTGGGTTAAGTACTTATTTTTGCCCTACCTTTTGATATGAGTATCATTGAGCACCTCGTGCCTATCCCAATAAGGCGTGATGTTATGATATCATTGAGCAGTAATTTTAGAGGCCTATATTTTGGAAGAAAACGTTCACAAAGACTGAATAAAGTTATAGTGTTTGCTGATGAGGATTATCTAGATAGGCAGTCGCTCCATGTAACATACTGGTAACAGCTGCACCAGTATTTAAAGGGCCGGAAGGTTCTCAACTGGCGACCGCGTACCGGAAGACATAGCGTTGGAAGGCCTCCCACAAGGACAGATGACCTTGTGAAGGCTGCAGGAATCAGCTGGATGCGGGAAGCACAGAACCGGTCGAAGTAGTGGTGCTTGGGGGAGGCCTATGTCCAGCAGTGGACGTCTTTCGGGTGAAATGATGATGATGATACAGCTTCATCCGGTTAAACTAAAAACTAGGCAGATGATGACTGATGAGGATTATCTATTTTACCTTTTTCAGTTCAGTATCAGCCAAATCGTAAGTCAATTCCGAGCTTCTCCTTCCATCTCTGTTAGACAAACATTCGGAGCAGACAAGAAGCGGGAGATTCAGCTGTTCCAGCTCCCTCTCAGTTGAAGCCTTCTCTTCTTTAAGAGCGCCCATCTCGCGGTCCAGAAGATCGAGTAGTTCCTGGAGTGTAGACCTCCATTGTTCTATCTCATAGACTCTGGAATATGAAAAAAAGAAAGATTAACATTTTACTTCCTAAGTTTAAATGGAACGCTTGCACCACGATCCAGCCCGTCCCATCCTTGATGTCCTCCCTCCGGTTGACGCCCTAAGCCGAGGTTCGTACCCCACAGGGGGTGCCCTTAGCGAGCGTTCACCTAGTTTTAATTAGCATAGTTGAGTAACCCCTGGCTGGAAGTTTTAAGTGTAGCAGCTTAAGGCACCCACAGGAAAGCCCGGTTAAGTAGTCATGATCTCGGAGGTCAACTAAGAGAAGCCCTACTTAAAAAAAAAGGCTCCACGATTCACTAATGACCGATTCCAATAATATACGGACCGTTATTGTTTAAATTAAGACCTTGTATCATACCAATAATGAAGCAAATACCTCATAGCTTTGCGTAGTGGACCCTCGCATATGGGAGTAACTATCACAAATAAAATAAGCTTACAAAAAAAACAAAAAACTTTTTATTTCAACTGTTAGTAGGACGACTTATAAACTATTATTAGTTAATAATTAATTAATTAATTTAATTTAAGTATTGGCCGCCCACTGGGGCCCCGGGCACACGCACTTGTGCTTGAACCCAGTGCCTCAGAAGGGGGCTGTCCAGCTTGTGACTGAGCATGCTCAGGATGGTGTTGGAGCTCCCACGCGTGCGGAACATTAGCGAAGCGATATGTGGCGCCGCAGCACAGTGTGAAAGCCGTCTGTGTGCGCGTGCGCAAACATCGCAGACGCACTACAGCAGCGTGGGGCCCCACCAGCGTTGATGGCCCGGTGCGTGTAGTGTGACCCATAGATTGCAGGTGTAGAGTTTTTATATGCCCAGTTTAGCAATAAAAAATGTTACCATTGATAAGTATAACGATCCGTTTTTGTTTATAGCAACCGAGCATAAATGCATTTACAGTATTTCTATTTTCTTAATGTCCCTCGGCAAACTTCGTGTTTCGTCAGTCGTCGGATTTCTATCAGTCGTCCTTTGCACTTGGTGCAGACCGGATGCTCTCAATCGACTTGGAAGTATATAGAGTTGTTAATACTCTTTTAACTTAATGTAATTTATTTCAAAATTGGGAGGAAAGTTGTTAAACTCGCAGACACGAAAATAGTTTTACAGTTATATATAGTTCACACGGAAATAATAAAAAAACAATAATAAAGTACTTACGAGTAGTTCTGAATTCAAATTGGAACATGGAACATGGAAATTAGCATTCGTTTGTATTCGGAAATGCGATGATTCCCGAGGGATATTAAGAAAATAGAAATACTGTAAAAATTTACGAATTTAATACATCGTTCTGTTTTTAACCGACTTATAAAAAGGAGGAGGGTAAACATATCGATACCGGAAATTTCAATTGTCGTATAGGACATTGCATTTCCTGTCCTTTACGACATTTGAAATTTCCAGTGTCGATATGTTCGTCGGTATGCTTTTTGTAATGTTTGTTTAATTTTCGATATTTTCGTCATTTTTTCATTTAACACAGGAAGCTTGCGCGAAGGTCCCATTAAAATTTTATTAACTTTGCTTGCGTAATTTTTGAGCTAGCTTCGATTTTTCACATTGTACGAGTAGTGTTTTTTTGGAAGTCGGTTGTTTTTAATTTTGTTGTAAAAAGTTTTTAATCTTTTCGATTCTTTTTTGATAATCTTTTGAAGATGACAGAGACAGAATGATGTTTTAAATACATTTAGCGTTAAGTAAATGCATGCAAGCTTTTGGTTTCATATGAAAGCGGTTCTGTGTCAAAAAATGCTCTGTATTTGGAAAGCCTTTATTGTGTGACCGTTCAAGGCCTTTTTTGTCCATTACGGGGAAGCTCTTAGCCTGCATCTCACCTGATGGTAAGTAATAATCAAGCCGAAGGTGGAAGCGAGCTTCACCCGGAATCCTCAACCACAGAGGAACTGGCTATCTTACCTCTAACTGCCGAAACACAACAATGCTGATAAAATTGTTGTTATGACGGCAGACTTAGATAAGGTGGTGGTAACTAGCTAGGCGGACTTAGAACAAGCCCTACCACCAACCAAACCGAGCAGAAAATTTTGCCCCCACTGGGAATCGAACCCGAGGACTCTGGGTCTGAGACAGGTGGTCTAATAGACCACAGATGCGGCTTTCTTAGAAAACAAAATCTTTAGTGATATGCGGTGCAAGCGGGCATAAGAGTAAGTATACCAAGATTATAATTTTTGACAGTCCCTTTAAAAAAAAACAGGGGCACTCCGGGAGTGCCGACAGAAGAGAAAACTACAAAAAAAAAAATCGGCACTACGCTAATCTACGAGTTGATGTCTTTTACTCCACGGGTGCAGTAAATTGCGTTAGGCCCGGCGCCCATTATCGGCATCGGCAAGGAAAAGGATCCTTCGACATCCTACATGCAAGCGCACACTATCGGCAATTATGCTTTGGCATGCTGCAACGTTCTTAGGGATGACGAAGCGTCCTTAACCTTTTGACTGTTAGCCTAGGTTTACCTAGAAACAAACATCTTGTCCACCTAATTGTCATTTGCTTTGATTTTTGGGTAGGCCTTCGGAAAAACGAAGAATTCGTCAATATACAGTCATTAACATGGCACATATTATACCTTTCTGGCTTCGTTATGAGTTAACCTAACTAAATAAATAATTTTCACAGAGGTTTATACTCACCTGATTTTGCAGTGATGTGATATCTTTTCATTTTGATAATTTTCACTCACATAACCTTGAAACTTTATCACAATATATCGAATTCACACACTCATTCACCACATAAACACTTGATTACGACAAAACAATGTGTAGGCCACGCCATAAATACGATAACAGAAACCCATAGCACTAAACCTTATCTAAACCATAAAAAAGGTTTTGTTTACACAACGGTAAAAATTTGACGTGTCATGATACGCTGGAACTACGCCGAACTTTACTTTTGGAAATACGAATACGATAAGAATACGCAATAGTATCAGTAGCTATAGGCCAAATTACGTTCGTAGATAAATAAACTAGGTACTTATGTGTGTTTCAAACAGTATACAAGAATATTTATCATAAAAACTTTACTAAACACGGCGGCGGCGGCGACAGCTTCAAAATTTGTGCATTACAAAACTTTCGTTATCTTTTCATGGAATTATTTATCACTTTTCGATAAACTAACACTCAATATGAAATCTATACTTATTTCTCAGTAATTCTGTATAACATTCTAATAAGATCACTCACCGTTTTCTTCATAAAAACATTGCGAACAAATGTAAACAACACACACACTTCACCGAGTTTTGACAGTATGGCGGCGTCGCGTCACACATACCACAGATACATTTTGTTTGTTTTTTTTTTTCGTTCATTTTGGTGGTGTTTCCAGTAAATTGTTACTAAAACCGGTCAAGAATTAATCGATTAGTCGAATGATACAGCCAGATCGTGTTGCAAGTGCAAATAAATGCCAAATATTGTCGTCCAATGGCAAGCGGGATCCTTGCGTCCCGCTTAGGAACAGTTTACATTCGTAGCATTATTTCTACCGTTCCGCTGAGGGATCAAGTTGCATGGCAAGGGAAGGATGCCGCACCGTCCTCAAACTTGCCGAAGCGTCTCAATATTTCTCTTCAAAACAGTCTCAGAGTTGTTACAAACTAGTCGCGGCGGGCGACGGCGTACCGAAGGATCCCGAAGTATCCCGAAGCAGCCTGAAGCAGCCTCAAAGCTGCCGATGCAGTAGCCTCAAGCATACCGAAGCGGTATTTTTGTTACTACGATCATATATCATGGAAATTTCTACTTTATTGCCATGAAATTAATGTATAATGCTTTTTATCACCTAAAATCCTCAGCCGTGCCGATGCCGATAGTGGGCGCCGGGCCTTACGTGTCGCGAAATCTATGGTTTAGCCCCTCTCAAAAATGCCCAACACGCCTAAAGAAGTTTTCACTTCAATAGTTTTATGGGACACTTTTAGAAAACTAAAAACCGAATTAACCCCTTCCGGTTTCACTACCGTCGTATTCGCAGTCAGCAAACCGTATTCGCTGTAAATATAGCTTTATAAACAGATTATCCTTGCAAGAGCTGACTTCAAAGCCATCGGACATTCAAATACCCTCACCTGGCGCTAAGGCGGTTGTTGTTATGATAGCTATCCCAGTTTGTCTTAATGCGGGTCTCGTTGCGAAGCTGGTGCGCGCTGTGGCGCAGATCGAACGCATCTGCTCGTCTGGTGTCAGACGAAACCTGTTGTTCGTGATTTAAAATTGGTAAGTATATTCTGTTCCAGAAGTGTACGATAAAAGTGTCAACAAACCTCGTACAAGTTAAATTCTTACGCAATCACTCAGTAAAGGGAATTAGTAATATTCTTCTTAAAAAAAATCTGTATTTATACTCCATTTGAAATAAGATTAGATATAACTAAACCTTTTTTACAGTCCGTTCAACCGATTTTGACTTCTATTTCGTTGGTAGCATGACAAATGGCAGCTGCAGTAAACTGTTGGTATTGTAACCACTTTTTTGCTTTTAATGCCATCCTTATGCCCACAGTATAGAAGTCAGAATCGGTTGAACGGACTGTAAAAAAGGTTTGTTTAAATGCCTAATCTTATTTCAAATGGAGCATAGACGGTTTCAACTTTATATCTCACCATTTATTCCAACAATTATTTTAATAATACTATTAAATTGTAATGGTAAATCGTCGACGATAAATTGAGGTTATGAAATTAAATTCATTCACAAATGAAAAATATCTTTATGGTGATTTAAAATGAGAAATTCTGGTTTAAGTATTAAAAAAAACGTGTGCGGTCAGGAACGAAGTTCTTTCTCACGTACGATTTAAAACAAAAACAAAATTTTGCAGCCGCCATCTTGAATTTACATTTTGACATCACTATTGGCTTTAGCACCCTCGAAAACTATGAAAACGACACCCATGACGAAAATTTTCGCATCCGCCATCTTGGATTTATATTTCGACCCCACTATCGGCTTTAACACCCTCGAAAACCATGAAAACGATACCTATGATGAAAAATTTGTCAATTTTCAGATCCGCCATCTTGGATTTATATTTCGACCCCACTATCGGCTTTAACACCCTCGAAAACCATGAAAACGATACCTGTGATGAAAAATTTGTCAATTTTCAGATCCGCCATCTTGGATTTATATTTCGACCCCACTATCGGCTTTAACACCCTCGAAAACCATGAAAACGATACCTATGATGAAAAATTTGTCAATTTTCAGATCCGCCATCTTGGATTTACATTTCGACCCACTATCGGCTTTAACACGCTCGAAAACCATGAAAATGATACCTATGATGAGAAATTTGAAATTTTGCAGAGCCACTATCTTGGATTTTTATTTTGACCTCACTATCGGCTTTTGCACCCTGGAAAACCATGAAAACGATACCCGTGACGAAAAATATGAAAAATTTCAGAGGCGGCATCTTCATTCTTCTTTTTCATTTTGACCAAATTCACACTTTCTCTCTCTCCTCCAGCATGCAGTGTACTCGGGCCGATGTGTACAATTTTATCCCACGACACTGTATTCACTTTAATCTTTTCTTTTGTTTTTTTCTGCCGGCGTTCTCTCTCTCTCTTTCTTTTTGAATTAGAAGTAGACAGTGGCAAGTATTAACACTTCTTAGCGTGACGATTTCATAAGAATAATCAAACCAAAGCGTTCAATTTGTAAGTTGCACTACGGAAATCCTATACAATGCAAGATCAGCTTATACTGGAAATGTATAGCTTGATATGTAGCCGTGGGACATGTTCTGATCCATTTGTTTACACTCATCAGACACTTTTGGAACAGACAATAGTTGTTTGTCAAGATTGTGACGTCATTGCTCTTTGATCGCTGAGTTTAGCGGTATTCTATTTTGAATTTTGGTGCGAGAATTTCTATTGTTTTCTCCGAAATGTAGGGGTTTCACGTTTAAAATTAGAAGTGGGCCATTCTACAGAGAATTTGAGCGAAACTTAAGGGAATTAGGGGTTTATTTATAAACGTTGCTTAAAGTTAAGTAATGATTAGCGACTGTGACATACATTAACGTTTGAACGTCACATAAATTTGGCAACGTTTATAATTAAACCCCTATTTGCTTACACAGCTATCAAGTGATAACTTATAAATAAAATCAATTAGAAACTAATGTCGCGGTGACTATCTGAAACAGGAGAGATTCGCTATAGAAAAACCTTTTTAAATATAATCATCGAAACTTCCCAATATGAATCAATTCAAATGATTTGTTTCTATATAGATAAATGAACTAAAATTTTATTTTAAGACTACTTCTACTAGGTACACATTTTTTATAGTACCTATACAAATTTCAATAAAAACGTTGTTCTTTTATTTCAGAACGATATATCGAATTCGTTTCTACGTGGAAATTGAAATGAAAAGAAAAAACCGGCCGAGTGCATGTCGGACCACGCACAATGAAGGGTTCCGTAGTTGGGATGAATTTATCCCAAAAACAAACTTTGTAGTTGAAAAAAAAATCTTTCATACAGAATGTATGGGTGAACATGTTTTTACAACCGCAAATTTAAGTTGATCGATTATTACTCGTTAACTTGTAAAGCCTACTCAGCTGTGATAGATTTTTTTTTAAATTCGTTATATAAGCTACTGCCGTGAATTTTTTCACATACCTAAAACCAACCATTTAGCTGGCAGGGGGACACACACTTGACTCTAGCAACAATTTGCACTTTAAAGCTTATTATTTCGCAAACAAATCTCTGAATTCAAAAATGGTTTTAACACACTCACAATGTTTTTAAAAGACCTTTCCAACGATACCCCACAGCAAGGGATAGAAAAAAAAAAAAAAACATCCCCACTTTACACGTGTAGGGGAGGTACCCTAAAAAAAATATTTTTCATAATTTTATTTTACCACTTTGTCGGCATGATTAATATGTATACCCATGCCAAATTACAACTTTCTAGTACTAATTGAAGCTAGACCGCGGACAGACAGACAGACAGACAGACGGACATGACGAAACTAAAAGGGTTCCTTGTTTACTACGGAACCCTAAAAAACTATGATAATGTTAAGTGTTGTTTATTTTATTCACATATTGTCGATTAAAAGTCTAGCCTATTTACGTTTTATGGGAACAAAAGTAATTGAGGGTTAGGTACCTAAAGATATAAAACTACCTTAAAAAATTCCGTTGTATTAATTTATAGGTAAGTTTTGATAAGCTAAGACGATTGTATACATCGTTTCGAACTTTCGACTTCTGTAAGACCAAAAGTCAAAAGCTAACCAAAATTTAGCTCTTGATTACTCTCCTCGAAGCAAATTGTGAGCCAGATATTAATTAGTTTTGAAGAAATATTTAGCACTTTATGTACTTAACTAACTTAAGACCCGTACCTAAGCTTGCATAAGAAAGAAAATACGTTTATTTGCGGTAAACATGACGCAAAGATTAAAAAAAAAACCGGCCAAGTGCGTGTCGGACTACGCACAATGAAGGGTTCCGTAGTTAAGAATGTTGAGATGAATTTATTTATCCCAAGAACAAACTTAACATTGTAGTTGAAAAACATGTTCTCCCATACATTCCAAATGCAAATCGTCGCTCGGCATCCAATACCGCGAATGTGACACTTTTACATTTTTTTTTTAATTGCAGGTTCATTTATTTGAACGTGTAGAATGAAATAAAACAAAAATCAGATTTTCGTAAAAAAAATCACATTCGCGGTATTAATATAATAATAATCTAAATCTAATACTTTTAAACGAGCAATTCTTGTATATATGTATATTTTATCTGAATCTCGGAAACGGCTCCAAGAATTTTTATTAAATTTAGTATGCAGGGGGTTTCGGGAGCGATAAATCGATCTAGCTAGGTTTCATTTTTAGAAAACGTTGTTCAAAAAAATATGGTCATCCAGATATTTTTCTTTATTCAAGTAACAAGGACTCATTGTGTTAGTAAACTTATGAACTATGTTAACTTATTTTACCAGGTCACTTAGAAAGTTTTGCGACTAACAGTTTTTGTCTATATGATACTGGCTGGTTTTGATGTCAATTAAAACTATGACTGTTTATTACAAAAAAACTTAACATTCCAAATTCGAAATTCCCTCCACATTTTTTACGAGCAAAATCAAAATACTCTGTCTTACTGAAAACTGGATTTACAACGAGAACATTTTCACGCGATGATTTTGTACGATTTCAAATGTTGACTAAAACCAGAAAATCGTTTGAAAGACTTCGAATGGTGTTCATAGAAAAAAGCCCTTTTAAAGCGACTGTTTTCCGCTGGTTCAACGAATTTATGGGTGGTCGAGTAATTTTGGCGGACAAAGAAAGAAGTGGCCGCCCTATGACGGTTGTTACATAACAAAACGTGCTGGCTGTGAAAAATTTAATTCAAGAGAATAGGCGAATTACATATGAAGAGGTTCAGCATATACTGCCGATTGGATCGGGAAGTGTGCATGAAATTCTACACAGGCATCTTCAGTTATGGTAGATAGTTTCACGCTAGTACCGTAAAATCTAACACAGGCTCAGAAGGAGGTTCGGGTAGAATGGTGCCGAGACATGATAGCAAAATTTATAGCAGGCTCGTCTCGGCGCGTTTAAGATATCATTGCGGGTGATGAATCTTGGATTTATCAATATGATCCAGAAATGAAGCATCAGTCGACCGTGTGGCTGTTTCAAAATGAACCAACGCCTACCAAAGTGAAGCGAGCCAGAAGTGCCGGCAAAATTTTGATCGCAAGTTTTTTTTTTTTGCCCGGTTATCTGGTGTCAGTACCCTGACGAGATCAAAGGAGCATCAATCCTGAATGGTTTTTTACCATATGTTTGCCAGAAATTTTTACTACTGCAAGCAGCAAGCGACCGAACACTGGCCTCCGTGGGCTGCTGCTTCACCACGACAACGCGCTGGCTCACTCGGCGCTCAAAACAAGGGACTTTCTGGACAGTACACCGGTCAAATTTATAGGTCATCCTCCTTACAGTCCCGATTTGGCTCCGTGCGACTTTTTCTTGTTCCTCAAAATAAAAAAAAAACTCAAAGGAAAACAGTTTTCATCACCTGAAGATGCACAGGCTGCATTTGAGAAGGAGATTGGAGAGGTGTCTGATGCGGACTGGAAAATGTGTTATGAAAATTGGTTTAGACGTATAAAACTGTGTATAGACGCCAATGGAGAGTTCTTTGAAAAGATATAATAAAAATAATTATAACCCGTAGTATATTTTTTCTAGTATCACAAAACTTTCTGAGTGCCCCACGTAATCTAGTTTAAATTTATCTCACCCGCATTCCAACCTGTATGGCCTGGAAAAAGCTCCAGCCCATCGTACACTATTGATCTGGATACCATACCACTACTTAAAGATGTTTATAAGCTCCGTTGGCAACCTATCCTTCTCCATCTTTCTCCACAATACATCATAAGCAACCAGATCAGAAGCCTTGAATAAATCGAGGAAGCTAGCATAAATCGGCGTCCCACGCTGTGTATAGTAAGTATGGGATAGTATGTTTAAGACACAACACTGCACTTTCTGTTGACAAACCACGCCGAAACCCGAATTGGTTGTCATGAACATTTACAGTTTTATTTATTTGTGTATTAAACAGACGGTCAAACACTTGTGATATTATAGTAGCTAGAGGGATGGGCCTATTGGATGCCGAGCGACGAAATGTAAGTTTGTACGCACAATATTGAGAGATACCATGTTATTTTAAGACCATAGACTTCTTATAGGTTTTCCTGTAATCTATGAGTAAAGAGCCATACTATGTATTTTTTTCAAAATTTTTGGTCCAGTAGTTTCGGAGATAAGGGGGGGGGGAATGGTCAATTTTCATTGAATTTATTAAATATCTTTAAAAGTATTTATTTTAAAATTATATAAAAAATATATTTAAGATCCTCGCAACAAGTCCTTTCATTTGATATATCACACGGTACTGTCAGCAAAACTTTTTTTTAAAATTTTCTTGTTTGCGCCCCAAAAGTGACCCCAATATTCAAAATTAATTTATTTACGTTACTTATTCGTGTTTGGGTCATAGAAATACATATGTGTACCAAATTTCAACTTAATCGGTACATTAGATTCGGAGTAAATTGGCTGTGACAGACGGACAGACAGACAGACAGACAGACACACGAGTGATCCTATAAGGGTTCTGTTTTTTCCTCTTGAGGTACGGAACCCTAAAAACACGTAAATTACAAATTGGGGGAAAATATGCGTCACATCCACACAAAACGGCCATCGCTCAGCATAATGCTACGACCCTATGCAAGACAGAGCCCCAGCGCTGATTTTCAGCGACAGCCGGCGCTGACGTGATGACGTTAACAGGTGCAGCCATATAGTGAAATAACAAATCAAAAATAAAATAAATAAAATACTTAGTCCTAAATGTTATAAAAATTCATAAAATAAAAAATTATAAGTAAATGCATAGTTTGACTAGTTATACCTACTACCAACCAATCCAAAACAATGCATCATTATGTACACAAGTTCTATAAATGTCAAGGATAAACTCGTCGCCAACACTGCAAAGGGACGAACCTCATACAAACGGTCAAAAATTAGTTTAGTGTACAAAAATGCTCCATTTGTCGATCTCTATGTCGTCACAAAAGGGCGAAGCTCTAAGACTAATAGAAACGAAAAAAGATTGACGGCGTATCTTAAAATCAGTTGTAGGGATTTTTATTTTTTTGTTCTAAATTATACCTATATATTTTCTTAAATATCATCAAAATAAGCGCGTCATCGGGAGAAAAAGAACGTTTTTTGGCTCTCCTGTAAAATTTTCTTATTTGAGGTTCGCCCCTTTGCGGTGTTGGTGACGAACTTATGGTCAGTAATAAATGTGTAGCCTCCGTGCCTCCTCATGTAAAGCTGTCACACGCTAACGTTGTCCTTCACCCCAAAACTGACACAGGGAAATTGTGGAACAAAGGATGACGTGTAAAAGCAATCGGTCATGAGAGCCGGCCCTACCCTACCCTTCATTTCCTGGTAAAAAGCACGGTTGCTACTAAAGCAACAAGAGTGAAAAAAAATGTGACGCCTGTTAAAGTTTTTGTGGCAATGTTTTGCGTCCGTGTGTTATGTTGATACTTGTTTTGAATAGGAGAAAAGGAAAACAGGCAGTATGTAGTAGAATTATGGCCATATAATATGTTGTAGGTAATAATATGTCTTTTATTCAGTTAGCTTCTATTACTCTTAAAGGGGATGCGGTCAGTGTCAGATTGTACGTTGAATAAAATAATTATTCGCGACCGTAACAAATAGGTTATAATAAGTCCCAGGGACAAACATTTTCACTGGTCGGCATTGACTTAAGAACAGAGTACTTCTCCTGTGGGCAACTGTAGGCCTGTCTAGCGTGGAATCTCCGGAAAATAAATTTATTTTGTTTCAAACGAATAGCACATCAAATATAGTTTACAGGGAAGCCTTGCAATGATTCTTTATAAGTATTTACATTTCATTCTTATTTTTTTTTCTTTTTTACCCGACTGTGGAAAGGTTATAATGTATTTAATTATAAGACTTTTCCATTTTTGTTTCCTCCATCCAATAATATGTTTAATTATATGAAATATTAGCTGTGAAAGATTTGATTAATGGAGACTCAGTAATAAAATCTTTATTACTGTCTCCATTAATCAAATCCTACTCTAATAGTGAAAGTTTGTGTTGGTAAGTACATAATATGTTAGTTACTTCTTCACGCAAAAAATAATGGACCGATTGCGATGAAACTTGATAGGTACATAGGTAGCTGTTACTTTTATCCCGATATTTCCACGGAATCGAAAGTTACGCGGGTGAAACCGCAGGGCGCTGCTAGTAGAATTATAATCATAATACTCATCAATACAACTCTCTAAGTTCGTATTACCCTAATGAGGGTACTTGTAAGTACTTACATAATTGTACTCCACGCATAACACTGTCACAATCACAACACTAATTTATCTCGTCTGCTCGACGTCCGTATGTCACTGCAGGGATCCAGCAGAATATCAGCGTCAGGTATATTTTTTTTTTTTTTAATGACATATGCTGAGTTGGACTCCCATTTGGTGCAACCTTGAGACGCACACCGCACCTTATGTATTTAATTATTCCAAAGTATGTCATAATGTCACTATTTCTACACTTATGTTTCTTAATTTTTTTATTTTTTTTACATTGGCATCTTGTTTTTATTTAATTTGTTATAATTTAATTGTGTTTACGTGTGTCTTTTGTGTGCACTAAATAAATGTTTTATCTATCTATCTAATGAATGATTATTTCATAAAATCATGACAATCAATCTGCCTAGCCTTTTCTCAACTTTGTTGGGGTCGGCTTCCAGTCTAGCCGGATGCAGCTGAATACCAGTATTTTACATGGAGCGACTGCCTATCTGACCTCCACAACCCAGTAACTGGGTAATACGATACCCCTTGGTAAGACTGGTTGTCAGACTCTCGGGCTTTTGACAACCCATAACGACTGAAGATCCACGAATGTCAACTGGGACCAACGGCTTAACGTGCTTGCCGAGGCACGGAGGAGTCTCGGTATGTAAAGATGGTCACCCGTCCACAGACCAACCCCGGCAAGCGTAGCTTACCTGGATGAATCGACCCATGCGGCTGTTGCTAATTCTAAGGAGTTGTATTTCTGATTCAAATGATTTTAATTCTGTAAAACCATACCAATATACCAAAATAATTGTTACGGTCGCGAATCATATTATAGATCAACATATGTACAAACTGATACTGACCTACAAATTGCAAAAAACGTAAGAAAATTTGATTTTCGTGAGCTACCGTTACGCTTTTGCCTTAAAGATAGGATTCGTATGTGTCTACAACATTTCCCGAAATTAACGCACACACACTTCAAACACAATTAGAATATTATGTTATAATTATAATACATACACAGATTGTTTACTATTCTATTTATAAAACATTGTTTATTTATCAAATTGAGTTATACTGATTGATTGTGGGAGAAAATTGTGGTCACATTACCAATCTACGCACGCACAAAGTTTGTGCGTTACAAACAATATTTTTTTTGGGTTTTCCGATTACAAGTATGGAACAATGACAAACGGATTATAAAATAGTGAGTGACTGGCTTCAAAACACTTGTTTTTTTTCTTTATAAGTACTACCATTATTTAAAAATACAGGGTGGCAGGGACATCGACGCGAAAACTGAAACCATGGATTCAGTACATGATTCTGAACCCCCCTGCGTTGAAAGTTTTCGTCGGTTATTTAAAAAAAATCTGCTGTTCGTAGGTATTGCACTTTTCTATGAAACAGCAGATTTTTTTTTAAATAACCGACTAAAGTTTCAACGCAGGGGGGTTCAGAATCATGTACTGAATCCATGGTAACAGTTTTCGCGTCGATGTCCCTGCCACCCCGTATAGAGACCTTTAAACAAAAACATGCAAGGTCGCTCGATTTAGGTGTCCGGAAACTGTGTATTTTTACCCGACTGCAGCGAAGCCAATGAAGGAGGGTTAGGTATGTGTTTGACCTGTATGTAAGTATGTATGTAGGTATGTATGTGTCCGTCTCTATGGTCCCGGGATCGTAACTACAAAACGGCTGAACCGATTTCGGTGAACGATATGTATGGCGTTCGATTCGTTTTTACTGCGCGAGTGTCACTGGGTATATTTAAATTTAAAAAAATCAAAATGTCGGATTTTGGCGCCAAAATGTATGTTTAAAAAATTAAAAAATCTTCCAATCCTATTGAGTGGGGTATCAAAATAAAGGCGTTTAAAAGGATTTGTTTAAATATAATTTGGAATGAGAAATTATAAAACAATCCCGAACTTTTGAACTGAGTAAGAGGTCGTTTTTTAGGGTTCCGTAGTAAACAAGGAACCCTTATAGTTTCGTCATGACCGTCTGTCTGTCGGTCTGTCTGTCTGTCTGTGTGTCGGTCTGTCTGTCGGTCTGTCTGTCTGTCTGTCCGCGGTCTAGCTCCGAGACCCTAGTACTAGAAAGCTGTAATTTGGTATAGGTATACATATTAATTATGCCGACAAAGTGGTAAAACAAAATTATGAAAAACCTTTTTTTTTAGGCTTTATTAAGCTTTAAAGTCCTAATTTTTGTTAGAGTTAAGTGTCCCCCCCCCTGCCAGCTAAATGGTTGGTTTTGGATGTGTGAAAAAAATCACAGCTGTAGTTTATATAACGAAATTAAAAGAAAAACTATCACAGCTAAGTAGGCTCTACAAGTTAACGAGTAATAATCGACCAACTTAACTTTGCAGTTGCAAAAACATGTTTTCCCATACATTCTATGGGAGAACATATTTTTCAACTACAAAGTTTGTTTTTGGGATAAATTCATCCCAACTACGGAACCCTTCATTGTGCGTGGTCCGACACACACTTGGCCGGTTTTTTTCTCTTTTTAGTCATGTTTTGCAGTCAGGCTTTTTAGTTTTTAAATTTATATACTTGTATTATAAGTATAGATGATAGAAATCGATTGCGTAAACGATTCTGAGCAAACTACTTTCATAATTTGCATTAATTACGTTTAACATTGTAAAAAAAAAAAAAAAAAAGTAAAATATTTTATTTGGGACTCGCACAAGAAATACAAACAGTAATAACAACTAAAAAGGAGCATCTGAAACTAACAATTTTTTTAATAATAAATAAAATAATTATAAACGACCTGTGCGAGGCTAAAAAGGCACCTATCTCAGCATAGGCTGCGATATTTAAAAAATAAATACTAAATCATATTTAAAAAATAAATACCGCAGCGCTGTTATTCTTTATGTAAATGAATACGCATTAACATGCCTAATGAACAGAAGTTAATAGTGGGAGAGTCAAACTCCTCTCATTAGCCAATCCCAAAGGAGATACTTTGTAGTTGATTATATTTACTTGATTTATTTGACCTCATCCCTGTTACTGCAAACAACCAACTGCGGTTGGTTTTGTGGCAGTTATATTAGAACGGAATATGGAAAATACTTTCATCTCGTGAAGTAAATATTGACTGGATACTACGAACTATAAATACCATAGATGTAACGTATATCTTTATATAAGGTCCCATTAAAATTTACAGACAAACTTTTAGAAATCATTCAGTCCACCAAAATAAGGACAATGGTAAAAAAAATTAAGAAAAACGCATTAGATACAAGAAAAAAATCTGCTAAGTAAAATACACTAAAAATGTTGTTTACTAATGTTGGCTTTTAGCAGACGTCTTTCGGCTGAAATGATGATGATGATGATGAGAATGTATTTAAGTTAGCTGTCAATCTGTTATTTTAATTATTGTGAATGTGAAGACTACGTGGGTCATTCTTTTTGTTTTGTTTTTAATTAGGGTTCCGTAGTAAACAAGGAACCCTTATAGTTTCGTCATGTCCGTCTGTCTGTCTGTCCGCGGTCTAGCTTCAAGACTGTTAGTACTAGAAAGTTGTAATTTGGTATGGGTATACTTATTAATCATGCCAACAAAGTGGTAAAATAAAATTCTGAAAAATATTTTAGTAGGGTACCTCCGCTATAGATTTTTTTTTTCCCTTGGTGTGGGGTATCGTTGGAAAGGTCTTTTAAAAACATTGTGAGTGTGTTAATTCCATTTTTGAATTCAGAGATCCGTTTGCGAAATATTAAGCTTTAAAGTGCAAATTTTTGTTAGAGTCAAGTGTTCCCCCCCCCTGCCAGCTAAATGGTTGGTTTTAGATATGTGAAAAAATTCACGGCAGTAGCTTATATAACGAATTTAAAAGGAAAACTATCACAGCTGAGTAGGCTTTACAAGTTAACGAGTAATAATAAAAAATCTTTCATACATTCTGTATGAAAGATTTTTTTTTTCAACTACAAAGTTAAGTTTGTTCTTGGGATAAATTCATCCCATCTACGGAACCCTACATTGTGCGTGGTCCGACATGCACTTGGCCAGTTTTTTTTTCTTAGTTAGTTCTAATCATGGTCTGACAGTTTGAGTAATTTAAGTGGCCTACCCAAATGTCCTTTTTTTGGTATTGTTCGTCGAATCGTTGAGCTCCTTAAATTCTGAGTTGAGCTGCACGATAACTGACAAATGCGTGCACTGACTGGACAGGCCATCTCAATCTGTGCGGTGCTTTCCTCAAAAGACCACTTCAGACACCAATCCACATGGCCTTCACATGATCTGACCAAGATTTTGTCTGGACTTTAAAAGAGACTGAGACCTCTGAGTTTGTTTCGGCCTTTCTTCTCAGAGCAGTCAGATAGGAATCGCCGACCTCATCTAGTTTTAAAATATGATTGACGTGTAAAAGTGTTTGTACAAACCTAGTTACAGAAATAAAATCATTTATCATTAATCAATGATGATTCAAATTTTGTCATCTGGCTTGTTGTTTTTCATCTGGCAGACAGCCAGTATTTAGGTTTGATAGTGCTCATGTATCGGTATGAACCGAAACTTGAGCACTATCAAACCTAAATATAAAAAGTTAAGTATATACTCAGACTTTGTCGATAGATATTTGATTGTTCATAAATATCGGTAGGCTTTCCCGGACAGTTTCAGTACCGCAGAGACATAATAAAACTTTTCTAATTTAGGTAACCAATTACCATGAAATATTACAAGATCGATGAGATTATGTTTATAAAATGTTCGTGATAGGCGAATGGGAGCTTCTAATTTGATTTACTAGTGTTATGTCTGAGTTTCGGGAATATAGATTTTCTCCAAATCAAATTAATTCGATTCGGTTAGCGATAGGTATACCCGACTGTTTGTACTTCGAGGAAATAGTTGGGTATATTGGTAAACGTACCCAATTGTATTAGGTATATCTAATACCTTTAAACGAGCAATTCTTGTATATATGTATATATATATAAACTGAATCTCGTAAACAGCTCCAACGATTTTCATGAAATTTAGTTTGCAGGGAGTTTCGGGGGCGATAAATCGATCTAGCTAGGTTTCATTTTTAGAAAACGTCGTAAAAAACCGAGCAATGCTCGGTCATCCAGATATTTATTGTTATTCTACACGTAAGTTAACATGATGTTAAGTAATGTAGTAAGGAATATCGGGAATAATTCGGTGGTATAGAAATAATTGTCACAATGAAGCATAAATGCCGTTCTGTAGGTTCTATTTACAGCCACGTGCGGACAGCGTGACTTTACCTATAACCCAAAAAATTCCACGAGTTTTCCATATTCTCCAACATGGAAACTTTGAAAGAATAAATTACTAAAGTTTTCTTCAGAAACGAAGATACCTACTGATCTTCAAAAAAAATATTAAGTCAAATGTACAATCACAAGCATAAATAATATTACTATGGACAGCTCGGCAATAATATCTGATTTCATAATTCATCCATTAAGCCTTTGTGTCGCGTCGCGTGTCGCGCCTCTTTGTAGGAGCCTTTAATATCCGTCGTCAAGATGAAGGCAAATATATGTGATTATTTGTGGAACGCATAAACAAGTAGCAGCAAAAATATGTGACATCGCAGGAACACCAAAATTACCTGACGCGACATGAGACGCCAGAATATCAAAATCAGATATTATTGCCGAATTTTCTTACTTATATATTTATGCTCGTGACTGGTCTACTACAGTCTAGCCTCTTCCCGAAGGTGTTAAATATTACAGCTCATCGCTCAGACATCCACTTCAATGTATCGAAAATCGATACGATCGTACTGTACCGATAATTACACTGTTTACCTTATTAGGGTGATTCTTTGAACATATGCATATTACGCGGCCCTCCCCAAATAACTACTTAGTGATATATAAAGTTATGTTTTTGTTTATTTCACGTAAAACATAGTTCCAGCACTATATACAGATGGACATAACATATTCCTATTGTTATAAACAAATAAGTTATATTCATAAACGTCCCTCAAATCTCATCACCATTCGTGTCCCAATTTCCAAATTTTAGCAGTTCATGCTCGAAAAGTTATAAATAAACCCTAAAGATCGTA
Organism: Agrochola litura; assembly: GCA_949152395.1. Classification (NCBI taxonomy): domain Eukaryota; kingdom Metazoa; phylum Arthropoda; class Insecta; order Lepidoptera; family Noctuidae; genus Agrochola; species Agrochola litura. The sequence goes on from OX424490.1 coordinate 7,521,696, forward strand.
TTTTTTTGTAGTAATTTAGATAGTACACGACATGCTTTACCAATTAACAAAACCATACACAATAAAGAACACTTTTAAGTAATTTTTAACGACTTTGAAAATTGTCCCAACACTTTATGCTCACTACCATTTGTTCAAACAGTCGCAGGATTATTTTGTTTCCGCGTAGTTTATTGGTATCTGAAAGAGTAACTCACCGGTCGCGCTTAGTTCCACGTCACGATTCGTGCGGGTCACACGTCAAAGAGTGTTTTGGCGCCAACTGTAGCGTACATTAATCGCCCAGAAATCGTGTTTGGCAAACAAAAATCTCCTTACCATTCGAGTTGCCCGTGGTAAGTCTGTTATTCTTATTTATCTTTTTTATGCACTGTAATAGTCGCCATAGGAAACTCTTTGCTTTGATTAAGTTCCCAAGTTATTAAGTTCTAGAAAGAACGTATAATGTGAGAGAGTGTACAAATTCCTAATTACCGTTTATATAATTACCATTTTTCCCGTTCGTATTTTGGCGAACGGTAATGAGAAACTGAAAATGGTAATTAGTACTAGTATAAGCTGGCTTCTTATTAGGTACCTATATTGAAACTTCTTACTTCGCTAGGCCAGCCCAAGGTCGAAGAGATTGATTGTTGATCATTCGGTGTGAACTGACACTTTCGCAACAAAATAAACCTGCATACTGACTACCCACCTACCGCTAACTTATTTTATTTTTCAGAATAAACATGCCTCGGAAAAAACAGCAATCGAAGGAAGAAATATTGGCTAAAGCCAAAATCGCACGCCGGAATCGATACGCTAAAATCAAAGCTGACCCTATTTTATACGCCCTTGAAAAAGAAAAAGAACGACAACGCTACAAAAAATGAAGAGAACAGAAAAACTTTTGTCAGCTGAAGAAATGATGCCAAGAGCTAGAAGGCTACAGAGAAAGAAATGGAGAGAAAACTTTAGAAAACATTTTCAAAAAAAGAAATTAATAAAGGAAGGAATTAAACATATGAATGAAAAAGCACCAAGTTCCAGTGACAGCGAAGAAAATAGTAATAATAATGAAAATAGACCCAGAAGACTACACCCAATTTGTGAAAATGAGCCACAACCCTCTACATCTAACGATCTACAGGAACCATTAGTTAAGAACTTAAGAAGCAAATTGAGAAAGATGCGCTACATATTAGAAAAAAAGATCAACTATACAAATTACAATTAGAATCCCTGCAACGAAAAAATGATGCATAAAGGAAAATTATTATGAGACTGAAAAACGACTGCAGAGTCCTAATTCTAAAGTAACAGCACTACTTGCAGACAAAACCAAAGTAGAAGAAGCTAAGAAGAAAATTTTATTTGGAGAAGTTTTGTTGATATTTTACTTATTTTTTAAAATTAAGTCAGGGTCCATATTTACCAAAGTTTGATAGAAACAGCAAATCTTTTGTATTTTTCTGTTTATGATAGGCGTGTGTTGATCTTGCAGATCTACTACTTTTATGATTAAGTAACTACATGCGCGGTTGCTGGCCATGAAAGGAGACTGATTCGGATTTAAGCATAAATACTTTTAAGTTTTTATATAAGATCTCATCGAGCTTAAGAAATATCTTAGATGGAACATGTATAGGTCTGAGTTCTATTTACACTGAGTTTTGAACCAGTGTTTTAGTTGATTTTATTGAAATTACTAGACAGATAATATTATTGATTTTTAGGAAAACCTGTTGATTTTTGTTTTTTTTTAATTCAGTCAAGTCGTTATATAGCTAAGTTTGATGTCATTTATTATGTCACCTAAATAATAAATAAATATGTGATTTAAGTAAATTGTTAATTTTATTTATAATTATTACCAATCACGAAGTATAATTACCATTTTTAAACACTAATTACCGTATATTTCATATCTCATCACCGTTCGACGAAAATTTTCAGCTTCAGATTCAGACCTATATAGAAGTTCAAATACCGTGCGTTTGATTTATTTAGTTAATCTGCACTATAAACTTTACGTTAAATCCATAAAAGTTGTAATTGGAAGCATTATTTGAACTTAATTTTCGAATCCTGAATATGTCTATCTTCAAATATTCACCCATTAAGTAATAAATTCTTGTAGTAACAGAATGTGACTGTTTAGTTTGAAGTCGTGGTACGCATACTCAAATAAAGTAAGTAATTAAATATTGTAAATACTATGTCAACTTCATCAGGTATTGTTGGTGTAATTTGATGATTGCTTGCTTAAATAAATAATAATTATGAACCAGTCAATTGGTGTCAAAAGTATCCATTCCAAGGCACTGACAAAATGAAGAAAGGTGACCATAATGTGTAATCCCAAATAAAATATATAACTGGAACATTATCTACTCATTGAACAAAATATATTTGTAAATACTCGTGAGGACAGCAAGCTAGGAAATCTATGTTAGGAACAGCCTCAGATACAGTGAAGCATACAATAAACTACACCTCGCTCTGTGCATACCAGCTCACACGCACCTATTTACAACCAAACTATAACTTTTTTTTTTTTTTTTTTTTTGGGTGGGAAATTATCAAATACTTCTCCCGCTCTGGGTGGAGCGGGAGGGCGTGTCAGACTCTTACTGACTAAAACCCACCCGTGTTCCTTCGGTTGCCCTGTTGCCGGGGGCCGCGATGTCCCTATCGGTTTTCTTCGAACCCCCGGCAGGCATTGGCCCTAGCGGGCCCCGTCAATTCTGCTGACATCTCTTTGAGGCGCGCGTGGAACACAACGCGCCGTCGACCCGGGCTTGGTCCTTACCGGACGGTGAGCTACCCATTGCTCACCGTCCGCAAGCCCGCGCCTATGGTGGCCGGAAATCGGCTCGCGATTCCCGCTCCGGGCGTCTCCTCCTGCGGCGGTTAGGGGCGTGAGGGCGCGAAATTTGCCTTTCCCTCACGCGCTCCGCCTCCTCCTTCGCGAGCATTACCGCTTCGCAGAAGGAGGTGACGGCCTGCCATTTCCTCTCGCTCCGTACCATGGCCTGAACCAGGGCCGGACGCGAGAGATCACCGCCGCCGATCGCCTCTACGAGGAAACCAAACTATACCTCACCGCACAGTAAAGTAAGTGCACACACGTTTACAAAACCGGTCTCACACTACTGTTGAAAGTGCTAAGTCTTGGTTGAGAGAACAGCTAGGACGATAGAATAAAAAAAGTATGATTTCCGTACCTGTAAGCCGTAGAGTCTCGCATCCCAATCGGCCAAACTAAGATGCGGCAAGGGCTTCTCAAAAGTCACAACAGATTGCATTTTTATTTATCTATATCATTCAGTAATTAGAAGATTGAAAATAATTTATAAAATTTGAAAGAAAAGCATCAGTCCTATGTCAATGTCGTGTACGTCAAAATAAGGCCGTGGCATATATTATTTTCCTCTATGGCCGTGGCGAACACACTGCATTGTTCGACTTTTAAAATACCTAATTAGATTTTTATTTGCGGCCAGTCCACAAGCAAATACAAATAGGCACTGTACAAATATGAGATTTAAAACCTTTTTCAAATTAAATCATAAAAATTCAAAATTCACTGCATTTTAATTTAGATACCTACCTATATAATGTTGTGTTATTTACAAACTATGTACCTATCTACCTACATCCAATTTAGCATAAAAATGTTTTATATTTTTCTGCTTAACAACACACTTTTTGTAAATGTGGTAACCACGGAAACTGACATGGAGTAATCATTGTTAAGTACTGTAAAGGAAGATTCCTCATAAAACCACAGGAGATTTTCTTTACAAACAATTACACTAAAAGCCACAGATCCCTTGCTAAAGCCACACATATGCAGACAACGCAATCACATTATCGAGTTAACAACATTGTAATTTCAAAGGTAAACCGCTTCGAAATTACAATTTGAACAACCCGAATCCCCTATTCACAAGGCCTAATGCCCAATGAAAATCCTTTAAGAACCCTACAAAGAACTTGTTTGAGCGAGCAAGGGTGAAAAAAGAGTACAAGGCGTAATACTGATTATACGTTACAAGTTTTGTATCGTAACTTTGAAGCACTTTTTCTATGAATGTTAGATTTATTAGAGAGTGATCTACGATCGAAAAAAAAATTGCCTCCTTTCTGCCACTGTTTTTATTGTGTCACTACTTCTGCTAGTACACAGAACCTAATTAATTTATATACCATTGTATAGATAATTTAATGAAGATTAATACTGTATTTTTCAAAAAATTATTTAATGCAGCAGAAACGATTAAAACATCAATATAGTTTTAAATGGTCCACAAGTCTACAGCCTACAACGTTCTCACATTCAAAAAATCTAAAAGAAAAGAATATATTATATGTATATAAAAGAAAACAAAATAATAAAAATAAGGACTTATTTAAACCAAATGACATGATTGTCACTACAGCAGTAACAATACAAATTTGATTAAAAAAAAAATAGAAAATTATGTAAAAAAATTAAAATAAAATTATCATCGTAATTTGGGAGCAGTTAATAGACATTTACATTGTTATGCCGTAAATGGGGTACCAGGGAAGGTCACATGTGCAGAAGGAATTATTGCCAAACTTCCTTGTCTTCAACGTAGTCTTTAATCTTATTACACTCTGCTCTGTCCTCGAGATCAAGAAAACTATGTAGTAACGCGTAGGTACTGCTATCCAACCACTAAATTTGAAATCTACAAGATAAGCAAAAAACATGAAACATGTAGTGGTGCCCTCTCTCGGTAACTCATTCGCGTTTTAGTGCTTCCGCTATCTGCCACGTTCAGTCGTTCCTCCTAGATTATTAAATAATTTAACCAGTTTCAAGTGTTTTTTGGGTAAGGTGTGTAAACGTATAGTATATTTATCATCATGCCGAAAAAACGGTACAGTGATGAAGATATTGAGGCCTACGTAAATCGAAAAATGAGGAAGATCGAAAAAAAGTTGAGAAAAAGACGTCGACAACGCTCATCTTCGCAAGATTCGTTAAAAATCTTGGGTAAGTACAAATAAATAACAAATTACAGTGAAATGATGTACTATTCTTTACAAAGACATAATTTATTTACTTTGATTCTTCATGAAGAATAATATTTTTTTCCTTTGTGTGGTAACTACCCACATTGTTAAAAATAAATCTATGTTGGTCGTGAACATTTTAAATATGGAATGTGTCCGCCAGTTTATTGATAACAATAACAACAAAGCTGTTTACAGTTTTTAGGGATTAGGTAATCCCACTGCTATAACATAATGATTGTGAGCATTACGATGGAATGACTCCGTCATGATTTCTTTTAAATATTCCTTTTTACCCGTTGGTCGTGAACATTTTAATGGAATGTGTCCGCCAATTTGTAACAACAAGGCTGTGTACAGTTCATAGGGATTGATACCAGTGCTATGTTAAGGGATTGTGAGCATTACAGAGGAATGACTCCGTCATGATTTTTTAAGGATCTACCTACTTTTGATAGTAGGTATATATTACCTACGTTTAAATGCGTTAGCTATGCGATTTATTGTTATATATGCGCTAAGGTGTGGACTCGGATTATTGGTACACAAGCATAACTATAATGTCGTCCGTTTACGTTCATTACAGACGAACCACCTAGAAGCAATATTTGTGACGCACGCTTATCGTCCCCCGAGTTACCCCGACAGTCCATTGAGACCACACAGAACACAGACCATCCTAGTGAGGTAATGGTCCCGCTTAACGACCTGGAGAACACATCGTTGGAGCCTCCAGATGTGACACCCTCCTTAAATGTGTCATCCGAACCCATTGCCACTGACACTGCCATCGCTGATCAGGACGTACAAATTGTAGGGAACAGCGAAGCTGAAGACATTCTTCCAGATGATATTCTGGAAATATTAGGAGAAGCTCCTATAAGAGATAAAAAGTTCGGCCCAGCCATTAATTCAAGTCTGGCAATCAGGTGGGAGCACACAGCGACAAATGGTCTTTCTAAGGATGTAAAAAAAGAAATTTTTGTAAAACATGACATTCCAGAGAACTGTAAAAACATTGACGCTCCTATACTTAATCAAGAAGTGAAAGCAGCGTTATCAGAAGTTCTTAACAAAAAAGATAAGGCGATTGAAAATAAGCAGAAACAAATTGCTTTGATAATTACTTGTTTAGGAGATGCTCTTTCACATGTCTTATCTACCGAAAATACCAATATGAAGCTTGTTAAGTCATTAACTGACGCTGGAAAACTGGCCTGTGACTTGCAACATACGGAATCGATGATTCGCAGAAGTTTTGTTTGTTCATCAATCAAAAAGGAGATAAAAGATCACCTGTACACAACTCAAATAGATAGCCACCTCTTTGGCAGTCAGTTGGGGGACGTTTTGAAAGCTGCTAAAGCAATAAACAAAACAGGCGCGGAAATGAAAACCGGAGCTTTTGCACCTGGCCCTTTAAGACGATTTGTTATTAATCATGAAAAAAGTTCATTGACCCCGAAAACCAGTTGTAAATATCTAGGTTTTATTATTAACACAGAGTTATTTCATATTAGACTAACAGACACAAAAAAGACACATATCACAAATGAAATTCATAATTTTATGAACCTTAAACGTTGCAAGATCAGATCTCTCGCTCACCTGGTGGGTCTTCTTGTATCGGCGTGCCCAGCTATTCAATACGGCTGGCTATACACGAAAGAGTTAGAGAGGTGTAAATACCTAGCGTTATTAAACTCTGATAATAATTATGAAAGTTATATGAATATATCTTCACATGTTTACCAAGATTTAAATTGGTGGCTTAACGCTGTTAAAAATAACGTTAATCCTATTCGTGACGAGAAATATTTGCTTGAAATATTTTCTGATGCAAGCAAAACAGGGTGGGGGGTGGCATGTGGCGAAGAGACTGCAAATGGGCAGTGGGGTGCTCCAGAAAAGGACCTGCATATTAACTTATTGGAATTAATGGCAGCCTTTTTTGGCATTAAGATATTTGCCAAACAGCTTAAGAATTGCCAGATCCTTTTGCGTATCGATAATACCACAGCCATATCTTATATTAATCGAATGGGTGGCATTAGATTTCCGCATTTGAATAGAATTACCAAAGAAATTTGGCAGTGGTGCGAAGAGAAAAATATATACGTTTTCGCTTCCTATATTAGTTCAGAAAATAATGAAATCGCAGACGCGGAATCTAGGGCCACACATCCAGACATAGAATGGGAACTAAGTAACAATGCCTTCAGCAAAATCGTCAACACGTTCAGTACACCAACTATTGATCTATTTGCATCTAGAATCAACAGAAAATGCGACATATACGTGTCATGGAAAAGAGACCCTGACGCCTACGCAGTAAACGCCTGAATTGGAACAATCTAAATTTTTATGCATTTCCACCATTTTCTATAATATTAAAGACTATCCGGAAAATAATTACCGATGAGGCTGAAAGCATCGTTGTGGTGCCATACTGGCCCACACAGCCGTGGTTCCCGTTGTTCGAAAGTCTGTTAGTTTCTAAAATTATCCTGTTTGAACCAAGTGACCAAGCTCTTTTGTCTTGTTCCCACAGACCACCACCACCTCTACTTACCCTGGCTGTAGGCAGGTTGTCAGGACGGCACTACTGAAAAGAGGCGTCCCTCCTTCTTCTATTGATGTTATGTATGCTTCACTTTCCATCAATACTATGAAACAGTATGATACGGGTTTAAAAAAGTGGTTCCTTTTTTGTCAGTCTCACAGCGTTGATTTTTATGAAGCTTCTGTTCCTAATGTTATGTATTTTCTTACAATGCTTTTTAACGACGGAGCCCAGTATGGAACTTTGAACAGCCATCGATCAGCTTTATCTCTAATAATTGGATCAAAAATTGGATCTGATGACAGAATTATTCGTTTATTTAAAGGTTTCTATAAACTTAGACCACCATTACCTAGATACAATGAAACTTGGGATCCGTCTATTGTGTTAGATTACTTATCTAATTTATATCCCAACGATGAGTTAGACTTGGATTGTCTTACTAAAAAGACTGTAACCCTAATCGCATTGGTCACGGCCCACAGGGTTCAGACAATTTCGAAAATAAATATTAACAATATTTGTATACATACAAACTATATCTCTATTAAAATTCCAGATTTGATTAAAACTTCTTGTATTGGTTCAACACAACCTTGTCTACATCTACCATTTTTTATTAAGCAACCAGAAGTTTGCCCAGCAAACGCACTTAGGTCGTATTTATCAAAAACTGCGTCACTTAAAGGTGGAGAAGAATATCTTTTCATTAGCTTTAAAAGCCCTTATAAGGCTGTATGTTCGCAAACCTTAAATCGCTGGATAAAAAATGTTTTATGTGACAGTGGTGTTGATACTAGTAAATTCAAGGCCCACTCCACCAGACATGCGTCTACTTCAGCAGCCCTCAAATCAGGCGTCTCCATAGACCTAATTAGAAAAACTGCTGGCTGGAGTGAGTCTTCATCTGTATTTGCCAGGTTTTATCAAAGACCAGTGTTAAAAAACAATGCCAATGATTTCGCTTTATCTATTTTAAACACATAGATTAATCTTTTACAATTAGTAATTATACATTGTAATGTAATCATGGAGAATTATTACATTTGTTCACATAAGTACCTACTTTAAGTTAATTATTTGGTATTATCTATTATTATAATGATTACCATATTTATTTTTTTTTTTTTAATGTCCTAAAAACTAAATACTTATTATTATTTAATTACATACATACTCACATACAACGCATTTCAAGGCTTTCAAAGTCTACATAGTTTTCTTGATCTCGAGGACAGAGCAGAGTGTAATTGATGATTAAACGAACTTACCTGAAGTGAAGTTCAATCCCAATTACACGAAGGCTCTGTCCGAAGAGATCAACTCCCACCCAGTCCCTTACACTCACTATCACTAGATCCATGAGAACCCTTATGCGTTTTATGTATGTCAGTATGGTAACGATGGATCCCGTTCCTTTTACTTTAAACTAAATGAGTTACCGAGAGAGGGCACCACTACATGTTTCATGTTTTTTGCTTATCTTGTAGATTTCAAATTTAGTGGTTGGATAGCAGTACCTACGCGTTACTACATAGTTTTCTTGATCTCTTCGGACAGAGCCTTCGTGTAATTGGGATTGAACTTCACTTCAGGTAAGTTCGTTTAATCATCAATAATATGCTTTTTGATAAGGACACGTTTGATGTGGGTTTTGAATTTTTACACATTTCGGCAGTTATGTTTAAGTCCCCCCATGTATGAGGGGGCCAAGCTATTGCTATCAACCGGGCACAAATCCAGATTCCGGACTGCTACTGAGAAATTTCAAATGGAAAAACCCAATAACACTTTGCCCGACCCGGAAATCGAACCCAGAACCTCGTACTGCGTCAGCATTAGCGCTTGCGACTACTAGACCAACGAGACAAAATATTTTGGGCGTGTATTGTGTTTCTAAGTAGGTACCATCGCATCAGGGTAACGCATAATATATCTAACCACTTTGAAAACAATCACAGCAGAATCCATCAAGAGTTTAGACAAGTGGAATCTGCTCCACCAAATAGAACTTTACCCCACCATTGGGGCCGCTTGGTGGGGCAAAATGGAATGATTCTTTTAAGCCACTAATTTCGTAATGTAATTTTGCCTTAAGGGAACTATAGGAGCGAAACGCAAGTTTTAAACGACCAATTGGAACCGTGCACCTAGCTTCTGACGTTTCATAAGTGCCCATGTAGGTTAATGTAAAATAAAATATTTTTAATTTTGATTTTTTTTTTAAGTAAAAAAAAAAAAACAAAATTAGAAAAATATATGACATTCTTCAGGATAGTTATATATTGAAAACATTAATACAACTAATTTGATACGATAGAAAAAATTACGAAGATACCTCAAAAAAAATATTTTAACGATTAAAAACAATATTAATAAACAATCCTTCCGATTTTTTGTCAGATTATTCTACAAGCAACATCAGATATAACGTAATAGTGTTTAATTTTTAAGTTCCATATATAGATTTTTTTGTTAATAGATAATTGCTTCATATTTTGCAATAAATTACCAGCGCTTTTCTTTTTTTTCTCTGCAGTCCGTCAGTGACCGCGCTTTAGCTGTTGTCAGCCTCTTAATATACCTGTAAGTTCCATGTAAACCCAATACAATACTATTTGAGTTCAACAATAGTATCCACAGTTAAATTAATCTAACAGCAAACCAGTACACAGTTAAATCACTCATTACAATATGAACTTGTTTGTAACCAAGACTTATGGCCGCATGACTTATGAACTCGTTATTTACTTATGTGTGTCAGTTCAGTTCGTTCAACGTTTGTTTAATTAATTTATACCGAGATGTGTGGTTTTCAACGCACTGGGAAATTAGTCTGACGCAGTTAGCTTGTACAAACGCTGGTATAGTTTTATAGAACTGTTACGAACACTCAATTATACACCGTGAAATTTGAATCACAGTTTTGCTAGAACAAACGTTATTCAGACCATGGTCTACTACCATACTACAGCATCCAATAAAAAAAAAACATAATTGGTTTTTGAAAAAAACACAAAAAAAACCAAGTTTAAAATGTCAAGATTATCGTTACTCCCTACAACACAGACACCACGCATGGGACACAGCATTGTTTACAGGGAAATGTACCTCCATAAACGAAATTTAGTAAGCAGTAGATAATCTTGACATTTTAAACTTTGTTTTTTTGTGTTTTTTCAAAAACCAATTTATGTTTTTTTTAAATTTGATGCTGTAGATTGGTAGTAGACCATGGTCTGAATAACGTTTGTTCTAGCAAAACTGTGATTCAAATTTCACGGTGTATTTAGGCCCTCTTGACTAAATCTATCTTGCCGCTTCTTGTTTCTTTGCCTTCTTTTTCTTTATCTCGCATCTTGACTCAAAGTGTGCTTTTGTGCTATCGTTTCGAATCATTTAAGCATTTATATCTTGTTTCATCATCATCATCGGCCTATAAATTTTCCCACTGCTGGGACACAGGCCTCCTCTATGTGAGAGGGAATATCTTGTTTGTCGGTTAGTAATAGCCAGTAATGGCCACCCCGTTTCACCCACGAGGGTCTTTAAAATTAACCAATGGATTCAAGAGAATGGGCAACCGCCTGCTAAGCAAGAATCTAAAAATTTAACAACGATAATATTACAATTTCCCTTCCAATCATTCATTGGTCGCGCGTGCCGTTCAGCAGTGGAATTCACACGCAGATAAAGAATACCTAAGTAAATCCGACTGCAGGTCGTTAAGGCGACGATAACCGACGTTTAATGGTTTTATACTAAAGATCACGTCTAAACGAGTAGTGTTAATGATTTGGAAAAAAATATATGTTAAATAAGTGCATCTTCTTAATAACATATTATAGGAATATTTTAGATTATGTTTATATTACATAGTGAAATTAATTTGTAAAGTTATGTCGTAACGCGGATAAAAACTGAGAATCACACAAAATCTATCAAGCGTATTTTTCTGAAATTCCATTTTAAAGATAATTTGATTATTGATCTTTTAGTATCCGTGTTTTATTAAAATACCTTTTGTTTTATCTAAACTGAATTAATAATGCGTCTAATTTGGGAAAGCGCTCCTTGATGGGTGAGTCTTATTACTGGCTGGACGTACGACGCGTTGCGTGAGCTCAGAACAGAACACGCAAAATAACCACAACGTCATTGGTATAGAATTTCTGCGTCCTTTTTTTTTTTTTTTTGGATGGGAAATTATCAAATAACTTCTCCCGCTCTGGGTGGAGCGGAAGGGCGTGTCAGACTCTTTCTGACTAAAACCCACCCGTGTTCCTTCAGTTGCCATTTTGCCTTATTCGCAACCCCGGCAGGCATCGGCCCTAGCGGACCCCGTCAATTAGAATTTCTGCGTCTTAAGTTTCAAACGTTTTGCTACTGAGTAGTTCTAATGCCTAGTGCGTCGCTTGTGTTTGTAATACCTACTAGTATAGTAGCTACCCACAATATACGGAGAGATCACGTCCTATTTGATTAATAATGGTCTGAATCTACTTTCTCTATGACTTTAGTTAATTAAGTGGCGGTTAGAACCATGTTATTTGCTCTTGCGGATAATTTTATTGTTGTTCTAGTTGGATGTTGAACAAATTGCAGAATATATTTAATTTATGTTTAGATTATATTTGTGCTTGTTTTTTTTCGTGTTTGTAATTCATTAGTGTGTCAATATGCAATTTATTTTGGTCTGTGGAAATGTAAACTAAATTTTTATGTTCGACCCGTTTGGGGATGAAACAGTAGGGCCATGGAGTCCGAGTGCCCACTTAGATTTTCAAGACATCGCCAAGCAGTTGGTTGACTCTTCACGTGACCAGAGGGCTAGCCTATTTTATGGCCAAAGAATCAGCATTGAAAGAAAGAAAAAACATTTATTTTGACACAGTTCGTGAAACACAAAATATACTTACATAAAATGAAAAAAAAAAAACATATTTTAACAACAGTGTGTGCCTCACGGCTGCGCCAAGAAAGATTAATGCCAGACAGATGCTGTCTGACGCTGGTTTTCTAATGAACCCTTAAAAAGACAAGTGACGGGGAGTACAAATAGTTTCAACCTACCTATAAATAAGCACGTAATCAAATATAATACAAAAACAAAAAACATACGCGAACAACAAGAACTTTCCCAGCAAAGGACGGAAAATCACTGAGCGTGCGCAACCACTCGCATACCCAATATTCATTTTGTTTGATACAACAGGAATCATGATAGCTCTGTAGGCATTTCATATAAGTGAGACATTAAGGGCGACCATACAACCATACAACATGGCCATACAACATGGGAATGCTAATGCTGCCAGCCTTTTGGGCACTTTTCCTGTTGACAGCGATGCGGACGAATTTTTTGATGCCCTATTTTTCTTCCCCTCCCTTTTTTATACTTGCAGATATTATTATTGTTATTTTAAATCTGTTATCTTTAAAATTATGTAAATATTATAAAATGAGCACTGAGCAGCCTACTTACAATAAATGATTTTCTTACATTTTTTATTTTTATTTTCACTGTGTTATTTGTGTTTTGTGTTTCACGAACTGTGTCCAAATAAATATTTTTCTTTCTTTCTTTCTTTCTTTAATTAGTACATGGAAAAAAAAGCCATCTAATTTCAGCAACAGTCATTAGTTAAAGCAATGGCACGTAGAATTTTATCAGAGAGGCAACCGGATGGTGAGTGGTAATCTGGGTCTTGAAGTGATACCGAACCCCCCATACCGTTCGAATGGAATGTACCGTTCGATATGTTGGGGGGTGGCAATTTTTTTTTTGACGATCCAAACTGATGAAAATGCGGTTGCTTTTATTTATACTCTATTTATATAATAATAAAAAATTACCACCCTCCAACACATCGTTATAATTGAATTATTGTCTTACGCTGTATACATTTCTTGAAATTCCTAATCGATGATTTATCACCGAAAATGAGGGTGAATTTTATCAAACCCGGATGGCATTGATACACACAAATTCCTTGCAGTTATTAGAGCTTAATTGTCGAAAGACATGTCAAAAAAAAAATATTGGCCCCCACATTACTCCGCCCCCGTTCATTTGGGGCCATTCGGACGGTATGGAGGGGTTCAGTAATGCTTCAAGACCCAGATTACCACTCGCCATCCCGTTGCCGCTCCGATTAAATTTTACTTACTTGAATAAATTACCTATATACGGTTGGCAGACAGAGAAAAGTAGGTGTTCACCTTGCCTAGCAGTTGACATAGTAGTTTATAGTTATGTGGATACTTTTATCGGTACATCGATAACTTACAGGTCCGCTAGGGCCAATGCCTGCCGGGGCTGCGAATATGGGCCGAAAGGGAAATCGTGGCCCCCGGCAACAGGGCAACCGAAGGAACACGGGTGCGTTTTAGTCAGTAAGAGTCTGACACGCCCTCCCGCTCCACCCAGAGCGGGAGAAGTTATTTGATAATTTCCCACCCAAAAAAAAGGGTGTGTTTTTAGTTGGTTCTCATACTTTTTAGGGTTCCGTACCTCAAAAGGAAAAAACGGAATCCTTATAGGATCACTTGTGTGTCTATCTGTCTGTCACAGCCAATTTGCTCCGAATCGAATAGACCGATTAAGTTGAAATTCGGTACACATAATTATGTATTTCTGTGACCCAAATACGGACGTGTAACGTAAATAAATGAATTTTGTATATGGGGTCAGTTTTGGGGGCAAATAAGATAATTTGAAAAAAAAAGGTTTGCAAACTGTACCGTGTGACATATCAAATGAAAGGGTGTTACACTACTGTGTAACACAAGAACCGCTGAGACTTCCGGACAAAATGGTTGAGCTAAATGGTGCTAATCCATGCGTCATGTTCGTGAACGGGCGCCGTCAGTTGGGACTGGTCATCTCTTAGCTGCCAGGGCTTATTTTTTTTTTGAATTGTTCTTTGTTTTATCCTTTTATTACGGACGCTTCTAACGTGCACGTCTTTCTACATTGTTCTCACATGTATAATTTCAACATGAATGATGTAACCAATATTTTGTAACAATTTTTTATTTAAAAGAGTGTCCGTGGAGTTTCTTGCCCGTTCTTCTCCATAGGTACCTACTACGCTTTGGAATGGGCAACTAGCTTCATACCTATTTCTGACTGACCGATTCCTTGACAATTCAAAAGTACCTGTAAATGGTTTAATTGAAATAAATGCTTTGAGTTTGAGTTTGAGTTTGACTTCGCGGCGCCGAGACAGTGTGAGACAAGGACGTGACACTGTCTTACATTACACTAGACGTTGACGCAGCATATTTCGTGGGACCCGCGTGCAGCATCCGTTCCGAGGCTTGGCATTCTCGGTACAAGCATCGACCGTTTATGACCTAAATTTAGAACAATATTATTGTAATTTTTATATCCATTAAAACTATTTTTTATGAATAACTTGTTTTTTTTGCATCCTCCGGCTTCAGCCTTCGTAATTAGGGCGCAAATGCGAGGATCTAATTTAAAAAAAATATAATTTTAAAGTTGAAACTTTTAAAGATATTTAAGAAAATTTATAAAAATTAACCCTTCCCCCTTTATCTCCGAAACTACTGGGCCTAAAATAAAATAAAAGTACTGAGAATGGTTCTTTACTAATAGATTACAAGAAAACTTATGAGAAGTCTATGGTCTTAAAATAACATGGTAAATCTCTCAATATTGTTCATACAAACTTACATTTGCAGTTGGAATGTATGGGAGAACATGTTTTTCAACTACAATGTTAAGTTTGTTCTTGGGATAAATTCATCCCAACTACGGAACCCTTCATTGTGCGTTGTCTGACATGCACTATTATTATATTTATTTTTTATCCTCAACGGGGAAACTCTTTGCTTGCATTGCATCTCACTTGATGGTAAGTGATGTTTAGGCCGAAGGTGGAAGCGAGCCTCGCCTGGAATCCTCAAACTACAGAGGAACTGGCTATCTATCTCTAACTGCCGAAACACAACAGTTCTGTTAACATTGTTGATAAGGCGACCGACTTAGATAAGATGGTGGTAGCTAGCCAAGCAGACTTAGAACAAGCCCTACAACCAACCAAGCAGATTTTTTTTCCCCCACTGGGTATCGAACCCGGGGCCCTCTGGGTCTGAGATCGGTGGTCTAACCACTAGACCACCCACAGAGGCGGTTAAAACTTCCTGGTCTATATCCGCATTATTCCTATTTTGTAAATCTTAGACCAAGTAATGAAAACTTTTTTGCAAAAAAAAAACAAGACTTCCAAAAAAAAACTACAAAGTGAAAAATAACTTAAATTTCGGAAGTCGGTGTCTTTGGTTTAGTATTTTCCGCCACCGACTTCCGAAATTTAAGGCTTATGAGCCACCGACTTCCAAAATTTAAGTTATTTTTCACTTTGTAGTTTTTTTTTGGAAGTCGGTTGTTTTTTTTTTTGTAAAAACGTTTTTATTTCTCGCTTTTTTGTGGGTCAAGTTACAATAGCCTAATTTCAACTGCTCATCACCTTTCACAAAATATTGGTATTTTCCCGCTGCAGGGACGTTAATCGTTGAGGAGTTCTCCAGGTACTTCACCATCAGCTTCACTTCTCCATATGCATTGTGACGAGCATAAATTACTTGGCGACCATATTAAAGTAATCGAATCGCAACCCGTGGAATACTTAATACTGAGTAGTTCCGGTGGCCATTTGTGGTCTTCATCATCAGTTCCACTTCACCAAATGGTACTTTACGAGACCAACTGCACGAGTTCCTATAAAAAATACCCAAATTGTTATAGGTGTGCTTATAATATTTGAAGAGTTACCTCGATTTCTCTGGGATGCCATCATCAAATCCTGGTTTCCTTATCACGGTACCACCCTTGAGATATTTTCTTTTCAACAAAAAAGTATCATCAAAATCGGTTCACAAACGACAAAGTTATACGCGAACACACATAAAAAAAAAATATATATATACGGTCGAATTGAGAAACCTCCTCCTCTTTTTGAAGTCGGTTAAAAAACCGAGACATAGCGCTGTCAACAGTGACGTGAAGTCGGTTTCGTAAACATGTGTGCACTTAGTAATGTGTACATAGTTTGATTGTAAATGGTTTACAACCATTGAGAAGCCCTTGCCGCATCTTAGTTTGGTCGGTAACGGCTTACAGGTGCGGAAATTATACTTTTATTATTAAATACTGTTATAAATGTGTGTGTTTGTATGCACAGAGCGGAGGTGTAGTTTTGGCATGCTTCACTGTATTCTTTGTAGCGCTATGCCTTGGTTTTTAATTTGATCTGAGTCAGGGAAATTAATTGCTAGGTAAGCAAATTGAATACCATCTTAAACTTTTCAGTTGTGTTTTTACCGTCTGGTTTTTAGTTTCTTTGAATAATTTGCTTTATTTCAAGCTTTTTGTTTTATTAAAATATATATGTCGGAGACGGGTATGTGACTCTCGTTATTATCAGCGATATTTTAACTAACGTGGGCGTAGTGTGGGTAGTGTTGGTTGATGCGCAATAGAAAAACAGTTTGCAGTTCAGATCACATTTTAATTTACTATCAAATGAATCACACTAGCTAAATTATACACACACTGGGTGGGACAGCGTTTATTAAAATCACCAATTAACACAATGATCACAAATTACAACTAACACAATTACTGAGCACAACGAATCGAGAACAGTTCCGTGACATCTTGATTCCAATGCGACCCGAGGCTGAATGCCCTCCTCGCCGTGGCCTTCAAACATCACGACTCTGTAGAAGCGCGCCTTTTTTGGTGTAGGTAGTTCACTCTTGATGTCGCCAGTGGCGCGCTTGCGATTCGTTTCGTGTCCGTACTAATGACCGGATCCGACACGGCCATCCTGCTATGCACACATCCTCGTGTGTTTACCTGCAACCAAAACTCAACAACAGTACCTGTTCGACTCGGCCAATTCTGACCATTTACGGGTTCCAACTTTTGAGATAAGGAAACTTTAATCCTCAACACTTTACAAAACAATACTCCTACTTCTCAATGAACTCAAAAAACTTTCGACTAATTAAGGCAAAAATCATCAACCAGAGCCAGTTTTCCACATTAACAATCGTCTTTTCACTAAGAGCCTTAGAAACCCACACACGAGTAAACCACTCCAACGCCATGGCTCTCCAGCCGACTAGCAATCGCATTGCTCTCACACATCCAGAGCATGGATCAAAACTATGGTCTCTCCAGACCCCGACCTCCGCCAGTAACTACTGGAACGGTCCCACACAATACGGCCATTAGAGAACCCTACTCGCGTGTTTCCCATAACTTAGGTTTGCTCATCACCACTGTGACTACTATCTACTACGACTGGTACATGACCTACTAGCATCTTTCTTCACCTAACGTAAACGTGAATTTCTGTAAAGTTTGTTTATTTAACTAACATTACATTTCTAACATCATTCTACTAACTTCAAAAAGTAAAATTGTAGGCAGGGATAACAATTAAATAAGCAACATGACAATCAATCAGAGTCCAGGCACTATTGAGGATTATGTAAACTGATAATTTAAGAATTGACCCAAAGTCATTAACCAATTAACAAAGCCCCGGGTATCTCATTCGCGGTCAACAATCACATGCGCACTTCCCAAAGGAATGCCGAGTCGTCCTTGACTCTACGATCTTGGCTACAAGGCTAGATCCGACCATACTACCCAGAGCTATCGCTCACCAAATTCCCACGGTCTAGCAAGTAGATGCCGATTTCTACCGGGCTATGGCTACGATACACTGGTACGGTCTCCGACCCAACGAATCGAGAACCCGTGCATCTCATACGAACAATTCAATTCGACTCTACTTTCACTATCCCGTCTTCTTCAAAATCCTCAGTAGGCCCTCGGCCCCTGGCCCTCGGCCCCTGGCTCTCGGCCCCTGGCCCTCTGCCCCTGGCCCTTGGCCCTTAGCCCTCGGCCCCTGGCCTTCGGCCCTAGGCCCTCTACTTCACGTCAAGCTTAATTTAATGACGCTCTTCCGTTTTCTAATAACACAAACCCCAAACAACATTTTTGTTATATCTGCCTTTTTTTAATATTTTCTGACGCAATATCACGGACTTCATCAACGTTCTTCGTCAAGTTAGTGTCGGAAATCACATCCCAAAATTAAAATTATTAAAACACAAAAACCTCAAGTTGGTGTTCGCTAACCGTTACGCTACATAAGATTGGTTCTGAGCTGAATACACGTGTTTGACCAATACCAGTCAACGCAACAACGTTATTAACTCGTTTGCCACTTAATTTGGGTACACAACTCTCCTTTACTAACGAGTATTCAACACCAGAATCGTTAACAAAACAATACAGCTCACCTTTTTATTTTAACGTGCCTGAGGGTAGTTGTGCGACGCAATCTTCCACTCGGTGTTCACTGCTTGCAACACGTACAGCATCCAGAGCCAGCATCCGACTGGCTGCCCCTGTTCGTACACCGGTTCCCGATGTGTCCTGGTTTCCCACAGGTGAATGTAGGATCTTGACCATCACCAGGTGCGATTGCACTGGCGTCCAGCTGCACCGACGTCCAGCTGCACTGGCGTCCAGCTGCACCAGCGCCTAGCTGCACCGGCACCCGTCCGCACCGGCGCCCAGCCGCACCGGCGCACAGCCACACCGGCACCCAACCGCACCGGCACACAGCCGCACGCACACAGCCGCACCGGCGCCCAGCCTCACCGGCACACAGCCGCACCGGCGAGCAGCCACACCGGCACACAGTCGCACCGGCGCACAGCCGCACCGGCACACAGGCGCACCGGCATACAGCAGCACCGGCGCACAGCCGCACCGTCGCTTAGCCGCACCGGCGCTTAGCCGCACCGGCACACAGCCGCACCGGCGGCGGCGCCCAGCCGCACCGGCGCACAGCCGCCTCACGCTAGCTCCCACTCGCGCATCTGCGTTCCCGGTTCCACCCCCGAATGGACACCATCTCGTGCCAGGGTCACCAGCTGGTGCCCCGTGAGGATGCTTCACTGTCGCGAAACATTATCTGAAACTCATAACAACGGGTTTGACTTCTTTTCGAACAAGCCGTGAAAAAGTTAAAATGTCGAATATCTTCTAAACGGTAGGTCGTAGCTCAAAAATAACAAGATTTTACTTCCCCTTGCACCCAGTCAACTTAACCAGGAGATAAATTTAGAGAAAGAAAAATGTGACCTTCACATGACCTCAACTTCATCAATTGGACGGAATACGGATCACAATCTATTTAATGTTTGAAACCGATGATTCGAATACATCACCTGAAAATGAAGCACCTGAAGGGCTTCGCTGACGGCTGCGGGGCTGCTTGGCTCGATACTAAAGACGTCATAGATCTTCCTCTGCTGTCAATCGGCTTGGCTTGGCTGTCGCGCACCATGATCACGCAAAACGCTTGCATTTTTTTATTTTAATGTTCAAACACGGCACGCCAACGGTAATTTTCAACGTTTTTATATTGCGCATGAACGAACACGAATCCCACTTCTGATGTCGGAGACGGGTATGTGACTCTCGTTATTATCAGCGATATTTTAACTAACGTGGGCGTAGTGTGGGTAGTGTTGGTTGATGCGCAATAGAAAAACAGTTTGCAGTTCAGATCACATTTTAATTTACTATCAAATGAATCACACTAGCTAAATTATACACACACTGGGTGGGACAGCGTTTATTAAAATCACCAATTAACACAATGATCACAAATTACAACTAACACAATTACTGAGCACAACGAATCGAGAACAGTTCCGTGACATCTTGATTCCAATGCGACCCGAGGCTGAATGCCCTCCTCGCCGTGGCCTTCAAACATCACGACTCTGTAGAAGCGCGCCTTTTTTGGTGTAGGTAGTTCACTCTTGATGTCGCCAGTGGCGCGCTTGCGATTCGTTTCGTGTCCGTACTAATGACCGGATCCGACATATATATATATTTGGAATTGACTCATTACTAGCTTTTATTTGATACCAATAATGTAGTTTTTTTTTTTAAACCTACGCCTTCCTTGTTTTTGTATTTGCAGATGCAATATAAAAATATTATTTACTTAGCCTATGTCACTCCCACAATTAAGACGAATCTTACGACACCTCTTCTGTTAAAATCCATAAAACCGTTTAGGCTACAGACCGTGCCAAAGAAATAGACATACATACATACTTTCGAAAAACTTTACCCTACATCTGGGGCAGTCGGGTAAAAAAAAAATATGTTCTTAATTATTTGCTAGTTGAATGAAATGGCTGTGATACGGAAAATTGACGTAGGGTGTCAATTTGTTTGACAATAAATTTCACTGACTATATTTAAATACATAAAAAAAACTGTCGTTAAACTTCTTTCTTGCCTACTCTTCATTTCACGCCGTACTTCACAAATTTGTTAATATTTTAACTTTGAAACCTTATACTCATGAAACAGGGCCCCTTGTAAAGTTCTCTTGTAACGCGGAAGGCTTCACACCTAACTTTAATATACACCGTGAAATTTGAATCACAGTTTTGCTAGAACAAACGTTGTTCAGACCATGGTCTACTACCATTCTACAGCATCCAATTTAAAAAAAAAAAAACATAATTAATTTTTGAAAAAACACAAAAAAGCAGGGATGGGCCGAAATTCGGTTCACATTCGGTTCAACCGAATTTCGGCAGTTTGAACCGAACTTCGGCATTCGGCCGAAATTTGGTTCAGATGCCGAACATTCGGCACAAGAAAAATAATACCTACTTGCACTATTTTGACTGAAATTTAATAGAATTAGAATAGAATTACAGTAAAATAAAATTATGTCTTTTACTAACTCATGGTCATTTATTTTAGTTAGGAACATTGTAAATGTAAACCTTAAATTAAGTCAATTCTTCTTATTAGTCTAGAATATCTGTTCCTCTTATTAGGCCACGCGGTGGAAGCGCGGTGTGCGGGCGGGGTACATCTAGCAATAATTGAAGTAAATGCGTAAACAAGTCACGACGTGTCGCTCTCGAAAAAGTGCGCGAAATTGAACCGAAGTTTTCGGCCGAACTTTTCATTTTAACCGAATGTTCGGCCGAAGTTCGGATTCGGTTCAAACCACATTCGGCCCATCTCTACAAAAAAGACAAAAATGTACCTCCATAAACGAAATTTAGTAAGCAGTAGATAATCTTGACATTTTAAACTTTGTCTTTTTTGTGTTTTTTCAAAAACTAAGTATGTTTTTTTTTTATTGGATGTTGTAAAATGGTAGTAGACCATGGTCTAAACAACGTTTGTTCTAGCAAAACTGTGATTCAAATTTCACGGTGTAGTGTACTTTCACACCCATTACGACAAAGTGTGCCACACTTCTTATTTCCATACAGTAATATTGCCAAATTAATCAAAACAGCTAAATATTTGATATTTATTTGCGACGTTGCCAACTTTTAGAATAAACCCTCTTAATGAAGGTGAATTCTATTATGACAAGTCATTTTGTGAACGTCGGATACTGTTTTGTCTTTTTAAAGTAATTTGGCTGCATGGAATGCTGCTAGGCTGCTTCGTAAATAATATCGGGAGCTACACTTTTGTTTATAGGTAACCCCGGGTTCACACGCTCGCAACTGCGCCTCGTTAAGGCCCTAACACGAGCCGCGGCAAGCGGAGGCTTCATGAGTGCTACTCATCCACACTCGTTTTATTCAGTTGCCCGCCTAGCCTCGCGTCTCGCGTCGTTTGACTCCGGTCAAAAAACCGACACCGAGCGCTCGCGCGTGCGAGGCGAGGCGAGAGACGACGAGAGAAGCCGAGGACGCTATCCTCATTATCTCGCTCGCTTCACCTCGTCTTGCCTCCTGGAGAGTGTGGACCCGGACTAACGTGTTGTAAAAGTA
Source organism: Agrochola litura (assembly GCA_949152395.1). Classification (NCBI taxonomy): domain Eukaryota; kingdom Metazoa; phylum Arthropoda; class Insecta; order Lepidoptera; family Noctuidae; genus Agrochola; species Agrochola litura. The sequence continues at coordinate 7,544,173 of OX424490.1, forward strand.
GAAAAGTATAAAATTTTATCAATCCAAATAAATAAACTCTGAATTGGTGATCTGATCTTGCAGCTGTTAGTATGGCTTAGAAACAACAGCTTGTGTACTGATTAGTGATGTGCCGGATATCCGTATCCGTATCCGCGGATATCCGAGGGACAAAAAAGATCTGTATCCGTATCCGTTACTTTTGGCGGATCTTGAACGGATCTTTTATATTAATACATTTAATTACGAATATGAAATTTTATAGATATGTAGCAATGAAATACTGTTAACTTCAATCCAAATTAGTAAAAAAAATATGTATTCATATTTATTATAATTCAAGTAGAGTAAGTACCAGTAAATTAAGTTATAAGGTAGTAATTAAACTATCTTTGTAATGAGATCAAACCTCTAATATTTGTGCTATGCTAACTGAAATATTATGTGAGTTAACACATCAATTAAAACTATGTTGTTTTCAAGAACTTAAAAAAAAATACCTACGTCATAATTAATATTGAGTAATGGTAAATTATATTTTAAAAGGGGTAACTTGGCAGCTTTGTCCCCCAAAAGTCAGTTACAATGGGGATCATAAATAATTCCTGCTGAACCTGAAGAAAGTTAAGATCCGTATCCGTATCCGTATTCGCGGATCTAGACCCTTATGATCCGTATCCGTATCCGCGGATCACATTTTTAACGATCCGGCACATCACTAGTACTTTTAACCTTTGTTTGTGCGGCTAGCATTTATGCAAATTTAGTAAACTTGGAAATACCATCTGATCAAGCTCAGGTTGAAGTAAAGCAAGCGGACTGTATTATAAAAGATTTAATAAGGTGGTTCACAATTATAGCAACCTAAGTACTGGTCAAAAGGTATGTCCAAGCGTGGTCGTGTCGGACGCTGCACTGATGATGATGCTGTCGCCTCCCGGTCCCCGCGCCGCCGCCGTGCTGGCCGGGTCGCTCGTTGACGATGTCGTAGTGTGTTCGTTGGATTTGGATGTATGTGTGTGAATACCATCGTTGTTTTTTGCTATTTCCAATGTTGTTCTCCCATTTAAATTTTCAGAAGTAATTTCCGTAAAGAATTAGCCTAACAAATCCCTCTCCAGAAACAAAAAATGTTCCTAAATTTGACACTGGGCATTTACAAGCCGACAAAATTCATTGTAAAGTTATTAAACAAAACATAAAAAAGTTTTCAAATAAAACAAAAGAAAAACAACTTTCATGTTACGCTAAAAGTTTAACAACGAAACAAACAAAAAATTGTTCAATTCGCAATTGGATACTCTTTGTATAAAAATTTCTGAAGTCCCTTAGTGATTACATATTGCTCAAACAACGCTTAAGCCTTTAAAAGGTTTCCAAAATTACTTTTACAGTTTTTTTTAATAAAAATACGATGCCTACCTTCTTTTATTTCAACGTTCTTTTATAACACGCCGTTCTGTTTATAGGCTCTATACATCCTATACTATTAAACGAGCAATATTTATGAATATTAAATCTGTATATATGTAATCACGTTCTCGAAAACGGCTCTAATGATTTCGATGAAAGTTGCAATATAGAGGTTTACGGGGGCGAAATATCGATCTAGCTAGGTCTCATATCTGGGAAAATTAGTTTGCTACATATTTTTACCCGAGCAGAGCTCGGTCGCCCAAAGTTTAGAACTTAAAATTGAATAATGACATGAGAATAATGACATGGCAGCATGGAATTAATATGTACTATACATGGGATTAACTATCCTATAATATTAAATGAGTAATCTCTATTTTCACCAGAGCAGAGCTCGGTCGCCCAAGTACTATAAATAATTATGTGCCGATATACTCGTTGGTCTAGTGGTCGCAAGCGCTACTACTGAGCATGCGGTCTTGGGTTCGATTCCCGGGTTGAGCAACGTGTGAAGTCTCTTACAAACGGGTGCGACACGCGACGCGACACAAAGGCGACTGGTGCCTTTGTGTCACGCCTGTTTGTAGGAGCCTTTATTGCGTTTTCCCATCAGGAATTTCTCAGTAGTAGCCCGGAGTCTGGAGTCGTGTCCGGTTGATGGCAATATGCTTGCCCCCTGGCGAAATGTGAGTGTACTAAAAGGTGCCTAACACTTCTGGGAATACAGGTATGATGTTATGTTATGTGCCGAATTTACACAAAAATCGTTTACTTAAATGTCTAAATAAGTACGTAATCTAAAATTACTAATTAAGACGCTTAGACAATAGTTACGCGGAGCGGGAGGGCGTATCAGACTTTTACTGACTAAAACGCAACCGTGTTTCTTCAGTTACCTGTATGTTGCCAGGGGCCACGGTATCCCTTTCGGACTTTCCCGCGACCCCGGCAGGCATCGGCTCTAGCGGACCCCGTTAGTTGTGCTGACATCTCTATGAGGAGTGCGTGGAACACAACGCGCCGTGGACCCGGGCCTGGTCCTTATCGGACGGCGAACTACCCATTGCTCACCGTCCGCAAGTCCGCGCCTACGGTGGCCGGGAATCGGCCTGGGATTCCCGACGCCCAGGGCGACTCCTACAGCGGCAAGGGACGTGCGGGCGAAAATTTTTCTTTTACTTCACTCGTTCCGCATCCTCCTTCGCGAGCATTACTCCTTCGCAGAAAGAGCTAGGTGACGGCTTCCCATGCCCTATTGCTCCGTACTATGGCCTGGACCAGGACCGGACGCGAGAGATCACCCTTTAAAGGACCTATGTATAATTTGGAGATAAAGGTGTATAATGAACTTCAAAATATATACATAACATCATGCGTGTCTTTCCCGAAGGGTTAAGCAGAAATATACCTACAGTACACCCACATTTTGCCAGTGTAATAGAGCGCGAGCCTATTGCCAGCAACCAAGCACAAATCCAGACTCCGGGTTGCTACTGAGAAATTCACAAACACTTCAAACTGAACTTCAAAATAATCCATCCTAATTATAAATAATTGTATCGAACCAATGAAAGCCCATTGGATACAAAGTGACCAATCGGGGTTCAACAAAACCGATTTCAAACAGCTATTTGCACGTTCCAAGTTAATCAATGGCCGCTTTTGAACTTTAGCAATGAAGCCTTAAAAGGGAGAGGAAATTGGTTTACAAAAAAAATTGGGACCTTGTATACTAACTTTTTAATATGATAAAGATGAAATTCGGGTGCTGCTAATCAAGGTGGATTGTGTTAGAATGTTTTTGAACTCAATGTTACGCTTTTTTCCGAAGTGAAGGAATTTTCGTTTAAGAATTTTTAAACGAATTGCAAAATCTATGGTATGTTTCTAAACCTATTTTTGGAGCAGTTAGGTACCTAATTGTTCCTTGTACAGTAAAAGTAGAGTATTCCATTCTACTTTTTCCTTTATAAAATTACTAACTGGGTAGTAAGTAATTCTTAGTCATATTTTGAAAATATGACTAAGGAATTAAGGATTAACTAATGTGACTAATAGGCCTGTGTCCAAAAATTTATTTTTTGTCCGTCTTATAGATTAAAAAAAAATATTGAACACGTATTTCTTCTTTTTTGACGTAATCAAAAGATTACGGCGATACATTAAGTTAAAATGTGGCGTGACGTCACGCCTTGCTAGATTTTATACGACGTTGTGACGTAACGAGCCCCCACTCCCCAACTTTAATGCGTGTTTCTAAGTTATTTTTTATTAATATGATAAAGCAAAAAATACGTGTCTAGTATTTTTTTATTATCTGAAAGACGGACTAAATAGAATTTCTTTTTTTTACCCAATTACCCATTTTTTTAATTTTTGGATAGATAGATATTAGTAGAGCATTCCATTCTACGTAGTTATTAATTCTTAATCATATTTTCAAACACACTTTTTTTAGTTGTTTTGCGTACTTTTTACCAAAATCATTTATTTTCAGGAAATAAATTGTTTTCTTTGTTTTTAAAAAAAATGGTTCATTCAGATGTGGCCAAACATGGTAACAACTCACTAATACCTACTTTCACCGGTGTTAGGTACCAAATAAAAGAGAAAACTTTCCAATTTATCTGAAAAACAAACTGTAAACATTGGTGCCGATTCCCTTGTTCACAAACTAAACTAAATTTAAGTTCAGTGCATCTTTTTCTTTCTATTTCATTAAAAAAAGGACAGAAGATGAATTTTAGTTTAGTCCTGTCAAATTAATCGGCGCCTGTCACTACTCCATACAAGTTTAGACGTGATTAAAAACTTGCCTACTAAAATTACGTCAATTTACGTCAAACGCTAATTAATTTGACAGGACTAAACTAAAATGTATCTTCTGTCCTTTTCTTAATGAAATAGAAAGAAAAAGATGCACTGAACTTAAATTTAGTTTAGTTTGTGAACAAGGGAATCGGCACCATTGACTTGCATTCGTGTTAACTTTGCGCCTTATCTACAATAAACAAAGATAAACTCTCATTCACATTGACTCGCGGGCGCGGTGGCGGGCGCGGTGGCGGGCGCGGTCACGAAATATCAAACATAATTATGGCGTAATATCGAAGTGTTCACGTACGAAACGCACGTGCGGTCTAGTAGCCGGCAAGGTTGCGACTGGCGCGCACGGCGCGCTCGCGGCAATATACAGGCTTGTGCAGACCAACGCGACACGCGACGCGACACAAAGACACCGCTCGTCGCGCAACGAGCTGTGCCTTTGTGTCGCGCCTGTATGAAAGAGCCTTTAAACGCGTGAGATCAGCGTTGTTATTGATACGGCAATTGCCGTATTATACGGCACTCCACGATTTTTTTATCGGAAAATACGGCATTTGGTAGGCCTCTCATTGCCGTATCACAAAATACGGCAATTGACTAAAGGTTAAACGAAACGTTTTTTCACTAGCTTAGTGAATGAAACGAAAATTAAACTCAAATATCTGTAATAGAGAGTTGACGATAACAACACTGCGTGAGATGTTTGTGTGTGTTCACGTCGAACTAGCGGCGGAGCGCGCGATTATTTTATATTTTTTTTATTGCTATGACCACACTGACATTTTTATTAAATTTTTTGTAATTCCAGTGATCTGCATATCTCAATTTTTTTATTTGGAATTGTAAACCTTTGCATGCCTATGTGACGGTAAAATATGGAGAACTTTATTATAAAAACACCTATGTACTATACCCATTTTTGCAAAGAAATAAATGATTTGATTTGATTTTGATTTGATATTCACTCGCGACGTCAGGTAAGTTCAACCAGTATGAACTTATCGCTAGAAACGGTAGCACGTTTTCATCATGTCTTTCAATACAGAAGAGTTTACTAATGCTGTTCAGGCTAGAACTCCAATTTGGAAAATTAACACTCGCGCAAACGCCTGGCGGCCAATATGAACACGAACTCGTCACGTCTTCGCGCCCGCGCCCGCCGTCGCGCCCGCCCGTTCCTACGTGAACAAGTACTAACCCGTGTTTACCGGCGATATGGTCACAACTTCACAAGTGTTATCACCCGGACTTAGGGTATGAATTGAAAAGAGAAGCTATAGAGCGCTTGACAAGCCCCGGTTTTTTTAATTTTATTTTTTTAACTAGGGCATCTCGCAGTTGACCTATGAGGTCATGGCTGCTTAACCAGACTTTCCTGTGCTTGTCTAAAGCTTCTACACTTAAAGCCTCCAGCCAGGGGCAAAAACTATTCTAAATTAAAACTAGGCGAACGCTCGCTAAGGGCACCCCCTGTGGGGTACGAACCTCGGCTTAGGGCGTCGCTGGGGAGAGGACAGCAAGAAGGGACAGGCTGGATCGAACATAACAAGCCTTGCTAGCTAAATAATCTTTGTACCCACCACAGCATGAGATATTTTCGTAAATCTTTCTACGGCACGAGAGAAAAACAAGTGTTACCTTATTAATATGAATATTAGGAGTGGGTTTTCTAAACTAATATTATAAAGAGAAAAGATTTGATTTTTGTATGAAATCAAAATCAAAGTCAAAATAATTTCACATAAATCTTACGAAACGTCAAACACTTATGAAACGTCAGAAGCTAGGTGCTAGGTGGCATGTTCATTTGCAATTAATAAACTCAAAAAAAGAAAAACACCCTTTAAAGCTACATTATCAGCGAGTAACATGGGTTGTATATTTTTTTTTATGAGTTCCCCCGGAAATTGCACTACATACTACAAAATAGATGTACTACAAATAAATAAAATTAAAGTGTCTGTTTGTAATAATGTCGAAATAACAGCTTTTTACACAATGCCAACGGCTTAAGACACAGATATATGCCAGTGACTTTGAGTGGTTAGCTTGCGTGTTCTCTACTGAGCTCACGCAACGCGTCGTACGTCCAGCCAGTAATAGGACTCGCCCATCAAGGAGCGCTGTCCCAAATTAGACGCATTATTAATTTACTACACACAAAACAAAAGATGTTTTAATAAAATACGCATAACAAAAGATCAATAATTAATTTATCTTTAAAATAATAACGGTTTCAGAAAAATACGCTTGATAGATTTCCGTGATTCTCAGTTTTTTATCCGTGTTAGACATAACTTTACAAATTTTCAATATGTAATTTAATCATAATCTTAAATATTCCTAAAATAAGTTATTAAGAAAATGCTCTTATATAACATTTATTTTTTCCAAATCATTAACACTACTCGTTTAGACGTGATTTTCAGTAGAAAATCATTAAAAGTTGGTTATCGTCGCCTTAACGAGGAAACACACTACACTATGACTATAACGCTGATTTAATTCATACTCAAAAACACGGCCGACTTTCCCCTTTGAGGAAACTTTGCGGCCGGCTACTCATAGCTGAAACGCCTCCGACATCGTGCGTAACTATAAATTTCCTTGCTAGTTCCTCGCTGACGCATTCTGGCATCATGCCAACAGTTCTATTACATGTAGACGAAGCTTTGCTATTAATATTGATCGCGCCTTGGGCTTTGTTTCGGTTTCGGGCTGCATCAGCCTTTGTGGGCTTTAGGCTATTTGGTTTGAGTGTCCGTGGGATAAAGTTTTGGTTAAGGGAAAAATTTGCTTTATTTATTTCGGCGGCATTTCCCGAAGGGTTAGGCCGAGGTGTACCATCGGGGTAACACATATCTAACCACATTGAAAACAAAATCGCGTGCATACGACTTTTTTTTTTCGTAGGTAAGCGATACTATAGCGGCCGAGCGCTGCAAGCAAGAATAGTCCTTACAGTGTACAGATATGCATTTTTCGATAGTACCTATTTTAGGTACACCCACATTTCGCCAGTTATGTTTAAGTCCCATGTAATAGGGGGCGAGACTATTGTCAGCCATTTCTGTTGTCAGCAGGAACCGTCTCTTTCTGGTTAAAGCTTAATTAAAATATGGAAATGGAATCATCTGTACGACGAAGAACTAGGGACCAATTTCTCAACAGCCTACTTTTGATTGTCAGCTTCACTATCAACTTGCTGCGTTACTAATCTATTCAAAGCGGAATGAGGTAATGAAGCATTATGTCCATATGTAAATTTAATTCTTTATTGATTTTAATATAGCATTAGATCACGCCTGTAACACCCATTTATTTATTTTATTAGATACTATTAAACAAGTAATATTTGTGTGTACCTAAATATTTATTTGTTTGTAATAGATCTCCTCACGTTATCGAAATCGGCTCTACCGATTTCGATGAAAGTTGCAATATAGGGGTTTACTAAGTCTCATAAATCTAGGAAAATTAGTTTTCTCCGTATTTTCACCCAAGCAGAGCTTGGTCGCCCAAAGTTTAGAACAAGATAATGAATTAATGACATGACATTATTGACATTACAATAATGATCATCGCAGTATGGAATTAGTAAGTACCTACTATCATGGCAGTATGGAATTAGTAGGTACTATCCTATACTATTAAATGAGCATTTTCTATTTTCACCAGAGCAGAGCTCGATCGCCCAGGTACTTTATTTTATTAGATTAAATAGGTTTAGGTTTAAAGATATATTTATTCTCAAAAAATATACAAAGTAACTTACATGAGAACAATGCTTAAAACCTTAAAGTATCGTCGTCAAATTTCGCGTCAGCAGTTTCGTCGCCAGCGCATCCGTCGTTTGCGTGCCTCGCAGCCCCGCGCTCGTCACCGCAGCTCCTCCACGCAGCGCTGCCCGAGCTCCTCGCCCCGTCCCGCTGCCAGTATCTGCAGCCCCGGCGAAACCTATACAAAAGGATTTCGCTGGCGCCACCGCGAGTGCCCCAGGCGCTCCAAGTATGCAACCTATGCCAGAAAAAGAGCCGAATGGATCTGATGCTGAGGGTTTCGTAACAGTGCAAGGGAGGAAGCGCCGTTTGCGACCAAACAGCACATTACCATTTTATTCGCCGGGGACAGCGATTTGTGCTCCTTCAAAAGTTTATTTTTTATTTTTTGCCAAACTTAGTTCTCATCTTCGGTAAAATCAGAAAACTAGCTCAGCGAGTGCTATGTTGGATTACTTGTTTTACTTTAGTAAACGATAAATTTGCCTGTATACTTTTGTTGATTACCTTCCGAATGAAAATACATGTAAATAAATGTACAAAGGTACTTACTCCTCGTTAACTACAAGAGAATCTAGATTATGTGACATTACATTATTTTGTCAGCCCACAACCGGCTGTAATTTAATAAAATATAAACACGCTACAAAAGACTGTTACAAAGGTAAATTAGATTTGTTCAGCGTTGGTGACAGCTTGTACCAAAATCATGACAGTTCTGGAACCGCACCCGGCCGTTTCAAATTCTTAACACGTCCAGTGCTCAACTGTTCAAAGTCAAAGGGTCTTTTATTAAGGGCTTGGCTGAGAAGCATAACTTGTGCTGGTTAGCGCTGAAGCCTGAAACTATTGGGTCTATCAATGATTGAGGTTTTCCTACTATACATAAGTAGGTACTCTGTTTCATAAGTTTTAACTTGTATAGAAAGAACGACATAATATTAAGCTATTTAATTTAATTGTCTTTGCTATTTACCAATTTATTATACTTTAGAGGCATGAGGAACAGGGTGTACCTAAAGTTCACTCATCCTCTATAGAAAAGGGAGGATCCTTCGACCAGACGGGTGTCGTATCTGGCAGGCAACTGCACAACGGTTGATGTCGGATAGTCTTATATGTATACATATATTATGTTGTACGCGCGGTAAACTCTAATAGCGCGATGCAGGATTTTGTGTGACGTCAGGATTTTTGGTGACGTCAGATCTTTGATGCGTAGTTCACATGTGGAGATGTAGATGCCGCCACAATATTTTCCACTTATTTTTGAATATTGTTGCATTCTTTGGGCAGTCAGCCTCGATGTCAACAGAACTTTGCTGACTGGCTAATTTTAACACGATGCATCGTCTTTAATGTATAAGTTAGTACAATAAACCTTTACGACCTCCTTACCCAGAATTTATAGTAACTTAAAAAAAAAACTCACACAAAAATACAGTCCGGTCGCGTTAATACAAAAGCGGATTCAACGCAGAAACCCATAGAAACCTAACCTAACGCGAAAACCCCGCTAGATTATATACTGTCGAAAATTCTACCTCTGCCATGTTTATGTATTTTTGAAATATGTATTTTTGTTAGAAAGAAAATAAGAAAGAAAGAAAGAAAATTGCGTTTATTGGCATTAAAACAGAAAAATACACCTTAAAACTATAAAAACAGAAAACAATGATTATAATGCCAAAAGGGCCTCAGCTCAGCATAATGTCAGATGGCAACACAAAGTGTACCACCTGACGCTGATTTTCAGCTGCAACCCACGAGTGTCATACGCTAGAATAATAATAAACGAAGTGTCAGTCCGTTTTAATAAATAAATTAAAGGTAATATAAGATAGGATAAAATAAAAAAGCTCATACTGAATCAAATAAATGTTGTGACATAGGTACATGTGTGTGTACAGTGTGTTTGAGAAACTGAAATAAATATAAAATAAAGATCCAATATCTGTGTATTACCTATTTAAAAATAATAAATCTATCATCTATAAATAGATAGTACCTTTAATGCAAAATCGTGTGACTGCGTTCTTCTAAAAATACGAAACGAAGATTGATGCGGTTTTTATTATCATTTAGAGTAATTATGTCAATAATAATTGACAAATAAAACTGATAAAATTGAAAATAAATTGATAAAAATTATAAATAAATAAATGTTTAATTTTTTTTTTTTATATGGCAGATATGTCGGCTCGAATATTTTCAACATCCTTTTGATGGCTTAATAAAAATTCTTTTAATTTAAATTTGAAAGTCAAACAACTTTTACTATACTTAATGGGAGGAGGGATATTGTTCCAGCATTTGGTAGCAGCGTAGCGAAAACTGCCTCTAAAAGCCGCCGACTTGTGCCGTGGGACGGAAAACTGCTGAGAACATTTTCTTCCTTCACCGATTTTGTGTCTTCTTGTCCATGATAGTTTGTCATATAAATAAGAAGGGGAATGAGACTTAATAACGCCAAATAGGAGCGTCGCCAAATGGAGTTTACGTCTAGCTTTCATTTTCAAAATGTTGTGCTCATTGAAGAAAGGTGTTAAGAGAAACTACAATTTATTTGAAACTAGCACTGACAGGCCAAATAGCCGAACACGGCAAAAAGATAGACTTCGGCTACCTCAAATAAAACTAAAATTATTTAAGAAAAATGTAAACTGCATGTCGATTATTATTTACAATCATTTAAGTACCAAATAGTTTTCAAGACTTACCGCTAACAATGTTTAAAAAATACTTTTCAAACTACTACTATTTAAAAGACACCATTAAGGATTATTTAGAAGACAAATCAATAGAATCTGTAATTTGTAAGTAAGATTAATTGACATCGCTGATTGTGAAAACATTTGCACGCCATATTATGGCAGGATATGCTGAAACTATACTGTAACACCTTATGTACCATATTCTAGCAAATAAATATTTTTGATTTGATTTTTATTTGAAAAATGTTGAACTTGGTGAAATGGGTTAGGTTAGATTAAAACTGTGAGCGCTACTTCCAAGTTGCTCGCAGCTAGACAGGCTATTTAGTATTAGCGCAAGGTGCGTTACGTCGCAAGCAAGTTTGATACCAGCATTGTAGACAGAGCGAGTACCTACTCATAAGCTGTATTGCAGTCGTTTTTGTTAAAACAATATCTTTCGGAGCTGATCACATTGCAGACATTATTCAAATGTCTAATCGTGTTTGTAATACTTTATTGATACGGACGCGGCTGCGTTACAGAACAGCTACTATCTGTGTTGCATCCGCCTTTGTATTTACGCAGTCCTGTCAGTCATAGTAAATTTGTAGCGGTTACACCACCACATACGAACTACGCGTCATAGACATGACGTCACACAAATCCTGCATCGCGCAGTTAGAGTTTACCGAGCGATCGACATACATACAAGATTTCAACTTCAAACCGATGGGCAGTTGCCCACCAGACACAACAACCGTCTGGTCGGAGGATCCTCCCTTTTCTATGGTGGATGAGTGAACTTTACACCCTGTTCCTCATACCACTAAAAATTCAAGTATGCTTCCACCTTTAAACTCCAGTAAAGATCCTACCAAAGGCATGTATTATCATAAAATCAATATTCGATATCTACATTTGAATACAAAAGTCTACATACATAAAAGTTTATCATATGCTTCTATTTTACCTTTCATTTCTCTTCAAAGAAGAATAAACGTGGAGCGAAAATGGCATTTCATTATTACACCCAGCGAGTTCCATTTCGTATGTGTAATGTAAATGTTTTTTTATATACCCTTGCAATGTTCGTCTCAATGTGTGAAGTATGTGGTTCAATATAATTGAGACTACACTTCAAATTTAATGTGTTTTTTTTCGGTTCGATAAAAAGCTATTTATATTATGGTTTATTGAAGTAAAAACTTCTTAAGGCGCGTTGGGCATTTTTGAGATGGGAAAAAACAATTCGCTGTCCCCGGCGAATAAAATCGTAATTCTAAAAACCAAATTTTACAGGAAAAATAAAAAACTGTTTTTTGTGAAAATCTTAATAACTTAATATACATAGCGGAATTGTTCAAATACCAAAAGAAAAGTGATTTTTTACATTCATTACAATACACCTTAAAATCTCTTAACTTCTGAAATAACCGCAGGAAATGAATGAAAAAAATTGACATTGTAATCGAACCTCTTAATTTCGAATATGCAATAAAGTTAAAACTATCGTAATTTATTTACACATTACCATTTTATTCGCCGGGGACAGCGAATTGAACTCGCGACACCGTTACCGACACCACATTTTTGTAAACGCTATTGTGTTCTTTATTTATATATTACGTTACGGACAAATGTTCTATGCAAGTATTTTTACTTTAAAGGTTTTGGAAGTTTTTTTTTTTGTAAACGCGATTGTGCTCTTTATTTAGATAAGGTTACGGACCAATGTTTCTATACAAGTATTTTTCTTGCACCAAGGCGATCTTGTTCAAGTTTTCACTTCTGCCGGCACTCTCGGAGTGACACTGTTTTTTTTAAATACTAGCTTCTACTCGCAACTTTAGCAAATTTCGGCCGCCGATTCACTGCGTTGCATCCCATCGCCCGCCTGTGCTATACTTCGTTTTCGCTTTTTTTTCTTTTTCCTTGGCTCCTATGGATCGTAGCGTGATGTTTATAGCTTTTAATCTTCCTCAAGAATATAGAATAGAATAGATAGCCCAAGCTATCCAATGCAAAAAGATTTTTTCAAATCCGACTGGTAGTTCTCGAGATTACACCCTACTTACAAACAAACAAATTTTACGTGTTTATAATATTTCTAGCTGCGCCCCGCGGTTTTACCCGCATAACTCTCGATCCCGTAGGAATATCGGAATAAAAGTATTCTATATGTTAATCAAATTTCATCCAAATCCGTTCAGTAGTTTTTGCGTGAAAGAGTAACAAACATCCATCCATCCATCCTCACAAACTTTCACATTTATAATTATTATTTATATATATTTGTATAATATATTATATATAAGTAGGATAGTAGGAAGGATGGTAATGAACCGACTTCCAAAAAGGAGGAGGTTATTTGTTCGTCGCGTATGTAAAATAATCTTATTCCCTTTTCTTGAAAATCATTAAATTGGGGCCGTTTTCGGAAAGTTCCGTTGTGGAAAGTGTTGGTCTTTTCTCTTGTAAACTCCATCTTTCTCTCACATTACAACGATGATGGCTCTTAACACACTATACCCTGAAATGTACTGTAAAGTCATAAGTTTGATAATATTGCCGAAAAAGGGTTTTCTATCTATGATAAAGTCTCGAAGTTTCAAGACAAATCCGTCTTACGTAGGGCTACCATCCGTTCGGTTTTGTCCAGAGATGTCCAGATTTTTAGCCTCCCATCCGGACTTTTCCCGGCCTTGTCATTTGTTCGACTTTTCGACATGACTACTTTTACTTAAAAAAAAAATAAGAATAAGTTAAATAATAATTGAAAAACCAAGTTAAGTCCGGACTTTTTTTGGATTTGTGCCCGGTTGATGGCAATAGGCTCGCCCCCTATAACATGGTACTTAAACATAACTGGCGAAGTGTGGGTATACCTCTGCCTAACCCTTCGGGGAATACAGGCGTGATGTTTTGTTATGTTGTTTTTAGGGTTCCGTTTCCGAAGGGTGCCAAACGAAACCCTATTAATATGCCTACGCTGTTCATCTGTCTATCAGCGGGTCTGTATCTCATGAATCTGAGAAAAATTTTTAGTGCCGTGTCACAGATTGTGTATTTTTAGTGCCGCTATAACAACAAATAAAAATACATTAAACATACTACAATGAAAAATAAAAAAAAATACCCTGGCATGTGCAGTGTCATTGTCTAGACTTCTAGAGTCTAGAGCTCATCGAGGAGAGTTTTTTTTTTTAATCTTCAGAAATGCTCTTCATAGGGGGCCGTAAAAGTTGTGTCTTAGGCCATTTTTGTACGAGCTCTATCGCAATAACTAAACAAGTTAGGAATTTGAAACTTCTGAATGTCATGTACCATATATTGTATTTAATCAACAAATATTAAAAACGCCGATTCATAATGAATTTTATTTGAATATGGGCGATTTTCTGCAACTACAAAAGATAACTTTGTGTTCGCGACGATGCGTCACCAACAATATGGTTTATATAGAATCAGTAATTTAACTTAGCTTAAGTATATAGGTGCCATAATGATGTGTCATCAACAATTAGTTTGTTTTAAAATCAATAATTTTAACTTAGCCTAAGTATGTAGGAGATATAATTTCCCCTCTGTAAATGTTTATTAACATAATAAATCATGTAATTCGATGATGTGCGCGCCAATGCGCCGTCAGAAATGAGTTTTATTTGGAGAATTTTCTATTTACGTATGCGCACACGTTTTTTGCACACAATTTTGCACAAAGTGTGACCCGCCTACGGATAGGAAATAATTTAATGTCGCAACAATGCGAAATAAAACAATACATAGTGCGTGCAGACACTATACTAACTCAAATATGTAAAAATTATAGCTATTGATAGTGTTATCTAGCAATTAAAACAAAATCAAAATAACAATTTTGATGAAAGTCGTGAACTCGACCATTGTACGCCTCGATTAGGTAGGTAAAATAGTAAAAAGGTAAAATCTTTTAATGTATCCAGGTCACCTAGACCGAGACCTAGCCCTGGACCTAACTTCCTGAAATATAGCCCTTCAGGATACCTACCTAATCGAGTCTGAAAACCGCAAAGCGGATTTCGTAAAATAAAGGCTACCCAACCTGTATTCAGAGGCTCATAGCGGGCTGAAAAATCTAGATACAAAAAATAAAATACTAGATTTTTCTAGGGAAATAGACTAGCTTGAGGTTTCTTTTGGAATGGTAAAGATCGGTTCAGTACTTTACCCGTAAAATCACTTGCAAATAATTTAATATTTAATTAATTAAATAATTCCCGTTATAACTGAAATATCTTTTCAGCGGGAATAGCTAGAATCATGCACGAAACCTCATTAGAAAGGCCATAATTTTACGAATCCCGTGATATATAACACACCATGTAAAGTTATTAAAATAAGGGTGTTTAGTCATAAAACAAATAGAAACTTAAGTGATTTTTATCAAATAAAGATTGTAAAACGGGAGGCGATTCGCGGCTCTCAATAAGGTAAAGGTTCGCTACTACTTAAGCTAGCGCGCCACCTGCCAACTTTGTAGTCATCGATATGGAAACTAATTCCACCTAAATAGCAATGTAGTAATACTAGAGAGTCCTGAAATCGCTTCCTGAATACTTATGAAGACTTATCAGTAAATATGGTATTTTATTCCCCCCGTCAAAAACCCGTGTTCCTTCAAGAGATTTCGCAGTGAGTATTGAAGATACCCTGAACTATTGGTGCAGGACGTCAGCGCCGCTTGGACTGGGAAGCCTTACAAACTTCCCGTTATTGAGTCTGGCGATCACGCCCGTCCGGTACATCTGTTGGTCCTGTCGAGCCGGATATCTTCGAAGAAGGAATATTTCTGGAATCAGAAGACCAGTTCCCGAAGGATTATTTTCGAAATCCTGAAGACTCAACATTGAAGAATCACTTGAAGGGTTACCGAAGAAGGAATATTTCTGGAATAAGAGGACCTGTTCCTGAGGGATTATTTTCGAATCCTGAAGACTTATAGCTGAAGGATTATTTTCGAATCCCGAAGAATTATCACTGAAGAATTATTGTCGAATCCCGGAATCCTGAAGAATTATTTTGAATCCTGAAGACTTATGACTGAAGAGTTATTTTTTCCTGAAGTATTATTTTGAAGACTGAAGAGTTATTTTTCCTGAAGTATTACTTTGAAGACTGAAGAATTATTTTGAATCCTGAAGACTTATGACTGAAGAGTTATTTTTTCCTGAAGGATTATTTTGAAGACTGAAGAATTATTTTGGATCCTGAAAACTTTTTTACTGAAGAATTATTCTTGGATCCTGAAGAGTTATTTTTTCCTGAAGAATTATTTTTTGGACTTTGAAAAATTAACATTGAAGATAGAAGAAATACTTTGACGTTTGAATATTTGTTTTGAAGATTGAAGAAACATCTTGGAAGTTTGAAGATCTGTGTGAAGGATTGCAGCTAGTGCGTACATAGTGAAGTGCTGTCTCTGAATCTAAACCAACATGCCGATCACGAGGTCACAAGGCAAAGCACCTGAAGCATGGACGGTGGAGTTGGACAGAACGCGTACCTCTACAGCCATACGTCATGAGATACCTCCACGTTCGCCGTCCACTACGGAAGGGACCGAGCAGCCGCTGCCGCCGCCGCCCCCCCCTGCCCCGCACGGGGGTGAAGATGTACCTGCACCAACACAATCAAAGGAAACAGAACAAATAGAACAACCGACTACATTCAGGAAGGAAACCAGATTGGAAGGAACTTCAGATAAGACATTGAAACCTTCGGATAAATCAGTGAATCCGGATAAAGCAGTGAAGCACTCAACTGAGAGAAAGGATGGAAATTATAGAGGAATCATACCGATGACTACCCGGGGTGACGCCCGTAACGAACATAGAGGACCGCCGTCAACAAATAGGACGATACGGTCAAATAGAAAATTATCAAGAGCGCGTGAAGACTTATTGAAGATTAGGTTGGAACTTGCTCAAATAGCACTTCAAAGAGCCGAAGAAGAAGATTCTGACGGCTACATGGATGATCGAAATTCGAACAACGAGTACGTGCGATCGTGGCTGGAAGAGGCACCTGAGCCTGAGCCTGAGACAATGAAGGAGGACAATGCCGCCGAGGGGAACCGCAGTTTTTATAGAAGCCGTAAGGCCGCCGATACTCAACCGCCCCCGGAGGAAGATGCCGATGAAGGAAACCGGAGCAACCGAAGCCAAGGGGCCGTCGCTGCTCAACCCTTCGTGGGAGTCGGATCGATAGTGAACCTCCATCAACAACAGCAAGTACACATGTTACCTCATTCTATAGTTAACGAAGTGAAAAATATAGAACCATCGAAGGATCCGGGGGAAACACAACTCCGTCCATTCATAACGGAGTTGACGTCCGCTATAGCGTCGCTAGCCGACAAGAAAACAGAACAGTGGTCATCGAATAACCCCTCGGCGTCGAAGGTGATTATGACCCTACCAAATTACAGTGGGGCTCATACCGAATGGCTTTCGTTTCGCGCCATTTACGAAACAACTCGTCGATACTTCAACGATGTTGAGAACACAGCTAGGCTGAGAAGGAGCCTGCGCGGACGAGCACTGGAAACAGTGAGCTCAGAACTCATCGGACATGCAAGACCAGATGACATCATGAGAGAACTCGAGCTGCAGTTCGGCCGTCCAGACTCAATTGCTCAAGCTGAAACAGATAGACTCCGTGGGCTGCCGCGCTGCAGTGAATCACCAAAGGATATCTGCACGTTCGCAAGCCGAGTCAGAAGCGGCATAGTCACGCTACGTGCGTTGAAGAAAGAACACTACTTGATCAACGCTGAGTTGATGCGACTACTGACTGAGAAGCTGCCAAATTCCCTCCGGGTACAATGGTATAGGACCTATACCGAGAAGTACCAATCGCTGCCAGACTTATCACTGTTCAGCGACTTTATCACCGAACAAGCCCGTTTCTGCAGTGCTTTCGCTCCGCCCGAGAATATTAGTCCGGTCGAAGCTACAGCAACCAGACGTGTCACCCAAAGGACACATACAGCAACAGACAAGACGGCGTTGAAATGCCGTGTCTGTCAGAAAGAAGGGCATGAAGCTTATGACTGCAAGAAGTTCAAAGAAGCAACCAGGAATAAGAGATGGGAACTTGCAAAGAAACTAAGGTTGTGTTTCCGTTGTCTGCGAGTCCATCGATCGGAACATAAATGTCCGAAAAAGAAGTGTGGCCACAAGGAGTGTCCAGCCACGCACCATCCGCTTCTTCATTATGACAAGAAGCCTGCTGCAGAGGATGCCGAGAAGCCTGATGCCCCAGACAAGAAGGAGCCTCAGGAAACAGTAGCAAGCTCGAGGTCAACATCAAACCAGACATACCTGAAGATCATACCGGTCCGGGTAATCGGACCGGCGGGAGAAGCATCAACATTTGCGCTGCTTGATGATGGATCAACCGTTTCACTGATAGATGAAGACATCGCAAAGGAAATCGGGGCAGAGGGCCGCATCGACCCTCTGAAGATAGGTGCGATCGGTGACACCACGATCGACACTCCTTGCTCGCGTCGAGTAACCGTCGACCTTGCAAGCCAGCTGAGAAGCAAAGTGCCATTCAGGGCGCGCACCATACCGAAGCTCAACCTCGCACCACAAACAGTCAGCGAAGAAGACATCGCACAATGCAAACATCTGGACGACCTGAAGCAACAGCTGACGTACAACATTGGCGCACCGAAGATACTCATCGGTCAAGATAACTGGCACCTATTATTGGCCAGTGAAATCCGCAGAGGTCCGAGACACCAGCCTATCGCATCACTCACCGTGATGGGCTGGACCTTACACGGCGCGCACACCAGAATCTTGGGTCAACAGGTGCATTACGTCAACCGACTGGCAACGAGCGATGAACAACTGAACGAGCAACTTCGTGAATTCTTCGCATTAGAGTCGCTGACTATCAATCCGAAGCGACCAAACTCCGATCCTGAAAAGAAAGCAGAAGACATCCTGAATAAGCACACTCAGCAGCTAGAAGATGGGCATATAGAAACCGCTATGCTTTGGAATAATGAAAGCATAGAAATGCCAGATAGTTATGGGACCGCACTCAATAGGCTGGTCTCAATCGAAAAGAAGCTCGACAGAAACCCTGTTCTTCGAGATAGATACACAGAACAAATGGACTCCCTCATGATGAAGGGATACGCAGAAAAGGCGCCCAAGACGAGCACACCGAGCAGAACGTGGTACCTACCACACTTCGACGTGTTCAACCCGATGAAGCCAGACAAGCTCCGCATAGTACATGACGCTGCGGCCAAATCAAGAGGAGTGTCACTCAACGACTTCCTTCTAACTGGACCAGACCTGCTACAGTCGCTGCCCGGCGTTATGATGAGGTTTCGTCGACACTGCATAGCCATTTCCGGCGATATAACGGAAATGTTTATGCAGGTCAAGGTGCGAGCTCAAGACCGAGACGCACTTCGATACCTGTGGAGAGGCGACAGAAGAGAGGGAGCGCCTGAAGAATACCGTATGACGTCCATTATATTCGGTGCGGCAAGTTCGCCGTGCACGGCCATATTCGCAAAGAATTGGAATGCGAAAAGGCACATAGAGGAGCATCCAGAAGCAGTGGAAGCTATCATCCATAATCATTATATGGATGATTACCTCGATAGTTACAAGACGGTCGAGGACGCAACGCGTATCGCAACGACGGTGAAAAACATACACCTGAAAGCGAAGTTCGAACTCAAGAAGTGGGTATCGAACAGTGCGCAAGTCATAGAAAACATAGAACCGTCACAGATCCGAACTGAAGTCGTCAGCATCGGAAATACAGAAGACACTGAAAAGATACTCGGCCTAATATGGAGACCGGGTGAAGACGCGCTGGGCTTCAATCTAACGCTCGCGCGCCTACCAAAAGGTGTATTGGAAAAGGAAGTACCTACAAAAAGAGAGGCACTGAAAATCGTAATGTCACTGTACGACCCGCTCGGACTCGCCTCACCAGTTACGATAAGAGCCAAGCAGATACTGCAAGAGGCATGGAGGCGAGGAGTCGACTGGGATCAGGCGCTAGATAAGGACCTGGCAACCCAGTGGAGAATTTGGATACAGCATTTGCAACAGCTCAAGAATATCAGCATACCAAGATGCTATCCGGGATACAGCGATGCTGTAGAAACACAAATCCATGTGTTCACCGACGCAAGCGAAATGGCATACGCGACAGCAGTATACTGGCGGACCACATCAATAGAAGGCAAGCAGCAAGTCAGCCTCGTCATGGCAAAGGCGAAGGTGGCACCACTGAAGCTGCAATCGATACCGCGCCTCGAACTGCAGGCCGCGGTGATGGGAACCCGCGTGGCTGCAGCCGTGATGCAAGAACACAACATCAAACCCGCATCGGTGACATATTGGTCAGACAGCAAGACCGTCCTGACATGGATAAGAAGAGGAGCGCGAGTGTACAAACCCTTTGTCGCTCACCGCATAGCTGCCATAGAAGAAAACAGCAAAGTCGAAGATTGGCGATGGGTACCAACGAAGATGAATATCGCAGACATCGCTACCCGTGACGTACCACAAAACTTCGACTCACAACATGCATGGTACTGCGGCCCTAGCTTCTTGTACGAAGAACCGTCGTCATGGCCATCAGAAAAACCCCCCATCAAAGAGGAGACGGGGGAAGAAAGGACCCTCGTAGCCGTCGAAGCAGCTGACACGCGAAAGCTATCAGAAGTCATACCAGATCCGGTTAGATTCTCAAGATGGGAACGGTTACTCCGCGCGACGGCAAGCGTCCTACGGTTCATAGCTCTCTGCAGAGAACGAAAAGAGAAAACGTTCTACAAAAGAACAAAAAAGAATGCAGAGAAAGATCCAGACTGGCGTAAACAGAAGAAGGCGACGCCAACTCCTCCAAAAAAGACAGCAAAGACGTCTGATATTCAAATCATGAAGCAAACAGTAGAAGCAGAGTATCTCCACGAAGCAGAGAGAATACTCATTCAAGTCGTGCAGCAGCAATCTTTCGCTCATGAAATAGCGAAGCTGCGTGAACAGAAGACATTAGAGAAAAATAGTCGACTGCGGCCACTACAGATAGAAGTAGTGGACAATGTTCTACGCTTGAGAAGCCGAATAGCCGCAACGGACGAAGTAACAGATGACGTGAAGCGTCCGCCGATATTGCACGGCGACCATCACATCACCCAGCTATACATAGACTGGACACATCGCAGCCTACAACATAGTGGGGTAGAGCTCACTATCAACGAGGTGCGACAACACTATTGGGTTGTCAAGATGCGGCCAACTACGAAAATGGTGCTGGCCAGATGCCTGAAGTGTCGCATTCGCAAGGCACAACCACCCGTGCCTGCGACCGGCGACCACCCGAAGACGCGCCTCGCTCATCATCAGAGGCCGTTCACATACACAGGGTTGGACTATTTCGGCCCACTGTCCGTTACTGTCGGACGCCAACATCAAAAGAGGTATGTAGCACTATTCACCTGTCTAACCACCAGAGCCGTCCATCTCGAGATCGCCGCCAGCCGCAGCGCGGACTCCGCCATACTGGCGCTGCGCCGGTTCGCCGCTCGCAGAGGCTGCCCAACCGAGCTGCACTCCGACAACGGCACCAACATGCACGGTGCTGACAAGGAGCTCCGAGACGCCTTCCGAGAGGAGGCCAGTCGCCGAGGCATCGTGTGGCGCTTTATTACGCCATCGGCGCCATTCATGGGAGGCGCCTGGGAGCGTCTCGTGCGCTGCGTGAAGTCTGCATTGTACACTGTGCTACTTGAAAAACACCCACATGAAGAGGTGTTGTCCACACTATTGTGTGAGGCAGAGTACACAGTAAATAGTCGTCCATTGACACATGTTTCCGTGGACAGCGAAGACGACGAGTCGATGACACCGAACCACTTCCTACTTGGTGGCTCGGCCCGGCTCCCATCACCCGGGGTATTCACCGAACAGGACATAGACAGCAAGAAACTATGGCGGCGCTCACAAATACTCGCTGACATGTTCTGGCGCCGCTGGGTGCGAGAGTACCTGCCGGAGTTACAAAACCGGCGGGAGCCGCATAGCCGCGGCCCAGGATTACAGGTGGGCGACCCTATTCTTATTGCTGACGGCCAACTGCCTCGCAACACATGGCCGCGAGGCCGCATAATAGCCGTGTTCCCAGGGGCTGATGGTGAAATCCGGACTGCTGAGGTGCGCACTGCTGGCGGCACCCTGAAGCGTCCGGTGAAGAAACTCGTCCCACTACCGAAGTAAAGAAGAGGCGTCGAGGCGGCGGGCGTCGCGACGGCGAGCGTCGCGGCTACGGTCGTCGCTCACCGGTGCGATGCAGCGCCGTACCGACGTCGCTACGAGTCGCCACTGCGCTGCACGGCGGGAGAGATGTTCGCGACGATGCGTCACCAACAATATGGTTTATATAGAATCAGTAATTTAACTTAGCTTAAGTATATAGGTGCCATAATGATGTGTCATCAACAATTAGTTTGTTTTAAAATCAATAATTTTAACTTAGCCTAAGTATGTAGGAGATATAATTTCCCCTCTGTAAATGTTTATTAACATAATAAATCATGTAATTCGATGATGTGCGCGCCAATGCGCCGTCAGAAATGAGTTTTATTTTTTTTTTTTTTTTTTTTTTTTTTTTTTTTTTTTTTTTTTTTTTTTTTTCGGTATGGCATCTCACAGTTGGTTTAGAAAAACCATGGCTGTTTAACCGGTCAATCCTGTGGCTGCCTCAAGTTACTACACTCAAAGCCTCCAGCCAGGGCACATATATAAAACTAAGCTAAAAAGCTTAGGATGAACGCGCACTAAGGGCACCCCCTGCGGGGTTCGAGCCTCGGCTTAGGGCGTTATCCGGAGGGAGGACATCAAAAGATGGGACGGGCTGGATCAGGAGGTTTTGATCATTATTATTAATCGGGGAATTTAAAGCTACGTGCACAGCTGCAACAACTGCTGGCACCTCGTTTTCGAGCAAGGGTCGGGGGGGAGTATCATTTACTCGGGGGCGCGGCGGTCGGGAACGCAAAGGACCTCGGCGGCGAGGTCGGAATGACGGGAGGCGTCTGTGTTTGTACACTGTGCTTGTTTCCCTATTGCTCTCCTGGAGGAGGGTTATGGGGTCATCGGGGTCTACTAGAATATGCCTTGGACGGCGAACTTTACTGATTCTACTCGGGACATAACTGGCGGCCTCGACAACCAGAGGGTTGCGATGTTTGGCCGCGGACTCAAAGAAACGCTTTGAAAGGCGTTTAAGAAACTGGTGGATTGTGGGAATCTTTAGGTCGAGGTGGAGAGCCTCGTTCCTGACGAACCATGGGGAACCTGTCGCCCTACGAAGGAATCTATTCTGCACCGTTTGCAGCCTATGTATATGACGGGGTTTTGCATGAGCAAAGACGGCACCCGCATAGGTCATGATAGGTCGAATGCACGCCGTGTAAACGCGCAATTTGCACCTAAGTGACAATTTGCTACGTGCATTCACCATGAAGAAGAGTCTACCGAGAGCGAAAGCGGCTCGCGAACGAACCATCTTTATGTGCTCTGCGAAGGTCAAATGATGATCGAGAACGACACCGAGATATTTGGCTCGCTTCTCCCAAGGGATCGGCTTGCCGAACATGGTGATCGGTCGGGGGAGGGGGTATCTGAGCCTTTTACGCAGTTTCGTGAAGAGAACCGCTTGGCTTTTATCTGGATTTACTTCTATCCGCCACTTTGTAAACCATGCGGCCAGTCTGTCGACTGCGCGTTGGAGAGTGAGGCGAATAGAGTCAGGGGATCTAGATTTGCAATAGATGGCAGTGTCGTCTGCGAACAGACCCAACTGCGAACTACGGCAACCTTTAGGGATGTCACTAGTGTATAGCGTGAATATGAGGGGGGACACCACAGAGCCCTGAGGGACACCTGCGCGGATGGGACGGGGAGTGGATAGCGCTCCTTCGATGCGATAGCGGAAGACGCGATTCGATAAAAAATCTCGTAAGATGAGCACGAGACGATCTGGCACACCGAGTTGGTACAGCTTGTATATTAAGCCGTTGTGCCAGACTTTATCGAACGCTTTCGCTACGTCGAAGAATACTGCACCGGTCATATAACCGTGCTGGAAACCAGCGCTTATGAATTCTACGATCCGGTGGGCCTGATGCACGCTAGAGTGCTCAGTTCGAAAGCCGAACTGTTCATTGGGGATGAGGCCCTTGGTCTCGGCGAAGTCTCTGAGGCGCTTATAAATAAGCCTCTCATAGATTTTTCCGAGAACCTTGAGCAAACTAATGGGACGGTAACTGGTAGGCTCGGTTTTGGGCTTACCGGGCTTAGGGATACCGATGACGGTGGCTTCTTTCCACGACTGTGGGAAGATATTGTTGCTTAAGGCACCATTGAAGATGGTGGTCAAAAGCATTATTAGGTGGGCGGGGAATAGTTGGACCACCCTATTGGTGATACCATCTGAACCGGGGGCTTTTCGGGCTTTAAGACCTTTGATGATGTCGTGCACCTCGTCCGGGAGGACGGGGGGCAGCGGACAGTCAGGGTCATCAACGGGAGGGAGGGAGGCTCTACGTTCGACTTCCGCGTCGACCTTTGACAGGTGAGCTTGGTCTACTGGTAGGGAACTGGGAGTGCATTGGGCCTCGAGGCTGTCTGCGAGGCATTCAGCCTTTTCGGGATCGTCGAATGCAATGGTTTTATCGGGACGGGTCAGGGGGGGCATACCGGAAGATTGGGGAGACCTGAGTTTCCTCTGGAGCTCCCAGAAGGCCTGATGGTTTGGCTCTAGTTCGCCGAGTAACTTTCCCCAGCTTGCGTCCCGCAGCTCCGCTATACGTTTCTTTACAGATCTCTGTAAATAGCGCATATGGGCTTTGTTGGCGTTACAGGGAAAGCTATCGTACGCACGTATGGCCGCGTTCTTCTCAGTCAGTAATGCACGCACATCGTCCGGCAAGCGCCAGCGACGGTCGTCCGTCGCTGGCACTTCCCTTGAACAGTCGTTCAGGACGGATTGTACGTGATCAGTGAGTGAGTCGATCGCGGCCGTGGTGTCGGCGACAGAGTCAAAGAGATCGGGGATAGAGTCTAACTGAGGGGACGTGTTGGATTTCAGCTGTGTGCTTACTTTCTTCCAGTCCGTGATCCTCTTAGTGATAGGGGGGGCGTTCGGGTCGGGGAGACCTATGCGGGGGTCTAGTCTCATGACTACCGGGCGGTGATCAGAGTCGAGCTCTTGTACCGTTTCTATTGATTCTAACTTTAGGTTGACGTTCTTAAGGAGCGCCACATCTAAGATATCGGGGGTATAATTGGGATTGATGAGAGAGTAATGAGTGGGAGTCATCGGAGCGATGACGTCAAAAGTCAGGGAATTAGAGAGGTCGAACAGATGTTGACCTCTGGGGTTGGTTACCGAACTATTCCAAGAGGGATGTTTGGCATTAAAATCGCCCGCTATGATGAGCGAGTTACTCATAGCGAGTAGGATCGAGAGATCGTTTGAGAGGGATTGATAGTGCCCCGGGGCGTTATCGGGGGGATTATAAGCCGATACGAGAGTGATCGGCTCGTGACCTGACATACCTAGGCGACAGGCGGAAACTTCTAATACCGAGAGGGGAGGAGGGTCTAATGGGATGCAGTGAAGCTGCTTTTTATAATATATAAGGGTGCCACCCTTGTGACAACGAGACCTGTCATTGCGAACAATCCGGTAGTTGGCAAGTGACGGGTCTCGATTGCAGGGCTTTAGGAACGTCTCTTGGATTAAGAGAACGTCAATATCGTGATCGCGGAGGAAGAGCCCTATCTCTGCCCTTTGGGTTGTTAAGCCATTGGCGTTAAAGAAGCCTATTGTTAGGGATCGGGGTTTGAGCCTAGCTAACACCGTATTATCCATTGAAGGTTTTAGGTGTGATAGCTAGGCTATCTAGGACTTGCGTAATATCCGGATACGCATTATAAATAGACTGTATCTGAGGGATATTGCCTTGAGCGGAGATGATTAGGTTGGCCATTGCCTTTGCGCGCGGGGAGACAAATGCCATATAGGTCGAGGTAATGATATTGAATGAATCAAGACCTTGGCGCTGCGCGGTCGCGGGACCGGCAGTCGGGGGACGCGGGGCTTGAGGAGCGGGAGCGGGCGCAGGTTTAGCGAGGGGCGCGGCGGGCGCAGCGGGCGCGGGGGGCGCAGAGTGCGCGGGGGGCGCTGAGGGCGCGGGTGGCGCGGTGCCACGGAAGCGGGGGTCCCTAAGGTTGAGGAGGGGGCGGGGGGGCGGGGGAGGGAAATGACCGTAAGAGGGCACCAAGGCAGGGAAAGACTGCTGGTGGTGGAGATAGTTCCACGGACTAGGCCTCTGAGGGCTTAGTCGTTGGGGCATAAGGGCGGAGGGGATCCTGTAAGAGGATGAGGAGGGAGTTTCCCTTTGCTGGCGAGCGCCGGAGCGCTTCCCCAGCTTGGGAGAAGATGCCTTAGGGGCTTTAGAGCAACCCCGGTAGTTAGCCGGGTGGCCCTCTTTGCCGCATAAAACGCAGCTGGGAGGTACGGTACAGAGGGTACGGTCTTTGGGTCGCGAACAGTCGGAAGTGCTATGCTCGCCCAGGCACTTTACGCATCTGGGTGTAGCATGGCAATTCCGCTGGGAATGGCCGTATAGCTGGCAACGGTGGCATTGTCCGACAATGCCACTCTTTTGGGGTTTCTCAATCTCGAACCCTGTGAGATGACACAGGGAGCGAATTTGGAAAATCGGGTGATGGCCCTCAACGGGCGGGCATATAACTAGGACCATGTCGTAGAGGTCACCGCCTCTAGAGCGGTGCATGCGATGGACCTCGTCTACCGGGACGTTTTGCGACTGAAGGTCGGCAAGAATATCGGATGGGAGGATCTCCCTGGGGATGCGTTTTATTACGACGCGGACTTGTTTTTCTTCCGGGAGGGAGTAGGTGTGGTATGACACACCTCTCGCTCTCAGGAGACGGGTTAGTTCCCTATAATCTTTCGATGTAGGGACAAGGATTTTAATACCCTGTTGGGTGTTTCGGGCCGAGGTGAAGTCGATCTTGTGATCGACGCACCATTTGGAAATGTCCGTCCACTTCCCTTTGTCCTGAATGAACAAGGGGGGTGGAGGGGCAATCTTTCTCGCGGGGGGCGCGGGGGAATCCTTCGCGGAGGATGACGCGGTCGGGGGGGCTACGGGAGCGGGGGGCGCGGGGGTATCCTTCGCGGAGGATGACGACGACGCGATCGGAGGGGCAGTAGAGGTAGAGGGGACGGGGGCGGGGGCGGGGGGGGCTACGGTAGCGCGAGTCGCGGCTGTAGCGCGTTTGCCGGATTTAATGGTGATGGTGGACGAAGAGGAGTCAGAGTCCTCTACCGCGGCGACCTTACTGGCCTGCGCGGAGATCTGCTTCCTGTTCTTCCTCTTTCTCGCCTTTCCTTGGACGGCTGTGAAGCCGTCTTCGGAAAGGGAGGAAGAGGTAGAAGAGGCGGCAGCGGACCTTTCCTCGTCTTCTTCCTCTGAGTTATGAGAGTACGGGGTGGGGGGGCGCTTTGAAGAAGCGGGGGCGGGGAGGGGGGCGTCGGTGTCCATTGACACTGACGGAGGGGGGGAGGGAGATCGGGGTGAATCTATATTTGGGGTATCTAAAGCATCACTGAAGGTAGTGATGCTGGAGTCAGAGTGACTCTTAATTTGGTCTAAGACCTTGTCTACTTGGTCCCCATATTGACCTTTAAGAGAGGGTTCCTTATGGAAGAATAGGTCAATCAGCTGTACGAGCAGCTTGATTACATTTTCGTAATCTGGCTGTTTAGCCATTATTGGGGGGGGGGGGGATGCCTATATAATCCTATCTCCCCGGTGGGTATGCCGGGGATGTGTAACAATCCCTCCCTGTCGGGTAAAGACAGGGAGGATGAGTGCCTATCGGTGAGCCCTAAGCTTGCTTTGGCCCGTTGCCTATCTTAATGTGCAACGGGGTCCTATCCAGTCTAGTGCGCCGGGTGTAGACACACCCGATCGACACAGGGTGAGTAGCTGTGAAGGGAATACTGTCACCACGTGTTGACTAGGAGATCCCCCAAGGCCAAACACTGGGACCCGGCCAATTCACTGCCTCACCCTGAAGGGGATCAGCGGGTGTGTTGGGTCAACACCCCACTCGGCTTCGTTGGCACCGTATGGTATCCACCGAGTGACCACGAAACTGTGGTTTTACCCAGAAGGGGCCTAGTGAAGCTACACACACGTATTTTCTGTTATAGAAATAAGATAGCCTTGAAAAAGGCCGTTTTTCGATCTTAGTCCAATCGATTGACGATTGGAGACCGGATGTAGTCGGGTGACTACGAGAATCGTTACGTAAACGCAACGGAATATGACTCAAGAACACTGAGTCATGAACGGGAGAGCGCAAGCACACAACCGTCCGTGACCAGTGCCGAGCGTCGAGTGATGAGTTTTATTTGGAGAATTTTCTATTTACGTATGCGCACACGTTTTTTGCACACAATTTTGCACAAAGTGTGACCCGCCTACGGATAGGAAATAATTTAATGTCGCAACAATGCGAAATAAAACAATACATAGTGCGTGCAGACACTATACTAACTCAAATATGTAAAAATTATAGCTATTGATAGTGTTATCTAGCAATTAAAACAAAATCAAAATAACAATTTTGATGAAAGTCGTGAACTCGACCATTGTACGCCTCGATTAGGTAGGTAAAATAGTAAAAAGGTAAAATCTTTTAATGTATCCAGGTCACCTAGACCGAGACCTAGCCCTGGACCTAACTTCCTGAAATATAGCCCTTCAGGATACCTACCTAATCGAGTCTGAAAACCGCAAAGCGGATTTCGTAAAATAAAGGCTACCCAACCTGTATTCAGAGGCTCATAGCGGGCTGAAAAATCTAGATACAAAAAATAAAATACTAGATTTTTCTAGGGAAATAGACTAGCTTGAGGTTTCTTTTGGAATGGTAAAGATCGGTTCAGTACTTTACCCGTAAAATCACTTGCAAATAATTTAATATTTAATTAATTAAATAATTCCCGTTATAACTGAAATATCTTTTCAGCGGGAATAGCTAGAATCATGCACGAAACCTCATTAGAAAGGCCATAATTTTACGAATCCCGTGATATATAACACACCATGTAAAGTTATTAAAATAAGGGTGTTTAGTCATAAAACAAATAGAAACTTAAGTGATTTTTATCAAATAAAGATTGTAAAACGGGAGGCGATTCGCGGCTCTCAATAAGGTAAAGGTTCGCTACTACTTAAGCTAGCGCGCCACCTGCCAACTTTGTAGTCATCGATATGGAAACTAATTCCACCTAAATAGCAATGTAGTAATACTAGAGAGTCCTGAAATCGCTTCCTGAATACTTATGAAGACTTATCAGTAAATATGGTATTTTATTCCCCCCGTCAAAAACCCGTGTTCCTTCAAGAGATTTCGCAGTGAGTATTGAAGATACCCTGAACTATTGGTGCAGGACGTCAGCGCCGCTTGGACTGGGAAGCCTTACAAACTTCCCGTTATTGAGTCTGGCGATCACGCCCGTCCGGTACACTTTGTAATTTCCAGTATCATTACGAAATACAAATATATCTTTGCGATTTATTTTCATTTATTTGCTAAATATTGTACGGTGGTACAGAACCCTTCGTGTGCGAGTCCGACTCGTACGAGGCCGGTTTTTTTGCAAACGTTCCGCTTTTTGTTACATTTTTAAATTTCCGAATGGTAACCCTAGTCTAAGCCGACGTTCGCACGTAATAAAATCGCGGCGATTTTTTTTCGTGCACTTGATTTTCAACGCTCTGCTTAACGCCGAGAGTTAAAAATCAAACAGTGTGTTTTTTCAACGCGCTGGATCGAGTGCGTCCCAGGGCGTTGGATTTTCAACGCTTGGCTTAACACCGAGAGTTGAAAATCCAGTGCGCAATAAAATCCCGCCGCGATTTTATTATGTCCGTGCGAACGTCGGCGTACTTGAGCTATTGCCAATCTATACTTACTGATAAGGTCTATTTTCGTCTTCAAAGTTCTAATCCTTTACTTACCTGTTTTATTCACTTTGTCTTTTACGGTTGAGGACTTAGTACTTTGGGATCTACTTAGTTAGAATCCCAGGACGGAGTTCCCAAAGTACCTAATTAACTAGTGTGTGTAAGTTACTTAGTGGTTTTAGGAGAAAAGAAACCGGCCAAGTGAAGGGTTCCGTTGGGATGAATTTATCCCAAGAACAAACTTAACATTGTAGTTGAAAAATATGTTCTCCAATACATTCCAACTGCTAATGTAAGTTTGTAAACACAATATTGAGAGATTTGCCATGTTATTTTAAGACTATCATCATCAGCCTATAATGATATTCCCACTGCTGGGACACAGGCCTTCTCTCTGTGAGAGGGAGTGGGCCGTAATCCACCACACGGGCCCAGTGCGGGTTGGTAGATGTCACATGTCTTCGAATTTTTGGTTCTAGGACATGCCGGTTTCCTCACGATGTTTTCCTTCACCGTTTTGAGAGCAGTGGTGATGAAATAATTTACACAAAGTCGCGTACCACTGCTCTCTTTTTCACCATTGCTCTGATTGTAATACTACAATAGACTTTTTATAGGTTTTCTTTTTGAGTAAAGACCAATTCTATTAATTGTTTTTTTCAAAATTTTAGGCTCAGTATTTTCGGATATAAAGGGGGGAATAGTCTATTTTCATATATTTTCTTAAATATCTTTGAAAGTATTTATGTTAAAATTATTAAAAAAATATATTTGAGGTCCTCGCAACAAGCCCTTTCATTTGTTTGATTTGTCACACGGTAATGTTTGCAAAACTTATTTTTTAAATTGTCTGCCCCCCAAAACTGACCCCCATATTCAAAATTCATTTACTTGCGTTACACGTGTACCAAATTTCAACTTAATCGATCCATTGGATTCGAAGTAAATTAGCTGTGACAGACGTACAGACAGACACACGAGTGATCCTATATGGGTTCCGTTTTTCCTTTCGACGTACGGAACCCTAAAAATAAGTAACACGTAACACTAGTAAGTTAAATAAATTTTTAGTAGGTATAGGAATATACTCTGTAACCGGGTAGAGAAGTATCTATCTAACGTTATTTACTCTTATATATTTACTAGCTTCGCCCGCGACTTCGTTCACGTGGAAGTCATAAGACACCACAATAATAATATAGGTACTACAATAACAGCCACACTTTCATAAAACTTCCCTGTATGCTACGCACGTTTGTAGTTTTGTTCTCAGCAGCCAAAATATACAGAGTCAGGACTGGTGACGAGCAAGCGACGTACAGTTTCAGCCTTCGGTGTCTGCCCCTGTGACTTGTTGATAATCATCGCAGAGCATACGCTTACAGGCAACTGCAAGCGCTTAAACTGGAAAGGGTAATTGTTTACTCTTATATATTTATTACCATCAACCCGACCCTGAATCGCACGGTTTTTATGACTTGAAAAAACAAGGAGATTCCTTTATATGTAAGTTTAAATGTTATTATACACATAAACCTTCGGGAATAAATCCTCAAAATTATGGTCAAATCCGTATCAAAATCCGATGGAAGAACAACGTGGTCACAGAAACGAAAAGCGACTATAATTTTTTGGATTTTTTTTTATAGGCTCCCTTAATATTCTGAAAAAAACACGTCACGTCAATCAAAATGGAACTTAAGTATATATTGGATCTTAAGCATTTATTGGATCTTTTTCTTTCCAAATATAGACAATTACGTAATTGGAACATTTTCGCCCGATTCATTTTTTTATTCGAAAATCATGTCTTTTTAAAGATTATTTGAAACAAAAACAAGATATTGACAGTAAGAAAATATAGTTAATTATCCAGATATAACATATTTTTTTCTCTAGATCAATTATTACTTTAGTTATTAACGAAATAAGAATTGAGACTTACGACATTTAACACGACCAAAGAGCGCACGCAATATTCAACTTTATTACTGCTGTGTTAGCGTTTAGCACATAGTGGAGTGGTGGGTGCATGGGGGCGGAGTTTGCGTGGAAATTGTCTTTGGAGTGCCTAGTCTAGTTGCTAGCTTGCAGAGTAAGCAAACTTCAGTGGCAGTGGACTGGTCATGTTTGTCAAAGGACCGATGGCTGATGGAGCAGACGAGTCCTGGAGTGGAGACCGCGTATCGGCAAGCATAGTGTGGGACGCACCTCAGATAGATGGACCGACGACTTTAAGAAGGTAGCTGTGACAGACTGGATGCGGAAGGCGGAGGACAGGGTGTTGTGGCGCAGCCTGGGAGAGGCCTATATCCAGCAGTTGAATGAAAGTCCAATCACATTTGAACTAAGTCTCCATAACTTTTACTCTCTAAAAATCTACATGATGTCTGAAAATCTCAATCACTTGTAAAGCTATTCACATTCATTCAATCGTTTATAAAAGTTAATTACTTTGATTTATCTTTGAAGTCAGTATTAAAGTGATATCAAATTAAATACGTGCCCATCGATGATAACTAAACGGCAAAGAGAAAATGGCGATCAAAGATGCACTCAAGTTCACAGAATTTTGTTTGACGAATTGCTTTTATGACATCACTTCAGAGATTTTATTTAAATCTCGAATAAATGTTCAAGAGAAAACATTCTCAGTATTTTATAAACGATGTATTTTACATTAAATTCATTTTTGATCACTTTAAACAGTTTTAGATACCGTTGAGTCTAGAAAAACAGAGACATCTAAACTAAGAGATATAGAATGAGATTATTTTATTGTTTTTTTTTTTAAAAAAACATTATCATATTTGTTAAAATCTTACCTTTGTTTTTAACGGTAACATCTCTCATTACATTTATATCGTAAATACGTCGTGAACTTCTGAATTCCCTACAAAACAGTACAGCTATTCTTAAACTAATGAGCATTCGTGTACTCGTACATACACTGAATAATGAATATTATGTATACGAGTAAGTAGTAGACATTCCACATTACTTTGGTAAAAACCTACTTACATGCATTTTTAACCCCCGACGCAAAAAGACCCTGTGTTATAAGTTTGTGGGTGTCTGTCTGTGGCACCGTAGCTCTTAAACGGGTGAACCGATTTGAATGCGGTTGTTTTTATTTGGAAGTAGGTTTTCTAGCGATGGCTCTTAGACATGTTTTTTCAAAATCGGTTCAGCTGGTTGAAGATTATCAGCTCTTTTCTAGTTGATGAATGGATGTGAGTTTCTTCCACAGGTCTAATCGATTTGAAATTTGGTATTCTGTTACTTCAATGATATTAGAAGAACATAGTAACCATGAACTGATGCTGCAGCATCACCTGGAATTTGCAGGATACCCAACTCCCTTCCCAACTTACAGCACAGATATCGTGTTTAGGCTCATTGGAATGGTCTCAATTAATAACTTATAGATAGATGGTGAACAGGGTCTGGTGATGTAGTAGAAAAGAGATATGGGAAAATACTTGTGTCGCCGATTTTTTAATTGTAACTGTTAAAATTGTACTTGTTTGAAAAACCGTTTTTAATGCATCATAGCATTGGGTACTTAAGTATAAGATTTAAGCACTTCTTTACTTTGTTAAAGTAAACAAACTGTTCTGCGAATATCTAGTTCAAGCATTAAATTTAAGTTAGCCCTAAGTGGATCCTTCTCGTTTTCTGATCGAGAAACTTGGAAGCTTTTCGTACTTCGCTTCCAAGCACTTGGCTTTACTTATTAATTGTGTTCAGTCATTCATTTGTTGCTATTTCTGAAACAAAGAGCAAGCGAGACGCCATCGCATCCTTGGGGGGTTGGAATTTACTCATACGAAAGCTTGGGAGGAAAGTACTAAGTGAGCTCACACACGATCAAGTGATGTATAAGTGAGCTCACACACGATCAAGTTATGTATAAGTGAGCTCACTCACGATATGTATAAGGACCGACAAATCGGTGAAATCGAACGATAATTTGGATTAACGCTACTTCAGGATAGCAGACTTTTAATGATTTTATACTGAAGATCACTAACGAGTGGTGTTAATGATTTGGAAAAAATATATGTTAAATTAGAGCATTTTCATAATAACTGTATATTTTAGATTATGTTTATATTACATACTGAAATTAATTTGTAAAGTTATGTCTAACGCGGATTTAAAACTGAGAATCACTGAAAATCTATCATGCGTATTTTTCTGAAACTTTCACCATTTTAAAGATAATTTAATTATTGATCTTTCAGTATACGTGTTTTATTAAAATACCTTTTGTTTTATGTATAATAAATTAAATTAATAATGTGTCTAATTTGGGACAGTGCTCCTTGATGGGCGAGTCCTATTACTGGCTGGATGTACGACGACTCAGTACAGAACAAGCAAGCTAACCACTCCAGGTCACTGGCATATATATGCGTCATATCTGACCAATTACCAGTGACTATTATCAGAAAAACACGTTAAGACGTTGGTCCCAGCCATCGATTTAATATATACTAGCGTAGTATATACTAAATCTATGGTCCCTGTTATTCGTAGATTTTGACAGTCGTTAGGGGTCGTCAGAAGCCAGAAAATCTGCCAAGGAGTATTGTGTTACTCAGTAACTGGGTTGTTAAGGGCAGATAAGCAGTCGCTCCATGTAATAATTTACGTGTATTCAGCTGCATCAGGTTAGACTGAAAGTTGACCCAAACATAGTTGGCCGATCAGATGATGATTATATTGTCAGGACCCAGAAATAAGATGCTGTAAAAGGATGTAAACTCAAGAGTAATAAAAACATGTCTATACAGGGTGTCAGGGATATCGACGCGGGGTGCTTGGACAGGAAACCTCCCCGGGTGCCTGGGGGCTGGAGTTCCCTTATGGATGCGTCCGGGGGGAAGGCCAGTCTCCGGGACGGTGCACCCTGGGGTACGGACAATGACTCCCCAGTTAGGGGTCTCGTTGTCCATATGCCAATATCCTGTCGGAGGAACGCTCTAACGGGTACTCGCTAGGGGGAGCACTCGTTGAGCAGCGTTAGAGGAGGAGCGGGCTCGGCGTGCACTAACCCTGCCGTCGGGCGGGCAGGAGGAAGTCTTTTCTCACCGCTGGTCTCGTAGCCCCGAAGAGTGTCAAGGTCATGTCTCTGGCATTTGACGGGGGTCGAGGGTCTTGGCTTAATCGCCCGGGCCGCGAGGTAGAAAACCTCTATAAAAAATCACCCCAAACCTCCAAGCGGCGGCGCACCGTGAGGGAGGTTGTTAGCTTGACTAACGGGTAGCTTAATTAGTCACTAGTGCGAACCACACATTTTTGGGAAATATACTCGTGGGAATCAATATGGTTAATAAAAACAAAAACAAAAACAAAACGACGCAAAAGGAGGGGAGTGATGCGGGGTCGGAGTCCGACGCTGCATCTGGTGCAGAGGGCTCAACACAGAGCTCGGAGCGAGAAGTGGTGGGTGCTGACGGAATAATCCGCAAATTATTCCGGAAGCGCCCAAAATCGGATGATGGTGAGTGGTCCTCCGCTGACGACCGGCGGAAAATCCACACCAGTCGGCGGGGTAGGGCCCGGCCTAAAAGTAAAGGTGTGGGTAGAGGGCTCACCACCAAGGAGGGTGGTGAGTCGAGCCAGGCCGGCCTAGACGAACTGGCCCAGCGAGCCGGGAGGCTCGCCACGTTGGGGGACCGCACTGGAGAGACCAGCAGCGAGCCGGTCCTCTCAGAGGCTTCTGGCGGTGAGCCGGACGCCGCTGGCGGCGCCAATCTGGAGCAGGAAGCCAGGTTTGCGGAGGTCGTGGCAGCCGCGATCAGGGCTGTGACCTTGAAGAGGATCCAATCCTCAAAAGACAAGGCCATACCCGCGGCCACGGCCTCTATATTGGCGGCAGCGAAGGAGCTGCACTTTGGGCCTCCGTCGGACGGGATGTCCGAGATGCGGGCGGAGGTCGCAAAGTTGACTGCCGCCATGGAGCTTCTCCGAAAGGAGAACGAGAAGCTCCGAGCAGACTTGGCTGGGCTAAGAGCAGCCGGCCCCCGGGAGGTGCCGCAAGGAAGGGAGCGTCATGGGCAGGGGCCCGTGCCCGTGCCCGTACCTGCAGAGGACCGGGTTCTGGCCCTGGTGCGGCAGGAAATGGCTGCCCTGCGGAGCAGGTTCTCCGCCCTAGAGGCCATCGTCCTGCGCCCACCGCTGGCGGCGAGCCAGCCGGCCTTGGACCAGTGGAGGGCGGCCTCATATGCCGCCGCTGCATCTACCGCGGCCAAGTCTGGCCAAGGCAGGCAGGGGCAGGCCAAAGGCGTGGCGGCTGCGAAGGCGGCGAAGACCCCGGCCCTGACGGCGAGGGCTCCGGCCCCGACGGCGAGGACTCCGGCCCAGGCGGCGGCGAAACGGCCGCCTCCGCCTCCTAAATTTTCTCCTCCGGCCGACGCCGGATGGCAAGTAGCCGGGGAAAAGAAGAAGGCCGGTAAGACGGCAAGGGCGACCAAAAGGAAGGCGAGGCGGCAGCGGCGCAAGGAGCGAACCGTCGCGGCTAGGCTTCGCGCCCCGAAGTCCGCAGCTGTGGTGGTCACACTGCAGCCGGAAGCGGAGAAAAGGGGCGTGTCCTACCAAGACGTGTTCGCCAAGGTGGATAAGGTTATGAACCTGGAGGAGATCGGCGCCGCCAGGGGCATAAAAATTAAGATCACGGCAACTGGGGCCCGGATGCTGGAGGTCCCCGGTGCGGCCAGTGGCCCGGCCGCTGACGCTCTGGCTGAAAAGCTCAGGGCGTCCCTAAATGCGGACGAGGCCCGAGTCTCCAGGCCCACCAAGTGCGCTGACCTACGCATCCAGGGCCTGGACGACTCCGTGACGGAGGCAAAGGTGGTGGCCGCCGTCGCTAAGGCTGGAGGGTGCTCTGTCGAGCAGATCAAGGCAGGCACCATCCATCCTGACCACACCGGGATGCAAGCCATTAGGGTGAGCTGCCCCGTGACGGCGGCCAAAAAGATAGCCGGGGAGGGCCAAAGGCTTTTGGTGGGCTGGGTCTCAGCGCAGGTCAAACTGCTGGAGCCCAGACCTCTGAGGTGCTTCCGTTACCAGGTGGGCCACCACGTGGGGGCAAAATGCACCTCGGAGGTGGACCGCAGCGACCTATGCTTCCGCTGTGGTCAGCCCGGTCACAAGGCCGGCTCGTGTAACGCCACGCCGCACTGTGTCGTATGTGCGGCGGCTGGCAAGCCGGCCGATCACCGGGCCGGGAGCAGGGCCTGCGCTCCACCCGCCGAGGCCAGAGGCAGGGGCAAGCGCTCCGCCACCACCGCCGTCACCGCCGCAGCCGCCGCCACTTCCACCGGGGCCGCTGCCTTGTCCACCGTCGTCGTCGCCGCCGCCGTTGCCGCTACAGCAGGGCCCTCACAGGGGGCTCGGGGGGAGGAGGGGGCTGACATGGAATGCCAGTAACGGCCCCATTACGCCTCCTCCAGGCGAACATCAACCACTGCGCCGCCGCTCAGGATCTGTTGCTCCAGAGCATGGCGCAGTGGTCGATTAACATCGCCGTGGTCGCTGAGCCGTACTTTGTCCCGCCCAGGGATGACTGGGTGGAGGACCTGAGCGGCTCAGTGACCCTCATTTCGTCGGCCGCCGCCGGTACTCCGTCCCTCGAGTCGGTCAAGAGAGGACGGGGTTGCGTTGCAGCACGGTTCGGGGAGATTGTCGTGGTGGGTGTTTACTTCTCCTCGAGCCGAACTCTTGCCGAGTTCCACAACTCCCTTGCGGAGTTAAGAGTAGTCGTCGTCGGGTTTGGTTCCCTCCCCGTGCTCGTACTCGGGGACTTCAATGCCAAGAATCTGGCTTGGGGTTCCCGGTATACGGACACACGGGGTAGGATGGTGGAGGACTGGGCTCTGGAGACAGGCCTGGTCGTCCTAAACCGGGGTTCTGTCTCCACGTGTGTGCGGATGCGGGGTGAATCGGTGGTGGACATTTCGTTCGCCAGCCCCTCTCTGTCGCCTCGTGTCATTGACTGGCGCGTCATGGAGGGGGTGGAGACCTACTCCGATCACCGGTACATCCGGTTTGACGTCTCCACCCAGACCTCGAGCGCGCCGGTCCGACAGGCCCCGAGTGGTCCGCGGTGGGCGCTGAAGCAGCTGGACCGGGAGCTTCTCCTGGAAGCCTCGATCGTGCAGGCCTGGGTGTCATCACCGGACAGGCCTGCCGACATCAATGACGAGCGGAGTGGTTCCGGGAGGCCATGTCCAATGTGTGTGACATGGCAATGCCCCGGGTCCATCCTAGACGTGCTTCGCGCCAGGTGTACTGGTGGTCGCAAGAGCTGGAGGCTCTGCGCAGGGCGTGCGTAGCTGCGCGACGCCGGTACGCCAGGCACCGCAGGCTCCGTATCCGCCCTCCGGATACGGAAGCCATCCAGGCGGAGCTGTACGAGGGGTATAGAGCGGTGAAGACCGCCCTCCAAGCGGAGATCCTGCAGGCCAGGGCACTGGCCCGAGAGGAGATGCTGGAGACTCTGCACAGAGACCCGTGGGGACGCCCATACAAGATGGTGCGGGAGAAACTCCGCCCATGGGCTCCCCCGCTGACGCAGAGTCTCCGGCCCCAGCTTGTGGGGGACGTGGTGAGCGCTCTGTTCCCTTCTAGAGGGGATCATACCCCTCCGCCCATGGCTCCGCCTACTGCGGTGCCCGATGCGGACCACACCGACGACGACGATGCTCCAGAGGTGACTGAGGTAGAAATGAGAGTGGCGGTACGCAAAATGAGTGCGAAGAATACCGCCCCAGGACCCGACGGCATACCTGGAAAAGCCTGGGTCCTGGCCATGGGGGCTCTCGGACCTCGACTAAGGGGGCTCCTAAGCGCATGCATGGAGAGGGGCCAGTTCCCACTTTGTTGGAAGACGGGGAAACTGGTCCTCATCAAGAAGCCGGGGCGCCCAGCGGACTCTCCGTCCGCTTATCGGCCCATTGTGCTGCTCGATGAGGTGGGCAAGCTCTTTGAAAGAGTCATTGCGGACCGCCTCGTCGGGCAGCTGGTGCGAGTGGGGCCGGATCTGGCGGAGAGCCAGTTCGGCTTCCGCAGGGGGCGCTCTACGGTGGACGCCATCATGCGCGTGCGGGCCCTCACGACGGGGGATGCTGTGGCCCGGGGTGGGGTCGTCTTGGCGGTGTCTCTAGACATCGCCAATGCCTTTAACACCCTGCCCTGGAGTTGCATCAGGGAGGCACTCCGGTATCACCGGATGCCGACCTACCTCTGTCGTGTGGTCGAGGCCTATCTGACGGACAGGGCCATCATCTACCCCGGTCACCGAGGAGAGTGGAACCAGCAAGAGATGTCGTGCGGTGTCCCACAGGGTTCGGTCCTGGGGCCGCATCTGTGGGACATCGGATACGACTGGGTGCTGCGCGCCGACCTCCCTAGCGGCGTCAGCGTCGTTTGTTACGCTGACGACACGCTAGTCCTGGCGCAGGGAAGGTCGTACCAGGCGGCGGCCGATTTAGCGACACGCGGGGTTGCGACAATCGTTGACAGGATCCGGCAGCTGGGACTCGAGGTGGCCCTGCACAAGTCCGAGGCCATGGGTTTTCATGGTCCTCGTAGTGCGCCACCGTCGGGTTCCCAGGTATTGGCGGGAGGGGTTCACATCGGCGTCGAGTCGACGATGAAGTATCTGGGACTCGTCCTCGACAGCCGGTGGAACTTCGTGGAGCATTTCCGACGTTTGGCTCCCAGACTGGACCGGGCTGGGGCTGCCTTGAAGCGGCTCCTGCCCAATCTGGGAGGTCCAAACGCCTCCTGCCGGAGGCTCTACGCGGGGATCGTGCGGTCCATGGCCCTTTACGGGGCACCGGTGTGGGCGCGTTCATTGAGGCTGCGGCCAGCCCGCCGGTTGAACGCGTCCCAGAGGGTCATGGCCATCCGGCTGGCCCGAGGATACCGCACGGTCTCCTGCGAGGCGGCGAGCCTCCTTGTCGGATTACCGCCATGGGATCTGGAGGCAAAGGTCCTCGCGCACATCTGGGAGTGGCGCGAGGAGGCGAAACGCCGGGGCTTAACTCCGATGCCGCAAGAAATCGTGGCACAGCGGACAGAGCTCCGGCGGGATCTCATGGCGTCATGGAGGGTGCGATTGTCACAACCCCGCGCTGGGCACGCCACAATTGCGGCGATAAGACCCCTCTTTGAGGAGTGGCTGGAGAGACGCCACGGCGTCCTCACCTTCCGCCTGACGCAGGTCCTCACCGGACACGGATGCTTCGGGAGGTTCCGGTTCCTGTTTAGGATAAGGCGGGAGGAAACACCCGGGTGTCACCATTGTGTGGATCGGCCTGAGGACACGGTGGAGCATACGGTGGAGGTCTGCCCGGCTTGGGCGGAGCAACGCCGTGTCCTCGTAGAGGCGATCGGCGGCGGTGATCTCTCGCGTCCGGCCCTGGTTCAGGCCATGGTACGGAGCGAGAGGAAATGGCAGGCCGTCACCTCCTTCTGCGAAGCGGTAATGCTCGCGAAGGAGGAGGCGGAACGCGTGAGGGAGAGGCAAATTTCGCGCCCTCACGCCCCTAACCGCCGCAGGAGGAGACGCCCGGGGCGGGAATTACGAGCCGATTTCCGGCCACCGTAGGCGCGGGCTTGCGGACGGTGAGCAATGGGTAGCTCGCCGTCCGATAAGGACCAAGCCCGGGTCGACGGCGCGTTGTGTTCCACGCGCGCCTCAAAGAGATGTCAGCAGAATTGACGGGGTCCGTTAGGGCCAATGTCTGCCGGGGGTTCGAAGAAAACCGATAGGGAAATCGTGGCCCCCGGCAACAGGGCAACCGAAGGAACACGGGTGGGTTTTAGTCAGTAAGAGTCTGACACGCCCTCCCGCTCCACCCAAAAAAAAAAAAAAAAAAAAAAAAAAAAGGGATATCGACGCGAAAACTGAAACCATGGATTCAGTACATGATTCTGAATCCCCTGCGTTGAAATGTTTCGTAATGATTGGAAATAATTAGGCGTCCTCATAAAATCTGTTTTTTTTTCATAAATTTTTACAATCATCGTAAAATTTCTCAATAAGACGGGCCCATTACGTAACTTTAATAATATATATAATTTATATATTTATATATAAAATATATAGTTTCTTTTTCCGTCGTTAAAATTAAGCATAGATTTCCCTCTCACACTCTTTTTGCAGATTCAGATGTTTATTTATA
This sequence comes from Agrochola litura, assembly GCA_949152395.1. Lineage (NCBI taxonomy): Eukaryota > Metazoa > Arthropoda > Insecta > Lepidoptera > Noctuidae > Agrochola > Agrochola litura. The sequence continues at coordinate 7,585,166 of OX424490.1, forward strand.
TTACAATTGAAATGACAAATGGAAAAATCTCATATTCTTTTGTTGTTCTGACGTAACGCAATATTATTTCGTTGATATTGTATGTTCAAGTTAAGGGGGATTTACTTTTATGACACAGTGGAAAGATGAGTCAGTTGTAAATATACCTACTGGATTCTGGGCACGTGTTTAAGAAAAAAGAAAGAAAGAAAATTCGTTTATTTGCGGTAAACATGACGCAAAAAAGATTAAAAGAGAACACGTAAATAACAAATTGGGGGAAAATATGCGTCACATCCACGCAAAACGGCCATCGCTCAGCATAAAGCTGCGACCCCATGCGAGACAGAGCCCCAGCGCTGGTTTTCAGCGATAGCCGGCGCTGACGTGATGACGTCAACCGGTGCAGCATATAGTGAAATAACAAATCAAAAATAAAATAAATACAATACTAGTCCTAAATGTTTATACAAATATAATATTTAAATGTTTGTTTTTTAATGTTATGTTTCGTTTTTTAGGCTGTTATTGGTACAGGTGGGGTTGGCAGATCTTGAATGATTTCTCACGTCTTTGAGGTCACGGACGAGTTACTAAAATAAATTGTGGTTTATCATATTGTACAGCTACTATTTGTGATTTTATAAATTAAATAAAATAAAAATAATAAACCGACAACCAAGGCCACATAATTTTCAACATACTTATTTTAAAATTGGAGTGAATGCTATTTTGGCGCGTTGTGCATTTTTGAGATGGGAAAAAAAAATTTACGCGCGACACCGTTACCAACTCCTCATTTTTAACCGACTTCCAAAAAGGAGGTTATATGTTCGACGCGTATGTTTGTTTGTTTTTTTTTTTTTTTTTTTTATGTATTTCCACCGATTTCTCCGTTATTTGTGGACCGATTTTGAAAATTCTTTTTTTGTTTGAAAGGGTAGGCTCCCAAATTGGTCCCATATAAATTTTATTAACTTTGCTTGGGTAGTTTTTGAGTTAGCTACAAGATACGTATTTTTTTTCCCACTTAGTATGTAGATGATATGATAAGTTCCTGACACTGGTAGTAGGTAGTGGTATTCGAACGTGTGTGGGGTAGGTACCACAACTAAAAAGTGAAAAATATAAACTTTTTCCAAAAAAAAAAACTACTGACTTCCAAAAAAAAACATTACAAAGTGAAAAATAACTTTAATTTCGGAAGTCGGTGGCAAAAAACGATAACACAAAACCCAAGACACCGACTTCCGAAATTAAAGTTATTTTTCACTTTGTAGTGTTTTTTTTGGAAGTCGGTAGTTTTTTTTTTCTAAACGCGATTGTATTCTTTATTTATATTACGTACGGATCAATGTTCTATGCAAGTATTTTTACTTTGAAGGTTTCGGAAGTTTTTCGATTTTTGTTGACACGATTGTGCTCTTTATTTAGATATGGTTACGGACCAATGTTCTATACAAGTATTTTACTTCCACCAAGGCGATCTTGTTCAAGTTTTCACTTCTATCGGCACTCCCGAAATGCCATTGCATTTATTTTTTACCTAATAATATCCATGACCGTTTATAATTTTGTGTGGCTTTTCTGTACCGATCTTCGTCTTTTGTCTAAGATACTCGAAATAGTTATGAACACACCCAGTTGTGCAATATTTTCTGAACCTTACGGAAATACACTTTGCATGTTCTTTACCACTAACAGACTTTGACCAGTAACAGCCTTGTTTGCTGCCAAGACCAATAATACTATAGACAAATCAGAGGTCTATATCCCATAACACACAATGGCCCAACATTGAACTTTCCTTATCACCAGTAAGTCGTGTTTATGTGTCATCTTATCAAACAAACTTAACGAAAGTTTTCTCCAAATAAACGTTTTTTCTTTCTTTCTACTAATAATATTTTAATGATTTTATGGGAATCTTTATCTTGACTACCTCATAGTAATAGGCTCGTTGATATTGGTAAATCGTTTTTCTAATGTTTTAGGATTCAAGATAGACTCTCTTTTGGTAATTTATCCTTTCGGGATTGAAATAACACTTTCTAGATGATATATTTGATTCGGCCCAGTGGTTCAGGTTCTGGAATATGGGATTGCTTAGGTACTTAGACAGATATAATATTTTCACACTACTTGGCCGTGCACAAAATCGACAGATTTTGATCAATTTTGTTCAATGGTTGTGAGAAAGGGAAAAAGAATTTAAACAAAACTAGGTATTTGTGATTTAAAAAGTCGAGTTCTTTGTTTTGCACGTGGCTGAAAGGGATTTTACAAATAATTTAAGTATTCATGGAAAATCACTAATATTCGCAACAAGATTTCTGAAAATCATTTTGTTGCAAGAAACTACTTATAATAATAATTATGAAAATTAAATATAACAGTGGAAATTTTGATAAAACCCTAACAAACTGTCGCATTGAAAACCGCCATCTGGATTCGGCTTAAAGCGTTGATAATTCTGAGAAAACTGACGGAAAAGGGTGATAATTTTATAACCCTCAAGTCTCCGGCGACATAATTTAAGTCTTGTACCTACTTTGTATATTAAATTCGTAACCACCCTGTGCAGTTGAATATTTAATCACGCTCACGAGTTTCATCACGGTTAGCTCTGTCTTGGATAAAGTGTCTTCCTTGTTGATGGATGTACCTACTTCCTAATTATAGTTAGGTATGGTATAGACAAGGGACATACAGTTTGCTTCAAAATCTCTCATAGATAGTGCAAATAACTTAAAATCCTAATCCTAAACTTATCTATATCTATTAAATATTATAACATTTTTTTTTTTACATTCTGTGATTTCTTGAACTCACACACTGTACAATTAGTATCACTTGTAACTTTTTTAGGAATATCGAATAGGTACAACTTTTACAATTGCTTGTAAATATGTGAACACCATCAAATCAAATCAAATCAAATCATTTATTTCTTTGCAAAAATGGGTATAGTACATAGGTGTTTTTACAATAAAGTTCTCCATATTTTACCGTCACGTGGGCATGCAAAGGTTTACAATTCCAAATAAATAAATAAAAAATAGAAATATGCAGATCATTGGAATTACAAAGAATTAAATAAAAAATGTCAGTGTGGTCATAGCAATAAAAAAATATAAAATAAAATAAGACTAAGTAAGCGAACCAATAATTATGTCAATTAGGGTAATAGTATGTCAATTAGTGAATCCATTATCCATGTATCCATTACATAATTATTTTTTCTGTCATTGCTTCATTTTTATTTTTACCTATTGTGGTATAGTAATCTTATTCCAGGTGCATCGTTTTCACATATAATTATATAATTAACAAAGTGGAGTTTCTTGCCCATTCTTCTCCATACAAAAACTACCTTTTGGAAGGGGCGACTAGAATCAATTCTATCTTTTGTTTTTGACGTTCAAAAGTGCCTTTTTGTGCCTAATTGAAATAAATTATTTGACTTTGACTATACTTAATAATAAATAATATAATAATTATTATCATTTATAATAATTATTATTATAAATAAATATAAATAATAATAATAATTATTTGCTTTATTAATATAAATAATAATAATATAATAATTATTATTATTTATATTTATTTATAATAATAATATTATTATAAAGAGGTAAAATATGTTTGTTTGTTTGTATGTAGGGGGTAATCTCCGGAACTACCAGTCGGATTTGAAAAAATCTTCTTGCATTGGATAGCCCAATTCTTGTGGAAAGTTATAGGCTATGTAACATTACACTACGACCCTTAGGAGCCGAACAAAACTTCGTCACGCAGACAGGCGGGCAGAAGCTAGTAATATTATAAATGCGAAAGTTTGTTTGTTTGTTAAATTTTCACGCTAAAACGGCTGAACACATTTGAAATAAATTTGGCACATGGGTAGACCATGACCTGGATGAGGATATAGAATCGAGGTTTATGGGGGTGAAACCTCGGGACGCAGCTAGTGTTCCATAATATTGAAAAGTTGTGGTAGTAAATGCTATGTAAATGCTTTGATAATAAACAATTTTACTATAAACCCAATAATGAAATATTTTCTAAACGTAACTCTAGCTGCATTTTATTGGTGATCAAAACCAACAACCATAGAGCCCGTTGGTGATCAAATTAAAAGAGAGCCGGTGATAAAAAACCAAAAAAAAAAGAATTTGTGATCGAAACTCAAAACCAATCTTTTTAATAAATGAGGAATTTACACAGAACTAAAGTTAAAAAATAAAATGGCAGTGGCACTCCAGGAGTGCTGACAGAAGTGAAAACTTGAACAAGATCGCCTTGGTGGAAGAAAAACACTTGTATAAAACATTGGTCCCTAACCTTATCTAAATAAAAAGCACAATCGCGTTTACAAAAACAAAAAACTTCCAAAACCTTTAAAGTAAAAATACTTGTAAAGAACATTGATCTGTAACTTAATATAAATAAAGAGCACAATTGCGTTTACAAAAATGAGGTGTCGGTAACGGTGTCGCGAGTTCAATTGTTTTTCCCATCTCAAAAATGCCCAACGAGCCTAAAGAAGTTATCACTTCAAAAAGTTTTTCTTTTTTCATCGAACTTTGACCTTCCTCACACACAAAAAGGAACAAAGGCGGACTTAATGCCATAGGCATTCTCTACCAGTCAACCAAGGGTGGTGAAGAAATTAGATGGCAGGTGCTCTGTTTGAGAGGAACAAAGAAAAAATTATTAAAAATATATCATTAGAAATAAAATGTAGGAACAACAGTACATAAATAGGTTATAACTTATAATACACATACATACATTTCATATAATATATATCTATAATATATATACATACAACTTCAAGGGAGAGGTGTTGAGATGACTCTACTCTATTTATTTTGAAAAAAAAAACTCTGCAATTTCCGCTTAAATAATAATAATAATTTAATAATTTATTCAATAAATCAAGTAACAAGACTCATAGTGTTAGTAACTTATAAAATACGTTAGTAAAACATTAACACAGAAACAATTTGTGACAAAACATTAAGACAGAAACAATTAAAACACAGAAACAATTTGTGACATCACTGCTGCAAGGTGACAGGCCCAGCTGATACCTTGCAGCAGTGGTTCACAAACACACAATCTAGCCTGCTTGCTATCATAGACAGGATGCTGTTGGTGCTGCCCCGCACCCTACTAACCAGGGATGCGCACCGCTTCCGCATCACAGTGTAGAAACAGTCAACGCGAGCTTCAGCAAACATCCCTGATGCGCTGCAGTATCGAGGCAACCCCATCAGCACCCTGAATGCGTTATTGTATTGGACGCGAAGAACGCCGTATGATTTCTGAGTATAATGAGCCCACAGACTGCAAGAGTAAAAAGACGTGCAGTAAGCACTAAATATAGTGCGCCTAACATCCTTAGAGGCACGCCTGAATCTGCGGGCAATCATGTTAGCTCTCACACACAGCGCCCTCCGCTCCCTGCAAAAAAAAAAAAAAAAAAAATGCAAAAAAAAAAAAAAAATGCATACCCACTGGTGGCCGTCCTGATATCAAGAGGAAGCGCGTTCCATAGAAGAACGGACTGAATATGAAAGGAAGAATGAACATTAATAGTTTTGATCTTAATATAGATAAGCTCGAACAGATCATTATAGAAGTATTATAGCGATCTAGATATAGCGATCTAGATATAGCGATCTAGATTGACAGTGAGTAATTAGTGGACGTAGATGAGTAAAGTTAGTTAATATCTGCGCAATGGCCGCATGAATATAGTTTGGCAAGTTTATTAGAGGTGTGTACAGTCACGAACAGAAATCCAAAATATATAAAACACACAAATACAATACAGGGTGGCAGGGACAACGACGCGAAAATGGGTTAGGTACATGATTCTGAAACCCCCTGCATAGAAAATTTTCGTCGGTTATTGAAAAAAAAATCTGCTGTTTTATAGAAAAGTGCAATACCTACGCAGTCAAAATGTATCTTCATCAGCCTATAAATTTTCCCACTGCTGGGACACAGGCCTCCTCTCGGTGAGACGGAGTGGGCCGTAATCCACCACGCGGGCCCAGTGCGGGTTGGTAGATGTCACAATGTCTTCGAATTTTTGGTTCTAGGACATGCCGGTTTCCTCACGATGTTTTCCTTAACCGTTTTGAGAGCAGTGGTGATGACATAATTTACACAAAGTAAAGCGCTTGTTTTTTTTTTGCTGTGGGAAATTATCAAATAACTTCTCCCGCTCTGGATGGAGCAGGAGGGCGTGTCAGACTCTTACTGACTAAAACCCACCCGTGTTCCTTCAGTTGTGTAAAAAAAATTATGGAACAGCAGATTTTTATTAAAACCGACGAAAAATTTCAACGCAGGGGGTTCAGAATGGGGTGCGTACAGAAAACCTCCACGTGTGCCTGATACCTGCTGGTCCCTTATGGATACGTTCGGGGGGAAGAGCAGTTGTCAGGCCGGTGCACCCTGGGCATGAACAATATACTCTTCGGAAAAGGTTTGGGAGTTTTTCGGAGAGGGTATTGTTTGTGGCTAATTTCTGCGGGCGGGGGAGCAGCATGCTCCTCGACGTTCTTCCACGTGTCCCTCTGATTTGCAGAGGGCACAGTGGAGGAACGAGGGAGGCGGGTCGCTCCTGATCGATCGACGTTAGTCGATTGACACTGGACGTGACCCAGCCGCTGCGGTGCAGGCGCACCAAAGCGGCTGTCGTTTCTCCCTCAAGAGCGATCTTGAGGGAGAACTTTCGGCGGGTTCGCTGAGCCAGGTTATCTGGACAGCGAACGGAGGCATGTATAATGCCGCCGCCGGGGGCTTGGCTTAACCGCCTGGCCCAGAGGAAGGACACCTCTAAGATAAAAAACCACCTAATCCTAAGTTTTGAAGCGCGGCGAGAGGATGAGTGGCTGGTGGGGGACCAGTCGTTAGCGCTTCCCCTGTAGATACCTGCCGACCTCTACAGTATGTAGGCTTACCTAGGTAAAAGGCTCTGCCTAGGTGGACATATACTTCCTAATTACTCGTGGGAATCAAATGGATACAATCAATTTAAAAAAAACAAAAAACCAAGACGATAACGTGCCTTTTTTGGCGGAGAAGGTACCGCTTGCCGGCGACGGCAACAAGAGCCGAGGAGGCTCCAGTCCCTCAGGGGACCAAAGCATGTCCGACCAGGACATTAAAAGCGGGGGCCCCAAATCCAAATTTTGGGGCAAACGGTCGCGCGGGTCGGAGCGCACAGGATCGGCGGGGCAATCCTCGAGCGAGGAAAGCCTCCCGATCGCGAAGGTGCCGACGGTGAGGAGAGGCCGAGGACGAGCGGTAGCGGGAGCAGCTTCCGCTTCGAGGCCGGGGCGGGGCAATCGGGGTCGCCTCAAACGGCCTGATACCCCGGTTATCAGTGCGGAGAGCGACCCCGGGGTCTCGTCATCCGAGGCCTCAACAGAGGAGCCGGAAGTGGTGGTTGCCGCCTCACTGGTGGGCACGAAGATGCGGCCTGACGCCGCGAAGAGTGCTCAGGGTGGGGTGGTCGCCGAAATGGCCCGTCCGCTCCGGGAGCGGGCCAAAACAAAGCCAGACCACCGTGGTGGTAAGCCGGACGCCGCTGGCGGCTTCAATTCGGAGCGAGCGGTCAAGTTCGCGGAGGAGGTAGCGGCCGCGATCAGCGAGGTGGCCTTTAAGAAGACGAAGTCTTCTAGAGGCAAGGCCATCTCCGTGGCCACTGCCTCGATCATGGCGGCTGCGGAGGCCCTCCAACCCGGGCCTCCGTCGGACGGTATGTCAGAAATGCGGGCGGAGATCGCCCGCTTGACAGCCGCCATGGAGCATCTCCAAAAGGAGAATGCGGAGCTCCGAGCGGACTTGGCTGGGCTCCGACGAGCCGGCCCCCGAGAGGTGCCGCAGGAGGGGGAGCAGCATGGGCAGGAGCGGCCCGTGACTGCTGAGGACCGGATCCTCAATCTGGTGCGGCAGGAAATGGCTGCTCTACGGAGCAAGCTTTCCACCTTAGAGGCCATAGTCCTGCGCCCCCCATTGGCGGCAAGCCAGCCGGCCTCGGGCCAGCGAAAGGCGGCGTCATACGCCGCCACCGCAGCTGCCGCAGCCGGACCAGCCTCGTCGGGGCCGACCAAAGGTGGGGCGGCTGCACAGGTGGCGAGGGCCCCAGCCAAGGCGGCGGAGGCCCCGGTCAAGGCGTCGGGGGCCCCGGCGAAAGCGGCGGCAAGGGCCCCGGCCAAGGCTGCGGGGGCCTCGGCTAAGGCGGCAAAAAGGCCGCCCCCACCACCTTCAGAATCTCCTCCGGCCGACGCCGGATGGCAAGTAGCCGGGGAGAAGAAGAAGGCTGGCAAGGCGGCAAGGGCGGCCAAAAGAAAGGCGAGGCGGCAGCGCCGCAAGGAGCGTAGCGTTGCGGATAGGCTCCGCGCCCCGAAGTCCGCAGCTGTAGTGATCACACTACAGCCGGAAGCGGAGAAGAAGGGCGTGTCCTATCAGCACGTGCTCGCCAAGGTGGATGCGGCGGTGGATCTTAAGGAGACGGCCAATGGCGTCCGGCTGAAGATCACCGCGACCGGGGCCAGGATGCTGGAGATCCCCGGTGCGAACAGCGGCCCGGCAGCGGACGCTCTGGCCAATAGGCTCAGGGCGACCCTCAATCCGGACGAGGCCCGAGTGTCCAGGCCCACCAAACGCGCTGACTTGCGCATCCGGGGCCTGGATGACTGCGTGACGGCGGAAAAGGTTGTGGCCGCGGTCGCCAGGACTGGGGGGTGCTCTGCCGAGGAGGTGAGGGTAGGCACCATCCACCCTGACTCCACGGGGATGCGAGCCGTAACGGTGAGCTGCCCCGTGCAGCCAACCCAAGCAGATAGCCGGGGAGGGCCGAAGGCTTCTGGTGGGTTGGGTCTCCGCGCAGGTGAAACTGCTGGAGCCCCGACCTATGAGGTGCTTCCGCTGCCGGGTGGGTGACCACGTGGGAGCGAAGTGCACCTCGGAGGTGGACCGCAGCGACCACTGCTTCCGCTGTGGTCAGCCCGGTCATAAGGCCGGCTCGTGCAACGCCGCGCCGCACTGCGTCGTATGTGCGGCGGCTGGCAAGCCGGCCGATCACCGGGCTGGGAGCAAGGCCTGCGCTCCACCCGCCAAGGCCAGAGGCAAGGGCAAGCCCTCCGCCACCGCCGTCACCGCCGCAGCCGCCGCCACTAGTGCCGCCGCCGCTGCCGCCTCCACTGTCGTCGTCGCCGCCGTTGCCGCCGCGGCGGTGCCCTCACAGGGGGCTAGGGAGGGGGTTGAAATGGAGTGCCAATAACGGCCCCATTACGCCTCCTCCAGGCGAACATCAACCACTGCGCCGCCGCTCAGGATCTGTTGCTCCAGAGCATGGCGCAGTGGTCGATTAACATCGCCGTGGTCGCTGAGCCGTACTTTGTCCCGCCCAGGGATGACTGGGTGGAGGACCTGAGCGGCTCAGTGACCCTCATTTCGTCGGCCGCCGCTGGTACCCCGTCCCTCGAGTCTGTCAAGAGAGGACGGGGCTGCGTGGCAGCACGGTTCGGGGAGATTGTCGTGGTAGGGGTATACTTCTCCCCGAACCGAACTCTCGCCGAGTTCCACAACTCCCTTGTGGAGTTGAGAGTCGTCGTCGTCGGGTTCGGTTCCCTCCCCGTGTTCGTCCTCGGGGACTTCAACGCCAAAAATCTGGCTTGGGGTTCCCGCTTTACGGACACACGGGGCAGGATGGTGGAGGACTGGGCTCTGGAGACAGGCCTGGTCGTCCTAAACCGGGGTTCTGTCCCCACGTGTGTGCGGATGCGGGGTGAATCAGTGGTGGACATCTCGTTCGCCAGCCCCGCTCTGTCGCCGCGTGTAATCGACTGGCGCGTCATAGAGGAGGTGGAGACCTATTCCGACCACCGGTACATCCGGTTTGACGTCTCCACCCAGACCTCGAGCGCGCCGGTCCGACAGGCCCCGAGTGGTCCGCGGTGGGCGCTGAAGCGGCTGGACCGGGAGCTCCTCCTGGAAGCCTCGATCGTGCAGGCCTGGGTGTCATCACCGGACAGGCCTGCCGACATTAACGACGAGGCGGAGTGGTTCCGGGAGGCCATGTCCAATATATGTGACGTGGCAATGCCCCGAGTCCACCCTGGACGCGCTTCGCGCCAGGTGTACTGGTGGTCGCAAGAGCTGGAAGCTCTACGCAGGGCGTGCGTTGCTGCGCGACGCCGGTACGCCAGGCACCGCAGGCTCCGTATCCGTCCTCCGGATACGGAAGCCATTCAGGCGGAGCTGTACGAAGGGTACAGAGCGGCGAAGACCGCCCTCCAAGCGGAGATCCTGCGGGCCAGGGCACTGGCCCGCGAGGAGTTGCTGGAGACTCTGAACAGAGACCCGTGGGGACGCCCATATAAGATGGTGCGGGAGAAACTCCGCCCATGGGCTCCCCCGCTGACGCAGAGTCTCCGGCCCCAGCTTGTGGAGGACGTGGTGAGCGCTCTGTTCCCTTCAAGAAGGGAACATACGCCCCCGCCCATGGCTCCGCCCATTGCGGTGCCCGATGCGGACCACACCGCCGACGACGACGACGATGCTCCGGAGGTGACCGAGGTAGAGATGAGAGTGGCGGTACGCAGGATGAGTGCGAGGAATACCGCCCCAGGACCCGACGGCATACCCGGAAGGGCCTGGGTCCTGGCCATGGGGACTCTCGGGCCTCGACTGAGAGGGCTCCTAAGCGCATGTATGGAGAGGGGCCAGTTCCCACTTTGCTGGAAGACTGGGAAACTGGTCCTCATCAGGAAGCCGGGGCGCCCAGCGGACTCTCCGTCCGCCTATCGGCCCATTGTGCTGCTCGACGAGGTGGGCAAGCTCTTTGAAAGAGTCATTGCAGACCGCCTCGTCGGGCAGCTGGTGCGAGTGGGGCCGGATCTGGCGGACGGCCAGTTCGGTTTCCGCAGGGGGCGCTCTACGGTGGACGCCATCATGCGCGTGCGGGCCCTCACGACAGGGGATGCTGTGGCCCGGGGTGGGGTCGTCTTGGCGGTGTCTCTAGACATCGCCAATGCCTTTAACACCCTGCCCTGGAGTTGCATCAGGGAGGCACTTCGGTATCACCGGATGCCGACCTACCTCTGTCGTGTGGTCGAGGCCTATTTGACAGACAGGGCTGTCGTCTACCCCGGTCACCAAGGAGAGTGGAACCGGCGAGAGATGTCGTGCGGTGTCCCACAGGGATCGGTCCTGGGGCCGCATCTGTGGGACATCGGATACGACTGGGTGCTGCGCGCCGACCACCCTACTGGCGTCAGCGTCGTTTGTTACGCTGACGACACGCTGGTCCTGGCGCAGGGGAGGTCGTACCAGGCGGCGGCCGACTTAGCGACACGCGGGGTTGCGACAATCGTCGACAGAATCCGGCAGCTGGGACTCGAGGTGGCCCTGCACAAGTCCGAGGCCATGGGTTTCTATGGTCCTCGTAGTGCGCCACCGTCGGGTTCCCAGGTATTGGCGGGAGGGGTTCACATCGGCGTCGAGTCGACGATGAAATATCTGGGACTCGTCCTCGATAGCCGATGGAACTTCGTGGAGCTTTTCGGACGTTTGGCTCCCAGACTGGACCGGGCCGGGGCTGCCTTGAAGCGGCTCCTGCCCAATCTGGGAGGTCCAAACGCCTCCTGCCGGAGGCTCTACGCGGGGATCGTGCGGTCCATGGCCCTTTACGGGGCGCCGGTGTGGGCGCCTTCATTGAGGCGGCAGCCAGGCCGCCGGCTGAACGCGTCCCAAAGGGTCATGGCCATCCGGCTGGCCCGAGGATACCGCACGGTCTCCTGCGAGGCGGCGAGCCACCTTGCCGGAGTACCGCCATGGGATCTGGAGGCAAAGGTCCTCGCGCACATCTGGGAGTGGCGCGAGGAGGCGAAGCGCCGGGGCTTAACTCCGATGCCGCAAGAAGTCGCGGCACAGCGGACAGAGCTCCGGCGGGATCTCATGGCGGAATGGAGACTGCGATTGTCGCAACCCAGCGCTGGGCACGCCACAATTGAGGCGATAAGACCCCTCTTTGAGGAGTGGCTAGAGAGGCGCCACGGCGTCCTCACCTTCCGCCTGACGCAGGTACTCACCGGACACGGCTGTTTCGGGAGGTACCTGTTCAGGATAAAGCGGGAGGAAACGCCCGGGTGTCGTCACTGTGTGGATCGCCCGGAGGACACGGTGGAGCATACGGTGGAGGTCTGCCCGGCTTGGGCAGGGCATCGCCGTGTCCTCGTGGATGCGATCGGCGGCGGTGATCTCTCGCGTCCGGCCCTGATTCGGGCCATGCTACGGAGCGAGAGGAAATGGGAGGCCGTCACCTCTTTCTGCGAAGCAGTAATGCTCGCGAAGGAGGAGACGGAGCGCGTGAGGGAGAGGCAAATTTCGCGCCCTCGCGCCCCTAACCGCCGCAGCAGGAGACGCCCTGGGCGTCGGGAATCGCAGGAAGATTTCCGGCCACCGTAGGCGCGGGCTTGCGGACGGTGAGCAATGGGTAGCTCGCCGTCCGATAAGGACCAAGCCCGGGTCGACGGCGCGTTGTGTTCCACGCGCGCCTCAAAGAGATGTCAGCAGAATTGACGGGGTCCGCTAGGGCCAATGCCAATGCCGGGGGTTCGAAGAAAACCGATAGGGAAATCGTGGCCCCCGGCAACATGGCATAGGAAGGAACACGGGTGGGTTTTAGTCAGTAAGAGTCTGACACGCCCTCCCGCTCCACCCAGAGCGGGAGAAGTTATTTGATAATTTCCCACCCAAAAAAAAAAAAAAAAAAAGGGGGTTCAGAATCATGTACTGAATCCATAGTAATAGTTTTCGCGTCGATGTCCCTGCCACCCTGTATATTTTTTAAATTCTAAATTGATTTTCTCCTGAAATTACCATTACAACTTTGTGAAAAGACGTATTTCATACTGGCATTATTTCGAAAATACAATTTTTGTAACAACCATAAAATTTCTGGTGAATGTCGTTTAAGTAAATGTTAAATGTGTCTTGCGTAAATGTAAGGGATTTAATATTAATATTTATGCACGTGACTGTACGTAAATATTAGTTACAGTCACTGCAAAATCACGAACTATGGTAATTTGATTTTTAAGTCTTTTTGATATAAGGTTTAAATTGCAATGGCCCGTGCAAACAACTGTACTTCATTAAGTTGCTGGTAGATCTTGCTTGAATTATCGGGCTTTTTAGGCTTGTTTTCATTATCAGTGTAAAGATGATTGATTTAGAGTTTAATTTTGATTACAATGCTAAAACTAAAAATAACTTAACTAGATTTTAAACATGATTGATAGACCAGATTGTAATTTGAGGGCATATCATTTGGTAGATTTATCTTTGCTTTAAAATGTTGAATTAAGCCCAATTGAATCCTAATTCCAATTAGCTACGAACTATGCTTGGAGTCTCACTGAGGGATCGAATCTGGAACGAGGTGATCAAGCAGAGAACCAAAGTTGTCGACATAGCTCACAGAATAAGCAAGCTGAAATGGCATTGGCTGGCCATGTTAGCCGTAGAACCAATGACCGTTGGGGTAAAAGAAAAAGAAAGAAAATTTGTTTATTCTGCACAAAAAAAAATGCACATTAAAAAAAACTTTTTACAAAAAAAAAAAACCGACTTCCAAAAAAAAACACTACAAAGTGAAAAATAACTTTAATTTCGGAAGTCGGTGTCTTGGGTTTTGTGTTTTCGTTTTTTGCCACCGACTTCCGAAATTAAAGTTATTTTTCACTTTGTAGTGTTTTTTTTTGGAAGTTGTTTTTTTTTTTTTTTGTAAAAGTTTGTATTTTTCACTTTTTAGTTGTGGTACCTACCCCACACATATTCGAATACCACTACCTGCTACCAGTGACAGGAACTTATCATATCATCTACATACTAAGTGGGAAAAAAATACGTATTTTGTAGCTAACTCAAAAACTACCCAAGCAAAGGGACCAATTTGGGAGCATACCCATTCAAACAAAAAAAGAATTTTCAAAATCGGTCCACAAATGACGGAGAAATCGGTGGACATACATAAAAAAAAACCGGCCAAGTGCGTGTCGGACTACGCACAATGAAGGGTTCCGTAGTTGAGATGAATTTATTTATCCCAAGAACAAACTTAACATTGTAGTTGAAAAACACGTTCTCCCATACATTCCAACTGCAAATCGTCGCTCGATAAAAAAAAAAAAAAAACATACGCGACGATCATATGACCTATGATCGTCGCGTATGTTATTTTTTTTTTTTTTAAGTCCTCCTTTTTGGAAGTCGGTTAAAAAACTGGACAAAATACACACAAAACAAAAGTAGCCAAAAGCCTCGTATTCAACCCGTTAAAAAGTTTGACAATATTGTTCATAGTAATTATAACACTGGTTGATGTCAAGGCCACGCCACGGACCAAAGACTATTGCGTAATTTATTAATGTTGCAACATTGGCAAATGAGAACAAAAAAATAACAAAAAAAAAAGTGCCGATAGACAGATAGATAGATAGAATAATTCTTTATTATATACACCATAAAAATTACAGACATAAATTTAGAAATTTTACATTGGGTGACACAATGGGCGGTCTTATCGCTAAAAGCGATAGATGGGTAGACGTGTTCTTGAGTGGAGACCGCGAATCTGCAAACGTAAGGTAGGACACCCTCAGGCTAGGTGGAGTGACGATCTTCGCAGGGTGGCCGGTAGCAGCTGGATGAGCGTTGCCGAGAATCGAGCTGAATGGCGTGCAATTGGAGAGGCCTATGTCCAGCAGTGGACTGCTGTAGGCTGATGATGATGATGGTGAATACTTAGCTGCATTAACATTATTAGTTGCACGTTATTAATAATAAAAATCATTTATTTCAGGTAAATAACACCCATTACCAAAACATAAATTAATAGAAATTTTCGAGATAACATTAAACAAGATCAAATACAATTAAACTAAAACAAATAAATAATGTCAAATAAAGTAAAATTAAATCAATTAAAATCAAATTAAGTATATCAAATCAACTAAAATTAAATTAAATCAAATCAAAATTATGGGGTCCGAGTGCCCACCTTGTTTTTCAAGACATCGCCAAGCGGCTGGTCGACTCTTCACGTGACCAGAGGGCTGGCCTATTCTTTGGTCAAAGAATCAGCATTGCCATACAACGTGGCAATGCTGCCAGCCTTTTGGGCACTTTTCCTATTGACAGCGATACGGACGAATTTTTTGATGCCCTATGATCATTTCCCCGCCCCCCCCCCCTTTTTATATACTTGTACATATTATTATTTTAAATCTGATAGTTTTTAAATAATGTAAATACCTATGTAATTGAATTTTGTGAAATATCTATTTCGAATCAAAATAAATTAATAACGTCGTTTAATCAAAAATAAAATTAATATCTTCTCTCCGACACTGGTACAGCAACATGTCTGCTGGAAATCTTATTGAACCACACATGTTTATTTGGGTGTATCAAATCATTCAACATTTAGCTGAACAGTCAGTCCCACTACCATCTTGTTTACAGCAATCATTCCACTAGATGCTGCGCCATTCTCCAAAAGATCCTCTTACCGGAAAAAATAGAAAGAAAGAAAAGAAAAATGTTTGTAAAAAAAAAACAGTGGCACTCGGGAAGTGCCGACAGAAGTGAAAACTTGAACAACTTTATTGTGCAGGAAATAATAAATAAATAATAAATAAAATAAAATTCATTTATTTGCAAACATAAGTGTCACTGTTACATAGAAGCTCTATAATAATACGAAATACTTTTATCTACACCCATGCTATAAAACCTCTATAAAAGTTTCTGAAACAGTTAGCTTATTGGCAACATTATAACAGCCAGTGTCATAGTAACCATTACCTCATCCAAACGAGTGTTACAATGTTGTACTAAATTTCATTACGCAACTCGTTTCAACGTTCAAACGGGGGACAGCAGCACCCGCTGCACGCATGTGTGTGTGATGTGCTGCTGCAGGCGACATTCATACGTGCAATTGTACTGAATTTCGTGGGAATTTCTTTATTCTTAATCTTGAATTACAAACACCCAATGGTGTCAGAAACTTTTATAGAGGATTCATATCATGGGTGTAGATAAAGTCTTGTTATAACTCGTCACCAACACCGCAAAGGGGCGAACCTCAAAGACCGTTTATATTAGGTTCGCCCCTTTGCAGTGTTGGCGACGAACTGTTATAATTAGGTATTAAAACACTCGTGTGATACTATTAACCCACATTCTTGTTTTAATACCCCTTATTATACAACATTTGCATAAATAACTATTAATGAGGTGTCGGTAACGGTGTCGCGAGTTCAATTGTTTTTTCCATCTCAAAAATGCCCAACGCGCCTAAAGAAGTTTCACTTAAAAAAAAAAACATTGACACAATTAAAATCATTCCAATTTCGAAAATTAACCCCGTCTCATACGCACCAACAAATCCGTATGCATCCGTTCACAAGAATCAGTACACAGTCTGTCTCACGAAATGCCTTCCTTGGCCACAAGACAGACGGGAAGCTTGATACGCTGTGTACCACGAAATCGGTACAAGACATGGCTTAACTTGCCCGAGCATGAAATTCTCAGGAAGGCAGGGCATAAATAATGGTTTTCATTGTTGTTTGTTTTGATGTGAAGACGAATTTATTGTGGAATTGCCGGATGTGCACAAATTAAAAATTAGATTGTGAAATAAAAGTTTGTGTGTAAAAGGAGTATGCAAGGATGAAGGAAGTATAGGGAGTATGAAGGAAGATGGCGTTCTGTAATTTCTGCGTATCATAGTACGCAGAAACTACGAAATGGGAGTACGCCCTCGCAGAAAAAGGTGTGAGAGAAATTGTGGCTTCACTCAGGTAACTATAGATAAGAAGGGTCCGAGTTACCAGTGATTAGAGACTTTCTAGAAACCTTTTAATCTCTTCCTACTTTCTGATCTTTTAACCCGACTGCAGCGAAGCCAAAAAAGGAGGGTTATGTGTTTGACTTGTATGTATGTGTCCGTCTTTATTTTCCCTCGTAACTACAAAACGGCTGAACCGATTTCGATGAATGATATGTCGTTAGATTCCTTTTTATTGCGTGAGTGTCACTGGGTATATTATAATCAAAATGACGGATTTTTGGCGCCAAAATGTATGTTCAAAAAATAAAATATCTTCCAATCTTATCGAGTAGGGTTTTAAAATAAAGGGGTTTATAAGGTGATTCTAAAAATATACACAAGTTATTTGTTTAAATGTAACTTGTGTGAACTTTGAGTAAGAGGCCGTTTTTTTCTCTTTTTAGTTAAGTATTTTTGCAGTCGGGTTTTAAAATGAAAACTTCTTTAGGCGCGTTGGGCATTTTTTAAGAAGGGACTAAACCATTGATTTCGCGACACTGTGACGACACCTCATTTTTGTAAACGCGATTGTGATCTTTATTTATGTTACGTTACGGATCAATGTTCTATACAAGTATTTTTCTTCCACCAAGGCGATCTTGTTCAAGTTTTCACTTCTGTTAGCATACCCGGAGTGCCACTGTTTTTTTAGTTTTTCAAATTCATATACTTGTTCTCTGTCTATTAAATCCACGCGCCATCTTCGCTGTGAAAAACAAAAGAATTTTTGGCAATGCGGCTCACGACTCAAAATCCAGACGCAATGGCCCATAAATTAAAACAAATACAACAAACAAATTCCGAATGATTTCCTTCTTTTGTCTTCGAAACAGTTGCCTACGCACACTCATAACTCACCTCCTTATCACAACATTTCTGTTACCAAGATTCTCATATCTTTAGAATAATGGTCGGAACATAGCTCCTGTCCTCCCCAAAGGACGGAACGGAAGATCCAATTTATAATGTAGAAGCATAACGTAAAATCTTCTACTATGTATATTTTGTAGGTCGCTCACTCTAGGGAGAAAAATACATTCTACTACTAATTGCTCGAATAAATTAGTACGCGAGGTGCATACTACTGTCTCGTTTCGCGGATGTGTTACGTTTTTGTTTTTCGTTTTTGTTTTGTTTCTAGCTCTTTGTGGAGCTTTTACAGTTAATTGAATGGGGTGTAATTATTTGTCTTAACTTTTTCAACTGGTGTGTGCATGTGCATGCTTATTAGCTATCGTAAGTTTGTTACTCTTATCGTCCAGCTGCTTCGTTAATGATACGTCTTTTCAGCCTTCGAGGGACTTAGTCTACGTTCGCACGGACATAATAAAATCGCGGCGATTTTTTTTCGTGCTCTTGATTTTCAACGCTCTGCTTAGCGTCGAGAGTTGAAAATCCAGTGCGCGATAAAATCCCGCTGCGATTTTATTACGAAGGAAAACATCGTGAAGAAATTATTGTCTAAAATCAGAGTGAGCAAATTCCAAAGTGGTAGATTATAGCCCACTCCTTCTCGAAGAGAAGAGGCCTGTGTCCCAGCAGTGGGAATATTATAGGCTGATTATCGAAGTTCCAAAGTGATCCATGCTTAGTTGTTTTGCCTATCTTGTGTTCTAGAATATGTACCTACAGGAATTACAACAGTACTTAATATATTTCAGCTCGAGCGTAGCCCTACAATTTTATGAGCATTTGTAAACTGAATTTAACTGTAAGATGCATATTTTCAAGAGGAAGACGATATTGCCCATAGTGGCCATCTGTAAAGGTGGTTTTATACCGGCAAGACGAGGCGGGGATGAAATGGGCGTGAATTGAAATCTCGCTTACACTTTTACACCGAAAGATGTCCATCGCTATACCGCGCCGTATCGCGATGGCCAGCGCTGGCTCGCGATGTCACGCGCCGGCTCGCGCTATCACGCGCCGCCCGGCCAGCTGTGTCTCGCGCGCCGGCCAGCCGAGAATATAGTATGCAGATTGCAGTAATGTCTCGCGATGGTCGGAGTGAGGCAGCGCGTGCCAGCGCGTACCTGCGCGAGACATGGTGAATTGGTGAGACATCGCGAGTCAGCGTTTGACGGAGAAAGACCGTGCGGGCCCTTGATAGCCGGTGCGAGATTTGTATATCCGTTTTACAAAGTAAATAAATACTCTATGCTCACAGCAATAAAGTTCAATATTGTACTAACAAATATACCAATCCACGCCACGTACATCCTCGCGCATCCTTTTAAGACCTTTTACACCAAAGATGAAAAAGTTTTTTTTGATAGGATAATAAATAAAAATATTATAATATTAGAAATTATTATAATAATTAAAAAGATGTTTATTATTAAAATTTGTAGTAAACAATTTTAATATAAATAATTATTAATATAATTATTTATATTAAAATTATTAAACTTTTTGATTGGAAGTCAAATATACTAAATATATTATATAAATAATTAATTTAGGGGGTGGATGGAAAATTTGCTATACACAATTCTCGCCCATCCCATCCACGCCTAGCCTCGCCAATGTAAAATAACCTTTATTTTTTCCTAACGATACCCACAGGAAGCAATAAGGTGGATTATTTTAACCTAGGGACCAAAAGATGAGCAAGATATACCGATGCAATTTTCGGACAGTGGGTCATTTATCATGCGCTTTAAAAGTAGGTGTAAAGTAAAATCTCGTGAGGAAATCCAACACTCGGAGAAATTTTCACGTCTGCGTAAAAAGGTTTGCGTTGACGTTATTTTCTTCTGCACTTTTGGAAATACACTAATTATTTTTTTATTAAAATTTTATGCACAGGTAAAAAAATAATACCGTTCAAAGGCGGACTCCATGCCTGAGGCATTTTCTACAGTCAACCTTAGGGTGATGCAGAGACAAAACATGGCAGGTGCAACATAAGGGATTGCTAACACGAAAATAACTATAAAATACAAGAATATTGTGGGTGTACCTGCTACAAGTACACCTCTGCCCAACCCTTTGGGGAAACAAGGCGTGATGTTATGTATGTATGTATGTACAAGAATAAATGCACAGATAATTCTATTGCTGTTGCAATTTATGTTCTTTAAATAGAATAGATTAAACTTTAAATCCTAACTTGCGATTTACTCAAAGAAAAAAAAAATTACACAAATCACTGATTACTACTAACCCCAAATACACCTCCGACTACCAAGCTAAGATTCAACTTGTGTTATGGGTGCCAGGGCTCTCACTATTAATAAAATTTAACAATTTATACAAACTATTACGGAGTTGTATTTGGGGTTATAGCTATATATATATATATAGAAAACAATAAAAATTAAAAAATTAAATTGTAGGTACCCCTAATAGTTCTTGAACCGGGGCATGAATATTATTTTCGAAAAAAGGAATTTATTTTCACATTTTATGCAAATAGATTATAACAGTGACTGAATTGGCACGGAGACTTTTCCAAGTAAAAATTTCATTTTATAAAATCAGTTTCAACAAATAGCTATGATTTACGATACACCCATTTCTCGCCCTGACTTAAAATTTATTTATACCAGCTTGTTACTGTCACACTGCAAAGGCAAACGCCTTTTCTTTTACAGAGAAAACACGAGTATAAATCATCACTTAAAATAATAAAGAAAATTGTAAAACAAAAAAATAAAACATGTGTCGCACTCACTTAGTTTTGCCATGCACAAAAAGCAATTTAACAATATCTCAGTTGTGTGCAATCGCCCGCTAGAGGATTCGTGCCTAAGCGCCACGAGCCAGATTTTACATACTTCAACTGGCAACTTTTCCCCAATTCCCATATCTAATCAGCAATTAGCGTACGTATTCCAACTCGTAAAGAACTCGAGAGCTGCTCGTATTAATACGTATTTATTAGTGTTGCTACATTATGACGGTTTTGTATTCGATATTGGAGATTTAGGTTTACGTTCCAAAAAGTAGTTTGGTTTTTAAATTTTATTTTGTACTAGCTTTTGGCCGTTGAGGTTGGATGTTATCCCACGGGAACGCTCTTTTTAAGAGGAATAATTCCGTAATACATTGTTTTCATATAAATCTATTGGTTTACGCGGCGACGACGCGATTGTAAAGCATGATCGGCATGATTTTTTCTGACATATTCAACAATCATCGTGATATTTCAACCAATTTACACAAAACCTTCCTCATGAATCACTCCGTCCATTGGTGAAAACCGTATGAAAATCCGTTCGGTATTTTTTGAGTTTATTGCGAAATATTCTTATAAAAACAAAAAAAAAACATTTAAAAACATAAAAAATAGTAGCCCACCGGTGTCGGGAACAGGGTCCAAGCTTACGGTGGTCAGGGCTCCTGAGAGAGGAACCTCCTAACAATACGCGCTGTGTCCAGGAGTACCGCTTTCTGGATCAAGCCCTTGATCCAGCTGCCTAACGAGAGCCTCCTCGGGTGTTGGTCGAGGCTCTTGGCTATTATGCCATTGGCCGTCACGACTATCGGCACAATGATTGCTGTATCCACATCCCACATGTCGACAACCTTGCGAGTCAGGTCAAGATACTTAAACTGTATCATTATTATTATAATTGGTGATTTCAGTTGTGCATTTTCAGCGGTGGAAACTTTTCATCAGTTGGGCCAACTCCACGTTTGTCATCCAATTAATGAAAAAAAAAACATTGCCTCGGCTTTTTCAATAATAGCTGTCGATTATACATTTTTTTATTATTTCTGTTTGTGAACTTTATGTGAACTGACACTGTAACAAGCGAGATTATTCATTCCAATTTCGTTGTTCCATCGAGTCGTTTTTCTTAATTAAGTATTCATTCAGGGCATAAAGTTTATACGAAATGACAGACACAACCAATAATCCACTTACGCTTTGCACTTAATTTATAAAATGAAATCTTTTTGGCTATTTTTAGGGTTCCGTAGTCAACAAGGAACCTTTATAGTTTCGCCATGTCCGTCTGTCTGTCTGTCCGCGGTCTAGCTCCAAGACTGTTAGTACTAGAAAGTTGTAATTTGGCATGGGTATACATATTAATCATGCCGACAAAGTGGTAAAATAAAATTATGAAAAATAAAGATTTTTAGGGTACCTCCCCTACACGTAAAGTGGGGGTTTTTTTTTTTTTTCTATCCCATGCTGTGGGATATCGTTGGAAAGGTCTTTCAAAAACATTGTGAGTGTGTTAAAACCATTTTTGAATTCAGAGATCCGTTTGCGAAATATTAAGCTTTAAAGTGCAAATTTTTGTTAGAGTCAAGTGTCCCCCCCCCACTGCCAGCTAAATAGTTGGTTTTAGGTATGTGAAAAAATTCACGGTAGTAGCTTATATAACGAATTTAAAAGGAAAACTATCACAACTGAGTAGGCTTAACAAGTTAACGAGTAATAATCGACCAACTTAGATATGCGGTTGTTAAAACATGTTCTCCGATACATTCCGTACGAAATATTTTTTTTTTCAACTGCAAAGTTAAGTTTGTTCTTGGGATAAATTAAATAACTTGGCCGGTTTTAAATTTTCGGATGTGTATTGGCGCAACGCGACACCGGTAATAATTGTTCTACCGTGAAGTTTTCTTAGAAATTGTTTTAGTAATTCGCGTCGAGCCAGTTTGCACGAGGCATTTTATGAATGCATAATGATTGATAACAAGTAGCAGTAAAAATAAGGTTTTTCTAATTATTCCAAAAAACTAAGGCAAATTGAATAAAGCTGTATACGGTATGTTTTTTCGACCAAAAAATAAATAAAGTTTTCCTTTTTGTTTTATTTATTTTATAAGTACCTATTCATTAAATATTAAATAATAAATTATAATAAATAAATAATTCGGAGCACCACAACCACAGCACAGAGTATATTCTGAACTACAACACAATTATTATGTAGATATATTTTCCGTATTCTCTCTCAACTTTAGAGAAAAAAAAAAAACTAATCGGAAAATCGCACTTGGGCCCAGTAATTTAGACAGTCATTTATTTTTACTCCAGTTTCTGGGCCTCTGGGCCCCCTTGCAAACTTCGTATAAGTCTAGCCCAGAAAACACTTCATCAGTCAGGAAGTTTCTGCGTTATTTTTTACGTAACCACATACAAACTTTTTTAATATAAATTATGAATAAGATATAGGCTTGTTGATGAACGGCGCCCTTGATTTCTTGAAGCAATTAACCTTGAGCTATTCAGTCTCGTTTCTTTGCAAGCGAGTCTAAAAAGTTTTTGATTATAAATAAAAGAGAGTTTCTGCAAATTACTAAACATTAAATGCAACTAAAGTTTGATAATTTCTAAGTATTATTTACACGTAGCTGAGAAACGACACATAAATCTTATTTACCTAGCGCTAAAACTTATTTAAGTAGTTTTTGACTGACTATCATTAAACTGAGAGGGCCATAAGTTAGTGCTCAAAGTTTCTATGATAGTATTATTTATAGTACTTCAGTGTTGTACTAGAGGAGATTCAGGTCAACAAGATAGTCAAGCATAATATTTTAGACCTCCGACTACGGCACGTTTTTTTTTGTTGCCATGTAAAGAAAAAAGCAAGAAAAATAAGTAAGTTTATTTGTCATAGAAACACGTGCATAAAAGAAGAGAACAATAAAATAAAACAATAGATTTGTAAAGAAAATCACGACACTTGTGTACTTGTGTCGTCGCTCTTCTTAAATTTGAATTTGCCGCGTTATAAATTCATGTCACCACAGACGTAGAAATGACTGACACTTGACAGTAGTAGTGACACTGACATTTCACAATTCACACATTCAATGGAAGACTACAGTGTTATCGAATAAATAAAAGCTTTTCCAAAAGAAATAACAAAACCAGAAATAAAGGCTTTAAATGTTGTTTCTTTTGTTTTTACAGGTAAATAAAATTAAATCATTAATAGATGATGTAATTCGATGTTGTGGGAACATGTTATAAATAAAACTTTTGTTTTTACAGAGAAACGCAATTACGTCTTTGTTTCATTATTCCCAAATATTGAAGTAAAAGGAATAAATATCATTATAGATTTATAATAACGAGCACAAAACAGAAATATGCGGCAGCTGCTGGCACGTCATGACTGTGACAAGATGGCTTACACTCAGCATGATGCTGTGCTATGGGGACCCACAGCACAGCGCTGATTTTCAGTGGTCACCCGAATAAGACGTACGGAAACCAAGTTAGGTTAGGTTAGGCATATTGATTTTGGTCTTCCGTCCAGCGGGATAATGGCGTAACGCATAGTAGCAACGGCTTCTATTTTGACAGTTCAACAACATTCATTGCGTTATTTATGTTGTTGAGCAGACAAATTTTTTGAAGGTATGAAGTACTCTGCGTTAAGTGCTCGGTGTGGCAACACGTCGTGTTCGAGTTCGCGACAAGTCATCCTGAGGATGCCTCGTTGAGAGGTGGAACACGTGTCGATATCTTTCAGGGTTTCTTATGGCTCTTTAGAAATAGCTAAACGGAACAGGTTACTAAATATATCCACGTCTATTGTATTTTATAAGATATGAAGTAATAGATTAGCAATATCTTTCAAAGCGTTTCGAATTTCTACAGCACTTTTCAACACGATTCAGATAAGCTTTTCGGTAGCATACGTCATTTCCAAACATTATTATTTTCCCGTTAACGTTATCACTGATAGAAAGTCACTTTATCGAGGCCATCAGGAGTTAGGTTCTCTTTAAATACCTAAGCTTCTAAGTTCCTAATCTAACCATGACTTTTTTACGAGCTAAGAAACAAAAACAAAAGACGTGGATATATTTAGTAACCTGTTCCGCTTAGTTATTTCCAAAAAGCCATAAAAAACTCCTGAAAGAAATCGACTCGTGTTTCTCCTCTCAACGAGGCATCCTCATGATGACGATGGACTTGCCGCAAACCCGAACACGGTGTGTTTCCACGACGAGCGCTGAGTGCAGACACAGAAAAATCTAAGCAAAAGCAAGCTAAGAAAAAATATTGATTTGCTTATGACTTCACAGTAGTATTGGTCATTTAGCCGTAGACAGTACTGTTTCATTCACTATTCACTCGCAGAAGTCTCTCTTCTATTGTGGTATCCTTTTCTGGTCAAAACCATTCGCCTAGATCTTTTGGTACGGTTCTGTTAACACTTCCTGCACAGCTTCATGCTGAGTGGAAGCCTTCTTGTCACAGTCATGACGTGCAGCTGCCGACTATTTCTGTGTTATACTCATGTTTGCATATGATGTACTAAGTTATACCTATTTTATTTTGTATTTACCTACTCTTGTCTTTGTATGCACGTGTTTCTGTGACAGATAAATCTATTTTTCTTTCTTTCTTTTACAGCTAATGTAGGGTGGCCAACTCGGAATTATAAAACTTTAAATTAATATTATTTTTATTACGAACTAAAATTACTAGATATTTTCCATAGTAAAATAAATTAATAGTTTCAAAAACACTAGAAAAACACGCAAGTGTTTCTCACAATTGCAAACACGACTATGATACGATATTCCATCATGGAATGCCAGTGCCTATCTTCCGGCTTCATCATTAGACCTTGAAACCTAATCGTGGTCAAAGTTCATTACAAGACTTTTCTAAGAAATTCAAAACAGCTATGATACGATTTTCCATCATGAAGTTCCAGTTCATATCTTCCGGCTCCATCATCAGATTAGTACGACAGTACCATATTATTGTATTGTCATCAGAACTACATACAGCTGCCAATTTTCACTACGCTACGACCCTTGGAAGATGGTTAAATTAGTTACCTTAGATTCCATTACATAGTTAGTTACATACAGGTCGACCTAATAAAAGCGTGTTAATTAAATAATATTCTTGGCAAATTTATATGGTACATAATATCTGCTAAATCTCCACCTTTTTGATACTTAAAAATGCGATCGCTTTTCATCGTGTTTTTTCATCGCATCGAATAATTTATTAAGTATTCCATTACTAAAGCCACAAACATTCTGGTTTTTGTCTTCAAGATTGACCACGTCACGTCGCATTTGATAACCACACAGAAAAAAATACAGGACCGCCGCGAAATCCTCGGTGATCAAAATGGTATTCGTTACTCGTAATGATTTGTAAGAAAAATTAGGTCGTTTTTCATTCAATGTATTTTAGAACTTCAGGATAAAATTACTGAATAGTCATGGTCTTATAACGTGCAAAACGAATTTGCATTTTAGCTAACATAGATATCAAACAACTGCAGAATTTGACGCCAAATCAAAATGGTGGCAAAAAAAAGTTGTAACCGTCCGAGTGTAGCGGTTACACCGCCACATATGAGCTACGCATCATAGACATGACGTCACAAAAATCCTGCATCGCGCAATTAGAGTTTACCGCACGATCGACATAATAATATATACCGACTTCAACCGTCGGGCAGTTGCCCGCCAGACACAATACCCGTCTGGTCGGAGGATCCTCCCTTTTCTAAGGTGGATGAGTGAACTTTACACCCTGTTCCTCTACCACTAAATTGGTGACCCCGAGTGAAATGAAATTGCTTATTCTGTAAAAAGGATATCGGAATCACTTTTACACATCAGTTAAAAGAAAATAAGCTAGATGAGTTCAGCGTTTCCTATCTGACTACTCTGAGAAGAAAGGCCGAAACAAACTCAGAGGTCGCAGTCTCTTTTAAAGTCCAAACATAATCTTGGTCAGGCCATATGAGAACCATGTAGATTAATTAGTGTCTGAAATGGTCTTTTGAGGACAGAACCATACAGATTTGAGTGGACCTGTCCAGTCTATGCAAGCATTTGTCAGTAATCGTGGAGCTCAACTCAGAACTTAAGGAGCTTAACTCGACGAACAATACCAAAGAAAGGACATTTGGTTAGGCCGTATAAACTACTCAAACTGCCAGACCATAATTAAAACTAGCTGAGAAATAAAAATAATAATAATCCACATAGTCCTCACATTCACAATAATTAAAATAATATAATACTTTACAAAGTAGTCATGTAATTTTGAATATAATTTTCAACAATGTCAATCTATATAAATATAAAAAGTGCTTTGTCCCGAATGACTGACTGACGGATCAACGCACAGCCTAAACCGCTAATTGTAGAGGCCTGAAACTTGGAGGGTGTGTTCTTTGTATGACGTAGGCATCCGATAAGAAAGGATTTTCCGAAATTCTACCCCTAAGGGGGTGAAAAAGGGGGGCAAAGTTTGTATGGGGCAATGTGATTCCTTGGTCCAATTTACTTAAAATTTTGCATAAACCTTTTTTAACAGAATTGATGGAAATCGTGTTTGGTTTTTGATTGAAACTCATCCCCTAACGGGGTTAAAAAGGGGTTGAAAGTTATTTTGGCGGTGATTTGCTTCGAAGTTGATATCAATACTTTTGATTTAAATTACATTTTATTTTGATACGTCAAACTTAATCCGATTTTATTCAAAAAAGGTTAAACACACTTAAAAACATAAGCAAATACTCTTTTTAGTTTTAATTGTAAAAATATCTGTTTTTGATTTGTTGTGTATAATTATACTTATAGTTTTCTTTTAGATAGTCTTAGAAGTTTAATTTTGTGTGTATTGTTTTTCGCATTTTTTAACATTAATAAATTTATCTGTGTCCATTTTTTAAATGGGAGCAGAGTTGGTTAACATCAATGGGAAATTAATAGAATAGAATAGAATATTCTATAATATGTACACCATAGAAATTATTCAATTTTTTTTTATTTACGTTACTCTTTCGTATTTAGGTCACAGAAATACATTATGTGCACCAAACAAATTAATCAGTCCATTAGATTCGGAGCAAATTGGCTGTGACAGACGGAACCCGTTTTTTTCTTTTGAGGTGCGGTACCCTAAAAATAAGTGTCATCTGCGAATGTTGTATTCATCCGAGCTGGCCACCCTGTATTTGTTACACGCCATTGATTTCGACAAATCCGTCTATTGATGGCGCCTTATCAATGTTACCCCATGCTACCTTAAATAACTTACTCAATTTAGGCAATGAACTAAGTCCCGGCTGACGTTGGAACTAAAGCAATATAACAGTAAATCAATATCCTAATATGTTTACTACAAACACCTGTCTCTAGGTTGGCAGCATATTTTTAGGGATAGCTGGTTTGAACTTAGCTTTGTGAAGTAAAGTATATTTTTAAGGATTACTACTGTTATCTTTCATACGTGGATTGGGTAAAAAAACTTTTAAATAAACAACCGACTTCCAAAAAACACTACAAAGTGAAAAATAACTTTAATTTCGGGAGTCGGTCTTTGGTTTTGAATTTTAGTTTTTCGTTCTTCCGAAATTAAAGTTATTTTTCACTTTGTAGGTAGTGTTTTTTAGAAGTCGGTTGTTTTTTTTTTTTTTGTAAAAAGTACCTACCCCACACAAATTCTAAAACCACTACCTGCTATGTAAATAACAGTGACAGGAACTTATCATATCATCCACATACTAAGTGGGAAAAAGTATGTATTATTGAAGCTAACTCAAAAACTATCGAAAAATTTATATGGGACCACCTCGAGAGCATACGGAGTAATCGGTGGACATATAAATATAAAAAAAAACAAACACGCGACGAACACGATCCTCCTTTTTGGAAGTCGGTTAAAAATAGGTCTTTTTCTTTTTCGTGTGGTCAGTGCGGCTAACCTGGTGTCAGAGTTTTTATGCCCATGGGCCTCTGACTTGACTTCACATGCCGTCGAGAAATATCTCTCAGGAATTGCGGTTTCTTCACGATGTTTTCCTTCACCGTTTTTGAAGCAAGTGATAATAATTATACAATACGCACATGAATCCAAAAAGTCAGAGGTGCATGCCTTGGGTTCGAACTCGAAACCTATGATTTGGCAGTCCGACGGTCACACCACTAGGCTATCACTGTTGTATAAATTTAAACTAAAAAATTAATTTCACCAAATATATTGTTTAGTTTTTCAATCAATGTTTGAGCCCCAAAAACAGATCGGTCAAAGCTTGAAATATTTTTATGAAATAGAAAACAAATTGTGTATGTCACATATATTTATAAAAGTGTATTAAATTTCTATTTATATGGAAAACTAAACCTATACCAAGTGGAACTAGAAATATAGGAAACACTAAAGCTGCGGGGCGGGGTTGTGGCAGACTACATGGTTAGGTTAGAACTAGATAGGTTCCGACACAACAGGAAAGAGGGCACGCGGGCTCGCAAAAGATGGAAGAATTGGAGGATGGCCAGAAGTGGAAAAGCGCAGAGTATATTCCAGAAATCCCCACCAACAAATCCCTACCAGTGGGGATTGTTATATTTTTTTCCCAGAAATTCCCACTAGTTAAAAGGTTAGGTTAGGTTAGAACTGTGACCCTCTACGCATGAGCCGAGCGAGCGAAGCGAGAGGTGCCGCGGCAGCGGCCGGCGAGTGCCGAAAATGACTAGAATATTAGAAAAAAGAGATTTTAGGTAAAAGTGAACAGTCCCCAATGGTGGGGATTTGTCGTTGGGGGTTTCTGGAATGAACCAAGCGCAGGCTAGCAACAAAAGAAGTTTGAAATCGATTCATTACAACCTGGGTTTTCATTGGGTTTCTTCATCTTGAACTTCTCAGTAGCAGCCCGGAGGCTAGATTTGTGCCCGATTGATGGCAATATGACTCGCCCCCTATAACATGGGATTTAAGGCGACGATAACCGACTCTTAATGATTTTGTACTGAAGATAACGTCTAAACGAGTAGTGTTAATAATTTAAAAAAAATATATGTTAAATTAAAATATTTTTTTAATAACTTTGTATTGGAATATTTTAGATTATGTTTATATTACATAGTAAAATTAATTTGTAAAGTTATGTCTAACGCGGATAAAAAAACTGAGAATCACGCAAAATCTGTCAAGCGTATTTTTCTGAAACCTTCATTATTTTAAAGACAATTTAATTATTGATCTTTTAGTATACGTGTTTTTTTAAATGTTCTTTTGTTTTATGTATAGTAAATTAATAATGCGTTTAATTTGGGACAGCGCTCCTTGCGAGTCCTATTACTGGCTGGACGTACGACGCGTTGCGTGAGCTCAGTACAGAACACGCAAGCTAACCACTCAAGGTCACTGGCATATACTTATATCTGCGTCTTAAACATAACTGGTGAAATGTGGATGTACTATAGACCTGCCAAACACTTCAGGGAAACAAACCGTGACATTATGTGATGTTTGTATGTGGTTTTCATTCTCATCATCATCATCCGGCCAACAAGCATCAAAACCCAAAGACTAAATTATAAAACTTTGTAATAGTATTCAGTAACTAACTAAACCCAATCGACGTTGAAATTAAAAAAATATATATTTTAATTATCATAATATTTATATATTTAATTATTATAATATTTATCACACACATAACATCACGCCTTGTGTCCCCCGAACGGTTGGACAGAGGTGTCCCTGTAGCAGGTACACCAACATTTCGCCAGTTATGTTTAAGTCCCATGTTATAGGGGGCGAGCCTATTGCCATCAACCGGGCACAAATCCAGACTCCGAATTACTACTGAGAAATTTCAGATAGAAAAACTCAATAACACTTTAATAACCCAACTAACCCCAACCCAATTGGAAATCGTCGAGAATCGACGTTGAAATTTAAAAAAAAAACAGCATAACATAACATCACACCTTGTTTCCCCGAAGGGTTGGGCAGAGGTGTAACCTGTAGTAGGTACACCCACATTTCGCCAGTTATGTTTAAGTCCCATGTAATAGGGGGCGAGCCTATTGTCATCAACCGGGCACAAATCCAGACTCCGGGCTGCTACTAAGAAATTACAGATAGAAAAACCCAATAACACTTTTCCCGACCCGGTAATCGAACCCAGGACCTCATGCTCAGCAGTAGCGCCAACGAGGCAGTAAAAAATATATATTCATTATTATAATATTTAATTGTTATAATATTTATATATTTTGTTATACCCTTTATTTTATTATTAATTATTGTAATATTTATATATTTTAATTTAATTTTTTTATTTTATTAGATCTACTTTCGAAAAGTATAGAAAAAATAACACAGTATCTACGTGTATGGAGGCAGAAAAAACTAGTAGTTAATCAATAGTCTTTTTAATTGAAGATGAGTTTTACTGTCTCAAGAGCCACTAATAGAATTAAACCACAAACGGTATGCGCTTCGATAATCTTTATGTTTTTCTGAATAAGTAAAATGTACCTGTCAAACCCTTAGGAAACAACGCATTTATTACTGTATACAAATGAGGCCTTAATTAACAAATGCCAAAGAGGAAGTATGAACAAACTCTCACATACTATCATAATATCTAAACGAGTTGGTAATCGCAGAAACAGTTATTAAAGCATAGCTGTTTATTACCGGACAATTTCCCCGTATAATCCTATATTATGCTTA
Organism: Agrochola litura; assembly: GCA_949152395.1. NCBI lineage: Eukaryota > Metazoa > Arthropoda > Insecta > Lepidoptera > Noctuidae > Agrochola > Agrochola litura. Next base: position 7,616,509 of record OX424490.1, read on the forward strand.
ATTATACCCATGGGGCAAAAGGACAGGCACTAATTGTGAATCACATTGTAAACTAACTGAGTAATTAAAACTTTTGTACTTTAGGTACACATTTTTAAAGTAAGCAAAGGATTGTATTCGATTTTGTCGCCTTCATTCAATTAAAGTCAAGTGATGAATACTTGATAAAATAACAAAAAACCGGCCAAGTGCGTGTCAGACCACGCACAATGAAGGGTTCCGTAGTTGGGATGAATTTATCCCAAGAACAAACTTAACTTTGTAGTTGAAGTTGCTTTGCAGTTGTTTTTGCAACCGCAAATGTAAGTTGTTCAATTATTACTCGTTAACTTGTAAAGCCTACTTAGCTGTGATAGTTTTCCTTTTAATTTCGTTAAATATGCTACTGCCGTGAATTTTTTCACATACCCAAAATCAACCATTAAGCTTGCAAGGGGGGGGAACACTTGACTCTAACAAAAATTAGCACTTTAAAGCTTAATATTTCGAAAACGGATCCCAAAATCCAAAAATGGATTTTGCAAACTCACAATATTTTTAAACGATCTTTTCAACGACACCCCACACTATGGGATTATTGAGAAAAAAAAAATCATCCTCACTTTATGTCTAGGGGAGGTATATATAAAAAAAAAAATATATCATTCGAGGCGAGCTTGGTTACAAAACGGCGATACACAAGATGCGGCGAACGTTCGCTTCGAACACATGACATTTTTGTTCCTAATTTTTCTGTTTCAAAGGAATTCATAAAAAAGCCGACAGTCGAGTGGAGGATTCGTTTGCATCGAGCGGCTCGGACACGCATTGTATACTGCACAAACTTACGCGTGCGATGCATGCGTATGCTGTACTGTAAGGAGCGGTTTCGCACTACGTTTGATCTGAATCCGAGAAATGTCGGTCCAAAGTAACCATAGTAGGTACTATTTGTGTGAGGGATTGTGCACTAGATCCGAACTCTGTCCGTCCGAATTTAGAACATTCCCAATTCGGATCTTGAATTCGGATTCGGATCGGACGTAGTGTGAAACCGCTCTTACGCATTACAAACACTCGATCATTATAAACCAACGTTGTAAGTCAGTCTCCGTGTTTTAAGACTTAAAATATCGGCATTGTGAAAAATTATCACATCACAGAAAAACTACCAATAAACATTTTCAGCCAGTCCATAGTAGAATTAATGGACATATAAAAGGTAAACAAATTTAATTTCTGTGATGACATTTCACAATCAATAATATGATTTATAATAGCCGGCAGTAATCATTTATTATTGTCCCAAAGCAGGGTTAATGCCTCTCATAACTTAGATAAAGAATAAACATTGATAACCTTTGTTGCTCCCCTACGTCTGGGGCGATTGAATTTATACCTATTAACAGCGGTGAAGGAAACTTAATGATAAAAAAAAATGGTATATCCCAGAACCAAAATTCAGTCCCGGATCTAGAATTTTTTTGAGGCGGGGCGAATACTGCCGTCTGCCGCCCCCGCCAATATTTTATGGGGATGCGCTAAGTTAGCCCGCGAAATTCAAATTGTCTCAAAATAAAAATTTTGGCAGCAACATATTAATCAAATTTTATCGATTGATAATGCGCCAATCCAACAGGGGCGCCAAAACAGTTGCAAAAAAATAAAATAGAAATATTATAATGTGCTGCGCGTCTCATTTATTGCAAAGTTGCGGTGTGCTGGGTGGTGCACGTGTCTGCTACGCTCGAATTTATCGCCCCCTGAAGTTGGCGCCCGGGGCAAGTGCCTCGGTTTGCCCCCCCTAGATCCGGGGCTGCCAAAATTAAGAAGGCATCTGACATCAACCAACAACTGGATTATGACCCAGTCCATCTCACAGAGAGGAGGCCTGTGTCTAGAGTGACCAGATGTCCCGTATTTTACGGGTTGTCCTGTATTTCAGGCACGAATTTTTCATTGTCCCGTAATTTGGCGAAACCAATACGGGACAGTCCCGTAATTTTATGATTCAATGGCATTTAATGATAAAAATACCTATTGGAAAGTCAAAATTTGTTTGTATATGTTATTTAATTGAATAAAAACAATCTTGTCCAAATAATTAACAAATTGTTGATTTATGATTGTTTCAAGGGTAATTCATAAAGAAAATCAAAGTTTGTATATATAGGTCATTTAGTTGATTATTTCATATTTTCCTTTCCAGATAATATGAAAACATTGTGTTTTTAAATATTGTTTTTTAAAGTCTTTCATTGAAAAAATTAACAATTGTAAAGGTTATTTAATTGATTACATTATGCCAACTTTTAGTAAAAAAAAAAAAATGTAGATTTTTAATAAAAAACGGCCTGTCCCGTATTTGAACCTCGAATCCCGTATTTTCAATGCAGTTGTCCAGTAAAACCGGAAATTAGATCTGGTCACCCCACCTGTCCCAACAATGAGAACATTATAGGCTGATAATGCTTATACTAGATAGATACCGAGGTATACTTAGTCCGGTGTTCTTCAACGTTTAGCCTAATTAATTTTAAACCTGGCTCTAAAAAAAGCAAGCCCGTTATCTTCCAAACCATGTACTAATTACTCTATTAGTTTTACAAACAGAATTTTGTGGTAGTAAATTGACATGACAAATAACCATTACCACTGCCGTGACTGTATACTCAATACTATTTATATTGACCATAGAGCACGGAAACGCCTCGGCGGCCGTTGATAGAGGCGGCATTGTCAACACTTCCCATAAAAACCAAACGTGTCACCGTTTACACGCCCTATGACACTAAAGCTTTGTATACACTAGGCAACATTTGGCGCGTGACATGTTGAAAGTTAGCGCGGAACTTTTGTTAAGCAACGTTGTCTATCCGCATGATAATACAGACTCCGGGCTGCTACCGAGAAATTTCACATAGAAAAACTCAATAACACTTTGCTCAACCTGGAAGTCGAACCCAGGACTTCATGACCAACGAGGCAGTATGTAACAGAAGTAAAATGTAAAAAAAAATACGTAAAAGATTTCTTATTTTACTAAAAACAAATTGCCATAATTGCAATAGAAACGATGATAACTACAAAAGTTAATAACTGTGTCGCAGCTATCAACGCTCGTCGTAAAATAAAAGATGACATTGTTCCAGACTTAATTAACCATGAAATGGATCCAGAAGTGGACAACTGGTGCGCTCTACCCAATTCCGACGCCACGAATTTTATTAGTACTGCGATTCCGTGCTCTGTGGCATTTATCGTATACCAGAATATCTCAATACTATTTATAATGACGTTTACCAGCCGCAAAGGTCAAAGCAATTCATTTACGAAACCAGTCAGACTTGAATTCGTTGATTAGATAATATTTTTTTAGCGTCAATACGAGTACTTCACTCGTCTCTGATAAAACGAGCTACGCATCAAAAGGACAAAGGTCGACGATGAATATTGATTCTTTGTCAATATTATTATTCATCAATTCATTGCATATTTTTTTAGTTAGGTATACAGGGTGGCAGGGACGGGCTTGTGGACGGTGAGCAATGGGTAGCTTGCCGTCCGATAAGGACCAGTACCTACCCTATTTTCGTAAACAATTTTGCCTAATTTGTTTCATTTTGACAGTTCAACAACATTCATTGCGTTATTTACGTTGCTGAGCAGATTTTTTTTTTGGCAATGGCAAAGCAATAGATTAGCAATCTGTTTCAATTCGAAAAAAATTGTGATTGTGTTGCATTACGCAATTAAGGTACAGGTCCGGGTCGACGGCTCGTTGTGTTCCACGCGCGCCGCAAAGAGATTTCAGCAGAACTGACGGGGTCCGATAGGGCCGATGCCTGCCGGGGTTGCGGGTTTGTCCGAAAGTGTTACCGTGGCCCCTGGCAACATACAGGCAACTGAACGAATACGGGTGGGTTTTAGTCAGTAAGAGTCTGACACGCCCTTCCGCTCCACCCAGAGCGGGAGAAGCTATTTGATAATTTGCCACCACAAAAAAAAAAAACGTTGGATGGATTACATGATTCTGAATGCATTGAAATTTTTCGTCGGTTTCATGGTAACAGTTTTCGCGTCGATGTCCCTGCCACCCTGTATAAAGGCAGGGAAATTATTAAGGAAATTGACTACCCATTTAAATTGTCTGTATATTGAAATCACAACTTTCATATGCGGGTTTATTGTTTATATATGTCGGCAATCCATTAAGGGGATGTATACCTACTCCATTTTAAATAAGATTAGACATTTAAACAAACCATTTTTACAGTTCGTTCAACCGATTTTGACTTCTATTGCGTTGGTGGCATGACAAATGGCAGCTGCAGTAAACAGTTGGTATTGTAACCACTGTTTTACTTTTAATGCCATCCTTTTGTGCCTACGGTATAGAAGTCAAAATCGGTTGAACGGACTGTAAAAAAGGTTTGTTTAAATGTCTAATCTTATTTCAAATGGAGTATAGGAGAGGTCAATTACAACCAAATGACCCCTTTTTTATTTCAGATTTGCATACGAGTTATATTATTATGCAAATCTGAAATAAAAATATAAATGTCTAATGACTCGAAATTTTTTGACGTTAGCATAGGGGTCATAGGGCCGAAGTGATTCGACACGGCAAATTGACGTAGGGTGTCAATACTGTATCAGTCTTACCAAGGTATATCGTATTACCCAGTTACTGGGTTGTGAAGGTCAGATAGGCAGTCGCTCCATGTAAAATACTGGTAGTCAGCTGCATCCGGTTAGAATGGAAGGTGACTCCAACATAGTTGGGAAAAGGTTTTTTTTTTGCTATTTTTCATAATGCTCTCACAGGGAAAGGGGCGTTTTCGTTACTAGAAACAATTCTAAGAGACGAGGACGGTAAACGCTCCGGGAGACAGGCGCGACGCGACTTTCTATGAAAACTTCACGGAAATTGTTCTACCCGTATGCCGTATGTTGTCACGTCGCGCTTGTCTGCAGAAGTCTTAAGAATAAATTCAAACTAATGTTATAAAGAGAAAAGATTAGATTTTTTGTATGTTTGTATTTTTGTATGTGTGTTTGTTTGTTTGTAATGAATAAACTCAAAATCTACTGGACCGATTTTAAAAATTCTTTTGTCAGTAGAAAGCTATATTATCACTAAGTAACATAAGCTATAATTTATAAAGACATCACGCGAACGAAGCCGCTGGCGGAAGCTAGTTGAACATAAACACTAAACAACTCACCATCATAAGATCAATGAAAACTAAATAAAACCACTTGAATGGCCCTACAACATTTTAATGACCAATGTACCTGCAAAGCATCCATCATATCTTGACCCTTAACAACAGCGCTGCTTGTAAAACCAAATGCCAAATTCAATACACCTTCTACAATAGTTCCTTAAATTGCCGAAGACCATGATATGCTGGTCAGTTCGTGTTGATTCATTTGTGGTAGTATAATGATTGGCAAGCAAGGTCACATTGTGTTGGTAACAAAGCGGCTCTTTCAAATTCCCGATGTCTGTTAAACATTAAACGCTGATCAAATGCCTTGTAACTGTGGTTCTTTATTTCCTTTGACCTTCCAAATGTTCCTCTATGTTTGTTGGTACTGGTTTGTACTAAGCGGCATTATGTGCGTTGCTTCGATTGAAGTCAATTGATTATGAAGATGTTATGCCATGAGCTCTGATTTCTGATTAAGGGGACGATAACTGACTTTTAATGATTTTATACTGAAGATGACGTCTAAACGAGTAGTGTTAGTGATTTGAAAAAAATGTATGTTAAATTAGAGCATTTTTTAAATATTTTAATATAGGCATATTTTTGATTATGTTTATTTTACATAGTGAAATTAATTTGTAAATTTATGTCTAACGCGGATAAAAAACTGAGAATGACGCAAAATCTATCAAGCGTATTTTTCTGAAAACTTCACCATTTTTACCCGTGAGAACCTGTAATTGGCTCTATGTTTCTTAAACAATTGTTATCCATTTGTTATAATAGCTGTTGGTTCTCCTATTAATAAATAAATAAAGATAATTAAATTATCAATCTTTTAGTATACGTTTTTTATTAAAATACCTTTTGTTTTACGTGTAATAAATTAATAATGCGTCTAATTTGGGACAGCACCCCTTGATGAGCGAGTCCTATTACCTATTGGCTGGACGTACGACGCGTTGCGTGAGCTCAGTACAGAACACGCAAGCTAACCATTCAAGGTCACTGTCATATATCTGCGTCTTAATTTGATGGTTATTTTCCTTAACGCGAAGTTCTTTAACGCGGCTCGTAAACTTTCAGAAATCGTCACGCTAAAAAGTGTTAATATTTGCGACTGTCTTCTTCTAATTCAAAGAGAGGGAGAGAGAGAACGCCGGCAAAAAAAACAAAAGAAAAGAGTAAAGTGATAACAGTGTCGTGGGATAAAATTGTACACATCGGCCCGAATGTACTGCATGCCGGAGAGAGAGAGAGAAAAAGTGTGAATTTGGTTATAATGAAGATCCAAGATGGCGGCTGCAAAAATTTTGTTTTTAAAGTGAAACTTTTATTACATCGTCTAAAACTTTTTCGTCTGTGTGTTGCATGTCGCGTGACGGTCGGCCGCGAAGTAGGGATAAAGTGAAAGGTGCTCGTCAGAGCAGCCAAGGCCAATATGGCGGCGCCTATAGTTTGCTTAAAAGTTTCACTTTTACCGTGGTTTCATAAAACCACACAATCCTTTTTGTTTTAAATCATTTGTGTGAAAGAACTTCATTCCTGACGGGGGTTCCCCGACCGCACACGTTTGTTTTTTGGGGTTCCATAGTCAACAAAGAACCCTTATAGTTTCGCCATGTCCGTCTGTCTGTCCCTCTGTCCGTGGCTTAGCTCAGAGACACTTAGTACTAGAAAGTTGTAGTATGGCATGGGTATACAATATATCGTCGCTCGCATGACTAACGGTCCTATCTCCGTATTGTCAATTATTCAGGAAAAGCGTTTTGCAGTTACGACATTTCTAACTAAGATAAAATTATAATCTATATATAATTCTGAATATTTAATTATATTTGTTCGTAAAGAGTATTTACAGTACTTAATTTTTACGATATAGCTACTTATTTATTTTCAATATTGGTATTTATTTTTAATTATTAAAACAGATAGAACACTTTGTGAAAATTTTATTTATCAATCCGAACAGAATTAGATAGGACTTTTAGTCATGCGAGCGACGATATTAATCATGCCGACAGAGTGGAATTTTTTTTTCAGCTGCATTCCTTTAATTTGTAAGCTGACCCTAACATAATTTGGAAAAGGCTAGGATGATGATGAGTCAATTTGCTAAAATTTTATTTCACTCACTTTACATGTACGCCAGCACTTCAAGCTACTACAATCTGTCAAATTTATTTAATAGATTTTCAACTTTATCGCTGAAGCATAGGGTTCAAAGTTGATTGGGAAAATTTGAAAATTTGTTTCGGGTTGCTTGATGTGCTTGGCGTCTGTACCTACTTCCCTAAAACCCTACAACTGTATATTCTTGACTTTGTCATTTCTTTAATTTAGTTATCTGCGTTTTTGATTAGCTTATAAACAATATCACACATTCTTTTTTATCGGGCTTGTTAGTGATCCTAAGATTTTCATAATTGGCTTTATGTTTCATATCAGGTATGTTACGGAAGTCGTTTTACCGGACCCGGATTCGGAGGTTTTAAATTTGATTGATCGGAATCGGAAAGGAATCGGAATCGGAACCGGAACCGGAGTCGAAGGTGGAAGTAGAAGAAACATGTGTTATGGGAATGTTTAATGAAACAATTCAAATATATTTCAGTCTCTTTAATCAGTCAAATATTAGCAATAACATCCACAAACAAAACAATAAACTGAGACTTCGAGCGCGAGCGTGTATAAAATAAACTAAAATTACACTGGCGACGATTTAAAATTTGTTTGTATGCGCTCTAGTCACGTGCATCGCTGCATTTCAAACTTCGGTATAACTCCGATTCAAAATTATCGAAACTGAAGTAGGAATCGGAGGTGTAAAATTAGTCGGAAGTTCCGACCTTCCGGAACCGGAACCGAAGCTCCGTAACATCCCTGTTTTATATAAAATTTTTAACCGACTTCCAAAAAGGAGGAGGTTATTATGTTCATAGCGTATGTTTGTTTTTTTTTTATGTGTGTCCACCGATTTCTCCGTCATTTGTGGACCGATTTTGAAAATCCTTTTTATGTTTGAAAGGGTATGCTTTCAAATTGGTCCCATATAAATTTTATTAACTTTGCTTGAGTAGTTTTTGAGTTAGCTACAAAATAAGCATTTTTGTTCCCATTTAGTATGTAGATGATATGATAAGTTCCTGTCACTGGTAGCAGGTAGTGGTATTCGAATGTGTGTGGGGTAGGTACCACAACAAAAAAGTGAAAAATAAAAACTTTTTACAAAAAAAAAAACAACCGACTTAAAAATAACTTTGATTTCGGAAGTCGGTGGCAAAAAATGAAAATACAAAACCCAAGACACTGACTTCCGAAATTAAAGTTATTTTTCACTTTGTAGTGTTTTTTTTTTTGAAGTCGGTTGTTTTTTTTTTGTAAAAAGTTTTTTATCCATCGGTTATAGCTGTTGGTTATCTTATTAATAAATTAAAAATTAACACTGTATTCAATGGAAACACAGTAGCTACTAAGTGAACAATAATTCTATTAGCCAGACGCGGTTGCACTAGTGGCTATTAAACGGTTTAGTGTGGGATAGACTGTTTATTCACGCAGGGTTATATATAGCAACATATCTATCTTCCTACTTGACACGATCAATTTATTTAGGATTATTTTGATTATCTATTGCCTCGTTGGTGTAGTGGTTGCAAGCGCTACTGCTGACCATGAGGTCCAGGCTTTGATTACCAGGTTGGGCATATCCCTTGATATTGGGGTTTTCCACCAGTTTTTTTTTTTTAGGAGGAGTACCCCAAAATATAAAAAAGAAAAAGAAAAGATTAAGATTATTTGGTTTTTTTTAATAAGTAAAGATTTCTTCTTTACTTGCTTTCCATACTTTTAAGATGAGATACTTATTATTGTTTGTTACTATAGAGACTTAACATAGCAACATAACATCACGCCTTGTTTCCCCGAAGGGTTGGGCAGAGGTGTCCCTGTGGCAGGTACACCAACATTTCGCCAGTTATGTTTAAGTCCCATGTAATAGGGGGCGAGCCTATTGCCATCAACCGGGCACAAATCCAGACTCCGAGCTGCTAATACTGAGAAACTACTAAGAGCTGTTACTATAGATGTGCAATAAGTGGAAATTAAGTGTCCGCACTAGTAAACCATATTTGTAATTATACACCGTGAAATTTGAATCACAGTTTTGCTAGAAAAAATGTTGTTCAGACCATGGTCTACTACCATTCTACAGCATCCAATAAAATAAAAATAAAACATAATTGTTTTTTGAAAAAACCCAAAAAAAAACCAAGTTTAAAATGTCAAGATTATCGTTACTCTCTACAACACAGACACCACGCATGGGACACAGCATTGTCTACAGGGAATGTACCTCCATAAACGAAATTTAGTAAGCAGTACATAATCTTAAGCAATAAATAATTTGATTTGATTTGACATTTTAAACTTAGTCTTTTTGTGTTTTTTCAAAAACCAATTTATGTTTTTTTTTTTTTATTTGATTCTGTAGAATGGTAGTAGACCATGGTCTGAATAAAGTTTGTTCTAGCAAAACTGTGATTCAAATTTCACGGTGTATATGTTCTGTTCCCACAGACAAACAGTGAAAACGGTTTTACGGGGCATTGTTTTAAGTTAAGATTTTTTATAAAAACGTTGTTTGGTAAATAATAATAATCACAAATAATACATTCCAGACTGCTGTCCGGAGTCTGGATTTATGCCCAGTTGATGACAATATTATAAGTTTGACCCCTATTACTTGGGACTGGAGCATAACTGGCGAAATATGCTGTACTATTAAACGAGCAATATTTGTATGTAAACATATTTGTTTGTATATAGATTTCTACTCACGTTCTCGAAATCGGCTCTAACGATTTCGATGAAAGTTGCAATGTAGGGGTTTACGGGGGCGAAAAATCGATCTAGCTAGGTCTCATATCTGGGAAAATTAGTTTTCTCCGTACTTTACCGAGCAGAGCTCGGTCACCCAAAGTTTAGAACAAGATAATGAATAATGACATGACATAATTGACAAAAGAATAATGATCATGGCAGCATGGAATTTGTAAGTACCTACTGTCATGGCAGTATGGAATTAGTAAGTACTATCCTATACTATTAAATGAGCATTCTCTATTTTCACCAGAGCAAAGCTCGGTCGCCCAGGTACTGGACACCCCTGCCTTACACTTCGGGGATCGTAATGTTTTGTTATTTTGATAATGTTAATACTGATTGTAATCATAAGTTTGTTTCGATTGTAAAGACCTTGGAATATCTCGGGCTCAGAGTGAACCCGCTCATTAAATCATGGTCAAAAACGATTTGGAAGTTAAGCTGTGAGCATCTTTAAATCAACATTTTATTATAACAACATTCATAAACAGTTTTGGGTAATTGACAACAGATTACATAGGGCTTTCCGAAGACGATAATAACTTGCAACATACGAATCAAAATTCTTCACATTGACATTAAACCAGCACAAAAGAAAAAAAACTTAGAGCTGAATATGGAGGTGACAGCCCAAGGACTAAATAAGGTGACAGCTATCTTAAAAGTATAGTCACACTCATACACACATACACGCACACGCACTCACTCGACTCAGCACATCAACACTCCTCATTCTACTCTGTTTTATTTAATTTTAATCTTTTATCTTTTGTGTTTTTATACTGTAATCTCCAAAAAGCATAAAAACATTATTTTTTGTGATACTCGAAACTGGGAGTCGAAACTCCTTAATACAGATTACTCAGTGATCTAGCTAGGAGAGCAGCAATTCACCCAACAATTAACTATACCTACACCATGTGTTACGGACGACGTAGCTACACAACAACAAATCAATGTAAATAAGTAAGATAAACGTAGTTATAAGTATGATTAAACTAATAAATGATTATTTTGTACTAGGGACGTTACAAACTGTTTATATTAGGGCTACATTATTTTAGTTATAAGATCACGATTGTAAGAGAGGCTCGGAGCACGACCCAAACAAGAACGGACAAGTTTAAACTTGTCCGCCATACATGCGCAAAAGACAAACTACGCCGCGCTCTGATTGGCCGACTACGGCAAACGCTCTCCGCGCCTCCCACTCCGCCCGCACTATGCGGCAATTGTATAAAAATGGGCCGGCTTGCCGCGAGAACTCACTCATCACTCGACCGTCAAGCAGCAAGCCACCCTGGGAAATAAATCAAGAATACAAAGAAGCCTGAAGAGTTTTATTCAAATATACAGTCCACCTCGTCAGTTGGTCCTGCGAACCGAATTTATAGAAGATTAGAACATCGCCGATTGAAGATATAATCAAGAATAAATTCAAGATCAAGTATGAAGACTAGAAGCGTTACGAATAAAGAAAATGAAGCGGAATCGGGCTACGACAGTCGACACCCCCGCACGTTCGAGGATCCGCCTAGGTCACCGTCGACCATCGCGTCCGCGCCCCCACGCACCCCGTTCGGTGCGCCCGCGGCCGGGACCGATCCCGCCGCACCCGCGTTCGCGACCGCACCCCCTGTCACCGTCGCGGCAGGGCGAGTTGCGCCGACGACAAGCCATGACGCATCCACCGCGCCGGACGCCCGCCACGTACCAGCAAGCAGAGCCGCCGCGACCACGCGCAACTACGGGGAACTGCTCGCCACACCGACCGCGTCCCGTTACCCTACAACGCTCCTCGCACCACGAACCCAGGACTCGGCAAGAACTATGACAGCTGCGTACGATATTTCTGTGAGGGATACAGCAAGTACAATACGTTCCAGAAGATCGTACAGTAGTGACGTAACAAGAGTGAAGAAGGCAGAATACGAAGCACAGAAGAGGATCGCTGCAATAAGAAACGAGCAACTGGAACTTGAAAAGGCGCTCGTCAACAAGCGACTCGAGTATGAAGTTTCAACAATTGAGGCAGAGGCAGACGCCCGCGAAGAGGGCTCCGTACACATGAGTGAAGACAGAGTGGACGAGTGGCTTCAAAGTATAGACCGAAGTCACCCTCCAGACGCGGATCAGCTGCAGACAGAGCAGCCACCGCGCCCCGCTGCCACACACGCCGCTCCGAGGACCGCCGCCTACGTCGAACCTGCCACGAACATTGACGCCGCCGCGCCCGCCAGACATAACCAAAGAAGACAACGATCGGTTTCACGCTCACCTACCAGAGGAGAACGTCGAGTTGGAAGAGGAATCGAACAGCTGGCAGACACGTTGGAAAAAATGATACACATTCGCCCGCCGCCACGACAAATGACCGAACTACCTACTTTCACGGGAGCAGCCGTGGAATGGTTACCATTTAAGGCAGCGTACAACGATTCATCGAGTTTATGCAGATTCACCGCGATTGAAAACTTAGCAAGACTACGCAACTGCATCAAAGGTGAAGCAAGGGAAGCAGTGTCAGCACTCCTGTACTCCGCATCCGACCCGCAAGTAATCATGAAGACACTGGAACAATACTACGGGAGGCCGGAGATACTCATGGACCGAGTAATGGAAGACTTGAAGAAGCTACCCCGGCTCACAGGCGCAGCCAGTGAATTAAATTCGTTCGCAGTAAAGCTTCAAAACATCGTGTGTGTGATATCCAAGATGGACAACCGCGGCTACATATGGAACCCGATGCTGACTCGCGACGTCGTAGAGAAGCTGAGCCCGCACATAAAATCCAGATGGTGCGACTACGCTTCTGAAACAGTGGATTCGTCGCGTGAACCGGAAGTAATACTGCTGTCCAGATTCCTGATGCGGGAGGCCGACCGAGCCATGAAATATGCCTTCACGAATACAACACACGCCCCCGCCTCGAAGAAAGAAACGAAGAATGCGCCACAATTTGTCGTCAAAAGGAAATCGGGCCGAGAAGCAGTCTTCGCGACAACAGAAGAAGAAAGAAAATTAGAGTGTTTATGTTGCGGCAGTGACCACGAAGTACCCAAATGTGCGAAGTTCCTGAAAATGAGCATCGACGAAAGATGGGATTGGGTACGTACGGCCAAATTATGCTTTAAGTGTGTGTCAAGACGTCATCGACGCGAACATTGCCGAGCGAAGCGATGTGGCAAAGGAACCTGCAGCCGCCCACATCACGCGTTGCTTCACAAGGATCGAGAGGAGAAGGAAGCGCCACCGAGTGAGAAGCCGAACAAGGGGAACGACGTCGAAAAGCCTCACTCACAGGAAGCAGTAATGACCGTCTCCGCATCAAGCAACCCACTGCAGCGCGTACTGTTAAAGATGTGTCCAGTGGTACTAAAAGGACCGGGTGGACAAATACACACGTTCGCCCTACTGGACGAAGGCTCAACAATATCACTCGTCGACGAAGAATTAACACGCCACCTGCAAGTCAACGGTCCGGCCTCCACTTTACGCATCCAAAGCGTGACGTCACAACAACGTGAAGAATGCAGCCAAGAAGTCAAGCTACAGATACGTGACCAGAGCGGGAAATTTCAAGAGCTACGCGCACGAACAATGAAAAACCTGCAACTTCACAGTCAGTCGGTGGACAGATCCACGCTCGCCAAATACCCACACCTCCGGGACATACAAGCAAGCGTGATAAGCGGAGAAGCCAAACCGATGCTGTTAATAGGCGCTGACAACTGGCACCTGATAGTCACACGCGAACTACGTATGGGCAAGAAAAGTGAACCCGCAGCTTCCTACAGTCAATTAGGATGGGTGATCCACGGGACCGCACCGCGCGCCACGCTGAAGGAACAAGAAGGCCAAGTTGTGCTACATCTCTACGACGTGTCCGCGGCAAGACGGACAGATGATGTACGTCGTGTAGAAGAACTGATGAAGGCACACTTTAAAATAGACGCCCTAGGAGTTTCTCTGGCTAGGAAGATCAAACCAGAAGATCAAAAGGCGATTGATGCGGTCCAGAGCACCATGAAGAAAGTCGACGACCACTTTGAAGTCGGATTACCATGGCGTGATGAAGATGCGTCAATGCCCAACAACTACAACTGTGCCTTACGAAGATTGAAAACAATAGAAAAGAAGATGGATTCATCACCACACTTCGCAGCACAGTACAGCACCTTGGTCAAAAACCTACTTGACAAAGGGTACGCACAGGAGTGCGATGGAACAGAAGACGGAAACAAGAAGGTGTGGTACAGTGCCGATTAAAAGTCCATGAGCAATCTCACAAAGCAATAGACTGACGCTTCGGTTTGACTTACGACCTTCTTCTATAAGTTGTTACAATACTGTAGACACGCACATTACACACACACACTCACTTTGTCTGCAACCAATGACTAGTTCGATAATCATCATTCGTTTTTAGTTTCATTCGTCTTGTTCACATAAATATTAAAGTTTAGCAGGTAGACCACAAAAAACTAAGTAAATTATTTCGATTTCTGTGGGGTAGATGCAGTTTGTTACAAGTATTCAATTAATAGAACTTTGTTGGTTCGTGCCGTGATAATATTGGTGACGAGCATTTAGCGCAGTGTTGTGGTTATTATTATCAAAAAGCAGGCATAAAATATATTGAAGAGATCAGATCAGATCAGAGAATATTATTGCGCTGCGTAAAAGTGAAGTGAATATCTAATAAAACCGGACTAAGTGTGAGTGTTATCATTTATATATTTCATATTTTACTAAACATAAATCTTAATCAAGGGTATTGTTGATAGAACAGAGGTATTGCTGAGACAGAAGATGCCTTTAAAGTTTTAAATTCATTGTGAGGTTTAATTCGATTAGTGAATAATAAATAATTAGGTATTATGTGTAATAAAAACAATGATTTTCTTTGTTCTAGAGAAATACTGTGACGGTTAAGAGATATGAGGAAGGGGCTTATTATCGAGTAGCAGCGACGTCAAATGGTGAATGAAACAAATGGTTTCATACCAACGAGATATTTTGCTGAATTATTAAAAACACGTCATTATGAACCGTTCGCCGTGCACTCTGAAGGCTTGCATCACTGAAGACCAGCTAGAAAACCGTTTTTGACCTTAAAATATTGACCGTACCAACTTAATAAACAACAGATTCGTTATTGCATGAATTTATGGTAACTAATTTTTTAAGCACGTTTCAATAGGGTGTTTGTCGTATTTCTTGCAGATATACTGAAATTGTTTAATATTATTTTAGTAATAGTATTATTTTAGGATTAAAATTTGAGGTTTAGTTTCAATCTTCTTTTCGTAAAGAAAATGAATACTTAAGCTATAACCTCAATACCAACCAATATTTACTAAAGCCAAATAAAGTTTAAAATAATTAATATGAACAACTGCCTTTAACCTTAAAATCAACAATTTTGTCAGTAGATTTTTTTACATTTTAAGTAGTCTAATATTCTTATTTATTGCTTAATTACTTAGACCATGATCAAAGCTTTATATTTATGGTGCAAAAAAATCCATTTAAAACATTTCAAAATTTAAATATGTCAAAATAATACAAATTGCTTCTAAGTTTCTAGACATCTATTTCACATATTATTCAGGTGAAGCAATGATAAATAATTGTAGCAGTTTGAAAACTATACTTAAGTAAAATAAACATAACGAATAAATATTATTTATTTTTTATTATAACATATCACGCATTTTTTATTCTAAACCCTTTATTGCAATAACAACATTAATAAACAGGCAGGATATTTAAAAATATTATTATTGCAAACAAAAATAATAATATTTGCAAAAACAGCGCTGTGATTTACGAGATTAGAACCTTAGCCATCTTGAATCTAAGACCAACGCTTAACGCCTTCTGCTATCTGCACATATAATTTACTTTCGAATTTTAGCAATGCGATACACTGGCCAAGGTCACGCGTACGAGTATGATGCGTGCTAACAAAAGTTATGGAAATATAAGTGCGGCGCCCGCGAACCGTGACGATACGATAGTGTGTAGTGCGAAACTGCGTTCTCTGTGGTGTGTGTACGGCACTCACACCACAGACGTCTGACTGCTTACACATACAAATGTACGGACTATACCGCGTGTTCACAGCAATACGACTCTTAGCGTGCTCATGCACTTTTGAGCGCTTACTGTACCTGCCGCACTTCCCGGTCGTGAACCCAAACAAGCCGGGTAAGGTACGCATGGTGTTTGACGCCGCACACCGACATAGTGGAGTATGCCTGAACGACTACCTACTGGAAGGACCGGACCTATTGAAGCCACTGCCAGGAATACTGTTCCGGTTCCGAGAACGACCAGTAGCCGTCACTGCAGATATACAAGAGATGTTTCTCCAAGTAAAGATAAGAAACCAAGATCAAGCTGCACAGATGTTTCTCTGGCGAGGCGAGGAACGCAATAAGCCACCGAAGAAATACAAAATGACGTCAATGATCTTCGGGGCATCGTGTTCACCATTCATCGCGCACTCAGTACGAGACACTAATGCGAGACTGTACACGCAAAGGTACCCCGACGCTGTGCAAGCAATCACGTCAAACCACTACATGGACGACTACGTAGACAGCGTGGCAACTGAAGAAGAGGCCATCAAGACGGCACGTGAAGTCATAAAGATTCACCAGAACGCGCACTTTAATTTAAGGGGATGGTGCTCCAACAAACCCAATGTGGTAAAGAGCGTGACGCCGGAGAAACACGCAGCCGACACAGAAGTAAGATTCGGACACAGAGAAGAGAATACAGACAAAACACTGGGACTACTCTGGCAAACAGGCTCAGACGAGCTAGGCTTCAACACCGGACTAAGTCGGCTGTCACCCGAAGTAAAGACGAGAGACAGACCACCGACAAAACGGGAAGCGCTGGGAGCAGTAATGGCAGTCTACGACCCACTAGGCCTCATCAGTCACTTCACAGTTACCGGCAAAATCATACTCCAGAACCTGTGGAGACACAGCATAGGATGGGACGAGGCACTCCCGGAGCAAGACGCACAGCACTTCGAAGAATGGATACACAGCCTGAACGAAGTAACAAAGCTCCGCATCCCAAGGTGCTACGACAAAGGCCCGAATGACGTCATGGACTTACACATTTTCTGTGATGCCAGCGAACAGGCGTACTCAGCAGCTGCCTACTGGAGGACCCAAAAGCCAGACGGAAAAGTGGACGTAAGGCTGGTCGCAGCAAAGGCACGAGTAGCCCCACTGAAACCAGTAACCATCCCGCGACTAGAACTACAGGCAGCGGTAATCGGTACGCGACTAGCAGAGACAATAAAAAAGGAACACCGCGACAAGCCAAGAGGTGTGACTTACTGGACCGATTCACAAACCGTTCTGCGATGGATTGAAAAAGACGCCGTAAAGTACACACCATTCGTGGCCCATCGTCTGGGTGAAATTGCGGAGCTGACTGACGCTGGCCAGTGGAGATGGGTGCCTACCGACCATAACGTTGCGGATGACGCTACGCGCCCCAACTACACCATGCACATGAGACCCGAAGATAGATGGTTTGCAGGCCCCGCATTCCTGTACGACAACGAGGAGTCCTGGCCGAAAGAAAAGACCAGAGGTGACACGACTAAAGATGAAGTAGCATACGTAATGACGGAAGAGAAAAAGGAACGAGAACGCCCTTCTCACCTGCCTGACATAAGAAGATTCTCTTCGTATGAAAAACTACTACGAGCAACAGCTGTGCCCTTCCTTTTCAAGCAAAAATGTAAGGACAGAACCAACCAGATGACCGTCGACCTAATAGAAAGGGCTGAGAAAGTATGGCTGAAACAAGCACAGATGGATGACTACGCCGAAGAAATACAACTACTCCAGAAAGGGAAACCGGTACCCAGATCCAGCAGTTTGTATAAGCTGGACCCCTACCTAGAAGAAAACGTCCTCAAAGTAAGAGGAAGAATTGGCCACGCGGCAGTCATGGAAACCACGAAAACACCGGTGATTCTACATGGCAAGCACCCTTTCACGCGGCTGTTAGTAGCAGATGCGCATCGCCGAGCCGGCCACGCTAACAACGAACGCGTAATCAACGACTTAAGACAGCGATACTGGGTGGTCAACCTCCGCCCTACGGTACGGGCCATTGCACGCCGATGTCAGCTATGCCGCATTAGAAAAGCCGCACCAGTGAAACCAACCACAGGAGACTTGCCAATGGAAAGGACCATGACCACACAGCGACCCTTCACCTACTGTGGGACCGACTATTTCGGCCCAATGACGGTAGTCATAGGAAGAAGACATGAAAAACGATGGGGAGCACTGTTCACCTGCCTGACTACGAGGGCGGTGCACCTAGAATTGGCATCAAGTTTGTCTACTGACTCGGCACTGATGGCAGTAAGGAGAATGGCAGCGCGACGAGGCTGGCCCCAAGTCATGTACTCAGACAACGGTACAAACTTCAGAGGGGCAGACGCTGAACTACGAGCGGCCTATAAGGAGTGGACGAAAGACTTCGTTCAATTCGGACTGGAGCACCGAATGAAGTGGAAGTTCATCCCACCTGGGGCCCCACATATGGGGGGAGCCTGGGAACGCCTTGTACGCTCTGTGAAAGCAGCGCTGGGAGCGACACTACATCAAAAGGCACTAAAGGAAGAAGTGCTGTCGACGCTGTTGACAGAGGCCGAGCACTCTATAAACTCTCGGCCTCTGACCCATGTCTCTGTCGATCCCAAGGATCCGGAGGCGCTCACCCCTAATCATTTCCTCATTGGAACCTCCTCAGGCCTTCCCCGCACCGGGCCTTGCGAAGAGGCCAGCCGCAAACACTGGAAAGCCGCCCAAGCGCTCGCCGACCACTTCTGGCGGCGCTGGGTAAACGAGTACCTACCTACGCTGGTGCCTCGAGGAGCATCAGACGACCAACGACGGCCCCTCCAAGTCGGCAGTCTGGTCATCATCGTCGACCCTTCCCTCCCAAGAGGGACATGGCCCCGAGGCATCGTGGAAGCAGTCTACAGCGGTCCCGACGGCAAGGTGCGATCAGCTGACGTCAGGACCACAGCGGGCAACCTACGGCGTCCAGTCACAAAGCTCGCCGTCCTCTGCGTAGAAGATAAGGCTACGGTAGCCCTGCGCCGGGGGGAGAATGTTACGGACGACGTAGCTACACAACAACAAATCAATGTAAATAAGTAAGATAAACGTAGTTATAAGTATGATTAAACTAATAAATGATTATTTTGTACTAGGGACGTTACAAACTGTTTATATTAGGGCTACATTATTTTAGTTATAAGATCACGATTGTAAGAGAGGCTCGGAGCACGACCCAAACAAGAACGGACAAGTTTAAACTTGTCCGCCATACATGCGCAAAAGACAAACTACGCCGCGCTCTGATTGGCCGACTACGGCAAACGCTCTCCGCGCCTCCCACTCCGCCCGCACTATGCGGCAATTGTATAAAAATGGGCCGGCTTGCCGCGAGAACTCACTCATCACTCGACCGTCAAGCAGCAAGCCACCCTGGGAAATAAATCAAGAATACAAAGAAGCCTGAAGAGTTTTATTCAAATATACAGTCCACCTCGTCACCATGTAATTAATAATGTATACTTTATAAGTCTCTCGCTAAATAAATTATATTATATATTAAAAGTATAGTCTTTTCGACCATTCCGCTACTTCACAACCGACTTATACCGGGAATGTGGGGTTCTCACCGTTCGCCAACTGTTCATACTTCAGAACACCCTGAAATAACACGACCTTCTTACTTATAGTCCCACCCACACCTAACCTCGGCAAAAGGCGCTACGACCCCGCCGAACGGTCCATTGGTAGACTTACAACTTGTTTCTGCGAACGATTCTTCTGTTTTCTAGTTGTGAAGTTTCTTGCCGGCTCTTCTCCATAGGAAACGACCAGATGGAAACGTGCACCTGGATTCTCCGTTACATAAGTATAGAACCGTGCCATCCACGAAGATGCGCCCCATTCCCCTCCGCTCCGTACTAAAGTACAGCTTACATTAAACTAATCGCGGAGTGGGGCTCGTCTTCGTGAATGGCACTACCCATCACGTAGGTTTATGTGAAATAAAATATTTTCAATTTGAATTTGACTGTCTGTTGGTCTTCGATTTCAGAACGCTAAAAATATTCCCGTGCACTTATTGGTAGGATCCATAACCATAACTTCCCAGAGCCAATAGTTTAAATCCATACATTTCCAAGGTTCCAACAAATTGACCCAAAACGGCCTCGAAACTACAGAAGTACCAAAACGCAACGAAATCCGATAAGTGTAATGAGTTGTAACGATGGACAAATGGACTTAATGCGTCTTTATGTCGGCCATCACACGTTAACGTGGTCAGGCGTCGTTAATAATTAAATGGATCCCCGCTGAAACGTGCCGGCGAGACCAGAGAATGCAATTAATACTTTGGACATGCTGATTACTATGCAGATGTGTTTTTTGTTGATTTTGCTTTAATTTCTTTTAAAAGCTTTTATTTTTAAGAACAAGTAAATGTTTGACTAGTAACATTTCTGGAGCAGATATTACGGATAACGATTAAAGTGTAACGAAATTATTTACATGGTCTCCGGGGCCATGTAAATAATTTCGTTACAGATATAGTGTAATTGAAATAACTGAAAATCTTTTTTTGGGGTCATTATACTCCTACTTTTACTATAGGACCCACCCTACAATCGCGGAAAAGCTGTTCCCTACATTTTGAAGAGTTGGGCGAATATTAATTAATGTATGCAACAGATTTTTTCCGTGATTTCAATGTTGGTCCCAAAAGTGGTTCATAATTGATAAGTACAATGACTCCTTAAGGGCTTTTCAGTATTTCAATAATACCTTGTATTGTATAGACCGTTATCATCATCAGTCTACAGCAGTCCACTGCTGGATATAGGCCTCTCCAATTGCACCATTGGCAATCCAGCTGCTACCAGCCACCCTGCGAAGATCGTCGCTCCACCTAGCCTGAGGACGTCCTACCTTACGTTTGCCGATTCGCGGTTTCCACTCAAGAACTCATGTAACCAACGGTCATCGGTTCTACTGCTAATATGACCGGCCCACTGCCACTTCAGTTTGCTTATTCTGTGAGCTATGTCGGCAACTTTGGTTCTCTGCCGTATCCGTTCCGGATTCGATCCCTCAGAGAGACTCCAAGCATAGCTCGCGCCAGTGCTCGCTGTGCTACTTTGAATTTATAGACCAGCCGTATTGACCGTGAAACTTTTTTATTCAAATTAAAATTGCCAAATTGCTATGTTTGGTTTAAGATCGCAGTTTGTTCTAGCTAGCAGCAGGACAGGAGAGAAAAATATAAACGAGAAATCAAGGCTTATCATTATTACAGCGGCTTAGGGCTCAATACTTCTTGAATGGGATACGACAAATACCACAAAAACACCGAAAAGATTCACACAGTTTCTATGTAACGAATTACATCAAGCGCTGCCGTCCAAGGGCGCGTGTCATGTAGTTCATTACCTACATAGAAATTCATACAATTTTATTGAGCGCCCAAAACGCAGCGTACAAGACGCGCGCCTCGGGCGCCTGTTAGGCCTCTGCCTTGAATCTTGCGGGCAGCGGGGCGGCGGCGGCGGCGCGGGAGCGGGGCGGGCAACGCAGACCCGTTCTCGAACCAGCGGCAGCGGGTAGATCGCACGGCACTATAGCGGTGTAGTGTTGTGTTCGTGGTTGTGTCGTCGAGATATTTGTTTTTATTCGCGAACGAAATGTCTGAACAACGGCGACAACATCTTTTTGATTGAAATTTATTCCTGACGCTCGATTTTAAATTGCACAACACTGCAATGCAGACGCGCGGGCGGTCACCGCTTGACTGGAGTGCACCGCTCGTTGCCCGCCGCTGCGCCGCTGCCGCGTCGCTGTTTTCGAGGGCCGGTCATTTGATTTTACGCATTCGATCCTGCCGCTCCCGCGCCGCCGCCGCCTCCGCCGCCGCGCGCCGCCCCGCTGACTGCAAGATTTGAGGCTGAGGCCTAATAAGTACGGCCTAAGAAGTCGAGTCAAGCCTCAGACCTAACCTAATTTAGCCTAATGATATCTCCGAGCCTTTCGGAGCAACCACACAGGTCGTAAATGCTGGGGTTAACGAACTTTACCTGTTGAATGTTGAATTACCTCTACTCAGTCAGTACATCCCTCTAGTACTTGCTTATTAACTAAATCAAGCATAAATTAAGCCGTGCTCGTGATTAAATCTATTAATAGATAGCTATTTGTGGCTCTTTGATTTATATGAAGTGTGGGCGATAATGTTATCGGGATATGTTGATGTTAATAGGTTTCATAGTCATTAGGCGCGATAATATGATTGGATTTCAAGGGTGTCAAAGGACCCTTGGAGTTTGAAAGAAGTTTCGTGGGACTTTGAAGGCTTAAGAAAGTTGTAAGATCCAAAGGGGCTCGTGGCTTAATTATAACAGCTGCACGGGTCGATCTTCAAGGTTAAGCAACATATGCCGAGGACGGTCCGTGGATGGGTGACCATCCATTACATACCGACAGGGACCGAAAACCTTTATAAATTACGGTACAGGTATCGAAGAATTTTGGTTACTTCTACGACTGGTTACCGCTGTCTGGGTAACCAAGAAAAAGAAACATGTTACCCCTATTTAGGTTACCATTTTGATACCGGTTGCACACCCACAGGCGACGCGCGGTCTTTAACTAATGCCGACAGCACGAAATTTTTATTTCGGTAACCGGTATAAATCTTGGTTGTATTCAATTTAAGGCAACCTTTAATACCTGTAAAAACTTTAAATGTTGTAACCAAAAAAATACCCTGTATTGATAATACCGGTTTTGGATATTTTTGCTATTTTTGTTCTTTATCAGATAGTTTTGCAAGAGACCATAGATAGATACTGACATGTTTCTTATTAAATGGACTAAGTACTCAATAAATGTACATGCCTATCTACGTAACGTTGGGACTAAAACAATTAATTACCAAAAACCTTTAAGCACAAAGGTTGAAGTTTCCATTAAGTCGTTTCGCTTGCTTAGAACCAAAATTCACAGACCATCTAGAGGTCAGACAAGAACTTAATAATATGAATTATTATTCCATTTAAATCATAAAGACGTTTAATTGAATAGACTGGCCCTAGATCTAGTAATATTATTCCTCCCACGTTGTACCTATCCATTGAATACGGACGATTACTTAGGAATGCATAATGCTGAAGTTAGCTACAGTCACGACCATAAATACCTTAGGCAATTATCACACAGCACCGCGGTCCGTCGCGTAGCGCGATTTAAGGCGACGATAACCGATTTTTAATGATTTTATACTAAAGATCACGTCTAAACGAGTAGTGTTAATAATTTGGAAAAAATATATGTTAAATAAGAGCATTTTTTTAATAACTTAGTATAGAAATATTTTAGATTATGTTTACATTACATAGTGAAATTAATTTGTAAAGTTATATATAACTCGAATAAAAACTGAGAATCACGCAAAATCTATCAAGCGTATTTTTCTGAAACCTTCACCATATTAAAGATAATTTAATTATTGAAATTTTAGTATACGTGTTTTATTAAAATACCTTTTGCTTTATGTATAATAAATTAATCATCATCAGCCTATAATGTTCCCACTGCTGGGACACAGGCCTCCTCTCTGTGAGAGGGAGTGGGCCGTAATCCACCATGTGGGCTCAGTGCAGGTTGGTGGATATCACATGTCTTCGAATTTTCGGTTCTAGGAAATGCCGGTTTCCTCAAGATGTTTTCCTTCACCGTTTCGAGAGCAGTGGTGATGAAATAATTTACACAAAAAAAGCACCTGTCTGGGTACGAACCTACGACGTACAACTCGTAACTCGTGGCCGTTACCACTGGGCCACCACTGCTCTATAAATTAATAATACGTCTAATTTGGAACAGCGCTCCTTGATGAGCGAGTCCTATTACTAGCTGGACGTACGACGCGTTGCGTGAGCTCAGTACAGAACAAACATACTATCCACTCAAGGTCACTGGCAAATATCTGCAAATTTACAGTCTCCTTCTTCTTTCTCCTGGTTATTATCCCAAATATTTCTGCACCACAATATTTTATTTCATATAAACCTACATGAGTACTTATAAAACGTCAGTTTGCTATGGAGAAGAGATGGCAAGAACCTCTTGGTTAAGGTACCATTCCGTACCCGACCGCAGGAGAAACTGCAGGCGACGTGTCGCGGCGTCATGTCGCGGCAACACGTCGGCCACGGTTAGGGGCGTGAGAGTGCGAAATTTGCCTCTTCCTCACGTGTTCCGCCTCCTCCTTCGTGAGCATTACTGCTTCGCGTACCTAAACAACCTGGGGCCTTATTAAGCAATGGTTCCAGTCCGAAAAAAGGATGGTGCTATCGGTCATGTATAGCACCGTCTCTATCTCGCACTGGAAATGACGGGAATCTATACCTGTCCTGTTTCTCGGACAGCGGAGGAGAAGACAAGAGAAATAATCACCATTATATTATCATGTCAGCACATAACTACTTACCTACGTCCACTGTTGAACATAGATATATATGATTCGGCTTCGGCGAAGTGACCGCCATAATGGAAATAGTACATCCAGTGATCCAGGTTTTGTAGCAAAGAATAATGATAATATATTATTAATGTAAATCTGAAAAAAAATCTTGTAAAATATGAAAATATAAGAAAAATATAATTTGCCCATTTATCAACATTTCAACAAAATAGAATAATAGTAGTTTATGAAACTGTTGCATAATGAGGGGTATTAAAACATGAGTGTGTGTTTAAAAACCGAGCCGTAGTGTTTTAATACCTAGTTATGTGCAGTTTCATACACTACTTTATCTACTCTCATACATTGGGATTGAACCTAATACTAAATAAAAGATCAAAGTTAAAGATCAAGAATAAATTTGAAAAATCCCACGAAATTCAGTACAACAAAACAAATGAATGTCGTCTGCACCAGCACATCACCGCACAAATGCGCTACAGCGGGTGCTGCTATCCCCCGTTTAAACGTTCCAATGCAAAAGTTGATGGAAACTCCTTGGTGATATTAACTTCTTGGAATAGCCCTGTATCGTAATAGAAAAAAAAAATTGTTTTATAGCATTATTTTGTTAGAGAAAAAATGTTATAATATGATTCTATTTTTAAATTTCGGTATTGTGTTCATAAAGTATGTCAATATAAACTCGTTTTGAATTTTATAATTCGAATATTACGCTATGAGAGTAGATAAAGTATATTTTTAAACGTCTCTGTTTGGATATTTTCATATTCTGATAATAATGTTTATTTATGTTATGAGTTTGAGGAGAATGATAATATTCTCATTTAGGACTAGATACTAGACTAGAATTTC
Organism: Agrochola litura; assembly: GCA_949152395.1. Taxonomy (NCBI): domain Eukaryota; kingdom Metazoa; phylum Arthropoda; class Insecta; order Lepidoptera; family Noctuidae; genus Agrochola; species Agrochola litura. The sequence goes on from OX424490.1 coordinate 7,642,026, forward strand.
AATTTAAAATAAATTGAAAATTTAAATTTAAATTGAAACATATTTTTAAATGTTTCTGTTTGTATACCCATGGACGCGAAAACTGTTACCATGGATTCAGTACATGATTCTGAACCTCCCTGCATTTAAAGTTTTAGTCGATTATAAAAAAAAAATTGCTGTTTCATAGAAAAGTGCAATACCTATGCGGTCAAAATGTATGAAACAGCAGACTTAAAAAAAATCATGAATCAGAATCATGTACTGAATCCATGGTAACAGTTTTCGCGTCGATGTTCCCTGCCACCCTGTATTTTTATATTCTTATATTTAAAAATGTTATTATATTATGAGTTTGAGGAGAATGATAATATTGTCATTTCGGACTATTAGGTATATGATGTTTCCTTTTAGCTGTGCATTAATTATTGTTTATTTGAAGAAAGAAGTTGTCATACTGACTATATGAATGTTTACCAAAATGAATAGTGCACAGCATTTCGCAGCTCTTACTATGCTGGTTTTTCATATTCCAGTTTAACTTTCTACAGTAACTTGAACCGAGTGACAAAATTCTTTTCAACTAAAATTCCATCATTCAACTTTTAGTGGACGCTTACAACCATAAAAGGTATGCGTTATGAAAATTTTACATGAGAATGAATCATCTTTTCATGTTTAAATTCAAGAAAAATTTACTCTTTTCATGTCGTCATGTTTTCGGAAACATTTAATAAGGATAAAAATATTAAAAAAAAAACAAAGGCACTCCGGGAGTGCCGACAGAAGTGAAATCTTGAACAAGATCGCATTGGTGGAAGAAAAATACTTGTATAGAACATTGGTCCGTAATCTTATCTAAATAAAGAGCACAATCTCGTTTACAAAAATGAGGTGTCGGTAGCGATGTCGCGAGTTCAATTGTTTTTTCTCATCTCAAAAACGCCCAACGCGTCTAAAGAAGGTTTCACTTCAAAAACTTACCTATGCTCTGTTTGAAAAGTATCTGATGAAAGTGTAAACTAACAGGAATTATTAAGTAACACATTCATCTATATGTAGAAGGTTTCAACGTTATATCTCATCACTTTTTCAACAATTTATTGTTTGAGAAAATTATCGAAAATAATTGAGGTTAAATCTATATATAAAATATAATCCCTATTTCCCTTGGTCACGGCATCACGCGTGAACGGCTGGATAGATTTCGCTAATATTTTTTTTTGGTTTTGTTATTGTCAGGAGAAGGTTCTTATAAGAGAGTTGCGCGAAAAGTAGATTGCACCCATGCGAAGCATGAGCAGGTCACTAGTTGTCAAATAAAAAACATCTTTAAGGTGATTTAGAACTAGAATTACGGGTTTAAGTATTTAACTAAAAGTGTTTAATCAAATTAAGGCAACGTCTTAGATAAGAGGACGATATTAAGAAAATAGCTGGTGTTGCTTGGAAGAGGATGACCCATAATCGGAAAGGGTGGCAAGCTTTAGGGGAGGCCTTTGCGGAAACGCAAGACAATCGCGATACTGGTGATATGATTATTTAAGTTTAATTAGTTATCATATACTGTAGTTTAGTTTACTTTCATTCATGTGTATTTCATTCATTGTTGAATAAAGGCTATTATTATTATTATTTAATCAAATCAAAACACTCAATTTGAAAGTGGCACTACATAATTATATTATGGCAAATTTTCTGATCCATTTGTTTACGTTTTAATCAGCTACTATTGGAACAGACTTTACTTGTCATGTCCTTGGGTTTAAGGGCTATGTGAGTAGGTTTATAGGTACTTAGAAAGAAGGCGGACACTCTTAACACCATCCCACCATAAATAACATCGAGTGCACCCTGGCCAGCTAGCTCTGCTATCACCTTATTGTTTTTACCCACAAAGCATGGAATCGCCGCGCTGGCTACATCTAAAGCCAGCAATACATGTTGGTCATAGCCCGCTGAGCGAAGGCGAGTACCAACGTATAGAAACCCTCGCCATTGTTCGTCGATGCTCGCCTAGCTGGCCAACTGTAGACGAGCGCCAACGTGTATATGGTTCGTTTAGCGTGCCTTGCCACCACTCGGGATCGCTCGCTACGACTCGTCTCACTTCGGAACAGTGTCGGTTTTGTTTTTTGCACAAATCAAAGACGTTCGCCTGCACTCGGCAATTACGGCCAACATGTGGATAGCTCCACAAAAACTCGTGAACATTGGCAGTTGGCATTGGTCTCTATCGAACTTGACCGTAGCACTCGCCTTGTATCATTTTGCTGCCACTCGCGTTGGCTGAGGCTCGGCCAACATGGTATTGCCGGCTTAAAAGTCTAAAGACGGCAAGTACTAATAAAACTCGTGGCACCGAAAGTGCGTTGAGCACACAATTTCTGTCATCTTCGCTATTCAAACATCAAAGCCGCCGTCTATACGTCATTTGTGTCATAGTGTGAGTTAACGGTTTGTACGAAAATATTGATAATAGGTACCGCCTCCAGCAGCGGCTGCCGAGGCATCTCCGTGTTTTGTATTTTCACCAAGAAAGGAGGAACCAGACTCCATGGGGAGTATCGAAAAAGAACTCCACTATTAGGTACTCTGGTGTTTATACCGGATGACATTTTTTACCATTTTGAAAATAATAATGGTCTTCTTTCTTTTTGTGTGGTTAGTGACTAACCTGGTGTCAGAGTTTTTATGCCACCCATGTAATTTGGTTTGTTGTGTAAGTGTAATAGAAGCTATAACTTACACGAGAATATTTGCTTAGTAAGTATCATTAATTATAAAAGTACCGAAAATCCTTAAAAAAACATGAAAACTAACTATCCTATGGCTCATGCGTAAAACTAATAATAGCCAAAATAGGAGAGAGTACCTAAAGGGTATAGGCTGCGATCGCACATGTACTTCTATGCCTACTAATAAAGCCTCTATCAGACTGGTGTGACGCGACTTTAACAAAACAATTGCTGAGAAAACTTCACGATCAACAATTACCGGCTTACCGGTGTCGCGTCCCGCCAGTTTGCACGAGGCTTTAGGCTGTTTACGATACAAGTGAACTTTACGTGCCTGAAGAGTTGAAGAAGTAATAACTTTACAACACCTGAAGTAAAGCAGGTTTCTGTATAAATATCTCACTTTATGTAACTGTACATAGGTACAGCTTATTATGATGAATAAACTTAATTAATTAAGTGTTGACTAAGTTCCCGGATATGTAACGATTTCATAATAGTTTACTTTGATTTCAAAGGATTAAGTTAAATAGACAAATGTTGCTGCTTTGCGTAATAAACACGGTTATTAATAGGTAGGTACGATTAATGTAATCGATTGCTGAAGTCATTTGTTGCTAAGGAATCTTCAATTACTCCTGAATTATTATAATTGGTTTTTTTTTTCAAAGTGCTTAGATATATATGCGTTTCTTTGATAGTACATCCCTAGGGAAATACTAAATCGGAAGCAAATTCTATTACGTTAGGAACAATGTAGAAACTGTTTACTTTACATCTACGGCTTCATAACTGGAATTAGTGGAAGCAATTAATAAGCGGAGTTTAAGTTGGTAAGCCCGGCTTTTGTCAGTTGCCAGTGTTGCCATAGTCGCTACACGAGGCTTTACATCCAAGCGCACATCATAGCCGCAACGGGCCGCAGCACAATTCATTTTCATACATTAAAAGTTATGAAACTAAAACCCAACTACGACAAAAAAGTTATCTAAAAAGGTATAAATAAGACATCACAGACAGACAATCTAATACCTTTAAACGAGAAATTCTTGTGTATATGTATATAATATCTGAAACTCTGAAACGGCTTCCACGATTTTCATGAAATTTTGTATGCAGGGGGTTTCGAGGGCGATAAAAATCGATCCAGCTAGGTTTCATTTTTAGAAAACGTCGTTCATAAAAAAATGTCATCCAGATATTTACTTTTAAAATCTGGAGTCACACGTAATCTGTTCGATTTATGTGTGACTCCGTATTTTAATAGTAATTTATCTGTCTGTGATGTCTTGTTTATACCTTTTTAGATGAATTTTTTGTTAAATATTATTAAATAAAGATTATTTTGGGGTTATATCAAAAATATTTTTTGGAATGTGTTAATTAAGCCTTTTGATTAGATACCCAATACCTACGGAATTATAAAAAAAATTTTTTTAGTTCGTCTTTATGGCCTCTAGAGGGCGCAATGTTCAACTTATTTGACTCGTGTTTTACTTCGTTCGTATGATGTGTTTCCGGTTACTGGCTTTGACATCCATTTTTCAAGCAATTCCTGGCATCCTATTGAGTTGAAACTTGGCATACTTATAAAGCTTCAGTCATGTGTTGTATAACTTCAGTCAGTCAGGTAAAAACGCAAAAATATGATACCATGGAACTGTACTCTAATTGTGTAGTACACGATCAATCACAATTTGTTTAGATTTGAAACAGATTGCTAATCCATTGCTTCATAAGTTGGAAAAAAATCTGCTCAACAACGTAAATAACGCAATGAATGTTGTTGAACTGTCAAAATGAAACCAATTTGTCATCATCGTTTACGAAAATAAGTTACGCAATTAGGGTACTGGTCTGTTGATGGAGCCCGATGATGGCCTTAGAAACTCCTCAACTAAATAGCGTCGTTGTGTTTGAACTTGTTGGTTTTGTCTTGAGAACTACTATAGCCCGTGATGAAGTGTAGAGTATGGTGGTGGAGTCAGAAGGTGCACAGGAACTCCTCAAGTAAACAAGATAGCCCTGATGTTTATGGGCTCGTTAGTTTTGTCTTGACAAAGGCCTGAACGTCTGCCGGGGTTGCGAGGAAGTCCGAAAGGGATATCGTAGCCCCCGGCAACATGACAACTGTAGGAACACGGGTGGGTTTTAGTCAGTAAGAGTCTGACACGCTCTCCCGCTCCGCCCAGAGCGGGAGAAGTTATTTGATAACTTCCCACCCAAAAAAAAGAAGACATGAACGTCCTTCTTACACTTGAAGATGAGCCTTAAACTTTAAAGAAACAATTTATGTCCTATGTTTATGTGTTTTATTTAGTACTTTTTAGTTGATTTATATTTTACTTATATTTTATTTTATTGCATTAACCACAGCAAACTATAGCTAGGGCTACAGGGCTTGTGACTAAGTAATAACAGCCGCACGGGTTAAGTAAAGCTACGCTTGCCGCGGTTGCTCCGTAGATGGATGACCACCTTTACATACCAAGATCCCTCCGTGCTTCGGAAAGCACGTTAAGCCGTTGGTCGCGGCTGTCATTTGTAGATCTTTGATAGTCGTTACGGGTAGTTAGAAGCCCATAAGTCTGACAACCAGTCTTACCGAGAGGTATTGTGTTACCTAGTACTTAACTAGGTTGTGGAGGTCAGATAGGCAGTCACTCCATGTAAAAATACTGGTATTCAGCTGCATCCGGTTAGCCTGGAAGCTGACCCCAACATAGTTGAGAAAAGGCTCGGCAGATGATGAAACACAGCAAAATATAGTATGAATAAAAGAACAACTTTCGACGAAAAATCCATTTTTAAACACAGATATAAAAATAAAACAAACAACGCTAAGGGCTTCATCAAGGCACAAAAATAAATTTCTAAAAGTCGGAACAAACTTCTCAAAAACAGACAGAAGGTACGGAAAATATTATTAGCAGGAAAACATGAACTAATCAATGTTAGAAAAGTTAAGAGGACTAATTTAAAAAGTTGTTGGAATATTAATTTTCGTTATAATTTACGTGTAATTAAGGTAGTCAGTTCATTCTTCAATATTAAGCGAAGATTTTGAGAAGGAAGCGAGGATTTTTTTAATTGAAAAGGGTATGCTGAGATGGTTTGGGCATATTGAGAGGATGAATGAAAGGCGACTAACAAAATGTATTTACAAGGCTGATGTGAAGGGAAAGGTCGGGCGGGGACGCCCAAGGAGGACATATACTGACCTTATTGGTGATGTTCTTCAGAAAGGCCAGGTGCGTAGTACTTGCAACCGGCGTGCGTGTATGACCAGATGTATGAAAGTAAACAAGGCAAAAGGAGTATGTAAGGATCGTAGCAGGTGGCGTTCTATAGTTTCTGCCTACCCCCATGAGAAGAAGGCGTGAGTTTATGTATGTGTGTATGTGTATTTTGAGAAAATCTATCTCATCAAACCAAAGTTTCTGAGCTGTAAAATAAGTCTGGCAGTGGAGGCCCAGTGGTATCGGCCGCGACTTACGAGTTGTAGGTCTCAGGTTCGAACCTTGACAGGCGCTTTACATTGTTTAAATTATTTAATCACCACTGCTCTCAAAACGGTGAAGGAAAACATCGTGAGGAAACCGGCATGTCCTAGAAACAAAAATTTGAAGACTTGTGACATCTATCAATCCGCACTGGACCCGCGTGGTTGATAACGGCCCACTCCCTCTCACAGAGAGTTGGCCTGTGTCCCAGCAGTGGGAACATTATAGGCTGATTATGCTGAAGTAGGTCTGGGCAGAATAATAACACTAGCTGCAGCCCACGGCTTCGCCCGCGTAGAACCTAATTCTTCTTATTTAAGCCTGAGTTACTCCTTATAACATCAGCTATCTGCCAGTGAAAGTCCCGTCAAAATCGGTCCAGCCATTTCGGAGATTAGCCGGAACATACATATACAGGAAACAGTAGGAACACAGGTGGGTTTTAGTCAGTAAGAGTCTGACGCGCCCTCCCGCTCCGCCCAGAGCGGGAGAAGTTAACCTAACAAAAAAAAAAGAAAAAAAATGGCAGTGGCACTCCGAGAGTGCCGACAAAAGTGAAAACTTGACGCCTTGGTGGAAGAAAAATACTCGTATAGAACATTGGTCCGTAACTTTATCTAAATAAAGAGCACAATCGCGTTTACAAAACCTTTAAAGTAAAAATACTTACATAGAACATTGATCCGTAACGTAATATAAATAAAGAGCACAATCGCGTTTACAAAAATGAGGTGTCGGTAGGTAATGGTGTCGTTCAATTGTTTTTTCCCATCTCAAAAATGCCCAACGCGCCTAAAGAAGTTTTCACTTCAAAAAGTAATTGACGTCCGTTTTTATAGGTAGAGAAGATACATATAAAGACAAATTTTGTCTTTAACAATAATAAAAAACAAAAACAAACAAACCAAAACCAATCCAAATCTCTTTCAATGATTGTCGGCAGTAAGAAAGAATCCAATACGGACTCAATCAATTGTGTCAAGTAAAATGTAAAACTGTAGCGGTTACACCGCCACATACGAACTACGCATCATAGACATGACGTCACACAAATCCTGCATCGCGCAGTTAGAGTTTACCGAGCGATCGACATACATACAAGATTTCAACTTCAAACCAATGGGCAGTTGCCCGCCAGACACAACAACCGTCTGGTTGGAGGATCCTCCCTTTTCTATGGTGGATGAGTGAACTTTACACCCTGTTCCTCATACACCTACTAAAAACCACACTAATGCAAAAAAGGTTTTTGGTTTTGCCCCCCGCATTTGAAATATGACTCTTCAAATTCAAAAGGGCACTAAGAGAAATTTTAATAATATTTCATTTATTTCAGACAATAAAAAAGTTACTACACAATTGACGACTTCCATAATGATGAATCACTGACTGATTGACATGCTAATAATCCTTTTGACATATTTTATTTTTATTTTTGATAACTGCTACCTTGTTGACATTTGACATTTTTGTATTAATTTGACATTTACTGTAATTCGAACGATTTGACATTATTTTTAATTTACATTGTTATAATTTCCTAATTGTTATTTCAAATTATTATAATGTCTTTAAATTTATGTACATTAATATGATTTGCACATATGACATATGACGGTAGAACATGTAGGACTTTCTTGATAAAACATAAATGTAATAATTACCCATGTTTGCAAAGTAATAAATGATTTGATTTTTGATTTACGGTTGATCCATTCCAAGTTTTCACTTAATCACATGAAAAGAGGCATTTAAAGAGAAATGACATGCTAATCGAATATGTAGGTATTCATCGTCTTTTCCATTCCAAGTCTTCACATGAAAAAAGTAAGTCATAGAAATGACATAGTGCTAATAGTTTATTTGAAAGTGACCTAACTGACCTAAAGCATAACCTGAGCGACGTAAACATGGGTTTTAACGAGCAAAAAGCTTATGTGGAAAATAAATAACTTCTTGAACTATGACCTTCACATCGTAAGCTTAAAAACTTTGACATTTATGCTGACATTGTGTACAGAAATAGAGATTTACGGATCAATGCTGAAAAATTTAATCCGTGACGTTATTTACTTTGGAACAGCTTAAGGCTGCTTTTCCACCAGAGATGTGCTATTGAGCTATGCTGCGAGGGTGTTAAAGCTATGCTACGAAACTATGTGACCGTTTCCACTAATGCAAAGCTGTGTAGCGGAGCGAGTAAAATGTGCTTTGAAGGCGACGATAACCGACTTTTAATATTTTATACTGAAAACCACGTCTAAATGAGTAATGTTAATGATTTGGAAAAAATATATGTTAAATAAGAGCATTTTCTTAATAACTATGTCGGTGACGAGTATGTGACTCTCGTTATTATCAGCGATATTTTAACTACTGTGGGCGTAGTGTGGGTAGTGTTGGTTAATGCGCAATAGAAAAACAGTTTGCAGTTCAGATCACATTATAATTTACTTTCAAATTAATCACACTAGCTAAATTATACACACACTGGGTGCGACGGCGTTTATTAAAATCACAAATTAACACAATGATCCCAAATTACAACTAACACAATAACTGAGCACCACGAATCGAGAACAGTTCCGCGACGTCTTAACTCCGATGCGACCAGAGGCTGAATCCCCTCCTCACCGTGGCCTTAAAACATCACGACTCTGTAGAAGCGCGCCTTTGGTGTGGGTAGATCACTTGATGTCGCCAGTGACGCACTTGCGATTCGTTTCGTGTCCAGACTAATGACCGGATTCGACAACTGTATTATATTGTGAAATTAATTTGTAAAGTTATGTCCAACGTGAAAAAAAAACTAAACATCACGTAAAATCTATGAAGCGTATTTTTCTGAAGTCTTCACCATTTTAAAGATAATTTAATTATTGACCCTTTAGTATACGTAATAACTTTTGATTTATTTATAAAAAACAAAATGCTTCTAATTTGGGACAGCGCTCCTTGATGGGCGAGTCCTATTATTGGCTGGACGAATGACGCGTTGCGTGAGCTCAGTACAGATCACTGGCATATATCTGCGTCTGAAGATGCGCCGTTGTGGGGTAGCTGTGCGAGGAAGATGCCGCAGCTCGAGCTATGCGATGCATCGAGATTAGGGAAGGCACTCTGCTCTGCACATAGCTACACCAGTCGCGCATCCATAGCTCCCTTCCATAGCACGCATCCTTCCATGTAAAATACATAGCTTAGTGCTTAGTATGAATCTGATTGGTGGATATCAAACGCATCCATAGCATAGCACATCTCTGGTGGAAAATCAGCCTTAAACCACGTCACGCTTGGCAGAAGCTTAACGGTTTTAATAAAGAATTTTTTTCTGAGAAAGGTTATAGACAATTGTTTACTAGTTATCAAGAATTAATTAATTATTATTATTAATTTAAGCGTTTTTTAGCGATGAACTACGTTCATCAAATCAAGAAGAAAAAAATAAGTTTAAAAAACTGTAACCCGACTACGGAAAAATTAAAGTGATCTTAAAAGTTAGAAACAAGAAAATATTTCAAACTCAAACCAAGACAGGTATAAAAATGGTCAAGGTAAACCCGTGGTCTCTCACTTTTCCAAACATGTCATGATTATCACAATTCAATTTTTTTCGAGTCCAAAAATTTACGTGTAAAGTCCGCCATTTCAAATTTAGTGAGAATTTATATAACCTATGTCACCCGGACCATTATTACGAATCTATTGATACCCCATTCATCAAAATCGGTTCAATAGTTTAAGCGCTACGCTGGAACACACGTAAATACAAACAAACATACTTAGACTGCTAAAATCATAACCCTTTTTCTTTTGACTTTGCCGTAGTCGGGTAAAAATGCACACATACCCACACAAAGAGAAGGATAAGAAATCTATATCTTCTGTTCTTTATTAGAGATCGATGCTTCTATACTAATAATAATTTAATGCTGAAGAGTATGCTTTTTTGTTTGTTTATTTGAACGCACTAATCTCTCGAATTACAGTCGGATTTTAAACAATGTTTTTGCATTTGATAGCCCAATTGTTGAAGAAGGCATATAAGGCTATTTAACATCACGCTCGGACCCTTAAGAGCATTGATTCTGAAAGTGGGCAACGTCGCAAATAGATGTCAAATGTCCAATGTGTAATGTGTGTTAGATGTCCTGTTTTGATTAATTTGGCAATATTGCTGTATAGAAATAAGAAATGTAACTAGCGAACTAGAATATTAATAATGCATTGCAATTATAACACTGAATTTGATTTTATAACCGTTTTAGGTGTAAAAAAGGCATTTGGAAGTTTTTCAAATACTTTTTTTACATCTAAAACTAAATATTCGGTGTTACGATATTAATTACTGCATTTCATAATCAATATTTTAGTTCCCTAGTTAGCCACATTTCTTAATTCCATATAGTAATAATTTGCCAAATTAATTAAAACAGGTAAATATTTGACAGCTATTTACGACCGCGACGTTGCCAACTTTTAGGATAAACGCTCTTAAGGGTCCGAGCGTGATGTTAAATAGCCTCATAAGCCTTCCTCAACAATTGGGCTGAGGAAAAATAAAAAAAGTCAGAAAGAACGCTAAGAGAAAACGAAGTAATAGCGCGAGCCTACGATGCGATGCGACGCGCGACGGGTGGGTCGGGGGAACAAGAATTTTCACGCAGACGAAGTCATCTAAGGTAGATGCTAGTTAGGGATACAATTTGTTGAAGTTTAATAAACCACATGAAGTTTAAACCCTTAGGAAAATGGGTCATATTTGCTCATAAGCGAGGTAGTCCGTTATTACTTATTCAATTGTAATTTTAAGCTTTATTTATGCATAACAAATGAGGTCACACACTCGGACGTTCAGTCATAAATGATATAGAAAAAATAAACAAATGAAGGTTATAAAATGACGTGGTATGTACAATTTTCTGGAACTTTCAAGAACAACAATCGCATGCAAGTGTTTACACGCGTGCGATTTCTATAAAATGGCATACAATAATTGAACGCAAGTTTTGCCATTCAATAATTTTGAATACGGTTTCTGTTTACAGTAAGGCAATTTATTGCAAGCTATTTTAATAGTTTATGCAATTCTTGTATGAATAAGAAACTGATATTGGTGTATTTTTTTATTTTTTTTCTGACAACTGAGCCGATATCGACTATTCTGCCAGCGTCTGATATTGGTGTAAACGGCACATTGTATGTATTGCTTTGACGGTGTCAATCAATTGTTGCTTCAATTTTATGGTATGCCACAGGCAATAAATTTGGTCCGTGTAAATGGGGCTTCACTCACGATCCAATTGTTTTTTGCAGACAGGCCTAAAACAATCACCTCGCAAAGTGGATTATAGCAGACATTGAGATATTAGATAGTTATGATTAGTTTCCCTTTTTATGGAGGGCCATGTCCAGCGATGGATAAAGGTTTTGGTCCCAGTTCAGCGTCAACGTGTTAAAACTGACATGGGTCATTTTTACGGAGTTTTAATAGAATAATGAGGTCAGCTTAAAGGCCTCTAGACACTATCAGTAATAATAATTTCATAGTTTTACGTCAATATTGGAAGGAATGTCGGTAATATTAATGTCATTATTACTGAAAGTGTCTGGACCCCTGATAGGTGCTGGTTTTGTGACCACAAACGCGCTCTCGACGGTACAAGCAGGGACTTGAAAACGAAATTAATTTCGTTCCGTTACACAAAATGTTATCTAATAACGCTCCAAATTTTGTAACGATACTAAAACCTAAAAATATTAATAACGTTACAAAAAAAACGTTATAGAATATCATTTTTGTAGAACAACATTTTAAGTAACGTTATAGGTATCAGTAACATTATGCTTATATCCGCTTGTAATAACGTTACAGATGCATATGTTTAACGTTATTCTTAAGAACTTTTCCCGCTGACCACCGCTCCGTCGTCACCCAGCATCACCACCACCACCGGCCACCCCCGTTACGGCGGCCGGCGGCCGGCTGGTGGTAAGCCACCGCCGTATTCAAACATAAGTTCGTACGAGAGTGCACATTTTTTACAGACAGTGTTGTGAATGAATCGTTATGGTTACCTACCTACTTTTATATTCATGTGATAGTGTCATCTTCACAATTTTTTTTGGCAATGTTGCGTATCGGAATGAAAAACGTTATTATTTCGTTATACCGATACATTAACAACGATATATTTTTAATAGTGTTTTTAAACAGTTTAAGATTTCGTTCCGTTTGTTAGTATCGTTAAAGCCAAGGAATTAATTTTGTTGCGATCTTGGTGGAACGGTACAAATTATCGTTACCGGAACTTCACGTAGCGTTATTAACCGACTTCCAAAAGGAGGAGGTTCTCAATTCGTCTGTATGTTTTTTTTTTTTTTTTTGTTACGCGATTGCTCCGCCAATTATGAATTGATTTTGATGATTCTTTTTTTGTTTGGTAGATCATACTTCAGAGGTGGTCCCATATAAATTTTATTAACTTTGCTTGGGGAGTTTTTGAGTTAGCTTCAATAATACGTATTTTTTCCCACTTAGTATGTGGATGATATGATAACTTCCTGTCGCTGTTATTTACATAGCAGGTAGTGGTATTCGAATTTGTGTGCGGTAGGTACCACAACACTAAAAAATAAAAACTTTTTACAAAAAAAACACAACCGACTTCAAAAAAAAAACACTACAATGTGAAAAATAACTTTAATTTCGGAAGTCGGTGACAAAGAACGAAAATTCAAAACCAAGACACCGACTTCCGAAATTAAAGTTATTTTTCACTTTTTAGTGTTTTTTTTTTGAAGTCGGTTGTTTTTTTTTTTGTAAAAAGTTTTTATTTTGAGTAACGTTTCAAGTCCCTGGGTACAAGTTCAGTTCGTAAAAAATATTAGATATATTTTATTTTTATCTCTGTTTACACGTTACCCTTTAACAAAGGCGATAAGGAGGGGACAAAAGCCGGGATATGTGGATGGGTGATGGTTTCCATTCTTCTCTATTCTTTAATAATACCAGCCTATTACTGTCCCCTGCTGGGCAACGGCCTCTTCTCATACAGAGAAGGCACGAGCATTGAGCACCACGCGCGCTCAAGACTGGTTGGCGATCAGACTTATATTAACTATAAGTCCAGGTTTCCTCACGATGTTTTTCCTTCACCGATGTCAGTAATGTCCAAGATAAACTCAGAGAGGAAAAAAGAATTGAAAAAGTCACATTGGTACTTGCCCGGATTTGAACCCACAACCTCGTGCATAAGAGGCGAGGCCTTAACCACAGGGCCATCAATACATTAAAAAAACAACCGACTTCCAAAAAAAAACACTACAAAGTGAAAAATAACTTTAATTTCGGAAGTCGGTGTCTTGGGTTTTGTGTTTTCGTTTTTTGCCATCGACTTCCGAAATTAAAGTTATTTTTCACTTTGTAGTGTTTTTTTTTGGAAGTCGGTTGTTTTTTTTCTTGTAAAAAGTTTTTATTTTTCAATTTTTAGTTGTGGTACCTACCTCACACATATTCGAATACCACTACCTGCTACCAGTGACACGAACTTATCATATCATCTACATACTAAGTGGGAAAAAAATACGTATTTTGTAGCTAACTCAAAAACTACCCAAGCAAAGTTAATAAAATTTATATGGGACCAATTTGGGAGCATACCCTTTCAAACGAAAAAAGCATTTTCAAAATTGGTTCACAAATGACTGAGAAATCGGTGGACATACATAAAAAAAAAACAAAAAAAAAAAAAAAACATACGCGACGAACATATAACCTCCTCCTTTTTGGAAGTCGGTTAAAAATGAATTGAAATGAAATTGTTTATTCTGTAATAGGATATCGAAATCACTTTTACACGACATATAAAAAAAATATTAAAAATAAGCTAGATGAGTTCGGCGTTTCCTATCTGACTACTCTGAGAAGAAAGGCCGAAACAAACTCAGAGGTCGCAGTCTCTTTTAAAGTCCAGACATAATCTTGGTCAGGCCATATGAGGACCATGTAGATAAGTGTCTGAAAAGGTCTTTTGAGGAAAGAACCACACAGATTTGAGTGGACCTGTCCAGTATAGTTATACTTATAAACTCTCTTATAGGCTCTATACTTTCTTTACCTATTCATTATTTTCATGTTTTGACGCTTACAAACAAATGCAACCCACAAACCACAATGTAATATTTGTGATTGGTCTATCACATAATCAGAGAATAGAGAAGTGAACAACAAATAAGTGAACGGAAGCTAGTGTCAGTGCAATGCACTGATATTAAACTAGGTTGGTGAAAGTTAGACTGCGACAGCCTAACATGTTGCATACATCTATACTATTAAACGAACAATATTTGTATATACACCGTGAAATTTGAATCACAGTTTTGCTAGAACAAACGTTGTTCAGACCATGGTCTACTACTATACGACAGCATCCAATAAAAAAAAAAACATAATTGGTTTTTGAAAAAAAAACAAAGTTTAAAATGTCAAGATTATCGTTACTCCCTACAACACAGACACCACGCATGGGACACAGCATTGTTTACAGGGAAATGTACCTCCATAAGCGAAATTTAGTAAGCAGTAGATAATCTTGATATTTTAAACTTTGTCTTATTGTGTTTTTTCAAAAACCAATTTATGTTTTTTTTATTGGATGCTGTAGAATGGTAGTAGACCTTGGTCTGAATAACGTTTGTTCTAGCAAAACTGTGATTCAAATTTCACGGTGTATACAGGCTGGCATACATCGACGCGAAAACTGTTACCATGGATTCAGTACACACGGCTACACGTCAAGCTATACATTTCCAGTATAAGCTGAGCTCGCATTGTTTGAAAATTCTTTACAATGCGATATCAGCATAAACTGGAAATGTATAGCTTGGTGTGTAGCCGTGTGTACATGATTCTGAACTCCCCTGCGTTGAAAATTTTCGTCGGTTATTAAAAAAAATCTGCTGTTTCAGAGAAAAGTGCAAAATACGCGGTCAAAATGTATGGAACAGCTGATTTTTTGTTTAATAACCGACGAAAAATTTCAACGCAGGGGGTTCATAATCATGTACTGAATCCATGGTAACAGTTTTCGCGTCGATGTCCCTTCCATCCTGTATATTTACAAAAATGTGTACCTACTCACATTCTCGAAATCGGCTCTAAAGATTTCGATGAAAGTTGCAATAAAGAGGTTTACGGAGGCGAAAAATCGATCTAGCTAGGTCTCATTTATCTGAGAAAATTCGTTTTCTCCGTATTTTCACCCGAGCAGAGCTCGGTCGCCCAAAGTTTAGAACAAGATAAAATAATGAAATTAGAATAATGATCATGGCAGCATGGAATTAGTATGAACTTTCCGATAGGTACCTACTATTAAATGAGGATTCCTTTTTCACCAGAGCAGAGCTCGGTCGCCCAGGTACGAATCGTATTTTGGTTAGAGCGACCAGACAAGAGGTGACGAAAGAATCACTTAATTTTGTTTGGAAAGTAGCAATTGTGTGTGTAGGACTGTAGGTAGTGTTGTTCTGATAGTTACTGTTGTTGTGTGAGAGGCCGCAATAAAAAATCAAAAAACCAAAACTACAATGCAGAAAAATCTGAAAAAGTCATGTCATTCATGAGTTGACACATGACATATTCGTAGTAGTACATATAGGTAATACTCGCACATATTTTCAATCACGGTTCCAGGAACACATGGATGGAAAATACAAAAACAAAGCCTTTCCAATATTCACATAAAAAATATGTGTAGTGTTAGAATATGTGGGCAGTAACTATTTATCGTCGAAAAAGGCTAGTAAAACTGTATTAGAACTAGTTCGTAAATAGACTACGTGACCGGTTTAACTCAATTCAAAATTGGAGAATATAATAATAAAATAGAATTTTCTCATAATCCCGGGAAAAAGTGCGAACTACGACCCTGTGAGGTAGTCCGATACTCTGATCCGGTTCGTCACGCATTTACGCGCTTTCTGTATCGAGTTTACACGCGAGTTGGTTTCGTCTCGATCTCGACATTCGATTCGAATTTCGATTCATTCATTCAGTTTGCGAGCGATCGCCGCGTGGTGTAGACGTGTTGCGTACGTTACTTTCCCGCGACTTTACCGCCATTCCGTTTTCGTAGTGTTGAGAAAACTTAAAACAGTGATGTTTTGTGCAACAATGACGTAGTTCAGTGTCAACTTTTTGTGATAATCGTGACTGCAGTGTCAATAAAAGTGTTTGGGAAGTTGTGAAGTTATTTTGCGTCACGGATTTACCAAGTTGACCGGCGTTTTGAGTGAGTACCTACCTACCTACCAACTTATTCGTATTTTATAAAAACGAAGTTTTTTTTATTACTTTTTTGAGCATTAGCATTGTTTATCGTGTTGTTTCGTTGATTGCTTTGTTAGTTGCGTTATCTAAATAATGGAAGTACAAGTTATCGCAGTCTTTTTGGTTGACTAACGCCACGTTTTATCGTGGATTCTAGACTGGTAGATGTCGGATGTGTTGAAGACTAAAGTACACAAATTTTTAGTACCTACTCACGATAGGTATGTGCTATAAATGAATAAGGAATCATGTGTTATCATTTCGAGATAAGATTGCGTGCTGTTACATAGTTTTATAGGTCAACACTGCAGTTTCTTGAGATTCAATTCTTATTGTAGGTACTTACTACGTGTAGTTAGGTAAGTAGGTAGGTTATCTTCGTACTTTGACATTACCTACATCAATGACTGACTAGATATTTATTAGATACGTCACTAATAAGATTGTAATTTATAGTTTTCGATACCTAATTAAAACAATAAGTAGGTAACTATGTGGGGAATTCAGAAACAAATTAAACAATACTTTTCAACAATGTCAATCATTGACCTCGGACATTATTACATCCGTAAACAGTCAAATTCGTAATTACTTAATTAAACACTATTACACAACAGTATTATTATTCTCATACCTAATGAAAAATAATACTGCATCGCCATGTCCCAATTTTTTCTATTCCTACCTTTTTTTTGTTTTTTTTTCTCATCTACCTGAATAGCTGTTAAGGGTCAGTGAGTCGTCTAAGGGGAAGTACCCAGGTAAGTAGTAGGTAGGTTTGTGGGGTTGCCTATCACTGCCATCCTCTAATAATCTCATAGGTAAGTTTGTAAGAAAATTATTTTTTTCTCAACCATTGTTGCCCCACTGCTGCAGCCTGCTGCTGGACATAGGTCTTCCACAGTACGCAAGAGAGTTCATTTGTTTTATTTATTTAGGTGAATGCATGGAATTAGTATGTACTATAATACACCTAGTAGGTGAGTGATTGCAGATTCACACCAATTTCGAAATTTGAAAAGGCCGGACATTTGCAAAAATTATCTACCGGACATTTTACTTTTTAATCTTTCTTTTTTCACTACTCATTGAACTCTTTAATATTTAAAAAAAGAAACCTCTCAAGTAGAAAAGGCCGGACAAAGTCCGGATGGGTTAACCCTATTCACCTTCGATCAACCTATTCACACCTCAACACAGTTCGAATTTTAAAGTTAGTGCATATAATTATTAACTAGATTGATAGCCTACGACTATCTTAAACACCATTTACAGTTTGATTAGTGTTGCTCATTAGTAACAGTACATTGTGCACTAATGAAGCGAGTGCATATTTATAGTATAGGTAATCATGGTAGACACCTGCAGATCAATGGTATCGACATGGTATCGACCATATAAATTATATCTATGGTATCGACCTATTAATACCCACATGCTTATTAAGTATGTATTTAAATCTCCATTAGAAATTATCAAAATCAAACTCAAAAATTCAATCAAATAATCAATCAAAAAACAAATAATAAAAACCATAAACGAAGGCAAATGACAAACTATTAGTAACTTAATATTTAACTTTTTTTTCCTCTTTATTTAAACTTGAACTATAAGTAATACCTAAAATTGCACTTTTTTAATTTAAATATTTCTAAGTAGTCCGTTCGCATGTTTTATACTTATCCTAGTCATACAGGGAAACATATTATTAGCTATACAATACTGTAACATACAATTATGTATCGCTGTTGGTTACCTAAATAAAGAAAATAAAAAATAAAGTAGGTAGGTACCTACAACAGTTAACTCATTCAGTTAGACAGTTGAATAAGTTTAGTATTATATGTATTTTTATCCACTTTCAAATCATCATAAAGCATCTAAATGAATCATGACTATTTTAAAATTAGGCATTGCCGTTTTTATTAATTTATTAGGTAAATAATATAAGGAAAACCACGAAATATAACTAGAAAAGGAAATTTTTCCGTTTCGTCACGTAGGTAATTCCACAATTCTAAAGCCCAATACAAACCAAAATCATTTGATCAACAATCTTCAATCAGATCCTAAACAAGCATTTCACTCTTCGAAGGTTTTACGACGTAGTAAAAAGCAAAAACCTGTGGCTGAGAAATTCACTATAGACGCTGTTATTGTTGATTGTAAGCCGAGATTGTGAGGGCTGACCCGAAAACCGAGGTTTTGTCATACTTCCTCAATAACCCACCCAGCACTTCAATGATTCAAGCAAAAAGGCTTCCGCAGACAGGCGCGACGCGTCAATGCGACGCGATTCTGGTAGAACAATTTCCATAAAGTTTTCATAGAAATTGTTCTATTAGAGTCGCGTCGCGTTTGTCTGCGGGAGTCTAAAAACGGGATGAGTGAAACTGCCAGACTGCTCCACCCTTTCGAAGTTTTGATGCTCAAGAATTTTTGGTGGCGAGGGCTGTTTTTTAATCGAACATGTTAGTTTGCGGTGAACGCCAATTTTGTTACTGGTTGTAAAAAGAGAGGAGAACATTTTTAGTGTTAGACTAAACATCAGTGTATTTTAGACATACAATTTAATCTAAAAGATAAGTCATACAGTAAGTCGCTTACAGTGGTACAGTACAGGTAAAAGACATATTGGTTCGTGTAAAAATTACTCGTGAAATCTATACTATCTATACTAATATTATAAAGGGGAAAGATTTGTATTTTTGTATGTAACGAATAAACTTAAAAACTACTGGACCGATTTGAAAAATTCTTTCAGCAATGGATAGCTACATCATCAGCGAGTAACATAGGCTATATTTTATCCCCGTACTCGTGGGAGTACAGGGATAAAATAACAGGAATGGGAACTACGCGGGTGAAACCGCGCGACGTCCGCTAGTAATTAATAAAATTATCGATTGACCACTTTTCCTGTTATAAATAACAGCAAAACCACGAGATTAGGACACGGAAAACCGCAATATCTAACTACTAATTATACGGGCGGATACATGGAGTAAATTAATTATTCCCATTTGTTAGTCACACACCACCATGGCAAAAGCTTGCGTTTCAAAGCCTCAAATTGGAAGGTCCACAAAAAAATAACTGCCGAGATCTTTTCTTGAACAAAAAATATGATTGTCTCAAGCAAAATTAAGTCTAGAATATTCCTTCCAGTTTTGTAATTCCTTGCAAAAAATTCTGTGTAATTTAAATAGCAGTCGCATTTTCAAAAGACGATGAACTTAAATTATTAACAAGAAAAGACAGACCGTCTTTAATAATGTTACTTAAAACAGTAATTTCGTAGAAGATAAATTGAGGAAACAGATGGAAGAATGAGATTATTTAGGATTAGTAGACGTTTTTAAAACCACCTGGTCGTAAGAAAAAAATACTCAAAAGTAGGTATGGATGCGGTAAGATGTCGTTGAGGAAAATAAACAACAAATTGGAATAACAGATGTTTGCGCGATGCACTTAAAGATTATAACATCATTGACAGACTTTTATTATCAATATTTTTTTTATTGAAATCTTTAGGCGCGTTGGGCATTTTTGAGATGGGAAAAAAACAATTGAACTCGCGTCACTGTTACCGTTACCGACACCTCATTAAAAGTATTTCCTGCACAGTAAAATTGGTCAAGTTTTCACTTCTGTCGGCACTCCCGGAGTGCCTCTGTTTTTATTTTATCTGGGTACCATTAACCATTATCTTATCACTCTGCAATCATTACGCATAACAATCCGATAGAAAAACACAGTTCAGTAATCGGTACCCTAATTACGTAACTTATTTTCGTAAACAATCATGCCTAATTAGTTTCATTTTGACAGTTCAACAACATTAATTGCGTTATTTATGTTGTTGAGCAGATTTTTTTTTCCAACTTATGAAGCAATGGATTAGCAATCTGTTTTAAATCGAAACATATTGTGATTGTGTTGTATTACGCAATTAGGGTACAGTTCAGTAATGCATTCTTTCTTTAGTTGTTTAATCTTTTAGTATCTCCAATTTTTCTGCTGTCTGTACTAGGATGACCCACGTGTCTATGTAACTGTATGACACGAAGGTCGGATATAATTTTTTTACCAAATTGTTTACCATATTATATCATATTACCATGTTCAAGATATAAAATATTTCCTTTACGTAATAGTGACTGGCATTGTCGAGGTGTAAATTGTGAGGTAACATAACAAGGTCAATGTCGTTAGCCAACCAATCGTTATGATTCTTCTTGAACTAAAGCATGTGTTTGTATTAAGGGGACGATAACTTGTAATTAATTTGTAAAGTTATGTCTAACGCGGATAAAAAACTGAGAATGACGCAAAATCTATCAAGCGTATTTTTCTGAAAACTTCACCATTTTAAAGATAATTAAATTATAGATCTTTTAGTATACATACGTGTTTGATTAAAATACCTTTTGTTTTACGTGTAATAAATTAATAATGCGTCTAATTTGGGACAACGCTCTTTGATGGGCGAGTCCTATTACTGGCTGGACGTACGACGCGTTGCGTGAGCTCAGTACAGAACACGCAAGCTAACCATTCAAGGTCACTGTCATATATCTGCGTCTTAACAGGTTTCAATAAGCCGATGTCATTTAAAATATAAAACCGTTTTATGTTTTAAATGACATTGGCTTAAGATTCCCGCAGACAGGTGTGACGCGACGGTGCGACGCGATTCTGGTAGACATTTTTTCATGAAGTCTTCATAGATTTTTTTTCTACTAAAGTCACGTCGCGCCTGTCTGCAGGAGCCTTTATTAAATCTATGATGGACGAGGATGAAGGAATACTTGCAAACTGATTAAGTATTTAAATCGGTAGAATAATTTTGCTTTTACACTCTCTTATCCCGAGGGGCTTGTGGCTAAATTAATAACCCGCACGGGTTGATAGATCAGGTTGGTCCATGGATGGGTGACCATCTTTACATACCAAGACCCGGTGCCTCAGAAAGCAAGTTAAGCCGTTGGTTCCGGCTGCCATTCGTACCTCTTTGACAGTCGTTACGGGTAGTTAGAAGCCCAAAAGTCTGACAACCAACCATGCCAAGGGGTATCGTGTTACCCAGTAACTGGGTTGTGGAGGTCAGATACGCAGTCACTTCATGTAAGATACTGGCAGTCAGTTGCATCCGCTTAGACTGGAAGCCGACCCCAAAATAGTTGGGAAATGGCTCGGTAGATTGCTCCTTGATACCTTTAAAAAATTCATAAGAAAAGGTATCATAAAAACTATAAAACCACAATAAGATTACAGTATTTTGAGGTAGCTAGGCTGTAGTTGACTACAATGGAAAACCTTAGAAAAATTGTTATCTTACGAAAATTATTCTGTGGGAAAATTGAGAGCTGTCACTCAAAGGATAATACCTAGTTGAGAACAGATTTAAATTTAACCGTTATTTTTTTAAATAAGAATTGTGTAAAACCCAAACAAAAATAAAATCCGAAAGAAGACATTATAGCCCGCGCTTTGATCTCAAGACAAGAAATGTTTGTCCTACATTTTAAATGCTTTAAGACGTAATTATTACGGGATGGGCACATCTTTAAAATTAATAACGTCGAAAGCACTATCTGATCTTCTACACTAATAGGTATTATAAAGAAAAAAGATTTGTATTTTTGTTTGTAATGAATAAACTCAAAAACGACTGGACCGATTTAAAAAATTCTTTCACCAGTAAGTAGAATGCTATAATTATCACGCTATAAAAGATATCAAGCGGGCGAAGCCGCTGACGGAAGCTAGTGATTCATAACTAGATATTTTACAGCGGTGAGTCAATATTTTTAAAAACCTAGACTAAGTGATGTACTATCAGTGATAACGATCAAAATTAAAAGGCATTTTTATTATAAAACTAGGTTGAGAATCAGCACTTTTTGAACGAAAAAATTACATAAGACAGTCCCTAAAATGCTCGCCCTTGACCACTTCTTAGTGCTTTAGCTGGAAAGAATAAGTGGCGCACAAACTCACTGGGCAGTTTGTTGCACAGCTATTTGATGTTAAGTTAGAAGAACTTGATCAAGGAAAGTCAAATAGTAGATTGTTATACGAGGGGCTAAAATAATCCATTCTATTGAGGCAGTTTTACTCCAGAGCTTTAGCGAGGGAAAACGTAAATAGAAACCGGTTTTAGCGCCGTGTGTTACACTCTACTTTTCACTACGATTACGAGATAATAAAGTAATCCAATACAATATTACTTACTTAAAAATTACTTTTTCCCTAGAGGAAGATATGCTATCTTTTCTCCGCTCTGGTACGCTACAATGACGGACTTTTTGAGCAAGAGGAGTCAAAAATGTATTGTATTAAATGTTAGTCCCGTTGGAACTGGAGAAATATGAAACGCTTTTTAAGCGATTGCTCTTGTCTAGATATCCTCAAAAACAATATCTTTCTTCTGGGGTTGTCGGGTATAAATTCCAACGTAGGTAGTGGACGTGCTAAATACTCAAAAGTCACGAAGTCTTTATTCAAAGAGCATTTAAACCAAGATATTCCTTACTCAATATTCTTCTGAAGTCTGTTGTAATGTCAATAATTATCTTCAATTATATGAAAATAAAGTTGGCACCCCCACTTTCGAAAAATGAAAATCTAAAACGGTGAAAATTTCGAGCTAATTAAGGACAATTTTGGACTGCAAGAAAAAAATTTCAGACCAACCCCCCCTTCGAGATATTCAAATTTTTTAATGGGGGTGCTAACTATTAATTAAGTTAGCACCCCCACAGCATTTAAATGATCACTAAAAAAGTTTTATGTAGGTCAAAATTTCGAGCTCATTAAGGACAACAAATGCAGCATCAACCCACCCCCCATGTACAACCCCCCACCCCTCTATCCGTAAAAACCTGAAAAAATCAAATAAAAAAAAAAAAATCTCACCACTATAATTCCTAGCATAGAATTGTACACTGCCAAGTACAAAAATAAAACCATCCCTTAAAACCACCCCTTGACCAAACTTCCCGAAAATAACATCTAATTTATACGAAAATTTCTCTTCTTCATACATAAACTGTAAATCAATATTAATGCATTATTACAACTACTACTTGCAACATCCCCAAAAAACTACCTCTTGACTGATGCTTAGTTCAAAATGTTAAACGTACTTTAAAATATGTAATAAATAATATGTAGTTGTAATAATACATTAATAATTGATTTACAGTTTATGTATGAAGAAGAGAAATTTTCGTATAAATTAGATGTTATTTTCGGGAAGTTTGGTCAAGGGGTGGTTTTAAGGGATGGTTTTATTTTTGTACTTGGCAGTCTACAATTCTATGCTAGGAATTATAGTGGTGAGATTTTTTTTTAATTTGATTTTTTCATGTTTTTACGGATAGAGGAGTGGGGGGTTGTACATGGGGGGTGGGTTGATGCTGCATTTGTTGTCCTTAATGAGCTCGAAATTTTGACCTACATAAAACTTTTTTAGTGATTATTTAAATGCTGTGGGGGTGCTAACTTAATTAATAGTTAGCACCCCCATTAAAAAATTTGAATATCTCGAAGCCCCGGTTGGTCTGAAATTTTTTTCTTGCAGTCCAAAATTGTCCTTAATTAGCTCGAAATTTTCACCGTTTTAGATTTTCATTTTTCGAAAGTGGGGGTGCCAACTTTATTTTCATTTCAATTATCATTATTTGGGTTTTGTAAAGATCAGAGAGCAATGGGTATTAAAATTAATTATTTACTTACCTGTAGTGATTTCGGTAACGTTTGGCGGACATATTTTAAAACAATAAACTATGTTTTAAATTTGCCTACTTATGCCAATAATTCAATGGTTACGAAAGAATACAGGAATTAAATCACGGTCTCCTCATAAATATTAATATTATTGAATAGTTTTAATTATTTGTACCTACCCATTCTTTCACATGTACAAAATTATATAAAGCCTCTTTCCCTTTCGTGTTTGAAAAATCTAGACAGTTGAATTACATACAATAAAGAATTTAGGAAAAAATACTGGAGATTTTAAAATAGAATTAACATACCGAAAGCACACCTACACGTTCGCGTACATACACCCTATACCTACACTACACACACCACACAAATTCACACCCTACATCCACACTTCACCCACCACACACATTCACACCCTATACTTACACTACACACACCACAGACACTCACATCACTCACCCGTCAAGTTTTAGATTTAGAATGTGATTTGTAAGTTTTTACACCTAATTTAGCACGAAAGAGCACTGATTTCCAAGATACAGATGTTACCTAGTTTGGAATTCAGAGTTCATATAGTTTTAGACGCTATTCACTTACATTATTTTTACCCTAGTTCTTAGGAATATAACTGTATTAGGCTATATTTTATTGAGTCCAAATAAACGTTTATTATTATTATACAGCAACAAATTATTATCATGGTGACCTTCATCATCTTCTTCAAAAGCGGCAACCTGTCTTGAGCAAGCGTGGTTACCAAGCTCGTGCCTTCTCTGTATCAGAAGAGGCTTTTGCCTTGCTGTAGGACAATAATAGGCTGGTATTAGCACATTATAAAAGACACTGACAGTGTCTTTTATAATGTGCACATATCGAAATGAAGGAATCGGAATCTATGATTAATTTTAACGACGGAAAAAATATTTTTATAAATTTTTCATTTTATTTTTTGGATATTTTAAACAAAACGGTATAACTTTTAAACTAAATGATTTATCACGATGAAACAACCTCCATAATGATGGAAGTAATTAGGCGTCCTCATAAAATGGAAAGTGTGGAAAAAAACTATCCTCAATTAAAAATAAATAGGTTTTTTTTTCATAAATTTTTACAATAATTGTAAAATTTCTCAATAAACCATAATATCTTTAATATATATATATATATATGCACAATAGTCGATAATATTAAGCATAGATTCCCTCATTTCGATACGTGCACATTATATATACTCACACTGTATAATAATAGCTGATGTGAAATATTATCTCTAAGTAATGTCTGAGAGATTGAGGAAAATATGATAATAAGCTTGCACAACATCTCATTCACTGCATAACTTATGCAGATTAGATCTTAAATCTAATCTGCATAAGTGAGCCAGCACCTTTCGATTCGAAGTCACTCAGATCCTTTAAAAAAAGATAAAAGTGAATTTCTTTCTCTTGGTCATTTATCCGCGATTATTCTCGATTTATCTTCCGTGTTCCAAATTATCAGCATCAGGAAATTTTTACGTTCTCTCTTCAGTATTTTTCGTAAGTGTCTTAAATGGGTGCGTAGTACTCGCAATCGCAGCCGGTGTCTGAGTATGACCAGATGTATGAACGTAAACGAAGTAAAAGGAGTATGTAGGGACCGTAGCAAGTGGTCTTCAGCACGCGTACCATGAAAACCATAGAAACGGGTTTTGTCGACGGAAGAATAGACAAAATGACAGATAAACAATCACAATCTGTCATTTTATCTATTCTTCCGTCGACAAAACCCGTTTCTATTGTGGTCACTGTAGTTTCTGCCTGCCCTATTTTATGTATGTATGTCTTACTAACTATATATAGGTTGGCGTTGGTGTGACTTTAACAATTTTTTTTGCTGAACACCAAAGTGTGTACTAAAACCTCATCGTGTTTGCTATGTTGTGTTGCTTCAGGACTAGATAGCAGGTTTGCTGTTTCAGGTTTATAGGCGTAACAGTATATTACGTCATAAAAAAGAAAAAGCTATGTACTTACCCAATCTCATGTTTAGTTCTGATGAAAGCTGTACCATCCAGTTTAATATTCTCGAGGCGTCTAGTACATCAGAGCTCGGTATTTTCGCTCCTTTATGGTCTCTAAACGAAATGAAAATATATATCGCCCAAAACCAGCACTTTATCAGGATTGAAATTCTCTATTGTGGACTGAGAGAGTTAAAATTTTCTTACCTACAGTTCGGCCGTCGGAGAATGCGTTATTGACACCTGTGAGTTTCATACTAATGAATATTTGTTTTGCGAATTTGATCCTTGTAACCAGGGATTAACATCCCTGGAGATCCCGGAGCTTCGGTTCCGGTTCCGTAAGGTCGGGACTTCCGATTAATTTTACACCTCCGATTCCGACTTCGGTTCCGATAATTTTGAATCAGACGTATACCGAAGTTCGAAACGCAGCGATGCATGTGACTAGAGCGCGTACAAACAAGTTTTAACTTGTCGCCAGTGTAATTTTAGTTTATTTTATACACGCTCGCGCTCGAAGTCTCAGTATATTATTGTCTTGTTTGTGGATATTATCGCTAATATTTGACTGATTAAAGGGACTGAATTATATTTCAATTATTTAATTAATCCTTCCCATATCACATCTTTCTTCTACTTCCAACTTTGACACCGGTTCCTGTTCCGGTGCCGATACCGGTTCCGATGTCGGTACCGATTCCGATTCCGGTTCCAGTTCCGGTAAAACAACTTCCGTAAAATCCCTGCTTATAACTACTAGAAATTGTTCAGAATGCATTCTCTCGACAACGGCCAGACTTGCGTTTTCTCTCAGTTGTCCAGAAACGTAATTAGGTACCTACCTAGATTGAGAATTAAAAAAGTAAGTGTTCATTACTTTCTATTACTACGTGATCCCGCATAAAGGGAAGTGAAATTTTACTACTGGGTCCGTTTTCCTTATAGCAAGTAAGTTTGAGGGACGTTGGATATAAAACTATATATGAAGCGGTTGTCCTGCATTACTTTGCGTAAACAAAGATACAGACCACGCGCGATAAAATAAAGTAGGGTAAAACTGTTTCTCCCAATTTTTTTTTTTAACATCTCCGTGTGAGCTCAAGTTCAAGAAATTACTCGTTGTGGTTAAAAAAAACAACTTCACAAACCATCACACCTGATAGTAAGTGATGATCAGGCCAAAGGTGGAAATGCCTCGAAAATGGGTGAGAAATTCCAAGTGTGGTGATGATATTATCTAGCTGTTACTATGACATACCGACCTGCATTCTGATGTCCAGTCAAATCATTATACTGGTGGACAGATGAATATATGCCCCAGCTATAATAATCCAGGAGTATGTTGCGAATTTCTACGCTTTCCTCTTACCAGACAAAGTATCGTGTTTATTTGACGGTTGCGAAGTTATTGACTCTCAAAACTACTAGAATCTGGCCACGCTAAGTCTGCATAAGTAAGAAAACGGTGGAATTTGAAAATCTATAGACAGCAACACCATCCTGTCCTACGAAAAAAGAATTTGATACTTTGTTTGTCTTTTTGTTTTTGATACGTTATTTTGTTTATATTCTGATTTATTCCTGGTAAAGAATATTCACTTTAGCACGATGCAGTGTAGATTTGATACAATTTTATGGAGGTAGAGCATAGGTACGCCATAGTCTATTACACATAATTTATTATGCAAAAATCAAAAGGAAAAATGTCAAAATCATTAGATCTACTTGACTGATGTAAAAGTTATACCATGTATAGAACTTTTTGGGGTTGCCCTTTTATTCCATTGCAGACTTAGCGTGGCTAGACTCTTATCACCAAGGCTTTCTTTATCACAGTTTTTAATCTGAGCTACAATACAAGTTCAGCACGAAATATCCTGATTAGAGAAAAGACAAAAATTATTGAAGTTCTTACGAAAATAGACCAACAAAAGTGGTGATGCACAGGCCACATGTTAAGAGGCATTCAAGACAAGTTATGTCAGAATGGTACCCAAGAGATGGCAAAAGGAACAGGGGAAGACATTATGAAAGACGGGAAGACGACTTGAAACTCACAGCGGGTCCAAATTGGAGACGAGTAAGTTGCGAGAGATAGGACTCAGTTGAAGTTCTTAGAGGAGGCCTTTGCCAAAAGGCACACCACTAAACACATTCTTTAAACTACTGGAAATACCGAAACGCAAAGATGTTCAGAATAAGAAAGGGCATACAATACAAGTTCCTCTTCTAATATCTCTACCAAATCCTCTAAATATCTTAAAGTTGAACAGTCAGACTTTTCCGCTGTCAAAAGTCGCCGTCTACGTTCTTCATGCAAATTACTTGGCCAATTAGCAAAGTGACGCTGTAAGTTAATAACTGCATCTCAATTTACTGTTCTGGGTCAAAAGCATCAAGAGTTAATGGCATCACGTTTAAATTAGAACAAAACAATTAAACTCGTGCACTACAAACAATTTAGATTAAGATGAAGTTTGACACCAAACTAATGAGGTCTTGACATATAGTTCTGATTACACTATGACACTAATAGATAATTGAAATGGTAGCATAATTTCATGGAATAGACGATAACGATAACTAGATATACAATGTCGCACATCGGCATGTGTCCGCCCGCATTTTTCTGAATGTTCATGAAAAATAACTTTAAAAGGGGGGGTGGGGAGTGTATCTTGACTTTTTTTTTTATTTTTCAAATTTTTTTTTTTTTCATCATCCCCCAATGATTTTATGAACTCACTTGGGTTTAAAATAAAAATAACATGAAAAATATTAAAGATAGACCCCCCTTTCAAAGTTATTTTTCGATCATTTTTCATGAATATTCAGAAAAATTCGGGCGGGCACATGCCGATGGGCCACATTGTATATAAGTACCTGGGCTACCGAGCTCTGCTCTGGTGAAAATAGAGAATGCTCATTTAATTGAATAGGAAAGTTGATACTAATCTATGTATAGTACCTACTTATTCCATGCTGTCATGTCATTATTCCAATGCCATTATTCTAATGTCATTATTCTAATGTCATTATTCTAATGTCATTATTCTCGTGGCATTATTCTCATGTCATTATTCAATATCTTGTTCTAAACTTTGGGCGGCCGAGCTCTACTTGGGTGAAAATACGGAGAAAACAAATTTTCCCAGATATGAGACCTAGCTAGATCGATTTTTCGCCCTCGTAAACCCCTATATAGGTATAACCTATATTGCAACTTTCATCGAAATCGTTAGAGCCGATTTCCAGATCGTGAGTACAAATATATATATACAAATATTGCTCGTTTAATAGTATAAGATTTATTAATTTTGTTTATTTCAAGAAACAATTTAAATGGGACAGACGTTTTATTCGATGGCCTTCGTTTGAATGTTGTGGCACACTGGATTTGTATATTTTATGCGTATGAGCTCTGGAGCTTTTTATGAAGTCGTTTGCCGACCGCCGTTCTAGTTTAAAATATTCAACACCCGAAACAACAAAGCGAAACCTTACAAAAAGTATTTCAAAACACCTCTATCGAGATTCATGAAAAATTCGGCGAGAATATAAATATTTAAAGAAGTTGATAACTGTATAAATCGGTGTCAACACTCTTACAAATGGAGATTTGGAGATTTCTCTTCGACTAACTTTCGATGAATAAAACAATGTTTCATGACGAGAGAACAGCTGTAAGGAAAATTCAATACATTATTTTTTGTATTCATAAAATCTTACTTCCTTTTGGGGCTATTTGTGATTCGGAATGATAAAAGCGATTGAGGCGAAATCTTTGTTGGTTTTAACGTTGACTGAAGACGGAAAAAATATAGATTTTAATGGCAGCCGCGACTTTTTTGATAAATTGGAATATTCTTGCTTATTTTTAGAAGAAAATATCACGTAATACTTGAATGCGCTGCAGCGTTGAATCTTCCTGATAACTCGTCTAAATGAGGTAATTTTGTTAGATGTAGGGGAGGAAATTCTCCACTATACGTCAACTTGATATGATATCTTGACCTCGTTTTAGCCAGAGGGTCACTCTCAGTCCTTAGTTTGTCGCATCGAAGTCAAATTGGAACTTTAATTCTGAAACTTGTATTTTCGGGACGTCGCCGCTCCAAGTTTCACCAATTGCTCTCTGGTTTTTACTTTTTAGTTTAGAATTCCCGACATTTAAATTTAAATCCTGTAGCGTTTTAGGTTCCGGTTGAATTCTCGCAGTTGGTTAAACGAATCCATCGGCAACCGCGAGCTACACATGTTCTTTTTTAAAACAAATTCAACGCGTACTTTCTTTAAAATATTCGTGTGTAGTACATCGATTGTGTAATACTACTATTTTTAAATGTCCCGTTTCAAGTCTGGCTCTGTTCCAAATTGACCAAAAATTTGTGTTTTGTGGACATAAAACTGTCCAGAGTTCTGGACAAGCCGTCACAAGTGTTGATAACTGACAGTTTGTTTAGGTGTGGACCCCAAGGGACTAACTCTATTATGAAGTTACCAAGTTAGAATTATTTCGTTACTTTTGTTTAATCAACGTGTTCATTTGTTTTGAGAGCTTTCGTGTTTCGTGGTTTGATGATAAGATGACATTGTTGTTTGAAGTTTCTGATGAGTTAAGGCCTGTTTAAAAGTAACTCTAATTAGTCTGATAAAGATTTGATCTAGTTTTAGAGTTATGTCATACGTTTTTGGTGTAAATAACCCTTGGTATTTAAGTATTGTACTATAGTTCTGACTACGTCAAAATATTTGATGTAAACCTGCTTACACAAAACTAAAACAAACAAAGCGCCAATGAATCTCGAAAAAGCCTCGAAAACAAGTCTCTGTGTACGTGCCCTTAGGGAGAAAAAGCGTAATTTGCTCTTAGTTTTCCTTATTATGAATGAACACACAAAAAAATGTCATAAATAAAAATAAAAACATTTGTCAGGTCTAGCCAGAAATTGACGCAATCCAGATAGCGGTTCATGCAAATAAAAACATGTTTATTTATGGGTAGTTGGAAAAGATGACTTACTTACAACTCTTACAAGGTCTAACGGGAATTGGTATAATGTCACGGACTTATTTATGGCAGCTTGTGACGTCAGTTCGTTCATTACAATATAGCTATTGATACCTACTTCAATGGTAGTATTAAAAGCATTGTTTTTTCTTTGTAGAGTCACGTAGTTGTGGTTTTAAAAGGTCAATGTCATTTTTAATGTATGGAATTATCGTTTTTGCTCACGATTCATATGAATTTTACGCAAAAAAGGCTTTAGTATTAGTACTATTTTTGAGGATAGCTGGTACACAATATTTCTGTATTTAATGAAATAAGGAAAACTGTGTGTGGGGCCAATTTTAACCAACATGAACCAGAAGATCCTGGCAACTGCAGATATCCTCATTACATATCCAGTTTAGACGGTCGATTGCGCGGAGTATTTGCATTTGCAGAATCCAAATCAAGATGCCTGTTACATAATATATCTCAGATGAGAATTCAGACGCATCGATATGGCCGACATGTGGGGCCATTTCGTATCCTAATTAATAGCTTACCAGATTAAGTGTGAGCCAAAGGACACTTGTAAACTCTTCCCACCAAAAAGTTATTAAAGCCCGTTCACACGACCATTACATTATATTTTCTGAACCGTTAAAATTGGGCCATTCTGGCAATTTTGGTAACGTTATTTTACTGGATCTGATACCGCCGCGCCGACTCGTGTGAGATCGCTCGCACAAATATGTGTACATACGCCATCAGCTATCACCACAGAAAAAAACGTATCGTGAAATTAACGTACCGTAAAAATAACGAATTGTTTTCATTCGAACGGGCTGTTAAGTTTCAGTGGCGAGAAATATGTTATGATCGTCGTGGAAGATAGGCTTGTAACTTATTACGCGACTACACATCGGAACCTGACTTGATTTCCGTACATCTTTTTTTTTTTCGGGTGACCACTGAAAATCAGCTCTGTGCTGTGGGTCCCCCATAGCACAGCATTATGCTGAGTGGTAGCCTTCTTGTCGCAGTCATGTCGTGCAGCTGCCGCCTAAGTAAATTCTGTTCTATGATCGTGATTTGTTATGCACTTTGTGTTATTCTTTGATTACTCTTGTCTTTTATGTATGCACGTGTTTCTGTGACAAATAAACCTATTTTTCTTTCTTTCTATATGTAATCTCTGGAACTACCAGTTGGATTTGAAAAAATAGTTTTGCATTTGGTAGCCCAATTCTTGAAGAAGGTTAAACTCTTTGGTTTCTCAAATTAAACTCGCAAATCAGATACATCCCATTCTGAATTATGAAAAAAGGATCGATTGTTCTCGGCCAAAGGAATACTAGTTCCTATAAGAAAATGAACCAATGACCCTGAATTCAGAGAGGCAGGCGATGCCAATGTATCATTAAGGTCGAGAAACGGGCGCGAACTCATAAATAATTCTTGCAAGCTGTCTCAGTTCTGTGAGCATTGACTGAGAGAAATAGTTCAGGAATATACTTAGCTGGATTGTTTGTAGGACACTCTGTATTATCTAGGTTCGGAACTAGGCTACAGCGATCCTTACTTGCCTTATTTTGTATGTCGTTTCCATCGTTAAGGCTTGTGTCGCGTCGCGTGTCGCGCTGGTCTGAACAAGCCTTTAGGCACCCTATTAACCTGTACGACCTGTAGTACAGTACTTAATATCAAATTACGATCATTGTGATTGGGTTGAACACCTTTTGATCATGATAGAACACTAACTTGATAGCATAAAGAGTGCTTAGAGATACTCGAAAATTATGCCAGACGCAAAATCTGCAGGGATTAATTGAAACTCGTAACTTCAGTTACCTGCTCAAAAGTTTTTTTTTTAAGGTTACTTTATTTTTATTAATACGATAGAAATATATGAGTACTTACATAATAATTTATAAATAATTAATTAATAAAAATAACAAAATTATATACTAACGGAACTAAAACTATTCACAAACTAAAATATGGCGTCGAAAAGTTAGTTCGTAAGTGAATTTATTTGAATCAACACTAAAATGTTTGACGTTCCGCGTCATTAATTTTATGCGAGCAATGCATGTTCAACCCCAAAATGGAGTCCAAAGTCACCAAAATCCACTCGCAAATTGTTCACGTCATTTTACTAAATGTAAATCGTAAATTGTCGTCAGGCTTAAATAATAAACGCGGCACCATGAGGGTTGAGTTTCAAATGTGCAATTGTACTGTGATGTGAACGTCTTTTGATGAATAAATTCTGTTAATGGTTAGATGTGAACATGGGGCAGCGGAGTGAGGGTTGAGTCGTGTATGTGATGTAGGGATTTTAATGTGATGTTTGCAAGGAATGAGACCTTGTCTCATTTGCAATAATTATTAACCGAGTTCAAAAAAGGAGGAGGTTATTATGTTCGTCTGTACCTATACTCCGTTTACAATAGCATTAGACAGAAGTTAAAAAAGGTTCTTTTTAATGTACACTTTGTAAAAAAAAGAACATTAAACTTGTTACAGTTACGATTAACGCCAAATGTATTAATATCTATTTATATACCAGCTGTTACACTTCATTGTAATCATTTTGACTATTTATCTTTTGAAATTAAGTGGCTTTTATTTATATATATTATTTCATTCCAACTTACAATTAAAGTGTCAATGCTAAAAACCTAAAAGAAGCAGGAGTGAACAATACTGAGAACATTTTTCGTTTCACTATAATTCTACCAAATCTAAAATGTCACCTAATCCCTTCATAAGCTGTGACAGCCGGGTTTTTCAAATTTTACCGGGTTATGTCGTCTATGAAATTGACATAAATATTCTGTGATTGTCATGTCATAATGTCATTCACTTGTGAAAACTTGTGAATGTTACGCCTTGTTTTTTGTTATTGTCGAATTTTCGTGATTTAGTTATTTGTTACTGTTTTATCTTTGTTATTGTTTTGTTATCGTTATTTGGTTGTTTTATACAAAACGTTACGTTTTGTTGCGTTATGGGTGATCCCGGTGCGGGCCCAAGTGGCTTACAACATATAAGTTCTGAGTCTGACCAAAACCAACGGCGAAAAAAACGTGGCCCTAAAGTTGACCACGACGACATAATAATGTCTCCCAAGAAAAAGAGAATGAAGCAAACTGCACTTCGTGCTGTAGAAAAGCAAACTGTCATAAATATTTTTAAGCAATTTAAGGAGTCCTGGCCTGCAGGTACTCCATGTTATAAGACAGAGATGATAAAGCAAACTGCAGAAGTTGCCGGTAAGGATAATTCATAAAATTATTACTTTTAAAATATTTGAAAGTAACATGCATTGTGATAAAACATATTTTTTCTTATTTAAAGGCGTATCTCGGGCTACTGTGTACAATATACTCAAAGAGTACAACACTGAAGGTCGCCTGCAATCTCCCCCTCGCCAACGGAAGCACATGAAACATGATGATTTTGATGATATGACATTTAGCGGAATACGTAGGAAAATTCATTCCTTCTTCTTTAATAATGAGTTGCCCACCTTGAATAAGATATTGGAAGCAGTAAACAATGATGAGTCTCTGCCTGATTTTAAGAGAAGCAGTCTTTATAAAATAATTAAAGAAACATTAAAGTTCACGTATGTCAAACGGAGCAGAAAAAGTGCACTCATAGACAAGCAGGAGATCGTCCTATGGAGACTAAAATATCTCCATGAAATAAAAAGGCTAAGGAGTGAAGGAAGAAAAATATATTATTTAGATGAGACTTGGCTAAATGAAGGTACAGTGCTTCTAATCTTTCTTAACAGTTTTTTATGCACCAAGCAGTGTATGACCTCCTGCATTCAGTAGCATCATGATTTATTATACAGTTAAATAAAAAAGTACAACATAATTTCTTTAACTTGTTTTGTGAATATTGTATTTAAATTAATAACCTTTTATCATACATACAGGTCATACGAAAAGTTTAATATGGCAAGACACCACTATTAAGTCCTCAAAAGAAGCACATCGGGCAGGTCTATCCACTGGTTTAAAAAACCCAACGGGAAAAGGAAGGCGGCTTATCATTGGTCATATTGGTATGTACTTGATTTACTTGCATTTGCTTTTATTATACTTTGTTAACTGTCCTCACCATTAACAAATGAACACCCAAGTGTTATTGACTATTAATTAAGTAATATTATTGTATTAGAAATTAACACATGCAAAGCGAACTACAAGTTATAAATGTTGTTGCTATTTTATTATAGTACCTACTCGTATATATAAGACCTATTTACAACAGTGAAATTCTGTAGGGGGTATGGAAAATTTACTTGTATTAATTTTATTTCACAGGATCAACTGAAGGGTTTTTAACAGATGCTGCATTAATATTTGATGCCAAGAAGGGCGATGGAGATTACCACTCCGAAATGGACGCTTATAACTTTGAAAAGTGGTTCAAATTAATTTTGACCAAAATTGAGAGTGGCGCTGTAATTGTTATGGACAATGCGCCATACCACTCAAGGAAATTGGAGAAGCTGCCGACTACAGCCACACGAAAGGCAGATATACAGGAGTGGTTAAAAAGCAAAAATATTCCTTTTGAGGAAAAAGACCTTAGGGCAACTTTATTAGAAAAAGTAAAAAATCAAAAACATTTATATCAAAAGTTTGTTGTAGATGAGATGGGTAGAGATAAGGGTATTTCAGTACTGCGCCTCCCACCGTACCACTGCGAGCTCAACCCAATAGAATTAATATGGGCTCAAATGAAGGGGTATGTGGCCCAACATAATAAAACATTCAAATTAGACGAGGTGAAACGATTACTCCCACAAGCTCTGGATAGTATTACTCCAGAACGATGGCAGTCTTGCGTTGCTCATGCAATTAAAGAAGAGGAAAAGTTTTGCCAACTTGATGGCATAATGGATGATCTGGTAGAAAGATTTATTATAAATGTCGGTGAAACTTCTTCATCTTCATCATCTGATGATAGTGACTAAATTTGCTGATGAAGACGAAGAAGTTTCACCTACAATATGTCGGTGAAACTTCGTTGTAAGTTGTTATTTAACATAAAGCATTGTTAAAAAAATAATTTTTAATTAAATAATCATCATGTGATCGGTTGTTTCATTCATTCGTTTTGTTGTAAGTTTGTAATTTGTGATGAAGATGTTATAATAAATAAAGCAATATTTAAAAATAAAATTACTGTTATTTCGTTTATCTCAGTATTTAGTTGCTCGTGGCTAATTAATACCAGCCGCACGGGGCGATCCACCAGGTTAAGCTACGCTTGCCGGGGTTGGTCCGTGGATGGGTGACCATCTTTACATACCGAGACTCCTCCGTGCCTCGGAAAGCACGTTAAGTCGTTGGTCCCGGCTGTCGTTCGTGGATCTTTGACAGTCGTTACGGGTCGTCAGAAGCCCGAAAGTCTGACTACCAATCTTACCAACGAGCATTGTATTACCCAGTTACTAGGTTGTGGGTCAGATAGGCAGTCGTTCCATGTAAAATACTGGATTTCAGCTGCATCCGGTTAGACTGGATGCTGACCCCAACATAGTTGGGAAAATGCTAGGCAGATTTTATCTCAGTATTTCTATTTAGTACTGTTTTAGATTTATCTAACAAAGTTATAACTTAACCTTGAAATAAAATGTTTTGCACTACTGCTTCTACGAGCCTCTTTTTTCTAAAGCTATAGTAAATGGAGTATAAGTAATGTTTTATTTATGTTCAAATTCTGTACTTATCTTGATGATAATATTTAGTGCCTATCACTGTTGTTTACATACCAAGTAGTGGTATATGAATTGGTGTGGGGTAGGGACCAAAACTAAAAGTGATAAAAAAAAAGAACGTGTGGCACTCTGGGACTGCCGCGGTAAAGCTATTGCATAGCATTTGTAACCTCCATACTTCCTATTTGTCAACGCTACACTTGGGATGATGACGTGATGACATAAAACAAAAATTACGTTCCCATGACAACATCACGTTGTCATGGGAACCGTCATTACATGGTAGGCGGAGTGGGGGGTGTTAGGTTTTATTTTCGTTACGTTACGGAATTTCTTGATTCGGTCGCCGCGCTCAAAGCCCGCGATAAAAGCTATGCAATAGCTTAAAAACAAAAAAAAAAAACACTACAAAGTGAAAAATTACTTTAATTTCAGAAGATGGCAAAAAACTAAAATACAGATCCAAAGACACCGAATTTATAGTTATTTTTCACGTTGTAGTGTTTTTTATTTTGGAAGTCGGTTGTTTATTTTGGTAAAAAGTAAAATAAAATAAAAATCTTTTAGGTACTACGACGGGTACAATTATTATACAATGCAAATGTTATATTATGTTATTAAATTTGCTCAATCAAACTGCTAGTAGAAACCCGTTTCAGATCGACGATCCAATCTAAGGCATGTCTGTCCTGCACTGTAATAACAAGACAATCTAAAAATCAAAACGCAGAAAAACCACCAATAGGCCTGTGTCCAAAATTTTTCTTTTGTGCTTCTTGTAGATTATTAAAAAATATTGAACACGTATTTTTTCTTTTTTGACGTAATCAAAAGATTACGGCGATACATTGAGTTAAAATGTGGCTTGACGTCACGCCTAGCTAGATTTAATACGACGTTATGACGTAGCGAGCCCCTACTCAAAAACTTTAATGCGTTTTTATTTTTGATTAATATGATAAAGCAAAAAATACATGTCTAATATTTTTTTATTGTCTGAAAGACGGACTAAATATTTTTTTTTTTACCTAGGCAACTTTTTAAGTTGATATTCAGTTTGGTTAACAATCAATTTCCCTTGCTTAACATAACATAGTATGGTGATTAAATTGGTATTTTGCGGAAGAAAAGATATTTGGTTATACTTTAATCTTTTGGCACGGAGTCAATAGTAAAGTTTTTCTTTTATAAAAATAAGTGAGTATTTTTTACATAACTTGTCCCACAACAGGCCGGCTTTATTTACACTTAAAATTGCAACCAACTAATGACCGTATTAGCTTGCATAGTCCGTCGTTACAAGCTTTTTTTAATCAAAGCACGATGCAACCCGTTATTTACTATCGACCGTTCCCAATGCTTCTAAATTACTGGCGATTTCACCGGCGTTATAGTCAATTATACTATAAAACATACCTTATGGCATTCGGCAATAATATAGCTTTCTGCCAGTGAAAGATTTTTGTTTTACCTAGGCAACTACTCCATTGCGTTGGTCCTGAAAAATAGGAATTTGAAAATATCTACTACTAGCTGCGCCCCGCGGTTTCGCATAAATCTCGATCTCGTGGGAATATCGGGATAAAAGGTATCTCATGTCCTTCTCCGGGTCATGGTCTACCCATGTGCCAAATTTCATCCAAATCCGTTCAGCCGTTTTGGCGTGAAAGCGTAACAAACAAACAAACTCATTTTCGCATTTATAATATTAGTAAGGATTATTTTGAAAATCATCCGTGCAGAGATGCCACAGTCGCTTCATGTAAAATACTGGTATTCAGCTGCATTCGGTTAGACTGGAAGCCGACCCCAACATATTTGGGAAAAGGCTAGGCAGAGATGTTGATTGTAAAAGTTACTTCACAGCCAATTACCTACCAGCTAATGTTATCAGCGATGTAACCCAACAATGCGGGGTCCAACTGTTGGATAAGTGTATTTCCGTGTTATTCAATCCAGAACTTTTCTGCTCGAATCTCTGAATTTCCCAATAATTGTTAACAACAGAAATCTCAAAATGGGTACTTTACGATTAATTATTATAGATATTCTTTAATACAATTAATAGCCTTTGCGTTTGTGGTACCGCTTCGTACTTCTAAATTGCGCCATGATACATTTGAAGAAAGAAAAAAAAATTTGGGGCTCGCACAGGAGATACAAACAGTAATAAAAAATAAAATAAAAATGGAGCGAAGAAGCGGTGTTAACCATAATATTCAAATGA
This sequence comes from Agrochola litura, assembly GCA_949152395.1. Lineage (NCBI taxonomy): Eukaryota > Metazoa > Arthropoda > Insecta > Lepidoptera > Noctuidae > Agrochola > Agrochola litura. The sequence continues at coordinate 7,681,284 of OX424490.1, forward strand.
TTTTATTTCACATAAACTTAATATACTACGGGCACTTATAAAACGTCAGAAACTAGGAGCACGGTTCCTTTATATTGATCGTTTCCTATGGAGAAGAGCCGACGCAAAACTTCATGGTTACTCTTTTCATCACCTACATAATCTCTTGAAGAAGGTTATAGATTATTATAATTTTTTACTCTTGCGAAACTGCGACAGGATGTCATTTGGATATTCATAATGTTACTCACAAAAACAACTACTTAACATTGATTTCAAACCAGGAAAGCCCATACCACACAATTTTTTTTTTTACTATCTCTCCCCTCCATTCATCGTTGTCTGTTGCCGTTTCCAGCCAATCAGTCAAGAAAGAGTAGTTCGTCGCGCCAGCATTTTTTAGGCCTGCCTCGGTGACGACGCCCGTCTTCAGGCACCCACTGCGTGACAACCCTGGCCCATCTGCCCTGATGCATCCTGTACGTGTGGCCCGCCCAGTCCCATATATATAACCATATGCCACACTTATCATGTATCACACTTATCTATAAATATTAATACTAATATTGTAAAATTCAATATATCAAAAATTTACTTGTATACTTAATAAGAAAGAAAGAATAAGTATTTATTGGGACTCACACAGGAACATCACAAATTAAACTAAATACACGAACTCATGGAAACATAAAAAAAACAAAAGTAAAAAAAAAAAGTGTGGCACTCGGGGACTGCCGCGGTAAAGCTATTGCAAAGCATTTGTAACCTCCATACTTCCTATTTGTCAACGCTACACTTGGGATGATGATGACGTGATGACATAAAACAAAAATTACGTTCCCATGACAACATCACGTTGTCATGGGAACCGTCTTTATATGGTAGGCGGAGTGGGGGGTGTTAGGTTTTATTTTCGGTACGTTACGGAATTTCGTGATTCGGTCGCCGCGCTCAAAGCCCGCGATAAAAGCTATGCAATAGCTTAAAAAGAAAAATAAAAACAGAAAGTCCTCACAGACAGTTTATCCTATCTCAGTATGATGCTGCGACATTTAAGAACAAGTATCACATTCTGTACCCTAATTGCGTAACTTGTTTTCGTAAACAATTTTGCCTATTTGCTTTCATTTTGACAGTTCAACAACATCCATTGCGTTATTTACATTGTTGAGCAGATTTTTTTTTCCAACTTATGAAGCAATGGATTAGCAATCTGTTTCAAATAGGGTACTGGTAATAAACTTACATAAAATTTTATTAACATAGCATAGCAGTTGATATAGTAAATGTATAATGAAATAATATTTATATAATTTTTTCTATTTTTTTTTATTGAGTTTTTCTATCTGAAAATTCTCAGTAGCAGCTCGGAGTCTGGATTTGTGCCCGATTGATGGCAATAGGCTCGCCCCCTATTACATGGGACTTAAACATAACTGGCGAAATGTGGGTGTGTACCTGGCACAGGGACACCTCTGCCCAACCCTTCGGGGAAACAAGGCGTGATGTTATGTTATGTTATTTATATTAAGTACATTGTAGTTACGTTCTTACGCAAACATCTCAATGTAACTTAACGTATATAAATGTTAGTTAAAACGAGCTACCTACCTTTCCTATTAGCATGCGTAGAGGCTAGAATACAACCATAATTTTAATTTACCACACTTTATGTACTTTGTTCAAGGATATAAAGCGGTAATGAAGAGTCAGGTAAAACCGAGATAATTTCGTTAGATAAAAGGATAGGGGTTATTTTGACCCAGACTGAAATAGGCCTAGTTAGTCATAAAGATAAAATCTGGAATGAATGCTAAGGGTCTCATTTAATTTTCTTACTGTGAACGTTAATTTTATTTGATGTTGTTATCTGGTTACTAGGTACGTTTTTCCGGTATATTATGTGGCTTTTTTTTAGTTAGTGGAACATAAGGCTTTCTGTTTTAGGCTCATTTTTAAATAGAGAAATGAAGACAATTCCAGTAAAATTTTGTAGTAGTTCTCTATAGAATACAATGGTCGCAGAGTGAGTCATACCCGCGCAGTGTGGCAACATGCCGTGTTCGGGTTCGCGACAAGTCAATCGTCATCCTGAGGATGCCTCGTTGAGAGGTGAAACACGTGTCGATTTCTTAATTTCTTACAAGGATTTTTATGGCTCTTTAGGAATAGTTAAGCGGAGCAGCTTACTAAATATAACAACGTCTATTTTATTTTATAATGAATTTCCGCAAGGTCACGCCTGAATCAATTAACTAAGAATTCTTTATTAACAAAAACTCGTCAAGAAAGTCTAAATTGCTTTGTATGTATGAGGAGAGAATATGTCCTAGAACCAAACATTCGAAGTCATGTGACATCTACTAACCCTCTTTCGACCTGCGTGGTGGATACGGCCCTCTCCTTCTCACAGAGAGGAGGCCTATGTCCCAGCAGTGGGAACATTATAGGCGGCAGGAATGACTCTTGAATGATGATGCCCCTGGAATTATGTATGGACTCAAACTTCCTATCTTTGCTAGTAGATATTGACTTACGTTTTATTTTACAAAACATAAGTACCACATTCACGCTATCATTTTATTCAAGGTTAAAGTAAATCGCTAGTTCGTGAGCTAAATGGCAGACTAACCCTTTTATATCAACAATCTTGTGTTATGTTCAACCGTAACAGACCAGATATTGTTGGCTTCTAGAATTTTATTGCAAATTCTAGTTATCTTTTGAATTATTGTAGCACATTGTAGTAGTACCTTTTTTGGGTGGGAAATGATCAAATAACTTCTCCCGCTCTGGGCGGAGCGGGAGGGCGTGTTATACCGGCGGGCGCGACAAGGGTCGCGCTGCCTGTCGCGCCCTCGATATCGCGCTGGCCTGCACGAGCCTTTACTGACTAAAAACCCACCCGTGTTCCTTCAGTTGCCATGTTGCCAGGGGCCACGGTATCCCTTTCGGACTTTCCCGCGACCCCGGTAGGCATCAGCCCTAGCGAACCTCGTCAGTTGTGCATTGTAGTAGTACCTGGTACTTTCTTACCAGATAAGACAGAAAAGTGATGATTATCGTCTAATATCATCTAAAACGGCGAACTAAACATGACCTTTAAAAATTTATTGAGCCCTGAAAAACTCTGAATGCAGTCTTGTTCGGTACCTCAACTCAACGTACCTAGGAAACTTATAGTCCTACTTTTATTTTCACATAGATACAATCCCCTTTTTCCAACTATTTTGGGGTCGGCTTCCAGTCTAACCGGATGCAGCTGAATACCAGTATTTTACACGGAGCGACTGCCTATCTGACCTCCAGAACCCAATAACTGGGTAATACGATACCCCTTGGTAAAACTGTTGTCAGACTTTCGGGCTTCTGACGACTCGTAACGACTGTCAAAGATCCACGAATGACAGCCGTGACCAACGGCTTAACGTGCTTTCCGAGGCACGGAGGAGTCTCGGTATGTATAGATGGTCATCCATCCACAGACCAACCCCAGCAAGCATAGCTTAACCTGATAGATCAACCCGTGCAGCTGTTATTACTTAGCTACGAGCTCCTCATGTTCACATAGATACAAAACCTATGTAATATCATCTAAAATGGCGAACTAAAAGCCAGTAACTAACAGATAGGTAAGTATAGGAAGCGAGCGCTAATGATACATCGCATCAGATTCCACTTAGCTAAGCCATTTTTCAGACATTCGACTTTAGACCAAGCGTTCACGTTAAGAATTGGAATTCAAGTAGGTAGGTATCTAAGTGATTCACACTCATTTCGTTTTTAACACGCTTTTATTAGGTCGACCTGTATGTAACTAACTATGTAATGGAATCTAAGGTAACTAATTTAACCATCTTCCAAAGGTCGTAGCGTAATGAAAATTGGCAGCTGTATGTAGTTCTGATGACAATACAATACTATGGTACTGTCGAACTGATCTGATGATGGAGTCGGAAGATATGTACTGGAACTTCATGATGGAAAATCGTATCATAGCTGTTTTGGGTTTCTTAGAAAAGTCTTGTAATGAACTTTTACCACGATTAGGTTTCAAGGCCTGATGATGAAGCCGGAAGATAGGCATTTTTGTTTTTACGTGCATTTATAAAAGCGTGTTTTTCTAGTGTTTTTAAACTATTAATTTAGATTGAAGTGAAAACTTCTTTAGGCGCGTTGGGCATTTTTGAGATGGGAAAAAATAATTGAACTCGTGACACCGTTACCGACACCTCATTTTTGCAAACGCGATTGTGCTCTTTATTTATATTACGTTACAGATCAATGTTCTATGCAAGTATTTTTACTTTAATAGTTTTGGAAGTATTTTTGAACTGAAAACTTCTTTAGGTGCGTTGGGCATTTTTGAGACGGGTAAAACAATTAAACTCTCGACACCGTTACCGACACCTCATTTTTGTAAACGCGATTGTGCTCTTTATATTACGTTACGGATCAATGTTCAATGCAAGTATTTTTACTTTAAAGGTTTTGGAAGTTTTTTTTTTTTTTGTAAACGTGTATGTGCTCTTTATTTAGATAAGGTTACGGACCAATGTTCTTTACAAGTTTTATCTTCCACCAAGGCGATATTGTTCAAGTTTTCACTACAGAGCGTGCCAAAGAAATAGACATACATACATACTCTCGAAAAACAGTACCTTCCTGAGGCAGTCGGGTAAAAAGCGCACTACGTATCGAAAACCGTAAAAAAATATTTGACGTCATGTGTACAAAACGCGTGTAAGAAGTAAGCTCTTACCATAATTATTTATGTCCCTTGATTACCCTATAAAAAGCGCTTTCTATAGACCAAACTTATCTGTATTAACCCGCATTTTGTCCACACAAAATGGCTGGTTTTGTATGGAAACCCGTTCGCCTCTCGCCTTTTCGTTTCGCTATCGTTTCGACGTGCTTATGTTCCACTCGAATAGCCGGTCATATCCTTTTAACACCGCATAAAGAAAGACGTGTTCACATTCGCTGTGATTAATATAAGAACAAACAAAAGAAGCTACTGCATCTACACTAATTTGTCTTCATTGTAACAGCGAATCAATTTTCACGCTAAGACCTAGGCTAAATATTTTTTGATATTCGGATAGCTCACGACCTAAAGAGGTGCCCATAAGAATATGAAAAATCTCGACTAATTAAAAACTTATGCATCAACGCGAAATTTTGCGGGTTTATTGGTGGTGGTACTATAATATTAAAGCTGAAGAGTTTGTTTGAACGCGCTACTCTCTAGAAATACCAGTCGGATTTGTAAAATTCTTTTTGGATTTGATAGCCCGATTCTTGTTATATGCTATTAAACATCACACTATGGCCCTTAAGGGTTAAGAACCGAGCAAAAAAAAAAAACATTTCCGACCGAAGTAAAAACATGAAAAAAAATCGTCACCGCGGTAATCACCGCGTTGATGTATTTTACTCCACACACCGCGGTAATCAACGCGTTGATGTCATTTGAATGGTCAAAAGCTGGTGTCGTAACAGTGTCGCGGAATCAATGGTTTAGTCGTATCTCAAAAATGCCCAACGCGCCTAAAGAAGTTTTCACTTCAAAAATGAAAGAACGCTGAGCGAAAATAATAATTAATAATAGCTGTAATAGCGCGGGAGGGCGAAGCGCGATGCTATGCGGTGGGTCCTTTCAGCGGACGAAGTCGCGGGCAGAAGCTAGTACAGACGCCAGCACATCAAGCTACCCGAAACTGTCAAATTTTCCCAATCAACTTTGAACCTTAAACTTCAGCGATAAAGTTGAAAATCTATTAAATCAATTTGACAGATTGTAGTAGCTTGAAGTGCTGGCGTCTGTACATTATAAAGATGTAAAGTTAGTAAATTTGGATGTAGGAGGTAAATTCTAGAAATACTGTTCCGATTTCCAAAATTCTTTCACTGGCAGAAAGCTACATTATTGCCTAGTATCATAGGGTATGTTTTATAGTATAATTGACTATAACGCCGGTGAAATCGCCAGTAATTTAGAAGCATTGGGAACGGTCGATAGTAAATAACGGGTTGCATCGTGCTTTGATTAAAAAAGCTTGTAACGACGGACTATGCAAGCTAATACGTTCATTAGTTGGTTGCAATTTTAAGTGTAAATAAAGCCGGCCTATTGTGGGACAAGTTATGTAAAAAGTACTCACTTATTTTTATAAACGAAAAACTTTACTGTTGACTGCGTGCCAAAAGATTAAAGTTTAACCAAATATCTTTTCTTCCGCAAAATACCAATTTAATCACCATACTATGTTATGTTAAGCAAGGGAAATTGATTGTTAAGTAAATTGAATATCAACTTAATATATAATAAATGTCAAATATTATCGTCCAATGGCAAGCAGTATCCTTATGCACCGCATAGGTGCATTTGACATTTGGAGCACTTTTTCTTATGCACCTATGGGGTATCACGCGACATTTCAAGAGTTAATCAAAAATAACTTAGAAAACACGCATTACAGTTGGGGAGTGGGGCTCGCAACGTCACAACGCAGTATTAAATCTAGCAAGGCGTGACGTCATGCCACAGTTTAACTCAATGTATCGCCGTAATCTTTTGATTACGTCAAAAAAGAAAAAATACGTGTTCAATATTTTTAAATAATCTACAAGACGGACAAATAAAAATTGGACGGAGGCGTATTGTCCGTATATTCAAATCACTTACTCTCCATTCTTTGGCAGTGGTATGAAATGTCTATAACACGGCAATTTGATCAATGCATCTCTATTCCACCATCAGCTGCTCAGTACCTAATTAAATTCATACCTCGATGCAGATGTAGATACCGTTATCACAACTTTGTAGACTGGGCTTTGACAATATTAACCTAAGTGTTCCATCTGCAGGCTCGTAGAATCTAGAACATAATTGTCTTAGTACTATCCTGAGCATGTCCTCAAGTTAAGACAGTTAGGAGCACTTAAATTCCGAATCGGTACATGCATAGGTGTTTGCGGATTTCAATTGGAAGTTGTATTGTAAATCTGTGACTACAGTCCGAATGCGTTCCTGACACACAGACACACACACAAGAGCCCGAAAAGCGGATCTGTACTCTAATTGCGTAATAACGATCAATCACAATTTGTTTCGATTTCAAACAGATTGCTAATCCATTGCTTTATAAGTTGGAAAAAAGATCTGCTCAACAACGTAAATAACGCAATGAATGTTGTTGAACTGTCAAAATGAAACAATTAATTCGATTATTTAGAAAACAAAAATTAATTCGATGATTTAGAAAAATAAAATGTGTGTGGTCCCCCGTCAGGAACGAAGTTCCTTCTCACGTATGATTTAAAACAAAATTTTCGCAGCCGCCATCTTGGATTTGCATTTCGACCAAATTCACTCTTTCTTTCTCTTTGAATTAGAAAAAGAAAATCGCAAGGGCCCTTTCGCGAGACGATTTCTGCCAGTGCACTGCTACTGCAAGCCGCGTTCAAGAACTTCGTTTAAAAAAATATAATAAAACAGCATTTTATTAAATAAAAGCTTAGCAGATGGTTTGCGATTTTACAGTTTTATGTGTATCCGAACGTTGTATTGTTTGTTTCTTTTTTGGGCCTACTAGCTATGGAATTTTAACATCGAACTTCGATTCGGTTTATATCTCTCGTTCTTTTCGTGTCGAAGTGAAAGTGACAGAACAAAGTGAAGTTCAAATCTTCGAATTTTGTGAGTAGACCCAGCATAGTTCTCGGCATTCAAAAAATAAATAATTAAAAAGTCACTTTGTCTCATCACGCTCGCAGAAAAATCGAATTTTGCTCAGTCTTTAAACAGCAAGACCTGCTTGTTTGAGGTGCTGAGGTGAAAAATACATGTTCCACCGACCCTGAATAAATTGGGTTGAGAATATGAGAATGATGATCACAAGTTGACCTTTTCCAATTATTATTAAATTATTCCATTCAAGGGAAAAGAAGATAGGTCACACAAAAGTGACAAAGAAATTCTCGCCAGTATTCCGGAATGCAGTATTACGTCGCAATACATTTACCAGCGCTCAAAGTGCAAACCTTGTGCCAGATTCATTTAAGCATTCTCTACAATGCACTTATTATTGACAATAGTGTAATTTGTCTGGGGCCGAAGGTCTCCTTAAAATTGCCATCAGTTTGAACACATCTATTAAGTTTAATATCTACGTTGTGTGTCTTTTGTTTTATGTTGAAGTTGCTCCAATTTCTGCTTTTATTTTGTTTAGATCTTTGGGTTGAAAATTCATGGAAATGTTTGCGGAATTGCATCTATAACTTTTGAAGGATTTAGATTTGGGTATGTATACCTATCTTCATGTAGAACTTAAATGCTGGAGAAAACTCAAACTAAGTGATTTTTGATTGATTCAAAACCATCGTTATGCATCACAGATTGATAGATAGAGCAGGAATAATCAGGATAGATTTTAATTTATTTAATTTCTGACACGACAAAGCGCACTCTTATATTTTTTGAAGTGAAAACTTCTTTAGGCGCGTTGGGCATTTTTGAGATGGGAAAAAACAATTGAACTCGCGACACCGTTACCGACACCTAATTTTTGTAAACGCTATTGTGCTCTTTATTTATATTTCGTTACGGATCAATGTTCTATGCAAGTATTTCTACTTTAAAGGTTTTGGAAGTATTTTTTTAAATTGTTCACATTTTCGCTTCTGTCGGCACACCCGGAGTGCCAGTTTTTTTTTTAAGAATTTGATTGTCCTGTATTTTTGTTAAACAAATCTATTAAGCAGTGATTACGACTTACACGAAAATTTTGTTGAAAAACCGTCTAAAAATATGAAACTGCATGTTTCACGACTTCATAAATATTGAAACACGAGTCCTTATCACTCAAATGAATAGCTAATTTAACGTTAAAATTTGCGACAATAATGAGACATACTGTCGACTATTGTATGCAGTAACAGTGCATTGTAATATCATGCGGCTAATTGGTCGGCTGAGCGCAATGCGACTGCCAGTGCGTATTGCTCCCGTAGTTCGGTGCAATGATTGTCGTGTTTGAGCAATAAGTTTGGGTGAAGATGTGACCTTATTGACGTGAATGAAACGAAGTTTGGGCGGGGAATCGTAGGTAGACAAAAGAGGAATTACTTAAGAGTTTTTTATATGTCTTGAAAAAATTATGACAAAAATGCTACCTTCAAATCTTTGTGAAGATAGTATACATTTTTCGATTTACCGGTAAATTAAATTGATGAAAGAAAGACTCGGTGGGTTAGAAGAGATCTTGATTCATTCAAGAACCCTCTAAAAGTAAGAAAACAAGAAGATTTAAATAATTTTCACATGTCAAACATCGACTTTGTTTTACAAACAAGCTCTTTCAAAGTTACAAAATGTCGAACAACGTCAAAACACACCTATTCCGTTTAAGTACCGTTAAGTAAGGTTCATTGTTACCCATTCTTTCGTAACTTTAGACAGCTGATTACACAAGGATTTAAGTCAGTGTGTTGTAGAGAAATTAGATCAGGTTCCTTCCAGGCAAAATGTACCTATAGGTAATATAGATTATAAATAATTATAATGTATGTATAATTGTATAAAACTAGCAGACTCAACAGACTTTGTCCTGTTCAAATTTAAATATTTCATACAAAATTCTGATAGAAAATGCACTTTCAGTTTAAAAAATTTTCGTCAACTTTTCACATCTTTCGTTCCGTAAAAACATGATTCGGACTATTACGAACATTTGAAAACAAAAAAATTGCTAAATAAGTCCTTTCTGAAGTGATGCGCTTACCAACGAACAGCATTTTCACAAGATTTTGTGTTGTACTTACCTTTTTTTTCTTTTTTTGTATGAGCTATTTTATATTATCAATTTTAATTTATTCTGTTATTTAATTAAAGCGGGCACATGCACTTCCCTTCCCTATGTGTTTATTATTCTAGTGTATGACACTCGTGGGCTACAGCTGAAAATCAGCGTCAGGTGGTAACCTTGTGTTGTCATCTGACATTATGCTGAGCTGAGGCCCTTTTGGCATTAAAAGCATTGTTTTAGTTATTTATAGTTTTAAGGTGTTTTTTTTTTGCAGTAATGCCAATAAACGCATTTTTCTTTCTGTCAGCATTTCATTTTTATTAGTACATTTTCCTTCTGTAACTTTTTGGATCGTATGAGTAATAAAACGATTTAAAATGAGCTTATATTTCTGAGAATTTTGTTGCGGTTATATTAAGTAACATCTAATTTTAGGTCTGACATTGGACCTAAATTTAACCTACTTTACTACGTCATCATTCCAAGTAGGTATTTCGTATTTTCCCGGCATCACTTCGGTAAATATATGTATAATTATTATAATTACACATAAGTTAATTTTTTTGAGAATTCTCAATATTGCGGTTTTATAAAGTAACTTCTATTTTTAGGGCCCTAAAAATACTACGTATTTGTTAAGTCAATCTTGTGAGAATAAATATTTTGCATTAAGTATTTTCTTAAACTTCAGTTTTAAGAATGATGATTTAAATGAGCCAATAAGTTAACAGACTGAGTCCTTTTTTTTTTTTGGGAAATTCTTCATCTTGTTGTTTGTGGAGGGAGGGGATTAGACATTTAACCCAACACGCTTGTCTAATGCGGGTTGATGGGTGAACAGTGAACCTGCTCACTCGGTTCGTGGGTTAGCGGTTAACATTAATCTTAATATTCACCGTCACCACCTTAAAATTGACGTCCTATTCTTACGCTAATTGTTCAACTAAGGCCATTTGCAAACTGTGGCAGGAAATTATCAAATAACTTCTCCCGCTCTGAGTGAAGCGGGAAGGCGTGTCAGACTCTTACTGACTAAAACCCACCCGTATTCCTTCAGTTGCCATGTTGCCGGGGGCCACGATCTCCCTTTCGGTTTTCTTCACAACCCTCGGCCCTAGCGGACTCCGTGAAACAGAACGAATTCTGGAGTGGAGACCGCGTATCGGCAAGCGTAGTGTGGGACGCCCCCCAGTTAGATGGACCGACGACCTTAAGAAAGTGGCTGGGACAGACTGGATACGGAAGGCGGAGGACATGGTGTTGTGGCGCAGCCTGGGAGAGGCCTATATCCAGCAGTGGACTGCGATTGGTTGAGATGATTGATTTAATAACAGATCTTATATAAGTTGGCATATTGTCGATATTAAAGATTTCACGGTGTTAGATAGCCCTTCTTTACTGACAAATGCTTGCACTGACTGGACACGTTCACTCAAATCTGGGTGGTTCTTTACTCAAAAGACCATTTCAGACACTATTTAAATCTACATGGTCCTGACATGATCTGACCAAGATTATGTGTGGACTTTAAAAGAGACATTGACATCTTTTTTTTGGTTGGGAAATTATCAAATAACGTCTCCCGCTCTGGGCGGAGAGGGTGTGTCAGACTCTTACTGGCTAAAACCCACCCGTGTTCCTTAAGTTTCCTATATGTTGCCAGGGGCCACGGTATCCCTTTCGGACTTTCCCGCGACCCCGGCAGGCATCGGCCCTAGCGGACGCCGTCAGTTGTGCTGACATCTCTTTGAGGCGCGCGTGGAATACAACGCGCCGTCGACCCGGGCCCTGGTCCTTATCGGACGGCGAGCTACCCATTGCTCACTGTCCGAGATGTTGACCCCTGAGCTTCCCCTTTCGTCTTAGGGGTAGTCAGACAGAATATGCCGACTCCATCTAGCTCATTTTTTTTTATATATAACGTGTAGAAGTGATTCCGATGTCCTATTGACATATATTCATTTCATTTGTTTGCAGTCGGGTAAAAATTCGGCATCTTCAAGAATTCATTCAATTTTTTGCTGAGACAACTTTACTAAAACGAATATGTCGTCATTCCCTTTAAATGAGTGTCTTAAAATATCCCTAGTTAACGAGTTCCGTTGGTTTCCCACATTTTGTCAAAATATTTCTGTCCCACTCCTGTTTATAATTGGTAGTGACGTCATTTGTCAGTACGGAGTAAAATTTATGTTTGTTTGTTTCTGGCGTGGTGACGTGGGAATAAAAATAAACGATTACTGCATTGTATTGTACTGCATAACTGCGTAACTAATATGAAATCATGGATATAAGTAGTTCTGTTCATTAGTTGGCCATCAGAGTATTCGTCTTCACGATATCCCAGGTTCTTTAAAATTATTTTTGAGCCAAAGAAGCGTAACACAGTTTTAATAACAATAAAACTTCTATTTGGTGTCTCGTTCTTCTTTTAACCGATTTATATATATTTATTTTTATTTCAGACCAAATTACAAGATCCATAAGCTGTTAATAAAGGTCTTAACCTAATGTTAGTAAAAACCACACTCTATATACAAGATTGAAACGCGTGAAGTCTACGTGTGCAGCCGTATCCAGTGAGCCAGCATGGGGCTGTCCCATCATCTGTCATTTATCATCATCCTTTTGTTATTTATTTGAGGTCTTCGTGTCTTCTGCTTCCATACCGTCTCTATTAGTCGTCATTTTAGTATTAAACCTCTTTCTGGCCATTTCCTTCACACTGTCCATCCATTGATTCTCGAGTATTCCCCTAGTCTTATAGCCAATCCAAAGCTTTTATTATCGTATGAATATTTTCCATCATATCATGAACTAAAATTTAGAGGCAATAACTCTATCACTATATCATTATAAGATTTCCATATGGGTACAGAGTGAATTGTAATTCGACGTATCCATATATCTTTATACTGCAAGAAAAAAATCTTTGCTTCCAAAATCAAAAACAAATTCACTCGCTGTCGCGTTCTTAATTACTCGTGACGTCACTTGGCTGTTGACAGTAATTATATTTGTTTGGTTGCTGGAGGTGACTGAAGACTTCGTTAGCTACCCACTTTGTTTCTGTACATATTTGACTTTATTAAATTAATCAACAATGAAAATTTTCGACGGCTCCAATGAATGGTAATCTTGTTTGAATATGCTTCGTTTTGTTTAATGGTGGTTATTCGTTTCCGTCTTTTGACTTTTTCTTCAATCAACAGTATCTACTTTCGTTTTTTATGTGTTGATTGTTTGTACTATTATCAGTATAGGCATAGGCAGTCGCTTCATGTAAAATACTGGTATTCAGTTGCTTCCGGTTAGACTTGAAGCCGACCCTAACGTACTTGGGAAAAGGCTCGGCAGAGATTTCTTGTACTATTGTAAGTGGTTGTACTACACTTAATGGAGTTAGGTACTATATGTTCAACACTGCGTCTACAATTTTCCTATGTAATTGTGCAGTGTCTTCTCTTACTGCTCCATCGATTATGTTGATAGCTACAATTTTCAGTTCTTTTAAAAGTTTTCGGCTTGATTATTAAGGAAAACAATATACACAGAATTTTTCTAATTATTTTCCAAAAGCCATTCTCCCCAAGTAAAAATTCTCAAACCGTTATTTCCAGAAAACGCTGACACGAACCTCTTAATAGAGTGAAACTTAACTTTAAAAAACATTAGTGATGTTATAAAAACTTTTGTTTTACCGAAGAAATTGTCTAAGGAAGTTATCTTGGTGAATTCTCTCAAGTCTGGATGACCCACTTTGGTGAAACATTTAACGGCAGTTTTAAGGGATTTGGTACTGAGATGCGGTAGACTGCATAACTAAGTTGGTTGCGTTTAATATTAGCAATTGTTAAAGGATATTGGTGCTTCGAAACTTTGAAGTCTTTTGTTGGATTGTTTGTTGGCTATTTGGTGTTAATTTGGATAATTTGTCCTACTGGAACTTTATATGAATCTTGTTGTCTTCTGGTTTCTAATTATTAAATCACTGTTATATTTGCGTATGTTGAGATCAACGTTGTGCTTCTAATCTCTTTTAGTATTGGCAAAAATAAAATTATCTTCTTTTATGAAAACGTGGTATATTAAAATAGATCAAAAGACGAAGAAACCAATTTTACTGAAGGAATACATAAAATATACTGATATTGGTCTTGGCTGAAATTAGAAATATTTTCATGAAAGAATATGTGGACAATATACAATTTTAATATCTTATTTCGGGATTCCTGATTTTTTTTTAGCCTTTGTCAGTGAATTTATTTGTACCATCTGTAATAACAGGTGCACGGGTCGATCCAACAGGTTAAGCTACGCTTGCGGGGGTTGGTCCGTGGATGGGTGACCATCTTTACAAACCGAGACTCCTCCGTGCCTCGGAAAGCACGTTAAGCCGTCGATCCCGGCTGTCATTTGTAGATCGTTGACAGTTGTTACGGGTAGTCAGAAGCCCGAAAGTCTGACAACCAGTATTACCAAGGGGTATCGTGTTACCCAGTACCTAACTGGGTTGTGGAGGTCAGATAGGCAGTCACTCCATGTAAAATACTGGTATTCAGCTGCATCTGGTTCGACTGGAAGCCGACCCCAACATAGTTGGGAAAAGGCTTGGCAGATGATGATGTATGAGATTTATTTTATAATTTGTCTCTATATCCTTGTATCTATTTGTAAATCCACTACCCTTGTGATCTCTTATACGAGGGATGGATATAAAGTAAAATTTTGCAGTGTTCACTTGTAAGGAATATAGGAACGCACTAAAAACAGCTATTTCAAGTTTCTAAGATAATAAAAACAACTTTACTCAATTCCTCAGTGTCACAAAACTCGAAAAACCAATTTATTCAACGAAATTATTTCTGAAGTTACTATAATAAACAAAGGTTTTGTTTTTGTTTCTAAGCAGATAAGAATGTTCCAAAAGTTTTGAGATGAATATGAAACAAGGTTTATTTCATATTCTCGTTGCTTTTGACTAAGTATGTTACAAAGTATTGTAGATATACACTTTGTATTCAATGTATTCTGAATTTTCTTTCCTACCACAATGTATGAAGTGAGTTTTGTTATTTTTACAAATTGTTGAGGAAAGTTGAGACAGCCAAAACTGTGTGTTAAGAGTAAAGTATTGTAGGATATTGAACCTTAATATACAGAAAGAAAAATAAATGTATTTGTCATAGAAACGTGCATACAAAAAGATAATTAACTCGAGTAGAACAATAAAACACAATATATTTAAATGTAATCACGAGCACAAAACAGAAACAGTCAGCAGCTGCTGGCACGTCATGACTGTGACGGCTTCCACTCAGCATGATGCTGCGCTATGGTTACCCATGGCACAGCGCTGATTTTCAGTAATCACCCGAAAAAGACGTACGGAAACCAAGTCAGGTTTAATGAATTATACATAAATAGGTAACAAAATAAAATAAATAGTTCTTAGAATATTATGGTACTAAACAAAATATTATATAATTATATTAATAAATATAATGATTATCAAAATAACTTTGAAAAATTCCGTGCATGCATAAAAATTGTACCCATCTAAATAAAACATATTATTAAACAAGAACAAATCCAAATTATGTTCTGTCTTAGAACCAAAAATTCGAAGACATTGTGATATCTACCAACCCGCACTGGACACGCGTGGTGGATTACGGCCCGCTCCCTCTCACCGAGAGGAGGCCTGTGTCCCAGTAGTGGGACCATTATAGGCTGATTATGCTATTATGCTATGTTCTGTCCACAAGTGATCGTAGGGCTTAGACAAAGTGAAATTCTATCAGCGATAACGATGATGGAACAGTCAGAAATGGATTGGTACACTAGTCGGTCATTCTTCCGTACAAACGTAGTAGGGTGATAACTCGTTTGTTGACGGTGTACGTTCAAAACTAAAAATTCTATCAATTTGTCTTGTCATTATCTAGCCCCATATGGAAGCAGAATTGGGAAAAAAGTATTGATTTGGAAGTTATGAGCGTAGAAACGTGATGGCTCATAATTAAAATGTGAAAATAATAATGGTCCCAATATAGATCCTTGTGGGACTCCATATGTGATAGGTAAAGTTTAAATTTAACTTGAGCGTCTATGTAATAATGTAACTTCTGTGAAATTTGCTGTTCTACAAGCTTTCCTCTCCTGTCACCTTTTTATGTTTGCCTACACTCTCCCACTGCTGAAGCAAAGGCCTCTCCCAAATCCTTCCAAGCATCCTTTTCCAGGGCCACCTCCATCCAATCCTTGCGGTACGCGTCTAGGTCGTCTCGCCACCTCTTCCTTCCATCCTTAGGCACCCACCGTGTAGAGACTGTTGAATGTTCACGATGTCCTGTCACCTAATTAGTAATTATGCTCGCTCACTTAAGTTCATTAACGTCCGATTCAAAGTTAATTTCTGTATCGAAACTCCTTCTCCCATTGATCATGCACTTAAGTTCGTGTCCTCGCTAATACCTTTTACAGTAAAGTTCCAAGTAATTTGAATTCGAAAAGCCGCGGTCTCGCAACCGCAATTAAAACGCGGATTCATGGCTTAATTTGAAGTTTTAGTGGGAAATTGTTGCGTTAACTACTATCGTAGTCTGAACCGCTGGAGACCCACTATGATTAAATGGAGTTAGTGTTGCAGTTGCGTTGCTGTTGCATGTTGTGGGAGCAACATTTATGTTTTGGTAGTGTGGTACTAGGCTGTAAGGTTTTGTACTTTTGATTAAGGCCTCTCAAAAGCCTTTTAATTACTTTAAAAGTATATCTTTTTTAAGTTATTGGATATGTTGTCTGACTATCAATAACTGGGACTACAAATAAAGTTAGTAGTAGTTCTTTTTCTATGTAGGTAATCTGTTCCATAGCTTCCCTAATCGCTTCTCGTTCGTCGCCGTCGGACAGGTGCTTTAGAAAATTCATATCGCTAACATTTATCTACACGTATTGTATGTAGGTACTCTGATCACCTACTAGAACCAGTTCCTACACCTTTTACTTTAAAACCATTACAAACTAAATAAATAACTCTTATCAGTCGTTACACCAAAACTCCACGTTCTACTTAATGATAAGAAAACTGGGCTTCACTAAACATATTTAGTTAACTTATGTGGTAACACTTTCAGAAAATGTTCTAATATCCTTTGTAAGGCCCATCGTCCACGAGTCCACGACGCTACTCAACAGTAACGTGTTAGTTATGTTCCAAACTTAAATCACAAATGAGTAGCCAGAATGTCACAGCACTTGAATTTCAACAGTCGTTCGGTGACGTAACCAATCAAACGCCAGAGTAGCCCGCGAAATTCAAATTTTTTTAGAGAGTTGTATAATTGTATTGATGATTCTAATGTTATACACTGACAAGCAATTCGGAGCAATATAAAAAAGCCACTTGCAAAGTGCCAAATTTTTTTAAATATCTCCTAAACCTTGAAAACAGTTTATAGGTGTTTTTTAGTTTTTATATTGCTCGTCAGTGTAGTTCTGTAAAATTTTTGTTATGGTCGCGAATTATATTTTGATCTCAAACTCAAACTCAAACTCAAAGCATTTATTTCAATTAAACCATTTACAGGCACTTTTGAATTGTCAAGGAATCGGTCAGTCAGAAATAGGTATGAAGCTAGTTGCCCATTCCAAAGCGTAGTAGGTACCTATGGAGAAGAACGGGCAAGAAACTCCACGGACACTCTTTTAAATAAAAAATTGTTACAAAATATTGGTTACATCATTCATGTTGAAATTATACATGTGAGAACAATGTAGAAAGACGTGCACGTTAGAAGCGTCCGTAATAAAAAGATAAAACAAAGAACAATTCAAAAAATTAAAATAAAAATAAAAATAAGCCCTGGCAGCTAAGAGATGACCAGTCCCAACTGACGGCGCCCGTTCACGAACATGACGCATGGATTAGCACCATTCAGCTCAACCATTTTGAAGGGAGCTAAATGATCCAACACACGCGCCACCATCAGCGAAACATTTGAGTGAGCATGACATACTCACAGCCGCCAGGGCAGATTCAAGTCAATGCAAGACATATTACCCGGTAAATGGTAACTCTTTAGTACATAGTACTCACACCTGTGCTATGCAATTATATAATACAATGGAGATTGAGTTTATACAATGCAAAGATAGTCTTACAATCTTCAGCAGCTCCAACAGTATTTGCAAATGTTAATCAATTAGTTGTGGAGCAGGACCAGCATTGAGCCAAGCATTTTTATCAGCGATGTAATCCCCCAACGTATAATATGCCTGCCTGCATAGTGTGCGTTTTATACAAGATTTGAATTTCGTCTCATTCAGTTGAAGTATGTGGGGAGGAATTTTATTGTAACATTTTAAACAGTATCCCATAAAAGATGAATCTACTTTAGCCAGTCTGAAACCTGGTTGAACTAATAGGTCCCTATTTCTTGTACTATAATTATGTCTATCACCTCTTTTGCTAAAAAGATGTAAATTCTTTCTTACGTACATGATGTTTTCATAGATATATTGACAAGGTACCGTCATGATGTTAATATCCTTAAACAGTTTCCTTAGAGAATCGCGCCTGCGGAGATAATATATGGCTCTGATCGCTCTTTTCTGCAGAATAAAAATAGACTCGATGTCTGCAGCCCGTCCCCACAGTAAAATACCGTAAGACATGATACTATGAAAGTAGCTAAAATAGACTAGCCTCGCGGTATCTACATCAGTAAATTGACGGATTTTTCTGACAGCATATGCTGCTGAACTTAGCCGTCCTGCAAGAGATGTTAAATGAGGACCCCATTGCAGCCTTGAGTCGAGCGTGATCCCTAGGAAAACAGTTTTGTCGACAAATTCTAGTTTCTCTTGATTCAATACTATCTCACAATCACTACTTTTGACATTTGGTAAAGAAAATTTTATGCACTTAGTTTTTTTTCCATTTAATACTAAATTATTAGCAGTGAACCAATTTTGGACCTGCAGTAGGGCGTTATTTACGTCGTTAAAATTTGTAGCCCGTCTATCTACCTTAAAAATTAAAGAAGTATCGTCAGCAAATAACACCATTTGTGGTTGATTTTTTAATAAATGGAGTAGATCATTTATATACACTAAGAAGAGGAATGGACCCAATATCGAGCCTTGTGGCACACCTATTTTTACTTTTAAACCTAGTGAATTGATACCGTTTATTTGAACTTGCTGTTGTCTATCATTTAAATAAGATTTTACTAAATTGAGTGCAAGTTTTCCAAGTCCGTAATGCTCAAGTTTCAAGAGTAAGGTTTCGTGATCGACGCAATCAAATGCTTTGGAGAGGTCACAAAAGATCCCTATGGCGTCTTGAGCCTCTTCCCACGCGTTAAAAATGTGTCTTAATAGGGTTACACCGGCGTCGGTCGTACAACGTCCTTTGGTGAATCCATACTGTTGATCGTGAAGGATTTTATTTGTGTTAAAATGATTGAGCATTTGATTAAGCATTACCTTTTCAAATACCTTGCTGAATACCGGCAACACGGATACGGGTCTATAATTATTGGTGTCTTTACTGTCCCCGGATTTGAAAAGTGGTATTACCTTACTGTATTTCATTAAATCCGGGAAGACTCCTTGATCCACACACAAATTAAATATTAAAGCTAAGTAAGGCGCTATGGTCTCAATTATGGAGGTACAGACTTTAATGGACATCCCCCAAAGATCTTCGGTCAATTTGATCTTGATTTGTTTAAAAGCTTTTATTACTGTTATGGGGTTAATATGCTTAAAGTTAAATTCAATCGGGCATGCTGAAACGTTGGCCCTTACTAAATCAAAAGAGAGCGAGGGCGAGGAATTTAAGGTTTCAGTAGTTTTAAGTGGGATACTGGTAAAGAAATTTACAAATTCTTGAGCAACTTCTTTGCTATTGCAAATGAGACCACCACATGACTTCTTCAGTGTATAATCAGAATTATGCTTTTTGTTTCTGTTCGTTTCATTATTGATAATTTTCCAAACTGTCTGTATTTTATTGTCTGCTGATTTAACCTTGTTGCTAATGTATAAGGCTTTAGCTGCCTTACAAGTGTTCTTAAAAGTTCTAGAGTAAGTAGCAACATACTTATTAAAAGTTTCCGTGTTAATATTAGGCTTAAGGCCATACAGCTCGAAAAGTCTATCCCTACTTTTCCTGAGTCCTGTAGTTGCCCAGTCACTAAATAAAAACTTAGGGCTGATAGTTTTAGTGTTCTTCTTAAAACAATTATTGAACTCGGATTGGACTAACGAAAAGAATTCTTTATACAAAATATTAACATTGTTCATTGTAAGGACCTGATTACTTAACTTACAAATTAAAGTGCTATTATATTTATTTAAATTAACAGCTGTTATTGGTCTGAATTGTATCTTCACTTTTTGTAATGGTATGTTAGACTCAAAAGTTACGGATTGACCACTGTGATCCGAAGGGAGATAATTAACTATGGCTTTATCTAAATAGTCACAGCAACAAAACACATTATCAATACATGTAGCAGTAGATGTAGTTATTCGGGTCGGTTCCACAAACACATGTGACAGATTGAATGATTTGAACAAATTTAAAAATCTACCGGTTATTGAATTACTTTCTAAAATATTAATGTTAAAGTCACCACAGATAATTACTGATTTACTACAAGTTGCAAGTTTTGCCAAAACATCTTCCATTACTGACTCAAATATAGAGTAGTTTTGATAATTTGGGGGTCTATAAACGCACACTATTACATGCTTATCTAGCTCAACACAAGACAGTTCAATGCTATGTTCAACCGATAGTTCAACTATGTCATTACGGGTTTTTGATTTAATACAACTTTTAATTAAGATTAATGAACCACCACGCAGCATTGATTTTCGGTTAAAACAACTAGCCACACTATAATTCTCATAGTTAATTAACATTTCATAATCTTTTAACCAATGCTCAGTTAAACATATAATGTCAAACATTGTTTTTTCTAAAAACAATTCAATTTCCAATTGTTTGGAAGAAAAACCTTGAATATTTTGATGTAATAATTTCAAGGATTTCTGCTTAGCCCCTTTTGTACAGTTAACTATGTTAGTGCTAGAAAATACCTTTTTGTTATCAAGTTTAATTATACTGTTATTGGTACCTTCTATTGTCTTACAAACTAGTTTAAACTATTTGTGCTAACCACCTTAACATTAGTACTATTACTAATTGTGGTACTAATTCTATATGACTTCGACATACTAATTATGTCTGGGTTAATATTAAAAGCTAATAGCCTAGCTATTTGACGTCTAAAACTAATGGGCAGATACACAGTATCCCTAGTCGACCTGAGCTTATCAACAAAAATGTTGGTGTCAAAAAATATAAACTTGTCACTATGGTGACTAACTAAAAAATGCATGTAATTATTTAACATGTGAATGTAGTTGTTTTGTCTGTTTGACAAGTGCTCAAAATATGGAAAAGCACACAAAATTATTTTCTTACAATTTAACTTCAATAGTTCGGTGATACTATCAGTAATATCATCTTTTTTAACATTACAACTATTACCTATTAATACAGTGATAATGGCATTAGGATCATATTCCTTCCTAGTTATTGAAGACATTATTTGTTTGTAGGAATTCTGAGGCCTACAATAGTTTTGAGAAGAATGACTCAGGTTGTCGCTAAGTAATTTTCCTAACCCTTTTCCAAAACTATCAGAAAACATAATGGAGCAGTAACAAACTTTACTATTACAAAGGGGAGAACTAGCTTCTGTCTGAACTACTTGCAATGGACCTTGTTCAATTTCTGGTAAATCTTTATTTGGAATAGTGATCTGAGCACTTCCTGACTGGTACGGGCCCTCCGTTGCCTCAGGTTGGAGAGTGCCAAGATTGGATATCCTATACAATGAAGATTGAGGGCTGCTGGGAGTCAGCAGGTCCACTTTATCTACATTAGAGTTGCACATTTCCACTAACTCATTTGCAGCAAGGATGTGCTCCTGAATTTGTTTTTCAGACCTCACATACTTAGTATAGAGTGACTGTAGTGACGCTTCTAGTACCTGAATTTCAGACTGTAACTGTTGTGTGTCAAACTCATAAATGTTCTTACTGTCTTCTAATTTAATTTGATAGTTATTTAATTTATTTATAAGAAAACCACGTTCTTTCCTTAGTTTAATATTATTGGAATTGTGTTTTTGTTGTTTTCTATATTTATTGCATTTATTAATGATTTTATTTAGCTTTGCATATTTCTTAATTTTATTTTGACTTACTTTATAACTACTATTATTATATTTAACTAACGAATCTTCAGTAAGGTCTATTATTAAGGAATGCGGGTTGCAAGTAGTGTTTAATAATTCATTATACAAGTTATTATTTTCCTTAGCCTGAGTACATTCTTTTTGTTTCTGTAAGTGATTAATTCGTACATTTGCATGAATTAATTCTTCTTCTAGGTCCCTAACCTTACATAAAGCCTCCTCATATATGTTGCTGCAGTTGTTGAAACCATTTGTGACCACCCGTGTCCCGTTCATCAACAACATCCACCTGGATGTTGTTGATGAACGGGACAAACTCGTATTGCTGATGAAGGTCCACTAGCTCCCGTTTTAAGCCTGTGTTTTTGAAAACGACCTTCTCGACTTCCTTCTCACTTTCATCTATCTCCTGTAACAGCTGTTGACATTTACTGTTTGAAGCCTCAAGATCCTGAATGGCCGTTCTCAATTTAAGCTCCAACTCCTGAGCAACAGCCTTACGGGTCATCACAGGCATGGTTTCAGGAATTAGTACTGAAAGTAGAATTAAAGGAACGGTGAGAACTACTTAGACAGATAAACAAAAAAGGAAAGCTAGAAATGAAAGGAAAATGAGAGAAATTAGTGTTGCTTTATAGAGAAATGAGGTAGGCTGCTAAATATAATTGAACTGCAACTTGATTTGATCAGATACTAAGTTATATTGATTTTATTTTCTTATGATTTTAGGACTTTTACTTATGTGGGTAGGATGCCTAGATTAAAATAAAATTTAGTTTTTCATAAAGATGGCAAAAACGGTAAACAACGTTCTTGTTGTTGTGTATTCTAGTACTATTATGCTATAGATTAAAACTATTTCGAAAATTCACTACATAAGTTTCGTTATCATATATGTGAACAAAGCGACTTAGACCCACTGCTGAGTTCCAAATCAACTAAGAAAAGTGATTCTAGGGATCAATGAAGGCGTGTTACAGAGTCTATGAGACGACTGCGTGGTAAATTGGTAATTAAGAATAAAAGTAACAATACTCCCCGTTTAAATCCGCAGGTCGAACATCAGCTGTTCGTGATAGGTTACCGGTAACGGTGGGCAACCAAACACTGTGTTTTACTATGAATATTTCCAGGAAAACAATAATCCTGAGTATTTATGCAGTTACTTTTCATTTAGTTATATTATTTCACTATAATTATACTTAAAAATAATTAAATCTAATTTTTAAAATACAGAACAAAATTTTGACATGTCACTCGAGCAGTGTTGCCAGTTCGGTCTCGAGCAGTGTTGCCAGTTCGATCAACACACAACATTACACTGACCTGGAAATTGCAAAAATCGTAAGATTTTAATTTTTGCGTGCTATCCCGTCGTTTTTCCTTTACCTAATAACGCGTTAGTAGGTAAGTTGCGTCGTGTACTGACCGCCATTGATTCGAGTTTGTAATTGGTTACTTTTGACATAGTATAAAGAGAGGTAGTAAGCTATCTTCATAGAAACGCACCGCGCGCGGCTTGTATGTGTGCGTGCGGCGACGCTTAGATACAAGCCGCGCACACATACAACCCGCGCGCGGTGCGTTTCTATGAAGATAGCTTACTACCTCTCTTTATACTATGCTTTTGAGTAGCGTCATGGACGACAGGCTTAAGATTCTAATCTGTTTACTAAGAATTTAGTCAAATGAAGATTTCGTTGTGATGATAAATTGTTATAAATGGATTAGTTAACGAGTTTAGTAGAGTAACTGATGCTGATGAGATGAAGTTTTAATCACGTGGTTATGTATTGAAATTAATTAACTTTTTAAATAAATGATTTATTATTATTGAGGTCATGGGGACCAGCCTCGAGTACAAAATTGCTGGTTCGAACCTGGATTCCTGAACCCAATTATTTTTTTAATTTTACATGAGACCAGCACCCTAATTGCGTAATACGACACAATCACAATTTGTTTCGATTTGAAACAGATTTCTAATCCATTGCTTCATAAGTTAGAAAAAAAAATCTGTTCAACAACGTAAATAACGCAATGAATGTTGTTGAAATGTCAAACTGAAACAAATTTCGCGAAATTGTTTACGAAAATGAGTTACGCAATTAGGGTACTGTTTTAGGGCTGTTTGACAAACGGTGAAAGGGAAATATCATAAGGAAACCTGAAATTACAATTCTCTAAAACCGTCAAAACGCAGTGATTAAGTGGTCGTGGTGATTAACTTAAGTGAATTGAAATTGAAGTGAGCTGTCATTTCGCTTGATGCTAGGGATTGACACTTTGACAGTTCGCTTCACCTACGTTTTCACGGCGAGATTTTTATAAAATAGATCGGCTTCTACAATGTAAATGTCTATTAACTGCTCCCAAATTACGATGATTATTTTATTTTACTTTTTTTACATACTTCATTGACATAATCTTTTCAGTATTTGACATTATATACCTACAATTTTGTATATTTTTTAAATCAAATTAGATTTGTTACAGCTGTAGTGGCAATCAAGTCATTTGGTTTAAATAGGTTCTTATTTTTTATTATTTTGTTTATCTTTTATGTAGATTCTTTTCTTTTAGATTTTGTGAATGTGAGAACGTAGTAGGCTGTGAACTTGTGTACAATTTTTTATTTTACTAAGTACCTGGTACTTGTTGATCCTCCCATACCTATTAACACTGTAATTTGAAAACATTGTAGAAACAATTTATTTTGAAAAGAGTAACCGTGGAGTTTCTTGCCGGCTCTTCTCCATAGGAAGCGACCAATTGGAATCATGCACCTAGCTTCTGACGTTTCATAAGTGCCCTTGTAGGTTTATGTGAAATAAAATATTTTGATTTTGATTATGTAAAAACACGCCGAACGGGTCTAGTCAATGACTAATCTTTTCATTATAATGATCATTTTCGACAAAGGCTGGAATATCTCCAATAAACAACAGCATTGCACTGCCGTCTGTCCCAGCCCGTCCCATCCTTGATGCCCTCCCTCCGGTTGAAGCCCTAAACCGAGGTTCGTACCCCACAGGGGGTGCCCTTAGCGAGCGTTCACCTAGTTTTAATTAGCATAGTTGAATAACCCCTGGCTGGAAGTTTTAAGTGTAGTAGCTTAAGGCATCCACAGGAAAGCCCGGTTAAGTAGTCATGATCTCAGAGGTCAAGTACGAGAGGCCCTAACTAAAAAAAAAAAGAAACTGCTGTTTGTCGTGTTCTTTAAATATTGCAACGCACATCTGTACAGTATAAATAAGTAACAGTATTACGTCTTCATTGAAAACGGCCGAAACGACGCGCTTCGAAATCTCAGTGTATATCAGTATGCAACAGTCTCGAGTGCGCGGCAGTTACGCACGGACGCGGAAGGTTTATCTACCGAGCGGCCATAGTTAATTATTTCAAGGTCACTGCCGATACGTAATACTGTTACTTTATTATACTGTGTCTGTACAACGAAGCGATGACGTCATGATGGAAGAATGATTAAAGTCGTCCACTAAACTTTTACGTGCATGTGCAAATTGCCTCACGACGCTTCCTGCTGCATAGCTATTCACAATCATTAGTCTCGCTATCGTGTCAACGACAGCTGTCAGAAGAATAGTGGTCGTCTATTTGATTTAAACTAACAAAATTTCGATTTTGTGAACAGCGTTTAGAGGACTCCTTCGATAAAATTGATTGGTGCTCGATATGGTACGGAAGCCTATCGAATGGTTGTGAATAGCTATTCTGGTCCGCATGGAAATTGTTCTGCGAATCTTGCAATTCATTCAACAACTGTTAAGGTAGAAACAGTTTCTGATACTTAGACCCTTATCGTTTTGTTCTGCATTTTTTGTATTACCTGATGCTTCGAGTTTAAATGGGGTCCCTAATCACGTCACGACCTCGCTGAGCGTTAGGTTTTTCTTTTCGTGTCAATAGTACTTTGATTTGACTTCTTTATATTTTATGAGCCCGATGATTGCAGTGTTTAGCTAAAGATTTCGGTCTAATATTTCAGCTGGATAAATTCTGGATCTAGACAGAAAATCAGACATCAGACAAGTTGAACGCCCTGTACAGTGTCAGGTCTATTAAATTCATTGACTTTTTATATGCATTTTATTACGTAAAGTATGTCAAAGTTGACGTTAACTTCATCAGTATTTAATAAAATTATCATAGAAAATGCGTCGATTATTAAAACATCATGCAGTACTGATTCCACCGACAGTTAGTTCTCGAATGACCTTACTACCGCTGCAAATGTTATCGGTGTAAATTAAATACTAATCTGCACGATTATCATCGCTATCTTGTATAGTACATAATATAGCAATTTGATCTATGTAGTGGGTAATCGTGTGTTTACCTTAAGATAATTATTTGATGCGACTGTTGAGAGACAACGTGGTTATCACGCAAATATAACTACCATCCAGCTGAACCTATTGATGGGTTTGGTAAATCGTGCGTGGTCGTGGTTCACACTCTTCAATTAGTGACTGTTACGTAGTTTGCAAAGACCTGACATCACACAAAATCCTGACGTCACACAAATTCTGCATCGCGCAATTAGGGTTTACCGCTCGAACAGCATATACAATGTGGAGACAACAATACGACAATAAATGACAACTCTGGCAATACTAATGCCTAAGAGTATTTTGGGACCATCAAATAAATCCTAGCATCGAAATTGAAAAAGTGATTTTTTCAAACAAACTAAATGGTAGTGAGGGGCCGATTATGGGTTTTGCCAATCTTTGACTAGGGTGACGAAACTATCGGATATATTTGACTGAATTTTCGTATGCGGACTAAGCACGTCATTAGATATACGTAGTTTAATTTATTGTCGTAATGTCGTCTCCACCTTGTATATAACTTCCCCGACATCAATCGTTGGGCAGTTCCCTGCCAGACACGACACCCGTCTGGTCGGAGGATCCTCACTTTTCTATAGAGGATGAGTGAACTTTACACCCTGTTCCTCATGCCTCTAAACAAACATCGAGAATTATTTTCTTTCTTCTTTCGAGTTCGTTGAATATGTTCGTCGCATATTTTCCCCCAATTTGTTATTTACGTGTTCTTTTTTAATCTTTTTTTGCGTCATGTTTACCGCAAATAAACGAATTTTCTTTCTTCTTTCTTTCTTTCTATGTTGTGCAGATCGGTCGTGTAAAATTAATATAATCACAATCACTGTGGCAGTGACGGTATGGAAATACTACAATTATCTACGCGCTCTTCAAATAATTCGCAATTGCAAATATGCGAGGGCATAATGAGACCATAGGAGAATGCTCCTGGCCCTTACCTTTTTACCCGACTGCGCGACGGCAACAACAGGGTTATGTTTTTTTACGTAATTCTTCTCCAAACAGTTAGCCACCATATGAGGACGACTGTGCGACAGAAAAGACAAGCTTGGTTTTTACGTAACTCCTTTGCTAGTTTCTTTGGTCCAGTGGTCGCAAGTGCTATTCCTGAGCATGAAGTCTTGGGTTCAATTTCCAGGTCGGGCAGTGTTATTGGATTTTTCAATGAGGAATTTATCAGTATAGCGGCCTGGAGTCTGGATTTGCGCCCGGTTGATGGCATGCTCGCCCCCTATTACTTGGGACTTTTTTTTTTTTTGGTCCCACTGCTGGGCAAAGGCCTCCCCTATTTCCTTCCAAACCTCTCTGCTTTGTGCGATTTCAGGCCATGATGGTCCCGCAAACATAACTAGATCGTCACACCACCTTCGCCGCGGTCTACCTCGATGGCGTTGTCCTCCTTCAGGCGTCCAGTGAGTGACGATCTTTGCCCATCCCTCCGGGTGCATTCGTGCGACGTAGCCGGCCCACTCCCACTACAACCTGGCTGTTTTTTCTCCAACATCCGCTACTTGAGTTATGGAGCGTAGGATGGTGTTTCTAACGTGGTCCGTTCGTTTGACACCTATTATGCTGCGCTCCATTGCCCGCTGGCAAATCTTGAGTTTGGACTTCTGTTGTTCAGTAAGTGACCAACATTGTGCACCATAGGTTAGGACGGGCAGAATGCACATGTCGATGAGTTTTCTCTCTTACTTGGGACTTAAACATAATAATTGGTGAAATGTGAGTGTATTACTCACCCACCTCACCTCACCTCTGCCTAACGCAACGAGGCAAACAGGTGTGATATTATATTTTGTAATCTCTTAATTGCCTTCTTTCAAAAAGTTGTCAAGTCAGCCCAAAACCTGATCCAATTTTAGGCTTCAAATTACAAAGCTTACTTAATTCCACACCGTAGTAAATGCTTACCGCTTGAGGTATTACGTTACCCTAAATACTTGCTCGACAATTACCTAACTTAACTTTTTACCGTTAAAGGGAATCCAACACGCGCGTAGAATTAATTACATTATCGTTCTCGCGTGGGATTCCTGCATGTTCCGTATATGTTCTTCGAGATAAAATATAGTGCTATCTTTAGGTCGTGCTTGGATTGCCAAAAGCTGGCTTGTTTTGTTTTGATCATTCACATACTAAGCTACAAAGGCTGTAATCGCCCGCATGGAAATGTAGCACTACAACAGGATAATTACTGACTGATCATCACAATTTCAGCCGAAAAACGTCCATTGCTGGACATAGCCTAGGATTGCCACAACGAATCGCAATCTATAGTTTTAAATAATTTTAAAACATTTTTAAAATTTTTGTAAATGTGAGGTACCAACTTTCTGACAAACTGACCGACTCTTTGACAATTCAAAAGTGCCTGTATAATTGAAATAAATGCTTTGAGTTTGAAGTAATAATCCTGCTGGCTGAAACGGAATAACAAATTATTTGTAACATTTATGACATGAGGGACATTTACCTACGCCTTCTTACCATGGGGGTATTTCGAAACTCTAGAACGCCACTTTCTACGCTATTTACATACTTCTTTTGCTTCTGTTAAGTACTTACTAAAACTCTTATTTTTTTCATTCTCTGACGGACAAAGGACAGTAAATCGTTGGGTAAAATGCATGAAAGTTTTCACAAGTTTTTTTTTTTTTATTATGTCGAAAGTGACCCCAAAGGAAGGATTTACGAAAATTCATCCCCTAAAAAGGGGTTTAATAGGGGATGTAAGTTTGTATGGAAATCCGTTATTTTTGCCAGTGAGAAATCCCATTACCATATGGCTTGTAATATATGAGAAAGACAACAAGTAGGTTTCTATTATGCATTGTAACAGCGAATCAATTTTCACGCATCCCTCTTAAGACCTAGGCCAGCCAGGCCAGGCTATTTTTTTGATATTCGGATAGCTCATGACGTAAAGAGGTGCCATAAAGAATATGAACTTAGAATCTTAAAAAAAAAAACAGTGGCACTCCGGGAGTGCTCACAGAAGTGAAAACTTGAACAAGATAGACTTGGTGGAAGAAAAATACTTGCATAGAATATTGATCCGTAACTTAATATAAATAAAGAGCACAATTGAGTTTACAAAAATGAGGTGTCGGTAACGGTGTTGCGAGTTCAATTGTTTTTCCCATCTCAAAAATGCCCAACGCGCCCAAAGAAGTTTTCACTTCAAAAATAAAATCTATTCGGTATTACGGTATTCTGGTTTATAATAATATACAAAAATACGTATTGTCTTTCTCTTAATTAAATATTATACATTTCGGTCTACTGAAATTACTAATATTTAAAAAGAGAGTCTGGAAGATCTTGCGCACAGCGATTTTTATTATGTAATTGTTTCTCCGAAATGTCTCAGATTCCGACCTTTATTAAATAACGAATTATTTATTTATCATTCCTTCAAAGGAACTTTTATTGTAAGTCGGCGTTCTTTCACAATCTTACCAATTCAGTGAGACCAGTTTTTCGAAAAGCGATAAAAAAATTATTCAGTTAATGAATCCCAATTGCAACAAAAATACGGCCAGTATTTTTGTTGCAATTGGGATTCAATAGGTAATAAACTTGATTTCCTTGTCACTAGGTCATTGTCGATGTGGGGGCTCAATAATAACAGCGATCGAGGCGATCGAAGGTTAAGGTATACTTGCCGCGGTTAGTTCGTGGATGGCCGACCATTCATTACGTATCGAGACAGAGTGCCTCGGAAAGCACGTTAAGCTGTTGGTTCCGGCTATCCAGTCCCACCAGTCTTTCCAAGGGGTACCGTGTTACCCAGTATCTGGGTTGTGGAGGTCTGATAGGCAGTCGCTCCATGTAAAATACTGGTGTTCTTCTGCATCTGGTTAGATTGGAAGCCGAATTTAACATAGTTGGGAAAAGGCTATTCAGATTTGATTTGGGTCATTATCAATGTTCATGAGACATGAAGGGGTACCCCTGTATGCTGGGGTCACGGGAAAGTCCGAAAAGGATACCGTGGTCCCTGGCAATGTACAGGCAACTGAAGGAACACGGGTGGGTTTTAGTCAGTAAGAGTCTGACATGCCTTCCCGCTCCACCCAGAGCGGGAGAAGTTAACCTAACCAAAAAAAAAGAAAAAAAATGGCTTGGACAAGATCGCCTTGATGGAAGAAAAATACTTTTACAGAACATTGCTCCGTAAATAAAGAGCACAATCGCGTTTACAAAACCTAAAGTAAAAATACTTGCATAGAACATTGATCCGTAACGTAATATAAATAAAGAGCACAATCGCGTTTACAAAAATAAGGTGTCGTTACAGTGTCGCGAAATCAATGGTTTAGTCCCATCTCAAAAATGCCCAACGCGCCTAAAGAAGTTGTCACTTAAAAAAAAAACTTGAAATATGCAGGGGTCCACGTGCCAAGGGTCTTGTCACTGTTCTATGCGATGTGTGTTAGCCATTCATACCTGCCGGAAAGTTTAATGAAAACTATTGTGGTTCCCATTGTTAAGAACAGGGTAGGGGACATATCCAGTGAAGGGAATTATCGCCCGATTTCCCTGGCAACGGTCATGGCTAAGGTGTTGGACAGTATGCTTGACTCATGTTTGAAAAATATCTTAAATCTTCATGAAGCACAGTTCGGGTTTCAGCCTGGACTATCTACTGAAACTGCTATCTTGAGTCTCAAGCATACTGTTCAATACTATACTGATCGTAAGACGCCGGTGTACGCCTGTTTCCTTGACCTCTCAAAGGCCTTCGATCTTGTTTCCTATGATGTGCTTTGGGACAAGTTGAGGGACAGGGGTGCCCCTGCTGAAATACTGAAAATTTTCCAGTACTGGTATGCCAATCAAAAGAACCAGGTAAAGTGGTCTAACACTCTCTCTTCAGCATATAGATTGGAATGCGGTGTGAGACAAGGGGGTTTAACATCCCCCAGGCTTTTCAATCTGTATGTTGATGGCCTCATCACTGAGCTCAGCAGCATGAGTATTGGATGTCGAATAAATGGAGTAAGCGTCAATAACATCAACTACGCGGACGATATGGTGCTGCTGGGCCCAACTGCTGGGGCAATCAGAGAATTGCTCAGAGTGTGTGAGAATTATGCTGCCTCACACGGACTGATTTATAATGTCACTAAGAGTGAATATATGATTTTTAAGGCCGCGGGTAGGTGTCCGGACTCTGTTCCGGAAATAATAAGACTAAATGGGCTCCCGTTAAACAGGGTGTCCAAATTTAAATATCTTGGACATTTCATCACCGACGACCTTAAGGATGATATAGACATAGAGAGGGAGCGTAGGGCTTTAGCGGTCAGAGGTAACATGTTGGCCCGTAGATTTGCTCGGTGCTCTGACCAAGTAAAAATTACGCTTTTTAAGGCCTACTGTCAGAGCTTTTATACGAGCAATCTATGGGTCAATTACACCAAGAGATCGCTGGATGCCCTGCGTGTACAATATAATAATGCATTCAGGATGTTGTTGCGACTGCCCCGTTTCTGCAGCGCTTCGGAAATGTTTGCTGAGACCCACACAGATGGCTTTCATGCTATAATCCGTAAAAAAACCGCGTCGCTGCTGAGCAGAGTGCGAGGTAGTCGCAACTATATCCTGAGAGCTGTGGCGGAGAGCTATACTCCAAATATTCGGCATTTTATCCGGAGGTTGCTCAGGTAGGAAACATGTTTTCTTGCCTGCTCGTCCTCTGGGTGGAGTGTGCATGATTGTATTTTATTTTATTTTATACCTACCGTTAAATACTACTAACACTAGAATATAAGTTGTTTTTGTAATACTAACATAATATGGATCCCTGTTATCTGTAATAAATGAATTTTAATTTAATTTAATTTAATTGAAGGGCCAACCGACCTTCAATGTATGGGACACGAGTTTCATCTCCAAACACATTAACGTTACGCGGTGTGTTTGTCGTGCCAACAAAATTAGTATTCAGGTCAGTGTGTTTCACATAATTTCTTACTGTGTATGTACTTAATATGCGTAATCTTGAAGAAGTTCTCGACTGTTTAGTCTTGGGGGTTCCTTAATCTGTCATTGTTCTTTAAACTTGTTGTTTCTGTTGTTGTTACACGTAGGACTTGATACTCATTATTACTGCTGTTACTAAGTGGGTATATTTTCTTCTGTGTTCATTTGGATTTGCGTCATTTGAGATAAGGTTATTATTACTAGGGCTTAGTGATGGGTCGTCGACGTATTTGGCGTTGACGAAACTAGACCTTCCAATTTCGTTTATCGACTAGTCGATTAACTTGTTGAATTCGTCGACTAGTTTACGCGTCAACTTGAATAAACTTTGCGATGAAGTCTACGGTGACGCCGTCGTCGCCGGCCCTCAGCGACGCGGACGTATGGTAAGGTAGATTAGTCTCCCGCGTGCTGTAGGTACCTATTAAAATTAGAACTTCCCTTCATACTTTTCCAGGCTTCGGATTGGTTGAATACCGAATCACACTCGGAACACCAAAAATTCAAAAATCTAAATAAAATGAACAACTATCAAACAGAAACAAGCATAAACCGGCTTGCCTCGCATCGTTCGACCAGTCCATCGCCTTTCTCTTTTGCACACGCGAAACTACCATAACAGCATCCTTTTCCTCACATAACAATAATTTAATTCGACCCGTACAAATATCAACTCCCTCCTGCTAGATTTTGAGTTCATATTTGTTTGCTTCATTATTTTAAATCGAATGAATTTGTACTACGTTCTCCCGTCGGTCATCGCGTTGCGAGATTCAGTTTAGGCGTCTACGGATTTAACTAGTCCATCGATTATTTATCGGTGAACCGTCGATCCGTTCACAGTACATCGACGGTTGAATTAACTAGTTCGTTGATTCAACGCCCATCACTACTAGGGCTAAACTCAACCTATCGCAGACACTGAACCTGACTTGATTTCCGTTCATCTTTTTTTCGGGTGACCACTGCATCATGCTGAGTGGAAGCCTTCTTGTCACAGTCATGTCGTGCAGCTCCCGCCTATGTAATTTCTGTTCTATGCTCGTGATTTGTTATGTACTTTGTGTGGTTCTCTGATTACTCTTGTCTTTTATGTATGCACGTGTTTCTGTGACAAATAAACCTATTTTTCTTTCTTTCTTTTCTTTTCTTTCTTTCTTTTCTTTCTTTCTTTTCTTTTCTTTCTTTCTTTTCTTTTCTTTCACTGCTGGACATAAGGTTCCCAAGCTGCGCCATAACACCCTGTCCTCCGGCTTCCGTATCCAGTCTGTCCCAGCCACCTTATCAAGGTTGTCATTTTACTAAGGCACTTTATTGAGGGTAAACGTTACCTTTGCAGAATTTTATTCGTCACGTAGGTCATAGTCAGGTACCCAATGAATAGAAGCTAAATTTTAAGTAAATACCTCATCGGCGTAATCGGAAGTCCCCACCCAACGTGACATCTATTCTGGATATTTCTGCTAGGAATTTCTCTACAGCAGCCTTCGGCAAATACAGTCAGACCTAGATAAGCGAGAGTTCCAGAGACCGTGATCTCTTTTTCACTTATAAAGGTTTATCACGAACTCGTGTTTCTAGCTTATAGAGGTACAGGAGCGGCCTTTCTCACTTATAGAGGTTGAGGCTAGTTAAATGATAAATGATTTTATTTCTGTAAGTAGGTTTGTACAAACACTTTTACACGTCAATCATATTTTAAAACATATCTTGTTTTATGGTCGTGAGGTCGAGTTGGGAAAGGTTGAGAGGAACAAAAACTATGTTAGTTCTATGAAATTTAAGAATGAGTCATAAATTGCAGATGTAAAATTATGCTCGACTGTCGCTTATAGAGGTACAGGCTAGTAGCAGTTTAAGTTATAGAGGTCTAAGAGTGATAACCGACTTTCTCTTAAAGAGTTTTCTGTTTCTCACTTATAAAGGTTTTAGAGGGTTAAAATGACGGGACCTGGCAATTAGTCTCATTTATAGAGTTTTCTCGCGTATCCAGTTCTCAGTTACACAGGTTTGACTTTACATGGCATGATGTTGTAAATAAGTCAGGACGTAACACGAGCTGAATATGTTCTTCACTCTGCCGTTTCCCTCGTTCATTACCTCGGTAACTGCAAATTGGTTATCGTGTGCGATACATAAATGTTGTATGTATTAATTTTACGGCTCCTCTGATTAAATTGTATCGGAAACACGTAGTTAACGTTGTATAGAATGATTTTGATACGATCTTTGATAGAAAGGATTTTGATGTGTAAAGCCTCGTGCAGATTGGTGCGACGCGACTCAAACGAAACAATTTCTAAGAGAAGTTCACGGTAGAAGAATCGTCGCGCCAGTTTGCACGAGGCTTAACATCTTTCCTCTTGCTTTCCTGCAATCAGTGGGAGTAATTTCGTGGAAAGGGACGGAAGTGTGTGACATGCCGGTTTCCTCACGATGTTTTCCTTCACCTTTTTGAGAGCAGTGGTGATGAAATTAATTTACACAAAGTGAAGCGCCTGTCTGGGTTCGACCCTACGACCTACAACTCGTAAGTCGCGGCCGTTACCACTGGGCTACCACTGCTCCCAAATCACAATGTCTTAGCATAATTTTACTTATAATGTTGCTAGGACACAGACCTACTCTCTTCGAGAGGGAGTGGGCTGTAATCCACCACGCGGGCCCAGTGCGGATTGGTACATGTCACATGTCTTGGAATTTTTGGTTCTAGGACATGCCGGTTTCCTCACTGATGTTTTCCTTATGAAATTATTTACACAAAGTAAAGCGCCTGTCTGGCTTCAAACCCACAAAACTCCTTACAAAACAAACTTACATATACATTCAAAAGCCCGAAAATCTTACACAGAATACCTAAATCCAGCCTGTATTTCATAGTAGTCTTAACACTGAATGCAAATATATCTTACGCCGGCTTTGTCCTAGAGTAAAGGGGGATACACACGTCAGTAACTTGGTACAACATTCTCAGTTTCGTTATCGCCCGACCACAGCTAGGTCTTGCAGCCAAAGCGTTTTTGAATGAAACTAATATCTATACTCTGTCTACGGTTTCCTTTGAAACTGGTTTGACTTGGTGTTTGCTTCGTCTTATTTTCACATTATTTTAACTTTTTTGTACCGGTTTGCGTTGATATGATGCCGTGTTCATTTTGTAGTTTTGTTGTAGATTTAATTTTAGATGGGTTGTAAATTCTTTGCTATCTGGAAATGCCCAAGGTCTTTTATAAAAAGTACAATATTTTTATCCGAAAATTTGCTGTTCGTGTCCGACGTCGCCCGGGTTAATTTTATGTCTCTATGTCTAGTGGAAATTCCGATGTTTCCGGTGCATTTTGCAAAAAAAATCTTCCAAACAAGCCTTGTCCTGACAATTACGAACACAAAAAAAAACAATTGAATCGGTCGAGCCGTTCTCTAGTGATGATCTTGCAGATGCGGCATTAATTTTTATTTATATAAAAGACTAGCTTCTCTCCTCGACTTCGTCCGTGTGAAATTTCTTGTTTCCCCGTCCCACCCTGTCGCATCGCATCGCCCTTCGTTTTTGCTTACCGTACTTTCTGACTTTTTTCTCAAGTGAAAACTTCTTTAGGCGCGCTGGGCATTTTTGAGATGGGAAAAAACAATTGAACTCGCGACATTGTTAAGGCTCATGCAGACCAGCGCGACACACGACGCGACACAAGGGCACCGCTCGTCGCGCGACGAGCGGTGCCTTTGTGTCGCGTCACGTGTCGCGCTGGTCTGCACAAGCCTTTACCGACCCTCATTCATTTTAGCTTTTGACCATTATAAAGACATCAACGTGCGATACATTTTCTTTGGGATTAATGACATTCCTAAAATTGTTCAAGTTTTCACTTCTGTCGGCACTCCCGGAGTGCCACTGTTTTTCTTTTTACTCGTCTCCTACGGGTAGTAGAAACTCTTGAGCTGTATTATTACACAGATGTGGTGTAATAATGAGAAAATATTTAGTCACTAGGTAATGAATGGAAGATTCAAAAGAACCAGTTGTTCAAAAACATGCAATAAAATATTTGTAACACGTTTGGATTAGAACGACTATCGGTTTTTTTCCGAGTTTTTATACATCAGTTCACGGGAGGTCAATAAACTCATGATCACGAGTCTATTCTATAATGCAAGACAATAAAACCGGCGATTTCACACGCGATTTTGGTACAAGTTTAATGCCGTACGACTTTAAATGGCGGATTTCCGTTTCCGTAAGTAATAAAACTATGTTCACGATTATGTAAATTGGCAATTGTGTCAAGTTCACTTTGTGTCTTCAAAGTTTTAGCGCCACTTGACTTCTAATGCCGTGCGCAGATGGGCGATTAAAAAAAACGCGCGATTTATTCGCACAAAAACTATAAAAAGTTTATTTTTTATTGCTAAAACAATATTATGGGACCACTTTTTATATACTTGTACTTAACATTATAAATTTGAGTGTTAGCTTGTACCTTTAAATGTATTTTAAGTATTCCACAGTGACCACTTAATATTATTTTAGAAATAAAAATATTTTTGTACCTATCTATTAAGGACTTAATTGCTTTAATAAATATCTGCTCCTTATTTTTATGACAGGCTATTTACATCTCAATTTTTAAATGGATTTTTTTACAAAAAATAATGTCTGTCCCACGTAATAAAATCGCTTTGTGCCACAGGCGGGAGTAACTGAATTAGTTACTTATTTTAATAAAATGCGTTCCATCGTCTACTGGAAAAAATGCCTGCCGAGATAAGTTAGTAGGTAGGTACATACTTATGTGAATATGAGAAATAAATATTGTTTTTCTGACAAACTTGCAGGTGGGCAATTAAATCGGAGGCTACTGGATGCCTTCGATTTAATTCTTGTTTAAATAGACATAAATAAATGTTATGTAACATTTATTAAAACAACTACAGCATTTATAATCAACTTTAAGTAGGTAACTAGGTAGGTGCGTGTAGGTACTGGCAGTATCTACCTACCATTGAAAAATACCACATGTGAAAAACTATTTCAATTTGGTGCCTATTACATACCTACTCTGTTTAATCCACCAGCAAACATTACTCACAAAATAAAAACACTGCTAAATCGACTACTTAATATTCTGTTTAATAAACAGCACTTCACACTTTATCAATTATTTTTCAATTAAAAACAAAACATCGAAATCAACACGATCATTTAACATTGGAAATGAAATGTATTTCATTTCCGATGCGAGTCCTCGGGTCCTATGGGAGAACATGTTTTTCAACTACAAAGTTAAGTTTGTTCTTGGATAAATTCATTCCATCTACGGAACCCTTCATTGTGCGTGAAACCCTTCATTGTGTGTGATCCGACTTGCACTTGGCCGATTTTTTTGTTGTTATAGAACGCGTGCGACTGCTAGTTAATACGCTCTGAGATATGTGAGCGGTAAGACGGGGGATGTAGACAAAGGCCAAGCTAACTTAGCCGACGTTCGCACGGACGTAATAAAATCGCGGGATTTTATCGCGCACTGGATTTTCAACTCTCGGTGTTAAGCAGAGCGTTGAAAATTCAGTGCACGAAAAAAAATCGCCACGATTTTATTACGTCCGAGAGACGGTGGCTAAGTCTCCCAATTTTGTCAATAGTTCTCTCCCGCCTCACCGCTCACGTAACTTAGGCGGTGACTACCCGTCGCGCGTGGACCATAGCTCTACTCGCTTCTCGTTCATCGCCAGTGTTGGGACAGATGCCTTAACCGCCATCAATTTCTCAATGGAGTCGTGAGATGCGAAGATATCGTGTTTCTTATGATGTGATGAATTTATGTGTATCCGCTGTCAATGGGTTTTTAAACAAAGAAGGCATTGTATTGATGGTAATACAAGTTGGCATATCAAGTGTTAACTGAATAATATCTATGGTGTTAAGTTAATATTATTTTTACCATTGCCACTCGAAAAAGGGCATTTGATTCAACGATAACAGTGAATAAAACATTTTGAATTTGGAACAAGCACGAATGATGTCCTACAAAAAATAATTAAAACGTTCTGAAAGTACCTGGCTGGCTAAATGGAGCTATTTCATAGAACAATTACCTACATAAATATAAAAATCAAAAATATAACACTGAATTTCGAAATTGTTTTAATTTCATTATACATTTTTAATGTTCAATCCGATAAAATAACTCATAACCTTTTTTAGAAATAATAAACAGAATCCAAATCGAGCCAATAACATCGGAGATATGGCAAACGCTACTCAAAACATAAAAAAATTGAATAACATGAAAAATATTAAAAATAGACCCCCCTTTTAAAGTTATTTTTCGATCATTATTCATGAATATTCAGAAAAATACGGGCAGGTACATGCCGATGGGCGACATTGTATAATATTTCTTAATAATTAACTGCAAAAGACAACTTTATTTCGTAGGATCTTATCCCAAAATGAAAATAGGCAAGTAATTTTCTTTATTTTTTTTTTAAACGTTGCCCCACACTAGGAATTTCTCCTGTATCGTGGGTGCGTTTACAAACATTTAAACTCACATACACAAACAGCCAATTATTTAAGCACTTCTAAAGTTTTAACACAAAAAAATCCGTACCTATGAAACATTCTCGATTATCATCAATTAAGTGAATTTATAAAATAAAAAAAATAGGAAATTAATTTTGGTCATAGACAGTCTACATAATGATATTCTAATTTATAAACATTCGAAAATCCTTGCGTTGTTTTCCTTCATCACAGAAATTACTATGGATTTAATTTTAAATTATGTTTTGGTCCCTTTAGGGTTATGTTATGTACTCTTAACCCCGTGATATGTATCGCATCAATATATTAGAGGGGTTAACAAAACAAAAAGCTCTTTACTTAACCTAACATCACGTCTGTAAACCCGAAGGGTTAGGCAGAGGTGCACCTACAAGTATACCCACATTTCGCCAGTTTTAAGTCCCATGTAATAGGGGGCGAGCCTATTGCCATCATCCGGGCACACGTCCAGACTCCGGAGTAATTTCTGTTGGAAAAACCCAATAACACTTTGTCCGACCCGGGAATCGAACACAGGACCTCATGCTCAGCAATAGCTTCTAGAATATTAAGCAATCAAAATTAAAATTCCACCTCGTTTTTTGCTATTAAATAGGTGTCTAGTGCAGTAAGAGATGCTGCCGTCATCTTCTAATGAATTTAGCGAAATACGTGACAGGATTATAGTGAATTTATCTTTTGATTACTTTGAATTTTCCACTAGATTTTCATCTTCATCAAGTTTGCTTGAGAGTATAAAATTAGACGACAAGATTGTGAAGTTTCAATCAAGCAATTTTACATGGAGCAACTGCCTGTCTTACCTCCACGACCCAGTTGCTCGGTAACACGATATCCCTTGGTAAGACTCATGGT
Organism: Agrochola litura; assembly: GCA_949152395.1. NCBI lineage: Eukaryota > Metazoa > Arthropoda > Insecta > Lepidoptera > Noctuidae > Agrochola > Agrochola litura. The sequence goes on from OX424490.1 coordinate 7,721,137, forward strand.
TGTTACACTTTTGGGCTTCTGAATAACCGTAATGACCGTCAAGAAATCGTAGAGATCCATTCAGACTCGTACTAAATGACGTTCCTAGATCTACAAAATACAATAAGAACTGTTTAGCAATGTGTGTACGTATTTATAATAATATACCAAGCAACTTAAAAACGTTGACTTGTAGAGTATTTAAGCACAAACTGTATAAATGCTAAATATACAAAATATCTATTCAATTAAAGAATTTATAGAGACTAAATATGCTCCAATAACTGTATAATATTATGTGATGTAACGCATGCCGACAAGCTTGCATGCTATGTATGTATAGCAAAACATGTAGCACTAATTTTAATGTAACATCTGTAATACCATGTTTTAATGCAAATAAAAAATATTTGATTTGATTTGAAAATCTAGAAATGACAAATCAAATCAAATCATATCAAATCTTTTTATTGTGGGCATAGGTTATACAGACAGATGTTAGGTAAATTACAGTTCTATTATGTCCTGCCTTATAGGCATACAATAATTATGTCAAAATGCAGTATAAAAAAAAATCTTAGGCATCATCACTTCTAAAGTAAATCTTAGAAAATAACAGTGGTGACAGATTGTAGTAGGCACTAATTATTTAGAAAATCTTGGATCGTGTAAGCTTTGTCAATTAAAAAATTACGCAATTTATGTTAGAATAGTGGCAGTTTCTTGGTGCTTAAAATGTCCACAGGTATCTTATTATAAATTTTAGATGCCATTCCAAAAAAACTTTTGCCCATAAGAGCAGTTCTTTGTGGTATACTAGATATTTTCAGTATATTATGTCTTTTTGATTTAAGTTCACGGAATAGATTTTTATTTATTTTAACACATACTGCAACTTCATAGATATAAGCTGATGGAAAGGTCAAAATTTTAAACTTTTTAAAATATGGTTCGCATGATTCTGGTACAAAGATTGGCCATTGCGCGACAGCCGGGACCAGCGGCTAAACGTGTTTTCCGAGGCACGGAAGGACCTCGATTGATATGTACCTAATGGATATTCACCCATTCAAAAACCGAACACGGCAAGCGTAACGTAACCTTCAATCGACCCGTGCAGCTTTTATCATTTAGACACGAGATTGTAAAGTTTTTAACCCTATAACTCTACCATCTTTAACTTGAACTCTCTCGCATTTAAATTCCCGTATCCATTTTCTGCTTGAATGTTATCCCTAAAATCCCTATCCCGTAAGGAACACGTATGATAAGCCCAGAAAAGACGTGCCCAATTCCCCGAAGACGATTTTAATATCGCAGTATTCAAGACACCCGTCGGATCTGACATTGAGAGTTTTTATTCTTTTCTTTTTTGTACGCAGTTTTACGATTCTTCGGTAGGTATGATACTGTAGATAATAAGAAATGATGTAATAGTTTAAGGCAGTGACCTGAGCCTCGTGTGTTGCCAGTGTGTATTAAAGATAATAATATAATGTTACATAAATATTTATATTTTGATTCCAAGTAGAAGAGACACCTTCTGTTTTTTCGTGATGTAGATAGAGATCTTAAGGCTCCGCAGAAAGGCTCGACGCGACAGTCACTAGTAGAACAATTTCTATGAAAACTTCTACTAGAATCTCGTCACACCGTCACGTCGCTCTTGTCTGTGGGAGTCTTTGGTGATTTGGATTATGAGCTGTACTAAGTAGGTACCATGGGGTAAAGTACAATAAAGGAGATTCCATCTATGGACCTAGAATCTCCTGTATAGTATTATGTTAAATTGGAACCACCCAGACAAACTATCTATGGGTGGTTATACAGTTTTTCGCTGCGTGTGTAGACAATACGGTAGTTGCCTAGGTAAAAAAAAGAAATTAAATTTAGTCCGTCTTTCAGATAATAAAAAAATATTGGACACGTATTTTTTGCTTTATCATATTAATCAAAAATAACTTAGAAAACACGCATTAAAGTTGGGGAGTGGGGGCTTGCTACGTCACAACGTTGTATAAAATCTAGCTAGGTGTGACGTCATGCCACATTTTAACTCAATGTATCGCCGGAATCTTTTGATTACGTCAAAAAAGAAAAAATACGTGTTCAATATTTTTTAATAATCCACAAGACGAATAAAAAAAATTGGACACGGGTCTATTTCTTTGGCGCTGCACTGCGCTATACAATATTGAAAACCGAAATTATGCTTATTATATGTCCAGAGAGAGGATCATCATCTCATCATTAGGAGGAGCTTGTGGCTAAGTAATAACAGCCGCACGGATCAATCCATCAGGTTAAGCTACGCTTACCGGGGTTGGTCCGTGAATGGGTGACCATCTTTACATACCTAGGTCTCCGTGCCTCGGAAATCACGTTAAGCTGTTGGTCTCGGCTGTCATCCGTGAATTTTTGACAGTAGTTATCGTCAGAAGCCTGAAAGTCTAACAACCAGTCTCACCAAGGGGTATCGTATTACCCAAGTATTGGGTTGTGAAGGTCAGATAGGCAGTCGCTCCATGTAAAATACTGCTATTCAGCTGCATCCGGTTAGACTGGAAGCCGACCCCAACATAGTTGGGAAAAGGCTAGGCAGATTTATTGACAGAGGATCATCATCATCATCAATTAGGTACAGCCCGTCTTCACCCACTGCTGACCATAGGAGTCTCATTTCTTGTGCTAATCTCCACGCTGTTTTGCCAGCCTCATCCAGGTGGTTTCGGTTCAGGTTCCGGCGGCGAGATGGGTAGAAGACATTGTTGCCATCGTGGGTAGACAGAGGATACCAAAAAGAATTATAAAAAAAAAAACAGTGGCACTCCGGGAACGCCGACAGAAGTGAAAACTTGAACAAGATCGCCTTGGTGGAAGAAAAATACTTGTATAGAACATTGGTCCGTATCCTTATCTTAATAAAGAGCACAATCGCATTTACAAAAAATAATACTTCCAAACTCAAATTACTTTTTTTTTTTTTTTTAATCTTTAAATCAAAAATATTTGTATAGAACATTGATCAGTAACGTAATATAAATAAAGAGCACAATCGCGTTCACAAAAATAAGGTGTTGGTAACGGTGTCGCGAGTTCAAAAAGTTTTTTCCCATCTCAAAAATGCCCAACGCGCCTAAAGAAGTTTTCACTTCAAAAAACAAACGCCGCTTTCCTCAAACACTTTTAATTTGGGTAACCCTAAACTGCAATATGTAGATGTACCATCGCGGACACTGGCGGTGAACCACTTTTCAACCTCTTATCACTAAGGGCATAAGGGTGTAAAGTGGTTCACCGCAAATGTCCGCGGTTGTACAAGTGTGACCTAAAAGTGTGCCATGAACTAAAATTAAAGCATAATTTAAACGTTTCCCACTAGAACAGTGTTCATTCATTCTATTGTAACTTAAATTATGCGCATATTTACATCGGAGAATGACTTCGTAATTCGTATAAGTAATAATACTGGCGTTTTGTCGATTTCTGTTGGTTTATTATACCTAGGTTTAATAATTGGATAAAAGAGCTGTTAAATATTTTAATCCGTATTTTAATTTGTTTGCATCTTTTTAAACCTATGTTGTGCAACCAAGTAAGAGACTTGGTTAAACTTAAAATCATTGTACCATCGCGGACACTGGCGGTGAACCACTTTTAACCTTATTTCTAAGGATATAAGAGGGAAAAGTGGTCGACCGCAACTGTCCGCGGTTGCACTTCTAAGGACGATTCACAGAAGTAGTCCACTTAGAGCACCCGTCCGAATAGCACCTGCACGAAGAGCACCCAGGTGCTCTTCGTGGACTAGGCTAGGTGCTATTCGGACGGGTGCTCTAAGTGGACTACTTCGATTCACTGACCACACTGACTTTACTTTGATAAGTAAAGTTAGCGTTTCTTACGAATATCAAACTTAAGCAAATGCAAATAATGCAAGCGATTCATATAAATAAAACTTTTGCTGGTAATAAAAATAACATTCATATTAGAATTAAAGGCTTATTTTCATTAGCAAAGTAAAGTCAAAAGTGCTGTCTGTGAATCTCGTCCTAACGGTCCACACAATGTACACAGAAAACTAACATTTCATTCCAAACAGTAAACCCTCGAGTGTGAAACAGAATTAAACCTACATTTTCAACAACTCAACATAAAAATCCACAAAATGATAAACCGGGCCGACAACCCGTACTTCATATTCAACATAATATTCAACCCTAAAAAGACGCCGTAACTCAACCTGAAACACTTCCGCACAAACCGGGCAACCTATGTAAACTCCTTTAATATGTATGCAGTGACACGACCCACTAAATTTATCCTTCGTGCGCGTTTACAGAGTTAATTAATCAAGTAAAAGTCTGATATTCTGGACGAACGTTGCACATGTTGGGATAATTTATGTGTTGAAATTAGCTGTTAGCAAGTTCATGGGGATAGGAGTCAAATAGGTGTTTGTAGTTTTGATAACATGTGGTATAATCTCCGTGGAATTTCTCAGTTGCAGCCCGAAGTCTGGATTTGTGCCCGGTTGATGGTAATTGGCTCGCCCGTACTTATTAAGCCGCGTGCAGAGGGTCGCGACGCGACACCGGTTCTACCGTAAAGATTTCTTAGAAATTATTTTATTAGAGTCGCGTCGTGCTGTCTGTCTGCACGAGGCTTTGCATGGGACTTAAACATACTTAAGGCGATAACCGACTCTCCATGTAAACTCCACAAACTCCACATGTAAGCTCCATGTAAAATATTGGTATTCAGCTGCATCCGGTTAGACTGGAAGCCGACCCCTACATAGTTGGGAAAAGGCTAGGTAGATGATGACCTATAGGTCTAGTTGGAGTGGCAACTGACCTCAAAATACAGAAAGGGTCAGCTAATGATAATTTCACTACAAAAGTAAACACTGTACCCCATAGGTACTTAAGTGTAAATCGATACAAACAAACCGCATATTGTGTTGAAAGTGTGAAAAGCTAATTAGCTCTCATTTCTAGCTATTATAGTGTTTGTAAATACAATTCATTGTTATTACACGTTATGCCAAACAGTAGTTAATAACATAGTTCGATTAGGCTGTTTAGGGATGCAGTTTCATAGATTGGTAAATTACGGGAATGTTTGGATACTGGAGGCTAATATTTTGAAATAAATTGTAGCGGTTACACCGCCACATACGAACTACGCATCATAGACATGACGTCACACAAATCCTGCATCGCGCAGTTAGAGTTTACCGAGCGATCGACATACATACAAGATTTCACAGTTGCCCACCAGACACAACAACCGTCTGGTCGGAGGATCCTCCCTTTTCCATGGTGGATGAGTGAACTTTACACCCTGTTCCTCATACCACCTAAAAAATAATGTTTTAATGTAAAGGAAACACGCATTAATCAAACGAATTCGCTGCTAAACGATGAAGTTCTAAATGCTTCAATTCTTCTAGATCGAATACTAAAAGTAACCTAACTAAACAATCATACTATAGAATTGGATTGATGGTTTCGCTAGGTTACTTTACTTAGAGCAGCGAATGCTGTTAAACGATGAAACTTTAACTGTATGACAAATACTTCAAGATGTAAATAATTAAAGGACCTAATCTGTCAATCAACCAATATATTTATTTGTTCGAATGTGGTAATTACAGTCTTAAAATGTCTGGTAGTGCAGTCCGAAATTAATTGCACATCTGCCAAAAAATATCATAAAATAATCTGCTGCTAATTAGCAGCAGATTATTTTATGATATTTTTTGGCAGATGAAGCTGTTTTGTAGTGAAGCTGTAACTGCCTAAATACTTCAGGATATTGTCGAACAAAACAGTCAAACGGCTCGATTATCACAAACTGAGTTGTTGGCTTCTGCTCTGCCAATATTTGTTTGACCCACAGATGGTTGTTCCGGTGTAGTGTTTGGAGATTAGATGAGATTGGAGTCTATAAACGCACCAGCAAACATAATGTATCGTCGATGATTTTATATGCAGGAAACGGGCAGTAGAATGGAATAGTCCTGATGATATTTTAGACAAATACGAAAACATATTTAAAAGAAAGTCAGTGCGTACAGTACTTCAATCGACATCGTCCGATGACGTCCGGTAATTAGGTGTAGGTACACGCTCATTTTCTTTTACATAATATATTTGGTTCGATCGGCCGAGTTCGGTTGATGATGGATCAGTGCCTCGCGTTACACACCAAACTTAGTAGATAATACTAAATTATTCGTATAATTATTGCTAGAGGTCAATATTACAAAAACAACGTTGTAGATATGTATGGTGAGAGCTTAACACAAAAAAGGCTAATCCAATTAGCGAGAAACTTTCTTCTTTCCAAATACAGAATAAGTCGTGAGAAGTCACGAAATTCAAACATCATGCTAGGAAACTCGACTCTATCGTAGGTAAGTAGGTGCGTCCACAAACACAAATCTCGAATGCACAAACATTGCAATCGAAGTGCTGCCGCATAAATGATGATCCTACTTGAAATTCTGTCTGCCGAGCAAAAGCCAAAGAAGGGAAGTCATTCCACTTATTACCGTGTTCCATTTTTCTTCTTTAAAACGTACAATGCGACATCCATTAAATTTATTTCCGGAGTATGCCGCTCGTAGAAATAATCTTAGATCAAATATTTGAACTTATCGGCGCAGTCTGTTGGCGCAGTTGCATAAACAGACAAACATTATGGTTTTCTATGAAATATGGGCGTGTTATGTACGCTATGTGGGCGGATAAATGTCTGGTTAAATAGACGCTTGTTTATGAATGGTTCAGTAAAGAATAAGGACGGATAAATAGAATTAGGGTCTCATTTCTAACACCTCGCTAACACTTTTTTTGTTCTTAGTGGTTTAAGGGGGAAGCTTCAGGGTAGCCCGCGAAATTCAAATTTTCTTACGTTTTTTGCATTTTGCAGGTCAGTGTCAGGGTTGATGTTGATTAAAATAGATTTGCGGTTGTAACAAACATGGCTTTACTCAATTATAATCATTACAATCAGCAATAGCGATTAAGAAGAAGATAAAGGTGTCAAATGTCATCATTTCATGAGATTATGACATTTGACACCTTTGCTAACTTATGGAGTTGTATTGCTGATTGTAATGATTATAATTGAGTAAATCCATATTTGTTACGACCGCGAATCTTATTTTAATCTACATAAAACCTGACACTGACCTGCAAAATGCAAAAAACGTAAGAAAATTTAAATTTCGCGGGCTACCCTGACGCTTCCCCCTTAAGGTATATTTAACATCCCGGTTGTAACTCCTCTCTCTGTTTGCCTTACGGCATGATTACTCCATTGTGTATCTTTATAAACAAAGTATTGTATTGTAAAAGAAATGAACACAGAACCACATGGCAAGCAGCTTGTCACTAGAGGCATTCAATAAAAAAGCAACATTCAACGTTTGAAATAACTAATTGACCAACTCACTTGGTGACGAAGTAGTCTCCGTACTTCAAAAGTCAATCAGAAACGAAACAACATTTTCATTAATAATTCACCTACTAACTTTATGATTCCGACACACTAATTTCACAGGTCAAAATTTTGCATCATGTTCTGTTTGTTCAACATGACATTCATGGCTGTCATTCGCGGATCTTTGACAGTCGTTACGGGACGTCAGAAGCCGGAAAGTCTGACAACCAGTCTTTCCTAGGGGTATCGTGCTACCCAGTAACTGGGTTGTGGAGATAGGCAGTCGCTCCTTGTAAAATATTGATATGCAGCTGCATCCGGTTAGGCTGCAAACCAACCCACAAAATAGTACGAAAAATGCGAGGCAGATGATGTTGCGAAAACTTCCAATGCAAACCTGATTTTATCTTGCATGTCATTGAAAGTTGGATGAAGTATGTAAGCTTTACAGGTTGATATGGGGTGATACATTCATTCCGTAATCGGATCCCCAACTTCGGACAGGCCCATCCGGAGTGCTGAAATAGGTGGAACGGATGTGTTATCATTATTAATGGTTTCCATACTACTCCACAGTAGATAAGATGTGTGGATATTTTTCGCACAGGTATTTCGAAGTTATTATGCGGAACTTTTTGAGTACTCCCGTGTAACAAAGGATTTATGTTTGTTGTGTTATGTGAAGTTGAGGTGGTTTAGAATAAAATTATGGTAATTCTTTGTTTGTGGTTTTTGAAAGTAGAATATGTGGAAACTTTTCCTCATTATATGTCGAGTTTAAACCGTGACGTTGACATTATTTTACCAAACATTATCATAAAACCACAATGCTTCAAATTAAAATGAAGGTCGTCAGTGTGATGCTAAAATTAGGTGTCATGACTTCGGGACTCAGTCATATCTACCTAAATTACGAATAAAACTGCACGGTAACTATCTCTTGAGTGATAAAAATATGATATTCAGATAAGGATAATAAATATTTGCTAATGTCTGGAGTCCAAACTAATATTTTATCTGACAATGGATACTGAATCATTTGCTAGGATTCCCCATGGAAACAACTTTTTGTATAGGAAGGAATTATTTTGAAAGGCCCGTGAGTATGAGAAGGGAGAGAGGTAAAAGTGGTGCACGAGAAAGTAATAGACCTCATGATAATGATTTTTCAATCAATTTTCCAAATCCAATTGGCCAAGTCTCTTCCAGTCCATTGGAATCATCGGGCGTTTCCAATTTCAATGATATAATACAACACTGACTCCTCCGACTTTTGCATCAGACTGACATCATTCAGACCTTCAGATGAGCCAAATGCTTAAAAGTTATTTTGTGTATGCGATGAGATAAAGACAAGTTTTGTTTTGTGAATACGAAACGATGTAGTAAGGAAAGAAGTAACATATGAATAGCTATCAGATAATACCGTATTTATTTATTTATAGAAACCGTACTCCTAACTATTTCATTAGTGTTTTATTTCATTACGGAACCCGATCGCGATGTTAATGATAAAGATGATACATAACCAGGTCATCCAAGGTCAGAGGGATAAACACATGTTGACGACACACGTGATAAAATTAGCAAAACGGATGCAGATAAGGGATTAAATGTTTATAGAGTATTAAGAGCATTATGACATTTATTGCTAACAAAGAATGCGATGACGATACTGTCTCGTGAGAAGTGACTTGATGTTTTGGAAGCCATGATGGATTAGCTAATGTTTGGCAAACAAATGACGTCACGGAGATATCAAGGGCTAAGGCAAAGGTTGTTATGTATATTTTGATTTATAGTGTAAGATCCAAACAAACCGCATGTTAAGACAGAAATATGGGTTTAGACACATTCTAATACTCTATTTTGATATTCTGACGATTGACATTTGATATGCTTTTGGAAGATGTTAGCGATTAAATTATAATCGTTAATACCAAATGTAATCAAGTAACTGGGTTATTAGGTGATCAACCTACTCAAATGCTAATTACAAATCACAATTTCAATACTTATCAAATCTTAGTGGGTAATCAATATTGTAAATTCGCAGAGTAATTAATTTACTACGGAACGACATTAATCATCGAACGGGTTTGTCATTAATCATTTACATAACGATCTTTGAAATGTAAATAGTACAGAAACTAGTGTAATTAAGTAAAGAAAATACAGAAAACATTAAAGTTCATTAACTAGAGAAAATATATGCCAAAATTTCTGCTTGAAGAGGGACCATTTAATGATGGCTATCAGTGAAAAAAAACAGATAACTAACAAGGCACCGAAAAAAAGTTTGTTAATGAAGGTCAAACTAATGTTACTAATTTGGAAGATATATTGTGAAGATATAAAATATTTGGCTGTGTAAAATGTACATATCATCATCATCATCATCATCATTTCAGCCGAAAGACGTCCACTGCTGAACATAGGCCTCCCCCAAGCACCTCCACTTCGACCGATTCTGTGCTTTCCGCATCCAGCGGATTCCTGCGGCCTTCACAAGGTCATCGGTCCATCTTGTGGGAGGCCTTCCAACGCTACGTCTTCCGGTACGCGGTCGCCACTCCAGAACCTTTCGGCCCCATCGGCCATCCGTTCTACGAGCAATGTGCCCTGCCCATTGCCACTTAAGTTTCGCAATTCTTCGGGCTATGTCGGTTACCTTGGTTCTCCTGCGGGTCTCCTCATTTCTGATTCGATCACGTAGGGAAACTCCAAGCATAGCCCTCTCCATTGCCCTTTGGGTGACTTTTAGCCTTCTCATAAGGCCCATTGTGAAATGTACATTAATATTAAACATTTTGCAAGCATGGTGGTATGCTTTTGTTTGCAACTCGATCCGATCCGTTAAATAAAGTGAAATTATGATATTATTAATGTGGCTGCAATTAAAATTTGATAGAGCAGATAAATGTCTGAATTATGTTTCGGACATTTCCGAGAACAATTTGCAATGCATTCATTGTTTGCTTGTCTTATGTAATCGATCATTATAAATGATGAATTATGTTACCTATTATAAATAGCACAACTGCACAACATAATATTGTATCCACTTCAATAAGCAATTCTGTGCCTGATTAGAAGCGCATTAATACCTATTAATTTGTCATTTAAATTATTTCTATGCCGACCTCGAAAACCAGATCACTTAGCACATAATATTTATTTATTTATTACAGCATGGAAGACTTACAGCTAAAAAACAACAAAAAAGGAAACAATAGTCGACAGAAAGCCAATTACAAGTCTTCACGTTAAGACTTATAATAGAATTTGTGTTGTGAACATACAAAAGCAGCAACATATCACTATATACTAAATTTTAATAGTTAAAACGATTAAAATAACCACTTGTGTCTGCAATTCAAAAGTGAGAGAACAAGAAAAAAAAAAGTACATTTAGGAGCACTGCAGCTGTTTAAAAAATTTGAGGCTTCATTAAGCACCTTCTAGCAGAGGTCACACTGGTTGTAAAGAGATTATATGGGTTATTAAATATCATGCAGCTATAAAAAATGTGATTCAATATTAGTTTTGAATCCTAAATGAAGTGGCAAGGTTTGTTTCATGTACCAGTCTAAGTACTCCTGGTTTTTCACTCTTGGACATTTCTTCTTCTGGTGTCTCTCCAATTAATGAAGATTGGCCATCAACTCTGAATATTTCTCTGTTCTTTTGCGAGGCGAAAATTTCTAAAGGGTGTAATTTGATTTAGTTAGAATTCCGTGATGATCTATGACTTATCTGTTGTTAATAGAACAATGGCCATTTCCATATCGAGAACAAATATCAGAAAGGAATAATTTAAAACCAGTAAAACTATATGCTTCCCGACATCTGGTATTCAAATTTTTATTCTACCGTATATTGACAATAGAATTCTCGGAACGATGATGTCCTCCTCTGAGAGAAATGTATGCTCATTCAATTTGACATCGCTCTCCACTCTAACGATGTAAATCTCGACTTTTATTTTATTTAAGACTGGTGAACTGACAGTTCAATTTTGGTGTCTATTATATTTTTGGGTCTTGGGGTAGTGTCTGAGAGTTTATTGACTTGATTTTAAGTCTAGGTAGGTACAATTTAATTCAAGCCAGATTGAGTTATTCTTTTTGAAACTTCAGGATGTGTGCGGTTGAATTTCTTAGTCTTATTTTTACTTTTGGTACCTTAGGATCATTGTGTGGAAATCAGTTGTCATGGTATGGGTCTGTAATCGGAGGAGTGAGGCAAATATCGTGAGGAAAGTTTTGAGTAGGAATGTGGCTGGCTATAAGAGTAGGGGAAGACCAAAGAAACGATGAAGGGCCTGTGTGGAAGATGATGTGACTACCGAGATGACGACTAATAGAGAAGTATGGAAGAATAAGACATGTTGTGCCGACCACTAATAAATTGGGATGAGGGCAGGAGAATGACTATGACCTTAATATCAATGAATGCAGTAGGTACTTAAGTTTGCCTACTTAAGGTTGCATTAGTCGACGGCTCGAACTCGTTGGTGGGCGTGGCTAATATGCATGCTATTTGGTATAGTTATTTATTGAAGTGAAAACTTCTTTAGGCGCGTTGGTCGATTTCGCGACACTGTAACGCTATTTACCGACACCGTAGAGTTAAAGACATCAACGCGTTGATTACCGCGGTACTGAATTTTTTTCAAGTTTTCACGGCTGTCAGCACTCCCGGAGTGCCACTGATTTTTATTTTATTTATTTATATTTTTATTTAGTGAAATAGACGATAATTTATAACGAAAACGAGCGGATAAAATTTCATGAACAGATCTTTGGGGCGTATAGATAATATGGAAAAACTTTGAATGAAGCTACTCAAAATAAAATTATTTGAACTTTTGAATAAAATATCTATCCCTGTACGGTTTCTATTGTGTCATTTTCATATTACATAAGTTATTTATTTACGCCCTAAGATGAGTAAAGTTGAAATATGAAAGTTGCGACGCTCAACTTTAAAACTATTTTTTTTTTTCCAATTCTGCTTCCGTAAACGGATAGGTAATGACAAGACAAATTGATATAATATATAGATTTGAACGTACACCGTCAAACGGATGAGTAATCACACTAATCACCATACTACGTTTGTACGGAAGAATGATCGACTAGCGGTCAAAAGGTTTAAAATCAAAGGTTTAAAATTTTTTACAGGGCCACAAAAGTTATTCTAAATAGTGTCCTTACCTTTTAAATTCCTAACATTCGGTATTTTGTAATATTTCGATATCTACGCAAGCCACACGGCAATATATCAATCGGCATCAATCAATCACCTGAGTGTCGTCTTTATGAACGTCACAGCTTCGCATTTTATAGTCTCTTAGATAGGCAACCGTATCTCAGAATATTCCTGTTTAACACCTTTTGCTAGTAGGTATTTAAACGTAATTGAAAATCGATTTAGAAATATATATTCTGAACTGTTGAAAAAGCTTGAGTCTGTCTCTGTAGTGTTTACCGAATAGTAGCTGTGCTATTTTGACAAATTTACTACAATCATCATAAAAAAAACATAATCAGCCTATAATGTTCCCACTGCTGGGACACTGATCTCCTCTCTGTGAAAGGAACTGGGCCATAATCCACCACGCGGGCCCAGTGCGGGTTGGTGGATATCACATGTCTTCGAATTTTTGGTTCTAGGATATGCCGGTTTCATCACGATGTTTTCCACAATCATTTGAATTATTTATTTAACTCACTCCAGCATTTTCTATTTACAGAATCGAAGGCCTGTAAGTATTTTTTTCCTACTTTGTTATACCTACTCATTCATTTTCACTTACAACTTCCGAACAACTTAATGAATTCTCAAAAAAACCAAGACGAATATTCAAAAATGTGATCTAAATAAAATTACCCGCCGCCTTTTACATCAGAAAAAAATAAACCCAGTTCCCGAACTGCGACCAAGGAAAAAATATGACTATGCGTCAGACGGAACCGTGTTACTTTTCGTTCTTACAAATTACACCACTAAGTTGTAATTTAGCTATTTCTGGTCCAGTGCCAAGAACATTAGCTGAGATACAGAATACGCATGTAGCTGGACAATAAATATGATTTAGTTTTCTCAATAGCGGTTAAATAAATCGCCACTGCAGTAGATTACCCTATATTATGTCGAATAGAATTGAGTATGATAAAAGAATGAGAATTGTCTGACGTCAGATTTTAACATAACTTTATGGCCTTATAAAAGCTTGATTGTTTCTTTTTTTTTTTTTTATTACGCTTGTACTGCAAGGGTTTCAAGGGTAGAAATTAACGGTCATATAAAACGGTGCTTGGTTGAGTGGTTCCGAAATGATAGGTACTAAAATGCCAATAACTAATTTGTAAATCGTAACTTAAATTTTCCAGATCATTTAGCTGTGAAAAGTACAGTCGACGCGACGGTTCTGTGCAACCAATTCTCTCTCCAATATACCTAAGATTACAAGCCGTAAGATTAAATGGGAGGCATCTACAACTAACGAAGAAAATAGTTCATAAGGTGTAATATATGAGGGTTCCTAAATGGAGGAGGCGAGCGGTTCGGGTTAATTCGTCGGGTCTGTCCCTGCAATTATGAAAAAAATCGCTGTCGATATTGCACATCTGGCCTTGGTCTCTATCCCAATTAACGAAATGACGTGCGTTAGCCATTTTGGCTTTGCACACGTTCGATACGCCAGGAGCTTTGCAGAAAATTAAATGGACGTTGAATTGACTCTGTTCGGTTTCGTTTAAAAAGATTGGTTTTATTCACGTGTGGTTTTTGATCGAATTGTGTATGTTTTTTTTTGCGTAAACATTTAATTGAAATGGATTTATGGCTACTTCCTGCTTTTGTTTTGATATAAGTATTCGAATTGTACTGTAGTTATTTATCTGACGAAAACCACTCAATAATATCCATTTAAGCTCTCCAATAAATCCTTACATATTATAAAAAAAGTCCCCCGCCGCGTCTGTCTGTCTGTCTGTCTGAACGCGATAAACTCAAAAACTGCCGAACGGATTTGCAAACGGTTTTGTGTAAATTGGCTGAAATTTGACGATTATTGTTGAAGAAGTCGGAAAAAATCATGCCGACTGGGAGCTTTACTGGCGTGCGCTGCCTAAACCGAAAAAGATACATCAAATTTATGTTCTACGGTATTGTTCATCTTAAAAAGTTCAACAAAAAAGTCCTCGATGGCATATGTCTATCTTCAAAGGATGACCCACAATAACCATTTTTATCTTTCAGAATTTGATAAAAAATTAATTGTTATTTCCGAAGCTTTTTTGACCGGTATAGTATTAATCCTTATCCAAAAAAAATATGTTATTTAAATTGGGCATTTAATTTAGATTAAAATATGCCTTTTAATCATGTAATTTAAATGAATAGTTTAAAAGATATCACAGTTTCAAAATTACGCGGAGCAACGCGGGCGCAGCGGTAGGAGTTAATGACGTTTTCCTCTGTTATTTTATTAGGTATGAAATATCGGTAGTAATATTTGATAGAAAGCGGAATATAGATAAGTAGGTACGTTCCCGTGGGATATTTTCCGACATCCACGCGGACGAAGCCGCGGGCAAAAGCTAGTACATATATAAATATCAGACCATAGAAAAGCGCTGCCGCAAAAACCAGCTTAGAATTTTACCAAGAAAATCTGCGTACAGAATCAAATTGACAGCGGGATTTCTAGAAAAAATATCTCGTAAAAGATTTCGAGAATAATATTTGTAGATTTCGTACCCAACTTCGGTACTAGGTTCGTTAGCGGTCGGATCACGTTGAATCGCAAAGAGTTGCTAACATTGGTCCTACATTTTGCAGTCTTGTAATTGGTGGTTATCATTCAATGGTATGGTAACTTTGGCCGGTTTGTGGCTGAAAGATAACAGTCACACGAGTCGATCGAAGGTTAAGCTACGCTTGCCGCGGTCAGTTAGTGGATGGGCAACCATTCATTCCATATCGAGACCCGTCCGTGCCTCGGAAAGCACGTTAAGCCGTTGGTCTTGGCTGCCAAGCTTAGATCTGTGACAGTATTTACGGGTAGTCAGAAACTTGTTAATTAGTAACTGGGTTGTGGAGGTCAGATGGGCAGTCACTTCATGTAAAATACTGGTATTCAGTTGCATCCGGTTAGACTGGAAGCTGACCCTAAAGACATTTATTGCTGCTTAATTGAACTGCAAACGTGGTTGGAAGTGTTTATGTTTCTATTGAAAACACAGTTGTATTTATCCTATGTATTTTTACTCGTAGTTGGTTTAAAATGTAATAATGCTGAGGCAGTGAATGGTGCAGTTTGCATGTATGCATACAATTTAGGAACACAAAAGTTGTTAGTGTAGAATGAAATACGCATAAAGCTTGAGCACAGTATAATAAAGTAACAGTATTATATCTCGGCAGTGACTCTTTCCGCGTCCGGCGTCCGTGCATAACTGCCGTGCTTTCGATACTGTTGCGTACTGCACACACTGAGATTTCGAAGCGCGTCGTTTCGACTGTTTTCTATGATGGTATAATACTGTAACTTATTTATACTGTGACTTGAGCAAGGATCCGTTGAATTTTCATTGAAATTTTTGGACATTGTGCGTACCTTATAATATTTCTTAGCGCATCATATACATGAGATGCAGAGTTAATTTTATATGTGACTTTATATTCTTGTTGAATTTGTTGTGGCAATAGCAAAAAGGAGAAAGTGTGTAATCAGTGAAAGTCAATACCTACTGTCGCGCCTGCGAATAATGTGCTAATGAGGATATACACAATGTTGTTAAAAGAAATATGTACCAAGACCTATTTGGGTAGTTACAGTCAACCGCACTTTGGTAAGTAGTACTTTGACCTTGAGCTGGCCTAGCCTAGTACAGAGTTTCATAGAATAAGAGGCTAGCTTATACTGTTTTTAAGCCTCGTGCAAACAGCCGCGACTTGACTCGAATAAGACAATTTCTAAGAAAACTTCACGATAGAACAATGACCGGTGTCGCGTCGTGCCAGTCTGCACAAGGCTTTATGAATATCGTGTAATGAATATTTTTCAATCGTACTAGATATTTTTAAGAAAACAATGCAAATGATGAAAAATTCGAGCCAACATGATAACGTATTCCGTTTCTGATTACAAAATCAGACGATTCGGAGTATACAAAACATCTGTCTAGTAAATAATAGGAATTCAGACATATTTGTCCTTACCAATAAATCAACTCGCGTCAAGTGTCAAAAAATATCGCCACATAAACTGTAATAAGATATTCAACACGTGTGTTACTTTGTAACTTATAATAACAACACCAAATATAAAACTGTCTAGACCAGCGTTTCCCAAACTATGGGTCGCGACCCCCTGGTGGGTTGCGAGCGAATTCGATGGACCTTGAAAAAATTATGTTCAGCTATAATTACTTAAAATAAAAAATAAAAAATGGTTGCCTGTAAAGTCGGTTTACGGGCGATAATTTTACGTGATACGCTTAGGCCGATCGTGCCTCTCTATCGCTTGTTTCGCGCTCTCGTTTGCACGCTCGGCTCAGGCGGAACGTGACACTTTTTTCGTGCGTGCAGCCGGCGTTCATCGATTAAGACGTTATCACGTCAAAACCGAAATAAATTGGACGTATCAAATTCATTGCGATTAAAAGTAACTAAAATAGAAGTTGATGCTTAGCTATAATGACAATCATATATAACCCTTCCTTTTGGCTTTGCCGGAGTTTGCCGTAGTGTGGTAAAAAATAGGAAACAAATACATCCTTCTCATTGAAATAGCACTCCGCATTTAATTAAGAATTCGAATTTTCGATTATAACTGAATGTTTTTTTCTTATTTGAACAGTCCTTTATTCATATAGTTATGCCCCTTACTTTCTCCATGACAGCTAAGAGCTGAGTACCGAATTTGGACGTTTTTTGTTAGCTGGGTCGCGATCCAGTCAACTTTGGGAACCACTGGTCTAAACGAACAATTTGTCAACAAAAAGAACTTAGTCTTTGAACAATTTTGATGACAATGCTAACGTTGTAATTAGAGTAGTGGTAGCCAGGGTTGGCATGATTAAATCAAGTGATTTGTTCTGTAAAAATCATTGATTAAATCAAATTGTTTTAAATCTTTCCTACCTATTTGTAACACAAAAAAACTTAATTTTAGATAACGAATAGATACATACAAATGTATGTTTAAAATCACTCTATGTTAGAAAGAATTATAATATTTAAACAAAAAAACCAACTGTCCAACTTTTTCCGTTCCTAATCTGTTCTTGATTTTTGAATGTACAAACGTTTTTCTACGAAAAAACTGGCAGATAGCATCCTTCTTTCTGTCTTCCTACATTTTAACTATTTTAAAGCAAAAGAATTGCGTTTCTTCCGAATTTATCCGAACCGAACTAAAGTGTTAATCAAAACAAAGCAAGGGAAATCCCCCAGCCGTCGTCAAACAAAAGCGCGTTTCGTTTTAAGCACTATTTTAAGTGGATTTTAAATTTAAAGGCTCAAGCAAAAATTCGAAGCAATCACGATCTTCTCGGTTTCATGTAAAAAATCAATGATTTTTGTTTTTTGCAAAAAATAGTGATTTTTTCAAACCCTGGTGGTAAGCTCAGTAGAAACAGCCGCGACTTTACTTTGTGTAAATTATTTCATCATCACTGCTAAAACGGTGAAGGAAAATATCGTGAAGAAACCGGCATGACAAAAAAATTTAAGACATGTGACATCCACCAACCCACATTGGGGCCGCGTGGTGATACGGCGCACTCCTTCTCACAGAGAGGAGGCCTGTGTCCCAGCAGTGGTAACATTATTGACTGATTGATTATGCTAACGTTATTACAAAACTTGTGAATATGGTAGGTATGTCATCTTTATTTCATTCGTGGAAAGGTGACACAAAAAGGCTTTTGTTGTATTGTTGTACTTTGAGTGTAAGTTGGTCTTTGTATCCGAACTTGAAGACAGAATGGGCGTTAATTAGTGGGAGAAGGAAAGAATGAGTTACCAGTTTTGTTAGCTAAGTATGGACAGCCATCTATATTTTCTTCGTGATTATTAGCTGAGAGAAGAAAGGAATGAGTAATCAGTTTTGTTAGCTAAGTATGGACAGTCATCTATAGGTACTTTCTTCGTGATTATTAGCAGTTATTCAGAAGTCATCGAAAACTTGGCAAAATTTCTTCATTCATTGTCACAAGTTCATACACAACGAACGATATTTGGACGTTTAGCCGACGTACAAACGTCGGCTTGGAAGTGAGTTTTTGTAACGATGTTGTACATAGCAAAATGAACTTTCTGTCAATTGTCTAACGTACAAACTACTTACGAACTTGTTACTGCGGTAATTCCCGAGAATGCGCGAGAATTATCCCGAAGACGCGCAACCTCTTACTTGACTCCTATCTAGTTTGTGCTTTACATTATTGACATAAAGTTCATTATGCTTTGAACATTAAAATTCGCTTCTGTTCCGTTCCGCGGAAATGTATATTGAGCCTTACATTGGCCCATTTATATTAAACAGAGCGGACCTAGTACGATCGCGCGACGTAAACCTAACGTAAATTTAAACGACTTTTGAATCAAAAATACGACAATCCTATAGCATTTTGGTTATTTGCAACAAGTACAATTAGTATCACACAAACATGTAAAAAAAAAAAAACTTAAAATTAATTAAGTAAACATATCGTGCATAGCGAGTACCTATTTTTTAACAAGAGTTGAATGAGTGTCTGTTTGTGGTTCCATAACTCTTAAAGTTAAAGGGGGATCACCAAATGAAAGACCGTTCTAAAGATTTCAATAATATGTTTATTATCCTTTTCTTTAAATATAGGAAGGTGTGTTTCACTAATATAACGTGGGACGTGTGATTCATCGAATAATACAATCCCTATGACACTACAACATCCAATATGATACTTAAACTATCGTCAAGTATCATCAATCAAAATTGCTACAAACTTCTCTGTGTGCCGTTCCTTCGTATTTTTCTTTGACATAATCTAGATTACGTCATATTCAGACGTAAGTATTCGGTTCACGATTTTATTTTTGTTAGAACTTCAAATAACGTCGGGATTCCAGGATACCTATATTTACCGAAAGATGTGTCTGAAGAAGCTTACATAAACTCACACGTTGACGATTCTGGTGAAGTCGACGTAAATGTGATGGGAATAGCGAACGAGGAAATTCATTAAATAACTTCACCTTTGATTTTGTGGCAGAAGTCACAGTAATGTCGACTCCATTTGAAAAAGTTCCGTATTTGATTATTATTCGTAGGTATATATTCCTGGCTTCCTATAGGGAAATAAAAAACCTAATTAATATATCAAAGTAAAGTATCGCAATAACTGTTTTTATTAAAGTAAGTTAAGTCTCAACTTTCTGTTATTGCCAGTCGTTAATATTTTCATACCTCTCCAGATTAAATACTTTCAGATAAATTACAACGAAACACCAAATAGGAATGTACGAGAGAAATCTTTCTCATTCCATTTCTGCAGTATTTATTAGACTAATATTTTACCTACGTCTTCATATTTATCTTTCACAATACGCGGCAAGTCCGTTTGAACTTAATGATTTTCATCGAGCACTGTCATAACTTTATATTCCATTACGAATAGCGTAGTGACATTGGAATGTCAATAAAAATTGCTCCAAGTAAGCGGGGAACACACGCTGGTATGCGCCTAAGTGAGACCTACATTCCGAGAGCTCTCGCCAGTAATCAGTTTCACCTTGAACTTGCTTGAGCATTCGGTGGCTGTGTGAACGCTCCCTCAGAAAATACAACGTCTGCAGTATTCCCGGGTGTGATTGGCAGGTTGCCAAGATAAACTTAATTCTTGGAGTGCGAAAAGTAGGCGCCTTATAGAATCGAGGCCTTATCGTTATTCTGTGGATGACCTAATTGAAATCCTATCTCGATTGTTTTTTTTTTACCCTAATAGATTCTTATGTTATGTCTAGAGGAGTATTCAGGAAGTTCATTTTGAAATTTTTCTTTTCTTTTTATCCCATTGGTGGTTTAGCGGTCATCATCTATGACATATACGTGTATATGTCGCTGTAAGATGGTTATAGCCGTGATATAGTTATATCCCTAAGGATATAGCTATATACCGTAATATATTGCTATGAAAGCGGTGCATAACTATCTTACTAGGAATATAACTATGATACGAGCACGATATAGTAATATAACTATTAGGGCACTCCGACCAAATATGTAAGATTAAGTCAGAAATGGTTACCAACGTCGAAATTGGTCGCAGTAACAAAACAGGCCACTTCGACTGTTATGAACCGCTTTTATATAACTATATTACGGTATATCCTTAGAGATATAACTATATGACGGCTATAATCATCTTACTGCGACATAACCTATGAACGTGGCCGGTAGTAACAGTGACATAAAATGTTGAACATGTGAATTTTGTCGTAATAATATTAATACAATTAATACCTAGTAAGTAACCTTGGTTGGAACGGTCTTGACCTTGACTTCTAGAACAATAAGACTTGCACATTAAATACACAGTGACATATTAAATACAACTTGTAAATATCATAAGATTGAAGTACACAATCTAAATTAACAAATACCGTCAACAAATTGATGAAATCAGGAAGTATCCACAAAATTACAATGTCCTTGAAGACGAATTGTATCAGCTACGCTAGTTGGTATTTTCTCGTCTTCTCCACAGTAAATAATTATTTATTAACCTTGCCAATCGGCGTCTTTGAGTTTTAATCGGGTTTGTCGCAGCACTAATGGTTTGAGATTAACCAGTGTTTCCGAGCGTGTACCTTACGAAAACGTTGATCATTGTGGACTTTGTCTTATCAAACTCGTCAATATTAAAGCGCAACTGCCTTTAAGACGCAGATATATGACAGTGACCTTGAGTGGTTAGCTTGCGTGTTCTGTACTCAGCTCACGCAACGCGTCGTACGTCCAGCCAGTAATAGGACTCGCCCATCAAGGAGCGCTGTCCCAAATTGCATTGTTTTATTATTCATAAAAAGTATTTTAATAAAACACGCATACTAAAAGATCAATAATAAAATTATCTTTAAAATGGTGAACGTTTCAGAACAATATGCTTGATAGATTTTGCCTGATTCTCAGTTTTTATCCGCGTTAGACATAACTTTAAAAATTAATTTCACTATGTAATATTACCATAATCTAAAATATGCCTATATTAAGTTATTAATAAAATGCGCTAATTTAACATATATTTTTTCCAAATCATTAACACTTCTCGTTTAGACGTCATCTTCAGTATAAAATCATTAAAAGTCGGTTATCGTCGCCTTAAGCTGTGACCAAACTGAGACGAATCCCGCGAGGGATGCGGAACGACATTTCGTCGCGTCGAGTATGTCAACTAACATGAATATAGACATTCAAAAGCGGCCCATCCACTAACGTTAATTTCTTCCGGCTGGTCCTGTTGTATAATCTGTAGGTACAGAAACGCGACGGGATAAAATAAAACCGTTGAAGCCGCTAATTAAACCACAATCCTACATTCTTTCAAATAAACAGGTACTAACTTGATCAGTTATCGCGTCGCGTCTTTCGCGACGGGAGGGAAGGCGGGATTTTAATACCAAATTCAAATTATTTTATTTCACATAAACCTACATGGGCACTTATGAAACGTCAGTAGCTAGGCACACGGTTCCAATTGGTCGTTTCCTTTTTTTTTTGTGGGAAATTATCAAATAACTTCTCCCGCTCTGGGCGGAGCGAGAGGACGTGTCAGACTCTTACTGACTAAAACCCACCCCTGTTCCTTCGGTTGCCCTGTTGCCGGGGGCCACGATTTCTCTGTTGGTTTTCTTCGTACCCCCGGCAGGCATCAGCCCTAGCGGACGCCGTCAATTCTGCTGACAATCTCTTTGAGGCGCGCGTGGAACACAACGCGCCGTCGACCCGGGTCTGGTTCTTATCGGATGGCGAGCTACCCATTGCTCACCGTCCGCATGCCCGCGCCTATGGTGGCCGGAAATCGGCTCGCGATTCCCGACGCCCAGGGCGTCTCCTGCGGCGGTTAGGAGCGTGAGGGCGCGAAGTTTGCCTCTCCCTCACGCGTTCCGCCTCCTCTTCGCGAGCATTACCGCTTCGCAGGAGGTGACGGCCTGTCATTTGTGACCAAATTGGTCGTTTTCTATGGAGAAGAGCCGGCAAGAAATTCCGTCATTCTTTCTCGGACTTGCAAATCCACTGGCGTTCATTCTTAATAAGGATTGTAGATTCCGGCAGGAATGAACGTTAGTGGATGAGCAGCCAATTTGTTGCGAATAGTCGCGCGACTCCTTTATCATTAAAACAGTTGCGTCCCGTATCCCGCGCGGGGTTCGCCTCAGTGTGTCCAGAGCTTGAATCTTGTGTACAAGCGTAATTTTTGATGTCTTCATTTGCTTCGCATAATATGACAAGTACGGCCATGGTTTTCATAAGCCGACGGTGCTGGCTTTTACCTAGTAATTCGTTTGCTTATTCATGCGTTGATTATTCGGAATGGATTTTTCACTTCATTTGTTTCGGTAATGAGAATTGAAAGCCTTTTCCATTGCAGCCAACTAATGGAGTGGGCCTCGATCGTTACCTAGTTAGTTATCGTAATCGGATTAACCAATGGTTACGAGTAGCTCTATTTGTACTACAGCCTTTCTGTGTTGCGGTCTGAAGGGTTCAAATACAAGTACATGAATATCTTATGATATTGACGACAGATCATCAAATCCTTTGGTATTGCGATATACCTATTTGGATGACAGACTGTAACCACTTTCCATCAGATGGAGGGCCCATCTGATTTCCCAATCAATCTGCCTAGCCTTTTCCCAACTATGTTGGGGTCGGCTTCCAGTCTAACCGGATACAGCTGAATACCAGTATTTTACATGGAGCGATTGCTTAGCTGACCTCCACAACCCAGTAACTAGATAATACGATACCCCTTAGTAAGACTGGTTGTCAGACTTTCAGGCTTCTGACGACCCGTAACGACTGTCAAAGATCCACGAATGACAGCCGGGATCAACGGCTTAACATGCTTTCCGAGGCACGGAGGAGTCTCGGTATGTAGAAATGGTCATCCAGCCACGAACCAAGCCCAGCAAGCGTAGCTTAACCTGATGCATCGACCCGTGCGGCTGTTATTATTAAGCCACGAGCTCCTCACAATCATAAATTAAAAGTTTTTTATCTTCCAAATATTATAACTGCCTTCAATTAGGCCAAGATATAATCTCCCAAAGTCAACAACCTATAAGGCAATAAAAAATCGATCTTCACAACAACAATAAAAGGACGCGAAGTAATAATATAAATGACAATGAACAACAGACATGTGACTTATAATATAGCCATGAATTGGATTGAATCAATCTCAATAAGGAACCCGTGACGCGGGGTACGCGTCGTGTGGTCGGTCACGCGCTGTTTAGTTGAACTCCTTTGTGATTCTGACACCCTGGTAATGTCCCCGGTACTGCTTTAGTAGTTCTTTAGACCTTAAGATATTTTGATCTTTGATTGACACAAGCCATGCCTTTCAGAAGGTATTTTGCATAGTATTTGTACCCAAGTTTTATTTTACAATCAAATTATGATTTGCGCGATGTTTAGTTGAACTCCTTTGTGAGTCTGATGCCCTGGTAATCTATACTGCTTTAGAAGGTCTTTAGACCATAAGATATTTTGGTCTTTGATTGACACAAGCCATGCCTTTCAAAAGATATTATGCTTAGTATTTGTCCCAAGTTTTATTCTACAATCAAATTATGATTTGCGAAACGTTTTGTTGAACTCCGTTGTCATTCTGAAATCCTGGTAATCAGGAATAAAGCTACCAGGAAAACAACTTGAAGTTTGATAAAATAAGATTAGATTAGCCCGTTAAGTCCTTTTCCCAATTGACGCTTATCGAGGATTGCAAAAACTTTTCATGAATAATCTTCTTTTGATCATCCGATTTCATGTTTTATTATTTTTGCTGTGACACTGTGTCATTTATGCAAAAATTTATATCAGCTTTCTTTTCTTTTCAGGGTGAGTAAACCTTCAAGCTGTTTAAACCCTGGATGCAGTCGAATAAGGCACTCTTCCACCTGGTCTGTATATAAAAATAAATCAATTGCTTCTTAATATATTTCAGTAAGATACTCAGGAGTATCTGACTAGTTCAGGAACTAGTCAGTGGGTTTGCAAAACATATATATACTACACACAAATTAGTTTATTGAAACCTAGGACACGTAAAAAAGAAAAACGAAATCACTGGTAATTATTCAACCCTTTCAAGCCGAATAGTTGGAAAGGGATTTTGAATTCACATACCGCTAACAATGCGACTGGACCAAAAGTATTCCGAGCAAAATCAGGTTTATTCGGACGACTGTTTACAAAGGCGAATACTGGGAAAATGGATAGTCGGGATTAAAAGTGGGCCAATAGGATATTCTACAACCGTGGTTCAAATAGTAAAACAATACAATGTAAATTATTTTCCATAAGTACGTACCTTCTACTGTACAGGATCAAGTTTTTCTAACTGAACAGACAGCCGTACTGCTGGGGAGTTTGTTGCGCCACTTCTTCTTCCCAGCTAAAGCACTAGGAAGTGGTGAAGGGTTTTTGGAGGACTGTCTTATGTAATTTTGATGTTCGAAAAGTGCTGATTCGCAGCCTAGTTTGAATAAATGACTTTTGAATATTTTTTAGTTTTTGAACTAGCTTTGTTTATTTGATTTGAAAACGTAAATATCTCATCACCAGTTAAGCAGCCTTATAAAGGCGGATAACAATTAAAATTCTATTGTGTCTCGTTAATGACAGTTGAAGGGATAAAGTACTTATGGACAAAATTTTCGTGGATGAGAATATGGAAAACTACGAGCTTTGGATAAAGGCGAGGATATAGAGATTGCATCAAATCCAATACTTATGAACATAGAGATGCAGAGTAGTGTCTCGTTAACTATGCCGAATATCCACCATTGCAAATAAAGATCCGGATATGGCATATTACTACACAAAAGTAATGTAAGGAAGTCGGAAAATGTTAAAGCTGTAAGCAGTCTGTATCCTAAAGCAAAAGTAAATATTAAAGCGTACCCTGAATACTTTGGATGTCAGACATACATCAGTTTGATTGACACACGGTTTAATATCCTCACTAGACCTATACGTACTATAATTTACGTACGTATAAAACGTAGGCTTACTTACGAAGTCACATTTTCGTAAAAATTTTCGCAATTTCTACCAACTTTCTTCAGACTATCTCTGAATCAAAAATCACTTCATTAATGACAACCGATCCTTCTCTTTCGTCGTTAATTTATAACAATTCGGTCGGTATCTTGACAAATCCATTTATTTACATTAAGCTCTAGTGATATTTTATTCTGAACATCGTTTCTGCTCAAGATAGGAACGCTTCAGAAATAATAAGCGTTCTTGAGATCAATAAATTATGTCGAGACGTTTAAGACTTATAAGATACTTAGTGATGGATTTAAGTTTATTGAGCAGTAAGCAATTGGAGTTCTAACGAGGCGTATTTAAAATCGAACCCATTAGATTGATGATTTTGCCGAAATTAATGAACTTGCAAATAACTATGCTACTGGCGTCGTCAGTCCAGAAGGCAAAGTGAAGGGGAATGAAAGTGTTGCAACCAAAATTCAGGTACAACACACGTGTCTACGTATAAGTATTTTACGGGAAGACGCCTTAGAAAGAAGAAAGAAAAATAGGTTTATTTGTCACAGAACTACGTGCATACATAAAAAACAAGAGCAATCAGAAAACAACAAAAAGTACATAATAAATCACGAGTATAAAACAGAAATTAGTCAGCAGCTGCGCGACATGACTGTGACAAGAAAGCATTAGAATTTCCAAAGCTTTTTAAGGCCTTTTAGCCTTAGTTAGCAGGTAATATTCTTGACTACACTGTCAGCTTTACCGATGTCGAGTTATTCAACGTATTTTACACTAGTGATTCCGTTTGAACAGATGTCTCTCAAACCGTTTAGTGACACGTTTTCTCTCCATCGGTTATCTACTCCGAGATGAAGCCGGACATTTACGTGCCGAAATTGAGATTGATTGAACTTGACTTGACGAAACGGTTGGGAGTTGAAAATGTGTTGCTCCTCTGTGGTTAACTTTGTGATTTTTGGCTTAGGCAAGATATCAATCATTGTCAGGTTTAGAGTGGAATAAAAAAGACATATTCTTTTTTACCTGGTTTTCGAGTGTTGCAAAACTGTTCTATATTTTTTTTTTGCAAATATATATGAGCAATAGTTTTAAAAGATTCGTAGAAAGAAAAAAAAATCTGTCTTATTTATTTCGCTATGAACAATTATAATGAGCTCAACTGTCATTAATGAGACACAATAGAATTTTAATTGTTATCGATCTCCAGGAGAGCTCTTAACAGCCAAGGGGCTAAATGTTTGCATAAAAAAGCTACTGACGACGCCAACGTATCCAAAATTCTAGCTTATTCTAATTGTAATATGGGAATATTTACAGACAATGGCCTCAATATATTTTGTCAATTGACCCAGAAAAGATAACATAAGTTAGGAGGTAATTCTAAGTTAGATAGTTTATCCTCGCCCAGAATTTGCGTCAGCGATCTCAAATTGCTACCCTCAAGTATCACTTGAAGTCAACGACCACTCGGACATTATGCTGGTTTAAGTTATAAGAGGCTAGATTTTTTGACACGTCACTTGCTTTTTTGGGACTCATTTTTGAATTCACGTGACGGAAACAATTGAATTTTATAAAATGACTACTCGATTATTTTTTTGTTGAAGATGATCGGTCTTTTCGGTCGTCTAGCGTTCTCGTCTTTGGTTTCTTTTCCGCTCACATCTACGGTTTCTATTGAGTCTTTTGTCTATTTTAAATGTTGATTGTCTGTACATTTTTATAATCGTACGTAGCCTAGATTCATAGAAAAATAATGAAATGCTGTGTTTGTATTAACTGTTAGTTCATTGAAAGCACGGAGACGCCTCGGCGGAATCTCAACACTTTTGATACAAACCAAGCGTGTCACTGTTTACACGCACTACGACACAAATGATATCTATGTCACCAAAAGATTGTGAGAACCATTAGTTTATAATCTATCGGTATTCTTTCCGTTAGATTATAAACTATCGAAAAATTGTGAACTGAGTGGAATGGGTTAGGTTAGATCTGTGACCAAACACGCGCGAGCCGAGCGAGCTAAGCGAGCGGTGCCGCGGCAGCGGCCGGCGACCGCTACTTTCAAGTTGCTCGCAGCTAGGCAGGCTATTTAGTATAAGCGCAAGGTGCTTTACGTCGCAAACAAATTTGATACCAGTTTACAATTTGTCGGTTTCCCATAGATAAATTATAATTTATAAACTATAGAAAAATACTGCGTTAAATTGTAAATGGTTTGTTGCAGATCACAATTTTTCGACAGTTTATAATCTAACGGAAATAATACCGATACATTATCAACTAACGAAATTCATAATTATACGGTGACATGTATAAGAGCATGCATGCATGCATGCATGTGTGCATGGAGGAGCTCGTGGTTAAATAGTAACAGCCGCACGGGTCGTTCCATCAGGTTAAGCTACGCTTGCCGGGGTTGGTCCGTGGATCTTTACATACCGAGACTCCTCCGTGCCTCGGAAAGCACGTTAAGCCGTTGGTCCCGGCTGTCATTCGTGGATCTTTGACAGTCGTTACGGGTCGTCAGAAGCTCGAAAGTCTGACAAACAGTCTTACCAAGGGGTATAGTATTACCCAGTTACTGGGTTGTGGAGGTCAGATAGGCAGTCGCTCCATGTAAAATACTGGTATTCAGCTGCATCCGGTTAGACTGGAAGCCGACCCCAAAATGTTGGGAAAAGGCTAAACAGATTGATTGACGGTGACATGTATAGGTACATCTTGTGTCTTAGTGCTTTCTAAACTGTCAGTTTCTATAAATTGACGGCTTTGAATGGCGGTCTGTGACAGAAGTAAGCGCTCGAGGCACTTTCGGCGCCTCGAATTCTGTTAGTATAGTACTGCCATCTTTAGATATAGCGAGTGCGGTGAGTCCGTGCTCGGTGGTTTTCCCGCTATATCTTATCCATTGAACCCGTTCTTCTTCTACGCATGCATGTCACGCGGTATTATTTATATTCTCTGCATCTGTGGTGACAATTTCGTTCAATGAATTATTGATTGTGATGCTTCGTGGATATTATTCATTCATATTGCTGAGATTGGTTCGGGTCTTGTCTGTTTTTGAGATGTTTTGTAAAGGAAAGAACTTTTACGAACGTTTCGGGTTAGAAATGTTTTCGGTTGTAATCTTTGTTCTGGTGATTTAGTTTATCAAACTACATCGAACCGGACCGGACTAATAAACATCTTTATTTCAATTCTGTCTAGCCTTTTCCCAACTATATTCAGGTCGGCTTCCAGTCTAACCGGATGCAGCTGAATACCAGTATTTTACATAGAGCGACTGCCTATCTGATCTCCACAACCCAGTAACTGGGTAATATGATATCCCTTGGAAAGAATGATTGTCAGACTTTCGGGCTTCTGACGACCCGTAACGACTGACAAAGATCCACGAATGACAGCCGGGACCAACAGCTTATCGTACTTTCCGAGACACGGAGGAGTCTCGGTATGTAAAGATGGTCACCCATCCACAGACCAACCCCGGCAAGCGTAGCTTAACCGGATGAATCGATCCGTGCGGCTGTGATTACTTAGCCAAGAGTTCCTCAACACCTTAATGTCAACTAAACATCTTTATTTATATTTACTTAAAATCTATGTATTAAAACAGTATATTATGAAATTTTTACGTAATTGGAGAAGTCGATTGAAACGGGATATACAAAAAAAAAAAAAAAAAGATTTTTAAAACTTACTTATTAAACTCCTGCATGAAAATCCTCAGAGCGTATATCCATCTGGTCCATGCCAACGATTCAGAGATTCCTGCCTGGTTCGAATTAGACCCGATGACACGCTTGGAGGCTTCTTGAGTGGCTTTCTCAGATGTTACTAGTATTGGTTCCAGACCAACACTGTGCACTGGAAACATCTGCCTTTGCCATACTGGTTTGGTTTGTATCGAAACGTCATGTTATATATACGGTGTGTTTATTTTGCCGAGTTGTTTTTGAGCCTGTTATCAAAGCGGTCTTAGCCGCTCACTGGCAACTCATGTGTGTTTTTAGGGGACTGTCTTATGTAATTTTGACGTTCGAAAAGTGCTGAATCTCAGCCTAGTTTGAAGAAATGACTTTTGAATTTTGAATTTAATACTCAAATCTTTTTAAAACGTGTGCGCGCGAGTGTCTCCGTTGAATCTGTTCCTATAAAAGCATGTTGCCGACGTTTGCGGAGTATGTATACTAATTACTAATTCATGTGGGCAGCCAGATGTAACTCCGCCTTTACGCTTGCCTGAACTTTTCAAGTTTTCGTATTTTTTTTTTCTTTTTTCAAAACTTTTACAACGTGATAACGGTTGAAATAGCCGCATCTGAACTTTGAACTATACCCCAGACAGAGCAGTAATGGAGTAATTTGATTGCGGTACAGGTTAATAGCTAACAATTATAATAATTAAGTATTGTTAAAATGGTTACTAGGTAACTAAACCTAACTATATACTTATAATTAGTGCTGAAGTAGCTGCGAATTACGTTTCGTTGGTCCCAACATAAGGCTCCCGTAAACAGGTGCGACGTGACTCTGGTGGAGCAATTTCTATGTAAACTTCACGGAAATTGTTCTACAGGTTTCTTAATGCTTTAGCGTAAAGGATTTTCGCCTTGCCTAAATTCGCTGGTTGTAGAATATTTCTTTCAATTTTGGAAAATGTGACTGAAATATGTAGACAGCATCAATATGTGTTTCTTTGATGACCAATCCATTTGCAAATGGTAGGATTTTTGATGGGGACATGTATCACGATCAACTAAAATAATCTTAAACTTGACTGAAGAAGGCTTAAAATGTTGGATATTTTATGCAAAGCTAATCGATGCCTCTGAGTAACGCCATTCAATCTGATTGCCAGCTCATCATCTTAGTACACAGCTATCCTTTCTCTTAGATTTTACGACAGTCTTGTCAAGCAGTTAATTGAAAAAGCAAACTGATTGAATAGACATTTAATTACTAACATTACAATTAGAATAAGTAGGTATACAATATGTAAAAAAAAACCTATCCAATCCGAAAGAGGCACATAGGTACTGCAATATGTTGTAAATAAATATAGTTAAATAGTAAATAAACATAATACCCAACAATATCATAGGTAAATTAACTACATATTACTAATACAATAACTTTTTTTTGGAACAACCTGTATCAATCTAAATCACATTCCTCCACTACTTCTGTTTTAAGGACGGTCAGTAGATTGGTCATCGATGTTCGCTCGTTAGTAATAGATAAATATTTCGCTTATTGTCGTTGCGTTTTGTGATTTTTTTAAATTAAGAACTTAAGTTTTTTTAATTGTCTAAATCATGTGGTCGATGATTTTGGTGCACGGTAAAACTCTAATGAGTTTATGTTTGCACCAACTTATTATGTATAAAGATGTAAGTATACTACCGAATGAATAAAATTAAATAAATAAATAATAACATTACGCAAAATCTTATTATTATTGAAAATAATAAAGCATTTATTCAACAGGGGTCATAAGTTATGACTTGTAGACACCCGCTAAAAGACGGCTGCCCGCGCCCCATATAA
This sequence comes from Agrochola litura, assembly GCA_949152395.1. NCBI lineage: Eukaryota > Metazoa > Arthropoda > Insecta > Lepidoptera > Noctuidae > Agrochola > Agrochola litura. The sequence goes on from OX424490.1 coordinate 7,752,434, forward strand.
AAAACCCAAAAATTCCCCTAAAAAAATGTGACGATTTTTGAACTGAAAACTTCTTTAGGCACGTTGGGCATTTTTGAGATGGGACTAAACCATTGATTTCGCGACCTGTTACCGACACCGCGGAGTAAAAGACATCAACGCGTTGATTAGCGTGGTGCGTGGAGTAAAAGACATCAACCCCGTTGATTACCGCGGTGCCGATTTTTTTTCAAGTTTTCACTTCTGTCGGCACTCCCGGAGTGCCACTGTTTTTTTTTTTCATAAATTGACTCATTACGATACCTAACAACACCCTCACGGATCGTACAGGGTTTTTTTTACATGTCGTATAACAAAGTAAAGTTCTCAGAAATAGTTTTATTTTCATAGCTTTGTCATCGTAAAAACCGAACGCTTAATATTCGACAGTTGGTCGGAAGATTTTAAATGAAATTCTTTGAATTGTTAATGTAATTGACTTGTGATCATTCGCGTAGTTGGAAAATAAAAATGAAGGAGCCAATTGATGTCAATACACTCCCAATGACTGCCTCGTTGGTCTAGTGGTCGCAAGCGCTACTGGTCAGCATGAGGACCTGGGTTCGATTCTCAGGTCGGGCAAACTTATTGGGATTTTCTATCAGGAATTTCTTAGTAGCAGCCCGGTCTGGATTTGTGCCCGGTTGATGGCAATAGGCTCGCCCCCTATTACATGGGACTTAAACATAGCTGGCGAAATGTGGGTGTACTTGCTAATGTATACCTCTGCCTAACCCTGCTTCGATGTTATATGTTGATGTCAATACAAAAGTTACTAGCAATTTATTTCTTTAAAAGCGATTACAAATTAAAATAATTAGAGCATACCTACCTAGTAGGTATACAGTGTGAGCACAGATTATGGTGTGAGTCTTTATAATGTGCATCGAAATGAGGGGGATATGCTTAATTTTATCGAAGGAAATTTTTTTTTTTGTTTTTTTACATGTATGTACCTAATTGGGGCGTCTTATTGAGAAATTTTACGATTATTGTAAAAATGTATGGAAAAAAAACAGATTTTTTTGCAAAAAAAAACATGTTAATTTTGAATTGAGGGTAGTTTTTTTCCACCATTTTAGAGGGAGAGAGGACGTCTAATTACTTCCAATCATTATAGAGTTTGTTTCATCGCAATAGATCATTTAGTTTAAAAGTTACACCGTTTTGTTTAAAAAATCCATAAAAATTAAAGATATTTTTTTATCCGTCGATAAAATTGAGTATAAATCCCCTCATTTCGATATTTGCACATTATAAAGACTCACACTGTATTTAAAAAGGATCAGTCCCACATTCTTCTTCTTTTCGAATCGTTGGCAAGGGTAAAAATATTAAAATAAGTTAGATGAGTTGGGCCCAGTAGGTGGCCTTTGGATACTCCAACATATCATAATAGAACATGGTTTGGGTGTCGATTGGGTCAACAGTCTCCTATTTCGCCAGATTGTGTTTGCCTCATTACTGTAGACTCTTCGGGAGCTTACGGTACCGTGTTATTTGCGATAGAACTCGAATAATTATTGGTATAAGAAATAGTTTATTACATTTTATATTATAATATATGTCTACTTTTTTTCTATTCTAAATATGAACTGCTAGAATGTTCGAATGTAGCCATGGCTGTTTTTTTAACATCCTGTACAATATAAGGTTGCTTATCGCATAAAACCTTACAGTACCACATTTCAAAAAGTACATTACCAACACATCCATTTTTGAAATACTGGAACAAGAAATCCTCTATAAATTCTTAAACTTGTACTGCGGTGTGAAACAATCGCCGGTTAACAGGAAGCGTTTACAGTGAGTGGTGGACGGTTAAAGCAAGTCAAATAGCTTGGCTCGTTATGACAAATTGAGGGGGGTTTAGTGGAATAGCTCGCTGTGACTTTGCTGCGACGGGTAAGAATTTTCGAAACGTTTCGTTGACATGGACGTGTATTTATTTAGGCGACTCGGAACTTTTGGTTTTGTTGAAAAACGATGGTTTTTTCTTAATAACTCAATGTAGGAATATTTTAGATTACGTTTATATTACACTAGCTTTTGCTCGCGGCTTCGCCCGCGTGGATGTCGAAAAATATGCCACGGGAACGTACTACCTGAATTACATACCTAATAGCCGAGGAAATGTCATTGACTAATACCGCTGCGCCCGCGTTGTCGTCAACCATAATTATGTAGTTACGCGTAATTTTGAAACTGTGGTAGGTACCTATCTTTTAAACTATTCATTTAAATGATGATGTTTCAGAATTTCATAAAAATTTCATTGTTATTTCCGAAGCTATTGTGACCGGTATTATATCAATCCTTAACCAATAAAATATGTTATTTAAATTGGACATTGAATTTAGATTACGATAATCCTTGACATCATATCATTTAAATGAATACTTTAAAAGATAACACAGCTTCATAATTAGGCATAACAAAGTAATTTTGGTTGACGGCATTTTGGGCGCACTGGCGCAGCGGTAGGAGTCAATGACCTTTTCCTCGGCTATTACGTATGAATACTGGTAGTACGTTCCCGTGGGATATTTTCCGATATCCACGCGGGTGAAGCCGCGGGCAAAAACTAGTAATTTATAAAGCTATCATGCGGGTGAAGCCGCTGGCGGAAGCTAGTCTTTTATATTTAGAGAAACTCAATACTCAATTATTTATAACATTACACTGTGAATACTTACGTGGTAAACTTATAATATTGAGAACATTATGAAGCCTGTACCCTAATTGCGTAATACACGATTAATCATAATTTGTTTCGATTTGAAACAGATTGCTAATCCATTGCTTCATAAGTTGGAAAAAGAATCTGCTCGACAACGTAAATAACGCAGTGAATGTTGTTGAACTGTCAAAATGAAACAAATTAGTCATACATAATCGTTTACGAAAATAACTTACGCAATTAGGGTACTGTTTTGCACAGCGAAATAGGAAGTACCTCATGTAATTAATCTTGCACGGTTCCTACTAAGAACCTACTTAATTCTATTTACCCCGAAACCTTGCAAGCGTGAACATACAGACTTACAGGCATACACAAAGTGAGGCTCCCAGATGGCGTTGCTTGGACCTCTGCAAACAACTTAGCAGTACACAAGGCAAAGTTTTGGGGCGTGCCTTAAGCCTTTAAGTTGAGTATGTGATATATAGCGTATATTAATAACTGTTGAAGGGTTTGGTATTAATTGGATTTAGTTAGGTAAGATTGTAAGGGAAAATGTTTTATTGCTGATTTTGTGTAAATATTGTAACAACTCGTAAAAGTAAAGTATCTACCTATATATATATACCTAAACTATCTACCTATACTCCATTTATTCCTACATCCTACTATACTTAATAATATAATATAATAATTTAATAATATTAATTAATAATTATAATAAATATGCAAAATTTTGTGAGGATGGATGGATGTTCGTTACTCTTTCACGCAAATACTACTGAACGGATTTTGATGAAATTTAGTACACACATAGTTTTTAATTTGGATTAACTCATAGTATATCCCAATATTCCCACGGGATCTCTATCCCATATCTCTATCTAAGTCTCTACTTATGCGGGTAAAACCGCGGGGCGCAGCTAGTTTCGATATAAACGGATACTAAACTCCGTAATTTCACGATAAATACAAAGCTATGTAATCTAAATAAGTATAAAAATGACAGCAATATTACATAATAACTATCGTTACCTGGCTGTAGTAACAGCCAAATAGGTACCTCCTCCTTTTTGGAAGTTGGTTAAAAAGTATTTTAACCAACTTCCAAAAAGGAGGAGGTTATATGTTCGTCGCGTATGTTTGTTTTTTTTTTTTTTTATATATGTCCACCGATTTCTCCGCCAGTTGTGGACCGATTTTGAAAATTATTTTTTTGTTTGTAAGAATATGCTCTTGAAGAGGTCCCATATAAATTTTAATAACTTTGCTTCGATAGTTTTTGAGTTAGCTTTAATAATACGTACTTTTTCCCACTTAGTTTGTGGATGATATGATGAGTTCCTGTCACTGTTATTTACATAGCAGGTAGTGGTTTTCGAATTTGTGTGGGGTAGGTACCACACCTAAAAGAGAAAAATTTAAACTTTTTACAAAAAAAAAAACAACTGACTTCCAAAAAACACTACAAAGTGAAAAATAACTTTAATTTCGGAAGTCGGTGACAAAAACGAAAATTCAAAACCAAAGACGACTTCCGAAATTAAAGTTATTTTTCACTTTAGTGTTTTTTGGAAATCGGTTGTTTTTTTTGTAAAAAGTTTTTTCTAATGTTATGATAAATGAAGTGAGTAATAAGTGATGTGAGCCGACATACCTACTTGCTGATTTTTTTCTAGCGGGTATTGGGTAAGTTCTAAACTACAGGTCATTAAGAAAAACGCTGAAAAGAAATATGAGGTCAATTAAAAAAAAAACAGCCTTTGTACAGACGCCAGCAGATCAAGCTACTACAATCTGTTAAATTTATTTAATAGATTTTCAACTTTAGCGCTGAAGAGTAAGGTTCAAAGTTGATTGGGAAAATTTGACAGTTTCGGGTAGCTTGATGTGCTGGCGTCTGTACCTATATACAATTTTTCTTTTTTCTCCTTTAATTTTTTTTCTACTTTCATCTGAAATAACGTAAGAACTTGAACTTATTAACGCATAAATTTAACAGAATTAAGATTACCATTAACTGATGGATTACATGATTACATACATACGTACATAAACTCACGCTTTCGTCCCATGAGGGTAGGCACGAGATGATGGATTAATTTAGTTATTAATAATTAAGTATGTGGAATCATGCATGAATTTGTATCCTACAGCTAGGGTTGCCAACTTCTTGTACAATAAATTAAGTATAAGGTCTAAGTGGGAAAATAAACAGTATCTCGGAAAAAACAAACAGTATTTATTTTTAATTTTAATAATTTAAATAGGTACATTAGTGCTACTCGCGCAAGTCATCAATTTAGTACCAATTTTGAAGGCTTCGTAAGCCTCGGCAAATGGACAAGAAACAATTTTTTTGCTACCTACTTAAATGTTTTGAAGCTGTATTTCTATGGTCTAACTTAGCATTCATCATGCACTGAAAACATTAATTCTGTGAATACTGAGGTGGCAGAACTAAATATAATACTAGTATATAAAAGGTATTTTTTTGTAATAATTATTTAATATGTCCCGAAAGTTCGAGACACTGAACCACTGCGCCCATGCCCAGGTGCATGCATGATGTTCTACGGTAGTAGATGAAACTTTTTATTCAGGCATTGCTCTGGCTATCAGTGAAAACAGTATAGGTATTCGTATAATTTATTTTTGTTGAACAGTAAACAGTTTTTTAGAGTGAAAAACAGTATAATACTGTTTTTAACAGTATGGCTGGCAACCCTACCCACAGCCCACCCGTAGCACTAGCTATACGTATACCCACTGACATTTATATCTAGAATGGTTGAATAGATATATAAATACGGGTTATTATTATCAAGGCGTGATGTTATGTTGTTATGTGTTATTTTTACAACTCTTGTTTAAACATTAGGCTGGTATTACGATCAGTTTAAAAAAAAATACGTGTAGTCCTTTGATTATTGGTATGTCTAGAATCTAGACATACAAATAGTCAAAGACTAGAGATAAACATTTAATTTCCCTGAATTTTGAAACTGTGATATCTTTTAAACCATTCGTTTAAATGAAACGATGAAAAGCCATATTTTAATCTAAATGAAATGCTCAATTTAAGTAACATAGTTAATTGAATAAGGATTAATATAATACTGGTCAAAATTGCTTCGGAAAATGGTTATTGTAGGTCATCCTTAGAAGATAGACATAAATGCCATCGCGGACTTTTTTGTTGAACTTTTTAAGATGAACAATACTGTGTAACATAAATTTTGTGTAAATTTCCGTGGCGCACGCTAATAAAGCTCCCAATCGGCATGCTTTTTTCCGACATTTTCAACAATAATCGTAAAATTTCAGCCAATTTACACAAAACTTTAATGAATGCACTAAAACCTTCCGCATGAATCACTCCCGTCTATTGGTGACGACCGTTTGAAAATCCGTTCGGTAGTTTTTGAGTTTATAGCGTTCAGACAGACAGACGCGGCGAGGGACTTTGTTTTAAAATATGTATAAGGATAAAGCAACAAATCTACCTTTCCACTCGCTCTAAACACTTCCTAAGCTTTTGTTAAGCTATATGCAGAACACTTAGCTTTTAAGGCTGAGAGTCCTACACGTTACAGTCGACCCCGTTTTCATAGCCCTTCAGTGTATTGCGCTGTTTTCCAGGCTCTTATTCATTATATTGTTAGAATTAGTAGTGTTTGGAGTGGAAAATAAATAGGTTATATTTAGTACTGTTGGAGTATGTGAAGTTATTAGGAATAAAATTGTATGTAAGTAGGTATAAAAAGCATGGAAAGTAAGTTTGTGATTACGCCACGAATCAATTTTATGAAAGATTTAAGGTCAGAGAGCCGATTTCATTTGACCGAATTACAACATTAGCATTGGATAATAAACCAATTTGGATTCTTTTTCAAGCTCCTTAAATAACTGTTTGAGGCTTTGAAAAGAAAAATTTTAGTATTTGTAAAGATCTGGCATGGCAGATCGGTAGGTTTGTCATTGTTACAGTTAAAATTTTAAAAACCCCGACACAAACATTTCCTCATTTCTCTTTCCTACTCCATCACCAGACCCTGTTCATCTATCTATAACCTATTCATTGAGACCATTCCAATGAGCCCAAACACGATACCTGTGCTGTAAGTTGGTAAGGGAGTTGGGTATCCTGCAAATTCCAGGTGATGCTGCAGCAACAGTTCAAGGTTACTTACAATGTTCTTCTAATATCATTGAAGTATAAGTATTCTGTCCAAATTTCAAATCGATCAGACCTGTGGAAGATACTCACATCCATTCATCAACTGGAAAAGAGCTAATAATCTTCAAACGGCTGAATTTTGATAAAAACATGTCTAAGAACCATCGTTAGAAAACCTGATTTCAAAGAAAAAAACCGCATTAATATCGGTTCACCCGTTTAAGAGCTACGGTGCCACAGACCGACACACACATAGCGGTCAAACTTATAACACCCTTCTTTTTGCGTCGGGGGTTATAATAGGAACCTTTTAGTTTTATAGGAAGCGCTCATCATAACCTAATCATGCTCGTCAAAAACTTCATCAAAACTGACTCACGAGCGTAGAGCATGTAAAAATAAATGCAACAACTTCTTTACATAAAATGTCCTAAATAATTTCACCTACTCTAGTTACTTCATTTTTTTGTTTACTCATAAACCGATGTTTACAAGCGCGAGATTGGGTAATTTTATACCAACGCCCTACTGTAGGGCAGTTGCACACTCGCGAGGTGCGTTCCATGTTTGATAACGTTGTAAAAAATACCGGAACGTTATTGCTTCACGCCTGAAATGGGGCAGATAAGATTGTTTAAGTATTCTGATAAGTGGTTGATGAAATTCCTAATTGCAGGTCATGTTTACACTTACGTAGATAGTGTGTTATTCGTGTAAATATGAAGGAAGATAAGTTTGTTTCAGTTCATTGCACCTAGTTTCAAAATGCCTTAAATAAAAAAAAATCATGAACATTTGTAAGTTCGTGTTTTCTCTACTGTCTTCAACTCGAAACAAAGAATCTCGCGGATTGCGCGATTTTTTAAGATCTGATTATTTCTCTGAAGTGACTGACGTGATAAAGACGAAAATTACAGCTAATTGAAATATTTTTTGATAACAGCTTTCGCGACACCCTGAATTTTAGAATAAAGCAAAAAAAAGAAAAAGACTGAAGAGTCAGAAGCCCAAAAGTCTGACAACCAGTCGTGTTACCCAGTAACTGGGTTGTAGAGATCAGATAGGCAGTCGCTCCTAGTAAAATATTGTTATTCAGCTGCATCCAGTTAGACTGGAAGCCGACCCCAACAAAGTTGGGAAAAGGCTAGGCAGATTGATTGATTCACTAAAAGAAAAAGACTGATCTTGTATCAGGAACATTTCAATCACAACATAAAGATATCTTCCTTACCAAAAACAAGATACTTACCTAACTTTTATACAATTTCCATCAGAATTATTATTAGACCCTTCCTTAATTTTGATGTCCAACATTCAGAACAGGGATTCCCAACCGGTGGGGTGCGCCCCCCTCGGGGGGCGTAGAGTGGCCAATGGGGGGCCTGGCGGCTCCAATAGTATTATATAGATTTACAAAATTGTATGTTCTTGGTATTAGAATAGGTTAAGACTAGTTTCCAAAACCCAAAAGTTTCGTAATACTTACAAGGTGCTGTAAAATGAGGTTCAGCTTTTCTGTCTATGTCGACAAAAGAAGTTTTTATATTTCTGTATGAATGGTCAAAAGAAAATGTAACGACATCCGAAATTGTACAACATTCTCGAGCTCGCTTTGCTCTTTCTTACATTATTCAATCTCATAATTCTTGAGTTGTTCTGCAAAACTCGATAAAGTAACTTCTTTTTCTGTTTGAATGATCAAAATAAAATCTACTAACCTATCCAAAGGGATGCAAACATTTGCAACCTGACTTTCGCTTGCTTTACATTCTTATGCTTTTCTGCTTATGTCAACAAAGTACTCAGGGGCGTAGTGATTTTAAAAAAAGTTAGGGGGTTGCGTATGTTAAAAGGTTGGGAACCCCTGATTTAGAAGGATCCTTATACTTCCGCAAAATGTTATATTCGGGAACGCGTGTTCCCAACAGCCGTCGATCGTGGAGACAAGCCATAAAATAGTTTGGCCTTAAAGGTAGTAAGGTTGAACAACTTTGTTCAAGGTTATGGGGCTAAAAAACAAGGGGAAGTGTTGATATCAAACTATCGAATGTGTAAACTTAGACCTATTGTATATTGGGTACAATATGCAGGGTTGCCACCTCTTGTTAGTTGAAAATCTGGGAGATTTTATTTTTTTATATATAATAGGAACAATACACACATAACATCACGCCTTGTTTCCCCGAAAGGTTGGGCAGAGGTGTCCCTGAAGGAGGTATACCCACATTTCGCCAGTTATGTTTAAGTCCCATGTAATAGGGGGCGAGCCTATTGCCATCAAGCGGGCACAAATCCAGACTCCGAGCTGCTACTGAGAAATTTCAAATAGAAAAACCCAATAACACTTTGTCCGACCCGGGAATCGAACCCAGGACCTCATGCCCAGCAGTAGCAAATAAAAATAATATAAATAAGTAAATAGGAACAAGTTGGGGGAAAATATGCGTCACATCCTCGCAAAACGGCTATCGCTCAGTATAATGCTGTAGGGTACACGAGACAGAGCCCCAGCGCTGGTTTTCAACGGTGCAGCAAACATAGCCTATAAATAAAAATACAATATTATTCTACATGTTGTCTGTCAATTATTCCACCAGCGCGCGTGAATTTTAAATTCCGGGAGAATTTTGTTTATTTGAAATTCCTCCAGAGAGCCGGGAGATTTAAATTTTCTTATCTGAATTCCGGGAGAGGTGGGAACCCTAATAATATATGAAAGGTTTTTGTAAATAGGATGATTATTTTTTCGAATGCGAAATATAATAGATTACTCTTTATTATGTACACCATTAAATTACAGATATACTCGTAAATGTAGAAATGGTGACACAATTGGCGGTCTCATCGCTTAAAGCGAAAAAAATTAACAGTCATACCCAAATACCATTTTTTTTACGGCGAATCTCTTTGCCTGCACCTCACGTGATGGTCAGTGATAATCAAGCCAAAGGTGGAAGCGAGCTTCACCCGAAATCCTCGACTACAAGGGAACTGGCTATCAACTGCCGAAACATAACAATGCTGTTAACATTGTTGTTATGGCTACAGACTAAGATAAGATGGTGGTAGCTAGCCAGGCGGACTTAGAACATGACCTTACCACCAACCAAAGCGAGCAGAAAATTTTGCTCCCACTGGGAATCGATCCCAGGACGTCTGGGTCTGAAACAGGTGGTCTAACCTCTAGACCACAGAAGCGGTTAAACCGTTAAACCAATATGTACAGTACCGACCAAAAGTCCATAAGCAATCTCACAAAGCAATAGACTGACGCTTCGGTTTGACTTACGACCTTCTTCTATAAGTTGTTACAATACTGTAGACACGCACATTACACACACACACTCACTTTGTCTGCAACCAATGACTAGTTCGATAATCATCATTCGTTTTTAGTTTCATTCGTCTTGTTCACATAAATATTAAAGTTTAGCAGGTAGACCACAAAAAACTAAGTAAATTATTTCGATTTCTGTGGGGTAGATGCAGTTTGTTACAAGTATTCAATTAATAGAACTTTGTTGGTTCGTGCCGTGATAATATTGGTGACGAGCATTTAGCGCAGTGTTGTGGTTATTATTATCAAAAAGCAGGCATAAAATATATTGAAGAGATCAGATCAGATCAGAGAATATTATTGCGCTGCGTAAAAGTGAAGTGAATATCTAATAAAACCGGACTAAGTGTGAGTGTTATCATTAATATATTTCATATTTTACTAAACATAAATCCTAATCAAGGGTATTGTTGATAGAACAGAGGTATTGTTGAGACAGAAGATGCCTTTAAAGTTTTAAATTCATTGTGAGGTTTAATTCGATTAGTGAATAATAAATAATTAGGTATTATGTGTAATAAAAACAATGTTTTTCTTTGTTCTAGAGAAATACTGTGACGGTTAAGAGATATGAGGAAGGGGCTTATTATCGAGTAGCAGCGACGTCAAATGGTGAATGAAACAAATGGTTTCATACCAACGAGATATTTTGCTGAATTATTAAAAACACGTCATTATGAACCGTTCGCCGTGCACTCTGAAGGCTTGCATCACTGAAGACCAGCTAGAAAACCGTTTTTGACCTTAAAATATTGACCGTACCAACTTAATAAACAACAGATTCGTTATTGCATGAATTTATGGTAACGAATTTTTTAAGCACGTTTCAATAGGGTGTTTGTCGTATTTCTTGCAGATATACCGAAATTGTTTATATTATTTTAGTAATAGTATTATTTTAGGATAAAAATTTGAGGTTTAGTTTCAATCTTCTTTTCGTAAAGAAAATTAATACTTAAGCTATAACCTCAATACCAACCAATATTTACTAAAGCTAAATAAAGTTTAAAATAATTAATATGAACAACTGCCTTTAACCTTAAAATCAACAATTTTGTCAGTAGATTTTTTTACATTTTAAGTAGTCTAATATTCTTATTTATTGCTTAATTACTTAGACCATGATCAAAGCTTTATATTTATGGTGCAAAAAAATCCATTTAAAATTTAAAACATTTCAAAATTTAAATATGTCAAAATAATACAAATTGCTTCTAAGTTTCTAGACATCTATTTCACATATTATTCAGGTGAAGTAATGATAAATAATTGTAGCAGTTTGATAACTATACTTAAGTAAAATAAACATAACGAATAAATATTATTTATTTTTTATTATAACATATCACTCATTTTTTATTCTAAACCCTTTATTGCAATAACAACATTAATAAATAGGCAGGATATTTAAAAATATTATTATTGCAAACAAAAATAATAATATTTGCAAAAACAGCGCTGTGATTTACGAGATTAGAACCTTAGCCATCTTGAATCTAAGACCAACGCTTAACGCCTTCTGCTATCTGCACATATAATTTACTTTCGAATTTTAGCAATGCGATACACTGGCCAAGGTCACGCGTACGAGTATGATGCGTGCTAACAAAAGTTATGGAAATATAAGTGCGGCGCCCGCGAACCGTGACGATACGATAGTGTGTAGTTCAAAACTGCGTTCTCTGTGGTGTGTACGGCACTCACACCACAGACGTCTGACTGTTTACACATACAAATGTACGGACTATACCGCGTGTTCACAGCAATACGACTCTTAGCGTGCTCATGCACTTTTGAGCGCTTACTGTACACACGGCTACTACACATCAAGTTATAAATTTCCAGTTTATGATGATCTCGCATTGTGTAGGGTTTCCGTACAATGCGAGGTCAGCTTATACTGGAAATGTATAGCTTGATGTGTAGCCGTGTGTACATACGCGGAAAAGTTTTAAACATACATACCATGATGTACTATCGAAGAAACGCATGTATTATCTAAGTTTGAAAACAAAATCCCGTGAATACGATGACAGTCCTTACGGTGTACCTATAGATATGCGTTTAGAATGAAATAAAAAAAAAACATTTATTTTGACACAGTTCGTGAAACACAAATAATAAATAAAATGTTTTTTTTTAAATAATATTATAAAAATAGTGTGTGCCTCACGGCTGCGCCAAAAAAGGTTCATTTCAGCATTAATGCCAGACAAATGCTGTCAGACGATGGTTTTTTAATGAACCCTAAAAGGACAAGTGACGGGGAGTACGAACAGTTTCAACATACCTAATACATAATTTGTATACTTAAAAACTAAATAAATAAATAAGCACGTAATCAAATATAATACAAAAACAAAAAAACACACGAAAACAACAAAAACTTTCCCAGCAAAAGACGGAAAATCACTGAGCGTGCGCAACCACCCGCATACCCAATATTTATTTTGTTTGATACAACAGGAATCATGATAGCTCTGTAGGCATTTTATATAAGTGAGACATTAAGGGCGACCATATCCAGTATCTGTTGCGAATCAATGAGATACTGTCGTAAACGTGTTCGGAACGTTTCTTCGATAGTACCTACATACTATGGCGGCAAGCGTATCACTTTAGCAAAATGCGAGATTTTTTTCACACATCGTCGTCGCTTCACAATCGCCTTATCAGTGCTGCCTCGGCTTAGCTTGCGGAATAGCTTTTCTTAGTTGTCAAAGTACTAAGCATAAATACAAGTTCTTTGTTGTAGTGACATTTTGCTGCTAAAAATGGCATTGACTCGTGCCAACACAATCAGCTGGCGAGTCTCCATTTTAAGCCATAACATATCAAGTTGTAAATAAAAAAATCCTTACGAACAGTGACTCACGAGTCTCGACTCCGTCAGTCTGCTTATGCCGAGGTCATGATATTACTAGTATTACGTCACAGGGCATCGTAAAAGTGCTAAATCGTGGGAGGTTCTGTAGGTAGCAAGATTTAAAACCAGGCAATCTTGGCCCAGTACCAAGGCTCGTAAAAACTTGAGCCGCTTCCTACGTTCTCGTTTTTAGGATATTGAAATTATGAATGAATTCCGTGAGCAGTTTACCGCTGTATTTATTCCTTTGTTCCTATTTGGGCGTTTACTTATTACGTATTTATTAAACCTGGCCTTAAGACTTCAAGCCGCTATTTGTTGAGGAATTCTTGAGAGGGGTGTTTTCTGGCGTAATCGATTACTTTATTTTATCGCTCGAGTTCAAGGTTTTAGAGAGAAAGTTGTGGAACAAATGCCTTTGTAGCTCATTAAACTTTTAATCATGTTGCCATAAATAGGATTATGTTACCATCTGGTCACAATATCGAAGAGAATTATTTTTACAGTCTTCAGTAATGGACCGAAATATAAATGTTTACAGAACGTTTCATTTCCAATTACACAGTTTTCGTTTACAATAGTAAAACGAAAATAAATACAACCGAGCTTATTGGTCACGGAAAGGTTACAAACTGCCGAATAATACATAAAAGGATTGGAAAATAAAGATAAAATGATAAAAAACTCACAAACATAAAACAATGTTAAACTTTACGGGCATCTAAAGAATTTTCGTCTTTTGTGAAAAAATATTTTGTTCAAGTTTAATTTACTTTTAGTCTCCGTTACTGTATAGTATATTTTGTCACAGATACGGTTGAGAATCATTTTAAAATACAGGAAGCCTAGGTCAAAGGTAAAGCCTAAAGCTTTGACTTTATAAGGCTTTGACTCGAAACTACCGCATCTTTAATTAGAGAACATTTGAAGTTGTTTAATTATTTTTAAGACCCAAGAAAATATTTTTAGATATAAAACTTCGTCTACAAAGGTGGTTTATGTTCTTAAGTTATACAAAATAATAATGAGTCTGGGTTGACACGGAAAAAAAAGTGTGGCACTCGGGGACTGCCGCTGTAAAGCTATTGCATAGCATTTGTAACTTCCATACTTCCTATTTATCAACGCTACACTTGGGATGATGACGGATAATGACATAAAACAAAAATTACGTTCCCATGACAACGTGATGTTGTCATGGGAACGTAATTTTTGTTTTATGTCATCATTTGTCATTACATGGTAGGCAGAGTGGGGGGTGTTAGGTTTTATTTTCGTTACGGAATTTCTTGATTCAGTCGCCGCACTCAAAGCCCGCGATAAAAGCTATGCTATAGCTTAATTATATCATCCAGATGTGAGTTTCTGTCTGCTGAATGTGACATTATACCAATTCGTAGATCCAAGTACCTAATAGACAGCACTAGAATACGAATGCATGGAATCGAAACTTTTGCACTTGCACCACAGGCAGTCAGGATTCCTGCCGGGGTTGCGGTTTTGTCCGAAAGGGTTACGGTAGCCCCTGGCAATACAGGCAACTGAAGGAACACGGGTGGGTTTTAGTCAGTAAGAGTCTGAAACGCCCTCCCGCTCCGCCCAGAGCGGGAGAAGTTATTTGATATTTTCTCACCCAAAAAAAGGCAGTCAGGATTTTTATCCACTTCATCATATTCTCCTATCCTGCCCTCTGTGCTCCCAAAAATTCAGCCATAGAGACCTCTGCGTTGCCGTGGAAGTGGCGAATTTTTGGGCCAGCAAAATTAAGTACTCTGTCGTGCCATCGACACGACGAAAAATCAATCTGCCTAGGCTATTGCCTATTCCCAACTATATTGGGGTCGGCTTGCAGTCTAACCGGATGCTGCTGAATACCAGTATTTTACATGGAGCGACTGCCTACCTGACCTCCACAACCCAGTGATTGGGTAATACGATACCCCTCGGTAAGACTGGTTGTCAGAATTTCGGGCTTCTGTCGACCCGTAACGACTGTAAAAATCCACGAATGACAGCCAGGACCAACGGTTTAACGTACTTTCAGAGGCACGGAGGAGTCTCGGTATGTAAAGGTGGTCATCCATCCACAGGCCAACCCCGGCAAGCGTAGCTTAACCTAATGAATAGACCCGTGCAGCTGTTAAGCGAGCTTATCGATACGACGAAGAAGATTGGAAATGCCCTATCTCTTACAAATTACCTAAACTTCTCTTTCTACGACACACTTACAATAATTATAATTAGCTGAGCTGTACCACTTCGACTTAATTTATCTTAATACTAGATAATAATCGGATTTCCAATCAACCGTGTCAGATGCATCAACAATGATAAGCTGATATTGCAGCGTTATTAGGTGTCAACTTGTCATCTACAAGTTTACTTAATTGACATGAGTGTAATACGATAAGTCTGACAAGAGGACCTAGACAGGGTGACATTCTATCAGCGATAACTATGAGCTACCGAACAGCTTATGTCAATCCTGTTAAAAGTTGTAGAAATGCGAAACGCTTTGAAAGCGACGCCACGTTTTTTGCCTTGAAAAACTACAGTTAATTCGCCGTGTTTAGGCATGGTCGTCAGTTTGTATGGATCACAATAAAAGGCACGGCTGTTGACAGATACGGCGGTACTACGGCATGGCGCCGTCGCCTTATACCATACAACCGGTGGTTTGCTTGCCGTGACATAATGTAACAAACTAACACGATTATTCTGCGGTGCGGCTAGCGCGCCGTACCTTACAGAAACCGGGCCGTGTACAACACGCTTATGGATACAATCTTTTTATTATTTTAACCTATTGGGTTTTAAGAACAAATGAAAGACAGTTATAATTTCTATGAATTATTTATTTTCTTTATTTGGCAGGAGAGTTATTTCTAATATTGGTTTGTCTCCAAACAGAACTACTGAAAGATTTAGAGTCAATTGAAAAAATTTAATGGAAAAAACTTCCAGTTTATTCTACACGAGCCTCTTGCCAGAAGGGAAAATAAATAGCCCTAGGTCTGAGGGAGGCTCTGAAAATCACAATTAATCATGATACATACATACATAAGCTCACACCTTCTTCCCATGGGGGTAGGCAGAAACTACAGAACTCCACCTGCTACGATCCTTACATACTCCTTTTGCTTCGTTTACGTTCATACATCTGGTCAGACGCACACTGGTTGCGAGCACTACGCACTTGATGTTCTGAAGAACATCACCAATAAGGTGATTAACAATGGTGTTTACAATATTATGACTGTTTTCATAAGGTTCAACATATATGCGAAAGAAAACGATACAGTTATTCAGTTTTTCAAAAGGTTTTTTACATAAACATAACATAACATCACGCCTTGTTTCCCCGAAGGGTTGGGCAGAGGCACAGATTACATATACTAGCAGAGGTGTCCCTGTAGCAGGTACACCCACATTTCGCCAGTTATGTTTTTAGTCCCATGTAATAGGGGGCGAGCCTATTGCCATCAACCGGGCACAAATCCAGACTCCGAGCTGCTACTGAAAAATTTCAGATAGAAAAACCCAATAACACTTTGCCTGACCCGGGAATCGAACCCAGGACCTCATGCTCAGCAGTAGCGCTTGCTACCACTAGACCAACGAGGCAGTCAAAAGGTTTTTCTTATTTGAATTACCGTTCGTGGTGTACAAATGCAATAAAATCCAACACGTTTGTCCAGAGAAAAGTAAGTTCCCTTTCCTTTAAAATTCTCTGGTATGACAATGCATCAATGTTAGTGGAAATCCTTGCCAGTTCTTAAAAGATGTCTTCACCAACGCCAGCTATATTTCAGTTCTAGTGACTGCTATAATTTAATATTTCACTTCTCGGAATCAAGTGCGATCCTCTGACATAGCCTGCAGGTATCTTAGAAGATATTATTATTGCTCTGTTGAAAACGTTTTACGGTTTTTTATTTGGATTGTTTCCGATCTTTGCTTTCTCATTTATCGTCTTTATAAATACACTTTTTATGCGGGTTTTGTTATTTTTGAAGTGAAAACTTCTTTAGGCGCGTTGGGCAGTTTTGAGATGGGACTAAACCATTGATTTCGCGACACCATGACGACACCTCATTTTTGTAAACGCGATTGTGCTCTTTATTTATATTATGTTACGGATCAGTGTTCTATGCAAGTATTTTTACTTTAAAGGTGGCGATCTTGTTCAAGTTTTCACTTCTGTCGGTACTCCCGGAGTGCCACCACTTTTGTTTTGCTGTTTTGCTATGGACCCTATTTCTCTCCAATATCCTGTTTGTGTATTGTTTTAATTTTATTATTGCCATACTGGTTGGATTTTGTTGTTTACTTTTCCTAATTTTCCATCGATCAAATACTGTTTTCCCTTTGATTTAATGAACAATTTAAAATAGAAACTTCCTGATCCCCTTTCAAATCATCAGTTTGTGATTTTCTAGTTAAAGTAATCCCAAACTCATTCATTTATTATTAATTACTTAACGATCTGCACGAGTTGTCGGTAATAAATTATTTTAGTGAACAATGAGAATTTAATCAAGATAATTGTTAGATATTATTAATAATCGGGTTACTTTGAGTTTGCGTTAGTTAGCGATGTTGATTTGAGATTCTGTCTTCATTTTAATGTTATTGAAATGAAGAGTTGGTGTTTTATTTCACTTTGGCAGATGAAATTTTCCTAGAGAAAATATATTTCTATTCAAACTTAGTATCTCTTTTAGAGCAGTGATAGCCTAGTGGTGTGACTGTCGAACTGCCAAGTCATAGGTCTAGAGCTCGAACCCAAGGGTGAGTGCCTTGGGTTCGAGCTCTAGACCTATGACTTGGCAGTTCGACAACTTTTCCGATTCATGCGCGTATTGTATATTTATCACTTGCTTCATAAACGGTGAAGAAAAACATCGTGAGGAAACCGGCATGCCTGAGAGATATTTCTCGACGACATGTGAAGTCAAGTCAGAGGCAGGGCGGCTTTATAACTCTGACTCCAGGTTAGTCACTAACCACACGAAAAGAAGATATCTTTGAAATAGAAATCCTTCAAAGTTGCTAGAAGAAGAGCCTGCATGATAATTCTTGGTCTTTACTAAGGAACAAGTATTGTTGCGCCCGCGCCGACACCAAATAAATCGGCACAAGGGCAGGAGGATGATGATGACAATGATGACTTAAGAACTAAAGTCCAATGATTGTCTATGATCATAGACATAGAGAATGGATTGAGCGGTATTCAGTTGTGCAGTGTATATGTCACCGTAAGATTGTGAGAACCGTTAGTTTATAATCTGTCGGAATTATTTCCGTTAGATTATAAACTGTCGAAAAATTGTGAACTGGGTGAAATGGGTTAGGTTAGGTTAGAACTGTGACCAACAGCGCGCGAGCCGAGCGAGCAAAGCGAGCGGTACCGCGGTAGCGGCCGGCGAGCGCTACTTCCAAGTTGCTCGCAGCCAGGCAGGCTATTTAATATTAGCGTAAGGTGCGTTACGTCGCAAGCAAGTTTGATACCAGTTCACAATTTGTCGGTTTCCCATGGAAATATTATAAACTAGCGAAAAATAATGCGTTAAATTGTAAATGGTTCATTGCAGTTCACAATTTTTCGACAGTTTATAATTTAACGGAAATAATACCGATAGATTATAAACTAACGAAGTTCATAATTATACGGTGACATATACACACCGAAAAGTACGAGTGGGATATAGCAATTGTGCGGCCAATACCTACCTGTCTGTGTATTGGCCGGGCCGTACAATTGCTTTGTCTGAGTTCTAGAGAGTGGTCATTTTTGTGAGGCTAAAGGCTTGTGCAGACCAGCGCGACACGCAACGCGACACAAAGGCACCGCTCGTCGCGCGACGAGCGGTGTCTTTGCGTCGCGTCGCGTGTCGCGCTGGTCTGAACAAGCCTTAACGCTCAGTTCAATTCTCTATGTATAGACTATGAATTATGATCGATTGATATTAGTTCACAATTTGTCGGTTTCCCATGGAAATATTATAAACTAGCGAAAAGTAATGCGTTAAATTGTAAATGGTTTATTGCAGTTCACAATTTTTTGACAGTTTATAATTTAACGGAAATAATACCGATAGATTATAAACTAACGAAGTTCATAATTATACGGTGACATATACACACCGAAAAGTACGAGTGGGATATAGCAATTGTGCGGCCAATACCTACCTGTCTGTGTATTGGCCGTACAATTGCTTTGTCTGAGGTCTAGAGAGTGGTCAATTTTGTGAGGCTAACGCTCAGATCAATTCTCTATGTCTATGACTATGAATTATGATCGATTGATATTTGATTAAATATCGACACGTCAAATATCACACAAGATACACCTAGTTACATAACCATGCAATTACTGGTCTGGCCTGAGAGATTTTTTTCGACGGCATGTGAAGCCAAGTCAGAAGCCTATGGGCGGCTAGAAAACTCTGGCACCAGGTTAGCCACTAACCACACCAAAAGAAGAGACTGGTCTGAAATGCAGTGTACACACGGCTAGACATTAAGCTATACGTTTTCAGTATAAACTGACCTCGCATTGTACGAAAATCGTATACAATGCGAGATCAGCTTATACTGGAAATTGAAGAATGCATAATACTTCGTCAAATTATTATGAGAACAGACAGACCCTAGCTTTTTATTTATTTATTCATTTAAAGGCTTTCCAACTAAACACATACACAGCATTAGCATAATATAGATCTCACATGTACTTAACTAACTTATGGGTCACACTATTGTCTACATTTCTTCCTCTATTGTCCTCTCGCAGGTCTGTTGGAATAAATTTCTTAAGAAATAAGCAGTACCTTTGTACTTAACATTATTTATTTAACCATTTATAGGTATAAACAGACAAGACAAAAAAAAAACAGAAAAATACGTACAAAGGAGATGCTTATTTCTAAAGAAATCTCTTCCAGCATACCTGCGATAGGACAGAGGATAAAAAGAGATGTAGATACCGTGTGTAAGAGTAGAGAGAAAGTAAAATACACAAAATAAAACAAATAATATGAAATTTCAATTAAGTATGTCGTATCTCTTTGTATTTTACTGTGTGTACATAAATAATAAAATAAATAAATAAAGCATGGCACTATCAATTAGCATACTAGAAAATTATACAAAAAATATTTTTATTTTTTTATAAATATCAAATATTAATAAAACAATAAAAATAAATTGAATGAATTCTACGTTATAGCTTACTAATACTTTTTTATAATGACACATTTACAGGATGCTGTAAAAAAACATCGTATATTATATTTATGTAGGTATGCCAAAGTGATAATCCAAAATGATCTCACAACGACTTAGCACAAAATACTTGAAACTTTAATGAGGTTCCTAAAACACACAAGCTCTCTTGTAAAGTACATCAAGTTTAATGCTGCGTCTATCGCGGCATTATAAGGCTTTGCATCTTGGGACCAATTTACGTAAGAAGTTAGGTTTAAGTTACTATCGATGAATACTGTAGGTGTCATAACACACATCGGAGGCCTGTAAAAATCATCGTAGGTTTCCACAAACCTACTTACCGATAACCCTGATATCAGATACAGTCGGACCCTAGAATGTCCTAAGTTCGTATGTTGAACCAAAAGTTTTCGCGTCATTTTTTTTGTTCTTGAAGTCCTTTACTTTGTTAGGTAATCCAAAACTAGAATTGCTAGGGCGTATGATAATAAATATTTGTATCGTTAGGGTTAGACAAAGTGGCAATCGCTTTCAAATCGTTATGTATTTCTTACAACGCCTTTCAACAGGATTGACGTATGCTTCCAAAACACTATAACGTAAATTTTTGTCCGATTCGAAAGCATCCAACAAATTAAGTAGAAACGGCTACACAAGCAATACATTTTTAGTTTATGCTGATCTCGCATTGTATAGGATTTCCGGACAATGAGAGGTCAGCTTATACTGGAAATGTACAGCTTGATATATGTATAGTTGTATGTACAGTAAGCGCTCAAAAGTGCATGAGCACGCTAAGAGTCGTATTGCTGTGAACACGCGGTATAGTCCGTACATCTGTATGTGTAAACAGTCAGACGTCTGTGGTGTGAGTGCCGTACACACACCACAGAGAACGCAGTTTTGAACTACACACTATCGTATCGTCACGGTTCGCGGGCGCCGCACTTATATTTCCATAACTTTTGTTAGCACGCATCATACTCGTACGCGTGACCTTGGCCAGTGTATCGCATTGCTAAAATTCGAAAGTAAATTATATGTGCAGATAGCAGAAGGCGTTAAGCGTTGGTCTTAGATTCAAGATGGCTAAGGTTCTAATCTCGTAAATCACAGCGCTGTTTTTGCAAATATTATTATTTTTGTTTGCAATAATAATATTTTTAAATATCCTGCCTATTTATTAATGTTGTTATTGCAATAAAAGGTTTAGAATAAAAAATGCGTGATATGTTATAATAAAAAATAAATAATATTTATTCGTTATGTTTATTTTACTTAAGTATAGTTATCAAACTGCTACAATTATTTATCATTACTTTACCTGAATAATATGTTAAATAGATGTCTAGAAACTTAGAAGCAATTTGTATTATTTTGACATATTTAAATTTTGAAATGTTTTAAATTTTAAATGGATTTTTTTGCACCATAAATATAAAGCTTTGATCATGGTCTAAGTAATTAAGCAATAAATAAGAATATTAGACTACTTAAAATGTAAAAAAATCTACTGACAAAATTGTTGATTTTAAGGTTAAAGGCAGTTGTTCATATTAATTATTTTAAACTTTATTTGGCTTTAGTAAATATTGGTTGGTATTGAGGTTATAGCTTAAGTATTCATTTTCTTTACGAAAAGAAGATTGAAACTAAACCTCAAATTTTAATCCTAAAATAATACTATTACTAAAATAATATTAAACAATTTCGGTATATCTGCAAGAAATACGACAAACACCCTATTGAAACGTGCTTAAAAAATTCGTTACCATAAATTCATGCAATAACGAATCTGTTGTTTATTAAGTTGGTACGGTCAATATTTTAAGGTCAAAAACGGTTTTCTAGCTGGTCTTCAGTGATGCAAGCCTTCAGAGTGCACGGCGAACGGTTCATATCATTATGAACCGTTCGCCGTGCACTCTGAAGGCTGCTGCTGTTTTGCTGAATTATTAAAAACACGTCATCGTGTTTTTAATAATTCAGCAAAATATCTCGTTGGTATGAAACCATTTGTTTCATTCACCATTTGACGTCGCTGCTACTCGATAATAAGCCCCTTCCTCATATCTCTTAACCGTCACAGTAAATAATAAATAATTAGGTATTATGATACCTAATTATTTATTATTCACTTATCGAATTAAACCTCACAATTAATTTAAAACTTTAAAGGCATCTTCTGTCTCAACAATACCTCTGTTCTATCAACAATACCCTTGATTAGGATTTATGTTTAGTAAAATATGAAATATATAAATGATAACACTCACACTTAGTCCGGTTTTATTAGATATTCACTTCACTTTTACGCAGCGCAATAATATTCTCTGATCTGATCTGATCTGATCTGATCTCTTCAATATATTTTATGCCTGCTTTTTGATAATAATAACCACAACACTGCGCTAAATGCTCGTCACCAATATTATCACGGCACGAACCAACAAAGTTCTATTAATTGAATACTTGTAACAAACTGCATCTACCCCACAGAAATCTTCTTACTTAGTTTTTTGTGGTCTACCTGCTAAACTTTAATATTTATGTGAACAAGACGAATGAAACTAAAAACGAATGATGATTATCGAACTAGTCATTGGTTGCAGACAAAGTGAGTGTGTGTGTGTAATGTGCGTGTCTACAGTATTGTAACAACTTATAGAAGAAGGTCGTAAGTCAAACCGAAGCGTCAGTCTATTGCTTTGTGAGATTGCTTATGGACTTTTGGTCGGTACTGTACCTACTTCTACTCGGGCGCTCAAACGCGGACTGCGCTAAACACTTCTTTATTGCGTGTCTGTGGCTAAAATCTTTTTAATCATAATGTTTCGAAATTCAAATTCGATGCGATTCGATTTTATACCAAGTATCCATCATGTCTTCCCGCGAACAGGTGGTGGGGACACATGGCTTTTTTTTTTGGGTGGGAAATTATCAAATAACTTCTCCCGCTCTGGGTGGAGCGGGATCAGACTCTTACTGACTAAAACCCACCCGTGTTCCTTCGGTTGCCCTGTTGCCGGGGGCCACGATGTCCCTTTCGGCCCATATTCGCAGCCCCAGCAGGCATTGGCCCTAGCGGACCCCGTCAATTCTGCTGACATCTCTTAGAGGCGCGCGTGGAACACAACGCGCCCAAGCTATACAAAACCAGTTTATGTTGATCTCTCATTATATAGATTTCCGTGCAATGCGAGGTCAGTTTATACTGGAAATGTATAGCTTGATGTGTAGCCGTGTGTAAACGGGCACAAGATTATAAGTGGGAAATTATTGATCGCGTGGGTTTCGCAATCGTACTATTTCTAAGCAAATCTATTTTCAAATCTATTATTACTTGAGCATCTTTCTAGAATACGAGCCTTATAACTTTTCATCTATTCTATACATTTATTATAAATTAATATCGCTTTTCGTGTCTGTCTGTGTGACCCCGTTGTTCTTCTAAACTACGCAACGGATTTTTGTGGTTTTCACCATCATTTAGAGAATTTATTCTGGAAAGTGTCATCATCATCATTATCATCATCAGCCTATAATGTTCCCACTGCTGGGACACAGGCCTCCTCTCTGTGAGAGGGAATGGGCCGTAATCCACCACGCGGGCCCAATGCGGGTTGGTAGATGTCTCATGTCTTCGAATTTTCGGTTCTAGAACATGCCGGTTTCCTCACGATGTTTTCCTCACCGGAAAGTGTATACCTAATACAAAAATTAAATTTATAGTAAAGGCTTGTGCAGACCAGCGCGACACAAAGACACCGCTCGTCGCGCGACGAGCGGTGCCTTTGTGTCGCGTCGCGTGTCGCGCCTGTTTGAAAGAGCCTTAAAGAAATCGCGATGTTTTGTCAAGTTGTAAAAACCGTGCGAAGCTAGGGTGGGTAGCTAGTAAATTATATTTATTAAATAATTGTAGCGATAAACGATACAAAGAATAGATGTTAGTAATAAAAATGCACAAATATCTATCAAAGTAAACGTAGAAAATAACTAACTAAACGTATCAATCAAGGCATTAGTAAAATATTTTAGTCTTCATCGAAAAGCTTTAGCCGTTGATTGGCAAATATTTTATAAAAGCTGATTGATTACTCGGGCCGGAGTGGGCGCTACTGTTTTATATTTATTTTATGTACTGTGAAA
Source organism: Agrochola litura (assembly GCA_949152395.1). Taxonomy (NCBI): domain Eukaryota; kingdom Metazoa; phylum Arthropoda; class Insecta; order Lepidoptera; family Noctuidae; genus Agrochola; species Agrochola litura. The sequence goes on from OX424490.1 coordinate 7,776,894, forward strand.
CGATACCATTTTTAGTTACGTGTTAGTGGAACTGGGTTTTAATGGAATCACAGCAAGCTACGTAGTTTTGTATGGATTTTATCACGTGATAGTAGTTATGCGTGATATTTTTATACTTTTTATCACATCTATTTAAAAGGTGCTAGTTTATTCTTCATAAACAGGGACCAAAATAGCTCTTTAATCCCTAGGGACTAGAAGTGATTTGAATTTGGAATGTGGATATTGTTAGTAAAAGTTCCAATCACCAAAGAGATCAATCACGAACATTGTATGAACAAGTAACAGGCTGAATGATAAAGTAAAAAAGTTGGTGAAAAAAAAAACGCGCGAAATAGATTACTCAAATTGGGATTTTACGTTTTATAAACAATTAGTGCGTCTTCCTCAAGTAGTGAGAACTAAATAAATAAACGTAAGTACTATTCTTATTCATAAGTTACACTTACTTATTTTCTCATAGAGGGTGATAAAAAGTAGAGTGTTCGTTCACCTCGGGAGCAACACTATTTCAAGCTCGAGTGACGTACTTTGAATCCCTCGCTGCGCTCAGAATTCTACTTTAGAATCTTTCACTCCACTCTGGATTCAAAGAAACACTCTCGCCTTTAAAATAGATGTTTGCTCCCTAGGCAAACAATCTACTATTTTCGATGTCTACACACGACTACTTTGATTGGTTTCATTTTAAATCCTAGCCATTCCAGGCTATAGTGACTATCTCAGTTCCGAATAGTAAACAAGATCATTGCGCCTTTTTTCCCCGCTACGATTATTCGTATTGTTTACGCGATAGGCGAGTAGGACAGAAAATATCTTTTGTTTTAAAAATAGATAAACCTACGATTCCAAAATTAAAGGTAAGTAATCTTAGGGCTCTCGCAACCAGGCGCGACACGACAGCGCGACGCTACACTAGAAGAACAATTTATTTGAAAACTTCATGGAAATTGTTCTGCTAAAGTCGCGTCGCGTTGCACCTGTCTACGAGAGCCTTTAACAAATAAAATCTAAGGCCGAGATCTATAAACGTTACTTAGCAGTCAAGTTCATTAACTAAGAGTTTTACTGTCACTGTCGCACAACTGACAAACTACAAGTGCAAGATAGAGACGGGATCTTGTCTAAGTCAAAGCTCGAGCTATAGATTTCGACCTTAATGTCTCTGTATGTTTCTTGTGTCTTGTCAATTATGATATTATTATTTTGTAGTGTTTGATTAATTTTTTTGTTATGTATTTTTGTGGTGTACAATAAAGTATACATAAATTAATAAAAAAACGTGTGGCACTCGAGGACTGCCGCGGTAAAGCTATTGCATAGCATTTGTAACCTCCATACTTCCTATTTGTCAACGCTACACTTGGGATGATGACGGATGATGACATAAAACAAAAATTACGTTCCCATGTCATCATCCGTCATTACATGGTAGGCGGAGTGGGGGGGTGTTGGGTTTTTTCGTTACGGAATTTCTTGATTCGGTCGCCGCGCTCAAAGCCCACGATAAAAGCTATGCAATAGCTTAATAAATAAATAATACATCTCTGCCTAACCCTTCGAGGAATACAGGCGAGAGTTATGATAACTATGCTTAAATCTTAAAAAAATACAGAACAATCTTGATATACAATATGTAAAAAAACCCTGTCCGAAAGGGGCACATAGGTATCGCAATAAAATTAATAAAAAAAAATATTTTATTTATTATCGAAAATAAAAAAGTTATTGCTATTTAAAATTCACATTTTTACTACCAAAATTACCCCAACTCTAAAAATTTTCATGAAAATTTTCTGAAAATTTTCAACAGGGGTCATAATTTATGGTTTGTCGACACCCGCTAAACGACGGCTGCTCGCACCCCAAATAATAACCCGGTTTGAAAACAATATGGCGATTTTTTTTTCTTGTTTCTTGAATATTACCACAAATACTCTCAGTACGATACCTAACAACACCCTCACGGATCGACAGGGTTTTTTTACATATTGTAATATAACCCCAAACTACGATTACCTCAGCCAATACATTAAAGGAATTCTAATTCATAAATTGCAGGATTTTTGGCCCATACTATATCATTTTTATTGATACTTTGTTAAATAAGTTATTGCGGATACAATTCATAGTTCGAAGGGTAGCCGGGGCAGATAATCCCTAGAAAATATTAAGCCTTAATATTTATTGGTTTCTAGCTCAATAGCCTGGATATTCTTGATTATTCTTCTCTCAATATGATTCTTTATAGCTTTTGTAAATCCGCTCCTTCATTTTTAATTCGTCATGATACCTTCTTAACTTGTTTTAACACTAATCTGATTAGAGCTAGACCGAAATGACAGCTGAGTTCGACCTTTTTAGGGTTCCATTGCCAAATGGTAAAAAACGGAACCCTTATAGATTCGTCATGTGTCTGTCTGTCCGTCCGTATGTCACAGCCACTTTTTTCCGAAACTATAAGAGCTATGCTGTTGAAACTTGGTAAGTAGATGTATTCTGTGAACCGCATTAAGATTTTCACACACAAATAGAAAAAAAACAAATAATTTTGGGGTTCCCCATACTTAGAACTGAAACTCAATTTTTTTTTTTCATCAATGCCATACGTGTGGGGTATCTATGGATAGGTCTTTAAAAATGATATTGAGGTTTCTAAGATATTTTTTTCTAAACTGAATAGTTGGCGCGACAGACACTTCCAAAGTGGTAAAATGTGTAACTTCTAAAATAAGAGAATGATAAAACTAAAAAAAATATATGATGTACATTACCATGTAAACTTCCACCGAAAATTGGTTTGAACGAGATCTAGCAAGTAGTTTTTTTTATACGTCATAAATCGTAAACCGCAACGCGATAATAGTGAAGGTCCTCCTGCAGAGAATGGTTCAGTGGTCCTTGGTGAGAGTCTCTCTGTAGCTAAATTATTTATTAGATTATTTTTATATCGACACCAAATGTAATTTTACATTATTTGATTCCGCCACACGCTAGTTTTACAAGTAAGGTACCTTCAATGTAGCCCGCGAAATTTAAAACTTACGATTTTTGCAATGCAATTTTGAATGTCGCAGGCCACATTGAAGGAATTACCTTTACTCTGTGTTTGCACTGGCGAAACATTTACAACAAAACATGTTGAAATCTTTACTATCTGTCAATGTTCCATACAATGTTTGACAGGAACTAGAGATTTCAATATGTTTTGTTGTGAATGTTTCGCACAGTTAGTAATGCGTAAGTAGAGTTTGACAAGTTCTTAACTTTAAATTGTGGGTTCAGAAGCCGGGTGTAAATGTGTTACTCAATTAGGCTGGGGGGTTTGAATCAGGGCACGCCACAATTGCGGCGATAAGTCCCCTCTTTGAGGAGTGGCACCTTCCGCCTGACGCAGGTCCTCACCGGACACGGTTGATTCGGGAGGTTCTGTTCCGGAAAAGGCGGGAGGAATCGCCCGGGTGTGTCACCATTGTGTTGACTGCCCGGAGGACACGGTGGAGCATACAGTGAAGGTCTGCCCGGCTTGAGCGGGGCACCGCCATGTCCTCGTGGAGGCGATCGGCGGCGGTGATCTCTCGCGTCCAGGCCATGGTACGGGGCGAGAGGGTATAGTAGGCCGTCAGCTTCTTCTGCGAAGCAGTAATGCTCGCGAAGGAGGAGGCGGAATGCGTGAAGGAGAGGCAAATTTCGCGCCCTCACGCCCCTAACCACCGCAGGAGACGCCCTGGGCGTCGAGCGGGAGAAAATATTTGATAAATTCCCACACAAAAAAAAGAGGTTTGAGTCTGTTGTTATAACTCATAGCCAGGCGTTATCGTCAAAAGCATAGAAATATAAAAAACAGGAGAAGTGGCATGGGGGCGTGTCTGTGTCCACGCGTAATGATCAAAGTGCTCATTGCATACGAAAATGGCCGTCTCCGCGAACTAGTGTGCTTTCGGCCGTGATCGGGACATTTTATAAGAATGCCGTGTTGTTCAGTGGTTTCTTGTAAAAACCGAAGTCAAAACAAAAACTTTGTGAATCATGGAATCACTTACCATATGTAATTACAAGTATTTTACTATATTTGTCTTTAAAATAATGAAAAACAACAAATCGTAAAATATTTCTTGCTTTTACTACGTTATTTTTGTTTCCAAATATCACAGTGACTGTACTATTTTTGCACTACATACATTGCTCGTTAACCACTACCTAAATATGTCGCTCAGTGACTCAACAAGCAATGTAAAAATCACAAAACGATACTGTGGACTGCGGGATGCATCGCGCAGTACGGCCGCTGTGTCTGGCGACGAGCTAGTGATGTGGTTGTGCAGATCCACTAACGTAGGCTATCGACAACAATGTCGTTTGGCGAATGAATTTATTGCTATTATACTTTATTCTTCAATTTGTCAACTCTTTTACCCGGGTGGAAGATCGATGTGAAATAATGTGTTTTACTTATTTTGATTATTTTACAGCGTAGTAGAGAAATGCGTAACCAACGGTCGTAAAGTTAATAAAATTTTAGGTAGAGTGTTTTGGGTTTGAATTATCGCTGGTCTATTATGCCTTATACTCGTGCTATTTCCTTACTTTTTTATGGTTTTGGTATTTTACTTCCGTTAAAGTCTTCAAAAGCTTCGAATGCGTTATAGTAATCGGCATGGTTCAGATAATGACAAATATGAAGAAACACATCATTTTATAAAGTATAAGGACAAATGTGGGCTTATGTACCCATCTCCTGATGTCGTCATGATTTTTAAGATAGTGGAAATAATCATAAAAACAGCTTGTCTCACCAATAATAAATTAACAGTTAAAACTAAAAATGTCAAACAGGAACTCATGGCAAAGGCTTTGCCTCACTTCATAGGATTAGATCTCTTTGAAAATATTAAGCTTCACCAATTTGAGCAGTCTCCGATGAATAATCACATAATATTTCAAATTAAAGCAGTCATGGAAAATATATTAATTTAAGATTACACTATTTGACAAAAAATGCCACTCCAGTAATATCAAAGGGTCAAGTGCTGCACAAATACCTCCACTTTACAGGTCAGTGAGTAAACATCATAGCAGGGTTCAACAATATCTACTGTTTCAAATAAACTATGACAGGTTTGGATTTTTATTGTTTGAATTTTTTGCTTATTATTTATTTTTATTATAATATTTTCTGGACTTATCGTTTTTATTTATTTTATTTTCAGGGCACCAAATTTTTAAAGTATAACGACGGTGAAGTATCAATATCTAATAACTACAAAAACATGGTTTTACAGGAGGAGAAAAAAACGTTTAATTTCTATTGTTTTTGACCATTTGAAGTAAACATTAGTAAGTGAAAACCGCCAAAATGTTAGTTATTAGATATTGATACTTCACCGTCGATAATATTAAATGGAAGAATCGATACCTTTCCGATTTAGTCAATCACTAGCGTATATGTAAAATAAATTGTTTCTGTACAGCACAACGATAGAAATGATGTTTTCGTGTGAGTGAGTTGTACGGTGCATGGTAAATGCACGCTGTGTTTGATGGGATAAGGTTTATAATTAAATGTGTAGTACGTTCTGATTTATGAATTGCAAGAGTGAGCGCAGCCTCGTTTCTATTTAGTTTACTGATATGCATGTGTAGTTGTGGCGACTAGTGGCGAGGTAGTGGGGACAAAGTGGAGACATTGGGTTTCGATACATTTTCAACTACCGGGCATATCTCCTTCTTTCTTATATCTATGGTCAAAAGCATCATCATACGACAGCCTGATAAATATCTTTTCTCATATCCGAGTTTCCTTTTCATTAACTCTCAACGAATGTTCGAGATAAAATCAAATCAATTTCGGTTATTCATAAACGAACAGTCGAACACGTTCTCTAAGTAATTGAATTTACTTGTTAGGTTACCTGTATTCAGGGGCTGGAAATCGGATATGATACGTGATACTTTTATTAATGTCTAATAGGTTGATCTGAGTTTGAGGACCTCGTGGCTAAGTAATAATAGCCGCATGGGCCGATCCATCAGGTTAAGCTATGCTTGTCGGGGTTGGTCCTTGGATGGGTGACCATCTTTAGGTACATATCGAGACTCCTCCATGCCTCGGAAAGCACGTTAAGCCGTTGGTCCCGGCTGTCATTCTTGGATCTTTGACAGTCGTTACGGGTCGTTAGAAGCCCGAAAGTCTGACAACCAGTCCTACAAAGGGGTATCGTATTACCCAGTAACTGAGTTGTAGAGGTCAAATAGGCAGTCGCTTCATGTAAAATATTGGTATTCAGCTGCATCTGGTTAGATTGGAAGCCGATCCCAACTTAGTTGGGAAAAAGCTAGGCAGATTGAGGTATTCCTCTAAGCGCAACAACTTTGAAACGCACCAAATGAAGCACGCCAAAAGTATTCTTCGAAACGCACCATTTAGGTTCGCTAAAAAAAAACAGTGGCATTTCGGGAGTGCCGGCAGAAGTCAAAACTTGAACAATTTTACTGTGCAGGAAATCATGTGTAGAACATTGATCCGTAACCTTCTCTAAATAAAGAGCAAAATCACGTTTACAAAAAAAAAAGTAAAAATACTTGCATAGAATATTGATCCGTAACGTAAAATAAATAATGAGCACAATCGCGTTTACAAAATGAGGTGTCGGTAACGGTGTCGCGAGTTCAATTGTTTTTTCCCACCTCAAAAATGCCCAACGCGCCTAAAGAAGTTTTCACTTCAGTAACTGGCAACCCGCCCCTTCTTCGCACGGATTTTACGAGTTGATAAAAAATCGAGATTTCTTTATTATAATGTAAGTTGAATACTTACATCTATTTACATAAACCTTCCAGAATAAATACTCAAAAGTTTGAATGATGGTGAAAATCGCATCAAAATCCGCTATGTAGTTTAAAATAACAACGTGGTCAGACGCGAAAAGCAATTTTGTTTATAGATAATTTCAACAGCGAAATGTGGGTGAATGTCCTATTCCTTCGGAGACAACCCTCATGTTATACCTAGTAGTCTTAATTCCCTTTGATTAGTTTTTTTTAGGCACAGATGAATACATATGGTTCACTGCGAAAAGCGACTCTTGCAACGACACAATAAAGTTCATTTCAGGTGGCACAGCGCTAATTACCTACAGTTATATGTATATGTCACCGTAAGATTGTGAGCACCGTTAGTTTATAATCTATCGGTATTATTTCTGTTAGATCATATTCTGTCGAAAAATTGTGAACTGGGTGAAATGGGTTAGGTTAGAACTGTGACCAACCGCTTGCGAGCCGAGCGAGCGAAGCGAGCGGTGCCGCACCAGCAGCCGGCGAGTGCTACTTCCAAGTTGCTCGCAGTCACGCAGGTTATTTAATATTAGCGCAAGGTGCGAACAAGTTGGTTACCAGTTCACAATTTGTCAGTTTTTCATGGATATATTATAAACAATAGAAAAATTATGCGTTCAATTGTAAATGATTTGTCACAATTTACAATTTTTCGACAGTTTATAATCTAACGGAAATAATACCGATGGATTATAAACTAACGAAGTTTATAATTATACGGTGACATAAACACCTATTTGCCTCTTCCGCTCATTGAATTGGCCCAACAAGACGAGCCCACCGCGTACTAGTAGCTCCAAATTTAAAATGCGGAGTGAGCCCTCTGTATCCATCTGTGGTTTTAAGAAAATGTCTGAGACATTATAATTATCACAATAACTACATACATCAGTTTCAGTTCAAAGCTAGAAATTTATTCTAAGCACTGAAACTGAAGTTTGAATAATTATTGACCTACCAAAACAAAACAGATCCATAAAAAACATTTTAATTTTGCAGAATAAATAGCTTTGTTTATTCAATTAAAAGCGTCGAGGTACTGAAATCCAATTATTGTCTATATTAATAATGTTTTTTTTTTTAGGTAAGTTCCAGACTTTGTGAGAAAGTTTTACTATTAAAAAAATAACTGTCAAGTTCGGTGAGTTTTCTTTATTCTTTTCAATAAAAATTATTATTTTGCTTGAAATTAATGAGATAAGTTTTTTTACTAATTGCTTTACAAAACATAAACATTTTTATTACTTACTAGCTTTTGCCCTCGACTTCGTCTGCGTGGACTTCAGAATTTTATCGGGATAAAAGGTATCCAATGTGTTAATCCAGGTCATAAACTGTGTGCCAAATTTTATCCAAATCCGTTCAGCTGTTTTTGGATGATTGAGTATCAAACATACATACTTTCACATTTATAATTTCTTTTATTCAACTTGTTTCTTATTAATTTACATTTTTAAATATTTATTAAAATAAAAAGAATAAAAAAAATGATAAATAAAAAAATTAAAATTTTTGAGATCCGCCGGTGTCGGGAGCAGGGTCCAAGCTACCGGTGGTTAGGACTGCAGAGACAGGAACCTCCTCACAATGCGAGCCGTATCGAGGAATACTACCTCCTACATTTATAATATTAGTAGGATTGTTAATCATTTATTTTGTACCTAAAAGCTAACTTTTAAATTAAGAAGTCTTCAATAACCCTGTTGAAGTCACACAGTGACGACCTAAGCAAACGCTAGTGCTGTACGTGGCTTTTACCAATAATGCCATATCGACTGTCGAGCGAATGGACAAAGGCGACTTGGTGATACAATTCAATAGTATTATTTGATTCAGATCTAGTCTGCAAGTTGTCTCGGATGACGTAAGTATGTAGTTATGGACTAGTTTTGCTTGCTCACTTTTTACCCGACTGTCGGGTTTTGTAGATATTTTAGTTTTTTTTAAACATACTTACCAAAATGATAAATTATTTTATTTCTGTAAGTAGGTTTGTACAAACCCTTTAACAAATCAATCAAATTTTAAAAAGTAGATGAGGTCGGCGTTTTATTTGACTACTCTGAGAAGAAAGGCCGAAACAAACTCAAAGGACAGTCTCTTTTCATTCTCATATGTATCTCTTGGTCAATTAAAAAAAAAATCTTTAGTAAAATAGGCTTTGACTAGCATAAGTATTGCCAAATCGATATCCTTGTAGTTGCCATCAAATTCTTTGAGCAAAAGTTGACAAATTAGTGTGTATAAATTACAGATTCAATATTACCTTTTAAAACGCAGATATATGCCAGTGACATTGAGTGGTAAGTTTACGTGTTCTGTACTGAGCTCACGTAACGCGTTGTGTGTCCAGTATTGTCCAGCCAGTAATAGGAGTCGCCCATCAAGGAGCGCTGTCCCAAATTACACGCAATATTAATGTATTATACATAAAATAAAAAGGTATTCTAATAAAACACGTACACTAAAAGATCAATAGTTAAATTATGTTTGAAATGGAGAAGGTTTCAGAAAAATACGCTTCATAGATTTTGCGTGATTCTCAGTTTTTTATCCGCGTTAGACATAACTACAAATTAATATCACTATGTAATATAAACATAATCTATAATATTCATATATTAAAAGTTATTAAGAAAGAGCTTTATTTTTTATTTTTTTTGTTAACCTATTTTGTCCCACTGCTGGGCAAAAGTCTTCCCCATAATTTTCCCGTCTTCCTTATGCTCTAATTTAACATATATTTTTTTCAAATCATTAACACTACTTGTTTAGACGTGATCTTAAGTATAAAATCATTAAAAGTCGGTTATCGTCGCCTTACTAAAGCTGAAACTAAACTGTTATCAACTATGCTAAACTATTCCAGCTGTGTTGATAGAGCAATTACAATTTATCATGGTCAAAGTCAAATATTCAATTTATCTCAGACTATTTTAGGTTGTAAGTCAATTTCGAGACTTAAACAAAATTGACTGATACTATCGAAGAACTATCGAATGAAGTTAAAACGCTTTTTATGTTTATACAAAACCATTTATCTTCTTCCAAGAAAATATCTTATTTACGATTTTATTTCACGCTTGATTTTATTTGAATGCTAAAAACCGCTGAACATTAAAATTAAAACGAATTAACTGTCTATCGTTTCACGACTGTTCTGTGGTGATCTTCAATAAAAGCATTTACGAGCAATTTAATAGTACTAAACTCAACAAGTCCTAATTTTCTTAAACACTGACTCAGTGTGCAGATGTTCTATAGAAAGACGGATCAATATACCTAATTAGTTCAATGGCTGAGTGAGTGTGACCGGTACCCTAATTGCGTATCTTATTTTGCCTAATTTGTTTCATTTTGACAGTTCAACAACATTCATTGCCTTATTTATACGTTGTTGAGCCGATTTTTTTTTCCAACTTTTGGAGCCATAGATTAGCAATCTGTTTCAAATCGAAACAGATTGTGTTGTATTACGCAGTTAGGGTACTGTTTCTGTTAAGAAATAAGTTGGACCTGTACCTTAATTGCGTAATACAACACAATCACAATCTGTTTCGATTTGAAACAGATTGCTAATCCATTGCTTCATAAGTTGAAATATTAAATCTGATCAACAACGAAAATAACGCAATGAATGTTGTTGAACTATCAAAATTAAACAAATTAGGCATAATTGTTTACGAAATTAAATTACGCAATTAGGGTATTGGTCGTTTCTCTAAAAATCTCAACGTGGTAAGGCCCCAATTACACTACCATGTATTTATCATACAAATATGAAACAAATTAGGCATAATTATTTTCGAAAATAAGTTACGCAATTAGGGTACTGGTCTATTCTCTAAAAATCTCAACGTTGTAAGGCCCCAATTACACTATCATATATTTATCATACAAATATGATTTCATATCTGTGAAATTCTTTTATAATAGTTATATGATGCTGTTCTTCATTTGTACATAATTCACACTTATATGATCATAATAATATAAACGTCATACTTAATCAAGACGGATAACGGTTTAGCCGTGTTTGATTTAGCCATTTTTGAGGTTAGACGGATATGATCATATTTCTACGCTTTCTGTCAAACAGGATCCCTTAACTATGATCATAGACGATATGAATCATATGTAGTTATTATACCGCCATCGCCATAGGTTTTTCATATAAAAATGACTCTTACATCTCTGATCATATTTCTATGATAGTCTAATATGGCTCTTAATACGGTGAAGTTAGCTGTCAAATTGTGTCAATCCCTAGCATCACGTAGAATGGCAGTTCACTTCAAGCTTTTTGCTGAACTGAGCCTGTGGCACAGCCTGCAGCCGTGAGGCACACATTCCTGTTTTACAATTTAATTTGTTTTTTTTTTTAAATTTACTGTAAGTGTTGTGTTCCTTTTAGTCAGTGCTAAATGAATGTATTCTCTTCTTCCTTTTCTTTCTCACTTTGCCTGAGTTTTTACGAGGAAATTTATTTATTATTTATTTATTTGTTTAAACTTTTCACACTCAAAAAGGTACAAAGGCGGACTTAATGCCTTAGGCATTCTCCACCAGTCAACCAAGGGTGGTGAAGGGATTGGATGACAGGTGCTCTGTTTGAAAAAAATATTAAAAATATATAATTAGAAATAATATAGGTAGGAACAACAGTACATAAATAGGTTATAACTTATAATACACACAAATTCAAGGGAGCGAGATGTTGAGATGACTCTACTCTATTCAAATTTGAAATTCATTGCGTAATATAAGCTTTGTCGGTCGCAGAATCCGCTGGGTGCGAGCAGCAAAGGAACTGACGATATGGTGACGCTTGGGGGAGGCCTATGTCCAGCAGTGGACGTCTTTATGGCTGAAATAAAATCAAAAGTGTAGAGATTAACTTTTTATTTCAAAATATTTATTGCAGATAAAAAGTTTGTCTCATCAAGGGCCTAATTCTTAGAATAGAATAGAATAGTTTTATTTTGCAAATATGGGTGGTCTTGACCCATTAAGACTAATAAAATAGTACTTAAAAAATAGAACCAGAGCACACATTTTTCAGAGTACATTTTACGAATATATACCAATCTGCGTCAGAATACATAATAAAACATTATTTATTTAGGTTAATGTATCTGCGTGTGTGTTCTTTAAAATGAGATGGATGGTAAATGGGTTACAGCCGCTGTAGGGCAGCAGGGCAAGTTGCCGATACAAGCTTGCGAAATATCTATTAGAGTTGTGTGAAGTTTTGTTTAATGTAAATACAATACATTATTACCTATTACAGCTAAGATACGGCCCTAATGGATCTGCCGATCCATACTGTGAAGCAACTCAACATAAACTTGGGTGAAGTGACCTGTCAATAGTGTCAAATAGATTGTAATTTCTAATTTCTGCAATTATGTTTTCAAGTTAACTAGTTAAAAAAAAAAACAGTGGCACTCCGGGAGTGCCGATAGAACTGAAAACTTGAACAAGATCGCCTTGGTGGAAGAAAAATACTTGTATTAGAACATTGGTCTGTAATCTAATCTAAATATAGAGCGTAATCGTGGTAACAAAAAAAAAAAAAACAAAACTTCCAAAACCCTTAAAGTAAAAATAATTGCATAGAACATTGATTCGTAACGAGATATAATTAAAGAGCACAATCGCGTTTACAAAAATGAGGTGTCGGTAACGATATCGCGAGTTCAATTGCTTTTTTCCCATCTCAAAAATTCCCAAGTTTTCACAAAAAAATTGTTCTGCGTGCAATTTCTTTTGTGAAACTGAAATATGTATGGGCTTGTACACACGGCTACACATCAAGCTATAAATTTCCAATATAAGCTGACCTCTCATTGTACGGAAATCCTATACAATGTGAGATCAGTATAAACTGGAAATGTATAGCTTGATGTGTAGCCGTGTGTACATAGCTGTACATAGCTGCTGCTAGTAGAAACTCATCTCTTCAACTCGTTTATAAATTTTAATCCAAACAATGTTTAAATTATTATTTATCAATAGACATTAAGAGTGGCCAACCCGTCATACTTTTCATACAAACGCTCGTACGTAATTATGGCGTTGTAACACATCTTTCTTTAATTCTTTTAAACTAATGGGTATCTTGTGCACTATATCTAGGTTTCTATGAAATCAAAAAATAAAAATTTGGCGAAACAAATTCAATATAAGCCTCCAAAAATCTGCTTTTTTGCACTAATTTTACATCAACTCTGACCGTTCATAATGTACTTATAAATTGTAAAAGTAAAGAAAACATATTTATAGAAACCTCGCCCATGTAATGGAGATTCTAAATTACAAAAAAATATTTTACAAACTTGTAAGGCGTATTCAAAAACACGTATTTCCTGAAACCAGTTATTTTTCGTACAATGTTATCGCGTTCTCACTTACTTGTTAGCGGTTCTCACTTGCGCTGGATGAAACAACAAGCTTTTCGACCATGCTCGCGTTGACGATAGACGGATCGGGAAGGGCCCCCTTAAGGGATCTCTTACGCTAGACGGCCACGACCCAACCGCGACCAGATAAACTATAGAAACCAATACGAAACGCGCACTTGGTCGCAACGGCTAACTAGCCGCACAATATACAATACCAGGGATTCATAGGGATTTCGAGCACTCACGACTCAGGCCAGTCGTAGCCGTCTAGTGTTCAAGATCCCTAACATTCGGGTAAAAATATAGATGTTGATTATTATTACTGCAATCCTAATATTCCACGAACTCTATATTTAAAGTAAAGTTTATGGTTTTAATGTGATACCTATTCTGATAAGCTTTTTAATAACGTAATTACCAAACGTTTAAAATTACCGACACGTTTTGATAACCGTAATATTAAGTATCATTAATTAGAACTTTAATTAATTGTGTATTATTTGATGAAAGAAACTAATTACCTAATCATAATATTTAATACCAAAATCTCTAACGTTCTCAACGCCTTATTAAAATCAAATATTAACTTTAATATTAAACCGTTTGAACTTGATCAAATTCAAACAGAAATTCGTAGTTAAAGATTATTATCAGTTACTCTTAGAAGATGCTGTTTCAATAGAATATTAATTAGTCTGTAATTATAACATTGTGGTGTTTATATTTGACTGTTCGTGTATTAATAGTGGTGATTATTCACGCGTATAAAATCCTATAAATTCAATACGAAAGTTAGTTGCCTGATCACTGCGCTCTGACCGAGGCGAGATTATGTAGGTGGCGTGCATAGCGAGTTGTTGTAGTAGGACCACCTGTTACAACAACTCGCTATGCTATGGAAATATAATATGTATTTCCACAGGGTAAAACAATAGCCGATCGCCTGTCACGATGAATAAATAAATAGCCTGTGGGACTTTCTGGTTTAGGCCCGGACTCCACCAAAGCGAAGATGTGCGCAGATGTCCGAAGCGGAGACGACAAGAGATGTTTTTAAGCATGTATTCTCCGAAGCTGCGCGGGGATGTGTACTGGTTATACTAGAGCGGATCTGAGCTGAGTGCGGCGAGCGTTGGATGTTGAGCGCTCATTGCACGCCGCTCACAGCTCTTTTCATCTCCGCTACGCGTCGTCGCCAGCTTGCGAGGTACAGCTCAAATCTCGGCTTTGTACCGTCGCCCAGCTCAATCTCGGCGAGGCACAGCTCACATCTCCGTTTCGATTGCGCCATTTATATGATACATCTCCGCTCAGTGGTATCCACTGAAGCTAACACGAGAGTGGTGACACGAGATTTGTGAATAACGAAATTTGATTGGTTGTTTAAAACACATCTCCGCTTTGGTGGAGTCCGGGCCATATGCATCGTTTCCCCCAAACTAATGGACGCCACAGCAGCTATCGCATGGCTTTTGCAAGGTAGTTAAGAGGTGCAACTTTACTCTCTGCCGCATATCTTATCTCCCCTAGGCAATTTACGATCCCTAAAACCTCTACGAGTATACAAGGGGCCAAAATAACCCATTCTATCGAGGTAGTTTTACTCTCGAGCTTTAGTGAGGGTAAATAGAAACCGAGTTATAATGGGTTTTAGCGCCGTGTGTTACACTCTAATTTTCACTACGATTGCGAGAAAATAAAATAATCCAATACAATATTAAATAATTGATTTTATTTTAAAAAATATATAATTTGTTCAATCTGAATTTTTAAGGAAACTTTTTATCCTGGTATGCGGTAGTAAAAAGTTCGTTTTACATAAGAATAAAGACTTTTTCGTTTTTGTAGGCTCGTTGGTTACAGACAAAAAATACTTTTTCCCCTAGAGCAAGATATGCTATTTTTTCCCCGCTCTGGTACGCTACAATGACGGAGTTTTTGAGCAAGAGAAGTGAAAAATAAATTTTACATCTTTCCTTTTCTCTTTCATCACCAGATTTGTAAACAGGACATGTAAATCTAGCCCCGAAAAAACCATTATGATTTTTTTCCTTAACTATGAAGAAATGTGAAAAGTTTTCAGAACCGCTTTCCATTAGGTAAAACTTCCCTGTCATCTGTTTAAAAACGTAGACCAAGTTTAAATTAAAGCACTCTGTGTGAAACGGCACATTACTCCTTCCCAACAGGTATTACGGTCCACGGGAACGGTAAAAAAACCGGAAAACCGGGAAACAAGCCACTTCCTACTACTTTTTAAACAAGAGGACCATTATATGGGATTATGCAAATTCAAATACCTTATTTTCCTTGTGCGATTTTTTCTCGATTTAAATAAGCCCAGAAACCGTGGTTGTTTACAATCCATGGATCCCTTCCATAATTCGGATAGCCCCTTTTTATTTATAAAGGACAAGGTAGGTAGCAAATTACTGTTTGTAATTGGATGACTCCTCATTAGGCTTAGGACGGAACCTGATTGGCTCCGTTATGAATCTTTCAGAGTTAGAAAGGCTACTGTATCTCCTAAATAACACTGATAAAGGGAATTAATCCGATTAGATTTGTGGTAATATTTTCTTACAAATTTTTGGTCACAAAGCCGAGCTTATGTTGTGTCGTAAAAGAGGCTGATAGTGGTATAGTCAATCTAATTATTGCCTTACAACTTTTGACAACAATTCCCGGTAAATTTAAATTTCACTAAGGTTGAAAATACCTAACTGTCACATAGACAATCAAACCTTGTCGTTTTATGATGTCCAACAGTGTTTGAAATACCGGTATTTTTGGGAACCGGTATCATTGACCTTTGTGTGATACCGGTACCAAAGTAGTTCCCGTGCTATGGTACCAGACGTAGTAGGCACCTGTACTACTGGTATTTCTAATCAGTATAGGTACTGTATTCACAAATATTTCCTTAGAGTGAGAAAATAGATACTTAAGAATACTATCGTGAATTTATGCAAGCCTAGTACTTTTTGTGCCAAGTTTAAAGTTTATTAACTCAAGGAATAAGATTTTTTTTTACAAACGGAATCCCCCCTTTCGCCCCCTTGATTTGTGGTACGCGGTGAGTATCTGAATTTGGTACCGGTACTTGAACGGTGGAGTAACGGTACCCGACTGAAACCGGTACCCATGTACCGAAATGGCAAGAACCGCTAAGTACCGGTACAGAACTTGTACTTTTCTTATCTCGCATTGTATAGGATTTCCGTACAGTGCGAGGTCAGCTTATACTGGAAATGTATAGCTTGATGTGTGTGCGAGTGACATTCAACCTTAGGATGACAAAGCAATTACGCGGGTGACTATACTTCCTACTTTGAGAGAAGGAACAAAAATAAAATTATACGTAAGTCCACTGGAAATATTTAATGCATTGTCTTTTTTTTTCGCCTATAATTATCCCGAAGATAACTAAAGGGAGAAATTAACTTTATTCTAAAAAGTCGGTTTTCTCCCAAGTCCCAACCTTCCAAGGGCAGGGGTGTTGAAGTAAGATAATCTTTAATTGGAAAGAGGCGGGGTTGCGACCAGATTTCTTCAATTAATCTGGTTTCAAATTAACAGCTTACTTCGCCTAAATTCGGAAAGGGACGCCGGTTTTTAACTTTTTACTGTTTATCATCATTAAGTGACACAATTGTTTGAGTAAGTTTCACTTTATCGTAATTGTTGATTAAGTATATCCTATACTATTAAATGAGCAATATTTGTATAAATATAATGTATATTTATTTGTAATCACGTTCTCGAAAACGGCTCTAACAATTTCGATGAAAGTTGCAATATAGGGGTTTACAGGGGCCAAACATTGGTCTAGCTAGGTCTCATCTGGGAAAATTCGTTTTCTCCGTATTTTCAACCGAGCATTAATTTATTTATTTATATATACTTTATTGTACACCACAAAAATATATAATGGGCGGCCTTATCGCTTTCCACGATCTCTTCCAGGCAAGCAAGCATTGCGAGCATTGCTCGGTCGCCCAAAGTTTAGAACAAGATGGCTACCTTAGAATAATGACATGGCAGCATGGATTTAGTTTGTACGTAATACATGGAATTAGTATGAACTATCCTATACTATTAAATGAGCATTCTCTATTTTCAACAGAGCAGAGCTCGGTCGTCCATGTGCTCTTAATTAATTAGATCATCATTTTAACTAGTGTTTCACCTTAAACGGTGACTAAAAAGTTGTGCAGAAATCGGTTGTCATAGTATGGGCGTGTGATGCGGAGGAATGAGGAACATGTCGTGAGGAAAGTTTTGGGTATGGATGTTGATGGCTATAAGAGTAGGGGAAGAAACGATGGATGGACTGTGTGGAAGATCATATGGGTAGAAATGGGGTGACTACCGAGATGACGACTAATAGAGAAGTATGGAAGAATAAGACATAAGATTTAAATAATAATAATTAAAAAAAAAAATACAGGGTGACAGGGACATCGACGCTAAAACTGAAACCATGGATTCAGTACATGATTCTGAACCCCCCAGCGTTGAAATTTTTCGTCGGTTATTAAAAAAACGTGTGGCACTCGGGGACTGCCGCGGTAAAGCTATTGCATAGCATTTGTAACTTCCATACTTCCTATTTGTCATCGCTACACTTGGGATGATGACGGATGATGACATAAAACAAAAATTACGTTCACATGACAACATCACGTTGTGATGGGAACCGTCATTACATGGTAGGCGGAGTGTTAGGTTTTATTTTCGTTACATTACGGAATTTCTTGATTCGGTCGCCGCGCTCAAAGCCCGCGATAAAAGCTGTGCAATAGCTTAAAAAAAATCTGCTTTTTCATAGAAAAGTGCAATACCTACGCGGTCAAAATGTATGGAACAGCTGATTTTTTTTTTTAATAACTGACAAAAAATTTCAACGCACGGGGGTTCAGAATCATGTACTAAATCCATGGTTTCAGTTTTCGCGTCGATGTCCCTGCCACTCCGTATATTTTGATTTTTTTCCATAAGATTTTTTATTTTCACTTTGTTATTTGTGTTTTGTGTTTCTCGAACTGTGTCCAAATAAATGTTTTTCTTTCTTTCTTTTTTTTCTTTTACATGTTGAGCCGACGAGTGCGTCCCAACGCGTTGGATTCTCAAAACTCGAGAGTTGAAAATCCAGTGCGCGATAAAATCCCGCCGCGATTTTATTACGTCCGTCCGTGCGAACGTCGGCTAACGCTCGCTCATTTAAATATCATTCACATATTCATTTTTGTGTATTTTTAAGTTACCCATTTATTTTTAGTTGTATGTTTACATTGTCTACATTCAATTGCATAAGATAATAATGATAAATGGAAGCGCGGAGTCTCCTAACACAAGCAATTCCTTGCTTTAAAGTAGTGTTGCCCAAATGCAAGAACAAGACGAGACTGAGCCAGTCTTG
The DNA here is from genome assembly GCA_949152395.1 of Agrochola litura. Taxonomy (NCBI): domain Eukaryota; kingdom Metazoa; phylum Arthropoda; class Insecta; order Lepidoptera; family Noctuidae; genus Agrochola; species Agrochola litura. The sequence goes on from OX424490.1 coordinate 7,795,557, forward strand.
GTCTTGGTCTTGCGCCAATACACCTGGTCTTGGTCTTGGTCTTGGTCTTGCGCTCCCAGTCTTGGTCTTGGTCTTGGTCTTGCAGCAAGAGTCTTGCAAGTCTTGCAATTACCTATTAGTCTATTACTATTTATTAAAGTTTACTTTAAATCTTAGAAAAACGTATTAGAATTGGAACATTGTGAGCTTGAATTAACATAGCCATAGTAAAGATCAAGCAGATTAATAAATAACTGAAGATTTGATAAGAAATTCGAAAAATCAACTGACCTATATGTCGTTTTCCATGGAAGTAACTGTTTCTTAATAAACATTTATGATTTATAAGCTTACATTTGCTAAAACATGTAAAAAACAAATTAATTACAATAACTTGACTGTATTTTAAAGAACAATACTTATCTGTCTAGAAAGAGATTGAACCCTCAACTTAGAAATTTAATAAAAGAGTTTTACGATTTATCATTTATTTGAATAAAAAATAAAATACAACACAAATCAACAGCTTTATCATTAGGTTATGATACTTTATATCAATTTTTTTGACCAAGAATTAATACAAAGTAACCATCTGGCTGACTCATCACTTAACCTATTTCTATGTTTTCTAATTACTAATGATGCTTTAGAAAATAACCTCTCAGCAGGTACTGAAGTTGCAGGTATTGAGAGAAAATCACGGGCCATTTTCGATAAAATCGGATACTCTGTCTCATGCGTCCTCCACCAATCTAAAATGTCTTCCGAGCTGGCAGTTCTTGGTTTTCTCAGGTACTCCTCCAACTCGTCTATCACTAAGCCTTGAAGACAAGATCCAGATGACGTCGAGGGACATTCATAGAGTTTATCAAAGTCTATTACGTCTTCATCTTCATCACATACTTTATTTTCTTTTTCTGGTAATTCCAGAGATTTGTTCAGTGAGTGTAGACTTTTATATTCTTCATAAAGTTCATTGAACTTGCGCAGACTTTCTGTTTTAAGTTGCTTCCCCCACATTGTCAGGTCAAAAGTCTGAGCCTTATGCCTTGGGTCTAAAATTAAAGAAGTACAATAAATCCAGTTGCTCTTCTTGTAATGTTTAAGCATTTTAAGCTAGAATGAGCTTTTCATCCACTTCAGATCGATTAGGTTTCTCATCTAACTGTTTTACCATGGATTCAATTTTATCTAGCAAGAGATTGAATGATACAATGACTAGCGGTAATGTAACATATTTGTCTCCACCAAGTTTTGTACTTAAAAGTTTAAAGTTTATTAGAAATTTATGTAATTTTTCGAGTACCTGCCATTCATTAGCTGTGATTTGAAAATCATTTAATTCGGTGACAGAACTGCACAATATGTCAATGCCCGCTCTCACTTTTAAACCAAATCCAATCATATCATGTGTGGAATTCCATCTCGTTGGACAGTCAATAATGGCATTTAGATTTGATGGCACGCCAGCTGCTTCACAAGCAGACTGAAACTTCTTCTTCACTATCTCACTTCTTTTTATTTTACTGGAAATACTGCGTAACTTTGTTACAGATGTACGCGAGTCAGCAATATTTGGTGCAGATTCTTCATCTTCCTCATCCTCAGTTTCGTCTGCATAGTCTTCGTACTGCTGATCTTGCGCGTTAGTGTCAGACTCACAGTGTAATGCTAAGGTCTTTAATAAATCTTGTACACCAAGGTTTAAAATGTGAGCAAAGCACCGGAAATGTTGATTGTCTGAATCAAAGTGTGGCGGCAGCTGTTTGCCCAGTTCATACATAAATTTGGTATTTGCAGTTGCGTTGTCGACCGTGATACCTTGTATTTTATCAATTATGCCATATTCCAATAAACATTCATGGAAAATCGTTGCAATATCTTCCCCAGTATGTCGACCGCGTGATGGTATAAAATCAAGAACTACAGATTGATACTTCCATTCGTTGTCTATATAATGAATAGTAACCCCGTAGTAACTCCTACCAGCAATTGACGTCCACCCATCAATGGTAAAAGACATTTTAGATGATAATTGTTGAAGTCGTTCCTTGAGATTCAATTGGAGCTCTTCAAATCGCTCTTTGACTTTCCTTCTGAGTGTAGACCTTTTAGGAAACACCATATTAGGGCAAATACGTCGAAAATATACTTGTGTAGCTTCGTCATCGAAAAATGAGAAGGGAAGATATTTTTTCACCACCCAATCAACTGTAGCTGTCGTGATGTTGTCACTGCTGTTTTCCGACTGAAACAAAACAATAAATCTTGTGTTATTATTTAAAACATACTAGGTTTGAGCGTATAAGAGGAGGAGGTTTGTTGTTGTTAAATCGAGAAAATCGTTAAATTGATATTTGTTATATTAAGGTTGCACTGTACTGTAATTTACCAAAATAAAGTACTTAGTTGTTACTGGCCGATTAAATGAAAATATGGGTGTTTATAAAAAATATTTAAGACGATAATTACATACTTAATATGTCGCACCCCTAGATGAAAACACCACTAACTCAAAAATACTTACGTAAGTTAATGGCGTTTTTGAAAGTATCGCATGAATAGCTACGCGGAGTTAAAATTCTTTTAACTGTTAAAAAAATATTCTTACCTGTCCACTTCTTCCAGCGGTTACTAAAAAGCTTGTGATATCTCCACTTAATTTTGGTTTAACAGGAAGAAATATTTCTGATTCCTTTTTGTGGAAAGATATTAGATGTTTCCTTAAGCCTGAAGTGTTTCTGTTTTTCATTTTTATTTCAATCTTTTTATGTTGGCACAATTTACAGAAGGCAGTTTGGGATGCATGAATTATTTCGAAAAACTCCTCAAATTTGCTTTTGGATCTTTTAGATCTGTGACTCAAACTCTCGTTACTCGGACTAGAATAATTTGAATCTTCGTCACTCATATTAAATTGTACACGTGATACGTTTTTAGAAAACAACGAGAATTAGTAAAAACAATTATTAAGTTAGACTCGAAGCACAGCTCAATTGGAAATGACTGGAATTAAAATAATTCCTTTATTTATAGTACGTTTCCTTGCTTTCTACCGCGCCGCCTCGCCACGTGCCGGCTCTATGAAAAGGATGCCGCCGCAAATCAAACAATGCCGCGTGCGGCGTACAAACACACACTAAATATTACCTACTTGTACAGACGCGACGCGTGAATAAAATAGAATTAGTGCCAATCACTATTCTTTACATATAAGTGAATGTTTTGGCGTACATCTATACTAATATTATAAAGCTGAAGAGTTCGTTTGTATGTTTGATGACAGAAGTTTTAAAATAAATAAATAAGTCCTGAACGTCACTATACCTACCTCCAAAGTTACTATTCCTCGTGGACGAAGTCGCGGGCACAGCTAGTAAATACTTACTCTCATCATCTCTCTCAGAGATATTCGGGCTGGTAAGTAATACAAAACCTACGCTTTTTATATTATTTTATTAGTTTTGTAGAATTTTTTTACACGTTTCAAGTATATTTAAAAGTGGCTACAATATTTATTAAACGGGTGATATTTGAACACTTTTTTGCTATTTTTTCTTGTAAAAACTTAAGAAATATAATGACTAAATGTACAATAATAGTACCTAAGTAATTAGTTTAAAACCATATAAGTAATCAATATTATAATATATACTTACTAGAATGAATTAATATGACATCTACTACCTATCCTTACCATTTTATCCTAATCATAATACTACTTGCGTGATCAGTATAATGTATTCATTTTCATTCTAAGCACTCTGAAACTTATTTATTCTTTGGAACACCTGTAGGTACTCTTAAAAAAATTCGAAATTATTTTGCATGAGTATACCTACGCCCTATGGCGGCAATCAAATAGTGTCACAAATGTTATGATTTCGGCGTGGCGGCAACGATTGTTTTAGATTTCAAAAGAAGCCCCGGCGCGTGTATCATAACCATGTACTTCCGAAAAGCGGCAAATTTCTTTGAAAAGTAAGTACAAAACCTTTGATGCCGCATTATCAAAGTGCCGATGGTTAAAACATAACTATGCATGCACTCAGTTTGATTTTAATAGATATTTTTTTATTCGCTATGTTTATGGTATTAGTCGTAATGCGCATAGGTCCAGTTTTTCATATTCTTTGATACAGTTTTTTGCGTCTCATAGAATTCCTAAGCGTACCTACCTATACACCGAACTGTTACACCTAACTACTCAGTGAAATAGCGCTAAGTCCTAGCTGCAAGACGCAAGAGTCTTGCAGGCTATGTCTTGTTCTTGCTCAAGTCTTGCACGGTCAGTCTTGGTCTTGGTCTTGCTAAAAATACGCGGTCTTGTTCTTGGTCTTGGTCTTGCAAAAACGCAAGAACAAGACCAAGACTGCAAGACCAAGACTGAATTTGGGCAACACTACTTTAAAGGTGATCTCCAATAACATTGTAACGAAATACCTTTTATCTACTCTCATAGCGTAATATTCGAATTATGAACTTCAAAACGAGTTTATATTGACATACTTTATAAACAGAATACCGAAATTTAAAAATAGAATCATATAACACTTTTTCTCTAACAAAATAATACTATAAAACATTTTTTTTTCTTTTACGATACAGCGCTAATCCAAGAAGTTATCACCAAAGAGTTTCCATCAACTTTTGGCGGGGGACAGCAGCACCCGCTGTAGCGCATGTGCGGTGATGTGCTGGTGCAGGCGACATTCATTTGTTTTGTAGTACTTACTGAATTTCGTGGGATTTTTAAATTTATTCCTTACTTAACTTTATCTACTCTCAAACATTAGGATTAAAACAAATACTAAATAAAAATCAGTTTTAATCCTAATGTTTGAGAGTAGATAAAGTAGTGTATGAAACTGCACATAACTAGGTATTAAAACATTCTTGTGATACTATACACTCATGTTTTAATACCCCTCATTATGCAACAGTTTCATAAACTACTATTGTAATTGAAATAACTATTTTTATTTTATTTTATTTACAGGCACTTTTGAACTGTCAAAGGAGTCGGTTAGTCAAATAAGCTAGTTCAATGGGTACTATTGCTCAAAAAATGGAAAAGTAATATTTTATTTTTAGGTAGGTATTTCTTGGTTAAAAAATATCAGCTCATCAAATTTTTTACCATTTCTTAGTAAATATTAATAAATCACGAAAATTAGCTTAATATTTTTATCTTTATTATTTGTCTTCAGTAAACGAAGGCTGGAAATTGTCTACTCGATTACTTCCACGAATGATTTCCTAGAACTGAAAATGAATTCAGAAGATTTCTTTAATTCATTTTGAGTTTCAATAACTGTTTGTCGAGTCTTATATTTTCTTTGTTGTTAAAGAAACATTTTTGCTTTTCTTTATTTTATGATCTTCGTAAAAATATTTTTATCTAGGCATTATATTCAATAATAGTTTCCTTATTAAACTTTTTCATTGAAGTTTTGCAATAAGATATAAAGAACATTAGAAGATAAGCATCGATAATAATATGATTAATCGCATAATCTCAAGGTTAACCTTGCATAAAATCATAACAATAATTTATTGAGCCGATAAACTTGTAATAAAAAGTGGGAACTAACTAACACCTGAATTATTCTGACCTTATCAGAGATTACTACGCATACAATAGTTTTGGTTATGGTTCGGATTACTTAGTAGGTACCTATACTTCATTTGAAATAAGATTAGACATTTAGCCGACGGTCGCACGGACGTAATAAAATCGCGGCTATTATTTTTCGTGCACTTGATTTTCAACTCTCTGCTAAGCGCCGAGAGTTGAAAATCCAACAGTGCGTTTTTTCAACGCGCTGGGATGAGAGTGCGTTCCAGTGCGCGATAAAATCCCGCCGCGATTTCATTACGTCCGTGCGTACGTCGGCTTAAACAAACCTTTTTTTACAGTCCGTTTAACAAATTTTAACTTCTATACCGTAAGCATAAGGATGGCATTAAAAGCAAAAAGTGGTTACAATACCAAACTGTTTACTGCAGCTGTCATTTGTCATGCTACCAACGCAATAGAAGTCAAAATCGGTTGAACGGACTATAAAAAAGGTCTAATCTTATTTCAAATGGAGTATAGGTAGGTACCCATAATATCAACGGTGTTTCATTTGGCAGTCGAAAACTACGGCGTTTGGTTTAGATTTTATTTAATAGGCATCTATTCCATGTTGTTTATGCTGCTTAATTTAGGCATGTGTTTTATTACAAAAAATAAGTTTTTATCATCCCCATGTGTAACAATTCAAATACAAATTACCCATTTGTCAATAATGTTAAACACAAATTAAGTCTCTAAAAAACTTAACAGAAAAAACCCGAAGTATGTAATATTTATATCTGTAATTTTTATGGTGTAGGTACATAGTAAAGAAAACTATATCTATTAAAAAAAAAACGACGACCCGAGAAATATTATATTAACATAATAATCAAATAACTCAATTTCCATGACCACAGCAATTGCAATCCCAATAACAAAGCAATCTCTATTTCTATTAGAGACTGATAGCCTTTGGCGCCGCCGCCGTCTCGTCGAAGGCTTTCGAGCCTAAAATGGAAACCGTGGAAGGAGAATGTTGACAAACTCCTTGGAAAGGTTTAGTTTTTTATATAATTTGATTTATTTAAAAAAAGTGTCTTTTTTTGATTAGTCTGTCTGTCAAAGGTTTGTAATTTGGGTCACAAGATTTCAATCATATATTTTACTTTTTACCATCTTCGTTATAGTTTCATTACTACGCACGAAAGAACCCATACAGTCCATTTTATCCACCATAGAGAATATTTGTATTTTCAACAAAAAACATTTCAATTATAATTGCTTATTAGTCTTATAAGCTACATTGTAGTTCATTATTAAGAACCTGTTTTTTAAAATAAAGGTTAAAAAAAACGGTCAAAATGAAACAAATTAGGCAGAATTGTTTACGAAAATAAGTTACGCAATTAGGGTACAGGAGTTTGCGTTATATATAGAAGAAAATAAAAATGAACTTGTTGAATAAATTATTTATGATGAAGATGATAGAAAGAAAAGTGAGTATTTGAAATCTGATCTAAATATTCAATACATTTTCCAATTATATCTCATTTAATAAAAGCCTGTGTAGGGTCTTTATACAGCTTTTAGACTAATTCTCAAATTCAAATTATTTTATTTCACATAAACCTTTATAGGCACTTCTGAAACGTCAGAAGCTAGGTGCACAGTTCAACAAATCTACAGTCCACTAAGTCTACAGCGTTCTCACATTCACAAAATAGAAAATAATCTATACAAAATATAAATCTATACTAATATTATAAAGAGGTAACATTGTTTGTAAGTTTGTAAGTTTGTATGTAGGGGGTAATCTCCGGAAGTAATGAACCGATTTTAAAAATTGTTTCGCTGGTAGAAAGCTACATTATTCGTGAGTGCTATAGGCTATAAATTATAAAGATATCATACATATTAGCCGAACTATCTCAATTTTTGTCTAGCCAGGCGGAAAAAAATAGCTCTTACAACAGAGTTATTTGCATGCGCTGCCTTAACAGTTGTATATAATTGAAAACAATGTATAGCAACCTGGTCCGCTTTGAATAGTTCTACAAAAAAGTCCGCGACACCATATTTCTATCTTTTATATTTTAGCAGATATAGTAGCTTTTATGTGTTAAAAAAAGTATTTTTCGACGTACTTACCTTTGGACGATTTTTTAAACAACAAAATATTAAATCTTATCGAAAAAAATATTATTATGATCACAAGAACATCATAGAGATACGATTTTCCCAATACAGTATGTCAATTGGTTAAATAGTTTCGAATATAATATAAAATTACTAAATCGCAAAATGCCGCCGTCCATTCACGAACCGTATTAGAATATGCTTTGTACGGACGTTTTATCCATTTACCCATAGATGGCGTTGTGCAATTACGTCATTTTTCTGAATCGCGGTGTTAAGATTTTCCGCGGATTAATGACGGTCTCCAGTTATTATTACATAGGTGAGTTAATTAGTTAGGTAGGTGAGTTGTACGCAGTTGGTTGGGTATTGTTGGTCTTTCAAATTGTTTTGGTTGCTCGGTTCGAAGCTGTTTATTTCTGTTTTTGGGATATCGGACAGTTCCAGTGATTGTCTATCATGCCTAAAAGGAAATCACAGCTTTCCCGTCAGACATCCCAGACAAGAGCAGCTCGAGTACGCCGTACGGAAGAGTCTGCTCTTGAATCATCAGCGCCTCTCGAGGAATAGAGAAAATATTTCGCAAGCACGCGCTGGGGAATCTAGCTCCGAGCATTCACAGCGGCTTGCTAACCAAAGCTGGAGAACATCGCAGGTCCGTGCTCGGGAATCTAGCGCTGAACGTGCGCAGCGTCTCAGTGATTTAAGGCAGCATGTCTCTGCAACAAGGGATAGGGAGTCTAGCGCTGAGCGCTCGCAGCGGCTCGCTAGCCAAACTGTGAGAACATCGCAAGCCCGTGTTCGGGAATCTAGCGCTGAACGTGTATGCAATAAAAACAAAACCCTCCTTTTGGCAGTCAGGAAATAAATCATAGCACTCAGTACTAACCGAACCACACTCATAATTTCATCACAAGTTAAAATGTTTACCGCCCAACGAAGTGGGCACGGGTCAGCTAGTAAATTAATAAAAATAAAAACCTATTTTAATTAAACGCAACACTCTTTTAAATATCAGTCGTAGGTGTGTTTTCAATAGAAAATTAATTAATTATTAACGATTAAGCTATATTTGTAAGCAAATGGAACATCCCATTTGCCATCAAATTCAACCGGTGAATAAATTATCTTGAAACATCTCTTACTTTTTTCGTATAATTGCCAGTTTGCTTGTCAACAATCATTTTCTTTACCAACGTTACCTTCTTTTGTTTTTGTTGATAGAATAAATATCTTACCAACATTATCAGAAAATTACCATCAAATTATAACCCAGAGACCTTCGGGACAAAGGTTCTGCAATAGCTTTAAAATACCACCAGCGTCCCTTTAAGTCCCCTGTCATTAGGTCCTACGTTTAGGAATTTATCGGCGCACGGGACGGGTTGTACTCGTAATACCCGTATGCTATTCTCATTAAGCGTTCCTGGTGTCCAATAAATGGTTCCTTTGGTAGTGACGTACTGAGTATCATGAATAGTATTGTAATTGTTCTTAAGTCTGGTTTCGTCCAAGGTTGAGAATAATGAAATTGCGTCTATGGATCTACATACAGTAATTTGTTGAACCACAATTTATCAATAAGATGGAATTTGTTAAAATAAATAACTCAATGCCTGTTGCACTGAATTGCACCAGTTTTATAACATCTAAAGTGTACAAGTAGCTCTCAAAGCCACTCACCGCAGGATGAAACCATCGACTCACACGGTCACTAATTGTTAACCTGGCAAATTACTGCCATTCCCTGCAGCAATTTTACACCAAAACCATTCGTCTCGCAAAAAAACACTTTTTTGAACTCTTTTAAAACACGGGTTGGAGCTGAATTTTTTAATCGCTCGTGTATAAGTCATCGCTTGCAAATTCGCGGGTGATTTCAAACTTCGTTTTTTTAAGCTCACACCTAGCATTTTTGTGGATATTTGTTTTTGAGCTTATTTTTGGTTTCATTTAATTTCAATTGGATTCTTCAGTTTTCGCACTCTATGGTATGTTCTATTTCACAAAAAGATTAGGTATGTCATGTTTTTCTGTTCACAATGACTTCTAATTATTATTATTTTCAAAACCCTTGTTCATGGTTCGTAAATCCCAACACACACGCAGTGTTAAGTATGGGGTATCATTAGACAGATGCTTTTGTGGTTAGGCTCATATTTATGAGATTTCATGCGGTCGCCGGCTCGTGAATGATGAATTATCTTCCGTTACATAATGTTCTAAGCGGTCACGATCTCTCTGAAGATTTCCTTATTTCCTCTAAGTTAATTTTAATGCTTTCAAGCTGTGATAAACTAACTTTATGTCATTTGCTTTAAGCTAAATGCTAATCACTTCTAGAATGTTCTGACCTCTGCCGTTGTGCATTCATTGCAAGAATCATACGATTAATGAATCTGACTGGGTTGAGTTTAGATTATTAATTCAAATTTCATCATCATCATCATTTTATCCGAAAGAAATCCATTGCTGAACATAGGCCTCTCCCAATTACGGCCACATCGACCGGTTCTTTGCTTCCCAAATCCAGCGGATTCCTGCGGCCTTCACAAGGTCATCGGTCCATCTTGTGGGAGGCCTTCCAACAAGACATTGTAATAGACATTTACTTGTACCTAAAAGATACACAGTAGCTATAGAACGCGTAACTACGAACTTATATGAAACAATTCCTCACACATGTCAATTTCATATTTTAAACCCTAACTCAGGCAAAGTATTATCATATTTCAATCAGTTCCTATTATTTTACTTTAGAATGCACGACTGGATTTCTTTATAACTTACTAGCTGACCCGTGCCCACTTCGTTGGGCGGTAAACATTTTAACTTGTGATGAAATTATGAGTGTGGTTCGGTTAGTACTGAGTGCTATGATTTATTTCCTGACTGCCAAAAGGAGGGTTTTGTTTTTATTGCATACACGTTCAGCGCTAGATTCCCGAACACGGGCTTGCGATGTTCTCACAGTTTGGCTAGCGAGCCGCTGCGAGCGCTCAGCGCTAGACTCCCTATCCCTTGTTGCAGAGACATGCTGCCTTAAATCACTGAGACGCTGCGCACGTTCAGCGCTAGATTCCCGAGCACGGACCTGCGATGTTCTCCAGCTTTGGTTAGCAAGCCGCTGTGAATGCTCGGAGCTAGATTCCCCAGCGCGTGCTTGCGAAATATTTTCTCTATTCCTCGAGAGGCGCTGATGATTCAAGAGCAGACTCTTCCGTACGGCGTACTCGAGCTGCTCTTGTCTGGGATGTCTGACGGGAAAGCTGTGATTTCCTTTTAGGCATGATAGACAATCACTGGAACTGTCCGATATCCCAAAAACAGAAATAAACAGCTTCGAACCGAGCAACCAAAACAATTTGAAAGACCAACAATACCCAACCAACTGCGTACAACTCACCTACCTAACTAATTAACTCACCTATGTAATAATAACTGGAGACCGTCATTAATCCGCGGAAAATCTTAACACCGCGATTCAGAAAAATGACGTAATTGCACAACGCCATCTATGGGTAAATGGATAAAACGTCCGTACAAAGCATATTCTAATACGGTTCGTGAATGGACGGCGGCATTTTGCGATTTAGTAATTTTATATTATATTCGAAACTATTTAACCAATTGACATACTGTATTGGGAAAATCGTATCTCTATGATGTTCTTGTGATCATAATAATATTTTTTTCGATAAGATTTAATATTTTGTTGTTTAAAAAATCGTCCAAAGGTAAGTACGTCGAAAAATACTTTTTTTAACACATAAAAGCTACTATATCTGCTAAAATATAAAAGATAGAAATATGGTGTCGCGGACTTTTTTGTAGAACTATTCAAAGCGGACCAGGTTGCTATACATTGTTTTCAATTATATACAACTGTTAAGGCAGCGCATGCAAATAACTCTGTTGTAAGAGCTATTTTTTTCCGCCTGGCTAGACAAAAATTGAGATAGTTCGGCTAATATGTATGATATCTTTATAATTTATAGCCTATAGCACTCACGAATAATGTAGCTTTCTACCAGCGAAACAATTTTTAAAATCGGTTCATTACTTCCGGAGATTACCCCCTACATACAAACTTACAAACTTACAAACAATGTTACCTCTTTATAATATTAAGTATAGATTTGAAACTTTTATCATAATCCAATATTTGAATTTTGTTCGTAATAGGTAAATGAGATTGTTACTTTCAAATGTTTCTAAAACCTTTTCAACTTTAAACTTTTCTTTAACTAAGTTGCTCATCATTATTGATTGTTGTACTTATTCATTTTCATTTTAGGGAGAAGCTTGTTTGAAATTTATCATAAGATGATTTACAGAAGTCTTTTCAGTAACTTCAGTTCATTTCTCAATGTCAAGTTGTGTTGGAAGTATTTTATTCGGCCTTGTATTCGTTCAATTAAGGCGAAGTCCTGGCATCGCTCAAGCCTAGTTCAAGATTAGTATGACTAATTGATATTAGTTAATTCCCACGTTGTCTTAGCGTACATTGTCGACACACCGGATTATCTCTGGCTATAAGCTAATTGCTGTGACTGATTTTATTACGTGTTTGGACTTGACTGTCGTAGGATTACACACAATTGTAAGATTAATATCGTTTACTTCTTCCTTCCTAATATGTCTAGTCTTCATGCTTGTTTGTTTTCAACAAGTGCCATTAGTGGTATCTAAAGTCTCTTTCGGTGAAAAACAATTATGCGGAACAGTTCTGCCACGTGGAACAGAGACGGCTCAATTTGTCCGTTCTTAGTAATTCATACTTTTACCTTGTCAATCCCATCTCCCGTCAAACTGTTTATATCTCTCAAAGTTTCTACCATAAAGTAAAACCATTATTTCTGATTAATGACCAGTGTTCGAGATAACGAATGTAATGATTCAAATATAAATAAATTGATTGACATTAATAATGGACTTATTTGTTCGTGAAATGAGATCATATTTTATCTGCAGCAAATCCTGCTGTATCCGAAATGTTAATTAATATTGTTGATTTGATACAAATAGTTTTGTCAATGTACTGTAAACTCGTTTTAATAAGTGTAGGTATTATTGTACCGAAATTAATGATATTGTAATCGGATTCCAGTTAGCTGTTAATGATGATGATCTGTAAGTGCGGAAACGATACTATAGAAATGAATAAAAAATGTCTAAATACAGCCTGAACGAGGAACGTAAGGAACCGGAACGTATGTCAGAAAGGAACGGAGGTATATACCCAGCAGTGGAAGATTCCGGGCTAACATGATGATGATGATATTGAAATATTTGTATAAAGAAGACAGACTTCCCAATGTTATATAACTTTCCGGGTCCACCTGTTGTTTTGGCTTTATTTACGCATCAAAAGTTTTCCTTAAATTAGATTCCGCTTACCCATGGAAATCACATATGCATTGTCTATGAGGATGTATTGTGTTGTTAGGAAAACCCTTTTAGAGAACCTTTTGAATTTCTCTTACCTACTGTCCTTCGTCCTTGTTTTCCTCTAAACTGGGAAACATTATTGTTCTTTTGTTTATACTGAGATGTCTTGCGATCTTCTACTTTTCAATTGACATTTTGTTCTAACAAAGACGTTCTATCTTGTATTCTGTATTGGTCGAATACAAACGTTATATAAATAAGCCTCTCAATCATTCCTCAACCAAAAGTAGGTTCTTGCGGATGAGGAGCTTTAAGTCCCTCCATCATCATGATTGAAATTATCTCTTATTTCACGTGTATTTCCTTTCATAACTTTCCAATAATAGGAAGAGCACAATAAGTGTTCTGACAAAGGAATGCTGCCTGGATGCTCTTATTGTACAATGAGTGGTTCCCAATTACTGGTTGCCATGGAAATACCGATGCGTGAGTATTTTTCATCTATTGTTGTTAAGTATGCAAAGTATTTTCCATTAAACCACAGTGTATATCTTGTTTTGTTACATACATTTACTGTATTTTTAACCGACTTCCAAAAAGGAGGAGGTTATATGTTCGTCGCGTAAGTTTGTTTTTTTTTTTTTTTCTTTTTTTTTAATGTATGTCCACCGATTTCTCCGTCATTTGAGGACCGATTTTGAAAATTTTTTTGTTTGAAAGGGTATGCTCCCAAATTGGTCCCATATAAATTTTATTAACTTTGCTTGGGTAGTTTTTGAGTTAGCTACAAAACACGTATTTTTTTCCCACTTAGTATGTAGATGATATGATAAGTTCCTGTCACTGGTACTGGTATACGAATGTGTGTGGGGTAAGTACCACAACTAAAAAGTGAAAAATAAAAACTTTTACAAAAAAAAAAAACAACCAACTTCCAAACAAAAACACTAAAAAGTGGAAAATAACTTTAATTTCGGAAGTCAGTGGCAAAAAACGAAAACACAAAACCCAAGACACCGACTTCCGAAATTAAAGTTATTTTCCACTTTGTAGTGTTTTTTTTTGGAAGTTGGTTGTTTTTTTTTTTTTTAAGTTTTAGTTCAGTGTTTTAATTTTCGTTGGTTTAACAGTCTTGTTGGTCTGAATTCTGATTTAATCCACTGAACTAAATTAATTGTGACAAAACAAAAGGGAGATAAAAGAAAATTCGGGTATCCTAATTATACTTACGTCCCGGTACACACACTAATCCGTTTGCAAATGGATTGGTAAATGCAGAGCTAATTTTAGTAGTGTTGTTTAGGATAAGCAGCTTTTGACGAGAAAAATTTAAGTCGGCCATGAGACAAATTAATACTCGTGTTATACGTTATTTTAAATGAGTTCTTAATTCAAATTTGACAACTTTTCATTAGAACTTCAACATTGTCGGAATAGAGTTCGAAATTTAAAAAATTGCTCGATAATTTGAACCTCAGTGTAAAGAAAAACATTGTTTTATACCTAATAAACCTGCACATCTTTTGGACCTAAATGTAGTTACGTCACAAGTCACAATATTCAGCTCAGTAGGTAAAGCACCTTTCATGTTCGGATCCTATAAATATTCTATTAAAACAAGAATGTGCGGGGTATTTCTACGAGCCGTTCCATTTAAGGCCTATCGCATATCCGTTTTCTAACAAATAACTAAATTAGAATCTGTTAGTCCAATGTTTATAGTTTAGAATGTCGGCCGAAACGTGATGGCTTTAATTTGAATTCTTGCAGCAATTTTATCGTAAAGGGTTTGCAGGCTTCCCGGATTCCTATCGATTTCATGGATCAGAGACGAGACGAGAGTTTATTTAACATTCGAAACGACCTATAAATAAAACTATTAATTTATCCAGTATATTAAAAGTTCATTAAAAATTTACCTACTGCTGCCTGCATTCGGCTACGGACTTGTACCTTTAGATCTTTGCGAAAATTACGCTTCTGTATATCTACCCATTTTATGACACACATCTGAAACGTATTTCGCTTGTAATCACCTAATTACACGTGTTGAACGACCGAGAGCCGTCCATTGTGCTTAGCCAATTAACTAAATGATCGTTTGATTCATTAGCCATCCATCCTTGTTTTGATTATGTATATAGGATTGTAGGTATACAGTATTGTAACTGTTTGGTAGGCAGGATTAATCCTTATCCTTACATATTATAAAACAAAGTCCCCCGCCGCGTCTGTCTGTCTGTCTGAACGCGATAAACTCAAAAACTATCGAACGGATTTTCAAACAGTTTTCACCAATGGACGGAGTGATTCATGCGGAAGGTTTTAGTGTATAATTCATTATGGTTTTGTGTGAATTGGCTGAAATATGATGATTATTGTTGAAGAAGTCGGAAAAAATCATGCCGACTGGGAGCTTTACTGGCGTGCGCTGCGTTAACCGAAAAAGATACGTCAAATTTATGTTCTACGGTATTGTTTATCTTAAAATTTTCAACAAAAAAGTCTGCAACGGCATATGTCTATCTTCTAAGGATGACCCACAATAACCATTTTTATCTTTCAGAATTTGATAAAAATGTAATTGTTTTTTCCGAAGCTTTTTTGACCGGTACATTATTACCCTTATCAAAAAAAATTGTTATTTAAATTGGGAATTTAATTCAGATTAAAATATGCCTTAAATCATATCATTTAATTGAATAGTTTAAAAGATATCACAGTTTCAAAATTACGCGGAGCAACGCGGGCGCAGCGGTAGGAGTCAATGGCGTTTTCCTCTGTTATTAGGTATGAAATCTCAGTAGTACGTTCCCCTGGGATATTTTCCGACATCCACGCGGGCGAAGCCGCGGGCAAAAGCTAGTATTATATAAACTAGCTTTTTCCTGCAGCTGGATTAACACATAGGATACTAATTAACACATTAGTATCCTATGTGTTAATCCAGGTTATAAATTATCTTTCTGCCTCATCCAAATCCTCTTAGTAGCATAACATAATGATTGAATACTATCGTGAATTCATGCAAGCCTAGTACTTTTTGTTAGGTGCTCAGAAATTGAGCACAACGTCTAATGATTGAATATAGAATTCATGCAAGCCTAGTACTTTTTGTGCCAAGTTTCAAGTTTATTAACTCAAGGAATAAGATTTTTCATACAAACGGAATCTCCCCTTTAAAGGTGGCATTTTCAAAAACCCCTTCTATATCATAAAAGGACAGCTTCCTTTTATGATATAGGGGAGCAAAATTGCAAAATTTCACGTTCCTAGGTCCTAGTAATTTCGGCTCTGCGTTGATATGTCAGTCAGTGAGTCAGTTTCTCCTTTTAATTAAATAGATTTATATTTATTCTATATAGGACAAAACTAATGGACGTAAAATTTTGTATGGTCCTGATACATATTTAAACGTATAGCCAAACTATTAATTAAGGGCGTTTGTTACTAGTAGGCTTGGACTAAGAATAGATGACCCCAATCGTTCCTAAGCTACCCCTTGAGAAGTAACTTTTAGTCAACATGGAGGTACTCTTCGCTTATGTGATAACTGATAAGCTCTCAGAGCATTAGTTTACTACCCATGGTCTTTAGAGGAGCTCAAGGCTAATTAATAACAGCCGCACGGGTCGATCCATCAGGTTAAGCTATGCTTGCCGGGGTCCGTGGATGGGTGACCATCTTTACATACCGAGACTCCTCCGTGCCTCGGAAAGCACCTTAAGCCGTTGGTCCCGGCTGTCATTTGTGGGTCTTTGTTAGTCGTTACGGGTCGTCAGAGGCCGGAAAGTCTGACAACCAGTGTTACCAAGTATTAACCAGTTACTGGAATGTGGTGGTCAGATAGACAGTCGCTCCATGTAAAATACTGATGTTCAGCTGCATCCGGTTAGACGAAGCCAATCCTAACATAGTTGGGAAAAGGCTAGGCTGACTGATTGGTCTTTGGTATTTAAGTTTTAAATAACTTTACCCACTCTCTCTTTAAGAAAGTCCTATGATTCTTGCTATGTTGATGAATTGTCACATCTCAGAGGGCTAGGAGCCATGCATACAGAGGCGGACCTACAATTATCTTATGCCCTGTCCCATCCTATCCGCTTCCCTCTGTATGCGTTGCACTCTTTACATATTTGCATGCAATGGGCATCATAATCAGTCTATAATGTTCCCACTGTTGGGACACAGGCCTCCTTTCTTCGAGAGGGAGTGGGCTATAATCTACCACGCGGGCGCAGTGCTGGTTGGTAGATGTCACATGTCTTCGAATTTTTGGTTCTAGGACATGCCGGTTTCCTCACGATGTTTTCCTTCACCGTTTTGAGAGCAGTAGTGATGAAATAATTTACACTTGTACGCAAAATACGCGCTTTGTCGTGGAGTTGCGGGTACCAGCTCGTATTACCTATTGCCTCGTCCTTGTCCGTTGTTCACGGCCTCTGTGTGAACCGCACCTTAAATGAATATGAATAAATATCGAAATCAGGTTCGACACATTGACACGCTCAAATAAACTCAAGCAAAGCCAACCGTCGAAAATAAATATCCTTCTTGAATTCGCTGTAGAATATCCACGTACAAGTTATCCATCAAATGTCCATACCAATTCCGGTATAGGTCTGAGTATCACGTATTTTTCTAAGTCGGTAAATAGGTCGGCACTACTTCTTCCTGAGACTTTGACTGATCGAGTGGCCAAAAGTTGTGTTGCACTTAGTTTTAAAATGTTTTAAGTGTACTGTGGTGACGTGTGGGGTAAAATATGGATGACACCTGGAAGGTATATAACCTAACCTACTTAGTTAGGATTCGTAGAGCCTTATAACACTGGCAATTTGCGAGTGTGTATCCCTATCCAGCGAGGCGATTGTTTAACGCGCTCGCTGCGTATGCGTTGCGAGCAAGCTAAACGTGCGCGACGTGTTCTCAGTGTTTGCGTAATGAGAGTGTTTGACGTGAGTGTACAAGAGTGAGCGAGACAAGAAAGTGTACAATATTGTGAAAATGCAGAGAACACGTCGTGAATTTGCGGCTAGCTTGCTTCGCACCCGCGAACACGTCGCTAAGTCGCGGCGAGCTCGCTTCGCACCCCCGGAGAACACGTCGCTAAGTCGCGACGAGCTCGCTTCCCACCCGCGGAGAACACGTCGCTAAGTCGCGACGAGCTCGCTTCCCACCCGCGGAGAACACGTCGCTAAGTCGCGACGAGCTCGCTTCCCACCCGCGGAGAACACGTCGCTAAGTCGTAGCGAGCTCGCTTCGCACCCGCGGAGAACACGTCGCTAAGTCGCGGCGAGGTCGCTTCGCACCTGCGGAGAATACGTCGCATTGCATGCACATCGAGTAAATCATTTTTCAAAAATTACGTTGGCAAATAGTCAGTTAGAAAACGCTCATAGTGAAGGAGTTTGTCTGGAGAAGTACTACTACCGTACCTATTTCTGCCACCAACCACTGTAGCTGTGTGTAGTTTGAAGGATATTCGTGCCGACTATTGGTGTAACTGAGATACGAATTACATTATTTTGACATTTCAGATTTGTTTCTGGAAAAGCGTGACACCTGCACGCGTAGCATGACGCTTTCTATCTCTACGAAGAATAGACATAGCTCTTTCATACAAAGTGACGTCTCGTTTCTCTATTTTTGACATCGCACCGTAGAGATCTTTCTACAATCTGTCATTTTGTCTTTCGTTTCTAACGATCTTTGTCTAGGTCCTTTTACATGTAGACTATTTCAGAAGAAAGTTTTCTATCCCAAACTGTCAAAATCACTAAGGTAGTGAACAATTTGATTTTGTAATGCTATGCTAAAGGCAATAGAAAACTTTTTACTCGACGGCCACAAAGTATTACGGTTATCTACAAAATCATGATTTTACAAGAGAGCGTTTTAAAAATTTTGATTGTCTAACTAAATCGGACTATTTCTAATCGGATTAAAAACGTGTGGAATAAAATATAAACTAAAATTCACACCAACACCTCGAATTTAGGTGCAAAAACAGTACTGTATCTTTATTTTTGTTTTGCTTATATCTCGAAAATGGCGTGTCCAATCACAAAAATAATGAAAATTTCGACCCCCTTTATAGAACCCTTAAACCCTCTAAGACTCAACATGTAGGTAATATTTTTTCTTATTTTCCGTAAAAAAAGTGAAAAATTCCATATAAAATACTGAAATATTTTTTTCTTCCAAAATACGATACTTCAACACTTTGAGATTTTTTTGTAGTTGACGTGACTATCAATAAAAATTGAAAATCAAACAGAAAAAAATTCCTATGACAAAACAAAGAATTCTGACTCGAATTATGAAAAAAAATGAATTTCGTAAAAAGTGCAGTTGAGTCTTTCTACTTTCCTGCCGTCCTGTCTACACGGAACGTCATTTTTGTCTATTCTTCCGTCGACAAAACTCGTTTCTACGGTGGTCATGCTACGCGTGCTGAGCAGATGAATGCTTCTTGTATTGCAGATAAACTTAGGCGACGGTCGCAATAGAATAAGATAAAAAAACTTTTTACAAAAAAAAAACAACCGTCTTCCAAAAAAAAAACACTACAAAGTGAAAAATAACTTTAATTTCGAAAGTCGGTGGCAAAAAACGAAAACACAAAACCTAAGACACCGACTTCCGAAATTAAAATTAAAAAAAAGTTTTTATTTTTCACTTTTTAGTTGTGGTACCTACCCCACACACATTCGAATACCACTACCTACTACCAGTGTCAAGAACTTATCATATCATCTACATACTAAGTGGGAAAAAAATACGTATTTTGTAGCTAACTCAAAAACTACCCAAGCAAAGTTAATAAAATTTATATGGGACCAATTTGGGAGCCTACGCTTTCAAACAAAAAAATAATTTTCAAAATCGGTCCACAAATGACTGAGAAATCGGTGGACATACATAAAAAAAAAAAAAAAAAAACATACGCGTCGAACATTATAACCTCCTCCTTTTTGGAAGTCGGTTAAAAAGGAAAAATATAATTCCATTATTTTAGTGTATCACAATTCTAAAGCTCTGGCCACACTGGGCGCACCCCACGCGGGACGTGGGACGCGACTGGGTGCGTCTATTGTTTCAATGATTAGGAAAACCTACGATTATTTACTCCAGTTTGAAAACCTCCGTACAAGATAGTTGCCACAATCCGCGCGAGCGAATTTCGTCCCGAACCCCGAATTAAATTTGTTTCAGTTTGGAGAGCGCTTAACATATCTAAGTAAAACAAAGTGGTTTATTGTAATGAGCCCAAATTCGACTTTCGTTTCTTTCATGTCTGGCGTCAAGATAATGAGCTAAGACGTAAAAAATAAATTACTACGAGTCCGGATACATTGAAATTTGTTTTTATTTATTATGGCACTCCAACGATCACAAAAACATTTACATAGAGCAAATCATATTATAACTTATAAACTACAACGAACTTGTAACATAAGTTAAATAATTATAGTAGGTAGTTAAAAAGTTTAAGATGTAACATGTAACAATAAAATGCAGAATAATATTATGAATGACGGAATTTAAACAAGAATCAATTGTCAGGTCAGGATTTAGCAATCCACAAGTTGCCGTAAAATAGAAAAATTGCGAAATTGAGCCAGCATGTTGGAGAAGATGTCAATGCTATTGGTGCGAAAGTGGCTTTGATAATACGTAATCATGAAACGATTCTATGGCGCTGATCGCCAAAGGTTGGTTCGAGCTGTAGATGGTGTAAACATGATGTCTAGTCTATCTAGACTGGCGTCAGGATAATGAGCAAATACGTAAAAAATAAATTACTACGAGTCCGGATACATTGTAATTTGTTGAGTTGACCTAACATCTTTACAACCACGAGTTTTTATGAAGATTGTATTATTTAGTTCTTAGGAAGTCCGCGTAAACAAGGTTCCGCCAGGTTTCAGCAGAGTAAAAAAAGTCAAGAGGTAAAAAGGAACAAGGCGATTTAATTATTTTTTGAGAGGCTTGAAATGATTACAGTTTAATGGTTACTTCTGTTGTAAAAAATGTTTAAATTTTCCTGAAGCTGCGTTCGTAGTAAACGTTCATTTAGATTCTAGGTAAGTATTTATACTGGTTTCTTTGAGTGCTGTTTACCAATAGGTACTTAAAACTTTATATTAAACAGTTCAAACACCAGAGGGCTTAGATAAGTGGCAATCGCGTTCAAAGCATTTCGGCCAATCTAATAAATTTTTGACTTTTCCATCATCTATTATCGCTGATAGAATGTCACTTTGTCTCGTCCACCAGGGTCAAATCGGTTTTCTTTGTCATAAACAGCAGTGTTTTGTCGTGTTTCAAAACTCTTTTCCCAGTACAGTTTTGACTAAATGTGACTGAGTGTGACTCTGTTTTGTGGCGAGTGTACACGTCATCCATTTTCATTAGAGCGACACTCCCTCTCAAGACAGTCTTGACAGGTTTGCGCACTGCCTTAATATTGCAGTGTTACTTACTATTATTAATTTTGTTGAATGAAACCCACGCACGTCGTGGTGGTCACTATCGTTCTATTTATGTCATGGAGATGAATGAACGGAGTTGTAAGGTATTTGTCAGTACGTATGAAACGTTTATTTAATTTATCGGTTATGTCTATGTACTCAATACTCAATTCTTTATTGCATTCCATATGTATTACATAGATGGTATAACAATGTAAAAGATCAATATGGACCCTGTCGGGCACAGCACAATTGGGAGAGAGGAAGAGGGTTTTTTTTTTTTTTTTTGTGTGGGAAATTATCAAATAACTTCTCCCGCTGGAGCGGGAGGGCGTGTCAGACTCTTACTGACTAAAACCCACCCGTGTTCCTTCCTATGCCGTGTTGCCGGGGGCCACGATTTCCCTATCGGTTTTCTTCGAACCCCCGGCAGGCATTGGCCCTAGCGGACCCCGTCAATTCTGCTGACATCTCTTTGAGGCGCGCGTGGAACACAACGCGCCGTCGACCCGGGCTTGGTCCTTATCGGACGGCGAGCTACCCATTGCTCACCGTCCGCAAGCCCGCGCCTACGGTGGCCGGAAATCTTCCTGCGATTCCCGACGCCCAGGGCGTCTCCTGTTGCGGCGGTTAGAGGCGCGAGGGCGCGAAATTTGCCTCTCCCTCACGCGCTCCGTCTCCTCCTTTGCGAGCATTACTGCTTCGCAGAAAGAGGTGACGGCCTCCCATTTCCTCTCGCTCCGTAGCATGGCCCGAATCAGGGCCGCACGCGAGAGATCACCGCCGCCGATCGCATCCACGAGGACACGGCGATGCCCTGCCCAAGCCGGGCAGACCTCCACCGTATGCTCCACCGTGTCCTCCGGGCGATCCACACAGTGACGACACCCGGGCGTTTCCTCCCGCTTTATCCTGAACAGGTACCTCCCGAAACAGCCGTGTCCGGTTAGTACCTGCGTCAGGCGGAAGGTGAGGACGCCGTGGCGCCTCTCTAGCCACTCCTCAAAGAGGGGTCTTATCGCCGCAATTGTGGCGTGCCCAGCGCTGGGTTGCGACAATCGCACTCTCCATTCCGCCATGAGATTCCGCCGGAGCTCTGTCCGCTGTGCCGCGACTTCTTGCGGCATCGGAGTTAAGCCCCGGCGCTTCGCCTCCTCGCGCCACTCCCAAATGTGCGCGAGGACCTTTGCCTCCAGATCCCATGGCGGTACTCCGGCAAGGAGGCTCGCCGCCTCGCAGGAGACCGTGCGGTATCCTCGGGCCAGCCGGATGGCCATGACCCTTTGGGACGCGTTCAGCCGGCGGCCTGGCTGCCGCCTCAAGAGGAAGAGGGCTAAGTAGCAATTCGATATTATTATAAATTCCAAATAATAAATAATTATATAAATGTCACTGTTTATTTTATCTATTTTTACTTTATGAGGTCCTGGGTTCGATTCCCGGTCGGGCAAAGTGTTATTGGGTTTTTCTATCTGGAATTTCTCAGTAGCAACTCGGGAGTCTGGATTTGTGCCCGGTTGATGGCAATAGGCTCGCCCCTTATTACATGGGACTTAAACATAACTGGCGAAATGTGGGTGTACCTGCTACAGGGTCACCTCTGCCCAACCCTTCGTGGAAACAAGGCGTGATGTTATGTGTATATGTATATATTTCAATGTTATTATTTTGTTTTTATTGTTATTTGACATTTCTCGGGACCCTGGGGTCCCGGACCTTTAGAAGGCGTACGAGGGGCCGAAGCCAACTCGCAGAGGTCCGTTAGACGTTTTTAAAGAAATATTGTAATTTTATTATTTATGTTTACTTTTTGTGTCTGTTTTAATACATACACAATTGAATGAAACTAAACTATTCATTTCTTGTGTTTTTTTGCCTGATTCAAATGAAACCTGTAATGCAAGACATCAGACTAAACGAACTACTACGATAAAAACCTAAAGCCAAGATCTAAGATCTAAGTAATTGAAGGCAATCAAAACTTAGCAATTAACAAATCTTAAATTTACTCATGAATGCTATGTTATCTAGGTATGGGCATTATTTCACGTCACTAGTTACAATAACTGGCTACGGGCATGTAACCGAATAACTAGTTTCGAGTTGTAACTAGTTATATCACAATTCAGTGATCGAATGAAAAGAGTGAAACGAAACAAAAATACGTTGTGAGCGCATGTTGTTTCTTTCGCGCGTAATAACTTAAAAAACTGCATATA
The DNA here is from genome assembly GCA_949152395.1 of Agrochola litura. Classification (NCBI taxonomy): domain Eukaryota; kingdom Metazoa; phylum Arthropoda; class Insecta; order Lepidoptera; family Noctuidae; genus Agrochola; species Agrochola litura. Next base: position 7,819,322 of record OX424490.1, read on the forward strand.
AGTACCTATGTAGCTACAAAAAGTTATTCGTTTCAAAAACTTAAAAGCTGTAACGTATTACGTAGGTAAGCATTTATATTTTCGTTTCACAAATAACTGTAATACTTCGAAAGAATCACCGTGTTGAATCACCGAATAGAATTTGAAAAATAACTAGTTACTAAAATCACTAGTTTTCAAAACAGGTGATGCCTTCGAAGTCACTAGTTACGTTGTGTTTCGCGAAAATCACGAAACGACCCTCTCCTAATGTTATCTCAAATGAATGCAGACTAAACGTACTACTTGTACAATAAAAACCAAAAGCCAAGATCTAATTGAAGGCAATCAAAACTGAGCAATTAACAAATCTTATGTTTACTCATGAATGCTATGTTAACTCAAATGAATGAATGATTCACACGCTCGCACGTGGGTGAAACTAAACAAAACAGCGAAGTTAAACAAAACAGCGCAATGGTTTGAATGAATGATTTATTATTATTAAGTGTGAACGAATGGAAATGACTAGATATGAAGTTATTATGCAGTTCCGCTTTTAAAAGTTTATTGCGTTCTATCGTAGTTAGAATTTGAATTATAGTTGATGATAGGTTTAGTAGAGTTGCGATAATTTCTGATGCAACGTTAGTAGGTAATGTAATTGAGCGAGCAAAGTGTGTTGGATTTAGAAATGTGTAACTGTATTATTACGAATATTCAATACAGTCAGTTTTTTTGTTGTTCGAAGATAATTCTGCTATCAAATAGGAAAATCTCCAAGAATAATCAAACAGTGAAAGCAGAAAGTAACTGTATTAACCTTATATCAAAGAGCACCCGGGTGCTCTTCGTGGATTAAAATTTATTTTTATGTTTTTGTCCACGAAGAGCACCTACGACTCAGCAACCTAGTGCTGGGATGTATTTGTTTTACAGGACGTTATTAAATGAAAGATATCGATAAAAATCACTAGTATGTTTATGAATTACACATAATTTACGTACATACGAAATTTATCTAGGCGACATTTAAAAATGAAAAATAATAAAAAATCACTATGTCAATAATTATTAATCTTACCAAATAATAACACTTCTTATTTTTAATAAATCACAATCAGTCTCAACATATCACTTCGATTGCAAAATCAGCCTTAATTAAATCTTACTTAATAAACATTCTTGTGATTTTTATCGATATCTTTCATTTAATAACGTCCAGTAAAACAAATACGTGCTGAATCGTAGGTGCTCTTAGTGGACAAAAATGTAAAAATAAATTTTAATCCTTCTTCGTGGACTAGGCTAGGTGCTATTCGCGCAGATGCTAGGTGGCAGTCCGACGGTCACATCACTAGGCTATCACTGTCCACACACACAACACTATGTTAAAACTTCATAGCTAAAACAGTGTCCCTAGTTAAGTAATAAAATATGGTCGTTCCTATGTCATTCACACACTGCGTATAATAAATCCTCCTCACTTAATGTCAACACCTAAAATACTCAGCGAAAGTTTAAAGAGCGCAACAATGTTGTCTTTTGAAATTATCACACAGCAGCGGAGGGTTTATAACGTTTGCGGTCCCGGTCCTTTTGACCAAAGACCAAACTTCAGATGGTCCTTGGTAGCAAAATTATTCAAAAGCTTACGTTGTAGTTGTTGTACCTAGTCCTCATGTTTACACGCCGTAATTTATCTACAACGTACAAGTGTTGGGGTATCTATCCTATTTTCCTTGAAAGTTGTTTGTTCTGGGGTCGAACCTTCATCAGCTATTCTTGTTTCAAACTACTGAAGATTACTGGGAGCTTGCAAACTGTTGCGTTTGCTAATAAACGTGGGACGTACATGTTATACTGTGACTCAGTCATGCTTGCTAAGATTTTGTACTGCGAGATTTGTCCTGTAACTTGAGGTAACACTTTGAACAACATGCATAAATTTTAGCAGTAAGTAGGTATCAGGGCCCGGAAACGTTATTTAAAATGACGGTTTTAATACGTTTCTAACAGTTTTTTGTACAACATTCCGCAAAACAAAAACCGGTTTATTCCGCAGCGGCAAGACGCAGCCGTGCACGAGGCGTGCGCTGACGAACTTGTTTAGTTAAATTGCACCTTAGCTTCATTTGATTACAGCATTGATTCCAATGCGCTTGCCGTTAGGGTTGTGTTGCGAGTTTTCTATGGATCAACCCAAATAAAAAAAAAAAAAACAGTGGCGCTTCGGTAGTGCCGACAGAAGTGAAAACTTAAACAATTTTACTGTGCAGGAAATACTTTTTTTTTTGAAGTCGGTAAAAAAAAGGGAAATGTCAATCATGTCGTTGTGTTGTCTCAATGTTTGGAATGTCATAAATCCCTAAGAAAATGTATCGATCGCTGATGTCTTTTAAATGGTCAAAAGCTGGTGTCGGTAACAGTGTCGCGAGTTCAATTGTTTTTTCCCATCTCAAAAATGCCCAACGCGCCTAAAGTTGCTTTCACTTAAAAAAAACGGTTAAAAACGTTTTGTTAACCGAGAACGATTTAAGGCTCGTGCAGACCAGCGCGACACGCGACGCGACAGAAAGGCACCGCTCGTCGCGCAACGAGCGGTGCCTTTGTGTCGCGTCGCGTGTCGCGCCTGTTTGTAAGAGCCTTTAAATTTTGTTCTACTTCAAAAACCTTTTTAAAGGCTTGTGCAGACCAGCGCGACACGCGACGCGACACAAAGGCACCGCTCGTCGCGCGACGAGCGGTGCCTTTGTGTCGCGTCGCGTGTCGCGCTGGTCTGCACAAGCCTTAAATCGTTCTGTTCGAACGTAACCGAAACAAATCGTTTGTTAGGTTTTTAAGGCGAAACCATTTCGAAAATTATACCGTTATCCGAGCCCTGGTAAGTACCTATAGCTATTTCAAACTTGTGTTTTAAGATTGCTTGGTGTTGCAGTTAGACATGTAGTGGTGAACTGAAACACATGCTTCTTCTTTTTTAACGACGACGATGACGATGGACGACGATGGTACTTTTTAGATTAATGCCCAGTGACCATGTTAAGGTGGATGCGAAAAGGTAGCCCAGCGAAATTTAAATTTTGTTACTGTTTTTACAATCTGCAGGTCAGTGTCCGGTTGTATGTTGATCAAAGTGCGCGACTGCAGCAAATATGTATTTACATAATTATAACCAAAATAATCATCAATACATACGTTTTTCAATCTCAACTTAAGTGGCCACTGGATACGGAAAGCACAGAATCGGTCGAAGTGGAGGTGCTTGGGGGAGGCCTATGTCCAGCAGTGGACGGCTTTTGGGTGAAATGATGATGATGATGACATACGTCTCTCTAAGTTAGAATTGGTCTCAAATATTATGATTTCATTTAATGAAAAAGTCATTAAATAGGTTAATTTGAACTCAGAGAGTTGTATTCATTTATTTATTTATTACAGCATGGAAGACTTACTTATTTATTACAGCTAAAAAAAAAAAGGAAATAAGTCGACAGGAAAGCAAATTACAAGTCTTCGCATTTAGATTTACAATAGAATTTGTGCTATATTTAATCGTTAAAACTATTTAAATAACCACTTGTGTCTGGAATTGAAAAGATAGAGAGTTAAAATAAAAATAAAACACTGCAGCTATTTAAAAAAAATGAGGCTTGAGTATTGATGATTATAATAATAATTATTCTTTAAATACAATGTGTTGTGATCGTGAATCACATTTTTATCAACACAACCTGATACTGACCCGCAAATTGTAAAAAACGTAATAAGTTGAATTTCGCCGCAGACTTGCTGTTTGTTTCAACTTAAACGATAAAGGCTCGTTAAAACAGGCGCGACACGCAACGTGACACAAAAGCATCGCTCGTCGCGCGACGAGCGATGCTTTTGTGTCGCGCCTGTTTGTACGAGCCTTAAGTCACTCCCCATTTGTAGGTTACACGAGGAACATTTGAAAAAGGTCACAGAAAAATTACCTATGTACTTCAAAATATTTTCCGTTCTCACACATTGTGTGAGCATTCCACGTGTCGTTCAAAATAATTAATCGCCACAATTATGTAAATCACTGAAAATAATCTACGTTATAGTCCGCATAATACAGGTTTAACCAGACTACTCGTAAACATTTACGAGAAACCAAGGCAGTAATGTACGAAAAATAATCTAAAATAGAAATAATTGTTTGAAATTATTCATGAAATTACACCTATCTGGTCCTCTGTGGCCACTTAACTTAATCAAGGGAGTCAAAGGACCTCTAAAATGCTAAATGTTTGCAGTAAAAAGTAATGTACGGTCCCAACGGTGGGGAACTTATGTGTTAGAACTCTGCTTTAGTTTCCATGTGTCAGGGTTTGAATATTCATGTTTATTACGAAATTTAATTAAAGGTCACTGGCCCTTTAAGTTTTACTGCGAACATTAGGCTATTTATTGTAACTGTTTAATTAATATTTGGTCTAGAAATCAGAAATGATTGGAATGATCCTGGTTTAGGTAAAACGCCAAAATTTTGATGTAAAACTATCTGCTCCCCTCTGCTTTGCCCGCGTGGACCTTAATTCTTTTTCTTTTTTTTTTAAATAAAAGTAGCCTAAATTACTCTTTATAACATCAGCTATCTTCCAGTGAAAGTCCCGTCAAAATCGGCCCTGCCGTTTTAGCCGGAAACAAACAGACGGGCAAAAATTAAAAAGTTTTTTTGTTATTTATTTATTTTTAAGTTTTCATCAGCCCCGGATCTGGAGGGGGGGGGGCAAGCCGGAGCCCGACAAGCGTAGCAGACAAGTGCACCACCCAGCACACAACAACTTTGCAATAAATGAGACGCGCAGCACATTTATAATCTTTAATTATTCATTTTTTTTGCAGTTTTTGGGCCCCTGTTGACTTGGCGCAGTATCGATCGATACAATTTGATTAATATGTTGCTGCCAAAATTTTCACTTTGAGAAAATTTTAATTTCGCGGGGGCTAACTTAGCGCATCCCCATAAAAGATTGGCGGGGGGCGGCAAACGGCAGTTTTTACCCCGCCTCAAAAAAATTCTACATCCGAGGCTGGTTTTCATGCACAAAATAACAGGATATACCCCCAAGGCGTTGTACAGAACAATATACAAACTAAAAAGTGACATACATACCTACGCAAGTAGGTTATGTAAAATACAAAAATAAAACATGTAAATATAAACACGAGAAATAAGTAGGTACCGAATATACTTTCAAATGAATTAAGTAAAAAGCTGTTATTTTGACATTACTAACAGACACTTAAATTTTATTTATTTGAATTATTTATTTCAATAGATTTTTTAATTTTTTATTCACAACGGGCAAGCTCTTGGCCTTCATCTCACGTGATGGTATTCATATGATGGATTCCGGGTGGAAGTGAGCTCCACCCGGAATCCTCGACCACAGGTGAACTGGCTATCTTACCTAATAGATTATTTGTATGATTCTTTTTCACTTTTTAGTTGTGGTACCTACCCCATACAAATTCGAAAACCGCTACCTGCTATGTAAATAACTGTGGCAGGCAGGAACTTATCATATCATCCACATACTAAGTGGAAAAAAAAAAAGTATTATTAAAGCTAACTCAAAAACTACCCAAGACACTAGACATGGGACCACTTCTGAAGTTTGACCTACCAAACAAAAAATTATCATCAAAATCAATTCATAATTGGCGGAGTAACCGCGTAAGAAACATACAAAAAAAAACATACAGTCGAATTGAGAACCTCCTCCTTTTGGAAATCGGTTAAAAAGCGAAACAAACACGAATTATGGTCGATCAATCATTGTCTATTGACATCAGGTAAGTACTTAGACAAAAAATGTCAACGGATATTTTTTATCCTGTTGATGTCGTTGTCAAGTAAGTTTCTTTAATTATATCTTTTAATTAAACCTGTCATATTGTAGGTATAGTGTTACTTCCTAAAGTCTTGGTTTTTTTCCTAAGAATCTACCTACAGTTAATTGTACAAATGTGCGACTCTGTTCAATGTTTGCCGCAATCGTTTCGACTGTCCGGACTTAAGGCTTGTGCAGACCAGCGCGACACGCGACGCGACACAAAGGCACCGCTTGTCGCGCGAGGGGCGGTGCCTTTGTGTCGCGTCGCGTGTCGCGCTGGTCTGCACAAGCCTTTAGTTGGGAGTCTGTGTTACCTGGTTCCTCGAACAGTTCATGTACGAGAGGTACGCTTTCGATGTCTATTTGCTACTCGCCTTTGTAAAACCAACGCTGGCTCGCGTTCGCCACTTCATGGTTTAGTTGAGACATATAACAATGAGTTTAATTCAATCGACATTCTTTTTCTTAGTAAAAATGCATTTAGGAAGCAAATCCAAGCAACCCTAAAGGATCAGCAAAGTATTGTATAATGACGTAATGTTTGATATTAGTACGCACACAAACTTACTTTTTATTTTTTTGTTTGTGTTATAAATAAAAAAATCCAGATATGAGTTCCAGGATAATGCCAGTCGTGTAGGTATTGTATCTGTGTTACTAGCTAGTTTTTAAATATTTCATATTGTAATCTGTGGAAAACGTAGTGGGTAGCATAATTGTTTAAAATGTTACATTTAAGATATTATGACTGTTTTTTATTGTGCTACTGTTTGTTTTTCCTTAAATAAATAAATACAGTCAATCCTATTTATGATCAGAATTTACGAAGAAAAGGCAAGCTTAGTTATGGATTTCTTCATAGATTTAAATCATTTTGAATCGTAAATTCAATTGTTTCTATCAAACGATAATAAGGCCGAACATTTCAATTGGATCTCTCAAAAAGATCTGTTAAGCGGAGTCAACAAATAAATCGAGCAAAGATTCACCGGCTGACTCTTCTACAGACTTTTATTTCCTACATTTTCACAATCGCTGACCTGGCATTTGTAGTGAAACGTCGCGTGTCGACGTCCTTATCCTATTTTAATGATCCGAATATTTTAAGGTTCCGTGCGCTTCTATTGAAATCGTTGACATTTCGAAATGGTTCGGTCCTCTATCCGTCAGCTTTCACGAAGTCTGACATACAAGTTGAAAAGAATTCAGTCTAGACGGAATACGAATAATAATAATATTACAAAGATAGGCATCTAGTATTCAGGAGATGCCCTAGGCGTCGGGAATCTCAGGCCGATTCCCGGCCACCGTAGGAGCGGGCTTGCGGACGGTGAGCAATGGGTAGCTCGCCGTCCGATAAGGACCAGTCTCGGGTCGATGGCGCGTTGTGTTCCACGCGCGCCTCAAAGAGATGTCAGCACAACTGAAGGGGTCCGCTAGGGCCGATGCCTGCCTGTTACCGTGGCCCCTGGCAATATACAGGCAACTGAAGGAACACGGGTGGGTTTTAGTCTGTAAGAGTCTGACACGCCCTCCCGCTCCGCCCAGGGGCCTACCACCAGCTCAAAAGCAGTATTATTTTAATATTACTTCAGTGGGAAAAAGAGATGGAGCTATACGTCCTATAGAGCTTCATTTCTTTCCCACACTGAAGTAATATTAAAATAATACTGCTTTATGACCTTGTGGTAGGCCCCCAGAGCGGGAGATGTCTAGTATTCTTTCTTGTCTCGTCTAATAGGTTAAGCTAAGGTACTCTACTCATCCTTAATAAAATTTCGTTTTTAAATCATGGAGCAGTCCTTAAGCCGGTTGCAGACCAAGAGCTAAGCTAAGTTAGTTTAGCTTAGCTCGCATAGCTGACGCAGTTTTCCATACTTGTGTGCAGACCACAAACTATGACTCAAGTATGAAAAACTGCGTCAGCTATGCGAGCTAAGCTAAACTAACTTAGTTTAGCTCTTGGTCTGCAACCGGCTTAAGGACTGCTCCATGACATGATAATAGGGGGCGAACCTATTGCCATCAACCGGGCACAAATACAGACTCCGGGCTGCTACTGAGAAATTCCTGATGGAAAAACTCAATACCACTTTGCCCGAACTGAAAATCGGACCCAGGAACTTCTGAGCAATAGGGCCACCAAATGATTTAAAAGAGTTTTACTGCAAAATGCTACGGAACCCACCAACAATACAACTCTCTTTCCCCACTTTACCCCTGTACTGTACTCCGAGATAGTTGAATCAAACAAAGGCAACAGTAACTTACTACACCCACTTTATGGATTATGGAGACATGCCAGCGTGTATGCGCGAAGAATCTTTATACTTCTCTTCTAAGGAAACAGCAATGAACTTTATATGTTAACGGGATGTAACTTTAAGCTTGTATCTATGTGATAAAGTTGGGTCTATTGTTTTGTTTGCAGCACAACCTTTTTCTAAGTTGTTGGGATATTCTCTTTTTAGAAATTCAACGTTGTAGACGTTTTTGCTTTGTATGTAGGTAAAAACACACAGGGCAAAAACGTCTAACTTTCGGTGTTGAGACGAGCCTTTTCGCGTTTTCTTTTATTTAAAAGAGTGTCCGTGGAGTTAGTTGCTTGCCTGTTCTTCTCCATAGATACCTACTACGCTTTGGAAAGGGCAACTAGCTTCATATTTCTGATTGACCGACTCCTTGACAATTCAAAATTGCCTGTAAATGGTTTAATTGAAATAAATTTTTGAATTTGAATTTTTGAGTTTGAGTCAAAAAGCACACTATTGGATTTTCAACTCTCGGCGCTAAACAGTGCGATGGAAATCCAGTGCGCAATAAAAAATCGCTCGTGGGTACGAGGGCTTAAAGACCAATAAAATACGTTAAATCAATGGATTTATCGTATTTGGTTAGTCTTTTTGTCTATTAAAGTAGAAAAGCAATATTGGAGCGTTTAATTAATTTAAAAACTTTGATCGCCATCGAAATAATTTTTTTACGAAATTAAGATGCCACCATGATTTCGATTGTAAATACCCAAGCTCTTTTACCGTTTCCAATTATAACAACTCAAGTTCAATGTCTTAATCGAATTTAGCAATAAAAAAGTCTGATCTTGTCTCCTACACAATGGAAAAAATAATTACCTTCTGCAGTAGGTACCCAGATTATATTGAATGTTCAGTATAAAAAATGGTCTTTTGAATCGCCCGATAAGTGGTATGAATTTAGATCCTATCGGATTTCGGGAGGTTGTCTGACCTTTGCCGGCGGCAATATCGATACTGAGTAATAGAATCATGAACTCGATTTTATCGGTTAATAATCAACTCGACGGAAGCATGCGGTAAATCCCTAGGGTTTCATAAATTTTATGTACATAAAGTAACTTCTATATAAAAATTTAATGGTATACAGGTTAAATTTTTAATCAGTGCGCAAACTTAAACACGTGACTTTACTCATCTTTATGAACAACTTTTATTGTGGGACCAAACTAGAAATCGCGAAAAAAATCAGCTGTTCCCTACATTTTGACGAGTTAAGGCTTGTGCAGACCAGCGCGACACGCGACGCGACAAAAAGGCACCGCTCGTCGCGCGACGAGTCGGTGCTTTGTATCGCGTCGCGTGTCGCGCTGGTCTGCACGAGCCTTTATGCGAACATAACGCATCTTTAGAAATATAAGGGCACAACTCGAAATATAGAGGTTTTGAGTTTTTTTGTTAGATGGGGTCAATATCAACTGTTCTATCGTTCTTGGCTTTCACAGAAAGATAGAAAAGACAATTTTTTAAGCGAATACTGTAACTGTGTCTCTTTCACAAGTTTCACACCACCCTCTCTGTGGTAGAACAGTTGATATTGAGTCCATCTAACACAAAAACTCAAAACCTAAATATTTCGAGTTGTGCCTTTATATTTCTAAGGATGCGATAAATATGTAGGGAACAGCTGATTTTTTTTTCGCGATTTCAGGTTTGGTCCCATAGTACTTAAAAGTTGTTCAAAATGATGAGTAAAGTCACGTGTTTAAGTTTGCGCACTGGTTAAAAAAATATCCTGTAGGATTCATGAAAGGTTCCAAAATCCAAGTATTTACAAATAAAAAGTGGTCACTTCTATATCAAAATTAATTGATGTGGTGTTCAGGAAAGCTTTCAAGTATTCGCAAATAAAAAATATACCTACTTCACATTCCAATTTGAATAAACAAGTCTGTATTACAATGTCAAAAGGTTGGTCTCAAATCGTTAGGACCAAGAATTCAAACACCTGCCATTTTCAATTGTAAGCATATTTATTACCTACGCCCACGACATAGTGCTTCAATCAGATACCGAACTCCCCGTAAACTACGAAGAAACGTGAAAAGTATGACCTGAAAATTCTTAGAACCACAAATAAGATATCCACTTCACGGTAATATGTCAATCTCAATAACTTTCCATTTGAATTCAAAGCAGTTCCTTCTCACAACCGCTATCAGGTTCATCATTAAAATCTCAGATTACCACTCGGCATTTTCTAATAACGTGTCAGATGACGACACTCAACGATTACTCTCCTTTGATAAGTGGGGATGATATTACAGACAATAAATTTGTACCGTCCAAATAAATAGTGGCCATAAAACACTTTATAGGTACAGTAAATAAAGCCAGTTTATTGTGACTAGTATTGCAACGGAGGAAGATTCAAATTGATGAGGAGAAACGACAGCTTTGATGTTCCAAATGTGTCTCATGAAAATGTAAACAAAAGGATCGGAATATCAATTTGCAACTTACAAATTGAGTGCTTTGATTTGATTATTTGAATACTTAAACCCAAAATTTCATTTTAAATCACTTTTAAGATGTTTTTCATTTGACATTGGAGATTAATTTTTAACCGACTTCCAAAAGGAGGCGGTTCTCAATTCGTCTGTATGTTGTTTTTTTTTTGTATGTTTGTTACGCGATTACTCAGCCAATTATGAATTGATTTTGATGATTCTTTTTTTGTTTGGTAGATCATACTTCAGAGGTGGTCCCATATAAATTTTATTAACTTTGCTTGGGTCGTTTTTGAGTTAGCTTCAATAATACGTATTTTTTCCCACTTAGTATGTGGATGATATGATAACTTCCTGTCACTGTTATTTACATAGCAGGTAGTGGTATTCGAATTTCTTTGGGGTAGGTACCACAACACTAAAAAGTGAAAAATAAAAACTTTTTACAAAAAAAAAACAACCGACTTCAAAAAAAAAACACTACAAAGTGAAAAATAACTTTAATTTCGGAAGTCGGTGTCTTGGTTTTGAATTTTCGTTCTTTGTCACCGACTTCCGAAATTAAGTTATTTTTCACTTTGTAGTGTTTTTTTTTTTGAAGTCGGTTGTTTTTTTTTTGTAAAAAGTTTTATGACGTCAATTTTCGTCGAAGATTTCTCAATGTAATAATGTCATGCAAACAATAATTGTTTGAATAAGCGGTGAGATATAAAATTTTAACTTTCTAAATACAGATGAATTTGTTACTAATTCTCTTTAGTGAGTGATTGCGTGAAAATTTATCCTGGACAAGGTTTGTTTACGTTTCATCAGATAATATTGGAACAGAGTATTCCTAAATGCCTTTGAGGAGTCGCGATCTAGGGATAGGAGAAGATAAGACGCTAATGTTTGTGTTCGGCTACAAGGAAAGTTTTAATATAAATATTGAATGAGCCTGGTCTTTGAGGTTGGATAAATTAGGCTTTTTCGAGAATATTCGGGAATCAAAATCAACACAATACGCGTATTTCTCTTTGATCGTTTACTTTACTATTCTAGCGGTCTCTCCGGCCCATGGCCAGTCGTAGACGTTTACAAAGCGAATGCTATGAATAAGAATATCGCTTTTATCAAAAATCCTACTATCCAACTAATACTTAATACATATAAACGCGAACGTTTGTGAGAATGGATGGATATTTGTTACTCTTTCACGCAAAAACTACTAAACGGATTTGGATGAAATTTGGCACACAGATAGTTTATAACCTGGATTAACACATAGGATACTTTTCATCCCGATATTCCCACGAGATTGAGACTTATGCGGGTGAAACCGCGGGGCGCTACTAGTATTCACATATTCTATTTAAAAATCAAAATCAGAACTCATAAGCTTTTACCGGTTTTAATTTCTTTCACGGTAAATAGAAAGAAGAAAGAAAGAAAAAAGAAAAAAACGTTTATTTGCGGTAAAGATGGCGCAATTTTTTTTATTAGATTACAAAAATGAGAAAAAGTTGGGGGAAGCATGCATCACATCCACGCAAATCGGCTGTCAAATACGCAAATCATTTACAAATACGGCAACAATTATTTGACTTTTGTTAGCACTCAAACTTCTACTATTACAAGTGGGCTATTCGCCAACAGATGAACCTATTTTATATCACAGCCTGAAGGACCATTTTAGATTTGTAGTAAAGGCATAAGCTCTGAAATATTAGTAGCAAATCCCCAATCCCCTGTTAACGATACATGTTTGTAGTAAGTAGGTAGGTGATATTTGTGTACCAACTTAAATCTAAATTGCTTCGATACAAACGTAGGTAATTAAAGCCTCGTATCCACTAGGCAACATTTGACGCGCGACATGTTGCTCAACAGTTGAAAGTTAGCGCGGAACTTTTGTTTAGCAACGTTGTCTGTCTACGCATGATCAGTGGTCGACAACATGTCGCCAGAGGAACTAGTATCGATTTCAGAGGCGGTGGTTATAATTTGATTGAAAAATGCATCAAAAAGAAAAAAGCTACATTGGTGGGTTAGAAATTATTTATGAAATAAAGAAAATGTTTTCAGTGATCTCCGTGTGGTTGATGGATTTGATGCTCAACTGCATGTTACACGGAAACATACAAGCCGCGCGTCATATTGCGCGCCAGCTGGCAACGTCACGCGCTGTTGTGCAACGTTGCCGAACATGTTTAGCGTCACGTGTTGCGCGTCAATTGTTGCCTAGTGGATACGAGGCTTTAGGGTACACCCACACTACAGTGTGGGTGAAGTTCCATACTTGTTAAGAGGGAAATTGTAATCGTATTCTTTAGTTTAGACAATATCATAAAATTCTGCCACCGTACACCGTAAATCATCTTTTTCGATTTTACAGTAACGATTATTTGTGGGCTCTTCGCCAAACAATTCTACATCACGGCGCGAAGGACTATTGTAGCAAAGACGTAAGGTCTGAAATATAACCAGCAAATTAATGAAAATAAATAATATAAACTTTATTACCAAAAGATTACAAGGGGTTTTACATTGGCTCCAAACTAGGCAAGCCTGCATCTTGGGTACCAATATGGAGGGTTTACCATTTTAAAAATACATGTTTTTAAAAAAGCAACATAAAAAATATCTAGAATTAACGCTACTTATTGTGTGAGTGTAAGTGTGTGATGGTGAGTGTGAGGGTGATTAAATAAATAAATAAAATAAATTATTTATTTCAGGTAAATAACAGCCATAGCCGGGTTAAGCTCCAGTCTATGTAGGTGAGACAGAACGTGAACGACTTGTGAGTGCAAAAATTATTTGATTACGATAATTACTATTTCTGTTCGGTCATATTATGATAAGTTTAGCAAAGCCCCTGATGACGATATAATACAGGGTGGCAGGGACATCGATGCGAACACTGTTATCATGGATTCAGTACATGACATGATACTGAACCCCTTGCGTTGAAATTTTTTGTCGGTTTAAAAAAAAATCTGCTGCTTCATACATTTTGACCGCGTAGGTATTGCACTTTTCTATGAAAAAGCAGATTTAAAAAAAATAACCGACGAAAAATTTCAACACAGGAGCTTCCAAATCATGTACTGAATCCATGATAACAGCATTCGCGTAGATGTCCCTGCCACCCTGAGGTAGTAAGTAAGTGGGCGTTATTTATGTAGTAGTTGGTAGGTACCATCGGGGTAACGCATATCTAACCAATTTGAAACAAAATCCCGTGCACACGACCCTTTTTTTCGTAGGTAACCGTTACTATAATAGCCGAGCGCTGCTGCAAGCAAGAATAGTCCTTACAGTGTACAGATTTGCGTTTCTTTGGTAGTACCTACTTGAAATCAAAACTGGGTGCTTAATATGTACGCGTATGATCAAGGGTAGTGTGGGTGGCGTGAATTTACTTGTTGAGAGGTATGTTGGAAATTTTGCTTTGTTGTGTAAAAATGATTACCTAAGTAATAATAACAATTTAATATTTAGTGTGACAATATTTAAAGTAATTATATAGATGTACAACAGACTGACAGCAAATTTGGTAATATTCTATGCCTACGCTAGCTAAACACCAGTATCCTAATTGCGTAACTTATTTTCGTAAACGAATATGACAAATTTGTTTCATTTTGACAGTTCAACAACATTCATTGCGTTATTTACGTTGTTGAGCAGATTTTTTTTTCCAACTTATGAAGCAATGGATTAGCAATCTGTTTCAAATCGAAACAAATTGTGATTGATCGTGTATTACGCAATTAGGGTACAGAGCTAGCATAGGAACAACCCCAGTATTATTATTGAAGGAATAAACTGTGAAAGTGAGTGACGAATCCGTAGTGATATTCTGTAACCATCTCACCGTGTTATCTTAGGTGAAGTGAGCGTGGAGCTGTCAGTTCCTAAGAATTGAGACTATTGGCAGCTCACTTCACCTAAGACATCACGGTGAGATTTTTACAGAATAGCACTACAGGACTATTTTAGGAACAATCAGAAACTAACTTAAAATCTTTGACAAATGTCTATATGCTCACTTCAAAAGCTCCCATCGAACAGATTCTAATGAAACTTTTACAACCGTCTCTTTACAATCCCAAAACAGTTTCTATTGTTCACAAAATAGAGTTCCTATTTCTTTAAAATATATTGGAATAGGTGAACCGTAGTTCAAAACATGGTAAAGAAACTTTGTTGACTTAGGAGCACCTTCGTGAATGGGAAATAATTCAAATACAAGTCAATGCAAATACAAGTTTCAGGGCAATCATGTGTGGGCGAACCTCGTAAGGAACTGGTTGTAATAGTGGCTCGATATATCACTGTCTAACAAATAGCCATTAGTTTGAAAAAAAAAGTATGGGGTTTGCTAGCTTAGAAGCGGAGAATTCGTCCTTTTTGTGGATTTTAAGCAGTTTTATTGTGTTCTTAATGTCAAGATTGTAAATAATGGTCATCGTGTTTTTTCATTCACACTCCTATGTTTTCTAATGTTTAGCAAACCGTTTATATTATTTTTAACTAGCTGTGTCCCGCGGTTTCACCAGCATAAATCTTAATCTCGTGGGAATGTCGTGATAAAAACATTTTACAAAAAAAAACAACCGGCTTCCAAAAAACACTACAAAGTGAAAAATAACTTTAATTTCGGAAGTCGGTGTCTTTCTTTGGTTTGAAATTTTCGTTTTTTGTCACCGATTTTCGAAATTAAAGTTTTTTTTCACTTTGTAGTGTTTTTTGGAAGTCGGTTGTTTTTTTTTGTAAAAAGTTTTTATTTTTCACCTTTTAGTTGTGGTACCTACACCACACAAATTCGAAAACCACTACCTGCTATGTAAATAACAGTGACAGGAACTCATCATGTCATCCACATACTAAGTGGGAAAAAGTACGTATTATTGAAGCTAACTCAAAAACTATTGAAGCAAAGTTAATAAAATTTATATGGGACCACCTCGAAAGCATACCCTTTCAAACAAAAAAATAATTTTCAAAATCGGTCCACAATTGACGGAGAAATCGGTGGACATACATAAAAAAAAAAAAAAAACAAACTTACTCGACGAACATATAACCTCCTCCTTTTTGGAAGTCGGTTAAAAAGTATCGTATGTCCTAATAAACGTGCCAAATTTCATCCAAATCTGTTGTGTCCAAAGAGTAAAAAACCAACAAACAAACTCACTTTCGCTTTTGTCATACTACTAGTTAGGATACCAGGAGCCAGTCCTCTGTAGGCTGGTGAAGAGAACAACAAAATGTTATTTTAGTATCACTCCTTTCAAAGTACCGAAAATAAATAATATAAAATACACAGTGTCACTCACACTAAAATAAAACGACATTGATGCCCTACAGAAATGGCGTCTGTACCAATAAAAATAAAATCTACTTAGCTAGCTTTTAGCTAAGCTATTTTTCACAAAAAACACATGAAATGGTACGAAATATTGCAGATATTTTGTTACGAATACAGTGCAAAGATCCGATAAAGATCTTGAACCTAGATTGAGCTATTAATTTATGATCCATGTCTAACGATGCTTTAGCCCTTGTTTGAACTTAGGGTTGGAATTTTGGCTTACATTAATCCATTAAAGGATTTGATTTAGTGATAATCTTCTTTACTTTAATTAAATCAAGAATGAGACGATTGTTATTGTTTAAGAAATTAATTATTTACCGCTTAGTTTTTTGACAATGCTTAATTAAATCTTCAGGGATTATAGGTATGATTATATTATTGTTATTTTATGTAGTTAGAGAATCCAAAAAGTTGGGCATAAATAAATCTGCCGGTTTATCTAATGGACAAAATTCATGCCATACCAATATTTCTGGCGATCAAATTCTTTTACTAAATTGGACTGAAAGAACATAGATATTACGAAGGCTCCAATTAAAGAAAAAAGTGTATTATAGTATTATTTAAATGTCTGTATTGTTTTAAACAAATGTTAACAGTGAATTAAAAATCACTGTGTATATCACGATGATTTAATTCACTGTTAACCTTTCAGGGCGTGAAAGTACTCATACTTATTAGCAACTTTCACTATGAAACCAACTCTGATATATCGGAAAAACAATCTGCTGTTTCATACAAAATAATTATCCGATGAAAATGGAAGAAGCGGATGTATTTATTTTTGAAGTGAAAGCTTTTTTAGACGTGTTGGGCATTTTTGAGATGGGAAAAAATAATTGAACTCGCGACACCGTTACCGACACCCCATTTTTATAAACGCAATTGTGATCTTTATTTATACGACGTTATGGATCAATGTTCTATGCAAGTATTTTTACTTTAAAGGTTTCGGAAGTATTATTTTTTGTAAACGCGATTGTGCTCTTTATTTAAATAAGGTTACGGACCAATGTTCCATACAACAATTTTTCTTCCACCAAGGCGATCTTGTTCAAGTTTTCACTTTTGTCGGCGCTCCCGGAGTGCCACCACTTTTTTTTATTTTGCTATTTCGTATTTGGTCCATTATTGAAAGTTGTTTATAATCATGAGTACTTTCACCTCCTGAAAGGTTAACAGTGAATTAAAAATCACCGTGTATTACTATTAGTTATTCTTAATTTGGGTGTGGAATCCTAAAAAAAAAGAAAAACATAATATTTTTCCCAGTGACTTCTACTCAGTTTTCGATGTAGAAGAGAAGGTAGTTTGGTTATATTATGATCACATTAAAGGTTCGTTTACGACAAAGTCTAAAAGAACAAAGGTATGCTATGCTACAAACAGAATTGTTTACTAACATGCCTGTATTAAGCTGATAGTGGGTGATCATATCGCGTAAGGTACTGGTATTGTGACTTGCGAGGCATCTGGCCTATGGTGTTGAGACACCGCTATAGTGATAAGCGGAGGAGATGTTTTTGAAGTGAAAACTTCTTTTGGCGCGTTGGGCATTTTTGAGATGGGACTACCTCATTTTTGTAAACGCGATTGTGCTCTTTATTTATATTATGTTACAGATCAATGTTCTATGCAACTATTTTTTCTTTAAAGGTTTTGTAAACGCGATTGTGCTCTTTATTTATATTACGTTACGGATCAATGTTCTATGCAAGTATTTTTACTTTAAAGGTTTTGTAAACGCGATTGTGCTCTTTATTAAAATAAGGTTACGGACCAATGTTCTATACAAGTATTTTTTTCCACCAAGGTAATCTTGCTTCTTTTTTTGCTCTTTTGATACACGACTAAATCGTTTTAAACAGTGGGTCGCTGTAAGAGATAATAATAATATGATTGTTAAGCATATTATTATCATTGTCTATTTCAATAGTGCGTGTCAAATTATCTAGTTATCTGTATTAAAAAGATAATAATATTATTCTACATAAAAATATTTTCAATCAACAAATATAAAAGAAAATATTCATACGTATAAACGTTCTCATAAAGTATTCCAATCCTTGCACAATTTAAATTATCTCGCAACTGCACACAAAGCTACACCTGCTTAGAGATCCTTAATTAAATAACATTAAATTTTCATTTAAAATAATACGTTTTCAAATTATTTATACCACTTAACCACTTAAAACCTAGTGTTCAACCCCGGAGCAAAATTATTTCAGTACCAGTCTAGGCACTTCGTTGTATGAAGTTGAATTATTCTAATTAAAGCTTAATTTCCATTTGCTGTTATTCTAAAGCAGAAGGTATTTACTCAGTGCAAATATACGTATGCAAATAATGTATGAAGATCTCATATTGTTTTATTGTAAGTAAGGAATGATTTGAACCGCGATACGTCTATTTGGTTTCTGCAAACAAATTGGCGTAGGTACACATGGCTACACATCAAGCTTTACATTTCCAGTTTATGCTGATCTCGCATTGTATAGGATTTCCGTACAGTGTGAGGTCAGCTTATAGTGGAAATGTATAGCTTGATGTGTAGCCGTGTGTACATATTTATTCACAGCATTCTTTGAAGTACAACAAGCGTATGTTTATGAAGGTATGTACAGACGCCAGCACATCAAGCTACTACAATCTGTCAAATTTATTTAATAGATTTTTAATTTTATCGCTGAAGCGTAAGGTTCAAAGTTGATTGGGAAAATTTGTCAGTTTCGGGTAGCTTGATGTGCTGGCGTCTGTACATCAAGACACGGAGATACTACCTACAATGCATTGAATTATAAATAATTGGAATCTGAAATACCTACTGTAGATAACATTATTTTTATGTTATGATTAGCGGGCAATATCATGGCCTTGAGCATAATCCAGGAGTGCTGCAGCGCTTGAGTTTTTGCGTACCGGGCCGCTAGGAGGTGCGGAGGACGCACTTACAAACTTGAGGGCCTATGTGCTTCCACGTCATGAATTGGATTTATTACCTTCGCGTCGAGTCGCCGCTACTTCAACTTGTTCTTTTAACTGACTTAAAAAATCTTTACAAAAAAAAAAAACAACCGATTCCAAAAAAATACACTACAAAGTGAAAAATAACTTTAATTTCGGAAGTCGGTGTCTTGGGTTTTGTGTTTTCGTTTTTTGCCACCGACTTCCGAAATTAGTTATTTTTCACTTCGTAGTGTTTTTTTTGGAAGTCGGTTGTTTTTTTTTGTAAAAAGTTTTTATTTTTCACTTTTTAGTTACCTACCTCACACACATTCGAATACCACTAACTGCTACCAGTGACAGGAACTTATCATATCATCTACATACTAAGTTGGAAAAATACGTATTTTGTAGCTAACTCAAAAACTACCCAAGCAAAGTTAATAAAATTTATATGGGACCAATTTGGGAGCATACCCTTTCAAACAAAAAAAGAATTTTCAAAATCGGTCCGCAAGTGACGGAGAAATCAGTGGACATAAATAAAAAATAAAAAAAAAACATACGCGACGAACATATAACCTCCTCCTTTTTGGAAGTCGGTTAAAAAGGAGGAGGTTCTCAGTTAGTCGGAATCTTTTTTTTTTTTTTCTATGTTCCCCGATTACTCGAAGACGGCTGGACCGATTTGAAACATAATTTTTTATTTGAAAGAGTATAAGTACTTTCTAGTTGGTCCCATTGTCATTTGGTCACGATCTGATGATGAGATCTTGGAGAAATCGAGGGAACTCTTCAAATATTATAGGCACATCTATAGCGTCATGGGTATTTTTTATAGTAACTCGTGCATTTGCTCTCGTAAAGCACCATTTGGTAAAGTGGAACTGATGATGAAGGACACAGATGGCCACCGGAACTACTCAATAATATGTATTTTACGGGTTGCGATTCGATTACTTTATTATGGTTGGTAAGCAATTAATGCTCGTCACAATTCATATGGTGTAGTGGAGCTGATGGTGAAGTGCCTGGAGAATTCCTCAACAGTTAAAGTCTTTGCATCGGGGAATTGAAGAAAATATTTCAGCGCCAACTAACTCTTTTGGAAGTAAATCGCTAGCCGCTGGTTTCTTAATCCGCTTCGCTTATTACAGCAATCGCTACCTTAATGCGGCATTCCATTGATGTACACTTTTATTACGGAATGATTTGCAGATGTATAGACTTATTTATTACACAACAGATGGAGTAAGCTTTTGATATAAAAGCTAGTACTTATTTTGTTTTGATGTGTCTTTGAATCACTTTGAATAGAGTTTAATGCGACGGAGGGATCGTGCGTTTCGGAAGTTTAAAAAGGATCGCTCGGATGACAATTGGGCCTTGTTTAAGGCTGCTAGGAATCGATGTAACCTGATGATACGCAACGCTAAACGCCGCCACATCCTAAATAATATCACTTCTTCTTCTCCTGCCGATATTTGGAAGTTCCTTGGAACTCTGGGCATCGGCAAATCGCGACATTCGGACCTTCCTAGCACAATTGGTTTGGACGATCTAAATCGCCATTTCTCAACTGTTCCCACTCTAGATAGTCTAACCAAATGTCAAACCCTCGACTACCTTGCTGGTCTGACGCGTCCCAATATTAACCCCTTTGTTTTCACCCCAGTCGACCCGGGAGAGATCAAAAAGATAATCCTTTCCATTAAATCCAAAGCTGTGGGCTGTGATAATATCAGCCGCCATATGATCGTGGCGGCTCTTGATCAACTCCTTCCTGCAATCTCCCACATCATAAACTTTTCCCTTTACACTGGTGTTTTCCCTTCCCTGTGGCGTAAAGCCCTTGTGCGGCCCTTGCCTAAGATACCCAATCCCTCTCTTCCTAGTCACTTTCGCCCAATATCCATCCTTCCCTTTCTATCTAAGGTGCTCGAGGCCTGTGTTCATAAACAATTCTCCCACTTTATTCACCGCAACTCCCTCATCAGTCCATTTCAATCCGGTTTCAGGCCTGGGCACAGTACCGTTTCAGCTCTCCTTAAAGTGACTGACGATATAAGGCGGGGAATGGAAGACACTAAAGTTACTGTCTTAGTGTTAATTGACTTCTCCAATGCTTTTAATACCGTCAGTCACGAAGTCCTTTTATCCATCCTTTCCTATCTTATGGTCTCTCGGGACGTATTGGAATGGTTTTCCTCTTATCTTCAGGGGCGTCAGCAGTCTGTTCGTGCTGGAGACTCTTCGTCGGGTTGGTGTGATCTTGCAGCTGGCGTCCCTCAAGGCGGTATACTATCTCCTCTTTTGTTCTCCATTTTTATTAATCTCATTACCACTGAACTTCGCACTGCGTATCATCTTTATGCTGACGACTTGCAGCTTTACTGCCAGGCTAGTGTGGATAACATATCCGATGCGACTGAGGAGCTAAACCGGGATTTAGGTGTGGTTAAAAGCTGGTCTGATCGTTTTGGGTTGGCGGTTAATCCTACCAAATGTCAGGCTATCATTGTAGGGAGCACTCATAGTATGCGGAAGCTGAATGGCTTAACTGTGCCACCTGTAATGTTTGACAACTCAGTCATCCCGTTTAGCTCCGATGTTAAGGACCTCGGCCTGCATGTGGACACATGTCTTGACTGGCGAAAGCAGGTCACGACTGTAAGTAAAAAAGTCACCGGAACGCTGCGGTCGCTTTATCGGTTGAAAAACCTTCTCCCATCACACATTAAGGCAATGCTTGTACAGTCCCTAATCTTTCCCATAATAGACTATGGTGATGTGTGTTACTATGACCTGAATGCAGATCTCCTCAATAAACTTGACCGCCTTCTAAATAACTGTATTCGATTCGTATTCAATCTTCGTAAGTATGATCATGTGTCTGCGCATCGATTGCTTTTAAGATGGTTACCCATACGTCAGCGTAGAGAGTTGAGGGCTCTGTCTATGTTGTATTCTATACTCGACAAACCCACTTCTCCTTCTTACCTCACTTCCCATGTTCAATACCTATGCTCTGCCCATAATAAAAATCTTCGTTCTACCAACAATCGTCTTCTACGTTGTCCTTCTCACCGCTCCGGTTTTATTCAATCTTCTTTCTTTGTCCAGGCGGTATTTCTTTGGAATGCGCTCCCTGGCAACCAGTCGGTTATCTTTCAAAGTGAAAGCACGTGAACATATTCGTGAAAAGTTGGCAGAATCTTTGCAGCGCTGATTTGCTGGATTTGTTTTCTCCTCTACCTATCGTTATTTCTCCTGACAAAGTTTAATTGGTTTATATGTATGTATTTTTGTATCTATGTATTAGTATGTATTCATTTTCAAGTTATCTGTCATTTATGTTGCACCTGCCATGTTTTGTCTCTGCATCACCCTAAGGTTGACTGGTAGAAAATGCCTCAGGCATTAAGTCCGCCTTTGTACAGTATTTTTTTACTTGTGCATAAAGTTTTAATAAATAAATAAATAAATAAATAATGACTGGGCCCTTTTTGAAGTTCCGTAGGATGTAATTTTTGTTGACTTAAGGCGACAATAACTACGGTTAAGCGGTCGGTTTTTCCATCACGAATTTCTTAGTAGCAGCCCGGAGTCTGGATAAATGCCCGGTTGATGGCAATAGGCTCGCCACACACAACACATACACACAACACACACACACACCCTCACACACCCCCACATGAACTTAAACATAACTAGTGAAATATGGGTGTTACTTACTATCTAACTACCTACTATTTACCTCTGCTTAACTCTTCAGGAATTAAAGGCGTGATGTTATGTTTGTTGCATATTGTTGGCTTAAAATAGATTTTCTTAATCTTCTACGCTACCTCGCAATGTTTTTCTTTCATCATACTAAAGAAACAGTACTATCCGCGTAAATATTTAAAATCTAGCTTAAGGTTTCCACCTTAAGCTAACTAGTTCCCTAGTTGATATTTTTTCCATACAAATTTCGGGGGGGTTTTACTCCACTGTTTGATATTGTACATCCAAAGTTAATTGGTATCGTTTTGTCTCAATATTAATTTTGTCTGTGCAGAAACAAAATAGTAAAATAATAAGCCATTAAAAAGTTAGGAGCCAACAAAGATTTGTTTTTCCTGCTAATTTTAACGGAACTTTGGGCGTACATCTATCTATACCTACTATATTACTACATAATATTATAAAGAGGAAAGATATGTATTTTTGAATTTTTGTATGTAACGAATAAACTTAAAAACTACTGGACCGATTTGAAAGATTCTTTCAGCAATGGATAGCTCCATTATCAGCGAGTAACATAGGCTATATTTTATCCCCGCACTCCCACGGGAACGGGAACTACGCGGGTGAAACCGCGTGACGTCCGCTAGTAAGTAATAAAATAAGTGTAAAATCTCCAAAATAAAGTCGGCACCGACAAAGTTTAATTATTGAAGAGTGCAATAAACTTTATTTTAATTGAAATATGCAGTGTTTTTTTCATAAAACTCGAATTTCCAAAGGCCTTTTCGTAATTTCTTCGCGCTCGTTTTACTAAAATAGTTCGGAACGGTGTTTGTGTGCGTGCGAACTAGACTTTGTGCATGTAGACCAGCGTTTAACTGCTCATCACTGATACTATCTCTATCGGACACGATGCCGGGTGAGACAGCATGCTTAAAAGTAGTATACACGAAAAATAACGTCTGGGTAGCTCAAGACTATCACCAGATATTAAAAAAATCCGATTGAAAATAAACCTCGGAGTAGATAGATAAAAAAAAAATTGAAATATCACTAAGAACATGCAAAAAGGTGTCTTCAAAAGGACAGTGAAAAGTGACATTCTTAAGTTTTAATAGAATATGTTATAAGGTTGATCCAGAACATATTTCTTGTGGAATAATTTATTTTTCGTTTCGCTTCCACCTCGACTTTATCCCTCACAATTTATTGCACAAATCATCTCGTTCAATCTTTAGTCCGTTTCATAGTGTTTTCCCTTTATTCCGTTGTCTTGTATGTAATGGTATCATTATGGTGATATTATTTATTAATAACTTATGTAAGTTATTTATTATTATTAATTTATCGACTCACGGAGATTGCCCAGTTTGATTCAATTGCCCGAATATATTCACAACTCAATTTTACTAATTAATAAAATAAAACTGTCGTTTTGGTCCTTATGGATCAAAGTTATGCTTCCTCTAAATCGAATCTATACAATAGTAACATGAGCTATTCGCAAAAAATAAGTAGTGGCACTCCGGGCGTGCTGACAGAAGTGAAAACTTGAACAAGATTGCCTTGGTGGAAGAAAAATACTTGTATATAACATTGGTTCGTCATCATCATCATCATTTCAGCCGAAAGACGTCCACTGCTGAACATAGGCCTCCCCCAAGCACCTCCACTTCGACCGATTCTGTGCTTTCCGCTTCCAGCGGATTCCTGCGGCCTTCACAAGGTCATCGGTCCATCTTGTGGGAGGCCTTCCAACGCTACGTCTTCCGGTACGCGGTCGCCACTCCAGAACCTTTCGGCCCCATCGGCCATCCGTTCTACGAGCAATGTGCCCTGCCCATTGCCACTTAAGTTTCGCAATTCTTCGGGCTATGTCGGTTACCTTGGTTCTCCTGCGGATCTCATCATTTCTGATTCGATCACGTAGGGAAACTCCAAGCATAGCTCTCTCCATTGCCCTTTGGGTGACTTTTAGCCTTCTGATAAGGCCCATTGTGAGCGACCACGTTTTAGTACCATAGATCATCACTGGCAACACGCACTGGTCAAAGACTTTCGTCTTGAGACACTGTGGTATGTGGGACGAAAAGATATTGTGTAGCTTCCCGAACGCTGCCCAGTCGAGTCGGGTTCGACGATTGACCTCTTTCTCGAAGTTGGACCTACCTAGCTGGACAGTTTCAGTCCTTGAAAAGCGACCTGCGCCTCTTTAATACAAACCTCGACTTTATCCCTCACAATTTATTGCACAAATCATCTCGTTCAATCTTTTGTCTGTTTCATCGTGTTTTCCCTTTATTCCGTTGTCTTGTATGTAATGGTATCGTTATGGTGATATTATTTATTGATAACTTATGTAAGTTATTTATTATTATTTATTTATCGACTCACGGAGATTGCCCAGTTTGATTCAATTGCCCGAATATATTCACAATTCAATTTTACTAATTAATATAATAAAACTGTCATTTTGGTCCTTATGGATCAAAGTTATGCTTCCTCTAAATCGAATCTATACAATTGTAACATGAGCTATTCGCAAAAAAAAAGTGTTTGCACTTCGGGAGTTCCGACAGAAGTGAAAACTTAAACAAGATTGCCTTGGTGGAAGAAAAATACTTGTATAGAACATTGGTCCGTAACCCTATCTAAATAATGAGCACAATGGCGTTTACAAAAAATTATACTTCCGAAACCTTTGAAGTAAAAATACTTGTATAGAACATTGATCCGTAACGTAATGTAAATAAAGAGCATAATTGCGTTTACAAAACATTTAAAGTAAAAATTCTTACATAGAACATTGATCCGTAATTTAACATAAATAAAGAGCACAATCGCGTTTACAAAACTTCAAAAAAATTATAGAGACTTCCAATGGAAATCCGAGTGCTACTAAAATTATACCTACTCAAGTGATTCTAAAACTGATAAAACTATAACCTACTTCTGCTCCAACAAATCACACAATCAAGCCTCAGTGAATTTATCTTGCATTTATCAGACTTAGGTCCAAAGGTCAACTAACGTGTACCAGATGCGTAACAGTATGTACCTACGGCGTACGCAATTATCGACAAACGCTGCCCACTTCAAAGAATATGTTTGATAAAGTTGATTGGTCTAGCGTCTGGCATATCTCAGACCTTTGGCATAGAAGAAATCCGAATAGAAGCGAAACTCTCGCGGTCTTATGTCAAAACAGGATTTATCTCTAGAACTTGGTATAAACCATCGAGCTAGTTTTATTTTAAATTTCGAACTATTTTCCGACAACGTTAAAATTCTAAATACAATAACTGATTTTAAACTCGAACATAAGTTGTCAATTTTGTATTAAGAACTTTATGACAGTCGAAATACAAAAACTGGCTAAAGGTTTAAGGCTCCCGCAGATAAACGCGACGTGACTGCGCGACGCGACACCGGTGTAATAATTTCCGTGAAGTTTCCATAGAAATTGTTCCACCAGGCACGCGTCGCGCCTGTCTGGGGCCTTTATGCTTGAACTAAAGTCAGAACTGGAATTGTAATGAGGCTGTTTTAATTTCCTTAGGGTATTGAAATAATCATCTATTGCAACCTACCACCCCTTTACAACCTTCGGTCGTCTAGGCCAAAATTAGTTTGTCAATGTTGCTATGTACGAGCGAGAACACGTAACAACATGCGCTGCAATCCATGATACAATCCTGACTGTATAAACATTTAAGGCGAAA
Organism: Agrochola litura; assembly: GCA_949152395.1. NCBI lineage: Eukaryota > Metazoa > Arthropoda > Insecta > Lepidoptera > Noctuidae > Agrochola > Agrochola litura. The sequence goes on from OX424490.1 coordinate 7,845,692, forward strand.
GTGTCAGGGTAGTCCGTGATATTCAAAATTAAAAAAAACGGAACGATATTAAAAAAAACCTTTAGCACTACAGCTTCAGCCTAACTTGCGCGTCAAGTATGCAGGATGCGGGACGCGAAGCAGGAGCGTCAACAACGCGAAACTAAACACACCACCTGCGCGACCACAGCGCGAATCGAACAATGATCGGAAGTCGTCCGAGGCGAGCCGAGGATGCATGAAGTTATTCGAAATGCCTCTCGTCCTCGCCCAACTTCGATCAAAGGAGATGTCCGCTTTTTGTATGGAGGTTGGTTTTTTATTCCGAGAAAAATCTAACCAGCATCAAACTACACATAAATGAAAGCGACAAAAATATGGAACTAGGAACCACTGAAATAATATTTTTAGAACCCTCCATTTAAGAGAAAAATAATAAACTATTTAATGTTACTACATATATTTTATTTGTTGATGGCAACCCAAATAAAAGTCTTATTTGACAGATAATTCAATTCATCTGTCAATTATGACATTTGACACTGTCATATTTGACAGATAAATATAATTATCTGTCAAATATAACATAAAGTGTTGATTGACAGCCTCAACCTCATTCATCCCATTCATCCGTCTGATCGTCTGATCCGTCACACTGACACTGCCCATATAGTAAAAGTACTCTGTGACTGACACTTTCGCTCTTGCCTTTGTGTTATCCAGTGTTATCGTATTTTAATTTGTGCTTACCTCTCTTTGATTTACCTGATTTTACGGACTTGGCCTTTTCACAACGGATTCTTCTATTTTGCACATGATTAGGATACTGGTAGCTTATGAACCTTTAACCCTGACGACTTTACTTTTTCATAACGGTAATTTGATATTGCACGCGATTAGGACTTCGGCATTCGAATTTAAAACCCTGAATGTAAGTACTGTTCTGTATTCCTATTTAGCTCCATACGGGTTTTATTTGCACTATCTTTGCCACTTAAGTCCACAGTCTGCAACCATTAACTTCCTTTTCTATTTGCATTTCAGATTATTGTTACAGTAATGGCTCACTGCATGAATTGCAACATAGCAATACACGCTACTCAGCAGTATGAATATGACGCTTTAAGCATGAGCCCTGAGATAGTCTCAATAATTGAAGAATGGACTGCCCAAGAGGTAAGGTATTCTTTAACTTACATTGTTAGGTTTTTTTTATAATTTCTAGCTGGGGTTTTGCTAAAAAAGATTAAACAGTACTACTGCTTAAAGAAAATGTAGAAAAACGATATTGTGTTTTCAACAAATTATTTTGTTTTTAGGTAACTGATGGAGACCGCATTTGCCAAGAATGCATCAACCTTTTACTGACAGAATTAAATAACAGAAATGAGCACAACATTGGTGACCGACAGCTGGGTCATCAATCAGTATGTGTTTGTTGTGGCATTTCTATCTCAAGAAGAACAGGCAGGCGCTCTCGTCCCTTACTTGATGGTCATCCTGAGCAGGCTTATATAGCTAGCATCATCAACCCCCGTCAGGTAAATGAAAATTAACACATAACATAACACATCATGCCTTGTTTACCCGAAGGGTTGGGCAGAGATGTACCTGTAGCAGGTACACCCACATTTTGTCAGTTATGTTTAGTCCCATATAATAGGGGGCAAGCATATTGCCATCAACAGGACATAAATCCAGACTCCGGGCTGCTACTGATAAATTCTAGATAGAAAAACTTAATAACACTGCCCGACCCGGGAATCGAACCCAGGACCTCATACTCAGCAGTCAATTAAATATTTACTCATTTATACTTGATAATTATATCTCTGATTACTGGAACACACAATAAATGAAAACTTAATTTCAGATCCCTGCTAATGCTCAAGCATGTAATGCCTGCTGGCAAAGGGCTCATCACAATATTCACGAAGTGATGGAACCACCAAGACAGGCCCAAGTGATTGTTGAAAATGTTGAAAGTGAGTCTAGCTCTGTGGCTGAACCTGTAAGTGCACTCAGTTCAGAAATTGATATTGACAATGTAGTTCGAAATGAGAACAGGTATATTGAGTTAGATGGTTACAGCCGAACCCCGGATTCAGCAAATCATTGTTTTGTTCCTGAGTGTACAAATGTGGAACGTTTAAGAGTACCCATGTATCTTAAAAAACAAATATTAATGGACTATAAATTATATGTCTCACCGAATGCCCGAGTATGTGAAGAACATGCAAGTGTTTATAATTGGGAACTATTGAATGAATTTCAGTTCACAACACAATTTACCCTGACTCATATTGTAGAAATGTTAGATTTATTAAGAAAAAACAAAACTAACATTATTAATTTTGAAAATGTGGAAAATATGAACAACCAGATTTGTCGTTACTGGACAGGCTTGACTGTATTGAATTTTTTAACAATACTAAGCTGTATTAGTAATCAATTATCAGCTGTGTGTCGAAAACCAAAAACAGCTTTAGGATTATACCTCATGAAAATAAGAACTGGGGAGCCAATTAGACGAATTGCATCATTGATCTGCATAAATAAATCTGTAGCATGCACCTATATGAAAAAGGCACGTAACTGCATGAAAGAATTTTATGTACCAATACATTTAGGTGTCATTCATATTTCTCGAGCAAACCTGTCCAATAGGAATCTTTTAATCCCACAGGGTCTTTTTGGAACAGCAGAAAATAACCCCATAATTATATGCGATGGAACCTATATATACTTACAGAAATCGTCAAATTATCTGTTCCAAAAAAAATCATACAGCTTACATAAGTTTGCAAATCTTGTTAAGCCTTTTTTGCTGGTGGCCACCGATGGCCACATTATCGACATATTTGGTCCATACGCAGCCACAACATCTGATGCTACAATTATGCGACTGCTGTTCCAGAATGAAAATTCCAATTTAAGGCAATATTTTAGACATAATGATGTATTTATTCTTGACCGCGGTTTTAGAGATTCTATCCCATTGCTCACATCTTTGGGATATACTGTGTGTAAACCAGAGACCCTAAGTGTAGGGGAAACTCAATTATCGACCGAGAAACCCAACAAATCACGACTAGTGACACTGTGCAGATGGGTTATTGAAGTTGTAAACGGTCGGTTTAAACGGGATTTTAAAATCTTTCGAAATAAATACTTTAATATAGGGTCTAGAAATCTTATGGATGATTTTAAAATAGCAGGAGCCATTTTAAACCATTTCCATCCCGTTTTGACTGACCGTCCTGATGCCCAAAATATACTGGAAAGAGCTAGTCAGAGAATGAACATGCCAAATGCTTTAGCTGAACATGTGATTGGGCATCAGCTTAATAGACGCCGAGCCAGTTTCGTCCAGATAACTGGTCAATTACCACAGCTGAATATGTTCCCCACTATGGACATGTCAGATTTAGTTTTATTTAGCTTAGGAATTTATCAAATTAAACAGGCTCGCTCTTATTATGGGGAACATATTCGGCCAAATGGTACTTTTACTGTAGAAGTAAGTGAAGATGTAGAATTGATAAACATTCCAGGCATTTCGTCATCACATGAGACAGCTTTGATCAGAGGACGAATAAAGTCACGCCACATAGGAAATAGAGTGTATTATACATACATTTTATTGAAAGTGGCAGAGGCTAGTTGGCAAAGTTGCATTTCTGAGTATTATTGCAGTTGCATAATTGGGAAAAGGACTGTTGGAAGCTGTGCTCATGTAATGACAATTGTCTGGTATCTTGGATGGGCTCGGCATCAAAATGATATATCTCCACCTGCTCAGTTTCTCGACAATATTTTAATAAGAGAAGACATTGAAAATGAAGAAAATCAATAAATGAATAATTAAAATTAAAAAAATCTTTTATTTCATAACAAAACTGTAACACTTGCGTCCAATTATAGCATATTAATTCAGTTTTTAAATACCTAGCATACCTAATTGTCGAATGGCTTTTCATTCACTTCCAATCTCGATTCTAAGTCATAAATAAGGAATTCTCCTACGTAATTAAAAAATGTTCTCGCTTAGTAGATACTATTATCATTTACTCCTGCTAAGCAACCCCTGTGGACTATGCTGAAACATGCCATTCTTGATAAACAGGGTCTTGGTAAAATATTGCAACTTGCACATGAACATTCGAAGTAGCCATAATCATATAGAGTGTGCTTTCAGTTTTGAAGGAATAATTTTATGCTACACTGATAATATACTATTTCATCTTATTTCCTAATGGTACTGTAAATAATATAATTAGATTAATGTTTTGTTTACATTGATGATTATATCCATTTGTCAAATATGACAAATAAATTGACGCATGGTACTGTCAATCAGTTGACAGTAATATGTGTCAATTTTGACAAGTTTACTATTTTTTGGGGTGTGTTCACTTTAATAACTTAGATAATTGGAAAGGTTCGTTCGTTTTAGGAGTAAATTAACACTAAAATAAAAAACGATTTTTCTCAAAATTAGAGGTATTTAAAAAAAATTGTTAAAGTTAAAACCACTAGTTTTTAGGATGTCTATCCAAATATATTTAACTTATCCTGGTTAGAATTATTGAATAATAAAAAACCATTTCCGGACATGTCCTTTATGAAGACGCGTGCATCCCGCTCTGCCTACGCGGTGTTCTCGCATTACGGTTGCGTATATAGTTGTGCAAGGCGCCATTGATGAATACAAGCAGCGTCCGCCGCGCAACTGACGATACCGCTTCGCAGTCATTTTGGTCGCGCAAGTTTGCCGAAGTTTTATTTTATCGTCCAAGCGAGCCTTAGAATGCCTTTGAAGCGGGAGTTTCGCGTCTACATCTATATTCTTATACTATGCCTCCGTTCTAAGGGCGTCTGTAATCCTACGGTTGCGTATTTGTAATCATAGTGTAATGTGCCAAATGCTTTTCTTAATTCGTTGGTATTTGATATTCTGGGAACGTTGAGGATGTGTAGCATTCCTGTTTAGGCTTAAATCGATCGTAAAATCTAGATGTTATTGAAGTATTTCCGGATTTTACGAGGCGATTCGGATAATGTTAGAATTCGAACGACCCTAGTTCACGGAACATGGCTGGGAATAAACTGATAGTGCATTTTTGAAGTGATAACTTCTGTAGGCGCGTTGGGCATTTTTGAGATGGGACTAGACCATTGATTTCGCGACACCATGACGACACCTCATTTTGTAAACGCGATTGTGCTCTTTATTTATATTACGTTACGGATTAATGTTCTATGCAAGTATTTTTACTTTAAAGGTTTTGTAAACGCGATTGTGCTCTTTATTTATATCACGTTACAGATCAATGTTCTATGCAAGAATTTTTAATTTAAAAGTTTTGTAAACGCGATTGTGCTTTTTATTTATATTACGTTACGGATCAATGTTCTATGCAAGTATTTTTACTTTAAAGGTTTCGGTTTTTTTTTTGTAAACGCGATTGTGCTCTTTATTTAGATAAGGTTACGGACCAATGTTCTATACAAGTATTTTTTTCCACCAAGGTGATCTTATTCATGTTTTCACTTCTGTTGGCACTCCCGGAGTGCCACTGTTTTTTTTTGCACTTCGGCTCTGGATTTCTATTCACAAAATCTTTGTGCCTCTATGATTTTCCGAAACTTGTACAAAAATGATGACTGCACCTTTTAGCCCACGAGACCTAAACTTAATCCTTATTTACTCATCTAAAAAAAGTTCGCACAAATCGCGAACACCGACTTATATCAAAAACATTCATCCTATTAAGATAAGAAAGCGGCCACAGTGTCCAAGTAATGAGTTTGGTCGATCGTTAGCAATTAATTGGGAGCCATTGTCGGACCCACATGGAGACGCTTCGAACGAGATAGCGTTCATTCAATATTGGTGATAACATCGCAACAGACCAGAAACATGTAATTTGGCGGTCAGCGGGGTGTGTGGTATTTTCTTGTTGATTTGTTGCTGATTTTGGAACTTGGTTAAGATTATTGAGTGTTTGTATTATAATATGAAAGAAAGAAAGAAAGAAAAAACGTTTATTTGCGGTAAAAATGACGCAGAAAAAAAAATTGTTTAAAATATAAAAATGACATAAGGTTGGGGGAAGCATGCGTCACATCCACGCAAATCGGCTATCACTCAGCATTATGCTACGACCCTATGCAAGACAGAGCCGGTTTTCAGCGACAGCCGGCGCCGACGTAATGACGTCAACCGGTGCAGCACAGCAAACAAATATGACGCTGTACAAGTACAGCGTAAATAAAGTTTTTTTTTTATATAATGTGATAGGTACAATATACTAAATACATGTAAAAAAAAAAAAAGAAGTGGACATATTTTATTCTATGTTACGAGAATATCATCCCCAAAAATATAGTTTTTTGGCTGATTTAAGATCCCTTAGTAAGTGTACTTTTGAACGATTTTCAGATACAAAAGGTTTTGCTAACTGGAACTTTTCCTGGAACGAATAGTCGAGAAAAATAAGATTTCAGCAGTAATATGCATTTAAATTATATTTTCAAAATATAACGTGCCGCTACAATGGCGACATTAATTTAACACACCGGTAGGGGCTAGTGGCCAGTAATTCATAAAAACATGAAATATAAATAAAATATTACTGGCCACTAGCCAACATAGGGCTGGCTCTCTCTTTCCTTTAATTCGTCTTCTCTTTGCACGTTATTAGTTTTATTTTCATTGATGCGATGTTATGATCCGTGATCCCGGTAAATGACCTCTGCGCTACAGTTGTTAAGTAGTGATTGCATCAAGATGCTATTTTAGAAATTTGAAAATAAATCAATAAATAATAACATTTAATGAAATTAAAATATCTCCATAAAAATAAAACGCTAATCCGTATACGTGTGTTAAATTAATGTCACCATTAAAGCGCCACGCTGTATATAGGTAAAGGAAATGTTTCAAAACTCTGGTTATGATGACTCGGAACAATTAATCTAGATACCCTGACCTGACACCGAATAAAACAATACACAATGGGAACTAACACGCACACATACACACACCCTTGTTTGTACAGACACCCTTACGAGGACCTCGGTAGTTTTAGAACGAACCGAGGACCCTCCAAAAAACTGGTTTAAATACGTCGTTGGCCTTTTTGAATGAGATAGAAAGAGACAGGTGAGTAAATCTATAGTGATGAGCTTATTGGAATAATGCTATCTCAACATTTTTCTGTATGAATTACGGCTATCATACCGAGGACCTGAAATACACAGCTAAATGTGACCAGCGATGCACATACGAGGACTTTGTGTAGGCCAACCGAGGACCCCTTATGTAAGCCTTGCGACGCCCTTCCGAGGACGTATTTTTACACAATATTTCTTATATCGTGTACAAAGTGCGGACGCTGTGTTAGACTTTATATTTCTAAACCGAGGACAGTTTTTCGCGTAGAACTTGTACAAAGCGAGGACATGAAAATCTACCTACCTAAACCATTTTACGTGTAAGGTAACTTATTGTAGAACGTTCCGATTTATTTCTTACACACATTTTCTAAAATAAAGTACCAAGCGAGGACGAGTCTTTACGTTTGTCGGCGCTTTCTAAAAGTAACGGCTTAGTTACCATTTTATGCTGATGTTGTACCTAGGGTCGTTTCTTAATGAAGAAACTCTTCAACAGGAGAAAGAAACTATCATCACTTTTAAATTTGGCCAACGCGTTAGGTTTGCGGAGTATAACTGAGATAATAACCAGTTTGTGCCGATGCTGCAGCCAGGGTCGTTTCATCATGATGGAACTCCTCAAAAGCTGATAGTATCGTCTTCAAATTTGGCATACGCATTAGATTTATCTAGTAACACACAAATAATTACCAGTTTTTGCTGATACTGCAGCCAGGGTCGTTTCCTTATGATGGAACTCCTCAAAAGCTGATAGTATCGTCTTCAAATTTGGTATACGCATTAGGTTTATCTAGTAACACTCAAATAATTACCAGTTTTTGCTGATGCTGCAGCCAGGGTCGTTTCCTTATGATGGAACTCCTCAAAAGCTGATAGTATCGTCTTCAAATTTGGCATACGCATTAGGTTTATCTAGTAACACTAAAATAATTAGCAGTTTTTGCTGATACTGCAGCCAGGGTCGTTTCCTTATGACGGAACTCCTCGAAAGCTGATAGTATCGTCTTCAAATTTGGCATACGCATTAGGTTTATCTAGTAACACTCAAATAATTACCAGTTTTTGCTGATGCTGCAGCCAGGGTCGTTTCCTTATGACGGAACTCCTCAAAAGCTGATAGTATCGTCTTCAAATTTAGCATACTCATTAGTTTTATCTAGTAACATTCAAATAATTACCTTTTTTTGCTGATACTGCAGCTAGGGTTGTTTCCTGATGATGGAACTCCTCAAAAGCTGATAGTATCGTCTTCAAATTTGGCATACGCATTAGGTTTATCTAGTAACACACAAATAATTACCAGTTTTTGCTGATACTGCAGCCAGGGTCGTTTCCTTATGATGGAACTCCTCAAAAGCTGATAGTATCGTCTTCAAATTTGGCATACGCATTAGGTTTATCTAGTAACACTCAAATAATTACCAGTTTTTGCTGATGCTGCAGCCAGGGTCGTTTCCTTATGATGGAACTCCTCAAAAGCTGATAGTATCGTCTTCAAATTTGGCATACGCATTAGGTTTATCTAGTAACACTCAAATAATTACCAGTTTTTGCTGATGCTGCAGCCAGGGTCGTTTCCTTATGACGGAACTCCTTGAAAGCTGATAGTATCGTCTTCAAATTTGGCATACGCATTGGGTTTATCTAGTAACACTCAAATATTTACCGGTTTTTGCTGATGCTGCAGCCAGGGTCGTTTCCTTATGACGGAACTCCTCAAAAGCTGATAGTATCGTCTTCAAATTTAGCATACTCATTAGTTTTATCTAGTAACACTCAAATAATCACCAGTTTTTGCTGATACTGCAGCCAGGGTTGTTTCCTCATGATGGAACTCCTCAAAAGCTGATAGTATCGTCTTCAAATTTGGCATACGCATTAGGTTTATCTAGTAACACACAAATAATTACCAGTTTTTGCTGATACTGCAGCCAGGGTCGTTTCCTTATGATGGAACTCCTCAAAATCTGATAGTATCGTCTTCAAATTTGGCATACGCATTAGGTTTATCTAGTAACACTCAAATAATTACCAGTTTTTGCTGATGCTGCAGCCAGGGTCGTTTCCTTATGATGGAACTCCTCAAAAGCTGATAGTATCGTCTTCAAATTTGGCATACGCATTAGGTTTATCTAGTAACACTCAAATAATTACCAGTTTTGGCTGATGCTGCAGCCAGGGTCGTTTCTTCTTGATGAAAGTCCATAAAAGTCGATAGCGTCGTCTTTAAATTTAACATACGCGTTAAGTTTACATAGTTTAACTAAGATAATAACCAGTTTGTACTGATGCTGCAGCCAGGGTCGTTTCCTTATGACGGAACTCCTCAAAAGTTAATAGCATCGTCTTGGAATTTAGCATACGCATTAGGTTGTAAAACTAAAATAATTACCAGTTTGTGCTGATTCTGGAGCCAGTGTCGTTTCTTCATGAGGGAACTCTTCAACAGTTCATAGCATTGTCTTCAAATTTGGCATATGCGTTAGGTTTATCTAGTAACACTAAAATCACTACCAGTTTTTGCTGATGCTACAGCCAGGGTCGTTTCTTCATGAGGAAACTCCTCAAGTCGATAGCATCGTCTTTCAGTTTGGCACATGCGTTAGGTTTATCTAGTAACACTAAAATAATGACCAGTTTTTGCTGATGCTACAACCAGTGTCGTTTCTTCATGAGGAAACTCCTCAACAGTCGATAGCATCGTCTTTAAATTTGGCATATGCGTTAGGTTTATATAGTTTAACTAAAATAATAACCAGCCAAGGTCGTTCTTTCATGAGGAAACTCCTTTTTTTTGGGTGGGTAATTATCAAATAACTTCTCCCGCTCTGGGCGGAGTGGGAGGGCGTGTCAGACTCTTACTGACTAAAACCCACCCGTGTTTCTTCAGTTGCCATATTGCCAGAGGCCACGGTATCCCTTTCGGACTTCTCCGCAACCCCGGCAGGCATTGACATCTCTTGGAGGCGTGCGTGGAACACAACGCGCCGTTGTCGACCCGGGCCTGGACCTTATCGGACGGTGAGCTACCCATTGCTCACCGTCTGCAAGCCGCGCGGACTTGCGGACGGTGAGCAATTGTGGCTACGGTGGCTGGAAATCAGCCTGCGATTCCTGACGCCCAGGTCGTCTCCTGCGGCGGTTAGACGCGTGAGGGCATGACATTTGCCTCTCCCTCACGCGCTTCGCCTCCTCCTTCGCGAGCATTACTGCTTTGCAGAAGGAGGTGACGGCTTCCCATGCCCTCTCGCTCCGTACCATGGCCTGGACCAGGGCCAGACGCGAGAGATCACCGCCGCCGATCGCCTCCACGAGGACACGGCGATGCTCCGCCCAAGCCGGGCAGTGCTCCACCGTGTCCTCCGGGCGATCCACACTGGTGACACTCGGACGTTTCCTCCCGCCTTATCCGGAACAGGAACCTCCCGAAACACCCGTGTGCGGTGAGAACTTGCGTCAGGCGGAAGGTGAGGACGGCGTGGCGCCTCTCTAGCCGCTCCTTAAAGAGGGGACTTACTGCCGCAATTGTGGCGTGCCCATGAGGGAACTCCACAATTGTTGATAGTATCGACTTCAAAGGCAAACGCGTTTGGTTTATATAGTAAAACTAAAATAATTATCAGTTTGTCCTGATGCTGCAGCCAAGGTCGTTTCTTCATGAGGGAACTCCTCAACAGTTGATAGTATCGTCATCAAATTTGGCATACGCGTTAGATGTATCTAGTGAAATAAAAATAATTACCTTGTTTGAATCGTTTAATAAACTGTTAAGTAAGTTTTCTGCTCATGTTTATCAAAGATGTCGCTGCAACTTGATTATTATTTCAATGAGTATAGTGTTGGTAAAACTTAGTTAAATAATTCGTTTCAATTTAGAATAAACCTACTTCTATTTCAGTAAAGTTTATGTGTCTTCTTTACTACGTTCACTTTCTTTATTTTTTTATACTCTTTGTTTGCTTCAAATCTTGGTGCCGACATTTCACGTAGGAAGGCATTTCTACTTTAAATTCTTCATGAAGAGCACATGCATTCAGCTCCCATGACAATACAATATTTTATGGTTCAAATCATAATGTTGTGTAATCTAAGTAGGCACATACTGCAGAAGAAGCCTCCTTATTCCTTGTGCACCTAGTCGCTACTAACGATTTGCTTAAGGATTCAGTGTACCTTCAATTTTCTCTTCCATAATTGTATTTAAATGATAGCACATAATTCGTCTTGTACACACGAGGAAAACTGTCTAAGCGAGGACTAGAATACACACTGTTCGGAAAATCTAGCAAACCGAGGTCTTAAATACACATTGTTTGGAAAAGCTACCTTACCGAGGTCTTTTGTGTTAAAGTTAACACAAAAGTCCTCGGATAATACAACCAACGTGAAATGAATGTAAAGAGGCTGTGTATGAGGCGACAGTGGCGCCACCTGGTGGATACACAATGCGTGTGTAAGATTATGAAAAATCTTGATCAAACCGAGGTTCAGACCACTTTTTCTTATTAAGTATACAGAAAGGCTCAAAATCGCTTGCAGAATACGAATCTTTGGTCAAGTCAAACCGAGGACCCTCGAAAAGGTCCTCGCTTTGAAAAGGTCCTCGGTCGTGCCTTGTGTATTCATACGCACGTCCTCGGATGGTACTTAAAACAAACACACCCTCACACACCACACCCACACACATCACACACCATACTCACACACACCACACTCACATCACACGTACACAAACACATCAGATATACCATACAACACCTGAAATCACCTCTCTAGTCTCCACTCTGGAATTCGTACCCCGAGCCCCAAGATACAGACTAACTGTCTAGTTTGGAGCTCACTGGTGTGAACCTGTAAACCTGCTTATTGTATTACCTGGAAAATAAACTATATTCTATTCTATTTCTAATTCTTCAAATCGGGGATTTGGCTGTTATATAATTAATTGGGACCTAATTTGAGACAAATTAATGTACCATGGTCCACAGAGACGTCTGAAACGAGTTCACCAGTTTTGATTAAACACTTTCTACAACTAACGACTTTGAAAACATAATCCTGTGCACATGATGACCACATCTGTTACCGCCCCGGTTCTATAGCAGCCGAGCGCTGCAAGCAAGAATAGTCCTTACGGTGGTTAGTTATGGGTTTCCGCGATGTTACCTAAGATACTATCAATACCATCACAATAGCTAAGAAACCTAAGAAACCAGTAATTTAACGCGAGACACTGACGATTGGTTTTTCCAGTTGACTTATTTGCAAATTTGGATCAACTGAATCTTAATTTTTTCTCTGTCTGTGCCTACACAGACAGCCTATCTCCTAGTCTACTAAGAGATAGGCATGTCACCCAAATTCCCACATCCTTTTGCCAACATATTCAAGAGCAAATACAACTACAAAACCCTTTTAGTCACACTGGTTAGAGATAAACTCTGTCAAATGAATTACAACAATCTCCAGCCTTTAAAAATTATAATAAATAAATATCTTTATTTCCAGTTTTTAATTTTACAAATGCCCCTTGCTATAATATTTTTTTCATATAAATTGTAGGTTAATGCAGAGTTATACACCTCTGACACCCAAGCTAAGATTAAACTTGTGTTATGGGTTCTCAAGTTAACACCATTTAGAAAATAAAAAAATCGAAATTTCTCTGTGTAGAATTTCTCTCTCTAGAAAATAAAGATTTTAAAGAAATTAAAACAAAATAATTAAAGATAAAAACCATTTGTATAGTGTGTGTTGTGGTTGTGTTTTTTTGTGTTGTGATGTGTAGTGTATGGTTGTGTTATGTTGTGTTGTGTTATGTTTATATTATGTAGTGTTGGAAGGTGGGTGTATTTGAAGGTGTGTCGGACGGGGTACTGTCCTAGTCTTGATCATAAGTATTGGGTGTCAAGTAATATATTTTATCCAAAATAACTAAACAAGCCTAATGCTTAGTCTAGCTAGAATATTAATTAAGGCAACTCTCACTTCCACAGTCTTGAAACTTTTGCAAATTAGTGTGGGTAGTAGGCAATTTAGAATTCGAATTTGGAACAGCTCCGAGAACGCGGTTCTCTACCAGTTCGCCACTTAGATTTAGTTAATAGGAGGGTGACCTACGTCAAACCTAATTACAGTACTTCTATTTTCTTAATGTCCCTCGGGAATCATCGCATTTTCGAATACAAACGAATGCTAATTTCCATGTCCATCAATTATTAGATTTATCTTGTATATTAATTTGGATTCAGAACTAAGTACTTTATTGTTGTTTTTATTTTTATTTTCGTGTGAACTATATAGAGCTGTAAAACGTTTTTCCTATCTGTCGTGCCTGCGACTTTAGCTAACTTAATGTAATTTATTTAAAAAATAGTAGGAAACCTTCCTACAATTTTTTAAATAGATTACATTAAGTTAAAAGAGTATTAACAACTCTATATACTTCCAAATCGATTGAGAGCGTCCGGTCTGCACCAAGTGCAAAGGACAATGATAGAAATCCGACGACTGACGAATCACGAGCTTTGCGGAGGGATATTAAGAACATATTTGTATTGTACTTATGTGTTTGCTTCCGGCACTACATAAGTGTCTTAGTTTGAACTAGTTTTCAATTTGTAGTTGACAGCTTCGAGGCAAAGAACATGATTGACTTCATTGATCTTGTAGGTCTGTTTTCCGAAAAGAGAGACGAGCTAAGTGCAGTTTCATAGACCATGTCCTCTGAGAAAGATGAGAACAAAGAATTATAGATTTAAAAATCTAAAGCTCTGACCAAACTAAAGCGAATCCCGTGCGGGATGCGGGAAGCTCGCGGCGATTGTGTCAACTAACTTGTCTGGAGGTGTTCGAACAGGCACGAATAATGGCTTAACTTCCTAATCATCATCATCATCTTTGTTATTAAAGTGAAACTTTTATTACATCGTCTCAAACTTTTTCGTCTGTGTGTTGCATGTCACGTGACGGTCGGCGCCAATATGGCGGCGCCTATAGTTCGCTTAAAAGTTTCACTTTTACCGTGGTTTCATAAAATCACACAATCCTTTTTTATGTTTTGTGTTTCACGAACTGTGTCCAAATAAATGTTTTTCTTTCTTTCTTTGCTAATCATAAAAGAATAGACGTGCGCAGTCGCATCCCGCGCCGGATTATCATCAGTTTGGTCAGAGCTTCAGTTTTTCCCATGCGCCGTTTAAAGCACCGTTTTAATCCTCTGGCGTTTAAAAGCTCGTGCAGACCAGCGCGATATCGCGGGCGCGACAGGCAGCGCAACTTTTGTCGCGCCCGCGATATCGCGCTGTTCTGCACGAGCCTTAACTCGTAAAAGGTACCAATTGCAAATTAGTAACAATAGATTTAATCAAGGTAGTTGCAGGTAGTGCTAAAGAAGGTTAATTCATTATTAATATTCTAGGATAAAAACAGCGAAATATTTGACATCTATTTACAACGTTGCCCACTTTCAGAATAAACGCTCTTAAATTAGACTAAGCTGACTTAAACAGCAGATTAAAATCAATAGGTCGATCTAGCCTTAATTCCCTTTAAGCTAAGACTGTATTATAATCTCATAGTTGTCGATACAGGCGCCTAAGAGATTATCAAGAGCGTCGAGCGTAGGTAGCTGCTGTTTATAACGGAGTACTTAAATACTTTAGAACGATCGTGAAAACTCCCAGAAGCTTTGGTTAAGGCATATTGAGTGATGTGACTAAGCTTAACCTAAAATATACGTCCTGCAGACAGGCGCGATGCGACACCGGTAGAACAATTTCCGTGAAGTTTTCATAGATATTGTTCCACCAAAGTTGCGTCGCAACTGTCTGCGGGAGCTTTTTATTTTACAGTCAAGTAGGCCGCACGACAGTAGCAACACTTTGACCTTGAGTTGGCCTAGCAAGTTGGATATTAAGTAAATAGAAAATTTTAAAAAGCGAACATTTTTAAAAGGTCAAAAACGAATACAAACTCTACATATCAGCTACTGTTTTTTCAAGAGTGTCCTGGCATAAGACCAAAAATTACAATCATACATACATGGGTGTTTCAAACTTTAGGTCACACACATGTTTGAAAGTAAAGTAAATACCCATGATGCGTCTAAGATCCCATGGTTGTACCGAGATTCATTAGAATTAGAGGCCAGTTTATAGGTATTGGTTTTGTTACCACTGACGTTTGGCCTACGTGACTGCTCCTTTTTTATTACTGTTTCTATTTCCCTTGCGTTTCTCAAATAAAATATTTTCTTTCGTGCTAGACGTACTCTATTTAGTTCACAGGTCAAATATGATTACGTTTGTCCGCTCGAAATTCATCGTCGTCATCTTCCACAATCCGACCTCCTATGCCCAGCAGGGTTGCTGGGCATAGGCTATATTGTGTCTTTCTGACTTGTGTCAATCGCTAGGCTCTTGCGACAGTCGCATTCAGGTTCCATCCGCGATGTCTTGAAATTCATCAGTATTCAGTATTTTAGTTATTTATAAGATCTTTATTCTGATTTGTTTTTACTTTTTTGTGTCGTGATTACTTTGTTTTTTTTTTTTTTTGAATGCGTTATTTTAATATCGATTTATAATATCCACTGTGGCAACACTGTCAAAGTGCAAATTATTAATATTATAAGAAATTTCTAAATGTATTTTCATTATGGCAACTGAATGTATTGTTTTACTTTGGCAACACTTAGAAATGACGGTTATGATATTATTGTTATTTCTGGGTGGGGCAAAAGTCGTTTTAAATGGTAAAATGTAATGCATAGTTAGTCGTCGTTTGATTGTACTATAGTACAGTGGTGTGGATTAAAAGTATTAGCAAGAAAAGAGAGTTTTCTTTGTATGAGCTCAACTGTCATTAATGAGACACAATAGAATTTTAATTGTTATCGATCTCCAGGAAAGCTTGTGACAGTCAAGGGGAATGTTGTTAAAGTATATCTCTTAATTCAGCATGCCTCTTGGCAAAGGCCTCTCTAGCTGTTTCCATTGAATTCTATCACGAGCCACTCTCCTCCAGTTAGGGCCCTCTGTAAGTTTTATCTCGTCCTAAACTCCTTTGTTGTTTTCCTCTTTTCCATGTACTATTTATGGGATACTAATCATTTATTTTACACCATTTTTCCTGTTTTGCTCTCATCATGTGTCCAGTATTGAATAGTGTACTTCTTAATTTGCTACTAGCCACATTTTAAGTCCACGTATATCGTAGACTTAAAAATGTGTCTTAATATACCACTACAACCTTTAATTTACCCTTCAAGCAGAAATATCAGCAGAATGACATACAGTATCAGAGTTTACAGGCTCAAAGACCTCGTAGATTCCCATACTCGATTTTTGGCTCAAGCTCATAAAACCGTAACGTCGACACGAACGTTATTTATTAGCGAATTAACTTAATAAAACCAAATGTCTGTCAGTAGGTACAGCTTGATATTCAGACGTACTGTTCAACGATATATGGGGTATGATGGGGTTGTATTTCATTTCATTACATTTAGTGGCCTTGGTTATATTGGGTTTATGTGTGTATTATTAGGAACTGTCTGAGAAAATTGCTTACCTGTTTATAATTCCATGGATGTCAATAGGAAATGAAGAATATTTACTAATATAAAACATTTTAAAAGAGTAACGGTGGAGTTTCTTGCCCATTCTTCTCCATACGAAAACTAAATTTTGGAAGGGGCGACTAGAAACAATTTTATTATTTTGTAAATTTTGACGTTCAAAAGTGCCATACATGGGCCTATTTGGAGTAATTAATTTGACTTTTGACTTAACGCTTTCACGGTAAAACGCCTGAACGCATTTGGATAAAATTTAGCACAGGTGTAGACCTTGACCTGGAGAAGGATTTAGGCTACTTTTCATCCTGGATCGCAGATGTAGTCGCGGGTAACAGCTAGTAGACCATAATTATATCTACCTTGTCTTGGATGGATGGACGGGATTGGCGCATTATGGGACTAGACCTTTTTTTTTGTTTTCGTCGGGTAACCTTCAAAAGGCGCCCGGGCTTTGGGGATAAGACCGGGGAGTGTGGGATTTTAACCTCACAAAAAACCACCCTGCTGGTCACCATCTGCATATGAAAGGGGCATCGTTACCTCTCAAAAGACCAATCCGGAACCCCCTCTGTGCAGCGCCGGTTAGGGCACATCTCTGGGGAGACTGTAAAGGGGTCTCCCCGAAACCTAAGTGTGCAAGGCAGCACGTGACCACTGTGCGCCGTCTACTCTGAGGTCACTCAGTGGGCGGACAGAGTCCCCACTCTAAGTGCCCGTGATCCCTAATTCCCGCCTGCTCTAAAGGTTGCAAACGGGGTTTCGGCGTGTTAGGCGTCGAGGCGTTTGCCTCCCCGATGCCTTCTCCTACGAGCGGGATCAGCCCTCTCACGATCCCGCTCGAACCATCACGGTCTCACAGAAGGAGGCCATTTCTCGCCAGTTCTCCGACGCCGCCAGCATAGACTCAACTACTGCTGGTAGAGACAAATCTCACTCGATCCTGGCGACCAGGACCCGTCTTTCAGCAGCCCACGCAGGGTACTCCTCCAGCGTGTGCTGTACAGAATCTAAGCCGCCTCCGCAATGATGGCAAATTGCTGTGGCCTAATGGGACTAAGCCTACTACCCTCGTATTTAGTAACAAGAGCATAAATTAAATGAAAAAAATAATAATGAAAAAGTGTTTATTCACAACTATACTTGTTTTTACCTAGTAAATTACCTCTGCCAAACTGCACAGCAGTTTGTTGGCAGATGTAGCTCCTTTTTAGCACATATTTTTGTTTTTTCAAATATTCACTACGTTTAGGCTTTGACGAAACTCATTTAAGAGATACTTATGTATTTTCTTTTTAAAAGAGGTTTTTGTGATAGAACTGTCTATATCGACTGGAAGGTTATTAAAAATACTTGGAACTAAAAAACGTCTACCTCTTCGACCACAAGCGGGCACTACAAATCTTTTCATATTATTGTTCCTTTGAGATCTTGTGCGTACAATATTGTTTTTAAATTTATCACTACAATACTGTTCTAAAGCTACTGATAACACTACCCTCTCATGAACCGGTAGAATTTTACATTCCAAAAATAAGTTTTCGTAATCACTACTCTTACAATGTTTTTTTGTGTTTTTATCTACTAATAGTTTCATAAATCTGATTTGTAATTTTTTTATTTTATCAAATATGTTTTAAATGTGTAACCAGTCCATAAGAAAGTAGTGAGTCCATCAGTGCATAGTAGACCATGTACAAAGTTGCCCTATTCAGCGCAAAACTGAGGTGGTGAAATTTCACAAGCACGTACCTGAGTTTGTCACATAAGTGCATAATGTGTGTTTTAAGTTAGTTTAATAAGTTATAGACGTCTCTATATTCCGAGGTATACTCATTTAAACAGTACCTATTTGTTCAGGAGTGTTAGTATCGAAGCGAGTACTGCGAGAACAGCTTACCCTAGAGAAAATTGACATTATATACTTTTTAACTTTTTTTTTTTTGTGGCTTTTGTGGACATGATAATTATTCAGATTGATTACAGTTGTAATAGCAATCATATAATTGCGTTTTATTTAAAATAGGTTTTTTACTTTTTTTAATTAATTAATTTTTTTGTATAGATTCTTTTCTACATATTTTGTGAATGTGAGAACGCTGTAGGCTTAGTGGATTGTAGACCTGTTGACCATTTTCTATTTTGTTAAGTACTTGGTACTTATTGAAAGACCTACACTGTCCTCCCATACCTAGAAACACTGTTATTTGAAAGTATTGTAAAAGCCAATTATTTTTAAAAGAGTAACCGTGGAGTTTCTTGCCGGCTCTTCTCCATAGGAAACGACCAATTGGAACCGTGCACCTAGCTTCTGACGTTTCATAAGTGCCCATGTAGGTTTATGTGAAATAAAATATTTTGATTTTGATTTTGAAAAGAAAAAGTCAGCCAGCATTTATATTATTCACAATAGTCGTATATTCCACTCTCTTTCCCCAAAACCACTTTCAAACCAGTAATTTTCTTTTCATTCCATTACAGCTTTTAAAATTAAATCACATCGGATTTCACCCCTTCTGTTTCATTCACAGTACTAAAGCGGATTATACACCTGCCAAATAAATGGAAAAAGCGAGAGAAACCGCGGTATTTACTAGTGTGTTGGCAATTTTCCAAGCAGAGGTTACTGCGCTCCGCAAATATTTTATCGCTAGGACAATGATATATGTTAAGGAATGGTTGCTTGGCCCCCATATGCCTTGAGAAACTTTTCGTCGTGTTTTAGAGTTGGTTAACAAAACTCGTGGAATATACTTATACCTGTTCCGCCATAATTATAAGGATCGCAGGTGGTGTTCTGTAGTTTTTGCCCATGGGAAGAAAGCGTGTGTTTATGTATGTCACTCCCCCTTTCTTCTTTAATTAAAGAATTCTTTCTTTATTGAAAGAATTATTGTTACCTACAATGTTTTTTTAAAGTTTAATTTCTGTTATGTGCGTGTTGTTATGTCTTAATTTAAAAAGTCTATTAGAACATAACCTTTATCTTATTAAAACAAGTAGGTATCTATTAAGTATTGTAAAATTAATTTGCATGCCCTAAACAGGCAAGATTTGGACTGTACATTAAACCACCAACTTTTACAACTGGTAACACCTGTATTTTCTGCAAATAAATGATTCTTATTCTTATTTATAGTAATAAACGCGGAGTTAAGTGATGCCAACTGGCTTCAACTTTCTGACTAACTGACCGACACTTTGACAATTCAGTGCTAGTAAATGGTTTAATTGAAATGCTTTGAGTTTGAGTTTAAGTTTGCCAAACTTATAATACTGGATAACTCTGCGTGTATATTGTGGCGGCATCTACATCGCCACATACGAAGTACGCATCAAAGACCTGACGTCACAAAAATCTTGCATCGCGCAATTAAGAGTTTACCGCGCGATCGACATATATGCAAAATCCCGACTTCAATCGTTGGGCAATGCCCGCCAGACACGACACCCGTCTATAAACTGTGGATGAGTGACCTTTACACCCTGTTCCTCATTTAATTGTGTTTCTCCCATTTAATTTATTTAATACTGTCTGTCACTACTACTTTTTGAAGATTAAATCAAATACTGAAACATTCGTTTGGCATAGCATAATCATAAAATAATCAGCCTAGAAATGTTCCCACTGCTGGGACACAGGCCTCTTGGTGAGAGGGAGTGGGTCGTATCGTAATACACCACGCCGGCCCTGTGCGGGTTTGTAGATTCTGATGTCACTCGGCTTCGAATTTATGGTTCTAACGCATGCCCGTCTCCTCACAATGTTTTCCTTCATCGTTTTAAGAGCAGTAAAGCGCCTATCAGAGTTCGAAGCTACGACCTACAACTCGTAAGTTGCGGCCACTACTGCTTATTTATGTTTTCTAAATCAAATACTTTTGTCTGTTTGGATACTGCCGCATCAATTAAAATGTAAAAACAAGTTGCGATTCACTGTAGTGACATGTTACTCAAAAAACCGGCCAAGTGCATGTCGGACCACGCACAACGTAGGGTTCCGTAGTTGGGATGAATTTATCCCAAGAACAAACTTAACTTTGTAGTTGAAAAAAAAATCTTTCATACAGAATGTATGGGAGAACATGTTTTTACAACCGCAAATCTAAGTTGGTCAATTATTACTCGTTAACTTGTAAAGCCTACTCAGCTGTGATAGTTTTCCTTTTAAATTCGTTATATAAGCTACTGCCGTGAATTTTTTCACATATCTAAAACCAACCATTTAGCTGGCAGGGGGGGGGGACACTTGACTCAAACAAAATTTTCCACTTTAAAGCTTAATATTTCGCAAACGGATTTCTGAATTCAAAAATGGTTTTTACACACTCCCAATGTTTTTGAAAGACCTTTTCAACGATACCCCACTGTTGTGTCGTCATCCTCATTTTATGTATTTAAGTAGCTACGTAAGACTCATTCAGTTACTAGCCGTCATAGGCAAATCCAACTGAGGGTCCCATATTTATGGGACAATGTATGGCCACCGCGGGCGAAGGGCGAAGCCCTGACCCCGCTCGCCACGCTCCCTTGCGGGGGCGTCGCGACATCTTCACAACTCATTCAGTTAGTCGCTAATAAACATCATTGAAGACAGACGCATTTGTGATTTTTCAACAAGTTTCCCGTACACACAAAAGTGAACCTAAACAACATTAACATATGGTCGATATCTCGCCGGATCATTACCAGTTACCTTAGCACATGTGTTGAGCGGCCGGCTCGCGAGAACAATAGGACACCGCATTCCTGAGCGATAAGGATTTGTAAAGATGACTACTACGAAGGAACTATTAAATGTATTGGAAGATACCGCTTCATTACTGCAAAAAACTCAAGTTAATCTCAAGAAATGCTCAAAATCACGGTTAACTAAAGGATATATCGAAACCCGTATACAGGCGATAGAAGATTATTGGTCTACTTTCAAAAACGCTCATCATTCTTTGGTAAAAATAACTCCGAAGGAACAAAAGGCGATATTACCATATTTTGCTAATGAGGAGTTTTATATTTATGAAGACTTATATCTTATTTTGTTGGCTGATTTACGTGATATGTTGATTGAACAAAAAACAACAGCGCCGACGACGTCATCGCAAAATAATACTAGCATCGCGACGAATCCTGATCAACAAAATGCGCTCGTAAGGTTACCTAGAATACAGCTGCCATCTTTTAGTGGAAAATATGAAGAATGGCCTACGTTTCAAGATTTATTTTCATCGTTAGTGCATACGAACACAAGTATTAGTGACGTTCAAAAGTTACATTATTTGAAGTGTAGTGTTACTGGAGAAGCAGAGACCTTATTGAAACATATCCAGGTAACACAGAAAAATTATGAACAAGCTTGGGACATTTTAAAAAACAGACATGGAAACAAACGTTTGATTATGAACTCTGTGTTAAAACAGTTAGTTTATCAAAAGAAGATGAGTTCTCAATCACCTAATCTAATTAAAAGTTTATTGGACATCACGACAGACTGTTTAAATAACCTTCAAAATTTAAATATTTGCTTAGATTCATGGGATCCTATAATTATTTTTCTGGTAGTTCAGAAATTGGACCCTGAGTCACACATGGATTGGGAACAATACGCATACAAAGAAGATGTCGATGACTTACCCAAATGGAATGATCTGAAAAAGTTTCTTCAGTCCACATACCGAACATTAGAGCTTGTCACACCAGGAACACAAAATAAACCAACAAAAGAACGTGCTGTTCATATCTCAAGTACGTCATCGCCACCGTCAGGAAAAACATGTGTTCTATGCAATGAAAATCACACGTTATGCCACTGTAAAGAATTCACAAAACTGCAACCTATTGAACGAGTTAATTATGCAAAAACAAACAACCTATGCTACAACTGCTTAGTACCAGGACATTCATCAAGAAAATGTAGACTACCAGTGTCCTGTCGTATATGCAAAAGGCGTCACCATAGCCTTCTACATATCAACAAAGAACCTGAGACTTCGGTACAAGAGACCTCCACGCAACCGAAGACTGCTCAAAACAATGTAGAAGAACAAAAGGAAGTTACTGTCAACACAACGGTCGCCTCACACCACAGTACTAGACAAGGCATAGCACTATTAGCTACAGCAACAGTGACAGTACGGAACGAACAAAACCACACTGTTGTACTACGCGCATTAGTGGACCAAGGTTCGCAGATAGCACTTATTAGTGAGAAAGCAACTCAAATGCTCAATCTGACCAAACGATCAACGAGAGGAAGTATCATTGGAGTGGGTTCAACGAAAACAAATGTAAACCACGTGGTACAGCTGCAAATCGGTTCCCGCTGGAACACAAACTTCAAGATAGATGTCGAAGCATTCGTCATGTCCAAACAACTTACCACTAAACTCCCTCCTAAAACAATTACTGCTGATAACTGGCCACATCTAGAAGGACTCAACCTGGCTGACTCAAACTATGATACACCAGGCCCTATAGACTTACTTCTAGGTGTCAAACAATACTCTCAAATCGTACAAGAAAAACTTATCAAGGGTCCACCGGGTACACCATGTGCACAGAAAACATACCTTGGATGGATTCTCTTCGGTGAAATAAACACAAGGTCACAAGACGATTCTGCTCTTGTTCTTCATCACCAAGTAGACATGGATGTCATGCTTAAATCTCTGTGGGAAATAGACACAGAAAACAAAAGAAACTTAACAAAAGAAGAAAAATTGTGTGAAACAGTTTATGAAGAAACACACACACGGACAGAAGAGGGAAGATACATGGTAAACTTACCTTTGAAAACACCACAGCCAACATGTCTAGAAGGAAACACAAAAGAAATTGCCAAAAACAGATTGCTACAATTGGAAAGAAAATTTAGAAGAACACCCAACCTGAAAGAAAATTACAATAAAGTAATGAAAGAATACTTAAATTTAAACTATATGGAAGTCATACCTGAAAAAGAAGTCATAAATGAAAGGGTTGTATACTTACCTCACCACGCCGTCGTCCGAGAAGATAAGGAAACATCAAAGACTCGCGTGGTCTTTGACGCATCGGCGAAGGGTTCAAACCAAGTCTCGCTCAACGATGAGTTGATGGTTGGTCCTCAGCTTCAGGAAGATCTCAGAAATATTATAATGAGATGGAGAATGAAACGTGTTTGTTACACTAGCGATATAACAAAAATGTACCTGCAAATATGTGTTTACCCAGAAGACGCCAATAAGTATCAGCGTATTCTGTGGAGAGAAGAGGAACATGAGAGCATTAAGGAATATCGCTTGCTTCGAGTTACATTCGGAACAGCATCAGCACCCTATCTCGCGGTGAAAACACTCCATCAAGTTGCTGATGATGAAGGACACAATTACCCGAATGCAGTCAAAATTATTAAAGAAAATTTCCTCGTTGACGATCTGTTAGCGGGTGAAGATACAACAGATCAAGCCATAACATCTGCAAAAGAAGTATCTCACATATTGAAGAAGGGTGGATCCACACTCTCGAAGTGGTCATCTAATTGTCCGCAATTTATGAAATCCATTGACACAGACAAACGAAGTTCCATTGCACACCTAGATATAAACAAAATGGATGGCACTGTAAAAGCACTAGGTTTGATTTGGAATTTGGGAACAGACCAATTTCAATATCAATTGAAACTACCAACAACTTCTGTCAACATTACAAAAAGAACAATTTTGTCAGATGTTCAAAGACTATTCGATCCCTTGGGATGGATTGCCCCAAGTGTAGTGATGGCTAAGATGTTTATACAAAAACTGTGGCTGGAAAAACTCGATTGGGATGCCATAATAAGCCCTGAACTACAAGAAGAATGGATGACAATTCGTGAAGAATTCAAAAATGTAAACAACATTTACATCGATCGATGGCTTGGAACCTATATATAGCACCAAAATAAACGATATACAAATTCATGGCTTCAGCGATGCGTCCATGAAAGCTTATGCAGCCGTTGCATACATTAGAGTCGAATCTCAAGACGGCCGTATTACAACAAAACTAATAGCAGCGAGGACAAGACTCGCACCACTAAAAACTGTATCATTACCACGTTTGGAACTTTCTGGATCTCTACTTCTTTCTCGATTATTGAACCAAATAGGAAAGGCTATGAGAATATCAACAGCACAAATGTACACGTGGACGGATTCTACAATCGTTATTGCATGGCTATCCGCTGAACCACATAGGTGGAAAACATTTGTAGCCAATCGAGTAGCAGAAATAACTGAAAATCTCAATAATAACCAATGGTACCACGTTGCATCAGAAGATAATCCTGCAGATATTGCGTCGAGAGGCATGTTACTTGCTGAACTGAAACAATCAGAGTTATGGTGGAACGGTCCTAAATGGTTATCTGAAAGGAAAATAATATTAAATCAACCTGCTTTAGTCGTCACTGACCTGGAACAGAAAAAGGATAAAATACAAATAAATGTTAAAATTCAAGATAAAGAAGAACATAATTTCACAGCAAACTTTAAGCAATTTGATAACTTACAAGAGTTATTAAAGGTGATAACATACTGTCGAAGATTTATTAATTACATAAGAGAATTGGATACTTACGAAAATTGTAGAAGTTTAACAACAGAAGAATTACATACATCATTGATAAAATGCATCAAGCTAGTACAAAGGGAAGAATTTCCAGATGACATAAACAGATTAAAATTAAATAAAAATGTGAAGAAAAATAGTAACATTAAAACACTTACCCCATACTTAGACCAAGATGGTATTCTCAGGGTGGGCGGACGTCTTCGACATGCAAAATTAGATGAACAAAGCAAACATCCTATAATATTAGGACATAACAACAATTTAATTCCTTTACTCATAGCAGATGCTCATGCTCAAACACTACACGGTGGTGTTCAGTTAATGCTGTGCATTTTACGCTCTAAATATTGGATTATTCGAGCTAAGGGATTAATAAAAAACTTCAACCGTAAATGTTTAGTGTGTGCTAAGCAAAGAGCTAGTGTACGAACTCAGATCATGGGAGATCTGCCAAAGGAAAGAGTAACACCTGCTAGAGCCTTTCTGCACAGCGGCGTGGATTATGCCGGTCCATTTCAAATATTAATGTCAAGGGGAAGAGGCATGAAAACTCAAAAGGCATACATTGCTTTATTTGTTTGTATGTCTACAAAGGCAATACACCTTGAACTGGTAGGAGACCTTACATCAGAAGGATTTATAGCTGCTTACAAACGCTTTGTATCAAGAAGAGGTAAATGTAGCCACATGTGGAGCGACCAAGGGCGAAACTTTGTTGGTGCAGAAAAGGATTTAGCCGCAGCATGGCAAGAAGCTAACTTGAATTTTGAGAAAGACATCGCACACAAGTTGGCTTTGGAAGGTACACAGTGGCATTTTATACCAGCTTACAGTCCTAACTTTGGAGGCCTCTGGGAGGCTGGTGTAAAGTCCCTGAAGACTCATCTGAAACGAGTATTGACAACAAATCTCACTTTCGAAGAAATGACAACAATACTGTGCCAAATCGAGGCGTGCCTTAATTCAAGACCTCTATGTCCTATTGATGACTCAGATGCAGATTCTATAGAACCCCTAACGCCTGGTCATTTCTTGATACATGAAGCCCCAATCGTCGTGCCCTCACCAGATTTTAAAGACACAAAGATTCATACCTTAACACGATGGCAATACACTCAAAGGCTCGTAGGCGACATTTGGCGACGATGGCAAGACGAATATTTAACAAGTCTACAACAGCGTCCTGTCTGGCTTAAGAAGAAACAAGAATTCACTGTTGGCGACATAGTTCTAATCAAAACTGATGGATTACCTGCAGGAAAATGGTTACTAGGCCGAATTGTAGACAAGCATCCCGGTCATGATGGACTCACACGGGTGTATAGCGTCAAATCTGGTAATAGCATTGTGAAGAGATCTGTCACGAAACTATGTCCCCTACCTGTTGATACTAACTGATTGATAATGTCAAACCTCATTTCAATTTTGCATGCAGGTATTATGTACAATGTCTATTCGTATTGTATAATTTAACTTCATTTAAAATTAATAACACTAGTTACAATCATTTGTTTGAATTTGGATAATTGGAAACGTTGCATACTGCTTATCAAGTAAAATTTTTCAACATGTGTATACAGTCCACTAAACATAATTTATAAAAGGGCCTTGTTGTCCCTTTGGTGGGCGGTATGTTGTGTCGTCATCCTCATTTTATGTATTTAAGTAGCTACGTAAGACTCATTCAGTTATCATTGAAGACAGACGCATTTGTGATTTTTCAACAAGTTTCCCGTACACACAAAAGTGAACCTAAACAACATTAACACCCACACTAAGGGATAGAAAAATAAAAATAAAAACATCCCCACTTTATGTGTAGGGGAGGTACCCTAAAAAATAATTTTATTTTACCACTTGGTCGGCATGATTAATATGTATACCCATGCCAAATTACAACTTTCTAGTACTAACAGTCTTGGAGCTAGACCGCGGACAGACAGACAGACGGACATGACGAAACTATAAGGGTTCCTTGTTTACTACGGAACCCTAAAAAGTCACTTAACATATGTCACTTCTCGACATGTCTTTCTCGGTACTAGTTACTGGTAAGTATGTACCTATACATAAGCCTAAACAGACCCAGCTGAAACTATGAAGGATTAACAAAAGTTAAGAAAAGTTATCGTATCATTCTTCGAATAAAGTCAGCGAATATAAAAGTGAGTTATGGCGTATGGCCAGACGAAAACTAACATTGTTATGTGCCAGACAATCCCCAGACACTGACACCAAGCATGTGGGTAAAAATGACAAAACTTAGTCAAACAAACTACGTGTTAAGAGGAGGCTCCCTAAATTATAATGTTAACTATAATTTAGTTTGACAGCACTAAGATGGCACTGAGATATTGAGTTATTTTGATATTCTGAATTTGACGTTTTTCACCTAAAATTTTGATTGTCTAACTAAATCTGACTATGTATTAATAATCGCGATTAAAAAGGTGTGGAATAAAATATGAATTAAAACTCACACCAACACATCGACTTCAAGTGCAAAAACAGTACTGAATCTTTTGTTTTCTTTTGCTTATATCTCGGTAAATGGTGTGTCCAATCGCGAAAATAATGAAAATTCGACCCCCTTTATTTTTATTTATTTATTTAATTCAGACACAATGATTTTTGTTATTAGAAATACTTAAGAATTATGTTAGTATTCAAATAAACACCACAGTCATACTATTATTACTAAGATTAAAATATCAGACTCTAAATTACTAAAATGTTTAAAATTATCAATATATTACAAACTAGCTGACCCGTGCCCACTTCGTTGGGCGGTAAACATTTTAACTTGTGATGAAATTATGAGTGTGGTTCGGTTAGTACTGAGCGCTAGTCTCCCTATCCCTTGTTGCTGAGACATGCTGCCTTAAATCAGAAAGACTCTGCGCACGTTCAGCGCTAGATTCCCGAGCACGGGCCTGCGATGTTCTCGCGCTTTGGCTAGCGAGTCTCTGCGAGCGCTCAGCGCTAGACTCCCTATCCCTTGTTGCAGAGACATGCTGCCTTAAATCACTGAGACGCTGTGCACGTTCAGCGCTAGATTCCCGAGCACGGACCTGCGATGTTCTCTAGCTTTGGGTAGCAAGCCGCTGTGAACGCTCGGAGCTAGATTCCCCTAGTGCTTACGAAATATTTTCTCTATTCCACGTAGGAGTGAGGCGTATTTATGGTAACAGGTAGAAATAACAGATATTTAAAAATAACAACTAACAATTGTTCCTAAAAATGTTACTTATCTGTTACTTAAATAACAGACCCTCAAAACTGTCACCGCGGCTGTTACTGTTAATTCATTATAACAATCCCCACACATATGTTACTACGGCTGTTACTTACATACACACTCACACAAAGGAAGACATATTGCAAGGTTATCAATTTCTCTCTCTTCCTCATTAGGAATGACCCTTGCTAAAAAGAGGAACACCTATTATTTAATTCGAAATATGTTTACTTCTCACTCTTACTAAAGCGGTTAAACTACGCTAAAAAGAGATGCACTTAGTATTTATTATCCCTAAAAATACAGTTGGTGGTCTTACAAGAACAAACATTTACGAAAAAGCGACTCCTAAATTAGGTCGTGTTACCTGTTACTGACCAGTTACCATTATAAAAAAACTTAAAACGAATAGAAATAAAGCAGATATTCAATTGGTATTTAAATACGTATTTATCGTCGCGTCGGTACAAAAATAACAGGCTGTTATTTAATAACAGATATTTGGATCTTTTATTTTTGTGTAACAGTAACAGTGATAACAGATATCGTGTTTAACCTGTTACAACCCATTCCACGAGAGGCGCTGATGATTTTCAAGAGCAGACTCTTCCGTACGGCGTACTCGAGCTGCTCTTGTCTGGGATGTCTGACGGAAAAGTTCAATCGCTGAAGCTGTCCGATATCCCAAAAACAGAAAAACCACACTTCGAACTCGAAGAATGGGAACGAATCAAAGAAGTAGTATTTGTATATTAAGAATTGCTCAAACAATTTTAAAGACCAACAACATCCAACCAACTGCGTGCAACTCACCTACCTAATGACGAAGGTTTTGAATTTGAGTAATAACTGGAGAGGGTCATTAATCCGCGGAAAATCTTAACACCACGATTCAGAAAAATGACGTAATTGCACAATGCCATCTATGGGTAAATGGATAAAACGTCCGTACAAAGCATGTTCTAATGCGGTTCGTGAATGGACGGCGGCATTTTGCGATTTAGTAATTTTACATTATCTTCGAAACTATTTAACCAATTGACATACTGTTTTAGGCAAATCGTATCTCTATGATGTTCTTGTGATCATAATAATATTTTTTTTGATAAGGTTTAATATTTAGTTGTTTAAAAAATCGTCCAAAGGTAAGTACGTCGAAAAATAGTTTTTTAACACATAAAAGTTTCTATATCTGCTAAAATATTAAAGATAGAAATATGGTGTCGCGGACTTTTTTGTAGAACTATTCAAAGCGGACCAGGTTGCCATACATTGTTTTCAATTATATATAACTGTTAAGGCAGCGCATGCAAATAACTCTGTTGTAAGAGCTATTTTTTTCCGCCTGGCTAGACAAAAAATGAGATAGTTCGGCTAATATGCATGATATCTTTATAATTTATAGCCTATAGCACTCACGAATAATGTAGCTTTCTACCAGTGAAACAATTTTTAAAATTGGGTCATTATTTCCGGAGATTACCCCCTACATACAAACATACAAACTTACAAACAATGTTACCTCTTTATAATATTATTATAGTATATTATAGTATAGATAAAAATAAAAATTCATTAAAATCTTTAAATTATAATTTATAAAATCCTTAAACCCCTAAATGTAGGTAATAATATTTCTTATTTTCCAAATAAAAAGTGAAAAATTCTTTATAAAACAGGCTGCGAGTCAAGGTCGAGGCTGCCCAACACGCGCGCCTCCGGCTCTTAAAAAAAAATCACGGGATAGGGCAAATAAGTACCACGTGGACTCGCGACTGTCAAATACGATTTTAGTTGTGTCAAAATCATATTTAAATTTAGAGTATTTTGATTGCAGAATAGCTTTAAGATTCTCATTCCAATGACAAAAGTAAGGAATTTTAGTGATAGTTTAGTTAGTTTAGTTCGGTGTACAAGAGAATCGGCACATTATCTAACTAAGCTGAGAATTGTCCTATGTAAATCTGATAAGCTGGTTTCATGTCAACGAACTTGTTTAACTTTGGTTAAGTCAGGATTAATCGTGTCCAAGTAATAATCGATGCAAGATTTATGATGAATGAAACGGTTAATTATGTAAATCCCTTAACGGTTTCGAGAGAAAAGTTCTTAGGAAAAGTTTGGCGTTTCACGTAAGGGTTTACGGCAAGGTATTAAATTGCCTTAGGAGTATTAAGTCGGTAAGAACATTTGAAAGTTGAGGGTGTAGAATGTTAATGAGTAAGACGTATACTTAAACGCTTTAATTTTGGTATTGTTTATTTATAAATTCACAGCTACACAACATAAAATATATCATATGACACTTTGTAATATTGTAGTTACCCTATAGTAAAAGAATTTTCGGAATCGGATCAGTAGTTCCGAAGACCCCCCCCCCCCTACATACAAACTCACACATTCTACCTCTTTATAATAATTACTAAGGCGAGAATAAACGAGTTTTAATGATTTTATGCTGAAGATCACGTCTAAACGAATAGTGTTAATGATTTGGAAAAAATATATGTTAAATAAAAGCATCTTCTTTATAACTTAATATGTGAAAATTTTAGATTATGTTCATAATACATAGCGAAATTAATTTGTTAAGTTATGTCTAACGCGGATAAAAAACTGAGAATCACTCAAAAACTATCAAGCGTATTTTTCTGAAACCTTCACCATTTTAAATATAATTTAATTATTTATATTTTAGTACACGTGTTTTATTAAAATACCTTTGTTTTATGTATAATAAATTAATAATGCGGCTAATTTGGGACAGCGCTCCTTGATGGGCGAGTCATATATTACTGGCTGAACGTGCGACGCGTTGCGAGAGCTCAGCACAGAACATGCAAGCTAACCACTTAAGGTCACTGGTATTTAGTCGCGTCTTAAGTATAGATAGGTGAGATTTCTTCTTCGGAACTGTTTAAACCAATAAAAAAATACGTTCTTTAAATGTTTCATGATGATTATCATAGATAGCAGTTTCAGCTGTTCCCATAAAATTTAACACTAACTACTATTTAACACACACCCTCACACACACCCCCCCTCACACATAACACACACACACACACACACACTCACCCCAATTAACACTATAAAGGTGAGTACGAGCGATGAAGGGAGCAGTGAAACCTCAAACAAATCCCGAACCCCTGGGTATAGGTAGCCGGATAAACACACACCGTGTGGTTTGAGTTGGGAAGAGTCTGATATAATAACCCTTCACCTCTCCCGGGCGAATGGTATCTACCAACCCACCGATAAATCTACACGAGAAAATTGAAAGTTAAACTATGATAGCAATAGATGAAGTATATCAAGTGAAGATTAAGGCTAATGGCAGACACGGGTATACAAGACAACATCGTAAATTACCTAGTTTGCTTTACTAAGTCTAAAACTTTGGGGACCTAATATTTGTTAGCGGGTCCGAAACATAGGTACCTACAGGCTAATTAACTATCGAGAAAACCATTTAAGGCGAAAGCGTCCAGGTTGCCCGCGAAATACATTTTTTTACGTTTTTTTAATAACATTTTTCATTACTTTTTGTTAGTGTTATTGCAGTCAATAACACTAACAAAAAGTAATCAAAAATCAAAATTGAAATTGAAAATAAAAAGTTATTGCTATTTAAAATTCTCAATTTTAGTACCATTATTACCCAAAATCCATAAAAAAATTGCAAATTTTCAACAGGGTCATAGTTATGACTTGTAGACACCCGTTAAACGGCGGCCAACTGCGCCCCATGTCATAAACCCAGTAAAATTCCCCATTGAAAAAAAAAATGAGGCGAATATTTTTAAGCTATTGCATAGCTTTTATCGCGGGCTTTGAGCGCGGCGACCGAATCAAGAAATTCCGTAACGAAAATAAAACCTAACACCCCCCACTCCGCCTACCATGTAATGACGGATGATGACATAAACAAAATTACGTTCCCATGACAACATCAACGTGATGTCATCATCCCAAGTGTAGCGTTGACAAATAGGAAGTAAGGAGCTTTACCGCGGCAGTCCCCGAGTGCCACACGTTTTTTTTTTCCTGAAAATTACCACATAAATACACTCTCAGTACGATACCTAACAACACCCTCACGGTACGGACAGGTTTTTTTTACATGTTGTATTGAGTACTGAGTATTGGTTCGTCTTAATTTAATGTAACATCTGAAATAACTTAAAACAAAGTTTAGTACGATGAACCGTTCTAAATCTATCGTAGAACTATAAACGCCTCGTACACGAAAGATGCAACCAACTGCGATAGGTATCTAACTTCCTGATAGGTTTATCGTTCAGCTAGTCGACAAATCGATTACATGGATAGATGTGAAACATGGGAGCCATCTATCGGAATTTCAGGCTGATAGTTTCATGTACTAAGTGATAAGTTGAACGTGGAAGAGATTTAAACTATAGTCATTCAGGTGCAGAAGTTTGGAGAGTAATGATTTATTATTAATTGTGTTTTGGGACTTTACTGGGATCAGTGAAACAGATACTTTATATTGTCCTCTTTATAAGATAAGATATTTTTATTTGCATAAAACATGGTATACAAGGTGATAATAAAATTATTAGATCGAACATGTTTTGCTTAAAACTAAAGCATGCAAACTTAGGTAGGTACTTACTAAAAATACATTTATGATATTGAAATACATTACATACCTACATTGAAATTCATTTTAAAAAATCATTAATACTATAAAAAATGTTATTATTGAGCCATTTGTATAATTGGATTTTAAATAATTTACAATTTAATGTTTTAAACATATTTGGTAATTTATTATATAGACGTAGGTACCACATAGCCAGAGAGTTTTTATTATATTTCGCTGATCTAGGCAGCACATCAAGTCTGTATTGGTCACGCCGACTTCGAGAACTTATTTCCTCTGCTGTTTTAAATAGTTTTTTGTGTTTTCGAACAAACATGCATGCTTCATATATATATAATGAAGGTAACGGTAGCACCTTCATTATATACGTATATATATGAATAGGTACTTTAATTTTTTAAGTGTCAAGTATTATTCTAACTTCTTAACCATGATATTATAAATGCGAAAGTTTGTTTCGCTTTGAAGCTAAAACGGCTGAACGGATTTGGATTAAATTTGGCACATGGGTAGACCATGACCTGGGTTAGGTAATAGAATACTTTTTATCCCAATATTCCCACGGGGTAGAGACTTATACGGGTGAAACCAAGGGACGCAGCTAGTTTGCTATTAATATGAAATATTCAGATGGCTAGTCGAGCTTGACTCCTACCGAAAGGAATGACTTACATTAGCAGAAAATAGCTTGCTGTGGGAAAGGGACAGGGAGGCCTTTGTTCTCTGTGTGTGTGGAAGGGTAACGATCTCAAAATTTTGTAAGCACCTTTATTTTATGTACCTACTTTCTAAGCAAATGAACGATTAAGAGGCCTGCGAGCACGGCTCGCAACTACAAATCGAGATGTTTGCAAAATTCAATTCCAAGCACGTTGCGCTAGTGTGAGTGTCTGTCGGAGCGATATACACCTACAGTGAGCAATACTACCACGCACACATTGACAATTATTGCTTGACGCGATAGTACTACTTGCTTTCGAAAATGTATGATAAATTTGGAGGTGTTCCGTAATACCAAAAATGATGAATGAGAACTTAATATTTTTCCATATTTTTTTTGATAATTTGTTACTTAATAATATAAGCTACGCTTTTGCTTTTGTTTATAATACAGAAAAAACAGTATGAAGTCATGTCATTTACGCTTTAAAAAATGTGCTAAATTGAATTCGTTTAAACTTCATTTTAGAAAAGTTTTTTGGAAATAAAGATGTAGGAACCTAGATAAACACTGTCTAAATCCGAATAACAACATAATATGATGGAAATATGCCCAAATTGCAAATGATTTAGGTATTACGTTTGTATGGACAATTCATGCGTCGCCGCGTTCTTAAGTATTAGATATTTCTCGACGGCATGTGAAACCCAAGTCAGAAGCCCATGGGCGGCTTTAAAACTCTGACACCAGGTTAGTCACTAACCACACGAAAAGAAAAAGAACGATTATTTATTTTACTGACCGAGCGAGCCTCTGCTTCAAGTCTGGCAAAATTTGCTTTCTTGTGTCAGTTTGTTGGTACTTCACGTCGTATTTTACAACCGATCTGGACGAAACTTGGTATTCAAAATAGATTTTCCATACCACCACAACCGTGTACTGTCTCGACATTAATTAAACAAAACTCAAACTGACACCATATTTCCGAGTAGCACCGGTACCTACCATTAAGTTATTCGACCCAACCCTTGAACAACCCCTATGTCTTAAGGCAGACATCTGTATCAGGGACCCAATCAAGGGTTTTAATTTTCTCCAGACCATTACTTTGATTAAAGTTGACCTTAGTTGAAGTTATCTGTAATTCTATGCTCATAAATGTTGAAGATTAAAACCTCTTTAATCTTGCTGTCTCATATTTTACTTAGATTTTAAGTAAGAAAATAGAAACTGCGATATAAACCTGATCTTAAAATGTTGAGAAGAAATTGTAGATGAAATTACTATTATACGAAATATATGTTTGCAGTCAGTACAAAGATAAATGAAAAGTAATTTTTAGTTTATTGAACTGCATGTACTGAATATTAAGTTCATTTTGCGTGAGTAATTATTTAATTAAATATAATTAAATGAGAATATACTGTTTTAGCAAGACGACGAAACGACTAATTGGAACCGTGCACCTAGCTTCTGACGTTTCATAAGTGCCCATGTAGGTTTATGTGAAATAAAATAATTTGATTTGAATTTATGGCTAAAGCTTCAATTTCAAATCTCGGAATTCTTGATGTCCTTGTTTAGTTTGGCAATTTCGACAGAAATAATATCAACGGTAGCAAAGCCTCATAAAAAAGCCCTTAAATAAACGAGCCATAACCATTAATACCTAAGAACTTTTTACGATTACGACTTGTTATATTTGAAGGGCCTTTTCCAATTTGCCGTCGGATGCTTTTGTTGGCATTGAGGTTATTTTGGGTCCCTGCGTTAGAAGATAAGTTTTTGGAAGTGCCTCAGCTGCCGGCACCGTCTCCCGAATTGGCTGCCGGCGCTGACTTTTGAAAAAAAGCGGTAAACGGGGTGGTCCATATTTCAGTAATCAAGTACTACCCGGAACCGAACTAGTTCAATTTTCAATTCAATCTCTTTGTATTGTATAATTGCATATCACATGTGTGGGCATTGTGACCACGTACATTCCATAAAGCTACCATTACCTGGGTACGTCTTTCATTGACTTGAATGTGCCCTGGCGGCTGAGAGTGTCATGCTCACTCAAATGTCTCGCTGATGGTGGCGTGTGTGTTGGATCATTAAGTTCCCTTCAAAATGGTTGAGCTAAATGGTGCTGATCCATGCGTCATGTTCGTGAACGGGCGCCGTCAGTAGGGACTGGTCATCTCTTAGCTGCCACGGTTTATTTTAATTTTTGAATTGTTTTTATTTTTGTTTTTAGTTACGGACGCTTTTAACGTGCACGTCTTTCTACATTGTTCTCACATGTATAATTTCAACATGAATAATGTAACCAATATTTTGTAACAATTTTTTTTATTTAAAAGAGTGTCCGTGGAGTTTCTTGCCCGTTCTTCTCCATAGGTACCTACTACGCTTTGGAATGGGCAACTAGCTTCATCTTTCTGACTGACCGACCCCTTGACAATTCAAAAGTACCTGTAATTGGTTTATTTGAAATAAATGCTTTGAGTTTGAGTTTGAGTTTGAGTTTTGAGTTAGATTAGGTTAAATATTTAGACTCGCAAAAAAGGTTAGGTTAGAATTGTGACCCCTTACGGCCAAAAACGACTAGAATATGTAGAAAAAAATACTTTAGTTTGGGTTAGTTAGTTGGGGTTCTGACGAAACGGTCAAGTTTGCTAACGACCCTGACCAGGTCCCGCCCTTTTTGAGAACCCTTCGGAACCATTTGCATTTAAACCCGGATTTCTCGCTATTTTCCTATGAAACCCATATAAAACTGTAAGCCGACGTTCGCACGACGTAATAAAATCGCGGCGGGATTTTATCGCGCACTGGATTTTCAACTCTCGGGGATGAGCGTTGAGAATCCAATGCGCTGAGACGCACTCTCGTCCCAGCGCATTGAAAAACACACTGTTGGATTTTCAACTCTAGGCGCTAAGCAGAGCGTTGAAAATCCAGTGCACGAAAAAAAATCGCCGCGATTTTATTACGTCCTTGCGAACGACGGCTTACTGTTTTGTAATCTGTATTATATTTCCTATTGGCTCTTATAAGACTTGTTTTACAATAAAAATCAGAATGTTTACAATAAAAAAGTTTACTTATTTTCACCCATATTTGAGTCAGAACTCCGAAGCCACTTAGTAAATGACTAAAATTAACTTCCCAACTTGAAAATTTGTTTGTATCAAAGCCTAGTACTCCATTAAATTTAGCTTTCATATTGCACAGTTCAGTGCCTACATTACTTAATCCTAATAATTTGCTCTTAGTCTCCTGAGGCTTAGCCCAGAGTCTTAATAATTCAGCAAGTACATAATCGATACTGTTCCAAGGTCCCACAGTTCTGTTAA
This sequence comes from Agrochola litura, assembly GCA_949152395.1. Classification (NCBI taxonomy): domain Eukaryota; kingdom Metazoa; phylum Arthropoda; class Insecta; order Lepidoptera; family Noctuidae; genus Agrochola; species Agrochola litura. The sequence goes on from OX424490.1 coordinate 7,882,889, forward strand.
CGCCGTCTAGTAAATGATGAATCCACGATCATACCTTGAACTGCATCAAGTCTTGTTAGTAGATACGTTAATTAGGCACTTATACTTCTTCTGTTAATTACACGTAGCAACTGCTCCAATAACTGTTTTACGTAACTCAAGTTCTTGTTGAGAAAATTCTTGTTTCGGAAGCACAGAACAAAATACTTTGACAGCTTAATAAGTTGGCGACTGTTTAAAATTTTGTTCATGGAAACAGAAAGTTGGGCTGTACCTCTACCATGAGTTGTCATCGAAAAATTACTCGCTAGCGTTAAACTCGCTAGCGTATTAACGTGAATCAAATAGATTCCCATAATGTCAAAACTCGCTAGCGTCTCCGTAAATGATTTATAAGAAAATATATTGTACAGCACCCCTAGCGGTCACAGAAATAATTAAAATTCATACTAAGAGCACTATAGATTTCGATAGATTACAAACCTAACGTAATCTATTCGATAGTCACTAACGTTAAACAACTGTCACCATACAAAACGGCACCATGAGTCACTAATTCAACAGACGCTATCAAAAAATACGCTTGCGATAGTAGTTACGTCACTCACTAGCATTTTGAGGTGTGAAACACATGTTTACATTAAAATTATATACGTTTTTGAGTCTAGTACTCAAAATAATGTCTGGAAGAGCTTATTCAGCACGGAATATGTTAGTGGCCGCTCAATTTGAAGACCAACGACGTGAACAACGTGAATTTCAAGAAATAAACCAAATAAGTTCCTTTACAAAATATTCTATTTTTGTAAACATTAAAACTCAAACTGAAACTCAAAGCATTTATTTCAATTAAACAATTTACTTGCACTTTTGGATCAGTCAGTCAGAAATATGAAGCTAGTTGCCCATTCCAAAGCGTAGTAGGTACCTATGGAGAAGAACGGGCAAGAAACTCCACGGACACTTCACGGACATCATCATCATTACAGCCGAAAGACGTCCACTCATGGGCCTCCCCCAAGCACCGCCTCTTCGACCGATTTTGTGCCTCCCGCATCCAGTGGATTCCAGCGGCCTTCACAAGGGCATCGGTCGATCTTGTGGGAGGCCTTCCAACGCTACGTGTTCCGGTACGCGGTCGTCACTCCAGACCCCTCGTCCCCACTGTTTTGTAAACATACTTAGTTCATTTTAAATTTAAATAAAAAACGCCGTGATACAAGAGAATTAAGAAAACCATTTGTGATATATGGTTTTATTGCATACAAAATTACAGAGAATAATTCTAATTTTTTATGGCAGCCATAGACAATGGCAATAGTAATTACACCACATTCACCCCCGCCTCAGAGAACGTAATCCAGAAGACGAGCTGGAGCTCTCTTCTCTCTTGTGGAGCGTCGGGTTGCTGTAGGCTCGTGTAGCTGAGAGTTCTCAGCTCTTATCAATTCTTGAACCTGAGCAGCAGGTATCTCCGCTTCACCCTCGGCATCCTCATACTGATCTTCGGATTCAGATAGATCACTCTCTAGTGACGGCAGCGGAAGAGGTGCTAGCTGTCTGTTCGATATGGTAGTTTCACGGCCATCCGGTAATCTTACGTGAGAATAAGATGGATTGGCTTCCAGAAGCTCCACTTCTTCCACTTCGGAATCGTATTTTGATGTTCTATGATTTTTACGCATCAATACAGGTCCTTGCTCCAAAAGCCATGTTGGCATCGATTCCCCATTGGCAGACCGTCGTGTATGTCTAAAAAAATTTTCATGGGGTGTGGCGTTAGTAGCCGTGCACAGCAATGAACGAATTGAATGGAGAGCGTATGGTAAGACTTGCTCCCAGCTAGCGGTTTCAAGATTTTTGGTTCTCAAGCATAGCTTTATTGTTTTCCATAAAGTACCGTTTAGACGCTCTACTTGACCATTTCCTTGTGGATTATATGGCGTGGTTCGACTACATGCAATTCCATTTGTTATCAAATAGTTACGTAATTCTTTAGACATGAAGGCTGCTCCACGATCCGAGTGGATATATTGTGGAACCCCGTAAGTATGGAATAAATCCTTCAAACATTTAATAACGGTGCCGGTAGACACGTCTTTGGATGGGTAGGCAAATGGAAATCTTGAATATTCGTCTATAATTGTCAAGATGTAGCAATTTTGAGTATTGGTAGGTAGAGGTCCTTTAAAATCAATGTTTAGTCTTTCGAATGGAGCGGTTGCTTTTATGAGCGTTCCCTGCCTTTTATTAAACCTAGGTTTAATTTCTGCGCAAATACGACACTCTGATGTCATCTTCTTGATATTGTCTACAGAGTAAGGCAGGTTTTTAGATCGTACCCAGTGAAACATTCGTACGATACCGGGATGTCCCAAGATATTATGTAACTCATTCAGTCTATCCATAGTCATACTTGAGCACACACGGGAGAGGGTATCAGCTGTTATATTATCTTTACCCGGACGATAGATAATATCATATTTGTAGTTTGATAGCTCAAGACGCCACCTCTCTATCTTTTCATTTTTGATCTTGCTGTTATGAGATTGGTTGAACATGAAAGAGACAGAGCGTTGGTCAGTTATTAATAAGAAATGTCTACCAATGAGGTAGTGCCGCCATTTTCTTAAGGATTCAACAATAGCACTTGCTTCTTTTTCTATTGAGGAATGTCGGCGTTCAGAAATGTTGAGTGAGCGTGAGAAAAAAGCTACTGGGCGGCCGTTTTGAGACAGGGTAGCTGCAATACAATGTTCTGAAGCATCAGTTTCAACGGTGAATATCTCGTTTTGATTGATGACGGTTAAGGCTGATCCCATTATATCTGCTTTTAGCTTTTGAAAGGAATCAACAGCGTCTTTTTCGAGGGGAAATTTAGAAACTTTAGTCAAGGGACTGATTTTTTCAGAGAAATTTTGAATCCATTTTGAGTAATGGGCGAACATGCCTAGTGTCCTTTTAAGTGATCGCGAGTCAGTCGGAATTGGCAAGTTCAATAGAGGGCTAAGGCGGTCATCATCTGGTCGAATGGTATTCTTTTCAATTTTGTAACCCAATAATTTTATAGTTTCTTGCCTGTATACACACTTTTCCTCATTAAGAGTGAGATTGTATTTTGCCACAATCTCTCTAAATCGAGACAAATTCTGATCATGTTCTGCTGCTGTTTTTCCACAAATTGTGACGTCATCCAAATATGAATAAGTACCTGTCAGTTTTTCTTTATTGATAATATATTGAAGCGTCCTTTGGAATGCAGCAACCCCATTTGTGACACCAAATGGTATACGTGTAAATTGGTATAAGTTACCGCAAGCTTCAAAAGCTGTATACTTTTTCTCAGTCGGCAAGATAGATACTTGATGATATGCACTTTGTAAATCAATTTGGCTGAAAAAGTTGTGTTGTGCTACCTTTGATACAATCGATTCTATGTTTGGCAACGGGTATGCATCCAGTTCAGTAAATTTGTTGATTGTTAACGAGTAATCAATGACAAGACGTTTGCGGTGCGTTGTGCCTCCAGTGACCAAGACTTGAGCTCGCCATGGCGAGTTACTAGGTTCAATAACCTGATTTTTTAAGAGTTTGTCAATTTCGTGTTTTATAAATTCGTTGTCAGCTTCAGAATATTTTCTTGATTTTATAGCAATAGGTTTAATATTATTTGAAAGATTATTGAAAAGTGAAACAGGAGGCACCGTAGCTTCCATGGCGTTACATATCCTGAGGGGTTTTGCTGTGCCTCCAAATTTGATTTCTACAGATGAATGGTTGCTTAAAATGTCATGGCCAATTATTACATCAGCACATAGATCTTCCAAGGCATAAAGAGGCTTCTCCTTGTATATGTGCTCGTTAAGCTTGATTGTTGCATAGTAAAATCCATCTACGAGTGAAGTCCGTTTATTTGAAGCTAGTGTTACCGTTTCTTTCCATGGATGGCGTTTCAAATTTAGCGATAGAGCAAAGTTCTTATCAATAAAGCTTGTAGAACTTCCACTGTCAATCAACGCATCAGCTTTATGGTGGTTGACAGTGATTGAAACTGTAGTCTTATGTAAACTAGCTGGAGATGCTGCTGAAATTGCTGATACTTCTGGTTCCTTTGGTTGCACTACAGCGTTGCTAACTGGCTTATCTGTGGCGTTTCCGCTTCTGCATACTTTGGCGAAATGGCCTTTCTTTCCACAGTTTTGACAAGTTGCTTGAAAAGCCGGGCATTTTATTCTTTGATGAACATTTCCCCCGCAGAAGAAGCAGCGTCTACGTGATGGGGCCGCGGCCAGATAGGAAGTATTTCTTGATTCATCAGTATTTTCGATTTGGTAGAGTTCCTTTGCAGTTTGGAATTCATTAGAATTCTTTTCAGCCATTTCGAGAGACATGGCCTGATTGCACGCTTCTTCCAGGTTTATTTCTAAATTTTCAAGTAGCCTTTGGCGAATTTTTGGTGAACTTAAGCCCGCAATGAAAGCGTCTCGGACATATTCGTTTCGATATTCTTCAGCAGTAACAGATTTGAAAGAGCACTCAAACGCTAGTTGTTGTAACGTGCGTATATAGTCTGCCACTGTTTCTTCAGGCTTTTGTTTGGTTGAAGAAAGTACATACCGAGCGTGGATTTCATTCTTCGATTTCAGGTAAATTTTATCTAAGAGGCGTAAAGCGTCCGAATATTCTTCTGTTTCTCTGATGAACGAGTAAACGTTAGGAGACACATTATTGAAAAGAATTTTTAGCTTTGTTCCATCTGGAATCTTGACCTCCTCCGTTTCTGCTGAAATATAGTTTATAAATGTTTCTTTCCAATGCCGATATTTTAGGTCGGCGGTTGGAGTCCCGGGATCCACATCGAACTTTTCAGGCCTGAGTAGTCGGGCAATAAAAGCCATTACTTCTTCACTGTGTTTTATTGTATGCAATAAATTGATACAAGAGAATTAAGAAAACCATTTGTGATATATGGTTTTATTGCATACAAAATTACAGAGAATAATTCTAATTTTTTATGGCAGCCATAGACAATGGCAATAGTAATTACACCACACGCCGCAAATCACACATCAACAACAAAATTACAAATTGAATAGACGTACATAATTATTATGGAATAAAAATTCAACAACCCCTAAATACCATAAGTAGTCCTCTAACCGCCAACCTTTCTATTTAGTCGGATTATCTCATTATATTGACTGTCATAACATTTATAGTTACCATGGCGATACCACTACGTTTTGATCATATGAGCCGTTCTCTCTTCTTATTACTGAGAAAGAAAGAAACAAAACATAAGAGTGAAGTCAGCTAGATGACACGATCTATCGAGCTAACCTTAGCGCCTGCGTAAGACTCCGTAAACCTCATGGTAAGAGCATTGTCGAAATCTATTTGATCCACGTTAACCCTTCCGACTCCACACACTTTTCATAGAGCCATACCACCATGCCGCCATAAATAATGGAAGTGAACCCTCCGGGAGGGTTCACTTCCATTATGTATTACGTTAGCGCTAAAGTTAACCATCGCGGACGGACAACGGCATTAGGATTAAAACTGTATTACAAAACACTGTAAAACGAAGTTAATTACGTAATAAACAATAATAAGTAAATAAAACAATAATGAACAATTTAAAAAATAAATGGTTATTATAATGTTAATAATAAATAAACGTATTTAATTTATAAAACAATAATTATGTATAATTCATAAATTGAATTCTGTATTAATAAATATATAACTAACTAACTACTTAACTAATACAATTTGTCACATTAAACGACCAGTGCTCTTCCTCCTCTCTCCTACTTGATCTATGCTGTGCCCGACAGGGCCAACTATATACATTATGGTACGCAATAAAGAATTTGAGATTTTAAAATTGTGTTTTGAGGGGGTCTTGGCGCATCGTTGACAGGATCCGGCAGCTGGGACTCGAGGTGGCCCTGCACAAGTCCGAGGCCATGGGTTTTCATGGTCCTCGGAATGCGCCACCGTCGGGTTCCCAGGTAATGGCGGGAGGGGTTCACATCGGTGTCGAGTCGACGATGAAGTATCTGGGACTCGTCCTCGACAGCCGGTGGAATTTCGTCGAACACTTCCGACGTTTGGCTCCCAGACTGGACCGGGCCGGGGCTGCCTTGAAGCGGCTCCTGCCCAATCTGGGAGGTCCAAACGCCTCCTGCCGGAGGCTCTATGCGGGGATCGTGCGGTCCATGGCCCTTTACGGGGCACCGGTGTGGGCGCGTTCATTGAGGCTGCGGCCAGCCCGCCGGTTGAACGCGTCCCAGAGGGTCATGGCCATCCGGCTGGCCCGAGGATACCGCACGGTCTCCTGCGAGGCGGCGAGCCTCCTTGCCGGATTACCGCCATGGGATCTGGAGGCAAAGGTCCTCGCGCACATCTGGGAGTGGCGCGAGGAGGCGAAACGCCGGGGCTTAACTCCGATGCCGCAAGAAATCGCGGCACAGCGGACAGAGCTCCGGCGGGATCTCATGGCGTCATGGAGAGTGCGATTGTCGCAACCCCGCGCTGGGCACGCCACAATTGCGGCGATAAGACCCCTCTTTGAGGAGTGGCTTGAGAGGCGTCACGGCGTCCTCACCTTCCGCCTGACGCAGGTCCTCACCGGACACGGGTGCTTCGGGAGGTACCTGTTCAGGATAAGGCGGGAGGAAACACCCGGGTGTCACCATTGTGTGGATCGGCCTGAGGACACGGTGGAGCATACGGTGGAGGTCTGCCCGGCTTGGGCGGAGCAACGCCGTGTCCTCGTGGAGGCGATCGGCGGCGGTGATCTCTCGCGTCCGGCCCTGGTTCAGGCCATGGTACGGAGCGAGAGGAAATGGCAGGCCGTCACCTCCTTCTGCGAAGCGGTAATGCTCGCGAAGGAGGAGGCGGAACGCGTGAGGGAGAGGCAAATTTCGCGCCCTCACGCCCCTAACCGCCGCAGGAGGAGACGCCCGGGGCGGGAATCGCGAGCCGATTTCCGGCCACCGTAGGCGCGGGCTTGCGGACGGTGAGCAATGGGTAGCTCGCCGTCCGATAAGGACCAAGCCCGGGTCGACGGCGCGTTGTGTTCCACGCGCGCCTCAAAGAGATGTCAGCAGAATTGACGGGGTCCGTTAGGGCCAATGCCCGCCGGGGGTTCGAAGAAAACCGATAGGGAAATCGTGGCCCCCGGCAACAGGGCAACCGAAGGAACACGGGTGGGTTTTAGTCAGTAAGAGTCTGACACGCCCTCCCGCTCCACCCAGAGCGGGAGAAGTTATTTGATAATTTCCCACCCAAAAAAAAAAAAAAAAAAAAAAAAAAAGGGGGTCTTGGCGCTATACGTAGTTTCCAACCTTTTAATTTTTTTGTGAATTATTGTAACAGCGAACAAAAAAAATGTTGAAAATAAAAATACTTGTATTTTAATATCAACGCTTATACTAATAAATCTTGTTAAAATATACATCAGATTTTATTTTCACGGTTTATAATGCTGTATTCGTTAAGAAACACCTTCATTTAAAATGAGCCCTCCGCGAGGGCTCCCGGCATCTCTTATGCGACTAGGTGAACCCTCCAGGAGGGTTCCCGGCACTGAACGTGTTAATACGCTATCGCTAGCGAGTAAATTTTCGATGACAACTCATGGTAGAGGTATAGAGTAAGTATCGGTTTATTGGTAGAAGTCTGCTCATATTTTTGAAAATAGAATCCCATCTAAAACATAACGTAAAAAATTGCAAGTCTCGTAACGCAGTTCTTCTATCGCAAAAAGATGTGAGATCTAATGTAGGTAATAGGTAATACGGGCTGGTATAGTTGTTCTATTTCACGAAGTCCTGTTAGTTGTTGCAATTTAAACCTTATGTTTAACGTCATAACGGCGACAAGACAGGACATCGTGAAATATAACAACTATATCCGCAACTCCACGTCAAAGCGCGTATTTTGCGTACGGGTGGGAAAATCTGTTATTCGATCCACCCCAGCTCCTCAAAGAAAGCCAGCAACACCTTGGTGTCACTGACAATCTCACGTAGGTTACCTGGGTTACTGAAGTACTTTGCCCTGTATGTGGCGACCGCCGGGCAGTTTAACAGCACATGGGCTGCTGTCTCGTCGTCCTCCATGCAAGCTCTGCACAGCGGACTGTCTGTGACTCCTATGACAAAGAGGTGTTTATTAAATGACCCATGGCCAGTTAAGGCAGCTGTAACTGTGCGCAGCTGCTGTTTTGTTAATCGAGATCTAATGTAAAACCAAGTCCGTTAATTTTTTTCAGTATCCATCTATTTGTCATCTTTATTTCTTTAATAAATAGAATGACTTGGCTATCGCACGGCAACATAATTACATAAGAATAATCTACTATTTTAAATAGTACTAATTAAATAAAGCGCAGTGTTAATATTGGGTAGATTTTGTTGAATGTAGAATGTAGATTATATCTGATATGCATAACGAAGTTACAGGAGGTTGAAAATGTCCTGCATGGCTTCGAGAAAAGATGGTACCATCTTTTCTCAAAGCCATGTAGGACATTTTACTAATTAAATAAAGCGCAGTGTTAATATTAGGTAGATCTTGTTGTATGTAGAATGTAGATTCTATCTGATTTTTTATGCGCAACGAAGTTACAGGGGGTTGAAAATGTCCTGCATGGCTTCGACAAAAGATGGTACAGCTGTGCCTTTGTGTTTGTTTTGCTCGACTTGGCGAGGGCATTCCCGAAAACCAACGAACGAGTCTCCTCAAAATGCAAGCCCCGAAATAGAATAACACAATTTAACTCGGAGCATCAAGATAAAAACAAAACACTAACGAAACCCAAGACATATGAATGACGTATTTTTATTGTTGCTCGTATTTTTATTCGTGATTACATAAATTCGTTGTGGGATACAAGATGCCCGGGAGATTTACGCAAACAAGTGCCCAGATTCTTTCCAACAGCCGGAACAATTTTATGGCTTAATCTTTCATTTTTTATGTGGTAGGAATGCCTAATAGAACTTTCAACTACGTGTATTGGCCTCTTGTATAGGGTTTTTCAATAGGGACCGGGTATATTTGAATTGAAATAAAAACAAATTGATTATTTACAATTAGTTTATTTTTATTTTGAATGTTATCTTTTTGGCATCATGTATGGAATACCATATCATTTATATGACCACCTCGGCTTCGTAAACGTAAGCGTGAAAAATGAGAGGTCCAATTTTTCTTCACTTTTTGACATAATGACTCCTCTATGTCATTGATGACGCGTGTGACTCTTTAGGTCTTCGAAAGTTCTTGGCTTGTTGGCATACACCAGTGATTTCATAAAACCCGACAAAAAAAAAACAGTAGCACTCCGGGAGTCCAGAAAGAAGTGAAAACTTGAAAAAAAATTGGCACCGCGGTAATCAACGCGTCGATGTGTTTTACTCCACGGTGTCGGTAACAGGTCGCGAGTTCAATGGTTTTTTCCCATCTCAAAAATGCCCAACGCGCCTAAAGAAGTTTTCATAACTTCAATAATCAAGAGGCGTTAAATCACATGATCTTGAAAAATTGATGTCTTGTCTCTGAATCTTGAGATCAGGAACTCGTTGAATTTCTCTTTCAAACGAAACGTTTGACGAATTGAACTGCCGTTTTGATAATACACTTTAATCATTTCAACGCGCTGTTCAAATGTATAGCGACTCATCTTGATAAATGCCGAAAATTGAATGACTCATCTGTCAAAAAATCGCGCCAATAGACAATCTAATAGGCCGCCATCAGCTGTCACAGATACCTATTAAAAAACCCTGTAGTTTATTAGATTGTACAACTATAGAATCGTAATTTATTCGATTTTGTATCAAAGCAGATTTCTATTGTCTTAGGCATGTCTTTTGTAAGTAATCTAGAAGAATAAATAAAGCATCCTTTAAAATGGTAACGAATTTCCCAAAAAGAAATCTTAAAACAATCAATCTACCTAGCCTCTTTCCCAACTATTTTGGGGTCACAACCCAGTTACTGGGTAACTCGATACCCCTCGTTGAGACTGGTTGTCAGACTTTTGGACTAGCTTGAATATTTTTCAGAGAATAAAAAACTTTTTTACAACAAATACAACCGACTTCCAAACTACAAAGTGAAAAATAACTTTAATTTCGGAAGTCGGTGTCTTTGGATCAGTATTTTAGTTTTTCGACACCGACTTCCGAAATTAAAGTTATTTTTCACTTTGTAGTTTGGAAGTCGGTTGTATTTTTTGTAAAAAAGTTTTTTTTTTCACTTTTTAGTGGGTTGATTTGTAATTTATCTAAATTACAATAGCCTTATGTCAACTGCTCATCAAAAATACCCAAATCGCTATAGATGTGCCTTTAATATTTGAAGAGTTCCCTCGATTTCTCCAAGATCCCATTATCAGATCGTGACCAAATGACGATGGGACCAATTTGAAAGTATACCCTTTCAAACAAAAAAATAATTTTTCAAATCGGTCCAGCCATCTTCGAGTAATCGGGGAACATAAAAAAAAAAAAAAATGTCCCGACGAATTGAGAACCTCCTCCTTTTTTTTGAAGTCGGTTAAAAATAGATAAACACGACATTTTAAATGAGTTCAACTGTCACGAGGACTCTGAGATCGATAGCAATTAAAATTCTATTGTGTCTCATTAATGACATTTTAAAGGATAGGCGGGATTTGAGTAAGGATTGTTGTAGTCTTTAGTAAGAATAACTTCAATAACAGCGGCGACAATTTGTTTAGCGTACATGTTACTATTTACATATTGAATGAAATAGCGCTACAGTTGTCAATTCCACGCTTGAAAACTCTGACGTTCCAATTTAAAGCTTACTTACCTACTCCTAGTTCCATTTCACTGGTTTAAAATCCATCGAAAATCGATTCGGATGTTGATAGTTGAAAACTGCAGTAAAAACAGTCGTAAACGAAAGTTTTCGTATTTAAATGCTCATATTTACGACGCAACATTAATTTTACTTATCATTTCTGCATTAACGACTGCCTCGTTGGTCTAGTGGTCGTAAGCACTACTCTGGGTTCGATTCCTGGTTCGGGCAAAGTGTTATTGGGCTTTTTCCATTTGGAATTTCTCAGTAGCAGCCCAGAGTCTGGATTTTTGACCGGTTGATAGCAATCGGCTGGCCCCCTATTACATGGAACTTGAAACATAACTGGCGAAATATGGGTGTACTATATGTACCTCTATCTCTGCCTAACCCTTCGGGGAATACAGGCGTGATGTTATGTTATGTTATTACTGCATCAACTGACGTTAGACTTTATTTTGGAATATTAGCTGTCAGTATCAATCTACTTACGAAAGATCCTTTGCCGTCAAAATATATCAGCCATACTCCATCTTCCTTCTAACATCAAACGGCCAAAGAAATGTATGAGAACCGCCCGATGTCACTTATTTTGTGATGCACAAAATTTGTTAGATTGAGTAGTGTTAGTATGTACTATGATCGTCCTACTTGCTAGCTTGGCAAGACGGCCATTTTCTAGGTATCAGGTAATCAAGGTACGTAAAAACGATACTCACCTCACTTAAATTCTGACTGATGATTTTTGAGAGTATTGATGACAGATTTTTTACGATATTGTGTAACATATACGTAAAAATCAGCTGTCAGAATTTGGGTGAGGTGAGTAGCGTTTTTATGTAGTACCTTGATCACCGGAGACCTAGAAAATGGCCGTCTGGCCAAGCTAGCAGGTAGGCATACGATCATAGTACATACTAACACCACTCAATCCTACACATTTTGTTCATCAGAAAATAATTGACTTCTGGCGGCCCTGGGATCTTGGACTAAGAGGTATAGTAATACTAATTTTATTTTAAGAGCATCGTCTTCACATTATTTGTGTTTGCCCCTTAACTCGGCCCTTCACTCTACAATAAAATTAACGCAAACATCTCGATTTACGGCTTACCAAATTTTAAATGCAAAAAGACGGTTCGCTCCTTCTTTCTTAACCTTAACTACGACGAAACAGAAGAATTCCTAAAGAAGTAATCACTCAAACACATACATGCATCACACACCACATAAGTTAACGAAACACTCACCACTCTAACTAAATACTCACCACACCATCTGAACATTTTAATTCATAACTTTGTTTTTTTTCCTAAATTTGCTATTTCTAGATTTAAAATTTTATAAGTTTTATTTTTATTTTTATTATTTTTTGTTAAAATACAATAGACGTGGATATATTTAGTAACTTATTCCGCTTAGCTATTTCTAAAGAGCCATAAAAAACTCCTGAAAGAAATCGACACGTGTTTCACCTCTCAACGAGGCATCCTCAGGATGACGATGGACTTGTTGCGAACTCGAACACGGCGTGTTGCCACACCAAGCGCTGAGTGCAGACTGAGCCTTATCGCCCGCGAAACCCACTTATATAGTGTCGCCGTTATCAGTGCGATAAGGGGCGAACAATCGCAGCAAAGGTGACCTTGGCATACTCGTATTTAATTCGTTCAACAGTGTAATGTTTCCTGTATTATTTTTGACAATTTCTAAACTCTCTAGTACTGACATTCTGAAACCTTTATCACATGTGTGTAAATTTTCGAAAGTGTTATTATTATTTAACAAATGACCTGTATCTATTAAGTGTTGTGCAAAATGGGATTTTTCTGGATAATTATTCCTGTACGCTGCAATATGTTCCTTATATCTTGTCTGAAAATTATGACCAGTTTGACCTATGTAAATACCATTACAATCATCGCAATGTAAATTGTATACACCTGATTTTTTGTGGTTTTCTAATCGATCTTTTCCGTTACAAATCTGTCTTAATGAATTATTTGTTTTAAAAACTACCCTTAATCCATTTCGAAACAATGTTTTTGAAACCCTATCACTAATTGACCCTAAGTATGTCAAACTACCTAAATATTAATGTGGTCTTTCTGGAGGCAGTGGATACAAAAGTGAACGAACTATGTTGCGACGTTTCGTTTGAATCAAATCATCAACCATTATCTTATTGTATCCGTTACTCTCAGCTATATGATAAATAATGTTAAGTTCTCTGTCATAATTATCTCGGGAAAGTGGTACTGTCATTAATTTATGAGTGAAACTATGATAAGCTGCTAATTTATGTTGAATCGGATGACAAGATGACGCAGGAGTCGTACGAAACTACCTTTTGGAAGGAGAAACTAGAATCAATTCTATTTTCTTGTAAATTTTGACATTCAAAAGATTATTTGAAATAGTCGATTTGACTTTGACGGCTGCCTTGACGGAAAATCGTTCACTTTTCCCACAAAACTAATCCAAGCTCTGTTTGCTCACAGGACTGCGAGTGGCATACACGGGCTGATTGTACGCGTAAGTATACATACATACATTAAACGTACACAATACAACACAGGCACATAGCGTCGCCAACACTGCAAAGGGGCGAACCTCATACAAACGGTCAAAAATTAGTTGAGTATACAAAAATGCTCCATTTGTCGAACTCTATGTCGTCACAAAAGGGCGAAGCTCTAAGACTATAGAAACGAAAAAAGATTGACGGCGTATCTTAAAATCAGTTGTAGGGATTTTTTTTTTTGTTCTAAATTATACATTTTCTTAAATATCATCAAAATAAGCGCGTCATCGGGAGAAAAAAAACGTTTTTTGGCTCTCCTATAAAATTTTCTTATTTGAGGTTCGCCCCTTTGCGGTGTTGGTGACGATAGGTATAATTTACCCATAGAGGACCGGTTGTTTGCAAATCGTGATTCCCGGTTTTTGGACGCGTCGACTGGAATGCTTGATCAGCTTTCTCGAACTAAATTAAACATGATTGATTACGGCTTCGACGGAAAATACGAGTAAATAGGCTTTGGCAGTGTATTGAGTGAAGTATTTACTGATATTCGTGTCGATACGAAAGTTACTTTAAATAAAGCTAAAGATTCTGCTAAAGGATTTAACGGAATACTTAATGATCATAACTCGAATATTGTATTAACGAATGCAACGTTTAGTTAATTTCCAGCTTTGGAGAGTATGGGTAATTAAATAATTAATTATTTACGGGTTTCCATTAATTTATATTCTATTAAAACGTGAACTATAAGCTTACGAGAATATGGGTACAGACAGCAACATAAATCGTTAAGTAAAGCAGCTTAGTGGAATAACCTTTAGGGTAGTCGCACATCTGACGGAAGATGCGTCGCGTGTCGACTGTCGCGTAACGTCAGAACGGATTTAGATAATAAAACATTAAACCTTACACACTCAATGGATGATCCGTTAGTGCGTCGAACGAATAAAAAGATGTGACCGAAGTTACGCCCGACGCATCTACCGTCAGAAGTGTAACTACCCTTAATTAGCCGACCAAAGAAAAAATAAAATAAAATAATAGTGTTACCATACTCATACTCCATGAGTTTCACAAGTTACTGAACAGGAACTATTAAACTTTAATGTTGGTAAATTGGAATCTGTTGTGTATTTTGTTGCCGATCGTACTAGTTTCAATGAATATTCAGTTACCAGTATTAGCGAACGGCTTGCGATACATATTATACACACATATTGGCCCCAAGTCAATTCCCCAACATATAGATTACCAATTTAGCTTCCACGCCAACATTTGGCCAAGCTAAATTGCAAAGTTAACATGACCTTTCAGAATATTTTCATTTCAAAGAGCGGACGAGAGTTTTGCATTACAAAACGTTACTCTCTCTTGTTTCTGAAACTTCAACACTCAAGATATTAAACGATTCTTTTAGGAGAGAACAAGGAGTCAATTGATCCCATCTTCGGATGTCAAATACATTTTATGTATCGGGTCGGTGAGCATTTGACGGTCACAAAAGCTTTTAGTAAATAAGTATGTGCGTGTGGGTTGAAATGGGAGAAAAAATGCTCCCATACTTCCATTATTTGGTGTCTATAAGGTTTGAAAGCCTTAATCGTTTGATCTGATCTTCAGTTTTGACCTCTTTTGTTAAGGGATAATTTTGTGATGAAGGTCGCACTGACAATATTATTTTTCTAACCACATATACAATTTTCTCACAAGTACAATAAGCAGCTTTCTGTAACATTTATATAAACAATTTAATTAACAGGCAAACAAAAGTGTTCCATAAAAAGGAATCTGTTACAAAACTGTCATAATAACCATTTTATTTTATAGTTACAAACGATTTTATTAAAATTGTAAAGTGTTTTCGTAAAAGAACAGTGGAAGTTTCTAAAGTGCTTGTAGTTCTATTAATAAATTATGAGTTCTCCTTTCATTACTTATTTCAAGATTTTTCTTTTCATTTTCTAATGAAGTTCCTTATCGAACGTATTCTCTGCACACTTGGCGAATGAGAGCTATATAGATCGAAAAAAGTGTAACATTTTGACCGTCACGACACGTTTGCTATATGTGTTTTTTTAATTATTATATTTAATTATTTTTTCATATAGTTACTCTAAAACGTTGTTAATTTTTTTTATTGTGGCCGTTATTTAATACATAATATACAGCGAAAAATACTTCGTTTCAACCATGTGTCCTTCGTGCATCTATTTATTATAAACAAAAATAAGTTTATCGTTATTTATTTGGACTACAAGCTGCATAGTAAAAGTTTCTGCTGATTTAGAAGTAACAGACGGCTGTTTGTCACTTCTTAAGTCATAAAACTTGAGAGATCCTAATTTGAGTTTTACATCTTTGTTATTTGTTGCAACCGCAGATACGAAATGAGCTGACAGCTTGACATTAACATTATTATCATCTTTAAGACTTTCTTTATAGTAGATTAGTAGCCAAGGGCTGTAGTAGGCAAGGGCTCGAACTATAGGCGCCCTCGCTGCGCTCGTGCGCCTAAATATCTCGGGCTGCAATTGATGCTTACACCCGACCTAACTACTCTGCTTTACATCTCGATTGTGAGGTAAGTAGAAAAAACCGGCATTACAAGAATAAAACATTTTATTAGTTAAAATTTATAGTGAAATGAGAACAATTTTCAAATTTTAGGGAAGTTTTCTATTCCCGCCTTTTTTCATCTTTATTTCTTAATTTTTTTTTTTCAAGAACCTAATTGAGCTTCGCCGTTCGATATTTAAAATTGATGACTATTATACTCATACGAAGACAAGGCTGAATAGCGAAGCGACCTCTTTTGTCATTAGGTAGGTTTGTTAGGTACGCGAACTTTTTGATAGAGTGAAGACTTTTTTTTTATATTACTTACCGCCCTAGGGCTTTTCTAGCTACATTATTACCCTAGAGCGCTAATTGGTTACCTACAAGCCCCATTTGGGGGTAATAAGGACCTACTTACCGAATATGAGAGATGTAAAATATATTATTATTCTTAGTTAAATCATCAAATATATTTTTTTATTCTTTAGCCTCACCATTAGCCTTCTCCAACTGCATTGTAACATCTTCATCATATTATTATGTTGTTCGAAACAATCGTTTAATATCCTTTCAATGTGAAAATCTCAATAAAAATCCTAACGACGACGAACGTTAGTAGTTTCATTGTTTTGTAGTATCATCTATTTGAATATACACCCTCATAACTGGCAATAAAGTGCACTGTTATGTACCAGTTTATACGTTCCTTCAGTGGAATTGTTTCACATCTCTTTGCGGAGACTTCCGTAGTGCTCTAAAATAATTTGATCTATTTGTATCTGTATCGCTTTCTTGTAAATCAAAATGGATGTATGAAATGTATCTACATTGGGATGTGTATTTTCAAATGAACTCATGGCTTCATTCAGTGGTTTCAATGATCCTTTATATCCTATTCTCTCATCATCTTTCTTTATTCTTTTATCCTATTGAAGATGTCCTTCAAGTTTTAGAGTTTGTTTTAATTTACATGTTTTATATTAGATTGATCTGCTTACTTTGAACACGTTCTTTTTCGTGTCGATTATGGATATTACTGGAGTGATTGATTTTTCTGCAACATATCAGTAGTTTTAGTTTCGGTTTTATTAGAATTCTGTAGGTAGGTAGATTTTGTAATACATGTATGTGATGAACACAAAATCTTTGTCATGTATCTCACGATTAATCAATGGCTTTCAGATAACATTTATACAGACATTTATTCATATATATAAAGTAGTATTTCTTTTTTAATTTAATCGTAACGCAGTTCAGTGTCTGTTTTACTATTCTGTTTAATTTCGTATTGTACGTAAAAATAAGCAAATGTATTCGGTTTTTTCTCTCATTTCCATTGTCTATACAGATGTGATCTCCTAATTTATTGCTTCCAATAAAATTGTGCGGTCTAGATAATCGTCATAAATTATAGTCACAACATGTTTTTTTGTTTTTTTTCTGTAACTCATAACTAATACTGAAGTCGTTTATTTATTACATGGTTTATGAACATAGGATGTTAGTCCTAAAACAATTGCAGATAGATAAGCAGTCAAGATAGATATAAAGTAATTATCTTTTATAAGTAATATAAACATACAATATAAAGTTACTATAGAACTAAGTTTGGCACGTTTCCATGTCATTGAAAAGGTATTAATATTCTACATGTAGTTAAAAAAGAATCTTAGAAGTCGATTTAATTTATCAAACTTTCAGAAGTAACAAACATTTTCGCAAACACAGATCCTACTTGTTACAAAAGTTATCGCAAGGTTATTTTGTCAACTTTGAACCCGCCGTAAAAAACGAACTTTTGCGATAAACGTACCAATAAAATCGCTTCAGTAGTTTTCTAGATTTACACTCTAAGGGGGACATTCTTACCGTATCTTTTTGGTGGGCTAGCAACTTGTCAAACCGTGTAATGCATGATAACTCAGAGACTATAACAAAAAAAAAGGTTAATGTCAGCAAGTTCTATGTTTATCTATTTAGGTACAAATTTCTCATGTAGATCGACACATGCCTAGTCATAAGCTTTAGCAATGGGTATTCGAGTTTACCCACTACTGGAGAAGTTCTTAGAACCGAACAAAAGACCTGATGGTTCTCTTCGTTCAAACAGGTCATGAATATAAAGCCATGCTGCGAACCACTCGTACCAAACGGTTGGTGCTGAGTAAACACAAAAAACACATTATTTTCCGTTGTCCAATCAGAATCGTTGAATGGTTAAAGGAGTTGACAGAAGGGGAAACAAACAGGAGTCAAACAGATATTTCTAAAGGCACATACATAATCTATTGTGGAGACAGACGGTGGGCGAGTATTATTATATTGAAACAATGCGATATACAGAGATAGAGTAGGTACATAATGAGATGACTGGTAGAATGGACGGCATCCTAGCACATGATTCATGTACAATTTCATCAAGGCAAACTCAAGAGACCGCGGTATCAGCAAGCGAAGTGTAGGACGCCCTCCAGCTACGACCTTAAAAAAAGGTGGTTGGGACAGACTGGATGCAGAAGGCGGTGGACTGCGTGTAACAGCCTAGAACAGGCCTTTATCCTGCAGTGGACTCCGATAGGTTAAGTTGATTGATCAAAACTCAATATGCATAGACTTGGACAAAATAAAGCAATCAGTGATCTATCCACAATATCGATTGCACCGTTTAGGATATCCATGTAAACAAAAGCAAGGTGATTCCAGGAAAAGCTTCTGATTTCTGTCATATGTAACGTGACGTCATGTTAGTGTCATCCAGCTGTGACGTTTACAGTGCAGTGTACCGTCAGTACAGACCGTTGACGTTGTCGCAGTGAACATTCGTGACAGAATGATTTCTGGCCGACATATGGAATTGTGACGGATCGCACACTGTTTCGATGTGATTCAGATTAATGCGGATTTTGTATCTACATAATTACTTAGTTTACGTTTATTATTATAGCTTTAGCTTTGTTTTGAGCAATGGTGGACCAGTGTGAGCTGTTACAGCTGCAATTTTATCACACTTACTTTATCACCACTGCTCTCAAAACGGTGAAAGAAAACATCGTGAGGAAACCGGCATGTCCTAGAACCAAAAAATTTAAGATATGTGACATCTACCAATCCGCATTGGGCCCTCTCAAAGAAAAATGGGCCTTAAGCATAGCTGGCGAAACGTGGGTGTATTATAATAGGTGCACCTCTGCTGCATCCTACGGGGAAAGCAAGCGTGATGTTATGTGTGTAAATTATTTTGTAAATAGGTACGAAGCTTTAATTCCCCGTCATTAAAAAACGGCCAGCTGTCGCTGAAAACCAGCGCTGCGGCTCTGTCTCGCATAGGGTCGCAGCATTATGCTGAGCGATGGCCATTTTGCATCGATTTTCCCCCAATTTGTTATTTTCGTGTATTTTGTTACTTTACATCATGTTTACCTCAAATAAACGGATCTTCTTTCTCCTTTCTTTCTATTAACAGAGCTATAATATTGATTAGTCTTGCAATAAAATCCTATTTAAATAATTCCGAGGTCAGATGGACAAGTGTGATTGATTGTATTGTTACAAGACACTGGATAAATCCATCGTTTCTATGCACGATAACATGCTATTCACTTTAAAATAGCAAACAGATCAATGATCATACAAATTGAATAGTTAATCCAAATTTCCACTATGGAGGAAACTTGTGTGATAGCTTTGTAATTCAATCGTTTCATATTCCTAACAAAGTTAATATATTACTCTAAACATTGATAGATTACACACACTCACTATGCAAAGTTACTAAGGTTAGTAGTTGATTAGGTTACACAAATTCACTTTGTGATTTTAGGGCTTTGCTCTGATAGTTCTGCTAAGTAAATTCTATTATTAGAATAGGTTTTTCCACTGTTGGAAACAGTTTTGTTTATCTTGTTTTTGCTGTAAATTAAAAGTAAAATAATACGAGTGTATTCAGCTCTCTAGGTATCTACTCCCTTAGAGGGAGAGAATGATGAGAGTTGTTGAGATTGAGAGAGATCAACTCACGTCGCAATGCGAATATCTAACTCACATTGTGGTGAAAAGAAACACATCTTAATAAGCTCTTTAGCATTGAATGTAAATGTTTCACTTGCAAATCTCAATTTAATAACCACGCTATAAAACAGCTACGAAAATATTTAACTTTTCTGAAGCATTATTTCATTCTTCTGACTCAACAGAATTAAATAGATCCACTTATTTTCCAGTTTATACTGCATTCTCTCGAGCTGTAATTAATGCACGCTAAACTTTTATTTAACTTAAATATAAAGGAGCGCCTACACGGCACTCTTTGCGCAATTCCTAGCACTTGTGTTGCAACTATGACGACACGTCAATACTGAGCAATTTACGGCAATTCCGAAATTATAGCAGTGTTGCTAAAGATATAATCACCGATAGGAGCGATTTGGAGCAATATGACTTAATATGCTGCAGCTACGTAAACCCATTAGATCTTCGGCTTAGCATTTTGTCAATATCATGGCATAGTCAAATAATTTATTTCAAGTAGATCAAAGGCACGTTTGAACGTCAAAATGTACGAGAAAATAGAATTGATTCTAGTTGCCCCTTCCAAAAGGAAGTTTCGTATGGACAAGAATTGTCGAAACTGTTTAGACAATTTATGGGAATTCAAAAAGATTGTTCTACTAGTTTCTCCACTACCTCCACCAGTTTTGCTCGCTATGATTGCTGAAAAAGTGTTCCGTGTAAGCGCAGCTTAAGGAAGATTGTTAATTAGCATCACATCAAGTGGCTGCATCTTGAACATTAGCCTTTAAAGTTTACGATGTCTTGTCTCCCGGCTCTTTGTCAGCATGTACCAGTTTATTGTCATTACAATGTGCAGGCATGTTACTTAACATAACTGTTTCCGCCGGGTTCTGCTTAATAACTTTGTCATCATAAGAATAAGGGTGTAAATTTGCTTTCTTTGCGTCATTTATAAAGTGTGTTAGGTTAAACTAGGGACAAACTTTAAGGGAATGTAGTACTCATCAGAATGAACAACTTATAAAACTCCAACTCTGAAGTATGAAAATGAACACTACACGGCCTTGAAGAATATCCCTCGTTTATTAAGCTAACGTACAACTTGAATTGCAGTTTTTGACTGTATTAGGTACCTTAATTACATAATATGTCATTTATTATTATATTATACATACACTTGTACGCCGTCTTCCCAAGGGTGTTGGCAGAAACCACAGAACGCGACCTGCTACGATCCTCAAATACTCCTTAATTACCTACTTCTGTAAATTCAAAACAAAAGTTTGTCGATGAAATTGACTTCCGTTAACACTCATTACACACTGGTCATTAAAAAAAAAACACTAAATACAAAATTAAAAGTATGTGACATGCCTCAAATTATTTTTGTATCAGTGTAATCCTGAAGTTTAAAAGTATCTCATTTGACAGTTACCATAAAAGTACTGGTTTTTTAACGGAATTCAATTGGAAACATGATGTTTGGAGCGTCGCTTAGCTTCTAAGTCAGTTCGGTTTGAGCCTCGAAACCTAAAGGATGTCTTCAAGAAGTCTAAAGTCTATAACGTTATTTTATTGAGTACCTAATTAAATAGTTTGTTAAATATTGCTAAAAGTATACCAAGTTTGTATGTGTGCAAGAATACAGAAATATTTGTACTGAAATGGTGTATTCTTCTACATTTCTTTAATTTTATATCATTATCAACACACATTAAAGCATTTCACAGTTAAAAATGGCTGCAAAATGCTCCTAATTTCGTAATATTAATCTGTTCTATTATGAAAAGCTGGTCTTGATGCACATTTAGAAATTAATCATTCAGCAAAACAATAGTTTAATTTGTGATACTCTAGCACAAAGGCCCAGTGATTTAGAATCTTAAGAAATTATCTGCAATGCTTATTTATTAGTTAAATTATTCGAATAATTTAATGTGTACCTATTAAATATGAAACTGAGAATGATAATAATGATGAATAACGAGGCACTTATAAACATTTAATCGTTATCAACAGCAGCAGAATACTGTTCCCTTTGTTGCCGTGGCTATAAAATTAAATAATTTATCACCTTGCTGAATCTCGTCCAAAACCTTGGAAACTCTTTCTAAGAGTAGAATACATTTTAAAAGTCTATGTTTAATTCAATGTTTTTCGTAAACTTTGGTGCAAAAAGTTTTTACTATCATCGGTAGGAACATCGTCCAATATTTTAGAGGTTTGCCTTCTACTCGATATTATTCCCAATAAAAAGCTATGGGTTCGATGTAACTGGTTCATTACATACACTAGAGTTCCTTGCCCGCTCCAATTCAAATAGAGTTATTCTTAGGGTTAATAAAAACGTTCATAACTCCCATTTATGGTTGCGCATGCGGTGATTAAGTAACCAATATAGACGCTATAAATTTATTTGTATAGGTAAGTTACTGCTTTGGTACTCAGTGGCCCAGTATTTTATATGTAGTTAGTTTCTTGTGTAAGTTCCGGTACTTTTTACTTTTAGCTTGTTTCCCGTCGTTGTTAAAGGTTCTACTGCTTGATTTTGCCTTGACTTGGCAGCGGTTTGGTGAAGTTACCTGAAAAACATATCCAAGTGTGGAAATCTATGAAAATATCTTCCAAGTTTTTGGCAACCTTTAATATAAAAAAATATTTTTACATAATTGTGTGTCTAATTGATAATTTAGTGTATCATCACATAGCAAACTTAAATTCACAGAATTGATTACCACGGTGGTTTTTTATTCCCTACATCGGATTTCCAAAATAATACCTACTTGAGCAAAGCAAAATAAATATTGAATTTGCCGAGTTTAAAGCGTGCATTATGCATGATATTGACGTTCTATGTACCTTTTACGTAGAAAATTGTAGGAATTCCATTAAAATATGCAAATATATTTTATTTATCATATCCTTATCGAATCAGGTGTTTGTCGGCAACCGGTGTCAATTGCCGATAAATTGACAAGCTGTAATGAAAAAACTTTTCGGTAACAAAGTTTTAAAAGACGTTTACACTTTGCTTTTTGTTAAAACTTTGTCGCCGTTCTGACTTTGAATTTAACATGTTTATTTTGTCAGAAAGTTTATCAGACGATCGAGGTTATAGCTGAAAAATGGCTGTAAAGTGTTGCTGATTATTTCCGCGTTCTATTTGGTTTACAAGAATTTTATCTGTATCCGGAAATGTACGACGTAGAAAAGCGAAAACCGGTGTTTCATGTCTGTACCCAGTCTTCCTCAATTTATCATTCTTAAGATAAGCACGTAACGCAACACAATTAAAACGTTTCCGAGTAGAAGGGACCATCGTCTCCTTTCCTATGTATCCGTACATACTGCGATCATTATTCGTTTAAGCATAACGAGTTGACTTCCTTAATAAATTGTGAATGGATTTTTGACATTAAACTTGTGCACTTCACCAATTTACCTTATAAGCTTGCTTGAGGAAAGTCATACTGCCAAAACAGTTGACGGTTGTAATCCAAAGTACGAAAAAATTAGTAATAATTATTATTGTTTATGATTGTATAAAGCAATTACCACACTGCGCTGCGCTTCGTCGCGAAGCGCGGGGCGGTCATAGCAAATAAACAATCTGCGCGCGGGATGCGCTCCCGCGTGCAGATTGCGTTTTTTATACAAACTGATAAATCGGCCGCCCCGCTACGCGACGGAGCGCGGCGCAGTGTGATAATTGCCATAGCTTTTTCACGCGACTTCGCCCGCGAAAAGATCGTTATTTATCCTACGCAATAGTACTACCACGCAGGATACGCTCCCGCGCGCAGATTGTTTTTTCTATACAAACTGATACAATGCCAAACCGGCCGCCCCGCGCTACGCGACGTAGCGCATTGTGATAATAGCCATAGCTTTTGCACGCGGTATCGCCCGTTTGGGTATAGGAAGTTATCCCACGGGAACGTACTACCGGGATAAAAAGTATCCTATGTCCTAACCCAGGCAGCAGCAGGTCTTTACAGCCAAGTTCGTTCAGCCTATACCTTTTTTTTTTGTGTGGGAAATTATCAAATAACTTCTCCTGCTCTGGGTGGAGTGGGAGGGCGTGTCAGACTCTTACTGACTAAAACCCACCCGTGTTCCATCAGTTGCCATGTTGCCGGAGGCCACGATTTCCCTTTCGGCCTTATTCGCAACCCCGGCAGGCATTGGCCCTAGCGGACCCCGTCAATTCTGCTGACATCTCTTTGAGGCGCGCGTGGAACACAACGCGCCGTCGACCCGGGCTTGGTCCTTATCGGACGACGAGCTACCCATTGCTCACCGTCCGCAAGCCCGCGCCTACGGTAGTCGGAAATCGGCTCTCGATTCCCGACGCCCAGGGCGTCTCCTCCTTCGGCGGTTAGGGGCGTGAGGGCGCGAATTTTGCCACTCCTTCACGCGTTGTTCAGCCTGTACCTAAGGCGTTATAAATGCGAAAATAACTGTATGTTTGTTACCTTTTCAAGCCTAAACCTAAGGCGTGAAAAGGTAACAGACATACAGTTATTTTCGCATTTATAATATTAGTACCTAGGCGACCGAGCTCTGCTCTGGTGAAAATAGAGAATGCTCATTTAATAGTATAGGATAGTTACTTATACCATGCTACTTATTTCATGCTGCCGTGATAGTAGGTACTTAATAATTCCATTCTGCCATGTCATTATCTAATGTCATTATTCTAATGTCATTATTCTCATGTCATTATTCATTATCTTGTTCTAAACTTTGGGCGACCGAGCTCTGCTCGGGTGAAAATACGGAGAAAACGAATTTTCCCAGATATGAGACCTAGCTAGATCGATTTATGCCTCCGTAAACCCTTGTATTGCAACTTTCATCGAATTCGTTAGAGCCGATTTCGGGAACGTGAGTACAAATATATATATGTCGGATCCGGTCATGAGTACGGACACGAAACGAATCGTAAGCGCGCCACTGGCGACATCAAGAAGAGTGATCTACCTACATCAAAAAAGGCGCGCTTCTACAGAGTCATGATGTTTTTAGGCCACGGGGAAGAGGGGATTGATCGTCGGATAGCATTGGAGTCAAGACGTCGCGGAACTGTTCTAGATTCGTTGTGCTCAGTAATTGTGTTAGTTGTAATTTGTGATCATTGTCTTAATTGGTGATTTTAATAAATGCCGTCGCCCCCAGCGTGGGTATAATTTCGCTAGTGTGATTAATTTGATAGTAAATTATAATGTGATCTGAACTGCAAACTGTTTTTCTATTGCGCTTTAACCAACACTACCCACACTACGCCCACAGTAGTTAAAATATCGCTGATAATAACGAAAGAGTCACATACCCGTCTCCGACATATACAAATATTGCTCGTTTAATAGTATCGGATGTCGGTATTTTAGTATGAATGTACATGTACATAGGGTAGATATGGAAGTAAATACTCCAGAGCACGATACATCAAGCCGAATCCCCTTGTGATCTCAGTTGTCGATATGTTTTTGTCGACAGTTTTTATGGGAGCGGCCTTTATACTTTTATAGGTTTATCTAGAGAAATGTAAACGTTCCACATTTATGTTTCCTTTCGTGTATAAACGTTGGGTTGTATGAGAGAATTTTTATTGATGTAAATTGTTTTTGACGGAAAAGGTTAGTTACTGCCTCGTTGGTCTAGTGGTCGCAAGCGCTACTGCTGAGCATGATGTCCTGGGTTCCATTCCCGGATCGGGCAAAGTATTATTGGGTTTTTCCATCTGGAATTTCTCACAGCCCGGAGTCTGGATTTGTGCCCGGTTGATGTCAATAGGCTCACGACCGATTACTTACTTACTTTAGGACTGATACATAACTAGCGAAAACTTGTTCGTCAACTGGCGAGTGTCAAACTCACACGTGCGCGCGAGTTGGCACCTTCCGATTTTTACCTATTTTTTTTGTTGTCAACTCGCTCGCACATATAGGTAATAGGTAATAGGTAATACGGGCTGGTATCCGCAACTCCACGTCAAAGCGCGTATTTTGCGTATGGGTGGGAAAATCTGTTATTCGATCCACCCCAGCTCCTCAAAGAAGGCCAGCAACGCCTTGGTGTCACTGACAGTCTCACGTAGGGTACCTGGGTTACCGAAGTACTTTGCCCTGTATGTGGCGACCGCCGGGCAGTTTAACAGCACATGGGCTGCTGTCTCGTCGTCCTCCATGCAAGCTCGCACATATAAAATACAGTCAAATAAAAACGGATAGTGTACTCTTTGAAGGTCGAATTCCGCATTGGCGGTTGACCTATTGTGTGTGATTTAAGGGCTTGCTACACGGCTGCCAACCGCAGCCCAACAGAGGTGACCTTGGTGGTTTACAACCGGTGGACGCAGTTGGCAGCCGTATAGCAAGCCCTTTAGAAACTCGTGTTTTTTTTTTTTTAATTCTTCTGAAGCTATGTACCTGTCGTAGGTCGAAGATGTAAGATGTACTTATCTAGACTTAAAATAACAGCTCATTTATTTATTTATTTATTTATATATACTTTATTGTACACCACAAAAATACACAACAAAAAATAAATCAAACACTACAAAATATACAATGGGCGGCCTTATCGCTTTCCGCGATCTCTTCCAGGCAACCTTGGAATGGACAGTGATTTGCCTGGACATAAAATGGGGCTGTCGTTGGTGCAAATAATAAATATACAATATACAAGAATAGATACACAGATATAACATAACATAACATAACATCACGCCTTGTTCCCCGAAGGGTTGGGCAGAGGTGTCCCTGTAGCAGGTACACCCACATTTCGCCAGTTATGTTTAAGTCCCATGTAATAGGGGGCGAGCCTATTGCCATCAACCGGGCACAAATCCAGACTCCGAGCTGCTACTGAGAAATTTCAGATAGAAAAACCCAATAACACTTTGCCCGACCCGGGAATCGAACCCAGGACCTCATGCTCAGCAGTAGCGCTTGCCATTATATTTATGTGTGTGTTCACATAAAATAATATTTTTTTATCAAAAAGTTGGTTCTTTGTTTTTCGATAAACAATAAAAAAAAATATTGTTAAAACCTATATAGAATAATGCTGCAGTAACGACTTCTACAATATTATCCCTTACTCGTCATTTTCAAAATCATAGGTTACAATTATGAAATATTTTATCGAGCTTTGATATTATGACTTCGTAAAGGAACAGCAATTTTCAGTTTACTTCCAATCGTAAAATAGACTTTATACCCTGTTGAGGTATAAAACGCTCATAATTTTACGATTTACCAACAATGGTTGTAAAACATAAAATGGAAAGTGAACCAATTTATTGAACATGATAGTATAATGTTCGAGTGTTCAGCAGGATAAAAAAAGGTTTTCTGTTACGGTATTATTTTTTTCTATCCGATCCACGGCATGAGCATCTATGTTCTATGTAAAGTTTTTATTATTAATCTTAGGCATCACTAACATCCTGACGGGGTCGCGGGAAAGTCCGAAAGGGATACCGTGGCCCCTGGCAATATGGCAACTGAAGGAACACGGGTGGGTTTTAGTCAGAAAGAGTCTGACAAGCTCTCCCGCTCCGTCCAGAGCTGGAGAAGTTATTTGAAAATTTCGCACCCAAAAAAAAAAGTCATCACTAATATTCCTAGTTATAAGACATCATAGCGGTTCGACCAATGCTCCTTTTTCCTCGGCATGAAAAGAATGATGCATTTGTCCTCCAGTAAATATTATTCATGCTTAACGCATAAGCACCTATCGTCCTTGACACCAAGGCTCTCTGGCCCCCAAATATCGCCAGCCATATTCATTCACCATCCACTTGACAAAGCTTTCCATATACATATTTCCGTCACCTTCAAAACCTCATTCACGATTCCTTTATGAAATTCTCCAAACGGCTCATTACCAGTGTCTGTCAGCTTGAAAATCAGAACCTAGTTGAAAATTGATGCTTTCATGTGCTTCGCCGACTTCGTGCCAGAGTTTCATAAAGCCTCGTTACACTAGGCGACATTGTATCGAGACACGGTCGCATAAAGTCTCATTATGACTCGAACATTTGGGTCATTGCCACGAGATTTGTCGTGCGTCTGGACGTGTTCAGCGACGGGACTATGTATAGCAACACAACAACTACTCCTTCCTGAGACATCACGACGATAATGTAAACGGTTGTCTCGGAACATTGCGACGGAGATATGTCGGGAGACAAGTTGCAATATATGACTCGCGACGTCTCTCCAAGTGTGTACAAGACTCAAGAAGGTCGTTACTTCAACATTTTAGTGAAGCCTTAAAAAGACAAATCGGTATCTCATTACTACCGCCAGTCCTTGCCTCCTTGGTTTTATGAAATTCTTAACGTGAAGCCTTAAGATACCATATTAGTGCTTTCAATCTACTGAAGGATTACGGTATCGTTGCAACGTTGCGGTTGGGGTGAAATTAATACGAAAGTCTTAGGGCAATCTTGCGGACCCTGTAGTAAGGTAATACTGGAGACGAAGGTAATCTACCTAGACGCTTGAATAATGTCTGAAGTTTTGTTCGGATATTTCAATGAAGTTATGAACATGTCTGGGAATAATTTACAAAGGTTTTAATATAATCGTCCATGTAAAAGATAATGGCTAGGTTAGGTTAATTTTTTTAAGTGAAAACTTCTTCAGGTGCTTTGGGCATTTTTGAGATGGGACAAACCATTGATTTCGCGACTATAACGCAATTTACTGACACCGTGGAGTAAAAGACATCAACGCGTTGATAACCAAAGTGCGTGGAGTAAAAGACATCAACGCGTGGATTATTGCGGCGCCGATTTTTTTTAAAGTTTTCACTTCTGTTGGCACTCCCGGAGTGCCACTGTTTTTTTTTTCTTTTGCTTTATTCCGAACAAGGACTCTTGAAACGAGAGATGACTTTAATAATTAAAACAATATTAGGTACACACGGCTACAAATCAAGCTATAAGTTTCCAGTATAAGCTAGTCTCGTATTGTAGAGGATTTCCGTACAATGAGAGGTCAGCTTATACTGGACGAGTTTAGCTTGATATGTAGTCGTATGTACAATGCGCTCAATTTACAAGGGTTTTAATATAATCGCCCATGTGCAAGATAAAAGGATAAGTCAAGTTTTAATCTTTTTCTTTTACCTTATTCCTAACAAGGACTCTTGATATGAGAGGCAAATTGACCTACATAAATATTCACACAGACAAGCATGGCCATTTTACTGTCACAGATACCGCCCCAAAAATTGTATGATCTTGCCAATAGTTCGTGACGACCCACATTTCTGCACAACATGATCATCATCATCATCATCATCAGCCTATAGCAGTCCACTGCTGGACATAGGCCTCTCCGATTGCACGCCATTCAGCTCGATTCTCGGCAACTCTCATCCAGCGGCTACCAGCCACCCTGCGAAGATCGTCACTCCACCTAGCCTGAGGGCGTCCTACCTTACGTTTGCCAATTCGCGGTCTCCACTCAAGAACACGTGTACCCCAACGGTCATCGGTTCTACGGCTGATATGGCCGGCCCACTGCCACTTCAGTTTGCTAATTCTGTGAGCTATGTCGATAACTTTGGTTCTCTGCCGGATCACTTCGTTCCGGATTCGATCCCTCAGAGAGACTCCAAGCATAGCCCGCTCCATGGCTCGCTGAGCAACCTTAAATTTATGGACCAGCCGTATCGTGAGTGTCCATGTTTCGGCTCCGTAGGTCATAACAGGCAGGACGCACTGATTGAAGACCTTCGTCTTTAGGCTCTGTGGAATACGCGACGAGAAGACTCGACGAAGTTTCCCAAACGCTGCCCAGCCCAGCTGAATTCTTCTGTTAGCCTCCCTCTCAAAGTTGTTCTTACCAAACTGCAGAGTTTGCCCGAGGTAAACGTATTTTCGAACAACCTCAAGAGCACCGCCATTGACAGCAATCGGCCCCGGAGTGACGTGTTCGTTGAACATAACCTGGGTTTTGTCCAAGTTCATCCGGAGACCAATGCGTACAGAAGAATCAACTAGGCCGTCCAGCATCTGCTGTAAGTCATGCAGCGATTCGGCCAGTATGACGATGTCATCTGCAAATCTCAAGTGTGAGATGTACTCGCCGTTGATGTTAATGCCACGCCCTTCCCAGTTCAGCGTCTTAAACACATCCTCCAATGCGTTAGAGAACAATTTCGGGGAAATTACATCTCCTTGTCTCACCCCTCGACGCAGGGGGATATGTTCAGTACGCTGATCCTGAATTTGGACGGTCATTGTCGCGTTTTCATAAAGACATCTCAGCACTTGGATGTATCGCCAGTCGACTTGGCATCGCTGCAGAGACTCCAAAACAGACCAGGTCTCGATAGAGTCAAAAGCCTTCTCATAGTCCACAAACGCAAGACACAGTGGCCGATTATACTCATCAGACTTCTGTATAATTTGCCGCACTGTGCGAATGTGGTCTATGGTGCTGTATCCTCCTCGAAACCCAGCCATGATATGATGAACCACAACATGATATGAAACCAAAACTTCACCAGCTAAACAAATGTCGAAAATCTTCTCTGAAATATAAATATTTTTATTCAGCTCCCTTCAAATTCATTCTGTATCATTTTTTTGTTAAGTAAGTCGTAAAATGCTGGTTATGAATATTTAGTGTGAGTCTAAACAAAACGTTGTGACATTTCCATTTGAATTTTTTATCTTTATTCAAACCAGGCTTTAATAGCAATATAAAAACTTAGGTCCAACGTTTTCATTTAAAACAACGACGTGCCAGTCTTTTTAAAACTGACCCACTTTGCTATTGTGTGGAATATTTTGTTTTGCGTGCTTCATTAAATAAGAATTTTAATAACATTGCTCTATATTAGCTTTTTACCTTAAAGTACATTGACAAAAGTTAGTGTATCTAGTCTATTACAAAACATTATGTAGAACCGATAAGTTTTACTGTAAAATAAAGCATTTTAGAGTGAAAAACTTCATAAAGTGAAAATGACATGCAAAATACCTTCACTTATCTCGCGAACTCACTGAATTGCATTGACATTATAAGTTTGTCTATAAGATATAAAATCTTTAAATCTTAAAATATTGTTCATCCAATTTTGTCAAGTTTATTTCATCCAAAAATAGAGGTGTAACAAACGGTACATATTTGACAAATACGCGATCACGTTGTCACTTTTGACAAATGGTATCACAGTGGGTCGCGTTCGCGTTATCAATAGCTTTTTATGACTTTTTAAGCGGCGAATATTATGCTCGAAAAAGCTATACTGTGTGCTGGGGATCATTCGTTACGTTTGGGAAAATAAGATGTTTCAGTTTTTGATCATTGTGAATTAAGGACACGGAACATACGGTGGAGGTCTGCCCGGCTTGGGCGGAGCAACGCCGTGTCCTCGTAGAGGCGATCGGCGGCGGTGATCTCTCGCGTCCGGCCCTGGTTCAGGCCATGGTACGGAGCGAGAGGAAATGGCAGGCCGTCACCTCCTTCTGCGAAGCGGTAATGCTCGCGAAGGAGGAGGCGGAACGCGTGAGGGAGAGGCAAACTTCGCGCCCTCACGCCCCTAACCGCCGCAGGAGGAGACGCCCGGGGCGGGAATCGCGAGCCGATTTCCGGCTACCGTAGGCGCGGGCTTGCGGACGGTGAGCAATGGGTAGCTCGTCGTCCGATAAGGACCAAGCCCGGGTCGACGGCGCGTTGTGTTCCACGCGCGCCTCAAAGAGATGTCAGCAGAATTGACGGGGTCCGCTAGGGCCAATGCTTGCTGGGGGTTCGAAGAAAACCGATAGGGAAATCGTGGCCCCCGGCAACAGGGCAACCGAAGGAACACGGGTGGGTTTTAGTCAGTAAGAGTCTGACACGCCCTCCCGCTCCACCCAGAGCGGGAGAAGTTATTTGATGATTTACCACCCAAAAAAAAAAGAAAAAAAAAGGATCATGATGGTTTTAATGATATGTAACAATATTCATTCAAAGTTTAAAGGTAAATAGGGAGGTGGAAGAAGGAAGACCAAAATAAAACGGTGGATGGGTTATGTGAAAGGTTATTATGGTTTGAAAGAAAGCGACCATTGAGAAGTCACTTCCTTTGTATAGAGGTGTATGGGAAAAAAGTCATGCTGCCGACGATCAAGACGCTTCCAAAGATACCTCATTTGTCAAATTATGATAAGTAGTTTAGAAGTTATGAAGGAACAGATGAACACACATACCGGTCATAATCATAACCCTCCTGTTCGCCGTAGTCAGGTAAAGAGTAGGTACATATTTTAAAATGCTCTCGGCACAATCACTTGAAGCCCACTGTCAATGAGATTTATTTTTATAGCAGAAAGGATAATTTATTTTTGTTTATTCATTATTTTTCTCGTTATCACTCGTCATATTCAGAGCACGAGTTTAATATAGTGTCAGTGATGACGTAATAACTCCATGTCGATTCTAGAAAAATAGGTTTATTTTGTTGAATTTTACTGTAGCAGAATGTTAGTAATAAAGAATTGGAAGGGACTTGTAATAATAGATGCGTGGAATTTACAACAGAAATAAGGCTTTAGAAACCAGAATAAGTATGTACAAGGTGGGGCAAAAGTATTCACCCGATGTTGTTTTGCTGTAATTTTTTTTTAAGAATGTAAAATGTTATTATATGAATTCGATTTTTTTCCATCAAGTCGATAAAATGATATCGGTCAAGTGGCCACCGTTAGAATTGAGGACCATACGGGCTCGTTTTGGCATTTTCCATCACTTGTGTCAGAACGTCCCTCGCATTCCTGTCGTATATTCTCTTTAAGGGCTTCAAGAGTCTGAGGCTTGTTTACATAAACCCGGGACATAAAGTAACCCCACAAAAAAAACTGCCGCGGTCAAATCGGTGATCTGGTCAGCCAGTGCAAATCGCTAAAGCGAGAGATTGGACGATGCGGAAATGATTCCTGATACAATCATTCCGCGTTCTTAAAATATCGTTCCATGGCTTATTGACGTGTATTCTGCATCTGTCAATGTTGCCGCCATTTGCAAAAGTTATAGCGTCTCCCAATAGGGTGATTACTTTTGACCCACCTGTTTATAAAGATGTATTAAAAAACAAAAGAAGTGTGGCACTCGGGGACTGCCGCGGTAAAGCTATATTGCATAGCATTTGTAACCTCCATACTTCCTATTTGTCAACGCTACACTTGGGATGATGACTTGATGACATAAAACAAAAATTACGTTCCCATGACAACATCACGTTGTCATGGGAACCGTCATTACAGGCGGTAGGCGGAGTGAGGGGTGTTAGGTTTTATTTTCGTTACGTTACGGAATTTCTTGATTCGGTCGCCGCGCTCAAAGCCCGCGATAAAAGCTATATGCAATAGCTTAAAATGTTGTGTAAAAACAATACATACAAATGTATTGTTTTTTCTGCGTTAGTCCTTGTTGTTTAAACAGTTGATACCTATAGGTACCGAAAAATTCTGACTAACACTTAAATTACTGCCTGTATTGTAAACGATTTTTGTATTTTTTTCAACTTTTTTGACATTTTTAAACTTACAAATTTTTTAAATAATTTGTAATTTTCAGAAAAGTTAATTGTCAAAAAAAGTCAGTAAGTATTTCGATTAAGTCAAGTTTCTTCTTTAAACAAAAATTAGTGTTTTGGTATAGGTATGCGAAAATGCCGCAAGGCCTTCGAACTTTCTAGACTGACAAACCTAAGAACAATCCAAAACACGTGTAACGAAATAAAATTATTAAAACTTTTTTGAAGTAAGCACCTAATCCTTGACTTTTATACCAAAATCAGCTTGCAAAACATTATTTTTATTACAAACATTATAATAAATATATGGCGAAGCTTCTACACCGAATATTCAAGGCACGGTTTTAATAAAACTCGGTATTCTCAGTATTTGTACTGTGTGGACTTATTGAGATGTTCCATGTACATTTTCCGCTTAAGTTGCAACCCAGTTTTGCTTCTCACTAAAGAAGTATGGAATATGCAAAGTCTGAAGACGTGCGCATTCACTATGTTTTCCTGGTACCATTTGTTGACGTAATTTATTGGTTTTTATTAAGTGCCTTGGAGTAAAATATTTTGTCATTTGCTATTTATAAAATCCATCTCTTTTTTTCATCATCGAAAAATGTTTGAATTTTTCTGCGTCGAATCGGAAGCCTCTGAATATATTTTTTCTTTGACTACTGAAATAACTTTTTTAACGAACCCTGACATTACCTACCTACTCTATTTCGAAATATTTGCTCCATTAACACGCTCGTGAAATACATAATGTTAATATTTATTGGAGTGTTGTTACACACCCTTTATTTGTAAATCTGTATTAAAAGGTGTTTTGTAGCCTTTATTTAATTTAATAAAGCATATAATACCTTGTAGGTACTGAAACGAAGTAATTCTGACAATAAGTAAAGATTAACGTCCTAAATGATGAGAAACGGTGCCTTCTTGGCTGTTGACGTTAACATTTGAAGCGGAAATAGGACCGGGTATTCCATTTCCGGGATTTCTAAAAGTTTGATCTTCCAGATATTTTTTACGACGTACATTTCTTGTCGTGCGGCTCTACTTACTGTAGATAAGGATAAGACCCTATTTGTAGATTGTGAAGACAGTACAGTTTGTTCCTTTCGTACAAAACGTCTTACGTTTCTAAGGACCAGAATCATAAATAAAATTCGTGATTTATGTTTTTATGTCCCCTGATAATAAATCAGTTTCTGACCCCTCATAGGTCACAGTCGTGACACTTATCACAATTTCGTTTATAAAAACCTTTTATTCGCGGGCCTCATCGTATAAAATCGTCCAAAATGTATGCTTTTCCGATTCACCAATGTACACAATACTGAATGATAATTTATTTATGTATTCTGACCAAACGATTGCATACTGAGCTGCTTATTTGTGACGGAGCGACATTACCATATTGATCCCTAATAAGGAAAATTGAGAATTGAAGTAGGTAAGGTAAATTGAGGGTATTTTTGTACTTATACGGTAAGTAAACCTACAGTAAGCTATACAAAATAATAAATAATCGTCTATGCTCCATCACCAGCACCATCATAAGCAGCCTTGTTCTACCTACTATTGAGTACCTACACAGGCCTTCTCCCTTTCGTGCCATGTTCCCCTGGTCTGTGCGAGTCTCATACAGGTCATTCCCGGGATCTTTTGTAGGTAGTCCACCCATCTGGCTGTTAGTCTTGCCACCTTTATAAATAAAATAAAGTAAAATAATGTAGTATTTGTAACAAATACAATTTATACAGTTAAAATTTAAAAAAAAACCCTCTACACAAACATTTCCTCATTTCTCTTTCCTACTCCAACACCAGACCGGGGTTCAACATCTACCTATAACCTATTCATTGAGACCATTCCAATGAGCCCAAACACGATACCTGTGCTGTAACTTGGTAAGGGAGTTAGGTATCCTGCAAATTTCTTAGTTCAAGGTTCCTATGTTCTTCTAATATCATTGCAGTAACAGAATAACAAATTTCAAATCGATCAGACCTGTGGAAGATACTTACATACATTCATTAACTAGAAAAGAGCTGATAATGTTCAAACAGTTGAACTGATGTTGATAAAACATGTCTAAGGACCATCGTTAAAAAACCTGCATTGAAATCGGTTCACCCGTTTAAGAGCTACGGTGCCACAGACAGACACACATAGCGGTCAAACTTATAACACCCCTCTTTTTGCGTCGGGGGTTAAAAATAATACCTAGATAGATGAACCGATAGTGATGAACAAATTCCCAGAACTAGAAATATACTTCCCTTTTTCGAGTATTAAAGATACTATTGTGGACCCAGTTTACATATCTGCTGCATATCATCAAACCCAGCACAAATCATGAATTACGTATGTTTTCGGTATTGAATAGTCATTTATTTATGACTTCGATCGCGGAACTGTCGAAGGCTTATGCGTTGAGCGATGACAGGAACTTGGAGCTGCAAAAATAATCATTTCATATCCCCCAGTCGTTATTTCAGCCGAAAGACCCCACTGTTGGGTATAGGGCTCCTCTAAGCGTCGTCACATCGACCGTTCCTGTGTTTCTCGCATCCAGCGGCCTCCACGAGATCATCAGCGTTCCACCTTGCGGGAGGTGTTCCAACGCTGCACCTTCTGGTACGTGGATGCCACTCCAAAACCGCTACCACTTCCAGAAACCCCAGTATTTGATGTTAGCAGTAAAATGTATATCAAAATAAAAAGCTTTAAATGTGAATGTTCCTTTTCCAGAAACCAAACACATTTCTACAAAAATCTTTTAGGCTTATAATTGGCACTATTTACTGGCCTATTGAGCAATAAAATAGTTTCCGTATGTTCCTCCAGGCTACTTGTATCTAAGAAACGGCAGTTCTAAACTTTTCTTTTTTAATAGTTTGCCATTTTTCTTGTATAAAAACAGCTTTGTTATGATTCTCAATATTTTTTAGGGCTATTTTTAGTTTTGCTTTTATCATTATGATTATTTAGAAACATAACTGTTAACGTTTTTGGATAGCTGAATATAACAGCTGGATCTATTTTCGGGATGAAAACTTAGAAATTGCTCTATAAAAAGATAATGTTGGTTGAAAATAGATCACATGTTCAAAGCGTTTCATTATTTTATCTACACCCATGGTTTAAAACCTCTATAAAAGTTTCTGAAACAGTTAGCTTATTGCCAACATTAAACAGCCAGTGTCATAGTAACCATAATATCATCCAAATGAGTGTTATAATGTTGTACTAAATTTCATTTTGCAACTTGAATTTCAAAAAAAGAACATTGTCATGCACGCGCGTTTCACTACCACAGCGCCGTAATTAAAGAAAAATACTTATAGTTTATTCGAATACACGTCTTATCCCGCCATTTTTGTTCGATAATAGTATTGCAAAATTTTATTACTTTGTTGTTTACAAAAATGAGTGATGCAAGCTTTGATAACACACCACCAGATATTTCTAAAGCAGCAAAGGACATTTCTAACCAATTCTTACCAGAAAAGTCGAGAAAACAATATTAATATTGAAATTCGAATGTTTAAAAAATAGGTCAGTCTAGTCAGGACTTGTCTTAGCACAGGAAATCTTAAGAGATGCTTGAAATTAAGGTCACGTAAAGGAAAACGTACAGAATGTCCGTAGTCAAGTGGAATGACATTCTGAAGGTACCCTTACGACGACGGTTAATGCGAAAGGCGGAGTAGTATTTAAATGCGGGCCACGTATTAATCAATTTATTTTATCAGTTTGTGTACTTGATTTAGTAAGTATCGAATCTTTGAATCAATCCTCAATCTATTCCTAATATCAAATTAGTCCTTCTAGTACGAATCAATGTTGATTTATTTTACTCTAAAAAACAGTGTCAACTTGTATATAATGTACAGACATTTTTAGACCAAGATCAAACATAACATTATCTGGCTCGCAAGTTTGCACAATGCTCACTTCCTGTTACAATCACGCTCTTTCGAGCCTACTGTAATACTTTTTACTCGTGCAGCCTGTGCTAGATATACCTACACAAAGATCGTACAGGATTTTTTTTTAATTTTTATGTATGGCTTGTCGTAGTTGACCTCTGAGATCATGACTGCTTAACCGGGCTTTCCTGTGGGTGCCTTAAGCTACTACACTTAAAACCTCCAGCCAGGGGTTATTCAACTATGCTAGTTAAAACTAGGCTCGCTAAGGGCACCCCCTGTGGGGTACGAACCTCGGCTTGGGGCGTCAACCGGAGGGAGGACAAGGATGGGACGGGCTGGGATCGTACAGCGCTCTCCGCGTTCAATATAACAATGCGTTTAGGAAACTGGTGGGGTTACCCCGTTTCTGTAGTGCGTCAGGGATGTTCGCAGATCCGCATGTAGATTGCTTTTACGGAACAATGCGTAAAAGGTGTACTTCCCTGGTGCACAGGATGTGGGGCGGCTCCAACAGTGTCTTAAGCATGGTTGCGAGTCGCCTGGACTGTGAATACGTGGGTTACTGTTGTGCCGTCTCTCATGGGATGTCGCAACGGTGACCAACCGTTATTTCTTGTGTTTTCTTCCTTGTTTTTGTTCACTAACATAGTCGTAAGTTTTACTAACAATCTTGTTAAGTCTTGGTTACTTTAATAAAGAAAAATTATATTCTATAACTAAGCTCACACATGATGGCTCGGATAAATGAGACGTCAACGTAGAAAAGAATATTGATTTTTAATGGACATTTGGTATCCATAGAAAAATTAGTGGCCCCACAAACTAACTTGTGATGTAATAAAGAAGAATAACATCTACAAGATATAACATAAGCACACCTGTATTCTCCAAAGGGTTAGGCAGAGGTGTACCTATAGTAAACCTATATTTTATATCGCCAGATAATGTTTAAGTCCCACATGTTTAAGCGACACAAGACACAAAACATGACACACTTAAAACAAGATGTACTTAAACAGAAAATAAAAATTACCACTCTTAATAACCAAAACAGTAAAAAATTATGATTGTTCATAACACCGCCACTTGGAGTTTTGTCTAAGCAATTACTTACATCGTAAATTGCTAAATTTTTTGCTTATTTTGATATCTACCGAAATGGCGTATTTAACAGTGTAGCTGCTTACACTGTTAAATACGCCATTTCGGTAGATATCAAGGAATTTTGGCGAATTTAAATATTACGAACAAAATGTTTGCCTGGTGGAAATATAAAAATATAATTTTCTTTAGTAGGTAATAATATACTTATGATAAGATATATCCTCTTAGTTTGAATTATATGAGAATTCCTGGAAGGTTGGATAATAGTCGGTTGGTAATATTTGCGAATATGTGCTTAGATATAAATTATTAATGAACGTGAACTTTGTTCTCGGTTCAGTTATATTGTTTTCTTAATGAAAATGTACATATCCATGTTTGTGTTTCTGGGGCTTGATACTAAGAATTGTATCTTTATGTAACCTCAATACTAGATGGGGTGAATCCAATCTTAAGAACGTTTATTCTGAAAGTGGGCAACGTCGCAAATACATGTCAAATATTTCGCTGTTTTGATTAATTTGGAAATATTACTGTATGGAAATAACAAATGTGGCTAACTAGTTCCCTTTTTTTTTTTTTTTTGGGTAATTATCAAATAACCCGCTCTAGGTGGAGCGGGAGGGCGTGTCAGACTCTTACTGACTAAAACCCACCCGTGTTTCTTCGGTTGCCCTGTTGCCGGGGGCCACGATGTCCCTTTCGGCCCATATTCGCAGCCCCGGCAGGCATTGGCCCTGGCGGACCCCGTCAATTCTGCTGATATCTCTTTGAGGCGCGCGTGGAACACAACGCGCCATCGACCCGGGCTTGGTCCTTATCGGACGGCGAGCTACCCATTGCTCACCGTGCGCAAGCCTGGCTAACTAGTTCCCTAGAATATTAATAATGAATTGCAATTATAACACTGAATTTGATGTTGTATCAATTTTACATCTAAAACTAAATATTCGGTATTACGATATAAATTCTTTTATTTCATAATCTATATTTTAGTTCCCTAGTTATCCACATTTCTTAATTCAATACATACATATATATTGCTAAATTCATCAAAACAGGTAAATATTTGACAGCTATTTACGACGTTGCCAACTTTTAGGATAAACCCTCTTAATTACTAGCTTCTGCCCACGACTTCGTCCGTGTGATATTTCTTAACATAAAATAAATCCCATGACATTTGAAATACTGAAGC
Organism: Agrochola litura; assembly: GCA_949152395.1. Taxonomy (NCBI): domain Eukaryota; kingdom Metazoa; phylum Arthropoda; class Insecta; order Lepidoptera; family Noctuidae; genus Agrochola; species Agrochola litura. The sequence continues at coordinate 7,922,583 of OX424490.1, forward strand.
TTCCCATTAGAAAAGAGTTTTCGGTATCTGATCAGTATTCAATTAAAAATATAAATTAAATTTTTCCTCTTTATAATATTACTATAGATAATCTTAAGCTTAGGTACGCAAACAAAAGGGATTAGGTACCTATTGCAATAATTAATTCACTTTTTAAGTTCATGTAGTAGTTCAAGTAAAATTAACTATTTAAGACGCAGTTATATGCCAGTGACCTTGAGTGGTTAGCTTGCGTGTTCTGTACTGAGCTCACGCAACGCGTCGTACGTCCAGCCAGTAATAGGACTCGCCCATCAAGGAGCGCTATCCCAAATTAGTCGCATTATTAATTTATTATACATAAAACAAAAGGAATTTTAATAAAACGCGTAAAAGGATCAATAATTAAATTATCTTCTAAATGGTGAAAGTTTCAGAAAAATACGCATATTAGATTTTGCGTGATTCTCAGTTTTTTATCCGCGTTAGACATAGGTAACTTTACAAATTAATTTCACTATGTAATAAAACGTGAAAAATAACGTACAACAACTAAAGATTAAGACCTCTAGTTAACGAGTGCGATGATAAATAGCTTCACACTTCATTAATCAAGCCTTCATTAAGACTACTAAAGAATACAACTAAAACAAAGAATGGCTTACAAGTTCGAGGAAAGTCTTCGGGTGTAATCAAATATGAAACGCGATCTTTCGTAAAATTAATCTTTTCAACTATATTCACTGAAGTAGTTATAACGAAAAACTGTTTTAGTTACTGAGTGAGCAATGCCAATTAGGTTTAATATCGATGCAAGAGGTAGGTATACGGGGTGGCAGGGACATCGACGCGAAAACTGAAACCATGGATTCAGTAGGTACATGTTTCTGAACCCCCTGTGTTGAAATTTTTCGTCGGTTATTTAAAAAAAAATCAGCTGTTCCATACATTTTGACCGCGTAGGTATTGCACTTTTCTATGAAACAGCAGATTTTTTTTAAAATAACCGACGAAAAATTTCAACGCGGGGTTCAGAATCGTGTACTGGTTTCAGTTTTCGCGTCGATGTCCCTGGCACCCTGTATAACCTTTTGTTGCCTTTGCAAAAATGTGGTCTGCTGTCGTTCCCATCATTTCGTCGCCAACACTGCAAAGGGGCGAACCTCATACAAACGGTCAAAAATTAGTTTAGTATACAAAAATGCTCCATTTGTCGAGCTCTATGTCGTCACAAAAGGGTGAAGCTCTAAGACTAATAGAAACGAAAAAAGATTGACGGCGTATCTTAAAATCAGTTGTAGGGATTTTTTTTTTTTTTTGTTCTGAATTATACCTATATAGGTATTTTCTTAAATATCATCAAAATAAGCGCGTCATCGGGAGAAATAAAACGTTTTTTGGCTCTCCTGTAAAATTTTCTTATTTGAGGTTCGCCCCTTTGCGGTGTTGGTGACGATTTGCTCAACGTTGTCATTGACAGCTATATGGAATGTTCAATAGGATTTAACTACTCTTTCTATAATTATGATAAATATGTTAAGGAATTTGCACATAGTTTGGTCTTTACCAATGAAGAAGGTAATCGAAGCGCAACTATTTAACACTTTACTTAAGTAGTTAATTTTAACATTACAGTCCGGCCGTCGAGAGGATGAAAGGAATAAAGAAAGAAAAATAGGTTTATTTGTCACAGAAATACGTGCATACAAAAAAGACAAGAGTAACCAGAAGACAACAAAAGTATATTATGATTCACGAGCATAAAACACCATGCATGTCCGAAGCTAGCGTCGACTGCTTCTATGCAACGATGCGTAAGCGGAGCGCGTCTCTGGTGCGCAGGGTGCGCGGCAGCCTCAATAGCGTTCTGATGATGATAGCTGACAGGCTCGACTGCCCCTACATACGACGCTGACTTGAATGTGCCCTGACTTGAATGTGCCCTGGCGGCTGAGAGTATGTCATGCTCATTCTAATGTCTCGCTGACGGTGGCGTGTGTGTTGGATCATTTAGCTCCCTTCAAAATGGTTGAGCTGAATGGTGCTAATCCATGCGTTATGTTCGTGAACGGGCGCTGTCAGTAGGGACTGGTCATCTCTTAGCTGCCATGGCTTATTTTAATTTTATTTTTGAATTGTAATATTTGTTTCATTTTCTATTACGGACTCTTAACGTTCTGCATCGTTCTCACATGTATAACTTCAACATGAATGATGTAACCAATATTTTGTAACCATATTCTGATTTAAAAGAGTGTCCGTGGAGTTTCTTGCCCGTTCTTCTCTCATCCTACTACGCTTTGGAATGGGCAACTAGCTTCATCTTTCTGACTGACCGACCCCTTGACAATTCAAAAGTACCTGTAATTGGTTTATTTGAAATAAATGCTTTGAGTTTGAGTTTGAGTTTGAGCTGCAGTGACTTGCACGTCACATGCAGTCGTCGGTCATCAATGTTATGTTAGTGTAAGTGTTGTATGTAAGGTGGTTTTTGTTTTGTATTTTATTTGTATGAGTCATTGTAACTCGAAGAAATAAATGAATAATAATAAAATTGAAATAGTCGGCAGCTGCACGACATGACTGTGACAAGAAGGCTTCCACTCAGCATGATGCTGTGCTATGCCCCACCCACAACACAGCGCTTACTTAAAAGAAGTACGAAAATTAAAAATGCGTTCATGACACCTGTCAGTTTTATACTAGCGATTATGTGCTTTGCGAATTTGATCCTTATTACAACTAAATTGTCAAACTGACAGGATTGAGTCTCAGAAACGCAATCTCTCGTCTGACTGTAGGTTTGTTTTCGGAATTATCAGTTGCCCTGCGCCACTTATAAAATAAAACACAAGACTTAATTGGACGATACAGTTTAAGTACTTAATAATAGACGATTGCCATTGTCTGACCAAGCCGTTGACTTCAGTAATTGAAGTATCTTTCCATAACTCTCAATTCCGCTAACAATGATAAATGCCTGAATCATTTTCAAAAGCATAAAAAAGAATACAACCTCATTGTTAAGAATATCGCTTTTCATAAAATCCAAATTGTTTGTCATTCTTCTTTGTGATGAAACATCTCCAATTTATCCTTCGTCGAGAAAGCTTATTTCTTTCGTTTTTATATTAAGCTAGCTGCGCCTTGCGGTTTCATCCGCATAAGTCTCGACCCCGTGAGAATATCGGGATAAAAGGTATCCTATGCCCTAACCCAGGTCATGCTCTACCCATATGCCAAAGGACATGTCCGCTTTTTGTAGGGACGTTGGTTTTTTATTCCAAGAAAAATCTAACCAACATCAAACTACACCTAAATAAAAACGACAAAATATGGAACTAGGAACCACTGAAATAATATTTTTAGACCCCTCCATTTATGAGAAAAATTATAAACTATTTAAAGTACAAATATTTTATTTGTTGATGGCAACTATGACAAATAAGATATAAATTGACACATGGTTCTGTCATTACTGTCAATCAATTGACAGTGATGACAGTAACATGTGTCAATTTTGACAAGTTTACTATTTAAATATGTCAATATGACATAAATTGACACATAGTACTGTCATTACTGTCAATTAATTGACAGTAATGACAGTAACATGTGTCAATTTTGACAAGTTTACTATTTTATGGGGTGTGTTCACTATATCCTAGATAATTAGAAAGGTTTGTTCGTTTTAGGAGTAAATTCTTACTAAAATAAAAAAGATTTTTCTCAAAATTGGAGGTCTTCAAAAATGTATGATATAGTTAGAACCACTAGTTTTTGGGATGTCTATTCAAATGTATTTAACTTATCCTGGTTAGAATTATTGAATAATAAAAAACCATTTTAGGACATGTCCTTTCATCCTAATCCGTTCAACCGTTTTAGCGTGAAAGCGTAACAAACAAACAAACTCATTTTCGCATTTATAATAATATATTATTACTAGCTGCGCCCCTTGGTTTCACCCGCATAAGTTTTGATCCCGTGGGAATATCGGGATAAAAAGTATCCCATATGTTAATCCAAGTTATAAACTATCTGTATGCCAAATTTCATCCAAATCCGTTCAGTAGTTTTTGCGTGAAAGAGTTACAAACATCCATCCATCCTCACTAACTTTCACATTTATAGTATTAGTAGGATTTGGCGGACCGCGATAAAATCATGAATCATCTTTAATCCAATTTTTGATAGTAGCCTCTGGCTCCTACGCTTTTGTTTCGGCCTTGATCTCTATTCCACAGTTTATTTATAGTTTGCTGTTCGCGGAATAAATCTCATAATTTATTAATGAGATTTATGAGTACTGTCAGTGTCTGCAGTTTTTTTGATTCTAAATTATGTTGTTCTGTGATCTAGAAAATAGATACTACTTTAATTTTCGTACACTAGTAACTATTTTATAAGCAGTCGTGGGAGACAAATACCTTCGACTAGGTACTATAAAATCTCACGACTGCTTTTCAAATAGTTTGTATGAAACAAACTTGAAACTATATAATGCGGAGCGCAACCTTCGATTGCTGTATGAAATTTTATTAAAAGTAGTAGAATGCTATTATGACACGTGGGAAGTAGGCAATAATAATAAATTCTAAACTTTCTTGCTAACAATTTCCCGAACCCCATTATAATAAAAAATACCCAACTCGCACCATATTCCATACATAGAAGTGCTTGTGAAACATTTCTCCTTAATACTGATATTTCCTTTTAAGCATTTTTCCATAAAATCCCGGTTCTCTACATGACAGTGACATAATCTCTTCCCCCGTGTTCCCCCTCCATGTTCTGGGTTAGATAATATAACATCGTTGCGGGAAAACGGTAAAAATTCAAGCTTTTCAATATCAGCTACGTAATTTGTCTATTTTTTTTATTGATTTTCTATTGCATGTCTGTTGCACGTAGAGCAAACGTTTGAAATAGGTTTTGAATAAAATTATTATAGGCAAATCAATATTGCTTTCATTTTTATTTTATTTGCCACCATCATCATCATTTCAGCCGAAAGACGTCCACTGCTGGACATAGGCTTCCCAAGCACCGTCGCCACAACCGCTTCTGTGCTTATCGCATCCAGTGGATTCCTGCGGTCTTCACACGGTTATTTTTCATAGGATGTTGTACCTAAATAAGTAAATGAATTCATGCTCCAGTAGTACTTCCAGCACGCTTAGTCATGGCCACAATAGAAACGGGTTTTGTCGACGGAAGAACGTGGATATATTTAGTAACCTGTTCCGCTATACCTGTTCCGCTGTTGAGTATGCCAACTTTGATCCAGCCTGTCCCTTCTTGCTGTCCTCCTCCAGCGATGCCCTAAGCCGAGGTTCGTACCCCACATGGGGTGCCCTTAGCGAGCGTTCGCTTAATTTTAATTTAGAATAGTTTTTGCCCCCGGCTGGAGGCTTTAAGAGGGAACAGGGCCTGCGAGGAATTTGAAAAAGAGGTATTTGAAGAAACTATTACCGTCGTCTTACCTCAAGTCGGCCCCTGTAGAGTGCGATAGGGACAGCTGCAGCTCAGGCCGATTATATTTCGGGCCGGGGCTGCCTTGAAGCGGCTCCTGCCCAATCTGGGAGGTCCAAACGCCTCCTGCCGGAGGCTCTACGTGGGGATCGTGCGGTCCATGGCCCTTTACGGGGCGCCGGTGTGGGCGCCTTCATTGAGGCGGCAGCCAGGCCGCCGGCTGAACGCGTCCCAAAGGGTCATGGCCATCCGGCTGGCCCGAGGATACCGCACGGTCTCCTGCGAGGCGGCGAGCCTCCTTGCCGGAGTACCGCCATGGGATCTGGAGGCAAAGGTCCTCGCGCACATTTGGGAGTGGCGCGAGGAGGCGAAGCGCCGGGGCTTAACTCCGATGCCGCAAGAAGTCGCGGCACAGCGGACAGAGCTCCGGCGGGATCTCATGGCGGAATGGAGAGTGCGATTGTCGCAACCCAGCGCTGGGCACGCCACAATTGCGGCGATAAGACCCCTCTTTGAGGAGTGGCTAGAGAGGCGCCACGGCGTCCTCACCTTCCGCCTGACGCAGGTGCTCACCGGACACGGCTGTTTCGGGAGGTACCTGTTCAGGATAAAGCGGGAGGAAACGCCCGGGTGTCGTCACTGTGTGGATCGCCCGGAGGACACGGTGGAGCATACGGTGGAGGTCTGCCCGGCTTGGGCAGGGCATCGCCGTGTCCTCGTGGATGCGATCGGCGGCGGTGATCTCTCGCGTCCGGCCCTGATTCGGGCCATGCTACGGAGCGAGAGGAAATGGGAGGCCGTCACCTCTTTCTGCGAAGCAGTAATGCTCGCGAAGGAGGAGACGGAGCGCGTGAGGGAGAGGCAAATTTCGCGCCCTCGCGCCCCTAACCGCCGCAGCAGGAGACGCCCTGGGCGTCGGGAATCGCAGGAAGATTTCCGGCCACCGTAGGCGCGGGCTTGCGGACGGTGAGCAATGGGTAGCTCGCCGTCCGATAAGGACCAAGCCCGGGTCGACGGCGCGTTGTGTTCCACGCGCGCCTCAAAGAGATGTCAGCAGAATTGACGGGGTCCGCTAGGGCCAATGCCAATGCCGGGGGTTCGAAGAAAACCGATAGGGAAATCGTGGCCCCCGGCAACATGGCATAGGAAGGAACACGGGTGGGTTTTAGTCAGTAAGAGTCTGACACGCCCTCCCGCTCCACCCAGAGCGGGAGAAGTTATTTGATAATTTCCCACCCAAAAAAAAAAAAAAAAAAAGGCCGATTATATTTAAAAAAAATTGACGAGATCGACGTTTCGTATTCCCCTTTTTTCTCCTCGAAAACTGAGCGGATTCAATTATTTTTAACATTAAAATTTTAAGAAAGAGTATGTCTAGGTTCCTATCATTTTCTTCTATGTTAAAAACTTTTTGAATTTGTCTGCCAGTCCTCTAATCACGGCGGTAAAAATGGAGGATTTTTGTAATTTTTGGAGGGTTATATTTTCCTTACTAATTAATTGCTGAAAAAAAGGAAATAACAGGGACATGTCTACAGCAGCCATTTATTATATGAAAAAAAAAATGTTTGCTCTACAGGCATAATTTAGGAAGAAAAAAGGGGAATACATTTGAATTCAAGGCCCTGTTCCCTCTTAAGTGTAGTAGCTAGAGGCACCCACAGGAAAGTCCGGTTAAGCAGCCAAGACCTTAGTGGTCAAAACTGCGAGAGGCCATAGTTAAAAAAAAAGCGATAAGGCTTACTCTGCGTTCAGCGCTCGGTGTGGCAACACGTCGTGTTCTGGTTCGCGACAAGTCAATCGTCATCCTGAGGATGCCTCGTTGAGAGGTTAAACATGTGTCGATTTCTTTCAGAGTTTTTTACGGCTCTTTAGAAATAGCTAAGCGGAACAGGTTACAAAATATTTCCACGTCCATTGTATTTTATAATGGATTTCCGCAAGCTCACGCCTGAATCAATTAAATATCTGTCATTTTGTCTATTCTTCCGTCAATAAAACCCGTAGAAAATCCGTTTCTATGATTGTCATACTACACGTGCCGACAAGTTGAGAGGTGAAATAAGCCAAGCCAGCTAGGTTGCTAGACTAAAACCATAGTATAAAGAGAGGTAGTAAGCTATCTTCATAGAAACACACCGCGCGCGGCTTGTATGTGTGCGGGGCTTGTATCTAGGCGTCGCCGCACGCACACTCAAAAAAATCTCGACCCGTTTCTCGTGAGAAACCAGCCGAGATTTTGTTAAGTGTGCGTGCGGCGACGCATAGATACTATGGCCCCACACACACAAGCCGCCCGCGGTGCGTTTCTATGAAGATAGCTTACTACCTCTCTTTATACTATGGTTTTAGTCTAGCAACCTAACTGGCTGAAGACAGCTTACTACCTCTCTTTATACAATGCTAAAACTTTTACCGTAGGTTTGTTTTGGTCCTTGTTTACGTCAAATGTGGTCGAGTGTACTCCGTAAATTATTTTTACTGCTCCAACTCAGTTCTTGTGTTAAGCACTCAATCACAGGGCAGTATCTGACACTTGTGGAAGTGTGGACGTTATCTATCCGCCGCGACAGCCAATCTTTGAAAGGTATCAAGAGCGGCAGTGTCGCAAAGCCCTCACTTCAATAGTAGGTACTTAGCAAAATACGGGGGTTTGGGTCCGATAGACCCAGTAGCGACTGCAGAGTTAATCTATTAGAAATTATTTGCTAAATGTTGGGTGGTTGTTCGTTATTGTTCTTGAGTTACCTTCGGATGCAAGGACCGGACGCTGCGGTTTTTAATGCTCGGCATCTAAGAGAACGAGAATAATTTTTTATCTTCTACAGCAGTCAGTGTATCGAAGAGACTCTATTCAGCATTGTACCCAGGGCCGTAGCTAGACTTGAATTTAAGTTAGGGTAGCTGTTGTTACAGGTAGGGTGGAAGTAAAAATTTTGATCTGTTCTGGTCAATAGATTTTTGGCTCTCTTGACTGATATTAGTCAGTTAATACTTAATTGTCGGGGGTAATATACATATTAAAAAAAAAGTTATTTATTCTGACATACATTATTATTTCTCCAATTGTTTTTTTTTAAGGTAGGGCATTGGTATTTTAAGGTAGAGCATTGCCCCCTTCGCTACAGCCATGATTGTACCTACAAATAGCACGAACAGACAGAATACAGAATATAACCTAGATATAAAATCAAACATAGCGACAAAAACCTCGATCAAAAATTCATGAGGTTACCGAACTCTTCCGAAAAACTAAACCTTCTATCCGAAAGGCGCTAGAATACAAAATTACATACAAATGTACTATCGAAAAAATAAAAGGGGAATCGGACAAAAATGCGAATAGTTAATCCGATATATTCACAAGTTTTTTTGTCGGCTATGCCATTGACCCATTTGGCAAGAGTTCAATACACTAAAATGTTATGCGTGTTCTAGTTAGAAAAATAGATTGCAAAAAAATGTTTGGTTCGAACTGCCTTGTTGTCAATTAAACATCGACAGTTATGCCTTTTTTTGGGTGGGAAATTATCAAATAACTTCTCCCGCTCTGGGTGGAGCGGTAGGGCGAGTCAGACTCTTACTGTCTAAAACCCACCCGTGTTCCTTCGGTTGCCCTGTTGCCGGGGCCACGATGTCCCTTTCGGCCCATATTCGCAGCCCCAGCAGGGACAGTATGCCTTGGCAGAACATTTTTTTTTTTTTTTTTTCAAATTTTCTTGCACTTGAAATAACAGGTATTTTTTCCACTATATTCCTAGTGTCTACATAAAGGGACTTAAGTATTTTTTGTTTATATAAATCTCCTTTTTTTTTCTCTTCTTGTTTGTATAGTTTCGGGGATCCATTCGAGATACTATCAAGCGATAGGCTTCATATACCACGTATGAAGCCTATCGCTTGATAGTAGGTACGTAGAGGTACGCATAAGTAAATAGGAGGTCGAGTGCAACTCTGAAAGGCTCCTGTCTGACCTGAATTTACATAAGCGACGAGTCTTTTGGTTAAGGTCCACTGCGATATCCTTTGTAAGTACTATACAGCTTGCATGCTTTTGTTTTTTAGGGTTCCGTAGTAAACAAGGAACCCTTATAGTTTCGTCATGTCCGTCTGTCTGTCTGTCCGCGGTCTAGCTCCAAGACTGTTAGTACTTGAAAGTTGTAATTTGGTATGGGTATACATATTAATCATGCCGACAAAGTGGTAAAATAAAATTATGAAAAATATTTTTTTTTAGGGTACCACCTCCCCTACACGTAAAGTGGGGATGTTTTTTTTTTTCTATCCCTTGGTGTGGGGTATCGTTGGAAAGGTCTTTTAAAAAAATTGTGAGTGTGTTAGTACCACTTTTTAATTCAGAGATCCGTTTGCGAAATATTAAGCTTTAAAGTGGAATTTTTTGTTAGAGTCAAGTGTCCTCCCCCCCTGCCAACTAAATGGTTGGTTTTAGATATGTGAAAAAATTCACAGCAATAGCTTATATAACGAATTTAAAAGGAAACCTATCACAGCTGAGTAGGCTTTACAAGTTAACGAGTAATAATCGACCAACTTAGATTTGCGGTTGTAAAAACATGTTCTCCCATACATTCTGTATGAAAGTTTTTTTTTTTCAACTACAAAGTTAAGTTTGTTCTTGGGATAAATTCATCCCAACTACGGAATCCTACATTTTGCGTGGTCCGACATGCACTTGGCCGGTTTTTTTATAAGCAGGTATCAGCTACCTACGTCAGGCTTGTCATGCAAGCTACTTGCTCAGTGGAAAGTTGTCCTAGCCACGCTTAAGTAAATGCAGGATTCTAAAATAATCTGATCCCTTTTTCATCTACGTATGATATTAGCAGCAAGCACTAAATTCATTCAAATCGATTGTCGGTTAAGGTTCATTGTAACCAAAGCTTTTAGTCAAACGGCAGTTTGAACATAGGTTATTCAAATAGTGTATAGAATTCAGTGTGCAGACGATCAATTTAACCAAACTGTTGGCACTTGTATCGTGTTTTAGTCATGTGGTTTTACCGATTAAATGTTGGTCCTTTGGCTCGATAGATTAAATATAGGGGCATAGTTTTCGCTTGCAAACTGGTGACGATATGCAAATATGAAGGAATTCTCCGAAGTAGTAGCGGAATAGCGGAAGCCTGCGGTATAAGGCCTCAGATAGAAAGAAGGAACGAGAAGGCTGATGCTCTGCAGTCGGTTGATGTGATCATGTAAGTATATTTATATTTATTAGGATCTTCAACAAAAGATGTACACAATACATGACACATAATTAAAGGATAATAAGAAGGTGTCCCTACTCCTTCACTTATAGGAGACCACAGCATGCACAATAAAGTTAAAGACTAAGCTAAAAAAGTTAAAACTTAATAGTTTTAATTTTTTAAAGGACATTAAAAAAATAAGAAAATATAACATTTAGAGATACTACAAAATTAAGTCTAATAAACACTTATATATTTGGACAGAGACTCGCAGATGTCTAAGTTCGTAGTTTTAGCTAACATGTTGTCTACAAAGTCTTGGCACAGCGGTGTACTGACCAAGGTTAATTTTTGAGCCAGGAATGTAAAATAAATAGTATGTTTTTATGCCTGGGAATGAAGGTACGATTCCACCAAAATTGTCTTCAGCACATTTGTTCACCAAAAATTTTTGAGTAGAACTCGGACAGTGCACGTACTGAGCTGCAGATCCGTTTCCACCGGCACAGCTATACGTAATTTTTGTAAGCGTATAGTGCAGCACATTTGTAAACGTTTACTTGAGTGAGTCCACCCAAATAAATATTTGTGCCGTACACTGTGCAGTACTGTGTCGCACAGTGCCGCACAGTGGTCGAGTAGCGCCTACAGAAACATAAAAAAATTGAGAAAGGGTTACCGCGGCCCCTGGCAACATATAGGCAACTGAAGGAACACGGGTGGGTTTTAGTCAGTAAGAGTCTGACACGCCCTCCCGCTTCGCCCAGTACGGGAGAAGTTAATTTGATAATTAACAAAAAAATAAATAAAAAAAAGTTGTTCTTATTTAAACCATATTAGCTCGTGGGTAATATTCTTTTGGCTTTGTGGTGGGTGAGTACATTGACCCCTTTTCAGGTTTCATCTTTATATAACATCTTGTATTACTATATTGTTTAGAAACTTCCCGACTAACAAGTAAATCAGATCTCACTAAGTAGTCGCGCATGATAGATGGCACATAATCAAATCTTTTCCATTAAGTAACAATTTTATTTTTCAGAACTGACAATAAAAAGTCCAAGAAAAATCATAATTTCAAGTCACAAGCTTACAGCGGTTGATGTTCAACTGCCGGATTGTAATCTAAGCAAAATGTTCGCAGTCAGCGTAATGTCTTGTAATCTTGTCCAAATGTTCAGTGTAAGTCGAGAGAGAAAAGCGTGAGACACTTTATCTCAGACGGAAGTACCTATATTATTATGCTTAGGTAATTTAGATTAAGATTCAGATTTTTTGTAGGCTTTGTGTGTATTGTCTTGGTGTGAGATGACTATATACTATTTCAGGTAGAGTTACCTCTTATTGAATTCGTCGTAATCGATTAGCCAGGAAACGAAAATAGACAACCATGTATGTAAAATTGGTGTGAATTTGGTTTTATGTCTCAATTCATCTCCCACAATTTTTATTTGATCAATATTTTTTTTAACTTCGGGGCCCGGCTGTTCAATATGTGCCTTTATCATTTCTGTGCTTCTTCTAACAGCCACGTCAGTCCGTCGAACTCGCTAATCGCCTTGTCTATCAAAGCAACTCTGTTCATGTCAGTACATAGAAATTACATTAAATTCGTATGACGTTAGATATTTTGGATTTGTGCCAGAAGTAATTCGTGTAAGTAAACTGCTTTTATCGTCATTTCCTCTCATATTCTAATCTGGTTAAACATACCTACATTTGTTGATATTAACAGCATCTTCTGAATACAGTTTCTTGCCATGTTATAGACCGTTTGCGTTTTCAAACAAAATATTACATGCCCGAATTTTTTTAGAATATTAAAGCTAATTCAATACGATGATAAAAACGTTGATTTCAAGAATGAAGAGCAATTCTTATTATTTTGTGCAAAGAAACCTCATTCGCTATCAAGTATCAAACCAATGCAATTGAATATTGTTCAAGGAACTTTGTAAAGCTGTTGCATTTAGTCGACGTTTTTACTCTTAACTCTTAACAAGACTTCCTCAAACAAGGTCTTTGTTAAAAAGTCAGAACCCGGAAATCCGATAACGTAGAACACTTCAAATAAATAGAAGTTATTGAGCCATTCAATCTTGTAGTTTGTTTTGTCGCTTCGCTGATTTTGTTAAGAGTTTATACAAAGCTCCTTACACGTTATCCAATCTGGAAAGTGCTGAGATTTTTGTTCGAGAAATACCTATAAAGTGTTGAGTTTACGGATAAATGTAGAGAGGTATAAATTCTTTATTGGGCCGTGTTGGAGGGTCAGTTTTTAGCCCGAAGTGTTTCGGGTTTTCTGTAACGTTCTAAGGCTTAGGAATAAAATCCCTCAATTTTTACAGTTGCAGATACACGTAGGCATAAGATTTTTTTACGAGGAAGTCGGATATTCGTTGGTTAATTTCCTGTTTTTTTTTTCTTCATTGGTAGCAGTAAAGTCCAAGTTAATAATAATTTTACAAAAACGTTACGGACCGACGATATGGGGAACATAAAAAAAATAAGAGGTAACATTCCGGAAGTAAGTTGTCTTCCAAAACTGTTTCTAACAAGAATGCTGATCATTTTTATAATGTAATACAATTATTTCTTAACTATGTAGCGGTTACACCGCCACATACGAACTACGCATCATAGACATGACGTCACACAAATCCTGCATCGCGCAGTTAGAGTTTACCGAGCGATCGACATACATACAAGATTTCAACTTCAAACCGATGGGCAACTCCACCAGACACAACAACCGTCTGGTCGGAGGATCCGCCCTTTTCTATGGTGGATGAGTGAACTTTACACCCTGTTCCTCATACCACTAAATTGGTGACCCCGACGTGACCGCTACAACTATATCTGTGATTCCCGCTTACGCCTATGCCTCAAATCCCATCATATACAGACAACACACACAATTTTATACTATTAGGTCTAACGAACACGCAACACGCGCGTTCATTAGTTCCTGTGAAACGTGTAGATACGTTTAACCCAATGCGCCATTATGTGTACAGTGGCTTTATACTGTTAACGAGATGTGTATCCATTATTTTGATACTGTATATTTTAATTTTCAAGCCAGATTAGTTAATTAATTCGGGCAGGACCTTGCGGAAATCTATTATAAAATACAATTTAGTACCCCGTTCCGCTTAACTATTGCTAAAGAGCTATAAAAATTCTGAAAAAAATCGACACGTGTTCCTCCTCTTAACGAGGCATCCTCAGGATGACGATTGACTTGTCGCGAACCCGAACACGGCGTGTTGCCACACCGAGCGCTGAACGCAGAGTGAGCCACATCGTTTTTTTTTTTAGGTGTTCCATCTCGTAGTTGACTTCTGAGATCATGACTACTTAACCGGGTTTTCCTGTGGGTGCCTTAAGCTGCTATACTCAAAGCCTCCAGTCAGGAATGAGCCTCATCGCCCGTCAAACCCACTTATATATTGCTCAGTCCACCTTGGCTCGGACCGTTGTCAGCGTTATCGCGCTGATAACGGTCATATATCCACGTCTATTATATTTTTTAAGCCAGGTTCTTTATTAGTAAAGTCGATGTGACTACTTCGATTTTGTTTTTTCTGCTCTTGATTTTTTCCCTGCCAGATTCTTGCTTATATTCGTCGCTTTCGGAGGCACCATTCTCCTTTTGTCTCTTGGTTATGGTTTTATATATTTTTGTGTTAGCTTGTACTATGTAAATAATGTTTCATTGTAAATACAAGGAGTACTATAATTTGTAGTGGTCACCAGAAATTATTTTAATATTATGTAGGATAAGAAAACCATCATGGCACCTGCCTCAGTTTATTAAATTTTTGCATATTCAGGATCTCCGTCTGCTTCAAGTTTGACTTCGGTTTTAGAGCTTCTAGTATGTTTGCCTCGTGTGTGTCAGTATAAATATGAAAAGTACTTCCTGGGATAGAAAACTAAAGAGTACGGCACTAATATGCTCAAATTGCGTGTGCATAGTCATGATTGAAAACTTTAAGCGGGTCATTCTTTGTCATTTTTAGGGTTCCGTAGTAAACAAGGAACCCTTATAGTTTCTTCATGTCTGTCTGTCTGTCTGTCCGCGGTCTAGCTCCAAGACTGTTAGTACTAGAAAGTTGTAATTTGGCATGGGTATACATATTAATCATGCCGACAAAGTGGTAAAGTAAAATTATGAAAAATATATTTTTTAGGGTACCTCCCCTACACGTAAAGTGGTAATGTTTTTTTGAAAAACAAAAAAAAAAGCAAAGTTTAAGATGTCAAGATTATATTATCGTTACTCCCTACAACACAGACACCACGCATGGGACACAGCATTGTTTACAGGGGAATGTACCTCCATAAAAGAAATTTAGTAAGTAGTAGATAATCTTGACATTTTAAACTTTGTCTTTTTGTGTTTTTTCAAAAACCGATGCTGGATGCTGTAGAATGGTAGTAGACCATGGTCTGAATAACGTTTGTTCTAGCAAAACTGTGATTCAAATTTCACGGTGTATAACTAGCTGCACCCGCTGTTTCACCTGCATAAGTCTCGATCCCGTGAGAAAATCTGGATAAAAAGTACCCTATGTCCTAACGAAGGTCATGGTCTACCCATTTGCCAAATTTCATCCAAATCCGTTCAGCCGTTTTAGCGTGAAAGCGTAACAAACACAAACTCACTTTCACATTTATAAATTACTTATTGTATTAGTCAGGATTAATGTGTATCTGATACAGAAACTAAATTTGTTGCCGAGTAATAGGATCAAGTTCTCATGTCAATCTCCGAAGAAATTGTATTGCTTATATACGGTTAGTAATATTCTTGACACCTTTGTTATATTATCTTTCAATGTAATTTTATCAACCGGTAAGTTTATGTTCATCTGTAGGGCAAACTTTACTCTCATTTAGTTTTGTTGATTTCCTTGATTATTTTCGTTTTCTATCCATTTTTAATAATTTTTCCTATAATTTATTGCAATAATATCTATTCCTTGATTTCATACTGCGTAGAAATTACAAATCGAAAGATTTTTTGCTTGTCTTCTATCGATTTTACTTCACCGTCTACAGAATCGAAGCAAAGTTTTAATTGGCGATTGTCTTACTTGCAGAACTCAGTTCCTTAATTTGATTTTCACTCTGAAAATATTTTTTTCTAACTTCTTCGTTTGTTTCTAAGTTATTCAATTCAATTTGAATTACACATTTGCAATGTTCATAGGCATTTTGCGGAACCATTATTTTATTCCATGTATTATTTTAGCTATCATTGCTACTGAAACAGTTTATGGTTTTGGTATTATATGTATTTGCTGGTATTTGCACGGTTTTGGTTTATTAATAGCCATTTTAGTATTGTCGTGTAAACCTATACGGGGTAGCAGGGACATCAACGCGAAAACTGTTACCACGGATTCAGTACATGATTCTGAACCCCCTGCGTTGGAATTTTTCGTCGCCTATTAAAAAAAAAATCTGCTTTTCTCCATTTTGACCTCGTAGGTATTGCACCTTTCTATGAAATATCAGATATTTTTTTTTATAACCGACGAAAAATTTAAATACCGTTCAGAATCATGTACTGAATCTATGGTTACAGTTTTCGCGTCGATGTCCCTGCCACCCTATATACAAACTGTGTAGGTATTTCTATTTTTGAGTGTTTGTTTGAATAACTTGCTTTAATGCAAACACGTAAATCATATGCATGGGAATATGCCTAATCTTGCGTAAGACAGTATTATCAAAGCTGCCAGTTGCTTTGGCATTTACCACACATTCTCGAGATGTGATCTAAGCTGTATTATCATACGTCAAACCTCTAAGACCATTAATTAGATCTTGCAGATCAATTGCACGAACAAGATGAAGACATGACACAAATTTTTGTCTACGGGACCTTGAACAATATTTGTACTAAAAATATACAAAGTTTTTTCTACAAATCTTCTGTGACACCTACTTTATATTCCACACAATTTTCCTATGCTACGCTTCCTTCCTTAGCAATACGAGGAAATGTTATACACACAATATCAAATATCAATCCAATACATACATAGTGTAACTCTGTAGTCCCAGAAGACATTTGGCAGAGCAGCAACAAACAGTGATTAGGTTATAATCCAGAATTTCAAAATGATAAAAGTAATACAATGACATATATGCACTCGTAGTTCAAAGGCATTTGGAAAATCTAAGAGGGTACAGACACGAGCATAAATACTGTAAAATTAGAGAGATTCAAAAGCGATCCTCCTGTTCATATACATTTTATAGAGTTACAAACATACAGGGTGGCGGGGACATTGTCAATCGCTGTTTCATAGAAAAGTGCAATACCTACGCGGTCAAAATATATGGAACAGCAGGTTTTTTTTTAATAACCGATGAAAAATTTCAACGCAGGGGGTTTCAGAATTTTATTTATAAAATTCGGGGAATACAGGTGTAATGTTATGTTAGTTATGTTTATTTGCCAAAAACAGTGCTTTAAATTTCCTTAAAGTCTGCATTAATAGCTCGGTTTTGTAAAATAAGACGCAAATGAAGCATTTTGCTTACGAACTCCACACTAGATCGAGCCTGTCTCATTTAATCCTTGGTTGGTATTTTTATACGAAATTTCAGATTATATTAATGCTGATGGATTGTTAGTGTTACAATCGAAAAGCACATGAAAAAGTGTGGATGATCCCTTAGAATCGAACAATAGAATTCAAAACCAATAGGAGTCAGTCCTCTTTGTTTACCACCGAACGCTATAAATCTTTAATGCGAAATCGATACCAAACAACCTAATAATGTTATTTCAGCACGGATTAGTTTACCCGAAGTTAAGGCTCTCCCGGATCGACGCGACGCGACTCTTGTAGAACAATTTCTATGAAAACTTCATGGAAATTGTTCTACTAGATTCGCGTCGCACCGTCTCGTCGTGCCTGACTGCTGGAGTCTTAACATTATCAAACAGTAATACAATCTTGCTCCTATTTTCTGAAAACACATTAAGGGGATTACCAAATTGATATCTAATATTGGTAGTCTGAGTGATTTAAGATTTATTTATTTTTGAATTTCTTCTTTGAAGTTTCATGAGCACTGCAATAAATGCCCTTGGTCCAAAGACGGTATCACCTGGGTGAACTTGTGATCTTTCAGGTCAGAGTAATTTTGGTTATTAGTGTTTGACTAGCTTCAACTTTCTGACTAAAGCCGTTGCCTCATTGGTCGGTGCGGCATCGTTTCGGTATAGTATGCTCGGTAATTCATAACTGCTTTCATCCTTCCTCGTTGGTAGGTAAGCAGAAGTGCGGTATAGTATGCTCTGTATACTGAAACAATACCGCACTGCTTTCATTTACGGACCTTTCCCCCGCTCTGGGCGGAGCGGGAGGGTGTGTCAGACTCTTATTGACTAAAACCCACCCGTGTTCCTTCAGTTGCCATGTTGCCAGGGGCCACGGTATCCCTTTCGGACTTTCCCGTAACCCCGGCAGGCATCGGCCCTAGCGGACCCCGTCAGTTCTGCTGACATCTCTTTGAGGCGCGCGTGGAAAACAACGCGCTGTCGACCCGGGCCTGGTCCTTATCGGACGGCGAGCTACCCATTGCTCACCGTCCGCAAGCCCGCGCCTACGGTGGCAGGAAACGGCCTGCGTGAGGGCGCGAAATTTACCCTTCCCTCACGCGTTCCGCCTCCTCCTTCGCAAGCATTACTGCTTCGCAGAAGGAAGTGACGACCTCCCATTTCCTCTCGCTCCATACCATGGTCTGAACCAGGGCCGGACGCGAGAGATCACCGCCGCCGATCGCCTCCACGGGAACACGGCGATGCTCCGCCCAAGCCGGGCAGACCTCCACCGTATGTTCCACCGTGTCCTCTGGGCGATCGACATAATGGTGACACCCGGGCGTTTCCTCCCGCCTTATCTGAAACAGGAACCGCCCGAAACAACCGTGTCCGGTGAGGACTTGCGTCAGGCTGAAGGTGAGGACGCCGTGGCGCCTGTCTAGCCACTCCTCAAAGAGGGGACTTATTGCCGCAATTGTGGCATGCCCAGCACTGCGTTGCTACAATCGCACTCTCCATGACGCGATGAGATCCCGCCGGAGCTTTGTCCGCTGTGCCGTGATTTCTCGCGGCAGCGGAGTTAAGCCCCGGCGTTTCGCCTCCTTGCGCCACTCCCAGATCTTACGGACCTGACGGTATGTTGTCGGTATAATTTGTGCAATACTGCTTAATTCATTGAAATATAATCGCTTGGTTAGCTTTCGGTACCGAGTATACCGAGCATGCTGTAAAACGCGTGCCGTGAGCGGGTACCACACTGGATGTTTCTACCGAGACGCGGTAAACCGAAACGATCCCGCCTCGATCCCGCGTATACCGAGCCAATCAGGAAACGCTCATTGAAATTTAGGCGGTCGGTAAGCTTTCGGTGCCAAGTATATCGAGCATGCTGATCCCGCACCGCTAACGTACCAACAGTGAGGAAAGGGCCTAACTGACCGACTCTTTGGCAATTCAAAAGTGTCTGTAAATGGTTTAATTGAAGTAAATGCTTTGACTCGAGTTTGAGTTTGTGTGGGGTTTTGATAGTGATGAATGTTTAAAATTGTCTTTTTATGATCACAGGCTTCATGTGAAGTGAAATGCTTGTTATGTTTTTTAGTTTATTTTTTACACTATCTACATACATTGTAACAGGGAATCAAGTTTGACGTCTCCCCCATGTTTAAAATTGTCTTTTTATGATCACAGGCTTCATGTGAAGTGAAATGCTTGTTATGTTTTTTAGTTTATTTTTTACACTATCTACATACATTGTAACAGGGAATCAAGTTTGACGTCTCCCCCTTAAGACCTAGTCCAGTTTTTTTGTTTTTAAGCGAAAACTTCTTTATGTGCGTTGGGTATTTTTGAGATGGGACTAAACCATTGATTTCGCGACACTGTCGCGAAATCAATGGTTTAGATTTACCGACACCGTGGAATAAAAGACATCAACGCGTTGATTACCACGGTGCAGATTTTTTTTTCAAGTTTTCACTTCTGTCGGCACTCCCGGAGTGACACAATTTTTTTTTTCATAAGAATCTGAATTAAAAATCTCAACTAATTAAAAAGTTATGCAACTACGCGAAATTTCGCGGGTATTTTGATTATACACAATTATTGGTAGTCTAGAACCTGGATCTAGACTTGGAGTCTATAATTAATCTATATCAATTGATGATAAGCGATTTTGTTGACCATGCTTTAGAAAAAATCTTTTCTTTTACCTAAGTGTAGCTATTGTGTTTACTTTCATAACAATATGAATTGAACTTTTAATGAGGTGCCCTTGTTTAGTCTACATAACATAGGTATTGTCGCTGAAACGTAATTCGATAACAATCAAAACTAACTTTTATCAATTTATATCTTCTTTTTCCTAAGCATTTCTTTGAGTTTCCTAACGAGCTGCGAGCGAGCGTTAGAAAATTCCACGTCAATTTGAAGTTTTATAAGAACTTTATGCTTCACAAAAAAATGTTATCTAAGTACTTATTTTTACCTGGCTCTTTTACATGTCTAGAAAATTTTCGCTTATTCATTAGCAAAATTAAAGTCAAAGTCCAATAATTTATTTCAAATAAGGCACTTTTGAACGTCAAAATTTACAAAAAATTGAATTGATTCTAGTCGCCCCTTCCAAAAGGTAGTTTTCGTATGGGCAAGAAATTAATGAATTACTAAAATGATCCTATCCTAATTGTCGACTGGTCGACACTTCACGTGACCAGAGGGCTGGCTCGTTCTTTGGCCAAAGAATTAGCATTGCCATTCAACGTGGCAATGCTGCCAGTCTTCTGGGCACGTTTCCGGATGACAGCGATGCGGATGAATACTTCGACGCCTAAGTGTCATTTTGTTTTTATTATTTTTATTTATACAGATAGTTAGTTAGTCTTTTAATTTAGTACCTAATGTAAATAGTTAGCTGTTTTAAAAACTGTAAAATAATATATTAATTAAGTTTAAAATAATAAATAACTAATAATTATTGTCAAATAATACGATGATTATGTCAAGGAAGAATATTTGTCATAGTTTCCTACTAGTAAATGAGCAATATTTGTATATGAATATATTATATATAATATTTGTAATCACGTTCTCGAAAATGGCTCTAAAGACTTCGATGAAAGTTACTGTTACAGGGTTTGCGGGGGCGAAAATCGATCTAGCTAGGTCTCATATCTGGGAAAATTAGTTTTCTCCGTATTTTCATCCGAGCAGAGTTCGTTCAGCTAAAGTTTAGAACAAGTTGGCTTCCTTAGAATGACTTGGCAGCATGGAATTATTAAGTATCTACTATCATGGCGGCATGGAATTAGTATGTACTATACATGGAATTAGTATGAACTATTCTATACTATTAAATGAGCATTCTCTTTTTTCACCCGAGCAGAGCTCGGTCGACCATGTACTAGTAAGTTAAACAAGTTGATGTAGCAGGATAATTGGAAAAATCGAATCTGCGAGAATCCTAGTATTTTTGCAAATTACTGGATTATTGGAAACTCAGAAAGATTTTCATAATAATACAAGCTAATATCAGGATTTCTTTAAAGAATTGATTTTTAATTATGCTGAGACATAAACAGTTGTATAAATTCTCGTGTCACAATGTTAGTTGCCATACTTCTCCGAAACGGTTTAATCGATTTTCATAAAATTTCATACGTATATTCGGTAGGTCTGAGAATCGGTCGTAATCTATTTTTCATGCCCCTAAGTGATACGGGTGGTCCACCCCAAACATTTATATGGCAAAACAACGTTTGCCGGGTCAGCTAGTTTAACTATAAATGGTTTTAGCTTCACGTTCCAAATATTCGTTGCTTAAACATCGAAGCTGTACTAGATGGAGCTCGTTCATTCGGGAGCCGTTTGGTATAGTAGTCGTTCGCCAAAAGCCGCATGCTGCCGTCAGATTCCTGACGCTACAGCTAACGCAATTGACTCATCAAGAATCCGAGCCTAAGCGTCGTTCCATATAACAGTATATATGCGTGTTCGGTCTGAAATTCCCAGTCGAAAACGTGTATTAGACGTAGTGACGTTGAGAGGTTTGACGTTTCATTATCAGTGTTAAGTGGGTAGATCCGACCGATCAGATTACGGTCTGAATGTGGTACTTGCGTTTAAGATTGATTTTAATTAAATGTAGATTAAAAGAAGAAATATTAAAAAAAGGATCACATCGAAATGTAAGTTGATTACCTGATCATAAACTACAGCAGATTATAAGACTAGTCTTCTGTTCAAACACATTGAATTCTTGAAATGTGTTCCAAGAGTCATAGTCCCCCGCGAATATGGGAATATTTATTCGCGGAAGTTTTCCTGACGATTTTGATGGAAAACCTTTTTCATTCGAGTTCTGAAAGATCCTTTCTTCCAATAACTCCGTAGTAATATCATAATCTTTTTGTGTAGTTTCGAAACAATTATCTCTGAAGTAGCTATTGTCCAATGTACTTTCGGCCATCAGTAGTACGATGTGCGTTTCTTCGATTTCTAACCATTGTTTTTGTAAAGTTTGTAATAGTGTTTATAAGTGCCATATTGGCTTGTCTTGAGTAATGGATTCCTTAGCCTGAGATATTTTTTTAGATATCAGCGACATTCGAAATAGCTGTATAAACAGTTTTGGGCTACTGACAACGCCCTTGTCCTCCTCTTCATCTAAAAGTCGTGGTTCATAAACACTTTGCACATATTGTAGCCTTTCTTCACACTTTTTAAGGTAGTCGATTCCTTCGTCGTAACATTTTTATGCTGCCAAAGTAGTTTGTAGTAAATTTATGAGTTGACAACACCTCGCTGAAAAACGTGGTTTAACGATAAAGTACAAAACTATTTGGATAACCCTTATTAAATTTTTGTATGTACACACGGCTACACATCAAGCTATACATTTCCAGTTTATGCTGATCTCGCATTGTATAGGATTTCCGTACAATGCGAGGTCAGCTTATTTATACTGGAAATGTATAGCTTTATGTGTAGCCGGTGTGTACAGCCGTAAATATTTCAGAAAATAAACCTTCAGGAACGATGAAACCGATAATAGTTGCAGTAGTGAAACACTGTACCACAGCCATTAAAAAAATCTGCCTAGCCCAACATAGTTGGGGTCGGCTTCCAGTCTAACCGAATGCAGCTGAATACCAGTATTTTACTTGGAGCGACTGCCTATCTAACCTCCACAACCCGGTTACTGGGTAACACTTATACCCCTTGGCGAGACTGATTGTCAGGCTTTTGGGCTTCTGTTCTGACTACCCACCCGTAACGACTGTCAAAGATCTACGAATGACAGCCGGCACCAACGGCTTAACTTGCTTTTCGAGGCAAGGAGGAGTCTTGATATGTAATGGATGGTCACCCATCCACGAATCGACCGCGGCAAGTGTAACTTAACCTTCGATCGTGTGGCTGTTATAATTTAGCCACGAGCTCCTCTCTTGCAGCCAATAAAATAATAGCCAAATGATACTCCTAATCAAATAGCTGTAGAAAAAGTAAGTCCTAAAAAAATTGGTTTGAATTACGGTCAACTGGGAGTACCGGAGTAATAAAGCGTTATTCCACCAAAATTGTGTTTTACCAAATTAATTTTTAAAGGACATTAAATAAATAAGGAAATATAACATTTAGAGATACTATTAAAAGTCTAATAAACAGATGCCTAATGAGCAGATGTCTAAGTTCGAAGTTTGCCTACATAGTCTTGACACAGCGGCGGCGTACTGACGAGGTTAGTTTTTGAGCCAGGAATGTAAAATAAATTGTATGTGTTAATTCTGGGAATAAAGGTGCGATTCCACAAAAATTCTGTTCAGCACATTTGTTCACAAACATTTTGTGCAGAACTCCAACAGTGCCCGTACGCTGCAGATCCGTTAGTCTCTATTTCCAACAGCAAACCTGTGCGTAACTTTTGTAAACGTACAGTGCAGCACGAAGGAGCATCTGTTCAAAAAGTCATATTTCTATCATAAACAAACTTTACAAAAACAGCATTTAGAAAAATGTAAGAGAACATTTGAATGTGTTACGATGCAGAAATACATATATCCGTTTTGATCGGAATCCAATTTTTTTGGAATTTATTAGGAACATGGGAAATACGCTCCTTTTGAACAAGCTTTTAGGCTCATTCGATGGACATTGATGCCACGGGTTAACAAACAAAAAAAACTTGAAAAGTGAAATACGATCTTTTGAACCGATCCTCCTTTGTATATTTTTCCTGGAGTGAGTGCCCCGAAGAGACATTTGTGCCGTACTCTATGCAGTAGTAGTGTCACACAGTGCCGCACACTGGTGGAACCGCGCTTTTATCAACAACACATCTGCTCTCGAGACATTGATTTTAATTGAAAAGACAATAGCTGTGTACCGTGTTAATTATTTTACACTTTGAACTTTGTTGTTATGGATTTTAACGAGCGTCGATGTTTGCTTCACTAATAACCGTTTTATGAAAGCGTATATGTTTTTATGTGGTTGCTAAAATTGCTTTGTACAATGGGCACTTAAAATTATTAAACTGGGTAATAAAGTTTAAATAGTCATCATATTTGGCTTAATGGCAACACTTATGTGTCTACTGTGTAGGGGATTAACTGGTTTGTAAAAATAACTGAACTGATTGAAATTGCAATATGTAATAGAAGAGCCAAGATAGAATTATTTCCTGAAATAAAGAAACAGTCCCCTTCCGAGTACCTACATACTCGTATACTCCTCTAAAATATGCCACAAATAGCTTGCAGAGGTAATCATCAAAGTTCACGTAGAAACTAAAAACAAGCACTCATCATCGTAATTTCAAGCGAAAGACGTCCACTGCTGAACATAGGCCTCCCCCAAGCACCGCCACTTCGACCGATTCTGTGCTTTCCGCATCCAGCGGATTCCTGCGGCCTTCACAAGGTCATCGGTCCATCTTGTGGGAGGCCTTCCAACGCTACGTCTTCCGGTACGCGGTCGCCACTCCAGAACCTTTCGGCCCCATCGGCCATCCGATCTACGAGCAATGTGCCCTGCCCATTGCCACTTAAGTTTCGCAACAAGCTTAAACAAGCACTGCCAAACATTATTCCAAATATTTTGTCCCAATCCAACAATTACACATTTTTCGACAGTAAACCCCAAATTCCCCACAATAGGCCTGTGTCCAAAATTTTTTTGTCCGTCTTGTAGTTTATTAAAAAATATTGAACACGTATTTTTTCTTTTTTGACGTACCTAATCAAAAGATTACGGCGATACATTGAGTTAAAATGTAGCATGACGTCACGCCTTTCTAGATGTAATACGACGTTGTGACGTAGCGAGCCCCACTCCCCAACTTTAATGCGTGTTTTCTAAGTTAATTTTGATTAATATGATAAAGCAAAAAATACGTGTCTAATATTTTTTTATTATCTGAAAGATGGACAAAATAGTTTTTTTTTATCTAGGCAACTACCGTATTACACATTTTTCGACAGTAAACCCAAAATTCCCGAATATTCCAACTCAATCTGTTCTTCGAAACTCCACATTCCAAACAGGTAATTGTTTTCCATCCTGGGTTTTTGTAAAAACTGGGGTATTGTGCCTGAAAAGGGAATAAAAAATGGCGGAATTTGCTTGCTTGTCCAACAACAATGGTTACCTGAAGGCGCATTTTTATTGTGGATGCATGCAAGATGCGAGACGGACAACGACTGAAGGTATGCACACTGTGTAACAGCAAGATTTTAAAGCCAGGCTTCCGTAAACGGAAATTTGTTCAGGGATGTAATAGATGCACGGGTTTCACAAAGGACAACAATGGCAATGGTATTAGCAACACTAAGTGCTGTTGTTTGGGTCAAAAGAACTGTCTGTTGTTGTAAAAATTTTTCTTTAGAAAGGTTGCCAAACGGAACCCTATAACTAAGTCTCCGTTGTCCGTCTGTCTGTCAGCGGGCTGTATCTCATGAACCATAATTGGTAGACTGTTGAAATCACAGATTGTGTATTTTTATTGCCGCTATAATAAAAATAAAATAAACTTAAAAATTAAAGGGGGTCCCATCTGTTAAAAATACCTCTAATTTTGTTACATTTTTGACAAGGTTTTGACATTGATTGTCGCTGAGATGAGGTTGACAGTAGATTTTGAGCGTTTTTATCTATGGCCCTGTTGTATTTGTTTATTTCATGGAATTAGTATTCACTATGCAAATATTTGAAATATTTCTTATAAAATTATTTACATATAGATAGTGTGCAATCCACGAAGACGCGCCCAACTCCGCTCCGCTCCGTACTAAAGTACAAATTACTGTATAGTAATCGCGGAGTGGGGCGCGTCTTCGTGGATTGCACAATCTATACATAGGTACTTCTAATCCGAACGATAAATAAAAAAATATTTAAACCATCCAATAACAGTAGTTATCAATACAGCATTAAAGTGTATGTGTTTTGTTTATTAGCCACCACGAACAGAGTTTAAATAAATCTAATTTTCAAATCCATGCTACTGAAATATTCATTAACTAAACTGACATAATATTTTGCGTTTAACGTAAACATCCCGTCACATAGCTGCCAGAAACAGTACAAACAAGTAACACACATTTTAGTTAAATATTTGAAACCATAGTGGTTTCAAATATTTGATGATATTGTTTGGACAAGAAATAATAACATAACATAACATCACGCCTGTATTCCTCAAAGGGTTAGGCAGAGCTGTACCTAATAATAGCACAGTCACATTTCGCCAGTTACGTTTAAGTTCCAAGTAATAGGGGGCGACTCTATTGCCATCAGCCGGGCACAAATCTAGACTCGGGCACAGATTACATATACTAACTCGGGGCTGCTACTGAGAAATTCCTGATTGGAAAACCCAATAACACTTTGCCCGACTTGGACATCGAACCCAAGACATCACGCTCAGTAATAGCACTTGCAACCAACAGACCTAACGAGACAGTCTACCTTACAAGCACTCTTATAATGCTTATCCATACTGCTCTCTTGAACGAGAAGCAGAATTAATCTAGCACATCTACACCAGGACTTGTCTTTCCGCAGTTTGCCAAAATGCATTCAGCTCTAGCGACAGATTTACATTTGTATTAGTTAAGTAATGAGTTTAGTTCAAGTAGCAAGTTGAAACGGCGGTCCAAAAGTGATAGTTTTTCATTAAAATTAAATCATTTATTTCTTTGCAAACATGGGTAAATTTGTACATAAGTATATAGGGGTTGTCATAAAGTTAGTCTCTATGTTCTGCCCTCACATGGGCATGCAAATCATAATCAATTAATATAATTTAAATTAACATTATAAATATCTCAATAATCCCATTTTACAAATTTTACAGATCAAATCATTTGAATCACATTTATTTATTTATTTAAATAAATAAATAAATCACATTAAATACAAAATGTCATATTACATCAAATGTCACTGGCTACAATATTAACTATGTCAATGGATACAATACAACTATGTCAATTTAAATAAGTAAAAATAAGAAAAGAAATGATTTATTTTATCAAAATGTTAGAAATAACGAATTATATTTTAATTATTATTTCAAAAGAGCATAAATCAAGAAACGTCACTGTGAATGCAGACGCCAAGGGACTTAACTCGCTAGTTACCTAAGCGTGATGATCAATGCTCGTGCCTTCTTTGTGTGAGAAGAGGCCTTTTGCCCTGCAGTGGAATAGGCTGGTATTATTATTTTTAATTCATCATCATCATTTCAGCCGAAAGACGTTCACTGCTGGACATAGGCTTCCCCAAGCACCACCATTTCGACCGGTTCTGTGCTTCTCGCATCCAGCGGATTCCTGCGGCCTTCACCAGGTCATCGGTCCACCTTATGGAAGGCCTTCCAACGCTACGTCTTCATGTACGGGGTCGCCACTCCAGAACCTTTCAGAACAGATAGCCCCATCGGCCATCGGTTCTGCGCGCAATGTGCTCTGCACACTGCCACTTAAGTTTGGCAATTATTCAGGCAATTGCAAGCAATTTTTAGTCAACTTATGTAAATAAAAATCAGCCCCACCCCCGTGATGTTGAAATTTATATTTATCCAAAGTTCTGTTTCCAAGATCAGTAAACAAACTTACTGCAGTGAGAACATCACTTCATCACACAATCATCAAATTAAGAGGAGGCTCCCTAAATTGTATGTTAATTTGCATTAATATTCTGAGACAGTCACGCAAACAATCATAATGGAGCTTTAGTATATGATTTATTGGATCTTTTTCTTTCCAAATATAAAACAGTTACGTAATTGGAACATTTTCGCTCGATCCATTTTTTATTCGAAAATCATGTCTTTTATATAAAGATTATTTGAAAAAAAAAAAAACAAGATTACTCGGCTTTTATGTCTAAAATAATTATTGACCGTAAGGAAATATAGTTTATTATCCAAATATAAGATGTTATTTTCTCTAAATCAATTATTACTTTAGTTATAAACGAAATAAGAATTGAGACTTTCGACATTTAGTTCCGTGCTTGAACACGACCAAAGAGCGCACTCGATATTCAACTTTATTACTGATGTCTTAGCGTTTAGCACATAGTGGAGTGGTGGGGTGCATTGGGGCGGAGTTTGCGTGTTAAAATTGTGTTTAGAGTGCCTGGTCTTCAATCAATGAACTACATATCTGTAGAGCGAATTCACAACGATGGTCTTTAAAAACATTGAGTCACTCAAATCAGTCAAGAGATACTAAACTTTTAAGTTAGACTAGTTGGCTAGTCTAACTTAAAAGTTTAGTATCTCGTCCCTTCAAACTGTCAAGTAAGTCTAGCTAAACGCTGACCATCTGATTACATTGAGCCTTCTGAATGACACAGCAGATGATACCCCACTATGAGTACGGTCGAAGAAGCTATTCGGTTTACAGGCAAAAATATTCATCTTTCCAGTACACTGCCAATATTAATTTTTATTGACTTCTGAGATTACGACTCATAGAGAAGAATGAAAGGAGAAGTCATGCTGCGCAGACCCCTGATAAATTTTATTGGGATAAATGCAGGATAATGACGATGTATGACATTAAAGATTTAAACTTGACACAGTTTAAACGGAGACTAAATATTTTTTTTATTTTAAAAATGCTGTTATACCATTGACGAATTTCTTTACAAAATGTGATAATCTAAATGATAATTATGTATTTATGTTTGAAAATTCAAAACTTGACTTATTAATTGTGTTCTGAATACTTATTGTTGAGTTGTTTGTTATTGTTGTTGTTTGTTGAAATTTTTGTTAATTTGTATGTAATATCGATTTTAAATTCTTACTCTGTTAAATAATGTATGTCTTAATGGCCTTGATGTAAATCAATCGATGCTTAATGGGTAGTTTTTTGAGTTACCATAACCGAACTATAAGACCTACTGTATCACCAAAAATCACACTTATAAATACTTTGACTTTGTATGCATGTTTTTTATGCTTATGATATACTTAAGAGAGTGATGTAAATGAATGGACTACTCAGCGCACTCACTCACAACATTGTTTAAAAGTAGTTGCAAGTTAGCTGCCTGTATGCCGTATAGTTTGAGTGTACAAAAAGTAATAGCAGTGTACTCTAGGCTTGGCCTTTGTGTTAAGTGTCAAAACTGAATCTATTAGTCACTTATGTGACTTGCATTTGTGTTGACCTTTTGCCTCCGTGGTTGCAATAGCGTCATGCTCCTTTTTGTGCTATAAATTCGGTTACAAATGTTTTGAAACTAGGACAACGGGTTCTATTTGTGTTTTAGATGGTTTACAATGGGTCCTCAAATTCACGGATGAGAGCCTCCTCATAAGTGGATTTTTCCTTGTATTTTTTTGTGTTGTTATTCACTCAAAAATAATATGAATATGGGAACAATATTTTTGCAAGAGGACGAGGGCTGTCTAATACCGAAAATAGGAGAGAAACTAGTAAAAAATAAGGATATTTAAAGATGTAGAATAAGAACGTTGGCTCCCAAAACGGCGAGACACTTTAGTTAAACAATCGTGTTTGGCACAGTTCTGCAGTGGTGGCACGAAAATTAGTTCAACCGTTGTAACCGTGATAACAATTAAAATGCGTTGATTGTAAGGTTAGATTAATTATTGACAAAGAAAAAATTAATCTAATTTATTTATTTATTTATTTATTTAACCATTTATGCACACACATATAAACAGACAAGAAGAAAGGAACAGAAAAATACGTACAAAGGCAATGCTTTTGCTTTTTGGCTTCACATGCCATCGAGAAATATGTCTAAGGCATGCCGGTTTCCTCTCGATGTTATCTAATCTACTATAAGTACACCTCCGAAGGGTAAGGGCCCTTTATGTTGTGAAATATCTGATAAGATTATTTTTTTTGCAATTACACTAATGAGATCGATAGATTGAACGAGCATCTCAAACAAAGTACAGTACAACTATGTTCTTAATGTCCCTCGGCAAACCTCGTCATTCGTCGGATTTCTATAAGTTGCCTTTTTCACTGGGTGCAGACCGGACGCTCTCAATCGACTTGGAAGTATATAGAGTAGTTAATACTTTTAACTTAATGTAATTTATTAAAAAATTGGGAGGAAAGCTGCTAAAGTCGCAGGCACGACAGATAGGAAAATAGTTTTACAGGTCTATATAGTTCACACGAAAATCAAAGAAAAGCATAAAGTGCTTAGTTCTGAATTCAAATTATTATACAAGATATATGTAATTATTGATGGACATGGTAATTAGCATTCGTTTGTATTCGGAAATGCGATGATTCCCGAGGGATATTAAGAAAATAGAAATTACCGAGTAGATCAGTCGGTTTACCCTGTAAAAATATCAACGTGAAAACTTTGATGTGAGCTTGAAGTGAGCTGTCTCCCACCTTTAGGCTAGGGATTGACACTATCGACCGCTAAATTCAAGGTATGAGGAACATGGTGTATAGTTCACTCATCCTCCATAGAAAAGGGAGGATCCTCCGACCAGACGGGTGTCGTGTTTAGTGGGCAACTGCCTGACGATTGATATCGAGAAGTTATAAAAAAAAAAAAACGGTTAATTGGTTAAAAAAAGACGGTTAACTCTGCTTGCGCGATGCAGGATTTCGTGTGACGTCAGTGTGATGCGTAGTTTACATGTGACGATGTAGATGCCGCCACAGATGTGTCATTTTCTGTTTAACATACAGTAGGTACCATCGGGGTAACGCATATCTAACCACTTTGAAAACAAAATCCCGTGCTCACGACCCTTTTTTTCGTAGGTGAGTGTTACTATAACGGCCGAGCGCTGCAAGCAAGAAATCCTTATCGATCCTGACGACCCCATTATCCTCCTCCAGGAGAGCAGTAGGGAAACCAGCACAGTGTACAAAAACAGACGCCTCCCGTCATTCCGACCTCGCCGCCGAGTTCCTTTGCGTTTTGCGATCGCGACCGCGTCCCCGAGTAAATGATACTCCCCTCGACCCTTGCTCGATAACGAGGTGCCAGCAGTTGTTGCAGCTGAGCACGTAGCTTTAAATTCCCCGACTAATAATCATGATCAAAACTTTGATCCAGCCCGTCCCATCCTTGATGTCCTCCCTCCGGTTGACGCCCTAAGCCGAGGTTCGTACCCAACAGGGGGTGCCCTTAGCGAGCGTTCACCTAGTTTTAATTAGCATAGTTGAATAACCCCTGGCTGGAGGTTTTAAGTGTAGTTGTTTAAGGTACCCACAGGAAAGCCCGGTTAAGTAGTCATGATCTCAGAGGTCAACCACTTAATGCCCTAACTAAAAAATTTAATTGCAAGCAAGAATAGTCCTTACAGTGTACAGATATTTGTTTCTTCGATAGTACCAAACATTTTATTAACCATATCTCAATGATACTGACAAGCAAAGGATGTGTGTACTGTTATCATTTCTCCGGTTGCGTTGATAACCCAATCCTGACATGCTGTCAGATCTTAGACACCGAATGCTTGTAAACAAATCAACTTATCTTTGCACCTTATAGCTTGGCTCGTTGCTCGCCATTCATAATGTAATGTGAATTATTTCTGCGCGTATATTGAGTATTTCGGCTTCCTTTCAACCCTTGATTTTGACGTATACAAATTCGACGGAATATTGTGTCTATTGATGCCGACCACTCGCAATTAGTGCCAAATGGACAGCAGATGTTGCATTCACTAATAAATTATAATGTTTATTTATTTTCTCTCACGATGATTTTGTTTTGAACTATACAATATGTAAAAAAAATCCTGTCCGATCCGAAAGGGGCACATAGGTAAGTACTGCTATAACAAAAAGTAATAAAAAATCTTATTATTATTGAAAATAAAAAAGTTATTGCTATTTAAAATTCACATTTTTAATAGCAAAATTACCCCAAATCCATTAAAATTAGCAAATTTTCAACAGGGGTCATAAATTATGACGTGTAGTGTAGACACCCGCGAAACGATGGCCGCCCCGGCAAAACTCCGCATTGAAAAAAAATGGCGATTTTTGAAATGAAAAGTTCTTTAGGCTCGTTGGGCAAATTTGAGATGGGAAAAACAATTGAACTCGCGACACCGTTAGCGACACCTCATTTTGTAAACGCGATTGTGCTCTTTACGTACGTTACGTAAGTATTTTCTATTCAAGTTTTTTTTGTTTTACTTCTGTCGGCACCCGGAGTGCCACTGTTTTTTTTCTTTTTTCCTGTTAATTACCACATAAATAGACTCAGTACGATACCTAACAACACACTCACGGATCGGACAGATTTTTTTTACATATTGTATAAATTCACAGTGAGATCTGGTGCCTGATGTAGGTTTAGGAACCTGTCTTACAGGTCACCATTGGGAGCACATTATAGTTATCGAAGTTCCAAGAATTTCATGCGATGTATTAATTTGATTTTACTAGGTACACACGGCTACACATCAAGCTCTACATTTCCAGTATAAGCTGATCTCGCATTACATAGGATTTCCGTACAAAGAGAGGTCAGCGTATACTGGAAATGTATAGCTTGATATGTAGCTGTGTGTACTAGAAACAAATTATGCGTGCTGTTTAATTAAATCTACCTAGAATCGTGATTTTCACGATAGTTTTAGTTAAATCATTAGGTTCTACATAACATAGTATTGTCGATTAAATGATCACTCACGTCACTTGATCGATATCTATAGCCTTATTCATAATTGTATCTGTATAGCATACCTATTGTTTTTTACCAATAATTAATTAATATAATACCTAGAAGCCTTTATTCACACCAAAATTGTGGTAATTAGCGTGCAAAGTCTGACACACGTCACGTCGGTGTCTTTGAAGAGCTGTGACGCTTTGTAAAAGAACCTCTATTGTTATGCTTGATTAAAAACAACAAAGCCAAAGGAAAACAAAAAAACATTAATTAGTAATTTTTATCAAGAGAAATCTGTTTTTTATGGAATATTTTTTTTTTAACAAAACGGTACAACTTTTAAACTAAATAAACGATTTATAGCAATGAAAATTTTGGAAAAAAAAATACTCTCCATTAAAAATAAGATGTTTTTTTAACAAAAATCTGTTTTTTTCATATTTTTTTTATAATAGTCGTAAAATTTCTGAATAAGACGCCAAACAGAACAGAAAAAAAAAAACTTTTTTATTTCCATTTCGATATGTGCACATTATTAAGACACACTGTATACTTACTCCTTTTGCTTCGTTTACGTTCAAATACATCCTGGTCATATACGCATGCTGCTAGTTGCGAGTATTACGCACCTGACCTTTCTGAAGAACATCACCAGTCAGGTATATGTCCTTTTAGCGTCCATTCCCAAAGTTTCCACTCACATCTGCCTTAAAAACTCCAAGAAACTCTTTTAAGTGGAAAAGTAATTTTACCCGAGTAGTTTATAAAAGTACCTAATAAATAAATTACATTGAAAACTCGAAACACATTAATATTACTTTCAGCCACAACAAACGTCAGAGTTAATGAAAAAATATCAGCAGCCATTAAAATTAAGGGACTTGTAATGTGTTTTCATAAATGTGACATTTTAAAATCCTTCGTATTCCATCATTCATTTGGTTTTTTATGCAGAATAATGTGAGACGTCTTTGGGTGATTTTTGTGAAATAAATTTAATATTCACATATAACTTAACATCACGCCGTGTATCCCCGAAGGTTAAGGCAGAGATGTACTACACCCACATTTCGCCAGTTATATTTCAAAAACTCAAACTCAAAGCATTTATTTCAATTAAACCATTTACAGGCACTTTTGAACTGTCAAGGAGTCGGTCAGTTAGAAATATGAAGCTAGTTGCCCATTCCAAAGCGTAGTAGGTACGGGGAGACGAATGGGCAAGAAACTACTGACACTCTTAAATAAAAAATTGTTACAAAGTATCGGTTACATCATTCATGTTGAAATCATACATGTGAGAACAATGTAGAAAGATGTGTACGTTAGAAGCGTCCGTAATCTATAATATAAAAATGAATCGCAAAATGTGTAGGTGAGCGCATAACTCAACAACGTCTAGACCAATTTGGCCAATTCTTTTTTTTAAATGTTCGTTATTTTTAGGACAAGGTTTTAGGGTAGGTAGGGTAGGTAATAAATGATAAAGGTGGTCCACCCCAAGCATTTATAAGGCAAAACAACGTTTGCAGGGTCAGCTAGTAAAAAGATAAAACAAAGAACAATTCAAATATTAAAATAAATTAAAAATTAGCCATGGCAGCTAAGAGATGACCAGTCTCAACAGACGTTTAAGTCCCATGTCCTAGGGGGCGAGCCTATGGCCATCAATACTTACTTTTATAGCGAAATTATTGCACCTGCTTGTTATTTCATTCAAATTAATATACGAATGGTGTCAACCTAAGAGAAAAAAAGTGCGCATTTCTTTCGATGTCTTTATTTACATACATATTTAAATGGAATATAAAGCATTTCAGTAAAGGTGCCTTTTTACACCCTTTGTAAGTTAGCGACATTCATAAAATCAATTTGCGGTGTTGCTTGAAGTAGGGGTGCAACCGATACCGATACCGATATATCGGTGATATTTTAATTTTTCCGATACATCTGCTTCGACGATACCTATTTATTTGCCGATACATCATTTCAAATTTCGTGCGTTTAAAAAAACATAAGTAGGCGCGTATAAAAGGTTAGCGCAAAAGTACTTTAGTTTCCAAATGCGTTCTGTCGCATCCGAGAGACTTTTGTACAGCAAGCCTCATTAAAATGGACTTGCAAAATCACCTTTCTCCGCATAACTTGAGAATATAAATAATACCAGCCTATTATTGTCCCTCTACAGGGCAAATGTCTCTTCTCCTACAGAGAAGGCACGAGCATTGATCACCACGCTTGCTCAAGACGGGTTGACGATTTCAGACTTATATTAACTATAAGTCCAGGTTTCCTCACGATGTTTTCCTTCACCGATTTCAGTAATGTCCAAGATAAACTCAGGACCACTTGAGAATGATAGGTTAAAAAAAAAAACTTGTAAATGTTAATTTGAATTATTAACTGAGAATATTTTTGTGATTGTAAGTTCATTATTTAATCATTTGTTTTTTTTTTATTGTCAGTCCTTTTAATTTAACCATACGTATCGGTATCGCCGATACGTACGAGTATTCATGAATATCGGTATCGTATCGGCCAAGATGCGTATCAATGCATCCCTACTTTGAAGTTCATTGTTTGCAAGACGTCTACTAAATAGTATTTTTTCTTTGCAATAATCGGTTACTGTATTTGAATAAACTTTGAATAATGTGTTATCATAAAGTATTTATTGCCAATGACAATGAAAGGCTCTGTTTAAGATTTTTTTTGGGAATGTGTTGGTATATTTAAATTTTCTTTTAGTTATTTATGCTGCTCATCAGTTTCACTATTTATAGCATCTAAACACAATTTATTATCATAGCTACTTTGTTTCTATTAACATTTCTTACCCTTGACCTGAACGTATCACAGTTGCGTAAATACTTAACTTTTACCGCACTCGTTGACATAAGCATATTCTTTATCACCACAATCTCTATAGCAGGATTTTCGTCTTAAGGAAGTGGGTACTTTGTCGTCAGTAACAATCTCCGGTCAGTGGTTGAACAAAGGCGAGCTGTCAGAAAGTAATTCCGATTCAGCATGACGCCTTGTTGCCTTCGTTGTTCATCAAAACAAGCCCCTTGGCAACAGTCCAATCTTCAGATATCCCTTGGGTGTAAACAGGCTTCTTTAGATGTGAACCGCACCTTGTTATCTTTAATTTCCAAACATTCTTGTTGTTTGGTTTTGTCATTAGGAGTCATTTTTGATGACACTGTAAATTCTTATACCTACTATGAAATGAGCAATATTTGTATATGTCACCGTACAATTATGAACTTAGTTAGTTTATAATTTATCGGTATTATTTCCGTTAAATTGTAAACTGTTGAAAAATTGTGAACTGCAATGAACCATTTACAATTTAACGCATTATTTTTCGCTAGTTTATAATCTTTCCATGGGAAACCGACAAATTGTGAACTGGTATCAAACTTGCTTGCGTCGTAACGCACCTTGCGCTTATATTAAATAGCCTGCCTGCCTAATCTAACCCATTTCACCCAGTTCACAATTTTTCGACAGTTCATAATCTAACGGAAATAATTCCGACAGATTATAAACTAACGGTTGTCACAATCTTACGGTGACATATATATACAATGTCGCCCATCGGCACGTGCCCGCATTTTTCTGAATGTTCATGAAAAATTATCGAAAAATAACTTTTAAAATGGTATATCTTAATTTTTTTTTTTTCAAAATGTTTTTACCCCTCCCTTTGATTTTATGAACTTCACTTGTTTTTTTAGAAAAAAGTGTTTTCACCTCATATTTGGGTAAATTCGTTTTCATCGTATTTTCACCCGAGCAAAACTCGGTCGCCCAAAGTTTAGAACAAGATAATGAATAATGACATGGCAGCATGGAATTAGTAAGTACCTACTATCATGGCAGCATGGAATTAGTATGTACTATACATGGGATTATTAGTATGTACTATCCTATACTATTAAATGGGCATTCTCTATTTTCACTAGAGCAGAGCTCGGTCGCCCAGGTACTTATAACTTAACTGAATAAACAAAGGAAAATGTACTTAGTATATATATGTTACGGCTAAAACCCGAAGTGCGGCTACACCTAGTTTTAGCCGGCTACAATTAGGTGCGGCCGGTAGCATTTGGTTAAACTTGCCTAAATGGACCCTGGCACTCGCCGGCCGCTGCCGCGGCACCGCTCGCTTCGCTCGCTCGGCTCGTGCAGTGTGTTATGTGGTCACAGTTCTAACCTAACCTAACCTACCTTTCAGCCATTTTCATTTGCTACAACTAAATTTAACCAACTGCTACCGGCCGCACCTAGTTGTAGCCGGCTAAAACTAAGTGTAGCCGCACTTCGGGTTTTAGCCGTGACATATACACTGCATCAAAATGATGTATTTATATGAAAATCATCGCCAAACATTCGAAATATCTACTCCATCCCTGATTTATGGAAGAGCTATTTTGTTAACAAACAATCCAATGAACTGCATTAATCGTGTAGAATCACAATTGATGCAAAACTTGCAATATTAACGCGAAAATTGTGGCGTTACGTCATTTATATTATAAATTTTCGTCCCCGGAAACCCCTATTGGAAAGGTCCTTCAAAAACATTGTGAGTCTGTGAAAATCATTTTTGGATTAAGGGATCCGTTTGCGAAATATTAAGCTTTAAAGTGCAAATTTTTGTTAGAGTCCAGTGTCGTCGTCCCCCCCCCCCCCGCCGCCTGCCGGCTAAATGGTTGATTTTGGATGTGTGAAAAAAATCACAGCAGTAGTTTATATAACAAAATTAAAAGGAAAACTATCACAGCTAAGTAGGCTTTACAGGTTAACGAGTAATAATCGACCAACTTAACTTTGCAATTGCAAAAACTTGTTTTCCCATACATTCCGTATCGGAGAACATCTTTTACAACTACTTCTTTTTAAATCTTTTTGTTTGACTAGGTATATTCTTAAACGTTGTTTCATCGACTTCTATTGTTTTGATGTATTTTTTTTACTTATTAAAAATTGTTGCCGAATTTTACCGAAGCAACATTATTTTGAGAAAAAAATGATAGCGTTGTTAATAATGAAATGCTGTTCATTCGATGTGCTTTTTTTATAGTAGCATGTTTTTATAACATGCTGGCATTATTCTATATAAAAATGTATTGAAATATTATTTTTAACAACTGAGTACACGAAACTGTGTATTTTGGTATATTTTTTCACATTGTAAAACATACCAAAAACCCGCGATGCCTTCACAACAGCTAGATACCTGTAACTTGCTTTGTGTGTATTAGTTTGAGCATCTAAGCTCTATTTTACCTGTGAATTTATAAAATACTGGTATTCAGCATGGTAATTTGGGGGAGGGGGGTCTTCTGAAACGTTACGATGCGTTACAGGGGTGGGAGGGGGGTTTGAACTACGCGTTACGTAACATTGTTTTAACCCTTTCAGAACGGTCGCGTAGATTTTTTTTCTCACGCATTTTTTAAAACGTTTATTCTCAAAATTTCTAATGGAATGACCACTTGAATTTTTTTTACCTTCACAAAATTTCTTGCTTGTTTTGCAGGATAGTGAATATTTTTTTTTTTACCTCCAAATGTAAAGCAAAAAATATATTTATCAACAGCTTGTACCTTACGCCACATAATTGTTACTTTCAGGTAAAAATGGTCACTTGGTTTTACTAGGGGAAGGGGGGGGTAAAGAAACGTTACGGTGCGTTACATGGGGGGAGGGGGGACAAAAATCTCCAAAAATTGCGTTACGTAATACTTGAACGCTCCCTTAGCTTGGAAGCCGACCCCAACATAGTTGGGAAAAAGCTAGGCAGATTGATAATATATTTATAGGTATATATGTTGATATAGTCTTAAAACTATCTTCAATAGTAGCTCCATCTATTTATTGCAGAAATATGCCTCATCCTACATATTTTAAGTCCAGAACACACTGATTCACATAGAACTGAAACACACTGCATTCGTTGCCATTCCTTGTATGTTACGTTCCAAGAGTAACATAACATATAAGGAATTGTATAAAAAGTAATGCAAATCCGAAGCGGAAACTATTACCTACATTTGTATACACCACCAGCCTAATCGAACTTTCATACACGTACAGAATCTGCATAGCCCCATATTCCGCGGCTGTGTTCCAAGTTTTGCAATATCATCCATCGTTGCTTATCTTCCTCCATATAAACATACTTTTGGTGCCGAATGTTCAATGTAAAACTTCTTTTATTTATTGGTCGTATGAACCCAAATCTTCTTCGGATACTGTTCGGTTTTCTTTTAGATTTAGGTGTGAAAATAAACTTTTGGTCTAATGTGCA
This sequence comes from Agrochola litura, assembly GCA_949152395.1. Classification (NCBI taxonomy): domain Eukaryota; kingdom Metazoa; phylum Arthropoda; class Insecta; order Lepidoptera; family Noctuidae; genus Agrochola; species Agrochola litura. The sequence continues at coordinate 7,961,785 of OX424490.1, forward strand.
TCTTGGTCTCCATGCTAGGAGGGGAAATCTGAATGATATTTAAAATTCTCAAGATGCAAATGGCTTATAAAAGGAACATGCTTATTGTTTTACAATTTTAATAATTGAAGTCTTTTAAAACTCAATAATTAAGAAATTAATCAAATCTCTTAAAACTAAATAACTAAGAAAAGTAATACCATACCTACGTCATTTCATAATTTCATTTTACTCAAGAAATATTCAGCTCTTTTTGCTCCAGCAATATTCTATTTCATCAAAGAAAATATCTGCTTTACCCAGAAATCTCTTCATACATTTATGTGAAAACCATTACTTAGTACACATCTAAGTGGATCCATTCAATCATAAAAGGTTTTTCCAATTCATATCACCCAACCCAATTCGACCTGTGACATAAAATTTCGCCAATGCAGTAAGTACCTACTTCCACGAATAACATAAATAGAAATTCTGATACAACGGGTATATATAAATATGTATGTATATGCACGTTTCTACGGATATTACTGAAGTTTTTTTTATCATGAATCAAAACAAAAGTTTTAAAATAGCAATAGGTAGGTATATTGCGCAATGGAAATGGTTGCCAAAATATTCGCCCAAAATTTTTGGGACACGAATTGTCGAATGAATCCTGGATTTGTTTTGTAAAGATAGCATCGGTTGTTTTAATAAACAATAGAATACTGGATTCTAGTAAATGTAGCTGTGGCAAATGTAATCAAATTCTAAATTTAAAATAAATGGCGGCGCAGGTGCCTCAACATGCATCGTGTACAAACACCTTAAGAAAAACTGCCAACGACAGTTCTCAAACCAATAGAAGGTTCCAAATTCAAACACGGATCTAAATCTAAATGTCAGAATAATTAAAATTCTAGGAACATCTCAGTTTTCCGGATGACCTGGCAACTTTGTTTGAGACTCGAGGAGTATGGTCGGCTGATAACTTCATTGAGTTCACACCGGCCGCGTCAAAAAAAGTTCAGAAATTTCCAGGTGTTAATCGAATTTCGTTCTCGACAGCTTATCATTCGAGTGGAGTTGGAAATTGTTTGCTCCTATCTTATTTCCTTCCAATTTTATAATGTTCGACAATGTTGGTGGCAAGCTATTTTCGTGACGATATCCAGAATTTGATTGTGATTGGCTAGTTAAAAGTTCTGTTTTCAAAAAAGGATTGAATAATAAAATGATTGTAAATTATTAATACAATTGGTGAAATAAAACGGTAATGTGTAACGTGGTAAAGAATGTCTGAGGCATTAAAAAAAATTAACATTCGCGGTATTGGATGCCGAGCGACGATATATGGAAGCTTGTTGACAGACACGTTTTTTCGACGGCGTGGTTTATACGCCGTCCCCCGTGTACAAAGGGCCTTATTCTAAAAAATGCTTCTTTTACAATTTTGAATATGATTCTAAATTTGAATGAGTGATAACATGCAACCAGAAAAAAAAACTGCCAGCTTGCATGATGTAAGGTTTCCTTTTGCAGACAACCTTACAGTACCTACTCTTTATGTTGCAAAGTAAATAAATATTCAGGTTACATTGAATGGTCCGGAATCATTAACAATGAAAAATTATATATTCATCAATATCTGGTCCTTTTCTAACAAGAATAGATTCCATGCTCAGTTGCGCTTGTGGGACAATATCTGTCTGATATAAATTATATAATACCAGTACTCGCAGAACATTTAATGTTCATAAAAGCTATTTTCCCTTAGCCAGGAAAGCTTTAGAATGGAAAATAGAAACAGTAATATTGAATTGCATTGAAGTAATTTTGTACCATACTGCAGAATAGCGGTTGTTATTAATTGTTAAGTGAAGATCAAACGTTCTTGTAATTAGAAACCGAATAATGAAGAATGCTCAGATGTTTCTAGTTCAATAGAACTTGTATTATGTATGACGGGGAGGGGTAGGTGTCTCTTTGGTTATCATCAGCTATATTTTAACTACTGTGGGTAGTGTTGGTTATTGCGCGATAGAAAAACCGTTTGCTGTTCAGATCACATTATAATTTACTATCAAATTAATCACACTAACAATTCATACACTAAAGGTACACGACACAATTATACGGAACGCGCGACAGTTTCTAAACGTCTTCACTGTTTGACCGTCACCTATAAACTGTGCTTAGCTCCGCTCCGGTACGGCCGGTCCAAGCGTTATGTTGTAGACTTGTTGTAGACTCTGTCGAACGCTGGAGTCAAATCAAAAATCAAATCAAATCATTTATTTCTTTGCAAAAATGGGTAGGTATAGTACATAGGTGTTTTTATAATAAAGTTCTCCATATTTTACCATCACATGGGCATGCAAAGGTTTACAATAAATAAAAAAAATTAGAAATATGCAGATCATTGGAATTACAAAAAATTAAATAAAAATGTCAGTGTGGTCATAGCAATAAAAAAATATAAAATAAGACTAAGTAAGCGAACCAATAATTATGTCAATTAGGGTAATAGTATGTCAATTAGTTAGTGAATCATCATTAA